>OZ010795.1:32636573-37436573 GCA_963932465.1 Maratus speciosus
ATAGCTTATTTATCTATCATGGAAGACGGTAGTATTTCGAGTGACGCAGCCTTAAGCCTAAAATCGTATCGTATCGTATCGTTAAAATCGTATCGTTAAAATCGTATCGTTAAAATCGTATCGTATCGTATCATAGAATTCGTAATTGGCGGAACTCATATATACAGCTAACTCGACATCAAAGAAAACGCGAAAAGCCGCCTTTTAATAACTCAGCAGATATATGTCTTATTGTTCTGAATTTTCTAGAACAGTCTTATATCTACAGTCTAATCGTATACTGAAATTTTTGCATTTCTACATGCAGTATATTTTGAGATCTAAATAGCCATTTTTAAAGTGAAAACGTTGGTATAATATCGAGGAAGTTCCTAATTTGAAAATCTCGAAAACGGTTCTAACGATTATTTTTAAATTGATACATAATATAAATGTGATTAAGGCGAGGTGAATAACACTTTTCTTTTTTCTGGGAAAACTCTCGTTCGTTAAATAATTCGATTTTTTTTTCTCTCGAAAATGACACGGGCGATTTTTTAAAAATCAAATAAATATGTTTCAGATGAACCAAATAACAATTTACTTGTTTCCAGCAAGACTCTTGTTCGTTTTATAATGCGCATGAAAAATCGGACTATATTTCTTCGCCATTCTATGGAAATTTCACCGAAATTCATACACATGCTTTCTTTTTAACCACTTTTGGGGAGAAAAATTTTGTCTTCCCACTGGCTGAGTGGCTAAGGGCCATCGTTTACTGACCTTAAGATAGGCAGTTCGGTACACCCTGATACGTGTTTTCACATGTGAATGTTTTTTTTTTTTTTAAGTCTGCTAGTTGACCATTATTCTCAGTTCCTTTGTAATTTTTTTAATTGCAATTAAGTTAAATAAAATTACAATTATAATGACGCCAATTTGATGATGATTATTTCTTGGCAATTTTTCAAATATTACCATAAAAATATTAAAAATTATTTTAAAATTAAATTTTTAATTAAAATTAAATTTATAAAAATATTACCATAAATTTTATAAATATATTTAATTTCAATCACTTTACAAAAAATATACATTAATAATTATTATTTGAATATAAATCACACGATCAGAAACGTAAAAAAATAATTCATTTCAGCTCTTCTTTTTATAATATCATTTTTTATTATTATGACGGTCAATCAATATATAATCACTGACATCCATAATATTATTATTATTATAATTATTATTTTCCTTGCATAAAAGCTATTGTGATGTAATAATTCTTTTATAATAAATAATTTAGTTGAAATGTTTTATTTATAAATATCAATGAAGTTTGATAACCCCGAGACAATTCTTTTTATTTAACTTTGCAATATTTACAGTTTACATAATAAGCATATCAGAATTCTGGTGTCGCCATCTTTTGACGCAATTGCGTAGTATTATAGAGAAATGTTTGATAAAAAAGTTGAAGTAGACAGTTTTTAAATCGAAGAATTATTTTAAGAGATATTTAATGTTAAATCTGGATAAAATTGTCTCATTAAAAAAGTCTCATAGGAAAAAAAAAATATACATGGGAATTTAATCATTTTCATTCAATTTAATCATTCAATAGAAACTCGAAGTTCGCAGAGTGCATTTATTATTTTTAACTTGCCTAATTTTTTGACGATTTATTTCAATTTTAAATTAAAATTTTCAGAATTTCCAGAGATATTTTTTACATATTTTAGAAAAGGTTATTTTAAATTGTTGCCAAATGTTAAAACAGCGCAAAGAATAATATATCCTTTAAATTAAAAATTTATTCACACGTGACTATTATAAACAGAAAAAAATCCTTTTAAATTAGAATTAAATGATAACGTGTTAAAAGCAGGAAAATATTAAACATTACGTCATAACAATTGTTTTTACACATGCTTACTTAAAATGAAAGAAAATTATAAAATAATCAATTATTTTCAAATTAGAATTAAACGATTACGCATTAAAAGAAGGAAAACATTGAAAATTACGTCATAAAAATTATATTTACACGTGAATATTAAAAGAAAAAGAAAATTTTTAAATAATAAATTCATTGATATGTGTTAAAAGTCGTAAATGGAGGAAATTACGTCATATTGGCCAAAGTGACCAAAACAGTTTACAAAACACATTGCAAAACATATTGCAAAACAGTGTAAATTAAAAAATATATTTATATGAGAGATTTATTTCAAATTTCGAGATGATATTTTTAACTATAGTTGCTAATTATAAGGTAGCGCAAATAATAATATTATCTTTCTAATAATAAAAATATTTTCAGTTGAATGTTACAAAGAGAAAGGAAAGTTTGGTGAAAATTATGTCAGATTTAAAACGTTACATTTAAAATCTCTTATTTAAAATCATTTTCTTATAGCGTTGTTAAAAAATACCATAAAGCAAAGACTCTGTTGACTTAGTTTCTTTTATATTTGGTAATTTTCAAATGTTTAACTAATCTTATTTAATCAAGCAGGGAAACAGCAACTAACATCAGCTGATTCGGTTTTGAAATCCCTCAGTAAAAGGGAAACCCGTTTACAGTAAGATCGCCATGGATTTTTTAATTATACAGACCAGCCTCGATTATCCGGGCTAATTGCGACTGTTAGTAAATCGGAATCGGAAATCTCGGTTAACAGAAACTGTGTGTAAAAACTCGCCGTGCTTTCGAATTTAACATCTCTTTTAAAAAAATATATAGAACGTTTTTTAAATAATAAAAGTAAATATATGTAAAGTTCTGTTTCACAGCTTAACAAATTTAAAAAGAAAATCAACTACCAGTAGTAAATTTTAAAATGCAAATTGAAAAATTTACGAAAGTTCACACAGCCACTGGAAACAAAGCATTGTTCGCTACTGACTTCTCAGGGTCCAATGTTTCTTTGGAGTTGAGGGCTTTTGGGGGCAGAAGGGCCTGTATAGCACGGACAGTGAGCTAAAGAGTGTGGTTATTTTTAAGGCTCATTCAAAAGGAAAAAAAATCCGACTTTGTTATCGGCTCGGTTAACAGAAACCTCGATTAATCGAAGCTCGGTTAATCCAGGTTCTACTATAATTCAATCTTCCGTAATCTTTTTAAAGCAGATCAAATTAATGGACTTTAGCACAAAGTCACATAGCTGATAACTGCCATGCTTGTTGGCCACCTTTTTTTCAAAAAGTTTGCTTCGCCTTATTCAATTAATGAGATATCTCCGATAAAATAAGTCACATTTTCCCGTTCTAAAATATTGGTATCCAAAAATCGTAGCATGTAACTGACACTACAAGTACTCATGGAACTAGACTATTTTAAGTCTGATTTTTATTATAGACTATATAAAATTATTAAAAATATATATTATGATAGGAACTAGGGGGCTTCGTCCGCTATTTACGTTACGGATATAAAAATCATGTTTTTTTTTAGGGAAAAAGAAATAAAAACCTATTTGACGATAGGTTTATAAAGACACATTTTGTATTTGTTATATTTCCGGGGATGAGGAGGGGGGGGGGGCTATTTTGATTAAATATCGCAATTAGTCTACATGGCAGATATAACTATGATAGACACTAGCGGGCTTCGCCCCTCTATGGCGCCTTATGGGTCCAGCTTCCATAACTCAGAAACTACCTTTCGGACATCAATGCAACAGATCCCAAACGTTATAATTAACTTAATAATCACCCTATATAGCATTAAAGTAAATTTATGAGTACTGCATACTATTTTTTTATCGTAATTTCTGATGAGAAAAAATTATTTCGGTTCCATTCTTAGGTACTGGTCTGAAAAATTTTGAAAAAGGGGGGAAGGAGGGGACATGAGACTGCTGTTTGTCAAAGAACACAACGGGCTCTGGCTTATTCAACTTGGTTTTTGATGACTTCAATTGGAAGGTGGTTTGTTTAAAAGAGTGCGTTCCCTGCCCCATGAAAATTGGAACTATTGGTGCTACATCTATGTAAGGATTTAATAATTATAAATTAACATTTTGGATTTATTAATTTAAGGATAAAGTGTTTTTAAAGGAATATCAAATGAAACCCTCTGTACGATCTGCGATTATACTTACCCAGTTGTTTTATATACAAACTGCTATAAGGAAAATTGTAATAAAATAGTAAAAATTAAATCTGCATTAAATTCCATAAGTATCTTTTTTTTTTAACATTTTATCACTAACCTCAAAAAAGTAATGATATCAATGCAAAAACCCTTGACGGGTTAAAAGTTTCTGACGCAGCACTTTATCTTATGCTCTAAGAATTTTAAATATGAAACTTAAAAATACTAATATCAAATTTTGAGTGACGTTATGCTATTTCTTAAAAAATATATTTGTATTTATTTCACCATTTTATTTTTGTTTTATTTATAATCGCATGTGCAAAAGTTATGTTCAACATGAAAAGCTGCATAAAATTTTATTCGCTGTTGCTTTATCATTTACATCTCTCATAAATTCAAAATATGTGTTTTAAAAGATATGATATAAAATTTAAGTGACGCCTTGATGTGACTTTAAAAGGTTTGTTTTTTAAAATTCAATTTAAATTACTTTTGACTTGGTTAATTTTTTTTTTTTTTTTTTTTTTTACATCTACACAATACTTTTAATTTTCCAATTCACTGTTAAATATATCACTTTCATTGAATCTATACTATGCATTGAAATATATTTATTTCAATAAATTGATTTATCTTTTGTGTCACGCTATTCAAAATTGTGAGTAAGATATATGTAAATGGTTTATTTGCGTCAAACTATCGTTTTTCATACATTTCATGTAGTTTGGACACAATGACGCAAAGAAACCATTTACATAAATCTTACTCACAATTTTGAATAGCATGACACAAAAGATAAATCAATTTATTGAAATAAATACATTTCAATGCATAGTATAGATTCAATGAAAGTGATATATTTAACAGTGAATTGGAAAATTAAAAGTATTGTGTAGATGTAAAAAAAATATTTTAACCAAGTCAAAAATAATTTAAATTGAATTTTAAAAAACAAACCTTTTAAAGTCACATCAAGGCGTCACTTAAATTTTATATCATATCTTTTAAAACACATATTTTGAATTTATGAGAGATGTAAATGATAAAGCAACAGCGAATAAAATTTTATGCAGCTTTTCATGTTGAACATAACTTTTGCACATGCGATTATAAATAAAACAAAAATAAAATGGTGAAATAAATACAAATATATTTTTTAAGAAATAGCATAACGTCACTCAAAATTTGATATCAGTATTTTTAAGTTCCATATTTAAAATTCTTAGAGCATAAGATAAAGTGCTGCGTCAGAACTTTTTAACCCGTCAAGGGTTTTTGCATTGATATTATCTACATTTATCTATCTTATTATCTATAGCTTGTAGTCTTTCTATATATATTAATTTAATAATTTTTTTATCCAAATATATATATATATATATATACAAGGAGATTCATAAAGATAGAAACAATAGGCTATTTCCTTAAATATTGTCCCTAGACACACGTACTTCCAATTGCAAATTTCATAAAAAAAGGTGCAAAATTTAATGATATGAGTTGCAACACCATGCGGGTTCCATTTGAGAGAATACCAAAACTAAATTTTTATACAGTCCCCGTAGATTGAAACTTTCAATTAGAAATTTTTTTCTTATCCATTCCTGAATTCAACACACAAAAAAATTCCTCTCGATGTCTACAAATTTAGCAGAGATATTAAAATCCATAATTTGTGACTTACACCATTTTTCATACCTCTGAGCGACGAGTTATTGACTCATTTTGAATGCAAGATAGGGATCATCCACAAATTGTACGTTATTAAAAGTCGATTTAAGATAGTGCCTGTGCTTTGGGCGTAAGATTGCAGCTCATAGATTTTACGTTAAACCTGCTTTCAAAATATGCACGGGTCGAAATATCCAATACCGCTCGCGAGCCGAACCATAGGAAAATATTTCGGCCTAGAAAAAAAGTTAAAATTTTAGCTCGGGCCCGGCAAGAGTGAATTTCTACAAAACATAGCTTTTTTTACATCGATATGGTTAAAAATTGGTTCGTATGGAGGAGTTCAGATCAAAAATACTTGTTATAGTTTTTCTTTTTTCAGGTTTATAATCTTTGTTTTTAAAGAAGCGCCAAGGGTTGTGATGTATTTTTTATGAATCTCTATTTGTATGTAAATGTTTCACTTCTCATTTAATATCGTTAATCCATATTCCATGTATTGGTGTCTTTGAAAAATGCTATAGAGTAAAAGCATCAAAGACGGAATCACATAATAAAGAAAAAAATCGTTATAAACAATAAACAAAACAAAACGTAATAAAACTCTTTAGGACGTGTAAATGCAATCTGTTCTTTTCTCAGGTGTTATTATGTTCATTTTTCATGGATCAAATTTATTTTCCGTTTTAGATAGGATTCCGTCAGAGGAAGGTTCTTTTTCACTGGTTTTACTGCATTTAAATTTTTTTGCTTTTAAATCTACTGTCCTTTAAAAAATTTATTTTAAATTTGAATTGTAAATTAATAGACGACTTCATTACTTTTAATACTAATGTAGACTTTTTTTAACGACCTCGCCGATACGATATAAATCATGAATTTATGAGGGCTAAAAATTATTTTAAAAAAAGCTGTTAACCCTTTCAGGCGCAAGATACTTCTATTCACAAAATGCTGAAATGAGTAAATGACACCAGAATTTTCAAGCAAATTTATTTTTAAATAAGCAATAGTTTTTGTTCACGTACTTAAGAAAAGAAAAAAAAATTGCATTCTGTTATTGTGGTATCAATGTGGCATTTCAGGATTATAATTAAGTTGCCCAAAAATGAACCACCTCCCTTGAAGGGGTTAGTCGGCATGTTTGAAAAAGCCTTGTTTTAAATCAACTGACCGACATTTAAATAGCATATAAAGAAGGTGAGCAGGGCGAAATTTAAACTGAATCGCAAGTTTTAGGTACAAGAAGCTTACTTACACACTTTTTAAAAAGCATTTAAACATTTTATTAGGAGCCAATTTTTGTCTAAAACGTTTTTCTGCATGATGAGGTTTTTCACTGTTTCGCAATCATTGAAAGTTAAGAATTGTTAAAGAAAACTCGTGCAAACTTTGAATTTTTGATTATTTTACATTAATTTTGTTCCGGCAAATTCGAAAAAATATTTACTTTTGAAAATATGATTTTTTAAAAATTAAGTTACATAATTTTTTTAATTTATATTTTTAATGTTTTTAAAATCAATATTTAATAAAAATTCCTAAAACAAAATTTAAATAATATTTTCCTCTTTAATTAAACGAAATTTTTTCGAATTCGACAAATAATATTTCGAGTTATGTACCCAATATGACACCCTAAAGAAAATTGATTTTTTTTCAACCCCTTGTACAAATCATAGGACTCCCAAAATATATTACCGCTATCCCTGGACTATTGACTATAATTTATTAAATTAATGACCTTGTAATTATTCTGGTTTTATTTTAATGATAAAAACAAAAAAGTTTACAAGAGTCTATATAAGGAACCACCTGTTCCTATTATGGACATGAATGTCCATAATAGGGACAGGCGGCTCCTTATTGACCTTTTACACAGGGTTTATGGAAGAGCCACTCTTCCAAGGGATTTTAGAGGAGGGGGGATAAAAGATATATATCTTAAAGTAGTGCGGGGGTGGGGGGCGACAGTAAATATCTTCAGAACATGCACTTTATAAAGGGGGGTCATTTTCGGTTGTGGCTTATCGAAGACCCATGCAAAGCACCTCAGTTGCTACAAAATATTCTGAAATAATGTAGTTGGTTTTCCTTAGCTTTATTGCATTTGTCTGCAGATTTTACATCTGTTATTACTGTCCTCACAGGGTGGACAAATAAAAACTTCTTCATAATGGACGGTAAATCCACACAGTCCACATGGACATATCTGCGGTACGTGATGCATAGCAGCATGTCTGCAACAGCATCAATAGTGCGTAAGAAGCAGTACCAGTTCTCTTTTGTTGAAGAAGTCGATTTCGCAAACAGATACCCTACTGAGGGGAGGCATATTTAGATTTTTCTGCAAGGGTATTTTGGAGGATTTTTTTCTTGGAGGAGGTTTCTTGGAGGATTGGTCAGATGAAATTAAACACATATTTTACAAATTTGTGAATCTGAAGATTCACTTGCAGTATTTCCAATGTAGACATAAGTTGTCCATATTGGGAATCGGGCATAATTTTACTAAATCTTCTAAAAAATAAACAAAGAGAACATTTTTAAGCAATATATGCAATAGCAATCGAAACTATGTTTTATCAGCTTTCTAAAACACTCCACTTTTCAATATTTAAAGTAATTTTACCATATCTATTAAGGATTTAAACTTACCTGTAATTACGATCAGCACACCACGAAACAACAAGTTTCCTTCCATATGGCGAACAGCGCGCTTTTTTTGCACTTTCCAGGCTTAATTATCTTTTCAACTGCTTTTCTTCATGGACATGTAGCGCCATCTCTCGATCAAAATTATTACTTTTAAAGATATTAGGGGTGTCCAAATTGAGAGCACTGTCCATATTGGGTACAAGTACCTTACACGACAAAAAATAATTATTTAATTTTTTTTTTTTTTTTACATTATGAAAAATTTTAGGATGTGGGTTTTTTCAAATTATATGGTTAACCCTCTCACTGCGAGATTTCCTCGGGAATGCATTTTTCCGTCTAGTTAATCCTCTTTGATTATTTCCACCAATTATTTTTTTATTGTAAATTTTGCCTTGTTTGATCGGAGTATTTTCCCGATTAAATTAGACAAAAATGTTTGTTTTGAAAAACCGGTGATAAAAGAATAAAAATTCCTAAGTACACAATTTTTGTAACTATTTTGATAAAACAATTACGCAGCGAGAGGTTTAACCATAACACGAAAAAAGAATTCCGATTCTCACAAGAAAAATCTTCCTAAACAGAAATTTTACACTACGGGTGCCGCATAAAAATTTACTTTTCGTATGTTCTCAAATTGACCGCCCCCCCCCCCCCTCCCAAGCAGTTACAACCTATCTCATCAAATTTTGCACCTTTTTGTATGAAAATTTACAATTTTAGGATGTGAGTTTATTCAAATTATATGGTTAACCATCTCAATAAAAAAAATTGAAATTCTAACTCTATAAATATATTTTTTACATGATCTTAGAACTCTTAAAGTAACATTGTTTCGAGAATTACGCACATTTCCATTTGATTGTAATCCCTTAAAACCCGACGATTTTATTTAAACTGGCATATCTCTGTGATTTTTGCAGATATGAAGATGGAGTTTTCTAGTTTAATTCAGGAATGGATAAGGAAAATTATCCTAATCTGAAATTTTATCCTACGATGGCCGTATAAAAATTTACTTTTCGCATTTTCTCAAATAGATTCCCCATGCAGTTACAACTTATTTTATCAAATTTTGTATGAATCTTTGCATTTGGAAGTATGCGTCTAATAGCAATATTTAAGGAATAGCCTATTGTTTCGATCTTAAAGTTGCCCTGTTATGAATCACCCTGTATATATATATATATTCCATATACCGAGTGTCCCAAAAATGACGGGCCTATTTAGAAAATGAATTTAAAAAAAATGCCAAGCTATATGAATTTTTCGTTTCTGAAATGTCCTTGGGAAAACAGCAAATTTCTAAAATTCGCAAACTGATGCATAATCATAACGTAAAAAAAAAAAGAAAAGAAAAGAAAAGAAAGAAACATTTACTTCATCCCATAGTCCCCAATGTAACGGTAAAACGGTCAATTTGCACCCAACTAACACTTAAAGACCTATCAAACGTTCCACAGCCTCAAAGTTCCGGAGGAAGTGACCAAAGATTACAATAGTATACCTCATCCTCTAACCAAATAGTCCCTGAATACGTAAAGTTCGGCGAATTACCTTATGCATCAGTACTAAGCGATGCAAATTATTATGTTACGGTTGAGGATACCAAGAAAGAGGCTTTCCAAGGAACAGGTGAACACCATTTGAAAAACAATGTCAGATATGACCTAAAATTAGTGGAAGTTACATTTAAACTCGGTGATCTAGAAATTATGGAAGAATTTCCTTATCCGAGCTCCAGAAAGTTAACCCCGCCCTTTTCTGGTCCATATCAAATTATTGAAAAAATTGTCTAATGCAACTCTTAAGGGTACAGTGGACTTTGAAAACTAACTTTTTTAATTACCAATATTTTTTTTTGAAATTTTCAGGATATAGTTATAATATAAAAAAAGTGTTATTTACCAAATTTTATGAAAATATCTTAAAAATGTTTTGAGATATTTAAATTTTAAAATTTTAAAATTGCCAGATTCCAAAACGCTCCAAATTTAACCACATTTCCAATAATCTCGCATAATACTCTTTGAATATATAAACACAAAACTTACTACAAAATTTTAGAAAATTTTATTAAAAAAGACAAAAAAATTGATTTAAATTGATTTTTTTCAATTTTTTCATTAAAATTTCATTAAATTTTGTATATTACTCTTAAATTTTCAATTTTAAATACATGTAACAAAGTTTATTTCTAGTAACAAATATGTGCACAGATATTAAGGACATTTCTGAGAAGTTTCATTAAAATTGAAAGCTGTGTGTTGCGCATGGAACATTTGAAAGTCATGAAAACGGTAAAAATATTGATTCTGAGAAAAACACGTTTTAATGATTTAAATGTTCGTAAATTTTTTAAAAGCTTATATTGAAACAATTTTGGATACAAGTGAAGGATATAATATTATTAATAACCTATATAACATTTTTTATGTCTCTAAGATAAATATAGATGCGTACTTACTCCGTTGCAGAAACGGGGCGAACAGCAACATTGTCGCAGAAACTAAACGACATGTTTCAAAACGACCTTTTACAGAAAGATACCAACATATATATATATATTAACTTTCTATATATATTTATAATGCGTATAAGAACTAATGCACAAACTTTAGTTATAATAACTCCAATAGAACTCGAAATATTCAAAACTAAAGAATTATAAATGACGGAAATTACCATATCTATGAAATCAAAACGCTCCATGCGCAATCAGATTTCAGACACATTTGAAATAATCTGATATAATCATCTTTGAATGCACAAAAACAAAACTTACTACAAAATTTTAGCAAATAATATTAAAAAAAATTAAAAAAATTGATTTAAACTGATGTTTTTCAATTTTTTCATTAATATTTCTATAAATTTTGTATATTATTCTTACATTGTCAATTTTAAATACATGTAATAAAGTTTATTGTAAGTAAAAAATATTGACACTGGTATAAAGGAAATTTCTGAGAATTTTCAATAAAATTGAAAGCAATGTGTTGCGCATGGGACATTTGAAAGTCGAGTAATATGCCCCGTTGTAGAAACGGGGCGACACAGCGACACTGTCGCAGAAACTAAACGACAGTGTTGATTTCAGGAGGTGGCATCCCCCCCCCCCTCCGAAGATTTGAGGTTTTGTGTTTTCAATGGTCAAAAGGTGCAATCCCCCCCCCCCCCCCAACTCTATAATGTCACCCCGGAGCCACAGAAATCCCTCCCGGAGAAAAGTGTCTGAATTCAACATTGCTAAACGACATATTTCAAAACGACCTTTTACAGAAAAATACCAGTATATATAAACTTTCTACATATATTTATAATGCGAATAAGAATTAATGCACAAAATTTGGTTATAATAACTCTAATAAAACTCGAAATATTCAAAACTAAATAATTATAAACGACGGAAATTACCATATCTATACAATCAAAACGCTCCATGCGCAATCAGATTTCAGACACATTTGCAATAATCTGATATAATCATCTTTGAATGCTCAAAAACAAAACTTACTATGAAATGTTAGCAAATTATATTTAAAAAAAATAAAAAAAAAATGATTTAAAGTGATGTTTTTCAATTTTTTCATTAAAATTTCTATAAATTTTGTATATTACTCTTACATTGTGAATTTTAAATATATGTAATAAAGTTTATTGTAAATAAAAAATATTGACACTGGTATAAAGAAAATTTCTGAGAATTTTCAATAAAATTGAAAGCAATGTGTTGCGCATGGGACATTTGAAAGTCGAGTAATATGCCCCGTTGCAGAAACCGGGCGACACAGCGACACTGTCGCAGAAACTAAACGACAGTGTTGATTTCAGGGGGTGGCAACCCCCCCCCCAACTCTATAATGTCCCCCTGGAGAAAAGTGTCTGAATTCAACACTGCTAAACGACATATTTCAAAACGACTTTTTACAGAAAAATACCAGTATATATATATTAACTTTCTACATATATTTATAATGCGAATAAAAATTAATGCACAAAATTTGGTTATAATAACTCTAATAGAACTGGAGATATTCAAAACTAAAAAGTTATAAACGACGGAAATTACCATATCTATACAATCAAAACGCTCCATGCGCAATCAGATTTTACACACAATTGCAATAATCTCATATAATCATCTTTGAAAACACAAAAACAAAACTTACTATGAAATGTTAGCAAATTATATTAAAAAAAACTTAAAAAATGGATTTAAATTGATGTTTTTCAATTTTTTCATTAAAATTTAATAAAATTCTTTATATTACTCTTAAATTTTCAATTTTAAATACTTGTAATAAAGTTTACTTCAAGCAACGTTAAACCTATCAAGAGTCGACAGTATAATAAATTGAAATATTGCAAAATGTTTCTAATTACAATACATACAGTGAATATAAACGATAAAATAAAAGAGATCTATGCATTTTATCATTCACAGTAATGATAGTAAAAACTTTCAACACATACCTTTTAGATAACTCATTGCTTTGCCAAGCGACTCTCAGATTCCTTTTTATTGTATCTTTAATATATATAAATTAATAATGAATGCTTGCAAAAAATAAAAAATGTAGCGTATGTCATTTCTAAGTATATTTGACTTTTCAAATCACTTACTATCACTGTTTCACAAACCACTACCAGGTAAAAAATCTAATTTTAATTATGTAATACAATTGAATACACAATAAAATAATTCGAAATATACAATTTTCAAAACCTTTTCCAGTGCGGCATGACCCTCCCCAAACGATAAAAATGCAGCTGTAAGTTTTCTGTTTACATCAAACTTTTTTGTTGCTACTTCACGTTCACTAGTATAAATATTAAACATATCCATAAGATTTTGCACAGGTTTCACATACAAGGTCTAATTTTGATGAGAATCCAAAAGAATTATGCTTCAAATTATTTAATTTACATTGTTGACACTCACTACAAGGTACTTTCTGAAGTAAATCTGCCCAAATAGAGTTGCTTACTAAACTGTATTCAGTAGACATGGCATATAAACTATCAAAATGATCGCTTGTATTCAAGGAAAAAAAAACAATTCCAGGAACAATTTCAGGATTAATATTCTTGATGGAATCACCATCAATTGATTGCATTTCAAACTATATTTCCACTTTAAAATATTTGCAGAACCAGCCTTGCTTCGCTTAGTTGGCGGGCCTTTACGCTTCCGATATTTTGAAGTTACGCAATGCATGTTTACAAAAGCATTCAGAAACAAAACAAATTAAAAAGATAATTTAGTAAATTATTACCCTAACAAATGCTTTTAAAAAAATCTAAAAAACAATGTTGTTAACAACAGGCAGTTCCAGTTCTTAAAAGAACTGCTTTTTAAACTGAAATTATAACTAGAGAGATCTGCAACGAAATTCAAAAAATGAAAACAAACGATGTAAACAAACCAGAAACAGCCAGTTTAGGTCCCAGTTAAAATACGTTGTTGCCAAATAATAAAGAAATATATATCCTTTATGAAAATTACATGGAGTAAGCTCAAAAATATCATGTAAGCATGATATTCACAGCTTTTAGATTAGGCGTATCTACGTCGCGAAAGAAGAAAAACAATGGCAGAAAGGTAAACCAAGAGGCGTGGCGCATCAGCTGTTAAAATTAAAATGGCCATAACTCCGGCAAAAATCAACATATTTGAAAAAAAAAAAAGTGCATCCGGTAGATATGATTATATGTGTTATTTCTACATTAAAAATGAAAAATCGACTTTTTGATATATTTTCGCGAATTTCAAAGTCCACTGTACCCTTAAAATAAATAAAGCTAACTGGTTCACAAAACCGGACTATGAAAGATACTCGCCACCAAAGTAAACTATTCTTTGCCCAACGATCAATTTAAGTTAACACCTATGTAAAGTATCAGGTTTCGCATGAACTGTTATTGGATGATATTTAACCGTCGAGGTTTGCATTTTATATAAATATATGTTGCAGTTTTATTTAAAAAAGGCTTTTATGAAAAAATGTCTATGCTTTATAAAATTATATATGTGTAGCTGTTGACTTTTATAAATATTTATTAAAAATAATAAATTTTTATGAAATCCTTTTAGCATAAATAAAAATAATTAGAAGACATTAATTTTAAGTGTTATTAGCATATTTCTAAATTGACAATACAACATTTCTTCAAATCTATTGGCGCATTATACACATAAATCTACACTTTTCGAACTTTAAGAATGAGAAGATATTTTAAATTATATATGATTATTTTTCCTGCAAAAACAAAGTTTATTACGTTTTACGACGTTTTTAACGTCTTTACTCTATACAGTGTAATTGTTTATATACCATTATTAAATCATGCATAAAGAAGAAAGTGACAAAAAAGCTACGAATTATTGTAATTTTATTAAATTACTTTCTGTTTTTCATAAAATTGGAGCAAATTCGAAACATATAATTTTAAAACAGTCAATATATTTTCCAGATTGTCCAAGAGCTAGATCAAAAACCAATTTCGGTACTTCCGCATTAGCAAGTGATTAATAGCGAAATTTATTATTATTTATAACAACATTTGTCATTTTAATTATTTCAGTGTTTACGCAAGGAATTCGAACACACATTTGTTAAATTACAAATCATATGTAGTATAGAGTAAGTCTTGTAATCGTTTTAAAAATCGAATTTTTTTGACGGATGTACGTGTTTCAGACACTGGAGATTCCGAAAAACAATTTTTTAGAAAAAAAATTTGCCGTCTGTCTGGGTGTGTGTGTCTGTAACCACTCTCCCGAACAAATTGAGATAGAGACTTGTAATTTGGTGTGTATTTAGAACGTAATACACACCAAATTATAATAAGCCTATAAGGGAATAAGCCTATTGAATATCAGTAACCTCGATTATCCGGAACTATTTTTTTATTACTCTCAAAATAATCTTTCTGATAAAAGTTATACAAAAATTTTCGAAATTGTTTATTTGAAGGTGTGAATATAAAAGACAATAAAAAGACATAAATTTTCCAAAAAGGATGATGTCGATCGGATAATCAGTTGCCGAGATATTTGTAATCATATTTTTCACACTCTTCGATTTTTCATGACCTTGTATTTTATTCAAATTTCAATTCAAAGATATATTTTAATTGGAAATGATACGTTTAATCCGACGCAGTAAAGTGTTAGCTTATATGATTATAATTTTTCGAGTTACAAAAATGTTTCTTTTACGTAATTCGGTACTACTCGATTATTCCGCCGACCAAAAAACTCTCGCCAAACTATAAGATTAAATGTCAATAATGGCTTATCGTAAATGTCAAGCATTTAATGCCTCTCCATACCTAGAAGGGGGGTTACCATAGGAGGGACCCTGTTTTGTCGTTAAATGCCGCCCAGTTTGGCGCCAACTTGGCAATATATCCCCAAATTTGGCGACTGAAATGAGTCGCCAAAAGTGACGCCAAATTATCCGTATCGCAAGTATTTCTCCAAATTCCCATATACTTCCATTGTAAACCAATAATTTTTATTTGCTTACAGAAAATCAACAAATTGAGATATTTTAATGCAGCAAAAAATAATATTAGCTTAAGGGATTATATTAATTATATTTAAGAGAGTCCAAGTAAATTAAATTATGAATAAAAGTAACATGATACAATGCTTAGCATGTATCACATGTTTTATTTTCATATTTTATATTATGTATATCCATGATAGGTAAGCATTACGGTGGCCCCCAACGACTAGTTTTATTTTATTCTTTTAGGTGTGAAGTTTAAATTTCGTTTGGTAAGTTAGTTATGGAATATTACATGGAAACAACAGAAAATTGCTGTATTATTTACAATGTTTAAAAAACAAGCCTGTTAACCTATTCTAACTGGGTTGCATGCAGTAAAAATATCCATGCTTGCAAAATTTTTTAAGATCCATAAAAAAAAATAATAAAAATAAATAAATAAATTGAGATGCAATTTTTACACACACTGTATTGAAACAATTTTCCCCTTTAAATTTGTCACTGTAAAAAAAAATTTTTTTTTGTTAAAAAATTGCGTTCAAAGCAAATTTTATTTTTCAGATCGCTGCCGACGTCAGTAATGTGTCAATAACTCACAGATAGTTTTTTTTCTCTTATAATATACATAGATTACATACGAACGATTATTTCACTAAATGCTATGCCGTTTTGTTGGAGTTGTTAGTTGTTTTGTTTTTCCGTATTGTTAGTAAAATCGTATGTTTAGAATATTGTTTAAATAACAAGAATTATATAGATAGAATAATATGTTTTTATGTATGTGAATAATATGTTTTATGCATTTATGTTAGAATGCTGTGTTTTTAGAATAATACTTTGATCTTTTTAAGTCAAGTTTCCACATTTAATTGATAGCGTTTATCCTGGTTACACAATCAATTCTGAAAGACACAAATAAAATAAATTATTCAAAGAGTTACTGAAGGTAAATAATGTTATTTGAAAATCTAAATAATGTGTAACTCAACTATCTTCAAGAATTATTCTAAATTTATTTTCGTTATCTCACGCGAATTCTTCGTTGAAATAATATTTAGCTTTGTCCAAAAACTTCAAAAGATTTTAAAATCTAAATTTAAAATAATTAACGATATATTATGTACAAAATATAAAAATTCGATCTCTAACATTTGTGTTTTAATAAATATAATAATCTTGAGCAAATTTAATATGATGTAACTTTCGACAGAAGAAGATTTAAAAAATAAATTATGAGAAAATATTGTTCTTTTTACTAATAAATTACGTTAAACACTTTCTTTAAATTATCAATGAAATGCAGTAAAAAATATTCTAAAATTTAACAAAACATTTATTTTATAATTACGGCGGAAGAAACAGCTAAACAGTCGTGTTAAAGAAAATTAATGTAACATTGCTTTAGTTATTTGAAGCTTTATTAGTATTATGTGATTTGTGAAGAATATAGTCGCAGTAATTATTGCTTTCAAAGCTTTGTTTGAGGTAATTACCATAAGTTACGTAATCTCTCTTTGTTATCTACATAATATTCAATACTAGTATTTAAATGAGATCCTCTGAACAATGCATCAGTCGATGTGTGCTTTTATAGTAGAATTAAACAAGAATATTTGAAGCTGTATTTAATGATAGTATTAGTATGTAGTTGATAAAGCAACTTGCAGATAATTGTTACTTTTAAATTTAGCATTAAATAATTTATACATTTTAGCTAAAATATATGTGAATAAATGTACACGTTGGAGAACCTAATTAGTTATAATATTCAGTGTGTATGATCAATACTTTATTTATTGTCAACCATTGTATAGATATTAAATATGTTTAAAGAAATGAAGACATTGAAAATGGGAAAAAAAACTAGTTGGATATGCCATAACCAAAACTTTCTTCTATCTCATACATCTTAATAATTCAAAAACTAGTTACAGATATTAATACTGCAATAGTATTAGTTCAATACAATACGTACTTTGATGTTCATCTTAAATTTATGCTTTAGTCAATTAATCCGAATAAAAACGAGTTAATCTCTATCATGATATTCATTAAAATTGATAGTTTTTAGTTATTCTGTTGTACATCAGCTGTTTTCGAATAGCCAGTTTAATAGGAGGCGAGTCCCCGTCGCGAGCCGCCGATGGATACCAGAACTAACGGAAAACCTGAAAATTATGCAAAAATCGCTATCATAGTGTCCATTCTGGTGGAATATTTCCCAATTATAGGAGGACATGGTGCTCATAGTCAGAAATATACACAAAAAATATGATCCAATTCTATTCATAACTTCGTACACTTTTCGATGGTAAACTAAAGAAAATGACACAAAAATCGCTATTACAGCAACTCCTTCCAGCAGAATATTTCCAAATGGAAGGAGAACCACCTGGCTATAGCCAAAGTCATGCACGAAAAACTTGGTTCAATTCTATACATAACTTCACACACTATTCGATAGTACAGTAATGAAAATGGCACAAACATCTGTATTACAGCCCCAACTTCCGACGGATTTTTTTCAAATTCAGGGAGAAACTGCTGGCCATAGCCAAAAACATAAACAAAAATTGGTTCAATTCTATGCAGAACTTTATACAATTTTCGATGGTACAATAATGAAAATGACACAAAAATTGCTATTACAGCGCTCCCTTCCGGCAGAATATTTCTAAAATGAAAGAGGACCTACATGCCACAGACCATGCCATTAACATACCCAAAAATTTGGTTCAATTCTATGCATGACTTCATACACTTTTCAATAGTTCAATGGCGGAGCACGTACACACAAACTGACAGACTGACATCTTGTATAAACATGTTTTTGGGGAACTCTGACACCTGAAGCGTGTAAATCCATCAAAAACTGAAAGTAGAAAAAAATTTCTATTACAATACTTTCTTCTATTGAGATAGAAGAAAGTAATAAATTTAATCCAAAGTGAAATATTAACGATATATGTTTTTACCATCTTTTATATATCTCAACCTGGTTTTTTGTATGTTAAAATGGAATTTTGAAACATAGTTTTTTATCCACTTTCCAATATAGTAGAATCACCAAAAATATGTACAAATCTGTGATTCTGATGAAAATGCAACCTTTTCATAACTTTAAAGCTTGATTAATAAAAATACATTCCCTTTAAGGCGTTTTCCAATTAGCGCACCACAGGTGGTAAATTGCCAAATAGTGACAGTAAATCGTAAAATTATATGAGAGTACTGAAAAAAAAAATAGATTTAATAATAATAGATTTGCTGGGTTCATTTGCGTCTCATCTTACGCCGCTAGATTGTGTGTTCATGAAGACTTTTCCATCTAGTGCTGCGGTAGCAGCCTTACCGACTTATATATGTGAGAGATGCTAAGCTGGGCATCGTCCTTGTCACTTAGTGGTAGAGCACTGGAGATCTCTTCCAGAAGCCCGGGTTCGATTCCCGGCTTGTACCTTTTACAGTAAGTTGGTTTACGCCTTGTTAGCAATGTGATATTTCACTTCAAAATAGATCTGGGAGCACGGCAGTGCGTCCGCCAAGGTCGCACAAGCCGTAAGCTACCTTTTCCTGAACCATTTCGGCATACTTTTCACCCCCTCATAACGTCGTTTTAGGGAGAGATATAGAAATTTTTCTTTTATACACATGTTCGTATGGTCAAACTGAACTAAGGTTCCACGATTTCATATTTCTATACTTAGTAGTTTTCGAAATATTAAATTCCGAAAACGCGCTTTTTTGTCACTGACTCACTTCGCATCATCAAATAACTAAGGTACTTCTAAAAGTCGTAGAATCATGAAATTTCACAAGTAAGTCGGGTTTGTAGCACAATTAACCAGAAAAATCTGAAAACACAGAATTTCCGCCTCTAAACCATTCATACAGGGGGTGTTCGTTTGGCCGTAAACAGTTCCTACGCATTCAATTGTGCCAATGTTGGTCGCCAAAACTCTATTACAGAGCTTTGAAGGCGGTCACGTGATTTCAATCAGAATAACATTTTATATATAATGCTTTTCCAAAGATGTTTATTAAATAGAAAAAAATGAATATGCCTAAAAATTTTAATCAGTATAGGTTATGATATATTTACGATATTAAAACAATAAAACATTTAACAAAATATAACCGCAATTCGGTATGTTTCCGATATAGTAGCCTTGGCGAAATACAGAAAATAGCCTTGACGAGAAAAGAAATTTGATAATAACGTATTTTCTGGCAACCTATTTACTGTGTCATATACACAAGCAATTTATTCCATATGTATGCAATTTATTTAATGTAAGGAACCCGTTTATTTATTTTTATATACCAACATAAATAATCTGTATATAAAAACTAATTCTTTATACATGTATAAATAAAATGTTTATATGTATATAAATACATATAAATAACATAAAAGTTCATCAGGTTTGTTTTCGTAGTTGTTTATATCATTTGGCAACATATCTCAGTTTCTGAAGTCCGAATTGCGCCAAGAATTTTAAAAAATGCCAAGGTCCCTATAGTGGAAAAATATCCTAATTCCATATGAAAGATTAAAAATCTCCTTTTAATTAAATGAAATGTGTAACTAATAAACTATCTTTAACGATGTGCGACAGATGCGGCTTCCGAAGTCCGCTGCTAATGTTATTATATTGTATTATTAGCCTACTTACTGTTAATTTATTGTTAATTTTAAATCTATAAAAGAAAGATTATAGTTATAGATAAGATATGTTGGTCACCAAAACCCGATTACAGAAAATTAGCTTGAGTTATAAAGGTGTTACATGATTTCAAGCTGAATGAATTTTTATATGCTTTTACAAAAATCTTAATAAGGCAAATGTTTCAGTTTATCTCTCCATCTTTCTATCTTTTACTTCCTTAAAACAAATTTTATTAAAGACCGGGAGGCGTCTGCACAGATCATCACCTCATCGAGCTGACGGCTGAAATTTTAGAATTAGTTAAATATCGATTAGCGTATTGAAATGTAAATGATCTGCCAAGTCATAGCTTTGTGGAAACCACCTACAGACCCGATTTTACGGGTTAATTGGTGGATTTTCCATTGTGTTATCCCGCACCCATTCCTCCATGTTTCCAAACTTTTGGATGCAGGAAAATACAATAATAAACCTATCGGTTAACCACTAAAATTAGGTCTTCAGGTGGTTTCTACCAAGATATGACTTAACAGACCAGTTGCATATAAATATGCTAATCTAGTTTTAACTAATCCTAAAATTTCAGCTGTAAACTTGATGAGGTGATGGTGTGTACAGACGTCTATTATAAATGTCGGTATTCTAATCTCAATAGCACTCTGGTCAATCTGGCAATTATCCCTACTATTTATGAAACACTATTCCTTTAAGTGCGTTTTAGTGATGTTAATGAACTTATGCATATGCATCATACATATTATACATATGCATATAATATGTAATACATTTGCATCCTACATATTATAGATATATGTATAATACATAATACATATGCATCATTATGACGTCAGAATAAACAAAACATTTTTTGTCGCCAAATTTGAGAATTGACATGATATATTACCATTTGGCGAAACTTTGCTAAATGTCGTCAAGCTTGGCGAATATTTGACGGTAGTGGCTATTTTGCAATGAGTTAATTATTAATGCGAGCCATCAATTTTTATTTTTCCGCATATCATCTGAATAGTTAAATGATATAACGTACTAATATTTCCAAAGTGCTAATAGTTTCGTCACTGCCCAAAACCTCTGCTATTGTTATTATATTGTACTGTTATTATACTTACTGTGATTATGTTGTTAACCTTTACACCGCTAAAACTTCTGTATTATATAAAGAGAATTTACGGAAACGATTAAAGCATTGAAACTGCCAGTTCTCCTTATGATTATTATAGTTCTATAATATGTAACCTGTTAATCAATATGTACGTTAGAATGAATCTTCTATAATCCGGTTCCTCGCATTTTAGTTTTCAGGTTTCGAGTAAAATTAGCTAAAATCTTAAAACCATGGCACATTGACTAATTCTTTAACACGATCAGATGAGAAGAATGATAGATTTTTAAATGGATCATGGCAGTGAGCCGGTAGACCTTCTATTCTTCCGTAATCGAGCCTATTGAAAAGGTTAACGTGAAACAAAAAGATATAAGCATCAATATGGTTTAATGCAAATACAGATATTGTCAAAGGATTTCTTAAGAACCATTTCACTTGTACCCAGTCATATCAGTTAAAATACAACAATTGGCAGTGAGCCCAATTAGAAAAGATTACTTAATAGGTTTAAAAATTTCCGCATTAGAGAACGAATCGTAACTGCTAAGGAAGCATGCATAAGTGTGTTAAGAGATATTTGTCACGAAAGATGAAATACATAACAACACAAAATATATGATGTGCTTTTATGATCGTAAAGAGTTCTTGATTTCTCTATCAAAAGCTTCCGAATTGGCGAAAGAATGGGCAAGTAAATTAAATTATGAATCACAGTAACATGATGCAACGTTTAACATGGAAGTAATACGGTAAATACTCCTTGCTAGAGGCGGCTAGTACTTTTATATAAAAAGAAATAAAGTATAAATTTGTAAAGCTCAATAAAAAAAAATTAGGTATTTTTATGTTAGCCGGGCGCAAGTGGCAAATCGCCAAATACTGTTCCGAACTCCACTGTTCATACTGCATTCATTTCATTTAAATATATATACTTTTCAGTCATCTCATTTAAAGTAGATGCATTTCCCTCATTTTATTTAATAGAATATTTAACATAGAAATAAATAAATAAATAAATAAGAAATAATAACATAAACCAAAATATTTTATTTAAAAATCAAAGCATTGTTTCTAATTTACACATGTGAAATATGAAAACTGCTATTGGCGAAAAAACAAAAGGCTAATGAGGAGATTTGCTCCCGGCTAACATAAAAGTACCGAAATTTAAGTTTTTTTCATATTAATATAGTTTAGAATAACAAACTTGAAAAACATACAAAAAGTAGTGATATCCCAACAAAAAGTTTTCGGTAAAAAAAAAGCGCCAAGTTCTCCTTAATGTTTCGGCCAGAAAGAGTAGTGATATCTGATGTTCGCACAAGTTAAAAGCCAAACATCCCAAATCTTTCATTGAAAATGGCTTCCTGCGACTTGGCCGTTAATGCCTTCGTGAGAGTTTTTCAAATTTTAAAATATGTACAAATGGGCTACATGCCAACTGCATTTTTTGATTATTTTCGGCATTTTGTGACACAGAATACAGAAATAAAATACACATTTGAAAAAAGCATTTAAACAGCTTCAGTCTATTTAAATGCTTAGAAGTTAAAAATAACAAAATACTTGTATTCAGGAGATAATATCCCTAATTGCTAAAACATAATTAATATCAACTTTTAACAGTTTATAAATCGAATACCTGATAATGTTTGCAAACAAACTATGATAAATGTTCAAACGAAAAAAATCTCTTTCGTCAATACACAAGATTTCAATATTATACAATAAAATATAATGTAACATATTGTGAGATATGAAGTAAGTAAATTTTGTTTTATTTCTTGGGTTTTACGTTAATGACTTTAGCTTTAGACCGTACAAAATGGCAATTAAACCGCAAGTGGACTAAATGATCTGTAATCAAAACTAATGTTTGTTGAAACTGAATGGTAGTTATCAGAAATCTTTTACTTATAATGTCTTTATGTGAATTTGCCTCTTTGCATTCTAATATTACTTTTAATATCTAAATAATTCATAAATGCGTAATTTCCAATCATTAATTTTGAAATGCTGTAGAAGGCATTAACGGCCAAGTCGCAGGGAAGCCATTTTCAATGAAAGATTTGGGATGTTTGGCTTTTAACTTGTGCGAACATCAGATATCACTACTTTTTCTGGCCGAAACATTAAGGAGAACTTGGCGCTTTTTTCTTACCGAAAACTTTTTGTTGGGATATAATTATCTGTCAATAAATGCTCGCCGAAACAGGTCAAAGTGCTGTGATACTTCAAAGAACTTTAAAAATTTAGAAGATGAAAATAAATTTTAAATAAGAAATAAAGAAGGGAAAAAGTACGCTTTTAACAATTGTTAAGTGATTATTAGTTTAAGATTGTACAGTGAGAAATCAATTTAGAAATCCTAAAAGGATACCTTAACCCTTTCAGGGCACAGCGCTTCCAATGTTTAAATGTTGAAAGGAATAAACGACATCCGGATTTACGTACAAATTTATTTGTAAATAAGAAAAAACTATATTACAGGTGCATAATAAACGAATGATAATTATACTAAAATTCTGGTGTCAATATGACGTTTGGGAATTAAAATTAATTGTTTTCATAATCATATCATCTCCATTGAAAGGGTTAAATAATGTTTCCCTTCTTTCTTTAATTTTCCCTTTGGGGTCATCCATATATGATGTCACACTTTTTTTCAATATTTTTGACCCCCACCCCCCCTTTGTCACAGTGTCACACTTCAATATACCCCCCCCCCCCCTTCTTGTCACATTCTTTCTAAAACAGTAGTATTTAGGAATTTGAAATGGAATTTAATATATTTGGCTTTAAATGCTATCCTTACTGTATGAACACAAAATACTTTAATTTCAAAATAACTTTAAAATTTAATCTGCTGATTTTTAATGCTTTTATTTTAGCCAAAACGTGTGATGTCACACTTCTTCTTACCCCCTACCACCCCCTTGTCACGAACTGTCATAATTTCATGAACCCCCTCCCCCCCCCCCCTTACAAGCGTGACATCATTTGTAAATGGCCCCTTTCTAAAAATATAACCAAAGCAAAAGTTATATATTTTTAAATAAATTCATTTTCTAGAGCTTTTCACTGAGCATAAAAAAAAAGCGTAAACAAGGTTATGAAAATTCAACGATGAAACATTTTATCATTTTACACTCCACACGAAAATTTCAATGACCTACCAGCAACTCCACGCCATTCTTACATATTTGGAATAATATGCGAGGTACTCCCTAAAAGTATATTTATTTGTTGTATGTTCATTTGTTGTTTACCATATCGGTGTCAGTGGACGTGTAGTTAAACTTAGTATTTCACGTACAGGTGTCAGTGGATTTGTGTATTATTGTTTGCAAAGTATGTCACCGTATCGGTGCCAATGAAGTACAAAAGTTTAAAGGCTAAAACGAAGAAAGTAAATTACAAATAATAAATGAAGAGTACACTGTTAAAAATATCCCTGTAAAATTACGGGCAAATGCCGGCAGCAGAGATTCCAGTCATACGCCGTAAAAAAAAAAAATAATAATAAAAAAAACCCCATGCCTATTATTTTGTGCAGCCCGTAATTTTTCGGGACAAAGTAATACAATCCCTTAAAACAGGATATAATGTAGTTTAAAACACAATAACACATTACTTACTGTTCCGTAGCAAATAGCACGTTAAATAATCACCACAGAATCGCTTTTTTGGTGGGTTAAGAAATATGCTATGGTCGCGGTTGAGACATTATTTTTCGAAACACGACTAAAATGAAGGGTTACAACCTAGCGGAGGAAGATGTATGGATTCGTTCCGTATTTTTGCTAACAGATAATCTTGAACTGTAAGAATATGTGCATTTCCCTTACTTTTCTAAGTATCTAAGAGACAAGGCCGCTTATTTAATGAATCAGACCGTTTTTCATGAAATAAGGCTGTTGCCCGTGATAATAGAATGGCAAACACTCATACATTTACAGTTTTTTTTTTCCTGAGAATGTGTAACATTTTAAAAAATACGCTTATCTAAATAAATATTTTAATATTAGTTATACAATTATTTTTAACACAATAATACTGATTGGTAAAGTTATCACACGAATTCAATATTTCCAACTAAGCAAAAAGAAAAAAAGAAATACTCATCCTTTATATGGAGTTCCTTTAACTGTTGTTTATCATGTTGAGCTGTCTACATGACAGACCAGATGTTACTACCAGTAAGGTTATCTGGGCGAAATATGCTGGCTGGTTGTCGGCCCAATTAGCGTAAGGGGTCTCAGGACTCTTAAAATTGGAAAAAAAAATTATAAAAAATTCCATTTTCAACGTTTTATATCTTAAACTGCATTTGATTTTGATACACAATTTTAATTGGAATGAAAGATATAAGTATGTTCTTTAATTTCATGTGCTTAAAAAGTTGCAAGATGCTGTATTAGCATTTACAGGGTGCTCCAAAGCTGTCAGTTATTTGACGATCAGAAAATCGGCATAACAGATTATGCGCAGGATTAAAAATAATTTGAAATATACTTGATAAATGGAATGAAAAATTTTTGTGCCTATTTATATTTCAGATTATAATAAATACCCTGAATCTAAATAAATTTCTATTTAAAGCATTTTTATATTTGTAATACAAAGTTGTATTTAGCTAATGCAGAATCAATAAATTTCAACAGTATGCCGCCGCGGCGAGCGGCCTCTTTTCGTCCGCAGCCCTTTATGCTTCTACTTATTCAGACGCGAAAGCAAGTTTCGTAGGTCCCCATACACGTCCCGAATATACATACACGTCCCCATACACGTCCCGAAGAGACTTTAGCGGAAGCGACGTTGAAAAAAAAATAATACCAGACAAATTTAAGAGTGAAATTACACAAATTAAAGACACCGAAAAGCGGGAAGAGAGCGCTTGTGGCCCTGAAGCTACCGACCAACTACTGTTATTGTTAAAAAAAAAAGCAATAAAATGAATATTTTAGGTTCAGTTTATACAGGTTAGGCTACATGTTATTAGGTTCATGTTATAGCATATATACCATGCATCATATGTTTTGAAAATTTCATGAAAAAATATTCAGAAATTTTTGAGATATCGTATGTTTGACCATAAAGGCCAAAAACGTTATTTGGAGAAAAATAGTTTCAAAGTTTCAGAAACGTCGCCTCAGCTATTGAGCGAGTATAATTCTAAAAGCCATAGCTTTTGTTCTAATAGGATTTTCAAGCAAAAAATTATATCCAAATGTTCAGAAAAATAGGCGTTTAACATCTAAAAAAATTTAAATTTCTAAAATTGTAAAGCTTTTAAGAGTCCCGAAATTCCTTAAACGGTGGCCCCACCAGTGGATGAGAGGTTTTGCTCTCGCAGCTGGTAGACGGGAGGTGCTGGGTTCGATCCCAATCGCGCCCGTCGGCCTAATCGTTCGGAGTTTTCGTGGTTTTCTTCGAGCCATGGATTTCCATGCGTAAATACGGGTTAGGTTCCCTTAGAAAGACCCCCACGAAGGGCACTCCCCTCTCGGGCCTATATCCCTAGTGTAGATAATCGGCCGTCAAAAATCAACCAACCAACCAACCTTAAAAGGCAAACCATTGGGCATATAAGTCAAGGGTGTGGGTTCGAGTCTCCGCTTGGGCATTTTTCAGCTCAATTGGAAATATTCAATTCGTATAATATTAATTAATTTACTATTATAAGTTGAGTAATCAATTTAAAAATCCTAAAACGATAGTTAAAACAACTTTTAATTTTTTCCGTTGCCATAAAATAAAAGAAAAAAAAAATTCTAATAAATTCACTTATTTGAGTTTTCTACAAAGCGTAAAAATTGAGTGAATGTTTCATAATCAAGTTCGTTGCCCACGGCCAAATTAAAGTATTGTAACGGGAAGTTTTGGAAAAGAATATGAACTGCAGTTAAAAAACTAGGCGGTATTTTCAATATGACCATTGAATTCATATAAGGATTATATATTTCTTTTAAACTATTATAACTTTTGTTATATTCAAATGAAAACAAACGTTACAGTTATATCCAAAATATTTATAAATTTGAACATGGAAGTAATTTAAGTTCATTTTAAACATAAATAATTTTTCAGAATTAATATATTTGATGAAACGACAACATACCTAATCTTATTAAATTTGATTAATATATGTATTGTTATGTAAATGTCATTGTTAGATTGTTAGATTTTATTGTTATGTATATTTATATTTAAATTTGTTTCAAAACGTTTTCTTAAACTTAATTAATTATTAAAGTAATATTTTTGCAATAAATAAATTGATAAATAGAACTCAACATACGACTTTATAAAATTGCAAATGTATAACTTTAATGCAAATGAAATATTATAATATTAAAGAAGCATATTCTTATATCTTCGTTATCTTATTCTATTATATCGAAATTTACATATGCAAATTTAGTATATGTTTAGTATAATTTTACGAAAATATATTTCATTCTGCCCGTATTATATTTCCTACGATATAAGAAGCTGGAAATTTTAATAATATATTCATTACGTAACTCTCAACTTTATCGTAACATTTTAACATTGTTAACCATTTCGTGTTTATATTTGCATTAAAATTTATGGGTGAACGAGCAAACACAATGCAGAAACTTGTAGTTTGCTAAGATTTCTTTAAGAGATTAATATTTACAGCAATTGAATTAATGGTTGTCTAATGTAGTGTTAATAAAATAGGTTACAGGCTAATTATACAATCCTTTTCAAAGAAAAATTTATGCGCGTAACTATGTACGAATATTTTAAAGATTTGATAAAGTTACTTGCATATCTGTAGATGCAAATATGCACAAGATGAACACAATCCCAAATTAGTACATTAGCAGTAATAGATTTCTAGAAAACTATACATAGAATCAACATCAAGATTTACACACATCACTAATATTTTTGTTCATTTAATCTTAATAATCATATTGAATGATTACAAAAGTGCTTGCATAACAAAAGTAAGTTTCATAAATGGGTCATTCCATGCAAAAATGAGCAAATCAGCCGTGGTAGACATGTCACAGATTTTAATGAAAATCAGTCTATATGTAGATCATATCTATTTATGAGTAAATTTAAAATAATAGATTTTAGAATTGCTTATTTAAGTATTAAAATATACATTAAAAATGAATGCAAAATCGAGGTATTGTCTACATGCTTAAAATTTCAATTCAGATTAATAGCCTTAGGAATGGAAAGACTATATTAAAAATTATTTATAATTAGGAATGAATAATAATTAACAGATTGGCGTAAGTAAGTAATTGTATTTTTATTCCGTAATGAGAAAAAAATTATTTTTGAAAAGTTTTGAGGTAAAAATGAAATATTTCTATTGCTCTTTTTTCACATGAAGGACAGCACTGACATGTTTATAATTGCTTGACCTTATAGCTAAAAGTATATATTTTAAATATCCAAAGTTTCATTTTTGTCTTTTTATTCGTTAATGAGAAAAAAAAATAAATATTAATAAAGGTTGAGGGTAAAATGCAATATTTCTATCACTTCTTTTTAAGTGACGGAAAGTTTTATAAAACTTTTAAATTATTTGATATTATAGATAAAAGTGTATATTTTAAATACAGAAACTTTTATTCTTGCTTTCAGTTTATTTTTGGCTATTAATATATTTATTTTAAACTACAGTAAATATATATATATATATATATATATTAGGGTGGTGCGAAAAAAGTCAAGTTCATATTTCCGAGTTGCTATAGTGCGGAAAAGTTGCGATTGGTAAATACAAGAAAAACAAAAACAAAATTATTTAAATCGGACTTTATCTTCCGATCCCGCAAACCGCCTAAAAATTAAAAAAAAATGAAAATTTGCGATTTTTTCAGAATTTTTTTCTTTTTTTACGTATACATATTTTTTATCGCTATAGTGAAAAATATTTGCAGATTATAATGTTTAATAATAATAAAAATAAACAGTTGCGTTTAAAGAATAGCTTCCGATCACGCAAGCTCAATACAAATCGGCAAAAATTCAATTTTAAGTGATTTTGATGAATAAAGAAAATAATCACCTGAGATCAGTTTGCGTTCCAATATTAACATTTGCATATAAATTGTACAATGTACTCTTTGCTTATTTAGATATTTGATAATGTTTAAACAAACCAGAACTCACCACGTGAAGGTAGCTGCACTTCGAGTTCAAACCACACTCTATTTTCCATCCAACCAATGAGGGAATTTGCTATTTACATTACTTAAATATATAGTTTGTTGTAATAAAGTCAAAACACTGTATTAAAAAACTAGTGTCGTGACAGTATAAGATATACAATTTGTTATGCCATCTGTTTAAGTCTGACTTTTAGACGCAACTTTGTACTGCGATTTGGTGGTAATGTCTGGTATTATGGACATTGATTTCAGTGTAGTCCTGGTGCTCTCTTGATTGGGGCCCACATACCTTAAATGATGCTTCCGTTACCGATTTAATGCACCGCTGGACATCTTACGTGTAGTTGGAAAACTTTTTATCATCCCAGACTGAGATATGACCTGATTGAACGAAGAAATGTATTTCTTCAGGGGTTATTCTCCGAAAAAAAGGTGGAAATGTTAATTTTGCTACATTACAATCAATTAATTCTGGATTGTAGGAGTGATAAAGATCAGATACCTTTACCCTTTGAAACATTTTGCCTGGCATTTAATACTCCTCTTAGCCCTAGCTCTCTTATGTGCCTCCTCTTATAAAAGACCATTGCCATCAGTAGGTTTTCCGGGTGAGCAAAGAACGAGTTTCGTTCAGTTTCAGGGACTACACTTTCTTCAGGTTGTCACGAAAATATCGAGATGTTTCAATTGCTCTGTACAGATTAATAGGCCCGTCTGTAATGTACTTACAGCATTTTATTTCAAAACAAACTGGCAAGTAAGATTTTAAAATAAATGTCAATATGGCTTTAAGGTATCCGATGGGTTTTCCACGCTCGCGTAAAGTCGAAGGGCTCTATTTGCACAAGTGAGCAATCTGGCATGTGAAATTGGGCCGGAGTCACACTTTAATAAGTCATTTGGAAAGTTGCCACTTTTAATTGCTTGACTTATGCCAAGAAGATATCTTTGGTTCTAACTCAACAGTTGCCTGTCCACTTCTGGAATTTCACAATCAGTCAATTGAAAATTTATCACCGAGAGCTTTACACAACAATGATATTGTGTCCAAATGGTGTAATGATCTTGTGCCAGTTGTTTCAACATTCAAATGTTGAAAAAGATGGCGGAAAGGTAATTCAACAAAATCGAATAAACAAACAACCCACTGCAGTGGTCGTCAGAGATGAACTTCAAGCTTTCTGGTAGCACCACCTTTCTATCCAGTATTGGTATTTGTACCATCACAGCCTACCAAATCTAAGTATTCTAGTGATACCCCTTGTTCAGTAAGACGTGATACTATGAAAGCTACAATGTCCTTAGCAGGCCCGGAGTTTAGAGGCACATGGCCTAAATAAACTGAGCCACGTTCTTTTATGACAGGAAAGTGTTCCTCTTTAATAGTTCGACGAACCTGTTTAGATGCAATCTTTTCTTTAACTAGGGTATCGTCCTTTCTTCCGTCAAAATAGTATATGCCAAGCAGTTCATCTGAATCCAGTTGACTTTTCTATAAATTTTATGGAGTTAAGTGAGACTAGGGTGGGAGAGCGTACGCCGACTTCAGCGCTGTTTTCCAACGTGGCTAACGGCAGTTGGGTGCACTACTAAACTTTTCAGACCTGAAACGAACTCTTCGTGGTAAGTTATAGGTTGTTTAAAAATAACTTAATATGCTCAATAGTATCAATTAACTTTTAAATCTTAACCTGAGACTGCAAACTGACCTCAGTTGATTATATTCTTAATGCATGAAAATCACTCAAAATTGAATTTTTGCCGATTTTTATTGAGCTTGCGCGATCGGAAGATATTCTCTAAACACAATTATTATTATTATTATTATTAAACAGTACAAAATGCAAATATTTTTCCCTATAGCTATAAAAAATATATAAACGTAAAAAATAAAAAAAAAATCGGAAAAAAACGGACATTTTCAATTTTTTGGAATTTTTAGGCGGTTTGCGGGATCGGAAGATAAATTCCGATTTGAAGAATTTTTTGTTGTTGTTTTTCTTGTATTTACCAATCGCAACTTTTCCGCACTATAGCGACTCGGAAATATCAACTTGACTTTTTTCGCACCACCCTAATATATATATATATTATTTTGAACGGAAAATTATATATTTATCCTCTAAATCTACATCAGCAGCACTACATTTTTTCCCTTTGAAATCGTGCAATATTGTAAAAAAAAAAAAAAAAAAAAAAACGCGCGCTGATTCAAAGAGTAAAGCTCTTGGAATGCAACAAATATTACTTTTTTAACCCAGTTTTGTGACGTTAGGAATCAAAAGGCAATCTTGATTTTTTTTTTTTTTTAGCATATTATGGACTTATTGAAATTTTATGTCTGTGCAATTAACTGTAATGTCTGGCATTTCCTTCATTATTTTGTTTTGCCTATCCATAACACGAAAAATTACGATTTTGCCATTTTTTTAAAGATTCTAAATTTTTTTAAAGGTGAAGGAAATGCATGGCAACTTAAAAACTTTAGCAATTCGATCTTTATATGTAACACTACATCAGGCATCCATTTCACAGATGTTTTTGAATTCCTTTAATTTTTATAACGTTTTTAATTTTCTCAAAATTGCCAATTTTTCAATTTTTACAACAAATTTAAGATTAATCATTTCGTTACCAAATTATTATTACTAAATAAATACGAAGATAATTTTCCAGAGATTACAATATTATAAAAAGATTTAATTTATGTTAAATAGTTTTCAAGATAAGGAACTTCAAACTTGCAACTTTGAACGATTGTACACATGCCATTCTATGTCACAAGTTTTTTAAATGTCCAACTCTTCCAATTTTTTTTTTTTTTTGTCGAAATATTTTGCAATGCTCTATTTGAATATGAATTGAATCTGTGTATCAAATTTTATTGAAATCAGTTACTATGCAGCCACGACTTTTAGGTAGCTTTCATTACAAAAAGCTACCTATTGCAGCCGTTCGGAGGAAAGCGATTTCAAAAAATTTTGGTATATTTTCATCGATCATGACCCCCAGACCCCGAAACCACCCTCCGTTCAAAAGTTGATATATATATATATATATATATCAACTTATATGTATGTATACTATATGTACTTATATATATATATATATATATATATCTCAGATATATATATATATATATATATATCTGATCTTTGTCATACTGTAACTCTCGTATTTATGAACCGATTTGGATGTAACTTCGTTTATACATAGTACATACCAATGCCTCGACCGAGTTCGTTGGCCAGTTTCATCCGCCATCTTGTTTCAAAATGGCGGCCATTTAATTTTTAAAAAAAATTTTTTAATTTGAAATGTGTTACCAAAAAATTAAAAATTGAAAAATATTTTTTTCTTATGTGTTTGATCTTGATACAAAGATTCCGGAGCATTTTTTGTTTCGTCTATATCTTTAAAAATGGCTGAGTTATAGCACTTTCAATTTCTAGCTTGGCTGACATTTTGAAACGACCTGATTTTGTCACGCGATAACAGGCGTATTTATGAATCGATTTGGATGTACCTTGGTGTATACATAATACGTACCAATGTCTCGACCGAGATCGTTAGCCAGCTTCATCCACCATCTTGTTTCAAAATGGCGGCCATTTAAATTTTTTAAAAAAAAATTTAATTTGAAATGTGGTACCGAGAAATTGAAATTTGATAAAAAAAATTTTCTTATGTGTTTGACCTTGATACAAATATTCCGGAGCAGTTTTTGTTTCATCTGTATCTTAGAAAATGGCTGAGTTATAGCACTTTGAATTTCAAGCGTATCTGACATTTTGAAACGACCTGATTTTTGTCACACGATAGCAGGCGTATTTATGAACCGATTTGGATGTACCTTGGTGTATACATGATATGTACCAATGTCTCGACCGAGTTTTTTGGCCAGCTTCATTCGCCATCTTGTTTCAAAAGGGTTGCCATTAAAAAAATATAATATATATATTATAATAATTGTAATATTTCACATAGATGATGTACTAGTATAAAGGCAACTTTTGGCACCTACCCGTTTTTGATTTTAAAAAATTAATTTTATTTCGCTCCACCCTAGTGTACATAGTACATACAAATAACTCAACCGAATTCGTTGGCCAGCTTCATCACCCATTTTTTTCAAAATGGCGGCCATTTAATTGTTTTTTAATTTAAAATTTAAAATGATGTACCAAAAAATTGGAAAATGAAAAAGATTTTTTTCCGTATGTGTTTGAACTTAATACAAAGATTCCGGAACAGTTTTTGTTTCGTCTATATCTAAAATAATGGTTGAGTTATAGCATTTTGAATTTCTATTGCAGGTGACATTTTGAAACGACCTGATTTTTGTCACGCGATAACAAGCGTATTTATGAACCGATTTGGATGTAACTTTGTGTGTACATAGTACATACCAATGTCTCGATCGAGTTCGTTGGCCAGCTTCATTCGCCATCTTGTTTCAAAAGAGCTGCCATTTAAAAAACATTAAATTTTAAATTTAGAAAAAATATCAAAAAAATGAAATATAAAAAAGATTTTTTTTTTGTGTGTTTGACCTTGATACAAAGATTCCGGAGCAGTTTTTGTTTCGTACATATCTTAAAAAATGGTTGAATTATAGCACTTTGAATTTCTAGCATGGCTGACGTTTTGAAACGATCTTATATTTGTCACGTGATAAAACGCTTATTTATTAACCTATTTTGATGTAAGGAGGCATATGGATAGTATATCGTAATGTCTCGACCAAGTTCGCTGGCCAGCTTCATCAGCCACGTTGTTTCAAAATGGAGGCCATTAACTTAAATAAAAAATTATATTTAAAGTGAGGTGCAAAATATTAGAAATTGAAAAATGTTTCTTTCTTAAGTATTTAACCTTGATATAAGGATTCCGGAGCATTTTTCGTTTTGTCTTTATCTTAAATAATGACTCAGATATAGCAGTTTCAATTTCTAATGTGGGTGACATTTTGAAAAATCTGATTTTTTGCCTGCGAACGCACTTGTATATATCAACCGATTCCGATGTGAGAGAGCACGTGCACCGGAATTACTGAGGTCTCGACTAAGTTCACTCGTTAGCCTCATCCACCATCTTGTCTTAAAATGGCAGGAACTTTAAGATATCGCCGAATTTGGCAACCAAATATAAGTTAATTTAAATAAAAGCAGCTTGGATAAAGCTGACTAATTTCGCCAAATTCTCATTCATAATGATTTAGTATTAGTGAAAATTAGTATTGAATCTCCTAAAATCGGTTTCCACTAAATTGAGCTTCTTGTGTTCGAATAATATAAGCTTGCTTTTAAAAAATAAGGAATATGAAAGCTACCTCTTCCTCCCGGCAATGGCCGGAAGGACTTTTTTAAAATTTTTGCTCATTTTGTGTGGAACGACTCAAATGGAAGAAACTTCCACCTTTGACTCTCGTGATGTTTCTTTTATAACCATACTATTAACTGACAGTTATTTATATGCATGGGGAATAAACATAACGTAAGTTTTTCAAATTAATTTGAATTCAAGGATAATATTCGACATGGAAAATTAAAAGTTACATTTTTGTCATGTTACGTAATATGAGTTTAAAAAAGGAGCATGGGTTTGAACATGCTAAAAATATATTCGAGGCGTTTATTTTGATCGAGCTCCTGCCCTAAGAACAATTAAGAATTGTTTTTTTTTTCTGATCTCGAAATGGTGATTTAAATCTGTGCGCTAAAATTCGCTCTTGTAGACTTTCTGGCATTGATCGCAAGCCTGCAAAATTTGAGTTGTGAAATATTGCTTAGCTTTTAATAATTGATTCTTACGTATTTTGTAGCGCTGAATCTGAAAATGGCCTTCATTTTTAACATCATGTCAGGATTTTTTGCAAAATGTTTACTTTTTAACTTTGAAATTTATGATTTGCAAAATATTCTGACGTGATGGTTAAAAATGAAGGTTATTTTCAGATTTATTGTTAAAAAGTACATCAAAATCAATCATCAAAAAAAAAAAAAAAAAAAAAAAAAAAAAAACATCACATGTATTTTATAGTATCAGAATTTTGCTATTTTTTTACTTTGAAATTTAGGATTAGCAAAAAATCATGACTTGATGGTTAAAAATGAAGGTCGTTTTTGAATTAAGTACTAAAAAATATATAAAAATCAGTTATCAATAATTAAGAAACAAAACAATTTCCTGTATCTTTCAGTATCAGATGTTTTCTATTTTTTAGCTTTTTACCATTGAAATTTACAATTTTCAAAAAACCATGACGTGATGGTTAAAAATGAAGGACATTTTCGGATTCAGCGCTAAGAATAGATATAAAAGTCAATTATCGAAAGTTAAACAACATAAACATCACGGGCTTGTGTAATGACTTAAACCGTGATTTAGTGAATAATAACCTACAAATAATTACTACTGAAGAGATTTCTGAGAGGCAAAAAGTTGACAAATGGACTACATTTCTTTATTTAAGGGGGTCCAGGACACAAAAATCTTAAAATTTTCTTAAACTTTTTTATTACATTAAAAATTTATCTCTTTTTTCTGCTTAAAATGAAGTTTAAGTCATGTTTGTATCTTAATTGGAACAGGAAACATTCATTTTTTCGTTTTGGTTTGTTTTCAAAATCTAGCTTTCAAGTAATGGTTGTAAAAAAAAAAAAAAAAAAAAAAAAAAAACGACTTTTTGCGAAAATGCGTTTTTCTTAATGAAGGGCTTTTTCAGTTAAGAATCGTTAAAGATAAATGCTTCAAACTTGAAACATGTCTTTTTTAATTGTTTTACTTTAATTCTGCTTCAGTAAATTTGAAAAAATATTTAATTTCGAAAATATGATTTAAAAAAATAAATGTTGCGTCATTTTTTTTATTTTTATTTTAAATATTTTTAATTTTTATTTAAATTAATATTTTTTAATATTCTGGATCTAACTTAAAACTCATATATTTCTATTTATTTAAATACAAAACAATTGAAATTCTACAAATCATATTTCGAGTTTTAACGATTTTAAACTACCCCACTTTTTTAATAAAAATAAAAATTTATATTTTTTGAAGAAAAGTATGAGAAGTTTTATAATATGATTTTATTAACAAATGATATGGTTAACCATCACAAAAAATTTCGAAATCTTAGCTCAATAAATAATTTTTTTTTTTTTTAAATGTGTCCCGGACCCCCTTAAAACAATTTGGGTACACTTCAAAAATCGATACATCTTAAATTGGGCATGAACTTTTGCAATGACCCAATGACCCAATATGTTACACTTTCGCTGTGTTGAAATAAACATCAACTGCGCTACTTTAGCCTTGAATATGATCTATCCTGTTGAAATAAAATTTTCCTTCTCTTCAATTTATCTTAATACTTTTTGCAATTTAAAATTTAAATGGCTACTAATGTTTTCTAACTAACGGATTATAAATCGAACAACAAATTATATTTGATATGGATTTTGTGGTAGAAAATAAAAAGATAAAAACGCTTAAAAAGTTAATGACTGTGTTAACCCATTATCTATTGACGGTATTTATAAGTATCATTAAAATAATTCGCCATAAAATCCATTTAATACATCGATTTGTAGTAATGCAGTTTAGAATGAGTTCTAAATGCATTACTTTATTTAGTTCAAAAGGCGTTATTGGTTACACAAAACAAAAATATTTTTAAAAGGTTGATTTCTTTTGCTTTTGCATCTTTTCAGCATTCTTGCCGTTGGGGGGGGGGGGGGGTATATTTGTTATAAAATTAATTTAATACATCGATTAGTAGTAATACAGTTTAGAATGAGTTATAGTTGAAAATAATAATAAAAAAATCGACTACATCGAGCAAGCCGAGCGAACGAAAGAGAGAGTTTAAAAGTGTTTTATTTCAAAAGCAGCTACTGTAATGATCGTAGAAAGGTATTTGAAATATAGGCAACTGTAGTGAGCCCCAGAGTAATGGCGAAGCCCTTCGCAATCGTAAATCACGTGTTCCTGCGCGGCGCTTTCTCGAAACGTCGTTAGAATAATGAATGGCCGAAGCAAACCACTTGCTAACATCCAAGCTTAACCCCGTTTCTATTAGCAGGAGCTGTCGGGGTCATTATGTAAACACACAAAAACCAAATTAGCTAATCCTTACAGCCTGTAGTGTCAAGTTGCCGATTTATGACGATGCATTAGAGCCCCGCTCGCAGTTGTCATTCTTCAGCTTCACTTTATCATATTCCAAAAACATTGTGGGTACCACAAAACCAAAATATTTTTTAAAGGATGATTTATTTGATCTTTGCATCTTTTCGGCTTTCTTGGCGTTGGAGGGGCGGGGGATTTTCAATTCAGAAATATTTCTATATTTCTATTGTAAGAACATTATAGTTGTAGATTTCCTAATTCTACAAAATACTAAGAAAAATATTTAAAATAAAAGATTTGAGTGTGGTTATAAATATTACACAAAATCCCTATGAATTCAAATTTAACGAATCCTTCTAAATTCTTCAATCCTTTTAAAATCCTTCTAAAATTTATTAAATGATCATGTAAATCTTCTGATTTAGTTTCAAAAATTCACGAAAAATGCTTTCGAAGATGAAATTTTCATGAATTCATAATTCAGTACATAAATCGTTAATTCCTCATCAAATTTAATATAATGAAATATACAATATCCAAAATTATCATCAAATATACAATAAGAAACAAATAACCGATAAGTCAATGTTATTTTTTATGATGAATGTATAAATACGCATGTATTGTATATTTGGAAAAGAAATTATGTTAATTTCATTTTTTAATTAAATGTATTTATGGTCCGATAGAAACTTAAGTTTTTGTTTGAAAGGAGATGTTTCATAATCAATTGGAGATGGAATATGTCAGTAGTTTTCTATTTGTTTTCTACTCCATGCACTAACTTTCATGAAAGAAAAATCCAACCAGCATCGAAATATAATTTAAAGATAAATATTTTATTTTTCAATAGAATTTTGTTAATTTTTATCCCAAAAGGTTTTTCCCTTTTTACTTGGTCGTATTGAAAAAATTAAGGTGCCTCGCAATGTTCAAAATGAACACTTTCCTGAAAATTATCGATTTTGTTTTTATTATATCATTTAAAAGTAGAACTTTTCACCATTCTAAAACTGTTTTATTTTTGTTCCTACCATGTTTTAGAACAGACGTTCTATAGTCATTTTATAGTCATAATATACTAATTCAACGTTTAAATGCATATTTCTCAACATTGATTTTTACACAAAATTAATCCACTTCAAAAATGATAATTAAAAGTATTATTATCATTGTTTCATAAAATTGTCTGAGCTTTGTGAATATATTACTGTCTAGTGAATCAGTTTATAGTAATAATATACTAATCGAACGTTTAAATTTATTTTTCTCAACATTGAATTTACACAACATTAATCCACTTCAAAAGTGATAATTAAAAGTATTATTATCATTGTTTCATAAAATTGTCTGAGCTTTGTGAATATATTACTGTCTAGTGAATCAGTTTATAGTAATAATATACTAATTCAACGTTTAAATACATTTTTCTCAACATTGATTTTTACATAAAATAAATCCACTTCAAAAATGATAATTAAAAGTATTATTATCATTGTTTCATAAAATTTTCTGAGCTTTGTGAATATATTACTGTCTAGTGAATCCGTTTATAGTAATAATATACTAATTCAACGTTTAAATGCAATCAGCATTTATTTTTACGCAAAATTAATCCACTTTAAAAACGATAAATAAAAGTATTATTATCATTGTTTCATAAAATTGTCTGAGCTTTGTGAATATATGACTGTCTAGTGAATCAGTTTATAGTAATAATATAATAATTTAACGTTTAAATGCATTTTTCTCAACATTGAGTTTTACACAACATTAATCCACTTCAAAAATAATAATTAAAAGTATTATTATCATTGTTTCATAAAATTGTCTGAGCTTTGTGAATATATTACTGTCTAGTGAATCGGTTTATAGTAATAATATACTAATTCAACGTTTAAATGCCTTTTTCTCAGCATTGATTTTTACAGAAAATTAATGCATTTCAAAAATGATAATTAAAAGTATTAAAAGCTTAAAATTTACTTTAGTAGTTTTATTTTTTCGAATAATTTTATTTGATTTTATGTAACTTTTTCCGAGTTCTTCAAATTTCCTTGCATATATAACATTTTTGTGAATTCATAGAGATAAATATATAATTATAAAGGTAAATTATTATTTTTTATTAAAACTCAATAAACAAATGTGAATATAATGTTTCTTTTTGAAGTTTAATAAAAAAGGTCCTTCGAACGTAGGAAGACACCTTAATATGATATAATTTATAATTTTCAGGAAAATAATCAAAATCATATGACAATTAATGTGACAGTACAGCCAGATAAAACATTCTTCAAGTTTAAAATTAGTTATATTTTCATGCATCAATCATTTTATATCATGAAAATGCAATAGCAATATATTCAACAATACACTTTCATAAAAATATACATTTTTTTCGTATTCCAAGTGTGACGATTTTTTCCTGATACGATATCATTCTGAAAATTGTTGTTACATAAGAATGTATTTACGTGAACATAAAATAGAATATTTATTTATAATTAAACTTTTACGCTCAATTAAATAAACGTATTTGGTTAAATATCCAAGTTCTGAAGCCTTTTAACAAACTTTCTGAAACTAAATTTGTAAAAATTCAGTTTCAGCTGTTGCCAGGATGGCATGCCATTTGAAAGTAAAATCAATAAAGTCTTTATCGCAAAAATATGCGCAATATAAACGAGTTGTCTGTACTTTAGTTTCTTTAAGTAAAATTTTGCACATGATCTATAAGAATTAATTAGTTTAGTAAATTAAGTTTGCCAAAATATTAATTTAAGACAACAGTTAATATGCTTCAATTACTTTACATATTCTTTTTTAAATAAAAAGGAACTTTTAAGTGTTTTTTTACCGGAAAAAATGTATTTATTTCGTAAAACAATGTATTTCAAGTCTGTAAAACTATGCACATGATTAACTGTAATATGGTGAATAACGAATCTATAATTTTATAAATATTTCTCAAATTATTTATAATGATACATTCTTTTGATTCTGTACTGTTATATGTATAAAATTACAAATTGTTTTTAAAACTAGTATATTAAATATATTTTTAAAAAAGTTAATATTGTTACATTTATAAAATCTCTTCACATTACATTTATTTCCTATTTTTCTTTCTAATTCTTTCAACTCTTATTAAAAAACAGTATGTAGAATTTTATGAATTTTTTTATATATACTTTACTCTACTGAACTTAATTTATAAAACTTCAATATCAATATTAAAGACATTTAATAATATTTGGAATCAAATAACAATATTTCGTAAATACTGATTTAAAAAAAATTAGAACTGCAAAACTTCTAAAATGTAATTTTGAATTATTTTTAGAATAAACTTTTAAGTGTTTATCTTTTGATTAACTTATTTGTGAGTTCTCATAAATATTAGGCAATGAAGCATCTTCAAAATAATAAATAATTTGACAATTAAAGAATATGTTATAACATCGCTCGAAGAAGAATTATGAAAATATTACTGCAATATCCGTTCTTTTACCAAAAATTATAACTCTTTTATACGACAAAAATTCTCACATTGATACATTAAACGACCAGAACAAAATATAGGAATTTACTCTGTCTTTGTATAAATATCTACGAGGTACATAAATATTATAACTTGCTGAAAATTGTTGGTGTGTGTGTTCTTGTTTATATAAAAATAAATATATAGCTTTATTAAAATTTAAATAAAATTTCAAGCATGAATTTACTTCTGAAAAGTTTCGTGGAATTAACCTGTAACGTATTTTGTTAACACTACATTAAACACATTTTAAACGAGTTGCTGCAGAGATTAATCTCTTGGAGAAATGATATCAAAATATATCCTTCCGCATTGTGTTTGCTAGTTAAACCATAATATTTTTATGCACAGATAAACATCAAACATTTAACCACGTGAAAATGCTAAAACAAAACAGTACGTTTACGTGAGTAATATATTATTAAATTTCCATCATACTCTTTCACACTGCACTTAACATATTAAGTTGTTTAAATAATATATATATTTAGAAAATTGCTTAAAAAACCTATGGCATATGCAAGCATAAATTTTGATGAAATAAGAAAATAAATCTTTTATATAGTATTATTTAGTTTGCATTCAAATTTTAAAATGTCTTATTATTAATGTTACTAACCGATATATGCCTAGATTCCTAATGTGTGGACGTTTTAAATTTATGAAAACAAATTAATATTTCTGCAGATAGATTTATTTTCCCTTTTTTAAATTACTTCACGCAAGTGGCAAACAGAACATTCATACTGTATTATATATATGTACGTTTGTGTGTGTGTATACGCGGTTTTGTGTTTCACCTGTAGGATACCCGAATGTTGTACGCATTTTAACTTATTATAACTCGTACTAGGATGAAATCATACATAATTTGTGTAATCTAATTTAATCTTGCCCCGATGTTTCTGCCATGGGATTCTACAAATACTTTTTATTAATATATAGAAGTTTCATCTTTAATTATTTTTACTTTTTCTTTTCTATATTGTATATGATAAAGTCTAGTTGGCTTTATTATGGTTTTATATGTAAACTATGAACATATAACATATTCATAGTACCTTATTAATGCATTCCTAGTCTCTTTGTTTCATTTTTTTTAATTTTCTTTATCAATTTATTTTTATACATGTTATTTCATTTTAATTACAATCATAAATTTACATATATACAAGTACAGGATGATTGTTAAAAAAAAAAAAAAAAAAAAAAAATCCACCCCGATATCCCACCCCGAGTCCATATCTATTATACCGTTCACAGAAATTGAAAGAAATTTTGGTTTAAAGTATTTTCAAGTATGCGGTCAAGAATCAGATGAAAAACAAAAGTTAAACTCTAACAGTTGCGGTTACAGTGACAAAATTTCGAAAATTTCAAATGACAACACCTATTTTCTTTTATTTGAACATGACCTCCATGCAGAGAAACAATTCATAGCTTTGGATTGCTACCTGTAGAACGAAAATCGCCGTTCCAAGACTGACTAAGAAGTAAAGTGAAAACAACTAATAAGGAGAGAGAAGCAACAGAAAGTAAAACATTTTATTGTGCTTCACAAATTTTCCCCTTTACCTCCTTGACATACATTGATACTTTGAATGAAAAACAACCAATAAGGGGAGAGAAGCAACAGACAGTAAAACATTTTATTGTGTTTCACAAATTTTCCCCTTTACCTCCTTTACACACATTGATACTTTGAATGAAAAACAACCAACAAGGGGAGCGAAGAAACAAAAAGTAAAACATTTTATTGTGTTTCACAAATTTTCCCAATTGCCTCCTTGACACAAATTGATACTTTGAATGCAACAGCTGGTGGATAGCATTGATGCACGCACCATGGCGAGAGGAATCTGTTAAACCTGACATCTGATGACATGCTTCAAATAAGATGCAGTTTGCGGATTAAACGCATTTACTTCCGATTTCAGGTATCTCCATGGCCAGAAATCCATTGGAGTGAGATCGGATGACCTTCGTCGGCCGCGAAAACGTGAACTGACGGGAGATAAATCTGTCACCAAACTGTTAAGAACGTTTAACAGAATACCCCCAGATGTGCGGGTGCGCCATCGTGCATTCACACGATGTGAGATAGAGCATTTTGCTGTTGCGAATTGGGAAATATGTAATTAGTCAACATTTCTATATCTTGTTACAATACACGTTTGTAGACCTGCGGCAGTAATCTCATCGAAAAGTAAGGAACGAGGATGAATGTCCTTGTTTTACAGAGCTACGCAGTCACTTTTTTGTGTGACGTAAGTGCAAACACATTATTGGGGTTATTGTTTGCTCATTGTAAGCTGTACTTCGAATTAATGTTATCAGTCAACGAGAAACAGGCCTCGTCCGTCCACAGGATGCGTAAATGCCAGCTGACATCCTCGCCATCGCCTCCTTACTACGCCTTTGGAGCTGGTACACGGTTAGAAAAAGATCTCTTATGTGCCAAGTGCGAACGGTCGTCGGACCAATTTGATTTTAAACAGATATAAACATACGCATATGTACCATGGTAATTTTTTGATTTGTAAGAATTATGTAGGAAGAGAAAAGTAGGTAGTAACCAGCACAGATTTTGAAAACTGTGCAGCAGCCAAAGTGTGAAGTTGTAATGCTACCTGTGTACCTTACACTTAACCTCTTGAGATCCGAAGGTAAAAAAAAAGCAAACAGACACTGGGAATACGAATTCATTGATTTTTCACAAACAAAAATATACCATAGATGACAGAATGAGAACTTTTTCAGAAATTGATAATTTAAGGGCTGGTAATTTAAGTTCACAAATATGAATCTAGAATTACTAAGTCTTAAAATAACGATTTAGTTATTGATAACCTATTTAACGCAGTAAAAAAGTGTTTACTTAATTGAGTGATCTACAAATCCTCAAAAATTTCTATTGAGAAGCGTTTAAGTTAATTAATTATGAAAAATTCTTACTTTCTTAGACATACTGTCCGGAATGCATTTTGCAAACTCAAATAATAACACTTATTTTATGAGAAAATAAATATCATTGCTGTCATTTATTGGTTTTGATGCAAAACTAGAAACATTCAGCTCTATAGAAATAAAGAAAAATATAAAAAAATCAATTAGTTTATTTTATATACTCCTCGGTTCGAAGTATCACATGTGATACTTCAGAACCGAGGAGGATAATCACGTCATCACTTAACGTTTTAGGCCCCCACCAGTGGCCGAGAGGTTCAGCTCTCGAAGCTGGTAGACGGGAGGTGCTGGGTTCGATCCAAATCGCGCCCGTCGGCCTAATCGTTCGGAGTTTTCGTGGTTTTCTTCGAGCCGTGGATCTTCCATGCGTTAATACGGATTAGGTTCCCTTAGAAAGACCCCACGAAGGGCACTCCCCCCGGGCCTATATCCCTCGTGTAGATAATTGGCCGTCAAAAATCAACCCAACCCTTAACGTTTTAGACGTAATTTAAATTAACTTCCTATCAAGGAATTTAGCTTCTGCCACAATGAAATCTATGTTGTAATAAAAAGATGAACATAATAGTAAAAGTTTCGAAAAATTGAAAATACATTGTTAGGACATGTACAGTCGTGGAAAAAAAAAAAAAATTAAACACCACCTACTAACTCCTCAGCATATCATCGTAGAAGAAAGTTACCGGTACCGAACGATTGGAAATAAAGTCTACTTTTAAATGATGTATATAAAATTTTCTTAGGGGGTCATCTACATATTAAAATGAATCCAAACTTCATTTTTTTTTCAATGGCAATGCCCAATTTTAACGAGATATTTCAAATCTTCCGTTCAAACTATGCCTAGACACCGAATTTCAAGTCATTTGAATGATAAGTTTTTGAATTATAAACATTCAAAATTTAGTGCTTCTAATGTTAAATTACATTTTCATATTTTTATTTATATCTCCCGAAATTATGCTCCTAATGTGCTAATTTTTTTTTTTTTTTTTTTTTTTTTTTTTTTTTTTTTTTTTTTGTAGTAATAATACTAATATACCCAAACATAAATAAGCTGAATTTGCAATTTTTATAATTTTATGATATGAATTATGAATTATGAAATTAATATTCGAAAAAATTATGAATTGCAACCTACAATTTTTTTGATGGATTTAGATTTATTAAGTCCTGCTTTATGGAAATTTAAAAATTTCACATTTTTATTCCAAGTAGTTTTAAATTATGCTTAAAAAACGGCAAAATGATGGTTTAAGGGGCCGTCTATGATGTAAGTGAGTAGACATTTTGAAATTTATTCTGCTGTACTGTAATCTAACACGCATCATTGACTCCTTGAGTGGCGCTTAAGGTGCCTTCATCAAGGAAGGGGCTCTCTCGGTGAACAATCCAGTACGGAACTTCAATTTGGATACAGCCCTTAAAATAAGCTCGTTTTAAAATAATTAATTTCTTGGAAACGTATGGTACGAATTGCATAAAAATTCGTTTTTAGGCTAATTGAAGGGTGTAGAGTTCATTTACGCTGTCAGAATTGGGTACTGCTATTGAAAAAAACAAAGTTATGGTTCGTTTTAATATGTAGATGGCCCCCTTAGCAAATTTTATATACATCATTTAAAAGTAGACTTTATTTCCAATCGTTCGGTACCAGTAACTTTCTTCTACCATAATTTGTTGAGGAGTTAGTAGGGGGTGTTTACTTTTTTTTCCCACGACTGTACAAGACTCGCTCATTATTACAACAAATTGATCACGGTTTTGTTCGCAAATTCTGTGAATAAAGGAGGTCGTTACAATTTCTGCCTTTTAAAAATTTAATAGAAATTTTCTTATCAGGATTATTAGTGCCAGACTGTTTCTACATTTCAAGGAGTGTGCGAAACATGGTCATATGCAAAGCAGTAATACATATTACATAGGCTGAAAAAAAGACAACAGGAAGAGATAAAAGTTTCTTAACATTTACACGGAGATTCGGCTAGCATCTGTCCAGATTTATCTTGTATTATCGGACAGATGCTGTCTGTGTATTTCCGTGTAAAGGTTAATCTGGGAAAATATAATATAACCACGAACGAAAATATACTAAAACGTCTAACGAGTTGCCCACGATTCAGAAAAGTGATCTTTATCTTTACAAAGCACGGAAACTGTTATATTTTCGAGACGTAAAGAATATTACTCTTGTTACTACTGTTTTTTTTAAATTCGTTTGTGTTGTTTATATAGTGCATTAACCAGTTTTTTCAAAAATTAATGTACACAAACATAATAAATGAACAATAATGACATAAACGTTTAAATTTATAGTATCTTGCTACTACTGCACAAACGAATTCAGTTAATAAGCTGAATATGTTTAAATGAGAACATATTCCTCTCTGTAAAAAAATAGTGTAACGTTACTCCATAATGTTGGTGGCAGCATAGCTGCCTGCAATTTTATGGGGTAATTTAACCGATAGAATTGGTGTTACGTTACTCCATAATAATTCGAATTCTGATCTTTTCACATTTTTATAGTGTAATATTACACAAAATACACTGGGTTTCATAATGATATGAATACCCAGTTTTTCAAGCATAAAAAGAAGTAAATGTTACAAAATAAATTGAAGTCTAATCAATGTTATAAATAGAACAAATCGTTTTATTTTACAACAAACTATAATTGAAACAGCTATTTATACATAAAATAATCTGCATTTATCCATTTGAGGTGTTTCATATTGATATAAACATTGGCCAAAAATATAGATTTATTGCCACTGTATGCATGAGATCTTTTAAGTAATGTAAAAACGCGATCAGGCATAGGTGGACCAAGCTTTTTAATATATTTTCATCGATTTAATTCCAGTGGGAGATGATAGCAGATTTTAATAATGAATTTGTGGCATATTGTTTACCCTTTGCATAAACAGCTCTAATCAGTAGGTTCCATACATTACCCATTGGATATAAATGAGGAGAAACAGATGGCCGTGGAGTTATATGTGCACTATTATTAAGAAACCATTCTCAAGTGCTGTTTGCCGTGTCGATGGATGCATTGTCTTGATAGAACATCCTGAAAGGGCCGCCGATTTCCTCAGCTAATGGCAACCAGTTTTCTTCAAGCAGATTTTGGTAGGTTGCACTCATTCTGCTAGAGGAAAACTCAACGTTGATCTTTCATTGAAATCGAAACGCAGCCCAAACCATAATTGAGCCTCCACCATTCTGCCGTTTTAAAAACGTTTCTGGTTTCTTGCTCAGATCGTGCGAATAATTAAAAAAAAAAAAACGTCCGGACCATTAAAATTGATTTTTTTTTCATCGAAAAATATTAATCTTTCATATTCTAACTTCCAGGACATGTGATCTTTTTCCCAATCCAGGTGATTCTGATGATTCATTTTAGTCATACGTGGTTGGGGCTTTCTTTTTTTCTACCTCATCAGCATAGACTACTCTGGACAAGGTACTTTTTGACACTGCTATCAGTGGATCTCTTGAAAGTTCGCCAAAAGTTGTTTTCCTATTGCTCATTCTTTTTATAATGGCTCTTTTTTCACTTTTGGAACAGCTTTGGTGGACGCACCGGAGAATTCTTAGCTCCATAATCCCCTTTTAAGGGAAGAAAATGTAATAATACACCAGGAGATCTTTAAATGTTTTTGCGATATCTCTGGCCGAAAGTCCTTGATCCTTAAAAGCCACAATTTTCTCTTTCTCAAAACGGCTTAAAGAGCTTTTACGACCCGTACTTCTAGAACTCACTTTGCGATCAGGTTTGGGAATTTCCTAGTCTGCAAAGTATCTTTATATGCTAAACTAATCTGCATATTTTAGTTTCTTCTTCTAAGAGTGGTATTCAATATTCTTGAACAGTTTCCGTGCTTGTTTAGTGATAATTTCGATCAATGTTCATATCATTTTGCAACATCATCTTTTTTCTAGATTACGCATATTTTCAATGAATTTAAAGTTTGATATTTCTTTTACAGTATGTATTATGTAAAATTACTGTATTTGTCTCGAGAATGGAGTTTTCTGACAATTATTTAGGAATTTTTTCCAGGATGTCACAAAATTACTATGTGTTCATATCATTATTAAACCCAGTGTATATAATTTTACATTACACCATTTATATCTGTTAATCTGCTCCATAAAATTGATGGTTGCACCAATTTTACAAAAATTTTTTACACACATTTTTTACAGTACTCCCTAAAAAACGATTACCCGGATTTGAGAAAACTGATAAATACACACTGAAAACAACGCGGAAACATTTTAAAAAATGAGTCGCAGCAAAACAAAAATTATCTTTGAAAATGACTGCTTAAATCTTGAAAATACATTGGTTTCTGAGGTTTCTAAAATAAAAAACGGTTTTCCAAATTGTGGGTCATTAGAAAGATTTTATTGTATGTTTTAATTCATATTTATTATTCCTAGATTGAGATATACTTGTCGATATACTTGTCTTTTTCATAGTTTAAAGGAAAATGTTTAATATATTGAAAAAAAAAAAACATGCTTTTGAGTAATTTGTAATTTTATGATTCAACTTATCAGCATCAAAAAGTTTCAATTGCATTTATTTACTAAATACGAAAGGATAGAAAGAACTAAAAAGGAACAAGCAATTAAATTTTGCATTTTATATTTTTCTTGAGAGACTAAATATTTTGCAAAATAACTTCAAAGTTTTGACCTTAATTACAGTCACGGTGTCCAAATGCTATTTTAAAATTGCCACTGGGACGTTCAAATGAGTTTAAATGAGGACATTACAGAACTAAAGATACACACGAACTTTCTTGTGAAATGACTTTTATCCATTTAAAGTCATTAAATGAATTTACATTTTACACTGAAAGTCTTATTATCTGTGGGATTTGGTTGCACCTCTTTATTTTCTTTAAGCTTTTTCTGACATTCTTTATTTGAGAAACAATGTAACTAAGACTAGGAAATGAGCATGATAATTAAAAGACAATGAATAAGAAAAGAATTTATATTCATTATTTATCTAAGTCTGTGATCTGATAAATTACTTTTTTATTTTGGCTAACTGTATCTAGAACAGCTTAAGGGGGTCCGGGACATATTTTTAAATAATTTTTATTTATTGAGTAAAAATGTTGAAATTTTTTGTGATGGTTAACCATATCATTTGTAAACAAAATCATATTATAAAACATATCCTAATTTTTCTAAAAAAATTTTTAATTTAAAATTTATTAAAAGAGTGGGGTAATTTAAAATTGTTATAACTCGAAATATTATTTGTAGAATTTCAATTTTTTTCACTTAAATAAACATAAATATAAAATTTTTAATTTTTATTCAGAATTTTTAAAACTATTCATTTAAATAAAAATTAAAAATATTTAAAGGAATATGTAACTTTATAAATAAAATCCCATTTTCAAAAGTAATTTTTTTTTTAATTTGCTGAATCAAAATTAAAGTAAAATAATTGAAAAAGACATGTTCCAAGTTAGAGCCATTTATCGTTAACTGTTTTTGACTTATAACAATATGATAACAATTTAAATATGAGAAATGGTAAAAACATCCATCATGAAGAAAATCGCATTTTCACAAGAAGTCGTTTCCATACAAACGTAGTTTGAAAGCTAGATTTTGAAAGCTAGATTTTGAAAGCTAGATTTTGAAAGCTAGATTTTGAAACCAAACCAAAACGAAAAATTTAATATTTCCTGTTCCAATTAAGATAGAAACATAATTAAAGCTTCATTTAACTTAGACATTTTTAATGCAATAATTTTTTTTTAGAAAATTTTAAGATTTTTGTGTCCCGGACCCCCCCAAGAGAAAATGCAATTAAGAGGGCGGTGGACGGAATATTTTTTTCAGGATAGAGATGTGAAATTTTGTGCAAATATTCATATCACCAGAATTATATAGGACACTTTGAAAAACATTTCCTATCGTATTATACTTTTGAGAAAAAAAAAAAATTAATTTTAAAACGAAATTTTAAAATGCTCCTTGCGTCTAAACTTTTAAGATATTTCTACAACTTTACATTTTAATCACTTAAAACTCTATTGCAATGTATATAAAAAACCTATAGATTTACTAAGAATTTTCTAGAAATTTGGGATGCCTAGAACTTTTTATGTAACGGCAACAACAAAAATTAATGTCACGCGTTGCACTGTAAATCAAAAAATCTGTAAGATGATTCAGAATTTTTTTGGAGACTGGGGTTCCTAGAACTTTTTATATATAACTGGAACCTGGGTTTCAGATAAGATTTCAGTAAGATTACTGTAATTTTAGTAGATTCTTTTATAAAACTATATTTCTGTAGCTTTACAAAAACTAGTTTTGCAGATTTACACTTTGTTTATACAGTGTACACATAAAATTGTAGTAAGCATAGAGATTTCTGTAACTTTACATCTGTATAATTACATCATTTTTTTTTACAGTGTAAAAAAAAAAAAAAAAAAAAAAAAAAAAAAACTGTGTATCGATTTTATAATCCCTTGAATAGTTAATTTTTTAGAGATTCTTTTCTGAATTTCATATCGATTTTCATATATATATATATATTTTGTTTTACTTTTAAAAATCAAACTTAATTATCTTAATGAAGCCTAGTTTTTAAATCCATATACACAGTTTTTTTTTATAAGCAATATCAGGAGTCTTCCTTCCTCATGAATTTTGAACAAAAATTAAAACGCATAAAGCACTAGAAAAATTTAAAGAAACGTTGAAAAATTAGTTTTGGGTACATTAAAAGTATATTAAAGGACCAAAAAATTGTCAGTGTAGAAAATTAAAATACTCGTAACTTTGCGACACATCATCGCATTTGCATGCCGATTTTTCACAAATCACTCAGTATAAATTGGATAATAGTAATACATATAAAAAGAAATTTTGATTTTGGGGTGGATTTTTACTTAAGCACCACAGTAACCACTACAACTACAACTACTTCTTTTAAAAAGAACAGACTACAAATTAATTCAGAACTTTTTTTGAAGAATTTAATCAATACTAGAAATTGAGAAGAGGTATTAAGTAAGACGCTGACTACTCGTTCTATCACGTTCATCAGGATACAGTAAACAAATCCAATATACGAATTTTGAATATTTCCAACTGAGCGAAAAAATGCCCAGGCTGGGAATCGAACCCAGATCCTTGGCTTACAAGGCCAATGCTTTTCCGTTTAAGCTAACTGGGCCGACAACCAGCCAGCATATTTCGCTCAGAAAACCTTATTGGTAGAACATCTGGTCTGTCATGTAGACAGCTCAACAGAATAAACCGCAGGTAAAGGAACTCCATATAAACGATGGATACGTAGATGAACTATTATTTTAACACAATCAAACTGATTGGTAAAGTTATCATACGAATTTTGAATATTTCCAACTGAGCGAAAAAATGCCCAGCCTGGGAATCGAATACCAATCAGTTTGATTGTGTTAAAATAATAGTTCATCTACGTATCCATAGTTTATATGGAGTTCCTTTACCTGCGGTTTATTCTGTTGAGCTGTCTACATGATAGACCAGATGTTCTACCAATAAGGTTTTCTGAGCGAAATATGCTGGCTGGTTGTCGGCCCAGTTAGCTTAAACGGAAAAGCATTGGCCTTGTAAGCCAAGGATCTGGGTTCGATTCCCAGCCTGGGCATTTTTTCGCTCAGTTGGAAATATTCAAAATTCGTATGATAACTTTACCAATCAGTTTGATTGTGTTAAAATAATAGTTCATCTACGTATCCATCGTTTATATGGAGTTCCTTTACCTGCGGTTTATTCTGTTGAGCTGTCTACATGACGGACCAGATGTTCTACCAATAAGGTTTTCTGAGCGAAATATGCTGGCTGGTTGTCGGCCCAGTTAGCTTAAACGGAAAAGCATTGGCCTTGTAAGCCAAGGATCTGGGTTCGATTCCCAGCCTGGGCATTTTTTCGCTCAGTTGGAAATATTCAAAATTCGTATGATAACTTTACCAATCAGTTTGATTGTGTTAAAATAATAGTTCAAATCCAATATACCAATCCCAAAACTTTCTACTATCTCATACATGTTAATACTACAAAATTCGCTATCACACTGCCAAAATTACATGGCAATCTATGCCTATCATGAGGATTCTGAAAAAAATGAAATTCCGTGCATTAGTTCTTCAGATATGAGTACCACTGAAATCGTGTAAATCCAGCAAAATGCAACCTAACAGCGCCACCTATTGTGTGCTTTACATCAAAACCACCAAGTACCAACTTATATCAACTGAAGTTTGCATTAGTTTTTGAGATAGAGCTATTGCAAAAGTCATGAAAATTCCAGAATATCAGCGCCACCTATTGGGCAATCAGCACCAAAACTTAATCAGCACCAACTTTTGTCAACATCTGACTAAATCTAAAGTTAGATGAAAATTCGTGCATTAGTTTTTAATATATAGAGCTATTGGGAGAATCGTAAAAAATGCAGCGCAGCAGCGTCACCTGTTGGTCGATTTACACCAACGCGTAATCAGCACCAAGTCATATCAATTACTAACTGAATCTGGAGTTTAATGAAACTATGTGCATTAGTTCTTGAGATAGAGCTATTGCGGAAATCGTGTAAATCCGGCAAAATGTAGCATAGTAGCGCCACCTGTTGAGTGATTTACACGAAAATGTATAAAACGCCAATTCATGTCAAGGCCTAACTGAATCTGAAGTTTGATGAAAATCAGTGTATTATTTCTGGAGATTGAGCTATTGTGGAAATCGTGAAAAAGGCTGCATAGAAGAGCCACCAGTTGAGCCATTTACACCAAAAACTAATCAGCACCAACTTATATCATGGACTAATAGAATGTAAATTTTTACTGAATTCCGTTCATTGGTTTTTGAGACAGAGCGATCACAAAATTTGTGTCACACATAGACAGACAGACAGACTCACAGACAGACATTTTTTAAAAACATGTTTTTCGGGTTCTCTTACCCCTAAAACGTGTAAATCCGTCGAAAACCGGAAGTCGAATATTTTCACGAATCCAATACTTTCTTGTTGTAAAAATAGAAGAAAGTTACAATGAATAAATCCGTAAATAAATCCTAAATATGTAACCCAGCGTTAAAACATGAATATCCAATAATGAGTAAGTTGACATGTGTTGTCAGAAGAAATATAATTTTTTAATTGATCGGTACTTGTTTTTATCTTGACACCAGATTTTAGCATCAGATATCAGTGGAATGTTCTGTGATTTCATACGATGCGTCGCTAAACGCTAAAGCTGATATTGACACATTCTTGAGCAGAGCACATATTGCACAAAAGAAACAGGTTACAATCACATAATTTGTAGAATGGAACATTTATATTAATGAAGTAGCGTCATTGCTTACTAGAACTCACGGATTTTTGAATCGCGCTACTCGCTGCATATTTTTACGCGATACTATTTTTAACAATTTTATCCATTTTGATAAAGTTTCCATTGCAATTTTTTTATAAACTATTTAACCTTCATTACAATACAATAATTAGGATTCAACATAATTTTTAATAATAAACAGCTTATATAATAAGAGTACTGGTGTTTAATGCAAGTAATTAACAGAAATTATTAATTTATAAGCCTATACAATATTTTTTAGTTAATAAATAAAAGTTTCAACATATATAGAGAAGAATGAGACTTCATCCCCATTTGAAATTGTCCCAATCATCCCTATGATACATAGATTCAATTGGCCACCATTTTGCCTCATAAATTATTTTATCACATTGGTTAATATTCATTCATATCAATTACCAATAATGAACCTTCAAATAAATAACTACAACATATCTGATTCGTTTATATTGTATAAATTATTTGACAACTTCAAATGTAAAAAAAAATGTTACTTGTAAGCAGCGCTTCAGAAAAAAAAAAAAAAATGAAAAAATGAAAAAAAAAAAAAATGAAAACTGCAATGTGGTTTTGCTGTTGGTTCTAAAGCACACTATAGTAGTGCCATAAGAGGATACAAAGCAACTAAAAAAAAAAAGGTCTATTGCCTGAAATATTGAGAATGTTCCATCCATCACTTGCCCATTCATCCACCAGCTCCCCTACTATTAAATTACGATATTATTAAATCATACGGATTTTCACTGTTTACGCCTAGGATCGCCAAATTTGCTGAGAAATGCCTCAAGTAATTCCCCAATTGGTTATTGAATTACAACTTTACATTTTTATAAATATAATAAGACAATAAAAAATATTCTTATCTGATTTTTTATTTGTTTATTATAAATATCGGATCTACTGTTTAACATTCTTATAGTTAATCAAATGCATTGCAATGATTTTTTTATGTTTTATGCTGGCTCCCAGTTGACACCCTTTATTGTCACTTCGACCAAATATATTTGATATTGACAATTTTAGTGACCATTTTGTACGGATCATAAAGAATACAATTATGGTGTAAATCAAGGTTTACATTATAATTATGTTCGTGAAGTGCGTTATGTTTATTTTTCTGGCAGTAATAACGTAATTTTGCATTCAAAAATAATTCATACTGCACATATCTTTTCTGTTTGTTTAAGTAAGTTACTTTAAACAATTTTATTGTATTTTCAATATACCGACATATAATGTTAGTAATAGGTTTTGGGAAATTAAGCAATAACTAATGTTACTATGATTTAATAAATGGCATTGGAAATTTTGTAATACTTTCACGCGATTATCAAAATATCATATCCATTATTTTTAATCAAAACAAAAAAAATTTCAGATAAGGAATATATAGTTTAAATCCTAATTTATATAACAGTTAGAATAAATATTTTATTCAAGAAAATTCTATTAATTCTAATAAAATTTTAAATGTTTGTACGAAGAAGGCTTCTTAGAAATTATAGTAATTGATATTATACATTAATATATTTTTATTACTCCTGCTGTATTTTTAACAAAACATGGCAGAAATTATATAAATTCATAAAAAACCTATAATAACTTAATTTGAATATCCTTAATCTAAAACTGGAACTGTTTATCAATTGATGTTCATTTTAAGTAACTGCCCTATTTTTAATTATAAAAATTGGTGAACAAATATTTTAAAAATACTATTGTAACATTTATAAAGTAATAATTTTCTCGCAACTATCCTGTAAACACCCATAAAAACATTTTCGTTTGATAAAAATAAGTGATAATGTGAAAATTTTAGTTCTGTATTTAAATAAAAAAAACACCGTTTACATCATTACCAAGCTGCTTATATGACGTGCATGTATGCATGTTGGTGATATGCAAGGTTTTCAAAATTCGACAGGCAAAGTTATAGAAGTGATACAAGACATCAAGAGGATGACAAATTGCCATAGAACATGGGATCTCAAACCACTCATTTAGTCACAAATAGAGGATGTTTTATCCTATATGGAACTAGGGTTCACGGCAATAATTTTCAGAAAAAAAAAAAAAAAAAAACATTGCAATGAAAATGCAACGATATGTACCTTGTTTTGTGTGAAATGTTATAAAACTGCAAAAAAATTCTGGAAAAACAGGTTGCTCACGCAATCGTGGATACCTGTATGAACTGATAATCACAGACCAAGATGTGGAGAGTCAAGTGCATACTGCTGGTTTTAATGGAAACTTCTATCACTATTTTTGTTGTTGGCTTATTTATGACAAAAATATACATGTCTATTAAAATTTTCATTATAAATATACTTCAGTTTTATAATTCTGAAAGTTATTACCGTCAAACGAAATTGAGTTACGGTAAAAGGCCCTGTATTTTTTATTAAATACGTGGTTCGCGACCATATGATCAATGGTAATTTTTCCTTTTCTTGATGCCTTTTCTCGCCCCTCTTGGTTTGTCTTTCAATGGTTGGAAAACCCTGTATTTATATATATATTATAATATGTATATTCAAAACAACACGAATAAAATTTCTTGTTAATGTATTATTTATACAATTTTATATTTAAACTAGGGGGCTCCGCCCCCTGCAAGCTACGCTCGCCAACCCCCGTTCAGACACCGCAGAATCTAAAAACACGCTAATCTGATAGGTTTAAAAAATATTATAGAAGATTGGATTATACTGAAAAAAGCTGTGCAGATCTCCTTGTAAACGGGTTTTCATTCAATTTCGTTTGATTTCAAAAATTTAAGGCCGAATCAGTTGCTGTTAAGACATCCAATGGTTGTTTTCGTGTTTGATTAAAGAGGATCAGTTAAACGTTTGAAAAGAAGCTAAAAATAAAAGGAATTAAGTATACAGAGTCGTTATCTCCCGGTATTTTAAAACAATTTCTATAACAATAGCCTAAGTCATGTGACTATCATCAAGAGTTCCGGGTGAACCAATTTGATTTTATATTCCTGGTGCCATTTTGGTACTTTAATATTAGCCAGGTACAGGTGATAAGTCGCCAAATATTATTCTATTGCCATCATTTCATCTATATTATAATAATCCAAGTCATGTAACTGCCATAAATAAATACGCTCTGATCCCTTCGCTTTTCATATGAAAGTTTGGCCCAGATATCATATACGGCCCCATATTGGCGCGATTTGTTTCCAACGCTAATTTGGGGAAAAGATCAACAGCATAAACAACAACATACGGCTTATCAAATCAAGCAAAATAACGATACTATGGCGCCAGTTAAGTAACCGTTGCGTATATGACATTGGCGTCAGAAAAAATTAGCGCCAATATGGGACCGTATGTGGCATCTGTGCCGAAAGTTTTCCATTTCGATTTTAAAAAAATCATTTTTTTTTTCGAATAATACTACATAAACGCATTTTCGCAAAGAATTCTTGGTACTGTTACGCTATCCGGGTGCAAATCTCGCCAATATCTATTTTTCTACTCGCCAGTTTTTTTTAATTTTTCGAGTGGTAAATTAAAACATTGCTTTGAAGTTGAAATTAAATATTATCGTTTGTTACATCATTTAATATTTGGCCAGATGCCATATACGCACCCGGTTTGGCGTGATTTTTTTTACGCAAATTTGGCGAAATCCTCGTTTTCGAATACCAGTTACTTGACTTTAAGTAAGTTACACGTCTTTACGTCATCAAGTGATTTTTATTTCGACGTTTTATTTGTATATTTATTAATGTTACACTATTTTCTTTGTTCTTTCGTTATTTAAAATAAAAATTACGTCAATTTGTATAATTTGGCGATTTATATAACTTGACGAAATGGGTCGATGGAATAACTAAGTAGTACCGTATTTTTTAATTATTTTCTATTATTTTTATTTTTAAAGGAAAATAACCAAAAAAATAATTAACTGTAGAACAAAACAACTTATGTAATTTAAAAAAAGAAAATAAAGTAAATAAACACTTATTATTAAATAAACAACAATAGCCGGGTTACCATGTCAACCAAAATAATGCCATTTTGCGCCAATTAGGTACCCCGGTGCGTATATGACATATGTGCCTAATATTTTTCTTTTCATTTCGTTTAAAAAATAAAGAAGTGAAAGCCTTTTATTTTAAATGTTTCTGTTTGTACTAAATAAAATGATAATGAAATACAAATTGAATTATGAATAAAAGTAACATGATACATTTCTTAGCATACATTTAAGGGGGGCCAAATTAGTTTAAAATAGTAACCTTTTCTAAAAACAGAAAAAAATATATCTGTTTGATTAAAATTTGAGTTACCATCGTTAGAAAAATGTATATAAAATTAGAAAAAAATTAATATTTCGAAAACTAATTCCAATTTAAAAATTCTAATACCAGTTTTGAAATCTGCGGATCAATATTGATTTTTGGTGTTAATTTCATCGCAAAGTATTCAATAGTTTAGGAGAAATCGCCGGGAAACATAATTAGTTGTTTAATCAGTCAATTCAAAGAATCGATTCACATTTCAGCCGTTTCATATATTCGTTTCATAAATTCGTTTCATTAAGATTTTATATATATAGGGTAGATAAATGGAAGCTTAAGAAACTTAATAACACAAAACAACATAAAAAAAAATCTTAAATGATGTTTTCAAATATAAACCAAAAAAAGTTAAATACATAGAAAAAAGAACACATAGCGTTTACCTTATTTTCTCCTTCAGCTATCTTCATTTGAATAAATAGGAAAAGTTTAAATATTTATAACTAGATTTTTGCTTTTATATGACGTACTTCATAACATTCTTCCAAACCTTAAGGCATTTATAAAATTTTGTAAACTTCAACAGAATTGAGAACAAAGTTCTTTCATAACATTTTAGTAACTTGAGAATGAAGTTAGTTAATCGCATAATATGACAGGAACATTTATGATTAAAGTACTTCCTAACATTTTTTTCAAGGCATTTTTACATTTGTGTAAAGTTCAACAGAAAAGAGAACGTAGTTTTTTCATAACATTTTGGTATCTTGAGAACGAAGTTAGTTAATCGCATACTATGTCAGTAACATTTATGATTTTTTTTTTTTTTTTGAAGTATTTTGCGTATCTTGGCGTTCTACGATTCTACAATTTTTAAGGTATTCTTGTTTAAGGTATTTCTATATTATAAAGGACAAACATATCTGTGCGTAACGCTTACGTCATTTTGCGAATGGCAACACTTTGGAATTTGAAGTGAAATTTAGGTTTTACAATTTTCTTTACTGCAAAATTTTAAACTTATAAACATCGCACATTTTAAATTTTTACACCGTCGTATAAGGAAAAAAGTGCTTTTCAATGCAATTTGTTTGAAAGCTGTGTCTCAATTTAATTTTGAGATATTATTATTTTTTTGTAGTTTTTAATACATTTTTTGTAATTGTGGCAACCGAAGTACTCCATTTCTCTTGAAAGTCATGGAGGGTTGAAAGTAGAGGGAAAATAATCACGGAGGAAAGAAAATAATATATTACTGTATCTTTTGTTGCCATTTTCTCATAAAAACTGAAAACAAAAATTGAAATTATAATGCGTGCTATGTCAGCGATTTTTTAAGTTTCCAAATATCGCTCATTTTCAATTTTTACACCGAGAAAAAAAAATTACTTTCAAATACAATTTGTTTGAAAATTGTATCTTAATTGACTGAGTTATTACGGTTTTTAAAATAACTAGCCGCCCGTGGCGACCAGTTTGGTCTACCTTAATTGTATGCTAGGCATTGTATCATGTTACTTTTATTCATAATTTAATTTACTTGCTCAATCCTTCGCCAAATCGGATGTTTCTGATAGAGAAATCAAAATCTCTGTATTTTTATGTTAGTCAGGCACAAGTGACAGATGGCAAACATTGTACCCGTCGCATTTTTTTTCATATTTCATTAATTTAGATTAAATATAATCCTTTTACTCAGTTTAAAATGGATAACTTTAATTTAAAACTGGAACATTTCAAATTCATGAATTTCTCTTTAAAAAAAGTCTTTAAAAAAAGAAAAAGAAAAGAAAAGAATAAATACCATAAACCATTTAATTTCACCATCAAAGCATTGTTTTAATTTACCCCTCAAAAAATAAAAAAATGCTGCTGGCGAGTTAAAAAATGCTATTGGCGAGAATTGCGCCCAGATAACATGAAAGTACGAGCTTTTTGCGTTCTTAGCACCTTTTATGTAGTTTCATTCCTAAAAAATATTTTGATGAAATAGTTTGCCAGAAAATACGTTGCCAAATTTCTTTTCTCGCCATGGACATTTTCTCTATTTCGCCAAGTACCTATACTGGAAAAATACCTTTATTTATTTATTTATTTATTTATTGTGTGTTAAATGAGATGAATAAAAGACGGCACAGATGTCATATACGCACCACGTTGGCGCGATTTTTTTCTGACGCCAATGTCATATACGCACCGGGGTACTTAACTGGCGCCAAAGTGTCGTTATTTTGCTTGATATGGTAACCCGGATGTTGTTGTTTATTATTAATAAATTAAAAATATTTACATTTAAATCAGAGATAATACATTATACAATTAAAATTATTACATAAAAACACTAAAAACACATTAAAAATTGGGACGTTTCGGATCATCACGATCCCTCCTCAGCCAGTTATAAACGTTGAGTCAATACCATCAACAGCCACAACAAAAGCACAACAGAAAGTCATCAATTTCAGGTAACAGTTAAAATAAAATAGAATATATTAATATAGAATATATATTTTATTCTATTTTATTTTAACTGTAACCTGAAATTGATGACTTTCTGTTGTGTAAGAGAAACACAACAGAAAGTCATCAATTTCAGGTTACAGTTAAAATAAAATAGAATATATTAATATAGAATATATATTTTATTCTATTTTATTTTAACTGTAACCTGAAATTGATGACTTTCTGTTGTGTTTTTGTTGTGGCTGTTGATGGTATTGACTCAACGTTTATAATTGGCTGAGGAGGGATTGTGATGATCCGAAACGTCCCAATTTTTAATGTGTTTTTAGTGTTTTTATGTAATAATTTTTATTGTTTAATGTATTGTCTGTGATTTTAATGTAAATATTTTAAAGATAGAATTCAGACGTAATATTTTTTCTTATATAATTATTAATAAATTATTTATTTACTTCTATTTTTTTAATTATATAAATTGTTTTGTTCTATAGTTATTAATTAAACTTTTTTTTTATTTATTGTTATTCCCTTTTTAAAAATATTACACAAGAACCAATGAGATGCGTTTTCTCAGGTGTTGCCATTAAACAATTAACAAATAATCGTGATTTCTGTGCCACGTACGGTAGCATAGATTTTCAAGCATGAATTATTTTTAAATTTATCTATCACGTGTAGTTCGATTACGAAAGATTTATCCGCTTGCAATTAAAACAATGTAAAAAGTTCAGCATTTGTTTCCGTCTAATGCTCTATAACAAAATTAAAAGTTCCTCTATAGAAAAATAAATAAAATTATGTAAATAAGAAACAAATTTAACAGACATGTGATTGAACCACGCGCTTAAAGTACTGAAAGGATCGGAAAGCTGCCGTAAGTCCCAAAATATTGGGCTAATAGCTCCTGACATGTGGTGACATGTGAAAGTATCGCTTTTAATAAATTTTATAACTTTATTTGATTGCATAATTGATATTTTTCAGATAAAAATTCTTTTTTTTTTATGTTAGTGGGCAGTCTAAAATATATATTACATGAAGAAAAAAATAATTACAATAAAAAAAAAGAATGATTTTCACCTATACTCTATAACCCGAAGAACTCGGGTTCGATCCCCTAGTAATCGTTAAAATTATAAATTGTATTTAATTTCTTATGAAAACATTTTTTCAATTTAATTTTAATTAAAAAAACATATGTTATATAATATATATATTTTTTTTTTAGGTGTGAATTTTAAGTCAATAAAGTACTGGAAATCACTTTGCATGAAGCTCCTAACACAAATTTATTGCTCTATCATCTGATTTCCTTTAAAAAGTGAAACATACAGGATTAGAATGTACATTTCGTGTGTATGTGGGCTAATTTTCATAATTTATTCGTAGACATCAATATATATATACCTTAGTAAAATATAGTTATTAGTTATAATTTTATTAAAAATCCATATTTTTATCTAATCGGTTCTTCAAGCTTTTAGGGTGGAGATTCAGATCAATAAAGTTCTACGTTTTTCTAATAAATCTCATATTAAGTCTCATAAGCGAAGGCAACAAACTTATACGCGCCTGCGTTGCAAAAAGTGTGACGGTTTGTATACGGGAGTTGCTTAAATGGAGATTTCGTCTTTCCTTTTAATAAAAAATATTTTTATTTATTTATTTATATTTGCAAAATATTTATATTTCACAACATAAATTATAAGGAATTAACTTATTAATTATTAGTAATTTTAGTTCGCGTTCAATTCGGCCGGGTATGAAACAAAAAAGCGAAAGACGCAAGCAATAGTTTGTTTACAGCAGTACCATATTGATAACTGAGGAAGCATGCATATGAGTATGAGCCATGGGATTTTATTTGGTATAAAATGATACTAACCCTCTCGCAAATTGGTTTCTTTATGTGGCAAAAAAAAAAAAAAAAAAAAAAAAAAAAAGTCTACATAGTCGACAGCAGAACCAAACATGGCGCTTACCACACTTGGCGTTTACCAGACAAAAAATCACTGAATTGTCGTCTGTGTTAATGTGGACAACAATCATGTGGAAAACAACCTTAAATGCTCTAACAGACCATCAAGATTTGGCAATAAACATAGTGTATAATTCTGACAACAATGTAGTTTAAAGTTCCTGTGAACGCCATTAAATTATTTAACAAAAAGCACTATTGCGCCAAATGAAACTCGTAAAATTACGGTTATACATACAATTGCGGAAGATTCTGGTACCGTATCAAATTATTCTTTAATACCTAAATTAACATTTATTTGGTGAATGATTTGCTGCGCAATAATTCAGAGAATGTCGAAAGTTATCAGCAGCATACCCGTCAATATAATGCTCGTTTATTTTTTCCATCAAAATGCCTCCCGGAACTAAACAGTTAACCATTTGGCTTGCATATGTATTATTACAGTCACCCATGGTTTCACCTTACGAACAAAATCAAATTTGACTGCAGTGGAGAAGTGAATTATCAAATGGAAATTAACGAAGCCTGACTCAATAATGCGATGGGAGAAAGTAATGCCCATGTGGTCTTCCGTAATCAGGCTGCACATCAAACTTTAACCTCAAACAGGAGTGATGCTACCAGCATTATTGTATCCCACTGAATGTAGTTACCCATATACATAAATATATTATAGATATTACATAAAAAATATATTTCGCCAAAGTAAGCAAGCTATGACATACCAGTTTTCGTGCAACGTGTTTACAGAAGTTAAGCACATATGAGTATATTTCTCTCCTTAATTGATGCCCTAAAATGGACAGTATATTGCTGAAATAAATTACATACTTTTTTTTATTTGCTTGTTGTATATTTTTAATTCTCTTGTGCATGAGGAAATTGAATTTAATACATTCACGCACATTTGCTAGGTTATATAAATTCAATTTGTATTATTACATTTGTTTTATTTCGGTTTATACAATATGCCTGTAGTTCTACAACAGATTTCGTATAGAATTTTTCGTCTTGTTTAATCGCATAAATTCGTTACAAATTATGCGATTAATCTAAGAAAACTTTTTATATACTCCTTGGAATTTCTGAGCGGTGTACTCATATTATTTTATAAATTTCAGGACAATTTACAAATTCTAAAGAAAAATGTTACAAAATTTAAGAATTTAAAACAAATTGCGCCATTTTATTATTCAAATAGTCTTGCAACGTGTAATTTTGAAATTTCGTTTAAGCTGTATGTTTAAATTTGCGAATTTTAGCAGCGCATAATATATATATATTTTATATGCTAAAACGATATTTTTTTTTCTAAATTTAAGAAGAAATCATCTGAAACATTTTAATACATAAAACGCAATATTTGTATACAAAATTTGTTTTTACAGTCAGAGTTCTCACTGTTATATATAATTAAAAGGGACAAACCGTCGAATTGATTTCACTATTTTTGAAATATATAAAATATATTTATGAAATATATAATTAAAAATATATATAAAAGGCATATAAGCTTTTTAAAATGTATTCAAAAAGATTATGTAAATCTGTTTTATAGAAACATTAACCAGAGAAGTTCTGTCACTATGATTTTTTTTTTTTCTTTTGCAAAGGAGTTTTTCAGAATAGCGAGCCGGAATTTCCATTGCTATTCGGTCTTGTGATAGATGACTTGAAATATTTATTATTTTTTTAGTATTAAAATCCCAAAGATAATCAACGTAGAAATAAAAACTCTTTTAAGAATAAAAGTTTTATTTATTTGTTTTTTATTTATTTATTTATTTATTTATTTATTTTGCTATTTCATCATGTTTCAATTTATTCTTAGTTGTATGTTAGCACATTTTGATAAAACTTGATTTTTTGCAACCGTAAAAATATATTTTTTAGATATTTTTTTTATTTTAATTATTTCTTAAAAAAATATTTTGACGCATTCTTTTTACTTATTAATTAAGCAAGTAAGGAATAGTTATGTGCTTTGCATCTCAAAAGAATATTATTCTAATTTAAAATATATTGTTTAAAATACCTTACAAATCTTTGAAATAACCAAATACACATATTTTCATATTTTATACTGTAAAATAAATGATTAATTTGAAAGTAAGATATTGTGTAAAACTCTAAAAAATAAATTATTTTTTCAGTATAAGAAATTGATTTTTTTCAAATATAACTTTCGATAAATAATTAAAGAATTTTTTAAAACATCTAATATTTAAAATAAAATTATATTCCATTCCTATTGTCTTATATGAACTACAATGAGTAAAACGCTTTAAAATATTAAATTATAAATTACGTAGATATATTGGCTTCATTAATAAAAAATATATATATATATATAGGGGAGACTAGGGAGGGTTGACCATACGGGAGGCTTAACCCGCCCATCAGTTTTCATATTTAAAAGAATTTCAGAGTTTTATCAATAGGTCTCAACCAAAGCTACTGGAATGCGCAAACAACTTTTGTCTTTGTTTCATACACATAATCGAAATAGATGTGGAAAAAATCAAATGTGAAGCGTTTTCAACCTAAAAGTTGTGTTTTTTAGAAATATTTTGTAAGCTTTTTTCAGATGAAGTATATCATAGAAATTTAAGTAAGTAGGTTTTAAATAATGCAGAAATATCGAGCTTTCATTCCAATCATAAAGATTGTACAGTAAGTTAGGCTTAACATAACAATGTGCTATTCTTTAGAAACGGGCTATGTGACGAGGCTTGACCCAGTCAATATGAGGGTTAGTTCCGAAATATTTCTATATTTCAATTGTAAGAGCATTATATTAGTACATTTCCTAATTTCACAAAATACTAAAAAAATATTTTAAATAAAAGATGTGAGTGCAGTTATAAATATTGCACAAAATCCCTTTAAATTCAAATTTAATTAATTTTTCTAAATCCTTCAATCCTTTTGAAATCCTTCTAAAATTTATTAAATGATTATGTAAATCTTCTGATGTAGTTTCAAAAATTCACAAAAAATACTTCAAAAGATGAAGTTTTCATTAAGTCATAATTCATGATATAAAGGGTAAACTAGAAAAAAAAAAAAAAAAAAAAAAAAAATATATATATATATATATATATATGTATATGTATATAAGTTTTTTTTTTCAGATATATGTTAAAAGAACTTAATTCCCTTTATTAAAATAAAAAATGAAGAATGATGTAAATCCGTTATCTTGTGCAAAACTTATCGTGACAAAATCGGTGAAAAACAGCAATTTTAGGTAATAGTATTTTAAGTTGAACCTCAAAGGTTTCTCCGATGTGTTACGCTCAAAGGGTTTGACTCGTGCTATCGAAATTTTAGGAAATTTCCTACCGTACAAATTGTGCGACATTTTTAAAGGGTTAAACAATAATTAAATAAAAAATATATACATTTTTCAACATGTTACACCTTTCCAGTTCCCTTTACAGTGTTTGTTGGGTTATAATTCGAAGCGTACATTCTGAAAAATATTCTAAGGTTACATTATAATGAATAAAACATTATTAATGATGCTCAGCAGCTTAGTGATCCGCGTGTCTCTCTACCATGCTAGAGATCCACAGTTCATTTTTTAACTGAGGATTGGGTAAAATTCACTCTGCCTTTAATATTTTCAGAGTCGATGAAATGAGTAACATGCTTGTTTGGGAACTAAACATTGAGGGTCCCGCGCTAGGCTGACCACTTGACCAAGACATATGCTGTATAGAATCCCATTCCCCATGGTCAAGAAAGCAGGGCTGTACACTGAAGACCATGATCTTTAATGGACTCCAGCGACGCAGGTTTAATTTTTTTTAATTAGCGTTTAAGGCACATATATACTACCATCGTATTAATGAAATAATTATGTATATAGTTTTAAAAGCGATTAGATCTTTAGATGTATTTTCATTTCTATGCCAATTTTCTCTTCTTACAGACGCTTATCGTAAAGTGATATATATATAATGCTTTTAAATTGGTGTAATTAAAACATCCTAGTGAATCAGGTGCAACGCAGCTTCTTATATGCACTAAGTAAATATAGTTCTATCAAAAGTGTGTGAATTGTGAAATTTAAGAAAAAGAAATGACAAAGAGGGTGCAAAACCCAACAATAAATCCAATGAACATTTATAAAAAGAAGCAATAAACAAACAACCCCTTGCTCGTCTGAAAGTGGGAGGTGTCAAAAAACAAGTACCAAATAAAAATAGAAATTGAATCCTCACAGGTTTCGCTAGATATGGCCAACCCCCATACTCCAAAAGTGTAAAAAATTCAAAGAAACTTAAACTTCTAAAAAACTTAAACATCTAGAAAATTTACAAAACCAAACCGCTTTAAAAATATAAACAACCAACCTATTTCAAATCTGCAGAACTGAATTTAACTTACGAAACATAATCAAATAAAAATTCTTTTAAAACTAAATCATTAAGTAACTAAAAATATTGAACATGTGAGAAAGCCATATCCCTACCTTGACCTGCGAAGACTTGAAAAACTTTGATACCTTTAAAATATTCACTGCACTCCACATCATTTCTCTAACAGCAGGAGTTGCAAGGCCATAATCCTAGCTAGGCCAGCGTCGACTAGACTTGTATTTCCGTCATCTATATATTTAAAAATTCCATTCCAGTTTATATCCGTTTCAACTTGATATTCATCAGAATGCAGACGTTCTAAAAAGACTTTTGTCTACACTCTTAATATACTCAAGCAGTCCCCTCGGCATCCATTACAGTGTTTGGCCGCTTAGCTGTTGCCACTTACGAAAACTTTTTCAAAAATTCCTGTAACAGCGTCTGTTACAGGAATTTCTCTTGTTGCCGTTACATAAAAAGTTCTAGGAATTCCGGTTTCCTAGAAAAAATTTAGTAACTTTACAGATTTTTTTTTACAGTGTAAACAATTGCAAGGTGCTAATACCTATCTCCCAAAAAATAGAGGTTCATTTCAGTTATAAAAAATGCATTGTTTATACATTGTATGTACATACATTGCATAATTAAAATTTATCTTAGTTATCCTGATAACAAGGGAATGTTCTTGGGTTTCCGTGTTTACATAATATAGGTGAAAACCATTTTATTACTTGATAACTATTAAAAAAAAAATTACATTTAATTTTTTTTTTTTTTAGAATGGGCACTGATAATGCCGAAAATCATACTTTTATGAAAAATAGTAATTATATATTTAAATAAAGATTTAAATTTATATAACACGATAATTTTGTATGTTAAAATCGTCAAAGACCCCTATTTACAATCAGACTTTTTGATTCTGATAATTTAAGTGATTCAAGTGCACAGTTTATTTCCATGGCTTAAGTTTGTGTTTTAGGTATGATATTTTATTTATTGATTGATTGAATGGGGAGTGTTTTAATTTCATTATCGAATATAAACTGGATACATATACAGAGTTATTTATATTAAATTAAATGCAAACGGATTTATGTTTCGTAATAGTCTGCACGCAATACAGATACATAAAAAAATGCTTGAAAATTGTTTTAAAAACAGAGGAAATTGAGTAAATGGCGACACATTTTTCAAAGAAAGTGCGATACAGTTTTCAAATTTCATTTCACGGAAAAAACTGTTTTGTTGAAATGACTAAATTTTGGTTCATATAGCTCCATCCAAATATTTTGGTTGGAATGACAAAATTTTGTGTGGACTAACCAAACGATTTGTTGAATTAACAAAATAATTTGGTTAATCTAACGAAAATTTAATCCTTTCAACCAAAATATTTAGATGGAACTATATGACCCAAAATTTAGTCATTTCAACAAAACAGTTTTTTCCGTGTTGAAAGTACATAATTTTCCATTTTCTACGGTGAGAAAGTTCAAAACTTACGATATTTAGAAGTTTCAAAAAAGTGCAGCAAAAGTCGTCAATTTAATCGTCTAGTGTTGCCACCGTCATAATGATATACCAGCATTACGCACGGGCACCGTTTGACCTTTATAATTTAGATATTGAATTTCCTTTTTTAAAACAAGCCATGTTAAGTTTTTTTTTTTTATATTACTCCAAATATTTAGCGAGAAATCTTTAAAGAAATCCGCTGGTCATGCGCGTCTGACAAGGAAGGATTGAAAATTAAAAGTACATATTATGTTAAAGGAAACACAGAAAATATGCTTAAAACATGGTGTATGGCAATTTCGATGTTTTAAAATCACGTGAACATCATAAAGATGACCTTAAACTCCCCATTTTATGCTTCTTACAGACACAAAAAAGGTTTTTACGCTGTGGTCCCGGGTTCGATTCATGGCCCTGGCTGATTTTTCACTCCAGTTGGGATTATTGTTTTTATTGTATGTATGTCTGTTGAATATTTATATGTACTATAACAAAGGTTGTTTACAGACATCTAAATATTTTTAACTCACAGGCTAGCAAAGACTGACAGCTAACGTGCCAGCAGGTTTTGTATGTACGTATGTATGTAACGCGATAGAAATATCCGATTTGTTTCATTTTTTTCTAAGTTCATTCTGATAAGACGCTTCCCTGATTAGTTTTGGGGGTTCATTGTTTAAGTGTAAAGGGGGAGCGGGAGCGGGGGGTAATCCCTCCTGTTAACTTAGATAAATGGGTTATTCATTAAGAAATATCAGATTTATTCACATTTGGTATATCGGTCAATTCTGATAAGGCGCTTCCCTGATTTGATTTGGAGATTCAATGGTTAAGTATAAAGAGGGGAACGAGAGGTTAATACCCCCCTTGATTTAGATTAATGGGTTTTTCTATCCAATTTGCTTCAAATGTGGTATACCGGTTTATTCTGATAAGGCGCTTCCCTGATGCGATTTGGAGGCACATTGGTTAAGTATAAAGAGGGGAAAGGGGAGGGGGGCTAATTCCCCCCTTAATTTATTTTTTGAGGGCATTATTCTTTGAACTAAGAGTATAATATCTGGGAGCATGGCAGTGTGTCCGCCAAGTTCGCACAAGCCGTAAGCTATGTTTTCTTGAACTATTTTGTCATACTTTTCACCCCTCATAACTTCGTTTTAGAGAGAGAGATAGAAAATTTTCTTTATACATATGTTTGTATAATCAAACTGAACTAAGTTTCGCGATTTCATGTTTCTGTATTTAGTAGTTTTCGAAATATTAAATTCCGAAAAAGCGCTTTTTATTCACTGATTCATTCCGCATCATCAAATAACTAAGGTACTTCTAAAATTCGTAGAATCATGAAATTTCACAAGTAAGTCGGTTTTGTAGCACAATTAACCAGAAATATCTGAAAACACAGAATTTCCGCCTCTAAACACTTCAAAAAGGGAGTGTTGATTTCGCCGTGTACAGTTCCTTAACACATGCAATTGGGCCAATGTTGGTCGCCAAAACTCGATTACAGAGTTTTGAAGAGGTTACGTGATTTTAAGCGCAATAAAATTTTATGTGCTTTTCCAAAAATGTTGATTAAATAGAAAAAAATAAATATACCTGAAAATTTTAATCAATGTAGGTTATGATCTATACACGATACTAAAACAATAATGAAACATTTAACAAAATAAAATAGCAATTCGATACTTTTCCGGTATAATGGCCTTGGCGAAATACAGAAAATTGCCTTGACAAGAAAAGAAATTTGGTCAGTTATTTTCTGGCAATCTATTTACTGTTTCATATACACAAAATATTTTTCCATATGTGTACAATTTATTTAATGTAAGGAACCCGTTTATTTATTTTTATATACAAGCAGACATAATTTGTACATAAAAAACGATACTTTATACATGTATAATTGTTTATATATATATATAAATACATATATAAACAACATAAAAGTTCAACAAAAAAAAGTTGTTTTCATATTTGCTTATATCATTTGGCAACTCAGTTTCTGAAGCCCGAATTGCGTCAAGATTTTAAAAATAACGTCAAAGCCCCTATGGTGGAAAAATATCCCAATTCTCATATGAAAGTTTAAAAATCTCCTTTTAATTAAATGAAATGTGTAACTAATAAAGCTGTTTTTAATGGTATGCGACAGATGCGGTGTCCGAAGACCGTTGCTAATGTTACTATATTGTATTATTAGCCTACTTACTGTTAATTTATTGCTAATTTTAATTCTGTAAATGAAAGATTATAGTTATAGATAAGATATGTTGGTCGCCAAAACCCGATTACAGAAAATTAGCCTGAGTTATGAAGGTGTTGCATGATTTCAAGCTGAATGAATTTTTATTTGCTTTTATAAAAATCTCGATAAGGCAAATCTTTCAGTTAATCTATCCATCATTCACTTCGTTAATTTTTTTTTATTATTAAAGAGCGGGAGGCGTCTGCACCGACCATCACCTCATCGAGTTGGCGGCAGAAATTTTAGGATTGGTTAACACTCGATTAGCATATTAAAATTGTAACTTGTCTGTCACATCATATCTTTGTGGAAACCATATACAGACCCGAATTTAGTGGTTCATTGGTGGATTTTCTATTGTGTTTCCACGCCATTCCTACATATTTCCATACTTTTATATCCAAGAAAACAGAATAGTAAACCTATCAGTAGTCAACCACTAAACTTAAGTCTTCAGGTGATTTCCACCAAGATATAACTTGGCAGATTAGTTGCATTTTAATATGCTAATCTAGTTTTGACTTCTGTAAACTCGATGGGGTAATGCGGGTGCAGACGCCTCCCGGTCTGTTATAAATGTCGGATTTCTAATATGAATATCTCTCTAGTCAATCTGGCAAATATCCGCTATTATTTATGGAGCACTATTCATTTAAGTGAGTTTTAGGGATGTTAATGAACTTCATGCATATGCATCATACATATTATACATATGCCTATAATACATAATACATTTCCATCATACATATTATAGATGTATGTATAATACATAATACATATATGCGTCGTTATAGAATAAAGAAAACATTTTTCGTCGTCAAATGTGAGAATTGACAGGATATATTAACAAATTTGGCGATATTGCGCTAATTTGTCACCAAGCTTGGCATGAATTTAACGCTAGTGCCTTTTTTCATTGAATTAATCATTTGTGCGAGCCATCTATGTACATTTTTCTGCATATTCTCTGATTAGTTAAATGACATAACGTGCGAATATTTCCAAAGTGTCAATAGTTTCGCCACTGCACAAAACCTCTGCTATTGTTATTATATTATACTGTTATTATTGTTACTATTACTGTTACTATGTTGTTAGTCGTATGCAGTTAGTAGAAGTATTAACTACTCTGTTAAAACTTCTGTATTATATAAAGAGGATTTACAGAAACTACAAAAGCACCGAAACTGCTAGTTCTCATTATGATTATTATAATTCTGTAATATGTAACCTGTTTGTTGATATGCATTTTGGAATGAATCTTCTATAATCGAGTTCCTCGCATTTTAATTCTCTGATTTCGAGTAAAATTAGCTAAAATCTAAAACCACGGCACATTGGTACATTGTTCAAGACGATTAGATGAGGATGTTGATAGATTTTCTAATGGATCATGGCAGTGCGCCCGTAGATTTTCTATTCTTCCGTAATCGAATCTACTGAAAAGGATAGCGTGAAACAAAAAGATATTAGCATCAATATGGTTTAATGTAAATGCAGATATTGTCAAAGGATTCCATAAGAACCATTTCACTTGCACCAAATCGTATCAGTTAAATCACCAATTGACGGTGAACCCAATCAGAAAAGATTACTTAATAGGTTTTTAAGTCTCCGCATTAGAGAACGTATTACAAATGATAAGCAAACGTACATTAATCATAAATGTGTTAAGAGATATTTGTCACGAAAGAGGAAATACATAACAACACAAAATATATGATGTGATTCCATGATCGTAAAGAGTTCTTGATTTCTCTAACAAAAGCTACCAATTTGGCGAAAGAATGGTGCTGGACAGATAATTACACCTGTTTATTTTCTATTTAATTTATATCCAAAATTGTTAATTGGTCCAAATCATCCAAGCAACCTCATAGTAAATTGGTATATAATTTTATATACCTTAGATAAATTCAAATAACATAAGTGATCGTAATTACATAATTCTAGTAGAAGAGCAACGCGAAGCATTAATAAAATTAAATTATAATTCGCGTCAAAATGTAATTATTAAATTTAAATAATTACGAATAAAATTAAGAGTTTGCGTTGTGAATTATTTAGACGAACTCTTCCACTTATGAATTAAACTAAAATTTAAGCTGTAAAAATAAATTGACACACCTTAAACATTATCAATTAAATAATTACAGAAACTTTTTAAAACTTGATTAAATATTTTATTTACATTGAACACAACTATATACAGAAATACATAATATTAATTCAAAAAAAAAGAAAGCAACACTTTTGTTTGCTTCTCATTATTTTATGTATATTTAATCTTAAAAAAAAAAAGACAATATTTTCATTTACTCTTATTATTATATATTTTTCTTTTTGCTAAAAGAATAATTCTCTTTCATTTTTAAATTACCTTAATTATATTTAATTATTGGTTTTGTCGGATCTCAGATTACTCTCTACCATAAAATATCAGAAAAGGATATTTATAATTTTTTATATGATTTTAAGTGGTAAAAGAAAAAGTTTAAAGTAGTACCTTTTTTTTAATATACGGGATGGTGGCCTTTATTCATCAAATTCAGAGTTGTCGCGTTGCTTAGGATCATATCCATATGTCATCAGGAATTCGCTTCGTATCAGAGCGGCGATATCGGGATGGCAGGATGCATAGCTACGGACCTCTGTAGAACAATCCACTTTATTTTAACATCAGGAAGACATCCTCAATTAGGCTTGCTTAGGCTCACTCCGATATGTCCATCTCGCCTGGGCATTAATAGGGCTTTCGGGATTCATTGCACGGGCTTTCAGGAGAGCTCCTGCGTCCTCTACATCTTTTTTCAGACTCTCTTTTTCAAACCTTATTCATCTGGCACACCAACTTCTGCAGTGGGTGGAACTATTTTGTCTAGTCCACTCTTATTGGATGTGAGAAGATTTTGCATTATCCTTCGATAGGCCTATTAGCTAACAGTCTGCAAATGGCCCCTTACATATACTTTAATATTATTATCTGCCTTAAAATTTGGGTGGTCTGAAAAGCCATAAATTTATCCCAACACTTTTATTAAGGCCATAAATTTATTCCAACGTTTTTATTATTTTACGATTTCTAATTATACACCACTTTCCATTGGCTTGTCATAAAACGACACCATGGCGTCTGGCTATTGTTGTTATCTGAGATCCGAACTCTATTCAACATTATACATTCATTTTACAATCCAACAATTTTTTAAAAATATATATTTAATATTTAAAATCAACTTAATAATTTTTGTATGAACTTACACTCTTATTTTACTTAAATATATAAACATTATAATTTTACACTCATAATTATATTTTATAAAAAAATATTTATACAAACAGAAATAACAAATTACGCAATTTTACTTTGATTTAACCAACATGGTGCGGGAACATATCATTGTTATATGTTGTACAGCATCTCTCCCGGTGGTCAGAAAAAAAAATAAAAACTGATTGCTGGTTTTTTTTTTTTTTTTTTTTTTTTGTAAAGCATAAAAGAATGTACGTGTCCATATGACTGTGTATCTACACAGTTTTTGAGCTAAGACTGTAAAGTTCAATTATCAATGGTTCTGGTATATTTTATAAGAAGTTCTTCTATTTTTCATAACAGAAAGTTCAACACATGATAGCATAGTTGTCTGTTGACATTCACATTTATAGAAGACCTCTGTACTGAAAATCTGACGTCTTTCTCGAAGCCTTTTTTCTTTACCACACACATGTTTAATAATTTTGTAACTTTACAGTTTTAAGTGCCCAAAATACATCCAAAGCTATAATTTTGTATGAAACTAATATGCCGAAATAAACCTAATTACAAGAAAAATAATGGCATACACATTTGACATATTATTTCATCACATATAACCTTATGACACAGTGTTTCATTTAAAACACATTTTATACTGAATAAAAGTAAATACAATGCTTGTCGTATGACATGTTATTTTTCACATAATTAATCTGATGTATTCAAATTATAATCAGAAAAATATTGTATACAAACTGGTTACATTATTTTATTTATTTATTTGTTACTTCTAACATGTATGATACGTCAACATATACAAGCTATTTCATCTACTTTAATATATCATTACGTAATGTTCTTCAACTTTCAAAACAGGGTAGAGAAAAAAAAGAGAGAAGAAGAAGGAGAAGAGAATAAAACCAGTTTTTGACCGTCCCCAATCCTCCCGAAAAGTGGGGGTTGGTCAAGCTACTAATCACTTTCTGCGAGGTGATTTGTGCTGTGACAAAATTTTACGACTTCCAAAAGTATGTATTTAAAACCATTTCATGCTTGTAATTACCTTATTAATTAGTATAATTTCTTGATATACTTTCTTCTTAACTAACTGTGCATGTCTGTATGTACTTTTTAACATAATCTATGCATAAACAGTGTATGTATTTGTATCATATCTAATGTAAACCTTCTGCTTTTTTTATTATTTTGTAGGGGAAAATGGCGAAACTAGCATTTGAATTCTCCTGCCTCATACTGCAACTGAAGCGAGCGTGGCTTTTTATGCTGTCAGGTTCAAATCTAAACAAAATTGCCTTTCAGGATTTAAGAAAAAATGCATATAATTTTCTTTAACTGATTACATTGTATATTTTTAGACCTTTCTAACAAACACAAATTTTGATTCATGATATTGTTTACTATTAAAATGTAAACAACACGGAAATATGACTTCTACGGCCTCTCAAAATGCAAAATATGCATTACGCTGACCTTAAAAATGCACCTTCATTTAATACTATTAAATAGTGTTGTCAGAAAATGCCATTGACGAAGAAGAGAACAATTTTTTTGTCTTTAATAATTATTTATTTAGCCAACAGTTCTACCTTAAAAGATTGTTAAATTTTCATATTTATTTATTTTTTTACTGAATGAAATAAAAATTTATTTATTCAAAATTTTATTTATCATTAACATTCCGTATGTGAATTCTACTGTCTAAACTTTAATGATATGTTTAAAAAATAAAAGATACTAAATTATTATTATTAATCAAACATTAATAATTATTATTTAATTATAAAAAAAAATGTTATTAATACACTTGTATAATTTTAAAAATACAAAAGCAAATGATAATTACTACGTAAAATCGTATGTAGTAACCCATGAGTACTCGGCCGAACCAAAGAATTTCTGCCAGCAGAAAAGAATCTTTGTATACTCATAAATATCTACACCCAATTGTTACAGATTAAGCTTTTAAAATAATTACTGTATGTACTATAAAAAAATTAAGTAAATAAATTTATTAAGCCATACTACCTATTTTAATAAAAATAAGGCCAATATATATAAATATATTTATTTATTTATTTTGTTTCCTTAAGTTAAATTGGCCAAATTATATATAAAAAAAATTTCATGAACTCACACACTCAAATTTATCAATACTATGTATATTTATATGTGTTAAATTTAGAATTGCATTTAATTCTAAGGGAAAGTAAAGAGAGAAAAAAATGCTTAAATTCTAAAATAACATAAATTTATAAAATATTTTATTTAAAAATAAAAAAAATCTAATTTCTAGCTGATTTCAGCAAGATGTCATTTAATATTTATATTAAATAATTTTGCTTATACATTTTATTAATTATTAAATTTGCATATTTTTATATATACAATAAAAATATAATAGTCTTACATAAAATTTTACACTATAACAATGTTATTAATCAATTTAACTTGAATTTAAGCCTACTTTAATTCTAATTGAATACCGTTAATAAAAGTAAATTAGCTTATCAAGTTTAATATATAATAAACTATGTTTGTCTAATGTTAATTTTGCTGAAAATTCCATAACTTTTAACTGTAAATGCTAATCGCTATGCCTTTTGTTATTTATTTTGAAAACAACACGAACTTATATTTTTATTTATTATTTTTTTGAATTAAATCTAGGAACTATACACTGAGCTAGACACTCCATAAATGTGTAAAACCTAAAAATCAAAAGTTTTCCTAAATAAAACTCAAAATGCTGCTTTTTACAATATAATATTACTAATTTTATTGTTTCTGAGCATAACATCTAGTAATTATACCATACTTAATTTTTTCTTCGATTCCTTTTTCAGCCAAGAATCCTGAAGTTTATGTCCAAGTGATGACTATATATTGATGTATCTGTGAATAACTTTTCTACAAATATTTTGTTGGTGTTGGTGCATACCCAGCCGTAGGCCAAAATTGCACCCTATACAGAAAGCCTTTGGTGAGAAATTTTTAATTTTGCTTCAATTATTTATTTGTGTTTACTATAATTTTGTGTGCAATCATATTGAAATAACTTGCCTTGTCCACTGTTATACATATATATGTTTTTTTAAAAACCAATGTGCTACACCAAAATCCTTTTTTATTTATTTATTTATTTTTTTTATAACACTTTTGTTCATAAAACTTATCCCTGCTGTCTAAATTCTAGACTTTAGCATATAAGTTGTACTTGAACTACCGGAATAAATCTTAGCACTTTTTGTATATTTTATTATATTTAGGCTTATAGTTGACCGCTATCCTAATATAGAGTGCACTAATAATTTATTCCTTGTCAACCATATATTTATATAAGAAGAAAAAAATATATATATGAGTATGTTATAAAGCTGTTCTAACTACCCTGAACCTAATAGCTTACACCTACTCATTTTAAAGAGTAATTCTGAAATTCTGTCATCTAAATTGTAAGGCTATTAGCAAAGGCTACCCTTATAGAAGACAGAAAAAATTCTCTTTTTTTTTTTTTTTTTTTTTTTTTTTGAAAATTACTCCAACATTATTCACTATTAAATTAATTAAGTTTTAATGTTATTTGGCTTTGTTAAGATTTTATATTTTCTAATTCATATTCGAAAAGAAAAAAAAAATATATAACTTTTGCCTGGAGAGAAATATTTCACTGCTCCATTGAAGTTTTGTGAAGCACATTTCATAATTTTATAAGTATGTTTTCGGGTGCGCCCTGCACATTTGCTCAATATTGTAACCCTGAGACAAATTGGCGTTCCCATGTTCCTATCCTTTCTTATTATTATTTTGAATTTTAAAAAGGCAAGTTATTAATTTTGTTTCAATTTTTTTTACCTAAGAGAGAAAAATTTATTTTTAAATTTTGAAAATTTTGAAATTTTGAAATTCGATTAATTATTTATTTTGATTTATTTTTAATACCAATTCATATCCCATGGATAATATTGGGGAGGGGGGAAAGGGTAATGATCTTGTATAGCATCCCCGTATAAGTTTGTATATGGTGTATAACCATATAACGACATATTCTTATCATAATAATCTGTTTGGTACTTTAAATATGGGTCTACATTCTCAGAATATTTATTATTTTTTTTATAATACTTTTTAGTAGCCTTGTCACCCTTTTGACTCGTATTTCCATCTAATTTAAACCAACAATTTTCAGTTGAGTGTGATTTTCTCTGACAAATGCCACATTTATTTTTGTAATTTTTATCACCCTTAATTTTTTTCTGCGACCCCTGTAAATTCGTAATTTACGCCTCTGTATGACCTGTTGCATATTTCGGAGCGTACAGCTGATCCATATGTCGCTTGATCGGCTCTATTGATTTATCTGGAACATATTGTAATAAATAATTAAAGTTTCTAAACTTTTTAGTAACTTCGTAGGGTCCTTGAAATTTTGGCTCTAATGCGCCTGGTTTTCCAATACATTTTAAATATACTGTTTGACCCAAATTTAAATCCTTTACTTTTTCGTATGCCTCTTCATCTATATATTTTTGCATTATTCACTCTATATTGCAACATATGTATGAAAATATTCTAGATTGCATAAATACATAAAAACAACAGCACTAAAATTTAAAAAAAATTTTCTTAGGAGATGAAGTTGTTTTGTAGATTATTCTTTTACACACATAAATACCCCTAAAATGTTTATAATACACGCATATATAAAAAACAACATAATTTCATTTAACAGAAAAATATCTGTCTTTTTCTACAGAAACAACAATCTTATTTTATTTTTTTTATATGTAAATAATGTACAACTACTTCGTAGTACGACTCATAAATTTTCTTTTGTATCAAGGTGATACAATTTCAAAAATCATGATCTATTGACATTTCAATCATTTTTATACCAGACATATTATCAAATTTTACTTATTATTCTTATTATTATTATTTATACAGTATATAAAAAAAATTATTTTTACAAATGTGTCATCCGTGATGTGAATGCCATTATTTCTCAATGGTAACTGAGATCCAACCACAAGAGAAAAGAGAGAGAAAAAAAAAACAAAAAAAATTGTAATTCCTAAATTTACCTATTATAAATCCCAGAATTATTTTTTTCATTTCTCTTTTTTTTTTTTTTTTTTGCTAACATATATTATTCATTTTATTTATATAAAATTATTATATGTGTGTCATTATTGTTACAATAATAAAATTAATTTTAATAAAATTTTAATCAATTAAACTTACATACCTACAATATCTTTAAAATTGTGACATTAAAATAATACTTAAATTTATTTTCCTTTATTATTATTATTATTATTATTATTTCTAATGACCTCGGATGAACGTTCCTGAGTCATAGCACCATTTTTACTATGAAGGGGGGGGGATGCTGGACAGATAATTACACCTGTTTATTTTCTATTTAATTTATATCCAAAATTGTTAATTGGTCCAAATCATCCAAGCAACTTCATAGTAAATTGGTATATAATTTTATATACCTTAGATAAATTCAAATAACATAAGTGATCGTAATTACATAATTCTAGTAGAAGAGCAACGCGAAGCATTAATAAAATTAAATTATAATTCGCGTCAAAATGTAATTATTAAATTTAAATAATTACGAATAAAATTAAGAGTTTGCGTTGTGAATTATTTAGACGAACTCTTCCACTTATGAATTAAACTAAAATTTAAGCTGTAAAAATAAATTGACACACCTTAAACATTATCAATTAAATAATTACAGAAACTTTTTAAAACTTGATTAAATATTTTATTTACATTGAACACAACTATATACAGAAATACATAATATTAATTCAAAAAAAAGAAAGCAACACTTTTGTTTGCTTCTCATTATTTTATGTATATTTAATCTTAAAAAAAAAAAAAAAAAAAAAAAGACAATATTTTCATTTACTCTTATTATTATATATTTTTCTTTTTGCTAAAAGAATAATTCTCTTTCATTTTTAAATTACCTTAATTATATTTAATTATTGGTTTTGTCGGATCTCAGATTACTCTCTACCATAAAATATCAGAAAAGGATATTTATAATTTTTTATATGATTTTAAGTGGTAAAAGAAAAAGTTTAAAGTAGTACCTTTTTTTTAATATACGGGATGGTGGCCTTTATTCATCAAATTCAGAGTTGTCGCGTTGCTTAGGATCATATCCATATGTCATCAGGAATTCGCTTCGTATCAGAGCGGCGATATCGGGATGGCAGGATGCATAGCTACGGACCTCTGTAGAACAATCCACTTTATTTTAACATCAGGAAGACATCCTCAATTAGGCTTGCTTAGGCTCACTCCGATATGTCCATCTCGCCTGGGCATTAATAGGGCTTTCGGGATTCATTGCACGGGCTTTCAGGAGAGCTCCTGCGTCCTCTACATCTTTTTTCAGACTCTCTTTTTCAAACCTTATTCTTCTGGCAAACCAACTTCTGCAGTGGGTGGAACTATTTTGTCTAGTCCACTCTTATTGGATGTGAGAAGATTTTGCATTATCCTTCGATAGGCCTATTAGCTAACAGTCTGCAAATGGCCCCTTACATATACTTTAATATTATTATCTGCCTTAAAGTTTGGGTGGTCTGAAAAGCCATAAATTTATCCCAACACTTTTATTAAGGCCATAAATTTATTCCAACGTTTTTATTATTTTACGATTTCTAATTATACACCACTTTCCATTGGCTTGTCATAAAACGACACCATGGCGTCTGGCTATTGTTGTTATCTCAGATCCGAACTCTATTCAACATTATACATTCATTTTACAATCCAACGATTTTTTAAAAATATATATTTAATATTTAAAATCAACTTAATAATTTTTGTATGAAATTACACTCTTATTTTACTTAAATATATAAACATTATAATTTTACACTCATAATTATATTTTATAAAAAAATATTTATACAAACAGAAATAACAAATTACGCAATTTTACTTTGATTTAACCAACATGGTGCGGGAACATATCATTGTTATATGTTGCCTAGCAAATGGCAAGTAAATTATATTATGAATAACAGCAGCATGATGCAATGCTTAACATGCATTTAACGGAAACAAAATTGCTTGCTAGAACGGCTAGTACTTTAATATAAAAAGAAATAAAGTACAAATTTGTAAAGCTCAATAAAATTAATTTAGATATTTTTATGTAAGACGTGCGCAAGCGGCAAATCGCCAAATATTGTTCCCATTTCCATTGTTCATATTGCATTCATTTCATTTTAAAATATAAACTTTTCAGTCATCTCATTTAAAATAGACGCTTTTCACTCATTTTATTTAAAACATAGAAATAAATAAATAAGAAATAATAACATAAACCAAAATATTTGATTTGAAAATTAAAGCATTGTATCTGATTTACATCTGCGAAAAATGATAATTGCTGTTGGCAAAAAGCCAAGATGCTATTAAAGAGATTTGTGTCCGGCTAACATAAAAGTACCGAAATAAAAAAAAGTTTTATATTAATATCATTTAGAAAAACACAAAAGACTTACAAAAAGTAGTGACATCCAAACAAAAAAGTTTTCTGTAAAAAAAAAGTTCCAAGTTCTCCTTAATGCTTCGGTCAGAAAAGAAAGTGGTATCTGAAGTTCGCACAAGGTAAAAGCCAAACATTCCAAATCTTTCATTGAAAATGGCTTCCTGCGACTTGGCCGTTAATGCCTTGCATAGCATTTCCAAATTAATGATAGGAAATTACGCATTTATGAATTATTTAAATAATAAAAGTAATATTAGAATGCAAAGAGGCAAATTCACATGAAGACATTATAAGTAAAAGAGTTCCCATAAATACCATCAAGTTTCAACAGACATTAGTTTTGATTACAAATAATTTAGTTCACTTATGGTTTAATTTTGTACGGTCATTTTTTGTCATTTTGTACGGTCTAAACCTAAAGTCATTAACACAAAACCCAAGAAATAAAACAAAATTCACTTTCTTCAAATCTCACAATGTGTTACATAATATTTTGATGTATAATATTGAAATCTTGTGCATTGAAGAAAGAGATTTTTTCATTTGAACATTTATTATAGTTTGTTTGCATACATTAAGAGGTATTGCAATAACCTTAGATTGCCCTTATTCGCATTAAACTGTTAAAAGCCGATACTAATTATGTTTTAGCAATTAGGGATATTATCTTCTGAGTACAGGGATTTTGTTATTTTTAACTTCTAAGCATTTAAATAGACTGAAGTGGTTTATATGCTTTTTTTTAAATGTGTATTTTATTTCTGTACTTTGTGCCACAAAATGCCTAAAATCCTCGAAAAATGTAGTTGGTATGTAGCTCACTTCTGACATACTTTAGAATTCGAAAAACCCTCTAGTAGGCATTAACGTCCAAGTCGCAGGAAGCCATTTTCAATGAAAGATTTGGGATGTTTGGCTTTTAACTTGTGCGAACTTCAGATACCACTACTTTTTCTGGCCGAAGCATTAAGGAGAACTTGGCGCTTTTTTTTTACAGAAAACGTTTTGTTTGGATATAATTAGTGTGAATAGCATGTGATCAAAATGACATCAGTTTAAGGGGACCGGGTAAGCCCTATATCCACCATGTTAAAATACAACAATTTTATGTACCTTTTTCTCAGAAATGGTGAAAGATAGAGGTCTAAATTTTTTAGAGTAGTTTGAAAAAACATGCTTTACTTATTTTAATAGAACATTTTCTTTCTAAGTGAAATTGAAAATTAATTATGAATTATTTATAGAAAGACATTTTTAAATTAGCATTTTTGGTAAGATTTCACTCCTAAAGCAAATAATTCTCAACAAATCATAAAACCCCTCTGTTAACGTATACAATAAAACATGATATAAGTATTTAGAAAAACCTGAGTTCTTAAGTTTAATATATATTGAAAAAAAAAGAAACAAAAACCTGAAAAGTCGAAGTTTTGAGAAAAAAGTCAATTAAAGCTGTGAAGCAGTGCTGCCAGTGCACTACTTTTTTAAAATTCTGATTTCTTGATTGGTACCACTTTTTTTTAAAATGGTAAAATTCGCCCTATTTAAGGCGAAAGCAATGGGGATTTTACCTCTTCAGAAAAGTGGTGCCAATCAAAAAACCTGAATTTAAAAGAAGTAGCCCACTGCTGTGAAGTGCTCTTAGAAACAATGAAAAAATCCAAAAATTATATATATATATATATATATATATAAACATGTGTAATACACTGTTGAAAAAATAAAAGTTTAAACTATTTAACGATATGAAAAAATCGATTTTTTGCTCAAATTTCGGTTTCCTGGTCCCCTTAACTAGGCACTTTTCTTTTTATAAATTTTATATATTGTATTTTGAACAACTAATACTGTTAAAATTTTATTTAGTAAGGATAAGATGAGGTTCTCAAACATGGTTGGACAAATAATTTTGCTTCATTCTCCAAGTTGTAAAATCTCGAAGTTCAGAAAATTAACAAATACGCCGATCTATCGGAAATGCTTTGTGTATGACTATCCAAAACAAGCTTGATTGGATTAAACAATTGGTACCCTTTGATTTTTTTTTTATTATTCTGAGATTTATAATGAATTTTGGACATATGATTAAATGATTTTATGAACAAAAATGATTTAACAATAAAGGGTCTATCCGGATAAGCATAGCGAAATGGACCCCACAACCCATGTTTGAAATAACATGTGTGGAATAAGTTTCACCATAAGAATATAGAGTGTTTTTAGCCCCTGACCTTCAACTGTCCTTGTGATAATCGCGAAGTATGCGCCGGCGCTACTATTTTTCAAATACGTTTTTCTCAAGAAGTACAAAAGTTAAAAAAATGAAACCAACTCCAATTATTGAAGAATATATTAATTCACATTATATATTTTTTTTTCTCATTTTTACACAAATTTCAACATAGAAAAATGAACAAAAATATTAAAAAAAAATATTAATGTAGTAATATTTTATTTACACCAACCAAAAAATTACAAACTAATGTTCAAAGTATGTACTTTTAATAAACAAAATTTCGTTAAAATCAAAGATGCGCTTTTTGAGTTATAACATAAATTATGCTAGCAACTTGCTAAAATATTCGTAACTTTCCCTGTTTGTATTTGCAGAAATACGCTGCTATCAATGCATTGGTCAATTCATCCCATTCCCAATCAGAGCAGGAAACGCAGTGCACTAAAATAACAGAATGTTTAAATACATACAAAACTTCGTTACAGGTTTGTTTCGTGTTTGTGAATATTCTGTTACTTTGGCGCATTGCACATCCTTCTCGCATTACAATATCAAGAGCTGACAAACAAAATGGCAACATTTGCCTACGATGATTTTCACTTAGAAGAAGGCTATGGGGATCTACAGTGTACAATTATAACGTATTACTGTAGGGGGGGTGTTTGGGGGATGGTCTGGTACTTGACATCGGAAGATATCTGTAGGGGGAGGGGGTTGTCAATTGATATCGTTATCATTTTTGATCAAACCAAAATTTACTTTTTTGGTATCTTTATCTTTACATCTGTTATCTTAATTTTTTAAGACTGTTTTCTTCTTTTTTATGAAAATAAAAAGTTATTATTAAAACCATTGAATGATTATAAAACATTTCATTCCAAAATATGGAATAACCCAACGTTTGCCATTAATATTCTCCTGCCATATGCGCATATAATTCGCTGTTAGAGAAACCAGATTCGAAATGATACTTGTTATTTTTGCTAGTAAAAGATGGGGGAGAATGTTGTCCACCTGTTTTGCTTACAAGAAGTTGTGTTTAGCCCCGTGCAAGGGCAAAGTGCAAGAAGGCAATATTACTGTTCAATGCATTATGTAACAAAGAGCCATTATTAAAAACTTTTAAGTAATAAGTATTTCTTTAAAATGTTAATTGATACAAAGTTATTTCTAATATAACAGTGATATTTTATGAATTTCTTCTCTTCATTTAAATCAATAAAATATGTGAATAAGAAATGTACAATCGTATCTGTATATCATATTGCAAGCGTATAAAACGAAAAAAAGGAAAAATATTGTAAAAATAAAAAGAATTTTCAAACACAGATAACAATATTATCAATTAACAGTATTATAACAGCGGAGGGGGATTCGAGGAATGATAACGTATGATATCGGATGTTTGGGAGGGGGTCAGAAATTGCCAAAAAGTTGATAATTTTATATATTTACATAAATATATATAGCTATATACATATATATCCTTATATATTTACAGCACATATTCAGCTTCACCTGCAGAATGGACTAGACCATCGACTTGATATTATTACGCGTGAAGGATGGCCAAAATAACAGAATGTTTACAAACACGAAACAAACCTATAGGGAAGTGGCATAAACTGATACATTCTCTTATTTCGACGTACTGCACATCCTGACCGAGTGGAAATGTGAATCTACCAATGCATTGATGGTAGTGTATTTCTGCAAATGTAAATTTGGAAAGTTACGAATATTTTAGCAAGTTGCTAGCATTATTTTTTTTAACTCAAAAAGCGCAGCTTCGATTTTAACGAATTTTTTTTTTCTTAAAAGTACATACTTTGAAGATTATTCTGTAATTTTTTGTTTGTTGTAAATATAAAATTATTATATTAAAATTTTTTTAAAAAATATTTTTGCTTATTTTTCTATGTTAAAATTTGTGTAAAAATGTGAAAATATATATATAATGTGAACTAATATATTCTTCAATAAATGGCGTCGATTTCATTTTTTTAACTTTTGTTCTTTTTGAGAAAAACGTATTTGAAAAATTGTAGCGCCGGCGCATACTTCCCCGTTTATCTCAAGGACAGTTGAAGGTCAGAGGATAAAAATACTCTATATTGTATTTTCACGGTGAGCATTATTACTACACATGTTATTTGAAACATCGGCCGTGGGGGCCATTTTACTATGCTTATCCGGCTAGACACTTTCAAGAATTTATAGACATATAATATGATTTTTTTTTTTTTTTTTTTTTTTTTTAAGAAAATGACTTATCAGGAAATTTTAAGATCTAGTTATAAAATTGAATTTTTTTTTTTTTTTTTTATTTTTACGAAAATGATTTAGCAAGAAATTTCAAGATTTTCCAGCGATAAAATAAAAAAAAATATATACTTTTAATTTTTAAGAAATAGATTTAAGAAGGTATTTCAAGAATTTCTACTGATAAAATATGAAATTTTTTTTTTCAATTCTTTAATTAATTTTAAAAGTTTTTTTCTGCAGTTTTTTTTTTTAAATCTTTTCTGACAAATAAGTTCTATGAAGCTGAGGGCGGATTATTTATTTAGTTTAACAATTATAAAACATCCTAACAGTTATAAAACAGTTATTTAGTTTAAGCAAAAGTGAACAAAACGTCATGAGTTATGTAAAAATGCTGTAAAATTGATTGTTTATTTAATAGCCAATTCCCAAATTTATAAAGTGTACTTTAACGATCGTCTTAAGCAAATAGTGGTTCGATTGAAAATTTATGTTGATGTTTTGGTATACTGATATATCAAAAAGAGTGAAAGAAGATAATTTAAGATTTTAACTCGGAAAAATTTAGGTGGAAACAAAAGCAGTAAAAACATTTATCACATATTCATAATAACCGAATATCAACGTAACTTCTGAAGAATGTATTAAGATTGTATAAATACATTTTAAATAATAAAAATCCCTGAAACTATATTTTCGTCATTCTATTCAAAGAGAAAGATGCACTTTGTTATCTTAAAATGTATTGTGTTAGATACTCCACATTCATTTTTTATCTGTGTAAAACATACACTCCATATATTTCTCTATTAGAAGTCTAAATATATTGTGCAATAACATAAAGAAATCGCCATTTGCTTTTTTACTGAAAAGTGTGACAAGAGTTCTGATTATCTCATTTGCATCACACTGGGTGATTAAATTGCCACATTGGACAAAATACACATCTGTACATTCTATGAAGTTGATTCGAGTACGGACTATCAATCCACTTTGTCCATATTTAGATCCTTCTGTACGGACTCGAGGTTATTTCGACGCCAAATTAGAGAAAAGCACTTGAGTTCACATAACATTTCGAGGTACATTTAATGCTTCTTTTAACCCTTAAATGCCTGATTTTTCATAAATCATTGTAATAATGTTTTTCGGCTTTCATTTTTTAAATAAATCATGGGAAAAATACTTTAAAAAATCATATTTTGTTTCAAGTATAGTTAATTTTTTTTTACTAATCGGCAATACCGGTGTTTAATTGAAAAAATAATTTCCCTTGATAAAATTCTATAATATTAAACACACAAGAATTTTAGGAACTATAATAAGAAATAAATTTTACTTGCTCACCGCAGGTCAAAATAGTGTATTTCGCAAGCTTCCAAACAAAACAAAATGAACAAGTAGCAACAATTGAAAAAAATAAAACTATCTTTATTCTTAAACAGCACAAGTGATGCCATCTGCATGTTGAAAATCGATTTAATAATATCTTCAGAATGTATTTTATTGGCAGCATTAGGCATTATAGCTTCAATATTATTCTAATAGTATTTTAGAGCCTAAATTGGGTATGTTGCCGAAAAGCAACACCAGGCATTTAAGAGTTAAACAAAAATGCTTCTCAAATATGCCTATAGATGGCGCACAGTAGAGAATTTGAATCAAAATCCTAGCAAAATTATTTTTCACGTGTTTTACAGTTAAATTAATTGCTGTTGACTTAATATTTGTAAATACACTTAATTAATGTTATATACTGTTCGTTTTCGAAAGCCGTGCCTAGCACTCTGACACAATTTTACTATTCCAAGGGGTTTCACGCTGAGCTGGTTATTTTCAGAAGTTGTTCTTTTATTGGTTGTTACTAAGATTGGCACTCAGCCAAACGCAGCTAAATGAACACGGATCCCCCTATTTAATCAAAGAATGCCTGACGCATGCGCAAAAGCACGGATGATTTTGCTATCCGATAACATAAAAGTAGGCATTTACTTAAAAAAAATTTAAATACATAATGCAAAGTTTACTTACATTTTACTGTTTATAAGAGCAGAGTAATTGGTGGTAGAGATGTTTTACTTACAAGTAATGTTAAATTATGTGTGGTTAATTCTACTATAAGTAAACTTTTAATTATTTATGTCAACCAAGGTATTAATATATAGATTATTTGTATTTAGTATTTAGCAAAGATGGGTCGCTAAACATGAATTCTGGTGTAGAGATTCTGTTTTTGAGTGTTATTAAGAGATCGCCAAAACAATTTATATTTAAAAATGGCAACTATATGCGGAAGTTTTTTTTTTTTTTTATTGGCTTTCAGAACTATAAGTAATACGTCTATACTTCAAAAATGGATCGGCAAAGCCCGGCACACCTTTAAAAAGCTATATATCTAAATCACTATATCTAAATTAAAGCTAAAAATGCTTAAAAAGAACACATTTTTAATTATTATTTTTTATTATATTAAAAATAAAGCTATTGAGTTCAAAAATTCACGAAGCTACAAAAAATACACATTGAAACACAATTAAGCATAACAAAAAAGTTGAAACGCAACAATAAAGCACGTCTTTTTGCAAAGAAACCTCCTCTTCAACTGAGACTAGTAGCTGTCGAATATGACCTATGAATCTGAAATAGACATAGATCGCCGCACCAGTTAGTCAGATATTAAAAAATATGATTTTACAATTGTTGAGCAAATTGTAATTTTTCCATATTAGGCCATGTTTTTGGGTCACAGTACAATTTTTATTTCAAATATCCAGATAGATAATCTTCCTTTGATAAATTTGTTCCTGTTCTGCTGGAGAATATTTTCCCAATGTTTTTTCTGACCCTGGATATCAATAACAACCTAAACAAAAATGTATTCAATACATTAATTTGCATAAAAAGTTATTTTGTAATAATTAATTATATTTTTTAGTGTTTGTTAACCTCATATGGAGTCCATTTTAATGTTTTGTTATGGAAATAAAATTTTAAAAATGGCAACATTTGTTATTTGTCATACATTTTAATTCTATTTAAAGTACAAAGAAGCCATTTTCATTCATTTAAAAATGATTTTGAATATACAGCGGCAATCAACTTTGAATGTTTGTGAAAAGAAGAAAATATTATGTACTTTTAGATGAAAATATATTTCGAACTAACTATAACATTTTAAATGATTTAAAATCAACACTAATTATTATTCACAGACTTATTCTTAATTTCCAAATTGCAACATGTTATGTCATAACACATCTCAATAAGAGAGAACAATAATTTCATCTATCTACGGTAAAAATAAATTACCTTTCATGAAAGTAAATATAAAGCGTACATTTTGATTAATGTTATTTTCTATCCATTGCAAAAATTAGATAATATTTTTTAGGTGCGTTTGTAATTGTATAATACGTAGCACCTACAGTCGTCATCAAGTCCGTCTGTCTGCTTGCTCGTCTGTCCGCATATAACAGCGCAAAAACTACCAAACCAAATTGTTTGAAATTTAATGTATTGAATCACTGCAGAATTTTGTCAAGTCATTTCAAATTTTATAAAAATCGAATCAAAACTTAAAAAGATATTAATAAAAGTTTTCTACATTCTAATAAATCCTATCATACGTAATGAATTCAGGGATATACTATGATAGGTAATGATTTAAGGTTACCTTGATGATGACGTCCTTTTTAAGATGGAGTCCTATTATTCCTGTATTACTGAATTTAATATATAATCTTTTTTTTTTTTTTTATTCATGCATTTTTTAATAAGATTGCAACAGATATTGCACCAAGATTTGAATATTTATAAAACTAGTTATAGTACAATCGCACATCCTTTTCCACGTTTGAAGTGCAATTTTGGACTTGTATCTAACATTTAGCGGAAGGATATTTAAAAATCTCTCTTTTTTTTTTTTTTTTTTTTTTTTTTTTTTTTTTTTTTTTTGCTTGGCTATAGCTTTTTATTTTATCTCACATATTTTTAAAACAAAATAACAAAAGCCTATAAATAATTATGTTTATGTAATTATTCATCCATGATTGTCTTATTTAGTCATTCATCATACACGTTATCTGAATAAAAACTTTTAAAAATATTTTTCGTTATAAATTAAAAATAAACACATTTCCAATTTTGCCAAAAACTTTTTTAACAGGTAAAATCTTAAATGCATATTTTTAATGCACCAAAAGAGAATTTTTAGTTTTTATTATGAACATTTTCAATATTTAGCACATCGACTAATAATTTTAATAACTTGAGAGTTTACATTACAAAATGTACGAGTAATTTCTAAAATATAAAAGAAAATTGCCCCATTTGCTCGAGTATAAAGAGATATTTCTCATTACCATATAACAAGAGATGCAATTTCACAAATTTCATTTTTTGAACAAGGTTGTTTTATGCATCTATTTAGAAGTATTTCACTGATAATACTAAGGAAAATCTGTTTCAGTTTCACAAGAAGAAAATATTTTCATGAATATTTTATCAAAGTTATAAAGTTTTTAATGACGATAGATTTTTTTTAAAGAAATTCTTCTTACATTTTTTTTTCGTTTTTCATTAAAAGCATGGAAGAAATAAAAGTTATTCCAGTAATTTTATAGCTGTCTTTATATTTTTATTTGCATATTTCAATCAAAATTCGATGTAATACATTTAAATTACACATTTTTTAGATGAAATGAAGTTAGGGATAAGTATTAGGTATAAGGATATAAATATAATCACTTTTCTGTCACCAGCAAGTTACATATTACAAACATAAATTAAAATACATGTATTTGAATGAATATGTACACATATTAATATAATTCTAGTTAGACATTCGATAAAAAATTTGTCATATTGTTTGCACTAACGCATAAACCATTCATGAATATATTATATCCATTTATTGAAATTTAAATCTAAATATATATATATATATACACGAATTTCTGCATACATTTGTGATTTCATCTTAATTATACACACACATATATATATACATAGCATTTTCATAGACATCAATTTAAAAATACGACAATTGAAATCCTACAAATTCTAAAAAATAAATCAGAACGTCTTTATATGGAGTCATCATATATGAAATATTACAACATCATTTATCCATATGGACTTAATAGTGCAATATTTAATAGACCTGTTAAAGTGTTTTCATCTATAAATAATACTATTGATTATTCTCCAATTTATCCTACTCTAAATCATAATTTAAATCATAAAAGAACACGAATAAAGCAAAGACAGTGCTCTTTAGCCGTTGTAGTTACCAAAAAAATATATCACTAAACAAATAAATAATCTTCAAAGTAACTATTTAAAGAATTATAATTGGTTATTAATTCAAAAATACATATTTGCTATTAAAAAGAAACATTTACAAAATTTAAATGTATTTCTCAGTAAATCTTTCTCTAAACATTTCGATGATATTTTTTTTTTTTAAATCTCATTATGACTAGAGATAATCTTTTCAACATTATTTTACAGAAAACCCCCCCAAAAATTCATAAAATTCAAAACACGAATACTCGTATGATAATAACTTTTTCAAGTCAAATATTTAATATAATTAATATTAATTCTATAATTAATGATAAAAACTGTTATTTTCTTATTAATAATCTTTAAGTATCAAATACCTTTAAATATCCGAATAAAATCGGTAGAAACATTTTTAACGATAATATATTTTCAAAAGATACATCTGTAGCAAGTACTCTTCCGTGTAAATGCCCGCTCTAAAAAAAAAAAAAAAAAAAAAAAAAAAAAAAAAAAAAAAAAGAGCATAAATAAGGATCATGTACATATAATCACTGGAAATCCTAATATTGTTAATGATTTTAAATTGAAAAAACTAATGGGTTATAGTACTAAATATAAACGTCTATCTAAATTTAGCGTAAAATATTGAATAATAATTTATTAAACATAAGCGTAATTTATAAAACAGTTTACATATGATATAGATATTTTATTTATAAAATTTCAATCTTATACAATAAACCTATTGAATATTTTAATCAATGGAAAATACTAGTTATTGAAAAATTAACTAAGGCTTTAAAATATAATATTTCCGATTTGGTTTATTACTATTAACACAAAGCATTTATTCCAACAAATTACTAAATTGCAAAAAAATCTATATTATAACATATGTAGACAAATCTCCTAATAATTATACAGTCATATGTAAAAATTATTAACACCAACTTGTTACTTCCTGCATTTCTTCAAATAAATCTTTTCAAAAAACTAATGAAAATGTAACAGTAAACAATCGTAAAATTCAAAGTTATTATAAACTATTAAATATTCTCTCTACTAACTTTAATTATAATTATTTAGTTCTTATACCCAAATGTCATAAGAAACCAATTAAATTTAGGACTGTAACTATTGGATGCAACACACGTAATATATCTAATAAACTTCTATTAAAAATTCTCAATAAAATATATATACTGACAACAACCACTGATAATACTCATTGTATAAAAATAGCTATCAACTGGTCAATATTATGAAAAATCTTAAATGTGTAATCAATATAACGGCATATGATTTCAAAGATCTTTTTAATAATATAGATTTATTGGATCTACATAATATTATAAATGCATTATTTAAAAAGTATCAACATAAACTGAATTTACCATTTAATATAGATATAGTTTGTTTATAATCTTTAACAAATTTCATTATCTATAATAATTATATTTTGCAAGATAAAACATTATATTTACAGAACGTCGGTAGACCACAAGGTGGATGTACATCCAGTTTATTATCAGACTTATACTTATATCACAATGAACGTACTTTCACTAATAGTAATCTACATTTTTATCGTTATATTGATGACATAATTTTAATCGCTAGTGATCAAACTAATATTTCTCAATTTCCAGTAGATTATCCTACTAATTTAGAATTAACGGAAAACATCCTATCTAACAATACAATTAACTTTTTAGATCTTAAAATTATGATAAAAGAAAACACAAAAATAACTAATCTGTATGATAAACGTAAAGAATTTAAATTCAAAGTTAATACATTTACTAATTTTAAATCTTGTCTTCATAATTCTGTACATCGTAATATAATCCTTAATCATTTGTATAGAATAAGGTGTTTATGTTCTCTCATCTAATTAACAATAATATTAAGGGGACACGGTACCTTTTAAACTACTTTTCGATTTTGAATAATACTGTAATAAATTTAAATATAATGTCACTACATATATTAGGTACTATAAAGCAAATACAATTTCATATAATTTCCAAAAAAAAAAAAATCTTGTAGAACAGCCTATTTAACTAAAATTTAATTAAAAAAATCCCTACTACTTTTTTAAATATGAATATTTTTGCTTCAATTTTCTTTTCCACAATCCTAAAAACATACTACATAAAATTGTGCATGGATTTAATATTCAAGGTTATAGTTATTTTTTTTTTAAGAATTTCAATTATTTTTTTCTTGATTTTTTAGTATACAAAACAGAAAAAGATTGATATTAAATGTAATATTCCATACATCTAAAGATCCATGCACAGTTTTATGTAGTATAATATAAGGAATATGGAAAAAAAAATTGAAGCAAAAATATTCATATTTAAAAAATTAGTAGGGATTTTAATTTTAATTTTTTATTTTTTTTTAAATTTAAATTTTAGTTAAATAGGATGTTCTACAAGATTTTTTTTGAAATTATATGAAATTATATTTGCTTTATAGTACCTAATATCTGTAGTGACATTATATTTAAGTATATCACAGTATTATTCAAAATCGAAAAAGTAGTTTAAAAGGTACTGTGTCCCCTTAAAAAACTAATTTAGGATGCATTAAATCATGGTTTTCCACAAAAAATTAATATATTCTTTAATATATAATTAGTTCTTAAATGATCTTAAAAAACAAATTAACATATGCGTAAATAAAATTACAAAATATATATATAAAATAAGAAAAGAATTATAAAAAATTAAAAATCCTAAAATAATAATTAAAAATTATTATAGGACGGTTGGGTGGGTAGATGTTAGAGTACGGAGGAGGGTGGCGTTGTCTGGATAACAAGCAATGGTTAATAAAAAAGGGGAACATTTGATTTATAATTACGTTGCAAATACACATTTTATAATGCATGTTGATTCAATATCTTTGTATGCAGAATGGTGTAGTTATATATTAATATATTTATCAATTCATATTAAATTTATTCATATTCATTAATATTTAATAAAGTTAACTATTAACTTTTATTTAAATTTTAGCCTACTCAGGACAATATCATATTAATTTCTAATAGATTAATATGATATGATTATTAAGACAGAAATTAATAATCATATTAATTTATATCTTAAATGAGAATAAAATGCATATGAGTGTATTTGTTATACCTAATACTATGACAGTATGGATTTTAAATTGGTAATTTTTCCGTCTATCCTTTTTAATCTTGTTTCATTTTGGACTTAATTGGTGTTCAATGGTTTATTTCTCGATTTTCTGCGTGTGGTAGTCCCAAATTCATAATCTTTAGCTAATTTATGGCTAATATGAAGATGAAACCACACATTTTATTTGTAGAAGCTTAAGGCATTTGGAACCTGGTGATTCTGTCTAAGTTCTAAAAATTTCCATCATGCCATTTATGTTATTCAATTTCTGCTGTTTTTTACTATGTTTTTGGAATCTATGTTAAGTGTGTTGGGGGAACTGTACTTGTTAATGTCGTTTTATGCATAATTCCACAGTTTAAGTTGGTAGTCGGTAATGTTTATTTAATGGTTATATATATATATATATATATATATATATATATATATATATATATATATATACACACATATATACATACGTATATTGAAATGCGTGTATATAAGTTCTATATAATAATAAATTCCAACTTTATACATATAAGTACACACACACAGAGAGATAGATATCTATCTATCTATCTATATATATATATATATAGAGAGAGAGAGAGAGAGAGAGATTTTTTACGGATTAAACCCTACATGGATGCTGCAAAGGTAATATAACGATATATTTACCACGTAAAATGCGCAAAAATATGATACATTTTTAAAAATATGGACAATTATACTTTCTCAATTGGATATTTTTATATTAGATTAGTATAAAATATAGAGTCACGATTAAATTTTTCTAACTTTTTTGTAGGCGTTCATACTATATTTTGAGTGAAGATTATGAATAAATATTTTATACTTAATATTTTAGAACAATTTGGAGATCAGTATACTCAAAAAAAGTTCATTATAAACATTTTAAACAGATAATCCCAAACTAGTCCGAATCCATTCTTTGAACAGGCTAAAATTTCAAATGTTGACGTTTTTTGAAAAAAAAAATATTTCATTCATTTGCATTTTTCGTTAACAAAATGAAATTTTTAATAAAACAACCAAAATCAAAATTCCTAATTAAATTTTGTATAGAAATCATGTATTATATTTCGTTATTACTTTACTGCCAGCAAAGCTATCTGTAGTTGAAATGAAATTACGGAATCTGAAACTTCTCCAGTGCGGAGCGTGTGGATCTAAACCAAAGTACGGAGTTACAGACTAAATATTTGAAACATTGCACTAAATGCTTTTTAAAAGCCATATATTGAATTTCCGCCTGAAGAACCTTTTGTGTGAAAATGGTTAAATATTTAATACTTTGGCGGTATAGCACCAAGTAAATACCTTTAATATAATTTACTATTAATTTTATCAAAATTCAAATATTCTTTCATTTAAAATTTTATAATTCTTAAATAAAATTGAAAAAAAAATTGACTTACTTTTGATTATAAATTTAGAAAAAAAAATTTGTTTTACAACAATAGATTATACAATCTTACTTATAAATAAAATTTATTTATAATGTTTATTATAGAAAAATACTTTCATATTTTTAGGCATCTTGGTTTGAAATTTGTGATATATGCATTTTCTTTGCTTTCGGAAATTATATTTATTCTAGACACTTTAAAATTTCTTAATCGATAGGGTGCAGTGGTCATTTATAATAGCAAACAGTGTCATGCTATATGTCAATATCACACCTCGTTTGAGAAAATTGTAAATTATCTAGTACTTTATATTTATAACATCAAGTAAAGAATTCTAATACATTTTACAATTATTTTTTTCCAAGTTCTAATATTATATCTTTTAAAAAGATATATATATATATTACATATATTATTGAAATATTGATTTAAAATTCATTTAAATTTTAAACTAAACATTTCTGTTTTGTAACAATATTATATACAATGCTGAAAATTTATTTATAAATTTTGTTATCGAAAAGTACTTTAATATATTATGTATCTTGAAATACGTGATTTATGCAGTTTCCGTGTCATTGTAAAATATATTTATTCTTGACCATTTAAAGTTTCTTAATCGAGAAAGTACATTACTCGTTTATAATAGCAAACAGAATGTGTTTTATAAAAATAAATGTCACAATGCCATTTCTCATTAAACTCCCTATAGATATCATGTGTTATTAATACTATATTGCGAATAAAGTTATTTGCATCCCAAACTACGGAATCTCAGATGTCACTAGTGCGGAATGCCCGAGTACTAAATTAAAATGTGGAACACACGGGTTAAATAGTTAACGCATTGCACTCCGCGCTATATAAAAACCTTACACTGAATATCAGTCAGCGAATGTGTCTGTATGAATCAAATAAACATTTCAATTTTACAACAGTAGAATGTACAGTGCTGACAATTTATTTGTAAAATTTATTATCGGAAACACTTTAATATTTTTATGTCACATGCTTTGAAATTCGCGACATATGCGCTTTCAACGCTCTTAGAAACTGTTTTTATTCTAGACTCTTTAGAATTCTTAACCGACAGGGTATAGGGGTCGTTTATATTAACATACTGAATGTTTTTTTTAAAAATGGGTCACAATTCGATTTCTCATTAAATTTCGTATAGGAATCGTGTATTATAGTTCATAATTACTATATTGCCAATAAAGTTATTTGCAGTCCACATTACAGAATCTCAAATCTCACTAGTGTAGACTGCGTGGGAATGAAGTGAAATGGGAAATTCAATGGTTAAATATTTAACCTATTGTAGATGCGCTATATAAAAAACATACATTGAATATAAACCAACGAAAATGTGCAAAGCAACCTTTTATTTAATATTGAAAATTTTCAAGGGGTTATTTACAAAGGAAAATATTTTTAATTCCGAAATACTAAAAACAACATGATTTTTAACCACACACACACACGCGTATATGTATGTCTGTGTGTGTGTGTGTGCAGGGGGTGGGGGGGGGTCAACTTTCTAAAATTTTGGATTATTGTCTATAATTGAGATATTGCGCTCTAATCATTTTTCTGTTTTTAATATCTTGTTTGAGATGTATCTTTCTTTAGATCTCTTGGTTTTTTATCATTTATTTTGTTATATGATGCACTATTAGGAGTTAAATTGTGTCATTTTAAGCTTAATGCCGACAAAATTGGATGAAATAACGCATCTTCACTATGAATTAAACCTGCAGGCTCCTCTGATGTTTTTGTGGGTTATTCATAATCTCTTATTTTACATACTGGTTTCCTATGTTCATATCTTGTTCATCTTTAGAATTTTACCAATTTGTTCATATATTTGTGATTTCATCTTTATTATATATATATATATAAAGCGAATCTACCGACATTTTAAAAGGGAAAACAGTAGGCATCAAGAGGTGAAAAATTTCCGTAGAACATGCGATCGCAAACCGCTTATTGCCTTAAAAATACAGGGTGTTTCATCTTAACTGAATTCTAGTGTACGGTAATAATTTTGAGAAATATAAAGGTATTGCTTTGAAAATGTAACTATGTATACATTGTTTTTCATTAAATGATGATTACATCACGAAAAAATGTGTAAATCAAGGTGAATACGTAATCGGTGATACAGTATGAACTGGTAATCGCAGTCCAAAATTTTGAGAGTCAAGTGCATACTGCTGTTGAAGATAATGGAAACTTCTACCACTTTTTTATGTTATCACATTTACAACAAATGTGAGCATGTCTATTAAAAGTTTCAGTACAACATGCTTCAGTTTGCAAAAGTTTTTACCGTCAACCTTACTCATTTCATCTTTATTCATGATAGTAACAGTAAAAGTATGATACATCATATCAGAGTTTGACACCATACTAGTACATTTAATAAAGTGGCGAAAAAAAGATGCTACTAATAGTTCATGTTTTTATTTATTTTTAATGACATTTAATAAACAAAATAGCTTACATAAAGAACTTTTATCATCATGATAATGGTATCAGCGTAGGTAAAATATTCATGAAAATATTTTGCTTGTTTAAAAAAGCACTTTCTTTTTTTTATATGTAGAAAAAACGATGTATTAACTATGCAAATATGAATATGAAAATGAAAATTATCCCAGTGTTTCAAGATCATAAAGTTTGGTCAAATTGTTTTTCTTATTATATGATAATGAGAAATGAGACTGTAAATATTCTGTAATGTTCGAGTAATATTTTTATGTGACTACGTACCAACTTATTTTGTTTTTAATATTTTAACTTTGTTCAGAAAACTATAAATATGTATGAAATGAACTAATAAAGTATATTAGGCTTTGGAAAAATTAAAGTTATATATATTCTCTAGAAAGAAAAGTAAACAGAATGTAAGAAAGAATGTAAACAGAAATTTTAATATAAATGGGTTGGGTTGGGTTGATTTTTGACGGCCGATTATCTACTCGAGAGCCCAAGGGGGAGTGCCCTTCGCGGGGGTCTTTCTAAGGGAACCTAACCCGTATTTACGCATGGAAAATCCAAGGTTTCGAAGAAAACCACGAAAACTCCGAAACGGTTAGGCCGACGGGCGCGATTGGGTTCGAACCCAGCACCTTCCGTCTAACAGCTTCGAGAGCAGAACCTCTCAGCCACTAGTGGGGCTAATATAAATGGAATTGTTGTCACTATATAGAAAAGATTATTTAAACCAGAAATATAGTAAATACATAAAAATTGTGTTTTAATGAATGTGTATTAATTGTGTGAGTATATTGTGTTTTAATTATTTCATACGTGTTTTCAACAAAAACACAAATGTGATATTTACATGTAATATAAGTTTACGTATGCAAAATATGAAAGTAATACATAATATAGTGATATAAACAATCTGTATATCATATTAGTATATAAAACTTGTATGTTATGTATGTATGTATGTATGTATGTATGTAATAGACTTTTGTATACAGTATAGTTTCGTAGCAGGGTTATGCTTTCTCTTATGAAATTTTTCATTGGAATCATATTCAATTGTACACGAATGCTTAAATAAAGTATCTGAAGTGTAATTTCAAGCAGACTTTGAAACTAGCTTGGCATTTTTTAAATAATAAAATGCTTATGGAAAACGTTACATATAATCATTCATTTAATAAACACTAGGTGTTTCCAGCAATATATATGTTGCATTATTGCGACATTGGATGATTTTTCTAGTTGAAATGAAGGAACTGGCTGTCATGATATCAGTAGTGGATCATGTTTAGCAGCAATAGAGTAGTATAAGTTGTCAGTACAGGTAAATTCGGTTCTGATGTACTAGCATAACGAAAACTGGAATCCTGTTGTGTTACAGACTACGACATTGACGTTATATGATAAATTGGAAGTTGTATCAGTCGACGAGTGAAGGCCATGGAATACATTTTTCCGTGAAAGTTTCCCGAGAAATAATTGAGACAAAACGTAAATTCAGCTCAGCATTTTATTTAAACATCTTTCGGTGGCGCAGTTTCCACCAAGAATATAAACCATCGCTTCATAGCAGTAATTTAGGGATGAACAAAGTTGTAGATAATCGAATACGTGGACGGTGATCAGGGGGTGGTATGAAAATGGAAAAACGACTAAAATCTGCTGAAACACAGCGAGCATCGGCTTTTTGTGCGTCAAGCGTAGGAATACAAATATGACGTAGGTCGCGTTCTCAACCAAATAATACTTAAGAATACCACGCCATGGAAATAGTGCCGACAGAGCAATTTGCTGAATTTAAAGGTAAAAAGGATAACGCCGGAATACGCGCGGGAAAATAAAATGGAAGGAGAAACAAAATGGTTGCTAAAAGAACATTCTAAAGGAAAAAAGAGCGGAAATGGAATATTTATTTTAAGAAAACTAAAAGCGTAATATTTAGGTAATTTAGACAAGTGAGACAATTTAACAGAATTAACGATAGAGAATATTTGAGAATAAGGATTTAGTGAATATAAAGCAGTAATTCAGAATGAGATAAGGAAATCGGATATAACATATATATATATATATATATATATATATATATGTGTATATATATATGGTACATTATTAATTCTTTCTTCGCGATTTTTCCTTTTTACATGCTAAATTAACAGCATGTTCACCAGTTTCTTATTCTTAAATAATATGTGTCATTAACCCTATTAAATTCTCCGTAAGTTAATTGTTATCTCGCTCAATTTATTTAAATATAAAGATTTTAGTTTGTTAGTAAACTGTATCATGACATCTGATCATTTTATTATTTAATGTGAATTCGAATGTTTTTAAAAGAGCCATTTTTTTTTTTTTTTTTTACTTATTTTGTTCCGAGAATATTTTCGTGCGCTGGGGTATTTTTACTTCTAAATGCATCCGCTCCAAATTCTCAGGATTCTTTACTATATCACTCCCATTGGACGTGACGTACAATTTACGCGTATCCTTTATTCTCGCATTGACCACAGCGCTCGCGACGTCATGATTTAGTGTTGCTACGCGTTGTAACAAAAAAACAGATGCACGGGACTTTTTTCAGAGTTTGCGAGATAATTGTTTGAGCTTTCAATTGTCAACAGCTCCCTGTCTGGTCGTTCTAAGACATAATTCATTCTAATAGTCTTGTTCTAATTTTATATTAAGATCATGCAGTGAAGTCATTTTTTTTCCTAGACCGGGATGCCTTTTCAAAATGTGGTGAACTTCATGATGTTCGTGCGGAATCACAAAAACTTATCGGACGAGTGCCCATCAGCAACGATGCAGGCTGCACACCGCCGGCGGAGGGAGTTGCGAACATTAGCGAATACCCCGGGCATTTCCCGGATATCGGCTGCTACGACGGCAATCCTCGCAACAAGATCCTCGTCTGAGTGGACGGAGCTTGCGCAAACAAGACACTTCATATGTTCTCGGAACAAGAAATCTAGGCAGGAGAGGTCAGGCGATCATCGGACCACCTCGTCCAATTTATCGGACCACCCGTCCAATCCATTGCTCTGGATATGCTATATCCAATGCATTTCGCACATCCGCGCAGAAATGTGCAGGCGCTTTGTCATGTTGAGCCACATACCAGCCTTTATGTTGACTGGAATACTTTTCAGTAGAACTGGAAGAACGTCTTGCAGAAATACCAGATACGTACCGCCATCCAGTCGGAAGATATGACCCGATCAAATTATCGTGGATAATTCCGGCCAACACATTGACGCTGACACGCCGTTGATATGAATGAGGACGGGTGACGTGTGGGTTCGTTTACGCACAGTTGTGTGCATTACGCGCATTGAAAATGCCTTCCCGACTAAAACTGCATTCATCTGTGAATAGCACGTGTGCGGCAAAGACTCGTTGAGCATCAAACTGTTGAAGGAAGCATCGTAAAAAATCGACACGTTGCTGATGGCCGGTTGCTCTCAGGGCATGCATACGCTGTGAATGATAGGGTCGAAGACCCTCGGCTTCTAACACTCGCCAAACCGTCATCGGGCTCACATTTGCGGCGGTGGATACAGCCAGTAGTCTCCGGTTGCTCCCCGAAATCACGCAACACATGCTCTTCAATTTCCTGTGTCCTCGCACCCCTGGTACACCCAGTGTCTTGCATACCGCTGATAAACGAACATTTTTCTCCGAAATGCCGATGCAAGCGTTCGAAAAGTTTTCGGTCCGGCAAGCGTCTTGAAGGGAATCACTCCCCGTACAGTACAATCGCCGGGCCTCCAGGGCATTCTCATCTGAAACGCCGTAAATGAAATGCACATCGGCCAATTCCTAATTAGTGTAGATCGTCATCCCTACAGCCTTGACGGCAAAAACACGATGAATTCGGACAACCAGCGCTTTTATAGCACTTTCGATCACACCACCATCTGGAGGTTCCATCCTTCTGTACACACATCAAGACACCCAGGGTTAAGCATAATCTTCATCAGATAATTTCATTACTTTCGAATACCTATATTGGCAGATCAGTGGAAAAATGGTGGACTGTCCCAAGTAGTTATTTAAAAATACAGTCGAACCACATTATCCCGACACCAGAAAAAAGTGCCGTCATAAGAGGAGTGTCGCGGTAACTGGAGTTGGGGAAAAATATGCTTATAAAAAGCTATATTTTTAATTAATTTAAGACAATTTTAAATGAAAAGTTTAAAAGAATTGAAAGTTTAAAGCGCTCTCATCGGCATTTTTTGAACTTTATCTTTAAAATTTATTTTCAGGAAAATACTGATATAAAGAATAGTTTTAGTGAAAACCGCAAACGAATCGACCAATTTTTCAGTTGTTTTTTTTTTTTATAATCATTTGTAATTTTGCACGGTAAAGATTAATGGCGACTATCTCCTTCGAAAGACTTTTGGGACCCTTAGTTTCGTATTTAATATTGTTTGTCTTGATGTGCACTATCACACCTTGAAGTTTTGTCCAAGAGTTTAGATACACCCTGTATATATATATATATATATATATATATATATATATATATATATATATATATATATATATATATATATATACAGAGAGAGAGAGAGAGCAGAATCTTTAAAAACGCTATTTTCACAAATATAATGAACAACAACGAAAACATATATTTGTGAGTTTCTAACCGAACGCTACAGCTGACTTCATATTGTTCTTCGAGCTCAGTTTTACCGATCGTTCACGAACTATATCTTTCTTAATATCTTTCTTAATAACTTTAAATCTCTTGCCCATAATTCTGTACACTATAAGGATTTAATTTCCATTAAAAAAAAGAAAGATAAAACATATATATATATATATATTTTAAGATGAGAACTTATGTAACCTTTTAATGCACTAACAAACCACTTGAAAAATTTTCTGAAAAATAATTGCAGCAGCTCAATTTTGTTTTTGTAAATGCTTGAAAATATTTAGGTTTTTGCGGTTTCTAAATTTTAAGAACCGTTTTCTTAATCGTTAGAGGTTATCGCAACTTTTCGTTCGTTGTTATATTGTATTTTACAGCGCATGTAAAAGAATATTAAAAAAAAAAACCTTTGAGTAGATGAAAATATTTTTGAAAATTGTAAATTCGAAACGTGCTTGTTTTAATTTTAAACAGCCGACGATACAGAAAATGTGCAATTCCAAGTGAATAAAGGGTTTTCAAAATTGACATCAGGTGCATAGGTATAAAATGTTATTGATTTCCAATACCACTATTTCCGAATAATACAATTCTTCTTAAAAAAACTGCGACCAAATGATGCAAATCCTGCGACCAAATGATGCAAAGATTACTTTTGGGAAGAAATGGTATTTAAAAGGTTTTACCTTTGCAACCTATTTATTTAAGCACATACAGTGGCAGTAAAATAAATAATGACAGTCATTTAATTTTTTTAAAGCTCTTTTTTCGAAACACTACCAGAACTAAAAAGAATAGGAGAACGCTGATGAGTTATCTCAATCTGCAATGGCCACCATTCCAGGTGGCCAAAGCGAGATGGAAACTCTCGCCCGCCTCTTCTATTTAAAGCAGTAAAGATTAAAGTAAAAAATATCTGAACATTGCGATTACTGCTTGAGTGTCGAGATTATTTTGGTGGCACTTTACTCAAATTCACCATCATGTTCGATCACGTTTCCTTCTTATTTTTCTGGCTGTCATTCGAATATATCTTGTTATTGTCATTGATAATGTTGTTTGTATAATAAAAGCGTTTTTTGTGTGGCGACGGACAATAAAACCTCTATATTATTTATATAAAAATGATTGTATTATCTTCAACAACCCGGAAACAAAAAAATGCATTCGTAAGAAACGTGTAGTTTTTTTGTAGTTTTTCAAATTTTCGATTCAATTACTTTTTTCTTCTCATTTAATTGACATAGGTACAAAAACAGAATTTGCTCTGTTTTAAACCTTTCAAGTCTGGCGTACTAGTAATAGTACATGTGTTTTCATTAAGTATTATTTTGTCTGAACAATTACTTTTGTTACCATCCACATCTTTTAATGGTAGTATATTACTATGCATTTCTTATTATGACTTCATTTTTTTTTACAATTAGAACTAAGTAATATTACTAAATTTTTCTTAATTCTATTTGCAAAGTTATCGATTTTTTATTTTAACACTTTATGTACTGAATTATGAATTCTAGAGAATTTCATCTTCTAAAGCATCCTTCTAAAGCTTCTAAATTTACAGGGATACAGGGATGTTGTGCAATATTTACAACCCCACTCAAATCTTTTATTTTAAATATTTTTCTTAGCATTTTGTAGAATTAGGAAATGTACAAATATAATGTTCTTACAATAGAAATATGGAAATATTTCTGAAATTAAAAATCTCCCTCACTACGCCAAGAATGTTGAAACGATGCATTGGCAAAATACACCATCCTTTAAAAAATATTGTTGTTTTGTGTAACGAATAATGCTTTTGAAACAAGGTAAAGTAATGCATCTAGAACACAATATAAACTGTATTACTACTAATTGATTAAATAAATTTTATAACAAGTTCTTATAAGTACAGTCAGTAGATAAATGGTTAAACACATATTTCACTTTTCAAATTTAAACTATAGATTATTTTCTAGGCGTATCACGTGTGATAAAACTAAAAAACTATTATGAAGTTATAATGTGTGGTAAATCCTGTTTAATGCGATATTTTCAAATCGATTTCAAAAAGCGTATTCCCGTATTCCTAAGCGTATTGTCATATTAATATATATATATGAGTTGAATAGTTGGCAAAATAATTACATTCATTATACATTGTATTTCAAGCAATGAAATATTCCTTAAAAGTCTGTAAATACATTTGGATAGCCACTTTTAACATTATTAGCGCAAAAGTAATTTTTTTTCTCAAAATTGAAAATAAAATTGGACCCGAAAGGAATAACATTTGAATATAACCATTTTTAAATATTGAAGTTCTCCTTCTTTAATGCTAATTTCTAATGAATTAAACCATGTATTCCCTTTCTAAATTAGTGTTGCGAATCCGAAATATATTTTGGCAGAAAACCCTGCCAACTGAAACAAATGGGTTAAAATATAAAGCACATTTACTATCTTTATACAAAAAAAAATGTATTTTCAAAATAAATATATAAAATAAAATAAACATTTTAAAATAGTTTTAAATGTCATTGGCATAATTCAATATATCTTATTTTCAGGATAAAAGATAAGTACATACTTTACGTTCGATTATGTTACAACACGCAAATTTATCAATAAGTCAGTAAATTTGTAAAGATACTTTTTCAAACTTTTAACTTTGCAGTAAATCTTCGACGAACATTATGTTAATCAGTTTTAATGTTAATCATTTTTGAGATTTTAAAAAGTAACATTTCATTAATGCATTTTATAAACTACTATAGTTCTTAAAAATGTATTTGTAAAAATAAATAAATTGCTTCTGATTTTGCCAGATGATATTTAAACAGTCATAATACAGGCACATATAATAATGATGTTATAAATATAATAAGTTAATTTGAAATTAATACTGTTATTTAGAAAACAAAGAAAGTTATCTAAATGTGATTTGTAACATTTACGCCTTTGGAGATAATTTTATACTAGAAATTATATTTCAGTTAAATATAAAACATAATTATCATTTTAAAAATGTCTTTCATTAATTTATTTTTGAAATGTGGATAAGATGGTTTAAAAGGGCTTTACTGACGTAATTATGTGAAATTTTGCATACAGATTTCTTTTGAAACTATTGGACTTCTAACTTTAAAACCTCTTCAATATCTTTTATTGATAGGCTAAATTCTAAACAAACATATTTTATTTTTGTTTCAAATAAATCTTTTTTTTTTATACAAATGTAAAGAAATATTTCCCTTGTAACTGTGAAGCAAAAAATTTTGTTTAATGTTTTTCACACTTATACTGACTTAAAATAATCTTTTACAAAAATCACGTAATTGTAAATAAAAGAGTTTAGGTTTTTTTACAATGATTATATTGTAAAGAAACATTAATACTGTAAACGTTAATAAAGAATTCACAGTAAAAGAGCACACTAATTCTTTTATTCTTATATGAAAAAAAAAATCTTTAATTGCCAGCGTATTTTCAAGAAATTGCAAAATTTTCCTTTGGTTTATTAAATTCACCCTTTCTTAGTTATTGCTCATAAAACCTACAAAACAATCGATCTCAGATGTATATTAAATAACATTTAAATACAAAAAAAATTATCTTGAACTATAATTTATTCAGCAAGATGTAGAATTACTGTATTTTTTACAGAGATATTATTAGAAAACAAAAAGCATTCTAGAGATGTTTGACTCACTTTATACTAAATTAGTCCTAATTTCTATTTAAAATGAAGTGAACTAATTCAATCTAGACACACAATGAATATATATATTTTAATTATTGCGCATAATTCTATAAACTGGATCAAATTTCATCACCTCATGAAAGTTTGGTCCTTTCCTAAGTAAGTGTTAAACACTAAGTCAAATTAGTATGCTATTATTTTTAAAACAATAATGCTAATTGGCACACGAATTGAATTTTTCCAACTGAGCTAAAAGACAAATTGGTATGTTCTCATTGGAGGTTTTAATTTAATAAATGTAGCTAACATAAATTTGTCCGGGATTTATGTAATTTCTTAAAAAAAAAATAAAAAATAAATAAAAAATAAAAAAAAAATAAAAAAACGAAACATATTTATTTAATCTGGCTACTGACTAAAGTTGAAAATTTTCTGTAGCTTAATTCCTCACATTCACAATGTAACAAATTTTATAATTTCTTCCTAGACAAGATATTAAAATATTTTTAAACATACGTTTTATAAACCACTGCTGATTGGATTTGATAGCTTAAAAAGATTCCTAGAAAATATTAATGCTATCAAAAATTATGAGATACTTATATCACGCATAAAATACAGATATCAAAGATTTACATAGATTCTTAATAATTTGTTTAGTTATATGCAAAACATTTTTTTTTATTATACTTTACATTAATTAATATAATAGGTATTTTTGAATTCTGTTTCATTTGAAATATTTCATTGCAGCCATCATTTAAAAAATATTTTAATAAAATTTCCTTTTATTCACCAAGTTTACTTAATTATTATTATTTCGGATAATAGGAAATACTATCATTAAAATATGTTCAATTACACTTGATAAAAACCGGAGTTTTTAACCGCGTCAAACTTCAACAAAATTCAATTGATCAAACATCCCGCAACTTGATTTTGAAAAGAAATTATAAACACATTTGTAATAGCTAAGCCGAGTTATAATTATCTATCTTATTATTTAGAACATTAAATAAAGTACACTATAAAGCAAAGAAAAGAAATCTTTAACTTTATATTAAGAAAACATAAAAACTTACAGATAAGGACTGGAAGTATTTTTTTCAGAAAAGGATGGAATTGCAAAATTCATTTTACTTTTTTTATTAACTTCGAAAGAGGCTGAAATCAACAATTACTAGTATAAAAGGCTTATGATGTACTTATAAGGGTGAAAGAAAATTCTTGCTTGATTGTAAGTATTTATTGTGCTCGAACTAGTATAAATGGACATATGTTTGTTTACATATATTGTAGGTAATGTTATAATTTTTTTAAGACAACGTATCTCAGTAAACCTCAACACGTGCCCCTTAGCAACCTGGAGAATGTGTAAGCGGTGTTCTAGTTCCCGCTTATTTAAGATGTCTTCAGTTGCAGTACACACAGCGGCTTGTATTCTAGTCTTGAGTTCTTCAATGTCAGCAATTGGTGTGGCAAAGACACTGTCCTTGATACAGCCTGAAAAGGAAAATTCCAGAGGATTAATATCTGGAGAGCAGGCAGGCCCCCCAGATATCAAAACCATCAATCTCGCAGCGTAGCGAGCAATAGCGCCATATATTGCACAGAAAAAAATTCTAAAACTGACCGACATGTTACAATATTATACAAACTGTTCATTTGTAATGAATTATTATAATCAGGGCAAGACTTTTGATTCACCCTATATATCGTGCTTCACAACAAAAATATAGTGAACGTAACCTCCTGTAGGAGTGGAACATCCTAAAAATTCAATATATTAAAATAGTTTTAAGTAAGACTGACATCAATGAATAAATGTCGTTTTTATATTGCAAAAGATAAGCTACATTATATGTTCAATAATTAGTATAATATTAAATGTCTTTAAAGTAAACAAATTTCACAGATTTAAAAACCTTCTTTTCATTAATCTATCAGATATAGCACGTCAAATGTTAAAAATACGCTGTCGCACGTATAATAAATAGAATTATTATTATTTTTTTTTTTTTTTAGAAATTACGGCCATTATAAATCTTTTTTCTATTAATCATTCAAGAATAACTTGAAATTACCATATTCTACAAGAATCATATATGGAAAATAAATAATTCAAGAAACTTTTAAATAATACTGACGTTAATCAATAAATTTCATCTTTTGAAAATAAGATAAGCCAGATTATATGTTCAATAATTACATACATTTAGTTCTAATTTATTGCAAGATACACCAAAATTTAACAATAAATCAATAAGTTTCTGAAAATGCTTTTTCAAACATATCATGTTCCCATCAATCTTCAAATTTAAAATATTAATTAGCTTTAACTTACACAAAGTTTATAACTTTAAAAGCTAACCTTTCATTAACTGAGTTTTAAAATTTACTTAAAGAGTTGAAAATAACTTATCTGACATGTATTGCCTAAATTTTATTTTAGAATTTCTTTTGAAAATATTCCTTTTCAAATTTTAGAAACTTTTTCCTATTTTGTCATTCTGAGGCAAAAGTATATATATACAGGGAGTCCCAGAAATAATGGGGCAAACTTTAAGGGGGGGAGGGTGAAATTAAAAGGATTCAGATTTGCATAGCAACCCGGGGTCGGAAACGCTTTCCTGGCGCGGTAGTGAGGACACAAAACACAAGAAAGACAGGATAAGAATAAGAGGAGAAAACATGTTTATTATCCTTAGTACATCAAAAAGCTAAGAAGAAAGAAGATTAAAGGGACAACGACCATCATCAAAGTAGGTGTTCGAAATTACGACCCCGGGCCGTGATGCATGGAAGCGCATCTCCGGCGTATGGAAGATCTAATGGTTTCGAAAATACTGGGAGTGCCCCGGACTTCGCCAGCAGCGGCCACGATGCGTGCAACAAGTTCCTCAACACTTTTCAGCATTATCCCGGCATTTTTGCAGTACTAAGAATAATAAAAAAGTTTTCTCTCCCTCTTCGTGTCCTTTCTTTTTTGTGTTTTGTGTCGTCACTACCGCGACAGAAAAGCGTTTCCGACCCTGGGTTGCTATGCAAATCTGAATCCTTGTGATGTCCCCTACCTTCAATTAAAGTTTGTCCCATTACTTCTGGGACACCCTGTATATATATATATATATATATAAGCTCAAAAAAATCAAAAGTAAAACTAAAAGTTTGCAGTTATTTTGCAGTTATTTGAAAAAGCTATTATGCTAATATGATATTTACTGAGCTTAACAATAATGTCACCTACAGTTTGTATAAATCTACTATTCAGACACTGATTAAGAAACATCTGGCCTTTTCAAAAAAGGTTAATATTCCTCTGCCTAAAGTAAAAAATTTGTCATTTCCTTTTCCTTTCGTAACACCTAAATTTCATAAGATAGCAATTAAGTACAGATTTATTTGTAGTAATGTAAACAGCATTGGAAACGGATTTAATCGCAAATTTGAGGAAATGTTAAAAAAGATTTTAAATATACTAAAATTTAAATATAAAGATAGTAATATGTATTGGATTATTTTGAACAGTTATGAGATCAGGAATGAACTAATTAAAGATGATATACAAAGTGTCCAGACATATGATTTTAAGAATCTTTTCACAAATATTCCTATTGCAGGGTTAAATGATGTCCTTTTAAAAGTTGTCGATTTAATTATAGCTGACACCGATTTAGATTTTAATTTATTTAAATTATTATGTAATTTTTGTTTATATAACAACTATGTTTATACAGGTTCAAATATATATTTACAGATATGGAATAGGAATGGGAACAAGTTATTCTTCAACGGCAGCTAAATTATTTTTATTTTATTATGAATTTCAATTTTGTAGTGTCAATAACGATGTTAATTTTCTGGCTTTCAGATATATCGATGATTTGATAATTTTGAACTGTAATCGCGATTTTTTGGGGATATCATGTAACATTTATCCTGATATGCTGGTTTTGAAAATAAAAAACAAATGAAAATAATAGTGCTGCTGATTATCTTGATTTGAAAATAAACATTTCAAACGGTATACACATATCAATTTATAATAAACGGGATAACTTTAATTTTGAAGTTAACCATTTAGTTAATTGGAGTTCAAATATCCATAAACGCGTTTACGTCAATATCATAATAGGTCAGATTTTTCGCTACTATAAACTCTGTTCGAATAAAAATTTATTTTTTAAAGAACTTTTTAATTTAACCAGCATTTTGTATTATAAAAACAATATACCTTTGAATTTCATTAATAAATATACTAGTTTTACAGACAGTCTTCATTTTTGAGGAGTTGCTATGCGATTGACAGTTAATGATTTGTATAACTTAAAGCCTTTTTTGGACGGTTTTACAAGGATGTCTGCAATTGTGTGGCAACAGACATGGAACGTTTATGGACAGATTATGGATCACTGGAATTTAGTTATTGTTTTTTGTGGCTGTGTTGCTCGGATTTGGGTAAAATAATTTTATTGTTTCAGTATACATTACACATACGTTCTGAATCAGTTGTATCTTCGAGATGCACTGTTTATTGTGGCGTCGGGTCCGGTGGGGGAGTGTTCGCTATATGCTTTCAATTGCTTTTATGCATTTGATTTATGCTTTGCGACACTCTGGCCGAAACCCACTGCCACTACTGAATAATAGTTTGTTGTAAATTGTAATTAATCTGAAACATTGCTGTGCTTTCTAAAATGCCCACCGCTGAAGAGGCCACAGCCTTTTGTTGTTTTTTCTTGTTCAGGTTATATCTGTTTAAATTTCTTGGATGTTTTATGGTTATACTTAGTTTATTTATGGTGCAGGATTCTGGGTCTGACAAACGCATTTAAAACATAATGCGCTATATATATATATATATATATATAACCTTCATTAAAATAAAATAATATATTGTACTAATCCAAAACAGCAATTACAAATAGTTTTCGTTAAAATAATCTCTTGATTAAAATAATCTCTAAATAATAATAAAAATCTTATAGTTGTAAATATAAAATAATTATGAGTGAAGAGCATTTTTTCTATTATTTGGCTCCTATAGCTTGTATTTTAAAACTTGTATTAAGAAAATAAAACTTCATGTTAAAATAAATTTTTGAGAAGTTTAAAACTTATTGTACTACAAATATAAATAAGTGCTAGTAGTAAGTCAAAATTACGTCCACTACTAATCATATCATAATATTAAAATATTTATTTGCTTAAAAGACATTATAAAAACACATTAAAAGCAAATTAAAAATCTATATTTAAATGTTTCAACTCATTTTCTGAGTCGTCATCAGAATGTATAACAGAAAAATTACAAATGCATATGAAAAATGAAAAAAATCATCGAATATAAACAAGTAATCATATAACGCGCCCTATATTTTCGCGATTGCTCGTGTTCCCTCTATGTCGCGCCGCCGTAAGTTATCCAACCATTCAACCCATAAATTCGGGATAAAATAATCTACAGGTCTAATTTTTATTTACAATTATTCATAAGAGAGTCCATTAAAATTTATTTAAGAGGTTTAGGAGTTTGTAACAATACATTATCTTTTCGTATCCCGAATTTATGGGTTATTATCCTGAAATTATACTCCTAACGTGCTAATTCTTTGTGTAGCAATAATACTAAATTAACCAAACATAAATACGTTGAATTTGCAATTTTCATAACTTAATGATATGAATTAAGAATATGAATTTAGTATTCGAAAAAAAATATGAATTGCAACTTAATTTTTTTTTTTTTTTTTTTGATGGATTTAGATTTATGAAGTCCTGCTTTATGGAAAACCACAATTTCACATTTTTCTTCCATGTAGTTTTCAAATTATGCTTAAAAAAAACGGCAAAATAATGGTTTAAAGGACCGTCTATGATAGAAGTGCCCGACATTTTCAAAATTTTTTATGCTATTCTCTTATCTAGCTGCCTTCAATGGTTCTTGAATACAGCCCCTAAAATACGTCCGTTTTAAAACAATTAATTTCTCGGAAACTTATCGTATGAATTGCATAAAAAATTGTTTTTAGGCTAATTGAACGATGTAGCGTTCATTTATGCTGTCAGAATTGTGTACTTCTATTGAAAAACAAAAACAAAGTTGTGGTTCGTTTTAATATGTAGATGGCCCCTTAAGCAAAATTTATATACATGATTTAAAGGTAGACTTTATTACCAATCATATGGTACCAGTAACGTTCTTCTACGATAATTTTTTGCAGAGTTAGTAAAGGGTGTTTACTTTTTTTTTACCCACAACTTTGCGTCTGCCCCTTATTCAATACTAAGAAGAATACTTAGTTGATAAAATCTGCCCTAGCATATATACTATTTAATTTTTCATATCCACAGCAGAGATTCCGTGAAATTGATGCTCTGATAATCAATGTACTTCTTATTTTTTTTCCGATGTCTAATTAATGAAAAACTTAAAATTTTGTCAGTTTTTGAATATAATATAATCCAAGAACCGGGTGGGCTGTTGCATATCTGATGTATTAAAGAAATATTTTTAAATAACAAACATTTCGCAATTCACTTATTTAAATTAAGCAGTACCCCCCCCCCCCCCGACCCCCATCTGAAATCCTCTACAAATCTTCAACAGTCTCAAACTTATTTTTGGTATATAAAAATGATTCAAGCATAAGTCATTGGTTGTGCTTCCGACTGTTTCACTTTGAAAAACTGAAAGATTCATAGCTATAATCAAATATCTAGGTTTTTATGTCTCATAGAAATATTATGTATGTAAGAAATATTTAATACATCATAATATATATTAAATTTTACAAATAATTCCAAATTATTTGAATGTATTTTTTGATATTCTTAAAACATGTTAGTCTAAACATTACATCTAAATATTTACATTTATTCAAATTTCAATTCAGTAAATTCCGGCATATATTGCATTTATTCCACAATTAATAAAATTTAGAAAACAGACATTGTTTTCTTAATATATAAATATAAACCCTTTCAGCATAAATTTTAATATTTTAAGACGTAAAATGTAGATTCTGTTCTATTTATGAACTTTTCTAAACCTTTTTTATATGCATTATTCCCACATAACAAATGTGCTTTGGAGAATTTGAACTTCGTAGCTTTATTTAAATTAATTGCGTTAGTTTCATAAATTTTAATTTGTGCATCTTTAATGAAGTAGAAAATAAAACAAGACAAAAATGTTCTGTGTATGAAAATTTATGTTATTTTCATGTCAGAGTAAAATTCATGATTAAAAGTTGCAGGTTATAAAAAGTATTGTTCATTATTACATTAAATATTAAATAATAAAAAAAAAGATCCTATAAATGTGGGAATACAGTGTCTTTTAACCCATTATCTACTGACGGTACTTATAAGTACCATTAAAATAACTTGTTAAGAAATTCATTTAATACATTGATTGGTAGTAATAAAGTTTAGAATGAGTTATAGATGCATAAATTTATCTTGTTCCAAAAGCATTATTGGTTACACAAAACAAAAATATTTTTTAAAGCATGATTTCTTTTGCCTTTGCATCTTTTCAGCTTTCTTGGCGTTGGTGGTGGGAGGGGGATTTCAGTTCGGAAATATTTCTATATTTCTATTGAAGAACGTTATATTTGTACATTTCCTAATTCTACAGAATACTATGAAAAACATCTAAAATAAAAGATTTCAGTGGGGTTATAATTATTGCACAAAATCCCTATAAATTCAAATTTAATAAATGCTTCTAAATCCTTCAATCCTTCAAAACTCCTTCTAAAATTTATTAAATGATTATGTAAATCTTCTAATGTAGTTTCAAAAATTTACGAAAATGCTTTAGAAGATATAATTTTCATGAATTCATAATTCAGTACATAAAGGGTTAAACTATTTTTTCAATTTTTAACAGTACTATAATATCGGCGATCGCTTTATATTTAACCCTATCTCTATGTCCTGGGGTCCACGCGGACCCCAAGCACTTTCAACAAGTTGTCAAAAAATATCTATCCCTCACTGAGTAGTTTCAGACGGAGACATCTCATATCATAATGTTTCTAACACACGGTAAAAATTAAACTGTACAAATATAAGTGGTACTTGGTATTTTTTTAATTTGAAAAATAGATAGCATATTTCTGTGTCCTGGGGTCTGCGTGGACCCCAACCTGAAAATTTCATAGATTATTACAAAAAATGAAAAAAAAAATCTTTTAGAACAGCAAATATTTATAACATGGTTCTGAAAATTTTGTTTCACAGATTGTTACTCCCAGAATCCGATAGATGGCACTAGTTGTCCGCAAATGCGTTCGTTTCTTTCTTTATTGTTCTCCTGCATGAAGGAAATTGTCACTTGACTGCGCTTTTCAATTGAGACTTATGCTTTGATGCATCAAAATGTCACGAAAACGGATTTCGGTAGGTGACGCTTTGCGTATGATACAAGAAAGTGATAGTGATGACGATGTAGATATAGATAGCTTCGGTGAGTCATCTGAGTTTGAAAAGAGTGACGAAGATAGTATTCAAGATCCGAACTTTGAAACCGATAGTGAATCAGAAAGTGATGATTCTAGTGACTCTCAACATTTTCCTTGTAAACAAGCTCATTACACCAATTTGCTAAATCAATCACAAATTTTTGAATCACAATCAGTACGTTAGTGGACAACAAATAACCCTAATTCAGCCCAAACATTGTTAGCTAATATTTTACGAGAGACAAGTGGATTAGCAGGGAATGCTAAGAATGTAACTAATAAGTTTGATTCCCTAAAACTGTTTATAACGCCTGAAATAATCAATGTTATTGCCCGAGAAGCTAACAGAAGGGCAAAAAGGTGATAAAATGATGGAATCAAGAACATCCGACAAAAAAGAAGATTTGGAAAGAAACCGATGAAACAGAACTCTATGCTTTTAATGGCTTACTCTTACTCAGTGGTGTCTAATATTCTGCGAATGAAAGTTTGGGGGAAATGTGGTCCACGGACAGTGGAAGGCCAATATTTCGTGCTACTATGTCAATGCAGCGTCTTCAAAATCTGCTCCGATTTTGTGGATTTGACAATGATGCAACGAGAAATCAAAGATTGCAGGTAGACAAATTAGCTGCCGTTCGTGACGTTTGGCAAATGCTGCTCGAAAATCTGGCAAAATATTACAAACCTGGAACAGATCTAACAGTCGATGAACAATTAGTGGCAACACGTGGTCGATGCAGTTTTCGACAATACATACCGAGTAAGCCCGGAAATTATGGGATAAAAATATTTTGGTGTTCTGATTCAACTACCTCGCTTCCTTTGAAAGGAGAAGTGTATGTCGGACGACAACCTGGTGTTGCATTTGGAGCAAATAATATTTCGGAAACCGTCAAACGATTAGTTGACCCTTGGAAGAACAAAGGTCGCAACGTTACCATGGACAATTACTTCACCAACGCGCAGTTAGCAGAGGATTTGCTAGTTGCAAAAACTACAGTAGTTGGAACAATTCGAAAAAATCGAAAAGAAGTTCCTAAAGAATTACTGCCAAATCGTCAGCGTAATGAAAAGTCTTCTATCTTTTGTTTTGATAAAGAACTCACTCTAGTTAGCTATACTCCAAAGAAAGGGAAGGCAGTCATTTTACTATCATCCGGGCATCATGACAAGATGATAATTGAAGAGGAAGATAATAAGCCAGAAATTATTACTCATTACAATGCAACAAAATCTGGAGTTGACAACTTTGAACATTTATGCAGATTCTATACTTGCAAGCGAAAGATACGCCGTTGGCCTATGGTCTTCTGGTTTAATATGATCGACAGTGCAGCTGTTGCTGGGTTCATTATTTGGATTTCAAAGTACTCAGATTGGGAATTTGGAAAGCGCCATCAAAGACGCTTATACCTGAAAGATCTTGGGAGAGAATTAGTAAATGATCAAATTCAGAGAAGACTGCAGAATTTTCAAACGCTGCAACCTAGAGTTCGCCTTTCACTCAAATCATTAGGGATCGAAATTCCGAAACTACATACTGAAACTACGGTATCTGGAATTCAAGAACCTAATAAAAAGGCTAGGTGCCAGCTATGTCCACGTTCTATGGATAGAAAAGTTAAGACCCGCTGTTCTAGTTGCCATATCCCTTGTTGCCCGGAACACCAGAAGACAGTTTGTGAGGTATGCTCAGCCAATATTTAGAATATGTTAAAATTAATGTAAATTTAATATTTTTGGGTATAAAAAATAAAGTTTATTATGAAAACATCAGAATAAGCGTTAATTTATTTAAATTTAATTAAATAAATGAAAAAAGTACTTTATAAGATATTTAAACCATATTAAACATGTGTAGTATAGTATGGGGTCCGTGAGGACCCCAGGTCACAACAGGGCATGTTTCGATAGGACATAGTGATAGGGTTAATAATAAAAACCAAATACAAACTCTCTCCCCCCCCTCCCCCCAAAAAAAAAAAATAAAATCTTATAGAACAGTATAACTATTTTTTTTTTAAATAAAACTTTTAAAAAAAGTCCTTACTACTTTTTTAAAATATCGATATCTCTGATTCAATTTTTTCCACGCTCCTTTGAATACTATAAATAAAACAATGCATGATGTCTTTAGAATCATTGGATATTATATTTAGTATGATTTTTTTTCTCTCGTGTATAGTAAAAAATCAAGGAAATTCTACAAACTCATAACTTAAATAAAAAAAAAACCCTATAAATTTGAAAGTTAAATCCATGAACAAAAATATAAATACACCATGAAAAACAAGTAGAAAAAAATTTAAAACCTCTATATGAATACCAAAAATCCTTAGCGTTTACCGAAAAGCAAGTTATGAAAATATGAACATGGAGAAAAATCAGTATAAATTTTCATTTGCAAAATTAACATGTTTTAACTTCTAACTTGTGTGACGTTCATCCAAAATTGTGCCAGGCACCTAAATTAAATTATATATAAACATTAACATATAATTTAGTTACATATAATGAGTGAGGTAATGTTTTAAAATCAGTAAAGACCGAAAAATTAAAAATGAGAAAATGGTCTCATTTATCGTTATTTGTATAAAATATTACTTACTAATAACATATATCACGTGAGAACTTGAACCTGTTTAATATATATTTTAGTATAAAAATGTAAAAACAACTAGTCTTTTATATAAGGCCCTCATTTTTCATTTTTGAGATCTCTGTAAGATCGAGTAAGCATAATTTTTTCCTGTGCTAATTCATAAACTATGTTTTCTTCCTCCTTTTTGATACATGCGTCTGCAGTCTTTTTACATGGCCAAATTACCTCAAACAATTACCGTTATATCATACCCTAACTTTTCGCAAAGGACGTAACAAAATAACTTTTAATATACTTGGGTTTGTGCACTATTTATCTGTATTCATCAGATTGCTGTGTGACCGTGGCGTCCCTTTAAAAGCAGTCATCACACATAAAATCTTTAATAACTTCTGTTTTTAACACAATTTGCATAACTATAGACTTACACACATTCAAATTTTATTGAAAACAATTAAAATATAGTTAAATATATATATAAACGTCTCGGCTATTTTCATATCCCTGATCAGTAAACGAGCAGAGTCACCAAACAGCAAGAGCCACAGTAAACGGAAAAAAGTTAAAATCACGGTCTAAGTAGGATAAAATAATAAGCAGGAACTTGGGTTGCTTCGTTGATTGGCGATTCAGCTAAAACAGTCCTCCAACCCTCAAGGAAGACACGGCTGAAATATACGGAGCAATTTGCTTCCACAATTCGTGCACTCCAAAATCGGGGACATGATCGAACTCAAGTGCATATGCAACCAATCTTGAATTCAGAGTACCTTTATAAAAAAGAATTTTTATGCTCCTTAAGTCTAGCATTTAATGAGCGTCCAGTCTCACCAATATAAATCGTGCTGCAACCTTTACGAGGAATTTCATAAACGACACCATTCAGGTCAAACTTCGAATATTTATGTTTAAAAGTACTGAAAAAATTACCAATGCGGTTCAAGGGAATATGAGCTGTCCTAACATTAACATCCTTGAGTACGGCTAAAATTTTCTCCGAAATATTACTGTAATAAGGCAAAGATATAGTTCCTATGGGATTGACAATCTGGTAAGGAGTGGGATACTGGTCTGAATTGCTCGTAAGTTCCGAAATAACTCTAAGACACCAACGACGTGGATAGTCGTTGAGACCCAAATCATTCATTATCTTACCAATTTCATTATCAAAACTTACTCTGTCACTGCAAAATCTCAAGGCTCTGTTGTACAAGGATCTGACGACTGCGATTTTATGTGAAAGTGGGCTATTGGATTTAAAATTTGAATATTGCCCAGATGAAGTACTTTTCTGTAAACAGAAGTTTTCAAAATAGTCACATGGATCAGTCACATGGCCACCGCGATCATTCGACCTGACTCCCCTGGATTTCTATCTGTGGGGACACATGAAGTCCATGTGTACGAGACGCCCATAACATCGGACATGGATCTCGTCGCTAGGATCGAGGAAGCGGCGGCACGTGTCCGTGACACACCTGCCCATTTTGAACGAGTCCGTGAATCCATGCGTTGACATTGTGAAGTATGCATTGCAGCGAATGGAAGGAATTTTGAACGCCTTCTGTAAATTAAAACTTGTTCTTTAATAAAAGTCATATTAATACCTCTTTTGGTGTCCTTTCTTTCCTCCCCTCCACATCTCCTCTCATCGTCCTCTAGCGATCGCAGTTTGCATTTTTGGGCACAAGTTCCTATGTAAATCTTTTTCCTCATGGTACGACAAACCATCATGTTAAGTTTGTAAACGACCTTTTGAGACACCTGTGACAGAGTTCCCTCACATATCCTTTTTTTCGTTAAAAATTAATTTAATTCATTTATTTTGGCATTTGAAACATGTTGTTTTTCCCTTCGTTATGTTAAAATTTATTATTTAACTCTATGCTTAAAATCCATTTCGAATCTTATCTGTTCGTTGTTTTTTTCTTTCTTTCAATAACCGTTATAATGTAATGCGGTAATTTTCGCTTCATGATTTATAATCGCTTTCTCAACAACATCTGCCGCCGTTAAAATAAAATAAAAAACAGAAGAATTAGATGCACCTGCCTTTGATTTCAATGAATGTTATTTTGCTTTTTTCATTTGCGTCGCCCACGAGAGATATAATTAAGTCTCATTCTTTACTTAAATAAAAGGTGGCCGTTGAGATAATATATCAAAATGTAAAATGATAGTATATTGAGGCTGTCTTTAAATTACATTTCATGTACGTTAAATCTATTTGTCAGTTGTGTTAAAGCTTATGCCTTTCTCGGTATTACGAAATTATAAATAGCAATCATTTAAAATAATCATTTGTTTAGATAATTTACTGCCGGCTTTGTGGCGTCTCTGATATATTCATATGTAGAACCGTTTTTCTGGCAACCATTCTGTGTCACGCGATTTATTCGTTGTTTTGTTGGTGATGCTGGATTCTGGGCTAATCATTTTGGCTCACAAATATCATCCTTTGTCTACTTTTCGTGCACTGTTCTAATGCTGGAAATTTGGCGATGTTTAGCGCAAAATGTGACATGCTTCTTATGAAAGTCACGGACTTGAATTGTTGGATCACAACCAGATAAGATGTAAAAAGACCTAGTGGTCTGAGGTTACGCTCAGGCGTACCTCTTATTTGCGGATTTCCTCTCTCTCCCATTTAGTATTTATAAGTAAATTGCCTTTTATTACTACATTAAAAATATTAATAAAGTTTTACTAGTTCCTGTATTTTATGGTTGGAATTAATTCTTACTTGGAGTTCACTTAATTGAACCCCACTGAACATCATCATAACACCCTGTATATATATATATATATATATATAAATTCATATATAAACAAGCATAATTTGTGTTTTCTTATATATATATATATATATATATATATATATTATTCGGCAATAAATCTTACAATCTGAAGTCTGAATCCCTCCAAACTTTTCACACAAAAAAGCCTCCTACAGTGCCAAAGTACTGTTATTTCAAAAAGAAAAAAATTTCCATGTGCGTGGTGCTACTCCTCTTCCAATAATTTTAACAGACATTCCAGAGAATAAATAATTATTTTTTGTGTATTTCATATTATTTCATAATATATATATATATTAAAATTCTTTTACCACCCAGTTGAAAATAAATGTTACCAAACAATGATAATTTTAAGTAAAATTTTAGACAGTTCTGCAACGAAAGTTTTTTATTATGAAATACCACTACTTAATAGAAAAAATACTTTTTCTTACCGGGTGATTTGCCTGAAATTAAGAGTAAAAATGCTTATTTCCTTAACTGGGAATTCAAAGAATGCCCTTGGATTATTGTAACTAAAAAAACTGGAAAGAATACAACTCAACTCGATAGAAATATCTAAAGTTTTCTCATTTATTACTTCGAAAAATTCAAATTGATGAAAGGGAACGAATTGAAAAGATTAATCAATATTCAACTCGAAATAAAGCATTATCTGAATGTTATTCCAAATATATGAATTTCCTTGGTATGCAAGCAGTTTTCTCTGTAACTGCGAGCTATATGGTGAAACCTTGTTTAACTTCTTCGCTCCGTCCCATTTTATTTAATGGTACTCGGACATAATTGCAATTTCGATATCAGAATGATATGTTTCGAAGTCTATAAGCTTCGAACTAATGCAAATGACATAAAAATTTTGCTCTGAAGTTAAATGGGAGAAGAAATAATTCAGTAATAATTAATAATACTGCATTAATACTCACTAACGAAGAGGTGAAGCTAATCAATTACGAATAAGAATTTATACTAGGTTAATTACATGTGCTATTTAAATTTATTATTACAATTACTATTAATAGTTGACATTTATGGTATTTCCGTTTAAGTGCTACATTTTTAAATGCAAAATAGGAAAGATGCATAGAATGGAGAAATAATCAATTTAGATTGCAGCAATTTTTTTAAGTCAAACTATAGGCGCCTACATTTTGCAATTTTCTTCTATTTCGATACATAATCAGTTTAGAGATGAAATAAAATCCTTCATCTTTTAATTCTTATATGACAACACTTTTGCTTGCCTGTGGATTCAGCAAAGGCTCTCGTGTTTATAAAGAGGAGTAAATATTGAAAATTTACTCGAGTTAAAGATCTGAAATTTACCTGTTTCTTATTATTTTTTTTATGTAAACGTTTAAAAGTGAAAAAAAGAAAATTTATATAATTGAATGTATTGTGATTTTTTAGAGAAATTTGAATTAAAAAGTAAATTACTATCATGATTCAACATGTACAAACATATATTTATAATTATACAGTATGAATGGCCTGAAGTTACTTTGTTCCAAATACTGTGACAGTAATTGTAAAAATTATTAAACTGATTAATTGTTATGCATGCATTTTATCATATTTTGTAGCGCAATATGACTTCAGATTCAATTACAAACTTATATAAAATAAATAATAACAACATAAAATTTTGAGAAGATAAAACAGCCTTGTTTAATCTTAATCGTAAATATTTCTTCATCGGAAACACATTCGTTTATATAATTCTATAATTAAATTTAAAATAATTATAATGACATTCTTAACATAAATAACATTCTCCTTTTACATTTTTCGTTTATTGTGCATGTAATTTCAAGAATGTCTGAGTTCAAACACCAAATGAAATGCGGTCTAAACTCAACTTAACTTATAATAATATTTCAGATTTAATATTTCTTATTTCACTAAATGCAAATAGCCCAAGGGATAAAAAATGAAAAGTTACGCTATAAAAATAACTTATGAGAAATAAACATTAATTTTGTCTGAATGTTACTTCAAAATTTTTTTAATTCTAGGTATATGAAGTTATTCCTCTTCGAAATATTGTGGTAAACATTGTATGAAAAATTAAAATATATAAATAATTTTTAAAACTTTCATTATATCCCTAATAACATAATATAAAAAGTCATTTATCATCTACTGGGAAATATATGATAAAAAGGAATGTTTCCAAAGTAGAATAATCATAATTTATTCTAAATTCTAAAATTTTCTTTAATACAACTACTCTTTTCATCAAATACTTTAACTTAAGAGAAAAAAAAAACATTCTGGTGTTTTACAATGTTTTATTATTTAATATAACTTAATGTAATACGTCGAAATCAGAACTATTTGGTCTAAATTGTTAACCGTTCAATAGATATTTATCACAAAGCAGAATCCGAAAATACTACAATAATTATGTCTAACTGCAATAATTTTAAAATTAGAATTTCTCTAGTAGATTGGAATACAAGTTTACATAATTTTCCCCTGCGCTAAAGCATGTACTAATGCATTTGTATATGCGGTTCGACTGTGACATATATTTCCAAGTGACTTGCTGTTTTAAATTCATAATTTTGAATGTTCCGAAAATATAATCATGATTTCTGCTAAATTCTTTTTTTTATGTACACATACCTCTTTTCATAAATACTTTAACTTAGGAGAAATATAACATTCTGGTTTTATAATGTTTATTTAATAGGACTAAACGTATTATGTCTAAATCAGAACTATTTAGTCGAAAATTGTTAATTATTCAATAGATACCGAGCACATCTCATAATCCAAAAATATTACAATATATATATATATGTGCGTGTGCGTGTGTGTGTGTGTCTATATTCTGTGGCTGTTATTATGTCTAAATGCAATAATTTTTAAAGTCGAATTTTTCTAGAGGATTGGCTGACAAGATTACAAAAATTCCCCCAAATGAAGCATGTACAATTCCTCTTGAATAGATGACCCGATTGTGACATAATATGATGTATAGATTTTATATTTTAAATGCATAATTTTGAACGTGAACTTGTGTAAACAATATTTTGGTGTTTTGATTGACATTTGTAACTGACGAGAAGCATACACAGAACTTGAAAGCTCTATTGCAAATTTCTTTATTAAGTTATAGTAATGTGTAATTTTTTAATTTTAATGTATGCTTCTACATATGTTTCCATTTTATTTTATTTATTTGTGAATTTGTGAAAAAAAAAAAGAAAAACAAACCGGAAGGACTGCCACTTAATTCGATTCAAATATCTGAAATTTACTCGTTTCTAACTTTTCGAAAAAAAATATCTGACTGTGTAAAACGTGAAAAGTTACCTTGAAAACGTTAAAAGAAACTTGTGAATTTACTGATAAGGTATCTGAACCTTTCGTAATATACTTAAATTATTTTAAATTCCCAGATTTTGGGTTTTTGTATACAGGGTGTATCTAAACTCTTGGGCAAAATTTTAAGGGTTGATAGTACACGTCAAGACAAACAATATTAAATCGGAAACTAAGGGTCCCAAATGTCTTCCGAAGGAGATAGGCGCCATTAAAGTCTAGGGTCCAAAAGTTCAAATGATTATAAAAAACGGAAAAAATTGTCGATTAGTTTGCGGTTTTCACTAAAACTATTCTTTATGTCAGTATTTTCTTCACAATAAATTTTAAAGATAAAGTTAAAAAAATGTCGATAGTGAGCGCTTTAGACTTTGGAGTACCGAACAAATACTTTTTACCGTTATTTTTTGTATCTCATTAAATGCTTTCAAAAGCTTAGACTTAAATTTTGAGCTCAAAATTTAAATCGTTGGGAGTGGTTAAGTAGCACAAACTGAACTGTGCTCAGGACTTGAAATCTGAACACCCCCGCCCCCCTGAAGACAGTTCAGTTTTGCGCTACTTAATCACTCCCAACGATTCAGATTTTGAGCTCAAAATTTTAATTTAAGTTTAAGCTTTTGGAAGCATTTAATGAGATACAAAAATTAACGGTAAAAAACGGTTGTTCGTTACTCCAAAGTCTAAAGCGCCCTCTATCGACATTTTTTGACCTTTATCTTTAAAATTTATTGTCAAGAAAATACTGACATAAAGAATAGTTTTAGTGAAAACCGCAAACGAATCGACCAATTTTTACGTTCTTTATAATCATTTGAAATTTTGGACCCTAAACTTTAATGGAGCCTATCTCCTTCGGAAGACATGCGGGACCTTTAGTTTCCTATTTAATATTGTTTGTCTTGATGCATACTATCACCACTTAAAGTTTTGCCCAAGAGTTTAGATACACCCTGTATACTTCATACATGAGCTTATATTGTGAAATGATATGAATTAATGAATTCATTTTAAATTTACGGTCAAACGTATAATGAAGAACTGAAATTTCTTTGTCACTTGATATTTTAAATGCATAATTTTGAACATAAACATGTATAAACAATAGTTTGGTGTTTTGACTTACATTTGTACTGACGAAAATCTTGTACAGAACTTGAAACTTCAACAGCAATTTATTGTATTACGTGATATTAATGTGTAGTTTTTTAGTTTATCTAGTGTCTTGTGCAACTATATTTCCAATTTAGTTTATCTGTTTAGGGATTTCAAGTATGCCCTGTGTTTTCTAAATAAAAGAAATACGAATTGAGGGCCACTTCAGTCGAATCAAATGTCTGAGATTTACTCATTTCAGACTTTTCGAAATGAAATAACTTAATTAAAACACATATAAAAAAGCACGAATAATTGTACAAAAATAACTTTCATGTGCATTCATGTAATATAACGATACTAGGAGGCTCAGCCCCCTGCTCGATAACGCTTGCCAACCCCCATAAATTGCTAAACAGTTCATATTGGGATAGCTACTCGATCCCAGCTCGCTTCGCTCGCTCGCCACTATTTATGTCAACTCTAGCCAGAATGAGTGCTATCACAAACCATTACAACGTATTAAATTTAGAAATATTTAAAAAAGTAAATAAAAATTCATTTATCAAAAGTTTGCCCCATGACTTGTTGATCATCATTGAGAAAGCTAAGCGAACTGGAAATTGACGCCGTTTAAATTTAAATGGCATGTTAGTGTCAGATAGGGTCCTTCTCCTTTCTGCTTATAGTATTTTTGCTTATAGTATTGAAAATCCCTGCTTAAATTAATTTAAAATCACAAACAATTATACAAAAATGACTTTCAGGTACATTCATGTAATATAACGAAACTAGGGGTCTCAGCCCCTACTGTCGTTATATGTCAGATGAGATCCAGGATAAAGTTATTCAAATTGTCAAACAAAACGAGCTTCTATCTATTATGCTATTATTATTCTTCTATTTATTATCTATTATGTTCATATATTATGCAGCTAATCTCTCCATACACTGCAAATAGAAGCGTCTTAAATTTAGACACATATGTGACTGAAAAAGAATTTTAGACACTTAAGTGTCTTAATCTGAAAATTAAGACACTATAGATGTCTTAATTTAAGATACATAAGCGTCTTACTATGACCATGGTGTAAACGAACTGAGAATAATGTCTAAAATATCCGCAAACGTCTTATTTTAAGACACTTCATTGCTTTAAACGTGTCTTAATTTTTGATTCTTCCGACGCAATAACCACCAGGGGGCACTAGCACTCCCAGTTGCGCATGCGTTTTAGATGTCTTCGTTCGAAGTGGTATACGTTGTAATTCAAACAAAGTTTGTTTTTATGTACGCGTGTATTTTAATTCGTTTTTTGCGAAATGTGAAGTACTGTGATTTTAATTCGTATTAACTTGGATTATGTATTTATTGAATACATACATCTGACGTGTGTGCTCGGCATCAAATGTCTCTTAGAAGCTGTCGTCGATACAAGGGCGGGATAGACACAGAACAGAAGAAGACGACGGTTGAAGAATACACCCGGAAATTCTACAAAGCGTGTGCAATGGGCTTAGTGTTAACTCGTATCAATTTATATCAATAATATTGTGTTATTCATCTTCGTCCTGTCGAAGCTGGCAAAAAAAAAGAAACTTTTGTCTGACGGGTCCTGTTTTTAGGATGAAACATCTCATCCTTTAAATATGGCTAGTCGGATGTATTATGGATTACCTTTTAAACTGATGAAAGTCTTTCTCCCTCACTGTGGTTGTGGTAGTTTTTAAAATTTCAAATCGAGGAATATTTCTTACCTCCTGCAGCAACTCAAGTAAGTTTCTTTATAGTAGTAAAATTAGTGTATTTTATGATTTTATTTATTGTACTAAACAAAATCCTGCATGAAATTTAATTAGTTTTGAATCTGTTCGCAAAAAACCCCACTAATTCTAGAAGTATATATTTTTAAACTTATGACGTTCTTTTTTATTACGAATTATATATTCAATGTCAGTTCTTAGTTTCAATGGACAATTTTTATCTCGCAGTAAATGACGGCCACAAGGAAGTAAAGATAAAAAAAAACTTTGAAAGATGACCTAATGCTTTCTTACTTCCTGGCATAAAACCGCAGATTAAAAAAAGATAAATAAAGTAAATGAGACTCGTCTATTATATGAAGCTGCCTGTAAAAATATACATATGTATTTGATTTGCAATCAACTCTAATACTGATTTTTTTTATTATTTTTAATAAAAAAGTAATTTGAAATTTATAATGGGAAAAAGTAAAAACCTCTAACTAGATTTCGTATTTAAAATTGTGGTAACTTTATTTATATGCACTTATACGAAAAATACAAAAATGACAGATGTTACTGTATATATTTAAGACGAAAGAAGTTTGGAAATCATGTTATTTTTTCCTCATGTTTTTAATATAGAATATGTAATTATTTGTTTTTATTGATAGTTGAATAGCTTTTGTGAGTACCCTCTGATCTACATAAAAACTTGCCCATGTGGAAATATAAATTTTTTAAAAACATAATTTTTAAATAAGTATTTTCATTTTTTTTTGGGGGGGGGGGATTTTGCATGAATTTTTGTAAAGTTGATATCTTAAATCTTGCACTGATTATAATGAAAGTTTTGAACTTTTAGAGTAGGTCAAGTTTAAAAACGCAAATATATTTAACAAAATACCAAAGTCATTTTTTCCCCAATGTTATTAAAGTAGAATATTTATTTATTTATTTTCATTATTCATAGTTAAATGGCTGTTGTGATTATCAAGTAATGTATATGTAAAATTGCCTATGTGGCAATATATTTTTTTATATTTTCATTTTTTTTTGGGGGGGGGGGGATTTTTGCAATTTTCGTACATCTGATATTTTAAATCTTTTTCCACATTCAACCGAGTATAATAAATATTTTGAACTTTTAGAGTAGGACAAGATTATAAAATATATATATATATATTTATCTATGTACCTTAAAAGCCCTTAATAGCGAACACTTCGGGAACGCGGAATTTGTCCGATAATTGGAGATGTCTACTTTTTTGAGGTAAAAATATACAAATATGTATGTCTGCTGATTAAAAAAGTATTCGTTAAATAGAGGTGTTCGCTATTCGAGAATGTTCATTAACCTCCACAACGGATACTCCCGAATATCGGACATCTCAATTTAGACAACTATAATGCAGGGTTGCGTTTTTTGCAAAAGTACTTCTTGATTAAAGGAAGGGCAAACTGGGAAGTGCCCCGTCCCCCTACGACTGTAGTGCCCCCAAATTTGATGTGCAATATTTGTAAAGCTTATATTTTAAATCTGTTTCGAAATTGTACTGATTATAATCAATATTTTGAACTTTTAAAGTAAAATAAGGTTAAAAAGAAAATAAATTTAAAAAAATCTAATATTTAGATAAATATTTTTTGTTTTTTAATCTTGTTCTACTCCTGAAGTTCAAGATATTGATTATAATCAGTACAATGTCGTAAAAGATTTAAATTATCAACGTAACGAAAATTGTATACCAAAACTGAGAGCACAAAAAAAATCAGGCTGTATTGGGGGGGGGGGGGAGGGGCAGGACCACAGCCAAATATTTTTCCAGGATTCAACGTGGTCAAACATGGCTACGTATGATGCTTACAAAAAAAAATGGATGCGATTCAGACGTTTGAAGTGTCTGAAATTCAGACGCAAAAAGTGTCTGAAAAAATTCAGACATTTTAAAATGTCTGAAAACTGAACACTCCATTTCAGACACTTAAGTGTCTGAATTTCAGACATTTTAATTTAGAGTGTATTCCATGCATATCGTAATGCATCGTTACAAGCTGTACCTTTATTAGCAATTACTCCAATTGATTCTCCTATAATGGCTTCCTGGTAATTATTTGTGCGAAAATTAATTTTGGATTTATTAAAATCTACTTTTATAGGTTGAGTTTGAGCTAATCTTGATAATGCAGTATTGGGTCTATTTCATCTTTCAATATTTCAAAATATTTTCAAAATTTAATCTTTAAACTTTCGCACAAATAATTACCAAGAAGCCATTATAGCAGAATCAATTGAAATAATTGCTAATAAAGGTGTAGCTTGTAACGATGCACTATCATTCCATATCCATGGAGTATGGAGATATTTGCTGCAATTAAATGAAAGCTCGTTTTATTTAAAATTTGAATAACTGTATCTGGCATTTCATCTGACGTACAACCTTTAAATTGCAATGTTTACTTCTGGACAATTTTCGAATAAGTGCATAGAGAATAATAACAACATTTAAATCCCACTGATGACGGCCTTGTAATGACTGAAAACGTTTCTGGGTTTTTCTGATGTATTTTATGATATTTTTAATGTATTTTAAATATCTTTATTTTATATGAATTCACATGAAAGTAAGTTTTGTATAATTATTTGCTTTTTTATATGTATTTTAATTATTTAACTCAAGGTAAATATAGCACTAGAATTTTAACTTTCATTTATAGAAATTATTTGGCTGTGCAAAACGTGAAAAGTTTAGCTATTAAAAGAGCCTCGTTTACTCACTGATAAGGTATCTGAGCTTGTGTAAAAATTTCAATTATTTTGAATTTTCACAGAATCGGATTATTTATAAATTTCAAACATAAGATTAACTTATGAACTGATATGAGCTAATGAATTAATTTTAAATTCAAATTTATGGTTATACTTAAAATGATAAATGTTTCAATTTTACATTTAAGAAAATTTTATCTTAGTTGTTTGAGACATAAAAATCAGCACGTACTATTTAACAACATTAAAATTTAGAAATACATTTTTTAGCACATTTTGATATTAAATAATGAAATATATCTGAAAATATATGTTTACATTTTAATACACAACACATCGTATAAAAGGAAATATGCTGATAACAAAACAATGGAGAATTTAAACTAAATCTTAAGCTTTTGTGCAATTCAACAACCTTCTTTCTCGAAATATATTAAATTTTGGAAAATACAACCATTTTCTCATATCAATACTTATATTACAACTTGTGTCTTTGACTAAGGATTCGATAATGCCCTTGGGTTAACCGAACGAAATGAATTTGTAATTATTGTAACTTTCTTCTTGTAAAATATTTGAATTTTATTCATTTCTTACTTTTCAAACCGCAAATGGTTAAAAAAAAAAAACGTGAAAATATATTCGATTAAATAACTCATGATGAAATCATTGTTAAATATTTCTTCCCGTTATTTGATATTTTTCCTGAGTGTGTGTAGTTATTGGTATTACAAATGCTGTTATATACAGTAGTGGCCGATTTTATGGACATTATTGAAATTTTCATGTTTTATAATTTTGTGTGCTTATACAATATGATAGTTTTCACTTAAATACAAATGATTATATATCCAATTCACGGAAATTTAATGTAGAATGTAATAAAAAAGAAAGAATTAAAAGATCTGCAATACCAAAAAAGTTATACTTACTTTAATCTAAAATACAAACACAATTAGTCGTGGATACTGAATTGTATTCTATTAAAAGCTTCCTATCCAATCTCAATGACTGTTCTGAGAACCAATCAAATGTCAGTAACTAAACAGTAGTATGTTTTGATTTGTAAAAGCGATATTTTGCAGAAGGGTGAATACAAGTGTGAATACAACCAAATAGAATAATGCTTTAAAAAATATTTCAATTTTCTTCTTAATGCAAATAATTTAAAACAGTGTCATCAACATCAAGAACTGATTGGACACCTACAAAAAGAAACAAAATTGTCATATTGAGAGAAAATGGTCTCTCTAATGCTGAAATTGCAAGACAGGTTGGTGGATCAGCACATTAACTGGAGTACGAAAGTTGTGCTTACGTTATGAAGAAACTAAATCACTGATAAATAAGGCAAGATCGGGTCGAAACCAAATGCACAACTTCTTCTGACCATAGAAAGATAAAAAGAATGTGCTTCAAACATGGAATGCTGTGAGTATTTCAGTTTGTTCAAGAAAAATAAGGAGAAAATTAGTAGGTTTTGGACTGAAAGGTAGAATTCGAGGGAAACAAATTAAATCTTCAGCAACGCAAGAAGCGAGTTCGGTGGGCAAAAGAACGCATTAGTTGGTCAGAAAATCAGTGGAAGCAAATAATCTGTAGCGATGAGAGTTAAATATCGTTATTTGGTAGTGATGGGCGAAAATATGAGAGGAGTAGAATAGGGAATGAGCTGCATCCTAATTGCATTGAAGCAACTACAAAGAACCGAATATATGTCATGATTTGGGCCTGTATATCTCCAGATGGCATCAGCCTCATTCAAGTGATTAATAGCTTTTTGAATTTAAAAAAATGCATCGAAACTGTCCTGGAACCAAAATTGATACCTTCCTTCACGGATCTCTTCCCCAATAAAGCACCATTTATCTTTCAGCAGGATTCATCTCCATTCCATACGGCAAAAATATGCAAAGAATCGTTTAAAAATAAAAGTCTATAATTATTACTCTGGCAAGGAAACATCTCTGATCTGAATCCTATAGAAAATTTGTAGCGACGTTTGAAAATCCTCTTACAAAAAAAGCATCCATCTAATAAAATGCAACTTATTGAAGTTATAATTGATTCTTGGCATCATGTAATTAAAAAGGATGAACTCCAAGCACAATTTTTCTCAATGAAAAGACGCTGTGAAGCTGCAATAGGAAACAAGGATTATCCTACTAAATACTTAATGTTTAAGTGTAATTTTAAAATAAAGTAAATCTAAGATAGATCTTATTTTTTGTATGCGTAACTCTTTTTGTAATGCAGATATTTTAATAATTATTATTTTTTAATTCTGCATTAAATTTCCTTGAATTTGATATATAAACATTTGTATTTAATTGAAATTCATTATATTCTTCAAGCACACAAAATTGTTAAACATGAAAATTTCAAAAAATGCCCACAATGTCAGCCACCACTGTATATTATACAAATAAATTAAATGAATAATTAAGGATTATAGATTTCATTATATTTTAATTCAAAATATTTCCTTTCGAAAAAATACTTCAGAATATTTCGTGATAAATACATATTCAAATTATATTTCATAATATTTTGTAATAAAATTAATATTAAAATGTATTCTCGCACTAACAGTACATATACGAAAAAAATGATAAAGTTATGATAGAATTATGATAAAGCGGACCGAAAAGAAAGTTGAAACAATATTTAATTTATAATTATAGGTTTTCTAAACAGATTTCTCAGCGTAAAAAAGTAAATTAATTAATATTAAATAATAAATTGATAAAAGCGTGTTTTTTAATATTACTCTTTTAATTTTTTGTTTATTATTTATTTTACACTTTAAAACTTTAACATGTTTTAGCCTTGAAGTTTCGCAGTCATTTGGCACATTTCGGCCAGTTTTTATGGGCATGCCATTAAATTCATCGTTGTTTCAACTCTCATAGAAGTGTACGACTTTAGCGATTAATCACCAGTGCTAATGCAAAAAGCTCCCAAAATTAATTTATTAATTTATAATTACGCATAATTATATACCAGCAACGGTTTTAGGTAGGAGCGTGAAATTTCGGGAAAAAATCTACCAAAAATATTAAAACTCGTATTTAATCTATTTTAAGAATACCCCATGAAGGGGTTGCATAGGGTGATCAAAGTTTTAGATAATTTTACCATATCTCAGTAGCAGTTTTAGGAAAGAACTTTAAATTCAGGATAACAGATATGCTAAAAATATTTTAAACACGTATTTCAGCGCTTTTAGAGATCTTTTAGCGATTTGGTTTTCAAAATCGGCTGTCAGCTGATAATGGAAGATTAGACGAATAAGATAACTAATACTGATAGACAGGGAGGCGTCTGCACAAACCATCACCTCATTGTGTTGACGGCTGAAATTCCAGGATAAGTTAAAACTCAAATCGCATATTAAAATGCAAAATGTCTGCCCCAAGTCATATCTTGGTGGAAAATACCGGCAAACCTGATTTTAGAGGTTGAGTTGCAGTTTTACTATTGCGTTTTCCTGCTCCAAGTCGTGCATGTTTTCATTCCTTTGGGTGCAGAAAAACACAGTGGTAAACCTATCAGTCAACCAGTAAAATCAGGTTTTCAGGAGTTTTCCACCAAGTTATGACTTGACAGACCAGCTGCATTTTAATATATGCTATTGTAGTTCTATAGAATGCTGTAAATTTAGCCGCCAACTCGATGGGGTGATTGTTTGAGCTGTCACCTCCCGGCCTGTGACTTTTGATTAAGTATTGTGCGTAAGACATTTATTCAAGAAAATGTTTTTATTTCAATTTAATAATTTAATAATTTATTAATTTTTTTTTGCGTTTTTCGTCTTTTATCAATGAAATTTCAATATTTGTACAATATATAGTGAATGATTTCATGAATTAAACTTGTTATTTATATCCAAGGATCTTTATTTACATGCTTTTATTATTTTTTTACTTGTTCTTTACGTATAATTTAAAATAAAGTATTTTAATTATATTTTTCTGTTTTCATGTAGAATGCATTTTGTGGGCCTGAATCGAAATCCAGGCTATACGATTCAAAAAGAATCTCGCTGCTTTGCCCTTACTTCAAGCATCTGCCTAGACGGGCGATGACTGTCTAGGAGTTATACATATTTATAATATATTTATATAGCACATATATATACAACATATATTTAATTTGAATTACTACACACACACGCATCTAAATATATAGTATGCCCACTAAAGTATTTTGCACCCTCTTAACTTCGGAACGGCTGCTGCTGTATTCATAAAATTGGTGTCTATGTGTTGTAAAGCAGCGATGTGCGAGTGAATGAAACCGCCTACGGCTCCACCTGGTGGAAGACTGCTGATTTAGCATTCCTATCTCAAAAAGGGAGAGAGATATGGTAAAAATGATTTACAACGTTGTAGAGCCTCATCGATTTAGTACGAAAAGACACATTGTGGACATTAATGCGGAGAACAGTACGGTTAAAACGCACATTTTTTTCCCTACACTTTGACGTGACAAAACGATCTTAGAAAGAAAATAACAAATAGTTATAACAATATACCTTTATTTGAGATGTTAAAACTTCTCCCCGTCAGCTGCAATGTACATTTGGATGCACATTTGTCGAAAAATAACCACCTCTCATTCCGTTCAAGTTTCGTGACGTCACAGTGTAGTAAATCACAAAATAAATCGCGTTTTAACCGTTCTATTCTATGCATGAATCTCCACAAGGTATCTTTTCGTATTAAATCGATGATGCTCTACAACTTTGTAAATCTCTTTTCTTAACTATCTCGGTTTTCGAGATAGGAATGCAAACACCGCAGTTTTACACGTGATGGCGCCGTAGGTGGCTTAATTCAGTAGCGCATGGCTACTTTTCTATACTTAGATACGACTTTTATGAATATAGCAGCAGCATTTCCAAAGTTAAGGGGTCTCAGGAGTCTTACCTTTCATTGATGGTGCAATTTAGCAACGTGTCGCATTTAATTTTATTTCACATTTCGTATTGAACAGAAATACATAATGTTTCTGCAACTGACAGTTTAATATCTGTTCTGTATAGCATAATTATTTCAATGTTCTATAACTATTATTTCACACTTTATAAAATGTTTAATTTTGAAGAAAGTTTTAAAATCGTTTTTTGACTTGCATTCATTGAGCGCAACATTTCTCAAGAACTAATGAAGCAATTTGTACAAAACTTGAAACATTTATTCACTTTGATACAAGGAATAACTTATACCTCAAATTTATTAATATAATTGTATTGAATATTTAAAATTAGCATTTTTTCAACAAAAAATTATTTTTTTTCAAAATTTTATAATTTAAATTTATATATTTAAAAAAAATAAAATTTTAATTGCTTTGAATTGAAGTATATGTTCAAAGTACATTAGTTTTACATCATTATCAATATTATTTGGGGCTATAGAACCAATAGTTTCGCTATAATCTTGCGCGCAATAGATGCAGGTAAAAATGCAATTTTAATTTTTTTATAATAAATAAACATTTAAAAAAATAGTGATATATCAGTTGTATAATATTGAAATAATTATACTACATAGAACAGATATTTAGCAATCAGTGGTAAAAATTTCATGCATTTGTGTTTTATAGGGAATCAGAAATAAGATTAAATGTGACATGATGCTAAAATGCTCCTTCAGTGAAAAATTAAGACTCCTGAGACCCCTTAAATGGGTGGTAAGGAACTTTAGTGGTCATACTGTATATACAGGGCGTTCAAAAATTCGACCGACTAATTAAGATGGTTGATAGAAGTCATCAAATTTATGAAAAATTACCATATAGCATTGTGTCGCAAACCACGTATTTAATCAAAAATACAGGGAGTCCTGCCCTAATTCTATTTCTCTTGACGGCAATAAGTTTCAGAAAGCTGAAGTATATTATACTAAAACTTTTAACAGACATGCTCACCTATGTTGTAAATGAGATAATATCGAAAAAAGTGGAAGAGATTTCAATTATGCACGCCAGCAGTATGTACTGGACGCTTCACATTTTGGACTGTAATTGCCAGTTCATACGGTATCATCGATTCCTTGAACAACCTGTTTTTACAGAACTTCTCGTGATGTTATAATATTTCACACAAAATATACATATAGTTGCATTTTCTTTGTAGTGTTTTGTTTTTTCTCAAAATTATTACCGTCACCCCAAGTTCAGCTAGGATTAAACAACCTGTATTTGTGTCTAAATATGTGATTTGCAATCTAATGTTGTATGGTAGTTTTCCATCCTCATGATTCTTTCTATCTTCCCTCTTAATTTGTCGGTCGAACTTTGGAACACCCTGTGTAAAAGGGGAAATTCATATACAGGGTGCCCCAAAAATGACTGATGGATATTAAAATTGAATAACTTGCAAACGGTGACAGATATTAAAAAAAAAATTTCCAGGTGGGTTATGTAAGATGTCAGGAGATCTTATGCTGAGATTCCCAGTTTTAGTTGCAGATATCAGCGATAGATGGTGCTGCAAGCAATAGGCGCTAAATCCAGGCTCGATTTATCGGCCTCTCTCTTCTTCCATGCGAAAAAAAGGAGATTAAAATGTTTCGAATGGATCCTGAAGTACCAAAAATTTGGAATTAGTTAATTCTTGCAGCGCCTTTTATTGTTTGAAATTCGAACTAAAATCAAGAATCACAGTAAAAATACTCCTGACATCATACATAACCCTCCTGCAAGAATTTTTTTAAATATCTGTCACCGTTTGCAAGTTATTGAATTTTAAAATGCATAAGTCATTTTTGGGACACCTGGTACAAAGAGCTTTAGATGAGTTCGTGCTTGTCTATAATAATACACTATATCGTGGATGATTTTTGTTACGAATTTTTTCATCCATTTTTTCTTATTTTTGGCGTCTTAATGAAGTGTATTATAATAAAAATTTTAATAGACATTCTCATCTAAGTTGTAAATGTGATAATATCGAAAAAAGTGGTAGAAGTTTTCATTATGCACGCCTGCAGTATGAACTGGATGCTCCACATTTTGAACTGCGATTGCCAGTTCATACGGTTTTCACACAAAATAAGGCACATGTCGTTGCATTTTCATTGTAATGTTTTGAATATTCTCAAAATTATAACCGTCACTCCAATTTCAGTTAGGATAAAATGTATTTGTGACTAAATATGTGGTTTGAGATCCCATGTTTTATGATATTTTTCATCCTCTTGATGACTTCTATCACCCATCTTAATTTGTCGACCGAATCTTAGGTCACCCTGTATAAATAGAAAAGTACATACACTAAGAGCTATAGATAATCTCGTGCTTATCTATAACAATACACAATGTCGCGCATGATTTTAGTTACGAATTTTTGCTTGAGAATTCTGACATACGTTTACATAAAATTATTAATCTATTTCATGCATTCTTTATTATTTTTGCATCATACACCGAGAAAAAAAAATATATACCGCCTTCACCTAGAATGAATAAGTAGTCATTTTCTGTATCCCTAAACTAGAAATATAGATTTCCGAGGTATGCGAACAGGATAAACAACTGAGCTGAATAGACGAAATGATCTAGAATTTCTAGTCTCTTCTTTTCTAGGTGACGAAACGATAAGGAATTGTTTCAATAGCGAGAAATTATCGCTTAATCTCTGGAATGATTTCATAAACAAGAATTATAGTTACTAAAACTAGCCTCTTGTGTTCGCATCTATTTGCAGAGATTTTTAAATAAGTTTGACCACGAGAATATAGGAAAACGATCTTGAATTCTAGTAAGAGACTCTAGAACTCTCTATTAAAGGGAACTAGAGTTTATAAGGATGACATGGAACTATATTTTTTATAGAGCCACAATTTAGATTCTAGATGCCAGAACTATATTTTTTTTTTCTCAGTGTAATTACAGTAGGCTAAAGAACATAAACTGTAGACAAAAAATAGAACCAGTTTAATGTATAAAAGTAATATGCGTTAGAATGTTAGTTGACACAATTAATGCAGTTTTAAATGATAATAGTATGTGAGATATTTAAAATAAGTAATTATGATCTTTATATGAAAGTTTTTTTTTGAAAGTAAAACGCTCAGTTAAAATTTTGATAAATATACAGCTATAATAATTAAAGATATATTTTTTTCATGATACACTAGGTTTATACCATAGCCAATAATTATAAACTAGATATCAAATTTATATATTTTTAAGACAAGATTGATTAATAAATCAGGAAATGTGACAAGATATTTCTCAAAACCACGGCCTTTTAGTCAGTCTTTAATGGACAGTACGTTCATTATATGTATTGGGTCGATCGGAAAGTTGTATCGTGTTAAAAAAATCAATTCGTACCGGTAAGTATTAGACATTAGCTATCGGAATCAATGTCTAATAATTAAATGACAGAATTTTCCGTTACGAATTGATTTTCCCAAACGGACACTACTTTCCGATCGACCCAATATATTAAATGAATTTTATTCAACAGATTTTGTATTTAGCAAGTGGAAAATTATGCGTCAAAGTTGGCATCAAATGTACGTCAAGTATGAGGTGCGTTTGTACGATAACTGGTTTTATAAATATACTTCGTGCAAGAGTTGTTGCAATCTTATGCAAAAATGCATGAATACAAAATTTATTAGGATTCTATGAATTAAATTCAGTAATACGGAAATAATAAGACTCCATCTTAGATAGAACGTCATCACCATCACAACCTAGAATACTTACCTATCATGGGACTAACATTGAATTAATTATGTATGATATGATTTAATAGGATGAAGAAATTAATATATTTTTATGTTTTTATTTGATTTTCATAAAATTTGAAATGACTCGACAAAATGCTGCAAAGAATTTATATAATAAATTTCTAACCATGCAATTGGGCAGTTTTTTGACCTGTTATACCCGGACAGACAGACAGACGGACGGACCAGGCGATGGCTATAGGTGCTACGTATTTATAAATTTCCGAACGCACACAAAAAAAAAAACACTGCTTTCACGGTTGTGATTCCAGTGTTGAAAATAAATAAACACACCCCTTGATTTCCACTTTTCAAAAGCTGAAGTATCAATTATAAAATTATAATTTGTTGCCATTCTATAGTTCTTTTGACTAAACAAAAACACTAAATATACAAAAAAACTCGATAGTATTAATCTAAATTTAATGCTTTGACTTTTCTTTTTATAACACACGAGAAAAACTTCGGATAAAACAACATTACAATTTTGGCGGTTTGCAGACATAACAATTTACCAAACTGTTAAGAATGCTTTGTATTTGTTTTCCTTTAAAATGATATTAGATAAAAATTTCTCTTTAATTCGTAAAACCAAGTTATTACAAAACAAATTATATATTTAAATGATCGAAAAACAAATTCTCAGTTATTAAATGGATTTAAAAATTATCACATTTTCAGGCATCACTTTTCAGTACTAAAGTACTTATATTATAAAGGACAAACGTGTCCGTGCCTAGCGATATCGCCATTTCGACGATGACAACACCGAATGATAAAATTTAATTTTTACTTTATATTTTAAAACTTCTAAACATCACACAATTTAAATTTTTACACCGTCCAATAAGTAAAAGAATTTGCTTACAAATGAAACATTTAAAAACTGTAACGCAATTTGTTTAAAAAAATGTATAGCTATGTACTAAATTTTTATCGTTTTTAAAATAATTCCCAGACGTGATTTTTTTAAAAATCTATGTCTGTCTCGTACAGATTATTACGCAAGATAAATCCATTTGTACTTAATATAAATAGCTCAGCATTTGTTTCCAGATTACAGTCTATAAAAAAATTAAAACATTCATGATTCGATAAATAAAACAGTAAATTATAAATAAAATATAATTTTAAGACACGTGATCAAACTATGCATTTAAAGCACTAAAATGGTTGCAATAAAAAAAAGGCAATTGATCGTTGGCAATTTTTTCGACTGTTATCTCATGGCATGAGACCGATACAAAACTATCACTATTAATAAATTTCAAATCTTTATTTAAACTAACTGTTATTTTTCACATAAATATGTTTTTTCGTATTTTTAGTGCGTGTTCTAAAAATATACAGGGTGTATCTGAAATGCTTAAACAAACTTAGGGAGATGATAGTACTTACCAAGACGAACAAAAAATGCAATAGAACATGGGGTCCCAAATGCCGTTTAAAGGGGGAAAATCGCAAAACTAATAAAAATATCGAAATTTCGCATGCTGCTTTTTTGCAGAACTGGCTAGCAGCACGAAGCTGGTTCTCCTTTCATTTTGTGCATATCGGTCAGAAAGAGATTACAAAATCTTGGAAGAAAAGCAAACAAATCTGTGAGCAGGAATCCACGTATACAAATTTGAGCATGTCCGCCAGTCGTTCCTCCGTAGATGTACTCTGTGTAATAATGTCGCGGTCGACAATTTGAACAATTGTTATAGAATATTTGTTTTCTTTGGACATCACGAGGTGTGTTGTACCTAATCTGTGCAATAAATAATTTTCCTGGGTGTTTCTTTCTTGTCTCAGTTTGTCCATTCCCAGAACCATTTTCTCGATTTTAATTCTTTAAACGTCATTTGTTGCCACGTTCCATTACGGTTTTTGTTCGTCTTCATGAGTGCTATCATCCCTCTGAGTTTGTTCAAGCACTTCAGATGCAACCTGTATATTAAACGTAAAATTTCTAATATAGTTATCAATTAAATAAATGATTTTTATCTGTATTCTGTAACCCGGGTAGCCCGAAATTATCACTTGTTTTATTAAAAATTCTATAAATCTTTCAATTTAGGCAGCAATCACTTACAAATCATTTCTTCTCTATTTGTTAGAAATTTAATTTAATTTTCTTGAACGGCGAATTATTAATTAAAGGTTTGAAATATCGTCATTTTTCAACTTTCATTAAGACCTGTTAAGGACAGATTGAATTAGAACTTTGATAATTAAAGTATCACCAAATCATTTCCAATTTACGAAAGCGTCTTATAAAGACGTATAACTGGAAAACGCATTACTGATTCATTTAGCATGATAAATTATTTTGAGAACTTTAAAATAAAACCGTTACATCACGGCCTATTGGGAAAAATCGTTTGCTGTGTATTTTAATGTTATTACACTATTTTAAACATATTGAAATTTATATGATCACCGAAGTCTAGTACATGCTTTTTACTATAGAACTTGGTGAGCACCGGGTTTATAGTTAATTTACAGGGACACACAAAAGAATTCGGATTCAAAAGAAAATGAACAATAATTGAACTATTGAAGCCTACTAAATTGAACTATTGAAGAGCTTCTAAATTTAATTATATTTTAAAATATTACTTGGTGTGTATAAACTCTAAAGAAATTATACTGGACTGCACAAACATTTTCAACCATAATTGTTTATTGGCGGAAATTGTTGAATGGAAATTTTTACTGTGTGCGTTTAGTTGAGCTAACTTTTAGAATCCTATGTAGTATACATACATATCTATAGATCATTACAAGGCTGCGCAAAAATTCGTAGTTTTTCCCGACTATTCGAGGTAATAGCAGATATTGTGTTTTCAAATGCATTATGCGTTTTCTAAATTGTTCATTTAGACAAAATCTTTCATCTTAGTAAACTGTTACGTTTTGCTGTAGTGTGTGTGCTGAATTTGTTAAAAAGTGTTTCATATTCTATGCCGCAAGCATGGTTTTTCATTCTTGTTTTTTTTATATTATTATTATTCAGATTACCTGTTTGCTACTACTTATTCGACAGCAGTAGCCACCCTATTTCACATGTAATTTAAATAATACGAAATTTGCAACTTAAGAAATGTGATAGAAATCACAGTATGGAATTGCAGCCTGTCAACACAGAGTATAATCCAATATGAGCTTAATCTAGTATATATCTGGTACACGTTTATTATTTTTAAGTCAATCATACTGACTAATAAAGATATTGTACAAAATGAATTTTTCCAACTAAGTGAAAATATATCAAAGTTCGGAGTCGAACCCAAAATTTTGATGTGAGTTGCTAACACTCTTAAAACACTATATAAAAAATCTTTAGTATTACTAGAAAATTTCTAGACAACTGAGATTCCACGAACTTTTCTAGTAACCAATACACTGTAAAAAAATACTGCCAGTTTTCCGGAATGAATCGGAAAAATAGTTGCCCTTATCGTACCGGAATAATTTCCGACTCAGCTCGGAATAAAATCCGTAAAAATAAGGAAATAGTCAGTAAAACGGTATTTTACGGATTTTGTTCCGAGCACGGTTGGAAATTATTCCGGTACGATAAGGGCAACTATTTTTCCGATTCCAACCGGAAAACTGGCAGTTTTTTTTTTTTTTTTTTTTTTTTTTTTTTTTTTTTTTTTTTAACAGTGTACAGCTTTTTCTTAAGAAACATTACTGAATTTAACTTATTAAACAGCACATAGACTTCCTTAGTGAACATACTAAAAAATTACGTTAGTAGAAATTACACGTGCTTTTTTAGTACACTGTAAAACAAAATACAACCAGTTTTCCTGTAGGAATCCGAAAAATAGTTGCCCTTATCTTAGCGGAACCCGGCTCGGAATAAAACCGGTAAAATCGGAATAAAATCCGTAAAATACCGTTTTATTGACTGTTTCCTTTTTTTTACGGATTTTATTCCGAGCTGGGTCGGAAAATTTTCCGCTACGATAAGTGCAACTATTTTTCCGATCCCTACAGGAAAACTGGTCGGATCTTTTTTACAGTGTATGTATACTAAAAAATGGTTAGTAGTATTACACATACTTTTCTTGTACGTTCACTAAGAAATTGTATGAACTGAATTGCGTATAAAAATGAAGAAATATGCTTGTGGCGTCATGTTTGGATTATTCGGAATCACCTACACTGTAAAAAAAAAATAATTGATAATAGTCGAAAAATAGTTGCCCTTATTGTACCGGAACAATTTCCAACCCAGCTCGGAATAAAATCCGTAAAATCGGAATAAAATCCGTAAAATACCGTTTTACTGACCATTTCCTTATTTTTACGGATTTTATTCCGAGCTGGGTTGGAAATTATTCCGGTAGGATAAGGGCAACTATTTTTCCGATTCTTACCGGAAAACTGGCAGTATTTTTTTTACAGTGTATATTTATTAGCGTGGGAGATTTATTTCGGGTATTTTTCCTCTGCGGAGGACAGGCCTTACTATATCGGGTTTGGGAACCTAAAGTTATAAATTCCTTGCTATTTGGGGCCGTATTTGTAAACGATTTTAAATGCGAGTAATGGATGATGAAGCTGATTCTGCTGTGTGTTGATATTTTTATAGGACTGAACGTACAGTCGTGGAAATAAAGTAAACACCGCTTACTAACTCTGCAAAAATTATCGTAGAAGAAAATTACCGGTACCACACAATAGGTAATAAAGTCTACTTTTAAACGATGTATATAAAATTTGCTCAGGGGGCCATCTGCATATTAAAACGAACCACAACTTTGCTTTTTTCAATAGCAATACACAATTCTGACAGCATAAATGAAGTCTATACCCTTCAATTAGCCTAAAAACAAATTTTTATGCAATTCGTACCATACGTTTTCGAGAAATTAATTATTTTAAAACGAGCGTGTTTTTATAACGATCGTATTACTACATAAGAAATTAGCACATTTGAGTATCATTTCAGAAGATATTAATAAAAATTTGAAAATTTAATTCGACATTATAAGCACTAAATTTTTGAATTCAAAAACTTATCATTCAAATGACTTGAAATTTGATGTCTAGGCATTGTTCGAAACGAATATTTGAAATATCTTGTTAAAATTAGGTATTACCTTTGAAAAAAAAAATGAAATTTTGGGTTCGTTTTAATATGTACATGCCCCCCCTAAGCAAATTTTATATACATCATTTAAAAGTAGCTTTTATTTCCAATCTTTCGGTACCAATAACTTTCTTCTACGATAATTTGTTGAGGAGTTAGTACGGGCGTTTACTTTTTTTTTCCACGACTGTACATTTACTGATGTTATTAAAATTCTTCCAAGTTTCAATTAATAAGCTTAATTTTTTATTAGGGTTTTTCTATGATTAATGGATGATTAGAATATGGCATGATTAATATAATTGTTTACTTGAATTTTCTTTGCTTAATGAATGGTTTGAATATGTTCTAAATTATTTGTTGCAGAAAAATAAAAAAAATCGAAGTGTATTTTGGATAGAATAAATTTCAGGTAAATTTAATTTGAGGTAGGGGTTAAGATTTTATGACAGATTTTAAGGAGAGAGAAGGACGCGTGCGCATTGAGCATTCAGTTACAGCTATTTTCTTTGTAGCAGTGATTGGTTACAGGTGATATTCTAGTAACTGCTACATTATCTGTAATGATACTAAATATTTTTTAGTAAAATCACATTTTTTTAAGCAAATGGCTCGACATCCGGACTGGGCCTGTTTTTATTCAGTTGGAAAAATTCCGTTCTTATGATATCTTTATCAGTCAGTATATTTTAGTTACAATTAAAACAATTGTTCTTCTTTTTATTTTTAAAAGGTGTAAACTTTAAACCACTAAAAGTAGTTTTATCGCACTATTTGTATGCTTCGGCTTCATCGAAGCCATTTTCTAACCAAATAAATAAGTTTAAATAAATAAGTTAAATAAAAATTTTGGAATAGGTTCTATGTAATTGTTTATGACAGACTAAAGAAAGTCAAATACATGAATAAAATGTATAGAAAACTTCATTCGTTAATTTTTTTTTCCTGAGGGAAACGTTCATTACGTTCTTTGCATTGCATTTTTTTTTTTTATGTAGAAAGTCCGTTTATAATTTGACAGAGCAGAACTTTTTGTTCCCTTTTATTAAAGATGATGGAATTTGACTTTCAAATGAGTTTTAAAATTTTGTTCTACTTACTATCAATCTTTTGTAATATTGATTATTTTTCTCGCGTTCTTTCAAATGATAAACTAAATCCTAAAACGTTTGTCTTATTTATAAAATTAATAGTAACGTAAAATATAATTAACTTTCAGAATGACGCTACTGTTATATTTAAATTATTTTAAGGGATAACACTACCTATGGCGCTTGAAATATGAGTGAATTTTTTTATAATTGTTTATGAAAAGTATACATATGAGTTAAGATTGGTTTCAAGGTACTTTTATGTAAAATATCAACATATTATTTTAAATAAAATTAAACTATCGATGCTGGAGTCATTGCGACATTGTGATACCAAAAAGTGCAGCACTGTGAGATTTCCAGCGTAGGTGCTCCTCAAAAGAATATGGAAGAAAAAAGTTTCTTCCTTTATCTTCAATAGAAGAAAGTACTGTAATCAAATTTTTTCGACTTCCGGTTTTCGACGGATTTACACGTTTTAGGTGCCGGAGATCCCGAAAAACACGTTTATAGAAAATGTCTGTCTGTCTTTGTGTCCGTCTGCCCGTGTGTCTTTCGCCTTTGTATCATCAAATGTCTATGAAGAATTAAACGAAATTATGTTCCATAGAATTGAACCAAATTTTTTGTGTATGTTTTTGACCATTGCAAGAAGGTCCTGCCTGAATGCGGAAAAATTCCGCCGGAAGAGGAAGCTGTAATAGCGATTTTTGTGCAATCTTCTTAATTTTTCGCGGTTCTATTGTACATCGGTGGCTCGTGAATCGACGAGAACTTCCCATCCTGATAAGCCAACTATTCGGAACTATTCGTAATTTTAATAAATATCATGATCGAGATAAACTCGTTTTTACTACGATTAATTGATTGAAGCAGGCATTTAAGATGAAAGTCAAAGTTGATAAAATATTGAACTGAAACAAATATTTAAAGATTGCTTGACTAGATGGCAGCACTAGACTGTAGTTCCTAATTATAGCGGCTGCCAAATAGTTTTCTGACATCATCTCCTGCGGTTTAGAGTGTTCTGAGACGCTCAATGAATAGGTTGTAAAATGCGCGCAATCTTGCGTTAGATTTTCTCGCAGAGTTTTTAATGAGAGGTGGGAAAAGATGACATGTTTGCAAATCAAATGTTTTCACATGCGGATTTCTTTTACTGTTCTTTACTATGTAAATATTGTACAGCCATCATGTAAGTCACAATATGCCTTTTAGTACAGATTTTTATTAAACATTACCTCCTACTAAAGTATGGATTGACGTGTACATTTGAAGTGATGATTATTAAAGTTTGTGTCCCCTTCTCATGGAAAGTAAGAAGGTAGCTATAGAACTAATAAAAATGAAATATTGACATCGATAACAACATTTTGAAATATTAAAATATATGAGATAGAAGAAAGTTTTAGGATTGGCACATCCAACTAATTTGTGATAACCTTTGGTCAGGGGCTCATTCAAACATTCATCCTAAAACCGGACAGATGCTGTCCTAACTCCCGTGTAAAGCTTAATATGCATAAATTTTGCAACTGAAGTACACAGTAACATAAAAAATATTATATATCAACGGTTATAATATATATAATAAAATAAAAAATATTCTAATTTATACGATAAATTTGTGAGTAAGGTGTTCATTTGTTTAACATTAGTTGGCGAATGATTTCACGTTACTTTCGTAGGCTCTTAAGGGAGCACATGATTGTTAAATATAAAAAAAAATAAAAATGTATGCACTAAACAGCAATACAATCCTAATTTATATATAAATTAGTATTTGTCACATTTGAAATTTGCATTAAGAATGAAAAACTGCCCAAGATTGAGCAAGAGTTGTTGTAATAGTTTGTTTTATTGTTAATAAATATTAGATTGTGAGTTAAACAAACAAATGGAACTTTTAATTATATTAAATTGCAAAGTTTTATAGAGAAACTTTGATATATTTTAAGATGTGTTTTAGAAAATGCAAAATAATAATAATAATAAAAATAAGGCTTTTTTATATTAAAAAAGTGACAATTGTGATGTTTCTCCTTAAGGTCGGGTAACTTTATTTTATCCGAACAATCACCGAACATACTGAGTCAACTGTTTTTACTTTTTCTGCAAATCGAATTTGGATTAGTATCTAGCATCGAGTTGACTGACAATATTTTATCTAAAAAGGTCTCGGGTCGGGATTCCTGAAAATCCTGCATACCCGTTTCAATGCGACAATTTTTTTGAATTCCAAATACTGCCAGAAGGAAAAGAAACCTGCCACCACAATTAGACCGGATATGGCTATTATTGAATCAGGTCATCCGCCCACATGATAGGTACTATTCATGTCTGAAATAAGCAAGAAATAGAAATCATACTTTAAGCATAGATTATGAAACACTTTCCAACACTTCCTGAATGCTTTAACAAAACTTCGTTACGGGAATCATTTAGGGAAATAAGATAACTAAATAAACATTTTAGAAAACGTGTAAAACATTTTAAAAATTTATTTCAACAATAACCATCCATAGCCAATAATACCTTTATTACACGCCACTATTTACCTAAAATTTAATTTAAACTAAAACACCCTTAAAATTACTTAAATCACATTTCCAAATATTATCATTCATAGATGGTTATGTATACAATTCTTTGCGTGACCCTGTATAACATTTTACCTATATTCTGCAAACATTGCTTAGTAAACTAAATGCAGTTCAGCCTCCTTTAAAAAGCACCTTTAAGCAATTTACGCTCATATTCAGCAATTTATTCTCATACTGGTCTACACAAAAGAATTCGTTAGGGTATTACCAATTCTTTTGTGTAGCCTGTATATGAACTAAATCATTTATACACACCGCATAGTATGCATAAATATAATGAAACATAAAAGCGCATGTCATAATTAAAAATGCATTTCCAGCATTCATCGCTTATGTACAGTATTTCGGACACAATATAGTATCTGGAATATTTTGTGCGACCCTGTAAATGCATGCAATTCTTATTATGCAAGAAAATAACTTATTGTAAACCTCAGCGACGTATATCAATATTATTGTATATGAAATAGCTTACTGTAATTAAAACATGCCACAAACAAACCCCTTCTGCATATCATTAAGTAACGGAATACTTTTGTGTCGCCTTGTACAGAATGACAAGTATTCTTTGCACCGCATATTCTTCAGAATGCTTATTTTAGTGCACTTCATAAATGCATATCAATTATTTTATGCTTGAAAACGTGTAACCACATTAAAAATCATTTCAAAACCATTTTTCCAATTGTCCGTAATGTGCGGAATATTTTTTACTTTCCCTGTAAGCGTACTAAATATGCTACAAACATTATTTGTAATAAGGATCGTGCTATTTTGAACCTTAATAACACCCAAAAATTTCATGGCGATCCGTGTATATTCACCAGAGTTAGAGCGCGGACAGACGGACAGCCAAACCGAAGTCATAAACACTTTTCAACTTTGTTGGACCCAATAGGGTCGGGCCGCCTGTTCACGTAATATGCTAACCTGATCAGATGCAAAATCGTCACAAATTTCACTTCTTTCTCAAATTGATCCCACTGGGACTTCATAAAATAATTGCCATATGACGTCACAGAAGGGCTTGAAAACGGTCATAATGATTTCACACGCACGTACTGTGACTTCACATTCACGCCATTTTCACGGGGCATAGTCCCAATGTGACGTAATAGTATATTATTGTGTGCAAAGAACAGTGGTTTCAGGCATAAATAATTTTACAGATACTTCAACTTCTATATTAAAACGTAAATTAAAATGTTTCCTATAATTAATGTAAACGCAGATAATGTCCACACAAGAAAGTTTACATTTATCGATGTTTCTAAAATGCATTTATTTAAACTCATTATACTGTCCCTATAGGCAGGATAATTTGCCGTTTGTATTTTCTGCCAGTAATTAAGGTCAGATCTTTGAGGAAATTGGGAAAAGAGGCTTTCTAAAGAGAATAATATTCACTATTATTCATTATTTAAGGGCTTTTATTAATTAGCTCATTTGTGGTTTTCATTTGCCTTTCTATGTAAATAAGGATAGAAAACTTAAAATTGGAAAAGTTATTTTGAAATCAATAATTTTTGCTTATAAACAAATTAATCGTTTTTCTTTGTAATATAGAGTTCAGGAACAGGTCGTAATAAATTACAATTTAATATATTAATTTACGGGCAATGAGTCTAAAAATTTAAATGAAGAATTGTTACATAAAGAAACGGGTTAATTTAAATAAAACAAATTTACATAAAGAAACAGGTTAACATTAAAATACCAGATATTTCTTATTGGAAATAAGAAATTATGTTAATTAGAAGGATATTATAGAATTATAAATTATAGAAGCTAATGGGTTGGATATAACAGTATTTGAAATTCGACAAAAATCATTCGGAAACATTTTCAAAATCCCGGGTAACTGGGAAGTGGTTATTGTATATTTTGATTAGCGTTTATAATACATTTTCGTGAATGTTTGTCTGTTTTACAGTGCAATACATGGTTATACGCACTTTAGATATTAAATTCACTTTTTGTATCCGTTAAAAAAAATATCAGTATAATTGCACAAGTCCAAATTAGTGCATTGCAGGAGTTGAATAATTTGACATTGTGCGAGAAGAATAATTTACTGCATATCCGAGCTTAAGTTTTGTCTATTCTTTCATAAAGCAAAACTAATATTATATTTATTTTATCATTAGTTAATGAATTATGATTTAGAAGTTTTTCTTTTTTTCCATCGGCGGTTTATATAAACAATATGCGAACACAAACGAAATGTTTACCACGATGCTTTATCGTAAAAATTATACATTTTTTAATGCAACCCAGCAAAGTTGAAATTGCTGGTCAACAGTAAGATAGGGGCTGGCAATAATGGAGAAGTGTTGGCTAATAGTCTACCACTACATGACCACTGCTGGACAGCTTCAGCCAACTTTGCTATTGGAAATCATCAGAAAAATTCCTGACCGGCCTCCGTGTAATCTCATGCAGTGGCCCACCATACCATGGAAACACTACAGGAAAAGTGCTGAATTGAGGTAAATGTTGGCCTACTGTTGGTCATCAGTGATGTGCCTGCTGCATCCGCACGGACACTTTTATACTGGTTGAAGTAATGGCGCCATTGCACTTTATGCTAATGGTAGTGCTAGCTGCCATCTTTTTACCAGCTGGCGGCCCACTGTTTCTTACTATTCTGGGAAAATTATGTAATTATTTGTATACATTGTTGGAAAGAAATAATTGACTTCTTTGTTCTATTTATTCTGTTTCTATAATTAAAACTTTTTTTAAATAATCATGTATTTGTTTAAAATACATAAAAGTAATCGAGCAATATCTTAAAAAGATTTTGCACATTTATCTGAATTATTACACTGTTAAAAATTAGCAGCAAACTGACGAGTCGTTCAACCATTATTAAAAATAACGGTTACTTGACAGTATTTTAAAAGCGTACATGGCCATATTATTGACCCTATTATGGACAGAATATGATATTGGGTTAATGTAAATGCTTGTCGAGTGTTCTCGAAAATTATAATTACAAGATGGCAAAAAATATTGGCTCTAATCCAAAGTCAATTTTTTTTTAATCAGCCAGTTTTTAGCAGTAAATCGGTTACGTAAATATCGAGGGGGTAGAATGGCGTTACGTAAGACTGTCGCATGAATTGACAGACACAATTTGCCTTGAAGAAATTCCCGCTTATGATTCGCTATCGAGTAGCAACGATCTATAATTAAAATGAGCAGTGTTATAGGTGATGAAAAAAGTATTTATATTAATGCTAAGGGTAGGAAATCATGATCTAAATATACTCAACAGTAGATATGTTACATTTTTGAAAGTTTTTGGACAGTAATTTGAATTATTATAAAACAATGTTTATGAACTGCTGCGTCTAATTTTAGATAACTTTTGATTAAGCATAAGCTACATACTTTTTATAAGATAAATATTTAATACTTTATCGCGAATTAAAAGAAATATAAATTAAAGACAGAATTGTTTGTAAACAATATATTTCAAGTATTCTTTTTATTGTCCATAACCTTAAATTCAATTTTTATTTTAAAGTACTTATTAGCTTTCATTAGGTTATTGTTGACATTAAAATTTGTTTGAAAAGAGGTGCTGTTTCTCAGAAAATTTTCTGAGCATTTTTTGTAAATTATATTATAAAAAATCTACATTTTTTATAATTGAATGATTATAATTTTCATATTTTCATTAATTAATTTAAATTTGAATTTTGCCTTTTTAGCAAGCATGCTTAACGTATTTTGTTGCATTTTTATGCAAAAATGCCAACTGAATGAAAATCAATGATTGAAAAAAAAAAAAGATAAATTCTAAAATTAATTTTACATTGCAGTGTAATAAAAAGCAATATTAGTATTTTAATATTTCAAAATAAATAATTAATTATAAGCGAAAACATAAACTCAATTTTTTAAAAAGAAAATACAGGAAATATCAAGTTAACTTTACAAACGTTATACTTAAATTTCACCAATAAAAAAATTAAGTAAATTTCATATCCCGGTGAACTGAGAAATCTTTTCTAAAATCTAATTTTACACTTTATTAACTTTGTTGAAGAAAATTTTTATTCTATCGTTTTAAGCTCTACTAAGCTTTCTACTCTATCTATAAAATCTAAAAAAAAAAAAAAAAAAAAAAAAAAAAAACAAATAGATAAAACGAAAATGCAAAATAAATCTTTTTCACATTTTTTAAAGGAAATACTATATTGAAATTGCTGGACCGGCAAATTTAATGGAATTATGCAACGTGCTTCCGTGTAAGGAAATATAAACAGAACAAACTAAGCCAAAATGTATCGAAGTATTTTCTGCAGTAGTTACTTAATTTCTCGAATACCATGTGTGCCTGATTAAAATACCACGTTTTCTTTCTACATATTTCTTTACTGCCCTTGCTACAGCACGTTTGTGCTATAATGTTTATAAATTAAAAATAATTAAAAAAGAACTATCTTATTTTAAATATTTTTTTAAAAATGGAATGTAAATCGTGAATTTCAAAATTACCTTTAAAACCTTTAGCTTATAAAAAAACATTGCTTAATTTCAAAAATATTTTCAGAGTTTTGTTTGAAATAAGCCTTTTTAAGTATTTTTATCACAAATTCTTTAACATATGTTTTGTTAAACTTAATAATTATTTCTTTTAATGTGTTATATTTGTGCAGATTTTTTTTCTAGATGAAATAATTTCTCCTCATTACAACTGATAAAACTGTGAAATTATAAATAGAAGTATAATTAGTAGGAAAATATAAGTGGCCATACGCATTTACATGTTAAATTAATATATGGAAAGGAAAATAATTCCGGGAGTAACGCTGACACCATAAGAGAGTGGTAACAATCTCTACAATCAATTTCCATTTTACCGACATTTTACTGACAATTATTGAAATTTCTGCTAAAAATCATCGCACAATTTCAGTTTTTACAACGTCGAATAGAAAAATAATATACTCTCAAATGCAACTTCTTTGAAAACTATATCTCAATTTACTGAGTTTTTATGATTTTTAAATATTTTTTACTTAAGATTTTTTTTTAAATCTCTCTTTAAAATTGGAAAACATGATTATGGAAGAATAACCCGTTTGTATTTAAAACAGTGTAAATAATTCACATTGATTTTTCATTGTCATTAACCGTAACAAAATTGTCAAATAAAATTAAAACTCGATGAATATATAAATCAATTAATAAAACTCGAATTTAATGGGCATGAAGTCGCACTATGCATCTAAACCCTGAAACAAACAAAATCAAAATAGTTATCTAAAAATATAGAAATCTTTCGTGATTGATACGAAAGTATCAGTGTTACTTCTTAGTCTAATTGGATATTTTTTGCTAAATATATCTTATATATACCGGGAAACAGTGCACAAAAATAAATTCCGTAATATGTTTCATGACCCAAATCACTTTTAAAGAAATTTTTTTCCTGATTTAAAACGTTTTTGTAATTGAAAAAAATATGTCTATAACTAACGGTTCTGGATTTAGCCATTGGACAACGTTGACACTGGACACCCTGCATATCAAATGCAAAAAATATACTAGTATTTCCAATTAAGGACGATTTTTGCCTATCTTCTATATACCGGGCAATCTTTAACCCAGGTAGACCGATTTGGATCATCTGTTATTGCAAGCAAAACTTCTATAATTCTTTAAGGAAAATTGGAATCAGTGAAATTTTGAAATTACAGTAAATATTAACTCATTATACGATATGAACTTATCTTTTATCTTCTAACCAAAATTTATAAAAAAATTAATAGAAATTTCGGATGTCAAGTTTAATTTAAAGTAATACAAAATGGTGTTCTTTCTGCAGTCCATTAATATTAAGAATTTTAATGATGGTTTTAAAACAAATCCGAGAAGAAATAACGAAAAGTATATATAATAGTATTAAATATAATTTTTAAATGCAGGCTGTCCATAATTAAACGACCCTATTTAAAATTGTCTACAAACAAAACTAGAGTTCATAAATTTGTGAAATTATGTGAAACTCATAATAAAGGAATGGGAATTTGTTTAAGCTAAAATAAATGTAAGTAAAATTAGTTCAAATTTCGCAACCAGAGGGCTTTTTTTTAATTACACATTTAGCCTTACGATATTTTAGAAATCTTATTTATTAATTTAACCTTACTCCAAAGACAGCATTTCACGACATTTCCCTATCTTTTTCCCTGAACATACAGCGGTCAACTGTGAAACATGCTATTTTACGATTCCAGATGGTATCTGAAAATGATGAAAGTCATTCAGAACATATTTGGTTATAACAAAATTTTTAAACTATCGTAAATGTATGCTAAACGTGTAATTCGTTAAAAAACGGCCTGCTAATTTTGTTTCGCTCAAACATATTCCCATACTTTTATTATGTCCTCCAAAAAATTTCACATCTTAATGCTAAATGTGTATATCGCCCTCTGGTGGCAAAATTTTAAACTATTATTATTTATATTATTTAGCTTAAACATATTCCCATCTCTTTAAAATGCCTTTTCCAAAATTTAATAAATTTATAAGCATTAGTTTTGGTTGTAGACAACTTTAAAGTAGGGTCGGTTATATTGAATTTTGTTCTCAAAGCAAAAATACATTACGCATTAATTTTTTTATAACCAAGTAATTCGTACGAAATAAAATCGAAAATTTGATGTCATTGTGACATTTGAGTTTTTTTCTGACATATGCTTTTACAATAATTTCATGGAACCGAATGTTCCTTTATTATGTGTCATATTAAATTAATTGTATTTTTACCTGACTGCCAAGAAGGGTTATTTGTTTGACGCGTATCTGGGTATGTGGATTAATTTATAGCCTCGGAACATCCCAACGGCTGGATGAATGTTAATGAATGCGGTCACCATCGACTCGTCTTAACCGTCCAATGGTTATAGACTATATTTTGGTTTTATAAATTCAAAATGGCGGTAGAGAAGAAAATATTTTTTTACGCATCCTATTTAATGGCCTATCATTGGATAGGTCTTTCAAAATGAAGACGATGTTTCCTTGACTATTTTACAATTAGAAGCTTCATTTAAATATTACACAATCTGGAAGTTGTGTAGGTAGGATATCTAGCTTTACTGCAAATGTCATCAGTACAAATTAAATAAAAAAAAATAGGAAAGTAATATAAAAAATTGTTTCACATTGAGGAGAAATAATTAATTACTTAGCTTTTTACGCAGTCGGATTTTTTAATTTTTTAATTCATTGCAATTATTTTTGGCGATATGTATGTTTGAAAGAAAATCTATAGATTTTACTTTAATGTGGGTAATAAATGCGCTATGAAATATAATCATACATTTTCTTCATGAAAGTTTAATAAAAATCGGTTGTGCATTGTTATACTATATTTCATTATTTGATATTTAACTTCAAATAATGCCAAATATTTTCAAAATATTAGTACTTTTTAATAATGAACACCAATATTCGAATGTTTTTATATATTTTTTTTTCCAAATTGTTCTGTGTTAAAATTAACAAAATATTTCAATTACTCGAAATACAATTATAGCATTAATTAACATATTTTTTATTTAAATGATGTACACCCACAATTGAGTTCGCATAAAGATAATAAATAAATCAAAATAATACTATCAGTGAATCGTGTAAGATAATTTTATATTTTCTGCTAATTGTTGTTTGCTACTAAGTTCGCACATTTTTTTGTCATAATAAATGTTAATAATTTTTAAAGTAATAATGCAAAATTTCTGTTCCCAAAAGTATTTCACGTAGCCCAACATTTACAGAAAGTTGATATTATGAGTTCAATGCAGCCAACATGTACAACACATGTAGTAAATATTTAACAGTCTTATTAGGAGACATTATTGTAACAACTATTTGTTCATTTCAAATGATAATCATTGCGGTCACCTGAGACAATACATTAAATCCTTGCAGGTAAAATCCTTTGAACTTATTTTTGCAACTATTGTAATTGAAAAGAAGCCTGGAAGATTAAGTTGAAATAGACGACAATAAACACAGCGTTGTTCTACAGTGTTAATTTCTGATGGGACTACATTTCTCAAAATAATTGAGAAGTTGAATTTTCTGTATATATGTTTTAACTATTTGAAGAGACATATTTATTAACAATAGGTCTAGAAAGGATGCAATTTCTAGGATGTATATTTAAGAAAACATTTATTGTAGAGATTTGTTTCTTCCAGATAAAACAGATGTTGTTTGAAATAAGACTGTTTATTATTTATATTTTATCATAAAAAATTATAAAACATTTATTGTAGAGATTTGTTTCTTCCAGATAAAACAGATGTTGTTTGAAATAAGACTGTTTATTATTTATATTTTATCATAAAAAATTATAAAACATTTATTGTAGAGATTTGTTTCTTCCAGATAAAACAGATGTTGTTTGAAATAAGACTGTTTATTATTTATATTTTATCATAAAAAAATTATGTTCTTACTTTAAAAATAATTAATGGTATGATGAAAGCAATATGCTATATAACTTTAAAATAAAATAAAAGAATATTTTTTCACTCATGCACTAAATTTAACATTTTATGGGAAAAAAGGCTGTTGAATTTCATTTAACCGTTTTTAATTATATTTTTTAATTTCCTCAATGTAAAACTGAAACTAAAATACTGGCCTAGTGATACACGAAAACGATCTGAAAATTTATATTTAGGCTCTATTCACTTTATAGAAACAAAATTACTTTTTTATATATTTATGCTATGAAAGCTAAAATGATTTAGTTAAAAAGAATAAAAAAAAAGAATACCCTCCCCCCCAAAAAAATATGTATTCAAATAACTGATAAGTTTAATCATATTATGCATCTTTTCAGTGTAAACCGATAAAAAAAACATACTTTACTGCAAAAGACTGAATTATGGTATCCAGAAATGCTTTATTAAAACTAACATGTAAAATTATTTTATTACACAACAATACACATGAGTGGCTAGATATAATGTAAAAAGCAATAGGGTAAATCGGGGGAAATTGGTGCTGGGGTAATTTGGTGCCTCATTTTCAATTTATTATTATCATGATCCTATTGTATGTTATAAATCTTGATGTCTTTAAAGGGAGTAAATTTGTATATGTGTATGTAAAATTAATGTTTTAGGGATTTTAGCATTTTTAAGAATCGGTTTATTTTTCGACAAAACAAATGTTATCTGAAGTATAGCTTTCCAATTACCTGTATTTTATCTTTAATTTATTTTTTATAAATATTTAACGGGAGTTAATATTAAATTCTTTAACAATCCGTGGATTACATTATTAGACACAACTTTTGGTAACAAGTTATCCCCACTAAATTTACAACAAGTTGCGTTTGTAACTTCTTTTTGGTGTGTTACAACAAGTTATATGTACAAGTAATGGATGTATTACATGGACACACATCATTAACATTAATCCACCGAGTATGGACAGACTTGCTGCAAAATAGATGATTTGGTTGAAAATTTTAATAACTTTATCTGACATTTCATTTCACGGACAACCTTTAAATTACAATGTTTTCTTCTAGACAATTCGCAAATAATATAATAACAACATTTAAATCCCACTGATGACGACTTTGTAATGGCTGAAAATGTTCTGGGTTCTTCATATGTATTTTAAGATATTTTTATTGTATTTGAAATACTTTTCTATCATATGTATGCACTGAAAGTAATTTTTGTACATTTATTTGTTCTTTTTATGTGTTTATTAATTATTTAACTGTAATTTCAAAGGATTATGATAGAAAACTTAAATAAAAATAAAGTAAGATTTTTTCACTAATAAAGTGAACTTCAATTTTAAACGAAAAATGTTTTTAAATTCTATTTAACCTTTTAAGTGATATTCTTAAGTTTCAGCATTTTAAAAGTAAAGTTAATTTACTAGCCTATTGAACCAAGAAAAGTTTCTCAAAATCTAATTTTACACTCTATTGACTTTATTGAAACAAATTTAGTTTTTTTTTTTTTTTTTATGTTTATACTCTGAAAGGCTAGAGGAATTTATATAAAAAGAAAAACAACACCCCCCCCCCCCCTTCAGCATAAAAAAATATTCAAAGAACTGGTGAGTTTAATTATATTATGCATCATTTCAGGGTAAATCAATATTTTAAAAACATACTTTACTGGAAATGAATGAATGGTGTTATGCAGAAATATATTATTAAAACTTAAAGGTATATTGATTTTAATTGACAAAATAAATATCAGTAAATAGACATAGTTTAAAAATGGTTATAGAATTTTATTTTTTTTTTCTAGACAGAAGTGTGAAAGTATTATTTTTTTCTAATACTTTATTACATATCTTTTGGGGCTGGTATCTTGATAATAGAATACCATGGCACAGAGTTAAATAAAAAGAAAATTGCCCAATTAAACTGATGGAATTGAGCTCACAGGCTATTCACACTAATTGTATATTATACTCTTATTTCAAAGAATAATGCCTCTCGAAAAATAAATGAAGGGATTAGCCCCGTTTCCCCCTTTATAAACCAAAGAACTTTCAAACCTAATCAAGGCAGTTCCTTAACTTAATAAACCGGTAAAAGGAATTTGGAACAAATCAAATAATTCTGCATGAAAAACCCATTTATCTAAATTAAGGAGAGTGCTAGCTCCCCTTTCCTCACTTTATACTTAACTAATGAACCTCCAAATCTAATCAGGGAAGCTCCTTAACATAATAAACCGGTATACGAAATTCGAAATTTCGAGCAAATCGAATATTTCTGCATGAAAAACCCATTTATCTAAATTAAGTGAGAGGGCTAGCACCCCTTTCCTGCCTTTATATGTAACTAATGAACTTCCAAATCTAATCAAGGCAGCTCCTTAACATAATAAAACGGTATACCAAATTTGGAGCAAATCGAATAACTCAACACGAAAAACCCATTTATATAAATTAAGAGGGGTAGCCCCCTTTTCCCCCTTTATACATAAGTAATGGACTTCCAAATCTAATCAGGGAAGCTTCTTAACATAATTAACCGGTATACCGAATTTGGAGCAAATCAGATATTTCTGCATGAAAAACCCATTTATCTGAATTAAGTGGGGAAGAGGCTAGCCCCTCTTTCCTCCCTTTATAAGTAATTAATGAACCTCCAAATCTAATCAAGGCAGCTCCTTAACTTAATACATACACCGGTATACCAAATTTGGAACAAATCGAATAATTCTACATGAAAAACCCATTTATCTAAATTAAGGGGGTAGCCCCTCTTTCCCCCTTTATACTTAAGTAATGAGCTTCCAAATCTAATCAGGTAAACTCCTTAACATAATAAAACGGTATACCAAATTTGGAGCAAATCGAATAATTCTACATGAAAAACCCATTTATCTAAATTAATGGGGGGGGGTTAGCCCCCCCCTTTCCACCTTTATACTTAAGTAATGAGCTTCCAAATCTAATCAGAGAAGCTCCTTAACATAATAAATCGGTATACCAAATTTGGAGCAAATCGAATATTTCTGCATGAAAAACTCATTTATCTGAATTAAGAGGGGGGGACTAGTCCCCCTTTTCCCCCTTTATCCTTAACCAATAAACCCCAAAAACTAATCAGGGAAGCGCCTTATCAGAATGAACCTTGAAAGAAAATTGAAGCAAATCGGATATTTCTATCAAATGTTATCGCGTTACGTACGTTAAAAAACGAACTAAAAAAAATAGAGGAGAAACTTTTCTGAAAACGTTTTAAATTTAAATTCAGTTTTAATGTCTCTCAACGTACTCACCGTTCGTTTTACAGGAATCTAAGAAATCCATGTTATACGATATTATAAACTATAAATGGAATTCCATAGATCCCAATGTTTCTTTATGTAAAATAGAAAACCAAACTTCATACTAAATAGTAGAAAACTCACAGTCAATGTCTCTATCCAAAACTGTTCGAAGTCCACAGTCATAAATTGCACGATAGAACTAGATGACTCTATTCCAGTTCCATGCAAAAATCCTCTGAGTCTATCCTCTATTGCACAATGAAAAGTAATTCGGGGAAGACACAAGTTTGTTCCTAGTACTTTTATGTGCCAACAGATGCAATTAATGACCGGCTTGTGTGCATGATCCCAGTGAGCACGTGGTTTGTGAATTTACCTTAATTAGTCGCCTTTAACCGCCGCGCCGTTACTTTTCAATCTTGGAAGCATTTAACCGCGCGATAATCCTTATAATATTCTGTTGCTCATATAAACGGATGTTTTATTTTAAATGAGATATTAGCAATATAAGTGAGTTCCACATTCTGTTACACACACAAGGCAAGCAGAAGCAGTCTTAATCTTGCAGCAATACGGATATAAGTGTAAGTGGCATCTTCCCCCTATACTTGGGGGAAGACGCAACATGGTTCAGAAATAAGCTAAAATGAAGACAAAATTAATTAATTATTTTCTGTCTTCCAAATCACATTACTCAGTACTTACAGACACTTGATCACTCACTTTTCAAACCATTAAAAATATATTGGCGATAAGCCCTGAAAGCCTGGGTCCACAGCAAGCCACATCGTACGGTTTCAAAATTTCAATTCTGATCTACAGCTTAGAGCAAGGCAACCACTGTAGGAAATTGTACTTCTGGGTTTTCAGTTACTGGGATTTATCGCAATAACCCACAAGCAATCCCAGAACATGTGTTTGATATCTCTGAGGGTTCCATTAATGATAGAGCTATTGCTTCCACAAGCATCGCATATGACAATAGACCTACACCAGCAGTTGATTCCACCTACAGATCATGTGGACCTACACCAGCAGTTGCTTCCAACAGCTGATCTAGCGACATTGGATTGTCACCAGCAGTTACCTCCACCAGCGCAGAAAAGGGGATTTCCTGTCTAGAAATATTCAGTCCTATTCCTCAGGTCAGGAAACTTAAACCATCTGGGCATAAGAAACAAGCACCAGAGCTCTTAACTGCATCAGAAAGATTAAAAACTATGCGAGAAAAGAAAAAAAATAAAAGGTAAAGTAAATAAAATGAAACCTCCAAACAACAGAAATTTCTCATTTTCTGTGGTGTGGCATCTTCCCCGTATATATGGAGAAACATGCCACAATTACACGATTTCATTTAACATTAAATTTGTCAATCTTTTAAACACTGGGAAAGGAATTAATGAGTGTACATAACCAATTCAATATAAAAGAGCATGGTGGTATATTTTTTATTTATCTTATCTTTTCAATTTTGGCTCTACTAAGCAAAGCATACTTATATGTGGCGTCTCCCCCCCCCCCAATTACCTTATATATATTCTACAAAAATCAGAGTTGCCTAATTGACATAGATATCTTAATTAACCATGCAAAGCAGATTTACGGAATTACATACGCATTTTGCATACAAATTTTGGTGATTTAGGACTTCACGTATAGCTAGGAAATATTCAAAACTTCATTGTCAAAATAATTAAAACCAAACATATACGGAAGTTGCAGCGTATAAGTTGGCTTTCTCTCAGTTCAACTCCTACAAGTAAGTTGCCCAAATATTCCAAAATGTAAGCGATGCAGGTCATGTTTACAGATTCAACCATCGACATTATTTTATGCGTAACTTTATTTTTTACATGTTTTGATTAGCTTTTATTGAGGTACACATGGAATTATTATTATTATTTTAATCAGATGTAGGAACATCACGTTTTATGTTGAAAAAAAAATTATATATTTAAAGTTCCACTCTTAAACATAATTTTATAAAATTACATTATTTTTTACCTTTTTGAAGTTAATTAAACATATCTCTTATTGTAACCATTACATGATATCAATGAAAAGGATTTTCACTAAAAAACCACATAACGAACAATGATATTATTTTTATGTATAAATCCTTCATAATTGACGAACAATTCTACTAAGATTTCACTAATACCGCGTCATCGTTATACATTTTATAAAATATTCAGTAATTTCTGTTAAACTACATAAAATATCTTTTTTGCTTATTGTATTGTAAAAATTGAATCTAGAAGTTTTCATCTATAATAGAATTAATATTAATAACATTTTAACTTATATTTTATATGCGTCGAATTTTTTAATTTTAGAGACTTCAAAGTGGAGGGCTTGGTCTCTTCTGTGATTGGTGTGTTGTTATTACCAAATGATACTGTATCAGCTTTTTTACAATTTATAGTTAACGAAGCAAAATTTTTTATTTTATAATTTATTACTTCAGTAATTTCTGTAATACCAAAAAGTGATAAGACATCAAATTTAAATGCATATACATATATATATATATATATTCGAGGTGTGCTATTTAAGTGTATGTGATCAATATACAGGGTGTTTCACTACTAGACCGAGTAACTTGCAGCAGGTGCACAGACGATTCGGAATCACATAGAAATGCAGGGTCGGAAATGCATTCCTAACTAGATAGGGGTATTGTTAGGGTCTGAATTATAGTGATAGCAAATTGACGTTTAAAGACCATAAGCTTAAAATAATTCATGACTTTCCCGATAATGACGTTATCCTTAGTTTTCTACCTACGTGCCTTGTTCTTACCATCTAGGCTTTTGCACGTTTAAGGTAGTAGGGGCGTTTTGAAATGGCGTATCCCGCGCGTTTTTAAATGACGAAACACGCTTGGCGTATTTAAAAAAATTCGACGTTCTAGGTTAGGAATGTTTCATTCACACTCTATTAAACACCTGAAAACATCATTATCAGGAAATTCATGACTTATTTTAAGACTATGGTCTTTAAATTTCAATTTTCTATAAATATGATTCAGCCCCTAATAGCCCCTATCTCGGTAAGATTGCATTTCCAACTCTGTATTGCTATGAGATTCCAAGTCGTATCTGTTCCCCCTACACCTCATTCAAGTTTGTCGGTCTTCTATTGAAACACCCTTTATTGACATTTTAAGGAAATCACATTCATCGTAAATCGGTTTATTCTGTTGAGCTGCCTACATCACAGACCAGATGTTACTACCAATAAGGTTATCTGGTCGAAATATGCTGGCTGGTTGTCGGTCCAGTTAGCATTAACGGTAAACTGTAAAGCATTGGCCTTGTAAGCCGAGGATCTGAGTTCGATTCACAGCCTGGCATTTTTTCCCTCAGTTGGAAATATTCAATTCGTATGATAACTTTACCAATCAATTTGATTGTGTTAAAAGTAATAGTTCATCTACGTATCCATCGTTTATATGGAGTTAATTTACCTGCGGTTTATTCTGTTGAGCTGTCTACATGACAGACCAGATGTTACTCCCAGTAAGGTTATCTGGGCGAAATATGCTGGCTGGTTGTCGGCCCAATTAGCATTAACGGTAAACGGTAAAGCATTGGCCTTGTAAGCAAAGAATCTGGGTTCGATTCCCAGCCTGGGCATTTTTTCACTCAGTTGGAAATATTAAATTTGTATGATAATTTTACCAATCAGTTTGATTGTGTTAAAAATAATAGTCCATATTAGTTACTTAAAAAAAATGTTTCCATTATAACTGGATTGTTCGGAAACACTTTTATTAAAATAACGTTTGAATTAACATCCAATTTTCAGGGCGTATTTTTCCGTTCAATTCTTTTTGTACATTTTCTTGGACTAAAATGTCACCTAAACAAGTTTAGCTCTGTCATTTTCAAATTTTAAATCGTAATAGATTTTTTTCACAGAATCTTATATTTTTTCAGAAGTTCGCATTAAATGTCAATTAAGTTTTTTTTTGCTGTTAACGTTCTTGAAAATATAAGAAAGCAGTTTTCATTCATTCTAGGGTCGTTCTACTGAAAAGTTTTCTTTTTGAGCGTAAAAATTGGGAAGAAAAGTAAAGACTTGACAGTTGATGATACTCGAAAGACTTTGCTGGTAGATTAAAAATCTGACTCGGGATCCCGCTCCTTGAATTAACAATTCCTTTATTTTTGAGGTGGAAGATACAATGTAGTCCCGGGTCCGTTGGACGCCCGGAGAAAAAGTATTTTTTTAATCACATGCTGTGACTAGAGCATGCTCAAATCTCTACAAAACTCTCTGTCTTAGGCTGACCATCTGAGTTTTGTTATGAATTTAGAACATGTTCCAGCGGAGGGCGAAATTGTCAACTTGAGAGGAAACTTTAATTTAATTGGTTTAATGTTCTTTATTAGGTTTGACAACAGGTATGACTCAAGCCTTATTGCAAACCAAGGGTTTTTTCCACCTATGACACTAATGATTAGTATGTTTTAATGAAACGATTATTTATGTTTTAATAAATGTCAGCTAGATGAAAGCTAATTAGTATTTATGACTTATCAAATCCTTGTTTTGACATTGATTATAATTTATATGTTAAGTGTAATCCTGAATCTACTAAATTCTAAATTTGTGGAAAAGTAATTCTAATTTATAGCCCTAATGTAACCAACTGTCATATATGGGAAAGTAAATCACTATTTATAGTTTTAAGTATTTATTAATTTTTACTGTAACACTAGTTTGTTTTTATGAGCTCAATAATTGTTATAATGATAGTTTTCGCGATTTATGGTTTTATACTAGATTAATATTAACACAATTATTCTAATTGGTAAACAAATCATATTAGATATAAATTTCCAACAGGGCGAAAAATGTCCGGACATTTTTCGCCCAGTTGGAAATTTACATCTAATATGGTATTATGCATTCATCTAAAAATACACATGTCAATCAACTTTTACTTTATTAAATTGATTTCACAAACATTAATGTTTATGATGAGCAATTTCTTTTATTATCATTTCATATTTGAATAATCATAGTACATCTTTTAACTATGTTATGATTTTCGAAAGTGGCCATATAATATTATCATTATTTTTCCATTAATTTATTTTTTGGAGATTTAAAAAATAATTTAATTAATAATATTTGAATGTAGGATACAAAAAAATAATGCTTTCTTTCATAAAGACATGTTTGTTTAGGGGTTATTATTCGTCGTGCCAATTTCTCAATAGGAGTTTTTACATATCACTTAAAAACTTATTCCCTATTCTTTTGCTTTCATTTAATGATGTCGGCTAATCGCGTTTCAGGAGTCATGCAAAAATTACTAAAGAAAACAATTATTGTTCTCTAGCTGCAAACATTTACATTTTAATTTTTGATTAACAGTTCACCAACTTTGTTTAAACATATCTCTGCAACTTTCTATGATAAATGCCGAATTTTTTTGCATGGCTTTATTAGTGTACGAGACACATTCTATTCATTGGGAAATGTTTTATACGGGAGTCGTTTAAAATTTTAATTTTCTGTTTGTTCAAATTTATATCCTGAAATTTTTAATCGATTTCATAAAATTCATTACAGTCTTTTAAGTAACTTTGGAATTTATAATACATGTCTGTAACTAATATTTAACGAATAAAACCCGAAAATTTTAATGTTCATGGGATACCCTGTATATATTGGGGTGAGTAGCCATATTCGGAACGCCGATTTATTGGACCGTTGCCATTCTACCGTTAATTACAGGAGGAAACGCCATCTACCGCTGAAATCATACTTATCACAATGACGTCACGCATGATTAGAAGAAGCAACCGTCTATCACGTGCTGTTTTCGGACAATTTTAAAAAACCTAAAGTTAACTGTTTTGATCAAATTTTTTCCTACTAAACGTAAGTGAATACTTTAAAACTAATGTAAGTTTCTATATTTTCATATACATATATGTATTTATCGGTTTATTGCGCATATTTTCCACGCGCATTTGTTCGATTTCGTTTTTGTTCTTAGTTTTGAGATTATCTGTTTTAAAAAATGGCGCAGTTGCCGTAATTGGGACAATTTCCGTTGCTTAAATTGGACCAGATATGCGATCATAAATTTGAAAAGTAAGTAATTAATTTCGAGGACATTACGCTTTGTACACTCTTTTTTACAATTTTTTTTAATATTTTATAATAGATTACAATCTCCATGCAAGTTTTTGTTTTTTTGTGTGTATATGGATCAATTTTTTTAATTCAGTTTAGGCCTATGTAAACATAAAAATATTTTTATATGTTTATGCAATAAATTTTGTTTGCAATTTCTTTTATCTTGTATGTGTTTGTATTTATTTTCTTTGAATTCCTTATTCCTACGGGGTATTTGATTTACAGAGTTGAATTAAAACATTTTCCTCCTCTAGGATATATATGATTGCAGACTTTTTACTTTTCTGTAGGGTGGAGTTATACTTTTTTTGCCATTAAGACGATTAAAATCTCAAATCTTCAGGGGATAATGGTTATTTCAAGGCCCCGATGGGAGGGGGCTGAATTCAACACTGTTTGAATACATAATGTTTGCGTTTTATTAATCACAGCGTATTTTCCAATAGACGATATTTTTAAACACTTTTTTAATATAATGTTGAAAATGTTGAAAAAGACACAAGCAATCTGTCTGGAAGACAAACACCCGTGATAGCAAAAGCTGTTAAAGATATAGGAATCAAAAAGGAGAGAATAAGTTGCGTAAAAATTGAACTGCAAGAAGGCTGCAGCTACAAATCCTCCCCAAAAGTAAAAAAAAAAAAAATCATTAGAAATAATAATCCCGTGCTAAATTCAGTTAAATGAAAGTACAGAGGCAGCCAAAAACAGTTCTGTTAACATCTTCGCCAGATTTACTGAACCTTGAAATGAAAAAAAAACGACAAAAAGGAAGCACAAAGCTATTGGAACATCAAGTTTTAAAAAAATAGACGTAATCAATTAGCAAGAAAAGGATGGAAGGGAAGAAATACAAAAATAATGTAAAGAAAACGTCTGTTGCAAAAAAAGGTGTAATAATTCAGCATCTAAAAAGAAAAATCTAGACAGTGATGATTGGTTTTGCCTAATTTGTAAGGAAAATAAAATAACAGAAATGATTCAGTATTCAGATTGCCAAATACGATTGCATGTCGTGTACGCTAGAAAAAAAAATCGATAAACGAAATTCATGTGTAAGCTTTGCATTACTCTTTACATGATATTAAAGTAGCTGACATTAAGTTCCCTAATTTCTATTCTTTATTACTGATAACTTTGATTTATATTTTGAATACATTTTGATTTAATACAATTATTTTAAGATATTTGATTTCATTATATTTCATTGCTGTTATTTGATTTGATTGTTTCATTAATCGTAAACTTTGATTTTAATAAAATTAGTTATATTCCCTGGTCATTAAAACAACCTGATATTATTTGGTTCAATTTAAGAGACTGGGAGTCAAACTTAGGCGACCAGTTTCTGAATTTGGACCACTTTTGACAAATTTTTCAAATTAAAATAAAATTTAAGATTTTCAAAAAGAAATTTAACTAAAGATTTATTTAGTTAGTAGATGAATAGATTGACCCTGTGTAATGATGTTTTTGCAAATATTCCAAAAATTAAGCGAGTTACTCATGAAAATAAGTGAAGTGGTCCAAATTCGGCTACTCTCCCTATATATGTTTTTTTTTTTGCAATTTACTCTTATATATATATATATATATATATATATACAAACAAGTATTGAATATTTCATCTTCCACTATTAAATTATACTACTGAATGTTACAAAATGCTATATGTTAATGAAAATATTTTTTTTAAATTTTCTACAAGGAATATCTCGATTGTCCACGTGTAAAGAAAATTATAGTTTCCATATAACGTATCTACTTTTCACAAATTATAAACACATATTCTCTTCCACTCTTCCTTTATTATAATATTTATCTTTCTTTTAAAAAGAATTTTGTGTTCTTATAGGAAGTTATGTTTCATGGATTTTTTGATTAATGTAGAATAGATTCTTTCGTGGCAGATAAAAGTAATGAGTCCAGAATTATTATACTCGATGATGCGGGAATTTTGATATTTAACGCCATTTATTTATGTCAAGATTTGCTACTTAATAATTATAACTGAACATTTCTAAATTTAAGCCTAATTCCAATTTAATGATGTTATTATCATATTTTTATATACGGCTATTACGATGTATTGCGTATCATTATATAATATTTTGAGATTGGATAATATTTTATTCATAAGGGTTTCATAAATAAGGATTTTCCAGCTTGTAAAAAGTTCTAATACATATTTTAATGCTGATTGACTTAAACGCTTTATATATAGTTTTATTTTCTGACAAATGGGATTTATTTTGTAAAATAAAACTTAGAGGAACAATTTAAAATAATTTTATTTTATGATAATCCAATCAAGATAATACGAAATTTTAAGCAGGATGCAACAAAACTTTACACTTAATATATATGTAAATAATCCAACGTAATTCCTTATTTTTACTGCGAAATAACTAGCATCTTATTATCTTAAGTGTATTAGAAATTATATCAATGATTTTCGAAAAAGATGCATGCAAAATTTAACTTCGTATTCAACAAATTTAAAGCATAATTTACGAAATATTAGGCCTTTAATATAAGCGTGTAGAACAAGTTTTAAGAATTGATTTCAAGATTTTATATGAAACAAAATATAAAGTGCGCGGAATGAAATATAGGATTTTTTTAGTGTAGGGGATACCGGGGCTAGTTGGCTACAGGGGTAACTAGGCGCAGTCTTCATAAATCGCCTGTTTGTGTATAGATTGCGCAACCAGTCACAGAGTACCTTTTTTCTTGCTGTTTATAATCTCCATTGTAGTTTTGTACCGTCGCCTACGTGCAGTGGACATTTATTGCGATTTTTCTGGGGGTTTTTTCCACTCATAAGTAATTTTTTGTTGCTTCATTCTTTTTCTAATTTCTAATACTTATCCTAAAATTTCTATTTAATTTGTGAAGTTTTTCTTAGTGTATGATTAACTGTACCTACCCCATATGTGATTTATTTGGATTATTTATGTTTAGAACGTTACGTCTCTTTTTTGTGAAGAAATTTATTATGGGGCTAGTAGGCGCATTGGACACGGGGCAAGTTGGCTCGGTGTCTGGAGTGTGCTAGTAGCTTGAACTACAGCAAACAAAGATAAAAGTGGTTACAACGCAAGATTTTGCGCACATGAGGCTTGCTTAAACGGAGACACTCGATGTTTTATTTCTGACAACTATAACTCTGATGATGATATCGAGTAGGATAGAAGTTTCTCATTGTTAATGCTTTACTTATTATTTTTATATCCGTATAATTTAGAATTTAAATTGTACGGCTATAACGCCTTTGTTTAAACTTACTGGTAATAATGAAATTGATTTCTCTTAACTGCGTCTCTTATTTGAGTTTCATTTAAATTTTTATAAAGAGTGTGGCAACTTACCTCATAGGTACAGGCAACTTGCCCCGTGACGGGGTAGGTTGTTGCACAATTTTCCTTTTACTTTAGGCTTCCTCTAAACATAAACTACAAAAAAAAAAAAAAAAAAAAAAAAAAACATAAACTACAAAAGTCTACCCCTCGGGATTGCACTAACACTCTAAAGCGAAAGCTGAGTTCCCGAGGTGGTCATCGCTGTCATCGCTGTCATAAACTACAAAAGCTACAAACTCAAAACTCCGGGTATTTATAGCCAAATGCCTGTTCTTTAAAAGTGCAGTTAAAGTTTGTTAAAGAACTTAAACAACAACAACAACAACAAAAAAATAATAAAAATCAATAACTAAAAACTGCGCCTACTAGACCCGGACTCCCCTAATCTATTTTTAAAAATTGAGCTAAAATTTCTGTGCACTAGAAACTGACATTTCAAAAATTATGGTTATATATGCAATTAATCGTATATTTTCAACATATTTCGATAAATTTAGATTGTAATCGAAATTGACAGGGAATACATATCGTCGGTAACATGCCAAACTATCCAATATGAAAACACTGTTGCTGGTGGGCTACTTTTTTTTAATTCAGATTTCTTGATTAGCACCACTTTTTGAAATATTAAAATTCCCCTTATTTAATGACAAATTAATTAAGCCGAAAATAAGGGGCCCATTTTAGGAAAGTGGTGCCAAACAATAAATCTGAATTTAAAAAAAGTAGTCCACTGGCAAAACTGACAACCATAATGAAGATATTGCAAATCAACCTCTAAACGTCAATTCATCTTTACTATGTGTGCTTCTGAGTTCAGTGGCAATCCAATCAATGGGAAGTGTGAACCAATTTCAGATCCGTTTTGATATATTTTCGTTAAATATAAAAGCACACAAAATCTGTGTACGAAGCGAAGACAAAGGGCTCTCATCATTAGGTTAGTTTCGAAAGAGTTTTGTTCTAAAATCTAAAATCAAAACACAGCGGAGCGTGCGTATTACGCCTCGTGTACGGTGCCAAAGGCATTAGGTCCACGAAACTCTACGCAGGAAGGGAAGGGTCAGCTAGTATCAAAATATACTTCAGGCAAATATAAAGAGTTTTTTTAATTATAAACTATACATATTTTTTATTGAATTTTAACTGAAATTATACTCATCCGTCGATATTTTTCATATATTTTTCAAGCGATTTTTTGTGCATGCATAGAACTATTACAAAAGTCAGTGTATTGCTGAGGAATTTTTTGTTTCATTATCCTATACCAAAACATCCTCCTTCTTTTAAATTTCTCATTTTATTGTTGGCAGGATAGTCGATATGCTATAGTTTGTCTACCAATGCTTCTTATTTTTATTCTAAATCACCAATCTTTGGTTATTGATTTCTGATTGTTCTCTGATTTATTATAAATATCTCCTCCTCCTCTTCCAGATATTCCCATCCATGTGACACCCTATCACAAAATCATCTTCTGCAAATGATGAAACTAAAATCAGCGTTTTTTCTCTTCTTTGGTTTAATTGCTTTAGCAATATCCCGTTTCTAATCTCTAAAATGTTCTCTAATTTTTTAAACATTTTACTGCAAGAAGAATAGCCACATCTTTGACTAGGACATGACTTCCATTATCAAAAACATATATGTGAAAGTTGTTCAATTCTATGCATCGTTCCCTGCACTTTCCGATGATGTAATAACACAAATGCGGAAATAGTAATAATCGTAGCGCCTCCTTCATGAAGAATATCGCCAATTTAAACTGGGACCTGCTGGCCATATCGAAATATATATATATGTTATATAATATAGAAAGGAATCTATCTATCATATATGATAATTGCGGTCGTCTGGAAAAAAATATCGTCGAACTCATAGATAAGTATATGAAGAAGATGAATGTAGCATGGAGTTGGCGCATAGATGTACGAACATGAAGTAAAGGAAACTAGAGCAACAGCTTCGCCTATTTAATTGAACAGCTTACTCTTTATATAAGATGATCATTCCTCATTAAAGATGATTGGCAGTCCAGTGGCTTATGATAAAAGACAATGGAAATGAAAATTGGGATTTCTCCAGAAGACAAATAACGAAAGCAATAATCTTCAATGTGGATTTTATTCCATAAGATCGGGCAGCAGTTCTCACAACTCACGATGTAGTTCCATTAATAACTTCGATGTAAAAACATCTATCGACAATAGAAATAATTTGATTAGATCAAAAATGTAAAATTAAAAGGGTAAAATCTTTAGATCTAGCGGGGTATGATCTTTAGAACGAACTTCATTTTCTCAGACACACAGCTAGGAGGCAGTTTACAATTCAAAAACTCAGCAAATATGCTGGAGAATCGCCCATAACTGCTGTTTACTCTCCTTGAGTAGGAATACAATTTTGACGTAGTGCGCACTCTAAACTAAGTAAGATGCAAAGAAATCACGCCATGTAAAGAGTACTGGCAGAACGGGTGGAGGGATAATAAAGCAAAAAGGAATACCGGAATAAAGCGCGGAAATGAAACTCGGCTGGAATAAAAATAAAAATGGCTAGCAAAGAACATTCTAAAATGCAAAAGATCGGAAATGGAACATTTAATTTAAGAATACCAAAAGCGTAATAAATAAGTGAATTATACAAGTGAGACATTAAATTAAAAGACATTTAACATAATTAATGATAGAGATTATTTAAGAATAAGAATTTAGTGAATATATATGAGTAATTTAGAATAGTACAGGGAAATCGCGGAGATAGATCTAATATTGTAACATATATATATATATGTATATATATATATATATGTATATATGAAATGCGGTTCAATTCTATGCATAACTTCATACACTTTTAGATGATACGTTAATGAAAGGGACATAAAACTTGCTATCACAGCAACCCCATCGGTAGGAATATCCTGAATTCAAACTGGGACCTGATGACCCTAGCCAAAAACATATATATAAAGTTCGGTTCAAATCTATGCATAACTTCATACACTTTTCAACGATACAACATAGACAAACACACACACATTAGTCACGCGCACAGACAGACATTTTGTAAAAATATTTTTTCCTTGATCTCTGACACCTGAAATATGAAAATCCATCGAAAATAGAAAGTTGAAAAAATGTTGATTATAATACTTTTCTATTCTACTTCTATTATACAAAGGAGAAAGTAAAATGAGCTGTGAAATTTTATTCATACTGGAACATTTAAAAACTTAAGTAAATGAATTTAACTCTGCAAGTTTAAAATTTATTTCGAAAATTATCAAAATTTATTTGTACAAAACAAAATTTTGCACATTCATTTAAAAAAATACAAAAAAATTACAGAAAAATAATATTCCATTGATTTGTATTCTTATGAGACGATTGCCATTTCTTTAATTGAGGTCCAGACACAAAATCCTTCAAAATTTGTCATAATAATAATAATAATAATAATTGCAATAAAAATTTCTCTGTTTTTTTCATGCTTATAATGATGTTTAAATCATCTCCCTATTTTTATTGGAATGGGAAATATTAATTTTGTCGTTTTGGTTTGTTTTCAAAATCTAGCTTTCAAACAATGGTTGATGTGGAAACGACTTATTTTGAAAATGCGTTTTTCTTCATAGTGGTGTTTTTCACCCATTCTCATATTTAAATTGTTATAAGTCAAGTACCGTTAAAGATAAATGGTTCAAACTTCTAACATGTCTTTTTCAATTGTTTTACTTTAATTTTGATTCAGAAAATTTAAAAAAAAAATACTTTTGAAAATATGATTTTTTTAAGTTACATCATTTTTTAAAATTTAATTTTAAATATTTTTTATTTTTATTTAAATTAATACTTTTTAAAATTCTGAATCAAAATTAAAAATTATATGTTTCTGTTTACATAAATGAAAAAAAAATTGAAATTCTACAAGTAATATTTTGAATTATAACGATTTTAAATTACCCCAATTTTTTAATAAATTTTAAGTTTTTATTTATTTTTTTAATTATGAGAAATTTTATCATGTGATTTAGTTTACAAATGCTATGGTTAACCTTCACAAAAAAATTCGAAATTTTAAGTGAATAAATAAAAATTATTTTTAAATGTGTCCCGGGCCCCCTTAAATGGAGTGTTTTTATAAATCTCATAGATTTGACATTGGTATCTTTTATATAGAGATATTATTTATAAATGTTTTTTTAAATGACACATAAAAAAAAATTAATTAACGGTAAAAAATTTGTTATTTGTAAATTATTACGATAATAATACTTTATATTGAAAAAGTACATTTTTTTCTATTTCACAAAAAATATAAATTAATAACGAAAACTTATTATCATTAGAATATAAATGAAAATTCTATATATTATAACCACATATTGCTTCCATAGATACATACGTACCATATGCCATACATAAACCATATATTTCCATACATGCTATTCCATGTAATATTTCATACATTTCTATACATTTGTAGAAAGCCCTCCAGTTCAGTCAAGAAATGAAATAGGATGTGACCATAACATAAATCTAGTCATATATTTGATTTTTTCTCTTTTCGTATTTTTCAGAATTTTAATGTCTAACGACCCGTCAAACGCATGCTATTTTAATAACCAACACCTACTTAACTTCCAAAAAAATTATATTCTTACAACGTTTATTAAACGTCTTTTGTGCAATGTTCGGAAATATCGATCTCTGTTGATGAAAATTTAAAATTTCTGCTTCCATTAATGGAGAACATTTTCGAAGGAGATATTTTATATTCAGCTAGTTCGTTTACAAATAAAGTTTCAAGAAGACATTTTCCTTGCAAACACTGTAAAAAAACCATTGTAAATTTGCCAGAACAAACTCGCTCACAGTGAATGTGCTGTATCTTTCTTTGATTTCCTGACTATATTAACATGGAAAATACAGTTGTTGCTAACATTAACAGCACAATGTGCTGGCAATTTGGACGCATTTTTTTACAGGACAAACTGCTGGCATCCAAATTGCCAGCACATTGTACCGTTAATTTTACTCAACTACCGTGTTTTCCATGTTAATATAGTCAGGAAACCAAAGAAAGATACAGCACATTCACTGTGATCGAGTTTGTGCACGAGATGAACAGTACTTTGTACTGTAAAAATGTCGTATTTTTTACAGTGAATTACTTTTAAATACTAACGTAAAATTAGAAACATAAAATTTTTCTTTGGATGTTTAAGCAAATACACACTTATATTTTACATTTACATCTGTGTATATTCTGAAAGATAGTTCTGCTGAAGGAAAATCATCGTATCCTTTGAACCGCGCGAGCTATAGGACTATAGGCGCAAGATATTGGGCCATCGTCACTGACGTAACACTTTATTATCGAAATTTATTTTCAAAACTGTGTAGAAAATTTACTAATAAAATCTAGAACAAATTTTTACAATTTAAAATATTTATATTAAGGACATAATACCCAAATACCTGCAGATTAATCAAGGCCCCGAAATTCTATTTAAAAATTCTGTAATTGACGTAACATAAAATAGACAAAACATTTTTTTTTAATTCATTGAAGTGTAAAAATTGTCAAAACTATCCTGTTAAAAAAAAAAAAAAAATAATTTAATGTTCTCATCAACACTAACAAGGGAACCGCTTTTGGTGCTGACCAAAGTCTACCATCGAAGCCTAGTGAATTTTTTAAGACCGATAAAATTTCTCTGTTAAAATCCCATTTTATATACTTTTAATTTTTCATTACATTTTTATTTGTTTATGTCACTCTAAAAGTGCGTTAGATCGCGAAATATGGTTCTAAAATTTTTTCGCCCGCTTTATCCGGGGAGTACATATTATAATTATATCAGATTGCGATTTGTTTGATATAGTTGATAGCATAAGAAACAAGAATTAGTTTTTTTTTCTTTGCAGACGATAAATATATAAATAGTAAATATATTTCTATAAATGCTTTCAAGATTATTGAAAACTTATTTTTTAGTGAAATACAAAATAAGCAAACTAATTTCTTTTTAAATCGAATGGAATAAAGTTTCGTTTGTTTACAATTAAATGTTGCTGTATTAAATGGTCCTTTTTAAAAACTAATCATAATTTAAATTACTCTTGTTACACAATTTAGAAAAAATACTGTGGCTGTGGCTATTAGGTCGGCAGAACTATTTCTACTCAACTACTCAAAACCAGTCCAGATGCAAGGCAAACAGCTATGACATTTGGCTAGGGTTGCCGAAAAGCTCTCCTTTCGAAAAAAAAAAAAAAAAAAAAAAAAAAAAAAAAACGCCAACATTTTCACCGCCAAAAATGTGAATATAATGTTGCAATTTTTCAAAATCAAATTCGTGGGTTTTTTAAGGAATTTTTAAACTTATTTCAATATTTTATACTTATTATTAATTAATTCTTATTTTTAAATGCATTTCTTTAAAAAACTTCAATGTTAATAGTCCGATAAGTGGTCTCGAAAATTGCATTTTCAGAAAGTTATGCTGCTGTAAAATCAAGAAATATTATTTTAACAGAAAAATTTTATCGATTCTCAAACTTCATAATATAGGGCTTTAAAATACACCAGGTCTCAATGCTAGGTTCTAGCAGCACCAAAAGTGGTTCCCTTGTAAGTAAGGCCAAATTATAACAGTAACTTGTTTAATGGATTTCTGTAAAAAAAAAAGAAAAAAAAAAGCCATTTACACATGTAACTGACGTAACTTTTATTGCGTAAGTGACATAACATTATGACTTTACAAGAACAACAATAACTTAGTTTGTAAACAGTAATTTGCAATGCCTTTTTATTAGGATTTTATTATAGAGCATAAAAATATCAAGTTTTCCAATCGTACCCTTAAATTAAACATATTATAAATTTTACCCCCCTCCCCCCCCCACACACAAAATGATAATTTTCTGTGAAATTGCCCTGTATATGATTCAGTTGTACGTAATCAGAATTTTTATTAAAATAGGTAAGACAAAGCTGTTCTTGTAACATTAAAATTTCTAAGCAAAGATTTCGAAAGGTTTCCTGTTATTTTTAAATTAAAATATATGTAAAAATACATCTATTATTTTAAATATATATTTTATATTCAAATTTTAAATCATAGTTCATCACACTGAAAGAAAAATATATACCGCTGCCATCTACAACGAATAGGTAGTTATTTTCTAAATCCCTAAACAAGAAATATATACAGGGTGTAGATAACTAAACGACCCTGCTTTAAAGTTGTCTACAGTCGAAACTATTGGTCAGAAAATTGTGATATTTTGTGACGGACATAATAAAGAAATGGGAATTTGTTTGAGCGAAAAAAAATTCAAAATTTCACCACCAGGGGCTTTTTTAATGAATTACACATTTTTAAAAGTGTTTGCGGTTTATTTTTCTCAGATTAAGTAAGAAAAATATACAGACCGCCCCCTGAAAAAAATAAAGCGTAATCTTTTTTTTTTTTAATTATTTGAACGGACTGTACAAACTCTGAAAAAAAAATCATACGACAGCCGCCATTTTTTTCACAGAGCTCAAGCCTAGTATTCAGTGGGCGGTGGCTAAATGAGTAATTTATTTAAAAACGACCTCTGGTGGCGAAATTTTGAACTAAATTTTTTTCACCCAAACGAATTCCTATTCCTCCATTATGTCCGATAAAAAAATTCACAACTTTTCACCAATAGTTTCGTGTTTAGACAACTTTAAAGAAGGGTCGTTTAATTATGGACACCCTGTATTTCCGAGTTATGCCATTAAGGGAAACAAATTAACTGAATAGACGAAATGATCGAGAATTTCAATTCTATGGTTTTCTTAGTGATGAAATGATACATTATATTATGAATCGTTTCAATTGCGAGAAATTATCTCTTGATTTCTAGAATTAAAGTTACTAAATCTCACTTCTTGTGTTCGATTTTATTTGCAGAGATTTTTAAATACGTTTGACCACGATAATAAGGGATAACGCTCGTGAATTTTTATAGGGATAACTAGAACTCTCTAGCAAAGGGAACTAGAATTTATAAGGATGACATGGAACTATTTTTTCCAGAGCAACAATTTTTTTTCTTGATGCCAGTGGCAGAATTTTTTTTTTCAGTGTAGTCTCTTCAAATTTCGCGACGATGAGCAGATTTTAACAACTGTCTGATGTTTAAATCGGATATAGTTTTATAATAAAAAATCATGGAACAATTGTTTTTGTAAATTTTGTAAAGCTAGTGATTTGAAAATTTTGATAAATTTTATTAAATGCGTATATCAAACGACTATTATTGACATAAAGAAATTTTAGTACAATGTACTTCAGACTGAAATAAAACCACTTTTTTCATTATTGTCAATTTTTCCGTTATTCGCAATGAATTTTGCCATATAATTTTCAAAACATTTAATATAGTAAAAATATAAGTAATTATATTAAAAAACCAGTTCTTAATTTTTTATACATATTTCCAATTAATGTACATAGGGAAGTACACTGTAAAAAAAATCCGAACAGTTTTCCTGTAGGAATCGGAAAAATAGTTGCCCTTATCGTACCGGAAAATTTTCCGACCCAGCTCGGAATAAATTCCGTAAAAAAAAATGGAAATAGCTAATAAAACGGTATTTTACTGATTTTATTCCGATTTTACGGATTTTATTCCGAGTTGGGTCGGAAATTTTTCCGGTACGATAAGGGCAACTATTTTTCTGTTTCTTACAGGAAAACTGGTTGGATATTTTTTACAGTGTATTCATAATAAGCACGTCTTTCTATGTATCGCAGAGATATAGTTAATATTAATTTTTTAAACTATTTCGAAAAGTATCGTCTAACCTGAAAATGAACTCTTATTTTTTTATATAATAATATACATGCAGAATGACTGAGAATTCCTAAGTGTTTAAAAAAGGAAATATAGAGAAAATTCCTCTCTTAAAATCATTTAAGACTATATGATATTCAAATGAAGTAACATGAAAATTGTCTATTAATTTTCCTTGTAGAGTCCTTGAATCAATGTATATACACATTCCATGATAATAATTATGTCTATCTATAAATTATTTGAAAAACAACGTTAATTTTGACTCAACTACCATTATCAAGAAATGCATTACTCCTCTGGATTTAGACTTTTTTGAGGCTATTCATATCCATAAATTTAAAGATTCCTTGGTTAATGATTTATCTAGCACACCATACATCTCAACTTTCTGGATGGATTTGTTGTGTTACGACATTTCACTTCCGCATTAATTTCATTGGCTGTTAGAACTTGATAGTCTTTTGGTATTATGTTTTGACATTTGGGTTTTTTTCACGGTACATGCAGTTGGGGGGGGGGGGATATTATTTTTAAAGTTTTTACACTGAGGATGTGAGTCCTAGTACTCACGAAACGTATACGTATGGTCAAATCTGCTTGTTTTTATTGTGTGTTTATACGTTGTTTTTCAAATAATTTATATTTTCACACAAGTTCTGTACTTATTATGTCTACCTATGTTGAAAAAAGACATTGAGAACATTGTTCTACTAAACTGATTCGAGGAATATCATCTAATATGGGAAAAGCTCTCTTAATTTTTTCATACATTTCTCCAATTAGTGTAAGTACAGAATCACTACGAATAAGTACGTCTTCCTGAGTATCCCCAAAAAAGGTATAAGATAAAGATTTTGCTCTTTTAAAATCCTTTAAGGCTGTTAAAAAAAAAATAATGCCAGTTTTCCGGTAGGAATCTGAAAAATAGTTGCCCTTATCGTACTGAATAATTTCCAACCCAGCTCGGAATAAAATCCGTAAAATACCGTTTTACTGACTATTTCCTTATTTTTACGGATTTTATTTCGAGCTGGGTCGGAAATTATTCCGGTACGATAAGGGCAACTATTTTTTCGATTCTTACCGGAAAACTGGCATTATGTTTCTTACAGTGTATGATATTCATATCAAATAACGTAAAAATGCATTGTAAGAAAAAACGAAATAAAATACGGAAATTGCACTGGTAATCGAGACGTCAGTACGATTTCCGTATTTTAACGGACATTTTACCCCGTAAATTCGGGAAAAACGGAAACGTTTCTGTAATTTACGAGGAAATCTTTCCGTTAAAATACGGAAATAGTACTGGCGTCTTGATTGCAAGTACAATTACCATATTTTAGTCCGTTTTTTTAACAGTGCAGTGTCTTAATTTTCCTTACAGATTTCTCAAATTATTTTATATACATAAGCAACGAGAAGAATTATGCCTACACTGTAAAAAAAATCCGTCCAGTTTTCCTGTATGAATCGGAAAAATAGTTGCCTTTGTCGTACCGGAAAAGCTTCCGACCCAGCTCGGAATAAAATCCGTAAAAAAAAAGCGAAATAGTCAATAAAACGGTATTTTACGGATTTTATTCCGATTTTATGTATTTTATTCCGAGCTGGGTTGGAAATTTATCCGGTACGATAAGGGCAACTATTTTTATGATTCCTACAGGAAAACTGGTCGGATTTCTTTTACAGTGTACCGACGTATAAAAAGGCCATTAAGAACATTATTCTACTAAACAGATTCGAGAAATATCATCCAATATTAAAAAGGTCCGTTAAGTTCCGTTATCCAGTTCTTAAATTAATGTTAATATCACTAAGAATAAGTAAATCTCCCTACACTGTAAAAAAAAAAAAAAAAAATGCGACCAGTTTTCCTGTAGGAATCGGAAAAATGGTTGCCCTTATCGTACCGGAAAAATTTCCGACCCAGCTCGGAATAAAATCCGTAAAATCGGAACAAAATCCGTAAAATATCGTTTTAGTGACTATTTCCATTTTTTTTTTTTTTTACGGATTTTATTCCGAGCTGAGTCGGAAATTTTTCCGGTACGATAAGGGCAACTATTTTTCCGATTCCTACAGAAAAACTGGTCGTATTTTTTTACAGTGTAAATATATCAATAAAAATAGAGAAAATATTGTTCTCTTAAAATCATTAAAGATTATATGATATTCATATCACGAAACTTAAAAATGATGTCATAATTTTCCTTATACAGTTCTCCAATTATTTTTATATACATAATCAATGAGAAGAATTATGCCTACCTACGTATAAAAAGGACATTAAGAACATTATTCTACTAATCTGATTCGAGAAATATCATCCAATATCAAAAATGTCCCTTAAGTTTCGTTATACAGTCCTTCAATTAATGTTAATACAGAATCACTAAGAATAAGTAAACCTCCCTAAGTATATCAATAAAAATAGAGAAAATATTGCTCTTTTAAAATAATTTAAGATTATATGATATTCATATCACGAAACTTAAAAATGCAGTCATAATTTTCCTTATACAGTTCTCCAATTATTTTTATATACATAATCAATGAGAAGAATTATGCCTACCTACGTAAAACTGAGACATTAAGAACACAGTTCTACTAAATGTCATCTGATCCTGAAAATGTCCCTTAATTTTCTTTATCTAGTCCTCCAATTAATGTACATGTAGAATCACTAAGAATAAGTATGTCTTCTTAAGTATCTCAAAAAAAGATATATAGAATATTGCTCTCTTAAAATCACTTATGACTAAATGGTATTCATATCATGTAATATAAAAGTAGTCTCTTAATTTTCCTTATACAGTTCTCCAATTAATTTATATATATAATCAATGAGAATAATTATGCTTACCCACGTAAAAAAGATATTTTAAGAATATATTAAATATATTGAATATATTAAGAATATATTAAACAGATTCGAGAAATATGATCTGACAGGAAAAAAGACTCTTAATTTTCTTTATTCAGTCCTCCAATTAATTTACATATAGAATCACTAAGAATAAGTTTTCCTAAGTGTCTCATTAAAAGATATACAGAATTTTGATCTCTTAAAATCATCTAAGTCTGTATGATATTCATATCATTTAACATAAAAATGGTGTTTTTTAATTTTCCTTATATAATTCTCAAATTAATTTATATAAGGTGTGTCTCAACGAAATAAAGCCACCATAATTGTGTGCCGTAACTGGACACAAAAGAAACAAATAAGGACAAAACAAATGTATTAAGAAAGTCTATATAAAAATACATATTTACAAGGAATAACTCACTTCCTGTTCCACCTGGGCAGGAGAAAAGGGTGAATGTGTAAAAGAAGAGGGGAAAAAGTGTCCCGCCGAAATAAAGCCACTGCCAATATTAGTATTTATTGGTAACTTCCGACATTCGAGCTGCTGCAGTTCAACATGTTTATGACGTCAGGACGTTGTCAAATACTTGTTCTGTGCCAGTAGAACTTTGTATAGATTTTAGAAGGTTGTATTTTCTGTTTCTCCTGCAGCATTGCAATGGGAAAGAAAACCCATCTATCAAAGTTCGAGAAAGGACAGATAACAGCTTTTAAGGAACAAAGTCTTTCATATAGACCAATATCTAAGCAAATCAAAAGATCTAAAACGGTAATAGACAATTTTGTAAATCAGGACAATGCGTACAGGTACAAAAAAGAAGGTGTACATGCAGAAAAATGACTTACAGGCAGAAAAGAGAAGTTTTGCGTCGTCTTTCACGAGGTGGTATTTTCCTAAAACAGTTGACCAAAGAGGATAACATCCCTGTGACAAAATCAACCCTTTCACGAATTGAAAAACGTACAAGCAACTTGTGATATGAGAAAAGGAAACAGCTGCCCATGTTGAAAGCTATCCACAAAGAAAGGAGATTCATTCACGCCAAATATCATCAAACCTGGAAAGACCAATAGCATCGTTTTATAGCCCCAGATGAGAAAAAAATTAATTTCGATGGGCCAGACGGCCTTGCTTTCTATTGGTTAGACATGAGGAAAGAAGAGGAAATTTTCTCCAAAAGACAGCAAGATGGGGGCTCATTAATGATGTGGGGAGGATTCGGCTATGAAGGTAAACATAACCTGTTTTTTCTCTCAGGCCGCATGAAGGCTACCGATTACAAAGAAATGCTAGAAAACTATTTACTGCCATTTGCAAAGAGAATTGGTGGACTAAGTTGGATTTTCCAGCAGGGCAAGACCTCCATTCTCTTTGCAAAATCCACCTGGAAAGGGCTTTGGGATAATCGGGTGAATGTCATGGAATGGCCTGCCCTTTTTCCCTGATTTCAATCCCCAAGAAAACGTGTGAGATATCATCAGTAGAGCTGTATATGCCAATAGCAGACAGTTTCAGTCTGTGGCAAAATTGAAGGTCGTCATCATTGAAGCGTGGGAGAATATTGATGCTACTGTCCGCCAAGGATTAGTAAATGGTATGCCACATCGTATATTCCAAGTCATATATAACCATGGTGGATATGTTGTCTATAAACAGTAGTGGCTTTATTTCGGCGGGACACTTTTCCCTCCCCCCCCCCTTTTTTTTTTACAAATTCTTTTTTTCCTGCCCATGTAAGGCAGGACGTGAGTTACTCCTTGTAAATATATATTTGTATACAGACTTTCTTAATGTATTTGTGTCGTTATTATTGATTTTTTTGTGTCTAATTACAGCACACAATCACGGTGGCTTTAATTCGGTGGGCACACCTTACATAATAAGTAAGAATAATTATGAGTACCTACGTAAAACAGACAGATTTAGAACATAGTTCTACTAAACAGATTAGAGAAATATTATCGTATAGGTGCATATTTACGGTCACCAATAGCCACGTGGCTACTAAATTTTTTGCCGTGGCGACTACCTTTCAGTGTGTTAGTCGCCAGAGATCAATTTCCAATGTTCCAAATCCCCGTCGCAGAATGTATATATATATATATTTATTTTATTTCGCAAATACAAAAGCACCTGCTCTTTTCACTGGCCGAGATCAAGTATGACCTTGTTAAAAAGTCAGGGAATTTTTGCGAACTCAGTTACCGACGTGAACGCTGCGCCTGTGATGTTCTGCTTTCTTGCCGAACATTATTTTCGAATATAATTCTGCGCATGTCCGCTCCACTACAAAGCTTAGGAGCTGCGAAGCTCGGCACATGAGCGCGCTAAAGGTAAAGCTTCTCCTTTGGGCACCAGTGACAGCAAGCACCTCTTAAGGTTTCGTCCGAAATCCAGAATTGAAATAAATATTCCTTTACTGCAGATCTGCTCACGAGATAGCCCAAATACTTTATCTTCTGATTTTTCCAGATTTATATTATACTTTTCAATATCAAAGTTTCAAGAACTTTCCGATTAAATTAAATATATACATTTGTTGTAATTAGTCTGTGTTTTGTTGTACATGTGTATTTATTAATTAAATTATTTTTCATTTTGAATTCCTGTGTTTTTTTGTTAAGTTTGTTTCCATGTAAACACTATTGTTTTATGAGTTTGTTTCACAATGTGGCCACTAGATTTTGGTTTGGAGCCAAAGTAGCGAGTGGAAATTTGGGGTTTAGGAGCCTCTGGCTCCTTAAAACTTTTGGGAATCGGCAGCTATACTAATTTGAAAAAGGTCTCTTAAATTTATTTATACAGTACTCCAATTAATGTAATACAGAATCACTAAGATTAAGTATGTCTTCATAAGTATCTCAAACAGATATAGAATATATTGCTCCCTTAAACTGTTTGAGAAGCATCATCTAAGATGATACGTATATGAAACACAACGCTAACTTTATTGATCTCTAGCAAAGTTCATTATTTCTCACTCCCTTTCGATTATTCCAGTTGCAAAAACCAGAGTTTAGGAATGTTCCTATGGGAATTGTTTCTCATTTCAGATGCCGGTAGCACTCATTATATCAAACGGGAGAAAAAAATGTAGCTGTAACGAGTATTAAAAGTAGTGTCGTTCTTTTATCGTCCGGTTAAACCTGTTTATCAGATAAAGAATAAGCTAAAAAGAGTATATGAGAATTATTATCTTAGTAAGAATTTCGTTTTAGGTGCTGGATATTCTCATATTATTAAAATAGATGGAATATAAAAAAAAGATTTATAATTTCATAATATATGCGTTGCAAAAAACTAAAGAATTAAATGCATTAATAAAATGTATAATTATGCAGTTCTCCAACTCAAAGATTATGAAATAAAACATTTGGATAGAGGAAACATTTATTACACTTTTTTCTATCAAAACAATTTTTATTTTAACATTTACTGCTGGACTTAGCCATTTAGCATTTATAGGACTCTCTAAGTTCTTAAGATATGTTCTGTAGAAAGGAAAAAGTCAATTTTAAATATAAGCAAAAAATATTCGGTTTTAGAGAGGAAACAGTACTTCATATCGTGACGTATCTTTATTGGAATCTCTAAAATTTTTTATATATACTATAATTCCAACTTTCTTTTACTAATATTAGTATGCGTGTGAAATATTATTTATTTATTTATTAAATTGAAATTAAATACAACTTGGGATCTTAGCTTATGCGTTTTCGTCGCATATGAATATTATTTTCTGTAAAAATAAGGAAAGATATCTGACGATATTTTTACAGAAAATAAAATTTCTTATGTGACGAAAACTCATCAGCTAAGATACCAACTTTAATATAATTTTAATTTAATAAATAAAATAAATATTTCACGCATAATGATATTGGTAAAAGTGAGTTGCAATTATAGTATATGTAATATTTTTCAAGAGATTCCAATAATGCCATTTATTTGTACGTTTTAATTGTATTATATAAGTAATTGTGTTTTGTATAACTATAGTTATAGGTCCTTATACATAGACATCACACAGTTCTCCTTAGTTTGGCTATACAGGGTGCAATATGTTATCTATCGCCGACCTTTAATTTCTCAACCGTTGGTCGTAGACATATAGTTCCAATTACAAAAACGTTTCAAATGAGGTAAATATTCATGTTGAGGCATTATTTAAAGTAAAAAAAAATCAATTTTATAAAAATTTAGAAATCTAACATTTTATACGGTCCCCCAGTCCCTATAGTTATATTTATTAAAAGTTTACACATATCATAACATATATAACACAAAAAGTTTGACATCTGTGCAACAAAAATTGACAGAGTTATTAAATTTCAAAGTTTGAGATTTTTTCGCATGATTTTGTCTTTCAATGAGGTATCAGTTAAAATATTAATTAAAGTAATTCGAGATCAAAATCAGGATGCAATGTCCTTTTTACGGCGAAACCACCTTTAGCCGGTATCGTCAAATTGGGTTATCACCAAAGAGGGTTATTTCATTTAAAAAATTTAGCTGACTTTTAGGGGTCGTATACAAAGCGAAGAATGAAATATTGAAATTAAACTGAAAAATAAATATCAGTTTATTATCAAGTGCATGTAAGAAATGCCAGACATGCTGACCATATGCCTCGCTATTTCCGCCGTGCTCAGTTGTGGAATTAAAAGGGCGAATTACAGCACCTTCCCCGGTGTCACTGGAACAACCTTGCCCGTCTACTTGTTCTGAGTCGCGGTGAAACAGAGCCGGTCTCTCTAATATGGTGCAATGCATTATTTATAGTTTCATGCGTTGAATGTAGATCCTTAGGGAAACGTTCTGAATAAACACTCGCAGCCTCTCTGCATTCCTTTGACATTCATCACAAATATGGGCATATATATATATATATATATATATATATATATATATATGGGCAAATATATTTCGGCATATTGCATGCATGCGAGGCTTGCCATCACGATCTCAGCGGTCACTAGCATGTCCACAGCTAGATGGCTCGTGTTTTATCCTGAACGTGTGGCATTGCGGTACTATTGTAATTCGCATAATCCTAATTTTCATGCACGCTATAGCACGGCTGGTCGTATGCATTCCGCTGCCATTTATCTAGTCCTTATTGAGTATGTTTTATCTTCCGGTTGTCGATTCTACCTACTTTGACGTTTGTAGGTTGTTCGACCCATAAAAGTGTTAAACAACACTTTGAGCAGTATCACTAGTAGATTCCGTCATTTGACATATTCATTTTTCATAGTAGACCCTTTTCTGATATTATAATAAATTGATATTTACTTTTCAGTTTAATTTCAATATTTCATTATTCGCTTTGTATACGACCCCTAAAATCAGCTAAATTTTTAAAATGAAATAACCCTCTTTGGTGATACCGCAATTTGACGATACCGGCTAAAGTAGGTTTCGCCGTAAAAAGGACATTGTATCCTGATTTTGATTAATCTATTAATTTATCTATAATCTTTAATTAATCTTTTAACTGATACCTCATTGAAAGACAAAATCATGCGAAAAAATCTCAAACTTTGAAATTTAATAACTCTGTCAATTTTTATAGTACAGATGTCAAACTTTTTGTGTTATATATGTTATGATATGTGTAAACTTTTACTAAATATAACTATAGGGACTGGGGAACCGTATAAAAAGTTAGATTTCGTGATTTTTATAAAATTGATTTTTTCTTTAAATAATGCCTCAACATGAATATTTACCTCATTTGAAACGTTTTTGTAATTGAACTATATGTCTACGACCAACGGTTGAGAAATTAAAGGTCAGCGATAGATAACATATTGCACCCTGTATATAAAATCAGACGACATTTAGTAATATCAAGATCGATATATGTATTATGTCATATCAAAATAAACTTCAAGAAAGTGACGTCATTGTGGGATAAATTATAACATATCAGTAATGTGTCAAATCTGAAGCCGTTTAAAATTCTTTTGCTCGTGTGTTGTTACTCCTGAATGAATGTGCTTGATTTTCTTCAAATTCTAAAATTTAACAAAAAATCTCTGGAACTCTACATGACAAGTTTCACAGAGTAAGTACACGTCAAATTCTTGAATTATTGAGACCTGAAATTTTTTCGTGTCTGCAACATTCCGTATTTAAGCAACATCGTTCAAAATTTAAGTATAACTGTAAATTTAATGGTCTTCTCAGATATAGCGACCAACACAATTGCGATTATGCCAAGCTGCTAGTTACTATTTTGACAAAATCATTACAGAGATTTTACATGCATCGTATAAACACACATGCAGTCTCCAAATCTTCATACAAGTACCATATATCGCTCACCCGTAAGAAAAGTGCTACAAGTCAGAAAAATTCACTTTGCGTTGTATTCCGATAATAGGTCTGTCTAAGATCGCTACAGAAAAAGTTTCATAAGTGTAGTTATTCAGAAAATCGCCTAATTATGCTATATGTCCATTTGTGAGCACAGAAGGAGGGTAGATTGTGTGGGGAGGTAAAATGACTCAACCCTCCGAACCTCGTAATACATCTTTATTCTTAAGGGTTTTACGCTTTTATGCATATTCTTAGTCCTGCGTGCAGAGCTATGTTCTAAAATTTCATGTTCGAGTAAAATCATACAAAGTTTCTTTTGTCTCTCCTGCGAAATTTACTTTTGTCTAGATGCGTCACTTGTGGGTGAGCGATATGTCCTACACTGTAAAAAAAAATCTGTGAAGTTACTAAAGTTTTTCTAGGAAACTTGAATTCCTAGAACTTTTCATGTAACGGCAACAACAAAATTTCATGTAACAGACACACTTCTGCGCCGAAAATCAAAAAATCTGTAAGGTTACTAAGAATTTTTTTGGAAACTGGGATTCCGAGAACTTTTCATGTAACTGCAGCCAGGGTTACAAATAAAAGTTTAGTAAGATTACTGAAATTTTAGCAGATTCATTTGTAAAGTTACAGATTTTTGTAGCTTTACAAAAACTAGTTTTGTAGATTTGCAACTTTTTTCGTACCGTTACAGGTGAAAGTTTAGTAAGCATGTACCTTTACATCTGTAGAACTACAGATTTTTTTTTACAGTGTAATATACGTATTATTTATGTCTCATGTATCATATATACGTGGCATAAGTCTGATTCACATGCCACTTATATATCTCATATGCGACAAATTTATATCTCACGAGCAATATGTGACTATAATTTCGTCAAATACTTCACGAAATTTTACATACATCATATAATATTAAAATGCCATATATATTTTATAATTTAGCGATAAATCATGGTCGCTTCGCGTATCATCTTTGGCGGTGCTGTAGCGCAAATGTACGTATTTAATTATGAAAAACAAAATTTAAAATATTGATTTTTCCAAGTACAGAATATTAAAGACATTCTATTTCATTTTCTTTTCTATATCCTAAAAAATATATATGTTTTAAAAATTGTATTGAAATAACAACATCTTATGGATAAATTTAAAATAATTTCTTTTTTAACAGTACATTATTTTCTTTAATCTTTCGCGTAGTAAAAGTCATTTGTCAAGTGAAAGTGGAATGATAGTATTTTTAAATTCGTGACAAATGATAAGAGATGTAGCCAACTGAAAATTATAACATTCCATGCCATCGATTCGCAAAGATGGCTTTTCTAGGCTATAAATACGAAATAAAAATATCGATTAACTTTAAGTTGCAATTTCTTTTTATTCATCTTTAGAAAATCATACACCATTTTTCTCCCTTTTTTTTACACTCTATAATTTTTCTATTTTAGTGCAAAATATTATTACCATAAATTTAAAAAAGCATTTTTCTGAATACGTTTATTTTTTAAGCAAACTATAAAATACCCCGACAGAGAATAATTTGAGAAAATGACAAAACTAAGTGTTTAAAGATAAAATAATATAGAAAATTTTGCAAGATTTATTTCTTCTTATGGTCAACAATTTTACTGAAAAAATCGCTTAATTTTAAATATTAAACTTTTACTATTTGTTCTTCCATTAAAATTTCTTGAAAATACTCTCATTAATTTTACATTTGTGGATGGATTTTAAACTTTTTTTACGATAAAATAACACAGAATATTTTGCAAGCTGTTATTTATTTTTTTATGCTTAACAATTTTAGAGAAAAAAATAGCTTAATTTATTTATTAAACATTTAGTGTTTGTTCTACCATTAAAATATCTAGAAAATGTACTTATTGATTTTGCATTTCAAGAAGGATTTTCAAATTCTGTTTCGAAAAACACCCTCTATTTAACGTATGCGTAAGATAGCTTCCACCCTCTGTAAAACGCAGGATGCAAATTGTATCAGCGGTTGTTTCAAGAATTTTTATCCACAAATATTTTAATGATAAATAATGTTGTTCAATTGGTTAAATAATAATGTATAATACAAAGGAGAAGTACAGGTGAAATCTCTCTTTACAGATTTAATTTTATAACACATCGTCGTTTAAAGAACATTTTTTTAAGTTTTGCGACAGTAATAAATTACGATACGTACACTGCTGTTAACGTAATACGGGCGTTTTTGTTAATTGATTAACAAAAGTTTGTTTGCTAACTGAGAGAAATTGACACTTTTGCGTAGCTAAGAACTTCACAGTTCGCGAATGTTAAATTGCTTTGTTAAAGCAATAAAAATATTTTTAATGCATTTGATTCTCTTAAAACACATACACAAAATCTTTTTCATTAAATTCGGTTTGTTTTTGTTAGTTTATAAATAAGTTAATAATTATTGTTTCAGAAAGTTTTACATTGAATAATGTAAAATAATTAATGTTTTTTTTTTTTTTTTTTTTTTTTTTTTTTTTTTTTTTTTCAATGAGATACAATATACATCGGTATATAAAGAAAATTTATCACAAAATATAATCGTATTTCTTTTGAAGAAATGTTTTTTAAAAATATTTTTGCGTAGTTCTTGGTTCCTTTAACTGGGTACTTTTTTTTTTAAATTAAATGTTGCGTGTTTCAATTGTATAAAAAAAGCTTTTTCAAAATATTTTATTGAACGCCAGGAAAACATTTTTCAGATAAAGATAAAATAGTTATTATTCTTACTTTTTAAACGTCAGTTGTAAAATTTTTCGCGTAATGAAAGCAACTTTTCCCCTGATGTTGGAATTATAGTAATTTAAAAAAGTGATAAATAATAAAACTTCCAACGATCTCAAAATTATAAATTTTCAGACGTCCGTCTGTTGAAATGACTTTTCTAACAAATTAAAATGGAAGAAGAATTGCTAAATACATTTATTCAAACATTAATTACACATTATCATTGTAAAAATATTTTTTTTATTAATCCATTTTCTTCGCTTTTTAACCCGACTGCCAAGAAGGGTTATGTGTTTCACGCGTATCTGGGTATGTGGATTTCTTTATACCCTCGAAACATCCCAACAGCTGGATGGATTTTAATGAATGGGTCTCTATTGATTCATCTTAACCGTCCGATGGTTAGACCGCAAGTTTTGTTTTTATAAATTCAAAATGGCAGCCGTAAAACACAAAATGGCCCTAGAGACGATTTTTTTTTCAGGCACCCTATTGAGTGGCATTGGAGAGGTCTTTCAAAATGAAGACGATGTTTCGTTGACTATTTTACAGTCAGAAGCTTCGTTTAAATATTACACAACCTGGAAGTTGTGTAGGTAAGATCTGTAGCTTTACTGCAACTCTAACCTTCATAGACTTCCAAAGGCCTAATCAAAACAGTGTTTATAGATAGGAACTAACAATTAAACATAACTTAAAAGTCATCAATACAAGTAAATAAAAAATTAGGTAAGTAATGTAAAAAATAGTTTCACATTAATGAGAAATAATTAATTAGTTCACTTTTTACGCAGTCGGGTTTTTTGATTTTTTAAATTTAATTACACTTTTTGTTTTTAAAAATCTCCATTAAAATCTCTCGAACGAAATGTAAAACAAAAAGCAAAGTTTAGGTAGCAGTCAGTTTTTAACGAACAACAGATTTATGTGCAGATGTTTAAAATATGACCCACAATTTTTTCAAAGTAAAATTGAGAGTTGCATGTTCAGACTTAAATATATATATATTTTTTTAATTAAATGACACGGCAAATAAAAAAATTTAAACTGAAATCAACAATTTACACGTGCTTAAGTGTACACAATTGCATCATTTGAAAAAGTAGAAAATTGGTCTTAATTACCAAAAAATGTATTTCATCGTGTAAAAATAAAAATACATCAAAACCTATAAAAATTTAAAAACTAACTTTTGTAAACACAAAATTCATAATTTTATTTAACTGAATAAAGTTTCTACATTCTAAAATAGATTGGGCTGACGATTATATACGTAAATTAGGACTTAAATTGATTATAGGTCAAACTTTTAATTGAAATTCTTTTTTTATTCTTGTTTACCCACCATATATCTATTCTAATCTAGCAGCATCTATATTTTAAATCATCATTTCAATATTGAAAAACAAATTTATTTTTCTGTTTCGACATATGAAAATCATTTTTTGTAGTAATGCTATTGATGATTCAGAAGTTAGATGCTGATATATTTTGATCAATAAATGTTAGGCAAACTTACAAATGCTTAATTGAAATGTTTGGATGTCAAATAAGGTAAGGACTTTGTATAAATCACTATAAAATCAAAACGATACACAGGACGCGTTTCAAGGTGGAATATAATAGCCCAACATCAGCCACTGTAACACGTTCGTGTTTACAGTGGTGGCTAAAGACGGGCTGTTATAATTTCCATTTCAAAACGCGTCCTTTTTATTGTTTTGATTTTATGGTGATTTATTGAAAGTTTTATTACTTTAACTGTAATTTATCGCCAGTTTTCGGTGCTTTTTCAAATGTAAGGTCATTGTGGCTAAATGAGACGCGACGACCCAAATTTTGATCGCATTTAGGGTATATTAGGCACTTTATTAAGTAAATATATATTTTATGAATCCTAAAATGATTGCATAAAGTGCCGTTATTTCAGGACTAACTAGTTATGTAGAAATTGAAAAATTATCTGTATTTAAGCAACAAATATACCATTCTCGCATTTAGGTTATTTTTGTCTCATTTATAGTAGTTAAAACCTAAATGAGACTTCCAAAGTACCTGAATCCTGACAACGAATTTTATGCATGTCAGGTGATCTTAAAACCCTCCGACTGTCTTGGAAAAGGGCAAAATTGTAATGCTGTTTTCTCTGCAATCTGTTTTAAATGCTAAAAAAAATTATTCTTTGAACATTTTATAAAAAAAAAACTTAATAACGAATATGAATGCGATCCTTGGAAGCATTAATCATTGTTCAATGTATTAAAAATACATTAAATCAATAGAATTATATTACTTTAAATATTGCTTGTATTGCAGTGAAAGCTGGAGCTTAGTGAACGTATTAACACGGGCTTGTCAGTGAGGGGGTTAAAATATTCATTTAATTGCGTTCAATTATTGAAATACTTAATTAAGAAATGAAATAGAATTGAATTTTAAAACACTTAAACTTTTAATACTTAATAATATATTAATGAGTTTTTTTTTGTTTTTTTTTTTTTTAATTTAACCTTAAAAATATGACTTTGATACACAGAACACTGAATATATTATAAATAATGAATGTTTCAGCATTTATACTTCGAACACTTTTAAATTTGACCACGTGTAAAACAAGAAGTAACTAAAAATTGACCAATAAAACATAAATTTTACCAACGCAATGTTTTTTACTGTATATTTTAAGACGATATTTTTATTTTCAATTTGCTTTTAATCCATTTTTTACTTTTTGTCTTCCGCGTAGGCCTCAATATTGTCTGTTTGTTTCTAGTAGGCGTAGATCTAGATAAGTGGTTACCAAACTGTTTTTAAACACGCCCATCTAAGCCTCTCTAAAATTATTATACCTATCCTCTCTCTAAATGAACCACCATTCTTATTTAACAAGTAATATAAAAAAATGTCAGTTCCTACTTAGGTCATCAAAGAAAAATTTAACATAATAAAAGCTAATATTAGTTAAATTATAAACCTTAAGCTAATATTAGTTTTTGTTGCATTAAAATATCTCAATTTGTTGATTTTCTATAAGCAAGTAAATCCTTTTGGTTCACAATGGTAGTCTATTGGAATTTGGCGAAAAATGAGAGATATCGTCAAGTTGGCGGCCCTTTTGGAGACTCACTTTAGTCGCCAAATTTGGCGATATATCGTCAAGTTGGCTATAAATTTGGCGGAATTTGGCGAGGTATTTGGTATCATCCACTACAAATTTGAAAAATATGTATTTGAACTTGAGTGGATGAAAAATATGTATTTTATTAACGATTGAAAATTTGAACAAGATATATATATAGGGAGAGTGTGAACTAATAGTAGGAATTTAAAAATTAACTCTCGCGTTTGATAATGTTTTTAATTGATTATATTAAGAACAACTGAAAAACTTTTTGGTTAATAACATCTTTCTTTGAATACCGTAATATACAGGGTGTTTCTAAATGAGTGGGACAAAAATTTAAGCAACGTTATATTACTATGACAGATTTAATAAGAAAATAAATATATAGCGTGAAAGTACAACTATAAAACATTTATCTGCCAACAACAAAAAGTTTGCTATTATTGAAATTGTAACTAGAGGCGCTATTTTTCAAAATGGTGACATCCCAGCAAGAGAAAAATTATTGTTGATTAGAATGTGAAAAAGATTCATTGGTTGTTATTGTTGATCTAAAACAGTGCGATTTTTTCAATTGAGTGTAGCTGAAAGACAAAGTGTTCGTGCCCCCACTTTTTTAGAACTTACAGCAATTAAAGCAGTGGAACTTTTTACTTCAAGTCACTTAGTTTAAATATTTTACTTTATTTCATTACATTTTGTCATATTGTTTAATAATCATTTTGATTGTTTTGTCATTTTAATCAAGCTCTGTCATATTATCCTACTATATATTGTTCACCTTAAATAATTATCCTATCTTAAATTTTAAGTGTAAATACTCACTTTTTAAATGTTAAATTACTAAATAATGAGATGTAATTAAGTACCTATATTAACTCTATTTTATAACATCATCAACTATAACTGTAAAATTTCTCGGGTTTGCTCAATAGTGCAACCCATTGTGAATTACCTGTAATAATCATGTAATTTTCATTAAGCAGGGTCTTCCAGCCTGCTGGAGCTTCCGGGCTTGTTCGCGAGTCCTGGAGTCTCCGCGGGGTAGTAGATATGTGTTTTCCCCTCGTGGACTAATCAGCTCCTATACCGAAAAGTTGGCTGTCCACGAGTGGGTGATTAGTGATTAGTGATTAGTGCCGTTTTGCACACAGTAACACCGGATATGCGAGCAAAAGTGTGGCCGGAATTAAAATACCGCATAAACATTTACCGTTTAACGAGAGGGGCACACATCGAACATCTTTAAAAACTAGTAGGGTTATAGTTCCACGTTAAGTTTGTATTTAAAATATATAACCATTACAGCAGTTACAGGCATTTCCTCCCATTTATTTTGAATCACCTTGTAGAAGAAGCATTTTTAGATTATCATCTTTATCAATTTTTATTAGCCAATTTTCTTTCCCACCATAATTCGCTTCTCTGTTACCGGACTTTCTTTTGCCTACTATTTCAAATGTCTTTTTTCTACTATTTAAAATATATGCCATATTGTATACTTATCTCTTTTTATGACGTCCGCATCAAAACCATAAGAATTTATCGCATTACTTCTATAATGTCCATTTAAGATATTAGTAATTTCATAAGGTTGTTTGTACCTAATTAAAATATTTCGAATATTTCTAGGTTAAAGTAGCGGAATACAGCCAATGTTTGATATTTGAAATTTTTTAAACACGTACATTAATACCCGGTCTAAGAAAAACACTATTGCATGATCATGTAAAAATTAATAATTTTTTAACTGAATAACGCTTGATTAAATACAATTTTAAACGTAATTTGAATATAATACATGAAAACAACACCGAAACCTACTTCAATAAATCTCCTAACAGTATCTACGCATTTTAGGGATTCAGTTCGTCACAGAATGTCTCTAAAAAAACATTCTCCAAAATGCGCAGAATATTTTAGAACTCTAATTTGAAAACTTGTAACCTTTTAAGGAACCTCAACTGCAGGTAAATGATACAGATGTTCAAGGTCTTGACGTTGATATAGTTATTGGATTTTCAAAGTTTAAAAAGAGACATTTGGATCAATTTTCGGGATTATTCATTGCATTTAGGCAGTTATGGGGTCGAGAATAATGAACGATGCGTATTTTAATGAGAAATAATTTTTTTTAAACAAAATGTCTTCAATGCAGTGATATATATCGAATTTTGTTCTTGAAGTTCGAGTATTTCACTAAATAGAATTTATATACGATTCTTGCGTTAATATTTTAAGTAAAAGAAATTTGTCACTTTTATGGGTCTTCACATTTAGGTACAATGACTTTACATACAAAGTTAATTGTGTAAGTGTCAGACACGCCCCTATGAATTTTGAATTTATTAACGACCTACAGAGGATTGCTGGTTAGAAAGCGTTAAATTGTGTTCATATACAGTGCATTAGGTGATACAGACAAATTACGTGCACATATTCGCTAATGGTGCAAATGATTTAATATTCAAAAATTATAATGAAGATACCTTCTGAAAAATGTAAATTTAATATAAAAAATTAAATTGCCATTAAGAATTACAACTAATGTTCTATAATCATGAAAATCTTAGTTTAATACAATAGCAATTATAGAGATGTGACTTTTCATTCAATATGCAAAATCGAGCAGGTTAAAAGAATGTCTTAAAATGTTTTACCACAATTCAAGAAATAGATCTTAATTCTATGCTCAATAACAAATAACGCTTCCTAAAAATTAATGAATGTTAATTTATAAAAAAACTGAGGAAAATATTTGATAAGAAGATATCAGAAATATGAAAAATAATTAAAAAACTGAAAAAAATATTTTTTCACTCTGGTTAATCCGCATCGCATTGGAAGGACTACATTAATTAATCAAGTTAGAACTACCAGTTTCTTAATTGCAATTTGCAATAAAAATCAACTTATCTATCCAATATATTTATTAATTGATGCTTAAAAAGCATCAAAAGTCAGAATATATTTTTATGATTTAATAGCTAAAGATAGAAAGAATGAAGTTTGGGAAAGTTGAGATTGGATTTTAAATGCTAATTGACCATTTTTATAAGCGTGTATTGCAAAAACAATATAACGACTAGACGTATAGAATTAATATTTAAAAGGTGTTTTTGGAAAATGTATAAGCCACGTTTGTAGTTCCTTTCGATAATTTTTCTCACAGTCTCTGTATATATATATGTGTGTGTGTGTGTTTATTATACATTATATGATCCTTCATCACCGAAACTTTCAATATTAGACATTTTGTCTAATATTTAAAGTTATACATTTCGGGATCTTCTGATTTATCAGGATTATGATGAATATGTTTGACCTCATATTTATCAAAGTCGATTTCCTAAGGAGATTAATGAGGAAGCAACGAGAAATAATAGTATTTGGGATCACTCTGTAAAATATGCACGAAATGATCTATCAATAGAGCACAGAAATATAGGTATACTATAAAATATAAATATTCATTTTGTGTAAGAATACACGTATATTCATAGAGTGATTTTTTTTAAGTTAAAAAAATTCTTCCATTTTTTTGCTAGTATCATGCAGGGTTTTCAACCAAATATAACGCCAGTTTCAGAAAATTTGGAAAAAGGTAGTAGAAACAACATAGTGCAATTTAAATATAAATTTATTAATCATTTGATGGAATATGAGCAGTTTTGTGAAATATTTTATATCTCCGCATATGCGAAAGATAACGTAGATTTTTTAATGATTTAATAGTCAACTCTATGGTGCAACTCACATAAAAAAGCCGTTCAAATATCGTGAAAATTCAGAAGGATATCGGCGATAGAGTAAGCTGATTTTTAGTTACTCTCTAAAAACTGCTGAATGTTAAAGGATTTTTCAAAAATTGCCATTTTTTTATTAAGTGGTTTAAAATTTAGTTTTACTAAATTACACTTTTAAATTTTTCAAAAATCAATTTTTTACATCGTTAGAAAGGTTATTGTAGTCTGAATAAAATGATACCAATCTTTTAAGTGTGTGATAATTATTTGCTGAGATATTAGGGAAAATGTAGACAACATGCCTTCATTTCCGAATTAACAGCCCTGAGACAAATGTCATGGTGGCTTGTTTACATTTTGTTTTCGCGCTTCACATTATCGTAACTTTGGAAATATGCTAAAATGCGGCAATTGTTATTGGCTAAATGCCTTAAACAATAATAAGAAAGCTTCAAAGTATTAACTTCAACTTCCACTCTCGCCAAATTTGTTTGCTTTCATGGTTTTTCACAGTTTTATTTGCTATTAAGTGCTTAAATTCAAAACGAAAGAGTGTTTTTTTCCTAGAACAATACTTTCATGATTTTGTAATAGTATTCTACTTCTTAGTATTAATTAGCTTTTTAATGACAAAAAATACAAAATGTGCTTCAGAGCAGCATCGAAGAAGGAGTCAGTTTAATGGTAATCGCTATAGAAAATACGATGATAGAAATATATCCTAAGGTGCTAATTCATCTTATAGAAAACTAAAAAGTAGTCAATTTGTTAGTGATTTTTTTTCAATTGACACTTTATATTACGGATTTATTGACATTAATATATTTTTTTAGTAAACTATCCGGATTTTTGTGCAGCAAAGTATTTGAATCATATATCGAAATACGAGAATCCCTATAAAATGGCCTATATTTTACATTAAATAGATTAGTTTTATAAAACGTGCAAATTTAATTCACTTTACAATCAAAGCTAAACAAAATTTTAAGTTATATGTTTAAAATAAATTTTTTGCAATAGTAAATGCTACATTTTTACAAATTACACATCTATGTATTTTTTAAGCATGTTCCTATATTCTGCAGCATTTTACAAATAATTTTAAATTTATCATTTTGAACTACCATCTAACTTTATTTTTAATACAGAATAAGATAGATAATTAGTAGTTTTGTTCCCGTTATTATTTATTTCATATTTAAGAAATACTGTTTAATCTTTAAACGGCTTTTTCTCAAAATGGCATTTTTTACTCTTGCACGCATGATATCTCCAAAACTATTTGAAGTAGAGCTTTAAATTTTTTGCCCTACATAAATATTTATATTATCATGAAAATGAACTACGATTATAAAGCTGTGTTCAATATGAAAAAAATTATGCGATTGAATGCATGGAAAAATTCATAGTTTTTCTAATTTTTCTAATTAAATGTTAATTTCCCTTTATCTAATTAACCAATTACAAATATCCTTGTTTAAAGTATAGATCAGATTTCTGTCTTTAATTTAAGATAAAGTTTATGCAAATACAGTGAAAATAGCATGAAATATCGCACGCGCAGTGAAATGTTATCCACTGTAAAAATTTTAAATAGCACTTTGAATTTGAGCCCTTGATTTTTTTAAAAATTATAATATATCAAAATAAATTTTTTTAAACGTAGTTCGATATCACTTAAATATACTCTAAAAATTTTGTGTTTCTAGAGTGGTTATCTTTTGTATAAAAAATTGCTAAACGTATGACAAATTTTGCATGTTTTATGACCGTTAAAAGTGTACTGACTTTCAGCAAAGGATATATTGATTATTGAGATTATTATTTAATGAATGTCAACAAGTAGACGTGGAAAACATGCTTCATTTTAATTCCTTTTTGCTTTGAGTAGGCTTGTTCTGGAGATTTACCAAGAAGAACTAAAGCAAGAATAAAAAAATAAAATAAAAAATTATAAAAATTATAAATGACAATTTATGGAAAATCCCTCATCATTCAGCTGATTTTAGAGAGCTACTAAAAATCAGATCATTTTATCGTCGATATCTATTTGAATGTTCACGATATTTGACTTTATTTTTTATATGAGTTGCTCCATAGAGTTGATTATTAAATCCTGAAACAAATCCATGTTATCGTTCGTGCATGCACAGATAAAAAATATTTTATACCTCCTTATGAAATCGACGTTGGTATAAATGAGGTCAAACATATTCTTTATAATCCTGAAGTTCCAGAAGATCCCGTCACGTATATTTTTAATATAAAAAAAAAATATATAAAACAGAAAGTCTACGATTACTTTGGTCATCTTAAGGGCACCGGGAAAGCAAAATTCAACTAAAAAATCGATTTTTCCTTTTTATATCATTAAATAGTTTAAACTTTTATCTTTCCAACGATGTGTCACATATGTTTATATATAAAACAATAAGTGTTGAAATTATTCATTCTTTCCTAAGAGTACTTCACAGCTTAATTACCATTTAAATCTTTAATTGACTTTTTCTCAAAACTTGGAATTTTCATGTTCATGTTCCTTTTTTTCAATATCTATTAAACTTAAGAAATCAGATTCTTTTTTAATACTTATGTTATACTGTATACTTTAACTCAGGGATTTAATGATTTGTTGAGAATTATTTAATTTAGGCAGTGAAATCTTTCCAAAAATGCTAATTTAAAAATGACTTTCAATAAATAATTAATAATTAATTTTGAATTTCACTTTGAAAGAAAATGGTCCGTTAAAATACGTAAATTATGTTATTCTAACTACTCTAAAAAATCTAAACCTCTGTCTTTCGTCATATTTGAGAAAAAGGTACATAAATTTGGCGAATTTAACATGGCGGGTAAGCTGTGTAAGGCTGTGTAAGGACTTTCACGGTCCCCTTAAAGTCCTTACACACACTCTATGGAGTTCAAATCCGGATATTGTTCTGGCCACTCTTGAACCTTGACTTTTCTGCGCTTCATAAAATCACTTACGCACTTGGATTTTGGGTAATTATTTTGCTGAAAATACCACTTAGTAGACATGTTTTGTTTATCGCATTGTAGCATAAGAGGCTTTCGTATATCAGTGTGCATCAATCAATCGATATTCTCCTGAATTCAAACTAAGGGTTCTACTCCGCTGAGTAAAAAACAACTTCAAACTATCTCATTGCCGCCTCCATGTTTGACGGTGGGTTTTTCCATATCAAACATCGTATATTTTTTTGTTTGTTTTTAGGAGGTCGAATGTACTTTGTTCCATCACATGGTACTAAATTAAACTTGCTTTTATCGTTCCACAAAATGTTAGACCACTCTACAACACTTATCCACGATTTATGCCGTTTTGCAAATGTAAATCTAGCCTTCCTATTCGCAGCAGATACCAAACGCTTTTTTGCTGGTCTTCGACCTTGTAAATAATATAGGTTTAGGCGTAGTTTGACAGTTTAAAAGCGTTTGTCTGTAATTTTCTTTCAATTTAATTTTTTTACTACAGCCAACATACGGCAATCTCTTGTAGATAGCTTTTTTATAATGCGGTCAACATTGCAAGTTGTTTTTCAGACGGCCACTTCGAGGCTTATTTTTGATAGATTTCCGTTTATTAAAAACTTTATTAGATGTACTAACAAGCTGCCGAGACACGCTAAATGAACGATAATATTCTGATTGCGTCCTTCCTTGCTTAATTGCATCTACAACGAATTTTCTAAAATCACTAGAATATTCTTTTCGTTTCTGAATTTAAAAGTACCCGCAATGTGTCAATATAAATACTAAACAAAGAAATAGAGCAACAGATGTCTTTAACAATTAGATGCAAAGTAATTGTCAAAATACTTTTCAAAAGAAGAGTCATATTTCTTCGGTGGCACCGAATGTAAACAAACGAGTTAAAATCTTATACTTTTGAATAATTGCAGTCATATTGTTGTCAGTTATAGGGAATACAATTTCTATACAGAAACTAAGAAAGCTGCTTATGCAGTAATTATAGATATTTTTTGTATTTATTTATTATTGAAATTTCGGAATAGTTCAATTGATGATCAAAAGAATAAAAACTTAAAACAGTATAATTCGGTATGCTATTATAAATACTATTTCATGGCTTAAAGTATGCATAATATAAACTGCATAACAAACGGGAGTTAATCCGATTTCATTCAATTGCTGTTTAAACTTAATACGCATTCCATATATTTTTATGGAATTCATAATATATTTATAAAGAGAAACGTTAAGAGTCAAAATGTATTTCTAAAATTATCATACTGAATGTGCGCTGTTTCTCAACACAATAAATCTTACACTACCTTCAAGAAATATAAGTTTTGAATCAAAATATATTTGCATAAATTATGTATTTCTGTATTTTGGAAAACATACACTGTATAAATATAAATATTTTCCATTGTAATCAGTTTTTAATGAAATTTCTAAAACTGTTACATTCAAATTTTCACTTTAGAGAATGTAAGTATGTTTAAATGACATAATATGTAAATGTTTTAAAGCAAACCTTTATGCATAATAAATTTTATAAAATATTATTCTAAATCTGAGTATACTTAAGTCATTTTTCGAATCATATTTTCCCCGAAAAATGCTCTTAGAAACTGTAAAATTCATTTGTAAATATTGTAAAGATGAAAATAAAAATATTATGATTAAACAATTCACCAAACAGTAATAATTAAACAAAATCTGGATGATAACGCGAAACTAGTTGTAACATGATCATCAGTATGAAGATATAATTGCATGAAATTTATTTTTCTGCTTATTTTAAATATATAATTATTTTCTTAGAAATGTTTCTATAACATGATAATTTTAAAAATATTTTTATTACATTGACGAATTAAATGTAATTACGTTGAACGAAACATTATAATGTAATTGTATTTAAGGTGAGTATTTTTATTTAATAATTTAAACATTATTAATTATTATTATCATTTAAAAAATTATAAATTTTTTGTAAAGCGTTTAGCCGTGCTTGTTAACATTTAAAACATAGGCCAATAAAGAGAAAATATATAAATAAAACAACAAAAAGCTTTCAAAAATCTTTTTTTTTCCACTCAGCTCTTCAAATTCTGGAACAATCGCTCATTAAATTCAAAAAACATTCCTTGGCTTTGCAAACCAGTGTGCTGCCGCTACCCCACATATCATATTTGGTTTGCAGAAAATTTGCAGAAGTCTTGCTTTGAAAACCTGCAAAGTTCGGCAGGACAAGACTGACAGTTCATAACAAGACTGCAGAAAGATAACGCAAACGCTGAAGTCACCATACTTTGAACTTGCAGCTAATTTGTCGTGCAAGTTAAATTCATGCTGTATCAAATTTATTGCAAATTAACGGCAAACAAGTAATCAAAAATACTGCAAACTTACTGCAAAGTAGTTATCTTTCCACGCCGTACTATCTGTTTACAACTATTACATTATGAGTTTAACCCTTTCGAAGGGGTCCATAGACCTGATCAGGTCTACTGATGCGAACGCACAGTCAGGAGGAACATGCATCGTTTTTATCACCATAAACAAGTTAAGGTAATATTTGTACTTTTCAATTCTTGGTTATTGATAAGTATAGCTTTTAGAAAAGCGGTGCCTACAGAATAAAATTTCTGCAATTTCTGCGTATGTGCTGATTGTCTATTCTCTCAACAGAGGGATTTTTGCTTTCGTCACTTTCGTGAATTAAAGACAGTCTTGCCATCAGTTTCACAACAAACTACTCATACAAGTTAGTGATGAATACCTTGCGGGTGATTTGCTGTTGAATTTCTCAATTCAAATTTGTCACGGCAAGATAATATGAGAAAAAAATCAAACTTGCTGCTAATGCTCATGCTATCTGGGACACTACTGGGATATTTCTTCTAATGTTTCATTCCCTTATCAATCCTGGGGAACCGTCTACTTACATAATCCCGTTACCGATAATTGTAAACTGAACCAGAGTTTCCACTCAACCACAATATATCCTTTTCGTATATGTTCCCGTCGTCTCTTTATAATCCTATTGTTTAGGTCCCCTATTTGTCTCCAATTGTGGAACCTGTGGCAACCTGGATTCGAAGCACGCGCCTTTGATTTACAAAGCAGCTACTGTCGCTACATTACTGCAACATTTCTGCTATCTCTATTGACCCTTAAATGCGCGAGTTTTTATTTTGTTTCGAAAAAAGTATATATGATTCTCTGAAAGGTTTATTACACGGGAAAAATAATTTAAAAAATCAGAGATACATTTTTCATATAATACGTCATCTTTCCTTCTATTGCACATCTGCAATACAAGTAAAAACTACTGTCGTGTGGCTGTTTACGCTAAAATATTACAAATTAGTAAATATTTTAATATGTCTCCAAATACCTTATTTTATATAATTATTTATTTTATAAAGCTTAACCTTTAACCCTCTTATTCCCATGATAGAATACGTTCTAGAAATTACGTAGTCCAGAGAATCCGACTTTGCACCAGAAAGTTTGAATGGTTAAGTTCGGTTTATTTAAATACGGAAAGTCTGTTACTATTTAAAGCAAATATTGCTATTTTAATTTTCTGGTGTCAATTAGGTATATGCAAATAAAAAATATCTATTATATTCAAAACACTGTTCTTTGCATATATGCAAAGCTGCGCACTAAAGGGTTAAATTTATCTATCCCAGGAAGGTGAACACTGGAACTTCGTACTTCGTATATCCCCTCCCCAATATATTTTCTTATGACCATGGTTTCCCAGTCAATCTATAGCTATCTTCTTTGGCGTCTGCCTGGCTTTCATTCAGAATAATACTTTTCAGGATGAATACCCAATCCAATTTTCGATACCCAACATGAATTTAAATGCATTTTCTTTTTTAATTGAGATTATTTCTGAAAAAAAAAATGAGATTTTGTTTACGTGTTTGAAACCCCCTCCTCGGGGATAGCATTTTGACATCAATAGCCTCCTCCCATTTAAAAAAAAAAACTGCTTCACTCTTTCATATTACACTAGCTAAATTAGCAGATAGAGCATATATAAAACAGGATTTAAGTATTTTTGACTAATATAATAGCATTTTGAATTTGTTTTAATCGTTTGCATCAGGCAAGTGTTTTTATTTTTGTTTTAGATATATTTTGAATCATTACTGTAATTTGATTTAACAGTATCTGAATTCTCATGACTATAAAGACAATGAATATAAATTAAATAGGTTTATTTTCTTTAAAAACTAAATTCTTACAAACTATGTTAAGTATTTTCAAAAGGTTTGATTTTTGTTTTATAAAGGTACATAAAACACATTTTATTATACAATACCTAACATTTAGTTATAAATTTACCAATGTTTCTTTTTCCTAAGTTGCGAAGAAAATCGACTATTTATCAGTTTTATTTTCCAACTAACAACACCAAAAAGCACATTTATGTGAAAATTATCAATCTGCATTCGAACAAAGTTTGAAACTTATCAAATGTGATACTTTCGCATGGGTTAACAGCCCAAGAAATCGCCAAATATTTCGTTATTTACAGCAGTATTTTTTAATTCTGATCATTTCAGTTATTATTTAAGCGCTTAGTTCGATTACATAACTGTATTATATACATTATTTTATTATTTCATTTTATTGATTATAGGAACTTTTGACTAAATTGAAACCATCTATAACATACGAGGGTAGATCCAGAAGTAAGGTTCGCAAATAGCTCGAGCCCCACGGTAAGGTGCGAGGCGAAATACGGCAACAACATTGTGCGCGACTGTTCCCGCACTCGCCATTCCCCCGGCCGCGCTTCGCTCCACCACTCATTATTGCCTCAGCAGCAGTCTGAGATGGAGGTTCCCATTGTTGATCCCGCCAAGTGCGAGATTCGTACCGTGATTCGTTTTTTGCATGCCTAAGGAACTCCATCCGTGGATATTCGTCCTCAGTTGACAGAGGTGTATGGCGAGAAGTGTATGTCCGTTCAACCTATCCGAAAGTGGTGCAGGGAGTTTAGGGTCGGTCGGAATGAAGTCCACGATGAAGAACGGAGTAGAAGACCGCCAGTTTCGGAGGCGGTTATCGGACCTCGTACCTAGTGATTATCACTTTTTTCCCTAAGTTAAAGGAACACTTGGGTGGCCGACGCTTCCAGAAAAACGATGACGTCAAAGAAGAGGTGAAACGCATCCTAAACGGGTTGGCGGTGGAGTTCTACGACATTGGGATACAGAAATTGAAGCACCGTGTACATAAATGCGTAGAAAAAGTTTGGCGATTATGCAATGCATAGAAGTAGAGTAAACTGTCTTCTTTCCAACGATGAAAATCTCTATGAGAATAAACAATGTTGTCTATTTGTAAATTTGACGGGAATCTTATTTCTGGATCGACCCTCGTAATTACACAATCAGAACTCAAAAGTATGAATGCATCATAATTTAGTATTAAAGATTTTAAACCTGTTTAATTCTTCAACATTTAGTATTGATATTAGGGAATAGATGTAGCTTTAAAATTTGTCGCAAAAATTATCATTATAATAAAATTAAAGCAGTATTTACAAACTGCATATATATATATATATGAGCGCTTGTGGACCTTTCTGGACACATCAAATGTAACTTATTAATTTCAAAAATTTAAATTATTTATTTGGAGTTACAAAACCAACATTAATTAATTAATTAATTTATTTATTTTTATTTAGATTTAATTATTTATAATTTTAAGTGATAATGGACTGTTGTGACAGTGATTTATATATTAATATGTTACAGTATGTACATTTATTTATATGAAACATTAATTAATGAAACATCCGTATCAATATTTTACGTAACTACTGTTTTATGCTTATTTCAATAATAGCTATGATCAATGTATAATAAATCATTTACTTCTTTTTTCTTATATTTTGATATAAATTTATAAACATATTTTTAATTATCATTTTTATATCTCTAGCCAGTATAGACTTTAATGCTTAACCCAATAATAGATATAAATATTTAGTAATATATTTATTTTAATTATATATTAGTTTTTATTCCAGAACAATGTATTTTACTAATAATAAATACGACAGATGGCATCACTGTATAGATTCCTTGGACAACAAGGTGAATTTAATTTTTAAATGGTCTATAGAGGGCAGTAGACACAATATATTGGTGTTTGCATCTGTCTGTAGTATACATTATTGCTCCTTGCTCCAGAATCATTCTAAATCTTTTTGGCAACATGTGCAAATAATCTCTTGCCCTTTTCATTCTGCATCATTCAAGGTAAGATAGGATCTCAAATTGGTAATATGGTTTTTTTTATTCATTTCAACCTAAATTTATTTTGAACTTTTTTGTTTTCTAATATCATAATTTCAAGATTTATTGTGTGTGGTAATCCTAATTTCTTAATCTTTAGATTTTTCTGGCTAATGCGAACATAAAACCACTCAATTTATTTGTAAGTAAATAAGACCTGATGAATTGGCCTTAGTTCCACAAAATTACACTTTCCGTAATTTTACTTTTTTTTTTTTAAATCCATGTTTCTATTGTTAAGGGAATAGTTTTATTGACAATGAATTAATACCTTTTTTTATTTATAATTTTATAATTTTGTAGGTAATATGTAAAGGTTTATAATGATTATATATATATATATATATATACATATATTAAAACAGAAATAGGAAAAAAATACTTTCAATTACCTTTTGTTTGTAGTTTCTATATATTCCCTTGATAATGAAGGCTATTTCAAAGATTAAGGTATAAGAATTAATATTCCGAATTTTCTTCAAAGAATATTATGAAGCTTATTATACGATTTTATAAAAATAAAATGTTTCACGTAAAGGAAAAATATTGTTTTTCTTTTGTAAATGGCATAGAATATATCAAAAACTAATTAAGGTTTAAGGCATGCTATGAAACTGCATGAAAAAACTATATGAAAATTTTCCTGGCGTATTTGTTTGCGTTTATTAATTAAAATACCTTTCCACATAATTTTAATTGGAATATCACTTTTTTGTTAAATATATATGAATGTGTACTTAAAGATTCTTTTTTAAATACATTATTTTTTTTTATATCCAAAGAAGAAATAATTAATTTTAATGTAAGTCAATAATAAATTATTATGTTCAGTTTTTAAATCAAAACTTTTATGAATATTAGTTTTTTTCTGTTCAATTAACTTGATTGAGAATATTATTACTGATTTAATATAGTTCAATATTAAATTAATACAATGATAAATGCAACATTGTAACAGATTTCGGTCAAGCTATTCTACATGCCAATAAAAGAATGCTAAAACAAGATTTTATCTAAATGATTCGTCGTTATATGATTCTGATGCAAGAGTAAATAAGGCGTAATATAAAACAAAATATACTAAGAAAAGTTATATATTTTTTTAACAGATACCAATTTTAGCGAAAAATAAATACTTTAAAATGTATTTTATGGAATCGGTTAATCTTTCCAAGATATGAATAAGGTCTGAACATATTTCATCTTTGCCGCGCATTTGTTTTAATGAATTAATCATTTAATAAATATGAAAAAAAAAATGAAAAACATTCTTTCGTTAAAATTCACAAAAACGTAATATATATATATATATATATTAATGCAGTAGAAAAGTCTCGAAACAAACCTTAAGGGGGTCCGGGACACAAAAATCTTCAAATTTTGCAAAAACATTTTATTTTATTAAAAGTTTCTCTGTTTTTTTTTTTTGCTTAAAATGACATTTAAATCATGTTTCTATCTGAATTCTATCTGAATCACTTTTTTTTTTATTTTTTTCGTTAAATATTTTTATTTTTTTTTTTTATAAATTAATATTTTTAAAAATGCTGAATCAAATTTAAAACTTATATATTTTTGTTTATTTAAATGAAAAAAAAAATTGAAATTTTATAAATAATATTCCGAGTTATAACGATTTTAAATCTCCCCGCTATTTTAATAAATTTCAATTTTTTTTTTTTTTTTTTTTTTTTTTTTTGTAAAAAAATTATGAGAAGTTTTATCACGTGATTTTGTTTCGAAATGATAAGGTTAACCATCATAAAAAAAAAAATCAGAATTTTAACTCAATAAATAAAAATTATTTTAAAATGTGTCCCGGACCCCCTTAAATGCAAGGAGTTTATATTAAATTGAGGTGAAATCGATAATAGGGGATAAATGGCTTTAAATGGGATTTTGCCAAATTAGCCAGCTGTCGCCAAATTTGGCAATATTTCGCCAAGTTGCATAAAATGTAGCGCTATTGTGGTAAGCTTGTCATTAGCACTTTTCAACAAATACTCATTGTTGAAGCTGATGCTGATTTCTCCATAGGAAATCCAACGTAACCATAAAGAACTTTTGCCCCCGTTGCCCCCCTTAAGGTTTGAATTTTAAAAAGGCAGTATCCAATTCATGTATGGACCTCAGGATTACATATATATTCCAAATTTTAAAGCGTCAACAGGAAGTGGGTGAAATACGAGTCAAAAGATTTGACTGTCGCACAAACATAATTGAAGTTAAAAGAAAGCACGTAAAAATGCATGAGCATTTTAAAAACATTTAAAGACAAGCTTAATAATATTAACGTTGATAAGCAAAAAAGTATCTAATAGGACTAAGCTTATAAAAGGAAAATTTTAATTGTTTAAGATCATTAGATTTCACAAATGCATTAGAAAAGGTAATCTCATGCAAAGAACTAAAACCAATTGACGAACTCACAGAAGAACCCTAAATAAAAGAAACAAGAACGAAATATCATGCATCCAGCATAGATTATGTGGCACTTTCCAAAACATTCATAATATAGTAACAAATTTTCACAGTATATTAATGGGAAATATGATGCGTAAATAAATATTTTGAAAACTCATAACGCATTTTGAAACGAATTTCTGCAATTACAATGAATAATCAGAAAAATATCCGTTTTCTTTTTTCTTTTTTTTTTTTTTTTTTGCAGACCTGTATATTATCTATCGATTTCTATGTATATTACATAGGATAAAAGTTAGTTCATTGAATCAAATAGGACAGTTGAAAATTTTCGTTCAACAATTTCCGAGAATAAACGGAAATGTACTCAAGAAATTTTGTGCAGCCCTGTATATGATCTATAGAATTAATCTGGACCAAGTAATATTTTAAATGAGAAATAGATCAATTTAAAAACGCGTATCACAACTGAAAACGCATTTCAGGCAATTACTGTTGATAGGCTTCAATAGCTCAATTTCTTCTGTAGCCAAATGAAGCCCTATATATGATCTATAGAATTAATCTACACCAAGTAATATTTTAAATAAGAAATAGTTCAATTTAAAAACGCGTATCACAACTGAAAACGCACTTCAGGCAACTATTGTTCATAGGCTTCAATAATTCAATTTTTTCTGCAGCCAAATACTTTTGTGTGTACTTATAAATGAATGATATATTATATGCACACCCTATTCAACTGTATTTCCGAGAAAAAACGGAAAAGTACTCAAGAAATTTTATGCAGCCCTGTATATGATTTATAGAATTAATCTACACCAAGTAATATTTTAAATAAGAAATAGTTCAATCTAAAAATGCGTATACGCACTTCAGACAATTATTTTTCATAGTTTTCAATAGCTCAATTTCTTCTGTAGCCAAATACTTTTGTGTGTACTTGTAAATGAATGATATATTCTGTGATATACCCTATTCTACTGTAAGTACCGTATAGTTCACCTCAGTGATGTATATCCATTCCAGTATGTTTAAAATACTGTAATATTATTAAAATGCACGCAAAAGATCTTTATCCATAGTCTGTAATGTAAAAGAATTATTTTGAGTGTCTCTGTAAATGCACCGTAAATGTTGTACGCTTATCTGTAATACCGAACATGCCGTAGTGATATCCAGTAACATCAATCCATTTCATGGCAATCGGACTATATTTACGCGAGTTAGAGCATGGAGACACAGACTGGCAGATAAACCGAATTCCTAAATACATTTCAACTATGTTGGGAAGTATTGAAAACGAAAGAAATCTAAATCTGAAAATGGCCACGTCAACAGATGTTGCTAAATAACTGCTAAATAACTTCCCCATACTAGATGAACTTAAAATAGCGTCATTCGTCTCCAGTGGTGACTGTTTTGATTTAACAGACTAATACAAAGTAATGTTACCCATCTAAGGCAACCTAAAGTGACATGTGTAGCATTTTTTATTTCACTTTGCAGTCAAATACAAAAAGTAGTTACAGAAATGAAAGTGAAAGAAACCAAGTTAAAAGAACAACAGCCTCATTGTACAATCAGATTGTTGGAAAAGGGTGACATCTCTTTTTCGATCACAGGGTTGGGTTGGGTTGATTTTTGACGGCCAATTATGTAGTCGAGGGATATAGGCGCAGGGAGGAGTGCCCTTCGTGAGGGTCTTGCTAAGGGAACCTAACCCGTATTTACGCATGGAAATCCATGGTTCGAAGAAAACCATGAAAACTCTGAACAATTAGGCCGGCGGGCGCGATTGGGTTTGAACCCAGGACCTCCCGTCTACCAACTTCGAGAGCAGAACCTCTCGGCCACTAGTGGGGCATTTTCGATCACAGAATTGAGGTAACGAAATACTTTGGAAAGGACAAATACAAAGTGAGGTATTAAATAGTCAAGAACGAGGAAAACAGGGATTCGATGGAAAGATTCTCGGTGATTTACACCAAGGTCTTATTTTAGATGCATATTCTGGTCTTATTGGTACTTTTCCGTTATACGGACAACATGCCAAAATGTATGATAATGCACCAATTATTTCAACCTTGATTGTGAAAAGGATTTTATTGTAAACCATGCGAAACATTGTGATTTGTTATTTATGAAACGTGAATCACGTGAATGACTATTATTTAATCTTAACCTTGGAAAGCTTTTTAATTTGCTATTATTCGAATTAAAAATTCTTTTTTTTTTAATATAAAGTTATAATTTACTTTTACTACTGGTGCTGAGATAAATTTTACCATTTGACAATTAGAAAGTTGCGATAGATGATTAGAAAGTTGCGATAAAACTGTTTCAGGAATTTGGAATTCTGCATAATAAAAGGTTATGTTCAAAAAACCATGAAATGAAATTATGGATGAGTTCTGGAAATCTGAAATGGAGATGTAGCTTACGATCATGCGAAGAAAGAGTAGGAATACGACAAAAAACATGGTTTGAAGGATCGCGGTTGTTTTTTCTTAATGCTTTGAGGTTTATACATTTATTGTGCCAAGAGTTGATTCGATTGAGTTTTGTGAGCAGCAACTTGATATGAACCACAACACAACAATGGACTGTAATAGTTATTTGAGAGAAGTTTGAGCAAATGCTTTATGTTCACGACCAAATAGAAAAATCGGTGGACCTAATAAAATTATAGAAGTTGATTAAAAATTCTTTTTACCAGAAGAAAAAACAACGTAGGACGTGTTCTTCCTCCTCAATGGTTGTTAGGTGATTTATGCCGTGAAACACGAGGGTGTTTCCTTTCTTCTATTCCCGATCGTACAGCTGAAACTTTAGTAGCGGCAATAGAAAACAATGTAGCGGATTGAAGTATTATTTATACAGATTTCTGGAAAGGATATAAAACAGATGAACTGCGAAGTGCTGGTTATGATCATTTCACAGTAAATCACTGTCGACTCTAATACTGGATGTCATACTCAAAATGTTGAGAGATTATGGGGAATCACAAAATGGTGCTACAAAAAAACATCGGGGACCTGTTCATCATCATTTAGAGTCGAATCTCATAGAGTTTATGTGGCGACATTTTCATTCAAAACATGAAATGTTTACTGCAATGCTAAAAGATATTTGTAATTTTATGGCAGCAGTTTAGTATGATTTTTTATTTTATTATTTTATTGTATAACAGTTATTTGTTCACTTATTTTAAGTATATATTTGTGATTTAATAAAATAGTTCGTAAAAGTCTGTAATTTTCAAATGTTACATTTTTAAAATGCTCACTTTATTATCGACAGTGTTTTTTCTTTTATTTTTCAAATATTTCAATTCACTTGATTTTCATTTTGCGCCAACTATTGCGCTTGGCGACAATGCTGTCCGTATAACGGAAAATCACCTTTATTCAGACATATAATTTCTTTTGAGTTTTCGTCTCATCTTTTGCCGTAGTGCAATGTCGCTTCTAAAAACTAGTCGTTCCTGAAACTGAACCTGTCAGTAGATCAAAGGAATTTACCATGCTGATTTGCGTTAGAAAATATCCCCTTGGTGTATTTACTTTAGAATGCTTTTTTACTATAAAAGAAGATTGTTTGCAACTGTGAGCTATAATGAGATCGAAGCCTCAGTGGTCGTCCGAAGTATTAAACGCCCCGATCCGGCCCTGGCAGTTTGAGTTTGAGTTTCGGTTTCAGGCCAGGCGGGGAGGCCTACCAATGTGGTTTTAGCTGAACAAGCCCTGCCCAGCAGAATAACTACCATTATCACGGGCCGCTGCCGGAGGCAGGGCCCAGAAAAACCTTCGTTGAATAAGACCCCTATATATTAAAACTTACACAACTATACAAAAATTTTACAAGTAACAGCCCAGTTATATCCCAGGCGTGCTGGACTTATCATTATACGCAATAAACTTGTGGAATTTAGCTTTAATTTTTTTTTCGATAACATCGTCCGAGATTACCGTTTCGGGTAAGCTTCGCGAAGGTTATAGAGACCACCGACGTGACGCTTCCACCTTTTCGGCAAAGTAGCGACGGTCTACGTCGACGGCTCCTACAGCAACTACAGGGCTAATTACCAGAGAGTGAAATGAATCTTTTAAATTGAACTGACTGTTTTGATATGTAGAACTCTTTCACTATATGCTGGGCTGTACTCTTATATCGCATTTCCATCTAAGAAAACCACGTCCAACATCACTGACTGCATGGTTCTCATATGTAAGGAAAAATCCAACTCTGCTACAAAAAATAATTGACTTTGTTAAACTAATAGAACACAGTCAATACATATTTCAAAATGACGTGCCACCGTTGGATCTTGCTGACTAACGATATATATATATATATTTAAATATTGTTCCAAGCCATTGATCTTATCATTTTAATATAAAAAGGATTATTACCACTTACATTATGTACATAGTCGCCCTTCCACCATGCACGGTCAAGATAAAAACTTTTCTATTGCTAATATCCATATTAATACTTTAATTAGGATAATTGTTATATCTTGTCTATTTCTAGCACGTAACCTTTTAATAATTACCATTTATCTCTCTTTTTTTCCTAAGATTTTTGCATAATGGATTGTAATCCTATGTTGTTTTGTAAATATTCCCTGTTTTATTGTTAATGGTGTTATGTGCTTTAAAATATTCATAGCCAGTAATTATTATATAAATATTTTCTGTTAGAGGTAGTGTTGTAAATATTCATATGGATGTGTGGAATGTACAATTTTCTAATAACCAGAGTTTCAATTTTTTTTTCTTAGTTCTTATATAATTCATACCTCGTATTGTATAGCAGTACGCTCAGATAGCTGGGTTGCTATCTGAAATTAATATTGTGATATCTTTTTTAAATCTTTCAATAAACGGGAGTCTTAGTAAACATAATTAGCCAGGCAGGGCTTGTTGTGCTCAAGCCATTAGGTAAGCCTCCCAGCCTGGTCAGAACTTCAACTTGAACTTATATCCTCCAAATCTTATCTGTTTACTATTGCAGCTTTACAAGCAGAGACTCTGCAACTTTTGAAAACGAAAGATATATTGTTGAATGAACCCTCCTTATATTTTGTTCCTGTATATTTACAAAGAACATGTACTGCTGTTTTTAATAAATTCGTTCATGATTTTCCAACTGACAAATTGGTTATTAAACTATCAATCTCAATAAATAACCACTCATTAGAAACAGTTATTCGAAAAGAAAGTATAATTTTTAATGCAATATAACGTATTAAAGATATAGAAATAATTTCATTACTTAATTTAGGTAGATAAAAATATGTATTGCAAATTTTTGATATTTTAACGGAAATAGATAACAGCTTTAAATATTCGAATTAAAAATTACAGTTCCTTCTGCTTAATTATTTTGTTATACTGAAGAAATTTTACTATAGAAGTGGAAGTGGAAAGGGAAAAAGCACCAACGCTGAACTAATTCAAACAAAATATTTATTGACCTTTTCTGTATTAAAGCATGCTAAAGTACATATTCTGTAAAATTACATTTCTAATTACGAAATATATTTATAGAAGATTTATAAAATAATTTCTCCTTTGTTTTTTTTTTTTTTATATAAAAGCTCTATTCGTGCATTGTAGTTGCATGAAATTTTGCATTGCTAACTAACTGTAAATCCAACAAAATGAACAATGTGTTCAGTTCTCGCTTAGCTATCAATGCAAAAATTCAAGCAACTAAAATATTCAATATTTCGAGTTTATGTCTACTACAAGCATTATATACATACAACTATGTTTGCGTTATAATATATTTATGTTACTTTACATTATTGCAATAAATAAACGCTTATTGTTACGTCACGGGATTATAGTATCGTCATGTGAAATTTATTCTGTTATAATTCATTTTGAAAATAATCAAAAAAGGTAATTTAAGTAATTTTGTTTTAATTAGATCTGATTAAAAGTGTATCTATGACCTATTTCATAGCGTAATCATCAGCTTAATCTGATATTTAGAAACAAATATGTATGCCATAAAAGCGATAATGGAAAACATAAATTTAGTGCTACTTTTTAGCTTCTTAATAAAGACGGGCACTTTTGCGCTTTATGATAGAGATATACTACTTTATTATATATCAGCAGGATTTTAATTTGTCTTTGCATGTACGTATTTAACACGTATTTGCAAAAAAAATGCTTAACAACGTAGCATTACGTAAATTGCATTGACTCGAAATATTAGAATACACATAGATTCGTCTGTATGATATAAACAAGAAAGAAAAAGCATGCGTCAAGCATAGATTATGGAACACTTCCCAACACATTCAGAATAATGTAACAAAACTTCATAGTTTAATAAATTAAAATATTAAGTCTAATTCAGCCATATGGAAACTCATAAAGCATTTGAAAACCGAATTTCATCAGTTCCCATCTACAATCGGAAAATTATACAAATACTCTGAGCAGCACTGAATAGGATTAAAACAGTTAAATTTAAAAGCGCAGATGAAATTGAAAACGCACTTGAGCAATTATTACTCAAAGACAGTATTGTAAACGATTTATTTTGTGTGTCCCTGTAAATGAACGACAAATGCTATGAATACTCTATTCTGTAGTAATGATCTTGTAGTGAAATTCAGTGATTTATATCAGTTTCAATACATATAATCTGCAAACATATAATCTACAATACATATAATCTGAATATAATCTGCAAACGATTTTCCCCCATATACCATAATGTAATGGAATTTTTTGTGTAGCCCTGTAAATGAAATATTAATACCACATACTTCATATGCAATACCAAACATGGTTACGTGACCCTAAATATGCATTATCAATTGCATGAAAATCCGAGTATATTTACGGGCGTTAGAGCGTGGACAGATGGACAGACGGACAGACAAACCGAATGCATAAACACTTTTCAACTTTGTTGGTAAATTTGTATTAAATTTCTATATTTTCAACAGAAAAAAAACACACACATACACCTTTACATAGAGAGAGAATGTATAATTTCTTTTGTATTTTATTTAATATGTATTCGGAAATCAGCAACTTTCTTTGACATGTTTTAAGCACTTTGTAACTTAACGCAGTAACATTTCTTAAATTTGCTAGATGTGAAGTACCATGATAACACTTGTTTGTCAAAAACAAAGCAAATAAAGTAAAATCAAATATTATTTAGATGCATTTGTTAAATGTTTTGCATTTAAATTAACAGGATACAGTTATAAGACATAAGAGAAAAAAAAAGATATATTTTTCATAAAACTAAATATATATATATATATTTACAGAAATGTTTACTGTTGCCAACGCTATATACAATTTTTATTCTTCAAACTAGTTATAATTGTGTTATCAAAGAAAACTTTCTATATATCCAAGATAAATTTACTTTTCCTTTCCTATTAATCAGCAATGTTAATTTATACTTCTTTTTAATGCAAATGAACAAAACACATTTTCATTATAAATTCCACTAAGTATTTTGATATCTCAAAAGAGCTAATGTATTTCAATTGACTAAATAGAAAATCTTTATATTTGATTTCATGATTTCTTTTCATACTGAATAAGAAAATTATTAATAACATGATTTCAAAAGATTTCGAAATTAAAAAAAGTAAGGTTAAATATTATTTAATAGTAACTTTTCATAAATTTACATCTTACATTTTACGTTAACTAAAAACGTTCTTTTCATTTAATTATGAAATGTTGACTACTAAAGAGCAATAACTATTTAAAATTGTTTTATTGAGGTTGTGGTGAAGTGTTCGATGCTTTCACCATTCTCATCTCGTACAAGTTCAAGTATAACGCCTGATCTATTTCCTGAGTTCTTTGTTAGAACAATTATGTTAATGTAAAATATAAATAAAAATTACAATACACTCTCACTTATTTCCACAAATTATTACGTAATAAAACACTCCACATGAGTGTATAAAATCCTACTCCGTATACACCACTAAGTGGTTACACACCACACTTTCCAAATCTGAGTCTAACTGTCCTGCTTTCCTCGCTAAAAATCACTATCTCCCTTTTATTCTCTTGACCCAGCCAGAGCCCTGAAGAGCTTCTCTCCTATTGGTCAGTCATGACATCGCCTTTGTTTTTATCCAATCCCCACAATTTCTTCAAGAGGTAAAAATTTACAATTTCAAAAACCCTTGGACATTTCTCAAGATGAATCTTCTCCCTGAATTTCTTTCATCAAAAGGCTATTGTACTGCCCGGAAATATTTGCTGACGGGTCTTTAATTGTCGAAAGCAAGATGGCAAATTGTTATGATGATAATTCATTTCGAAATAGGCAGGGTGCATTATTTCTGTATTATATCCGTATGTATTCAGTTTCTGTATTCCGTATGTATGCAGTTTTCGTTTTCGGTGACATGGCTCTGTACATTTATTTGCATACTTCAGCGGATGGGGTGTTAATACTTGTTTTGCAATAATGTAACTACAAATTAAACGTAATCTACTAAAATTTTAAAACAATGGTGAGCTTGTGAGAAGAAGTTGATACAGAAGCATTTATATTTTAAAACAACCTTTTAAAAATATTTTTTGCTTTAAAAAAAAGAAAAACTCTCATTTATATTAAATGAAGTTGTGGAATTAAATAAATCTATTTTATGTTTCAACTATATCCCTTAACCGGAAACGTGTAAATACCATGCACAAACACAAATGCGTCTGTGAGCATGCTAAATTTAAAAAAAAATGCTATAAAATTTAAAAAAGAAAGCAACTCTTAATAATTTTCCAAATATTGAAATTAAACATTTAATCTTAAATTGTAATCCATTAACAGGACCTATTTTTTAATATAACAGCATAAAAATAAGTTTTGAATGTCGAAGACAGAAAAAAAAACTTTGAAATTACACATTATAGTTCAAAATATCACTATATGGTTTTCTATATATAATTAAATAAATGAAATTATTTTTATATTTTTCGGTACAATTTGAATTATAAAAAATATTAAGCGGTAAATGTAACAAAACATTTAACAGTAACTATTGTAGCACGTTCTAAATATCTGCATTTTGTATGCAATCATTACATTTAGGTTTGGAGGGTTGCAGTCATACTGGCTTCTGGCACTGTACACACAGGTATTTTGTCATTCTATAGTTTGTTCTATGACATAAAAAATATGCTTTGAGTTTAAGCCTTATTAAGTCATCACCTACCTGTAGAACATTTTCAACAGATTTTTAGAGAATGCGAGCTATTACAAAGCGCAATTCCCGGAGTAGCGATACCGGGTACCGGGGTAGTCCCGGTGACGATTTTCTAGTCGCTTCTCCATATGCTCCTGAACTAGTGTGGAAGCTATGACTTTGCATATACGGATGTTTTCTTTATTTCTTCATTTTTCTTGAAACACTGGTGTAAAATATGTGACTTAACTACTGACACGTCTATAATTCGAAAAAAAAGCTAAAGTCCATGCGTGTGTTCGACGACTTCAGGAATGTTTTGCACATTTTTCATCAAAGCCATCAACGCCACATTTGTTTAAATTATAATAAGCTATAATTTCTGGTTTTTCTGTTTCAGTATCAATAAATACTCGGTCATGCGTTAAATAAATTAGAACAGTTGATTTACGTTTCTTGCTTCCATGCGAAATTAACGTACATTCCTCTCGAAACCCATATAATGTTGATCCAACATCTTTTGTTTTATAAAGTAGAAATTTGGACGGAATTTTTCTTTTGTTTCTGTTCATTGTACCGACGTGTGTTAGATTTTTTTTTCAAAAATATGTCTAAAAGCTCTATGGAAGAGAGCCAGTTATATGCTGTGACATTTCGATTACTTCCAAAAATAGATGGAGCAAGCCGCAAAACATAATACTTTGACTTAGAAAATGTTTTGTATTGTGAGTTCAGCCACATTGTGAGTTCAGTCTTTACCACAATATATATATATGCCTAGTAAAACTGTCAGAGCCATTATTTTTATTTCAAATTTAGGTCCGGGACACAAAGATCTTTAAATTTTCTAAAAATATTTTATTGCAGCAAAAAACTTCCGCTTTTTCCTGCTTAAAATGACATATAAATCATGTTTATATTCTTATTATAACAGAACATATTAATTTTTTCGTTTTGGTTTGTTTTCAAAATCTAGCTTTCTAGCAATGGTGGTCATGAAAATAACTTCCTGTGAAATTGCGCTTATCTTCGTGATAGGTTTTTTCATCATTTATCATATTTAAATTGTTATAACTCAAGAACCGTTAAAGATATATTGTTCAAACTTGTAATATGTCTTTTTCAATTAGTTTAATTTAATTTTGATTCAGCAAATTTAAAAAAAAAATATTTACTTTTGAAAATATGATTTTTTTTTAAGTTACATCTTTTTTTTACTTTAAATATTTTTAATTTTTTAAATTAATATTTTTTTAATGCTGAATCTAAATTAAAACTTATATATTTTTGTTTATTTAAATGATAAAAAATTCTACAAAATTTATTTCGAGTTATATCGATTTTAAATTGCCCCTCTTTTTGATAAATTTTAAATTTAATTTTTTTTTTAAATTATGAGAAGTTTTATCATGTGATATTGTTTATAAATGATATGGTTAACCATCACAAAAAAAATCAAAATTTTAACTCAATAAATAAAAATTATTTTAAAATGTGTCCCCGACTCAATTAAGCATATATATTTTAAAGCGAACTTGTCCTCTGAAATTAACAAGCATTTCGTCCACCGTTGTCAACTGACTTATTCTGTAGACAGCTTGGCAATTTCTATGAAAGTGTTAAATATAAAGGAAATAGATCTTGTCTCATTCGTTCTGATCTGTCTGCCGGATTGCCAAACCTCAACACTGAAAGAACTAATGCAAATATTTTTTATACTCATTATGGCTCTAAATATATCTCTCCCTGTTCCATCCGTCGCAAAAAGTGTTTCAATGTTTTCATGATTTGTGTTGAATATCGATGGGAATATTAGCAGACCAAAAAAGGTTTTCATTTCAAACAAATCTGTATCTTTCATATTACTCATCTGAGTTCAGATTTCATTCGCATTTCAGTTATTTTATGGTTTGTTCATTCCACAATAATCAGTAACATATGATTTGTAAATAACAGATACCAGGCAGAAAATGGATCTGTCTTTTCTTCGAGATAGCTAGCTTTACCTCTTAAAACTGGCACTTTTATGATTATATTTTGTTTTCTTGTTCTTGACAAGGGGCAAACTTCTAAAACAGACCATCGGTACCCAATTTTCCTTAAATATATTTTGTATCTGCATATGTTACTTTTTCACCATCTCTTATATTTTCATTTTCGCTCTTATCAGAATTTTCTTACAATATTGAGTCACTTTCGTGTTCAAAATATATTCAGCATGTGTAATACTTCGAACATTGTTTGTGTCACTTCCTACTTAATAAAACACTGTCAAAATAGTTTCTTCAAAGTCTTTAACACCATCGCGTACCCGCTTTGTCAGCACGGTCATTTCAATATCCCAGAGAAAAAAATTACAAAAACGGAAACACTAAGGGTTAGACTGCATGTTAAGATTGAGGATGCGTCAATTTTTGTGTAAAACATAGCTGCCAACATCTTACGCTTTTTTGTATCACAAAAATTTTATAGTAAATTTTACGTTTTTAAATCGTCGTAATGTGCCGATTAAGTAAAGCAAAAATTTCTGTTAATTTTTTGTGGTACAAAAAAAGCGGAAGAGTTGGTAGCTATGGTAAAGGGGTGCTATGTAGACGCAATCATGTCACAGACAATACGTTTCTGGTTAAGGGATATACTTTCAGAAATTGTAGAAATGCGACAACAGCTCTAAAAAAAATATATTGCTTCTTTAAATTATTATTAAGTGTCAAGAACTATGCAAATTTGCAGCATATTTCGATAATTATTTAAAATATTTGCAAACAATGTCATTTAATGTTTATTTTTCATGTCTATTTTTAATATTTTAGTCATTATTTTTAACTCTCCATCACTCGCGCCTGTTTTTGTCACACGATCACTCGCGGGGGTGTTGTAAACACCCCAAACTTTTTATTGCAATTTTCAAGTTATAATGAATTATAATAAATTTTTCATCTACTCATAATTAAAGTAACTTACTTTGATTTATTATAAATAAAAATAATTTGGAAATACAAGAAAAATATAATTTTATAAAAAATAGATAAAAAAACTTTACATATACTACTACATTACAGTCAAATTTATATAAAAAATATTTACATTTACTACTTATATTACTTATACTCAAAAAATATTGGATAATGACATTTATTTGCTATATTATAACATACATTAAGATTTGTTTATGCGTAATGATTTAATAATATTATTCTTTAAAACAATTTGGGCAAATGGAAGACATGTGTTTTAAGCACATATTTTTTTTGCAAGAAACACAGTAGCAGTTAGTTTTTATGTCCTTTAATCGAGGGCACATCACACAACGACCTTTCTTTGGAGGGTTGGTGTTTTCGAAACTTGTATCAGGATTTAAGCTTCTTTTCAGGCTTTTATTGATATTTGGATTTTGTGCTCTTTCATCTATGTGAGGTTGTATAAGGCTGAATCCAATTTCTTCTATGAACTTCGAACGTGGTATTTCTGTATTTGGATACACAGAATAGTTTAATACAAAAGCATTAATTCCTGCTGTATTTAGTAGATGATAAAATAATCGAAGCGGCCAACGATTACAAATTCTTGATACATCATAAGTGTTGCACATTTGATCAGCTGTATCAACTCCACATTTAGTAGAATTGTAAAATTGTACAATTTCAGGCTTCATAACTCCGGGCTTTGTTTCGATTAATGTGTCATCATTGTAATGCATTGTAGATAGAAGAATTACATTTTTCTTTTTTTTCTTACAATAAGAAACTATAGTCATGGGCACCTTATTATGAAAGCCAAATACTGACGTACCCGTCTCTTGTTGCTGTATAAATTGTTTCGGCAACTGCTTTTTATTTTTTCTTAGTGTACCAACCAACGTTAGCTTCTTTTTCAATAATTCCTCAGCCAATGGAACACTCGTATACCAATTATCACATGTAATGTTCCTTCCTGAACCATATATACTTCCACTTAACCTCATAACTATATCTAAGGTGGTATAGGAAGTTTTAAATGGTCCATCAGGTTGAGTACCAACATAAGGTTCAAATTTTAAAGTATAAAATGTTTTAGCATCACATAACGCAAATAACTTTAAACCGTATTTTACTGGTTTATTTGGAATAAACTGTAAAAATGGGCAACGTCCTCTAAATTTGAGCAACTGCTCATCAATCGTCACGTATTCACTTACTGAATAATATTTGGCACTATTTTCGTTAAACTTTGAAAATATGTCTCTGATATGAGTAAATTTATCCAAAGATTTTCTTTCATCACGATCTAAAACATTATCAAAACGAATACAACGTAATAGAAACGAGAAACGATTATAAGTCATTGTTTTGTGAAATATATTAATACCAAGACGGGAAATATTCCATAAATCGCTCAATTTCCTGTGACTAGATTTACATAATCCAGCAAGAACTAATAAGCCAATGAAAGCATTTATTTCGGTTTCATTTGTCACTTTGCAGTCTCTTTCTCTGGAAAAATTTGATTGTATTTTATTTATATACACATTTGTGTGCTTAACCACAGCTTCGATTATATCATCTGATATAAGCAGTTTGAAAAATTCAATAGGTGTTTTACAAGACATAGCAGCGCCTTTAGCACCCGGCAAGTGAATAACTATGTTCGAAGAACGCGTACGTATAGAAGTTTTACCTTTTTTCTTGTACCATTTCGTGATTTTATCCTTTCCTAAGTAATACGGAGAGTCAGACTGTAGTTCGATATCTGAATCGTGTTCCGATATTTCATCAGGTTCTTGTTCTGATTCCGAGTTGTGATCAGAACATTCCTCAAAGTATTCATCATCATCCGAAAAAGTATTATCTGTACCTGCTACCTCATCATCTTCAGAATCTGATGAAACAGAAGCCAAAAGATGCCGCAAACGCTGTTGCTCCATTTCCCACGAAGATTTCGACATTTTCTAGAAAAAATGGCAAAATATCGATGTAAAAGACTCAAAATAAATTAAAATAAAACAAAAATTATTCATAAATTTAATTATTATTATGATAAAAATAAAATAAATCTGCAATATAGCTTACCTTAATTGTGTTTTCAGTCAAAAAATATTCCTTGATTACTCGCGGGGTGTTCTCAGCACCCCGTTGGAAAATTTTCACGTCCTCACTGCTTCGGAAAATATGGTAGAATGAACATCTGTCGTCAGTAGGCGTGGCCTCTAGGAATGTGCAGCTACTGAAAATATTTGACCTTGAGCTTGAAAAACTCTGTACTTGTGCGCATGGTTTTACATGTTGTTCAGAACACCCCACGCGAGTAATGGAGGGTTAAATAAACAATTTGAATATTTCAAAATGAAGAAAAAGCATTGCACTGACACATAAATATGTTCTTGAGAATTATTTACTATTGGAATCATGGCGCTACATATTTAATAAAACTGGAAGCCAGCAATAAACTCTAGTCGGCAGTAAAAAATAATACTCCGCCCCCTATCTCCTCTGAAAAGTATCATGATGATGAGCAATGAAGAAATATTTCAAAATACATATTTTTCTTTAATTTTATTAAAATTTATTAACCTTCAAATTTGAATAAGTTAATTAAATGAATGTGATCGTTTAACAAGTTTTAATTATCAACGCAACACTATGATTTGTTTTATAAAATTTCAGCCTTTTTTAGCATTACATCCAATTTCATATGGGGCAAAGTCCGGATTGAAAGTGTTAGTTTCTGTTTTATAAGAAATCCCCAGACCTTCTAATCATGTGACGTGCTAACTGGCTAGAACAGAAAATAATGGTGTTTTTTGTGCATGGGATGAATAATGTCTTTCAAACTTGGTTATTCCATTAAAAATATGAGAGAGAAGGAAGTTCACTGTTTTCCTCATACAAGTAGGATTGCTCGGAAGAAAAAATGCCGTTTGGTTAATCTTAGATCAATGTATGCACGAAAAAAAAATCTGCCGCAATAAATAACAGTTTGGTCACCAGATTAAAAAAAAACTTGTTCGACAGATAAAAAAACTTGATCTCCGTTGGCAATTTTGCGACCGCATTTGCGAAACCCGCGTTGAAGGTTTAGAAGTAGTAATGTTGTCACTTCTTAGAGATATATGATTTGTGTTTAAACATATCAATACAAAATCGCTTAACAGGTTAAAATTTTGGGGAGCAGCGCTTTATCTTATTGCTATAAGAATTTTAAATATGGCACTTAAAAGTAATGATGTAAAATTTTAAGTGACGCTATGCTATTAATTAATGTATATACATACATTTATATTATTTATTTCATTATTTTATCTTTGTTTTATTTATAATTGCATGTGTAAGGATTACGTTAAATTTAAAAGTATGTATAAAAATTTATTCATTGATGTTTTATCATTCACATCTTTCATAAATTCAAAATATGAGTTTTAAAAGATATCATATAAAAATTTAAGTGATGCCTTGATGTAGCTTTAAACAATGTGTTTTAAAATTCAATTTCAATTATTTTCGGTTTGGCTAAATATATTTACACATGTAACCAAAACTTTTAATTTACCAATACGCTGTTAAAAATATCACTCCCACTGAACCTATACAATGCACTTTAAGGTATTTATATGAAAGAATTGATTTATCTTTTGTGCAACGCAATCGAAAATCAAAAGTAAAATTTATGTAAATGATATCTGTGCGTCATATTATCCAATTGCATTCATTTTGTATAGTTTAGATACAATGACGCACAGATATCATTTACATAAATTTTACTTTTGATTTTGGTTTGCGTTGCACAAAAGATAAATCAATTTTTTCATATAAATACATTATAGTGCATTGTATAGGTTTAGTGAGAGTGATATTTTTAACAGTGTATTGGTAAATTAAAAGTTTTGGTTACATTTGTAAATATATTTAGCGAAACCGAAAACAATTGAAATGGAATTTTAAAACAAATTGTTTAAAGCTACATAAAGGCTTCACTTAAATTTTGATATCATATCTTTTAAAACTCATATTTTGAATTTATGAAAGATGGGAATGATAAAGCATCAATGAATAAATTTTTATACGTAATTTTAAATTTAACATAGTCCTTACAAATGCAGTTATAAATAAAACAAAAATAAAATGATGAAATAAATAATATAAATGTATGTATATATACATTAATTAATAGCATAGCGTCACTTAAAATTTGATATCATTATTTTTAAGTTCCATATTTAAAATTCTTATAGCAATAAGATAAAGTGCTGCATCACAAACTTTTAACCCGTTAAGGGTTTTTTGTATTGATATCATTACTTTTTTTAGGTTAATAAAAGGTTTTTAGGTTAATGAAAACGTAAAAACAAAAAAATATATATATATTAAAGACCAATGGTATGAACTCATAATCGTGATTTCCATTCACCTTTAATTCTCGACCCCCCTCTTAAAAAATCATACTTATATACAAAATGGGTTTTTTTATGGCTTGTTTCATAGATATAAAGCTTTATTAAATTTTACTACGTAAATGTTTACTTTTTTAAGAAGAATATCAAGAAATATTATTCTTTAAACCTTTTTATTTAAAATACAATAATTTCTTACTAATAAAAGTAAACAAATCTATCTAAATCAAATTCTAACCTACGATGTTTTGCTTCTTTGTGTCCATCTGTCGAAATTCGCGATACTTTTCTGTAATATTTTTTTATCCGAAATTTTCAGACTGATGATCGATTTTTAAGTGTTTTTGGAACCGCATGCTGTACATTTTCAGATAATTCTGTGAAAATGTCTAACAAAAATCAGAATTTTCAGTTTATTTGTTTTCATTTTAATGCCTGTAGAGTCATATTTGCAGACAATAAACATCACTTATCATTTATTACAAACTGTTATGGAAAAAGAAGTATCGAGTTTCATCCCTGTATACATATAAACTTGAATTCAAATTCAAAACAGACCGCCATAACGTACAAATTGAGTTTTCAGATGTTCATTTCGCGTTAGATTGTATGTAAAGAAACCTTAATCGCTAAAAATATGTTAAATTTTGTTTTAAAAACTTGCTGTCCTCAAATATTGCTGCGTAAAACACTTAAACATTAGCAAATTTTCGAAAATGGCATGAAATAATTGTCTAACAGAAATAAGAATTTTCAGCAAAATTTTTGTTTTCATTTTAATAAATGCCTCTAGAGTTAAATTTTCAGAAATAAACAAAACTTATCATTTATTATAAACTGATATTGAAAAAAAAAGTGTGTCGAGTTTCAGCCTGTATACATATAAACTCCGATTTAAATTCAGCGCAGACCGCCATAACCTAAACAGTGAGTTTCCAGATGTTAATTTCCCATTAAACTGCGTTTAAACAAACACAATTGCTACAATATGTTAAATTTTGTTCCCAAATATTGCTGCATAAAACACTTAAAAATTTAAAAAAAAATCAAAAATAGCATGAAATAATTGTCTAACAAATCAGAATTTTCAGTTATTTTTGTTTTCATTTTAATAAATGCTCTAGAACCACATTTGTTGACAATAAACAACTTTCAACCTGTATACATATTATACTCTAAATTCAGCGCAGACCGCCATAATCTACAAATTGAGTTTTCAGATGTTAATTTCCAATTAGATTGCATTTAAACAAACCTAATTGCTAAACATATGTAAAATTCTGTTTTAAAAGCATGGTGCTGTCAAATACTTCTCTTTAATCAGCTTAAAAATTCGAAAATTTACAAAATATGTCAACATGTCGAACAAAAATCCAAACTTTTCATAAAATTTTTGCTTTCATTTTACTAAATGCCTCTATAGTCACATTTGTTGACAATAAACAACACATATCATTTATTACAAACTGACATTGAAAAAAAAAGTGTCTAGTTTCAACGTGTATACATATAATCTCTAAATACTATGCAGACCGCCATAATCTAAAAATTAAGTTTTTTTAATGTTAATCTCCCATTAGATTGCATTTAAACAAACCTAATTGACAAAAATATGTTAAATTCTGTTTTAAAAGCATGATGCTGTCAAATACTACTGCTTAATCAGCTTAAAAATTGGAAAATTTACAAAATATGCATGAAATATGTGAAAATGTCGAACAAAAATCGAACTTTTCATTAAATTTTTGCCTTCCTTTAACTAAATGCCTCTAGAGTCACATTTGTTGACAATAAACAACGCTTATCATTTATTATAAACTGATATTGAAAAAAAAAGGTGCCTAGTTTCAACCTGTATACATATAAACTCAAAATTCCACGCAGACCGTCATAATCTAAAAATTAAGTTTTTTTATGTTAATCTCCCATTAGATTGCATTACGCAAACCTAATTGCTAAAAAATATAAATAATTCTGTTTTAAAATTATGATGCTGTCAAATACTACTGCTTAAGAAGCTTAAAAATTGGAAAATTTACAAAATATGGATGAAATATGTGAAAATGTCGAACAAAAATCGAAACTTTTCATTAAATTTTGCCTTCCTTTTACTAAATGGCTCTAGAGTCACATGACAATAAACAACGCTTATCATTTATTGCAAACTGATATTGGAAGAAAAAGTGTCTAATTTCAACCTGTATACATAAAAACTCTAAATTCAACGCAGACAGCCATAACCTGAAAATTGGGTTTTAAGATGTTAATTCTCCATTAGATTGTATCTAAACAGACCCAATTGCTAATAATATTTTAAATTCTGTTTTAAAATATTTCTGAAGAAACCTCTTAAAAATTTGAAAATTTTCGAAAATTGTAAGAAATAAGGATGAAACTCAATGTTTTTTTTTCTAATATCAGCTTACAATAAATGAAAAATTGTGTTTATTACCTGCAAATGTGATTCTACAGGCATTTAGTAAGAGAAAAACAAAAATGTATATGAAAATTCTGATTTTTGTTCGACATTTTCACAGATTTCTTGCACTTTTTGAAGATTTCCCAGTTTTAAAACTGCAGTATTTGAGAACACTTACTTATTACAAACTGAATTTCTTTTAATAACTATGTTATGATTATTATAACTCATATATTACTTACTATGATTACTATAACTCTAAAATCAGCTTTTAAAAGAAAAATTAATGAATTGGGTTTGTTTACATGCAATCTAATGGGATAGTCAACATTTGAAACTCGATTTCTGTGTTATGGCTATTTCTGGTGAATTTTAATTCGAGTTGTTTATATATGTGTATAGGATATACACAAAATAACTGATAACTAAAAAAATTCTCTAAAAAAAAAAGATTTTTTTTCTTTCAAAATTGAAAAATATATATATATATAAATAACAATGATATTGAACATATATATTTTAAGAAAAATTTTCCCCATTTTAAAAAAAGAATCTAAATATTTTTTCGACAAAAAGTAGAAATCTGAAATAATAATTTCTTCATAACAAAAAAGAAAGATTATATGAATCGAAATCTGATTTAATATTTTAAAACACATAATAATTAATATTTTAATATTTAAAAAAAGATTTACTGTATATATTCAGATTTTTAACTGTAACCTAGAATACCTAAAACCACTTTGCAAATTTTATTCTGATTATCTACCTATTCAAACGCACAGCACATTGCTCTAATTGGTCAGATGGATGAAGATTCCTCCCACTTACGATGTGACGTCAAACCTACTCACTAATCACAGACGAGAAAAGTATCAGAGAGATAGTTTACTGTTGCATTAAAGGGAAATGAAAATGTCAAATAATAAAACGAGTTTTCCTAAAAAAAAGGAAAGTGTTATTCACCCCATCTTAATCAGATTCATATTATATATCAATTTAAAGAAAATCGCCCGGGTCGTTTTCCAGAAATTGACATTAAGAATTTGTTCCATCGTTTTTACTTTTAAAATGGGTATTTAGATCTGAAAATATACTGCACGTAGAAATGTAAAAATTTCAGAATAGGATTAGACTGCAGGTATAAGACTGTTATAAAAAAATCAGAACAATAGGACCTATATCTGTTGACTTATTAAATGGCGGCTTTTCGCGTTTTCTTTGATGTCGAGTTAGCCGTATATATGAGTTCCGCCATCTACGAATTCTACTATAAGATTTTAGGCTTAAGGGTGCATCACTCGGAATACCATCGTCTTCTATGATTAAGAAAATTAACTGCGTATTGAATATATTTATCGAAAATTTCTAAAAACATGTTCTTAAAAATTTAAAAGTTTGAAACATATTACATTTCATAGAGCATTTGGAATATAAATACGAATTTTAATTTTGATTATTTTTTAAGTTTTAAAAGATAAAATATAAAATATAAAGTATTTATATTATATCTAGTTTATTTTTAATGGATTTTAAGGCTAATGTCAGACGGACTTCTTTTTATACGCTTTTTTTACTCTTACAGCATTCCTACACCTTCGTTAGCATGTGTAGGGATGGTGTAAGTGCGAAAATGGCGTGGTAAAAGACATTCGTCTGAGATTAGGCTAAGGATTTGTATAAATTAATTTATTAATGTAAACTAAAATCTTACACTCTATAATGTAAATACGTAAATAGTGTTTTCTTTTTCATGCATATTTGAAAATTCGACTGATAAAGTGATGTGATATAAAAAATGGATTAAAAAATAACCACTTTCTGATTTTCAACTCGTCTGTTATGGATTTGGTAAATCAAAATGCGATTCATTTAGAATAACAGTATGCAAAATTTCATCATTTCTCACTTTAATAAAAGATAGGACTTTTAAAATGGTTCCTCTACTAAGTTTGATTTTCGTTTAAAAACTTCGGAGATCTATAAAAAATTAGATAGAATGTGTGTTCGCACGTTAACGCAGATGTAAAACATAGCATGAAAATTTCCTATTTAAATGTCCTTTCACCGATAAATAAAGTTATGCATTTTTTAATGAACATGATGTACTAATGTTGAAATGATTTGCTTTACATTAATTAAAAAAACTGTTATAAGTGAATGTAATTACAATGTACAAGCTGATCTGTACAACCAAAATATGTTTAATTTTTCCTTCTAACAAATATTATCAACCTTATACATTTCATTTTTTAAACCGAAGAGAATAATTATGTCTTATCAAAAAAAGATTAAAAAGTTAAATTAATTAATATATATATATATATATATATACATATATAAGTATACTACATATTCTGATTAAAACTGTAGATGATTTTGTCTCTGAAAATTCGTTATCAATATTTCAATTATGTGTTCTGTCGAATCTTTCATGTTCCCTTAGAGATATAAAAAAAAACAATTATTTCATGATTTTAGGAAGCATCTGTAATCAAATACATTCCTTGGAGGGATATGGTATACGTGCTCCATATTTTGTAATGAAATAGCATTTTTGGAAAAACGAAATCTTGAAATATTTTCATCAAGTAAAATCATATATTCTCTATTAAAATAAAATACGAAATGTTATTAAAGTTGAAGTAAAATTTATTAAAGTAAAGAAGATTGAATCATGAAATAACTTCAGAAAATAAAACTTAATTTAAGTAATCTTTGTATTGGAAATGAATTAATTAATAATAGGAATATTTAAAAGAAACATAAAATGAATGAAACTATGATTATAAATGAAGTTAACTGCAATAAACTGTTATCGAAAACAATGAAATGCAATTAGTACCATAAGCCAAAAATCTAAAACGTCAGCGATACCAAACATTGATATTGTTATATAAATCTAACAGTATTAAATTGCGAATCTAACAGTATTCATAATGGTTATGATAGGCTCATATTGGGACCAGAAAACTGTTCGGGTACCGGCAGGTGTAACGATAACATGTGTTCTAATTTGACTATATATCTTTATAAGTATCAGTTTATATCACTGCTTATAAAAAGTTGTAAAATGTTGAGAAGTGTGGGTTTTTATTCCGGGTCTTGTTTATCAGATTTTTTGATCCAATATATGCTATTCTTAAATGAAAAATTTGACGACCGCCTTCAAAGTTGCGGAAGATATAGTAAGCTCGTGAAAATAAAGAAAAATAATCAAAGGTCAAATAAACATAAGTATTGATACAGCATGTCACTAAATTTAAAGGTTTGACAAATTAACTAAATATGTAGCAAAAGTTATGAATGAAATCGAAGATTTATATTAGATACTATATGGAGTATAACTGTGATAACTGATTGTTTCTATGATTGCAATCTATTTTATGCATTTTGGTTGCCTGTCTGTTTATTAATGAATTTTTACTTACACTTGTGCGTTACAGAGTTGTTACAACACATTTCTGTCCAATTTTTCAGCATTATTACATGTAGCATACTATGTAAGTTGCCATGCGGTTTTTACATACAGTACCTCACAATCAGCTAATTGGAATAATTACAAGTAGGACACGGCACTCGCAAGTAATATCTTTATATTGTTGATTTTTGAGATATATGGATTCAATGTACCTTATACTACGGCATGTTTATTATTAGCTTAATTCTTTTAGATAACTTATTTGCTTAGTACATATAGTTTAATACACTTAGAGGTATCTCACCACACATGTATTTTTCAAGACACCACTTTTTTCATTACTAAATATATTTAACAAAGAGAATCTAATAATTTATATTTACATCTTAAGTATTTCTTTCTTTCTATATTACGACAGTATAATTTATTATGTCAAGCCATGTGATTAAAAAAAAATGTGAATAATTTTACAAAAGGGATTGATTAAAAATCTTATCGCGTTCGTAAGTTCAGAGTGTCGATCACGAAATAGTTATGCGAGTTGGGATAAATTGATGAAATTAAATAATAATAATAAAAAATAATAAATATATATATAAATATACGATAATGTAAACTTTAAACATTCAGACGTAAAATAGAGATCATGCCGTTACGAGAGTGGACATGAGCTAAGGTTAGTTAGGGGCAACTGGGCTATGATTTTACAATGTGACTCTGGAGCTTCTGACAATTCAGCTTCAGAAAGCTAATGTTCATTTGAATTAAACTCTGAACTTCTGTAAATGTGTTCAGTTAGGTTTCCTCTATTAGACAGAAATGCTCAAAATTACATTTAAATATTTAAAAATATAAAAATATGCATATTTCATATTTCCGTCCTCAAGGGTCCAGTTGCCCCATAAAAATGGGGTAAGTGGACCAGGAGGGTCTATGTTCCACATGCGTTTATTTTTTTTCATATGGGATATCAGGTCCTGTTTGAAAAAGTGTAAACAACTTAAGAAAGATTAGACCAGGCAGATCATGTAAATTACATGTCAATAAAGAGCATTGTAAGGGAAACTTTTGCTGTCAGTGTGTCTGAAAAAAACCCTAAAAGTTAAAATATTAGATTTATTTACACCAAAGACATAAACATTATGTACAGTCGTGGGAAAAAAAGGAAAACACCCCCTACTAACTCTTCAACAAATTATTGTAGACGGAAGTTACTGGTACCGAACGATTTGAAATAAAGTCTACTTTTAAATGATGTATATAAAATTTGCTTAGGGGGGGGGGGGGGTCATCTACATATTAAAACGAACCCAAACCTCATTTTTTTTCAATGGCAATACCCAATTTTAACGAGTATTTCAAATCTTCGGTTCAAAATATGCCTAGACACCAAATTTCAAGTCATTTGAATGATAAGTTTTTGAATTATAAACATTCAAAATTTAGTGCTTCTAATGTTAAATTACATTTTCATATTTTTATTTATATCTTCTGAAATTATGCTCCTAATGTGCTAATTTTTTGTTTAGAAATAAAACTAATGTGCCCAAACATAAATACGCTGAATTTGCAATTTTTATAATTTTATGATATGAATTATGAATTATAAAATTAATATTCGAAAAAATTATGAATTGCAACCTACAATTTTTTTGATGGATTTAGATTTATTAAGTCCTGCTTTATGAAAATCCCAAATTTCACATTTTTCTTCCAAGTAGTTTTCAAATTATGCTTAAAAAACGGCAAAATGTTGGTTTAAGGGGCCGTCTATTGTTGAAGTGAGTAGATATTTTGAAATTTCTTCTGCTGCCTTGTTATCTAACAGACTTCATTGACTGCTTGAGTGGTGCTTAAGGTGCCTTGATCAAGAATGCGGCTCTCTCGGTTAGCAATCGAGAACCCAACTTCAATTTGGATACAGCCCTTAAAACACGCTCGTTTTAAAATAATTAATTTCTCGGAAACTTATGGTACGAATTGCATAAAAATTTGTTTTTAGGCTATTTGAAGGGTGTAGAGTTCATTTATGCTGTCAGAATCGGGTATTGCTATTGAAACAAATGAAGTTATGGTTCGTTTTAATATGTAGATGGCCCCCTAAGCAAATTTTATATACATCATTTAAAAGTAGACTTTATTTAAAATCGTTCGGTACCAGTAACTTTCTTCTACGATAATTTGTTGCGGAGTTAGTAGGGGGTGTTTACTTTTTCTTTTCCACGACTGTACTTTAGTATAGGTAATAAGTATAAAAGTCACATGGGTATATTAAGGAAAAAAATAGCAAGGTAAATCGATGAACAAACGGCTATGTAAGAACTTAAGTACTTTATCTGTATCATCGTACAATTTCATGGTTTGGCTATCTCGCTTTCAGGGGCAAGGTACTTGCATTCGTAAAATGTTGAAATAATTTAATTACACCAGTATTTACAAGAGAATCTATTTGAAAACAAGTAAAAGTATATTTTCGCGTATTTAATAATGGTGAAATTTTCATTATGAAATTTCGGTGCCAATGTGGCAATTAGGAATTAAAATTATGTGATGCCATAACGGCATCGCCGCCTCTCAAGGGGTCAAGAAATTTGGTTTGATACCACGCAATATGCTTTTTTTTTTAAATTTTATTACGTAATTTTATTAAGGTATTCTATAATTTTCTTTATTGTGAGCAAAAAACAATGGAGAAATTTACTTACTGTTATAAGAGAAACTCAAAAAAACTATTTATAACTATTGTGGTAACTGTATCCAGCATGGTCCAGTTACCCCGGATACATGTCCCAGTTACCCCATTCTTGAAAAATTTATGGGGTAACTGGGACACCGGGCTTACATTTGAGACATGAAGTAAATATGTATAGATACCTAATAATATTAACGTAGTTATATGCCTAATCTTTAAAAAAATATTGTTTAATAAAAGTACTTACAGTATTTTAATAGAAAACCGAGGAAGTTCAACCAAATTGATGTTGTTTTTTAAAAAAATAAACTTAAATTTTCGACAACCTATCACAGCAAAGAGAGAGTTACGATTGAGGGGACAAGGTTGTTTTAGGAAGTAGAGGTTAAGGGGCATAGTTCACAAAAGCTAAAACTTAAAATTCATCAACGGTTTTTTTATAAAATAGCCTATGGCCCAGTTACCTCATGGGTCCAGTTATCCCAACTAACCTTAATTTCTTTAAAATATATTATGCTTTTTTGTGTATGCATTATAAAATATACTACTTTACTGTGAACTGAATGAATGAATGGCACGGGAATTTAGAAAAAAATTTATTAATAACTAATAAAAAGATATATTTCACATAATAAACGAAAAATTTTACACCAAGAATTCTGGTGTTCATGTTGCATTTGGGATTAAAATTAAGTGGTTTCGTAAACATACCACCGCCCTTGAAAGGTTTAATAATGTTATTTATTCATTTCATATTTTGCACATATCGAAAGGAAATAACTTTTCTATGAACCTTGTTGTGTATTTTAGAAATACGACGTTTTAAAATTAAGTGCAACTCAGAAATGTAAAATATTTAATTTTTCTTCTCTTCAAAACAAATAATATAAACTAATTCTAATCCTACTTTCAAGAAAAGAGAATTAAAAGGAAATTAAAATAACATGAATTTAAAGATTACTAACGACAATGATATAACTACGACAAAGCGATTCTTCAGAATTTGTCTAAAAGTCAGTGAAACATTAAATTGTTACACAAAAGGAAACAAACATATTAAACAGTACCTTTAACTAACTCTCTTTTTTGTTTAATTACATAAAACATCTTAAGTGGTTCTTCTAAAATAATTAATTAAAAAGTTTATCTTTTTTACAATTAACATAATTGGTAGTTCTGGGAATAAATCTAATTGTCTTAAAGTTAAACTAAGATTCTATTGAAAACAACAATAATTTAAAACGTAATTTGTGAAGTATTGTACAAAGGATGCTGAGTCTCTAGTTAAATCTGTTTCGATTTAATTTCCGAAGATTTATATGCTGATAACTTTAAAAATTACTCTTGACGTGCATTACCTTTGACGTAAATCTCTAAATATGCATATATATATATTTTTTGTGTATTATTCTAAATATTTTAGGTAATACTAAAAATTATGTTTACACTTTACTTGTGTTAAAAAATGTTTTAGAAAATCGAGAAAAGCGAGTAGAGATAATAGTCACGAAATGCCTATTTATGAAATGTAATTCACCAATCTGCGTTCTATGAAATAATAATTTAAACACATTTTAAAAATCTTTTAAAAATAATTTGTACATGTAATTTCGAAACTGAAAATATCGAGCCATAAACTGATAGCTATAATAAGCAACTTGCTTACAATTATGAAAAAAAATGCTTGTTTGCCTATTTTTTTTTAGTTATTTAATAAGCGCCAATTGCATTTTTTTTACGGAAGAATGATTTGGCGTTTTTTGTGATACTGTGGTTACTTTGTGATTAAGAGGGCAGAGGACCTTTGAGTTTGAAGAAACAATTGAAACTTCTTTAAATTATGCGTAGAGAAAAAAAGTTTTGGTAAAAGCCCTTTGGTAAAAAAAAAAAAAAAAAAAAAAAAAAAAAAATCACCCTTACGTCAAGGGTATTACGTCAAGGCACTTTAAAAACGCATCACTTCATAAGTTATATGGCTATTAATTGAAATTTCTGAAAAATGTAAATCTATATTTATTTTAATACATTTATTTTTTCTAACTCTTGAATAAATATTAATAGTGTTTATTTTGATTAATAAAACCCAATTTAAAAGATTTAAAACTAGCATTAAACAATAATTTTGGTTTAATGTTCCTAGCAATATATAAAGACAATAAATTTCGAATAATAATAAAAAAAAAAATACGTCAATAATAACATCCACTTTATGTGTAAGGGCGTATCTTACTCAGTTCATAATTGCTTTATTACTTGTATTTTGTTCGTTTTTTTTATTGTTAAGCCGATGATGTAAATGGTAGCTTTTATACTGTATAATTTTTGCAATTAATTGGACTATGTGCTCACGATTTCTGTCAATCAATTATAGCAGGTTGTTGCAGAAAATGTCCCCTCTAATAAGAGAAGGAAGAGTTAAGTGACCAGTGAGGGCAAACTGGCCATTTCAGTTTTTTCTGCTGCATAGTTCCCCCGCGAAGCTGGAACAGTGCGAAACAGACGTCACAGGTACTGGTAATATTATATTAATTTTTAACACGTTAAGCGCCACGTCAATAGTCACCGGTGACTGACGCTGAACTTTCCTTTTAGAACTTGTCATTCACCGATGAGTGATGATCTAAAATACGATATAAAACTAAATATATATCTATTGTTCTCAGTAATTACTGGAGTTTTTTTTTTTTTTTTTTTTTTTTTAAATTACAGGATTATACTTTCTAAAAAATTACTTAAAACATTGTAAATTTTTCAGCTTCAGTTTATGTGGCACTCAACGTGTTAACATTTATGCAATTGATAAATAAATCTCCCCGGGCTTTACTTTTCTAACCCTCTTGAATGTTTACAACTTTTACAGGTAATATTGTCTGAAAATTTGAAGTGGAAGGCTAAATTTGTCTAGTTTTTAATTTGTTTTATTGTGTTTTTGCATTTTTATTTTAGGCAAATGGTACAATTTCTTGATTATAGTTAATAATATTTCGTGTTATAATTATTTTCTCATATACTGTTTGATCAGTATGAAAATATCCATTTAAACTATGTGTGTTTAAAAAAGGAAAGTCCTGTAGATGAAATTCTAGACCACTGTGTTTGTAATGGCGCCATTCCTGGCGAAGTGGCCACGAAGAGATCGACCAAAATGGCAAGATGGCTACTTTTCCCGGAAACGATTTTGTATTCATTTTTTGTAACAAAATACAACTAAAAACTATTTTGTTTGAAAGACAGAATGAAAGTTGGAGTAATAACTTCTTCAGAGAAAGGCTTACTCTCGACATTTCCAGTCTGCATATCTGCTGGTGAAATTGCATTCATCCATTCATCATATAAATACTCATTACTTGTAAAGATAACATAAAATAAAATATTTCAAAACCTAATACTTATTCTTAATGTGTGTTACCTTAGCTTTTGTTGATTAAATATATATCCTGAATGAATATGATTTGTTCATTTTCCTATGCTGGCCACTTTGCTCAGTCTAGTCAAATAATGTAGTCATTTTGTCATTTTACTTTTAACCCTTAAATGCCTGATTTTTCAAAAATCCTTGTAATAATGTTTTTAGGCTTTCATTTTTTAAATAAATCATGAGAAAAATACTTAAAAAAATCCTATTTTGATTTAAGTATAGTTTACGGCTAAAATACAGTTTGTTACTAATCGGCAATACTGTTGTTTAATTGAAAAAATAATTTCAATTGATAAAATTCTATAATATTAAACACACAAGGATTTTAGGAACTATAATAAGAAATAAATTTTACTTGCTCACTGCAGGTCAAAGTAGGGTATTTCGCAAGCTCCCAAACAAAACAAAACGGACAAGTAGCAACATTTGAAAAAATAAATCTATCTTTATTCTTAAACAGCACGAATGTTGTCATCTACATGTTGAAAATCGATTTAATATTATTTTCAGAATGTATTTTATTGGCAACATTTTATTCCACCATTCCATATGGTTGGAAAAAATTCCCCTTTCGAAATGAATTTTTTTTTAACTCAGCAGCAATCGCGAAGTTTGAGGAATATTACTATATTTATTATAGAGGTATTTACAAAATTTTGCCACAATTCGTCTTTATCAGGATTTGCTGACTTTAAAAGACCTATAATTTTGAAATGATGTAAATGGGAAAAAAATTCTTGCAAAAGTTCAGAAAATAGAAAAAGCATTTTGCTGAGTTTTATGGTATTATAGTGTCGAAACAATTTCGTACAGAAATCTTTACAATGCATTCCTTGTTGAACAAAAAATAAGGATAGCCAAAGCTTCAAAAAAAAGTATATCATAAAAGTAACTCTGAGACTTTAAATATTTTGTTGGAGTAAATGAAACAAATTATACAGAAAGAATTATATATTATTGCGTTAAAAATCACATGTATGTTTTTAAATATAGGTTTCTTTTTATTTTATAATAAATGACTTTTATAGCAACAAAATAAAATTACAGATTGTCCAGCAGAAAAACAAAAGTTACATCTTTCCTTCAGTGTAAAAAATGATTTTAATAAGCTTACTAAAATATACTTTTTGAACTTGGCAAAAATAAATTAATTATGCACGTTAAAGCAAACTTTGTATCAATTGTTAATTAATCTGAAGAATTATTTGATTATAACGGTACGCTAACAAATGTCAATCATCAGTTTTTGTTGTTCAAATTTTCTTTTTCTTTTTCAATTAAATGTTAGTATTTTGGGACAGAAATTTTAACCTTATCTAATGTCAAAATTTCAGCAATTATATAACGCAAAAATAGCTTGTCACATAAAGTTGTGCCTAAACAATAATAATTAGAAACAACATATTTGGACAATAATAATCAGTTTTTGCTAATATGGCGGGATTTGTTAGCTGAGAGTTTAATAATGCATGGACTGGGCTGAAATCTCGATCTCCGCGAATGAAATGTATCTGGCTTCAGACATATATACCAGTGGAAGCTGAAATGCAGAGGACGAAATATCCCAGACAGAATACATGAATTCTGATGAAAACAGAAGCACAGTCAACTAAATATATTGCTTTGATAATAAGAAGATAAATGAAAATTAACAAAACATAAATTAATGTCTGATTCTTCAATTATCTTTCATATACTAATGATTTTTTTTAAGTCAATGTCGCTATTTTGTCTTTTACAGCGTATATATTTATAATGCAACGAAAAAATAACCAACATTTTTTTAAGTACTTTTCTAAAGGATATTTGTGGAAATCATTCAAATTCGTGTACGGAATAGGGAAATAAAACAAAGTAATAACATAAAAAGATTCATGCTAAGTGAAGAAAAGAGTAATGGATTTCACTGTAAGATAACTTACGATTTTGTCAGGCGCTGAACGATCTTTTATAAATATATACTCTGAACTTGGTTTGGCAGCTCTCCAATACACGCAAACTTGTTTCGCCAAAAAAACACAAATAATATTTCTATCTGAGTAAGATTTATAAAACAAACTTTGAGGAAGTACCTTTAGAACAAAAAGTAGATGTATTTTATAGAAATAAATGGACTGTAAGTTTAAAATAAAATTACTTATATAAGAAAAAGACCGCATATTTTTCATGAACATTAATGAAACATTTTTTTCTTACTTTTTGAAGTGAAACTACGTAAATTTGTTTACGTTTTACGCATAATATTTTATGTATACTTCTCTACTAACGTAATAATTATCAAAGTATTTTACAATGTACTGCTGGCTTGATTAAGAAAGACCTCAGCAGATAGACGCCTGGCATTTTTTTTTTTTTTTACTCTATTTTCATGTAAAATAATCAATGTGAATATAAATATGTATATACGGTGCAATTAAAATATTGCACAAAATAGTTTTTAAATAATAAAATGATCGATAAAAAATATACAGAAAAGTAATTCCTGTTAAAAATGATAGGATGTTTAAAGGGAATTTAGCTCCCCTGTGTTATAAAAAAAAATTAATAAAATAATTTTGTTGTATAAAACATAAAATTTTAACTATACTTGAAACTGAATCCAAAAGTTTGTTTTTTAAAGCGCAGAAGAAGCAAGTATCATAGTTAAGAAGTTATACAGTTTTTTCGGTTTTCACAAAAAAGCGTCCCCATCAAAATGCAACATTTTTTACCTAAGTTGAAAATGCAGAATTTGTATATGACATATTTTAGCTGAGCTTAAATGACGTTTACTTAAATAATTTATGCCTAGCGTCCCGTTTTTGGGACGCATCAAATTTTAATAAATTTGCATACTTTTCTTCTTGTTTACAACATCAAAATTATATGAAATATTTTTTTATAAACGTCTTTATCTATTAACGAGAGATGACATCGTAAGATTGATATTTATAAGCTTAAATGTAGGTTCTTTTCAGAGTTTATAGATTTTTCATTTTCCAAGATGGTGAAAAGTAAAAAGTGAGTTTATTTGTTCTTTTTCTATCAAGGATCGAAAGAAATAAGTCATAATCTTAACTTGTAGACTTCCTTGAAATAGGTATTTTTTTTTATTGTGAAATTACATGTTTAAGCCTATTTTTTATGCATTTTTTGTAACTAACAAAATATGGGGTGCTAGACTCGAATGGGTACATATTATTACATAATTAGGGAGTACATTTTACATTATTAGGGGGTTAATACATATTTTTACATTACTTTACATACATATTAGGGGGCAATTATTTATGTAAATTCCTTTTCAAAATTATTAAAAGAAAAATCGAGCTCCAAGTACGATTATTTTTAGTTTATTATTAATAATACTTATAATGTTATTAGTCTCTGTAAAGAAATAAATATATATATTTTTAGTAGTTCATATAAATACTAATCATATTATATAATATGCAATTTAAAAGCTTATTATGTACCGGGTGTCCCAAAAAGGACTGACTGATTTTAAAATTCAATAACTTGCAAACGGTGACAGATATTTAAAAAATTCTTGCAGGAGGGTTATGCATAAGGTCAAAAGTTTTTTTTACAGTGATTTTCAATTTTAGTTCGAATTACAAACAATAGATGGCGCTGTAGGCAATAGTCGCTAAATACAGGCTCGATTTCTGGTCCTTTCTCTTGTTCCATGCTGAAAAAGGAGATGAAAATGTATTATCCGGGCCACGAAGTACCAAAAATGGAGCCTGAATTCAGCGTCTATTTATCGCAGCGCCATCTATTGTTTCTAATTCGAACTAAAATTGAAAATCACTGTAAAAAAACTTTTGCCATTATGCATAACCCTCCTGCAAGAATTTTTTAAATATCTGTCACCGTTTGCAAGTTATTGAATTTTAAAATCAGTCAGTCCTTTTTGGGACACCCTGTATATTCCCATATTTAGTGCGCTTATATTTTATCAAATAATTACAAAACATTTTTAGCGTATTATTTTAGTTTTTTTCCAATTCATTTTGCAACATTTGAATGTAATTTTACCAACAAATTTTAGAAAACAAAAATTCAGGGACAAATGGGTTAAATAAAATTGATTTTTTTTTATATGCAAGATGTCATATCATACTATAACGAAGACTCTCTATGTAATTGATTTTAACAACAATAAAACAACGTTCTCTTTATGAAGTTAATGATCGTAATATTTTTATTCGTAGTGATTAAGAGAAACACATATCCTGAAATCAAGTACTAAGAACATAAAAGCGTCGTTTTTCGATGTATTTTAATTAGCATAATAAATTTGAATGTGTAAGTAATTGTTTTTGCGAAGAATATAATCTTGAAAACCGTGTTTCAAACATAAATCTTCTTATTGTTTAAGGTAGTTGTATTGTATTTCTTAACGTGGTTAATAAATCATAAATTTTTAATTAATTACTAGAATAATTAAAAGAAATAGTTTAGCCTAACATTAGAATTGTTAAAACTTTTCTATTTACATGTTTTATTTGTTAGGAGTGTATAACTCAAATTTTTCTAATAGTTTATTAGTGAAATTCTTCATATTATTGCGTTAAACTGTGTTTTTACTGTACGCGTTGTGTTAAACTATACGTGTGTATGCATGACCGCTACTGTTTAGCATTGATAATGCGAAAAAGTTACTTATATTGTCGGGGCAAAAATCGAACAAACAGAGCGGCTGCTCGGGGCTCCATGCCCATTGGGATTTTATTATGAGCACCGAGCATCTCAATTGAATTCGGAATAACTTTTCCTTTATAGAAAATAATTTGCTCTAGATTAGTTTTAAGATCTTTCTTCGAGAGAAAAAAGTGGGTATTATGTTTATTTCTTGACGCAAAGTTGAAATAAATCTCTGAGAATGTACAGTAAAACCTCCCTAAAGCGGGCACGTTCCGTTCAAAAAAAAATTGGTCGCTCCGAGATGTGGTCCCTTAATGGAGGTCATGATTCAATCTACATTTTAATTGTTGAAAAAATGTAACAATTAGTGTTACTACAATTTATTTTTCCAATTATGAAAAACTATGAAAATTTAAGTATCAAAACAAAGTCAATTACATAAGTTAATTACTGCAGAGTTTAAAAAATGAATACATTGACATTTGTTGCGATTTTACGATTTTATCTTTTATATGTTTTATTTCCAAGTCCTTTCAAAGTCATTTCGAAGTTCAGTTAATAAATGCACTTTTTTTGGACAGGGACAAATAATGACGATTTCATTAATTTATCTATTCCTTTGAGGGTTTCCTGACATATTCGGGCAGGGAAGTTTACTGTCCGTCATTCTTAATTTTTCATCAACGTTAACTTCATTGCCTAAAAAGGCGCAAAGAGGTTTGAACACTTAAAAGTTGCCAGAATAATAATTTTAAAAAATTCTAAACATAGTTTAGAAGTTTGATGAATAAAACGCTCTTCGAAATTATTTTTCTAATAAAACATTTTTCAAGCGACCAGGGAAAAACGGAATTTGTTTCATTTTCATAAAAGAAATGGGTCACTCATGGAGGGAGTTCAACTGGGATGGTCTGTGAATGGAGGTAAAATTAGTATTGAGCCTATGGGAATAAATTTCGTTCCATGAAAAGATGGTCGTTGAGGGAGGTGGTCGCTTAACAGAGGTGGAGGTTTCACTGTATAAGCTTTGATATTCCTGAAAATAACTGTGAAAGCCAAAAATAAATATTTAAGGTATTGGAAAGATTAGAACATTTTAAGAAAGTAAAAAATGATGATTATGCACCTTCAATGATTATGAACATTAGTTGTGAAAATTGTGGTATTTTTCATAAATTTATTATTTTATTACATAATATTCCATTAGATATACAATTTAAAAATTAATTTAACTAGACCAGCAGTGCGGAGTAGTTTGGGACTAATTAACTGCTTCGCCAGGGCCCCGCGAAAAATAACGCCAGCCCTTTTGATTTATTATATATTTCCAACCTCTAACATTTTTTCATAGTTAGAATTCTTCAAAAGATGTTTTTAGGGTTTCGTTCATCTCACGAAACTTTATTCGTCTCGCTCCTCTGTCTGTCTGTCTGTCTGTCCGTCACAGAGCCCGTTCTCAGAAACTATACATGTTAGAGACTTGAAATTTTGGGTACTTATAGCTGAACACCTCACATCAAACAACAAATCATAAAATTTTGAAAAAGTTGGTAATTAACCGAATTACGGGCTAATTAACTTCTAAAATTAACCAATCCACCTTTTTAACGCAAATTCAACCGGACTTTCTCGAAATCATCCGTGTTTCTCCTAAGGGTTGCCAGTAAAATCAGCCGAATGCACGGTTACCACGGAGGAAATTAAGCCGAAAAATGAAGTGGAGATTTTAAAGCGAAATCGTATATCAGAAAATATTGGTCCGAGAAATTTGTAAATGGAATAGACAGACGCAGAAAAAAATCTACTTTCATTTGGTATAAAGTTCCCATTTCTGCGATGTGTATAAGTTAAAATATCCACTAAACATCGATCGATAAAAATTTAATTTCTTTAATTGGAAAGACAAGGAAATAAAAAGATTTCAATTCGGCGGGAAAGCAGGTAGACATGACGACGCTGCGGTTTTCCATAATAGCATATTTTAATACGAAATTTTAACTTTTTAAATATTAAATTTTTTGATTAAATTTTTTGCCATCCCAATGTCAAATTTCTCGCTGATTTCATTGATACCCATATCTAAGTCCTATCTTAATTACAAGCTGAAATATTAATTATTATTTAATTAATCGGTTTATTCCTAACAAATGCATCGATTAAAATGAAGAGACGCGCTTATTTAACAACGAATTAACTTAAATTAGGAAATCTAATAATTTGCCTGGGCTTTTTGAACAGCGATATGAGATAAGTATAATTCATTCATCATCAGAAAGTTTACTTCATACCACTATTTTCTAATAGTAATTTCAGGAAATATTTTGAATTATTGGTTAAGACCGCCACTCAGTCTCTTTGAAACTTTAAGATAGTTTATAACACATAGAAAAAAGTGTAAAAAAGAATGGAGTGTGATATTTCGAGGAGGGGGGGGGGGAGCTAGAATTATTTTTAAAATCTTAGCGTTTGTTACCGCAGCAAATATTTTAAATTCTTGTTTAAGACCGCCACCATCCCGACCCATCTATCTACGGAAAGATTGCGTAAAGGAGTTTCGTTCAGATATGCTTTTGTTAAGAATAGAGGGCATTCCCTGGTGGTGGAATGTGGAACTAACATAACGCGATTTTGTTAAAATTAGGAAATCTAACAAGTCGATCTGTTTGAAACTTTAAGATATTTTATAACACATAAGATAAAGCGTAAGAAAGAATGACACGCGAAATTCCGGGGAGAGGGGAGGGCGCTAGATTTCTATTTAAAAAATTAGCGTTTCTGACCGCTTTAGGTGACTTTTTGAGGGAGTCCTCAGATATATGCTACTTATTTAATATAAAATTGTCTAAAGTTTAGTTACCACTATTTCCTAATAGTAATTTCAGCAAATATCTTAATTTCTTATTAAGACCGCCACCACCTCGAGTAACATATCTACTTATAGGTTGTTTAACGGAGTTTCCTTCCGATACTGTTTTGTTAAGAATAGGGTGCGCTCCCTGGTGGTGGAATGTGGAACTAACATTTTTGTTAAAATTAGGAAATATAACAAGGCGATCAGTTTGAAATTTTACGATAGTTTATAACACATTAGAAAAAGTTTATAAAAAATGGCGCGTGAAATTTCGGGAAGGTGGGGAGAGGGGAAGGGGCAAAATATTTCTTTTTTGTTTCATACCGTTTCAGGTGCGTTTTTTGATGGAGTCCTCAGATACATGCTACTTATACTTATTAAATATAAATATGTCAAAAGTTAAATTACCACTATTTCCGAATAGTAATTTCAACAATTATCTTAAATTCTTGCTTAAGACCGCCACCCCCTCGAGTAACATATCTACTAATGGGTTGTTAAAAGGAGTTTCGTTCAGATACGCTTTTGTTAAGAATACAGTGCGCTCCCTGGTGGTGGAATGTGGAATTAACAGACCGCGATTTCATTTAAAGTAGGAAATCTAACAATTCAATCTGTTTTAAACTTTAAGATACTTTATAACACCCGATAATAAATTATAAAGAAAAAGGGCGCATCGCATTTCGAGGAGGGGGGGGGGTTGAGGGAGGTGCGCGAACAAAATTAGGAAATATAACTGGACGATCTGTTTGAAACTTTAATATGGCTTATAAAACATAACATAAATTTTTAAAATCAGGCCGCGTCAAAAATCATGGTGACCATCTGCCCACTCCCCCACAATGGGGGGCACTTTTCTAAATTTGGCAGATACCCGTCATGTGATATATCGTAGCATTTTGGGGGTGGGGCGAACAAAATTAGGAAATATAACAAGGCGAATATGTTTGAAACTTTAACATAGTTTAGGATGTGTTTGCCAAAATTTAGAAGGTATTCCATGACGATAAATGTACTGGACGTTTTGAAAGAAAGTGTTTTAAAAGGAATATTAAACGAAACCCTTTGTGCGATGTATGATCACACTTACCCACTTGTTTATTGAAATTTCAATTGCCGTCAATAGCGATGAGAAAAGAACGTTTTTGAACGTACTTCCCGTTGAGTAAGAGTACAGAAAGTTTGGCTAAATAATTATTTCTTTTTAAGTTTATATCTTAATATTTTTTTCCTTTTTTTCCGAAATATATATATATATATATATATATATATATATATATATTTAATTGCAAATGAAAAATAACAAAAATTTTAATATCGTACGAAAAATTAAGAGGGCATTTGCTTTTTGTTTCGCTTCAAAAAAATCAATTTTGTTTTAAATTTTTCTATTCCCTATAATCTGTAGATTATTCCTGTAAAACAAGTAATATAAAAATTTTGTTTTAAAAGTCAATTCCTACTTAGGTCATCAAAGAAAATTTTAATATAATCCCTTAAGCTAATATTAATTTTTGTTGCAATAAAATATCTCAATTTGTTGATTTTCTATAAGCAAGTAGGTTTACAATGGAAGTCTGTGGAAATTTGGCGAAATATTAGAGATATCGCCAAGTTCGCGACAAAGTTGGCGACAGAACAGGTTCCTCCCTATGGTAACCCCCCTTATAGATATGAAGATGCATTAAATGCTTCAATAATCAATGGCCGCCATTTTGTCTCACCTGTAAAACTAAAATTAATTAATTCATATTAAATTTAATTAATGAATTAATATTTGAAAAAAATTGTATTAACATCAATTGTCATCTAGTAAAAGTTTTAAAAATTTATTTCAACTTGATAGGATGAATAATAAGTATTTTATTAACGACTGAAAATTTGAGCAAGATATATAAATAAATATATATATATATATATATATATATATATTTATTTATTTATTTATTTATATATATATATATATATATATATATATATATATATATATATATATATATAAATATAGGGAGAGCGTAAACTAATAGTAGGAATTGAACAAGTTGGGAGAAGTCAAAGTCTTTAGTAGTTTTTTAGTATTGGAACGCGTTCGCAGGATTTATCCGTTTTAGAGCAGCATAAACGCATTTCACGCAAGCAAACTGAATTTTTCCAAACTGCTCGGAATTAGAGCACAAAAGCTATTGAAACAACATTGCTAATTTTTTTTTTTTTTTTTTTTTTTTTAGTCTTCCGGTCGCCGGTATGCTATTTCTTTCTCCCAGCGTATTTTCTGAGATCGCCAAAAAATAACGTTTCCTTACAGAAGCCAGCCGTAAAACAAAGCAGTACGATAAAATACTCTACAGCATTTTTTTTTAACTTCTAAGCATCGCACATTTTCAATTTTTATACCGTCGTATTGGAGAAAAAAAAGTTCTTTTAAATGCAATTTGTTTGAAAACTGTATCTTCATTTATTTTTGAAATATCAATTATTTTGTAGTTTTTAGTACCATTTGTTTAATTTTGGCAACTCAATTATTCCATTTATGTAGAAAGTAAAGGGAAAATAGTTAAAAAATTGCAATTATATTTTTTGTTGCCGTTTTCTCATAACAACCGAAAGAAAATGTAATTAAAATACGTGCTATTTTGAAAAAATATAAACGAATAATTTTGATTAAAACATGGAGCTATTATAAACTATATTTAATTTTAAGTACCTATAAACGCTTTCAGCGCGACGTCAGTCATCACATTTTGGTTGGAAACTGACTCCAAACAAACGGTTCCTATGCGTCATTTCTTTTTAAATATAAATCGTGGAAAATGTTACCGGTACATATCAAGTATTAAAAGGCTTAGATGTGAGATATAGATATAAGATATAGCTGCAACACACAAACAAAATAGAACATACAACATAGCAGCCGTTTGTTTGGAGTCAGTTTCCAGCCAAAACGTCATGACTGACGTCACGACTGAAATCGTCTATATTAATTTTACAAATAAATGAAGGCCTATGAATCATTGGACAGACGTTTTTTTGTCGAGTTCCTTTAATGACGGCATCTTTTTGCTGCATTTGTATATTATTTTGCGATAGTGGAGTCCTATGCATGCTTTACTGTAGATGTTTAAGAGTGGATCGTAAATGTGGAATTCTTTAAGCGGATGCGACTGGCGTCATTTTACATAACATAAAAGTGTGTGCTTTAAGTCTGAAAATTCAAATATGTTTTGTAATACTTATATATACATTTTTTTCATCGGTGGCAACACTAAATTCTGAAAAAGCAAAATTCCTGTTTTCTAGTTGTTTTTTAACAAATTACAACGACCATTTGGAAAATGATTTTTTCAAAGACTAAAATTTAAGACATAAAAAATCGCACGGAGTTGATCATACATTACGTACGCCATGAATTAAACATTAATAGTGTTATTACACGTAAAAATTGCAAGCGACAAAATTCGCCTGCAACTCGTCAGATTTCCTGAAACTTACGTATTATCCACCCGAAACTTACGTATTATCCAAGCATTTCATTGGCTGTTCGGGAAAAGAATTTCCATCGTCCAAGAAATCCGACGACCCATTTTAAATGAAATTTCATTCTTAAACTTCTAAACATTCCACAATATTACTTTTTACACCGTCGTGTAGAGAAGAAAATGTGCTTTTAAATGCAATTTAATTAAAAACTGTATCTCAATTTGTTTCTGAGTTATTATTTTTTAGTAGTTTTTATTACTTTTTTGTCATAGTGGCAACAGAAGTATCCATCTCTGCTGAAAGTAAAGGTTAGTGCATAGACCAATCAGAAAGCGAATAAAATGCTGATTAAACCAATAAAAATCTTAAGATGTACTTCTGATTTCCTACCCTGACGAGGACAATAACCATTTTTACAAATGGTTAAAAAAAAAGGAACCCTGCTTTTTCAGAATTTAGTGCCCCCCCCCCAACCCCCCCGATGAAAAAAAAAATATGTATATATAAATAGCACAAAACATACCGGGTGTCCTAAAAAGGACTGACTGATTTTAAAATTCAATAACTTGCAAACGGTGACAGATATTTAAAAAATTCTTGCAGGAGGGTTATGCATAAAATCAAAGTTTTTTTTTTTTTTACAGTGATTTTCGATTTTAGTTCGAATTACAAAAAATAGATGGCAATGCCGTCAACAGACGTTAAATTTAGGCTCGATTTTTGGCACTTCGGGACCCACTCAATACATTTTCATCTCCTTTTTACGCATGGAAGAACAGAAGGACCAAAAAATCACGCCTGTATTTAGTGTCTACTGCTTAGAGCGCCATCTATTTTTTGTAATTCGAACTAAAATCGAAAATCACTGTAAAAAAACTTTTGACCTCATGCATGACCCTCCTGCAAGAATTTTTTAAATATCTGTCACCGTTTGCAAGTTATTGAATTTTAAAATCAGTCAGTCCTTTTTAGGACACCCGGTATTTCAATTTTAAGACTTAAACACACACTTTTATATTATGTAAAATGGCGTCATTCGCATCCGCTTAAGGATTTCACATTTACGATCCACTCTTAAATATCTACAGTAAAGCAAGCGTAGGACGTCACAATCGCAAAATAATACACAAATGCAGCAGAAAGATAACGTCATTCAAGGAACTCGACAAAAAACGGCTATATAAGGTTTCATAGGCCTTCATTTGTTTATAACATTAATGCAGATACTTACAATTAAATATAGTTTATAATAGCTCCATGTTTTAATAGAAATTATTCGTTTATATTTTTTCCAAATAGCACGTATTTTAATAACATTTTTCTTTCGGTTGTTATGAGAAAATGGCAACAAAAAGATATAATTGCTATTTTTCGACTATTTTCCCTTTACTTTCTACATAAATGGAGTACTTGAGTTGCCAAAATTAGAGAAGTAGTGCTAAAACTAAAAAAAAAAAATTAATATTTCAAAAATAAATGGAGATATAGATTTCAAACAAGTTGCATTTAAAAGTACTTTTTTTTTTCCTAAGACGACGGTATAAAAATTGAAAATGTGCGATGCTTAGAAATTAAAAAAATTTCTATAGAGCAATTAATCGTACAATTATACATCTGCTTTGTTTATTGCTGGCTTCTGTAAGATAACGTTATTTTTTGAAGTCGACACAAAATAAGCTGGGAGAGAGAAATGGCATACCGTACCGCGGGCTAAAAAAAAACGAAAAATCATGCATCCAGCATAAGTTATGTAATACTTTCCAACACATTCCGACCACTTTAATACAACTTTAAAATTTATTTAGATGAAAGATATTGAAAACCCATTCACTACATTTACAATCATTAATCGGGAAAATATCCAAATTTTCTGCACTTTTCGAGGTCAATGAATTATATTTTTTCATTTGATCCAATGTAAATAACTGTTGCTAATTAAATTTAAAAAATCAAAAAAACCCGAACTAATTCATTATTCTGATCAATGTGAAACTACTTTTTATATTACTTACCTATTTTTTATTTACTTGTATTGATGATATTTAAGTTGTATTTAATGGTTAGTTCCTATCTATAAACACTGTGTAGATGAGGCCCTTAGATGTCTATAATGGTTATAGTTGCAATAAAGATAGAGATCCTACCTACACAATTTTTAGGTTGTGTAATATTTAAACGGAGCTTCTGACTGTAAAATAGTCAATGAAACATCGTCTGCATTTTGAAACACCTATCCAATGATATGCCACTCAATAGGGTTCGTAATTTTTTTCGTCTCTACCGCCATTTTGAATTTATGAAAACAAAACCTAGCCTATAACCATCGGACGGTTACTTCGAATCGATAGAGACCTCATTCATTATTATCCATCCAGGTGTTGGTATGTTTCAAAGGTATAAAGATATCCACATACACAGATACGCGTGAAACACATAACCCTTCTTGGCAGTCGGTTAAAAATGAATGAACATTGTGGATATTGCTTAGTCTTAACATAATTTGCCTAAATAGGTGGTGATTTTCCTTACCGTCCCCTCCGTCCCATCCAATTTTTCCTTACCGTCCCTTCCTTACAATCCCCATTGTAATTCACTATTAAATGGATGGCAAGCTTCTGAATGATATAGTGCAGTGGTAAACATTAATGCCGAATAAGAACATTTTCTAATTATAGCTACAAAAACATGAAAGTTTAAAACGGAAAGCTTAAAAATTATTTTTTTTAGTTGAATTTCACATGTTTCATATTCATGAAAGTTAAAAATATCGGAGAATGACTCAGATCTATTTTATTATAATTATATATATTTTTTTCTAAATAACATCAGCCATTAGATTACATTACATCAAAAACGCTAAAAACAATTTAAAAGGACATTTCGGATTCATTCTAAATCCCTCATCAGCTAATTCCTAACGTAAAAGCCATACCAAAGTGTTAAAGTTTAATAAGCAGAAAAACATTACATCAAGCTGCCAAAGAGAAAATTATAGTTACTAAAACAAAACTGAATATTCTATTGGTAGAGATGCAGCCCCGTTAATTGCTAAATCAGCAGTTCTGGTTTACCAAGCTTCCAAAAAAAAAAAAAAAAAAACGACTTGCATAAATACAGCAGTTGGATCCAATTGTAAAAGCATTCTCAAAATTTGGAAAATGATAAGTTTTCATTTCGTGGTCAACAATCTTAGAATTTTTATTTCTAAAAGCTGTTAATCATCGTTTTTTAAAACTTTTAAGTATTGAGACCTTCTAAGCATTCGTAAAAAAACTAAATAGCCTGTTTTATTATACTGTTTTAATGAAACCTTCGTAACAAGTTCTTACAAAACTGTGATTCAATGTATATTTTTTACCTGTGTGGAAAACATTTTCTTCGATATTAACATGAAAAACTAAATTAATTGAAAATAGTTTACTTATGTGTGTTTCAAATGTAAATCCACAGGTCGTAAAGCTTTCAAGCGATAAATATATGCAGACGTGTATTGATACATGTTTACGTTTACTTATCCGACTGCATTGGCCTCAATATCAATTATGTAATATTTGATTATTATTATTTAATAACAGATATTTCTTGCACATAAACTTTTTTAGTCAGATTAACTGCAGCCTCTCGTGATCTGTTCGCGAACAACATTTGGAGAAACAAAGTTCTAAATATTTAATTGTAACAACTAAAAATTAAATTTAAAAAATCAAAAAACACGACTGCGTAAAAAAGCGAACTAATTAATCTCATCAATGTGAAACTGGTTTTTATATTTCTTACCTATTTTTTATTTACTTGTATTGATGACTTTTAAGTTATGTTTAATTGTTAGTTCCTATCTATAAACGATGTTTTAATGAGGCCTATAGAAATAGATGTCTATGAAGGTTAGAGTTGCAGCAAAGCTAGAGATCCTACCTGCACAACTTCCAGGTTGTGTAATTTTTAAACGGAGCTTTTGACTGTAAAATAGTCAATTAGTCATCGTCTTCGTTTTGAATGACCCAATGATATGTCACTCAATAAGGTGCGTAATTTTTTTTTTGTCTCTACCGCCATTTTTTAATTTACAGCCGCCATTTTCAATTTATAAAAACAAAACCTAGCCTATAACCATCGGACGGTTAAGATGAATCGATAGAGACCTCATTCATTAAAATCCATCCAGCCGTTGGGATGTTTCGAGGGTATAAAGAAATCCACATACCCAGATATGCGTGAAACACATAAACCTTCTTGACAGTCGGGTAATTACTTGCTACAGGGCCTTACCGTCCCTAATCTGATATTTCTGTTTGCAACCATAAAATTCTTAGTAAAACATTTTAAATAACGAAATTTATTTTTTTTAACTGTTGGATTTATATTTTTGGATATTTTAAATGTTTCATCAGAATTACTTATTTAAAAATACCCATTTTATATAGTTTTTCAAAAAGTGCTTTCTCCAAAGTTTATGCATATTATGCAAAAGTTAAAAAATGTTCGATTGGTTTAAACCAACCAACCGTTATCTGTAAGAAACATTACAGTATGTCTTCAATTTTTGTTGGTAATTTGAGATAACGAAAGCTACGGAATGCACACAAAAAAAGGAATTTTAATAATTATTTGAAGTCGATAAATAAGCCCTTAATGAATTTATAGAATATGAAATATACCAAACCGAGGGATATACAGAGTATTTGCTTTAAAAAACAGATTTGAGTAGAAACTATGATGCCGGACGGATACTCGTAACAAGTTTTCACACTAATCGAAGAATTTGACAATTGATGTCAAAGCTAAATATGTCCATTTGACAAAATAAAAATGATGTCGGTGCCAGTATTTAAAAGGCGGTAATACACGAAGCAAGAACATTGTTTTAAGAAATAAATCTTCGAAACCGCGCCTAACATTATGCCAACAAAGGCAATAATGCATTGAGATTGGAAGAACACTGTGTACATTGTATTGGGCTCGAGTACGGTAAGCTGGAACGATAAGCAGTGGCTTACCATGTGACGTTATATTCAGAAAAGAAAAAGATGGGATCTGTATGGTTCTGATGGCTGGAATTGTTACTGACATGGCATCAAAAAACCTCAACGTACTTTTTTCAGTAAGCGACAAAGGGGTAATTCTCCTTGGGGGGGGGGGGGGGGGTGCGGATTGGTTTTAATAGCTAAATCTGCCTGGCATATCTCGATGGTAAACAAAAATTTATGAAAGTATCAAGAGACACTCAACCAACAACTGATTCCATTTGCTGACATCTTACGGGGTCCTGAGTGGAGATTTCAGAACTAACAATGCCTGAATGCGCAAGTCACATAGTTCAAAACATTGGCTTACAACTTAAAATTTTAACGTTTTAGATTGGTAAGCTTTATGCCCAATCTTAAGCAAAATGTTAAAAACATTTGTAGTATCTTAAGATACGAATTATACATGATTGGAAATCAGTATACCTCAGCGAATGAACTAAAAGTGGACATTGAAAAGACATGGCATTTTCTATCACCAAAAATACTTTAAAAATAATTATTTCAATAGCAATATGATTATTTGAAATTCTTCGAAATACTATTAATAAATAGCTTCATGTAAAAATGTTAAATGATATATTTTTTTCCATTGTGTCTAAACATTTTCGACACTGTATAGTTGCAGAATTTTATGATTTTTTTTTAAATTAAAGTTATGATTATGTACCCATTCATGCATTTTGATACAAGTTTTTTGTATAATTCTACAGACTTTCGTAACAAAGTAATGTGTTTTGTTTAATTTTGTAATTTTATTTAATGGACGACATTTTCTTGCTGTTTCTAAGCATTTGATATGTATTAATTGGTTTGACTGTATTAATTGGTAGGATATGATTAATTGCTTGAATTATTTTTTCAAATTTATTTTACCAATTATTTGCTTATTCCAGTGAAGTGAAAAATATTTTAGCGTTTTAAGATTTCATATACTAATCTTCATTGTAGTGGACATTTCTGTATCAACAGAGAACGTAGTCTCTTGCAAAAGTTTATTTGAAAAATAAACTTAAGAACAAGACTTCTATTAATTTAAATTAATTTTCTATACATTGATTATTATTTTTTAACCATAGAAAAATGAAAATCAATTTAAAAACTAGCTTTAACAAATTGCGATTTACGTTGTAGCAGGTGATATGTCCCAGAATAAATCTTAGAGTAAACCCAGAATAAATCTTAAATAAATTTATTCATCCTTTGAAACAGATTTTTACTTTATAAATAAATTTATGTACCACAATAAAGCTTTCATCTAACTCAATATATTTCGAAAATATATAAATAATCTAAAAAAGGGATAAAAACAGAATAACAGAAAAAGCATTAAGAGTTTGTAAATTCCTTTTTTTCCGCGATGTGCCTTGTAATTTTTTTTAACATATACTTCAAAGGGGAGTTCTTTTTTTAAATAAACAGTATTTATTCAAAAGTGGTGTTCTTCTTTTTTTAGCATGTAAGGGGAATACGATTTTGGAAAATCTATTACCAGCATTTTTTAATTAGTAAGTTTTACATCTTATATAATTATAAAAAAACTGAAAAATACTAAAGCAAAATACGATGGTCTCATGAAAATAAATATTTTATATGAGAAATCTTAATCTCTATAGAACTAGAAATAAATATTTCACTTCATATTTTTTTTTTACTTTTCCTGTCCGACATGTAATTTGATAAATAAGTAGTACACTCAAAAAAAAAAAAAAAAAAAAAAAAAAATCTATAAAGATACTAAGAATGATTTAGAAAACTGATATGTCTAGGACCTTTTAAGTAAAGTCAACAACACACATTCATGTAACAGATACATGCTTTTACTGTAAATCAAGAAATATGTAAGTTACTAAGGATTTTTTAGGAAACTGGGATGCCTAGAACTTTTTATGTAACGGCAACCCGGGTTACCGATAAAATTTCAGTACGATTACTGTAATTTTAGTAGATTCTTTTGAAAAACTACAGATTTCTGTAGTTACGAAAACTAATTTTGTAGATTTACATCTTCTTTTATACAGTGTACAGATAAAATTTTTGCAAGCATGCAGATTTCTGCAACTTTACATCTGGAGAATTACATTTTTTTTTTTCAGTGTAGTTTTGATTTATACTTACATGAACTTTAAACACTGAAATCTATTTTACAACAATTAGAAATATATTTAACTTTAGTAGTTCCAAATTTTAAACCTTCCTAATTCTTAATCCGTTTCACCTATTGTCTCATCGTTCAGTATACTAACACATAACTTATTGAAAAATCCAAATATGATGTCAAAATTAGTCAATGGTTTCGTGCAATTTCATGATAAAGACGGTCGTTAAGCTTTTGTTGTTTGCAAAGAATAGGGGTATATGAAAAATCGTCTACACTGAAAAAATTGGTTCTCAAAATTCTGTATAAATTATTGAAGTTTAAGTACGTCACAACTTTAAAATAGCTCTGAACCAAATGCATTCAACATTGAGAAATACATGTACTCATTTTAATTCCATGGATGTTTTCAAATATAAAGTGTTTATGTATTGAGTTTTGATCCTATTGATGTATTTAGTGTTTATGCATTCATTTTTCATCTAATGGTTGTATTTAAATACGAAATTTGAAAGTAAGTGCTGTGTTAAATTTTCAATATTTTTTTTCACTTATTTTTGCAAATAGTAAATTAATCCAAATATTACAGCCCCACCAGTGGCCGAGAGGTTCTGCTCTCGAAGCTGGTAGATGGGTGCTTGGTTCGATCCTAATCGCGCCCGTCAGCCTAATCGTTCGGAGTTTTCGTGGCTTTCTTCGGACCTTGGTTTTCCAAGCGTTAATAGGGGTTAGGTCCTCTTAGAAAGACCCCCCATGGGGGCACCCCCTTAGGGCCTATATCCCTCGTGCTGATAATTGGCCGTCATAAACACAACCAACCAACCAAATATTACATTATGAGCAGTATTTTAAAATAATATAAAAGGGCTCGAGAACAATGCTCTTTTCATAAAAATATGAAATAAAACAAGATGGTCGATTAGTAACATAGGCGAAACCAAAATAATATAAAAACATGGGATTTACTTTCATGTGATGATATTTTCAGAGACAATTAATAAAATACTTTCAGAAATAAAATAGATTAAATGAAAAGAAAATATGCTTCTCAAAAGGGTTATGGCTCTTCCCTTACCCCGTTTATCACAAATTAAAGCTTATCGGGCAAGTCAATTCTGTGGCTGAAATGTTGAAGAGATTTACTGCTAGTAGAATCTACAAACAAATTGATTTGCATCTTCTGGATTCCTTAGTTACGGTGCAACTTTACATACAGTAGAAAGTAAAATTGTATTTCAATATAATAGGAGCCAACGAAGAGAATGTTTAGACGTGGTTAGTAGCCACAAAGGTAAAAAGTATAAAAAATACAAAATAAGGAGAGAAAATAGCATAAAATATGTTATAAAAGTTTATCAATATGAAAAGAAACAAGGAAAGCACGAAAAATTTAAATTACATCCAAACAATCCTGAAACAGTTCAGAAACATGCGAAAAAGCAACGGAATGGATGCCCCGAGCATAAAAGAATACTGTGTACAAAGACCTCACATTAAAGTTTAATATGGTATAAAAATGTTCAAATAGCAGAAGAGTAAGGATAAGAAATTTAAATTAAAATTATATATATATTTATAAATATGTATTTTAACAATTAAAAAATTTTAATTTAAGTATAAAAATACAAACAAAACGAGAATAATAAAATTTGAAATGAGGAGAATTCAAACTGACAATACAATTAAAAACAATATAGAAAGGATATAAAGGAATAAATATGGCCGGTGACCGCATAATCTGGTATCACTGAGAAAAATTCAGATATAGAGAACTTGAAATTAGTATAGTTAGAAAAGAAGTATATAAAGATTAAGAGAAAACTATTTTTTTAAATATAGAAAACAAGCACAAAAGGAATATAATAACAGAGATGTACCATCTACCATACTTTAAAGTTATATGGTACACAAATAAATCATACACATAACTAGCAAATGGAGAGTATTAGCATGAACTGATTTTTCTAGGCGCTTGTCCGCATGTAAGAAGACAAATCTGTGCATGGAACGTGTTGTTTAAACGAAGCACACGGATGAAAGTTTCAGTGCATTGCCTTTTAACCACTTCCGTACTAGTAGATCCACGTATGGATTCATCGCCTGATTCTCCACAAACACCTCTGGGTCCACCACTGGATCCATACAATGAGAATGCACTTTTCTCGCATTTCTCATCGTTCTCAAATAACACGTTTTCTATCGTTTTTTCTCGTCACATTTCTCTCTTATTTTAGTTCTTATTTGTTTCGTATTTGTTTCTCTGTTTTTTTTAGTTTCACTCATCAAAATGGATTTGTACAGGGATTTGAATTATTCAATTGGCCCGGATTTTTTTTTCCGAATGACACTATCGTTATATCTCTATATGTATCGATTTAGATATTGATATATATATATATATATATATATATATATATATATATATATATATTTAAATATCGATTCCTATATTGCTATTTTGAGTTCTTTTTCAAAAGTATTTGAAATTGTAATCATAATAAGATTTTTCAACAAGTATAACATCTAATCTCATCAGCTCAACATGGTTTTATTCCCAAATGGTTTACGCTTACCAATTTATTTTGCTTAACATTGTGTCATCGTTTGAATATGGGTATCAGCTTGATGTCATATATACTGATTTTTCAAAGGCTGACTCAAATGATTTCGGTATTCTTTTGAACAAGTTAATAGGTATGGGTTTTCATATTAATCTTATTGACTGGCTTTTTTCTTATTTAAGTAATAGACTTATTTATGTTTATTTCAATGGTGTTGTGTCTCATAAATTTATATATACATCTGGTATTCTGCAAGGCTCTAATTTAGGACCCTTGCTTTTCATCTTATTTATCAATGATCTGTGTTCTAATTTGAAATTTTCTTTTTATCTTTTGTTTGCTGATTGTTTAAAGTTATATAGTCAAATACGTTCTGTTACTGAAGCTGCACTTTTGCAGAGGGATCTTAATGGCTTATATAATTGGTGCATTCGCAATCAGTTATTAATTAATATTAATAAATGTAGCGTTTAAAGAAAAAGCGTGCAAATTTTAAGTTATTCTCGTCGAACTGATACCTTAAATTATTCTTATCAAATTTATAACCTGGCCTTATATCGTCCTAGCTCAGTAAAAGACTTGGGTATTATTTTTGATGCTAAACTTGATTTTTCACTCCATATTGATTATATTGTTTCTAACGCGTATAAAAAAACTTGGGTTCCTTAAGCGTAAAACTAAAGATTTCTCCAATCAACATGCATTAAAAGTTTTATATTTTGCTTCGGTACGTCCTAATCTTGAATATTGCAGTCTCATTTGGTATCCTTACTATAATAATAAAATTTAAATTCTCTAGCAAGCACAGTTTAAATTCACACGTTATTTATTGTTCAAGAGTAATCATATTTATTCTTATGATATTTCTTCTTCCTACTTACGTCGTATTTTTGACATTCCCAGTTTGAAATCTAGACGGGATCTTGTTTGTGTTTTATTTTTTTACAAGGTTATTAATAACATGATTGATTGTATTGATACACTTAATTCTATTAATTTTAATGTTCCGAGCAGATCCCCCAGGTCTACTCATTTTTTACATTACCATTTCCTAAATACAACTATGTTAGTAATTTTTCTCTATATAAATTTTACAAAATATTTAATGAATTTTCTGTGCATCTCGATATTTTTAATATGTCCTTTACTGCTTTTAAGGATAAATGTTCTGAACTTTTAATCTTTTAATTTATGTTTGTATTTGTGTGTATGTGATTTTCAATATTTTTATATATATATGTATGTTTTTCATTATTTTTTATGATCTTCTTGCAACACTGTAAATGGATTCGTCTGTAGTGTGCATTTCAATAAATAATAAATAATAATAAATAATAATAAATAAATCTCTTTTATGAATCAAAGCATCTTCTTTTTCTGAAATCTCCTACTTTATATTTTAACCTAAATGCCCGAAAAACTGGTTTTACATGCAATCTTCATATACATATGTTGGTACGGAAGTGGTTAAAACATATACATTTGCAATATTTTCATTTCGATTCTGTAATCAATTTAATTTATAGAAATGTAAAACAGAAATTTGTATCATGCAAATATAGTTAAAACACTGGAAAAAGATATTTATTTTGTAATATTGAATAAAAGGAAAATAAAAAATATATGAATAGCGGAAAAGAAAACGTTACTTTATATTACATAATATATGAGCGCCACAGTTTATTCTCTGTTCTTATTAGTCTGTCTCGTAATGGCGAATTTTGTGCGAAGGTACCACCCCATCGCTGTTTGAGGTTTTCACTATGAACACCAAATCACAAAAACAGTAGGTGTTGCCATTTGAAATTTTCGAACGGTATAATAGCTAGAGGCTCATATATCGGAATAGATTTTTTTAAATTATAATCACCGTGTATATGGTTATTATAAACTGAAAATTTTTAAAAAACTGATATGAAATGTAGCGCAGATAAATATCTTATTAAGAGTCTTACTTCACCTTAGACATTTACGTATAACTTAATTACCAAAATAAAATGTATGTTGTCCGTAAATTTCCACATATTTTTTATATATAAAACAAATGCAATAATATATATATATATATATATATATATATATGTGTGTGTGTGTGTGTGTGTATGAGTTCATTAGTGAAAGATTTTTTCAGATAGTTGTAGCACGATTATCGATGTTTGTTACCAAGTCTGCGTTCAAATTAAAGTTTGAAATAAAATCATAAAAATCATTTTTGTTTGTATTTTCAGATTAATTTAAAAAAGAATCCATTTCAAGAAAGTGCATGATAATATACCGTAAAAACCGGCGTATAACGCGCACGTTTAATGCCAAATATAAGATCAAAATTTACGGCTGAGCATTATACGCCGAATATAAAAATGATGGATTAAAAAATAAGGAAAAGATGATAATAAAAAAATTAGATTTCTACATGTACCATAAATACTGTTTAAAAAAAGTAATGACATTACCTTATGAACTTGATAAATAAAATGAATAAATTTTCATTATCTTGTAAAATGAAAAGTTCATCATATTCGTCTTCTGTTATATCTTCGAGCACATCATAAAATTCTGTTTCATCTTCACCATCATTACCACTCTGATCCATAAATAAGTAATCATCTTCCGTTCTATTTAGATTGTTACATATACTCGTACTACATCTTTTAAATGACTTTTAATTCAGTCTGGTTTAATTTCCTTCCGTGCTTTTATTATCCAGTCATAAACTATTTCTAGACTGGCATGAAGCATTTGGTTACCTTTTGTGAAAGTTTTGTTATGTCCTAACATCCAGGTATTGCGTGTCGCTTCGGTATACCATTGTTTGAAATCCGATGAAAATCCTTGGAATGAATAACTTCAAAAAGTAAGAGAATCGCATGTGCACCTACAGTTCAGGTTTCTACGTAAAGAAAAGGGTGCGCGTTATACGGCGGATATACCTAAAAATAGAAAAAATACAGTCTCAAATCGCAAGCGCGCGTTATAAACCGGATTTTACAATATCTCAATTCGCATAGTTAATGATTTTTTTTCTTGTTTTCCAGGAATGACCTCTTATTAAAGTTTATAATTTGGAATATTCAAATTGAGTCATATATCTAGAAACCTTTAATGTGCCTTTAAATAAGCACGATGCTGTGGATTTTCTTTGAAAGGTGAACAGGAAAACTTTTATCTTAGTAATTAAGGTATATGTAATAGCCTAAGGTATAATAAGATAACTTGTAATAAGATATTTTTTTTCACTACATTCCATATGAATTTTCTTTAAATTTAAGATTGAAAAAAACACATACAGGGATTATAAAAAACAAGTAAGAAAAAATCATGCGTCAAGCATAGATTATGAAACACTTTCCAACACATTCAGAATAATGTAACAAAACTGCACTGTTTAAAAAATTGAAAAATTACGTCTAATTCAACCATATGGAAATGCATAATATATTTCAGAACCCAATTTCAGCTGTTCCCATCCAAAATCGGAAAATTAAGCGAATTGCAGCCCTGTATATGATTTATAGATTTGAATCTATTAGCTACATGCAAGCCAAAATTGAGTTCCCTTAAGAGCTACTTATACTTCAGTTGAAAACTTACCTTCAGAAATTTCCTTTAATGAGGAGAGCGGTACGTGAATACTTTTGTGTAGCCCTGTATTTGAGGTATAGAATTTATATATAACAGGTAACATGCAAAAAATTAATTAAATTTAAAAGCGCATACAGAATTTTAAACCGTGCACTCCAGCAATTATTACTCAAAGACAGTACCCTACTGTAACCGATTTCTTTTGTGTGTCCCTGTAAATGAATAAAAAAATGCTATGAATGTCTTGTTCTAACGTGATCGTAGTGAAAGTCAGTGATTTATATCAGTTTCAATACATTTGAAATAGCATAATGTCATTAAATTACTCTGCAAACGATTCCCCCTTATACCATAATGTAACGAAATAGTTTTGAGTGCCCCTGTAAATGAACGATTAATCCTACATACTTCGTATACAATACCAAACATGCTTTGATGACCCTAAATAACCTTTATCAATTTCATGAAAATCCGAGTATATTTACGAGAGTTAGAGCGTGGGCAGACGGACAGACGGACTGACGGCCAGACAAACCGGATGCATAAACACTTTTCAACTTTGTTGGAAAGTGTTAAAAAACTCCTCCAATATATAAGCCCCAAGTTATCAAACCTTTCACAGAAACGGAAGGAAATTTTGATTTAATCTTTTATCCTCTGAAGATACTTATAAGTACTATTAAAATAAATTATTATAAAATTCATTTAATACATCGATTAATAGTAATACAGTTTAGACTGTGTTATATATGCATTACTTTATCTTGTTCCAAAAGCATTATAGGTTACACAACACAAAAATATTTTTAAAACGATGCTTTAGAAAATAAAATTTTAATGAATTCATAATTCAGTAAATAAAGTGCTAAAGTATTTTTAGGTATGCTCTCAGGAGTCATACTTAAAAAAAATAAATAAATAAACTCTAACAGTTACGCTTACAGTTACAAAATTTTGAAAATTTCAAATGTCAAAACCTACTTATTTAATGGAATTGTATCTTCATAGAGAAAAACCGTAAAAACTGTTGTGAGGGTACCTGTTGCTCTAAAATTACCGTCTCTAGAATGACAGAAAAAACAACTTTGCCGTTCCCCATGTGCGACTTTAGTAAAGGAAACATAATTAATATAGTTTAGCGGAATGTAAAACAGAAATTGTATTATATAAATATAATTTAATTACTGAACTAAAACACATTTGTTTTGCACTATGCAAGAGAAGAAATAAAACTGTAGGAAATTAATGGCAAATAAAATAGAAAACAATTTTGTTTCATTTGTAATATATTATTACATTTGTTATTTTAAATCTATATGATATATTTTCTTTATACTGAAAATGTTTCCTACACAGAGATTTCCTTATTTTATTTATTTATTTATTTATTTATTTATTTTTTATATAAAACAAATGCAGTAACAACATACACTGTAAAAAAAAATCTGTAGTTCTACAGATGTAAAAATACATGCTTACTAAACTTTCACCTGTAACTGTACGAAAAAAGCTGCAAATCTACAAAACTAGTTTTTGTAAAGCTACAAAAATCTGTAACTTTACAAATGAATCTGCTAAAATTTCAGTAATCTTACTAAACTTTTATTTGTAACCCTGGCTGCAGTTACATGAAAAGTTCTCGGAATCCCAGTTTCCAAAAAAATTCTTAGTAACCTTACAGATTTTTTGATTTTCGACGCAAAAGTGTGTCTGTTACATGAAATTTTGTTGTTGACGTTACATGAAAAGTTCTAGGAATCCCAGTTTCCTAGAAAAACTTTAGTAACTTCACAGATTTTTTTTTACAGTGTACGAGAACCCCATTATCGAATATACTTCAGTTTTATGCAACATAATAACTCATAAAAAACTAAATAAATTAAATAAAATAAGAAAGACTTGAATACAGTTTTATGAAAAACATCAAAATTACATTCAGTAAACGTTTCTCCAAGCGACCACAAGGCCTCATCAGTACAATTTAACCATTGCAAAAACAAACAACAGAACAAATGAAGTACAGTTAACGTTATTAAAGTTACTTTTATTTCCACAAACAATATTCACCAGGAATGGAACAGGCTTCATTCAATATTGATGAACGAAATTGAATAAACCAGTCTTCTAGAAACAATCTACCATGACAGCTGTTACAACCTGATTTCAAAATATAAGCGTTCGGAAAATGAGGTATGGGATCCGTTTCAAGAGAATGCTGGGCTACATTTGAATTTAGATTTCTTTTTTTTGAAATTGCTAATGTGTTACTTCAGGCGAATTTCCATTTATCTACTCGTTTCACCAATGTAAACGCTATCGCAATCTTTAAAGGGAATGCCATAAACAACACCGGTTAATTTTGACTTATAATATTTAAATTTATGCTTACTAAATAAACGATTAAATGCGAGTGTTACTCGTACTCAGAGTGTTCCGTACAAAAAATTTATGATTTATTAATTGTAGTACTACAAAAAATTGTTGCTTAACCCCTTAACGCTCGAATTAAATTACGGTTGAATAATTCAAATTGCTTATTGTCACCACTTTTATGAAAAAGAAATATTTACCTTATTTAATGACAGTAAAAACGATACTAAAATATAGCCAATTTCACTATTTTATAAAACTGGTGGGAATCAAACAATTTGAGTAAAAGACACAGCCCGAGAATATCTCGGGAGCGAGAATTAAGGGGTTAAAGAATAATAAGATTTTGTAAAAAACTATACAACGTTGGGTTGGGTATGTGCTGTATGTATATGTATATGTATGTATATGTATGTATTTCTGTATGTGCTAGAAATGTATGAATGGGTATACCATAAAAGTTCAAAGAGATATGAATCATAAATAAATATCAAATATTGCTATTCTGTATAGCTCTTTTTTTTAATCTTATCCGAATCTATTTATGATGAACTTAATTGGGTACTGGCCAGTTGGACCTGACAAGTAGTGCATATTTAAACTTCATTTGGCATTTCATAAAATTAAATTCAGCGTAGTAATACTCTTTACTTTTTACAGTGTAGCTAAAACAAAACGCTTGTTCATAATTTAAAAGTGGCATTGTGCTAAGCGCGCTTCGAAAGCATTTCGCAAAGTTGCAACGCCACCTTGGTCAATGCCTTGTTTTTCCAGATAGGTGTTTAATTAACTTTTAAAGACACGTGAGACGTTTTGAGAGATCCACTAATGAAAATTAGTCACGAATCTCATAGTATTTGTGTCATTAATTCGAATTAAATTACTCTGTTTTTAACAATTTGACATTTATTGCTTTTATACTGCTACTGGGCATTGTTTTACACATATATATCAATAAAAGTTGTTCTCTAGGCTTTAAAAGCTGATGGTATATTGAGTACCCCACACCTGTCATTGTGTATGTCCAAATCGTCCGATTCTTTAATGGTTAATATATCGACCAATTTCCGACAATTTTGTTTGAAAATAATTATCAACAATGCTTTTACACTTCTGCTACGATAGGTACCTCCAGCGCTCCCCAACACCTTTACTGAATGCCCGAAGATTGAAATCTGTGTTTAATGGAAAAATGCCCTTTTCTCAAAAACTGTGTGACCTAGGGTAATCGCTATAATTTTCCAGCAAGGTTTAAATTAATACCTACTACCTCTAACTTTTTCATAATTTTAGTTTCAGTAGATTCGGAAATATTAAGGGTAACATATTTTTGCACTACATTTTCGACTATATCTCTAATAATACAGAAACTAAAATTAAAAGAAATATATTTTTGAGTTCAGTGTTACGAAAGATTTCACGCGATACCCCAAACGATATACTAAGAATTTTTTTTTTTTTTCAAGTTACATAATTAGTCCCTCTACATTTTTTCTAAATATATTCTGAATATTTAAAAATCTGTAAATATGTGGGTCAATAGTCTTTATTGCTTCCCCCAATTTGAACTTTCCACGTTCCATAGTTTACGAGTTAAATGGCTATGACAGACGGACAGACATTCACAGGAGTGATCTTATAATGGTTCCATTTTCACTTTTTAAGTACAGAACACTAAAAATGAACTCACCTTATTAATTGGTTTAAAAGGAACCAATGTATACTCATATTGCCCATTATGCATATGATATAAAAACAGAGGAAAAAATAATCATCCTTTTTATTATCAGATTAATTCTTAAAAATACCTTGTAAAAGAACTGCTTGATAATATGTTTCAAGTTGAGTAGTATTTTTTTTTATATTTCTTTACCGGAATGTAAACTCTTATTAAGGATGTTAATCAGAATTCTCGAGCTATCGCAAACATCTAAAAACCTTTAATATCTCATTAAGCAAGCACGGTGCTCTGGAATTTCTTTTAACGATGAACCAAAAAACTTTTACTCGAGTAATTAGAATATAAGTAGCAAGGTATAATAAGGACACTCTTAATAATATTTTTTTGGCGCTACATTTGATACCAGTATTCTTTAAATTTCAGTTTTTAATAAGTATAAATATGAATATATTTAATATTTGATTTTGTCTATTTTTATTTTACTTATCGAAGCTTTTATTTCTGATAATACCGCTTTTTCTTAATTAAGAAAATCTAAAACAAAATTATTATTTTACTAAATTAATATCTTCCATTCTTTAGATATCCATATATAAATCTTAAAAAAATATATGTATTCATTTTTTTTTTCTTTTTTAAATGTTACAATAATTGACAAATTAATTGTTTTCTTGCAGATCTGGGATTAAGGGTTACAAATAGGTCTATTAAATATTTAATGGTGAAATTTTAATGTTTAATGTTTTAAAAAATGTCCTAGTTTTAATTTGTTTTTAAATGCACCCATATCAATAATGAGATGTCATGTTGAGTAATAGGTTTTTGTTTCAATTTTTACTTACATGTTCATATTTACATGTTCATATTCGAGAGATATTTTTTACTTATTTTAGAAATTGGTATTAATTTAAACTGTTGCCAACTGTATAAACAGCGCAAATAATAATGTTTGCTTCAAAATTAAAAATTTATTTTACACGTGACTATTATTAACAGAAAAAAACTTTCAAATCAGGATTAAATAATTACGTATGAAAAGTAGGAACTTATTGAAAATACTTCATAAAAACTATACTTACACGTGAATTTTAAAAGAGAAAGGACATTGTAAAATAATAAATTCATTAACATGCGTTAGAAGTCATAAATAGGAGAAATTACATCACATTTATGTCACATTACACTTATTACGTAAAATGAACAAAAAGTAATATTGCAAAACAGTTTAAATTTAAAAATCGCGCAAGACATTATTTTGAAATTTTGAGATTATATTAATAAGATTAATATTAATTTTATTGAACGCGTTTAGACTGCTTTCAAGCGACTATTTAGTAATTTAATAAAAATAAAAAAGATTACAAGCTGAAAATGAAGTGTCATCGACACAAAATATGATTTGGAAGAGAAGAATCTGTGAAGCAGAATATAAAGAAATTGCTTAAATGGTTTAGTTAGGATTCGTTAACCTTCTGTGTCGTTTCCGTCAAAAGAAGGCATTGGTATTTGTGAAATATATTTGCATTTTGATTCAGATTTACTTATTATATTAGCTTATTTTGAAATGTTTAACTGAATTTATTTAATCAAAGACGAAAACAGCCATTGTATCCTTTAACAGCAGCTGATTTTTCCTTAAAATTCCCCAATCGAAGAGAAATGAATAGAAACCCGTTTATAGGGAGATCGCCACTGTTTTTTTAAATTATAATTCAATATTTCAAAATCTCTTTAAAGCCAATCAATTAGCGTGCTTTTAGAGACTGCGGTGTCTGAACGGGGGTTGGCGAGCGTAGCTCGTTGGGAGCTGAGCCTCCTAGTACAATAAAGAATGTCAGAAAACAGTATTTTTTTCTTTTTTTTTACAAAATTTACATCAAAAAAATATATATATTTAAACACTATGTTTCTTTACACATCAAAAACATATTGTTAATAATTGTTACATAATAATTGTTAATAATTGTTACATTCTTTTATCTATGGTTTTTGAAGTTAGAAGAAAAGGTTCCGGAATCAAGAACGATTGATAAGATATCTAGTTTTTAAAAAAAGTGAACTGTCGATCAATGACAAACCTCGTTCTGCGGTTTGAGAACTTACGAAAATGGCGAGAAAGTTCCTGCAATAGCTCTCAAACTACGAAGACGGACCTTTAAACTAATTGCTGCGTTCTGTGGGCCCGATTTGTTGAAGACTGAAGATTTGCTTTCCAACATGTAATGCACCTGCTGAAGCAGCCTCGTGTGTTCGCCTAAAAATGAACTCCTTTACCCGATTCATCTTATGCACCTGGTCTTGCGCCGTGTGATTTTTAGTTTCATAAATTGAAAAGGATATGAAAGGATATCGTCTTAAGGACGTGGTAGATAAGGAAAAAGTGGCAGGTGCTTGCAACCATACAGACAGACGAGTTTGAACAATGTTTCAAACAATGCAATATTGGATTTCACATATAATATATTTGTACACACAGCCTTACCAGATCACCTGTTCTTCGCTAAAAACAGCATCACACCTTTGTCCCACGAGCCTGATACATCAGACCTTGCTCCGTGCGACTTTTTTCTTTCACAAATGTAAAAGGACAGGAAAGGGCATCCTCTCAATGACGAGGTAGAGGAAAAGGAAAAATAGACCGGAGCTTGCAGTCATACACACATGCGAGTTTGAACACTGTTTCCGTCAATGAAATACTGGTTTTCTAACTAGTAATGCTCCTGCTTACACAGCCTTATCAGTCAACAAGTTCTTCGCTAAAAATAACATGACTCCTTTAGTCCACACTGCTTATGCACCTGACATTCTTCCGTGCTACTTTCTTGTTCCAAAAATGAAAAAAACAGACATGAAATGGCATCATCTTACCGTCTTTAGAATTCATCGAATATAACACTTCTAACAATTTATTACGGTTAAATCATTTGGAGTAAATCATTTAGAATACGTGATGAGTAAAAAGCACAACCAAGGAACTATATAACATTTGAAAACCCGACCAAAATCTGTCGGAAGACCGCGTGCAGCTTCTTTTTTGTGGACAAGCGGAGAAATACAAAATCATGACGTAGTGCGCGCTCTGGCCAATGCGAGAATAAGGGATACGCGTACTGTTTACGTCACCACCAATTGGGACACAGCCCTCTGAACACTAGGCCTGAGTGCTCATTCAAAATGGCGGCCGCCTAACTTTTTCCCCCTAATATAATTTGATCGTGATTGAGCGCCTAGTGAATCTCCCTTATATTTTTGCTGCATAAGACCAGGCGAAAAGTTAGGTCCCGGTTTTCTTGTAATATTATTTTACTGAAAGATTTTTCATTAAGCTCAATCAATCAATTAATATTTTTGACACTATGGTTCATACTCAAATAACATAATTTTCCGCCTTTCTCTGTTTTCTAACAACATTTACAAAACATTCCAATCCTTTAAGCATTTCGCGACCACAAGAAATTATGCAGTAAAGCATTAAAATGACATTACGAATCGAAAATAAAATTACCATTATGTAACAAAAAAATCATATGCTTGTAAAAAAAAGTACCCTTAGAATTCACAGGGATTTATGCTTTTTATGGTTGTTATTTGAAAAATCTGTTTCAAAATATAAAACTAGATTTATTATTGACTCATCATCAAAGTAAAGTGTTATACTAATGTGTAAAAAGCAATATTCTGTATTCAAAATAACTCGTGAAAAATTTTGAATATGTCATACACGGAATGTACAATTTGCTACTAAAAATTTCTTTTGACAAGAAACTTAGTATGCCATCATTCAAAAATATTTATCAAAAATTAACAAAATTATTTCTCATGTATTACATATCTGTCAGAAAAGTAAAGAAAGTTTAAAATTTTTGTTTAGCATCATGATCAAAGTTTTATGTGGAGCTCCTTAGTTATGAAAAGAATAACGTATCATATTGGCTAAATGCATTTACACAAATTAAAAATAAATGAAAGGATAATTTTAATATTTAAATTATGAAAAACTCATGACATGAAAAATGATTCACGTATTGTTAAGAAATTAAATTCATATATTCTAAGGTTGAATGCTAAAAATAAATACCGATTTATTTATTTTTCAGCTTTTTTTAAAATTTTTCTCGTGCATTCCTTTTCTTAATTAAAATTTTTAATAACTATTTTTGAGTAATTATTTGGTAAGATCTTATATACAACTTGGATCATATTTTTAAGTATAAATAAAACTGTCATGAGTCCAGGGATCTGTTTAGAAAAAAATTGGGTTCTTTAATGGACCCTTCACAATTTTTTTTTTTTTTAAACAGGATGCTTCACAAAATTTTTCAACTTAACAATTAGCTTTATTCAAAACTTTTGCATTTCAAAACTGAGCTTTTCACAAATTTAATTACTTAAAAGTAAAATCTAATGGGTCACAAAATAATTGAAGTCGTCAAAGAACCTAATATCAAGATATAGATATGCAAATCACTTTGTTGAAAATGTATACACAAGAACCTGAATATAATGATAATTTCACATTCCCAAAATTAAAAGTAGATTTTTCATAAATGAAAAAAAAAAAACTATTCACAATTTCAAAAGTAGGACCCAGAAAGAAAAATCTTAACAGACCCCTGTGAGGACAATATTTACATAAATGATCATTTATGTAATTCACTACATTTTTAACCTAAAGTTAACTAATTTTTAATAACAAATTCAGCAAAAATTCATATGAAAAATCACCATTACTAAAATCTATACGGTAATTACAACAGTGATGTTTTAACAAGTTAATAAAGCAGCATAACCTGCAATGAAAAGTAGGATTGGCACAATGTTTTCATCAACTGGGTTTAATATATCATTTAAAGGTCTTTAAATGCGTCTAAATTTATTGATAAATTGCATTTCTTATCTAAATATTTAAATGAATATTTTTGTTTATTATGAAAGAGCTTTTGACTTATTATTCTTTTCTCATTTTCAGTCAACTGCTGTAGTGAGATTTATAATAATTACTGACAGATGACTGCATCATCATACATTTTAACAATCATGTCAACCTGATATTATATTCTAGATTACTAAAATTCAAACCAAACGTCTGTGTATAATTTTTTTTATTGAGACAATAAATTTGAAAAGTTAAATCAGAACTTACTTCAATAGGTATGTTAATACTTGAGGATATCCACTGAATATAATTTTAGAAGATTTAATGCATATTATAGCTTTTTAGATGAAATTAAAATTATCGTTGCAAATCCTTGAGAGATATATCTTTTCAGAAAGAGAAACCGCATGAGATCATCCTCTACCCTAGTAGGAAAGCACATGAAACGCAAGAGAAATACGTGAAACACTTTCTCGAAAGAAAACTTAAGTATCTTAACAAAATGGATAGTATCCAGATGAAAATCATGAACCATGTACAACTTTATTCGAAAACTGCGACTTGAATTCATCAACAATGGAATTTTCAATAACAGAATAAATGGCGCCCGTCACTTTGTTTTGCATCAATCTAACCGCCTTCGACTGATCACGTGACCCACCGGAGTTATGTTAGCGATTTGGCCTGTGTTGAGATGGCTGTGATTGGGATGATAAAGCAAAGAGTCCTGGCAATCTGAAGCGATTGCATTTTATAGTTAAAAGTAACCCAAGACGCGAAACAAATCTCAGAATAAAAAAAGTTACGGCTCTCGAAAAAAACGTTCGAATTCACAGAAATGATCAGATATAATGATATAATTTAGGAATAACTAAAAGCTTTACATTAAAGTAAATCGGGCAGTATAATAAATAATTTAAGGAGAATTTAATAGAATTAACGATATATGTTATTAGAGAATGAGGAATCAAGAATATGGTCGAAATTTAGCATAAAACAGGGAAATATCGCGAAGGAAGATTTAATAACGTAACATATATATATATATATATATATATATATATATATTTTCTACCTGTCTTTATGTTTTTAAAATTAGATTTCATCGAAATAAGAAATCAGTTTAATTTTGTGAATGTATAATAACAGTATACGTAATTAATAAAGCGGCATGTGATCTTGAATTTATAATTTTAGCGAGTTTCGTTTGTTAAGTTCTTAAAACATTAAATTAAAACAAGCTATTAAACTTCTAAGTAAACGATTCGAAATATAAATTCAGATCCGTATGAATTATAAAAAGTCGAATATTAAATATTATTCATTAAGTATTATAGAAATTTTCAGAATGATTTACTTTCAAAAGTTCCGATTAAAAGAAAAAATTGTAAACGTTTCTGAAAAATTTCGACTTCAAAATAAATAGTGTCGTATATAAATTCTTGAAAAGAAGATTTTAACTGAAATTCCAAGTAAACATTTTATTCGTCTGTTACTGCATAAATAAATGTTTGAATTGAAAGGATTTAAATTGGTTTCCATAAACAAACTCTATTCAGCTACAAATATTTTCTATTACATCTCTATTACTTACGTTATTTAAACTGGACCATTTTCAAGGGCGGCTTTATTAAATTATGCTTTTAATTTTTAAATTTTTAAAGAATGTATTAATGAAATCAAAATTCAGTTTGCATATTCTCTCTATAAAACATCCACTTTTAAAAATTATGCATAAAGAAAAATTTTAACTGTAAGCATTATTTCATATTAATTATTTATAAAAATCACGATAAGAATAAAAAAAGACTCTTTAATTACTTCTCCTTTAATTACAGCAAAAGTGTTATGGCTATTTTACAAACGATGTTTTGAATGAAAGCTTTTGAGTAACTTAAGTAACGTAGTAAGTTTTTTTAGCCCATCCAATGAATTAACAATCCGAATTTTAAACCATGTTTAGATTATGGGCTGCTAATCACTTTCACATAATTTAAAACATGAAATTTTCCTAAAGTCACGATCATTGTCAACCGTTTTCTTGACAGGTATTCATGATATAAGAAAATTATAAATTCTTAATAATTTCTTTGAAAATAGTGAAAAATAATTATTTGGGCATATTATTCTTATATAATTTTTATAAACAATTTTATCCGTTTAACAGTGATTATATTATCGAAAATATTTTAATTTCCCTTTTTAAAATCGAACCCTTCAACTCATAAATCATTAAAAGATATTAACTATTTTATACTTTACTCTACTGCAAAGATTTATGTTAGAGCACTGATCGTCACTGCATACCACTATAAAATAATGTTTTGAAACATAATTTTAATTTGTATTTTAATTCTACCATTTCTAGTATTTTGTTTATGGAGACATGACATTTAAGTAATGTACTTTATTAAATGACACTTTAATTTTCTTTGATTTTAATGCATTCTCTACATAAATTGCTAACACAAAGTGCGTGACATTTTATTTTAGTAAACCATATTATGTTATAATATTTGTTTATTTGTATAGATTGTCTACTGTGAATGTTGTATTTTTTTATTGTACATTGTATAGAGGTCTGATAACACGAAATATATGAATCTGGTATCATTTAATACATAATATCTCGCTGAAGAAAAATATCCTACACCAAAATGTGTAAATAATTACACTTTTAATCAACAATAGATTTTCGATGGATTCATAAGATTTCCAGTATTTTATTTGCAATCAATTTCGCGAATCGGGTCAAATATACTGCATTTATTCGAATTTAACACTCGTTTTTCTGTCTTCAAAATTACCCTTATTTTAGAAAATCTGGAAACACTCTGAAAACAGAAAATTCTAAAAAAAAAATCAATTTTTTATATTGACTTGTAAACATTACAAAATTTTCATAGTTAAATACCGAAAATCGCATGCTTTTATTATGATTAGATCCGGTGATATAATATTGTCGCTTTGAAAGGCCGACCATAATGATTTAGTCTTGGAACATCGAGTGTATCATGCAGCGTGTATTTTTGATGCACGCAATTTAATAATAACACAATTAATGGTGATTTTGAATAATTAAAAAATATGAGCATAAATAATTTAGGTACATTTATTAAATATATTTAAGTTCTATAAACGCAATAAAGCATGTTTTGCACTTCAGCCTTTTCTAATAATATTAGTATTGTTTGTGCGAGTGTTTGTAAACTTTGTAAATTAGTATATTTTTTTTTATCAAACAAAAAACTAAAAACTAAAAAATGTATTTTCCTCTCTTGCATCAATCTCAAAAATGCATGAAATATGTTAAAACCGCAATCACCATGATGAATATTTAAAATATTTTCATTACATAAATTGTTAATATTGTTTAAAATAATTTTTTATAACTTTTTTAAATATTGAAAAAAAAAATCAATTTTTCAAGCTTGGATTTGGGATTCTGTAGTACAAGAGACAGACAACATACCACATAGTTACTACGTACGCGGCTCAAGAAAGCTTAGAACAAAACTTTAATTCACCGAACATCCAAGAAGTTCAAAGTTAGTATGTTCTGAATATATGAATCTGGCGAGCCGTTTCAGAATCTGAACCGAGTAAGTATTTTGAACATGCATGCCGTGAGCGACTTGCTCTCTGACACGACTCAAGAAATTTTTCAGAATTTGTAAAAGTTTCAAAGGATATATCTGAAACTCCTTAAAATGTATATGTGTGAAATTTCCAACTCAGTTTAAGTATTATATTTCTAATAAATTGATATCAGAATAAAGTCATAAGACGAAATGCAATATTCTATTTTGATTCAATAATAAATTGCAAAATTTGAACTTTAAAACGTTTTTTAGATTACTTAACATATGAAAGACAATAGGTGTTACAAATTTAAAATATATATTTTATTTAAATTACCTTAACTTAAGTAAAATTATCAAATTAATGAAAATATTTCCTGACAATGGCTGCGGGTTTTACAGACCGAAAGTACTAAGAAATTTAAATAAAATGTGTATTTTAAAGTTTGTAACATCTGTAGTATTATTTTCTGTCTCTTTTTAATTGAACAGAAAACTTTTTAAAGTTCATATTGTGTAGTTTGACCTCAAACTTTTTGAGTGAGAATTGTAAAAATATGCTAAATAATGCAAAAGTCACCCATAAAAAAACATCATTTTTTCACCTTAGAATTTTTTATGAACTAATAAAGAATTTTTTTAAATACTGATGATAAATTTAAATAACACATATTCTGAATACCACAATGCCAAATTTTTGCATATCTGATAAGTGGTTCAAGAGTTATATCAAAAATTAAATACGTTTATTAAAAAAAAACTTTGTTTTTAATCTTTTAAAGTTTTCAATGTCTCTTTCACATGCAATATGTTTATTATATAAACAGATATTTCACAAAAAAATTTCATTCAAAATTATCTATAAATAAAGCGCAAAGGATTTTATGTCCTGGACCTCGTCAGCTAGATGCATCTTTCCATCGTACACAGTTAGTAGTAAAATAAAAACAGATGTGTATATGTATTTGATACGTCATGAATTGTAATTTTCCAACTTTGAAAAAAAGTGTCTAGAGCAGAATTTGAACAAAGGATCTTTGACTCAAGCTGCCAATGCTTTGCCTTCCGAGCTATCCTGACCAAATCTCATATGTAAAATTCACTCGGATAAAATTCTGTTTAGAGAGTCTGTTATCTGAAACAACTGTACAGAATAAATCGTAGGAAATTGAATTCCTACATATATTAATTAATCAAAATTAATTTTTAATGACAATTAGCAGAGACTATAGTATTGAAATAAAAAAATTGAAAAATAAATGCTAATTCCATAATTTACTACATAGTGATTAAAACTGTCGCAATAAATATTCAAACATATAGCTTTTCCGTAGTTTAACGTTTAAAATTATCAATCCCATGCAGTAGTATATGATCTACAGTGTTGGAATTTTTAAAAGAGAAGTTAAAATATTTACTATAATGTAACCTTAGAGCGAGTAAATTGTTTATATAAATAAAATAGAAAAATACAGCAAGATAGTTATTTTCACCCTTTCCAAAGAAATTATTGCGAAATAATATGCTTAAACCATGAATATTTTTTTTTTTTAACTTAAGATGACTTCACATCGACATTTTGAAAAAAATTACATACTTTCAACAGCGTGAAAGTGATTCTCATTTTGTACTCTTAAAGTAAACAGAGTTTAAAATTCAGACAGTAAATTCAGAGAAAGAAATATTTAAGAAAAATCACTAAATTAATTAAGACACTCATAAGCATTCATTTAAAAGATAAGAAAAACTGGCTTAAGTTTTCAAAGAGTGTTTTTATCTTAATCATGATTTGCATAAATGTTTAATGTGAAATAATTTAGTTTAAACTTTTTTGAAAAAACAGCGTTAAGTAGAATATGAAAATTTAATTTTAATTCGTTAAGTTAATTGTTTGGATATTTCAAAATTAAAAGAGTTATTTAATGAAATCGTCCTTGAATATTCTCGAGTCTACATAACGTTACTAATAGAGATCTAATTGAAAAGCTTTGTAACAGAATAGAATTTGTTTATAGGAACTACTTTAAATCCTTTGAATTGAAAATAATTATTTATACACTAGGAAACGAATAAAATGTTTACTTGAAATTTGAAATAAAATGTGCTTTTCACGAAGTTATAAACGGAACTATTTAATTTGAAGTAAAAAAAAATCAGAATGGTTTCTGTAATAGAATCTTGTAAAAATAATGCAGCCTGAAAAAATTTTATTTGTACTTCAAGGATATTTATTAATATTAAAATTTTATATAACCTGTTATATTAGTGGAGTCAATCTAAAAACAAAAAAGCGTATCATCGTATAAAAAAGTATGCAATACTTGTACATATAAACTTTTCTATAGAGTAAAATGTTGCTTATATTCGAAAAAAGTACTTTTAAATCCATGTAATTTTTCGGTTTTTGTCTTTTTTTTTTCTAGAATTCATTTTCTGAGATAATCTATTTTAATTATATCAATCCAACAATCTTGAAATCATTGTCAGTTGAAATAAAAATAAAATAAAATTTTGAGACAGTTTTGAATTTTTCCACACAATATTTAATATAACATATACGTATCCTGAGTAAGGTTTTAAAACATAAAAAAATTGATGAAGCCAACTTAATATGATATTAAATTTATATTTAACATACAATTAAAATCTGTTATTTTTTTCTGAAATACAGATTTCAGTTTAGATCAATGTACATCTCGTTTAATATCAATTTATGATTAATCTTCTTTTTTTCTCAGTTTGCTTTAGACAACAAATTGTTAAATATAACAACTTTTCCTCAATTATTAACTGTTAATATACATTAAAACAATAACGTCTTTTAAAATTTTAAAATGTAAAAATAAAATCACCAAACTGAGCTTTAATTTTCAAGTAAATTTCATTTGAACGTGAATTTATTTTTCATATTTGATGATTTAAAACTAGAAATTGGGATGGATTTAAAAGTTTTGTAAGAGTAATCTTTGTACTATAATGTTAAATTTTATTATATTTCTATAAAACAAAATACTTCAAAAAATCTTAAGTAGAGAAGAAATATCAGTTCTAGTGTTTATTTCAATCATATACATTTGACGCAGACATATGACTGTTGACGCACTGTAACATTTCATTTGAGTCATATTTTATTATGGATAATTTAGTAATTATTAAAATTTAAATAATTAATGCATGAAAAATAACTTTTTTTTTTCGTTTTTTATGCGCGTTATCAATTCGAAACTAGTGTTTGTCATATGTTTAATACATAAATCGATTTTACAAAGTACGTAAAATTTTATTTTAGTAAATAATATTATATTACAATGTTTGCTTCTTTGTAATAAATTATCTTATGTAAATGGTGCATTTCTTTATTGTGAGTTTTATAGAGGTTTTATTACACAAAGAGAAACACCCTATAGCAACAGTAGAACAAATATTTTTTCCAACTGGATTAAATACTGGCATTGAATAAGAATATAAATATAAATAAATAAATATATATATATATAGAGAGAGAGAGAGAGAGAGATTTATTTATATATGCGTGAAAAGAGACAACCTTAATATATAGCAATAATAAGAGTTTAATGTAGATCTAGACTAATGCTTCAATACAAAGACTTCAATACAATTTATAAGTAAATAATATTTACAATTTTAGGAGGAAAAGGGGATGTTGCTGTAATCTATGAGCCATTACAGCATCGGAGATATGAGAGCTTGGCTGGACCGTCTGTCCAGGCCAACATCAAATCGAACTCTGGTGTGAATTTTAACGTCCTGTTCCCTGGGCAGATTTTCTCAAAACTTTGCATCAGCATATTCTTCTTGAATTGGGTATCGACGTCACGTCTTTCTCATGGGAACGCGCAGATCGCATCTTTATTCTAGTTGTAAGTCATGTGAATCTCTAACTACAACTCACATCCAACCATTCAATATATGGACGACTTCGTCCGTATCGATCCCCCACGTGAGAAGGAACAGACTCAGTAAATAGCAATAAAAAGAGTTTAATGTAGATCTAACTAATGTTAAAGATTTCAATAAAATTTATATACAATTAATATTTACAATTTTAAGAAGGAAAAGCGCTTTTGCTGAAACCTATCGGACATTACAAGGTCGGAGATATGAGAGCTTGACTGGACCGCCTGGGTCCTTGCCTAGAGGATTAAGGCAAGAAATGGAACTGTGATGTGAATTTTAACTGCACTTTTAACTGCACTATTAATCACTGCACGATTTTTTTTATGTTTAGGAAAAAATTATTTTAAATCTATACATCGGTCGTATAGTGGGAAAAATAGTAAAAAAATTAAATTAAAAATTTTCAGCTAAATTTGATATTTTATTGTGTGTGCCATATGTACACAATCAGGGATTTAAGATATTGTATTGCTATATTTTGCAACTAAATGAGCTTAAAATAATTAATTTTATCTGCTTAACACTCTGCAACTTTTTTATATTAATGTTTTTAAGTATTCAGTAAAAATAATGAAAATAAATCTTAACTCAATAGCTTGATCGATTATTTTTTTGTTTCCGAAGAACAAATTCAAATTTTTTGTCAAATGAAGCCATCTGACATAGACAAAATAAGTGTTATTTCACCATTAGGACTGTTCTTGATCCGGAACAGAGATCATATTGGCCAAATTCATGGCACATAAATAGAAATTTACTGTTTTTTGGTATGTGCCAGTTATGGCACGTGGTGCAGTGAAGGGTTAACATTCTATTTTCAGGCCAGATTTTCTCAAAATTAGAATATTCTTTTCGAATGGATATAGATGTCACGGCTTTCTCACGGAAACTCGTTGATCGCATCTTGTTTGTAAGTGTAAGACATGAGAATCTCTAACCACAACTCATATATATATATATATATATATATACATTGTATTTTAAATGTCAGTTAAATATCAATACATTTAAAAAGAGTCACCTTATCGTAGTTTAGGGAGCTTGTTAACCGTCTAGAATATTCACGGGGTACGACACATCCTAATTGCGTAAGGTTTTTATATTTGTCTATGCTATTTTTACTCAAAGAAGTACTTGATTTTTTATAGTAGAATTTGTCGCAATTATTTGCAAATGAATAAGTTCGACGAAAGTAACGTGGAAAAAGAAAAACCGTGCGCACTGGGTGTGTTTATTGTAAATAAATCATATGAATTGTAATTTTTCAACTGAGCCTTCCACTTTTTCCTGTCCACTTTTCACGCACTAGGAAACTGCAAGAAGTGTTAGCCTCCGTTTTGGACGAGAATGGTATCGTTGAAACACTGTCGTAGTGCGGAATTAAAAACTTAATGTAACTACCCGTCGCCTAGACATCTTTCAATTTATGCCAGACAACTTGTATGTTTATTTATTTATTACAATATATTCACGCTGTTAAATTTGTTATGTCGTTAAATTTATAATTTTTACTGTTGAATGGCTTTCCGTTAACATAATTATGTTATTTATGTTCGGAAATTAAGTGTTAAAACAACAACAAAAAAACCATGAAAAAGGTTTAAGATAAATTAATGGCTGTAAATAAATTGTTTTGTGTACAGTTTGTGTGTTTGTTGATGGTGGAAATTTTTAGTGTTCACTAGTGGTTTTTATTATTGTGTAAAAGTGTGAAGGAAACCATTTAACAGCAAAAATTATAAATGTAGCAGCATAAATACATTTAAATAAATAAATAAGCAAACAATTTGTGTGACATAATATTAGAGTATCTCGAAAATGGCTAAATTAGGATAGTTGCACTGAGTTTTTCACTGCCTATGACAAGGTGATTTCAACGATACCCTTTTCGTAAAAATCGGTTACTAATACTTCTTGCAGTTGCCTAGACAGCTAGAATATCACAACTGAAGTATATTTATGATATCAAAATCACATATAAATACAATCTCCCTTTTCCTTTATGATATCTTAAAATTTCCTTTTTTCATTTAATTTAACTTGCAACTCCATCCAATGCCATGTACACGTACTTAATAAACCTATATCAGAACAGCATTTATTTAAAGACATTCTCTATTTCTATTTTCGTAATAGATATAAATTCCCGTCATATGTTAGCTGTTAGAAAAACCCATCTGCCTTAGAAGTTTCGATTATTTTTTCCCGCATCCCTCCATGACCACATCTGGTTATCTATAAAAGTCGCTTTCCCTGGGCTATTGAGCTGGGTAGGAAAAAATATAATCGGATCCTTATTTGGCTCGGAAAAACCGCGATGAAAAATTTTAAAATTCACTTCAAGAGCCTGCCTTATATTGTCAGAATACAACGTCGAAAATGCCATCTGATTTTAAAAGTCAATTCAAGAATAAGGCGATAACCTGCCAATTTATTATATGTAAATCTCCCTCTCATAAAAATGCTGTCAAGAATTGTAATCTTTTTGGCAAATTATTCGGCGAGAATGTATTTAAGGGTGTATTCCAATCCAAATTGTTTATTTTCTGATTCGCTTTTAAATTCATTTTCGATCTCAAATGCATCAAACTGGGAAATTATCTTATTTATAAACTGCATAATGTGCGGTGCTTTTCGATTTTTTGAAAAATGCAGAAAATATTGTTAAAAATGCTATCAAAGTTGCGTTTTGAACCGAATTTTGCAAATCGAGAGATCTGGGAATGAAAAAAAAAAAATGGTCATACTGAGAAAATAATAACTTAAAAGTCAAATTCTAATGAATTGAGCGAAAAATGAAATTACACCGCCTCTTATACATCTCTTCAAAAATCACCTCAGCAAGTTTCATGTTTTTACTTTTAAAAATGAATCTGAAAATGTCTTAAAAAATTTCGAGCTGTTGAGTGTGGGAAAATATCGAATACGCTCTTAAGGAGAAACATGCGATGTATGCATCACTCGCCCTCTTGCTTTCTAGCTGTAAATTTCATGTAAGTTCGCTGCCTCACCTCGATGTGTCCGTGATAAATATCTTGCAAGTGAACCTGGAACTGATAATCTTTAATACTCACGCTCATCTAGCCTTTTCTAACTCATGTGGAGCGCAAAATCTACTTGTACTAATAGCAACAGTACAACAGTGTATGGTTGTTTATTCTTATAAAGTACACATATATGTAATATTGCAACTATATGTATTTAAAAAAAATCAGAATAAAGCTCAAGACTAAATCCAACAACAACAAATGTTTTTATGCTATAGAATCAATCAAAATGAATTTAAAAATATCAGTGAAATATTATCTCTTCATCGGTTTCATATCCACCCAAGAAAAATTAAGCGAAGTCTACAAGATAATGCATTTAATTCAAAAAATGTTAGTATATCCATTATTTTAAATAAATACATTCACTACTCTTTAAAGTAATATTTCGCACTACAATTTCAATTTAGTATCATAATTAAAAAAATATCGTGCATCTGTTATCGCTACTACATGGTGGCTACTAAATACTGTTACACTCCAAAAAATACGAATTAATTTTAATCGTTTGGGAAAACAATTTGTTTCTTTATTTTAGGGTTTGGCAAGCTTCTATTAGTGCAGACGAATTTGGTTTTAAAGCGAATATTTAAAATTATTTTAAAGAGGGAAGCCAAAAGAATGATGATTAAACAGCTCTTTTATCGCAGGTTTTCCTCAGGTAAAACCTTTAAGCAATTAAAATGCCCTGGTTTTTATGGAACATTTATATATAAAACTATAAATCGATTATTGGATACTAATAGCTATGCAAATATCTATCTAGGTCTGGTCGTCCACGCTCAGTTCTCACAATAGAGCGCATCAAAAGAATTCGCGAAAAGGTGTGACGAAATCCACAAGGTTCTGCAAATAAAATGGCTGCTAGAAGAGAACGTGAATTGCAGAACTCTGCAAGTTATTATAAATGAAGGTCTGGGTTATTGCCCTTATCTCAAAAGAAAAATTCAAGGATTTACTGCTGCACAAAGTATAAAAAAAATTACAAAGAAGGAAGAAATTGATGAAGCGGCACGGTAGGAATAGTGTTGACAGAATAATATTTTCTGATGGGAAGTTATTTGCACTTAACAGTGTTATAATGCTAAAAATGATATCGTATATTTAGCAACCCTCGAGGATATACCTGAAACCTTTCGAATTGTTAAACGCTTTCAGAACAAGAATTCTGTTATGGTTTGGGCTGCAGTGTCAAACAATGGAAAATTGCCTTTGAAGTTCATAGATAAATGGATAAAAATGAATGCGAATATTACAAACAAGACATATTGACTACGCATTTATTACCACATGCTGACAGGTTGTATCCCAAAAAGAATTGGATATTTCTGCAAGATTTTACACCTTCGCACCAAGATAAATCAACACAGGCTTGGCTCCCTGTCACCTGCCAGAACTTTATCATGCAAGAATATTGGCCACCTTCTTCCCCGGATCTAAATCCTTTAGATTGTTGCGTCTGAGGATTTTAGAGGGTAAATCAAATAGCAACAAACACAGAAGTTTTGACTCTCTCAAAGCTTCCATATTACGTGAATGGTGCCGACTACCTCTTAAAATGTTTCCTGCCGCAGTCGGACAATGGCATAAGAGTGGTAACCGATAAAGATGGCGGTCAATTTGATTAAAATTATTTCTGGTTAAACTTTCATCTCTGATGTCCATCATGTTAGTGTAGTTATCATTTTATATTTTATATTTGTAAAATAAAATGACTGAATATTTGTAACAGTATTTAGTAGCCACCCTGTAATATAGAGAACTTCATGTTTCCGCTATCGATGGGCATTAAAACTTCATAATTCTACTTTCGTAGAATAAAACACTTCACAACAGAAATACAACACAATAAAATAAAATAAAACAATATTAACAAAAAATGTACATGCTTAATTTAATTACTCAGTTAGAAACATTAGGAAAATAATTTTAAAAGTTTTAACTAAAAATAGCAAAAATAAATTTCATTACAAAAAAGAGAAATCAGTTACAAAGTCATCCAAAATATTGATCAAACAAACAATGCAGCTGGGAATGTTTTGTTCATTTTAATAAAAGGTTTTATTTATCAAAGAATCTCCTATTTTGTGCAAATCTTGCAATCTTTCATAAATCTAATTTTGTGCATTATTGAAGCATAGGTAAGCATATTTATTATTTTAAGCATATTTTTCAGCAAACATTCAAAAGAGATATTATACAATTCAAGCGACATAAACAGTTTTATTGCAAAATAATGCAGAAAATAAATTGTATATTGCAGTAATCTTACTTTTGCGCAAATAGTTTTATGAAAATGACTTTAAGGAATACAGTGAATCCTGTGTATAACGCCACTTTCTATAACGATAAACCTGTCTATAACGATGTTTCCCTTCGGTCTTTGCGAAATCACCATTTACTCTTTGTATTTTAACCCTTTGTACATTGATAACAACTTTTTAGATGCACCCTCTATCGCGATATTTTTTTCCTCTTTAGAAAGCTGATACATATCATCCGATTTTTTTTTTCTGGGAAAACGACACTATGTCAACCTCAGCGGCCTCTATGTCCTGGTTTTTGAATCTTTCTTTTTTTTTACCCTTTTGTAGTGGAGGGCTCAGAGGAGGGTGTATGTCTGTTTACTGTTTGGACAGAACTTATGTCTCTACAGGTGACCATTGTCCAACCTGTTTTAGAAAGGTAATTAGGGAGTAATGCTCTTTCTCCGTGTTGTCACTGTGGAACATTTTCTTTCGTCGGTTAGACACTATTCGCCTCCGACCGACCATATTTTCCTTGTAATTAGTTTTCATCTGTTAAAGTACTGACCCGGCGTCAAGCATTGTCATTTGAAGAAAAATTAAAAATCCTTTCGGAAATTGACCAAGGTGTGAAGAAAGGTACTGCCAAAAGGTATGGAATTTCCCAGTCGACAGTATCTACGTTTTTTGAAATAAAAATAAAAGAAAATATATTGAAGATGCTGTGGAAAGAAGCAAAGTTGATATATAGCAAACGAATATATTTAAAGGTGTTTTAAATGTTGATGTTGACAAAGCTAACCTAACATGGTTCCAAGATATGAGAAAGCATAATCTGCCAATTAACGGACCAATGTTTTCTTAAAAAAACAAGAAAGTACGGGTTTCTGCTATCAACAATGATTTTAAAGATTCAACGAGTTTTTTTTTTTTTTTTTTTTTTTAATCTCTTACCTACTTTTGTGAACATCACGGGATTGCTTTTAAAACTATCGCGGGTGAAAACAAGGTCCGATCCAGTTAAGGATGCCTTATGGAGGAAACAACGAGGAGAAAAAAGATAAGATAAAATATATTTTCCTGATGATGCGTATAATGCATATGAAACTAGTTCTATCAGCTGCCAGAAATAAAATTACACAAAATCGCTGTTAAAACGCCCGTTCCGGCGCAAAATTTCGAAGTTCAAAGAAGACCTGCTTGCCACAGCCAAAAACATAAACATGAAATTTGGATTAATTATTTGCAAAAGTTTCACACGTTTCGATAGCACAATAATGAAAATGGCTCAAAAACCTCTATTACAGCGCCCCCTTCAAGCTGAATATTTCCAAGTTCCAGGAGGCCCTGCTCATCATAGCCAAACACATACACAAAATATATGTTTCAGTTCTACGCATAACTTCATACACTTTTCGATGTTACAATGGCGACATATGGACGGACAGCCATTTTGTATAAACATGTCTTTAGGAACTCTAATCCCAAAAACGTGTTAATCCGTCGAAATCCGGAAAACAAAAAACAAAACAAAAAAAAAAAAAAAAACGTCAATTGCAATACTTTCTTCTACTGAAGACTGAAAAAGTAAAAAAGTATTAAATAATGTTTTGTTTAAGACATAGAGGGGTAATAAGGTGTAACTTATTAGGAAATTTCCTTTTTTCGATTATTTACTTTTATTAAATGTAATATATATATAGCAAATTTGTGTTTATTCAAACAACATTGCCAATACTAATAATATAATACTATAACTAAATACTATAGCTAAATAATATGTATATATATAATACTATAGCTAATATTATAGCTAATTTTATTACACAATGTGCACAATCTGCTGTTTTACAATTTGTCTAAATAATTCGGCCCATCCTCACAGATTGGATAGAGACAATATTAGAATATCAAACCATGCATTGTTGTCTACAGTCTGTCGGATTCAACTTTAATTATGTCCAATAAATGGTGTGTTTAGCCGTCCTGTGAAAAAGATTACCTTAGCGCCACACAAAAACAAAAACAAAAAATTGGTTCTCTGTCTACATAATAAATATCTAAATAATTCTGTGGAAATTCCTACATAATAAATGTATTACAAATTTTAGATATTTTGGTTTATTTTTAATATATCTACTAATTTGATTAAATATTTAAATCTCAAGACGTGTTAATTTCTATATAAATTTATTTTTTGAAAATCTTCACAGTATAAATTTTTCCTGAATATATTGATACAAACAAAATTTTAAACAAAATGTCATCCTAAACCTATATAATTACCGAAAAACTATTATTTTGTTACTTTTGATTTACGGTTGCTAATTAAAGTACAAATATTTAAAACTGTTTATTTAAAAAAAAAATCTACTTAGAGATTATACCTATTAAGAAGTTCAAAGAAACATTAGAACAGCAGTTAGTGATTCACCAATACTTCAACTAACTACAGCTGTTTACCAAGGCTGTCTGGCGAAATCAATAAAGCAATAATGGAAGTAACATTTACTTTTACATTCTTTATATTGTTCACTGTATATCGATATTCTTTATGTTTCATTTATGGATTGCATCGAACTGCTTTATTTTCTGCATATTAAAAAAATGATTTAAAGGAAACATGAAACTATATATTTTAATTAAAATTGATGAATTTTAATGTTAAAATTGTCGAAATTAAATAGATAAAAATATCTTTTAAAACAGAATTGAATGCTTTGTATAAATTCAAATTTCTAGTCTTAAAAAATAACTTTAAAACAAATTCTGTAAAAGATTAAGGTATGCTCAACTGTATTTCATGATAAAATGAGGTTTTTAATTATAGTTTATTTACATGCTTTCGTAAAATCTACTCAAAATAAGTTATATTTATGAGTGTGTGCTTTTCCTGTTCATAATAAAAAAAGAATTTAAAAATAAAACAGAATTTTGAGTATCTTTGTAAAAATGTCTCTCAAAATGTCTTAACTTAAAAGATATTTCGTAAATTATAAAACTCTATTTCTGTATAACCCTTTTAAACATTTTGGAAAACACAAATTCAGCAATTACTTTCCGCAGTTAAAAAACTTGTCCTATTCTTTTGATCAGCCTCTATCTGATCTATCGATTTGTATATACTCTATGTAATATTCTAAATTTTATAAATAAACATACACAACGTTGCTTAAAGATACATAAAACACGAACTTTAATAAGCTAAAAGTTAAATTCTACGTTTTGAGCTGTTTCTACAGCCGTCTTCAGGAAAAATATGATGGAATAAATGGCTAAAAGCTCAGAGATGAAAGCTACTTGTGCGAGAGACAATTTGTCGAACGTTGACTAAAGATATGAAAACAAAAATGTAGTGGTGCCACCCAGTGTAAATGAATACTTATGAATGAAATGAGTCCAAATAAATAAAAGTTCGATTGTAGAAGACACGAATGTCTTCATCTACGCCTGTGGGCCAGAATAACATTCGACAAAATTTTCATTGAAGTTTTAGGCAACATGATTCAAGTTTAAATTGAATATTGCAATTAGATGCAGAATTATGACTTTATGATATTATGCCAGATTTTTCGAATATTATAGGATAAATTATCGTTAGAAGGTTTATTCTCACTTGCAATGATTTCAAATGATTCTCTAATATTAGGGGAGACGGGGGTTTATTTTCCATAGGGGCAAGTTTTCCAACTCGCTTTAGTTTTTAAAAGAGTCTTTAGGTGACTCTAGAGAGTGAACTTTGGCTGAAGTGGCAACATTTTACACACCATCTACAAAAGTTATAGCTTAATAGGTACTGGCACTTTGTCAGGAGAACTGTTTCTTTCATTTTTTCAACGGTGAGTAAAATTTTAGGTCTTTATTAAAACGTAAAAAAACGTACTATCATTAAACTTACTGTTTTGACATTGTATGCACTAAAAAAGGGTTTCTTTCTTTAGGTAACTATGCGTTTGTTTCGCAAATAACTTACACCGCTATTCATCCATTCATCCAGGTAGAGTAAAAGTTCAAATATGGCGAAGGGGCAGGTTTTCCAACAACTTACGGGGCATGTTTTCCAACAACATACGGGACATATTTTCCAACATGTTTCTCGTTTGAAAACGTCCCCCTCCTGAATCGGCTAGTCTTATTGTATCAAAAATAAATTTATTGTGTAGTAAAGTCGGCCAAATAACTATGTATACTACGAACCCGTTTGATCATTTAGTCATTGCAGTAAAACTATCAATATAATAAACACGGTAATTCAAAAATCTAATAAAACGTCATTTTTTTCTAAAATGGATTCATTTAATGAATCTATTTTATGTTAATTATGCCTTTATAGTCGTAAGCTACATCACTGAGATCGAAGTGTGTATGGACCCCTCAAAAAGCAAATTAACCGTGCTTAGAGCTGCTCCACTGGCGTTAATCCACAGTCAATATTATGGCGGCTTTTAAACGTTAGAGAACTTTCCCACTGAATAATGAAATATTTACAGACTGCTTTTATGCCATCCTACTTTCCTGACAGGCCAACTCTTGCCGCACCAAATCTTGAAAGCACCAACAATCCTGAAAAGATTTCAAACTTTCCTCAATTATCGCTCCCCCCCCCCCAAAAAAAAAGAAAACAGCTAAAGCATCTAATACTTTTTCACCAACGCAGGCTAGTAGTTCCAAAGAAGTTGTTCCTTAAGTTCTACTCAAAAGTTCCTTATTGCTTATGAAAAAGGCGTTTCTTCTACATCCAAATAAACTTTGCCTACACCAGAAGAAGTTAGGAATTTTGTGAAGGCTGCACTAAGGAGGCAAACACGACGTAGAAAGAAAAATAGGAAGTATTGTACTGACTGATTCTCCTGTTAAAAATTAACTGAAAATGGAAAAAAAGATTCAAATAAAAAAGGGGAAACTAAAAAAGGAATCAGATAAAAGGGGTAAGAAAAAACAAAATCCAATCCCGGCCATGGAGCTGTTTGGACCTACGTCTGCAAATGTAAAATGGATTAAAATTGATTTTTATGTTACTGTTATGCTACTGTGTATTTAATTCACAATAAAAAATACTTATTAATTAACAAGCAAGATTTATTACCTGTGTTTTACCATTTAAAGTATAGTTGGAAAACTTTCCCCTGACCATTTTTAATAGACTAGAAAACTTGCCCCGCATACGGGGAACATTTTCCAACGTAACATGATTAAACTTAACTATTTTTTGTGAAAAAGTATATTTAGTTTTTTCAAAAATAATTGTGCCAGTTTGTACAGAAAGGCCTATGGAATACAATGATAACCTGTAGATATCAAACTAGCTAAAAATAAAAAATACAAAAATAAAATTATAAACAGTTGGAAAACTTGCCCCGGTCTCCCCTACTCTCAAAAGGGTTATTGCACGAAGCTATAATTTCTGCCTCATCAAAGTTAATATCGCAGACTTCATTAGCCAATTAGAACCTAGAAAGAGCTGCATTCTGCTTACGTTGTTTAATGTCCCAGTGATTCTCCATATTCCTTACTAAAAATATATTTCTAAATTTAAGATTAGTAAGAAACACATATTAGTCTAAAAATACAACTTTCAGCACTTTCTATCGATAGACAGAAACGTACTTGCATTCTTTTGAACAGCCCTGTACATTAACTACAGATCTTTATACACGCGACATATTAAGCAAAATGACAATTAATTGTAAAACATATTTAAAACTACAGATATCATATTTACAGAAATTATCAGCCATAGGAAGCTGTGTATCAAGGCTTGTAAATGTACAGCTCATATTCAAAATGTTAGAATGATTATTTTTTTTTTACGAATTGAAAATATCGTTTGATAATTTAATGTATTTTGATGCAAATATGCAAACGATATTTTTATTAAGAACTTATTGCTGATTATTTATTCTATCTTAATTATCTTAAAGTTAATATCATTTTTGAAAAGATTAATTGAAATAGAAATATTTTGAAAAGTCAAAATATTAGAATATTTATTCAAGTGGTTCAAAATATTAGAATATTTTACAGGAATTCTCCTTTAATTATCACCAATTCATAACTGGTGGCATCATTTATTAAATTCAGACGATTTTATTTAAAATCAGAATTCTTTTTGCAATTTGTTTGCTTTTTCGTCTTAAAATGGGTCGTGTGAGTGATATTCCTGAATCTATTAAACTTCGTATGGTTGATTTCTATCGGCACGGTAAATATTAATGCTATACAGCGAATTATTTACATTGTTCGCAATCAAGCGTTAGTAAAATACTAACACAATATAAAAAAAATGGAAAATTTTTAAAATAATCACTGAATTGGCGACCGAAAACCAAAAACATCTGCTAGAGATGGCAGGAAACTGAAGCGTATAGTGAAGATAAACCGTTTTAAAAGTGTGCAATTCTTGCACCGAAAATGGAAAAAGAAAGAGTTGAAGTTTCTACATCGAAAAAATTAAGACGTCTCCATAAATTTAAGTTTGAATCTCGTGTATTCAAAACAAAACCTATCATGACTGCAAAACAAAAGCGTTTAAGATTGAATTTGTGTAAATCAAGACGTTTATTGAGCGAAGATGATTGGAAAAAGTTATTATTTAGTGATGGAAGTAGGTTTTGTGTTTCATATGGTAATCAAGGCATTCGACTTTGGAGAATGAAGCAATAGGCATTTGATAAAGAATGCCTTAAACGCTCCGTAAAATTTGCTGCTAGTGTCGTGGTTTGGAGTTACATGAGTGCAGAAGGACCTGGAAAGTTATGCATCCTCTACGAAAAGGTTAACTCTCAGATATATCAAGAAATTTTAGAATATTACATGATTCCATCATCAGAAGATTTATTTGAAGATGACTTCATCTTCAACAAGATTTTGCGTCAGCACATACCTCGGTGTCAACTAAGAATTGGTTCCACCAACGCAACATTAAAGTACTTCATTGGCAACCAAACTCAACAGACCTTAATTCCATCGAAAACGTATGATGTATAATGAAGAAAAAACTCCAAGGAAATCCTCCTTCAAGCAAAACTGAGTTAGTGGAACGTATAAAGCCTGTTTGGGCTAATATAGATAGAAATGTTTGTAAACGATTGTACACTGTTTTGAAAGGTAAAGGGGATGCTACAAAATATTAACTACCATTTATAGTCCAGTCAAATTGTCAGAAAATTGGGCCGATAGATGCAAAAATTCTGCTAGAAGATTTTATGTTTTTAAACTGTTTATGGGGATGCTAGTAACAGGAATTAATTGTTTCCCAACAAAATATCTCGAGGCTAAACTTTGTGGAGCCAAAAAACCACGAAATTTTCGGACTTTTTTCAGTTTTTTGCCTATAACTTGAAAATTATAAAATGTTTGTGTACCATACTTAATTACAAAAAGAAAGAAAATTAAATTCTCTACAAATTTCATATTAAAAACGTTTTTCTAAACCCATTATTAAGCGCGCTAAAACTTTTTGAAAATAGCACATTTTTTTCAACTTCATAGAAAGTGACCTACTTTTCGCCTCCCATCCCTAAAAAAAATTTCTTTTCATCTCTAACTGTGGAAATGAAATGCACCTATTGATGAATAAGTAAGAAGGCAAATTTTCAAGAAGGTTAGGCAGAAGGTAGGGTTGCCAGATAGAAACGAAGGGAAAGGAAGAAACACTGGATCCTTCCGAATACCGAAAATTCACAGCTGAAGGCTATTTCACCATACGGCGATCAGATAAGAATTGGTCTGGGACTTGGACTGATATGGCGATTGAACAAACATTAATGAAAACTATGAAGAGCACTGGAGGATTAACGCATGGACGAGGAATGACAGACAGCGTGTTAGCAAGATGGACTCTGGGAATGATTCATATGCAAAACATATGCGATGATATAGAGGCATACTGTGAAGTAGGCTTTGAAGTTTCTGAACAGCATGTGGATGCCAGAAGTTTCCGCATTGATAGAGACAGTAATGATTCAAAAAAGCTGCGAGATTGGTTGCTAGTGCATCATCCTTTCCCCGAAAATGATTACATGATGTCCATCAGTAGTGGAATTGTTGGAAAGACTGATGTTAACTGCTATTTGGCTGGAAAAGTAGGACAGGCAGGAGTCAGAAGAATTGTTGGCGAAAATTTCAAGAGTGTGAAATTCAAGAAAAAGGATAAGGTAGTACCTTTAGCTTCTGTTGTCAGTAGTTTAAAATTAGGAAAAGTTACAGTTACTTCTGTCCATCCATTGACTCTATTCCAAAGGGTTTGTTTAATGAAGCAGAGTGATGAAGACGTGCAGAATCTACTAACTTATGAACTTGCTCCCTATCCGATGTCTTTATTCTCCGACGAAGGGATGAGAAAGGGCACAAAATCTTCGTTTTACAGTGCTTTTATCCCATTAGACAATCTGGATCTTATTGGAAAAGACAAGTTTTTTGTTGTTGACGGAGGGTACCTTCTTCACAAAGTAACTTGGCCTCGAAATGTTTCCTTCAAATTTATTGTTAAAAGTTATATTTCTTACATTCAGAAAAATTTTGGATCACAGGTCGCAGTTGTGTTCGATGGATATCCATCTGAGGGAGAACAGAATGGAACGAAAAGTGCAGAAAGAGCACGTCGATCTAGAATGCACACTTCTACTGAAGTCATAGTTGCAGCAGAAATGTTAATCACAGTGCCTCAAGACAAATTTCTAGCCAATGACAGAAACAAGAACCGCTTCATTTCACTGATTAAAACAGAGCTTCAAAATAACAGAATTCAAGTTGACCAGGCAGAAGAAGATGCCGATGTCATGATTGTTACCTTAGCCATTTCAAGAGCCAAAGCCTTTGAAAGTATCGTAATTGTCGGAGAGGATATTGATATTCTCGCGATCATGACAAGCTTGGGATATCAACACAAAAATCTGTTTTTCCAAAAACCAGGAAGAGGAAGCATCGAAACAAAGTGGTTTTCAACCAATTCTTACAAATACAATCACAATAATGTTCTTTTCACTCATACAATCAGTGGATGCGATACAACATCTGCTCTTTTTGGGCAAGGAAAGTCAAAGTTTTGTAACACTTTAAAAAAACATAAGCAGCTTGAGGAAGTATCATGTGTTTTTAATAAACCAGAGTCTACCCGTCAAGAAATCATCAAGGCTGGAGAAAAATTCCTTATTGCACTATACAGTGGATGCGTAGATACCACGCAGACATTGAACAGTTTGAGGTTCCAGTTATTTGCTAAATCAGCCACAAAAAGCAAAGTTCATCTTGCAAAGGCTGCCACCGACGCAAGAGGCTGCGCAGCATCATTTCCTAAGATGTTATCATCAGGTACAAGCTTGGCTAGGAAACAACATGCCCCCTGAAGAATGGGGGTGTGTTCGCAGGTCTGACGGTCTTTTTCAGCCAGTTCAAATGTACCAAAACCCAGCACCTGAATCCTTGCTGCATGTTGTCTCATGTAACTGTAAAAAAGGGTGCACCAAGGCATGCTCTTGCCAAAAATCAGGACTCAAATGCTCGGCAGTTTGCAAAAACTGTAACGGGGTCAATTGTGAAAATGTGGATGATATTTATGCAGAAGAAGAGGATTATGAAGCTGATACCTGGGAAACCATCGACCAAACCAGCAACGTCGATGACTTTCGCAGCCAGGATGATGATGTCGCAACAAGCTCAAAGCAGTTCAAAGCTGTTGAAGATCATGCAGCCTGCTCTTTTGCTTCTCAAGCTGAGGTTGACGAACCAAACTCATCAACCCGCAAGCGCTCCAAACGTTACTAAATCCATTAAAGATGTTACTGTAAGTATTTTTTTACTTACATTCATGTTACCTACATTCATAATACCTACTATTATTGTTTTCACCTTAAGTTGTAAATACAAAAAAAAATTACAATGTTGTCAATTTTTTACGGTTTTACCATTGTAATTAATCATTATTACTATCATGCAAATACCTGTAATATAAAAAGTTACATTAAAGAGGATAAAAGAAATAAAAATGGTGCCAAATGTTGGTATTTGCGATTTTTTCACAAAGTTAGAAAAAAAGTATCATTTTCAGGAAGCTGTAGCGCGCTTAATAATGGATTTAGAAAAAGACTTTTATAATAAAAATTGTAGACCATTTAATGCTCTTTCTTTTTGTAATTGAGTATGGTACACAAAAAGTTTATAATTTTCGAGTTATAGGCAAAAAACTGAAAAAAGTCCGAAACTTTCGTGGTTTTTTGGCTCCATAAAGTTTAGCCTCGAGATATTTTGTTGGGAAACAATTAATTCCTGTTATTAGCATCTCCATAAACAGTTTAAAAACATAAAATCTTCTAGCAGAATTTTTGCATCTATTTTTGACAATTTGACTGGACTATTACTTCATATTCATAAGGTAATATTGTTGCGTAAAATAAAATAATCTAATATTCTGAACCAATCTAATTTTTATTCTAATATTTTGTCGTGTTTCAGAAACCTGTATACCTAATTTATTGTACTGTATTTTATATTTTGTAAATGTTAAAATCTTATCTAAACATTCTAGATTTAATTTATAAGAAATTTAATTGCATTTACTTAGTATCAAAAATAAATAAATGAAAAATAATTTTTTCTTATTACTTTTTCTCAATTGCTCTAATATTTTGAATATGAGCTTTATATCTCAATATAATCCACCTTCAATCAATTCACGCTCATACAAAGTAATGCTTACGAATTATTTTGTGTAAACTTGTATATAATCTACATCATTTATACACACCAAGCAGTATGGGAAGATCTAGTTACACATAAAAACACATACCACAACTAAAACATATTTCCAGAAATTATAGCTAATATACAGTGCTTCGGCTACAGAACTGTATCCGAAATCATTTGTTTGTCCTTGTAAATAAATGATAAGTGCATTACATTCTACAGCAAATATGTTGTAGAATATGGATATATATAAATTTCGCAAAAATACCTCACTAATGTATATAATGTATATAATGTATATACCACACTAATGTCCATAATTTTCATTGTAAGAAAATTGTGTAACATAATAAAATACACTGCAAACAGCTTTTCATCCATAGATTATTATGCAAAGGAATTCTTTTGTATGGTCATGTAAATGAATAATAAATGCTTTTATTTCCATAGAAAAATAATGCATATTTAATATACATTTAAATTACATTTAAATTTCAGTATATTTGATATGTTGTAACGTCATTAAAATGAACCTGAAACATTTTTCTCCCATTGACTGTAATATAAGGGTTTAATTTTGAATGTCCCTGTAAAAGAACTATAAATGCTACACACATCCTTTTCATCAGGATCGAGCTACAGTAATCTCAAATAACATATAAAAGTTATTGAGAAATCCCAATATAATTTCAAAAGTTAGACCTCCGCCAGACGGCCAGAAAAACTGAAGTCATAAACGCTTATCAACTATATTGGAAAATGTTAAAAAAGGAAAAGGAAATCATATTTTTGTTTACATAAAATGTTACCTCAGATTTTATTTATAATAATCACATTATTATTACAAAATTGAATTCGTACGGTTTTATCCTAAAGCGGAACTAACTGTCGGATTATTAAAAATGTTGTAAATCACAAAGTTCGCTGTTTCCGAAAAATACATAAACGCGAAGATAGGGATAATAAAATGGCAAGAACAATTTCCGATTTATCTTTTAGTATAATTGGCCAGATTTTATAAGTTAAATAGTTGCACTTCATAGAATTTGACTAATTTTAAATATGTCTCAATGAATACGAAATTTTAAAAATATTAAAAAAACCTTGTGTATCGGAAGGAAAAGTTAGCTTCCCTTTTCAAAACTTTCCAGTATAGTTGAAAAGTGTTTACGACTTCGTTTTCTCAGGCCATCTGTCCACACTCTAACTCGCTTAAATATAATCAGATTCCCCTGAGATTTTTTAATCTTATTGACGTTTAATATAGCATGATCTCTTTTGAAAATGAAGTGTGCAGCATCTATAATTCATTTACAGGGAAAGTCACAAGTATTCAGTTATATTACGGCTTATTTGAAAAATCATCCAGCGCGCATTTTTAAATTGTTACACCATTTTAAACATAATGAAATTGATATACATTTAAAAAGAGCGGTAAAACATGATGTGTAGACTACAGAAATCAAAGCATTTATTATTCATTTACAGAATCATGCAAAAGAATACTATTGAAAAATGGTCTACGATAAAAATAATTTGGAATTTATTTTAATGTCGCTACAATATTGCAGATATAATGAAATTTATATGCAGTAATGAAGTACACGATAAGTTTCTTACTGAAAGATATGGGGTTCTGTTGTTCATATATAGGGATACATAAATGATTCCCAAGTATTACTGACTATGGAATTGAATGTCTTAGGGAATAGTTTTTATATGTGTTATCCATTTTTTTGTTGTACTATGTTTGTTTACTAGTAGATTTTTATGGAATATCAATAAATTCATATACAGGACTATGGAAGCGAAAAAGATACATTGACATTTATGGTTTGTAATTGCTGCAAGTGATATTTTATTGTGCTATACTTCTTTTACCTAAATTAAATTTTAGCGCAAAACCGTACAGTACCGAAAATAAGCCTCATTTTAGTAGACAGGAAATTCTGAGGACTTTAAGAGGGGACACTTATAATTGAAACTTTTATGAAAAGGATAGAAAAGTTGGAAGGGTGGGGGGCGGGTTACATTTGGAATTTTTGAAATTTCACAAGATTTATACAATTTGCAAAATAGAATCAATTCAAATTAACATTTTTTGATTTTAATATGTCCTTAGATAGAAACTAAATGGTTTTCCTAAATAAGAACAATAAATTAATTAAACAAATTTACATAACATAATTAATTTAGGTACGAAAAGAATATGAACAAAAATATATAATACTTAACCCATTTGTGTCTGGCGTCCTAATTTTGGTACGCTTTCTTAAAAAAATTCCTATTACAAATTGAATTATGATATCCTTTCAAAACTTAGTAAAATATATCCTTAGTATTTGTTTTCAATATTTATCAGTAAATGGCAGTGCATTTTTAAGAATAGAAAGGTGAAACAAATGTTTGTTGTAGCGCAAAGTTGGATTTTCTTGAAATAAAATGGCGCGTAAGAAAAGGTAAGATATTTCTTTTATTTTTTTATCAATCATTTTATAAGTGGTATTATTTATAAGATGAAACATTATTTTAGAATACGTATTTTTTCATTTTTTCAGATTTCTATTTGTTAGCTCGAATTTGAACCTTTATATATCGTTCCAATTTTGGGACTCTAGGCACGAATGGGTAGGGGTTTTCTCCGTTACTGTCTATGCATTAAATGTATGTTTTATGCCATTTATTTTGTTACAAAATTGTTACATACCACTCGGATTATTATTTGGTTATAAAATTATTATTCGGATTATTATTTTGCTATTCTTTGTTATTACTACAGGGGGAACAGGGGCTGGGCTCTGTTCAAGAACAAGACACCCACCCCTTCCTACCCTTAGCTATTGGCTTAGTAAAAATTTATATCACACCGTTATGTTTTGTACTTAGTTTAGTTACTGACATCCTGAGGTTACTAAAATATATACAGCAGAACCTCGATTATCCGACGTAATTGGGTCCGAACCGAAAGCGGATAATCACATTTGCAGATAATCGAGAATTTATCAATAATCATCTAGTTTAATATGCAACATCGTAATCGAACTGCTATTACGACTATTTAAACTGCTTAATAAACATATAAATTTAAATTATACATGGAAATATTTTTATTTGTTTAAAACAGGGACGTTTACACGGGGGAGGGAGGGGGGTATAATCTTCACGGGATCGGATCTTGCGGGAGCTCAAGCTAATTTCAATGGAATTCGAAGAAAGGGGAACCAAAATGCTTATCTCTACTCGTGGTTTGTAAGGGAACACTTGCATACACAAGGAATGTGAAAGCAAAAAAAAAAAAAAAAAAAAAAAAAAAAGTTGGAAAAAATTCAGGATATCGAAATCGGTTTACAGAGAGTTCCGGTTAAACGAGGGTTGGATAATCGAAGTTCTTCTGTACCATATATACTCGTGTGTAAAACGAAGAATTTTTGACAATTTTCTGCAAGTAAATTGGGGGGGGGGTATACTTATACGCGAGTCAATTACATAAGCCCTCCCTCTCAAAAAAAGACCTTCTAAGACTGCAAAAGTCTGATTTTTTACGTATATAAATAATAAAATAATATATAAAATATACAAATAATAATAATTTATTGTTAAAAATTTTTCAATTATTTGCTTTTGTTTGCTTACTAATTTTTCGCATTAGTAAGTGAAATCTTTCGTTTGATTTTGTGCGAAATTGAAGTAAAAAGTTAGGGGGTCGACATACGCGAGTTTTTACATTCAAAAGTTAATGGGTCGGCGTATATGCGAGTATATACGGTATATATACTCTATTAGTAATTATTGATTATTATAAATTTTTACTATATAAATTTTTACTATGTAAATTTTTACTATGCCAATGGCTAATGGTGAGGAGGAAGGGGTCTTGTTCTTGAGCCGACCCCAACCCTCCCCCACCCTTATAGTAATAATAAATAAAATTTTGTAGTCAAATAATAATCCGAATGATATATAACCTTTTTGAAACATATTAAATGTCATAAAACATAGATATAATGCTTAGACAATAACGGAGAAAACCCAAATCCTTTCGTGCCTAGTGTCCCAAAATTGGGACGTTTAGATTTTTGTATGTTAAATAAATATTTTATCAAAGACAATTCTTTTATTATTTCTTACGTTCATTTTACACCATTTACTATAATGAAGCACAATATTGAGTTGAAAAAAAATTCAGGCGCTAATGGGTTAAACTCAGTATAAATAGCTATTAAATCTTAGTGCATAAAAATCAAGGAAAACATTAAACTTAAAATTACACTATGTGCAAACTACTTAAAAGATGAGACAATTTTTAACAAGTAATATAAAAATTTTGTTTTTAAAGTCAATTCCTACTTAGGTCACCAAAGAAAAATTTAATATAATCCCTTAACCTAATATTAGTTTTTGTTGATTTAAAATATCTCAATTTGTTGATTTTCTATAAGAAAGTAGGTTTACAATGGAAGTCTATGGGAATTTGGCGAAATATTAGAGATATCGCCAAGTTGGCTTCATTTTTGGTGACTCATTTTGGTCGCCAAATTGGGCGATATGTCGCCAAGTTAGCGACAAACTTGGCGGTATTTGGGGACAGAACAGGTTCCTCCCTATGGTAACCCCCCTTATAGAGATGAAGATGCATTAAATGCTTCAATAACCAATGGCCGCCATTTTGTCTCCCATGTAAAACTAAAATTAATTAATTAAAAATTAATTAATAAATTAATATTTAAAAAAACTGTATTAACATCAATTGTCATCCAGTACAAGTTTAAAAAAATTATTTCAACTTGATAGGATGAATAATAAGTATTTTATTAACGATTGAAAATTTGAACAATATATATGTCGTAGGCTAATTGAGAAATCCGACTCTTTGCAAACAGCCTAGGCTCTTTGCAAAGAGCCGGGCTAATTGGAGAATCCATCTCCCTTTTTCCAATTAGCCTGATATTTTTCAGGCTTATTGCAAAGAGCCTAGAAAGCGTTATGCTAATTGAAAAATGACCACTTATTATTCGATCAGGGTGATATTTTTAGCTCACAGGCTATCAAAGCCTGAGAGCTTATGTGCCCGCCGATTCTGTATGTACGTGTGTACGTACATACGTACGTAACGCGATAACTCTTGATAGAAATATCCGATTTGCTTCAAAACATTTTTTCTACGTTCATTCTGATAAGGTGCTTCCCTGATTATTTTTTGGGGTTCATTGGTTAAGGATAAACGGGGAAAAGGGGGGCTAATCCCCCCCTTAATTTATAGATTAGATTTGGAAGCTCATTATTTAAGTATAAAGGGGGAAAAGGGGGGCTACCCCTCTTAATTTAGATAAATCGGTTTTTCATGATGAATTATTCGATTTGCTCCAAATTTGGTATACCGGTTTATTAAGTTAAGGAGATGCTTTGATTAGATTTGGAGGTTCATTAGTTACATATAAAGGGAGGAAAGTGGGGGCTATCCCCCCCGTAATTTAGATAAATGGGTTTTTCATGCAGAAATATGCGATTTGCTATAAATTCGGTATACCGGTTAATTATGTTAAGCAGCTTCCCTGATTACATTTGGAAGATCATTATTATGTATAAAGGGGGGAAAGGGGGCAATTGCCTCTCCCCTTAATTTAGATAAATGCGTTTTCCATGTAGAATTATTCGATTAGCTCAAATTTGGTATACTGGTTTATTATGTTAAAGAGATGGCTTGATTAGATATGGAGGTTCATTAGTTAAGTATAAAGGGAGGAAAGGGGGGCTAGACCCCCCCCCCCTTAATTTAGATAAATGGGTTTTTCATGCAGAGTTTTCGATTTGCTCCAAATTTCGTATACCGGTTTATTATGTTAAGGAGCTTACCTGATTAGATTTGGAGGTTCATTAGTTAAGTATAAAGGAGGGACAGGGGTTAGTGTCCCCTTAATTTAGATAAATGGGTTTTTCATACAGAATTATTCGATTTGCTTCAAATTTGATATACCAGTTTATTACGATATGGCTTCCTTCATTTGATTTGGAGGTTCATTGGTTAAGTAGAAAAGGGGGGAAAGGGTGGGTGCGCAATTGCCCCTCCCCTTAATTTAGATAAATGTGTTTTCATGCAGAATTATCTAATTTAGTTTATTTTTTTTTCTATGTTCATTCTGATAAGGATCTTTTCTGATTAGATTTGAAGGTTCATTGGTTCAGCATAAAGCGAGAAATGGGGGGAACTAATACCCCCTTAATTTAGAGAAATGGTTTTTTCATGCAGAATTATCTGATTTGCTTCAAATTTTATATATACCAGTTTATTATGTTAAGTAGCTTCCCTGATTAGATTTGGAGGTTCTTTGGTTAAGTAGAAAGTAAGGCAACGGGACTAATACCTTCATTTATTTTTCGAGGGGCATTATTCTTTGAAATCAGAGTATAATATACAATTAGTGTGAATAGAGTGTGAGCTCAATGCCATCAGTTTAACTGGGCAGTTTTCTTTTTATTAGGTTTATTAACGCATAACCCTACCTAAACCCGAAAAATAAATTACAACAGACCGTACCCCGATCCGAGCAAGACAAAATAATTTCAGTCTACATGCAACCCGACCCGAACCTGAGAGTTCCATTTGAAAAAACCCTAATTCCCGAACCAAATCTGATAACCGACAAAAAAATTCCAAACATCCATAACCGGATCCGAACAAGACAGATTAGTTTCCGTGGACACGCAACGCTACCAGAACCTAAAAATTCCATTCGAAGTCCACCTGAAACCCGTCGCGAACCAAATCTAAACCGACAAAAATATTCCAAAGGACTATAACTCGATGCAAGCCAGACAAAATAATCTCCGTCCACCGGCAACCCGATCCGAACCTGAAAGTTCTAATTGAACTCAATCCGAAACCTGGATGTGGTCGGTTTTCGGGTGACTTCAAATGGAATCTTCAGTTCGGATCCGGTTGAAAAAAAATTAAACTAAATCAGATAATTCTGCATGAAAACCCATTGGGGCAATTGCCCCCCTTTCCCCCTTTTATACTTAACCAATGAACCTCCAAATCAAATGAAGGAAGCCATATCGTAATAAACTGGTATATCAAATTTGAAGCAAATCGAATAATTCTGTATGAAAAACCCATTTATCTAAATTAAGGGGACACTAGCCCCTGTCCCTCCTTTATACTTAACCAATAAATCTCCAAATCTAATCATCCTTAACATAATAAACCGGTATACAAAATTTGGTGCAAATCGAATAACTCTGCATGAAAAACCCATTTATCTAAATTAAGGGGGGGGGATAGCCCCCCTTTCCTCCCTTTATACTTAACTAATGAACTTCCAAATCTAATCAGGGAAGCTCCTTAACATAATAAACCGGTATACCAAATTTGGAGCAAATCGAATAATTTTGCATTAAAAACCCATTTACCTAAATCAAGGGGGGTAGCCCCTTGATTTAGGTAAATGGGTTTTTTCCTTTCTTTATATTTAACTAATGAACCTCCAAATCTAATCAAGCCATCTCCTTAACATATTAAACCAGTAAACCAAATTTGAGCTAATCGAATAATTCTACATGAAAAACGAATTTATCTAAATTAAGGGGAGAGGCAATTGCCCCCCTTTCCCCCCTTTATACATAATAATGATCTTCCAAATGTAATCAGGGAAGCTGCTTAACATAATTAACCGGTATACCAAATTTATTGCAAATTGCATATTTCTGCATGAAAAACCCATTTACCTAAATTACAGGGGGGGGGATAACACCCCTTTCCTCCCTTTATATGTAACTAATGAACCTCCAAATCTAATCAAGGCAGCTCCTGACCTTAATAAACCGGTATTCCAAATTTGGAGCAAATCGAATAATTCATCATGAAAAACCGATTTATCTAAATTAAGTGGGGTAGCCCCCCCTCTCCCCCCTTCATACTTAAATAATGAGCTTCCAAATCTAATCAGGGAAGCTCCTTAACACAATAAACCGGTATACCAAATTTGGAGCAAATCGAATACTTCTGCATGAAAAACCCATTTATATAAATTAAGGGGCGGGGGGCTAGCCCCCGTTTTCCCCCTTATCCTTAACCAATGAACCCCAAAAACTAATCAGGGAAGCACCTTATCAGAATGAACCTAGAAAAAAAAATTGAAGCAAATCGGATATTTCTATCAAGAGTTATCGTGTTACATACATACGTACGTACGTACGTACACACGTACATACAGAATCGGCGGGCACATAAGCTCTCAGGCTTTAATAGCCTATGAGCTAAAAGTGTCACCCTGATTGGATAATAAGTGGTCATTTTTCAATTAGCCTAACGCTTTCTAGGCTCTTTGCAATAAGCCTGAAAAATATCAGGCTAATTGGAAAAAGGGAGATGGATTCTCCAATTAGCCCGGCTCTTTGCAAAGAGCCTAGGCTGTTTGCAAAGAGCCGTATTTCCCAATTAGCCTACGACATATATATAAATAAATAAATAAATATAGGGAGAGTGCAAACTAATAGCAGGTATTGAAAAAGATGTTAAGTTACTTTAATATCCTTAGTACTTTCAACTATAAAAACATAGCCTTCGTCAGAGAAATACAAAATACTACTGTTATTAACGTCTTATTTTCAAAATTCACGTAGATGGTGTCGAAATGAGTGAAAGCGGAAGTCAATTTTTAGATCCGGAAAACATTGGGAAAATAAAACATGGATAGAGAGGGAAGTGGAATATTACTCTTTTTATGATTCATTAAGTAAACTGAGCCCAATCTTGGGTATGTTGTAGCATAACACGTCATTACAAACAGTATTTTCTTTAGTAATAATTTCTATTGATTCACGGATAATTAATCATGATAATTCTTTAAGGGATATATAATTTTTGCGTCTTCGAAATTAACTTGTATATTCTGCTTCTGTTTAAGTTTTGACAGGGCTTTCGTTGGTCAGTTGTACTTTAAATCTCTCAAATGTTCTTTAATACGAACTTTAAGTTTCCACGAAGTTATTCCTATGTATTCGATATAAATATGTTCTGTTTTCAGTGGAATTATATATACTCCAGAAACTTGAGGTTTCTGAGGTATATATATAATTCCACATATATATATTCATTTAGGAGATATCGAAACAAAAATCTTAATTCCGTAAGACAGAAGGATTGAAAGTGTTAGAAAATAAAACTTGAAAGGGAAGGCTTATAAATAGTATTTTTCCAAAAAAGGAAAAATTCTCTTACATGGGTGGGTGGGTGGGGGTTAGTTTTTGTACTTTACTGTATGTGGTCTGCAAGCTTTTAGATATTATACAGGGCTGTACAAAAACTGGAAGATAATTGCTAAAACGGTATTTTTAAATGTATTATATGTTTTCGTATCTGCATATTTTGCACTCTCCTTACACATTATTTAACGGTAAAGTTTGGATATAGTTTTATAGATGTGTTGACAAGTGTTGTAGAATCAATGCTTGGAGCATAATTTTTCTTTCTTATATAATTTTAATCAAACACACAAAGCTCATTTACATTGAAACTGGATTACTAGTTTTCGTCAATATTGAATTTGAGTGGTAATTTTGAATAAACAATTAAATTTAAAAAATCAAAAAATCCGACTGCGTAAAAAGCGAAATAATTAATTATTTCTCATCAATATGAAGCTATTTTTTTTTTCAATGCCTACCATTATCTCACACTCTTGCTATATATATCTTGTTCAAATTTTCAATCATTAATAAAATATTTATTCTTCATCCAATCAAGCTCAAATATATTTTTTTAATTTGTAGGGGATGACACTTGATGTTAATCCAGTTTTTTTCAAATATTAATTCATTAATTAAATTAAATTAATTAATTTTCAATAACCGAGAGTGCCCTCTTCTTGATAAAGGTATTTTAAGCACCACTCAAGAGGGAAGAAGAATGAAAGAAAAAAAAATCTCTTATTGACCTAAGTAGGAATTGCCTTAAAATATTCTTTTTTATATTACTTGCCTATTTTTTTTTATTTACTTGTATTGATGACTTTTAAGTTTTCTTTAATTGTCAATTCCTATCTATAAACACAGTTTTGATGAGGTCTATAGATGTGTATGATGTTTAGAGTTGCAGTAAATATAGAGATCCTACATACACAACTTCCAGGTTGTATAATATTTTAACGGAATTTCTGACTGTAAAATAGACAATGAAACATCGTCTAAATTTTGAAAGAACTATCCAATGATATGCCACTCAAGAGTGTGCGTAATATTTTTTTCGTCTCTACCGCCATTTTGAATTTATGAAAACAAAACCTAGCCTATAACAATCGGGCCGTTAAGACGAATTGATAGAGACATCATTCATTAAAATCCATCCAGCCGTTGGGAAGTTTTGAGGGTATAAAGAAATCCACATACACAGATACGCGTGAAACACATAACCCTTCTTTTCAGTCGGGTAAAAAGAAATAAATGTTCTGCTCTTCCCCAGTTATCTTCATTTACGGCGACTATTTTTGTCGCAAAATTTGGTGCTATTTCAAAGAGTATCGCGAAGCTTCGAGAGCATTTGAAGTTGTCAGCTATGATTATGTAGTTATAAGAAGAATGAAAAAAAAAATGCAATGTACAACGATCAATAAAATTCACAAATTAAATCCTGTTTATAAATAACAGAGAATTTACGAGACTAGGTAAGAATAAATTGAATTAATTTTGAATAAACTATGAAGATTGAATATAGACACAAATCGACTTTTAAATCTTACTGAATTAGGAATTAAAATTCCAAGAAAAATATTTAGAAATTCATAATCGGTTAATTACCCCTTCTCCAAAAAATTAACACAGTGAACCATAAATAATATGTTGGTAGACAGAAGAGACATTTATGAAAACACTCATATGAAAACAGCAGAGCTTTCATATTGAAGAGACAATCATATCTTCAATAAAACGACTAAGTGAACAAATATTTATGAAATTTTTTATCTCATATCAATTTTCCTTTGTACTTAGATTTACATACGCTTTTCGAAACAGAAGATATTGACAGAATAACGATTTGGTGAATAAATGGTTTGTGTTTAAGCTAGAAGCTAAACTACGAAATTAATTGTATAATAGTTATAGAAGTTTCAATAAAATAAGACTTCGGTCTTATTCGAATTAATATCCGACTAGGTTATATATTTCTCAGGGCATTACAAACTTCGAATGATAAAACATATACTACAGTAGATTAACTTCATCTGTCAAAACTTCGAATCAGGTTGAATTTTTATTTCGTTTCGAAATGCTACATGCATGTATATCTGCTAAAATTACTCTACGTCTCCCTTACGTCACATTCAATCCCTTCGGTTGAAAAGTTTTAATCCAAACCAGTTTATGGGAGAAACTTCATTTAAAATATGTTATCTTGTTTCAAAATATATGACAACGAACAATATAAACCATATACTATATCTAAGCCATTTCTTAAGATAAAGGCGAAACAAAAATGTCTCTGGAATCCTTTCGAGGTCGAATACCTAAGGAGAATAACATTTTTAATTTCAAATTTTTTGTACGTCTTTTTTTAACTGAAAGTGTTTAAGTAGAATCTATTTTGAAATATGAAGGCGTATGAAGCTAGTCAATGAACTCGGTCAAAACGCTGGTATGTCTTTAACATAGGGGTGCACAACCTTTTTGAGAGAAGGGCCACTTACAAAAATGTCTGGGTCGTCGAGGGCCACATCAATAACACGGAGGAAATTCTATTTCGGGGAGGTGAATTGTGGCCTATAGTCAGACAAAATATAGTTTCAGAGAGGGCCTCTCTAAGTTTTCTTACCCAGTCAAAATATCCAATTCAGTTGACAAGGATATATCAACAGTTTATGTTCGTATATATAAAACATATATAGCAAGGAAAGGAGAGATAATATTCATTGACTTTATTCGGCGGAGTATATTTTGTTTTATTAATAAGTGCTAAAAAACAAACATAGGTATGGAAATGGTTAGAAAACGTGAACTTTATGAACGAAGAGCAGTGGAGACAATCAACGAAATCTGATATTTTTGCGCGTCTGATGAATGAAATTAGCGATTTTTCAACGCCCGATAAAAAAACTTTGAGATTTTTACGCGTCTGATCAACAAAATTCGCAATTTTTCTGAAGCCAATCGACAAAATTCGCTATTTTTACGCACCCTATCTACAAAATTCACCTTTTTCTGCGCCTTATTGACAAAATTCGCGATTTTTTCGTGCCCAACCAACGAAATTCACGATTTTTCGAAGCCCAATCGACGAAACTCGCGATTTATTCCCCGTGCTCGATCGACGAAATTTGCGATTTTTCCGCTGCCGATCAACGAAATTTTCAATTTTTCTGCGCATCATCGACAAAATTCGTGATTTTTCCGTGCCCGATCAACAAAATTTGCGATTTTTATGCGCCTGATAGATAAAATTCACGATTTTTTGTACCCGATCTACGAAATTTGCGATTTTTCTACGCCCGATCGGCGAAATTCTCGAATTTTAACTAAATCTGACGAAATTTGTAATTTTTTCCAGAGGCAAATTGACGAAATTCCGGATTTCTCTTAACCCGATAGACAAAACTCGCGATTTTTCTGTGCCCGATCGAGAATTTGCGATTTTTCCGAAAGATTGATTGACGAAATGTGCGATTTTTCTGATCCCGATCAGCAAAATTCGCAATTTTTAACTGACGTAATTCGCAATATTTTTCTCGCGATAAACAGACGAACACGCGATTTTTCAAAGCCGATCAATGAAATTTGAGGTTATTCCTCACTTAATCTACAAAATTCGCGATTCTTAACTGGCATGAAGAAATTTGTCTTTTTTTCCGCAGCAAATTGACGAAATTCGCGTTTTTTTTCCTCACGACTGACAGAGCTCACGATTTTTCAGCAGCCAATCAATAAAATTTTCAATTTTTCCGCGCATCATCAATAAAATTGACGATTTTTCCGTTTCCAATCAGCGAAATTTGCGATTTTTCGGTCCCCTATCAACAAAATTTGTAATTTTTCCGAGCCTGATCGACAAAATTTGCGATTTATAAATGGCTGACGAAATTTGCAAATTTTCCTGCGGCAAAGGGACCGAAATGCACGATTTTTTCTTGAGATCTACGGACAAAAATTACAATTTTTCCAGTTATAAACTGATAAAATTCGCGGGCCACGCACTAACCCATCGCGGGCGACTTTTGGCCCGGGGGCCACAGGTTGTGCATCCCTAACACATGGTATTTCACATCCGAAAAAGTGTTAACGCAAAACGACTGATAACGCATGCCAAAAGCCGGATGCATACATATATTTGTAAATAAAGATCTATATATATATATATATATATAAACACACACATAGCTACCCTAAATATATTTAAAATCCTAATAAAACGATTTTATGAAACCACTGATTAAACGGCTGATCACGTTTCATGGCTATTTCTTCTACAATATGGAAGGTTTGGCAAGAAATTAACACGAATTATCCGTATTAATCCACAAGCGTTAAAACTGGTATTAGGATTTTAAAATTTGAATTAGTTTTCGATATATAATTTTTTCTTATTTTTTTTTTTTCTTATCGTTTCTTTACTGGTGGCAACTGAATTACTCTATTTTTGTGAAAAAAGGGAAGAACAGAGAAAAACTATAGGGATTATTAGATTTTTTGTTCGCCATTGAAATTGGAATTATCTTTTATTTCAATCGATAGTTAAAGAATATCGTGATTAATTTACGTTTTTCAAGAAAATTTGAAAAAATAAAAATTAGATTTGTTTTTTGTCGTCAATTTCAAATTGAAATAAAAACGTGAAATTATTAAAAACAGAAAGAATATTTAAAAATAAGAATGAAATGAAAACGTGTTAAAAATCAGAAAATATGGAAAATTACGTGAAAATATTTACAAGTAAATATCACTAAAGAACGAAAACTTTAATAATAATAAAATTATCACACGCGAAGCGCATTTAAAGGTTATAATTACGTCAAATGTAAAATTCCCAAATACTAAATATCCTCATGTTTAATCAACCTAAAATAATTAAAGTATTACGCGTGAAAGACTTTTAATTGTGAATATTAGATCACATTTAATAAATTCAAATAGTAATATTTCCAAACGCTTTTAAATTAAATAATATATGTACCCGCGAATCTTAAAATAGAGAAAAGTTTTAAAATAAATAAATAAATACATGAGAAATGCATTTAATAGTAAAAATTACGTCACATATTAAAATGACACATTTAAAACAATTTTTTTCTGAAGAAGATAAATGTGACGTCACATGGTATAAAAGTGGTGTGATTACCAAATTTGTTTGTACATTACATCACTCAATGCAGCGTAAATTCAGGTAAATGTATGTGCAAAATACTTTAGTTTTATTTTGTACGAATTACTTTTCGATAAATACACTTTAGAAAATTCGGATATTCTTATTAATTAAGATAAACAATATAAATTGTAAAGTATGGATGATGGTGTATTAAAATAATTAATTGAGAGTCCTGTCCTGAATCAAGAATTTAGGAATAAACTATACATGTTCCTGAAAATATCTAAAACTCCATCAAAACATAAAATATAAGCTTAAAAATTTCAAAACAGAATCCTTTTCAATGTAAGATATTCACAAGCAAACGGAGTTTTTTTAACTTCGAAAATAAAAGATGGACATTGTCCGCATAGCGTGGTTATAAAAGTGTAAAAAAAATAAAAATAAAAATAAGACATTTAAACCGAACCATTTTATACAAGGTGATTTTCAAATGTGTAATTGATCTTACTTATCAATCCTGAAAACAGATATCAATTGTTACGACATCGATGGATAAGGCCACGGTAACGGCGAAATACCCCATTCAAACGGAAGAGCATGGTTACCCGATTAAGAAGATAGCCGCCTTTATAGTGATAATAGCATTAAATCTTCCGTAACCTGGTCATATTTTTTAAACAGGTCACACTCCTATGTTTTTAGAGGCTGTGAAATCTAAAGGAATTGGCGGGAGTAGCCCGCAGATTGCAGAGAACCCGAGTATATATATATACAAATGAAAGCTTGTTTCCGTCTGTGTGTGCATCTGCGATGGCTAGGAAAATCAAGGATGACAATTTGTATGAAGATAGTCCAAGGCAGTTCCGAATGCTTCTGACAGTCAGAATTTTGATAATTAGCCGAAATATTAGTTAAAAACCATAAAAAACCATTAAACGAGTGAGACTTTGTGACCTTTCGAAGAACCTTGTAATAACACAGAAAAAGAAAAAAAACCGCATTAACACCTACATCGACGGTTGAGAGCTGAAGAGGGTTGCCAGATAAGCCGGTGTGGCCAACAACATAAGAGATTATAAGGTATGAGAAAAATTTTAAAAACAGTTTCAGGTAAGGATTTGAAAATGGGCATATATTATATTTTCTTATAAAGTTTTCATACAATTTTGTAGAAAGGTATAAAAATGTCATTTTAAAAGTTTTCTAATAATTAAAGTATTTTCTCTAGGAAATTAGTTATTTTCATACCAAAATGTTTATTGTTCTAAAATTAACATAGACTGAAGTTGAAAAAAATATTCTTCAAAAACGATTTTCACAACAAAATATAAAATATTGTAATTTCAATATAGAATAATTATTGTTTCAATAAAGAAATATTATTTAATAAACAGTTTAGAAATATTTATATGTTTTAAAATTTTCATGAAATAATAGTTTTGTAAAAAAAAGTTTTTCATCATTTTATGCATAAACACAGATATAGGATAAATTGACTATTCTATTACGAATAAGGAAAAGACGTTTTAATTAATATTACAAAGAAATTATTTTAATTTACAAATAAGACGAACTCTCTGAAGGAAATTTCCGAAGGGATTACTTATGCTTGCTAAAACTCTAAATTATGCATATCGAAAACTATTTTTGAACAAAATAGAATCATAAAACACCTATTTCTAAATTAAAACCAAAATATATACAAAAAGTTTTGTATTAAATTTAATTATAACACAGAAAAGAAATATAAAATTTTAAAAAAAATCAAGTTTTTCAAGTACAAAAAATAAATAACCAAAATATGTGATTTTTTTTTTATTTTAGGATGAAGACTATAAAGAAAGGCATATTTGGCTAATTTGTTTAACCTGTATCTTATATAGTTTTAAAGTAACAGAGCACACAAACTCCAAATTTGTTAATCCGAGAAAAAATGTTTTAAATTTTCGATATTTACGAATCTTCAATTGTACTCACAGCCTATAAATGATTATAGGGTAAATCTAGGATAGATGGCCATAGAGGAGAGATGGCCAGTCTAAATATCTTTAAAACTTGATCAGAGGTTGCAATATAATCATTGTTCGTAAGAAATAGTTCAACGTGTTTATTTATTGCGACGTGCAGTTGCGTTTTTCGATTATAAAAAGTAAGTGTAATTTCAATGTTAATTAAATAGGTGGTTGAATATTTTTTTTGACTTATGTATCTAAATGTTTTGCAGTACTTACGTTATGTATATGTTTTACTATGTGGACTTTTAAGACACGTATATAATCTAACCTTCTAAGATTAAAACAAAGACGTAAAATGGCTATTGATGCTTTAAATTGGGATACAATCAGTCCTTCACTTTTAGAAGAGATGGCCACATGAAATCGGGGAGAGATGGCCACCTTTAATCAATATTTCAAAATTATACTTAGTGATGATTTTAACTAAATATAATTAAATTTAAAATAAATATATAACGTTTACGTTTATAAATATATTATTTACTGTATTTAAATTTTAACAAATATAAATATTTTAATAATAATAATATAATAAGACATAACGATTTATTTGTTTCAGAAAATACTGAAAAACGTCGGAAAGTGGGAAACTTCCATAACGGAAACTGAAAAAGTTGATAAATAAACTAAATTAACGTAATAAACCTACAATTAACGCTAGGAAAAAAATCAGTAACGAAGAAAACGACTCACATTTAAATTATCAGATTCTACAGTTTCTGTGTAAACAGAATTGGATTAGGATCACTGTGTTGGTTGTGCAAAACAATATAATATCACATCCAAAAAGAATGTCTGGATACAATGAATAAGGTACCTGAAGTGGTTCCATGAAACGTGTACAAATTATCAAATCCTTTGCCAAGCATATGGTAAGATTTTGCGAAAAGTGAAGTATTGAAATTATACTTCAAATTTTGTTTATTCGAGTTTTCTTCACTCATTTTCCATCATATAACTGCATCTTTACAAATTGCTATATGTTTTTCATGATTAACTGTATGAAATGTGTTATTTTTTTGCTAATTAAATTAACTTTAAATTATTTAAAAACAACGTTTAAACACACAATAAAATAAGTTGATTTGATCAGACGTATACGTTTTGTGAGTACTAGGACTCACATCCTCAGTGCAAAAAACTTTAAAAACAATATCCCCCCAACTACAACAGAAATTAACTTCCTCTTTGTTGTACGGGATGACCATCTCTCCTCGGTTTTAAGGAGAGTTGGCCATCTGCCATTTAAATTTGAATTTTGTTTAACACTTTTAGTTTTCAATATTTAATTATTTTTTGCATAAAATATTATGAGTATATGTATAAGAATTTCAAATATGCATCAATATTTCTTGTATTTGCATTGTAAGAATTTCTATTTCAATCTGTAAAAATTATGGTCATCTATCTTAGAGTTACCCTAACTCAAGAAATAATGCAATCTTTGAATGGGTTTTTTGATTATTGTTGAGAAAGTTTTAAAAATTCGGAACAAAACTAAATCCGAAAACCGATTTTTTTTTAAGCTTAAAGGTCCTGTGCCCCCTTAACACTAGAACCGCCGGAAATTTTACTCAAGTGTTATAAAAATATTTTACACCAGAATTTTTATTTACAACAATTTAACTGATTTATTTAACTTATTTCTCTGTGGTACATATTTAACTTATTTTAGAAAGAAATTTCTGGCTCGAATTGAAATGTTTTAATTTGGTACCCGTGAAAAGGACAGCTATTGCGGTTCTGGTGTTAAGGAGATGGTGGACGTTTAAAAAAATTCTTTTAATTTTTATAATAGAGATTTGAAATTTTGTGAAAATATACAGTTGACCATAAATATATAGAACACCTCAAAAGAAATTTCCAATCTTATTACAAATTTAAGATCTTTAAAAAATTTAAAATTTTAAAATGAAATTTTAAAATGCTGTTTGCGTGTTAATTGTTTAGATATTTCCACGATTTTGGATTTTAATCAAGTAAAACTCTATTACGAACAAATATGTGCATCGATTTTTTAATCTCTTAAATAGTTAATTCTCTAAAAATATTTTTCTGAATTCCATAAAGATTTTCATCAAAATTCTGCTTTATAATAAGTTAAAAATTAAATTTAATTGCCTTAATGAAGACGAATTTTAAAATGCATACACGGTTTCCTTTTAAGCAATATCAGGATTCTTCCTTATCAGTTTCATGAATTTTGATCAAGAATTAAGTGTCACTCAAAAAATTATTTTCAGAAATTTAAAAAAGATGAAACGTCAGTATTGCGAAAACAGATTTAAAGTATATTAAAATGCCAAGAAATTGTTTGTGAACAAAATGAAAACACTTGTAACTTTGCAACTCCATGCGGTTTTCCACGAATGACGTAATACAAATTGGAGGATAATAATACACACAAATAAATGTCGATTCTGGGGTGTATTTTTACTCAAATAAAGGTCGTAGGAAAAATAATGATAATTCAAAGAGATCATATTAAACAGTTTGTGGAAGCGTTGCGAAATGGTTTGAAAATGGTAGGTACAGAAACCACTTTAATTCGGTTTGTATACGATAACTGCTTTTATATATATTACATAGGACAAACGTATCCGTGCGAAATGCTCACGTCATGATGACGACAGCAACAGCAGTCTATTCAATTTAAGTTTTATTAACTTTTATTTATTTTTTTCATATATATTTCGAAATGCCGCACAATTTTAATTTTTACACCGTCGAAGAGGAAGGAAAAAGCCATTTCTTTAAATTAAGTGGGGGAGAGGAGGACTACGCCTTTTATACATAAAAAATGTAACTTCAAATCTAATCAGGGATGGGCCATATCAGAATTAACCTGTATACCAAATTTGAAGCAAATAGAATACTTCTGCATGAAAAAAACATGTATCTAAATTATGGGGGGTATCCATTCTTTCCCCCCTTTTTACTTAACCAATAAACTTCCAAATCTAATCAAGGAAGTGTCTTATCAAAATTAACCGGTTTATCAAATTTGAAGTAAATCGAATAATTCTGCATGACAAAACCCATTTATCTAAATTAAGGGGGAATTAGCCCACCGCCCACCCCTTTATACTTAACCAATGAACCTCCAAAACCAAATAGAAAAGCGCCTTATCAGAATTAACCTAGAAATTTTTTAAAAAACAAAACGGATATTTCCATGAAGAGTTATCGAGTTGTTTACATACATACATTCATATCTACATACAGAACCATCGAGCAAATTAGCTCTGAGGCTTTGAAAGCCCGCGAGCTAAAAAGTACTTTTGAATGTAATTTGTTTGAAAACTGTATCGTTATTTACATATTTTTTATTGTTTTAAAATGATTTTCAAGCATGATTTTTTTTAAATAACTAATTATAAAAGATAAACCCGTTTGTATTTGAATAAATATAAATAATTCACCATTTATTTTTATTCAAAACTTTCATCAACCAATAAATAAAAAATATATAATATAATTATAAATGTTACGGCCAAAACCCGGAGCTTGGCCAGTTCGCGAATTGGCCGGTCAATTCGGGATCTGACCAAGATTCCTGGCCAAAACCCGAAATACCGGAAATAAACAGCGCATTTCGGATTTTGGCCGGCCAATTCACGAACTGGCCGTGAAGCCTTGGCCAATATACGAAGTGGGGATTCAAGGCTGCCTAATAGGTGGCACTGACATGCACACGTGATAGGAAAGAAAGTTCATTGCTTTGGCGATTATATTCTTATATGTTGGATAATTTCTTACCAGTTTGATATATTTCGATAAATTGGGTTTATTGTGAAAATTATATTCTAATCTGCTGGAGATTTCCATCCTCTTTGATTAATATCGATCCATCGGATTCATTGTTCAATCCAATAAACAAATTATCTGAGTGACTCTGTAAGTAAGCGACAAATTATACCTAGCCAATATAGAAAACAATGTTGTAGAGCATATTAGCAAAATATAACAGATTTATTATGTTCGAAGTAGTGTAACATCATTAAAATACCCTATAAACGATATTTTCAGATGTATCATAATTCGTTATCGGAATTCTTTTGGGAGTCCTTATAAAAGAACTATAATGGCTACTTAATCAATATTCTATAAAAAAACATATTGCTCATCACATGCATTAGGTATGTGAATTTTATTATGTTTGAAATAATGTAACATCATTTAAGTTCATTACAAATGATCTTTCATCATTCACTGAAATGTAGCTAAATATTTTTGAGTGTCTCTGTAAACAAACTATAATTGCTACTTATTTCATACACTTTCGATAACAGTTTGTTGTCCATCTTAATGATGCATACCAATTTTATTATAATTGAGATAATGTAACATTAAAATGCACTAGAAAAACTTTACTCATTGGTGATATTGTAATGAAATACTTTTGTGTACCCTGTAAATTATCCAAAATAGTACATACTTCACTTTCAGTACCGATATGTATTTATAAACCTAAATAATATAACAATTACAAGTCAATCCGAGTCTTTACTCGAGTTAGAGCATGGGCAGGCAGACGGCCTGACAAATTGAATTCATAAACACTTTCAACTATGTTAGAAAGGGATAAAAAGTAAAAATTGGTTTTATATACCCATTTCCCGAAATGGCCGATCGCATCTGGCCAGTTCGGGAATTAGCCGATAGCATCTGACCAGTTCTGGTTCTGGCCGGTCAATTCGTGAATTGGCCAGTCAGTTTAAAACATTGTTGGCCAATTCGCGAATTGGCCAATTTCGGGTTTTGACCGTAACATAAACAAATTTGAGATTTGCAATCGCATTTTGTGCTTAATTCACTAAAACGAACAGAATTAGAAAGGATGATTGTAAATAGCGATCTTTGTGAATTATTGTGCAGTTGACTCCTGAAGCGAGGCCAATTTAACCTCTTCAGTTCTGAAGCTAAAATAATAATACAAATGCTTATTCATTGTTTTTTTCCAAACAATATGACATCGTAAATGATAGAAAAAATATCTTTTCTGAAATGGATGCTTTAGTCGCTTAGCAATTTAGGTTCAAAAATATGAATCTAAAGCTACAAACCCCCTTAAAACATCAATTTAATAACCATTAACCTAAATTAATGCAATCACAAATTTAAGAGCTTTTAACAAGTAACTAATCTACAAATCCTCAAATTTTTTATTGAAAAAGATTTAAGTTCAATACTTATGAAAATTTCACACTTTGTTGGTCATACTGTCTTTTGGGCATTTTTAGGCATTTTGCAAACTCAGATGAAAATGTAACAAATATCGGACATTTTAGTTTTTATAAGGAAAAGAACAGAGGTCCCCATTTGGGAACCCAGGGACTGAACAGGATAAAAATATCGCTTTTAATTAGTTTCAAAATTTATTTGAACGTATTGTTTATATCTTACATTTAAATATGTTTTTTAGTTTTATTAGTAGGCATTCTAAAAATGTATATTAATTGTAAAAAATATGTTGGCGTTATCAATAAAAAAAAAAAAAAAAAAAAAAAAAAAAAAAAAAAAAAAACACTCTAACAGACCCGAGCGAGGCATTCTTTCCACAACCTTTGAGTTCCTTTGTTGATACGTTTGTTCATTAATTTTTGATTAACTGCAATTTTTTTTAATCAAACAACGTGTTTTAACGATACAACAGTATACTTCGTCAAAAGCCTCTTGCAAAACCTTTCGAAAACTCATTAATCACCGTGCTTTTAGTATGAGCAGAAAAAAAGGATGATAGCTTTAGACATAAAATAGGATGAGTGCTCCAGTAGTTGATAAAACTTTTGAAATTTTGCATCATTTCAGGCGGAAATGATTGTTACAAGTGCCTCTAGGCATGTATTTTTGTTTGAATGTAGGAGCACCTGTTGACGCATTGCTGTCAGCTGCCTGCTGTAAGGGAAGACATTTTATGATTTTTTCTATTAGAAAATGTAAAAATTTAGTTTTTGAATAATTATAGACCAGTACGCCAAATTAAAATAATCGACTTTCATCCTACTTATTTCAAATAACAGTTTTATATGGATTATTGTTAATCACAGCTTAAGGATAATATTTCAAAGATTAATTTTTGAAATTTTGACTGATTTCTTCGACTGATCAACTACTGGGAAAATGGCAATTAATGAAACTATTTACTTGTAATTTTGTTGCTATTTAATTTCAGCAGATTTCATTTCTGCCCATTATAGGACATTCATTAAGGGTTGTGGCAATCATGTTAGTTTACTTCTAAAATTCAAAAGGAAGGAAATATTATAAAAACCCCGTAGTACCAACCTTATTTGATCAACTACTGGCTCAGTCACCCTATATATCGGTTTTCACTTACATGCTGTAATCCGGGAAGCACGGATTTAGTTACCTAATAATTGTAAAACTGTTGGCAAGCGATTCGTTGGAAAATGGTGCAGAATTGACAGGTTGACATTTATTACCGCGAAACAACAAGGAACAACGATTAGCGAACTTTTCCCCAACCGCTTTGCGATACTTGATAACAACAATAGTATTTCAAAAGAAACAAATTTTCCAATGATAATTAATGTTTACCTTGAATAAAGTTGTAAAAACAATTATTTGGCCTTTATCGACAAGTGATCTGTTGAAAAGTGGTATAGCAAGGTGGATATTTATTACCGTGTAACTACAAGGGGCAACGATTAGTAAACTTTTCCCCAACTATTTTGCGCTAACTGGGAATAACTTACTATTTCAAAAGAAACAATGTTTCCAATGGTAATTGTTTTCCTACCCCTTGCATGTGGAATGTATTTGAGAAAAACGTGCAAAAAAGGGAAAAAAAAATCTCTTTAATTTTGTTCTGAATTGCAAAATTACTATAATCCGACAAATGGCGCGAAAGTGACAAACTTTTGCAGGAAAATATCGTCATATATTTGAAAAATGGTAAATTACATATTATGCATTGGAGGAACTGAGTTTGGGCTTTACGGAAATTGTAAAAATGATTTTTCTCTTTCCGGAACTCAGGTCGGGCATTCCAAAATTAGCGCATTTCCGTTGCCCAGTTCGGATGTCACAGGTAAATTGTTAACTTGAATCAAGATTTAAAAACAATTATTTGTTCTTTGTTGGCCAATGACTCGTTTGAAAATGGTGCAGCAAGGTGTACATTTATTACCGCTGAACAATAAGGGTCAGCAATTAATAAAACTTTCCAAACCATTTCGTGCCACTTGGGAACAACAAATACTTCAAAAGAGACAAAGTTTCCAGTGTTAATTGGTGTTTAAGTTGAATCAAAATTTAAAAACAGTTATTTGGTACTTGTTGGCAAGAGATTCGTTGGTAGTACAGCAAGTTGCAAAAATGTTACCGCGGCTCAACAAGTGACAATAATTAGTAAACCTTTCCCCAACAATTTTGCGATTCTTGGGAAAAAATTATTGTCTGAGTCAAGCGAAGGCTAATACTCAGTGCAGCTACGATGGATATTAATGCCATTGCCTACTATAGTAAAAGCCTAATAAGAACCTTTCGTCAAGCATAACTCAAAATATATTTGTCGGATTTCGTTTCTGATTACACCAGAAGGTACCTATGAGGGTAGCCTACTGTATGCACCTACTATGAAAAATAAGTTTCAAACAGTTTGAAAATTATGTAAAAGAAGCGGATAAAAAAGCACAATTTATCAATACGTCACTGAAATTTAAAGTACGTCATTTTTATCAGCGGAAAAAATTATTCATTGACATCATATTTAGAGCGCATGCAGCAAAAATATTCTGCACGTGAACTTTATTCCAATGAAAAGTAAATATATTTTTTTCTATCCTTCTATATATAAAAAAAAGTTTTGATTTGGAAATGGACCAATGAACATCTGCGTAGATATTCCGGGTTGATCCGCATCCAATTTGAATGCTTAAGCATGGCCTTTCATCATTAATATTAAGAAAACTGTTGCATACAAAAATATGAAAATCGGTGGTATTATAGAAAAATGTTTGATAAACACGCTGATGCAGACAGTTTTCAAATCGAAGAATTATTTTAAGAGATATTTAATGCTAAAGTTGGACAAAGTCGTTCCATTAAAAAAGTTTTATTTGAGCAAAAACTATGCATGAGAATTTAATCATTTTTAGATCATTTTATACGTTATAAGTTCCCAATGCGCAGATTGCATTTATTTTTCTTATTTGACGCATTTTTTGAGGTTTTATTTCTATTTTTAATTCAAATTTTCAGCATTTCGAGAGATGCTTTTTACAAATTTTAGAAAATGTCATTAATTTAAACTGTTGCCAATTGTATAAACAGCGAAACAAATTATCATATCAAATATTTCTTCAAATTAAAAATTTATTTACACGTGACTATTACAAACAGAAAAAAAAACTTTAAAATTAGAATTAAATGATCACATGTTAAAAGCTGGAAAATTACGTCATAAGAACCATATTTACACTTGAATTTTACGTCATATTTAAAATGCCCAAAAAATATGGTAAAACAATTTAAATTGAAAAATATATTTTCGCGAGATATTTTGAGATAATCTTTTCAACTATTATCGTGAATTCGAAGACAGCGCAAATAATATTTCCTTCTAACAACAAAAGTATTTTTACGTGAATATTAATAAGAGAAATAAAAGTTTGGTGTAAATTACGTCAGATTTGAAACGATACATTTAAAATGAATTATTTAAAAGAACTATCTGATAGCGCTGCTAAAAAACACCGGGAGACAATGACACTGTTTACTTAATTCATTTTACATTAGCTTATTTTCAAATAACTAATGTGTTTAATTAAATACGAAAACAACCATTGTATCTCTTAACAGCAACAGATTTGGTCTTAAAAATCCCCAATCCAAGAAAAACGAATGGAAACCCGTTTACAGAGAGATCGCTACTGTTCTTTTTTTTAATTTTAATTCAATATTTTTAAAGCCGATCAAATGCGTGCAATTAGCGTGCTTTTTGGATTTTGGTGTGCCTGAACGGGGGTTGGCGAGCGTAGCTCGTAGGGGGCAGAGCCCCCTAGTTTGAAAAAAAATAAGTAACTTATTTTTATGTAGTAATATTATAGATGTCATATGGATACAGAAGGCACAGATGTCATGTACGCACCCCCCCCCCCATATTGGCACGATTATTTCCCTAAGCCAATTTGGCGAAAACCTCGTTTTGAACGCCAGTTGCATATATATTTTTTTAAAAAGGGGAATAACAATAAATAAAAAAAAGTTTGATTAATAAATGTAGAACTAAACATTTATATAATGGCACAGATGTCATATACGCACCATATTGGCGCGATTTTTTTTCTGACGCCAATGCCATGAACGCAAAGGGCACTTAACCGGCGCCAAAATGTCGATATTTTGATTGATATGGTATCCCGGATATTGTTTTTTATGTTGTTGATGTTTTCGCCGTATTGGCGTCAGAAAAATATCGCGCCAATATGGTGCATATATCACTTACTTCTGTGCCAAAAACGGAATAGGATACTATTTACGGGATACGCGTAACTATTTATATAAAGTCACACACTAAAAAAATATTGGGGCTAACATGTTTATGACAACATTGACTGCAAACCCGATTAAGGAAGTATTGCTTAATTTAATATATGTGTATTGGAAATCTTACTACACTATTGCAAAACCAAATTTTGCATAAAATCTGTTAAAAACCGGTTAAAAATCGGTTAAATTGATAAAAAATATGCATATATATGTATAGTTCAAAGTTAATCCTAACGAATATTGGTATTTGCGTATTTCCGGGCTATGTCAGATACAACTGTGCCAAGCATGGTGTAAATTATACTTTTTACAGTTTCCCTTTATTTTTTTAACAACTTTAGCATATCACACATAATAAGAACTATAATATAATAATACGTAATATAGTTTATTTATTTATTATAGTTTATAGTTTATTTATTTATTACGGTTTATAGTTTTTTTTTTATTTATACATTTTATTTATTTATTTGTCATTATTTTCAATTTTTATCAATGTTACATATTAAATAATGATAAATTACTCTTTTAAACATGATTTGCAACTGTAAACAAAATGGACAATTGGAAACCACTTTTGGCGATCTATCTCATGGACCGGATAATTCGTAAGAACCAGATATTTCGTTATTTCTATGTTAACGGTCGCCAATCTCGCTAAAAGCATCTATTTTTCAATTCCTACTATCAGCTCACACTCTCCCTATAGGGTAATTCCGGGATTTATGCCGCACATTTTTTTTAATTTGTGTATAAATTCCCATGGTGGACATAAACTAAAAAAAATCATGCTGTGCTATTTAATGTTAAATATACAACACGTGTAGTGCGACAAAAAAATTCAAAACAAATTATTAATATTTTTTATCAATTTTTTTTGTAAAACATTACATTGCGGCGCGTCACCCGTACATTCAGGCTGAGACGCCGCACTTGTGCGGTAGTTATGCCGCGCTTGTAATAAGAAGAGAATGAAATTATAAATAAAAATGTTCAAAAAAAATATTCATATCTGAACTATAATTAACGATGTAATAAGAAAATGAAACTAAATGAGTACAATGAAATGTATTAGTAGATTCAAATTAATAATTGTTGCCTAATTTCACTATTAAAATAATTGACTTACTTTTTTACATTAAATTTTAATTGTTATTTCAGCAACAACGTAACATCAATGTATTAGAAAGGGAAAAGAAAAAAGTTAAATTGTGTTTCATAGTTTATTTGTTAACCGTTTTGGGAGCGGTGGCTTTTACACAAATTTTATTCGGTTGGTACCACTTTTTTAAAAGAAGTTACCTTTACTTAAGTAATCATAAAAATGCTCTAATTAAAAAAAGCAAATACGTATTACTTTTCTTTTTACTGGTGCCAGAAACAAATTTTGTAAGCTCTTTATGAAGGTGCTTATATGCATCTATGGTCCCGAATGGGTTAAGAGACCTATATTTTTTACTACAATCTACAGAAAAATTGTCGAAAAAGTACAATCTTTATGTATCTACATTTAAACACATGATGCAATGAAGCCAATTACACTTCCTCTTTTTTGGGGTAGTTTTCTAAGCATTAATTGCAAAGAACGTCTGTGTTACGCGTAATCCAATTTTTCATTACATCATCTTGACTTGCATCTTTCTTGCCCTACTTACTTTTTATTTTTCCCTTTTTCTCTTTTGGTATTAGTAAACTTGATAACATGCCTAACATGGTTAGACTGTGCAAAAAGAAAAGGAATAGTTAATAACACTTAATCATCCCGTACAAAAGAGAGTGCGGCATGTATACCATTTTGCATGGTGCAGACGCCGGTCACCACAGTTACCTGCCATCGCTAAGGGGAATGGCGTAACCATACACAGTAATCTATACAAACGCTACACTTAGTTTTGACTTAGAAATCATGCATGCATTTAGTAATTAGTGCATAAAATGTATTTAAACATAACGCGTTTAAAAGTTTGGACAGTGAAATCATGCACTTACGTCCAATTAAGGATTGTATTTCTACTAGTAAGCATCGAAATGGGATTCACGCTATACACTGGTTAAAGTAATCTCATTGCGCACCTATACTGTGCGTTTGACGACCGTCTATCGCTAATTACAAGAAATACAAGAGGTGCGGCATCTAAATGCATGTATTTGAAATGTCTGTATTTTAACTGAAAGTTATGCATTTTAAATGAAATAAGGTATAACAGTTATATATTTAATTGAAATTAATTCAATGTGAATGCGCTGGATGTTAATTGGGAAGATGGGAAGATTAATATTATTTATTATTAGAGCGAATTATCAGCTGCTTCCGGCTAACATAAAATTATCGCTTTTTTCTATTGCTTATATAAGGATCTATATAAGGCTAGATATAAAAAAAATCTGATTAAAAATTCCTCCAAACTCACCTTGAAAAAATTCCTTGCCGGGCCCGGCTTACAGGCGGAGGTAGATTTCTAAGTTAAGTATACTAATTTCACCAACAAAAACTAAATCATGATCAGAGATAAACCCACTTTAACAATTTTATCTGAACGCTTTTGACGAGTGTTTATTTCATTTTTATATACGAGCTGGTTTTATCAGAATCATGTTAAGGCGGTATTAAAAAAAATACATTTCCATGCTCAAGAACTCGAAATTTTCTGGCACATTTCAGATTCAATTTTAATAGAAAAAATATGAAACTTGCTGACGTGATTTTTGAAGAGATTTATAAGAGACCTGTGTTTTTATTTTTCGTTTAATTAATTAAATCTTGATTTATAAACAATTATTTTCTCAGTAGGACAATATTTTTCTTTTGTAACACAATCGCTCCAGGAAATTCGGTTCAAAATGCCCACTTTGACATAAAAAAAAAATATATATCTATTCTGCCTCTATTAAAATATCGATCATTACAGTACATTATACAGTTTCTGAATAACAGAATCTACCAATTGGATGCATTTGAGAGCAAAAATGAGTTTAAATATGAGTCAGAAAATAAGCAGTTTGGATTTTAATACACCCTTAATTCGATTATTTTTTTTCTTCAACCGCTATGTATTTTTAATTTGTTTTTGGTGTAAGAATTGGGCCTGTCAAAAACATGTAAATATAAATGTTGTAGACAACATTAAGAAGATTTATAATAAATTTAATTGCATTTGATATCTTAAGAATCGGCGAAGTTATGATTTATTTTTCTCCGTAAAGCCCTATTTTTGCGCCCCTTGAGCCCATTTTTAATTTATCAAAAATCCGTGATAAATAAATTTTTGGCCTAATTTTTAGAAGTAATAATAACTTTAAACTGATTTGATATGTACAAAAATTAAGAGGTTATGGGTTTTTTTCGGTTTTCACAAAACCCCTTTCTATTTCGATCCCCTTGGTCCGATTTTGCCCATTAACGAACTTGACCGAGATTGTATGCCCCTTGATTTTATGTATCAGTTTGGAAGAGATTTGTGCAGAATTGTGGAAGTTACCGTGTTCAGAAGAAAGTGATATATATATATATATATATTACTTATATTTGATAAATAAATAAATAAATAAATAAACATATATATATATATATATAATTTTTTTTACTCAGGGTGGTTTTGGGTTCTAGTGGTCATGATCGGTGTAGATCTGCAAAAATTTTCAGAAATTACAACATAGGGACAATGTAATAGGTAGTATTTCATACGAAATACGAAATCTACCCAAAATCACGGCACAGATGTCATGTACGCCCCATATTGGCGCGATTTTTTTCTGACTCCAATGTCATATTCGCAACGTGTACTTAACTGGCGTCAAAGTGTCGTTATTTTGCTTGATATGATAACCCGGATGTTGTTGTTTATGCTGTTGATGTTTTTGTCAAATTAGCGTCGGAAAAATATCGCGCTAATATGGCACATATATGATATCTGTGCCTTATTTTTTAACATGCGACACGTATATGTTTATTAAATAAATATTTAAAAACCATTCTATCTATGACTCTATTGAACTTCTTGCTCCTAATGGTGGTGCTGCTGTAAATATCAGTGTTAAAACATTGCATTCGCTTTTAACAATTTCGAAAAATATTTGTGCTCTACAAGCTGGTGAAATGCAAAGGCGATTCCAAAATGCTATCAAAAAACGAAAATTCCTGATTTTTGGTTAAATGTCGATGATTGTTTTAAAGTTTTTGAACAAAACTGATCTTCGTTTGAAAAAAGGAACTGGATCAGGGATAGAGAGTTTCGGAGGCTTGGCTATTGATCTTTTTAGGGATATAAAACAGCTACCACCAGGTTTTGATAAACCAATTGATAATCCGCATCCAGCAAATGATGATCAATCATTCGGAAAAATAGCCATTGACAGCTTTGAGAGATATTTTCAATTGACCATGAACCATAGACAATCTGATGGTAGTCAAGGTTTATTCCGACAAATTCTTGACTCTATTGCTACATATCATGTAAGTATTGACCAATGGAAGAAGCTTCTTACTAGAAGAATGGCTATACAGCTTCAAAAAGAGCTAGAACAATTCAGAAATTCCACAAGATTATTTTCAACAGGAGAACAAGTTAGGATTACAATAAAGAATGCTTAGGCTCATCTGGTCATCCAGTCGCCTTCATCCCTGCTCGACATAACAATACAATAGATGCGCATATAAAGCTCCTGATTACGTCGACCAGTATCTTCCTGAGATTTTACATCTCTCAGTTGGATGTCGAGTTGTGCTACGAAAGAATATATGAAGTTGGTCTGGTAAATGGCTCTCTTGGAACTGTCAAAAATATCATATATAACAATTCTCGACGCCTCAGTCTTCCTATAAGCGTGTTGGTCGAATTTGATAACTACAAAGGTCCATACTATAAGGATAACTTAGTGCCAATTGTTCCAACCACAAGAACGTGGAAGGCCCTTGATATTGAATGTTCAAGAACTCAATTGCCATTAAGTTTGGCGCTTGCCATCACCATACATATGTCACAAGGATTAACACTACCGCAAGCTGTAGTTGATTTTGGAGACAAAGAGATTATACCAGGATTGGTTTATGCCGAGCTCAGTAGAGTGAAAAAGATTAACAACTTGATGCTTGAAACTTCTGCTGATTTTACCAATTTTTTAAAGAACAATAAAAATGTTCAGAGAAGAATTTCTCAGAAAATTTTATTAACCATAATAGCGATCAAGAGCACCTTGATATGTATCAACATTAAACAAAGATTACTCAAAGAATTATCACAATAGCTATAACTATATGAATTGATATGTGTAATTTTTCATTCTGACATTTTTATTTTGCTCATTTTCGTCATTTGAATTTATATACTAATTTAACGAATTAAAAGTAGCTCATTTTCTGCACTTGTAAAAAGTTATGTCTCTGTCTTCACTTGTCAAAAAATAAATCCATGCTCGCAGCAAAATCGCTCAGACTAATCCCTTTGAGGGAAATCCTAGTATTTCAAAAGAAACAAAGTTCCCAATGGTAATTGTTGTTTAACTTAAATCAAAATTTAAAAACAGATATTTGGAATTTTTTGCCTAGGATTCGTTGGAAAATTGTAATTGCTGTTTACATTGAATCGAAATATAAAAACAATTGTTCTTTGTTGGCAAATGATTCGTTAATCAAGATTTAAAAACAATTATTTAGAATTTGTTGGCAAGTTATTCGTTGGAAAAGGGTTCATAAGATGGACATTTAAACTTCGTAACAACAAGGGTCAGCACAATTAATAAAAGTATCCCAACCATTCTGTGCTAATTGGAAACAGCTAATACTTCAAAAGAAACAAAGTTTCCAATGATAATTGATGTTTACCTTGAATCAAGATTTAAAAAGTGATATTTGGAATTTGTTGTCTAGTGTTTGTTTGGAAAATGGTACCTCAAAGTGGACATTTATTACCGCGGAACAACAAGGGACAACGATTAATAAACTTTTTCCCAACAATTTTGTGCTACTTTGGAATAACTAATAGTATTTTAAAAGAAACAAAGTTTCCAATCCTAATTGTTGTTTAACTTGAATGAAGATTTAAAAACTATTATTTGTTCTTTGTTGACAAATCATTCGTAGGAAAATGGTGCAGCAAAGTGGACATTTATTAACACGGAAGAAAAAGGACAACAATTAGTAAACGTTTCCAAACCATTTTGAGATACTTCGGACCAACTAATACTTCAAAAGAAACAAAGTTTCAATGGTAATTGATGTTTACTTTAACCAAGATTTAAAAAGAGTTATTTGGAATTTGTTGGCAAGTTTTTCGTTCGAAAAGGGTTTCCGGAAGATAGACATTTATTACATCGGAACAATAATTGTCAACAATTAGTAAAAGCATCCCTACCATTCTCTGCTACTTGGAAACAGCTAATACTTCAAAAGAAATAAAGTTTTCAATGATAATAGACGTTTACATGGAATCGAGATTTAAAAACCGATATTTGGAATTTGTTGGCTAGCGATTCGTTGGGAAAATCGTACAACAAGGAGGACATTACAACCCCCGGAAAAAACAGTACCCGGTACGCGGAACAACAAGTCAACGTTTTCCCAACCATTTTGTGCTACTTTGGAATAGCTAATACTCTAAAATACACAAAGTTTCCTTTGATAATTAATGTTTACCTTGAATCAAGGTTTAAAAACACTTATGATAATTTTACTCAAACTTAAAATTAGTCTTTTAGTGATATTTCACAGTATATTTTTATTATTTCAAAAATTTAAAAATATATGTTTAATTTTTGTTTTGAAAAATATAATCGAGCATAAAAATAATTCCAGTATGATTTGAATATATTCAGACAAAGAATAAATTTATTAAGTGAAGCTCTTTTCCCATATTATTATATACAAGATATTATTTAAATCTGCTTCATTTTATGATTATTTTATAACAAAATTTGAATTAGGATTTTTTTTTCTTTAGTCATAACTAAGTACAGAGAATATATTTATAAAAACCGAGTGTATATAGCTTCACACATATAGAATTCGAAGTTATCTCCATAATAAAATAGGGATTACGTTTTGAGAACATATATGCATGTATAAAACATTTTTTAAAACATACTTTGACATTTATTATTTGTCGTTTTAACTATGCGCCAAACTAATACATATTCTACAGAAACGCAATAAAATATATTTTATCCCTAAATTAAAATTGAATATAATAGGATTTAGTTTAGTTTACCATTTATACTCTATTGTACTTATTTTAAGTCAGAATATAGTATTTATACTGAAATTGTTAAATCCTTTTCACCTGTCTTTCATTTTTATGATAATACCAGAAGCGAATATTTTGAGAACATCTAACATTTAAGAAAACTGAAAAAAGTATTATAAATGTCTGCAATTTTCGTATTGTTTCATAACTTTTTATATTATATTATGTCTCTTAACTGCTTTCATTTGACTTTTGCAACGTTAATATACAGGACGTTTTATAAAGGGCCTGGTAACTAATAGGCATGGCTCTCAGATATTTCATAAATTTTGTATAAAGTAACCTGTAATAAGATACAATTTATACAATATATTGCGCAGTGGTGTCTCAAAATGTAAAAATGCTAAAAATAATTTCAAAACTAGATAAGAGGATTTCTGATTCTTCAGAAATTAGTATCACGCTCGATGAAAAAAAATATATATGTTTATAAATATGGATAGCACAAAATATACTTCAGTTTTAAAACTTAAAACACACGCTTTTGTTTTACATAAAATGACTCCTTTCGCATCCGCTGAAGAATTTCACATTTACGATCAAATCTTAAACAACATCTACAGTAAAGTATGCATAGGACGTCACTCTTCCTGAACAATACACAAATTCAGTAAAACGCAACGACGTCATTCAAGAAAATTGATAAAAATATGGCTGTCTAATGGTTCATAGGCCTTCCTTTGTTTGTAACATTAACATAGATACTTAAAATTAAAGATTGTTTATTACAGCTCCATGTATTATCAGAAATCCTTCATTTTTTTTTCAAAATGGCAAGCATTTTAATTACCTTTTTTCAGATCTTATGAGATAATGGAAACCAAAAGATATAATTACTATTTTCCAACTATTTTTACTTTACTTGCTACAGAAAAGGAGTACTTCAGTTTCCACCTTTATAGAAATCGCATTTAAAAACTACAAGAAAATTAACATCTCAAAAACAAATTGAGATGCAGTTTTCAAATAAATTGAATTTAAAAGTACTTTCTTTCCCAATACGACAGTATAAAAATTTAAAATGTTCAATGCTTAGAAGTTAATAAAATTGCAGTAGAGATTACCCGTATTTAACCGTACAATTATTCATCTGCTTTGTTTTACGGCTGGCTTATATAACGGAACGTTATTCTTTAGAGACAACATTTTAATTGATGGCCGAAAGAAATAGCATATCGGGGGCTAATAACAATGTACGATGTTTCTCCCCATAGTTGTCCCTTAAGAAAAAACTATTTTTTTTATATAGTAATGATGTTTGTAGTGCGTATGTAATCTATCCTCTCCAAACTTCACATGGAATTTCATTAAAAATTTACTATAATATAAATACCAGATAAAATGTATTTTTTAAGTTTAATCAATAAATTTGACTATCTATCCCGGACCTCAGTGTCAGACACCTACTTGATCGGGATCGATGTCGCATTCGTATGAGAATAGGAATAATATGTAATTAACATTTACAGTTGAAAAGCTAGATTTGCAGTTCACTTAGTATTCTATTTACATCAAATTTATGATTTTTTAAGTTAAATAATGCTATAAAAAGTGATAGAATATCTTTATTAAGACTTACGATCGTTTCATCGCACAATCGGCGACATTTTAAAAATCAATCATAATAGAAAATATTTTCACATAACTTAAAAACAATAATATAGTAAACAATGTCACGAGACATGAAGCATAATGAAAATATTGCAACCATAAAATAAAATAAAAATTAAATTAGCTATTTGCGAGCGTGGATTAATTTTCACATAATTTAAAAACAACATGGTAAACAATGTCACGAGACATCAAGCATATTGAAAAACATGGCAAAACATAAAAATAAAATAAAATTAACTTGGCTATTTGCGAGTGGATTAATTTTTACTATTGTTTCTACAATTACTTAGTATCTCTTTCCAAATTCTAGGTAAATCAAGGGACACAGAATCATTGCAAATATTCTCGTTGCGTAAAAATATTTCTATTGATTCTCGGACTATGGATGGTAAATAAAATCTTGATGGATAAATTAACTTGCTATTTCTAAATTCAATCTGTAAAGGTTCTTCGTTGCATAATCTGGCCAAAGCTGTGGTTCTTCTATTGTATTTGATGTCTGCTATATGTTCTTTGATTCTAGTTTTAAGTTTTCTGCTTGTCATACCTATATAAAACTGCTTTGTTCCATCTTCTTTGGTGAAAGGTATTTCGTATACTCCTGCTAATTGGTTGGACTCAATTTGATCTATTTTCTTGCATACTATATTTTTTATTTTCATGGATGGTTTTGCGACTAGGAAGATATTGAATTTATTGAGTTTATATTTTAAACGTTCGAAGAAACCAGGAAAATATTGTAAAGTGGATAACGTGGAATTTTGATTAAAATTCAACAACATTAAAAACAAAATTCCACGTTATCCACTTTACAATATTTTCCTGGTTTCTTCGAACGTTTAAAATATAAACTCAATAAATTCAATATCTTCCTAGTCGCAAAACCATCCATGAAAATAAAAAATATAGTATGCAAGAAAATAGATCAAATTGAGTCCAACCAATTAGCAGGAGTATACGAAATACCTTTCACCAAAGAAGATGGAACAAAGCGGTTTTATATAGGTATGACAAGCAGAAAACTTAAAACTAGAATCAAAGAACATATAGCAGACATCAAATACAATAGAAGAACCACAGCTTTGGCCCGATTATGCAACGAAGAACCTTTACAGATTGAATTTAGAAACAGCAAGTTAATTTATCCATCAAGATTTTATTTACCATCCATAGTCCGAGAATCAATAGAAATATTTTTACGCAACGAGAATATTTGCAATGATTCTGTGTCCCTTGATTTACCTAGAATTTGGAAAGAGATACTAAGTAATTGTAGAAACAATAGTAAAAATTAATCCACTCGCAAATAGCCAAGTTAATTTTATTTTATTTTATGTTTTGCCATGTTTTTCAATATGCTTGATGTCTCGTGACATAGTTTACCATGTTGTTTTTAAATTATGTGAAAATTAATCCACGCTCGCAAATAGCTAATTTAATTTTTATTTTATTTTATGGTTGCAATATTTTCATTATGCTTAATGTCTCGTGACATTGTTTACTATATTATTGTTTTTAAGTTATGTGAAAATATTTTCTATTATGATTGATTTTGAAAATGTCGCCGATTGAAACGATCGTATGTCTTATTAAAGATATTCTATCACTTTTTATAGCATTATTTAACTTAATTTGTTTATAAGTGATTATTATACATGTTTTTATGATTTTTTTTAATGTTTTTTTTTTAAAAATCTTGAATAAAAGTATTTACAAATGTAAATAAGTGCGACTATTAAGTCAAAATTAGGTCCACGACTAACCATATCACAATATTAAAATATTTATTTGCTTAAAAGACGTTATAAAAACACATTAAAAGTAAATTAAAAATCTATATTTACATGTTACAACTCTTTTATTCAGTCGTTATCAGAATGTATAACAGAAAATTACAAATGCATATGAAAAATTGAAAAAAATCATCGAATATAAAAAAGTAATCATGTAACGCGCAGTACATTTTCGCGATTGCTCGTGTTCCCTCTATATCATTCCCAAATTTATGAGTTGAATGGTTGGATAACTTACGGCGTCGAGACATAGAGCGAACACGAGCAATCGCGGAAATGTGGGACGTGTTAGATGATTACTTGTTTATATTGAACGATTTTTTTCAATTTTTCATTGCATTTGTAATTTTCTGTTATACATTCTGCTGACGACTCAGTAAAAGAGTTGAAACATGTAAATATAGATTTTTAATTTACATTTAATGTGTTTTTATAACGTCTTTTAAGCAAATAAATATTTTAATATTGTGATAAAAGTATTTAATTTTATTTATTGTTTTCTTTTCTTTTTAATTTTTTCCATCAAATAATGCAACGTCTTGCACGGACTGAACGTGTATTCTGCATATCTCATGTAGCCCTTCTGAACAATCACTAAAGTGTATCCACTCCACAAGAAGTTTAGTTTCGTAATAATTTTAATACCACTCTAAAAAGATGTCTCAGTTGCGGGTAATCTCTCCGATTGATCACTATTTTCTTCGCTATCTCTTCACATGTAATTTTTTAGCAGATCGTGTTCTTATTTCTTTATATGGATCTGGATGACTTCTCTTTAGAGCTGAGCTGTTTATTTTTTGCGACGCTTGCTTTATCAAGCCACCGTGTTACCTCCTTTTTACACGACTGCTAAGAAGGGTTATGTGTTTCACGCGCATCTGGGTATGTAGATTTCTTTATACCCTCGAAACACCCCAATGGCTGGATAGATTTTAATCAATGAGGTCTCTGTCGATTTGCCTTAACCGTCCGATGGTTATAGGGTAGGTTTTGCTTTTATAAATTCCAAAATGGTAGCCGTAAATTAAAAAATGGTTAGACTTTAGGTATGAAAGACTTTTCTTTTCTTTTTTTACGCACCCTATTGAGTGGCTTATCATTGGATAGGTCTTTCTAAATGAAGACGATGTTTCATTGACTATTTTACAGTCAGAAGCTCCGTTTAAACATTACACAACCTGGAAGTTGTGTAGGTAGGATCTCTAGCTTTATAGCAACTCTAACCTTCATAGATATGTATTGTATAGTCCTCATCAAAACAATGTTTATAGATAGAAATTAACAATTAAACACAACTTAAAAGTCATCAATACAACTAAATAAAAAAAATAGGTAATTGATATAAAAAATAGTTTCACATTGATGAGAAATAATTAATTAGTTCGCTTTTTACACGAGTTTTTTTTGATTTTTTAAATTCAATTTATACTTGTTGCTTCTATTTTCTCGCTTTGTAATAGCTGGAAAAGGACTAATCTTATGAAATAATTACGAAGGAGACTAACTAGTTGAAGGACGATGTCCCTCTTGGTTGTTTTCGATTACACCATGTGAGTTTTGACCTCAAAAAATGTCGATGTCCATCAAATATGCATTCTTTTAGCAGTCATCTAATAGGCTTTCTTTGCAAGAATCCGAAATAGAAGAAAGCAAGTATTAGGTACTCCTTTATTCACTCTGAGATTGACGTCTAACAGAAAGCTTTACGATTGAATAAAAAAATTACAGTATACACGAACCCGTTAGTGCCTATCCAGAACAGGCTATGACTTTCAATGCATTTCCAATGACAATGCCAACATGAATTATTATTTTTCACCCACGGATTTGCTGCTTTCTTGAAGTTAACTTTCAACTGTTTAAGAATGCCCTATCAAGAGGTTGCAGAGCTTTTGTGGTATTACAGACATAGTAGAATTATGTCGTTCTTATCTGCATAGTACAGCATTGACAGAGAACACACATGATTTAAGTAATCATCAGGGATGAGCAGCACTTTTCTTAGTCACTTTCTTGGAATGTGGTGTTTTTGGTGTTCCTTCGGTTCATAAAAATTTTGATCCCAGAGGAAGATAATTTGGAAATGTGTGATTAACTAGCAGGAATGACCGAGCTAAGCTCGCACAAAATTAGCTTTGTGTTCAATCCCATATTTTATTCCCACTGTATCATTCTTGCTTTTTAGATACAATTGGCATGATCCTGAGTCATAGTGACCCAAAATGACCCACTAATCGAATTTTTCGAACATGCGACCTAACCAACACTCTTCTCGAACCTGAAAACGATAGAAAACAAAATATAGTCAAAATCGTTAAAGACGTTTTACAGATAGAATTAACTTGACCCACAGTCACCCAAAAGTGACCCACTAATCTAAATTTATTGAACTTGTGACCGATCCCAATGGTCTTCCCACGCTCAGAAACGGTATAAAACAAATTTTTGTCAAATTGTTTTTGAGCAGCTTTTTTAGATACAATTAGCTTGACTCACAGTGACCCAGAAATGACCCACTAATCAAATTTTCTCGAACATGTGACTTAACCGAATAGTATTATCATGCCCAGAAACAGTATAATACAAATTTTTGTCAAAATCGCTTGAGTCGTTTTTTAGATACAATTATCTTGACCAACAGTGACCATAAATGGCCCTTTAATCGATTTTTCTCGAACATGTGATATCCGCCAATGGTCTTATCATGCTCAGAAACGATATAATACAAATTTTTTTCAAAATCGTTAGAGCCGTTTTTAAGATAAAATTTACATGCACACACTCCCACATACACACACATACACACACACACACACACAATTTTTGCCCGTATTATTGTATAAGGTTTGGTTTCATAAGCTTTTTAGTTAATTATTATTTCATTTTTAGTGACTTTTTGCTAAAAATATAAAAATGAGTATAAAAAGATATGTAAAAAATACACTTCGAGAATTTTAATGACATGAATAAAAAGAAACTTTATCATAAACGTATTCCATATTTTTATTCCGACTTTATTGGTTAGGAAAGTAATTTTATCAGATCGGTGGTTTGGAATGCTATAATTTGCACGTCACTGGAACTTTTATCATTTATCACGCTTTAAATTACTATCATTGGACTTTTACTAAAGTTTTGCATGCGACATATTAAAGAAAATAACGTACTTAAAAAGAAAGTCAATAGAAGGAATAAAAATTGACTTTTCTCAGTAAAATGTCCTATAAAATATTTTTTCATAATCGAATTTGTACGATTTCACATAAAAATTATGTTGAAAAAAATATGTTAGTCTAAAAATGAAGTGAATAAAAAAATAAATATTTAATAAAATTATTTATAAGCAATTATATTTTATATAGCTCATATTAGAAATATTAGAATAAATAATTTTTTTACAAAGTGAAAATATCGTTTGGTAATTTAATGTCTTTTAATACAAATATGCAAACGATATTTTATTAAGATTTTATTGTTAATTAAAATTATTTATTATCTTAAAATTAATATCATTTTTTTAAAAGATTAATTGAAAAAAAAATTTGCAAAGTCAAAATATTAGAATATTTATTCAAGTGGTTCAAAATATTAGAATATTTCACATTCTCCCCACATTCTCCTGTAATTGTCACCAATTCATAACTGATGGCGTTTTTGATTAGAGTTAGACGATTTTACTTAAAATCAGTATTCTTTTTGCAGTTTATTTGCTTTTTCATCTTAAAATGGGTCGTTAATGCTTACAGCGCCATCTATCTATGCTTTTTGTAACTAAAACTGAAAATAGCAGCATAAAAACTCTTGACATCTTACATACACTCCTGCGAAAAAACAAAAATAAAATAATAATAATAATGTATGTCACTGTTTGAAAGTTATTGAATTTTAAAATCCTTCAGTCATTTTTGGGACACCCGGTATATTATATATACTGTATTTCGTTAGCACTCAAATAAGTTGTTTAGGTTAAAAGACTTTACAAAATGAGTGATGGCATATTTCATGAAATGCATTACATATATCGGGAGAAGGTTACAATGGAAAATAAATTTTGAATTTTAGCACCACTAAAACTTTATTTAATTTTATTAAAACATTGGAAATATTACATGAAAAAATTGTGTACGTTTCTTCTTTTTTGTTCCTTTATATTCAGAGTGAAATAAGACAATGTCTTTCATTTTTAACCCTTCCAGGGGCAGAAAAATTATGTTCGTAAAATGATAAAATAACCCAGAAAAGAGGAAATTGCTGCCCAGCAGCAAGATAGGTGCTGGCAATGAAGGTGAAGTGCTGGCTAATGGTCTACACCTGCATGACCACTGCTGGACAGCTTCAGTCAACATTGCTATTGAAAATCATCAGATGAAATTCGGATTGGCATCTGTTTTATCTCATGTGCTGGCACATCACTGGAAATCATGGAATCATGGAAGTGCACGAACTTTTCCAGTATTATTGCTAAGAGCCCTTACGCTAGGTGGCGTTGCGAATATCGAAGACATTGAGTATTTGAACACAAATCTGAAATGAATATCTTAACACAATTTAAGTTGTGAAGCTAATTTTTTTAAAACTGTAAATAATATAGCACAACTGCCACCAACAAAATAAATAAATAAATAAATAAATCTATAATAATAAAGAAAGAAGTTTGTGTGTGAGTGAGTGAGTGAGTGAGTGAGTGTGTCGACGGTGTTCTGAAGAGACCACTGCACGTAGAGCTACAAAATTTGGGGAAAAGGTACGTCTATATATGAAGTTTTGCACCTGATATATGAAGTTTTGCACCCGATTTTCGATTTTTTGATTAGATTTTTTTAATTTAATTTTTTATGCGATTTTTAGCGTTTTTTTATGTTTTGAGGCGATTTTTCCATATAAGTGAGAAGAATATGGTTTCTTTCTTTTAACCCAATGTAGTAAATTTTGTTCTCTTTTCAAAAAAGTTTATTCGGAATTCGTGCAGCGATTTTTGAATTTTTAGCGAATTTTTGATGCAATTATTCAACAGCATTTAATGCATTTAATAAGGAGGTTACCGTAGAGGGACACAGTTCTGTCGCCAAACGCCGCCAAGTTTATCGCCAACTTGGCGATATCTCTAATATTTCGCCAAATTCCCATAGACTTCCATTGTAAACCAATATGGATTACTTGCTTACAGAAAATGAACAAATTGAAATATTTCAATGCAACAAAAACTAATATTAACTTAAGTGATTATATTAATTATATTTAAGTGAATCCAAGTAAATTAAATTGTGAATAAAAGTAACATGATACAATGCTTAGATTATTGTATTTTATTGATATTTTCGACGAAAGGTTTGCCAGTGGTCATTTTGGTGAAAATTATAGATGATAAATGAATTGAAATGGATATATCCGTTAGAAAATAATGTAAACAACTCGCAAATTAAAAGAAAATACAGTGCGTCTCATAAATATAAAGACACTGATATTTTCGAAATAATATTTTAATAATTCAGTATTCAAAATTATATTTATGCATATAACGAAAAGTATGTGCCAAGAAAACATTTTACAGTAAATTAAATTAGAATTAAATAATTTCAACTCGAAAATTGATAAATGTAAATAAATTTGCTGTCTCATAAATATAAAGACATTTTACATACTTTTGAATTATCGTCCAATAAATAATCCATTGACAGAAAATATTCTAGCTGGCATGGTTTTTATTAAGTTGTATAACTATTTTGGCTTTATATCAAACCAACTTCGTTCGATTTCTTTTTTCAACTCAAGGACGTTTGAAAATTGTCTTCCAGATGCATATACACTGCGAACGAGAGTGCCACAAAAATTCTTAGCTGAATTTAAATCATGGTTATGTGTGGGCCACACCGTGACATGAACATTGCTATCGGCAAACCATTTTTTTGTGAGTCTTGATGTGTAAATCGATGCATTATCCTGATGGTACAAATAATTCCGACCACCAAGAGTTTGAGCAATTGGAAACAACTGACTATAAAGCAGTTCGATATACTCTTTAGATGTCTGTTTACCTTCCAGAAAAGCAATATCCGCAGTTCCATTAAAAGAGAAGGCATCCCACACCATAACAGAACCTTCCCCCTTTCTGCCTACTGAAGAAGGTTCGAGATTAACGCCTTAAATCGTGCGATTAGGAATTCCAACCATCTGGGCCATCCAAGTTAAATCTCTTTTCATTTGAAATAATGTCTTGCATCCATTCGTCCTTCCAGTGCATATGATCTTTAACCCCGATTAACCTCCGTTCTTTATGTTCTTTTTTCAGTAAAGAAAATCTGCACGTCTGTCGGCATACGATATTTTTTCTTTCTTTTATACGACGATGTACTATATCCTTTGGAACCATATCATAAACTCGTTGAGAAACTTATCGGAGTGGCATTTTTTGCGACGAAACAAGTCGCATGATCTTGCTATCGAGTCTTTCACTAGTTTTTCTCGGTCTGCCAGATCGTTTTCTGGAGTATAAATTGTAAGTTTTTGATAAAATTTTATAAAGTGCAGCTCTGATTCTCCCAATTTTTTTTACATATTTGACAAACTGTTAAGCCATTAGCTTTAAATTCGCGTATTTTACAAATTCCATCTTTAGAAATTTCAATGTTCCACGGCATCTTTGCAATTAAAACAAGTCAAACAACTTTGCTCGTTTGGGTAAGTTAAAGTGTATTTCTGCGCGTTCGCATTAATTCTGTACGCACACATTCGAAAAAAAATTGCATATGAAGCAATTTCAAGTTTGTCTTTATATTTATGAGACAGCGTAATTTTTTATTTTTTTTTATTATTCGAGACGAAATTATTTTATTTAAATTAAAACCCCTATAAGAGATTCATTTCAGTGTTCTTAATATGAGGTATAAAATTTAATTTCTTTTAACTGAATTAATAAAATGTAATTTCAAAAACATCCGTGTCTTTATATTTATGAGACGGACTGTAACTGTCATTTGTTTAATTAAAAAAAAGAATCAAAAACCTTTTTAATGCGAGATAAAATTTATAAAATAAAAATATTTAATTTAAATATGAAAGGAATGTTTATAAAACTTAAAAAATAAATTAGTATGAAAGAAGCAATTGATACATTATTTGGCGATTTTTCGCTTCGCCAGGTTAATAAAAATGTGCCTGAAAAACTTGAAGAAATAAAATTTAAATAACAGTCTTTTAGTCCTTCTTTATTTTTTTATTCAATTTAATTATCATTTTTATGTAATTTTCCCATCGTATGTCTTACAGGAGAAAGGATGTATTTGTGAGTTACATGCTAATTAATTATTACCTTGGTCGCCAAACAATACAATTTTAAGCCACAAAGGCAGAAGCGTGAAATAAACCAGGCGAAGGTCGCAATAATTTTTTTAAGTATAGGAGAACATTTCGGAGTAAATCTTTATATTCAAATGTAAATTATATAAAAAGGAGTTAAAATTATAACTACGTAGTCAAGTATTTAAATTTTAATGTAAAAATGTACCATATACACACATATTTTATAATCTACGATAAGCAAGCCACCACCAAATGACATATTTACTATATTATTGAAAGTTTTGTTGGCACAGGTGTCATATACGCTCCATGGTACAAAATGGGCTCCAAAATGGCGTTATTTTGCCTGACATGGTAACTCGGCTATTGTTGTTTATTTACTTTTATTTTCTTTTTTACAGTTATATAAACTGTTTTGTTCTATAGACATTAATTGAACTTTTTATTATTTATTGCTATTTCCTTTTAAAATAATAGGAAATAATTTAAATATATATGTGTAACTGGTATTCAAAAACGATGTTTCCACCAAATTGGCGTGAAAAAAAAAATCGCGCCAAACCCGGTACGTATCTATGCCTAATAGTTATTTACATTATTGTGATTACTTAGTATCAGGCAACAGATTGAAGAGTATTTGGTATATTTTTGATATATGGGCTTTGGTGAGTTAAAGAAAATGGCCTTGACGAGTGAAGTGAATTTTACGTATATTTACTGGCAAACTATTTATTTTTCATATACATATAAACATTTTTTTTTAAATATTTATTTTATTTATTTATATAAAGAAGATTTATTTATCTACCTTTAAATACGAACAGAAATAATTTGTGGTTCTACCTGATTATCCCGTAGACCAAAAACAATATCGCCAAACTATAAGATTAAATGCCAATAATGGGTGATCATAAATGTCAAATTTACTTGACATTAAACATTTTACACATGTTTGTTACGTCATTAGGTGATTTTTAATTCGATATTTACGTTTCTTCGCGATCTGCTGCAATTTTTTGACGTTCCATTTTTGACCTATAATACTAAAGTAATTTCTACCTTCATTTCAATAAAGTTTATTCGGATTTCGTATAACAATTTTCGAATTTTTCGGGTATTTTGTATGTGCTTTTTAGTGTATTTTAGCGATTTTCTACCAATTTTCCACATTAGTGAAAGACGTTGATAGAAGTTGAATCAACTTTCAATCTTCGAGCACAATATATAATTTTTCTTTCTCTTTTCGAATTTTGTGCAGCGATATAAAATTTTTCGCAATATCTTATTGTGATTTTCAGAGGTTTTTCACGATTCGTTCAGTTTTTTATGTACCTGGGCAACGCCGGGTAAGTTAGCTAGTAAATAAATAAATTCTTTATGTCAACGCTCTTTTTTTTTCTCCTTAAATCTGTTTTTACTAAGTTACAAAGGATTTCGGTTTTCATAATTTACACAGTTCAGAATCAATAATAAAAAAACGCATAAAATATATCGGATTTCTATACAATACAATACTTTCTATACCAGTTTAATGATTGGGAACGTAAATCACAAAAGAAACAAACTTGAAGTAGAGTAATGAGAGCTTGAAAACTACGAGCGGTCGTAGCGTACGTTGAAAGTGCTTTTTTATGTCCGATTACGAAACCCAAAACAGCATCGAGTGTGGTTAGTACTTGGGAGGATGACCACATGGGAACCGCTGCAAGTTCAAATATTTCTGTAGACATTTCTATTATAGATAGCTCTACAGATATTTCTATATCTCTTGGTGAAAAAAGAGACATAATACTTTTTTCTTTTTTTTTAGAATTCTATAACAAATTTCTGTAAGTGAAAGTGCTGGCCCACCAAAGGAATAGCAGTGGGATAGGTGATAGCACTGCAGGAAAAGTGGCGGATTCAAGCAATGTGATGGCATACCAGTGCCGACTTGCTGTTGGCAATCACTGATGGGCCAGCTGCATTCCGCACAGACACTTTTGTACTGTTTTAAGTAAAGGCTCATTGCACTTTACCGCTGATGGCAGTGTTGGCTGCCGTCTTTTTTCCAGCTGATGGCCCTCTGTTTCTTTCTTTGACGGGAATTGACTGGCACCACATTTTACAAACGAATAATTCAGAAAATAAAAACGTTCTTTTCTGCGCTTTCATTACAAAAGAAAAATCTTATTAAAATATTGTTGGCGATGTTTGTCAGATTTGGAATTAAAATTAGGTGATCAAGCCGTATGACTACCGCATTTGAAAGGGTTAAGAAGAAATATATGCTTAAATACTCTTACGAATAATGAATAAAAATTTTCTTTACAATATGTTTAATCTTACAGATTTATTATATTATAACACGCATCAACATTCAAGATTTTTTTGGAAAAATATCTCCGATGAAAATAAAAGTTTATTTAAAAAAATATTTTTAACTACACTGCGCAAAACAATTAGGGGAGCACATGGTTTTTAACGAAATTACGCAAATATTTACACCGATAAGAAACGTAAAATAAAACAGCCATAATTTAAAGTGCTGTAGAAAACAGATAAAGAAAACTTCACATGTAAATTAAAGTTTATGACGTCAAAAACTGGAAAAAGAAGATAAGTGCAGAAATCGGGATTTTGCAGAAAAGTCTGTTTAACTGCCTCAGTTAAAAATCAATTGCTCAGCTTGTGTTTTGAGAAAAGCTGGCTTGAAAATGTCACAACAACATGATTTACCGCAATCCATGGCTTGCCGTGTTATCGGGACAGTTGAATTTGGGGAAAAACAACGAAGTGTAGTGTGCGCTGTTGGAGTCGAAAGAAGTGTCCATGAAAGGCTGTGGAATCGATTCCAAGACACATGGAATGGTAGTCATCGACAAGTGCAAGGTCGAAAGTGTGCTAACACAGAAACTGACGACCGATAAATCCTGTTAACAGCTCGTCGAGACGGAACGGGCAATTCTACTCAGCTGCAAACAGAGTTGTTCTTGGCCAAAGGACGAAGGGTGTCCAGCCAAACAATTCGAAATAGGCTTCATCAGGGGGGTTTCTATGCACGTATGCCAATGGTCTGTATTCCGTTGACCTCAAGGCACTGTGCGGCCCAAAGAATGTGGGGAACTGAACATCGAGTTTTGAGGCAACGTTGTTGGAGTCAAATTCTGCTTACAGACGAGTCCTGATTCAGTATGGATGTGACATCTGGTGCGTTTTGGCATGAAGAGAAAGAGGCACTCAAAATAATCCCACATTCGTTCGTGAAAGACCACATTACAGACGGTGCGGGCTGATGCTCTTGGCTGGAATCAACATAGGTGGACGTATGGCCCTGCATATCATTCGGAATGGCACTTTGACGGTCCGAAGTAATACAGACGAGATACGGAGACGTCATGTCGTATTTTATGTTGCAGTAATTAGTGATTTCTTTTTTTTCCATGCATGATAATGCCTGACTTCATACAGTTCGTCTTGTGGAAAACATGCTTGAAGCTAAAACAATACAGCGTATGGAATGACCAGAATGCTCTCCTGACCTATATCCGATCGAGCATGTTTGGGACATACTCAGACGATGCATTGCTGCGAGACCGAGGCCTCCTTTTACTGTCCGGAGATTGGAGATTGCAATTCTTGAGCAGTGGAATAGTATTCCCGAAATTCTTATCGATAACCTCATCGCATCCATGGAAAACAGGTGTGGAGCAATTTTGGCTGTTCGAGGAGACCACACGCCATATTAAAAATCTTGCATCCTTTTTAAACAATACTTTTTTTATCATTTACATGAAACCAAATTGTTGCCCTAAACCCTCTTTTCATGTTCTTTTCATCTTTTGAAAGAATAAAATCTCCCTTACAATTTTTTGCGTCTATTTTATGTATTGCGCATTGATACACGTTTACTATCCCTTTTCTGCCCATGCATGGCTGTCTTGCACTGTTCTTATCATTTTTTTTACTTGCTCTCCTAATTTTTTTATAAACAAAATCCTACAGCGCAAACGAGTGAAAGGAATGCAAAGAAATTTGATATATTGACTAAACAGATATACAGACTAAACAGCCCGAAACAGAATCTAGAAACTATATTAACATTTATTGACTATTTCTGATCACCTTGTTAACGAACCACATTAAGTAAATGTAACGAAAAAATAACAGTACGCTGTTTGAGAAAAAAAAAATGTTCAATTTTCAGGAACAAGAACAGATTAGGACAAAAGGAGCACAAGAGGAGCACAAGAGGAGCAGCATCGTATCTTGGACGAAGTAGGGAAAGATGCTCCATGTGACCACCCTCATTCACTTGCAAAATTTCAAGTGGATGGAGAGTGTGTTCAACAGAAGATCGTGACTGATCAGTTGTGATGTTTGCACATGAAGTGTTATGGAGTTCTTTTAGTCATTCAACGTCGTAACACCTCCACAACATACTTTTTAAGTAGTCCCTTACTTAGAAATCGCAAGTTTTTAGATCCGGCAAACGTGGTGGCCATGGATTATGAAATAAGTGACTAAAAACAAGTTCGTCTATGAAGAGTTTGAGCAATAGCGCCTTCACGGCTTCATGTGTGTGTGGAGGCGCACCATCCTGCATGAAAATGGACGATGTAAGGACGTGCCTTTTCTGTATTTGCGGCACAACAAACGTCTGCAGAATGTCATGGTACCAACGGCCCGTAACAGAGTATGTGACAGGAGAACATGCAGTTATTTCCTCAAAGAAGAATGGCCGAAGGATGAATGTCGCCATGTGTACAAACCGAACAGTCACCTTTACAGAATGTACGGGAATTTCAGAGTGGTTCCGCGGATTATTCTGAGCCCAAATGCGGCAACTGTATATGTTGACTTTCCAAGTGAGGTAGAAGTGAGCCTCGTCGCTCCGCAGAATATTTCAAGCCCATGAAAGATCAACAGTCATTATGTTGAAAAAACTGTCTAGGAATAAGACACATTGTGGATTGTCCCTATCCCACAGCTCGTGGGTATGGTGGATCTTGTATGGGAAGTTGTGCATTATGTTTCTAAGCGCTTTTCGGGCGGTGCTGTAAGAACAGCCTGTCTATCGAGAAACTGCACGTACGCTACTGCCCCCAAACTCTGATATCACTGACTGTGCGGCCACACTGTCTGACTTGACGGCATCAACAAGTACCGGTGTGATATGTTTATGGCCTCTTCGAGGCAGAACTCCTAATTTTCCCGTCTCTCAAAATATCTTAATCATGGCCTGGATACCTTTAGTAGACATTGGTCCACGCCGTAGGTTCTTTGTAGGACGAAACTCACGAACTGCAGCAGAAGCGTGTCTTGTTTACGTAAAACAGCTTCACCAATGGCCCACGTTCAACTGAAGATACCGCCATCATTACAGCCGGAAACGTCGACATAAATCATGACACGTCTGCAAACATTTTATACCCTAACCTGTTTTGCATAAACCTTCCTCTTCTTCGCAAGCATTTAAATCTCGACATTTTTCCTAGAACTGACAGCTTTTCCCGGTTTTACATTTTATTACTCATAATTCTTGTTATGGCTTGTTAATATTATTTCTGTATTCCAGTTTGGTCGTTTATCGTGTTAAATTTAATGTTTTCTTGAAAGGCGCCCTCTAGTGGACATTTTGGTATTAATGTTTTTCGAAATTCCGTCAGCGCATCTCGTGTATAGTCTATATACCAAATTTCATTGCATTCTCTTCACCCGTTTGCGCTGTAGGGTGCTGTTTATAGGGGAAGTTTAATTATAACCATACTGTATATATATATATATATATATATATATATACCAGGTGTCCGAAAAATGACTGATGGATTTTAAAATTGAATAACTTCCAAACGGTGACATATAATAACAAAATTCTTGCAGGAGGGTTATGTATGATGTCAGAGGTTTTTATACTGTGATTCTTGATTTTAGTTCGAATTTCAAACAATAGATGGCAATGAGAGCAATAAGCGGTCAGTCCAGATACGATTTTTGGTACTTCGCGATCCATTCAAAACATTTTAATATCCTTTTTTCGCACGGAAGAAGAGAGAGGCTGAAAAATCGTGCCTGGATTTAGCGGTTATTGCTTGCAGCACCATCTATCGATGCTATTTATAACTAAAACTGAGAATCTCAGCATAAAAACTCCTGACATCTTACACTGCTGGAAGAATTCTTTTATTATCTGTCACTGTTTGCAATTTATGGAATTTTAAAATCCATCAGTCCTTTTTGGGACACTTAGTATATATATGTGTGTGTGTGTGTGTGTGTGTGTGTGTGTGATAAATCGACACAATGGAGCTAAAAAGGGCAGTTGGCGAGAGCTGTTTCATTTTGGGTATCCATATATTGAAGCACATGCATAGACCGGATGGTTATATTATTAAGAAAATAGGTGAACTCCATAATGAATCAGTTGAATTCTGTATTTCCAAGTTTTATTACATATTTAGAATACATTCGGTAAGAGAAATACTCAGGTAATTCTAAAAAGTTTATTAAAATTTATTAAAAGTTTATAATTAATGTGATTATTTAATCATCTCTATGTGGCAGTCGGAGCTTCAAATATTCTTTACATGATGTTACCGAAGAGAAATATGTCATTCAGGTATCATAGATCTCATTAGGTTTCGTATAATTACTACTGGGTTGGCAACAGGAGAGTCCTAGTGGGTACCGGACGTTTCGGAAAAAGCTTCGAATGAAACTCTTTTAAACTCCGAAAATCCATCTCTCTTTTTTCCGTCAGTCGTCTCATCTCGTCTTTCATCTCTCTGCTCTGGCTGCTCTTGCGTATTTAAGTTAAACTAGCACAAAGTGACGAATTAAGTCACCTGACTCCCTTTCTCCAATCATAACTGCTTTAAGAGGGAATTATTAACAGTTCCGGTGAAAGATTCTTGAGGTGATTCAACTTCCGTGGCGCGAAAACGTCCTTCTAGAACACTCCATAGTCTCAAATCAGGTACACTTTGTGTAAATAAAAAATAAGCTCTAAGCTGGAGAGTGCTGGCTACAAATAGACTTTAGATTGCCAGACGATAATTTTAATAGAAAAGAAAAAATGAACTTACTCTTGTGGAATAAAAACTGGAATATTCAAGCATTGAAATATTATAATAGACACTACGATATTTTAATAAAAGGATGATTTTAAATAAATAGGTTTTTTAGAACGGGATAATTTCGGACATATGACATTGTAGCAATTAATTAAAAAATTTAGACAGCTTCGGTATACACGCGAAATAATAGTGAATTTCAATAAAGATTTAAATAGTAAAATGGTTTCAATTAAGGAAAATATGTAGTTAGCGCCACTTTTAGATTTAAGCAATTTGGATTAAATGTTATTATGTGGATTAAGATTTTAACCTTGCGTAAAATACTTTAAATTTCGGAATATATATATATATATCTAGATATCTACATAATTTCACTGAACTGTGTTTAACACATTTTCCCTTTTTTTTGGGTTCCGTACTTAAAACGTAAAAACGGAACCATTATAAGATCACTACTGTGTCTGTCCGTCTGTCTGTCTGTCTGACTGTCACAGCAGCCATTTTAATCGTTAACTATGGAACGTGGAACGTGAAAAGTTCAAATTCGGGGAAGTAATAAAGACCATTGACCCACATATTTTCAGATTAATAAACATTCATAAATATATTTAGTCAAAAAGTAGAGGGGCTAATTATGCTACTTGAAAAAAAAATCTTTTCTTTGTATATCATGTGGGGTATCCTGTTAAAGTTTTTGTAACGCTGAACTCAAAAATACACTCCTTTTAATTTTAGGTATTATATTTTCAAAGATATTGTTAAAAATGTAGCGCAAAAATATTTCCCCCCCCCCCCTCTAATTCCGAATCTACTGAAACTAAAATTATGAAAAAATTAGAGGTAATAGACGTTAATATAAACCTTGCCGGAAAATTATAGCGATTACCCTAGGTCACATAGTTTTTGAGTAATTAGCATTTTTCTGTTATACACAAATTTCGATTTACGGGCATTCAGAAAAATTGTTGAGCATCGCTGAATATACCTATAGTTGCAGAAGAATAAAAGCATTGTTGATAATGATTTTCGAAACAAATCATCGGTAATTAGCTGAGATATTAACCCTTAAAGGTACGGTCGGTTTGGACATAAACAAGGACAGGGCGGCGTACTCTATTCCTAGTTAACGACTTTTAATGATATATATGTGTAATGTAATGTCCAGTAGCAGTATAAAAGCAATAAACGTCAAATTGAAAAAAAAAAAACATACTAATTTAAGGGGTCTCAGGACTCTAAAAAAAAAAAAAAAAGAAAAAAAAAAAAGACCATTTTCAACATTTAATGTCTTAAAATGTATATGATTTTAAAACACAATTTTAATTGGAATGAAAGATATAAGTATGTTCTTTCGTTTCATGTATTTAAAAAATTGCAAGATACAGAATTAGTATTTATAGGGGGCTCGAAACTGTTAAACATTTGTCGAACAAAAAATTGGCATAACAGTTTACGCGCAGGATTACAAAATAAATATTGCAACTAGAATGAAAATTTTGGTGCTTACTTATACTTCAGATTGTAATAATTTCCCTGAACTTAAATAAATTTGTATTTAAAGCATTTTTATATTTTTAATGCAATGCTGCATTTAGCTAGTACAAAATTTTGAAAATTTCAACAGTAAAATCTCCTAAAAAATATTTTTTTTGAACAATAAAAAGGAAATTTTAGGTTCAGTTTATACAGACTAACATGAAATATATGTTTTGAAAATTTCATGAAAAAATATTCAGAAGTTTTTGAGTTATCCTGCGCGTTATACCCAAAAACGCCATTTGGAAAATAATGACTTTAAAGTTTCGGAAACGCCGCTTCAGCTATTGAGCGGGTATAATTCTAAAAGCCAAAACTTCTGTTCTAATGGGAATTTCAAGGAAACAATTATATCAAAATATTCCGAAAAGATAGGAGTTTAACATCTAAAAAAATTAAAATTTCTTAAATTTTGAAGCTTTAAGACTCCTGCGACCACTTAATCCTTTCCGGCACGGAGTAATCCTATTTATAATCTTATGAAATAATGAACTGACACCAGAATTTATAAACGAATTTATTAGAAAATGCGAACTTGCTTATTTTCACGTACATCATAAAAGGAAAATTTTAATTAAATACTCTTTGTGTCATTTGTCTGTTTTGGAATTAAAATTAGGTGTCCGTTTTTTAAGGGCATCGCCCTCGATATATTTAATTAGAATGAATCGCATAAATACTGTGAGATTGGCGATAGTTTGCATTGATTGTATCTCTCAATACGCCTCGAGTGACTTTAAAAATTAATTGAACATCTATCTGCAAAAATGCGGCACTGACCAAGGCGGCGTTGCAAGTTTGAGACCTCAATTCGAAGCGAGCTTAGCACAATGCCAAATTTAAACTTTGAACAAAGGTTTTGTTTTAGATACACTGTAGAAATAAAGGTTATTACTACGCTGAATTTAGTTTCATGAAATGCCAAATGAAGTTTAACTATGCACTGCCTTTATTGCCAGTACCTAATTAAGTTCATCATAAACAGATTAGGATAATATTAAAAAATAGTTATACGAATAGCTATATTTGATATTGTTCCATATATCTCTTTGAACTTTCATGGTATACCCGATTACAATTTTCTAATATATACAGTTATACCCAAACCTACATTATATAGTTTTTTAAAAAGTCTTAGTATTCTTCAAGCAACTTTTTTTTTTATAATACAATTACAAATTCATATATTTATTCTACAGAACCCTCTGTGCGCGAGTAATGCTCGCACTTGACCGTTTATTTTTTAATTGTTTTCGCACATGTGATTTCATTTTCATTTCCTTCTATATATAAAAAAAAGTTTTGATTTGGAAATGGACCAATGAAAATCTGCGTAGATATTAAGGGAAGATCGGAATCCAATTTGAATTCTCAAGCATGGCCTTTCTTCGTTAATATTACAAAAAAACTGTTGCATACAAAAATATGAAAATCGGTAGTATTATAAAGAAATGTTTGATAAACACGCTGATGCAGACAGTTTTCAAATCGAAGAATTATTTTAAGAGACATTAATTCCAAAGTTGAACAAAATCGTTCCATTAAAAAAGTTTTATAGGAGTAAAAACTGTACATAGGAATTTAATAATTTTTAGATCATTTTATGTGTCAGAATTTCCCGGTGTGCAGATTGCATTTAGTTTTTAAATTTGACCAATTTTTTGAGGCTTTATTTCCATTTTAAATTCAAATTCTCAGCATTTCGAGAGATATTTTTTAGATATTTTAGAAAATTGTATTAATTTAAACTGTTGCGAGCTGTATAAACAGCTCAAACAATAATGTTTGCTTCAAATTAAAAATTTATTTTACATGTGACTATTATAAACAGAAAATATAAAAAGCAGGAACTCATTGAAAATTTCGTCATAAAAACTATAATTACACGTGAATTTTAAAAGAGAAAGAATATTGTAAAATAATAAATTCATTAACATGCGTTAGAAGTCTTAAATAGGAGAATTTACGTCACATTTACGTCACATTACACTTATTACGTAAAATGAACAAAAAATAATATTGCAAAACAGTTTAAATTTTAAAAATGCGCGAGACATTTATTTGATATTTTAAGATGGTTATAATATTTCATTTCTAACAAAAGTATTTTTACGTGAATATTAAAAAGAGAAAGAAACGTTTGGTGAAAATTACGTCAGATTATAATTGTCAGATTCAAATTATAATCCAATCTTCCGAAATCTTTTTAAAGCCGATCAAATTAGCGTGCTGTTAGAGTCTGCGGTGTCTGAACGGGGGTTGACGAGCGTAGCTCGTAGGGGGCAGAGCCCCTAGTTGTGTATATATTTACACATAACTATCTATCTGTCTATCTCTCTATCTATATATATATAACCATTATGTAATTACTATTCATAATCTATTTACAATTATTAAAATTAAGTTAATAAATAAATTTAGCTTCAATACATAACACTGACATTATACAAAATAAAGATGGGACTTTTAACTTGTAATACAAAATCAAGCACATATATTTAAAGATATCTTCCCTATATATATAAAATCCTAATGAAACGAATTTATGAAACGAATATATGACACGGCTGAAATGTATCGATTCTTTGAATCGACTGATTAAACAACTGATTTTGTTTCACGGCTATTTCTAATAAAATACGGAATGCTTTACGTTGAAATTAACACCAAAAATCTCTGTTTATCCACAGATCTCAAAACTGGTATTAGAATTTTTAAATTCGAATTAGTTTTCGAAATATTAATTTTTTTTCTAATTTTAAATACATTTTTTCTAATGATGGCAACTCAAATTTTAATCATAACAGATATTTTTTTTTCATAATTCAGAAAAGGTTGCTTTAAATGTATGCTAAGAAATGTATCATGCTACTTTTATTCATAATTCAATTTACTTAAACCATCTTTCGCCAAATCGAAAAATTCTGTTAGAGAAAACAATTCTGTCGTCATTTGTATGTTAGCGAGATGCAGGTGATAATTCGCCAAACATTTTTCCCATCGCATTTCTTCATATTTCATTCATTTCATTTAAAATATAATCCTTTCATTCTTTTTATTTAAAATACACAACTTTCATTTAAAATTGATGGCTTTCACTCCTTTCTTTTTTTAAAAAAACAAAACGAAAAGAAAAAAATTAGGCACAGATGTTATCTACGCACCGGGGTACCTAATTGACGCCAAAATGGCATTAATGTGATTGACATGGTAACTCGGCTATAGTTGTTTATTTAATAATAAATGGTTATTTACTTTTATTTCTTTTTTAATTTATATAACTTATTTTGTTCTATAGTTATTATTTTTTTGCTATTTCCTTTTGAAAATAATAGAAAATAATTAAAAAATACGGTACAATGTAGTAGTTATTCCGTCACCCAATTTTGCAAATTATATAAATCGCCAAACCACTCGCCAAATTGTACAGATTGACAAAATTTTTATTTTAAATAACGAAAGAACAAATAAATTAGTATAACATTAATAACTATAAAAATAAAACGTCAAAATAGAAATCACTTGATGGCGTAAACACGTGTAAATTGCTAAAAGTCAAGTGAATGTGACATTTACGATCAACCATTATTGGTATTTAATCTTATAGTTCGCGATAGATTTTTGGTCGACGGGATAACTAAGTAGTACCAAAAATGCATATGTAACTGATATTCGAAAACGAGGTTTCGCCAAATTTTCGTTAAAAAAAAACATGCGATGCGTATATGACATCTGGCAAAATATTAAATTATGTAACAAACCATGACATTTAATTTCAACTTCAAATCAATGTTTTAATTTACCACTCGAACAATAAAAAAAAATGCTAACTGGTGAGTTGAAAAAAAAAAGGCGAGATTTGCACCCGGCTTTTTTTCTTTCGGCACAGATGTCATATACGGCCCCATATTGGCGCGATTTTATTGTATCGTTATTTTGCTTGATATGGTAAGCCGGATGTTGTTGTTTATGCTGTTGATGCGTTCCCCAAATTGGCGTTGGAAAAAAATCGCGCCAATATGACATTAGTGCCAAACCTTCATATGAAAGGCGAAGGGATCAGATCGTATTTGTTTATGGCATTTGATGACTTGAACTATTATAATATAAATGAAATGATGGGGATAGAATAATATTTGGCGACTTATCACCTGTGCCTGGATAACATTAAAGTATCAAAATGGCACCTAGAGTATAAAAAGCAAAGTGTTCCGCCCAGAACTGTTGATGATAGTCACATGATTTAGGGTTTTGTTATAGAGAGTGTTTTAAAATATCGGTTGACAAAGACTCTGAATACTTAATTTATTTTATTTTATCTTCTTTTCAAATGATTAACTGATCCTCTTTAATCAAAAACGAAAACAACCATTGGATGTCTTAACAGCAACTGATTCGCCCTTAATTTTTTGCAATCAAAGGGATTGAATGGAAACACGTTTACAAGGAGATCTGCACAGCTTTTTTCAGTATAATTTAATCTTCTCTAATATTTATAAAACCCATCAGATTAGTATGTTTTTAGATTTTTAGTTTATGCGGTGTCTGAATAGGGGTTGGCGAGCGTAGCTGGCTGGGGGCAGAGCCCCCTAGTATTTATTTAAGATTGTAGCGGTTTTCTATAGGCCAAAAATCTCCATATCGATACAAAGCATATTCACTAGTCAATTGAAGCAGTACTAGCACATATTATCAATCATGTATCTACTGATTAAAGACCGAATCTGTAAAATCAGTTCGCATAAATAATTCAGAAGCAGCACATCGTTGTTTTAAAAGAATAATCTGTCACTCAAAAACAGCAACACCATTATACACCTGCATCCAGGGGTCGTACTTGTCCTGAAATTTCAAGACCAGGATATTCTTCGGTATTTTCTTATAGAATATCTCTTCTTAAATAAAGCAAAATTTCGTGCGTTAAACCTAGATTTAGTTTTCAATAAAAAAAATATATATATACTGATATTTCCCCTGAAAAATTCGCTGAAGCGTACGACCCTAGTGTACAGAGCGATAAAAATAATCACAGCAACTGCAGAATCCTTTGTGTTTATCCCTGATAAATAAGTGTAACACAGTTCTAATCCAACCTCTTTGGTTACATAATCATCGTTCAGACTGATTGAGAACTCCCACAAAGAATGTTAAATTGAAGTATTAGAATTCGAACAGACTTTACATCTTCCGATGCCGCAGGTTACGTTTCAGTAGTCTAAATCACTAAAAAGAATTCCGTTCTGACCCAGTACAAAGATATTTATTGGTTAGTGCGTAGGAATACAAAAATACGCAATTCGTAAAACTTTTAGTTACTAGCAGAGTCCAATTCGGCGGACGAAAATAATGAGCAAACAGCCCACAAGAAAACGTTCGAAAGAATATCCAGAACGAACCAAATCAAAAAATATTCAAAGGGAAAATTACAAGGAAATAATTTTGGAAGGGAAATTTAAGAGGAAAACTTGTACTCGCGCAACGCGAAAGGGAAAATAAATATGCGTAGCTTCTCATAAAGGGGAAGAATTTAATGATATTTGGAGAGAAATACAGGGAAATTGAAAGAGGAAAAATTAGAAAATGCTTTAGTTAGGCTAATAATTAAAATGCATATACAGTGTGATTCATAAGGAAAGAAACAATAGCATATTTCCTTAAATATTGCCTCTAGATACATATTTCTAAATGCAAATTTTCATAAGGAACGGCGCAAAATTTAATGACATAGGGGAAGTTGGCCCCCTAGTTGCAATTCCCTTAAGGTTAAAACGTGTGTAAAATAACATAACTGTTTAAATAAAACGTTGCCCCTATGCTAGTATGTTTTAACACTATATTTTGCATTACAAGCACATTTTAATAATATTTTTAATCCAAATTGAGTAATGAAAAAAAATAAATGTTTGAATAACTGCCCAAAGGATCATTTTATTACATTCACCAGAGGACAGAATGATCCCTCATTTAAAAATAATTGTAAATTGTTTTTATCGGCAAAATAACGGATATAAAAATAATTATCACAATACATAGTGAAATAAAATAAGTTTTACAATCAAATAGCATACACAATTTATTTTATGTAAATTTTAAAATAAAAAAGGGTCACAAATAATTTTCAAAAAACAATAACATGGGATATTTCAAAATTATGATCCAAAAATAATAGCTTATTGTAAATTCGGAAATAAGTTAAATAATGTTATTTCCGCCCCGAAAACTCGGAGTAGTTGAGCACATATCGCTAAGATACACATCATCATCTTTCTCATCTATCCCAGTGTATGCATCATGTGAATTTGTCACAATGGATCAAACCTTCATCTATTGTAGAGAAGGCATCGCAATAAATACACTTGTGTTCATCTTTTGAATCTGTTTCACTATATTCAAAATATTGGCTTGTTCTGGTTATTTCGTTTTGGGATATAGCATTTTTAAGTCGCATTTTCTTAGCTGCAGACTGTTTATCTTCTCCTTCTGTTCTCTATTTTTCGTTTCCAAGCTCAGTTAATTCTTATAAGGACTGCTCGTTACAATGGCACTTCCTATTGATTTTAGGTAATTTTCGTATGAAATATTACCTATTACATTCTCCCATATGTTGGAATTTCTGAAATATTTTTGCAGATCTACACCGATCATGACCCCTAGAACCCAAAACCAACCTCAGTAAAAAACTTTATATCTATCTATCTGTCTATCTATATATAGCACTTTCTTCTGGACACGATAACTTCCACAATTCTGCACAAAACGCTTCCAAACTCATACATAAAAGCAAAGGGCATAAAATCTCAGTCAAATTCGTTAATGGGCTAAATCGGTCGAAGGGGGTAGAAATAGGAAGGGGTTTTGTGAAAAAAAAACATCTTAAATTTTGTACATATCAAATCAGGTTAAAGTTTTTATTACTTCTAAAATTAGGGCAAAAAAATTATGTATCACAGATTTTTGATAAAATTAAAAATGGGCTCAAGGGGCGCAAAAAATAGGGTTTTGGGAAGAAAAAAATTCACAACTTCGTCAATTCTCAAGATATGAAATCCAATTAACTTTATTATAAATATCCTTAATATTATCAATAACTTTTATATTCACACGTTTTTGATAGGACCAATTCGTACCGCAAAAGAAAAAAAAAATTAAAAACGAAAACAAAAAGGGGGGTTGAAGAAGAAAAAATCCATAACTCCGTCAATTCATAAGATATAAAATCCTCATGAATTTATCATATATCTCCTTAATATTGTCTAAAACATTTACATAGACAGGTTTTTGATAGGACCAATTCTTATAGCAAAAACAAATTAAAAATACATAGCGGTTGAAGAAAAAAATCCTCTTATTAAGGGTGTATTCAAATTCAAACTGCTTATTTTCTTAATCATTTTTAAATTCATTTTTGCTCTCAAACGCATCCAATTGGTAGATTCTCTTATTCAGAAACTATATAAGGTACCGTAATGATTGGTGTTTTGATAGAGGCAGAATATATTTCACAAAATGATGTCAAAGTGGGCATTTTGAACAAAATTTTCCCAAAGCGATTGTGTTAGAAACGAAAAATATTGTCTTACTGAGAAAATAATTGTATATAAATCAAGTTTTAATTAATTGAACGAAAAATAAAAACACTGATTGCTTATAAATCTCTTCAAAAATCACGCCAGCAAGTTTAACATTTTTTCTTTTAAAAATGTATCACAAAATGTGCCATAAAATTTCTAGTTGTTGAGCATGGAAAAGTATTTTTTTATACCGCCTTAACATGATTCTGATAAAACCAGCTATTATATAAAAATGAAATAAAAACTCGTCAAAAGTGGCTAGATAAAATTGTTAAGGTGGGTTTATCTCTAATCATGATTTAGTTTTTGTTAGTGAAATTAGTATACTTAACTTGGAAATCTACCTCCGCCTGTAGGCCAGGCCGGCAGGGATTTTTTTCTCGAAGTGCTTGATTTCGTTTTCTTTGAAAAAGGTAGGATAACACGGTGACTCAAATAGACTAATTTGGGGCAGTCATACATTTGGATACCATGATGGCTAGGATCCGGTACCGGATTTTCTTCAGCCTATAAAATGATAGTAAAACGCTGTACATAATGGATCATTTTACCCGGCAACATGGCCGTCCATTTTAGGTCGTATAACTGGATGACACCGAGAACCATAACAATCTTTGCAAGTGCAATTCCCATCTAAAAGCATACTCTATTAAGTAAACCAAGTCATATTTCTGTACATGACAGACTGTATATCTAAATAAATATGAAAGTTAGTGCTTATCATATAACAGGTGTTATAAAACGCATTTTTTTTTTTCAAAGAATTATATTCAGACGCGTAATACTGCGATCACTTGAATTTTTTCCATTCCTTCTTTTTCACTTGGCACAACTAGTTTACGTGTTACCTTATAGATAGTGCGACCTGTCTAGAAGAAAACACATGTGGATAGTTTTGCCAGTTTGGATCATTTTAGGCCACCTACCCCTACATTGCAACATCGTCGAATGTTTGTTTGAAAACTAAATTTTTATACAGACCCCGTAGGGTAAAATATCCAATTAGGGAAATTTTCCTCATAAATTTATGAATTAAACACAAAAAATTCCATCTTATATCTTCAAAACTCAGATAGATATTACTATGCAAAATTCTTCACTTACACCACTTAAGCATACCCCTGAGTGAAGAGACATTGATGCATTTGGAATGAAAGATAGGGATATTCCACAAATTATACGTTATTAAAAGTCGATTTAAGACAGTACCTCGACTTTTGGGCTTAACAATAGCAGCGTTAAGGGAACAATGAACATAAGTTGGTTCAAATTTTCGAGTTTTGAATTGAGTTATAAATCGATAAAACAGAAAAAAAAAGTTGATAATGAAATGTTAAATCAATATGGTTATGATGCAGGAAGGTTTTAAAATAATATATTTAAGCATTGTAGATGTGTATATGGTTTTTTGCCTTTTCGAAAATATGGGTTTTTTTATGCATTGGTACACTTTTAGGTAGATTTCGTATGAAATACTACCTATTGGCGTCGTTCCTATGTTAGAAATTCTGAAACATATTTGCAGATCTACACCGATCATGACCCCTAGAGCCCAAAACCACCCTCAGTAAAAATCTTTATCTATCTATCTATCTATCTATCTATCTATCTATCTATCTATGTATGCATCTATCTATATATATCACTTTTTTCTGAACACGATAACTTCCACAATTCTGCACCATTTTTTTCAAACTGATACATAAAATCAAGGGGCATAAAATCTCGGTCAAGTTCGTTAATGGGCAAAATCGGACCAAGGGGATGGAAATAGGGAGGGGTTTTGTGAAAATCGAAAAAACCTCATAACTTCTTAAATTTTGTACATATCGAATCAGTTTAAAGTTTTTATTACTTCTAAAAATAGGGCCAAAAATTTATTTATCACAGATTTTTGATAAAGTTAAAAATGGGCTCAAGAGGCGCAAAAAATAGGGTTTTTGGGAGAAAAAAATTCATAACTTCGTCAATTCTCAAGATATCAAATTCAATTAATTTTATCATGAATCTCCTTAACATTATCTACAACTTTTAATTTCACAACTTTTTGATAGGATCAATTCGTACCGCAAAAAAAAAATAAATAAATAAATACGAAAACAAAAAGGGCGTTTGAAGATGAAAAAAATCCATAACTCCGTCAATTCAAAAGATATAAAACCCCCATGAATTTATCATATTTCTTCTTAATATTGTCTACAACATCTATATAGACAAGTTTTGGATAGGACCAATTCTTACAGCAAAAACAAATTAAAAATACATAGCGGTTGAAGAAAAAAATCATCTTAGTAAGGGTGTATTTAAATCCAAACTGCTTATTTTCTGACTCATTTTACAATTCATTTTTACTCTCAAAGGCTTCCAATTGGTACCTTTTCTTACTCAGAAACTATATAATGTACCGCAATGGTCAAAGTTTTGATAGAGGCAGAATATATTTTAAAACATGCTGTCAAAGTGGGCCTTTTGAATCGAATTTCCCGAAGCGGATTGTGTTGGAAAAATCATCGTATTAAGGGAGTATTCAAATCCAAACTGCTTATTTTCTGACTCATTTTTAAATTCATTTTTGCTCTCAAACGCATCCAATTGGTAGATTCGCTTATTCAGAAACTATATAATGTACCGTAATGATCGATTTTTTGACAGAGGCGGAATATATTTCAAAAAATGATGTCAAAGTGGGAATTTTGAATGGAATTTCCCGAAGCGATTGTGTTAGAAACGAAAAATATTGTCTTACTGAGAAAATAATTGTTTATATATCAAGTTTTAATTAATTGAACGAAAATTAAAAACACAGGCCGCTTATACTCTTCAAAAATCACGTCAACAAGTTTCATGTTTTTCCTATTAAAAAGGAATCTGGAGTTATGCCAGAAAATTTCGAGTTGTTGAGCATGGAAAAGTATTTTTTTTTAATACCACCCTAACATGATTCTGATGAAACCAGTTATTATATAAAAATGAAATAAAAACTCTTCAAAAGCTGCCAGATAAAATTGTTAAAGTGGGTTTATCTCTAATCATGATTAGGTTTTTGTTTGTGAAATTAGTATACTTAAATTCGAAATCTACCTCCGCCTGTAGGCCGGACCGGCAGGGTTTTTCTAGAAATCTATTTTATTTAAACAGTTGAAACTTTTCAAAATTGGGTAACTAACTCCAATTGAGAATAGAAATAAGCGATTTTTATTTTGACTTAAAAGAAATAAAATTAAAAATATTTTACGAAAAAACTTTTAAAAGGATTTTCAGAATGATTTTTGAAGAATAAAATGTTATTCTGCTACGAGAAAAATACACCGAGTTCCGATAATTTCAGTTTTATGAATTTTTAGCGTTTGCCTAAAAAAGTGTTTTTCTGTCTTTAATGCCGAGAATCATTAAAATTCTGTAAATTAAAAATATAAAATCTTGGTAGGTTTTGGTCAGAGAAACGAGTTAAAGCATGAAAAATATATATCTAAATATAAATTAGAAGAATGAGAGGTATTGTGTACAATGTGAAATTTTATAGCTTTCTCAAAAAAAAATTATTAATGTAATTTACTTATGATATTGATAATGTCTCTTTTTGCCTTACGATGATATATTTATATAAACTTTTTGACAAAGTGATATTTTGCATGCACTCAATAAATCTAATATAAAGCTAATATAATTAAAGCTATTATAAGTTCTCCACGTTTTATTTAAATGCATATATTTGCATTAGTTGAAGTTAAAAAAAATTCAAACAGAGACTTATATATGGTGAAATTATAATTAATATTTTATCATAATATGCATGAAATTTATCCCCATTACCCATATCAAAATTCCAATAACGTAGCAAGAAAATTCAATTTATATGTCACTATAGTATACATAATTTTAAAATCTAGAAATTTTTAAATAAACTTATAAATTTACCTTAATGAATACTAACATGTATAAAATTTTCTTTAGGAACATTATATTCCCAGTTGAATGCGAAAATATCTCTAACAAGTATAAGTTTAAAATGCCGCTAGTTTCATGATCAAAACGCATTTACATTACGTATGGTTCAGGAATACAACTATTTAAATTCATTTGGATATCCTTGGAGCCTATATAAAGTAAGTATTATGCTTTATATAACTAAATAAAATTTAATGTTTTAATGAGTATAGACTTCTGAATGTAGATGCTCATTAAAAATTCAGTTTTCTATTTTCATGGTGAAAGGCAATCTTGTTTAAAAATATAAACTCGCGAATAGGAAGGAAATATATTTCAGCAGTATTTAATATTTAACGTAACGTATATAAGATGCATAATAATCAAAACATGTTTTGTTGTATTGTAATAATAACTTTTAATTGCGTACAATATTATATTACTAATAATATTAAAAACACACTATATAACAATAACAGGTGCTTCCTAAATATCGTAATCGTGCAGTATAACATTATTCATACAGCAAGATTAAAGAGAAATAAATAGGAATTTAAAAGAATTAAAAAATATATCAGGGAAATCTGGAAAATAATATATTGCACCTACCATGCAGCTGAAATACTTGAATAAATAATTAAAAATAAAAACATGTTATTTTTAATATATAATATAATATAATATCAAATAAAATATTTCAAATATAGTTAAATATTACGGCATTATTTAAAATTGCGTTACAATAATTTTACAAATGCGTGTACTATTCCCTGTATTTTTTTTTTATAAAAAAAATTCTTTTATACCTTTGAAAATATACACTGTAAAGACACATTTATAATTTTGCACTAGATGCTTCCCAACCTTACAGACGTACCGTACCGTAAGTTGGGAATTTATTTTGTCTTTCAGATGTATCGCTTTCCGTCATAGTTAATAGGATGTATTACTGAAACAGGCTTTTTATTGGTTGCTGCTAAACTAAAGTCGTCAAGTTTCAGTCTTTTTTTTTTTTTTTTTTTTTTTTTTTTTTTTTTTGTATCCTCAACCACGGTGAATCTCCCAGCAATGCTTAACAATCCGAAATTCACTACTCTTAGAGTATGTTAAGATAACATTTTCAAAAATCCTTTTCAAAACGTGTTAAATTATTACTTTATTCTATCTTTTACAACGATTCTTCGCTCATCAAAAAGAAAGGGTAGACTGAACAAAATGAAGAGCTGTATTAAACATGCCAGGGATATTCTCTGCTGACCACTCACCTCTCGCTGAGCTTCAAAAGACTGACCACATCAAAGTGAGTGTGCTCAGCTGAAAGACAGCAAATGCCGACATTAAAAGTTCCGTTGAAACTGAACATGAACACGTTCTAATCGCATCTTTACTGTCCCGCGCACTGTAAAAAAAAATCTGTGAAGTTACTAAAGTTTTTCTAGGAAACTTGGATTCCTAGAACTTTTCATGTAACGGCAACAACAAAATTTCATGTAACAGACACACTTTTGCGCCGAAAATCAAAAAATCTGTAAGGTTACAAAGAATTTTTTTGGAAACTGGGATTCCGAGAACTTTTCATGTAACTGCAGCCAGGGTTACAAATAAAATTTAGTAAGATTACTGAAATTTTAGGAGATTCATTTGTAAAGTTACAGATTTTTGTAGCTTTACAAAAACTAGTTTTGTAGATTTGCAGCTTTTTTCGTACAGTTACAGGTGAAAGTTTAATAAGCATGTAACTTTAGATCTGTAGAACTACAGATTTTTTTTTACAGTGCGGAGAGTTGCTGTGAGTTACACATTTCCAATATAAATTTATTCGCAAATAGATCGACCAAATTCGGATTGTATAGACGGGGGAGATAAATCATTAAATTCCCTTTTGAATACAGGGTGACACATAAATTATGTGAAGCAAATAAAAGACCATAACTTTCCACTGAACGACCAAATCAACTACACTGTAAAAAAAAAATCTGTAAAGTTACTATAGTTTTTCTAGGAAACTGGGATTCCAAGAAATTTTTATGTAACGGCAACAGGAAAAAATACTGTAACAGTGTCTGTTACAGGAATTTTTCTTGTTGCCGTTACATAAAGATTTCTTGGAATCCCAGTTTCCTAGAAAAACTTTAGAAACTTTACAGATTTTTTTTTTACAGTGTAGTTTTATTCACTATTCGAAAGAAGAGAAAATTCTGTACAATAAACAATCAAGAGAATTCGAAGTGGTTTCCTCCAGCGGTGATGCAGACATCCAAACGCTTCTGTAAACTCTTCAAGATCGCCGCGATAGTTTACGGCATGATTTCAACCCAGGTGTTTTCCAGAGCGCGTTTCAAGAAATCCGGGCACTTGTTCTTGATTGCGCAGGCTTTTTGCTCCAGGAACAGCCCAAAAAAGTCCATAGTGTTCTAGTCAGGGGTTGTTTGAGGGCCAAATGCCCTTTGTCCAAATTCATGAGAGATTGGCCTCCCACCCCTCCATCGTCTTCTTCGCTCCTTGGATAGTCGGCCAGTCGTGCTGAAACCACCAGTCGATGTTCTTTGCATTCTTTTCGGCCCTGGAGGTCGCTGTGCCTTCCGAAGTTAGCTCCTGATACGTGTTTAAGTTGATCTTGAAACATTTTTGGGACGAAGACAAGTTTTTACGTTTCCAATCTGGAAATCGCCGCCCACAACATCAGAGATTTTGGGAAAAAAGCTTTTTTCGCCTTCACGATGCATGGAGACCCTTTGAGTAGCAACTTGCGTTGCATCTGCGAGTTCCGGAAAGATTGGACAATAAAGCTATTTTCATCGGTGAAGAAAATCCGATTCAGTGTATTGCCGCGGCACAGCGAGTTCATTTTCTTGCCCTTTTCGAGCCTTGACGCCTTTGTTTGGCACGTGAAATGCTGTACATTCGCAAGTTTGTACGGGATGAGTTGCAGATCTTCTCTGACATGTCTTCGCATGGATTCGTGGCCGGCATTGTGCTCCTTGGCCAATATTTGGATGCTTCTTTGTGGATTTTGCTGGGCTTTCTTCTTGACCATGTTTCTGGGCACTGGTGTCCTTGTTCTCAGCGGTCTTCCAATCCCTTGATGGGCTTTGAACCCTCCGGTCTCTTTAAAACGTTTGATGGCGCGATGGGCGTGTTCCCGGCGCAAATTGGAGATCGCAAGAATTGGTATTCCCCTCTTGTGGTGGGGGATGATGGCTGGCCGGTCTTGTTTGCATAAAAAGTTTTCTTCAAAACAGTGATTTAATATCAGCTGAAATAGCAATTACACAACAATTTTTTTTTTTTATTTTGAAGTCATTTTTTTAAACTAATCTTTTTAGCAATTTATTTTTAAAGCGGATTTATTTTAAATTAACAGGTTTGTACTATTCATGGTTTCTATTTAAAATTGACAGTATTCGATATATAATATACCCATGTAACGAACTGTACGTTTCTGCTCTGAGTTTCTCTCAGAAAATTAATTGGTATTTATTTTTAAATTCGGAAATATTTCTTTTCGTTGTTGTTGGTTTATTTATCTTTTATTTTTTAACTAAATTAGAGATTTTAATTTATAGAATGATAGGTTTTTCGTTTTTAAAATGAATTTTGATTTTAGTATTAATAGAGCCAATACTCATGCGTGCTAAGAATGAACGGAATTTCTCCCTCTTTTTTAGACTTTCGGGAAGAATTTACGGATAAAACATGTTTTCTACGAGTATTGAATTTTTTGTTGTTTAAAAATGAGGAATAATTTTATGTATATATAGAATAATTAAGCTTTGTGAGAACCAGTCTCTGAGCCAACCAATACCGATATCCAATATTACGTGTTCACTCTAGTATTACGAAAAAAAAAAGATATAATAATAACAATTACTACACAAAGTGCCATTTTTGGTAATTTTACAGTAATATTATACGTCCACATACCACTGCAAATATATATTAATGCCGTATAAAATATTATAATAACCTATTACATAAATCAATGGAATTGTATTTTTAAGGGGTCTTAGGACTCTCAAAGTTTTAAAATTTTCGAAATGTTATTTTTTTTTAGATTTTAAACTCCTTCCTTTTCTGAACATTCTGATATAATTGTTTCCTTGATTTCTACTAGAACAGAAGTTACGGTATTTAGAATTATACCCGCTCAATATCTGAAGCGGCGTTTCCGATATTTTGAAGTCATTTTTCTCCAAAAGACGTTTTTGGGCATAACGCGCACGATATCTCAAAAACTTCTGAATATGTTTTCATGAAATTTTCAAAACATATGTTTCATTTTAGTCAGTATAAACTGAACCTAAGATTTCGTTTTTATTCTTCAAAAAATAGTTTTTTAGGTGATTATAAATTTCTAAATTTTGCATTAGCTAAATACAAATTTGTATTATAAATATAAAAAAATGCTTTAAATACAAATTCATTTAGATTCAGGGTAATTATTATAATATGAAGTATAAGTAGTAGGGTGGAGCGTAGAATAAAAATTTTTGAATTCAAAATCGGACCGATGTGCGAAAGTTGCGTATTGTATTGCTTATTATGTAAAACAAATTTCCGCCCCCCCTGAATTGATATCTTCATGCACCCCAAGAGGCGCGAAATCCTCGAATTTTAGCTAAATTACGCTAATTTTCCTGAATTTTAATACCTATTAAAAAAATAATTTGTTACTGGCCCATTGTGGATACAATGCTATTATGTCCCCTCATCATGTGTAAAAAGTTTCAAATCCCTTGAACATCATCTTCATGCGCCCCAAGGAGCGCTCTTACCTATTATAATTATTTGATGCTTATTAAAACTGAGTAGTTAAATGTAAATATGGAAAAGGAACATATACAGCCGAAATTAATAAAAATCTTGATTTTTATTATGCAACAGTATCTTCATACAAACCTAAAATAAGTCAAATTTTTCAGATTTCATAATTTTTTAACCCTGTTATGGCACGTGAAGATGATGATGTAGGGATTTGAAACATTTTACATGTGGTAAGGGGACATAATAGCATTGTATCCACAATGAGGCAATAGCAAATTAATTTTTTTAAATAGCTATTAAAATTCAGGAAAATTAGCATAATTTAGCTACAATCCTGGGATTTCGCCCCCCTTGGAGCGCATGAAGATGATGTTAAAGGGATTTGAAACTTTTTACGTATGGTAAGGGGGCATAATAGCATTGTATGCACAATGGCCACAATAACAATTTAATTTTTTAATAGCTATTAAAATTCAGGAAAATTAGCGTAATTCGAGGATTTCGCGCCCCTTGGGGTGAATGAAGATATCAATTCAGGGGGCGATTTTTTTTTTTTTTTTTTTTTTTTTTTTTTTTTTTTTTTTTTTTGCAAAATAAGCAATATAATACGCAACTTTCGCACACCGGGCCAAATTTGAAATTTTAAAAAAATCTACGCTCCACCCTAATATGTAGGCACCTAAATTTTCATTCTAGTAGCAAAATGTATTTTGTAATCTTACGCGTAATCTATTATGTCGATTTTCTGCTCGTCAAATATCTGATAGCTTGCAGCTCCCTGTAAATGCTAATTCTGCATCTTGCATTTCATTAAATACATGAAATGAAATAACATACTTATATATTCCATTCCAATTAAAATTATGCCTTAAAATCAAATACATTTGTCTTTTTTTTCCTTTTTTTCAAATTTTAAGAATCTTGAGACCCTTAAGCTTTTTATCACCTGAATAAATTACGTCGTACGATTATCTCGTACGATGCATACAAAAGTGATACAAATCCCCCAAAAAATAAAATATAACATTTAAGATGTATTTTACTTTATTTTTTACTTAGATATAATTTCGGATATCTTCATTATTGTAGGCTATGCGCGTGACTAAAAAAGTCCACGCATTTCGCTTATTTGATATTCATCAAAAGTTTTTTGTTTTCCTTACGGAGAAAATCGGCATCAAATGGTAATTTATGTTATTAAAAATAGAAGAAAAGGCAATTTGTGCCATTTCTCCAATGCGTTTATTGTTTAACGTCCCGAATGTTCCAGTTATTCCTATTTAGGAGAAAGACTTTCAATGAAACATTTTTATTTTCACAGGCGTTCAAAAATGAATCAAACAATAAACGAGGTAATATACAATGAAGGTAATTTTTTTTCTGTCAAAAATGTACTGAACATTTTAATAATGCTATTTAAAGATAAAAATGATAATCATAATTCTACTTTCATTTTATGTAAAGCACCATAGAGAAACAAATCAAGTGCATGAATGGGATGGTTAACATTCTAAGTGGTTTTCCCGTTTCCCCAAAACAACTTAAATCGGTTGTACATAAAAATATTTTTAACCGAAATGTATTTTAAGATATATGTTAAATAATGCATATATATGAAGTGCATTTTAGAAACAAACAGTGAAAGAAAATTTAAATTAACATTAGTTTTATAAGCATTTTTGGAAAAATGCTCGAAAGCCCACAGACGCTCGGGGGTTGATGTTTAAATAAATAAACGTTGCAAACAAATTCAGATATACCATTTTTATTTAACGGTGTTTTTCTATTAAAAATCTATACCTTAGAAATGCTGATACAGTTATATGGCGTCATTTTTACCAAATTTTACATTACAGTAAAATATTTCAAATCCGTTATATGCTAAAAAATACATCCTTTGCTGTTGTTAATTAATTTTTTAATTTAATAAAGAAATTTTTGATTCGGATAGCAGTAGTACGAAGAATAAAAGTAAAAAAAGAAATAGGTTTATTTTTTATTTACTAGGGAGCTATGTCCCAACCCCTGTTCAGACTTCGCAGTTTTAAACACGGCAATGTGACATTTTTTTTTTTTTTTTTTTTTTTAAAGGTCGCAGTAGATTGAATCATGTTATGACGAACGGCAATTATGTTTTGTAATCGAGTTGCCATGCTTTTCGATTTGAATGGGGTGTTTTTCGGGTACTATGGACACGTCCATTGCGACATATGACGGCTGTTTGGGGATTGATAAATAGGATAAATTACACCAGAGTTGGGTAAATTTGTAATTCCAATTATCTGCAATGTAATTACGGTTTAATTGAATGTAATTGATTGTAATTAAAATTACATGCCGTAAAAAAGTCTTGCAGCACTGTAACCAAAACCGCCCACACCCAGTTATTTGACAAAATTTCTGTGTTTGAACATCTGTAAATATAATCAATTACGTGCAATTAATCTGTAATTACACTGCAGATAAATTACAAATTTCGCTAACTCTAAATTACATTTAAAAAAAATCAGCTTATTAAGTTTAAAAGGGAATACGCCTTTCATAAGGACACTTTGGACAGAACAGGGTCCTCTCTATAATAACCCCCTTATAGGTATGGGGAGGCATTGAATGCTGATCAATATACAGATAGATTAGTTTTAAAAGATCATCTCAAAATATGAAGAAAATGTCTCGCGCAAGTATATTTTTAAATTTAAACTTTTTGGCAATATTATGGTTTCGAAATTTTCAATATGAATTAATTTCCTCCATTTACATGTTTTAACGCAAATTAATGAATTTATTATTTTACAATTTTTTTTTTCTCTTTTAAAATTCACGTGTATAGTTTTTATGACGTAATTATCAATATTTTCGATTTAAAACGTAATCATTTTTTTCTCATTTAAAAGTTTTTTCTGTTTATAATAGTCAGGTGTAAATAAAGTTTTAATTTGAAGGACATATTATTTTTGCGCTGTTTTTAAATTTGGCAACAATTTAAAATAATACCCTTTTCTAAAAGTTGTAAAAAATATCTCCCGAAATGCTGAAAACTTGAATCTAAAATAGAAATAAAACCTCAAAAATGAGTCAAATTAAAAAAATAAGTGCAGTCTGAACACCGGGTACTTCTAATTTCTAAAATGATCTAAAAGTGATTAAATTCCTATGTATAGTTTTTGCTCCTATAAAACTTTTTACATGGAACGATTTTGACCAACTGTAACATTAAATATCTTTTAATATAATTCTTCGATTTGAAAACTGTCTGCATCAGCGTGTTTATTAAACATGTCTCTATAATACCGTAGATTTTCATATTTTTGTATGCAATATTCTTCTTAATATTAACGAAGAAAGACCTCCGTTCATAAAAAATTCAAAACCCGCGGCGGCGGTGACAGCGTTAGTTACTTTTTTTTAGAATAGAGAGATTTTTCATAGTATCTTCTAGAATTAGGAAATGCATAAATATAATGTTCTTGCAATAGAAATATAGAAATATTTCCGAATTTCAAAAATCCAGCCCCCCCCCCCCAACCCTCACCAACACCAAGAATGCTGAAAAGATGCATAAGCAAAAGAAATCGTCCTTTTAAAAATTGTTGCGTTTTGTGTAGCCAATAATGCTTTTGAACTAAGATAAATTAATACATCTAGAACTCGTTCTAAACTGCATTACTACTAATTGATGAATTAAATGAATTTTATAACAAGTTATTTTAATGGTGCTTATAAGTACCGGCAGTAGATCAATGGTTAAACAATATTGCATCCGACCGCCTCAAGCCAGGAGAAGTGCATCAATTGAAGGGAAGGGATAAAAAACACCCAATAATAAAGAACTATATCTTAAATTTGTGTACAGTAGTGTACTAAAATTAAAAAGATAAAGTTTGTTTTAGAAAAGTTATTACGTCCTTTCATTCGCTTTTGTCCATTTGTCCATTCTGGTACATAAAAGTAATTTTCTCTCAAATAATTTGATCGCAACTATTTTTTTTCTATTCACGGACATTTTTTTCCATAATTAAAGAACATACAATAAACAATCTAACACATATGTCACAAATTTTGAGATAAGAGGGTTTATCAAGTTTTTGCACTCACATAGAAGTAATTGAGTGAAATTTATGAAAATGTTATATTGTATGAGTCCTTTTCTATGTAGTCAGTGTGCATAGTAACACATTTCTGCAAACGGTATTTCAATGAGAGGGGGGGGGGGATGTAATCCAGGAGGCGCGATAGTTGCCCCAAAGGGGGCCATTTTTATAACTTTTGCCGATCCCCACATGTGACATATTGTCGGAAAGGCCTGTGACCACTTACTCATGGTATGCACCTCCCGAGCCCCTCCCCTCAAATTTATCCTCGGGAGGCATTAATGATGTCCGCAAAATTTAGAGAAGTGCCCCCCCCCACCCCCGAAGATCCAATTTGAGGTGAGGGGCTCGGGAGGTGCATAGCATGAGTAAATGGTGACATGTCTTTCCAGCAATATGTCACATGTGGGGGTTGGTAAAAGTGAGAAAAATGCCTCCCTTTGGGTCTGCTTTCACACCTCCTGGAATACATCCCACCCCCCTCTCCTTAAAATACCGATTGCACAAATGTGTTGCTGTGCACATTGTCTATATCGAAAAGAACTCATAAAATGTAGCAAATTCATAAATTTCACTCAATTATTTCTACGTGAGGGCAACACTTATTGATACAATCTCGTAGAAGACACATTTCCTTAAAGCTAAAATTATCATAAGAAATTCGCACTTCTCTAATAAATTTTCTTTATATTCAACTGAATCTTTTGGCTGATATTTTCGATTTCAATAATTTTACTTCAAGTATATAAACTTAATTTATTCTTATTCGAAATCTTGCTGGGAAACTTACATTTTATTAATTATGTTATCAAACTTTTCTTCGCTCCAGGAAGTCTGATCGTTCAATTGTTCTAAGTAAATAGTTCCATTCTCAAGCTGTTTGATTAATCGTAGAGTGAAATCTTGAACTGACAGGTGAATTTCAATGCACTTCAATTTAGATGTTGAAAATGAATGTTCGTGTCATGCACTTAAAATATTTTGAAAATCAGCATTCCCATGCGGCAGTAATTTATAATTTTTGAAAAAAATTTCTGAAACATATTACGTTATAAAAATAATATATCGGATGTTTCACTGGGTAGAGATTTTGTATGGTCCTTGAATTTGAATATATTTTTTTCCGAATGGCAATAACGATCCTATTTTATAGCATTAATTCTTCGATTAATTAAGAAAAAGGTTACTTTTTTTAAATTATGGTAACTCAAAGGTAAAACAATGATAATAATGATTGATATATATATTTAAAAAACATACTTCATAGCTAGTTAGTATTAAGAGGCTACTTCCCTCACGCAAAAACAACCATTCGCTAATGTTAAATGTATAGAAGAAATTTTTAAAGATATCTTGTCCGCATTCCAATATTTTTAGCGATTTCCTACATAGCGTAGCTGAGTTCTATCTGTACAAAGAATTTTTTTTATTTTTTCGATTTTCCTTATAGATTTTTTTAAAAGAAACTTTTTCTTTCGAAACCTGTTTCAAAAAATAAAAGTATTCTCATTCGAAAACCCTGAAAAGCAAATCAAACAATAAATAACGCAATTTATACAGTTGACCTCATCTACTCAGTGCACAAAAAAAATAGTTTAAAAATATTGAAATGCAATCAAGCTGTCAAGAAATATTTTTCACAGGATTAACATTAGCGAACGGGTATTTTCGCTTGAATAAAATAGCTCCTTCAGCAAAATCGGACGCTAGAGAAGCAAATTATAAATTTTCACATACATCAAGTTGCGTGCTAAAGGATTTAATATAATCTTTTTCCTCATTTAATCACCTAAAAACAAATCAAATTATTCAGTTAGTAGTAGAATGATTTTAGGTAGATTTCATCAGAAATACTACCTGTTGCAGTCGTTACCATGGAGCGTACTTTTGAGAAATTATTTCATAACTTTTCATTATATCACTCTAAGAGCCCCAAACCACCCCCACCTAAGTTTATATACATATATGTATATATATATATATATATATATATGTTACGAAACTATTTAATAGCTTAAGTCGAACAATCACGTAGTGCTTTTTATTACATATTACTGGAGTCGTACCACATATTAATCAGCCGTTGGTGATGTTGTAAGCAATCCTACCACTTAGCACAAGCATTTCTAGTGAAGGTGTCAACTCTGTGAAAATTTAGCAGCTGTAGAGCGATGTTAATATTTGTAGAGTCCAATCAAACACTTATTATTTCATTATGAAAACAAGGTAGGTTAGCCCACGTGAGAGGTGAAAACATGCGTATGAAGAAATCGGGGGTTTCCCCAATTAAACACATGGAAACGTAGTCATAGAAAAACTGTTTATTCCATCAGAACATATCAACACTAAATAATTCTCGCAGGATGAGAAATCAGAGCATGCCACTCGAGCATAAACTAGTTACTCATGCTAAATAGATGTTAATTCACGAAATGAATATTCTACATGGCTAAGGACACCGGGTAACAGGTTATGTAAACAATCAAACAGCACAAAAATCTCTGGTTCTGAGCTCATGCTCTCGCTATTTATTAGAATGAGCGGAGGAATTCCGACTGAAATGGAAACTTCAGGCTAAACCAACCAAAATCACGAACGAGCCTCGAAGAGAAACTGGGATCCGACGCTCAGCCAATGGAGAGCGATCAAGAAACGTCACAGGAAAGAATCCCGGCGCCGCTAATGGAATGATTTCGATGTGAAAAGGATGACGCCTAGCGGGCGGGAAAATGAGATGAAATAGAATAAAAATGTAAAAATGGCTTTCATAAACATTCGAAAAATAAATAACTGCGTTAAGAACTTTACAGTTTGGTAGACGATAAAAATTAATGAAGGGATTAAAAGTTTAGATTACGTTTTGGAATAAATCTATTATTAAGATACGCGTTTTAAAATTATAGGAATAAACTAGAAATAAATAATAGAACGTATTAAAAAAAGGGAAATAATGAATAGGCCGGCAATTTAGAATAATTTAAATGAATAGTAAAAGTAAAAATTTTTATTTAACAATATCCCCTCTCCCTAAAAACCGGTGAACTGGTGGCTCCGTGACCCACAAGTTCATTGGGGAAAAGCATGAACTGGGATTACAATAGTGTTTGTTACCCGGTAGTCTGAAATTTTTCTCCAATTCTGTCAAAAACCAAATCAATAAGTTACTGCCTAAACTCGAAACTGTGGGAATTGTTTTTTAAAATTACAAAGATAATATAAATATTTCTCCAACATGGAGTAAATTATATTCTAAATAATCTCCTCTTGTTTTACTAACAACTTATTACTTACAATATTAACAGATATTGACAATATTAGAATTGTTTAGGAGTTTTCTTAGGAATTTACATTCTTTCCACATCACGATTAAACATTAGTTCAATCTCTATAACTTAAACTCCATAACGTAGAAATTTTCCATACAATTCACAAGCCATATAAATAAAGAAAAAACATGAATATAATAAATTTAAAATTTATGTAAAAAAATTTCAACTGAGTATCAATCTCCTACAGTTTTTTAACTGGGGTGATTATATTGTCCTGATACTATGCTATAGTCCATTGAAATTCACTTATTGCTCATTTTTGACACAAGAAAAACTGTCAAAAAATCTAGTGCCATATGCACTCTATAGTATTGTATTGTTATGATAATAGCGGTACCATACTATTACCATTTTCCCATAAATTCTCTAGTAAGTATTTTACTTTCATTATGTTCAGATGTTATCACAATATTTAATTTATGAGTATTCTCAGATATCTCATATATTGACTTCATTAATTCATAACACTTATTTTTCTTTATTACCTCTCTTTTATCTTAATATTCAACAATAAATTATCTATACTTTCTATCATACAAGATCTAGCAATAGTAAATTTAATTCAATAATAACAATAACTCAAATTTTCATAAATAATTTCAAAGTCATAATTTAATTCATCACTTCAGTAAATAATAATAAGAGATTATTGCACTCAATGATATTGGCTGGGTAAAAAGTTACATAGCATAAAAAGTAATCTCCCATCAATACAGATTCAATAAGAAATGAAATTATACCAAGTGAAAATAAAAATAAAAAGAAATTCTGAAATTCTCCAGCAATATCATTGAAACAAAATCTTAACAGTTGTTTTCGATATGTGTCGAAATATTTCGTTCATTCCCTACATGCTTACGCAATCAGTAAAAAATAAATAAATAAATAAATAAGCAAGAGAAAAAGAAGTTGGATTTGAAATCCAGGACACTTGCATAATCAACAATTATTCGCATAAATTCTATAATGTTTTAGTATTAATAATTATAGTTCAATAACTGATTTTTTTTAATCTAGTTAACATTTATTCATAGTTTACATATAACTTTAAAATTTATTTAATATTCTAATCTAATTCAATTCAATATAAGGAATTCCTAACTCAAATGAACTCATTTACGCCCGCATAAACAACTAATTCAAGTAAAAACTTCAGCAGTAATGTTCTCGTGGCCTTCGAGAACACACTGTTATATAGAAAAGAATTGATTGATTAATTAATTTATTTCGTTACTTTTTACTTTTATGACTATTCTAAATTTAATATTAAGTCAGGGCTTTAACATTAGTTTGCTGTGAATTCTCATGGGATAATTTTAATTGATCTGGTGAAAAGTAGGGGCGCAATTTAGATACATGGACAACATCCGTATTTCTATTTTGACTTTGCCTATCAATTCGAACATTTACAGGAGATAATTTGTTAAGAATTTGATAGGGGAGGAAGTTTTTACTGGTCCTTAAGAATAATTAAAATTATATTACTTTCTAGTGTAAAATTTAAAACAATAAGATAATTTTCAGCAATAAAAATTTAATAAATAATTCAAATTTCAAGTTAGACCCTTTTGAGTAATAACCTTTAAACATAGTAATATCTCAATAAAAATATTTAGAAATTTAAGGGTTTTTTTTTTAACTATATTTTATTTGTCAAAATCCCAGCAAAAGATTGGCTCGATCCCATCTTTTCTTACTGAATTTCGTTAAATTATAAGAAATTGGGGAAAAACTAACCTTAACCAGAAATTCTACTCAATAAAAACATAGAATCTTAGATATATCATAGTTATAATTTTTTAAAGTTAAATCAATTCTTTTATAATTCATAAATATATTTAAAAATTTAGATTGCATGTCATCTTAATTTAATTTACAAAATTTAATGAAAATTTAAATTATAATTTATCTGAAAAAATTCTAGCACAAGTTTCGCTAATTCCATCAAAAAAACTATAATTTGTTAATTTAACTTCCTATTTACCTTTAAAATATACAGCTTTAAACAATAAATGAGATTTACACTATTTAAAATAAGCACTCAATCCATTTTCTGGATAAAAACAATCTATTATTGTCAACTGAATTTACATATTATTTTAAATTTCATGACTATAACAAGTTTACTTTTAATTTCATAAGAATAATAAGAAATATCACAATAAACTATGTAAATAAACTTTAAATTAAGCAACAAATGTAAATATTTTCTTTTTCTAATAAGTAATTAACTGTAATACATCAAATGTAAATAAGGAAATATGATGAAATATAAAATAAACAAATAAATAAATAATAAATCTTTCAAAACTTACGACCTTGGGTTCTTTACAGACATCGTACTTTTCTTTCTTTCCTATAACTTTTATTAAAAGAAAACAAAATGATTTTCTTCTATATAGACGCACATTCAGGTAAAATGCACAATATCAAATCGTCGTTACCAGGTGTCATCGAAATTTTCGATTGATTTCACAATCCCAGGGACACCTTTTTTTTTTTTATTGAAGGTCTCCTTTTAGAAGTGTAGAGTAGAATAGGTCGACATTATCCTACGCCGGCTTCTTGTTACGAAACAATTTAATAGGTTACGTCGAGATATCACGTAGTGCTTTTTATTGCATATTACTAGATTCATACCACATTTTAATCAGGGTGATGTTGTAAGCAATCCTACCACTTAGCACAAGCATTGCTAGTGAAGGTGTCAACTCTGTGAAAATTTAGCAGCTGTAGAGCGATGTTAATATTTGTAGAGTCCAATTAAACACTTATTATTTCATTATGAAAACAAGGTAGGTTAGCCCGCGTGAGAGGTGAAAACATGCGTATGAAGAAATCGGGGGCTTCCACAATTAAACACATGGAAACGTAGTCATAGGAAAACTGTTTATTCCATCAGAACATATCAACACTAAATAATTCTCGCAGGATGAGAAATCAGAGCATTCCACTCGAGCATAAACTAGTTACTCATGCTAAATAGATGTTAATTCACGAAATGAATATTCTACATGGCTAAGGACACCGGGTAACAGGTTATGTAAACAAATCAACAGCACAAAAATCTCTGGTTCTGAGCTCATGCTCTCGCTATTTATTAGAATGAGCGGAGGAATTCCGACAGAAATGGAAACTTCAGGCTAAACCAACCAAAATCACGAACGAGCCTCGAACAGAAACTGGGATCCGACACTCAGCCAATGGAGAGCGATCAAGAAACGTCACAGGAAAGAATCCCGGCGCCGCTAATGGAATGATTTCGATGTGAAAAGGATGACGCCTCGCGGCCGGGAAAATGAGATGAAATAGAATAAAAATGTAAAAATGGCTTTGATAAACATTCGAAAAATAAATAACTGCGTTCAGAACTTTACAGTTTGGTAGAAGATAAAAAATAATGAAGGGATTAAAAGTTTAGATTACGTTTTGGAATAAATCTATTATTAAGATACGCGTTTTAAAATTACAGGAATTTAACTAGAAATAAATAATAGAACGTATTAAAAAAAGGGAAATAATGAATAGGCCGACAATTTAGAATAATTTAAATGAATAGTAAAAGTAAAATTTTTTATATAACATATATATATATATATGTATAACCATTAATAATCATTACAAATAACTAACAAAAATTATGACCTAAATGATTTTAGCAATCGTATATATATGTACACACACATATATATATATATATAAGATAACTTGAGGTGAGACGCTGTGTTGTACAAGATGCCGTATCACGTAGTTCTTGTATGCGCATGCGCTGTAGGAAAACGCGGCTCAGTTGTAACGAAGAGGGTTCCTAAATGATACTTTAATTTCCGTTTGCGTTCTTTTTTTTTTATATTTAAGTGTTGCTTTTTTATTGCTATTTCTTCTTAACGCTTCTGGTAAGTGCATAAAATCTTTGACGTGACTTCTTTATTTGCCTATATAAGTCTTAGTTTTAACACGAGGGAAACACATCTGATGTTTTTAGAGAGTACACGTACTTGGCCGTTCTGCAAAATATAAATGGCAGCCGGTACCCGCTTCTTCACGTCAGGGGGAGGCCTGCGTCTTGCCCAACACTTTGTGGTGAGTTGACGAAACGTTTTGGGGCTAAGATGCCGGTTGTGTTTTCTTGGTGTAAGATTCCGGTTATTTTCCATTGCGGTCCTGGTTGTTTTTCATTGTTTAAATTTATCTTTGCTATAACTAACTTGTCAACGATTTTAATCGGATAATTTAAATCAGTGATTAAATCGTGATTTTAATCAACTAGTTTAAAAAATTCATTGATTAAAATCATAAATTTTCTAAATGTTTAAAATGACATAAAGGAATATTAAGATCTAAGGTAAACATAATTTGAAAGGTGTCCATATGTATTCTGCCTTATAAATAAATTTTATTGGTCTTATAAGTGATTGGTTAATAATTACTAATTTTAATCGTTGTTAAAAAATCGATGTTAAATGCAGTAATTCATAATTTTAATAAATATAAATATCGTTTGTATATAGTGTAGTTTTAGATAACAAGGGGTTTCTGCCCCCTAAGAGCTACGCTCACCAACCTCCATCCCAGATACCGCAGACTCTAAAAACACGCTAATTTAATCTGCTTTGAAAAAATTACGGAAGATTAAATCGCTATTAAACGACTAGTGGTGATCTCATGTAATCAGGTTTCCATTTATTTCCCTTATACTGAAGTTTTTTAAGGCCGAAACAATTGCTGTCGTGACAGCTAACGTCTATTTTCGTGATTAATTAAATAAGACCAACTCAAACTATTTAAAATTAGCTTGTATAAAATGGCTAAGTAAACAGTTTTATAAAGACGCTATAAAAGATTTATTTTAAATTAGACATTTTAAGTGTATCGTTTTAAATATGACGTAATTTTCACCAAACTTTTTTTCTCATTTTAGTATTCACATAAAAATAATTTTAAAAGCTTATAAAATCCAAACTAATTCGGTTTGACAATAGCAATTGCGAATTTCCAGGTGTCTCAAGCGTTTCTAAAAAGAAATTAGATAGCAGAAGTCAAAGGCTAGAAATATAGAATCTTCAGCAGACAATGATATAGATGATGATTGAATTCTCTAGTAAGATTCAGAAGATGAGGATTTTTTTCTAAGTGAATGAGAATGAGTGTTCCGAGTGTCTAAAAGAGTGCAATAAAACCTCGGAAAATTTGTGATTGGATCAAGTGCATTCTGTGAAACTGTTGGTTATATAAAATTGCTCAAAGTGCCTAAAGAAATGTGCAGTGTGTGGCAGATCTGAGATATTGCTGAAAAGAACAAAGGGACAAATGAAAAACATAAACAAAAAAGCTGGACTCTAAAGCACTTAGTATCTCAGTAGCTTCACCGTATTTAAACTTGTGTTATAATGTTTAAAAATAGGCATTCTTATGAGCCATAATTCTTTTAAATGTAAAGTAAAATATAATCTTTTTTTCAAAACCTGTTTGTTCTTTTATTAAATTGCCAACGTTTGTTGCATTCATATTTTTGTAATTTCCTAATATTAAGTAATATATGTATTAGTATGTCTAAAATATTAAAGATACTTTTTTTCATCCAATTGTGTTTTACACTGCTTCAAAAAATTTATTTTTGACAGTGAAACTCCAGAAGACATCTTACCCCAAGATAGGGCCATTTTACATACACCTTGGGGTAAGATGACGAAATGCAAGTGTTTACAAACACAGAATTTTTAATGCTTTCTATAATATTGGTAAAATGAAGCCAGTTTTTAAATCATACATAACAGTGCAAACTTTAACGAGAAATCAGTTAATAAAAAATAAAAACAACAAGAAAATTTTAAAACAATTAAGTCAAAAACTAAGGCATCTTCACCCAATCTACCCTATATATATATATATATATATATATATATATATATATATATATATATATATATATATGGGTGAGTGTGTTATATAAAAATTTTACTCTCTCAATATTCCTTTAATTTTTTCAAAATTTTTGGTGTGTTCATTATTTCCCTATTTCTCAATAATCTCTATTATTTATTTCTAGTTAATTTTCGTTAAAGATAAAAAGCGTATGTTAATAATTACCTTATTCGAAATCTTAATTTCAGACTTTTAATCCATTCCCTTTTTTTTTTTCAGCTACCAAAACAGTACTATTCTTAGGTAAACCACTTTTTATTTTCGAATGTTTTTAAAAGCCATTTTTACTATTTTCATTTCAAATTTTATTCCACGATTCAACTTCCCGCGCATTTGCCGTCATCAGACTTTTTACACTAAAATCCTTCCATTAGCAGGTACGGAACTCTTTTCCTAGTATGCTCCTTCTCTCTCGCCATTGGCTGAATTATAGTGCACATTTCGCTGAGAGGTTCGTTCCTGAAGTTTGCCTTCCAATCTGTCTATCTACGCAGTACTAACAAAACCGCCGTGCATGAGCTCAGAGGCCAGAATTCTGTTTTGTTCGATTGTTTTAAAACTATGTTACCCGGTGTCTTAGCGTTTAGCAGATCGTCTAAATTTGTTGATTTAAGATATTTTTAGCATGAAGTAATGTTTCGTGCTCCAGCTTGAGGGCTTTAAGAAAACTCTTGTAATGTGGGAGTTGTTTACGTTTTTATGTGTGACTGAATAAATCTTTTAAAGTGAGATTGGGCTCTTTTTTAATGGTAACACCACCAGATTTCTTAATATTTTGCCTTATTACTTGTATGAGCTTACCATCGGAATATAATTCGACTGCATGATGAACCCTGGAGTTTCGATTGGACTTAGCCAATCTCAAATATTTCCAACAATGTAGTTGATTAAAGTTGTCAACTGCAAAGTTACGCAGCCTGTCTAAAGCTGCTAATATTCTACAATTTTGATGCATCCAGCTGCAATGTTTCACTAATGTGGTACGGATTTCATGCAACCTAATATATATGTATGTAATTAATTTTGTCCGCACGATAAAAGTCGTAATTATGCACGGAACGTCTTCAAACTCACCAAAAACAGTGAGATGGCCCAAGACAGTAGAAATAGGGTTTAGGAGAGGGTTTGAGAAAACTGAAAAAAAAATCAAACATAACTTTTTAAATATAATACATATCAAATCAGTTTAAAGTTATTATTACGTCTAGAAAAAGGGCCAAAAATGTATGTATAACAGAAAATTAAAAATGGGCTCAAGGGGCAAAAATAGGTTTTTAAGGAGAAAACAATTCATAAATTCATAAAAAAAAAAAAAAAAAAAAAAAAAAATGGTGTGTTGAGGAAAAAAAAATTCATAACTTCGTCAATTTACAAGATAGCAAATCCGATTACATTTATTATAGATCTTCTTAATATTATCTACAACTTTTATGCTTCCAAATTATTGATAGGACCAAATCTTACAGCAAATACAAATAAGAATACATAGCAGTTGAAGAAAAAATTATCGTATTAACATGATATTGTTAAAAGTAGCTCTCGCGGAAAAATGAATTTAAAAACTCGTTAAAAGCTGCCAGATAAAATTGTTAAACTGGGTGTATCTCTATTCTTGATTTAGTTTTTGTTGGTGAAATTTGTACTTAACTTCGAAATCTACCTGCGCTTGTAGGGCCAGCCGGCGAGATTTTTTACTTTAAGAGGGGAGATAATAAGAGGGAAGATCATATTCAGCAGCTCGATATTGCTTGATTTAAACACAATATTAACAAGTAAACATTTAATTTAAAAAATCAAAAAAACCGACTGTGTAAAACGCGAACTAATTAATTATTTCTCATCAATGTAAAACTATTTTTTATATTACTTACCTATTTTTTATATTTACTTGTATTAGTGACTTTTAAGTTGTATTTAATTGTTAGTTCCTATCTATAAACACTGTTTGGATGAAGCCTATAGATGTCTATGATGGTTAGAGTTGCAGTAAAGCTGGAGATCCTACCTACACAATTTCCAGGTTGTGTAATATTTAAACGGAGTCTTTTGCTATAGGCAATGAAACATCGTCTTCATTTTGAAAGACCTATCCAATGATACGTCACTCAATAGGTGCGTAATTTTTTTTTTCGTGTCTACCTCCATTTTGAATTAACGGCCGCCATTTTGAATTTATATAAACAAAAGACCTCATTCATTAATATAAATTAAGCCGTTGAATTGTTTCGAGGGTATAAAGAAATTCATATAACCAGATACGCGTGAAACACATAACCCTTCTTGGCAGTCGGGTAAAAATATTTTGGGAGCTTCAAATAAAACAATGTTCTCAAGGTAAATTTGTTAATATCTTTGCTTATGAACCGTCAACCTTTGGGCCACTTTCTCTTTGTTCCACTAACATTTCTAGTATTTAAAAATAGTATATATGATTTTTCAACGTTAAAATTGAGTGGTAAACAATTAAAATGAAACAATGAAGCAAACTGTATGGTTTTAAAGAGGAAATTTTTTATTTTTTTATTTTTTAACTATGATAACTTTAGGACAGATGGTCAGTCTAAATCTCTCCAAAACTTGATCATAGAGTGCAATATAAACATTATTCGTATGAAATAGTTCAACGAGTTTGTTTACTGCGACGTGCAGTTGTGTTTTTCGACTATAAAAAGTAAGTGCAATTTTAATGTCAATTAAATAGGTGGTTGAATATTTTTTTTGACTTAGATATCTGAATGTTTTGCAGTACGTACGTTATGTATATTTTTTACTATGTGGACTTTTAAGGCACGTATATAATCTAATATTTACTTCTAAGACTAAGATCAAAAGACGTACAATGTCTATTGATGCTTTAAATTGGGCGGCCATCAGTCATTCCATTTCAGTGTACATGGCCACGTGAAATCGAGGAGAGATAGCCACCTTTAATGAATATTTCAGAATTATACTTAGTGATGATTTTAACTGAATATAATTAAATTTAAAATAAATATATAACGTGTACATTTAAAAATATATTAATTGATATAATTATTTAAATTTTAACTAATATAAATATTTTAATAATAATATAAAAAGACCTAAAGATTTATTTCAGAAAATACTGAAAAATGTCTGAAACTTTCATATCAGAAACTGATAAAGTTGATAAATAAACTAAATTAACGTAATAAACCTACAATTAATGAAAAAAAAAAAAAAAAAATTCCAGCAGCGAAGAAAATGAAACACATTTAAATTATCAGATTCTACAGATTCCGAGTAAATACAATTGGATTAGGATCACTGTGTTGGTTGTGCAAAGCAATATAATATCACATACAAAAATAATCTCTGGATACAATACATTAGGTACCTTAAGTGGTTCAATGAAACGTGTGCAAATTATCAAGACCTTTGCCAATCATGTGGTAAGATTTTACGAAAAGTGTAATATTGAAATTACACTTAAAATTTTGTTTATTCGAGTCTTCTTGACTCATTTTCCATCATATAATTGCTATATGTTTTTCATGATTAACTATATGAAATGTGTTATTTTTTTGCTAGATGAATTAAATTTTCTTTCTTGTATTGGATGGCCATCTCTCCTTGTCATTAAGGAGATATGGCCAGCCGCCATTTAAATTACAATTTTGTTTAACACATTTTGTTTTGAACATTTAATTATTTTTTGCATAAAATATTATGAATATACTAGGGGGCTCTGCCCCCTGCAAGCTACGCTCGCCAACCCTCGTTCAGACACTGTAGAATCTAAAAGCACGCTAATCTGATCGATTTTAAAAAGATCAGAGAAGATTGAATTATATTGAAAAAACCTGTAGCAATCTCCCTGTAAACAAGATTTTACGAATAGAAATACCTTGACAGTGAAAGGGTTAAACACATATTAATGTATTTATTATTTTGCAGAAATGTAAGGTAGAATCAGTTGCTGTTAAGACATCCAATGGTTGTTTTCGTGTTTGGTTAAAGAAGATCAGTTAAATATTTGAAAAGAAGCTAATATAAAATGAATTAAGTAAACAGAGTCTTTGTCTCTCGGTATTTTTTAACAACGTTATAAAACGATTTACATAATACAATTACTAAAATTTGCTGCTTTAACCCCTTCAAGGGCGGTTGTTCATTTTTGGACCACTTAATTTTAATTCTTAAATGCCACATTAGCATCAGAATATTGGGATGAAAATTTCCCTTTTATTAAGTAAGTGAACAAAAGTATTTTTGTATTTCGAAATTTGTTTGTAAATTCTGGTGCCATTCACTGATTTCAAGATTTTACGAATAGAAATGCCTTGACCGTGAAAGGGTTAAACGCATATTAATGTATTTATTATTTTAAAGTTTCCTTTCCCTTTTAATATTCACGTATAAATACAATTTTCAGGACATAATTTTCAGTATTTTTCTACCTTTAACACGTACTCATTTAATAGTAATTTTAAAGTTTTTTTTTTCTGTTTTTAATATTCACGTGAAAATAAACTTTTAATCGTTAGGAAATATTATTCTTTGCGCTGTTTTTAAAATTGAAAACAATCTCTATAATAATAGCCTAAATCATGTGACTATCATCAACAGCTCCAGGCGGATCCCTTCGCTTTTTATATTCCAGGCGGCCATTTTGGTACTTTAATGTTAGCCAGCCACAGGTGTGATAAGTCGCCGAATATTATTCTATCCTCATTATTTCGTTTATATTATAAAAGCCCAAGTCATGTAACTGCCATAAACAACGGGCTGATTCCTTCGCTTTTCATAAGAATGGTTTCCATTTTGATTAAAGAATCAAAATTATTTGTTCGAATAAAACTACATAAAAGTTGCCATGATCACAAAGAATTCCTGGTACTTTTATGTTAGCCGGGTGAAAATCTTGCCAATTCTTTTTTTTTTTTTTTTTAACTCGCCAGTTAGCATTTTTTTATTATTCGAGTGGTAAATTAAAACGGTGCTACTTGGTTATCCCATCGATCAAAAATCTGTCGCCAAACTATAAGATTAAATGCCAATAATGGTTGATCGTAAATGTCACATTCACTTGACTTTAAGGAAGTTACACATGTTCACGCCATCAAGTGATTTTTATTTCGACGTTTTATTTGTATTTTTATTAATGTTATACTAATTTATTCATTCTTTTGTTATTTAAGATAAAAAAAATATGTCAATTTGTATAATTTGGCTATTTATATAATTTGGCGAAATTGGTCGACGGGAGAAGTAATAACATTAAAACGTTGCTTTGAAGTGGAAATTAAATCCATGATTTGTTGCATTGTCACTTACGCACCTGGTTCGGCGTGATTTTTTTTACGACAATTTGGCGAAAACCTTGTTTTCAAATATTTGTTACATATGTATTTTTAAACTATTTTCTGTTATTTTTAAAATGAAATAACAATAAATAGAAAAAAAAAAATAATTGATAACAGTAGAACAAAACAATTTATAACATTTTTTGTAAATAAAAAGAAAATAAATTCAAATGAACATTTATTAATAAATAAGCAACAATAGCCGGGTTAACATGTCAGGCAAAATAACGCCATTTTGGCGCCAATTAGGTACCCCGTTGCGTATATGAGATCTGTGTCTAATATTTTTCTTTTCGTTTCGTTTAAAAAAAAGAATGAAGTAAAAGCCATTTATTTAAAAGTTTTCAATTTTAAATGAATGTTTTGTATTAAATAAAATGATAATGAAATACAAATTTAATTCTGAATAAAAGTAACATGATGCATTTCTTAGCATACATTTAAGGGAGGACAAACTCGTCGCCAATTTAATTTAAAATAACCTTTTCTAAAATATGAAAAAAAAAATATCTGTTATGATTAAAATTTGAGTTGCCATCATTAGAAAAAACGTATTTAAAATTAGAAAAAAAAATTAATATTTCTAAAACTAATTCTAATTTTAAAATTCTAATACCAGTTTTGAGATCTTTGGATCAATACGGATTTTTGGTGTTAATTTCATGGCAAAGTATTCCCTATTTTAGGAGAAATCGCCGTGAAACGTAATCAGTTGTTTAATCAGTCGTTTCATAGAATCGTTACATAAATTCGTTTCAATTCGATTCATTAGGATTTTATATATATATAGGGTAGATGTATAAGAATTTGAAATATGTATCAATATTTCTTGTATTTGCATTCTAGGAATTTGTATTTCAATCTTTAAAAACTATGGCCATCTATCCTAGAGTTACCCTATATTTAAAGTTTTGGAACAACCTTTTCTTTGTTCCATTCACTTACAAGGAAGGTCTCCATACTGGGCATACTCCGAATATGTTGAAAAAAATGCTAGTGAAAGTACTCATGTATGTAATAAAGGATCAGTTAAAATTAGCGGCGGAATTACAGTAGAAAATATGTAAAAAAATAAAATACTTTCGAATAATTGGCGTGAAAAGACGAAAGCGGCACGCGATTTGGCGAGCAGCACTTTTCCTCGCCAAAAGCAAATGATTTTAATGAATCTGAAAATTGTTTGTTAATTTATTTTGAGAATATGCAGTTTTTAATGAATTTAAACCATGAAAGATTTTTTTAAATTATTATTACATTTTGTATTATACTTGTTGCGTGTTGCCGATTTGAACGAAAATTTGACATTGTTTTATTCTCCAATCCACAATTTTTTAAATGTAAACGGCTTTATCGGTTATAAAAATAACTTTTAACGCCAGATGAATAATGCTGCCGTAATACATTTCCATACCGAAGAAGTTGTTTCCATAGCAACAAAGTTGAACAGACAGTGATCGATGGGGCATATTTTTGAGTTTGGAACAATTTTAATCAATTAAAATTTTGTTTTAAATCATAAAATATGATAGTTAAAATTCGTTATAAGTACATATAAATATATATGTCAAAACTATAGTTAAAACAAACTAAAAATGACAAAGCTAAAGTTATTTAAATTAAACTTATTTAAATAAATTCAACATAAAAAGTTTTTTCCTTAAAGAGTATTTGACAAGCGTATTTTTTAAAAACTTAATTTCTTCGCCAAACGGTGATAAGTCGCCAAATAAGCGAAATTTTCATTATTTTTTTATGGATGTTCTACAGAGGTTCCGCCAAAAAAATGTTTATAAACATATATACTCATGGGAGAAGAACATTCTGTATTTGTTTCAGATTTTTCTGAGTATGCCCGTATGGAGACCTTCCTTGTTAGATTCTTATAAAATGAATAAATTTTATATGTTTGACTATTGAAACCCTCTTGCAATAGGATCTACTAATAGCAAAATAGATAAACAAATGTTTTTTTTCTTTTTTTTTTTTTTTTTTACATTTAAATACAATAAACTAATCGTAAATAAAACATTAGATAAACTTTTCATCATCTTATCCTCTGCAGCTGGAACAAAAACAATTAATGTAACATTGTGCTACAGTAATATTTGAAAAAAAATGTTACTTAAAACATTTTATAAGAGATTTGATCGTATAAAAGGTATTTCTAAGTAACTTCGGACCCACAGAGCCTGGCATAAAGTAGCCCCGAAAAACTAGTTTTCATGTTAGCTTTATGAATATGTAAACATCTCCAGTCAAAATATAAAAAAAAAGAATTAAATAAAATCTATGATCTCACGTGGGTTAAAAATTACTAAAGCAATATTTTGACACTTAACTTATTTGTAGCTCGTATCCAGATTTTTTTCACTATAGTTTGGTGAGTTAAAATCTGCACACGAAAACAGTTGTTTACAAACACATATTGTGTTGCCATTAACAAAAATTAAAATTACCCCTAAAATATTCAAATACCCTATAGTACGGTATAAAATATTTTTCAAGGTCAAAAAATTCAAATTATCTTGTACTGTTTGTTTAAAACAACAAATAAACACTTTTTTTATGTGATGAACCAAAGTAGTCCTGGTCGAGTGTATTTCAACAAATACTTTTAATGAAAAATAATTAGAATTTACTTTCATTAAGACATACTAATTAAGAACTTTCAAATAGTGATTTGACATACATATGTTGCGCTCAAAAATATATATTCGATATATTCACTTACTATAACATATCCTAAAATGATTCCTATAATATTGTACTTTAACTTAAACCTGAAATGACAATCAAGTTTCCGGATGAAAGTAACTTTTAAAGCAAGGAAAACAAAATACAAAATTTTAAATATAATTTTAATAAAAATTTAAAAATATATACATATATATATATATTAGAGGAATTTTTTAAAAATAGGTAGAGGTCATAAAAATATATAAAAGGCCATATAATACAAAATAATAAGTTGCTATGTTACTTAATTTTCGAAATATGATGCGCGCAATGTTAAAGATATCTGTTTAAAGAAAAATGACTTTATAATTCAAATTTACGTTTATTTCCATATTAACCAACCAAGTTAATATTTTATCATAAAACCGGTTGCAATTGGAGTATCGTCATAATATTTTTTAAAGTTTAGTAAACCGTTATTCTTTAATAATAGACCAAAAAATCATTTTTTAACATTTTTAAAGTTTTAAGGTGATTTCACCTTTTAAATTAATACTATTCAATACAAAGATTTTTTATTTTTTATGAAACTGTTGTGTAATGAGTCTTGTGATAATATGAATGAACTATTTTTACCCGGCTGAAAAGAAGTCTTAACTGTCCGATGGTTATTGGCTATTTTTTTTTATATAAATTCAAAATGGGAGTCGTAAAATACAAAATGGCGGTAGAGACAAAACAAAAACTACGCACCCTATTAAGTGGCCTATCATTGGATAGGTCTTTCAAAATGAAGACGATGTTTTATTGACTATTTTACAGTCAGAAGCTCCATTTAAATATTATACAACCTGGAAGTTGTGTGGGTAGGATCTCTAGTTTTACTGCAACTCTAACCATCATAGAAATCCATAGGCCTCATCAAAACAGTGTTTATAGATAGGAACTAACAATTAAACGCAATTTAAAAGTCACCAATGCACGTATATATATATATATATATATATATATATATATTTAAGTAATATAAAAAATAGTTTCAAATTGATGAAAAATAATTAATTATTTCGCTTTTTACGCAGTCGGGTTTTTTCATTTTTTAAATTTAATTGATTTGAACTTAAAATTTCCTTTCTATTGTTCAAAAAAATATTTTTTGGGGTTATTATACTGGTGAAATTTTCAAAGTTTTGTATTAGCTAAATATAACTTTGCATTAATATTATAAAAATGCTTTAAATCAAATTCATTTAGTTCAGGGTAATTATTACAATATGAAGTATAAATAGGCACCGAAATTTTCATTCTAGTCACAATATTTATTTTTAATCCTGCGCGTTAACTGTTATACCAATTTTCTGCTCGACAAATGTCGGACAGTTTTGAGCCCCCTATAAATACTATTCTTCTACTATTCTTGCAATTTTTTTAAATACATGAAATGAAAGATTTCATGAAATTGAAAATGAAATTTCATCCCAATGAAAATTGTTTTCTAGAATCATATATATTCCAAGACATTGAATGTTGAAAATGGTCTTTTTTTCATTTTATCCAATTTTAAGAGTTCTGAGACACCTTTAATTAGTCTATTTTTAACAATTTGATGTTTATTGCTTTTATACCGCTACTGGACATTTCATTATATATATATATATTTCATTAATAGTTAACTATGCTTTAAAAGCCGATGGTACAATAGAACCCCTGTCAATATGTATGTCAAAACCGACATGCATTTAAGGGTTAATATCCCGGCTAATTACCGACTTTTTTTTCTAAAATCATTATCAACAATGCTTTTATACGTCTGCTACGATTGGTACCTCCAGCGCTGCTCAACACTTTTGCCGAATGCGAGTAAATTGAAATTTGTATGTAAAGAAAAAATAAGATTTTTTCAAAAACTATGTGACCTAGGGTAATCGCTGTAATTTTCCTTCAAGGTTTAAATTAACGTCCACTACCTCGAATTTTTTCATAATTTTAGTTTCAGTAGATTCGGAATTAGATGGGGGGAACATATTTTTGTGCTGCATTTTCGACGATATCTTTGAAAATATAATACCTAAATTAAAAGGGATGTATTTTTGAGTTTAGCATTCCGAAAGCTTTCACACGATATAAAAAGTAAAGATTTTTTCCAAGTAGGTTAATTAGCCCCTATACAATTTCACTAAATATATTTATGAATGTTTAATAATCTAAAAATATGTGGGTCAATAGTCTTTATTACTTCGCCCAATTTGAACTTTCCATATTCCATAGTTTACGAGTAAAACTTTACTTTTTAAGTACGGAACAATAAAAATGAGGAATAAATTAGTATATATAGAAAAAATTTCCTGACAGTGTAGTACACGTTTATTCCCTTTGCGTAAAAGCCGCAAAAAGAAGCTTTTAACAGTACATTTTTTACGTTCGAATTATCACAGAAGCATGAAAAATATGTAGTAATGCTGCACATATTGAGTATATATTAATCTAGTAATTTTTTCTAAGCCATTTAGTTTTTTTAGTACTAATTGTATAGTTTTCCTCAAACTTCCTATATAAATGTTATTTTTCAGCTTTCAATTTAATTGCGGACTGGAGTCTGAGGATCTACAAGAGTACAATGGGATTGAAATTTTTCCGTACAGAGGAATATTATGGGTCATAACTAAAGTTTATGGGATATCTCGCTAATGAGGTTTTGAAGGCCCACACGGTGCTGAGATTTTTTCTGCTTTTTATGTTGTAACTTTCCAAGCAACAATGCTGTGAAATCGAATTCAAGCGTTGATGCTGTGAAAACAAATTCAATAAATAAGTGAAGTAAAAACCAACTTATTTCTGTCTGACGCACCGCGCTGCCAATAGCAATGCGACTTTCACCAGACTTGAGAAATTTTACCGCGCGTTTAAAGACAACAGCTTGTAAAGATTACAGCAATTGTGTTGGAAGACGGGATGACAGCACCTTTTTTTTGTAAAATACGGTGATTTTTAATACACAGTATGTTGTAATTTTTCAAACACAAGATGAATTGAAGCACCAATGCTGTGAAAGGGACTTCAAGCAACAACTGAAGAAGAATTTTAATTATCACAGTCAAGTGCGCAACGCAGCCAATAACAACGCGACTTTTTTTAGACTTGGGAAATTTTACAGCACCCTTGAAGACAGCAGCTTGTAAAGTTTACAGCAATTGCATTCGCAGCCGGGTACCAGCATATCTTGATGTAAAACGTAAAATTTGTTTTTTACAGTGCTGCACAGATCTCATGACGTAAGCAGGCGACATCTCCGATCACAAATTGAAGCGCACGCTTTCAATGAGGGCGTTTTCTCTATCCATTCAGAAACCACTTTGATTTAGGGCGGAAAATGTATCCCCTTAGTTATTTTTTAATTAAAAAAAAAACTACCAAAATCCAGCTTCAGATAAAATTTGGATTGCTGGGTGTAACTTCCAGAGAACAATTTTTTCGAACATTCTCCAAGTTGGTAGAGATGAATTCTCTCTAGTTAGTTGCTGAGTTACATTTTTTTTTTTGTAAATAATCTATCAAGGCAGTGGCTCTTCTAAAAATCCCGCCTAAAGTTATTTTAACGTGATTCTCTGTTCTTCAGGATAGTTTCCAATGAATCTTGTAGCTGTCCTGCCACCCGTTCGTGTACATGGAATGTCGAGTAGGAATTACGTGTATTCGATTTCACCATTTATTACTAAACAAATTGGATTTCCCTAATCCTAGCTATATCTTTAATAAGATCTAATAATTATCGGATATTAAGTAACCATTTAATGTATAATATCCTAGATCTTGCCGCCATATCCGATTATCTGAAAACTGTTAAATGGCTGCTTAGCTTTCATGTATTTGATCGATTACATTCAAAATTGATATAAAAATTGAATTCTTAAAACACAGTGTTAACTATCCGATAATTCACAGTTTTCGGCTCTGGTATATGCAGACAGACGGACAGACAGAATGTCGAACCAAACGGCGACTATAGGTGCTACGTATCTATATAATACGAACGCACCTAAAAACAGAAACTTACTTAAGGAAATTAGTGGCCTATAGAAAGCATACCCAAAATATACATTTGACTATGATGCTATAATTTATTAAAATTAAACTGTTTCCTTACAGAAACAAATAAAACAATTTGTAAATTGTATGGCAAACGTGGCAAATGAGGTGCGTTCGTAATATAACTATTTTATAAATATTTTTTGCACTGCATATTAAACTGAATGTATATTTTAGTGCACTTCGTAAGTGCATATCAATTTCATTCTGTTCGAATGGCTGTAATACCATTAAAATGCATTTGATATATTTATTTTCCATTAGCCGTATTGTAACGGAAAACTTTGACTATCACTGTAATTAAACTATATATCCGATTTTCATAAAATTCGAAACGACTCCACAAAATTTTGCAACAACGATATATTTAAAATTGCAGACTATTTGGTTGGGTAGTTTTTGCTCTGATGTATGCGGACGGACGGACAGACAGACAGACGGTCCGAACGACGAGTATATGTGTTACTTACTTATATAATTACTGACACACCTAACTAGTCGGATGTAGCAGTCCAAAAATTTTCTTCTATCTTCTACATATTAATACTCTAAACTTTGCTATCACACTACCACAATTAAGTGGCAATCAATGCTCATCATGAAGATTAAAAAGATATAAAATTTCGTGCATTAGTTCTTGAGCTATGACAATCGCTAAAATTGTTTAAATCGTGAAAAATGCAGCATGGCTACGCTACCTGTTAGGTGATTTACGCCAAAATCTAACCAGCAATAACTTATATCAACGTCTAACTGAATGTGAAGTTCGATAAAAATCCGTGCATTAGTTTTTGAGATAGAGCTATTGCTGAAATACCATTATTGCTGAAAAAAACTTAAACATAGCAGCGCCACCCGATGGGCGATTTACACCAAACACTAAACAGCATAAATTTAAATCAGGGACTAACTGAATGTGAAGTTGGATGAAAATTCGTGCATTATATCTTCAGAAAGATATATTGCGATAATCCACATTAGTGTAGCATTGAAGCGCCACCATTTTTTCACACCAAATTTTTTACACAAGATTTACACCAAAAAATAATGAGCACCAAATTATATCAAGGAATAACTGAACCGAAAGCCTTATTAAACATAGCTCTCTAGTTCTTGAGATAGAACGCCCACAAAATTTGTGTCACAGACTCACAGAGTGACAGACAGACACACAGACAGACATTTTGTGAAAACATGTTTTTTAGGATCTCTGACCCCTAAAACGTGTAATTCCGTTGAAAAACGGAATTCGAAAATTTTCACGAATACAATACTTTCTTCTTGTAAATATAGACGAAAGTAAAACTTTCAAGAAGAAATGCGGATATAAGAACAACTGAAAACCAACTTCAAGATAAATAAAATGCTTATCTAAGCGCCTTCACACCAAGTTTGCCAATTTGGATTTTTTTTTTCAATTATTAGAGAGATCAGCATAAAAGATAAAATGTATTTACGGGATTTAAAAAATCTAGATACATAATACCAATTTACAAAGTTGTGAAACATTAATAGACATAAATCATTACGTACATTTAAATAAACAAATATTATTCCTAGCTTAAAAACATTAATTTATTTTAAAGTTTAATAAATTCTGCCTCATTTCTTCCAATTTATCTTTTAATACACCGTTAAAATTAATTCCACCATTATTTGAAACTGATGCTGAAATTAATTATACCGTTATGTAAAATGGATACTGTGAAAGAACGGAAAATTCAGAATTCAATAAGTTAGTATAAACAGCGCTGATGGATATTCTGACTTATGAGTTTTATCTTCGAATGTAATTAATCATCATTTAGAGAAGATTATTTACATATATTCTTATGCATAAAATGCAGAAATTTTGAACAATGAAAGATTTTTAAATTGAATTATTTTTCAATATGTTTTAGATAACACATTTATAATGGAATATAACAAATATTTTCCCATAAATGAAGTGAGATAATGAATTTAATTATCGTTTATGCTGAAGGAAATAAAACATTTTGAAATATATACATCAGTTTAATATTGATTTTTCTTTAAACGGGTTTAATATTCAACAAAATTCAAAACAATTCATTACCAAAATTTCACAGATAGTAAGTTACTTCATTATGCTGCCGATTTTTAAACGGAAATTTTAAAACAATTATTAAAATGCCACAAAGTTTTTACTTTTACGTTAAGCAGTTTCTATCTTATATACCAAAAACAGTGCTATTTAATTAAATCTATAAAATAACGTACGGAGAATGAACGAATACTTTATTAAAAGAAGAAAGAAAAATTTTGTCTATAAACCAAAAATCATTTTCATTGAATTCACACTCTCAGAAAAAACTGCAAATTTATGAGCGTTTGCTCTTCAATTTTCACGGATAACAGCCTTTTTTGTTGAAAAGCGGTCTTATCCACTAATAAAATACGGTACGACCCCATGCATTTTTCTCAGCTAGAGTGTAACCCTACATTTTAGTCGTGTTTCGAAAACTAATGTCACTTAACCGCGACTATAACATATTTTTTAACCCGAGAAAAAAGCGATTCTATGATGATTATCTAACGTGCTACCGAACAGTAAGTAAAATGTTATAGTGTTTTGAAGTGCATTATATATTTTCCCCGTAAAATTACGGGCTGCACAAAATGATGGGCACTTTTTTTTTTTTTTTTTTTTTTTTTTTGTTTTTACGGGGTATGACTGGAATCTCCGATGCCGGCCTTTGCCCGTAATTTTACTAGGATATTTGTAACATTGCAGTGGGAGTATAAATCATAATTAAAGCTCATATTTGACAGATTTTTCTATAAAATACGCGACTAGTTTGGAGTTATTTCTTATGGATGATAAACCTACTTAATCATTCGTATGCTGGGGGTGAGCCAACAATATTCAAACTCCGTCACCTCCAACCTGCACAACAAGACCTATGGCCACATTTGGCTCGGTGATCCTTTCTGTGTGTCCTGTTCCACGTAATAATTAATCCATAATTGTAAAATTTATTGAGATGTGTATCAAAGGTATTACAGATCTGCACTGTTTTTTTTTTATTCTTTTCCAGTCCCTTTTAGGACACCCGGTATATATACATATATATATATATATATATAATAAAGAAAGTTTGTGTGTGAGTGAGTGAGTGTGTCGACGGTGTTCTGAAGAGACCACTGCACGTAGAGCTACAAAATTTGGGGAAAAGGTACGTCTATATTATGAAGTTTTGCACCTCGAAGCCCGATTTTGGCATTTTTGATTAGATTTTTTATGCGATTTTTAGCGCTTTTTTAAGTTTCGAGGCGATTTTTCCACATTAGTGAAATGAATACGGTTTCTTTCTTTCAACCCAGTATAGTAAATTTTGTTTTCTTTTCAAAAAAGTTTATTCGAAATTCCTACAGCAATTTTTGAATTTTAGCGCATTTTTTATGCGATTACTGAACAGCAGTTAATGCGTCGTCACACCTATAAGGGGTGTTACCGTAGGTGGGACACAGTTCTGTCGCCAAATACCTCCAACTTTGTCGCCAACTTTGTGATATATCGCCAAATATGGCGACCAAAGTTAGTCGGCAAAAGTGACGCCAACTTGGCGATATCTTCTATCTATCTATAATAAAAACGAAAGAAGTTTGTGTGTGAGTGAGTGAGTGAGTGTGTCGACGGTGTTCTGAAGGGATCGCTGCACGTAGAGCTACAAAATTTAGGGAAAAGGTACATCTATATATGAAGTTTTGCACCTTGAAACCCGATTTTCAATTTTTTGATTACATTTATTTTTTATTTTTATATGATTTTTAGAGCTTTTTTATGTTTCGAGGCGATTTTTCCACATTAGTGAAATGAATACGGTTCCTTTCTTTTAACCCAATATAGTAAATTTTGTTCTCTTTACAAAAAAGTTTATTCGGAATTCGTACAGCGATTTTTGAATTTTTAGCGAACTTTTTATGCGATTAATGAAACAACATTTAATTCATCTTCATACCTATAAGAGGGTTATCGTAGGGGGGACACAGTTCTGTCGCCGAATGCCGCCATGTTTGTCGCCAACTTAGCGATATCTGTAATATTTCGCCAAATTCCCATAGACTTCCATTGCAAACCAATAGGGATTACTTGCTTACAGAAAATAAACAAATTGAGATATTTTATTGCAACAAAAACTAATATTAACTTAAGGGGTTATATTAATTATATTTAAGGGAATGCAAGTAAATTAAATCTATCTATAATCTATATAATAATAAGGAATGAAGTTTGTGTGTGAGTGTGTGATTGAGTGTGCCGACGGTGTTCTGAAGGGATCGCTGCACATAGAGCTACGAAATTTGGGGAAAAGGTACATCTATATATGAAGTTTTGCACCTTGAAACCCGATTTTCAATTTTTTGATTAGATTTATTTTTTATTTTTATGCGATTTTTAGCGCTTTTTTAAGTTTCTAGGCGATTTTTCCACATTAGTGAAATGAATACGGTTTCTTTCTTTTACCCCAGTATAGTAAATTTTGTTCTCTCTTCAAAAAAGTTTATTCGGAATTCGTGCTGCATTTTTGAATTTTTAGCGAATTTTTTATGCGATTATTGAACAACGTTTAATGCATCTACATACCTATAAGAGGGTTATCGTAGGGGGGACACAGTTCTGTCGCCGAATGCCGCCATGTTTGTCACCAACTTAGCGATATCTCTAATATTTCGCCAAATTCACATAGACTTCCATTGTAAACCAATAGGGATTACTTGCTTTCAGAAAATGAACAAATTGAGATATTTTATTGCAACAAAAACTAATATTAACTTAAGGGGTTATATTAATTATATTTAAGGGAATGCAAGTAAATTAAATTATGAATAAAATTAACATGATACAATGCTTAGCATGCTTTCCCAAACATAAATTTTAAGAGAGCCCGCAGGTAAAAGGAATTAGATTTAAAACCTTTATCCAATTACAGTAAATTTTGACTGTCGTGATTTTTGAACATTTTGTGATTTTTAATTCAATTTCTACGTTTCTTCGCGATCTGCTGCAAATTTTTGACATTTCATTTTTGACCTATAGTAATTTCTGCCCTCATTTCAATAAAGTTTATTCGAATTTCATACAACAATTTTCGAAATTTTCGGGAATTTTGTATATTATTTTTAGTGTCTTTTAGCGATTTCCTACCATTCCTCCACATTAGTGAAAGGAATCAACTTTCAATCTTAGAACACAAAATATAATTTTTTTTCTCTGTTTGAAATTTGTGCAGCAATTAAAATTTTTTTCGCGATATCTTATTGTGATTTTCAGAGCTTTTTCGTAATTCGAGGTATTTTTTGATGTACCCGGGCAATGCCGGGCAAGTTAGCTAGTATATACACATATATATATATATATATATATTATTTCAAAATTAATGAAAAATTACTGCATGATTGTGTCGTGCATGAATGTGAATTACTGCATGAATGTGTGTGAATATATATATATATATATATATATATATATATATATATATATATATATATATATATATATATATTGGGTGTAGTAAGCAGTTGTAAAACAAATTTGGTCTGACATTTACTCTGAAACTGCACACCAATCAGTAGACCGCTTTTGTGTCAGGAGATAAGAAACAGTTCAGCGTTTTCAAATCGGCGCAGAAGCTGGGAGAAAAGCGAAAGTAAAGCTGAAATTTCGAAGATGAAAGAAGTCAGACCATAAGTAATTTATTCGTCACTACATTCGTTACGAATTTCACCTAGGAAAAAAGGCTGTAAAAGCATATCAATCAATCGGTTCTGTTCTTGGAGAGGAAATCGTATCGAAAATCACATGTGAATTTTGGTTTCGAAGTTTCAAAAATGGTGATTTTGACTGAAGGCTAGTCATGAAGATTTGCAAGCACTGATTGATGAATATGCATCTCAGACTCAAAAAGAACTTGCCGAACAATAGGAGTATCTCAAAAATTGATTTGTATTCGTTTACGTGTGCTGGGAAAGACTGAGAAGGCAGGAAGGTGGGTGCCACATACATTGAGCCAGAGGAACAAGGATGAGTGTGTCTTGAAGTGCAAGAAAAAACAGACAATAGAAAAACTCTTTTTTGTAGTAAAACCTAACGGAAGATAAAAAATGGATATGTTATGACAACCCGAAACTCAAAAATTATTTGTTTAACCCCGGCAGTGCCACAACATCAACGCCGAAAAGAGCCAGTCACTGCAAAAAAGTTCTACTCTGCATGTGGTGGGATATGAAGTGTGTGCTCTATTACGAACTGTTGGAGCATGGTGTAAGTGTAACTGCTGAGCACTACAAGCAGCAATTGCTTCAACTGAACCAGGAAATCGGTCGAAATTGTCCATTTACTGGCAAAGGTTTGCGCCCCTTGAAATTGCTCCAAGACGACGCCAGGTCTCATGATGCAAAACTAGTCAAACACACGTTAGTAACTCTTAGCTGGGAAGTTTCTGAACTCCCGGCATAGTCTCGACATACACCCTTCGGACGATTATTTGTTTCGGTCGATTTAGAATGCCTTGTCTTCTGTACAAACAGTCTTCATTTTTGAGGAGTTGTTATGCGATTGACAGTTAATGATTTGAATAACGTAAAGCCTTTTTTGGACGGTTTTACAAGGATGTCTTCAATTGTGTGGCAACAGACATGGAACGTGCATGGAAAGATTATGGATCACTGGAAATTGGTTATTGTTTTTTGTGGCTGCGTGGCTCGGATTTGGGTAAAATAATTTTATTGTTTCAATATACATTACACATACGTTCTGAATGAGTTGTATCTTCGAGATGCACTGATTATTGTGGCGTCGGTTCCGGTGGGGGAGTGTTCGCGATATGCTTTCAATTGTTTTTATGCATTTGATTCATGCTTTGCGACACTCTGGCCGAAACCCACTGCCACTACTGAATAATAGTTTGTTGTAAATTGTAATTAGTCTGAAACATTGCTGTGCTTTTTAAAATGCCCATCGCTGAAGAGTTCCACAGCCTTTTGTTGTTTTTTCTTGGTTCTTTCTTGTTCAGGTTATATCTGTTTAAATTTCTTGGATGTTTTATGGTTATTCTTAGTTTATTTATGGTGCAGGATTCTGGGTCTGACAAATGCATTTAATACATAATAAGCTATATATATATATCTGATATTTGCCATACAATTAATCTCGTATTTAAGAACCGATTTGGATGTAACTTGGTGTGTACATACTAAATACCAATGTCTCGAACGTGTTCGTTGGCCAGCTTCATTCACCATTTTGTTTCAAATTGATGGCAATTTAAATTCTTAAAAAATAAATTTAAAATGAGGTACAAAAATATCGAAATACAATAAGATCCTTTTCTCATGTCTTTCAGCTTGATACAAAGATTCCTGAGCATTTTTTGTCGTCTATATCATAAAAAATGGCTGAGTTATAGCACTTTGAATTTCTAGCATGACTGACATTTTGAAACGATCTGATTTTTGTCAACGATAATACTCGTATTTATGAACCAATTTCGATGTGACAAAGCATGTGCATATTACATAGCAATGTCTCGACCGAGTTCATTGGCCAGCTCCATACGCCGTTTTTTACAAAATGGCGGCAATTTAAAAATTTAAAAAAAATTAAAATGAGGTACAAAAAATTAGAATTTGTAAAAGATTTTTTTCTTATGTGTTTGAACTTGATACAAAGATTCCGGCGCATTTTTTTTTGTTTCGCCTATATCTTAATTAAAAAGAAAAGTGCGCAGTTAAACTGGTGGCATTGAGCTCACATGCTATTCACACTAATTGTATATTATACTCTTATTTCAAAAAATAAATGAGGGGGATTAGCTCCCATTTCCCCCCTTTATACTTAACCAATGAATCTCTAAATCGAATCACGGAAGCTCCTTAACATTATAAACCGGTATACCAAATTTGAAGGAAATCAGATAATTCTGGATGAAAAACCATTTAGTTGAATTATTCGGTCGGTCTTAGCCCCCCTCTCCCACTTTATACTTATCTAATGAACCTCCAAATCTAACCAGGAAAGTTGCTTATCAGAATGAAGAAAAAAGAAGTAAATTGGATAATTCTGCAGGAAAATACATTTATCTAAATTAAGGCGAGGGGCCTTGCCCCCATTTCCCTCTTTTATACTTAACCAATGAACCTCCAAATCTAAGGAAGCGGAATATAGGAATAAACTGGTATACCAAATTTGGAGCAAATCGAATTACTCTGCATGAAAAACCCATCTATCTAAATTAAGGGGGGTCTAGACCCGCTTTTCTCCCTCTATACTTAACTAATGAACCTCCAAATCTAATCAAGGCCGCTTCTTAACATAATAAACCGGTATACCAAATCTGAAGCAAATCGAATAATTCTGCATGAAAAACCAATTTATCTAAATTAAGGGGTTTAGCCCCCCTTTCCCCTCTTTTATACTTAACCAAAGAACCCCCAGAACTAATCAGGGAAACACTTAACATCATAAACCGGTATTCCAAATTTAGAGCAAATCGAATATTTCTACATGAAAAACCTATTTATCTAAATTAAGGGAGGGAGCCCTCTTTCCCCCTGTGATGTAGGAGACGATGGTTTACCTTTATAATAAGCACACTTTATAAATGAAGAGGCCATCGAGTGGTTTTCTTGATTTAATTAACGTTCACAACACAGATTTACGTACACAAACAAAAAATTATAATCAGGAAACATTTTTTTATACATCACTATAACGTCGAGTCACCTTCACCACCAAACCAACTCTCTGAGCGCCACTCCCGCTTTTCGCTTCAGAGTTCGAAAATGCAGAACAATCTTTTATCATCAGAGGACTACCGCCATCTATCGGTGGAAAATGTTAGTTTTCTGTAATGAGTTATTACTTTACAGACTCCTCCCCACCTGGAGAAAACTTTTCACTGTTGATGGGGAAAAGTTTTTTCTGAGTTATTGCTTTCAAGCACCAGTTCAAAACAAAGTTTAGAACTCTCAACCACAACTGACGTATTCCCACCGTGAAAACATAAATATATAGAATACAAATAAAATTTATAAATACTCAAACATTATACTCAAGATACAAATAAAAGACAATTTACACATATCCAAAACAATAAATTCAAATTTAACTGTTATGCAAATTATCATATTTACATATTAGCATTCTAATCAAACTTAGGCTTTTAGGGCTCGACTCAAACTGTCAGCATTCTGATGATGTTTTCCTTTTTTCTGAACAATTTCATAATTGAAGGACTGTAAAAGTAAGTTTTCAGAGAGTTTACCTTTCAGTTCATCAAATGCCTTTTGACAGTCGTCATTCCAGTCAACTATTCAATTGCGAACCTTTCCTTTTAATAAATTAGTGAGAGGCGTTGCAATTACAGAAAAGTTCGAATATAGTTCCGATAATATCCGGCTAAACCTAAGAAGGATCGGATTTGAGTTTTAGTAGTAGGAACTGGAAACTCTTTTATGGATTGAACCTTCAGTTCTCCTGGAGTTCTAAGACCTTGATCCACTAAGTGTCCAAGATATTTTACAGAAGCTTGGGCGAATTGACATTTAGATGGTTTAATAGGCAGGTTTGCTTCACTCAGTCTTTTGAAAACGTCTTCCAGGTGTTTTAGATGATCTTCCCCAGTTTGAGAAAAGACAGCAACATCATCCAAATAAGGCACCGCATACTCTTCACAGTTTCTGAGTAACCCAGCCATAATCCGGCTAAATTCATACGGAGCATTTTTTAAACCAAAGGGAAGGCGTAAAGGTCTGTACGTCCCAAAATTTGTCACAAAAGTTGCATGCCTTTGAGCACGTTTGGTTAACGGAATTTGCCAGTAACCTCTGGTCAGATCTAAAACTGAAATATAATTAGCTGATGACACCTTTTCTATTAACTGGTCAATGTTGGGCAAAGGATAAAATTTTGTGCGAGTCACTTTATTTAAACGGCGATAATCTATGCAGGGTCTCGCTTCTCTGCCTGGAACTTCAACTAAAATTAACGGAGAGACAAAATCAGATTCACCTGGCTCAATGACTTCCAGTTTCAGCATTTTCCCGACTTCGGCTTTAAGGATTTCCGTTTGTCTAGGCGACATTTTATAAGGCCGGGCACAGATTGGTTTTTCTGATTCCAGCTCAATATCATGTTCAGCTAGATTCGTGCACCCTGGTTCAGTCGAAAAAGAGTGAGCATATTTTCCAATAAGTTGTCCTAATTCTTCTCGCTGACTTTCATTTAATTTGTTGTTTTTTTATGTCTTGCAGTACTTCTAACAATGCATTGTCATTATTTTCCTCATCCAATTTAGGAATTTCATCCTCTTCTTCATTGTTAGAGGTTGTTTTAATAGTCAGTAAATTTATACTTTCTATTTTTCTTTGATGGTAGGGCTTTAACATATTTACGTGATACACTTGGGACTTCTTTCATTTTGGATCGTAAATAACATAGTTAGTTTCTGATAATCTCTTTATTACTTCTCCAGGTCCTATCCAACTAACTGACAGTTTATTTGGTTTGGACGGGGCCACGATTAAAACTTGATCTCCCTCTTTAAACTCTTGTTTTCTGGCTTTTATATCATACCAATATTTTTGGTTTTGCTTCTCTTTTTCTATATTTTCTGGAGCGAACTCTTGGCATTTCTTCATTCTGTTCATTAAGTCAAATACATAGGATATCACGCTATCTTCTTCCATTTCTTGCTCAGTCAAATTTTCATAGAGTAGCATCATTGGAGTTCTTAAGTTCTGGCCATGGACTAATTCTGCTGGACGGAACCCAGTGCTATTGTGAGTTACAGTTCTTAATGCAAAAAGGGCAGGAGGCAGTACTTTCTCCCAGTCAGTTCCAGATTCTAAACAAAGTACTCTGAGTATCCGTTTCAAAGTCCTGTGCATTATTTCAACTGGGTTACTTTGTGGATAATACACTGAACTTCGCACAACTTTAACTCCAAATTTCTCTAAGAATTCCGCTGTAAGTACCCTCATGAATGACTTTCCTTGGTCAGTTTGTAGTATACGAGGAAATCCAAGTCCACTGAAAATTTGCAATAAAGCATCAATAATCGTCATAGAATACAAATTAGGTGTATGAACCGCGTCAGGATATTTCGAAGCTAAACAAATTACAGTTATGATGTATTTATTCCCTAGTGTACTGACAGGCAAGGGTCCACAAGCATCAACATTTCGCTTTGCTAATATTTCTGAAATAACTGGAACAATCTGTAAAGGTGCTTTCTTTTTGTCTTGAGTTTTTCCAACTCGTTGACAGTAGTCACAAGTTCTTACATAATCTTCGATATCTTTAAAGCAATTTGGCCAATAAAAAGTCTAAAACAAAGCATCTTTAGTTTTAGCTACCCCCAAATGAGTTGCAACAGTTTCATGACAAAATTTTTTGTAACTGCTCACGAAATCTTTTCGGGACAACTAATAATTTTCTTTCAGTACTATTCATATATTTTCTTCTATAAAAAAGCATATTTTTCTCAAATATAAATTTGCTATCTTTGGTATTTTTCCTTTTAGCTTCTTCAACAAGAGGTTTTAGCTCTTTGCTCTTCTTTTGTTCTTCAGAAAATGTCTTAGGAGAAGTTTTTATAAGCTCTTGTACTGAGACAGTTTGACATACTGGCAAAATTGAATTTTCTTGGTTTTCTAACTTCTCTTCTTCAGATTTATCTTTATTTTTTTCGCATCCATTTTTTTTTTCACTTTCTATATTATTGCTATGATTCTTTTCTACAATTTCATCAGAAATTTCGTGCATTTCAGGTTCTTCAGGAGAAACCTTCTCTGCTTCTTTTGAGCCCTCGCTTGAACAGCATTAATCATATGCTCTTTCACTGCCTTTTCTTCTTTACAATGTTCAAATAAAGCGGCTGTTTTATTTCCTACAAATATCTTCCTAAACCTACAGAGTTTCTAGAGACAACAGCTTTAGTTATCACATGGCCCATTTCACAGTCTAATTCAATCTCTGCAAGAGATAAACAGAATAGACCATCGTGTAAGGGCACCTGAACCCACACTTTTTCGTTCAGATACATATGTGGTTTGACATACCTTTGTGCAATTAAATCTATAGTCGCACCTGTATCCCTCAAATTTCCATTTGTACGTCGTTTACTTTCTCCACACTAAGATAAGGCGTTATTGAAGAATATTGTACAACTCCAACCTTAACATGAGAAATCATTTCTGGGGATTTCTTGAGTTTATCACATTGAGGACGAAGATGAGTGCTTGATCCATATTCATAACAACGTAAGGTTCTCTTATCAAATTCTCTCTCTCGATGATTCCCAGTTAATGATTCTGATTTAATTGGAAATTTAGGCTTATTATCCTTACTTTCTTTCTTGTAGTCAAAATTATTTGAATTTTTAAATTGGGGTCGAAAATTAGACATGGTCTTTTTCGGAAGTTCTTTCTTTTTAAAACTTTCTTTGATACTTTCATAGTCATCCAATTTCTTAACCAACTCTAAAGGCGTCACAAAATTAAACCAATTGTCTAGAAAATGTTCTTTTGTTTCCGCGGGCACTCGAAACTTTAACTGTTTTGTAATAATTAAATATTTAAGTTGATCCAACTTTTCAACACCTAATTCTGTAATCCATGCGGTAGAATAACTAGTGAGTTCCTGCGCATAATTCTTCCAAGATTTGTCTGGCGTTTTATGATGCCGATAAAAACATTGTTTCAATTTCTCGCTATTCAACTTATATCTTTCTAATATAAGATTTTTAACGAAATCATAGTTAATAGCATCTTCGGGCGATTCCCTGGCTAACATGTTTGTAACCTCTGTGGGCAAAACAGCTAACAAGTATGCAACCTATTCATTCTTCGAAACTTTAGCCATCTCTGCTCTTATCTGAAAATTAATTAAAAACAGACCCATCTCATCAGATTTTTCGTCGAATTTCGGAACAATTTGTGCCAACTGTATCTTTGGTCCGAGATCAACCTTTCTTCCTGACCCATCGTTGTGTTCAGAAGTTCTTTGCGATTGCTCTAATTTTTTAATTCTAGATGATGTTCTTGATCTTCTCTAGCCATACGTTCTATCCTTTCTTCTTGTCGAATTCTTTTTTCTTTTTCTTTCTCTTCTTTTTATCTCTCTTCTCTCGTTTTCCTATCTTCTATTACTCGGTCTAACATGAGTCTAACCTCTTCTTCCTTGTAAACTTCGCTTTCTAAAATAATTTTTTTAAGCTCTGGAATCTTCTTAGCAGGATCAACCTCCAACGCTAATTCGTCACAAATTTCCAACAAGTCTACCTTTCTAGCTTTTGCTAAATATGCCATCTTAATTTTAGATAAACCGAAACAAAATCAGAATGCTTAATTTCTAATTAATAGAACTCAGAAGTCTCCTACTTAAACTAGCAACAGAACTTTTAAGCCGGTATAATAATTTTTAATTAATAAAGCAATTCTAAAATCCACCTCTATCAAATTCTTAGTAAATTAAACAGTGTGCAACTTTTTAAACAAATTACATAAGTAAATGTGTAATTGCCACAACAATACGATTAAGATGACAAAAGATTTTTTTTTATTCTCAACTTTCAGAACTGTATTTTATTCAATAAACACATTTATTTCAAAACAATAATTAAATTACGCAATTAAAATTAAGCCAATCAAACAACATAAATACGAGAATTTTTCTTAATTCTCAAACCTTTTTATGCAAGCTTAACAAATTACTCGCAAAAAAAAATTAAAATAACCCACTTAATATTTTCATTTCTTTACATGAAAAGAGTAAATTTCAAAATATTCAACTCAATTTCTTTTTACCAATGAAAATAAAACTTTTATCTTTTACTCGATACTTATCAAGTTTTTATATATATTTTTTTTTTACATAAACTCAACAAACAAAACAGAATTGTTTATTTTTCCGTTTTAAACTCAATAACTTTTTTCTTTAAAAATAAAAAACAAATATCAAACCCACATTCGTTTTTCAATCAGAATCAAAGAACGAAAATATCATCTATTCTATTTTTAGAATAACTAAATAACAAATAAAGAAAAAAAAACAGAATTCATCTGCCTACCAACACTTTTTCTTTCGAACTTTGTAATTTTGGCATTGATCCAAATAACAAAATGGTAAGATTAGAAATTTTATTTTTTCAAAATCTCGTTCCTTTAAAGAATGAAGTTATACCATTTTAATATTAAATCATTTTGATTCAAAAGAAATACCATCATCATAATTATCCCCCAAAATATATAAATAAACTTTATTTCTTATTATTTCAACTTTAAGAACATACCTTAATATCTCTAAAATAAAATGCCTAAGAAAACAGTATTTTATAAAGAGAAAAGCTTAATTAAATAATTTTCAATATTATTCAATTTTATTTTGTTTGATGGGAATAAGTCAGTATATATCAGTACTTGAATTATGCCCAATTAACTCGCACTTTCTCTAAAGTTTGAAATTAATTTACGCAAGCAAATAAATTTAATTAATCCAGATTAAAAGAAATTTAATCGATAACAGATTTGATTCAAAGTACTAATAAATACAATATGTGGAACTGGCTTACTTGCTTATAGTTGCATCTTTACTTAGGAACATCACTGGTTCTTTTGCACCATGGAATATCGTACCGTGCTGCCACCAATTTTCCGCCTGTGATGTAGGAGATGATGGTTTACCTTTATAATAAGCACACTTTATAAATGAAGAGGCCATCGAGTGGTTTTCTTGATTTAGTTAACGTTCACAACACAGATTTACGTACACAAACAAAAAATATAATCAGGAAACAATTTTTTTATACATCAATCTAACGTCCAGTCACCTTCACCACCAAACCAACTCTCTGAGCGCTCACTCCCTTTTTTCGCTTCAAAGTTCGAAAATGCAGAACAATCTTTTATCATCAGATGACTACCGTCATCTATCGGTGAAAAATGTTAGTTTTCTGTAATGAGTTAGTTCTTTACACCCCCTTTATACTTAACCAATGAACTCCCAAAACCAATCAGGGAAGCGGCTTATCAGAATGAACCTAGAAAAAAAATTGAAGCAAATCGGATGATTCTATAAAGAGTTATCCCGTTACATACATACAGACATACATAACCGTCTGGCACATTAGCTCTCAGGCTTTGATAGCCTGTGTGCTAAAAACGGTTGAGTTCTAACACTTTGAAATTCTAGTGTGATTTACATTTTGAAATAATCTGATTTTTATCACGCGATAACACGCGTAATTATGGACGGATTTGGATATAACTTGGTGTGTACATAGTACACGCCAATGTCTCGACCGAGTTCGTTGGCCAACTTCATCCGCCATCTTATTTTGAAATGGCGGACATTTGAATTTGTTTAAAAAAAATTAATTTAAAATGAGGTACAAAAATATTCGAAATTAAAAATTTTTTCATATGTATTTGACCTTGATACAAAGATTACGGAGCATTTTAGGTAGCTTTCTTTACAAAAAGCTACCTATTGCAGCCGTTCGGAGGAAAGCGATTTCAAAAAATTTTGGTATATTTTCATCGATCATGACACCCAGACCCCGAAACCACCCTCCGTTCAAAATTGATATATATATATATATATATATATATATATCTGACCTATGTCACACTGTAACTCTTGTATTTATGAACCGATTTGGATGTAATTCGGTGTGTACATAGTACATACCAATGTCTCGACCGAGTTCGTTGGCCAGCTTCATCCGCCATTTTGTTTCAAAATGGCGGCCATTTAAAATTTTAAGAAAAATTTTAATTTGAAATGTGGTACCAAAAAATTGAAAAATGAAAAAATATTTTTTTTTTATGTGTTTGACCTTGATAAAAAGATTCTGGAGCAGTTTTTGTTTCGTCTATATCTTAAAAAATGGCTGAGTTATAGCATTTTGAATTTATAGCGTGGCTGACATTTTGAAACGCCCAGATTTTTGTCACGCGATAACAGGCGTATTTATGAACCGATTTGAATGTAACTTGGTCTGTACATAGTACATACCAATATTTCGACCGAGTTTGTTGGCCAGCTTCATTCGCCATCTTGTTTCAAAAGGGTTGCCATTTAAAAAAAAAGTAATTTAAAATTTAAAATGAGGTATTAAAAAATTGGAAAATGAAAAAGATTTTTTTATGTGTTTGGCCTTGATACAAAGATTCTGGAGCAGTTTTTGTTTCTGAAAATTTGTTCTTTTGTTTATATCTTAAAAAGTATAGCACATTGAATTTCTATCATGGCTAACACTTTGAAAAGATCTTGTATTTGTCTCGCGATACCACACGTATTCGCCTATTTCGATGGAAGAAGGAATGTGGATAGTATACATCAATATCTCGACCAAGTTCGCTGGCCAGCTTCATCAGCCATCTTGTTTCAAAATGGCGGCCATTAAATTAAAAATATATATATTTAAAGTGAGGTGCAAAGAAATTAGAAATAATCCTTGATATAAGGATTCAGGAGCATTTTTTGTTTGTCTTTATCTTAAAAAATGGCTCAGATATAGCAGTTTCAATTTCTAACGTGGGTGACATTTTGAAAAATCTGATTTTTTGCATGCGACAGCACTCGTATGTATCGACCGATTCCGATGTGAGTGAGCATGTGCACAGCAAGTACTAAGATCTCGACCAAGTTCACTGGTTAGCCTCATCCACCATGCTGTCTTAAAATGGCAGGCACTTTAAGAAATCGCCGAATTTGGCAGCGAAATATAAGTTACTTTAAATAAAAGCAGCTTGGATAAAGTTGACTAATTTTGCGAAATTCTCATTCATAATGATTTAGTATTGATAAAAATTAGTATTGAATCTCCTACATTCGGTTTCCACTTAATTGAGCTTCGTGTGTTTGAATAATATAAGTTGGCTTTTTTAAAATAAGGAATATGAAAGCTACCTCTTCCTCCCGGCACTGGCCGGAAGGACTTTTTTGTTTCGTCTATATCTTAAAAAAAGGCTGAGTTATAGCACTTTGAATTTTTAGCATGGCTGACATTTTGAAACGATCTGATTTTTGTCACTCGATAATACGCATATTTATGAACCGATTTGGATGTCTAAAGGCATGTGCATAGTACACAGCAATCTCTTGGCCGAGTTCGTTTGCTAGCTTCATCCGCCATCTTGTTTCAAGATGGTAGCCATTTAAATTGAAAAAAAAATTAAATGAGGTACAAAAAATTAGAAATTGAAAGGTATTTTTGTCTTTTGTGTTTGACTTTGATACAAAGTTACCGGAGCATTATTTTTATTCTTTTTATCTTAAAAAATGGCTGAGATATAGATTGGTTGTATTTATGACGGCCAATTATCTGCACGAGGGATATAGGCCTTAAGGAGGGAGTGCCCTTCGTGGGGGTCTTTCTAAGGGAACCTAACCCGTATTAACGCTTGGAAATCCAAAGTTCGAAGAAAACCACGAAAACTCCGAACGATTAGGCCGACGGGCGCGATTGGGATCGAACCCAGCACCTCCCGTCTACCAGCTTCGAGAGCAGAACCTCTCAGCCACTGGTGCACCCCCCCCCCCCCCCGCTGGCTGAGATATAGAAGTTTGAATTTCTAATATGGGTGACATTTTAAAAAATCAGATTTTTTGCCTGCGACAGCACTCGTACATATCAACTGATTCCAATGTGAGTGAAAATGTGGACAGGTATTACTAAGGTCTCGACCAAATTCTTTGGTTAGCTTCACCCATCATTTTGTTTTAAAATAACGGGCACTTCAAAATATCGCCGAATTTGGCGACCGAATATAAACCACTTTAAATAAACCCAGCTTCGATAAAGCTGACTAATTTCGCGAAATTCTCATTCATATTCAGCACTGACAAAAATTATTATTTAATCTTCTATAATCGGGCTCTACTAATTTGAGCTCTGTGTGTTTGAATAATATAAGCTTGCTTTTAAAAAATAAGGAATATGAAAGCTACCTCTTCCCCCCGGCACTGGCCGGAAAGACTTTTTCTCATTTAATCGTACATTTATCATTTTAGAAAATTTAAAATGCCAAATATCAGTAGAAAAAATTGTATGCTATGCTTTCAATTCTAAACTGATTTGTTTTTTAGAAATTCAATTATTATCTGTAATACAAATAAAAGTATAGTATGGTCATATTAATTACACTTTCCTACATTTGCTGTAGTTAAAACCATATGATGTGTTCCAGCTACTTAAATGTAAAATTACAGTTTTTCATGCCAGTTCGAGTTACTTTTGAGTGTGTTTCATTAATTTGTGTGTAACTTAGAGCCATTGCAGTCAAGAGTAATGTATACTCACATGGAAAAGGCAAGGGTGTGGGTATCCGAATCAAATCAATGTTTTGTGTGTAACTAGTACTCAGTAAGAAAACTCAGATGACCAAATCGTAGCGCACACTACTCAGTAGTTATTGAGAAAAAATGCAAGTTGGAATTTTTTTTTGATAATCTGTATATGATAATTTGTTTTAATTAATTCTCTTACAGTTAATTAAAAACTTCTAACTTGTGTGAAGATCTTGCACAGTTTTATAAAACACATGAATAATAATATATATAAACTCTTGGACAAAATTTTGTTACATATAATAAATGAGTATTAAATATTAGAGTAAAATTCATGTCAGTGTACGTGGCGTCCCAGCCGTATCCTCCCATAATGTGAGTAGGCATGGAGTCTCATTCTTGTCTTCACTTGAATTTTTAGAATTATTTCTAATGGTCAGAAAAAAACTTTGCATACCATTGGATTCAATAAGTTTCAAAGAATTTTTTAAGCCAATAATGAAAAACAAAATCTTTTTTTTTTTTCAAAAAAATGTCATTCATGTCTCTCCTTAACCATTTAAAAGGAAGTGGCTACATGATCCAGACACCTAATCTTAATTCTAAAACTCACAAATGGCTTCAAAAATATATTAATAAAACTTTGCTTTTGTAATGAATGTGCAAAATAGCGAGTTTTTATTTTCTAAGAAATTAGTTTGAAAATTCTGGTGTCAGTCAATTATTTCACCATTTTAGGAACAGAGTTTTCTTGCCCCTGAAAGGGTGTGTTTTGTTTGTGAACACACACAAAAAAATAAAGTTAAATTTCTTTTTTCGCAATAACTTCTGAATAGTGCGGGCTACGGCTTGGTCATACAAGGTCTCTTACTCAGTACTTATTAGACACATATATATTTTTTTTTTTTTTTTTTTTTTGAATACCCCACACCCTTGCCGTCTCCTTGTCTGTCATTTTTTTTTTTTTCAGTTTTATCGTTTTTACTACTCGCATTCCATATATGGTCCAATATTTTCTTTTTGATATCGATAACATTTTATAGAGTCGAAATGCAGTTCCTTTGTTTATCCGCCTCTTTCTATAACTGAGCTGTTATTAACACGATAAAATTTCGGTATTCGGACTTTCTGCTATTATGTTTTATTTGTGATGTAATTTCAATTTAATATGTGAAAATATCACATAATCTTACTGTACTATGTTTTTTTTCTAACAATAACTGCATTAAATAAAATTAATTCACACTAGATGTAAACTTACTTTAGTACATGTGCTGAAAGCCTCTCCGTTTAAGGATGATCAGATTCGTCGCTAATAGATCTATTAAAATATCAGATACCAAAATGTCAAGAATTTTTAGAACAGTTCTGAATTAAAACTGGTTATCATTTACCGCTTTCTCTTCTTGAAAAAAAAAAAAAAATCCTGCCGGCTCAACTTACACGCGGAGATAGATTTCAAGTTAAATACTAACTTCGCGAACAAAAACTAAATCAAGATTAGGGATAAACACAGTGTAATTTTATCTTGCCGTTTATGACGAGTTTTTGATTTCATTTTTCTAATATACACGTATACACACACGTATATACTCGTATATGGAATATATTTAAAAATGACGAAAGCAAATTTTGATAAGCTCAAAATGTTGAAATATGCCAATATTTCCATAATCAGGTTTTTTTTATCATGCTTCAATACGTTTTTCCAAACTTGCATGGCGTTACATATTCACATGTGACGTCCATTATATTTCCAATACGAAATCTTAGTCTTGAAAACGTATGACGTAATATTCATTTTTTTTTTCAATTCGTCAAACTATTTCATTTTTTTTTCATTTTTTTCACGTGGAAATCTTACAGTAGAAAAGTAATTGTTGTGGTGAGAATTCTATTGCTTTTTTTTTTTTTTTAATTGTTGACAACTGCTATAATGAAAAATATATATTCTTGACTGTCATTGTTCTGTAAGAGCTGTTTTTATCAGAATTATGTTAAGGCGGTATTCAAAATTTTTAGCCCTCCCCATTTCCACCCCCTTGGGTCGATTTTGCCCAATTGCAATTCCTACCGAGATATTAACCATCTCAATGTGTTTGGTGAGTTTGAAGACGATCTGTGTATAATTGCGCCTTTTATCGTCCGGACAAAATTTAGTACAGACACACATACATATATATAGCATATATATATATATACATATATGTATTGCAATTCGGAAGTCTCATACACCTTTAAAATGCACTAACATATTTCGCGTATGGTTCTTCAAAAGCTAAAAAAAAATATCTACCTTAAATTTATGCTGAAAAAAGAAAAAAATCAAAATTTGAAACTTTCCACTACTTTATTATATAAAAAGATAAGAATAGGAAATCCCATACCAAACAATTTTAGTAAAATTTGTGACATGACAGATACCAATATTGTTATCGTTAATGCAAGTATAAATTATTATTTTATATGAAGATTTTTGGCAATCCTATATTATGAAAGCGTTTTAGAAAATATTAACCCTTATTTTACATAGGTGAGTTATGACTTAAATATTTCTTGAAGTAATTGTATTTCTTCCCCTTTTTATGCTACGTCGAATCTTGGCATCAGCAGATTCTGTTTCGGCGATTTATTTGATGGGTACAGATTTATGTAATCCCACAATCTAAAGGAGTTATATTTTCCTAAAGTGAATATTTTTGTTTTACTTTTCACATATTTTAAGATTATTTTTATAAATACAGATTAAATAAAAAGTTATGTGCATGCATTAATTTTATTTATTTTTTATTATTATTATGAAATATGGATTTTTTAATATGTATATATATATATATATATATATATATTTATTTATTTACTTTTTAACATTATTTAATTTTTTATCGTCTGAAATATGTAATTTAGATATAATCAAACGTATCTAATTTTTGTATCATCTGAAATTTTAATTTAGATATAATCTAACGTATCTTATAACACTCATAATTCTAAAATAATTTTTAAATTACAATCCACATTATGCGATGTTTATTATCACAGGTTCGGCAACGCCGCGGCGGGCGGGTCAGCTAATTTACGTATAAAATTTACTGAATAAATGTATGCAGCTATGTGATATAAGCATATTTTTCAAATGTATTACGCTATGAAAAGTGATTTTTAATATAGAATATCCATGAGCATTTTAACTATAGCTTGTATAAAAATATTTACCATTCTTTTGGCAGTTTTTTACCGCTAAAAGTAATGTTGTAGCTTCCAAATACCAATGCAAAAATGCTATTTAAGTTATTAGTAAAATGTAAAATTAAAAAAATTATATTATCTCATTAACAGTTGTCTACATTTTGAAAAACTGATATTTTTATGTCTGTAAAAAGTATTGAAATTAAGAAAAAACATGTCTTATGAGAATTTAAAGGCCCAGTGGTGTAGTGGTCAGGGCATCTGACTACCGTACCGCAGGTCGAGAGTTCGACTCCCGACTGGGCAAGGATCGCTCAGCCTTTCATCCCTTTGTGGTCGATAAAATGAGTACCAAGCTTGCTTGGGAACTAAGCACCGACGGTCTCGCGTTAGACTGACACCTGGCCGGGATGCATGCTAATAGTACCTTAGGGCCCAGGGTCAAGAACACAGAGATGGGCACTGTCGGCCCAGATCCTTGATGGATTGTATAGCCACATAGTTAGTTAGTAGTATGAAAATTTCGTATAATTAATTATTCTATACTTCATGATAACATAAAAGGGTGATAGAAGATTATACAATAATATTTGCGAAGAAGTAACATAGTTTAGCGTAAAAATTTATGTCTATAACGATGATATTTCTCCTTCCGAGAAAAGTCTGTCTCAACCAGATTTCATGACCTACATGAAGACTGGATACTCAATATTTTAGAAGAAAGTGTTTGCAGTTTGGAAATTGTCACTAACTGACTCAATTAAATTGTCACTCAATTAAACAAATCTCATCATTTATTTGAAAGTTAAATTTCAATGCATAAGCGAAGAAATGAAAATTGATTATAAATAGCAACTGGTGTGTAAATTCCATTTTAAGGATTATGAAGTGTCTCTCTCTCTCTCTCTCTCTCTCTCTCTATATATATATATATATATTTATTTAAAAATAAGGTAAAAATGAAAAGGAATTGACAAAGTAGAATATTATAAATTTATTGGATATGGATCTTAAAAGAAAATAATATCTACCGTATATATATAAATTCCTAATGAAACGAATTTATGAAACGGAAGTATGAAACGAAATATGAATCGACTGATTAAGTTTCACGGCGATTTCTCCTAAAATATGGAATACTTTGCGATGAAATGAACACCAAAAATCAATATTGATCCGCAGATTTCAAAACTGGTATTAGAATTTTTAAATTCGAATTAGTTTTCGAAATATTAATTTTTTTGTAATTTTATATACATTTTTCTAATGATGTCAACTCAAATTTTAATCCAAGAGATATTTTATTTTATACATTTCAGAAAAGGTTGACATGGTAACCCGGCTATTGTTGTTTATTTGATAATAATTGTTTATTTACTTTTATTTCTTTTTACAAATTATATAAATTATTTTGTTCTATGATTATTAATTATTTTTTTTTATATTTCTTTTAGAAAATAATAGAAAATAATTAAGAAATACAGTACTACTTAGTTATTCCGTCGACCAATTTCGCCAAATTATATAAATCGACAAAACGCTCGCCAAATGATACAAATTGACATAATTTTTATTTTAAATAACGAAAGAACAAATAAATTAGTATAACATTAATAAATATACGAATAAAACGTCAAAATAAAAATCACTTGATGACGTAAACACATGTAACTTATTTAAAGACAAGTGAATGTGACATTTACGATCAACCAGTATTGGCATTTAATCTTATAGTTCGGCGATAGATTTTTGTTCTTCGAGATATCTAAGGAATACCAAAAATGCATATGTAACTGGTATTTGAAAGCGGAGTTTTCGTCAAATTTTCATAAAAAAATAAAAATCACACCAAACATGTATATCTGTAACCGTGTATATCTGTAACCTGTATAACCGTATCTGGCCAAATATTACCACTCGAAAAAAAAAATGCTAACTGGCGAGTTGAAAAAAAGCTATTGGCGAGATTTGCATCCTGCTAGCGTAACAGTACCTAGAATTCTTTACGACCATGACAAATTTTATGTAGTTTTATTCGAAAAAAAAAAATTTTTTTTGATTTTTTAATCAAAATGGAAAACTTACGGTCCCATATTGGCGCGATTTTTTTTTTTTTTGACGCCAATGTCATATATGGAATGGGCACATAACTGGCGCCAAAGTATCGTTATTTTGCTTCATATGGTAAGCCAGATGTTGCTGTTTATGCTGTTGATGCGTTCCCCAAATTGGCGTCGTTAAAAAATCAACGTCAAAATGGAACGTATCATCCTGCCAAACTTTCATATGAACGGCGAAGGGATCAGACCGTATTTGTTTATGGTAGTTGATGACTTGAACTATTATAATATAGATGAAATGATGGCGATAGAATAATATTTGACGACTTATCACCTGTATCTGGCTAACATTAAAGTACCAAAATGGCACCTAGAGTATAAAAAGTGAAGTGGCCCGCCTGGAACTGTGGATGATAGTCACATTACTTAGGCTATTGTTATAGAGATTGTTTTAAAATACCGGGAGACAAAGACTCTTATACTTAATTTATTTAATTTAGCTTCTTTTCAAATGTTTAACTGATCCTCTTTAATCAAAAAAGAAAACAACCATTGGATGTCTTAACATCAACTGATTCGCCCTTAAATTTTTGCAATCAAAGGAAATTGAATGGAAACCCGTTTACAAGGAGATCTGCACAGCTTTTTTTCAGTATAATTAAATCTTCTCTAATATTTTTAAAACCCATCAGATTAGCGTGTTTTTAAGTTCTGCGGTGTCTGAATGGGGGTTGGCGAGCGTAGCTTGCAGGAGGCAAAGCCCCCTAGTTTCTGATATAAATTACTGATTGAAATTAAATTAAAAGGTTGTAAATTTAGCAAAGCAAATATTTGAATAAATTAAGTGAATAAATCTATAATAATTTAATTTATACTTGATGTGAAAAGAATTACTAAATTTAGCATCACAATAACAAATAATTTCTTTTAATCTGTATTCCTCATTCAATTATTTTGCACTTTCAATAAAATATGCTAATTTAATTTACGTAAAACACCAATTTCAATAAAAATCCAAAAGCTAAGTTATTGTTTTTTTTTTTTTTTTTTTTTTTTTTTTTTAACGGTTATTATCTCTGCTCTTCAAATACATGCAAAATATTCATTCGAATATTAAGAAAAAGTATACGAAAACGCTTTACATATAGTATATAAATAAGTTATATTACTGTGTGTAATTGCGATGTGTTTTACATTATATCGATGAAACCAGTTAACATTCTCTAAATTATTTGAATATTCTAAAACAGGGATATGGTCGTTAGCATTTCTAATAATCATTATAAACTTTACAACAAGTATTTACCTTTACAGTGCTAAATTGCATATTATGTTCATCGAGTGACCATAATAATTATACGTAACACGGCAAAAGATATTAAATTCCGCTTGAATACATGTAATACCAAAATTGTAAATTTTGCAGTTACAAGGCATATATAATAAAAACATACACTGTTAAAAATTTTGCAGCATTCTGGCAGGTCATTCGACCGTTTTTTGAAAAAACGGTTTCATAACAATAATTTAACTATATTCTGACCATAAAATGGCCAATAATATGGTCAGAATAGTGTTAAAATTACGGCTGTGTAACCGTTTTCGGAAAAAACGGTCAAATGACCTGCCAGAATGCTGCAAATTTTTAACAGTGTATAGTATTCATTGATCTGAGACCACAGTTTAATGAAAATTTCATAAAATATACTAATACGCTAATTAAATTCCTTTGAATTAAAAATCTTCATTTATGTATCTAGACTTATGCATAAAACTCGCACAACTACTAAAATGACTTTTCCCGCTTAAGCAAATCACGCTTTTACGGATTAAAACATATTTTTACCTTTTAATGTAGTTAAGAAGTGTGTATCGTTTTGGTATGTGTGTTTGCGACTGTCCGAGCTGTAACTCGGATCTGTCTGTTCAGATTACCATCCACTTCGCCTACGGTTTTGATGTTTAATATGGCTAGTTCAGCGTTAAAAATAAAGTGTGTAGCATTTATAGTTCGTTTACAGAGACATTCAAGAGTATTGGCCTATTGGGAAAAGTCGTCTGAGGTGTATTTTATGATGTTACACTACACTATTTCAAACATACTAAAATTAATGTATGTCACTGAGGTGCACTATGATGACAGTTTATGATGTACATAGCTCTCATCATTCACTTACAGAGGAAAAAAAATGAATTTCGTTATAGTTCTGGGTATGAACTGTAATGGCTGGAAATGCGTTTTCAGTTGTAACAAGTGGTTTTAAATTTAATTATTCATATTTTTAATTAGTTCAGTTCGGTTGCAATTTTCTCAATGCGTTAGAAAGTGTGTAATTTCTTATGCTTGACGCCTGATTTATCGCTCTTGTTTTAATTGAGAATGATTCAGACGTAAGTCAAAATAATTTTTAGATAAAGATGTATTGCTTAAAGTATATTATTTACTTTCGTATGAGCCCCATTACATCTGATTGTGGAAGAGTCTTAGATTGTAGAATTACGGCTCCGTAAGCGTAAAATCGGACAATTGATCGATTTTTGAGTTTTTCAGTATACCTAATTCATTTTTTTTTTCGACTTTACGTTTAATTCTTTACGAGAATTAAGCACAGTTTTATTTTTTTGCTTTATCGTTTTCTTGTGCATTTTACTTGGGTATATAGCTATGTGGTATTAATGTTATTTTTGGGGAAAATTGCAATTTCCATTATCGTCAGTTCAATGATTTTATGAGATACAATGAAAGTTAGAATATTACTTTAAATTAGAATAAATTTACTTTTGGTTCAAGTGACTTATAATAGTTTATCGTGAAAATATATTAACGATAATTTAAAGGATTTTTTCCCCAAGGCTCCTCTAATTATAACTTCAGAATCAATTATGTCTCACTGAAATTTTGGAAGGACCGCTTCACGTCTGTCATTCTAGTGTATGATCAGATTTCCAAAATGACAATTAGTTTAGAAAATAATATACAAAATACCGTGACATAAGAAAAAATACAGTAAAAATTACTATTTACATAATATTTTTTTTAAGCAAAGAAAATCTAGAATGACTCATATCGACTTAAACTTACACTATGTGCAAAATTACTTAAAAGATGAGACAGTATTTAAAAAATGTTAAATTACTTTAATACCTTAGTACTTTCAACTATAAAATCATAGTCTTTGTCAGAGGAATATAAAAAAATACAACAGTTATTAACGTCTAATATTCAAAGTCCAGTAGATGGTGACGAAAGGAGTGAAAGTGGAAGTTAATTTATAAATCTGGAAAACATTGGGAAAATAAAACATGTATTTAAGGAAGTGGAAAATTACTCGTTTATCAATACTCGTTTATTTCGTCTATAAATTAACTTCCACTTTCACTCCTTCCGTCACCATCTACGTGGACTTTGAAAATTAGACGTTAATAATTGCTGTATTTCTTATATTCCTCTGACGAAAACTATTTTTTTATAGTTTAAAGTACTAAGGTATTAAAGTAATTTAATATTTTTTTAAATACTGTCTCATCTTTTAAGTAATTTTGCACATAGTGTAACTTTAAGTTTAGCTTTTAAAGATGGATTAAGCATTTCTATTTATTTATTTACTCTTATCGACTTTTTGCACCCTTTAAAGATTATATTATGCATTCACATAAATAATTATTACATTATTTATATATAAAAGAAATAAAACTTAGATCCAAATTTAAGAAAGATCAAATACAATAAACTCCTATTCTAAAAAAAGTCACATTCATCAAGATGAAATACTTCTTTAAAATTAATGACACAATTTTTTATGTGCTTAAATTCCGTTTGAACTCAAATAAATGCCGGTAAATAAAAATAAATACAGAAATTGAATTCAAATAATTATGCTCATAGGACTTCTAAGTAATTTTAATTGCGGATATTTTGCCATATATTATTTTTTTTTTCTACAGAAAATTCAATTGCACTTAACTTTCTTACATTTCTATCAGATAATTAAAACACACTGTAATAATGTCCTCTTTTTTTAGGGTTCCGTACTTAAAAAGTAAAAACGGAACCATTACAAGATCACTCCTGTGTCTGTCTGTCACAGCCCTTTTACTCGTAAACGATGCAACGTGGAAAGTTCCAATTCGGGGAAGTAATAAAGACTATTGACCCACATATTTACAGATTAATAAATATTCATAAATATATTTAGGGAAAATGTAGAGGGGCTAATTAAGTTACTTGAAAAAAAAAATATTTTCTTTGTATATCGTGTGGGGTATCGTGTGAGAGTTTTCGTAACGCTGAAATCAAAAATATATTTCATTTAATTTTAGATATTATATTTTCAAAGTTATGGTGGAAAATGTAGTGCAAAAATATGTCCCCCCTCCCCCCCGTCTAACTCCGAATCTATTGAAACTAAAATTATGAAAAAATTAGAGGTAGTATACATTACTTTAAACCTTGCAGGAAAACTATAGCGATTACCCTAGGTCACATAGTTTTTGGGAAAATCGCATTTTTCCATTACACTCAAATTTCGATTTACGGGGTTCAGCAAAACGTTGAGCAGAGCTGGAAGCCGCTATCGTAGCAAAAGTATAAATGCATTTTTGATCATGAATTTCGGAAAAAAATCGTCCGTAATTAGCCGAGATATGAAACCTTAAAGACACGGACGGTTTGGACATACATAATGACAGGGACGGCGTACTCTATGCTCCATCGGCTTTTAAAGCCTAGATAACAAATTTTAAGGATATATTTATGTAATGGAATGCCCAGTAGCAGTATAAAAGCAATAAACGTCAAATTGTTAAAAACAGACTAATTTAATGAGAATTAATCACATAAATACTGTGGGATTCGCGACTAGTTTCAATTGAGTGGCTCTCTCAGTACACCTACTATGTCTTTAAAGGTTAACTAAAAACCTATATGAATTAACAAATATACAGAATACCTATATTTGCTATTATTTAGGTTCCATATATCTTTGAACTTTCATGTTATATCCATTTATACGTTTATAGTATACCGAGTGCAAAGGAAAGTCCCTTTAAACTGAAAATACTTGTGAACGGAGAGAGCTACAGCTATGCAAGTGAGGTAACGGTAAAGTATAGCGACTAAGCCCGATTTAATGAAAACGACAGCAGCGCCCCTAGTGGCGAAATTTGGAAGATAGCCACTGCAAATCGAAAACGAAAAGAGATAGAGCAAACTTTCCAGTTAGAAAGTTTTAGAGCATCAATTAATTAATAGAATACGACATTTGGTTTACATGGATAAGATAAATCTTCGCCTGTTTACCCAAAAATGTCCGAAATCGATGCACTCCATTTTGTGTAAACGTTTGAATGGAACAGTCAGAAGTATGAAGAAATACGCACAATTTATGCTATAAATACGTACTTATCTCAATACATTTTGATAACATCACATCCCCCCTCCCCAAAAAAAATGTCTCACAGTGATAAAAAGTTAATATTTAGTATGTTCGAAAAGCTCGCCATTGCTCACGATACACGTTTGTATTCGTGAGAGTAATTCTGCATGAAAATTTCTCAGCATAGAACGTCTATTGCAAGCCTCTTCAATACAACGACATAGATTTAACCCTTTCAAGGGCAGTGGCTAGACGGTGTAGCCAGCTAATTTTAATTCCAAAACTGACAAGTGTCACCAAGAATATTTTGACAAAATTTTGCTTCTGTAATGAAAGTGCAAATTAGCGGGTTTTTGTTTTCGGAGAAATTCGCTTGAATATTTTGGTGTCAGTCAATTATTTAATCAGTTTACGAACTGAATTCTTCTGCCCCTGAAAGGGTTATTCTAAAATTTTAAATGCATTGGAAATTGAATCTTTACAGACATTACAGCACAATACAACGTCACATTCTGCAATTGTGCCCTGCTACATTTCCGGAATGTGAATAGGCAAAGTAGAATCGTCGCTCATCGATTTGGGATATTTTTGTGTATGCAGACGACGATTTATCTTATCCGTGTGAACCAAACGTCGTTTCGTACTAATTAATTGATGCTCTAAATCTTTCTAATTGGAAAATTTGCTCTACCTCTTTTCGTTTTCGATTTGCAATGGCTATCTTCCAAATTTGGCCACTAGGGGTGCTGTTGTCGTTTGCATTAGGTCTGGCGTAGTCGCTTTACTGTACCGTCACCTCACTTGTATAGCTGTAGCTCTGTCCGTTCGCAAGTATTTTCAGGTTAAAGGGACTTTCCTTTGCACTCCTGCATACTATACAGCTATACCCAACTCTACGTTGTATAGTTTTTACAAAGTCTTAGTATTCTTTTAGCAACGGTATTTTTTTAATAATACACTTACTAATTCATATATTATTGTACGGAACCCTCTGTGCGCGAGTAATACTCGCACCTGACCGTTTTTTTTTAGAATAAAGAGTGATGTTCCCGTGAATCATGACTGTTGTATCAATATAAGAAGACCGTGGAAATAAAAATATTTAATTATATAATTCAGTTAAAAAATTATATATTTATATTTTTTTCCCTGATCAAAAAATGATTGAAAAACCGTTAGGATATCATGCCAGCTATCCGATTTTTGCGAAAATTAATACAGTTTTGTGACGCTGGCCTATATCCTATTATGCGCATAGAATCTCAGTTGCAAGCACAATTTATACACTATGGTGTTCATTCTTACATGCACCACTGTAAAAAAATCACTGTATCTTTACAGCAAAAATTGCTGGCAATATGGGTGCCAGCAAATTTTGCTGTAAATTTACAGGAATTTTCTTTTTTACGGGTAAACAGCAAACTAGTAAATTTACAGCATTTTTTACAGTAATTTTGTTTATTAGATTATACAAAAAAATGTATTTTTCAGCATATTTTGCTGTCAATTTTACAGCACTTTAACAAGGTAACTGTAAATTTTTTTGCCTTTATTATTTATTTTATTTTATTTATTATTATTATTATTTGTAGGTATGCATTTTCTCCCCCCCCCCCGGCCTTGCAATGTTTATTTACTTTGAATTTTTCTTTTTTTGTGTGCTATGAGACATCTTTTAAAAACTAAGGGCACTATAAGTGTTATCTTTATTTCTTCTTATATCATTGCTTTAATAGCATTGTTATATAATAAATTCTGTTACACACATGTAAGATACAAATTTAGCACCATAAAGCAAAATAAATAAAATAAGAAAATACACCGAAAAAAGCAATAAATTGGAAATTTTAAACGATTGTAACTCATTGTTGTAAAGAATATTCCTTATGTCAATTTCAAATATACTGCGAATAACGTACATTGAGAACATTCAAAATATTTAATTTTAGCATCTAGTGCTAATTTTTTTTTTATTGTTAGATAATTATCAAAAATAAAATGCGATCTGCTGCTTTTTAGTGCTGCGATAATAGTAAGCAAACTTTTGGAATATTTTATGGATTAATAAAATAGTGTATACAGCTTCCACATAATAAATGATTTTAATATTACATATAAAAAGTGAAAAGAAATGCTCATAAAAAACTAGCATCTATAAAATCTGAATAACTCCTACGGAGAATCAGACCATCGGTCGTAAGATTGTTTTTGAAAATTTAATAAACTATAATAATACATTAAATAAATAAAAATATTTAAATTAGTACAAAAAGCGAGCTTAAAGCTTTTGGACAATAAAAAAATATTATATAATTAGGAGGTAAAGTTATTAAAACTAAGGTTAATAATTTTAGTAAGGTATATTAAAATTTAAACGATAAAATGAAATTCTGAAAAATATATAATAGCAAAACAATGCAAAAAATCTAAAGAATAAAGAAGATTTATTTTTTAATCTGATACTTCGACACATAAGTAAATAATAGCTAAGTCTAACGATGAAAAATAACTTTTTCAAATCTAAATAGGAAAAATTCTCTTTTGTTACAATTTAAGACAAAATATTTAATTCTTACACAACTGATTCAAAAGCCATTGTCAGTCAACGTTTATATACATTTGCTCAAATACAAAATTTGTACCTTGCATTATATAGGAGAACTGGTAGATTTAATAGTTATTAAATCAATCATCCGAATAAACATAAAAATAAACTTACCCTGAATTTTTGAATTATATAATCCAGTATTGTATTTAAGTATCCAAAATTGCCATTTTGAATTCAATAATAAGCACATAATTCAGAACGACGCTAACACTCTTAAGAAAGTAAAGCTAATAATAACCTGCTTTGGCTTGAAGCTACAGTGCAGGTGGATATCTCATCTGGAATGTTGTCCGGGCCGTCTTAAAATAACAGCAGTTTACTGTAAATCAATACTGAAGTTAAAAAAAAAACGCTGTATTTCAGCGATTCACAGGAAAATCAGCTGTAATTTTCCCCGTTTTTTTACAGTGCACAAACAGGCAGACACAATCCCCAAAACAAACCAAAGATCTCATGATCCGAAAGTGTAAAACAATATAAACATTCCGGCATACATACACATCTGCATACATGAGGCATTATCATATAATATTGACTTTTAAGTCCCTGAATAACAATTTTTTATTTTAGTACATATTCTTGTGTTTCTTTTTTCAATTCCTAGTATTAGTTCACACTCTCCCTATATTTATTTATTTATACAGTAGGACCTCTATTTAACGAACCTCTATTTTGCGAACTTTTACTCGGAACCAAGAAAATTTTGCAAATTTCTTCGTAAAATAACCTCCAAATAGCGAAGTGTATTCTCTATATAACGAACTTTTCCTTGGGATCTAATTTTTTTTCTCCCTATTTCTTAAAATATTACTGGACATTTCAAACTTATTCTTTCTTTTAACACATTTTATGATGATCAATGGCCATGAACAGGTCTTATCAGGCACCCAACTCACCGAGAGCAGTAAAATCGTTGTGATTTTTTGCTTTCCATCCAAGACGAGCAAACTTTCAATATCCCCTTCTAACCCTCAATGGAGCTACCCCGTGTCCTTAAACTATAGTTTCCTGTTTTCTAGATTGTTGATCATGATCAATCGTGTCGATAATTTCGGTTCTTGTAGCTCGAAAATGTCAAAGCAAAAGTGCTTGAGCATCAAAGAAAAAAAAATTATTCTTGATGAGGTGGATGAAGGCATTAAGAAAAAGAATACTGCTTTAAAATTTGGTATTCCTTGTCAACCATAATAAAAAAAACGTGATTTTAATGTAAAATTATTTTTTTTAACTGAAAATACAATGTATTTCCAGACAATGTTTTGTTTCATTCTTATTTCCCTTGCAGATTTCTTTTTGGTGGGTAAAATAAGTAAAACAAATAGATATAATTTATAAAAAAAAGTGTGACTAATTACTTTTTTTTAATTATATTTAGTGTTTATGGACTTAAAATGTGTTTTACGTAGTTTAAAGCATTTTAAAAGGTGACTCTCTATTTAACGAATTTTCCATATAACGAACTTTTTTTCGGGATTTAGCAACTTCGTTAAATAGAGATCCGACTGTATATCTTGTTCAAATTTTCAATCGTTAATAAAATACGTATTATTAATCCTATCAAGGTGAAATAAAATTTTTTAAACTTGTACTGGATGACAATTGAAGTTAATACAGATTTTTCAAATATTAATGCATTAATTAAATTTTAATTAATTAATTTTAGTTTTATATGGAAGACAAAATGGCGGCCATTTGTTATTGAACAGCACTTAATGCATCTTCATATCTATAAGGGGGTTACCATAGGAGGGACACTGTTCTGTTGCCAAACACCGCCAAGTTTGTCATCAACTTGGTGATATATCACCAAATTTGGCGACCAAAATGAGTCGCCAAAAGTGACGCCAACTTGGCGATATCGCCAATATTTCGCCAAATTCTCATAGACTTCCATTGTAAAACTACTTGCTTTTATAAAATCAACAAATTGAGATATTTTAATGCAACAAAAACTAATATTAGCTTAAGGGATTATATTAAATTTTTCTTTGGTGACCTAAGTAGGAAATGACTTTAAAAACAAAAAATTTATACTACTTGTTATTTCTTATACTTGAAAGCATCCCATTATTGCATGATAGTACAACAATATTAACGAGATAAATAGGTTTTGGACGATGTTGTGGTCCAAATATACCACGAAAGTCCCAAACGTCTCCTGGTGCTGATTTTTAAGTTTAGAGCTGTCTCTATAAAACTTTTTCAATAAAAGTAATTCGATGTAAATTTTTCCAAAACTAGGACTATTATTTTATATAAATATGTAGCACAAAAGTAACCTGCAAACATTCTTACGTTTGAGGTTTTTTTTTTTTTTTTTTTTTTTTTTTTACTTTCTTTACCTCTGTCCTTAGATTATAGATTCCTTATTGTCGTTCCTGATAAAAGTATATCGAAAATCACTTCAGATGCAGCCACATAATTTTTTCAAATTTTTCTCATGCAGAAGTATGCTAGAGAAAGAAAGGCTAAATTTCTTTGACAGGAAATTTACTGCAGAGTTTAAATCAGCTTTTAAATATCAATTTCAAGCATTGTGGCTTTATAGGTAGTCTTACCGTCCCCAAAAGTTTATTCCTGCACTTTTCGATTTTTTTTTTTTTTTTTTTTTTTTTTTTTTTTTGTTATCCAATGTAAATAACAGTTGCTAAAAATCAATTAACATTGTGGCGTTCACTTAGTCTTAACATGATTTGCCTAAAAGTAGGCGGTAATTTCCCTTATCGTTCCTTTTTTTTCCCTTACCGTCCCTTCCTTAACATCCCAAAATTCAAAAATTCCCATTATTCAAAAATTTTGTTCTAAAAAAGCTACATTGTTATTATTTCTTATTTGAATGTTCTGTAGGTCCCATGCAAATTCATTATAAGTAAAATTTAGAAGAAAATGTCAAGGAGATGGTAAGGAAAATTAAACCCGCAAGATAAACTTAAACCTCAGTTAAATAAAAACATCGTCGCTCCTGACCATTTTTTTTTAATCCTTAAGCATTTGTCTATCAGTTTAAAATGTTATTTTATTAATTTTAATTTCACCAGATTTTTATTCCTGAAAGTTAATTTTTTTCTGAATGCCTCACATACATATAGAATCGTCACACAATTGCAAAAGTTGATTAATGGACATCAAAATGTTAACTTATACCAAAATTTATATTTCTGATCTTTTATAATCATTACAATTTTTTTCCTCATAACATATATGCCCTAAAGTAATAAAACTATTTTTATTTCTGAAAATTCGATCCCATTTTTTAATGCGCATTAAGAAAAACTCGAAAAAGGAATAGTTATTAAAATGAAAAGTACATATAGAAGGAATTTTATCATATCCATATATTAACCCTTTATCTACTGATGGTACTTAAAAGTACCAATCACTTTAAACTTTCATCCCATAGTGAATATTACTAATATTCTAATGGTACTTTGCAAAAACACTCTTTTAACTCCACTTTTTCAGGATAATTAGCAGTAGGGCATTTCCACGAGCAATTGTCGTGTAAGTCACATTCTATGATTTTGACTACCAGTATTTTAGAACGGGAAAATGGGACTTATTTTATGGGAGCTATCTCATTAATTGAAAAAGGCGAAGCAAACTTTTATAAAATAATGGTGACCAACAAGCATAGTATGTGACTTACACGACAAGTGCTCGTGGAAATACCCAGTAGTAGTTCTAGGTTCATTATTTTAGCGATGAAGTAGGCTATCTTTGAAACGACCGGTGTGTTTTGTGCCGATATTTTGTACAGATTGTCACGCTTGTCTTTTTATTGCAAACATAGTAAACAACATAAGATAAGTGTTGTTGTTTTTTTTTTTTTTAATGTGTTCATTATGATTTGAGAATACAATTTGACTAGTTATTTTAAGTAAAGGGTGTATGTATTTATTTAACAGTAGAATTACCCGGCGGTACTTTAAGTACCGAGAGTTCTCTGGCTTTTGGAGAAAAAACTCTTTTTTACTTTTTGTCAGTATAGTTATCCATCCTAAGAAAACTAAAAAAAAGGAAAAGGAATTGAAAGACTATAACTCCAAATTATTCAAAATTAAAGGAATGTACTACCTTTCAGAAATATTTATAGTTACATTACATTTAAAAAATAATGTAAAAAAAAAATACTCACTTATACAGACATGACAACATGGAAATTTTAGGATGGATTTAAAGAGTATACTACAGAGATAACACAACAGCATTATCAACGTTTAATCTGAAGCAAGATATCGCCATAATAACTCAAAAATCACAGCCAATACTTCGCATTACTACACGTACACAATCAGGGAATCATTAAAAATTTTAACTTAAGAAAGAACCACGTGTAATAATATTCTGATTACAATATACCCCGGACCTGGTATAATACACTAAATATTTGTGACGATTTTGAAGCATAATCATAGTACAACAACTTCTACCCCCTCCAAATAAACAGATGCGTTATTAATCATTAAACAAACGATCATAGAGAAAATTGACGATTTAAATTTTTTCCTATCCTGATGATGACTGTAGTATCAGTCGAAAGCACTCTGGTGTTAAGTCGTGAAAACTTTTAACATCTACAATTTTTTTATGTATATATATATATATATATATATATATATATATATTAGGGTGGTCCTTAAAAAATTAACTTTTAAAATTTCTATGGGGCACGCTCCTGTTTTGTTCTATGTATAAAATAAAGATTTCCACAAAAATTTCAAAATTTTAAACATGTTTTAAGTGTCGCTAACAAGGTTTGAAAGTTTTAAAAAAATTAAAAATTGACATATTTTGTAATCTAATAATCAATTATTAATAGAAATCGATAGTAATTGCCAAATTTAGTCCTGCTATGAAATTAGGCTGTAAAGACTGCCATTTGTTTCAAGTTTCAACATATTTACGCAGTCTATTGTCCAAACACAGACAGGAGTATTTCATATCTACACTCTATTTCACCTCAACTTGGCAGCATTGTGAAGGGTAGAAACAGTAACATACCGCCTTGAAAAATAGCTCTCCGTTATTTTTTAATCTTCAATTGCTAAAATGCGTAGGAATTTATAAGATAATGTTTATAAATTATAGAATTTGATTTATTTATATTCGTAAAATGTCGTACTAAATGGTCATATTCGTATCAAAAGCAGGCCACGAAACTTAAAAAAAAGAGTTTTCGGCAAGCGTTCCTTTGACTGTTCACTGTAAGTGCAAAAATTTAAAAGACATTTCAGGATCTAAAACTGTTGACAGATTACCCATTATTGTTTCAGGTAAAGGTGCTGACCATTTAACTAGCTTTTCCAAAACTTCAGTCAGGAACAGGTGAGGCAATAGCTTCTGCTGATAACGAAACATTGGAGTTGTGGGGATTACAAGCAAGTAAAATGTATGACTTTTGATATAACATTTGTTAATACCCGATTATCAGTAGAAGCTTGTGCTCTTCTGGTTTAGAACATGAAGAAATAAATGATTTGGCTTGCCATCGTCACATCCTTGAAATTATGCTTGAGGAAGTTGTTGTTAAGTCTCTCGGAGTTTCAAGCGGATCAGACATACTGTTATTTAAACGATTTAAAATTTCGTGGATGTCTATCGATTATGACATATTTCAGACTCCCATAACTGACAATTTAATCAATGAAAACAAATAACAAATAATGCGCCAGAAATTACAAAATTTGCTCAAAATCATCTTAATGATTTTCAACCAAGGGACGATTACAAGGAACTGACAGAGCTTGCCATCATTCCTTAGGAGAAGTACCCGAAATAAGTGTTTACATTAGATTACATTTGAAAAAGACGAAAATGTAAATCAAATCATTTCTTTGTGTGCTTTGAAGAAATTCCTAGGACATTTCTGTACTTCACAGAAAAACTAGATGCTTTTGAATTTTTCGATGATAATGTCTTTTTTGAAAGTAAAAGAAAAATGGTGCATGCTTTGAAAAATGAAGAAAATTATGAACCCTTGAAACGTACACGTGCTGATCCTGATGTCATTCTCCAAAATAACTTGCAAGATTTTCTAACAAGCAGCACTCTGAGAGGTTTTTTTAATTATGGATTTACCTTCAGACTTTTTTGAAACAGATGTGACTAATTGGAATGAAAATGAATCCTACAAAACATGTAAAGCACTAGCGACTTCAGTCAAATTTGTTAATGATGTAGTCGAAAGTGGGGTATCACTCATGGATGAATACAATAAACTTCATACAAATATAAAGAACAAAAACAGAATTTCAAGGCTGTGATGATGGCAATCCAAATCATTTATTTTTTTCATATTCTGTTCCAGAAGAGCACAAGCTTCACTTCATAATCCGGTATTAACAAAGGTTATATCAAAACTCATACATTTTACTTGCTCGGTACTCCCCACGACTCCAATATTTCGTTAAAAGCATAAGCCTCACCTGTTAATGTTAAAATAATGTTAACTGTAATGTTAAAGCCTCACCTGTTTCTGATTGAAGTTTTGGAACAAGTAACTGGTCAATACCTTTACCTGAAACAATAATGGGTAATCTGTCTACAAATATCTTCTAAAATTTTGCAATCCTAGTGAACAGACAAAATAACGCTTGTCGAAAACTCTTTTTTTAAGTTTTGGGCTCTGCTTGCTTGGCTTTTGATACGAATATGTCCATTTAGTACGACATTTTACGAATATTAAAAAATCAAATTCTATAATTTATAAACATTGTCTTATAAATTTTTACGCATTTTAGCTATTTAAGATAAAAAATGACGGAGAACTATTTTTAAAGGCGGCGTGTTAAATTCTCTGCCTTTCACAATGCTGCCAAGTTGAGGTGAAATAGAGTGTACACATGAAATATTCCTGTCTGTGTTTGGACAATAGACTGTGTAAATATATTGAAACTTGAAACATATGACAATCTTTACAGCCTAATATCATACCATTAATCAAATTGGCAATGACTGTGGATTTGTATTAATAATATTTTAGATTACAAAATATGTCAATTTTTAATTTTTTTTAAACATTCAAACCTTGGTAACGACCCTTAAAAAATGTTTTAAATTTTTGAAATTTTTGTGGAAGTCTTGATTTTATACATAGAACAAAATAGGAGGTTGCCCCATAGAAAATTTAAAAGTTAATTTTTTAAGGACCACCCTAATATATATGCATAAATATGTGTGTGTATGTATATATAACATCTTTTTAGTAATAAAAAATCATAATTTTGATTATGTATGTTTCAATGTACTTATTTATAATCACCGAATTTTTGTATAATTTTCCCAGAATATAACAAGGATGTTTAAATAAGGGACTCATTAGGACTCATTATAAGGACTCATTATAAGGTTACTCCATATCACAAATAGTAAATTTTATTTTAATAACTACGTTTATTACAAAGATTTAATATTGTAATTTCTGTTAAATAATTAATCTAGCAGATATATTAATTTATCGGTTTATTTTGGGTTTGCAACGTATCAAATGAAAATAAAGCCATATCTGAATACATACTTATATTCAGTTGTTATTCCAGTTGGTCCTATAAAAATAAACAATGAGTGAAACATGAAAACAGTTTGAATACTAATCTAAATATGCGTGAAAGACACAATAGTCGACGGTAGACACATAAATGAAAATTCCTAAGTTCAGTTAGACTATTAGATGTGTAAACAAGCTCAGTTTCTGCAAGGTTATTTACACGATAAGGTTTAAAAGGAGATTTTAGCCCTGTCCCTTGAAACTCTGTGATAACGGTGTTTGGCTGTATAACTTTTCATACTAGAGAGTACACAATCAATGCATTTGCGATTATCTCATAAACCGCAGTTGATGTAAAAATATTTAATATTACAAAAATTATACAAATCAGGTATTGTTTTAAAATAAAACATTTGACGTACAAAAAATTATTATATATTAAAATAAATATCATAAAATTTTTTATTATACGATTCTTTACTTATAATTATTAAATTATAAGTAAAGGCTTTTAAAAGTTTCTATTTGTTTACGACAAAATCTTACCGACTTAAGATACTTTCGAGTTTATGGATTTTCAGTATTATCCGACGCTACGAACGCCTCTTCTACATATGCAAACATCTGTTGAGCGTTTTTTACTTATTTTTTCTCACTAGACTTTAAACGATAATCTAGCTATATTTAGAAATAAATTATATAAACTTAAAGATTGAAAAACTATACCGAACGCGCATTTTATTGAAAACAGCTTTTTTTTTTTTTTTTTTGAGAACATACTGTGGCGGTCAAAAGTTTCCGGCCAGTTAGTTTCTTTGATGTGTTTGCCAGAACGTTTCAGCGAAGAAGAAGCACAATTGGTCCAAAAGTTAGGGATGAGCAAATGACCTCTGACCACGTGATCATTTTGATTGGATATTGAAGATACTTGATGCAAAGGAGAGGAATTCGAAATTTGCGTGTGCAAAAGTTTCCGGCCATTTGTCTTTCATTAGTTTTTGCTCTGGGTAAAATGTCTTTTTGACCGGGTTTGTTAATTAATCAGCATATATAACGCATTTTAAAATCAAAAATGAAAATTTCAACAATTATTGTTCGTAAACCAGTGATTTGTTAGTCGCTAAAGGGCCAATCCTCTCGCCAGATTGCGGCAAAGTTTCCGATCGGAAAATTTACTGTGAACGATATTTAAAAATATATATAAAGATGGTCATGGCCTTCAGGAATTGCCACGGTCTGGAAGACCATATGACAATGGGGACAATTCCCATTTATTTACGGTGTTAAATTATTGTTGAAATAAGTCGGTCTACCGTGTCAAGACACTTACGTGACGTAGGGCTTTATGGAAGAGTTGGTGTTAAAAAATCGTTCATAAGTTTAAAAAAAAAAAAAAAAAACAGAGGGCCCTACTGCCGTTTACCAAGGAACACAAAGATTGGTCAAACGTTAATTGGAAAAAAGTACTATTTTCCAATGAATCGAAGTTCAACCTTTTAGGGAATGATGGCAGACACTACGACCGACGACCTAAAAGCAAAAGTTAAGATTCGGGATATGTTATTCCTACAATGAAGCATTGTGGAGGACACGTTATGCTGTGGGGAGCATTTTCTGGAAAATGTGTCGGTCAGTTAGTTGAAATTCGCTGCAAGATGAATGGTGAAATGCATAAAGAAATCTTGCAAAATCATTTGCTGCCTTATTGGAGGAAAAATTACTGTCACAACTATTTGTTTTAGAATGATAACGACCCAAATCATACACGCAAGCTCGTCAAGCAGTAGCTTTAGCACAAAAAAATTTCTCTTTTGAAATGGACAACCCAATCACCTAATCAGAAAACTACAGAAAATCTTTGGAACGAACTTGAAAAGGTGTACGTAATTATAAATATCCCAATTCAGCAGAATTTCCCCCAAAAATGCAAAAGCAGTGGAAAAAACTTACCAATGACGATTTTCAACCGTTCTTTGAATCGTTGCCACATCGTTGCGACGCAGTACTTATTCTTAAATATAAGAAGACAAAATATTGATTGTAAATGTTGTTGATCGCTGTCATTTTCTATTATAACACCATTTTTTTCCAAACTTGCCAAGGTGGCCGGAAACTTTTGGGAACATGCGTTTCCTTTTGCAATTTATTTTGTCAATTAAATTTATTGATATTTATTTTTTATTCCATAAATTTGTTGATAACTATTATATCAATAAAGTGCATAAGTATCACTTTGAGATTCCTCTTCTTACTATCAAATTAACCTAAAATTTCCTGCTGGCCGGAAACTTTTGACCGGCACTGTACAGAGGTCGCAGCATATAGGAACAAATTTTATTGTTCTTACCAGCAACTTTTATCAATAATCTTCATGGTATAGTCCTATTGTATAACTTATAAAAATGTTTCTTGACGATTATTGATAAAATATACTGGTAAGAACAATAAAATTTGTCCTATATGCTGCGACCCCTGACTGTACGTTCTATTATATATATATAAAAAGAAATATTTTTAAATAACATTTTATTTATATATTTTTTTAATTTTCATATAATTAACAAATAATTTTGTTTATTTAATTTGCTGAAGTACTATATGACTTTGTATGTTTAAAACAACAAATGTTAAGTAAATTACAATGTGGTAAATTGACTAATTTATGTGCAGTCGTCGAAATAAAAAATAAACATCCCTTACTAACTCTGTAATTAAATATAATGGAATAAATTTACTGGAACAAAGCAATTGGAAATAAAGTCTACTTTTAAATGATGTATAAAAAAATATTTACGGGGGCGTCTACAAATCAAAATCAGACCAAAATTTTTTTTCAATAGCTACATCGAATTTTGATAAGATATTTTAAATCTACGGTTCAAAGTATGCATAAAAACGAAATTTCAAGTCATTTGGATAAGTTTTTGAATTATAATAATTCAAAATTAAGAGCTTCTAATTTACATTTTCATATTTTTATTAATAACTCCTGAAATTATAATCAAATGCTATATTTTTTTGTATGGATAGAATAATAAAAACCCAACGCATCAGGACATTGAATTTGTAATTTTAAACATTTCATAGTATGAATTATGAAATTGGTATTCGAAAAAAATATGAATCGCAACCTACTCTTTTTTTTATATAGATTTATGTTTATTATGTTTTGCTTTATGTAAATTCTCAATTTCAAATTTTTATTCAGAGTAGTTTTCGAATTCTAATTTTTAAAAAAAGTCAAAATTAGGGTTTAAGGGGCTTATGTGAGAAAAAGAATAATTTGAAAAATATATGTAACTCATTTTATTGAAATATTTGGATTGTTAAAAGTCGAAACATATTAACCCTTATGTCAATGACCAAAATTTTCCCTTGTGTCCAGTGACCTAGATACCCGAGTACCTGCCGAGTATTTAACATACGCGATCCATAAAGTACCCCTATTTCATAAAATCTCATTGTCCCACCTCTCGAAAAGAGGAATTTGACTCATTTTTATGAAAATTACTTGCTTCAGGTGTCAGCAATTCAAACAAATATCACAGATAAAAAATGTGGAAAACAAACTCATATCCGTTATATCAAGCAAGTATGAGTGTAGCACGAATGTGGAATAGAATATTCTTAGATTTACGGATTAAATCTAAATACGGGATCAAAATAAGGTGGGCATATGATGCAAATAATTATTATCCTCACAAATGCCAACTATGCACCGGAGAAACAGGCACATACCGTGAAATAAGCCAAAGTGAAGAGTTGTGAAAGACTTGGCCGCTCCATGCAACGATTCTAGATAAAACACCACCATGGATCATTTTTTTCTTCTCTTTCTTTGGCCAAACATTTATTATACCGGAAGCTTACAATGGTTGATCACAACAAACCTTATATTACCCAAGAAATGAGGCCATGTAAAACGCGCAAGTTAGGATTTCATATTGACGTAAGTTCGTATGTCCAAAAAGTAACAAAGCTGTTATTCTAATATCTACTATTCATCATGATAAAATCATCACAGGACCGAAGAGAAACCCGAATTATTCACTTTTATAATGAAACGAAATATGAAGTGCATATAATTTATAAATTATTGGGGCAATGTACAAGACATAGACGTACAACCACATGGCCACTTGCTTTATTTTTCTAGATATAGCAGCATATGCTGCTTACATTATACATACTGCAAATAATGATATGGCTTTAAATAAAACAGACAATCGTCGCCTGTTTTTGTAGGAATTAGGTAAGAACTTTAGCCTTCGAGATCAATCGCAAAATGTACAGGCTATGAGATATTTTCGACCAAATCGGGAATTGAAAGTATTCTGGAAACATATTTTGCCCGTGTTTAATGAGCTTAACCACTTAAGGGGCGGTGAGATATATTATATTCCATCTAATTTTAATTCTGATTTGCACCTGAAATTTTTCATTAAATTTTATTTTTATAACTTTGGTGGAAAAAAAAGTTGAAAAACTGCTTTTCATTATTTTGAAATAATTTTATTCGACATTTCCGGTGAGAATTCAACATTACAGAAACACAATTACTTGTCCCTCAAAGGGTTAAAGCGATATTAAATAAGAAGGATAAACGACGCTGGTATCACATGTTCTTGTTAGAGAATCAAAAATGTCACAGAAAAACAGAAAATCATGTAAATAATGTGTAAAGCCAGTATGTGATTTACATTCGTATACCTCTTGCTATTGTACAGCTTGTCCACAAAATTTCACGTAAATTATTATTATTATTTTACCTTAAAAATGTCTAATTCTTATTTTCAAACTATTTTCAAGATTTATTGATCTAAATCAAAAAAAAAAAAAAAAAATCTATCAATTTCTGTATTTTTTCACGGAAAAATCGCATGGGTACCCGGGTACCCTGGTCATTGATGAAAGGTTATAAAAATGTTTAATGTCCCAAAACAGTAATATTTTTTTTCCAAATTTTAAAGTGATAATTCTAAGAGGAAGTGAATACTACAAATAACGGGGATCTAAATTCATTTTAGTTTCTTTTGATATTAACAACCTGAAAACAGGATGAAAAGAAAAAAAAAGGTACCCTGGTACCCGGTCATTGACATAAAGGTTAAGCAAGTTATATAGTACTATTGGCAAGAAATAATACATTAATAGAAGTGACATAGTCATTCTGCAGCATTTCAACAATCGAGAACGGAACTTCAATTTGGATACCGCCCCTAAAGTAGGATCATTTTAAAATAATTTCTCGGATATTAATCGTACGGATTTCATGAAAATTTGGATTTATTGAAGGGTGTAGAAATTATTTATGATGCCAAAATTGGGTATTGTTACTTGAAAAAAAATTAGGTTCGCTTTTATATGTAGATGGCCCCTTAAGCAACTTTTATATACATCTTTTAAAAGTAGACTTTATTTCCGATCGTTTGGTACCTGTAACTTTCTTTTACGGAAATTTGTTGTAGAGTTAGTAGGGGTGTTTAGTTCCTTTTTTTTTTCCTAGACTGTGACTAGTTCGAGCTCTCGTGTTATTCATCATTTCCTGAAATGTTTAAGGAAGAAATGCTAAAATGTGAAAGTAAAACTTTTAGAAAATGGAACAAAGAATATTTAAAATGCATTCGTGGTGATTAAACAAAATCATACAGTAAATTTCGATTCATAAATTTAAACTTTTATGATATTTCATAACATAGTTAATATCCTTGAATACAACATTCTTTGAACAAACAAAGTTATAGAAATTGCTTTGTAAGCAAAATTTTTTATGTTTACATATGGAACAGTTTCTCTTTTAAATATACCGTTGCTTAAACAAAGAATATTTTAAGTTAAGAAGATTTATGAAAATTTGTAAACGAACTCCCTTGCATAAATTTATTTAATGTTACAACCGCAGAAAAAGCGAATAAGACATAAGAGAAAGAAAGCAGTCTCGGTTCTAAAATAAGAAAAATAATCAGAAATTTTCTAGAGTATCATGGAATTTTTTATTAGTTAAAAATGTTCTCGCACTTCACAAAAAGTACGTAAATTCTAATGTATTTATGTGTACGTACAGTCATGGAAAAAAAGTAAACACCCTCTACTAACTCTTCAACAAATTATTGTAGAAGAAACTGACTGGTACGAAACGATAGGAAATAAAATCTTTTTTTCAAATGATGTACACTGGTGTGCAAAAATTAAGGAAAACTCACAAAATGCTAATTTTCAAATACGCGAACACTCAAAAGGAAATAATATAATTCGAGTAATTACTATCTCTACAACACAGCTAGTCCATATAACATATCATTCATGTCACACATGGTCACAAGTGTCACAGTCACTATGGTGAAGCAAAAAATAGGAAATTCCATACATCTCATTATAAGTCTCAAATGATCACTATATGTGACTCCACTGAGACATCAATGTGACTGCTGCCTTGTGACGAGTCACCAGGTGACTTTACAATGTAGTTAAATTGTGACTCCCATATGACTGTCATTTTTAGACTCAATTTCAAAATCATCATGAACGTTGCATTATGATAAGTCACCAAATGATATCACATTATAGTCACATGGAGACTTTTCCCAAAAAGCAGAATGGTGACTTCACAGTAGTCTCTCTGTCACCTGAAAGTCATCATGTGACTTTAATGTGACATTATTTAGTAACTTAACACAATGCAGCGTTCACGATGACTTTGAAATTGAGTCTACAGATGACAGTCACACGAGAGTCACAATGTAACTATATTATAAAGTCACATGGTGATTCATCACAAAGCAGCTGCCGCAGTGACGTCTCAGTGGAGTCACATATAGTGATCATTTGAGACTCATAATTAGATGTATGGAATTTCCTATTTTTTTGCTTCACCGTAGTGACTGTGACACTTGTGACCATGTGTGACATGAATGAGATGTTATATGGAGTAGTTGTGTTGTAGAGATAGTAATTACTCGAATTATATTATTTCCTTTTGAATGTTCGCGTATTTGAAAATTAGCATTTTGAGACTTTTCCTTAATTTTTGCACACCAGTGTATATAAAAATTTGCTTAGAGGGCCATCTACGTATAAAAACGAACCTAAAGTTTGTTTCTTTCAATACCAATACCCAAGTTTGACACTATAAATATATTCCACACCCTTAAATTAGCCGAAATAAAAATTTTACTAAAATTCGTACGGTTAGTTTAAGGGAAATTAATTATTTTAAAATGAGACTACTTTAGAAGTGGTATCGAAATTGGCTCACGCAGAGTCTATAATTGGTAAATAATGTATACAGCGATGCCACTTATGACACTTAACCTTTAACTGATGTCACGCGGTCTGACAAACCCCAGCTATAAACACTTTCACCCTTTAAAAGAGCAAATATTAATTGCCCGTACCAGTACCTTCTTCCTCCAGCTTGCCAAGGCCACATATAAAGCGATAATTCTGTAGGTTTATTTTAAACGTGTTATTCGTTACGCTGGGGTCTGCCATACCGCATCACATCAGCTGTGTGATTATTTTAAACTGAAATACATTACTCGTGATTAGTTGTACTTTATTTTATTTTTTCATTTATTTAGTGCCTTCTTTCATGATATGATGTCTTCACAAAATCGAAAACGTCCTACTTTCCTCAGCCAGAAGGAAATAGAAGATATTATGAATAACTGGTCAGATCAAGAATTTTCCGATATCCAAAGTTCTGACGGTGCAGATTTTACTGACAGAAGTGATCACGATACTGATTCTGAACTTTCCGATTGTGAAAATGTAAATATTTCTGATGGAGTTAAACATAATATTTATTACCGAAAGAGTAGTTTAGAGAAAAAAGATCTTATAAAAGCTTTTTATGACAAAAGTCAGTATACATTAAATGTACACGAAAAATATGTATTGACTGCAATAATGATGTACTTTGACTCTTGCATATTCGTAGGTTAAATATATATATTTTTAAATAAACACTGCATTTCAATTTTCGTACATTGTTGCAACGATAATTTGTAAAAAAAAAAAAATTACACAATTAATTTTTATATTTAATTAGCAAAATTTACAAACTACCGTTTATTTTGAAAATTAAAATTATTTTTTTCTGTACTGAAGTTAAACAATACTTTTATAATGCAAGTTAATTCACATGCTCCTAAGAGAAGTACGACGATATTGTTAGGACATAATTTAACTAAATTCAACAATTTATGTTTAATTATTATTATTATTAATATTTATTCGAGAGGTTTAAGACCGCATCACATCAGCTGTATGACAAATTTTAGTCTCATCAGTGAAAGGTTAACTTAACAATAACTAGAGAAACTATCAGAAGTGATATACAAGAAGCACTAAGCGAATTTATGGCCCTAGACATAGGTCATATGTTACCACCAGCTCAGGATAATACTTAAATATACATTTACAGTTATTATGCAGTGAATATGAAAAAAAATCGCCAATCAGCAGGAAGATTGTGTACCCACACCAATAGGATTGAAATTGGAAAAAGCTTTAAAGGAAAATTATGGCTTCATGGATCTTTTTTTATAATTACCATTCTTCCTATGGTTTTTGCAGATAAGAAGCAGAATTCATGAAATATCGACATTTTTATGGCCATAGTAGATTTTAAAGAGAAAAAAAAAATACGTCCTATTATTAAGGATCAGGAAGATCGACACTTACCAGCACAGCCGCGATGTGCACCGAAAATTTACTCAGAAAAAGAAACAAGTTGAAAATTGCGACGTGGCAAATGAGGTGCGTTCGTACTTTAACTAGTTTCATAAATATTTTTTGTACTGCATATTGTTCTGACTGCATATTTTACATCATTAAAATGCACTTGAGATATTTTTTTTCCATTGGACGTAATGTAACAGAAAAGTTTTGACTGTCCCTGTAATTAAAATATACAGGGTGCTTCATAAATATCGAAACAATAGGATATATTCTTAAATATTGCCCCTAGGCACATACTTCCAATTGAAAAGTTTCATAAAAAAAGGTGCAAAATTTCATGAGATAAGTTTCAACTCCTTGGGGGTCTATATGAGAAAATACAAAAATTAAATTTTTATACGAAACCCGTAGAGTAAAATTCCCAATTAGGAAATTTTTCCTTATCTATTCCTGAATTAAACACAAAAAAATTCATATCGATATCTTTAAAATTCGCAGAGATATCAAAATCCAAAATTCGTGACTTGCACCATTTATCCATGCCTCTGAGCGACGAGTTTTTGACTCTTTTTGAATACAAGATAGGAATCAGCCACAAATTGTACATTATTAAAAGTCGATATAAGACAGTGCCTCTCCTTTGGACATAAAATAGGCAGCGTATAGATTTTACGTTAAACTTGTTTTCAAAGTATGCTGGTGGTCTGCACGCGTCGAAATATCCAGGTCCAGTCCCGAACTGACCCATAGAAAAAAAGTTCAGCCCTGCCTGGAAAAAAGTACAAATCGTAGCTTGGACCGACCTTACTGAATTTCTACATAGTTTTTTACATCGATATGGTTAAAAGTTGTTTCGTATGGAGGAGTTCTGACCAAAAATACTTATTATATCTTTTCTTTTTTCATGTTTATAATTATTATTTTTAAAGAAGTGCCAAAAGCTGTGATTATTTGTTTTATTAATGAATCTCTATTTATATGTAAATGATTCACTTCTCCTTTAATAACGTTAATCCGTATTCCATGTGTTAGAGACAATGAAAAATGCTATAAAGTAAAATCTTTTAAGATGAAATCACATAGGAAAGAAAAACAAAGTGTTATAGACAAGTTCCCTTCTTAGGAGTTGTAAATGTAGTATATTTTTTCTCAGGTATTATTATATTCATTTTCCATGGATCAACAGATTTTTCCGTTTAAGAAAGGATTCCGTCATAGGCAGATTTGTTTTACTAGTTTTACTGTATTTTAAATTTTTTGCCTTAAAATCTACTATCCCTTAAAAATATGAATTTTAAAATTTTATTGTAAAATAATGGTCATTTAAAAAGGTATGCATTTGTTGTAAAGCTTTTTGGGCTGAGCCAAATTTTAGTTATTTTTTCACGGGTTAGGTCAGTCAGAGATAATGATTTTAATATGAGTTGTCTCGCGACCGGAACTGAAAACTTCGCCCAGGGGAGACATAGTAATAAGGAAGCCAGTCCCGGTTCTGTATAACCAGTGGCCGAGAGGTTTTGCTCTCATGCTGGGTTCGAACCCAATCGTGTCATTCAGCCTTGTGGCTTCGAACCTTGGATATTGTTGCGTAAATACCGGTTAGGATCCCTTAGAAAGACCTCTACGGAAGGCAATCCCCGTTTCGGGCCCACATCCCTCGTATAGATAATTGGCCGTCGTAAATCACACCAACACCCAATTCGGTATGAAAAAATACGATCTGCCCAGCCTGGCCGAGTCTTCAGAAAAAAGTCGCCAGTCCCGGGTCTGGCCCGGCCCCAGTATACAGACTTTTTTATCGGCCTCGCCGGGGCGATAAAAAGCCTGAATTTGTAAGGGCTAAAATTATGAAAAAATCTTAATAGGCATGTTTGAAAAAGCATTGTTTCAAAATCTACATTAAACATTTATTTATGGACATTTAAGTAGTACAAAAAGGTGGTGGAAATGGCAAAAGTTAAACGTAATCGGAAGTTTAAGCTACCGAAATAAGTTACTTTTCCACGTGCAATTTTTAAAAATGCATTTAAACATTTTATTAGGAGCCAATCAATGTTTAAAACTTTAAATGCGTTTTTCTGTATGATGTATTTTTAATCGTAAATTAAAAAGGTGCAAACTTGGAACATGTCTTTTTTTATTATTTTACATTAATTTTTATTCGGCAAATTGAAAAAAAATTACTTTTGAAAATACGATTTTTATAAAAATAAGTTACATAATTATTTAAACAAATATTTTTAATATTTTTAAAATTAAAATTAAAAAAATTCCTGAAACAAAACTAAAATTATACTTTCCTCTTTAATCAAATGAAAAAAATTTGAAATCCGATGAATAATGTTTCGAGTTATAAAGATTTTAAATTAAATCTGCTTAAAAATATACTAAACATTTAATTTTTCATTAAACTTTCTGCGAAATATTAGGATGTGATTTTTTTTTTGAAAATTATACGGTTAACCATCACAAAAAAAAGAAAAAAATCAAAATTCTAGCTCAACAAATATATTTTTTACATGTTTACTAGAACTCTTAAACTAACATTCTTTCTTCGACTGCACGCATTTCAATTTGTGTCTAATCCCTTAAAACCTGATGAATTATTTAAATGGCCATAACTCTGCGAGTTTTTCAGATATGAAGATGCAATTTTTTGTGTTTAATTCAGTAATGGATAAGGAATTTTTTCTTGATTGGAATTTGTACACTACGGGGGCCGTATAAAAATTTAATTTTCGTATTTTTTCAAATAGACCCCCTATGGAGTTGCAACTTATGTCATTAAATTTTGCACCTTTTTTTTATGAAAATTTGCAATTGGAAGTATGGGTCTAGGGGCAATATTTACGGAAATAGCCTATTGTTTCGATATTTATGAATCACCTTGTATATCCAATTTTCACAAAAACTGAAATTACTCGAAAAAATTATGCAAACATTATATATTTTTAATTTCAAACTATTTGGTTGGGTAGTTTTTGCTTGCTATACGCGGACAGACGGACAGAACGACAACTCTATGTGCTACGTACTTATATAATTACGAAAGCACCTAAAAATGGAATGTGCCAGACTTACTGATTGAATAATGATCGAAATTATTCGCTAAGTGTAATTTTAAATGAAACTTTTTGCCCTGATGTGACAACGAAAAATTTATTCGAAAAATAACATTTCATCTACAAATAAATAAATAACTGTTATTTTGGAGCTCATCAGACTTCCTTTACTTCAACGGACAACAAACTGGAAGTTGGTAGTATTACCGTAGGCAATTTTTCATGTCGCTTCATGCATACGATTTTTTTTTAAATATTTAATTAATTTACGTTACATATTTTCATTGAATTAGGCTATGAAATGTTATATAAATTTGCTGGAACATCTTAAATTGTTTCATATTAATGTAATTAAGTTAGTATGGTTTGTTACACGAAACTATAAAACCAGGATTCTAGAGGGTGTTTCTAAATGTCTCTGACCCGCAAGTTGGCAGGAGAAAAGAATCTTTATTCGCGCAATGATTGTAAAGGGTTTATACGTTTAACCAGTGGTTCCATGGATACGCTGTACGTATGTACTGCTTCGTATAATACGTATAACCGCCTTGTCCGTATCATATTTTCAAAAACTGTACTTCTATAAGAGGTACTTTACGTATATTCGTATAAACGTTTAATAGGGTACACTTATAGAAAGTCGTTTACTCGCTGCTTCGGCGCGGCGTTACGTTCCACGAGCAAACAAAGATTATAACGAATTCGTTAATCACGAATTTACTTTAAGACAAAATACTAGGCAGTTAACCGATGCAAAAAAAAAAAAAAAAAAAAAAAAAAAAAAGAGAAAAAATAGTGCATTTGAAAATTTAGAACCACCTCTTAATTTTATGAGCGGATATATACCAAACAGTCTCCGTAAAATGATTGGTTCCCGACGATGTGACAGCAATGGCTGTTTACGTAAACGCAATTTCGTTTTCAATGGTCACTGGCTAAATTTTGGAGAGTTTTTAAAACTAAAGAAACCTTAGGAAGTAGTTTGTCTAAAATTTTGATCTTAGGGCGCTAGGAAGGTCTCCGAACTGGCTCAATAGTTTGGGGTGTTTTTCGAGCTCTGTAGACCGCGAGTCAATATATAATTCCAATCAGCGGAAAACTTGTAAAAATGGAAAGTTTTTATTTTTAAATTTTTAACTGAATTATAGAAAATCATTTGAATAATAAAAGTGAAATAATCTATTTTTCACTATTAAGTTAAGTTATAAAAAATAGTTTAAAACAATATTAGCTATTCATATAATGCGAATGTTTTAATATTATTTAAATTATTAATATAATTTACCATATATATATATATTTATTAATATATTTATTAATATAATTTACCATATATATATTTATTAATATAATTTAATTTTTTAATCTCATGCTTTGATAGCCTGTTAGGTAAAAATGGAAAGTTATCATTTTATTTAATTGAGATATAAAAAACAATTTGCATGAGAAAATGCGAAGTTCATATATTCAAAGTTTAATTGAGTTATAAAAGATACTTTGGAACAATATTAACATATTATGTAATATGAATGTTTTTAATATGCGATAATATTATTCAAATATTGATTTTTTTTTCAATATTTAACTGAGTTATAATAATATTTTTGAATTAAAAATGAAAAGTTTCTATTTTTCAATATATTGTGAAGTTCTAAAAAATAATTTGAAACAATATGAGCAATATACATAACGTGTTTTTTTTTTAATATATGATTATATTATACTTAACAAAATTTAAAAACCCTTGCAATAAATATTAAAAACGCGCGGAGGTGGAATGTAAAAAAATTCGTAACCTTGAGACGTAACCTTGGGAAATATAACTTCAACATTAAACGCAATCAAAGGATGCAGCATTTCATCATGTGGAGCAAAGAAGCAAGACGAGCTTCGTAGGGTGAGATCAGCAGATTAAGCATTATGCTTGTAAAAGAAAAAATAAATTGTTTAATTTTGTTTTCAGAAATTGAAAAAAAAAATTATTCCTGTAAGTGTTTTTTCTTATTATTCAGAATAATCACTAACAGTTTGAGGTCTAACCACTAGTGTCACTCGGGTTTCAGTTATCGGTGAAGCGAATTAAGCCCAAGAGTCTCTCAGGGTCATCTTTTAATTGTCTAAACTAGAAAAGTACCTATAAATTTCCTATATACGTTCGCGTTCTTTCAGATATTATCTACGGAATTTTTATTTAAATATATATGTATATATATATATGTCGTAGGCTAATTGAGAAATCCGGCTCTTTGCAAACAGCCTAGGCTCTTTGCAAAGAGCCGGGCTAATTGAAGAATCCATCTCCCTTTTTCCAATTAGCCTGATATTTTTCAGGCTTGTTGCAAAGAGCCTAGAAAGCGTTAGGCTAATTGAAAAATGACCACTTATTATCCGATCAGGGTGATATTTTTAGCTCACAGGCTATCAAAGCCTGAGAGCTTATGTGCCCACCGATTCTGTATGTACGTGTGTACGTACGTACGTACGTACGTATGTACGTAACGCGATAACTCTTGATAGAAATATCCGATTTGCTTCAAATTTTTTTGTCTAGGTTCTTTCTGATAAGGTGCTTCCCTGATTAGTTTTTGGGGTTCATTGGTTAAGGATAAAGGGGGAAAGGGGGGGGTAGTCCCCCCCCCCCTTAATTTATATAAATGGGTTTTTCATGCAGAAATATTCGATTTGCTCCAAATTTGGTATACCGGTTTATAGTGTTAAGGAGCTTCCCTGATTAGATTTGGAAGCTCATTATTAAAGTATAAAGGGGGGAAAGGAGGCTACCCCCCTTAATTTAGATAAATCGGTTTTTCATGATGAATTATTCGATTTGCTCCAAATTTGGTATGCCGGTTTATTAAGTTAAGGAGCTGCCTTGATTAGATTTGGAGGTTCATTAGTTACATATAAAGGGAGGAAAGGGGGGCAATTGCCTCTCCCCTTAATTTAGATAAATGCGTTTTTCATGTAGAATTATTCTATTAGCTGAAATTTGGTATACTGGCTTATTATTTTAAGGAGATGCCTTGATAAGGGGGTATAAAGGGAGGAAAGGGGGGGCTAGACCCCCCCCTATAATTTAGATAAATGGATTATTCATGCAGAGTTATTCGATTTGCTCCAAATTTCGTATACCGGTTTATTATGTTAAGGAGCTGCCTTGATTAGATTTGGAGATTTATTGGTTAAGTATAAAGGGGGTACAGGGGCTAGTGTCCCATTAATTTAGATAAATGGGTTTTTCATACAGAATTATTCGATTTGCTTCAAATTTGATATACCAGTTTATTACGATATGGCTTCCTTCATTTGATTTGGAGGTTCATTGGTTAAGTATAAAATGGGGTAAAGGACGGTAATTGCCCCTCCCCTTAATTTAGATAAATGTGTTTTCATACAGAATTATCTAATTTAGTTTAATTTTTTTCTAGGTTCATTCTAATAAGGAGCTTTTCTGATTAGATTTGAAAGTTCATTGGTTCAGCATAAAGGGAATAATGGGGAGCTAATACCCGCACCCCCTTAATTTAGTGAAATGGTTTTTTCATGCAGAATTATCTGATTTGCTTCAAATTTGGTATACCAGTTTATTATGTTATGTAGTTTACCTGATTAGATTTGGAGGTTCTTTGGTTAAGTAGAAAGGGGGACAAAGGGGACTAATACCTTCATTTATTTTTCGAGGGGCATTATTCTTTGAAATAAGAGTATAATATACAGTTAGTGTGAATAGCCTGTGAGCTCAATGCCATCAGTTTAACTGGGCAATTTTCTTTTTATTAGGTTTATCAACGCATAACCCTACCCAAACCCGAAAAATAAATTACAACAGACCGTACCCCGATCCGAGCAAGACAAAATAATTTCAGTCTATATGCAAACCGACCCGAACCTGAGAGTTCCATTTGAAAAAACCCGAAATCCTGAACCAAATCTGATAACCGACAAAAATATTCCAAAGATTCATAACAGGATTCGAACAAGACAAATTAGTTTCCGTGGACACGCAACGCTACCAAAACCTAAAAATTCCATTCGAAGTCAACCTGAAACCCGTCCCGAGCCAAATCTTAACCGACAAAAATATTCCAAAGAACTATACCCGATGCAAGCCATACAAAATAATCTCCGTCCACCGGCAACCCGATCAAAACCTGAAAGTTCTAATTGAACTCAATCCGAAACCTGGTTGTAGTCGGTTTTCGGGTTGACTTCAAAAGTAACCATCAAGTTCGGATCCGGTTGAAAAAAAATTAAACTAAATCAGATAATTCTGCATGAAAACCCATTTATCTAAATTAAAGGGAGGGGCAACTGCCCCCTTTCCCCCCTTTTATACTTAACCAATGAACCTCCAAATCAAATATGAAGGAAGCCATATCGTAATAATCTGGTATATCAAATTTGAAGCAAATCGAACAATTATGTATGAAAAACCCATTTATCTAAATTAAGGGGACACTAGCCTCTGTCCCTCCTTTATATTTAACCAATAAATCTCCAAATCTAATCAAGGCAGCTCCTTAACATAATAAACCGGTATACGAAATTTTGAGCAAATCGAATAAATGTGCATGAAAAACGCATTTATCTAAATTAAGGGGAGAAGCAAATGCCCCCCTTTCCCTCCTTTATACATAATAATGATCTTCCAAATGTAATCAGGGAAGCTGCTTAACATAATTAACCGGTATACCAAATTTATTGCAAATCGCATATTTCTGCATGAAAAACCAATTTATCTAAATTACGGGAGCGATAGCCCCCCCCCCCCTTTCCTCCCTTTATATGTAACTTATAAACCTCCAAATCTAATCAAGGCAGCTCCTTAACTTAATAAACCGGTATACCAAACTTGGAGCAAATCGAATAATTCAACATGAAAAACCGATTTATCTAAATTAAGGGGGGTAGCCCCCCTTCCCCCCCTTTATACTTAAATAATGAGCTTCCAAATCTAATCAGGGAAGCTCCTTAACACAATAAACCGGTATACCAAATTTCGGGCAAATCGAATATTTCTGCATGAAAAACCCATTTATATAAATTAAGGGGGGACTAGCCCCCTTCTCTTCTTTATCCTTAACCAATGAACCCCAAAAATAATCAGGAAAGCACCTTATCAGAATGAACCTAGAAATTTTTTTTTGAAGCAAATCGGATATTTCTATCAAGAGTTATCTCGTTACGTACATACGTAAGTACGTACGTACACACGTACATACAGAATCGGTGGGCACATAAGCTCTCAGGCTTTGATAGCCTGTGAGCTAAAAATATCACCCTGATCGGATAATAAGTGGTCATTTTTCAATTAGCCTAACGCTTTCTAGGCTCTTTGCAATAAGCCTGAAAAATATCAGGCTAATAGGAAAAAGGGAGATGAATTCTCCAATTAGCCCGGCTCTTTGCAAAGAGCCGTATTTCTCAATTAGCCTACGACATATGTATATATATATATATATATATATATATATATATATATATATATATATATATATATATATATATATATATATATATCTGTAACGATATGGGGCTCCCGTTGTGTTTTCTCTGTCTCGGTGTCGATCGTTGCCCGTCCGATGGGTGCCGGGGCGCGGACAACAGACTAGTCCATGCCGACGTTGGATCGCTTCTTCTGAGCTTCTAGTCTATCTTTGTAGTCACAGTATGAGTGGTATCCGGGAATTAATAAAAGTCAGCGAAAATGCGTGTCTGATTAAAGGAAGACACAGTTTTTTTGGGGACCTGATTTATTGAACTTTGATTACATCCTTTTGAGAAATCAGACCCCTTTGGTTTGAGAGCTGCTAGTTTAATCCTTGCTAGACATTGGGACTTCGCTGGATTGCAAAGCGATCCATGGAGAGCAGAGGGGCGTGGATTTAGTGCATTATTTGGATGGTAAAAAGCCCTCTCTTACGACCCGTGCAGCGGTATAAGTATGAGTTATTTTGCATTATTCCTGCTAGGGGTCGTTGAAGTCAGAGGAGGCGTATTTAAAATTTAATTGGCCGCTAGCTGAGTGATTGATTGACCGGGCAAAAGGCGTTGGCTCAAGTCGACCGACGGGTCATCGTTAGAATTTAAAATTGCACTTATCTCAGCAAAAGTATTCTTATGAACTGTGACAAAACGATCTTTGAAAGTTATAAGATGCGATGTTAAAAAACTGACTTAACAGGGGCAACTGCACTCAATCAATTGAGACACAATTACTAAAGCATTTAAAAATTCCTTCCGGCCAGTGCCGGGACGAAGAGGTAGCTTTCATATTCCTTATTTTAAAAAAGCCAACTTATATTATTCAAACACACGAAGCTCAATTTAGTGAGGGGATTATATAGGAATATAGGAGATTCAATACTAATTTTTATCAATATAATGAATGAAAATTTCGCGAAATTAGTCAGCTTTATCCAAGCTGCTTTTCTTTAAAGTAACTTATACAGGGTGTCCAGCGAATAATACCCTGATTTCAAAATTAAATATCTCAAAAACAAAGATCAATAGAAGTATGCGGTAAACGGTTTCTTTATTAACTAAGTTGTAAAAATGTTATACAGAAGATTCGAAAATTTAGTTGCAAAATCCGTTAACAGATGGCGCTGTACTCGATATGCGTGTAAATTGTTCTTCCAAATCCAGAGCGATCAGTGCGAGGCACTTCACTCATTTTAAGGAGTCGATGCTGAGTCGACTCGATTGATGAGTCAACATAGACTCTCGACACACTTGCAGAAGTAGGATTGTTTGGTTTGTTGGTTGTAAAGATGAAGCAATTCTAACTTTTTATCGTGGAGAAGAAAATTTTTGAGTGTATGCTTCAATTATTTTGGTTTTAATTTTACATAAAAGAAGACATTTATATTAGACTTTAATCGATTGGAGCTGGGAACTGCCAAACATATTAATATTGATCGGTCTGTGCAACAGCTGGGAACAGCAGTCTGCACAGGCCGAAATTTATAGGCCCTGGCCCCATTATGTAATGTAACAGAAAAGTTTTGACTGCACCTGTAATTAAAATATGTATCCGATTTTCACAAAAACTGAAATTACCCGACACAATTATGCAAACATTATATATTTTAAATTTCAAATTATTTGGTTGGGTAGTTTTTGCTTGTTATACGCGGACGGACGAACAGAACGACAACTATAGGTGCTGCGTATTTATATAATTACGAAAGCACCTAAAAATGGAACGTCTCAGACTTACGGATTGAATAATCGACATTATTCGCTAAGTGTAATTTTAAATTAAACTTTTTGCCCTGATGTTAAAAGTATAGTGGTGTCGAAATGTCTTAATTTTAGACTCTGACAACGAAAAATTTATTCGAAAAATAACATTTCATCTACAAATAAATAACTAACTGTTATTTTGGAGCTCATCAGACTTACGTTACTTGAACGGACAACAAGCTGGAAGTTGGTCGTATTACCGTAGGCAATTTTTCATGTCGCTTCATGCATAAGATTTATTTTAAATATTTAATTAATTTATGTTACATATTTTCATTGAATTAGGTTATGAAATGTTATATAAATTTGCTGGAACATCTTAAATTGTTTCATATTAATGTAATTAAGTTATTATGGTTTGTTACACGCCACTATAAAACCAGGATTCCAGATGGTGCTTCTAATTATCTCTGACCCGCAAGTTGGCAGGAGAAAAGAATCTTTATTCACGCAATGATTGAAAATGGTTTAAAAGTTTATACATTTAAACAGTGGTTCCGTGGATACGCTGTACAATATGTACTGTTTCGTATAATACGTATAACCGCCTTGTCCGTATCATATATCCAAAAACTGTACCCGTATAAGAGGTACCATACGCATATTCGTATAAACGTTTAATAGGGTACACTTATAGAAAGCCGTTTACTCGCTGTTTCGGCGCGGAGTTACGTTCCACAAGCAAACAAAGATTATAACGAATTCGTTAATCACGAATTTACTTTAAGACAAAACGCTAGGCAGTTAAACGTTGCAAAAAATGAGAAAAAATTGTGCATTTGAAAATTTAGAATCACCTCTTAATTTTATGAGCGGATATATCCCAAACAGTCTCCGTAAAATGATTGGTTCCAGAAGATGTGGCAGCAATGGTTGTTTACGTAAAGGCAATTTCGTTTTCAATTGTCACTGGCTAAATTTTGGAGAGTTTTTAAAAACTAAAGAAACCTTATCAAGTAGTTTGTCTAAAATTTTGGTCTAAGGGCGCTAGGAATGTCTCCGAACTGGCTCAATAGTTTGGCGTCTTTTTCGAGCTCTGTAGACCGCGAGTTCGGTTCCAATCAGCGAAAAACTTGTAAAAATGCAAAGATTTATTTTTCAATTTTTAACTGAATTATAGAAAATCATTTGAATAATAAAAGTGAAATAATCTATTTTTCACTATTAAGTTAAGTTATAAAAAATAGTTTAAAACAATATTAGCTATTCATATAATGCAAATGTTTTAATATTATTTAAAATATCATTATAATTTAACATATATATATTTATTAATATATTTATTAATATAATTTAATTTTTTAATCTCATGCTTTGATAGCCTGTTAGGTAAAATTGCAAAGTTATCATTTTTCTAAATTTAATTGAGATATAAAAAACAATTTGCATGAGAAAATGCGAAGTTCATATTTTCAAAGTTTAACTGAGTTATAAAAGATACTTTGGAACAATATTAACAAATTATGTAATATGAATGTTTTTAATATGCGATAATATTATTTAAAAGTGGATTTTTTTTTCAATATTTAAGTGAGTTATAATAATATTTTTGAATGAAAAATGAAAAGTTTCTATTCTTCAATATATAGTGAAGTTCTAAAAAATAATTTGAAACAATATGAGCAATATATATAACGTGCTTTTTAAAAATATTTGATTATATTATACTTAACAAAATTTAAAAACCCTTGCAATAAATATTTAAAACGCGCGGAGGTGGAATGTAAAAAAATTCGTAACCTTGAGACGTAACCTTGGGAAATATAACTTCAACATTAAACGCAATCAAAGGATGCAGCCTTTCATCATGTGGAGCAAAGAAGCAAGACGAGCTTCGTAGGGTGAGATCAGCAGATTAAGCATTATGCTTGTAAAAAAAAAAGAATTTTTGTTTAATTTTGTTTTCAGAAATTGAAAAAAAAAATTATTCATATAAGTGTTTTTTTATTATGCAGAATAATCACTAACAGTTTGAGGTCTAACCACTAGTGTCACTCGGGTGTCAGTTATTGGTGAAGCGACTTAAGCCCAAGAGTCTCTCGGGGTCATCTTTTAATTGTCTGAACTATAAAAGTACCTATAAATTTCCTATATACGTTCGTGCTCTTTTCAGATATTATCTACGAAACTTTTACTTAAATATATATATACCGTATTTACCCGCGTATAAGTCGAGAAATTTTGGACCAAAAAACAGATTAAATTTAGAAGGGTCGACTTATACGAGGGTCTTTAATTTTTTTTCCCCAGAAGTCAAAAATGCCCTCGTTTACTGTCAATTTCCTTACCAGGAGAGAAAAAAAGGAGACTTGGTGGTTTGGTGCTGGCAATGAATGTACGCCTACTATCCATCCTCCCTCTGAGAGATTAATAGTTAAAATTCCGAGAATGTATTACCCCTATGTGCAATTGAATCGTTCGCGAGTGGCTAGAAACACGTGACTCTCTAAAAACATGTGAAAAGCATTATATCTTGCTTGTTCTTGATAGTACACTTGTTCATTATTTCTTCGTTTATCTAACTGCACTTTTTTTCCCTTGTTTCTATCGATATGGCTGATTTAGTTATTAGAAAGCAGAAACGCAATTCATACGCAGCTGGATTTAAACTTAAAGTTATTTCTTTTTCGGAAGAGTCTAACAACTGTGCTGCTTCTCGTCAGTTTGGGGTTCACGAAAAATTGATTCGTGATTTGCACAAGAATAAGGCAAAGCTAGAAAACATACCAAAATCAAAAAAGGATTTGCGCATGGAAAATCGCCCTTTCCAGGAAACGAAAATGTATTGCATGATTGGGTTGTAGAGTGCCGGCGGAATGGTTTTCTTGTCACTAGAACTGCAATACGTTTATGAGCAATGAAGTTTGCAAAAGAAGAAAAGTATGGTATTCCAAACACGTTTCGTGCATCAGAACATTGATGCACTAGATTTATGAATCGTCATGGTTTGACTTTACGCCAGCGCATTAAACTGGCACAAAAATTACCAGCTGACTTGGAAGCACAGATTATGACATTTCAAAAATACGTCATCGATCAAAGAAAAATGAAATCTTTTGAACTTTGCCATATAGGAAATATGGACGAAACACCCATGTGTTTCGACCTACCAGAAAATAGAACCGTGAACTGCAAGGGGGAAAAAGCATTTTGGTAAAAACGACTGGGCACGAAAACACCCGTTTCACGGTCGTTCTTTCCTGTTTGGCCGACCCGTAATAAGCTTCATCAATTGATTATTTTAAAAAAAAATGTTGCCGAAAAACGTTACATTTCCATATGGTTTGCTGATTCAAGCCCATGAAAAGGGGTGGATGGATGCTGACGGAACAGTCGACTGGCTTAAAAATTTATTGGGTAAAAAACCGGGAACTGTTTTGAAAACACCTTCCCTTTTAGTTTACAATTCGTTTAGTGGCCACTTTTCTGAAAACGTGAATAAAGTGTCGAAAAAAATGAAAACGATTGTAGCTGTAATCTCGAGAGGGTTCACATTCGTCCTTCAACCCCCTAGACATTTACCTCAAAGCAAAGCTTAGAAAATATTGGGCAGAGTGGATTTCATCCGGTTGTCCAACATTTACAAAGAGCGGTAATTTTAGAAAGCTCGACATTGCATTCATTGCCCTGTGGGTTAAAGATGCGTGGAATCAAATTCCTTCCGAAATGATTATAAAATCTTTCAAGAAATGCTGCATAAGCAACGAATTACACGACACAAAAGATGATGTCATTTTCGAAAGTGATAACGACGAGGAAGAATGTAGCGATACAGAGATTGAAAACGTGTATCATGATGAGCCGATAACGACGGAGGATTTTTGTGAATTGTTTGGCGAGTCCGATACTGAATCGGACCTTGAGTCAGTTTAACTTTGTATATTACTTTAGTATATTATTATCTTCATTATTGTACATTTTGTACTTTTTTTCATATGATTTCGAATAAATGAAAACAAAATTAAAGTTTCTTTATTATTGTATATTTAGTACTTTCTTCCCTTTTCCAGGTGATTTTGAATAATGTATTAAAAAAAAAAAAAATCAAATTTCTTGATCGGAAAAGTGGGGGGTCGACTTATACGCGGGATTTAAAAAAATTCAAATTTCTTGATCGAGAAAGTAGGGGGTCGACTTATACGCGGGTAAATACTGTATATATATCTGTAACGATATGGGGCTCCCGTTGTCTTTTCTCTGTCTGGGTGTCGATCGTTGCCCGTCCGATGTGCCGGGGCGCGGACAACAGGCGAGTCCATGCCGACGTTGGATCGCTCCTTCTGAGCTTCTAGTCTGTCTTTGTAGTGGCAGTGTGAGTGGTATCCGGGAATTAATAAAAGTCAGCGAAAATGCGTGTCTGATTAAAGGAAGACGCAGTTTTTTCGGGGACCTGATTTATTGAACTTTGGTTACATCCTTTTGAGAAATCAGGCCCCTTTGCCTTGAGAGCTGCTAGTTTAATCCTTGCTAGACATTGGGACTTAAGTGGATTGCAAAGCTATCCATGGAGAGCAGAGTGGCGTGCAGTTAGTGCATTATTTGGATGGTAAAAAGCCCTCTCTTACGACCCGTGCAGCGGTATAAGTATGAGTTATTTTGCATTATTCCTGCTAGGGGTCGTTGAAGTCAAAGGAGGCGTATTTAAAATTTAATTGGCCGCTAGCTGAATGATTGATTGCCCGGGCAAAAGGCGTTGGTTCAAATCGGCCGACGGGTCGCCGTTAGAATTTAAAATTGCACTTACCTCTGGGAAAGTATTCTTATGAACTGTGACAAAACGATCTTTGAAAGTTATAAGATGCGATGCTAATAAACAGACTTAACAGGGGCAACTGCACTCAATCAATTGAGACACAATTACTAAAGCATTTAAAAAGTTTTAATTTTAATTTCTAAATTTAAATTTCTATTTTTTTAAAACGGGGATTTCAAATTTTAAAAAGGGGCTTAGTGTTGCTCTCTGCGCAAATTCGTGCTTTGAAAAGTGCCACAAAAAAGCAAATTTTACTAAATAATATTTATACACAAATAAAACCTATTTTCATATATTTGTACATTATTTGGGTAAGTTTTTATTCATGTCTATGTAAAGTTTTATGTAAAAAAAGTCCTTCGGCCAGTACCGGGAAGAAGAGGTAGCTTTCAAATTCCTTATTTTAAAAAAGCCAACTTATATTATTCAAACACACGAAGCTCAATTTAGTGGAAACCGAATATATGAGATTCAATACTAATTTTTATCAATACTAAATCATTATGAATGAGAATTTCGCGAAATTAGTCAGCTTTATCCAAGCTGCTTTTATTTAAAGTAACTTATATTTCGCTGAGATGATGATGTATACTATCCACATGCCTTCTTACATTGAAATAGGCGAATACGTGTGTTATCGCGTGACAAATACAAGATCGTTTCAAAATGTTAGCCATACTAAAAATTCAAAATGTACATATTTTAAGATATAAACAAAAGAACAAATTTTCAGAAACAAAATCTGCTCCGGAATCTTTGTATCAAGGCCAAACACATAAAAAAAAATTTCATTTTCCAATTTTTTAATACCTCATTTTAAATTTTAAATTAAATTTTTTAAAATGGCAACCCTTTTGAAACAAGATGGCGAATGAAGCTGGCCAACGAACTCGGTCGAGACATTGGTATGTACTATGTAGAGACCAAGTTGCATCCAAATCGGTTCATAAATACGCTTGTTATCGCGTGACAAAATCAGGTCGTTTTAAAATGTCAGCCACAATAGAAATTCAAAATGCTATAACTCAGCCATTTTTTTAGATATAGACGAAACAAAAACTGTTCCGAAATCTTTGTATTAAGGTCAAACACATACGAAAATAACCTTTTCCATTTTCGTATTTTTTGGTATCTCATTTTAAATTTAAAATTTTTTAAATATTTTTAAATGGCCGCCATTTTGAAACAAGATGGCGGATGAAGCTGGCCAACGAACTCGGTCGAGATATTTGTATGTACTATGTACACACCAAGGTACATCCAAATCGGTTCATAAATACGCCTGTTATCACGTGACAAATATCAGGACGTTTCAAAATGTCAGCCACGCTAGAAATTCAAAATGCTATAACTCAGCCATTTTTTAAGATATAGACGAAACAAAAACTGCTCCGGAATCTTTGTATAAAGGTCAAATACATAAGAAAAAAATATTTTTCCATTTTTAATTGTTTCGTACCACATTTCAAATTTAAAATGTAAAAAAAAAATTTAAATGGCCGCCATTTTGAAACAAAATGGCGGATGAAGCTGGCCAACGAACTCGGTCGAGACATTGATATGTACTATGTACATACCGAATTACATCCAAATCGGTTCATAAATTCGAGAGTTACAGTATGACAAAGGTCAGATATATATATATATATATATCAATTTTGAACGGAGGGTGGGTTTCGGGGTCTGGGGGTCATGATCGATGAAAATATACCAAATTTTTTTGAAATCGCTTTCCTCCGAACGGCTGCAATAGGTAGCTTTTTGTAATGAAAGCTACCTAAAAATGATATTTTCTTAAGCGGAAAGATATAAAACATGCTTTTTCCAGTAATTTCTCATTAAATAATGCCTTCATTAGGAATAAAAACAGTTTGAAGTTTATAGTAAAAATAATTTAAAATACATATATTCTAAGAATTTTTTTAAAAAATCATGAAAAATACAAAATGCCCTCATTCCAGGGGATGATAATTGGTTGAAATAACCAGTTTAAATTGTCAAATTACTGTCGTAATACTTTTTTTCATTCATCTCCAAAATCAAGGAACTATTTAATAAATACATGGTTTATAAATATTTTATTTAATAAATAAAGTTCCAAATATTAAGTATGCTTAGCTATAAACAATATAGCGTTTCAAAAAATTAATGAAAAAATAATTCAATATCTATATTGATATATTTGTATTTTAAAATTTATAAAATACATTAAACTATGTATTTTCAAAAGCCAATGAGCACAATATCGTTTAATTACATTTATTATTTATTTAGTAAAGTATTTAGTAATGTTTCAAAACAAAAAAAATTATTCAAAAAGACGAAGTTATAAAAAATCCTAAAATTGTGCGAAGTCGCCCAATTTATTAAAACTACTTTATTTTCGAACACTGAGTGAGCCTTATAGACTGGGTAACTTATATAAAAATACCAGTCAAATATCATGAAAACTCAGAAAATCATCTACGATATACACTGCTCAAAAAAATTAGGGGAGCAAGCAAAAAAGTGAAGAGAACAGCACAAGACAGTCATGTATGGGCATAAAATGGATAGTACACGTGTATTAATGCGCAATACAGAAAAAAAAGACGCAAAACAAATTGTAAGGGAGCTTTTATTCTTTCAAAAGATGAAAAGAACATGAAAATATGGTTTAGGGCAACAAGTTGGTTTCATGTAAATAATATAAAAAAAAAGTATTGTTTAGAAATGATTCAAGATTTTTAATATGGCATGTGGTCTCCTCGAACAGCTAACACTGCTGCACACCTGTTTTCCATGAATGCGATTGAGGTTATCGATAAGACTTTGGGGAATACTTTTCCACTGCTCAAGAATTGAAATCTCCAAGTCCCGGACAGTAAAAGGAGGTCTCCGTCTCGCAGAAATGCGTCGTCTGAGTATGTCCCAACCAGGCTCGATCGGGTTTAGGTCAGAAGAGCATGCTGGTCATACCATACGCTGATTTATTTTAGCTTCAAGCATGTTTTCCACAAGACGAATTGTAGGAAGCCTGGCATTATCATGCATGGAGAAAAGGGAATCACTAACGGCTGCAACATAACATACGACACGAGGTCTCAGTATCTCGCCTGTTTAACTTCGGACCGTCAAAGTGCCATTCCGAATGATATGCAGGCCGGTACGTCCACCTATGCTGATTGAAGCCAATAGCATCAACCCACCTCGTCTGTAATGTGATCTTTCACAAACGATTGTGGGATTATTTCGAGTGCCTTTTTCTCTCCATGCCAAAACACATCAGATGTCACATCCAGACTGAATCGGGACTCGTCTGTAAACAGAATTTGACTCCAACAACGTTGCCTCCAAACTCGATGTTTAGTTCCCCCACCTTCTTTGGGCCGCATAGTGGCTTGAGTTCAACAAAATACAGACCATTGGCTTACGTACTAGAGGCTAGCCTGATGAAGCCTATTTAGAACTGTTTGGCTGGACACCCTTCGTCCTGTGGCCAAGAACAACTGTGTTTGCAGCTGAGTAGCATTGCCCGTTCCATATTGACGAGCTGTTAACAGGATATATCGGTCATGAGTTTCTGTGTTAGCACATTTTCGACCTTGCACTTGTCGATGACAACCATTCCATGTGTCTTGGAATAGCCTTCCATGGACACTTCTTGCGACTCCTTGAGCGTCCACTATACTTCGTTGTGATTCCCCGAATTCAACTATCCCGATAACACGCCAAGCCATGGATTGCTGTAAATCATGTTTTTGTGACATTTTCAAGTCACCTTTTCTCAAAACACAAGCTAAGCAATTGAATTTTACAACTGAGGCAGTGAAACAGACGTTTCTGCAAAATCCCGATTTCTGCACTTATTTCCTTTTTCTAGTTTTTGACATCATAAACTTTAATTTACATGAGAAGTTTTCTTTATATGTTTTCTACAACACTTTAAATTATGGATGGTTTATTTGACGTTACTTATCGGTGGAAATATTAGCGTAATTTCGTTAAAACCATGTGCTCCCCTATTTGTTATTATATGTATCCTTTTTCAGGTTTCCTCCAGCAAATTATAAAACTTTAATTATAATCAATTTAATTACATAATTTAAAATTATATCTTTACTGTCTGCATCCCGCTCCCCTCACAATTAAAGAGAGTAATGTATTACTTTTATTTTTTTCAGCTATAGAAAAGCCATCAATATTTCGGTCTGCTGTCATTTATTAACCCCTTTGGGTCTGACGTACTACATTGCAAAAATAAAAAATCCGTAAAGTTACTAAAGTGTTTCTTGGAAACTGGGATTCCTAGAACTTTTATGTAATGGCAACTACAAAACCTCATGTAACAGACACAGTTTTGCACGAAAATATAAAAATCTGTAAGGTTACTAAGATTTTTTTAGGAAACTGGGATGCCTAGAACTGTTCATGTAAATGCAACCAGGGTTACAGATAACATTTTAGTAAGATAACTGTAATTTTATCAGATTCATTTGTAAAGTTGTACATATATGTAGCTTTACAAAAACTTGTTTTGTAGATTTACAGCTTTTTTTTGTACAGTTACAGATGAAAGTTTAGTAAGCATGTAACTTTACATCTGTAGAACTACAGATTTTTTTTTTTTTTTTTTTTTTTTTTTTTTACAGTGCAATAATAGTACATGTCATTTCATTGAGTATTATTTTATTTTGTCTTAACAATTACTTTTGTTATTATCAACATGTAGTAATGATAGTATATGTCTATCTATTTCTTATTATAACTTCAGATGTAATTAGGCATTTAATAATAACAAAATAATAATAAGAAGCAGAAGAAAAGATTTTCTAATTCTCTTTGCACTGTCGGCAATTCTTTAATTTTAAACATATATATTTCTCTCTTTACATTAAAAAAGGGTTACATTTCTGAATAAACCTTATGTGATAAAACTTAAAAAATATTAGAAATTTGTAGTGTCTGTTAAGCCTGTGGTAATATGATATTTTCCAAACTTCTCCAAAAATTATTCCTTATCTTATTGTCATATAAATATAAATAAGCTTCAGTAAGTCTATTTGGATGGCTACCATTAATATTATTATAGTAAACTTATTTTTATTTTTGAAATTAAAAAAAAAAATGGGCCTGAAAGGGTTAAATTCTTTTTCCCACAGACTTTATCTTCACTGTTGGGAAACTTTCTGGTAATAAAGAAACAAATATATAAATGAATCATCGTAAACAGTTGAAGACGTTTTAACCCTTTATGTATTAAATTATAAATTAATGAAAATTTTATGTTCTAAAGCATTTTTCGTGAATTTTAGAAACTACATGAGAAGATTTTCATAATCATTTAATAAAATTAGAAGGTCTTTAGAGGGATTCATTAAATTTAGATTTTATAGGGATTTTATGCAATAGTCATAACCCCTCTCAAATCTTTCATTTTAAACATTTTCCTTAGTATTTTGTAGACATAGGAAATTTACAAATATAATGCTCTTACAAATAAAATTAAAGATATATTTCCGAATTGAAAAATTTCTTCCCCACCCTCCCTCCAATGCCAAGAAAGCTGAATTGAAAAAGCAAAGCAAATCATCCTTTTAAAAGTATTTTTCGCTTTGTGTAACCCATAATGCTTTTGGAACAAGATAAAGTAATGCATCTATTTTCATTTTAACTGTATTAGTACTAATCGATGGATTCAATTAGTTTTATAACAATTTATTTTAATGGTACTTATAAGTACTGTCAGTAGATAAAGGGTTAACATGTATACTCGTTTTGTAACTTACTGCCGCGCCTAGAATTCTCATGTAAGAGATAACGCCTTATTCAGCTTAGCATTTCAGCTTTTGTTCATGTTTACATCTTTTCTCTATCGTCTCACGCATTATGGGCATCAGAAATTTTCCAGATGCTTCTTCTACACTGTTAAAATTTTTGCAGCATTCTGGCAGTTCATTCGACCGTTCTTTGAAAAAACGGTTTCATAACCATAAATTAACTATATTCTGACCATAAAATGGCCAATAATATGGTCAGAATAGTGTTAAATTACGGTTGTGTAACCGTTTTCGGAAAAAAACGGTCAAATGACCTGCCAGAATGCTGCAAATTTTTAACAGTGTAGTAATGTAAAGAATCCAGACTTTCGTCTACATCCTAGAACATAAATGTAAGAGGCATATGTATCGGTGATAAGCTTTGCCACTCCTGACCACGAAAATTCCTTATCAAGCAACCCTAAAACTTCTATGTACGGTAACGTAACCACTGCATAACCCTTGCAATTCATTCGCCAAGTGCTTTACCTACTCCCGCATTATCGCAGTTGCTGTAAAATTTTCAAGATGCTATCATTTAACCTGTTTGTGCCGGAATTTTTATTTTCTCAAATTTGTCGCTAAAATCATTTTAAAAAATTGCAAAATGAACTAGAAAAATACTAAACGAAAATGACGCTAATTTTTTTTTTTTTTGTAGTTATTTGATAAAATGTAGACGTACTAAAAATGGGAATACTCATATTATCTGTAGTAATATATTATGCATAATTACATGTTTTGTCTATATTTTTATAAAATAAAGTTTCAAATTTTATATTAAACACTATAATTTGTATTTTTATGAATTACTTAAAAACATATAACTATTTCTTTACAGAGAGTATTAATAAACACATGTATAATGATCACTTATAATATACAAATACATAATTACAAATACAGCAAAAGAACCACAGCTTTGGCCAGATTATGCAGCGAAGAACCTTTATAGATCGATTTTAAAAATAGCAAGTTAATTTATACATCAAGATTTTATTTACCATCCATAATCCGAGAATCAATAGAAATATTTTTACGCAACAATAATATTTACAATGATTCAGTGTCTCTAGATTAGCCTAAAATTTGGAAAGAGATACTATGTAATTTTAGTAACACTAGTAAAAATTAATCCAATCTCGCAAATAGCCAAGATAATTTTTATTTTATGTTTTGCAATATTTTTCATTAGGCATGTTGTCTCGTGATTATTATTTACCATGTTATTGTTTTGTTAAATTATATGAAAATTAATCCACGCTCACAAATAACTAATTTAATTTTAATTTATTTTAAGTTTGCAATGTTTTTCCTTATGCATCATGTCTCGTGACATTGTTTACTATGTTTATTGTTTTAAATTATGTGAAAATATTTTCTATAGTGAATGATTTTGAAAATGTCGCCGTTGATGCCACGAAACGATCGTCAATCTTAATAAATGATATTTTATCACTTTATAGCATTATTTTACTTAGAGCTAATAAAAATATATACGCATTCGTTCCTAGCGCCCTACAATTTGTACGTTACAAAAATGCATAAAAAGTCGGCTTGAACATATAATTTAACAGTTTTAAAAATACATATTTCAAAGAAGTCTACAAGCTACGATTACAAATTATATATTTGAATTATTGGTAGAAAAAACAAAAATAAACTTGCTTTTTACATTTCGCCATCTTGAAAATGAAAAACCTGTAAGCTGCGAAAAAAGCGTTCATTTTAAGCAAATAAATATCCATCTTATGCTACTATCTTTCGGTAATAAATAAAGACATTTAAAAATATTTTTTCATACAATTTTCATGTTATAAAAAAGAAGAAAATCATACAAATTTATTAAAATTCGAAGTGTCCCAAAAATGGGACGCTAGGCATAACTGGGTTAAGAGTGATGTAAACTTTCCGAAATTTTGGTAAAGTCGTGTTTCTTTTGGTAGCGAGGTACAGGTGATAGAAATAATTGCATTTTTACTTCACCTATTGCTGTTGTTATTGTTTGCGAGCATAAACATGAATTAAAAGTCGATAGCCTGAAACTTTAATATAGCGGACTGTTTTATTTAAATTATGAATGCGTGCTGCCTTGGTGGCGTACAAAAAAAAACTACTGAAGAAATTATGAAAGTGGGAGGGTAAATACTGTGACGTCATAACAACATACAGTGGCGCCAACAGCTGTAATTCTATTTCAGAGCATCGGTGTTTGAAAAATTACAGCAAAAAATGCAGAAAAAATCACACAAGACTTTACAATGCATGAAGATAAATAAAATAGTATTTATGTTTTAGAATTTAATTATCTGCGAACTTTTTATAACCCTGTAATTATTCCGTAGTTCAACATACAACCTCGTGGACTTTCCTTACTAGGCTCTGTAATTGTGTTTAATTTACATATTACATAATTTAATTTACATTTACATAAATTAGCAAAAGTCATGCTTTGTTTGGATTCGTGAAGCATTATTTAATTAAATGAATATTTGAAAGTAACAATATTTTTTTATATTATTCTTGCATCTTTATTAAACAAAAACGTTATTTTATGTTTAATTTTAGAAATATAAATTCACCCAAATAACTGCGAATTTCTTCGGAATTTTTTATTTATGATATAAGACAGGCATAAATAAAAGTATTTTCTACGCAAAAATTTTACAAAATATTTATATAACGAATTTAACAACTAATTTTATTTGTTTACAATTCCTTTGTTGCCACTTTACAAAAAAAAAAAAAAAAATCATAATTTAATTCTTTTAAAATGCGTAAGTATCGTCTGCGTAAATGATTTCACATAATAAGAATAAATTGTGTATTTGAATTCTTAACACTGAAAAATACTTTTATAATTTAATGTAAATAATTGAATTTCGACAAATTTTAATTCATTAAAAATATGCTATAATTTTCCTAAAAAAGATATTTAAAAAATTTCATACAAGAAATCGTGACTCCATGATTTATTTTTCTTTTGAAAATATACCTGTTTCATTTTTTATTTGCAAAAATGCGTCCATAATGGAAAAACATGTAAAATAAATTAATTAAAATAATAAATTTTTTAACGTTAAAAAAATAATATTGTGCAAATCTATTTATCCTAATTTATTTTTATATTTAATTTCAAGTCAAAATATTGAATAGCTTTTTTTGTAAAGTGTACGACAAAATGTAATTTGTGTAGCCTAGTAGAGGATTCGCTTCGCTCATCCTAATTATATATTTCTATTTCATTTAAACAATCATATGATGTTTCATGGCTACAAACAGCATTACGATTATTTCTGAAAAAAAATATTCGCCAAATTTAATGACAAGAAATCATTAAAAATTACTCAAATAATCGCAGAAAGATTCCTGATCTGTTTAAAAATATTCGGAAAATGCAATTTTAATTAAATTGTCTGCTCATGAAGACTTTTCCATTTAGTGCTGCGGTAGAAGCCTTACCGACTTATATAAATGAGAGATGCTAAGCTGGGTATCGTCCAAGTGGAATAGTGGTAGAGCACTGGAGATCTATTCAAGAGACCGGGTTCGATTCCCGGCTTGGACATTTTTCACTAAGTTGGTTTACGCTTTGATAGCAATGGGATAATTCACGTCTTTAATATTCAATAATTTCAAACGTAATTTCACTGCTGAAAACTAGTTGAAAAATTAATTAAAATTGTATATTCACCGTTCATTTGCGTCTCATTTTACGCCACTAGATTGTCTGCTCATGAAGACTTTTCCATCTTGTGCTGCGGTAGCAGCCTTACCGACTTATGTAAGTGAGAGATGCCAAGCTGGGCATCGTCCTTGTGGTTTAGTGGTAGAGCACTGGAGATCTATTCCAAGGGCCCGGGTTCGATTTCCGGCTTCGACATTTTTCACTAAGTTTGTTTACGCTTTGATAGCAATGTGATAATTCACATCTTTAATATTCGGGAAATAATTCAGGAAAGAGCGGCGTCACACTTATTTATAAGAAGTGTTTGCTCCATATAATTTTTTATACAATAATTTTCAAACATAGCATTTAATCTTAATGATTATTTTTTCGCTTGTAATTCAAAACGCAAACGCAATTTTTCAAAAAGGATTTTAATAAGCATTAATGAACTCATATCTCTCTTTCTCTTAAATTGCACTACAAAAGAAATTGTTTCACTTAATGGAGCTTAAAGAAAAGAAATGAATGTCGTTAAACTATTTTCAAAAATTATATTTCTTCGAATTAAATTTCGAATTTATTGCCTCATTTAAAAATGTAGATTACGCTTAAGTAATTAAATTTGAATTCATTGGCTATTATGTTGCATTTGGGTAGATTTTTACAAAATAATTGTTTATTTGCATTTTATTGTTGCAGTAATAACGTTTAGGGTTGTGCTTTTGGTTTATACTCGAAATAAAGTACCTCTGCAGACTGGTGTGACTAGTTTAGGAAGCTCCACTCAAATGTATATAGGATGGTATTGGATTATGGATATAAGATTTTATTTGAAAAAAAATATATATATCTTTAAATTATTGTATCATTTTTTACTTACATATTATTGTAAAATTACATTCTTCCGGATTCATATGTTCTTGCTTTTAAACACAACTATTTCCAAATAGAAGCTTCCGCCTTTTAATGGTAGAAAATTAAATTAATGTTCTCACATCGATGTTAATTTTTTTGCATAAAATCAAAGATGCTGTGAGTCTCAGTGGTTTATATATATCAAGAGCGAAAAGGATAATTTTCATTTATTTATAATTTTGGAAAAAAAAAATTTAATATTTCCAAAATTTATTATTTATATCAGAAGATATCCATTCAATACTTTCTAAACGTTAATAGTAGTTACAAGTATGAGCATGTTCATATTAGGGAATTATGTGCTAAAATAATATAAAGCTAAAATATTCGTCCATTACTGTAAATTTATTGCCCTTTTGTATTATTTAAACTAAGATTATTTTATTTAAACAGATTATTTTTCAAAAGACGAATTCTTTCTATAAATTACGTTTTCTATATTGTAACGAATGAAGTATTTACGAAAAATTTAAAAATTTGTTCAATAAAAATGATTAAAAAAATTATAGAAAACCAGAAAATGTTAAACTTTATTAAAGTGTATAAAAATGTAAATACATATTAATATCAATTATAAAATTATACGTCAGTTTAACATTATAACATTATTGTATTCGAATTTTATATTGAATTTACCTAGAACTATTGTTTTTTGTATCTATCATAAATTATAGTATGCTAAATCACTATTTTTATCGGATCATCTTCGTTCAGACTGAGATCGGCAATTTTCCACGAAGACGAGGGTAACTAATAAACTATTAAATTTAAAAAATAAAAAAAAACCGACTGAGTAAAAAGCGAACTAATTAATTATTTCTCCTCAATATGAACCTTTTTTTTCAATTCCTACGATTAGCTCACACTCTCGCTATATATATATATCTTGTTCAAATTTTCAGTCGTTAATAAAATACTTATTATTCATCCAATCAAGCTCAAATAATCTTTTTTTAACTTGCAGTGGATGCCACTTGATGTTAATCTAGAGTTTCTTTCAAATATTAATTCATTAATTAAATTAAATTAATTAATTTTCAATAATCGAGAGAGCCCTCTTCTGGATCAAGGTATTTTAAGAGCCATCCAAGAGAGAGCCCTCTTCAAGGCATTTTAAGTGCCACTCAACAAAAAAGAAGAATGGGGTAAAAAAGTTCTCTTATTGACCTAAGTAGGAATTGACTCAAAATATTTTTTTTTTATATTACTTGTTTATATTACTTACCTAATTTTTTTACTACTTGTATTGATGACTTTTAAGTTGTGTTTAATTGTTAGTTCCCATCTATAAACACTGTTTTGATGAGGTCTATTGATGTCAATGATAGTTAGAGTTGCAATAAAGCTAGAGATCCACAATACATGCACAACTTCCAGGTCGTAGCTTCTGACTGTAAAATAGTCAATGAAATATCGTCTTCATTTTGGAAGACCTATCCAATGATAGGCCACTCAATAGGGTGCGTAATTTTTTTTTTCGTTTCTACTACCATTTTGTATTTTACGGCCGCCATTTTGAACATATAAAAACAAAACCTAGCGTATAACCATCGGGTCGTTAAGACAAATTGATAGAGACCTCATTCATTAAAATCCGTCCAGCCGTTGGGATGTTTCGAGGGTATAAAAAATCCACATACACAGATACGCGTGAAACACATAACCCTTCATTTCAGTCGGGCAAAAAGGATTTTAATAAGCATTAATGAACTCATATCTCTCTTTCTCTTAAATTGCACTACAAAAGAAATTGTTTCACTTAATGGAGCTTAAAGAAAATAAATGAATGTCGTTAAACTATTTTTTAAATTTGCATTTCTTCGAATTAAATTTCGAATTTATTGCCTCATTTAAAAATGTAGATTACGCTTAGGTAAATAAATTTGAATTCATTGTCGATTATGTTGCATTTGGGTACATTTCTACAAAATAATGGTTTATTTGCATTTTATTGTTGCTGTAATAACGTTTAGGGTTGTACTTTTGGTTTATACTCGAAATAAAGTAACTGTGTAGACTGGTGTGACTAGTTTAGGAAGTTCCGCTGAAATGTATATAGGATGGTATTGGATAATGGATATAATATTTTATTTGAAAAAATATATATATCTTTAAATTATTGTATCCTTTATTACTTACGTATTATTGTAAAATTTACGTAAATTATTGTAAATTTATTGCACTTTTGTATTATTTAAACTAAGATTATTTTATTTAAACAGATTATTTTTCAAAAGACGAATTCTTTCTCTGAATTACGTTTTCTATATTGTAACTAATGAAGTATTTAAGAAAAATTTAAAAATTTGTTCAATAAAAATTAATAAAAAAATTGTAGAAAATCAAAAAATATTAAACTTTATTAAAGTGTATAAAAATATAAATATATATCAATATCAATTACAAAATTATATGTCAATTTAACATCCTAACATTATTTTCTTCGAATTTTATATTAAATTTACCTCGAACTATTGTTTTTTGTATCTATCATAAATTATAGTATGCTAAATCACTATTTATATCGTATCATTTTCGTTCAGACTGAGATCGGCTATTTTCCACGAAGACGAGTGTAACTAAGAAGACCGCTGTCTCACTACGTTTTGTGCTCGTCTCCTTTCGGGCAACTAGAATTACGTGATGATCATTTCCTGCACTGCATTCCTGCTTTTCCAGCACACCCGTCACGATCATGGAACTATGAATAAAAATGAATCGACATATCTTCAAACTGGTAAAGCTTCAACTGTAACCGGTTTTGCAGCGGCTCATTACCGCCGAGGCAAAATTCCTCCAGTAAATTTGAATAGAAATTTTCTTCTTATTTAAACTCCCTATTCATGTAGAATTTCTGTCATAGTTATGACCAAAAAAAGATGTTTATTTTTACTGGTAGGAGTTTGATTATGAAGTAGTCAGGCACAGCGTTTCTGCCATATTGTGACAACATAAACAACCTCCTGTAAGTGTCTGTAAAAGAGAATATACTACCCTGGCCAGCTTCCACCAGTAAAAACGAATAGAAATTTTACCGTATTTGCAAGAGAAATTTTAAACGAACAAGCCTCTAAAATAATGCACAAGTTTCATCAGAAAATGTTGATCCGAAAAAAAGAAATCACCCGCCATCTTGTGACAACATCCTCAGTTATTTCACTACCAACTGATAGTCTCTACACATTATGTCTCCTTCGCTTTAATCATAACGCCATTGTCACGATTAAGCATCACGTGACTAAAGCAGTCGAAAGAAGAGAAACTTGTAACGGAGTGCGACTGACTTCCTGTTTCGTTAGACTCGTCAGGAGGAGAGATGACGTAGACATTTTTTATAAAAAGAAAATTATAATCAAGTAATTATAACTGCTGTAAAGCTGCAAAAATTATGACTACTACTGCCTAAACAGGCGGCTGTTTGAAGGGTTAATAGATGTAAATTCTTCGCTTTGCAAAACGAACACTTTGGTAACAACTTCCATCCTGTGAAATTTCTCTAAACTATTTTTGGTGTTTTTATGCTAACATGGCACAGGTGAAAAACCCCTAGTATTTTTATCAACTCTATCACTAGTATTATAATACTTTCATTTAAAACACAACCAATTTACTGACTGCCTTTAAAATATATAACTTAATTTAAAATGCATGCATTACATACAATTAAAATATACACTTTTCCCTCATTTCATGCGATACGGAGAAAAATATTAAAAAAATACTACCATAAAACAAAACATTATATTTCAACACCAAAACCTTCTTTCTAATTTACACACAAGAAAATAAAGTTCTAGCTGGCGAGAAAGAAAAATTCAGTTTTCGAGATTTACGCCCACCTAACATAAAATGACCGTTTTTAAATCTTTCATTAAAAATATTATATAAATTAGATATTATGTCGACTGTTTTCATTCCATTAAATTACTAAGTATTACACAAACTCATATTTAGTCACCCCCTCGATGCTGGACACGTAAGTATTCCTGGAAATGAAAAAGCAGATCAGATGGCAAAACTTGCTCTTAACCCCTCGAAGGGCGGTGGAATAAAATATATCCCACCTAATTTAAACAAGATTCTCATCAGAAAATTTTTACTAAATTTTATATTTTTAACTTTGGAGAAAACATGTTGAAATATTGCAGTTCCTTATTTAAAAAGTAAAATTTGTCGATTATTCCGGTGAGAAGTCAATATTTAGAGTCTCTTTTGCTTGCCGCTCAAGGGGTTAAGGGGTCTCAGGACTTTTAAATTGGGAAAAATGAAAAAAAAATCAACATTTAATATCTTAAAATGTATAAGATTTTAAAACACAATTTTTATTGGGGTGAAAGATATAAGTATGCACTTTCATGTCGGGTATTTAAAAAATTGAAAGAAGCAGTATTAGTTTTTATAGAAGGATCCAAAATGTTAGACATTTGTCGAACAGAAAATTGCTATAACAGCTTACACGCGCGATTGCAAACTAAATTTTGCAATTAGAATGAATTTTTTTGTATCTAATTATGCTTCAGATTATAATAATTACCCTGAAAAAATTTGAATTTAAAGCATTTTTATATTTTAATAAGTTCTATTTAGCTAATACAATATTATCAAAATTCCAACCTTATAATCACCTAAACAATATATGTATTTGTTTAAAAAATAAAAGGAAAATTTTAGGCTCAGTTTATGCAAACTAACATGAAACATATATTTTGAAACTTTCATTGAAAAATATTCAGAAGTTTTTGAGATTTCCCGCGCATTATTTCCAAAAACGTTATTTGGAGAAAAATGACTTCAGAGTTTCGAAAATGCCGCTTCAGCTATTGAGCGGACATAATTCTATAAGCCTTAACATCTGTCATAATGGGAATTTCAAGGAAAGAACCATATCAAAATGTTCAGAAAAGATAGGAGTTTCGCATGTAAAAAAATTAAAATTTCGAAAATTTTGAAGCTTTAAGGGTCTTGAGACCCCTTAATACGTTATACCGTAAAATTCCACTCTCAGACGTTAAACTACTATAAAAACACTTTATTCAAAATACATGACAAGAAAATTGGTATTTGGAATACAATAATAAATTGCACCATATCAAAACAAGAATCATGACCTGGCCTCATTGTTGTTGAAGGGAAATGGGTGTTCTTCTGACTAGTCTGAGAATTGGACATTCAAGGATCACTCATCAACATCTTTTATTTCGGGAGAATGCACCCAGGCGTTCACATTGTCAGTATGATTACCTAACAATTCATTTTGTTTTAACTGACTGTTCTTGCCTCGGGCACTTGTATAGTATTTATTTTATTCATCCATCAACACAAGTCTTTAGATATTACAGCTTTTGAAATTTTTGCAACAATGAAGAAAAAAAGTTACATTTTCTATGAAAAATGACCGTTGATTCTCAATGAAAAAAGCGAAATTTGGAATTATTAAGAAAAATATTTGAATAATGTAAAAAAAAGGAAATTGGCCCATGTTTCCTCTGGGTTATAAATCACCCATATGCAGTGGCATTTTACCATTCGTTTTGACCTGACGTCAGACAAACGTTTTTACACTTTAAATTTATAATATCATTAGAATTAGCAAAGAATAAAAAGTAAGTGGCATCAGGGACAAAAAGGTGGGCAGAAAAAATGAAAAAGGTATGATATCCACAGGCTTTCGGCCTTATTGGGGGAAAACCTCATGAGACACTTTTTACTGTTTTTAAAACATTCATAATTTTATTTTGAAGTATATTTTTTCATTTCTTTCATTAGTTTAACAGCTCAGAATTATCTATTATCCTTTTTTGACAACTGGATTGGATACCGCATCTAGATTGCTTTTCTCATTACTTATGTACATTTTATTTTTATCATATTTGCCTTTATTTTTAATACAATATCTTAGTTTCACTTTTTATTAGTATTTGATGTTCTTTTTGTTTCTTTTTTCGCGTAGTATGTCCCTAAGGGGATTTTGCACTCTAAAACCATATACAACTAACAACTTGAAACTGGGTCTAAACAAAAACGTGACCAAAATCCCTTGTTTTTTACTGTGTGGAAAGTATACAAAGTTTATTGTATTGCGAAAAAAAACATTTAATAGTTCTTAATAATAATTATTTCCATTTCTTTGTTATATTGGCCCCGCAATTACAAATATCCCAACAACGCAATTATGGTTTTGCCAACATGACAACCAATTTTATATATGCGGTAATATATATATGGTATAAAAAACTTGTGGAACCAGAGAGAAAAGTAAAGCTCGATCTAAAAAAGTTATAGTAAAAAATTGGCAAATAGTTCCAGTCTATTAAAAAAGTAAGTAGTGCGTAGAAAAGCAATGAAACCAGATTATCTGTAAAACTCATGAAATTACCCAAATTTTGTTGATAGCTGAAAATGTGGACTGAGCTTTACTGGAGCCTAAAAATCAATCAACGGAATAAATTTCATTTTTAACACATTCTGAATTCCAAACATTCATAACCAGTTGAAAAATTTGGCTTCATAAGAATAGGTTAAAGGCTGATTTGTTAATGAGCGAGAACCTGAGAGATCAGTTCACTACGAAGTATGAACCAAATTCCATTCCAGGGGTCTCTGATAAGCCAGGAAGATCAAAGACTAAAGTAAGCTCAAAACCTTAAGCATTTGCGATTCAACCGTATGCTTTACAGTAGTCATAGTACTTAACAAATACTTGTCTGGCTTAAATCCATTGACATAAGTTTCCCTTTTCAGTAATTACATGAAATAAAAATTTTTACGTTAAATGTGTTATGTCAGAACTGTTAATAACAACAATACCTCAGCTACCTGACAATATTAATCTTATACTTAAAATATTACTTCATGGTTTACATTCTTTTAGCTTTGTGGTGTTATGCTCGACTTGATGCAATTACGTCCACAATTCTGAGAATGACAGAAAAATTTTAGTACATAACTACACATTCTGCTTACTATACCCAGTACTCGTTTTGAGTGGATAATATGATTCTGAATATAAGGCACCAGTAAAGCTCAGTCCACATTTTCAGCTATCAACAAAAATTTGGGTAATTTCATGAGCTTTACAGATAATCTGGTTTTTTTACTTTTCTACGCACTACTTACTTTTTTAATAGACTGAAACTATTTGCCAATTTTTTACTGTAACTTTTTTAGATCGAGCTTTACATTTCTCTCTGGTTCCACCAGTTTTTTATACCATTTCACACCTTTTTCAGATTCTTTCAGGAACTTAATCAACCAACTTCAACTAACCAAACAACCGCCCAACTAACCTACCAATGACCGCAATCAACTGACCAACCAATTGCCCCAATCAAAAACTAATAGAAACATTGTTTCACCAGCGTATTTCAGGAGCTCTGATGACCCCACACTTATTGCTAACCCCCATATTGTTATACTGACGAATTTACTCAGGACTGGCCGCCAGACTAGTCCTTAGACTAAGTTTTATACATAGTGTGATTTCTTGAATTTTTCTGCTACATACCTACGCTCCTCTGGTTTAAAGGACTATGCAGTATCCTAGGTCAACACCTCAAACACGCAAAAAGCTAGGGTAAGCAACAGTTATAAGGAATGAGTTAAAACTGCGAAAAAACTATGAAAAGGGAAAATTTCTGTTTTGGGGACTTAATGGGAATTCAAAATTTAAAAGAGTCTAAAAACGACTGAATGCAGAAAAATGATCAAAAGTGATTGAAAATATTATACAATACACCTGCAAATAATATCAGAAATATTTCCAATATTGGATATTTATATAACATTTCGTAGGCCAAACTAAAATACCGCAATAATGACTAACCTATTTACATCTAACTGTAACCATTGATAAAAAAAAGCAAGAAAATTGGAAAGTACTTGTCCTTTGTAAAATATGCATTTATTAAGGAGACAATTTACGTAATCGAGTTTACACACAATTTGCGTATTTGGTACGGATAAATTACATAACTGAGTCTACAGACAATTGGCGCTTGTTACCGGGCGTAGTTTAGCGCATAATTAACTCAACCCTAAGCACACGCACCTATTTTTGTAACGTTACCACACAATTGGGGGTAAATCTCACCTTATTTTGTCTCTCATTATATTTTTGGCTAAATGCGGTTTAAAAGCAAGTCTACTACTCTATATTGTAAAATGCATCAGTACTACTTTTTTATGGGAAAAATCAAGCGTTTCATATTTATTTTCCGATTTGCAAGTTTCTGTAAAAATCACTTTTTTTTTCTTTTTTAATAGAACATATGCAACGATTTTTTTTTTATCTCTTAAAACATGAATTATTTTATAAAACTTACATTAATTACATTTAATACACTTTCATCAACATATACAGGTAGCTTTTATGTCACGCTTTCAGTAAAACTATTTTAGTGTGTGCTATCCCGTAACGAATGAACATATTGAAATGAAACGTTTGTACACGCGCGGGATTATTAAATCCCAAAAGGCATATTTCTCCCCTTCTTGCCAACAAAGAAAAGACCTATCTGAACATTGACTCTGAAAGGTACAAGGAAGGTCAGAAGCGTCCTCGAGAAATTTATCATTTCTTTATCATATTTTTGGCAGTTTACAGAGTTCTGGATAGCACGGTTTTGTATTTAATGATTCTGTATCAGTTTTCTCTGAATCTGAATTGAAAACTGTGGTTGCATTTTGAATTTCGTATTCATCTACGCTTGAACCGACTATTATTTTTTCATTTTGATTTTTATTAGACTGAATCTGGTGCTTTTTAGCACTTTTATTCCATTTTTCCGCTATTACTTTATAAAAATTTCCAAATACTCAACTTTTTCCCATGTATGCAAATTCCTTGAAGTACGGTTCAGAATATAGACTGTGGAACCCTTGCCCACATACATATTCAACATAAATTTTGTCCTTATCATTAATGCTGGCTAATATTGCTGAACACATATTTTTTATCTTTGTAATATTTGATTTCAGCTCAAAAAACAAGAAAATTTCGTTTGCTAAACGCCCTTGTTACTATTGCTTCTGCTAGAAGCTTTTTGATATGGAACTGTGCTTTATTTTCACCCGAAACCTCTAAATTTGATAGTGGTTTTTTATCCATATTTGACAGTACCTTTTCGTACTTCTTAGTTATCCCGTCGACCAATTTACTGTCGCTAAATTGTAAGATTAAATGCCAATAATGGTTGCCATTAATTAATTAATTGTAAGATTAAATGCCAATAATGGCCAATAAAACCTTTAATTCGACGTTTAATTTGTATTTTTATTAATGTTTTACTAATTTATTTATTCTTTCGTTATTTAAAATAAAAATTATGTCAATGTGTATAATTTGGCGAAATTGGTCGACGGAATAACTAAGAAGTACCTAACTTTTTTACAAGATTTTGCTCCGAGACCCGACGGCTCGTTTTTAAAAACGCAAGAATTTTTTTGCAATAATATTGGCGGTCTATCACTAAACTTGTACAATACCTTTGGCGCCTTTTTGCGTTTTCCACTTGCCTTTCATTATCTATACGTTTGAAGCTATAGTGCAGCTTAACGATATACCGCCGGTACCATTTAGATTTAAAATGGAAAATTTCTAACAAATTTTTTCGTTGACAGAGCTTATCAGAAGCTAAAAGCTTCTCCTTGTTTTTTTTCCTGCCATTTTTTGAAACACTGTTTTTCTCTCTCCTGTTTACTCCAATCTTTATAATATTCAGAACGAGCTTCTTTGTTTTATTTTTGCCACTTCTTAAACTTGCATTTTTTTGGCTCTTTTTTTACAAGACATCTTATAAAGTAGTTATTTTTAACGTTTTAGTTAAAAAGGCGTAACGAAAAAAAAATTATTTTCCCAGTGTTCATCTTTTAATAAAACTAGTTGGCATAGCAACCCACTGCGTTGCATTTAAATTGCATGAGATCTTACGATTATTTTTTGTTGGAAGTATAAATCTAGTTTTATTATACATTTCGACAAAACTATAACATAAATTTGATTGAATGCAGAATTTCAAGTAATAAACAATATTATCATGTAGGTTAAGCGTTTATTAAGTTAAAATACACGTTTCCAAAATTCATTTATAAAAAGTATTGCGTTCTTTTAAAAGTTCACTTTTTCATTAGAAACTGCTGATAACCACACGAAATTATTTTGACGAAATTGTATAAAAATGACGTAATTTGGCAAATCTAGAAGATGCATTTCAGATTTGTGAATTAAAATAAATGTTTATCAAATGACATTTTTCTTGCTTAGTCATTCTGCCTTATAGTGGATTTGTAAAAAAATTTAAGCTCGTCATTTTTAAGAAAAAGTTATATGAAAATCGGTGTTTCTTGTTTAAACTTACTCTGAATATAAGTCAATAATTCTTTCGAAGCACGCAAAAAACTTAAATTTGATTTTGCCGAGCCTGCTTGGATAAATATTAGTAATAAAAATAAAAATCTATGATCTAATATTTGTAGATAACAATTGTAAGCAGACGATTTTTTCTAGTTTAGATTAAGTTGCTTCGTGAAGATGAATGCGTAAAATTATGTTTTATTCCTCAGTTTTTATTTCTTAGCTCTTCTTTCTATTTGATACTATGAAAATTTCAAAGGGTAAAAATGAGCGAAAGCGTGATAGGAAATGTCGAAAATGTAAAGTTGTAGAACTAAGAATTAATTTAATTTTTTTTTTTAATTTATTTATATTTCTACTGCAATTCCATTTTTACTTATTTCTTCTTTATTTCACGAAAAAATGGTTAGCTTTCTCTTTTTTTTTTTTCTCTTTTGATTTTGGTTATAGCTTTTTAGAAATTTTAACACTAATTTTAAAAGCGCTTAAGACCCCCAATACGTAAAATGATATGCAGTTTTCAAACAAATTATATTTGGAAGTACATCTATCCCTGGTATTCGACGGTGTAAAGTTTGAAAATTTTGAGATTACACAGATGATAAATTTTAGTTTTATTTATTTTATTTCATTGTTCATTTTAAAAGTTTGTTACGGAATATTAGCTGGAGACATTTTTATTATTGAAACTATTTGTATTGCTTTAAGTGATAATGGATCATTATTCTTCCATAATAGAGCCTGCATGCAATAGAGATACATTTAAAAGAAATCGTGCTTAAAACTTAAATTTAAAAGCCATCAAAAATGAGTAAATTGAGTAACGGTTTTCAAACAAATTGCATTTGAAAGTACGTTTTTTCCCCACACGATTGTGTAAAAATTGAAAATGTGCGATATTTAGAAATTTAAACCAAATGACCTAGCATTTACCGAAAATTTCTGAATTTTTATTGAAAACTGAATTTTTATTGACTTTTGACTTTTAACTTTTATTGACTTTTGATAAAAACAAAGTACTCGTATTATCCATTTTTTTTATTGTGCTATTTTTAGGGTGTGTCAACACAAAAGAAAAGATTTAATTAGAAATTAAAAAGGAAATATTTCTATAATGTTAAATTATGGAATGCATAGTGCTACGTAAAGTTTAAATGGGTGCCATTCCCTTAATATTAGATATTTTTTACCCCGACCTTCGAAAGGCACATCTCTAAATTAAGAGCTTTCAAAGAAGCCATTATTCATCACTGAATGTTTTCTGGTTCGGATTGTAATTGAGTTGTTGTCTTTTCATCATGTTTCAAAAGGTAAAAGATGCGGCTGAGCTGTACTATACAGCACTACTGTGCTGTATAATATACGCCATGTTCTCACATACACGTCATATATGCCATACCTACGTCTTGTATTTAAGTATTGCGCGGCATCGCAATACTTATTTATTTCCAGTGTCACCTCTCAATGTTAATTTAATATAGATAAATCTATGGAGATCATATTTGGTTTGGTTTGGTTTGGTTTCTTGATACTGTGACTTTTGCTATGTCATCGAGGACAGCTTATGTCACGAACATCCAGGTCCAAGGACCAGAGTTATAGATATAATTTAAAGACACGCTGACGAGCTTGACAGCACACGAAGAGAAAACAATACAGCTTTCAGTCACGAAATACGCAGAGAATACATAAGTCTTCAAAAAATAACACATCAAAACCACAAAAAAGTGACGAGAGTGATCCGACAAACACGTGGGCTCCATAGAAACTCCGCCATATTTGCCGGGATATTCGGCAACTATTTAAATATTCGACGTCTTGTTAAAAACGCAGTTTCCTGCAAAAGGTATAACGTAGTTTTCTATAAAATAGTTTCCATAATATAAAAGAATTCTAAACGTGATAAGAAAACCGTGTTTCGAAAAACACTCGTATTTTAAGTTACATCCAGAAAAATCTGGGAAAATCCTTGGGGCCACCTTCCTTCACGAGGAAAAAAGGCCATGGAGATCGTAACTGTTTGTTTTTTTTTTCCCCACCTTTTTGTCCCTGATGCCACTCATTTTTTATTCTTTGCTAATTCTAATGATATTATAAATTTAACGTGTAAAAACATTTGCCTGACTCCAGGGTCAAAACGAATGGTAAAACGCTTTTGCATATGGGTGAATTATAACTACAAAGAGAAACGTTGGCTATTTTTTTTTTTTTTACATTATTTAAATATTTTTCTTAATAATTCCAAATTTCCCTTTTTTCATTGAGAATCAACGGGCATTTTTTTTTTCATTGTTGCAAAAATGTCAAACTCCGTAATAATAATTTATTTCTTTTTAGTTGAAATATTTCCACGTGAAATAAATTAAACAATTTTTTTTATCAAGAATTAAAAAGGTCAATACGGCGTCATAGTGGAAATAAAAAGGATAGTTTCAGTATAAGTCTTTGCTTTGGTCAAGTTTATGTTTTAGTAAAAAGTTTCAAATGGACAGATATTTTTACGCAGTTAGCGAACTTAGTGAGGAATTACATAACTTAAATTTTGAAATGAAAAATGAACTCAAAAGATCAAATTTTGAAATTTGATTTTCATTTGAATTATTGTATGCAAGGCAAATGTTTCTCTCTGGAAAAATTTCCATGAATTAATATAAATTTTTAAATGTATTTTTTTTCCGAGATGAGAACTATTTACATCCCAAGTTAAACTTAAGTAATAATTTTCTGATGTGTTTACATCACCCCTTGGGAGAGAATAAGGTAGCAAAATTGAATAAAACTTAAGTAAGGATTCAACACAATTTATTTTTGCATTCATTGCGTTCCTGAGTGGTAATAAGGCATCTAAATTTAATTGAAATTAATTTTGTATCTTTTGATTATAGATTTTTTACGTTCAGATTAGAAGTTTTTGTCCAAACTACAGCAACCTGCATTACTTGCAGTGGTGAAATATTTTGAATTATACATTCGTAAACTGCATGAGACATTGTGATGTATTACCGAATACATCAAAGCCTGATGATTATACCCTCTATTAATTTTGAAATGAACTCGAACGAATGCAGTAATTATGAAAAACTTGATATATTAAACAAAAACATAATTTGAAGAACGGATTAAAAAAAAAAATATTTCTTACATTGTTTAAGCCCGAGAAGGGACAGATATTAAGGTATTTCACTCAAGTAGTTCTACATTTAATGTCAAGTTTTTGTAACAAATTATTTAAGGCAATTGAAGTTTAAAAAATAAAAATAAAATTCATACAATATACTTAAAACATCCTAAAAATTTAGATTCCGTTCAAATGAAATCGACAATAAATCTTAGACATTTTTTTTTAGTTTTGTATTTTGCATGCATCTTATCATTTTATGTACAATTGCCCTAAACATGATACAAAATCTGTAATACGAATATTTTCAATTAAAAATGGAAGAATTCTAAGATTTATATCGATTTCATTTGAACGAAATCTAACTTTTTAGTGTGTTTTAAGTATCACATTGTATGAATTTTAATTTTATTTTTTGATCTTCAATTGGCTTACCTAATTTGTTGCAAAAATTTAACATTAAATGCAGAACTAATTGAAGGAAATATCTTAATATCTGTTCCTTGTCGGGCTTAAACAATGTAGGAAATATATATATTTTTTTTTAATTTGTTCTTCAAATTATGTTTTTTGTTTAATGCTATAATTATATGATATATTATGTATACAATTCTTTTTATCTGTTATATACATACGTCTTATATATATAGAAAAAATGACTGTAACTTCAACACGTCATTCATCTTAGTCATATGTCAAATACGTCATTTATGACTACAACGTCGTATTCGTACCTACATATATGCTTTATTATAATGCTTATTAACATACTTAAATTCCATTTAACGTAACTTCAATGATTGAGTAGGCTCGTAAAACGAATATGTTCATCCTGCTTAGAACAATAATGTGGACATTTAAAAACAATCATGTAGACTTCTAAAAATAGGCGGATATAATCTTTAACACCTTTATTTACTTAAAACACAATACAATTAAAATAAATGCGATAATTCCACTAACTACATTTCGCAGTTTTGTTCGCTGCATTCACGACTCTTACAACCCCCCACCTTAAAGAGTTCATTCGTTGCTTTGGTCACAATGAAGATTTAAATTCACACATATACCAAATACACCCATTTACAAGTGCGAGAGCAATGTGCTCTCATCCCTGTGCTCTCGAGCAATATATAAATTATGTACAGAGGTATGTTTTTAATGATAATACAGAATTTTATTACTTTTAGAACTTAACAGTAAATTAATAAATATAAATTGAGAATTCTTCCGCTTGAAGGCCTCAGGTGATGGATCGCCAAATATTCCTTATGGTTTCAACCGTATACGAGTTAACACAGGATTGGATTCAATTATGCCCGAAAACCAAAATCGCTGAAATAAGCCAACTTTTGAAATACTAATAAGTTGAAAATAAATTAGAAATAAAAAGTAAAGAGTAAAATATATTAAAATAAAAATACGGTTTTATCAATTAATCATATACAGGATAAGTCAAAATCAATATAGCAATTACAAACGGCTATAATTATTTAATGGAAAATAATTTATCGATAAGATTAACACAGAATGTAGACGGAACTTCAAAATTTTGTATATACGTCATAGATGTTCTATGGGACATTCCTTGGTCACACGGACAACATCTAAACGGTAGTCCATTTCACGCCATACATTCGGAAGCATTTGTTCAGTCACCGACACGGGTGCATTACAAATGCGTACTTTGAGATCTTCAATTGTTTTTCGCATGAAAAGCACAAAATCGCAGGGTGTCAAGTCCTGAAATCTTGATGGCCAAGCGCAGAAACATCGTCGGCATCTCCACTTCGACCTATCAACGCTTTGGGAGATGTTTTTTTTTTTAAGTGCGCGAACCTCCGTACTCCAGTGTGGGGGTGCTCCATCTTGTTGCACAGTGATAACAGAATGACATTTGTTAAATTCTAATGCTTTTTGCTAGAGACTCGCCATTTTTACTAATGAGTCGCCTTCAATGAACAGATTTCTTGTCGTTACGAAGTTTCAACTCGCGCATACGTAGGCTTCCGTTTCACTGCACCTGCGCCTTACGTAAAGACATTTTCAAGCTCCGTCTACATTTTGTGTTAAACTTATCAATACATTCTTATCCATTAAATAGTTATAGCTGTTTGTAATCGTAATATTCATTTTCACTTACCCTGTATAATACCTATTTTGTCAACATCCCCTTTTTCTCAATTAATATGCAGCGTAAAACGATGAATAATGTATCACTGGTTTGGATTTTTGTTCACATCGCCTACATTTGACACTGAATAGTGAATTTTTGTTAAAAAACTCTTTTGTTTGAAATTTCACTTAAATTAAAAACTGGTAATATGTGGGGATGCGAGAGTGGATAACGAAAGATGAGGGAGCGAATATAAGTAGGAAGCCTGGCATCTAAGTTCAAGTACTCCGTATGAGTACAATGTATTTTAAAAATTTAATTAAACTATAATTATACCTTGAGAAACAATTGTGAAATACTGAATAGATAATTTAAATAATGCTTCTTTTTTATTTCCAATTTTAATACATTAAAAAAATTAACTATTTAATTAACTAATTAATTAAAAAAATAAACAAAAAAAATTATAATTTTTTAAAATAAATTCTGTATTTTACGTTTTTTACGAAGCATAAATCCAAGCGTTAAACTTTCTATAATCGGAACGCCGAATCAACATTCTGTCAAGGAAATTTTTCCAACGGCATACAATGCAGCAATGAATGCAGGCGTGATTTTTGAGATAAACGTTTTTTCCTTATAAAAAATCGTTTTTTAGTACAATTTATAATTTTTTATTTTATACCTATTTTATCTACAATAAAAATATTACTTCTGAATAAAGTAATTTTACGCTTAGACACAGAGAAATGTCAAATATTCATGATTTTTTTTTTCCATGGCATATTTCGCGATCCTTCTTTTTTACCCAACTGAAAAGAAGGGTTATGTGTTTCACGTGTATCTGTGTATGTGGATTTCTTTATACCCTCGAAACATCCCAACGGCTGGATGGATTTTAAAGAATAAGGTCTCTATCAATTCGTCTTAACGGCCCGATTGTTATAGGCTAGGTTTTGTTTTTATAAATTCAAAATGGCGGCCGTAAAATACAAAATGGCTGCAGAGACGAAAATAAAAATTACGCACCCTATTGAGTGGCATATCATTGGATAGGTTTTTCAAAATGAAGACGATCTTTCATTGACTGTTTCACACTCAGAAGCTCCGTTAAAATATTATACAACCTGGAAGTTGTGTATGTATTGTGGAGCTCTAGCTTTACTGCAACTCTAACCATCATAGATATTTATAGACCTCATCAAAACAGTGTTTATAGATAGGAATTAACAGTTAAACACAACTTAAAAGTCATACATACAAGTAAATAAAAAAAATAGGTAAGTATTATAAACAAGTAATATAAAAAATATATATTTTTTAAGTCAATTCCTACTTAGGTCAATAAGGGAATTTTTTTCTCCCATTCTTCTTTCCTTTTGAGTTGTGCTTAAAATGCCTTGATCAAGAAGAGGGCTCTCTCGGTATGTAATTGTCTTGATCAAGAAGGGGGCTCTCTCGATTATTGAAAATTAATTTAATTTAATTAATGAATTAATATTTGAAAAAAAACTGGATTAACATCAAGTGTCATCCACTACAAATAAAAAAAAAATATATTTGAGCTTGATTGGATGAACAATAAGTATTTTATTAACGATTTAAAATTTGAACAAGATATATATAGCGAGAGTGTGAGCTAATAGTAGGAATTGAAAAAAAAAATTGTTTCACATTGTAGTCCAGGCAATAGGGAATTTTACCTAGCAAAATTAATGGTAGTTCTGGAAATCGACTTACTTTAAGTTTTTTGGGTAGCTGAATCCGAATTTGTAACTTCCCACCAAAATTTCCCCCGGCAACCCCCCCACTCAAATTTTGGTAAAAAGCCCCTCCAAAAAAGGTTTTTATTAAAAAATCAAATTTTTTTTATTATTTTAGGGGAAAAGTATCTAGAAATTCAGAAAGTAGACAAAATTTGCAACAAATTAGATATGTGCCATTATGACTTAGGATGAAGGGGAATGAGGGATTTGCCTCGGAACATGCGCTCGGTCCTGCGTGGACTAAGTTGCGCAATTCCACTTAACCACTCACACGTTTACATTTGCCCTCCCATCTCCACTCCGAACTTTCCTAATAAGGTTTACTTTAAATTTTTTGGGTCGCTGAATCCGAAATTTTAGCTTACCCCCAAAATCCCCCCCCGAAACCCCCCCAAAATAGTTGTTATTAACTTAAATTTCTTATTGTTTTAGGGGAAAAGCATTACAAAATTCAGAAACTAGACAAAATTTGCAACAAATAGGATATATGACATTATGACGTAGTATAAACGGGAAGAGAGGGGACTGCCTCGGAACATTCCCTGCGCTCTTCTCAAAAACCAAATTTTTTTCAAAAAAATCATTTTTTTTTTTTTTGGGGGGGGGGGGTTGCCGGGTAAAATTTTGGTGGGAAGTTAAAAATTAGGATTCAGCGACCCAAAAAACATAAAGTAAGTCGAAATCCAGAACTAGTATTAATTTTTCCAGGTAAAATCCCTTATTGCCTGGACTTCATAACTTAGTGCACGTAGCACCGCAGTGCATGTTCAGAGGCAGCCATCCCCCTCCCTGTTCAATCTACGTCATAATGTCATCTATCCTATTTGTTGCAAATTTTGTCTAGTTTCTGAATTTCGTAATGTTTTCCCCCTAGAACAATAAGAAATTTAAGTTAAAAACAACTATTTGGGGTATTTCGGGGGGGGGGGATTTTGGGGGGAAGTTAAAAATTCGGATTCAGCGACCCAAAAAACATATAGTAAGCCTTTTTCCAGAACTACCATGAAATTTGTTAGTTAAAGCCCCTATATGGTCTCTATTGCCTGGACTATTGATGAGAAATAACTAATTAGTTCACTTTTTACGCAGTCGGGTTATTTGAATTTTTAAATTTAATTGTTTATTGATTTATTAGCACTAAATTTTTAAATCCTAGAGATTTTTGTTGATTTAGAACAGCTAAAAAAAATGACTCCTGTTAGGGTTTTTTTTTTTTTTTTTTCATTTGAAATTTTCTTATATTTACGTATTCTTTTTATTACTCTGAAGCTGATTCATTCAAATAAAAGTCACGATTTGACTCACAGAACAATTGAACGTACCTAAGTGACTTTTCTTTAAAAAAATTCTTCTTTAATGACGTAAATCGACACTGTCGGTGGTTTATGGAATTCAAAGAACTTCATGAAGAATAACTTGTGGCACCAATAAAAAATACATCTGTGAGAACATTTACTTTTTTTCTTTATTCAAAGCCACTTTAAACTTTTTTTATGAAAAAAGATTAAAAAACTAACTTTTAGAAAAAGAAAAAAAATCCTACCAATAATTATTTTTTTTTAATTAATTAAAAAAAAAAAAAAAAAAAAAAAAAAAAAAAAAAAAAAAAACGTTGCAGTTAATCATTGCATTTTACCTATTGTATTATACTCATTAACTTTTTTACAACATGCCTAATTTTATGGACCGGTAAAAAGGTTTCAAAAGAGTTAATTTTTTTTCTTTTTTTACTTTTAAAGATAAATTAAGGATACGGAAAAGTGAAGATAAATTAAATATAATACGAATATATAAAAAAATGATTTAATTTATAGAATACTTTATTATAGCAACATTGAATGTAGAAAGAAGAGACTGAAAAAAGTATAGATTAAAAAAAATAAAAATTATAAAATGCTTTCTTAAACCTGCATTTAGTAGTTTGTGTATTTTATGAATTCAAATATTAGTATATTTTTTTTAACTATACTTCTTATATATATCTAGGATAATTTCTATTTCTAATTTCGTGCGTATTATATTGCTATATTGCGTACAAAAAAAAAAAATCTTAAACACTACCTTAGAGAGAAAATGATTAAATCCAGACACTTTTAGCATACATTTTAAATGAATTTGTTTTCCTGTAATAAATGCGTCTCGACCAGAAAAAAAATATTTTCGATGCAATTACATTTTCTTTTCCAAAGCATAATAAAGTCTACTACCTCAATGATTTATTTTCATAAGAATTATACTTATCTAGAAGAATTGGTTGAGGGTACGCTTGTGCTTTTCCTAAAAATATTTTTCTGAAGACATTTCGAAAAAAGTAAAAAAAAAAAAAAATGCACTGAAAGTTGTGCTTTGTAGACATCTGAAGAAACAATAGGTCACACTGTCATTAAGAAAAAGAAAATATACAAACGTCTGGCTTTAAATAAAAAAAAATGTTCAAACTACGCACAAAAAGGAAAACAGAATTCTTCGAATATTGCAAAAGTTGAGGTATTTCATATTAAAAAAAAGGTACCAAAGTGTGCAACTGTTATAAAAGCATTAAAAGGTCATTGCGAACTGTAATAAAAAGTTATTAATACTTATTTGAACTTTAAACAAGAATGTAAAACCATGCGAAAAATTATGTGTCAGTATTTCATTTACAACTCACCTAAAAAATTTCCTGAAATTTCACCCTTAAATACGGTTACAGGAGAAATGTTAATAAACTGTCTTGAAAACACCCAACATATTTAAACATTCAGTTTCAGTAGTTACAAAGTAGTTGCAAAAAGCAGTCCGATTATTTTGTGCATTTATGTATATGATCTATAGATTCGATTGTCGCCTATACAAGGTTGTCATTAAAAAACTTCCTCGATATATAAACTCCTAGCGGCATAACCGCTCAATCAATCGAAAAGAAATTTTAGATTTTAGAAGGTATGCGCTCCAGATCGTGATGATTTAAAATAATAGAGCTCTCACGGTTACGGTTACAGTGAAAAAATTTTGAAATTTTCGAATAGCAACACCTATTTTTTCATGCGCAAATTCATCAGCGCATTGAAAAACCATAAATGGCGTTGGAATGATACACGTACATTGAAAATTGCCGGCGTAAAACAGTTGCAAAAGAGACCATTGCGAGGAAAGAAGGAGGAGTGGCTACAAGACTTGTTTTTCAGCAGCCGATTTTTTTTTTCACTTGTGAACTGAGTAATGTCATAAGATTTGATTCGAAATGTGTTTTTGAGTTGTGTTTGTGTACACATAGTGAAAATAAAAATTTAATCATTTGTTTTAGAGTGCTAAATATTAAATTGCATAGGAACTGGTTAGAATTGAGTGCCACGATATTACACCGGCAATTTTAATCATACGTGTATCGTTCTAATGCCATTTATGGCTTTTCAATGCGCTGATGAATTCGCGCAGGAAAAAAAAAAAAACGGTGCTGCCATTCGAAACTTTCGAAATATTTTCACTGTAATTGTAACCGCAAGAGCTCTATTTTTAGGTGCGTACGTAATTATATAAATACGTAGCACGTATAGTCGTCATTCAGTCCGTCCACCCGTCTGTCCGTCTGTCCGTCTGTTTGTCTGACCGCATGTAACAGAGCAAAAACTATCCAACCGAATGGTCTGAAATTTTTAATATATAATTGTTGCAACAGTTTGTCGAGGCGTTTCAAATTTTATTAAAATCGGATATATAGTTTATTACAGGGAGAGTCAAAAGTTTTCCGTTACATTACGGCCAATGGGGGAAAAAATATTGCAAGCGCATTTTAAAGATGTTACAGCCTATGCACTTATGAAGTGCACTAAAATATAAATTCAGTACAATATTCGGGGCAAAAAATACTTATAAATCTAGTTATAGTACGAAAGCAGCACATTTGCAACATTTGACAAGCAATTTCCAACTTGTTTTAAATCATCACGATCTCGAGCGCATACCTTCAAATAACTAAATCTGAAATTTCCATTCTATTGGCTGAGTGGTTAGGTCGCTAGCGATACATATATCGAAGTTTTTGTTTTATGAACATCCTGCATACTACATAGCATGCTGAAATTTAATTCAGTTACAAAATGCATATCATAATGGGAAAGTCGCGTTTAGCAATTTCGTTAATAAACTGAAATGCACGTTGACTACCCTCAGAGTCCGTATGTTCTGACGCGTGATCTGCGCAAAATGAAAGCATAAGATTTCTTAGCAGATTCTTATAGCACAAGATTATCGAAATAATGTACAACTTTCAGGAAAACTTTGCTGGTTGTGGGAATTTAAGTGGACAAAGGGCAGTTTGGTTCGCATTTGCAAAAGAAATCAATTTTAGACTTGACGGTAAACCTTTTAAATGGGAAATTAATATATTTTTATGTATTTAATAGATATTTATAATCGTGTCTTATATAATACTAATCTTAGCAATGCATAAACTACTTTATACTTCGCATAATATGCAATTCATTTTAATTTTCAACATTGCATGATTTTATTTAATTTATACCGCAGAAGTTCAAAATCTTTTGTTAAGTGCAGGCAACACCTTAATTTTATCCAAAAATAAATCATCATTATTTATTCATTTAAATTTTACTTGAATTACTCCTTCTTGAATGTCTCTCGTCTTACAACAGAGTTTACGTAACAGCTATTTTCAAACTTTTACCATATTTTAAAGTTAATGAATACAGATGAAAGGTTTGTTTAACTCCATGTAAGTGGCTAATTAAATATCCATTCAAAGAAGTACAATTATTTCGAAAATACTTCTGCTCCACTCTAAATGAATTGTCATTATTCGTATGTAGAAGAAATAAATTAATCATCCTAGACGGTGATTGTGTTAACAATCTTAAAATTTAAAATTTATTCTTTAACTAATAAATGTATATAGTTGCTCATAGTTTGTGTAATTTTATGAAAAATTTTCTCTTACATTTTACAGTCACAATTGAAAAAAAAACAGGGTGATTCAAAATAGAGCAGCCAATATGAAAGGGTAGTGCATCATTACAAAAATAGTAAAAAAATCACTTAGGAATATGGGGTCGCAAACGCTCTCCGGGACCACAGATGGGGTTGCAAATTATATGTAATGCAGGAAGAAAAAACCAAAATCATTCTATATCATTTTATTTATACTGTATTTTCACACATGTTATACATTTACGAGCAATACTGCTACAGAAGATGCACAAAGTTTTTGAAAAACGCCTGGAGATACGCATTACATCGACGCTGCATTGAGAAGAATTGCCAGCCCCGAGGGTGAATGCCCTCCATGTCCTTGGGGATCTTTTTAAGGCATCCTAACCCGTACTTACGCAAACTTCGAAGAAAACCATGGAAAATCCCGAACGATTAGGCCGACGGGCGCGAATGGGTTCAAACCCAGAACCTCCTGTCTACCAGCTTTGAGAGCAGAACCTTTTACCACTGAGAGTGAGTATAGCCTTCTAAGCTGCATGGTATTTTAGAAAACAATAAATTATGAACGTAGAATAGAATAATTAATCAGTCATTAAAAAATGTGTAAGGCATTCATCTCAAAAATTTGCCATGCTCTTGTAATTACTTCACACCTTTTTCCAGTACACTGAAAATATTTTATTACAATTAATTTTTTACGAGTGGACCGCAGGTAACAACTTGTAATGAATATACATTGTCTCTTTGGAGATAGAAATTTTAAATTCAAATTACTTTACTTACATGTTATTCGAAATATAGACCTGTTTCAGAAAGATGTGATATATCTAACTTTGAAAAAGTCCATGTATGAAATTGTAGATGATCTCATAAATATATATTGATTCTGGATGCAGATCAGAAATGATTTATATTCTCACATTAAATTTAGTGTACGAGGAATAGTGGAAAAAAGCATCCAGAATAATAGGCTTATTTTACTGCGACGTCGTATATAAAATCAAAATTTTTCCTGCCGTTTCACTATTTTTTTTTCAAACATTGTGTGTGTAAAAACGGAAAGCATGTGAAATTATTTAATGTAATCTCCTAAGAATAATGCTAACATACATAAATCAAAATTTAAAATAAGCATTATTTTTGCTAAAGTTGTTTTCTGCTTTCAAAATTTAAGTTTATTTAATTGAAAGTAATAATAAATAGCGTTCAGAATAGATAGCACTTTAATTGCAACAAATTATGTGATTAACCAAGGCAAAAACCAAGATTTGTTTTGTGTTGACTTGTAAAAAAAAGTTAAATGTCACACCCTATATTTTCAATGGAGAAAATGCTTTAATAAGACTAAGTAACATATACAAATTTATTAGAGTTTCAAATAACATAATGACAAAAATTACATTTTAAGTAATTACTCTCCATATACGGTAGTGAAATCGACTTCTTTTGTGCGGTCCTAAAATAACCGTGAATGCCCTATACATCCTCTTTAAGAACAGATCATACTGTAACTGACTGCAAAAAATACTAAAATTGCATTACCGTCAACGTTCTAAAACCCCCACAATTACGTGTTTTAAAAAAGATTTCACAATTCAGTTCAAAAACCGTTTCATAAAATCATTTCAGAAATTCATTTCATAAAATTGTTACCTCTGGCTTTTATAGTGAACAGATTTAGAAGTCAATTAGTAGAATTTCTCTTCAATCAATGAAGTATTTTAATATCACATTAGATATGGAAACCTTGTAACAAATGTATTTTAATTTTTCGTAATTCTGAACAACAAACAGTTAAACATGACATAAGTCTAAGCCTGACTGAAATAAATTTTTTTACAAAAGTAGATACTTTTATAAAACTTAACTGAACATTTTCTAAGATGAAGTGAATAAGTAAATTGTTATTGTCATATAATGATTTAGAGAAAGATTAGAAATTGCGCAAATCAAATGTATTAATTTCTGTATATCATTATTATTCTAACTTGTAGTTTTCTCAAAAAAAGAAAAAAAAAAGATAGGTACATTTTTAAAGGACAATATTTTCTCTGGTCGTTAAAAATCAATTACGAGGGTTTAATTAAAAATTTTAATAGAGAATAATAAGCATAGAGCATTTCATATAATTATACACAGACTAAACATTGTTATTTAAATGTGGTTATATTTCAAAATTTGAATTGTAAATTTAGTTTACTTGTTAGAAAACAGTCCATAAAAGAAATTTTTCTTAAAACAAGTATTTTTCAACACATATTAAAAAAACCTTCAAAAGGTAGGTTTGTATCTTCGTTATTTGTGGCAACCCGTTTATCTATATATATTGTGATTCTGAACAGGCGGGTTATAAAGACCCAAGACAATGCGGCGAATGCCCAAGACTAGGGAACTATAACATCAATATATTTGCCGTCAACAACTGGAATTTCGAAATATAACGATAGGTTGATAAACCACTTTATTACGAAATTTTAAACAAAGATGTAAAAATTAAAATATCAAAAATAAAAATTATACTCTTCGAATCTTTTAAACCATCATCAGGAGTTAATTTTCTACACTGAAAATTGGCAATAAAAAATCATTTACACGTTGCATTCTCGAAGCTAAATTGAGACTACAGTTTGAATTTAGCTTCGATAAATTTAGCGTCAAAGTATTTTTTGCAGATTTGTAGTTACGAAAACTAATTCCTATAATGGTTAAAAAAACAAACAAAAAAAAAAAAAGGAAAAAAAAAAAGTAGATTATATATATATATATATATATATATATATATATATATATATATTTTTTTTTTTTTTTTTTTTTTTTTTTTTTTTTTTTTGAGTCTTGAATTTGTACATCTTTGTTTAAAATCTAGGTTTAAAGTATACGTCGGATGGCAAATTATATTTTTATTTTTAAATTTGAGCGTACAATGTAAAGTCTTTATTTATTAGAAATCAATTTTTTTTTTGTCCATGGAACGTTCTACATTTCCAAAGATAATTTCTCTATGGGCTGCAGATAATTTACATTACAAATACTAGAGGATTCATCTCCGGCATCCCGGGTTATAGATTATAGATTAAAACGAATTTTTATTTATAATGTAAAACTCAGATAGATTTTTTACATTTAATATATATTTTTAGGACACCAAAACGCTTTTTTATATGTAAAATAACAATCAATTTAAAAAACCCTTAACGTGTTAAAATTTTTTGACGCAGCGCTTTATCTTATTGCTATAAGAATTTTAAATATGGAACTTAAAAATAATGATATCAAATTTTAAATGACCCTATATTATTTATTTCATCTTTTTTAGTTTTTTATTATTTATAATTACATATGTAAGAATTATGTTAAATTTAAAAGGATGTATAAAAATTTATTCCTTGATGCTTTATGATGAATCTTTCACACATCTTTCATGAATTCAAAATATAAGTGTTAAAAGATATGATATCAAAAGTTATGTGACGCCTTGATGTAGGTTTAAACAATTTGTTTTAAAATTTAATTTTAACTGCTTTCAGTTAGGCTAAATATATTTACACATCTAACCAAAAAATTTAATTTTTCAATACACAGTTAAAAATATCACAATCACTGAACCTATACAATGCACTGTAACGTATTTATATGGATAAATTTATTTATCTTTGTGCCACGCTATGCAAAATCAAAAGTAAAATTTATGTAAACGATTTCTTTGCGTCATAATATCCATTTGCATGCATTTCGCTTAGTTAGGACACAATGATGCAAAGAAATCATTTACATAAATTTTACTTTTGATTTTGGATAGCGTGGCACAAAAGATAAATCAAATATCAAATAAATTGAGTGTTATAAACGTGAAGTTCGATTGTATGACTGCTAATTTGCGTTTTGCTTATATTATTATATATATATATATTTAATTCCTGCTATTATGGAATAATAGCTGGAAACAAGTGTTGAAGGATTTTTATTTTTTTACGTGTAAATCGGTTATTATTTTTAAATGGCTGCACACGATAGAGATAGACTAAAAGCAATTAAAGCTTTAAAATATAAGAAAATTTAAAATTAATTATTTTTAAAATCATAAAATATCAGTAAATAATGATGCAGTTTTAAATCAAACTGCACTTAAAAAAACATTTTCTTTATGCAACTGTGTAACAATTGAAATTGTGCAATGTTTAGAAGTTTAACATTTTATCTGCTTAATTATGAATTCATGAAATTTTTTATATTTCTAGAGCTTTTTTCGTGAATTGTTGAATTGTTTAAACTGCATTAGAAGGTTAACATAATCATTTAATAAATTTTAGAAGGATTTTAGAAGGATTCCTTAAATTTGAATTTATAGGGGTTTTGTGCAATATTTATAACCACAATGAAATCTTTTATTTTAAATCTTTTTCTTTGTATTTTGTAGAATTAGAAAATGTACAAATATAATGTTCTTACAATATAAATATAGAAATATTTCCGATTTGAAAAATCTCCCCCCAACCCACGAACGCCAAGAAAGATGAAAAGCCGCAAAGGCAAAAGGAATCACCCATTTACAAATAATTTTGGTTTTGTGTAACCCATAATACTTTAGAAACAATGTGATGTATCTATAACTCATTCTAAACTGTATTACAGCTAATCGATGTATTAAATGAATTTTATAACAAGTTATTTTCATGGTACTTATAAGAACCGTCAATAGATAAATGGTTAAAAAATGCATTAAAAAAGAAATTTAATGTTTAGAGTTGCCACCGTTAATTTGACATCAGTATTACTTATGGGCATAGAATTTAAGGAGCGACGTGTAGCATCTCCAGCTATATTTTATGACTTATCCCACAGAGCATTCATAACCCATACTTTCTCTTTCTTGATCAAAATTACAGTTGGGGTGAAAAGTACGAAATCCGTGTAAAATACTTGCGTCCGCGTCAAAGCTTGTGTCAATACATATGTTACAGTAACGTAATACAATAAGAACGGAAAATCATGCGCCAGGCACAGTTTACGAAACGCATTACACACATGCAGGATAGTAGATGGCCATATTTCACCCACTCTCCTAATTTCATCCCCTTTAACTTCGCCGCTTCTACCAAAGTGTCGCCACTTATGACGCAAGGCACAGGAGACGGAAGGTAAAAGGGGTCAGTATTGAAAGTTTCGTTCGCCAAGACGCATATATAAATTAAAGATGGCAAATTTCCGATTTTTAGAAGACCTGAGTTCTTATTACGTCGTTTGTAGAACGTTATTTACTGTGCTGTAAGTATTTGTTTCTTATTCATTGCATTTTACGTTGGTAAGATGCTGGCAGTAGCATACAGTGAGTTTTAGGACGCTCAGTCCATCTTACGGGAACTGAAGCTCCGTCATATTCGGAAGTAGTGCGGTCCCAATTTCGTCCCCCTTGCAGTTCTTATTTTCGTCCCGGGGACGAAATTTGTAATGCTTTTTCATGACACTTTTTTCAATTTTTTTCCCTCATGTTTAGATGGCTAATGTTTCGTTATGTTATTATTCTACTGATAATTAGGTCATTTCTTTGTGCCTTAGTTTAATGTAAATTAAATTACTTACTCATTTAGAAATAAATTTTGATTTAGTTATAAGTTATGCCTCGGCGTATTGGATATATATATATATATATTTTATTTTATTTTTTTTTTTTTGGGGGGGGGGGCGAAATCGGGACCATTTTTTTCCTTTGCTATTTTTAGATACTTTTGAAAAAAACATTTTTCGCATTGTTAATTTTTTTTAATACAATTTTTGCTTATGTTTCTATGGGCGTAGGTAGTTAGTCAATCTAAAATCCAAATTTCGTAGATTTTCACTGAAAATTACAACTTCCAAGGGCCTAAAAGTGACTGAGGGACGATAATAGGGCACCTTACCCTATAATAAAATTTACTTAAGTGGATGGTGGACATTTAAAAAAATTTCTTTTAATTTTCACAATAGAGATTTGAAATTTTGTGCAAGCATACATCTCACCATAAGTATATAGAACACACTAAAAGAAACTTCCATTCTTATTATAATTTTAAGATCTCTTAATTAAATTTTTAAATGCTCCATGCATTTTTTTCCATTTCCTCGATTTTGGATTTTAATCACGCAAAACTCTATTTCAAACAAATCTGTGTATAGATTTTTTAATTTCTTAAAAAGTTAATTTTTTAGAAATGTTTTTCTGAATTCCTTATTATTGATTTTAATCAAAATTCTGACTTGTAATAAGATAAAAAATCAATTTTAATTGTCTTAATGAAATCGAATTTTATAATGCATACACAGTTTCTTTTTAAGCAATGTCAAGATTCTTCCTTATCAGTTTCATGAATTTTGATAAAAAATTAAGTAGCAAAAAGCATTTCAAAATTTCAAAAAAGCTGAAACATCATACTGAGAAAAACAGATTTAAAGTATTGTAAAAGGCCAAAAAATCGTGAACAAAATTAAAACGCTTGTAACTTTGTGCAAAATAATCGCATCCGCATGCGGTTTTTCGCAAATGACGTAGTACAAATTAGAGAATAATAATACACACAAAAAGTAATGTCGATTTTTGCTCAAATAAAGGTCCATGGTCCCCTTAATAATAATCTCTCTATTCTTTATAAAAATAACTACCGCTGTCACCGCCGCCGCCGGTTTTGATTTTTTTGTGACCGGAGGTCTTTCTTCGTTAATATTAAGAAAACTAATGCATATAAAAATATGAAAATCGGTAGTATTATACAGAAATGTTTGATAAACACGCTGATGCAGACAGTTTTCAAATCGAAGTATTATTTTAAGAGATATTTAATGCTAAATTTGGACAAAATCGTTCCACTAAAAAAGATTTATAGAAGCAAAAACTATACATCGGAATTTAATAATTTTCAGATCATTTTATACGTTATAATTTCCCGGTGTGCAGAATTCATTTATTTTTTTAATTTGACTCATTTTTCGAGGTTTTATTTCTATTTTAAATTCAAATTTTCAGCATTTCGAGAGATATTTTTTTTACTTATTTTAGAAAATTGCACTAATTTAACCTGTTGCCTACTGTATAAACAACGGAAACAATAATGTTTGCTTCAAATTAAAAATTTATTTACACGTGATTATTATAAATAGAAAAGATACTTTCAAATTAAAATTAAATAATTGCATATAAAAAGCAGGAACTTATTGAAAATTACGTCATAAAAAGTATACACGTGAATTTTAAAAGAGAAAGGATATTGCAAAATAATAAATTCATTAACATGCGTTAGAAGACTTAAATAGGAGAAATTACGTCATATTAACGTCACATTGCAGTTATTACATAAAACGAACACAAAATAATATTACAAAACAGTATAAATTTAGAAATTGTGCTAGATATTTATTTGATATTTTGAGAGGATCTTTTCAACTATTTTTATTAGGAAAGCGCAAATAATATTTCTTTTATAACAAAAGTATTTTAATGTGAATATTTAAAAGAGAAAGAATAGCTTGGTCAAAATTACGTCAGATTAAAAACGATTAATTTAAAATGTCTCATTTAAAAGGACTTTCTTTTCGCTTTGTTAAAAAATACCAGGAGACAAAGACTCTGTTTACTTAATTCCTTTTATATTAGCTTATTTTGAGATGTTGTTACACGTGTTTACGTCATCAAGTTATTTTGATTTCGACGTTTTATTTGTATTTTTATTATTGTTGTACTAATTTATTTGTTCTTTCGTTATTTAAAATAAAAATTATGTCAATTTGTATAATTTGGCGAAATTGGTCGACTGGATAATCGAGTAGTACCGCAGCGGATTTGGCGTTAAAATTCCCCAATCAAAGAGAAATGAATAGAAATCCGTTTATAGGGAGATCGCCACTGTTTTTTTAAATTATAATTCAGTCTTTCGAAATCTTTTTAAAGTCGATCAAATTAGCGTGCATTTAAAGTCTGCGGTGTCTGGACGGGGGTTGGCGAGCGTAGCTCGTAGGGGGCCGAGCCCCCTAGTACTGTTTAATAAAGTAAAGAAGAATGAAAGAAAAATCATACGTTAAGCATAGATTATGAAACAAAACTTCGTTATTTAGGGAAATAAGGTGCTTAAGATAACCAAGTAAACATTTTAGAAAACGCACAAAACATTTGAGAAACTGATTTCAGTAGTTACCGTCCATAGCCAAATATGTTTTCCAATTCTTTTGAACAGCCATGTATTTGATCTGTAGGTTGACATATATACTATATCATGGGAAAATTTAGTTTAGCAAGAAATTGCATAACAGGTTCAAATTCATCTTTTAGCAATTTATACTAATAGATGGAAACATACATGAATACATTTGTACAGCCCTGTAGTTTACCTAGTACCTTTATTACATGCCAATATTTAGCTAAAATTTAATTCAAACTAAAACACTCTTAAAACTACTGAAATTACATTTCCAGAAATTATCACCTATAGACGGTTATGTATCAAACTCTTTGCGTTGCCCTGTATATCATTTTATCTATATTCTATAAATACTTTTTAGTAAACTAAATTCAGTTCAGCGTAAAAATGCACAACTCCTTTAAAACCCACCTATAAGCAATTTATGCTCATACTCAGTAACCTTTACGAAATCATTTCTGTAGCCCTGTATATAAACTATAGCATTTATACGCACTTTATAGTATGCATAAATATAGTGAAAAAAAGCGCATATCACAATTAAAAATGCATTTCTAGCAAGCATTACTAATATACAGTAATTCGGATACAATATAGTATCTGAAATCTTTTCAAATACACCGCAAACAATTCCCCCTATACCACTATGAATGGAATTCTTTTGTGTGACCCTGTAAATGAACAATAACTATTCTTGGCATCACATATTCAACAAAATGCATACTTTAGTAGACTTCGTAAAATGAATATGAATTTCACTACGTTTGAAAGAGTGTAACACCATTAAAAATCATTTGAAACGATTTTTTCCCATTGGCCGTAATAAAACGGAAAAGTTTTGACTGTCCCTGTAAATGAACTAAACATGCTACAAACTTCATTTGAAATAGGGAACTTGCTATGGTAGAGGTCACTAACATCCAAAAATTTCAAAACGATCCGAATATATTTACGAGAGTTAGATTGTGGACAAGACGGTCAGACAAACCGAAGTCATAAACATTTTTCAACATTGTTGGAAAGTGTTAAAAAGGTGTCTAAATAAACAATTTGTATAATTCATAATCCATCTCAAAAAAACATTTCAGCAATTACAATCAATAGTAGGAATAATATCATTTATGCTAAATTTCAGTTCAGTTAGGAAACGCATCGAACAATTAAAAAGTCCTTCCGGCCAGTGCCGGGAGGAAGAGGTAGCTTTCATATTCCTTATTTTAAAAAAGCCAACTTATATTATTCAAACACACGAAGCTCAATTTAGTGGAAACCGAATATAGGAGATTCAATACTAATTTTTATCAATATAATGAATTAGAATTTCGCGAAATTAGTCAGCTTTATCCAATCTGCTTTTCTTTAAAGTAACTTATATTTGGCTGCCAAATTCGGCGATTTCTTAAAGTGCCTGCCATTTTAAGACAACATGGTGGATGAGGCTAACCAGTGAACTTGGTCGAGACCTTAGTAATTGCTGTGCACATGCTCACTCACATCGGAATCGGTTGATATATACAAGTGCTGTCGCAGGCAAAGGATCAGATTTTTCAAAATGTCACCCCCATTAGAAATTGAAACTGCTATATCTGAGACATTTTTTAAGATAAAGACAAACAAAAAATGCTCCTGAATCCTTATATCAAGGTCAAATAGTTAAGAAAGAAACCCTTTTCAATTTCTAATTTTTTTGCACCTCTCTTTAAATATATATATTTTTTTTTAATTTAATGGCCGCCATTTTGAAACAAGATGGCTGATGAATCTGGCCAGCGAACATGGTCGAGATATTGATGTATACTATCCACATGCCTTCTTATATCGAAATAGGCGAATACGTGTGTTATCGCGTGACAAATACAAGATCGTTTCAAAATGTTCGCCATGCTAGAAATTCAAAGTGCTATAATTCAACCATTTTTTAAGATATAAACAAAAGAACAAATTTTCAGAAACAAAAACTGCTCCGGAATCTGTGTATCAAGGCCAAACACATAAAAAAAGTCTTTTTCATTTCCCAATTTTTTAACACCTGATTTTAAATTTTAAATTTAATTTTTTTTTAATGGCAACCCTTTTGAAAGAAGATGGCGAATGAAACTGGCCAACGAACTCGGTCGAGACATTGGTATGTACTATGTACAGACCAAGTTACATACAAATCAGTTCATAAATACGCCTGTTATCGCGTGACAAAAATCAAGTCGTTTTAAAATGTCAGCCACAATAGAAATTCAAAATGCTATAACTCAGCCATTTTTTTATATAGACGAAACAAAAACTGTTCCGGAATCTTTATATTAAGGTCAAAAACATTCAAAGAAAATCTTTTTCATTTTCCAATTTTTTGGTATCTCGTTTTAAATTTTAAATTTTTAGAAATAGTTTAAATGGCCGCCATTTTGAAACAAGATGACGAATGAAGCTGGCCAACGAACTCGGACGAGATATTTGTATGTACTATGTACACACTAAGGTACTTCCAAATCTGTTCATAAATACGCCTGTTATCACGTGACAAAAATCAGGACGCTTTAAAATGTCAGCCACGTTAGAAATTCAAAATGCTATAGCTCAGCCATTTTTTAAGATATAGACGAAACAAAAACTGCTCCCGAATCTTTTTATCATGGTCAAACACATAAGAAAAAAATATTTTTCCAATTTTTAATTTTTTGGTACCACATTTCAAATTTAAATGTTTCTTAAAAATTTAAATGGCCGCCATTTTTAAACAAGATGGTGGATGAAGCTGGCCAGCGAACTCGGTCGAGACATTGGTATGTACTATGTATAGACGAAGTTACATCCAAATCTGTTCATAAATACGCCTTTTATCGCGTGACAAAATTCAGGACGTTTCAAAATGTCAGCCACGCTAGAAATTCAAAATGCTATAACTCTGCCATTTTTTAAGATATAGACGAAATAAAAACTGCTCCGGAATCTTTGTATAAAGGTCAAATACATAAGAAAAAAATATTTTTCCATTTTAAATTTTTTGGTACCACATTTCAAATTTTAAATCTTTTTAAAAATTTTAAATGGCTGCAATTTTGAAACAATATGGCGGATGAAGCTGGCCAACGAACTCGGTCGAGACATTGGTATGTACTATGTACACACCGAATTACATCGAAATCGGTTCATAAAAACGAGAGTTACAGTGTGACAAAGCTCAGATATATATGCATTAGGGTGGGCCGAAAAAAACTTTTTTTTGTGTTTTTGATTTGCTATACCGCGAAAAACGTGCCTCTAGGGTAGCTTAGCAAAATGCAAAAACAAAATAAATAATTTTTTACCTTTGGCGGTAGCGCATCGGCTCTAAAATTTGAGAAAATATGCGATTTTTATCATTTTTCTAATAAATAGCAATAAATCAAATAACTAGTATAACAATTAGCTATAGTAATTTTTTAGTAGAAATAGTATTAGAATAACAAATAAATGCTAAAAATATAATACATTTTAACTTTATTAGTTGCGCCTTACGTTTAAAAGACCTACACTTTTTTTAAAAATACTGAAAATTTTCCATTGAAGCAAAAATCATTTTTCTGGTTATGAAAAATTACTGTTTGTAATGAAATATAGTACTTTACTTGTTTTTACTTTCGTTTGATATTTTGAAATAAGCTTTGCTTGAAAAACTCGAATTGAAGATATTCAGATAAGTGTAGTTCTTATAAAACCATCTCTGGAATTGGAGCCAACGTCTTTTTGTGACGCCTCGGTTACCAGCTTCACGCATCGTTCTGCTGTTTGGGTGTGACATGGGAATTGGTCAAACTTACACTCAGCCGCTGTTCCACCTGATTGGACCTTAGACCAGATATCTTGACCGGTCACTCTTTGGAGTTAAGGTGATGTTGAAAGTGCAATATTTTTCCAGTGAATCCTTTTGATGTAGTCTATAGATAGGAAATTGGTTTTCGGTGGTTAAAAACTCTTGATTGACTTTCTTTTAGAAAATACATTTTTAGCATTTATAATTTTTCTGAAACCTGACTATCCTATATGATGCCTTTTATCTACTTTAATACTAAAAAGAAAGTTTTCTGGATGGGCAAAAAATGCGTTCCTCTCAGTTACTGTGTCAATGACTTTCAGCAAGTTTTCGGGCAGGTATCTTGACGATTTTATAACTTTAAATACTTATTCTGCTCTATTTATGAAGAGTTTACTTTATTTCATTGGAAACCATACAGGTATATACAACTTTAGGAGAAATAAAGGAAGATCTTGTGTTCATCTGGTGGGTATTCAATACTTATATACAATCGTATGACTCTGAATCGTATGACAGCTGCCTATGTTATAGCAGAACTTATGTCCAGCATATACTGCTGATCTTTGCTAAAAACTTTTCTGTAAATTTCTGGGATAAAACACTCAACACCGTCAAACTTTACCACCGGAAATTACTCTTACATTTCAATGAATTGCGATTCCGGCATTTGTTTCAAACTTTAGATGGTGAAACGACTGGATCAAAATCATTTAGTGGTCCGATTGGCACACAACTCAGTAAATGTGAGAATCTACCTGTGTTAAGTTTTGACATTCTTGAGTATTTTATTCCAGAAATTTACCTAAAAGCTTTAAGAAAAGATCAGCAGTACCTGCTGGATATAATATCTGCTATAAAATCAGATAGCTGTCCTGAACATTTATCTGTTCGCGAACCTAGCACACTTTCCCACTCAACGTAGTTAACAAAGGCATTCAGAGTCATTCGATTGTATTTAAGTATTGAAACCCACCAGATGAACACAAGATATTCATTTATTTCTCCTAAAGTTATATATACCTGTATGGTTTCCAATCAAATAAACTCTTCATAAATAGAGCAAAATAAGTATTTAAAGTTATAAAATCGTCAAGATACCTGCCCAAAAACGTGCTGACAGTCATTGATACAGTAATTGAGAGGAACGCATTTTTTGTCCATCCAGAAAACTTTCTTTTAAGTATTAAAGTAGATAAAAGGGATCATATAAGATAGTCAGTTTTCAGAAGAATTATAAATACTAAAAACGTAGCTTCTAAAAGAAAGTCAATCAAGAGTTTTTAACCACCCAAAACCAATTTCCTATCTATAGAATATATCGAAAGGTTTCACTGGAAAAATATTGCACTTTCAACACCACCTTTACTCCAAAGAGTGACCGATAAAGATATCTGGTCTAAGGTCCAATCAGGTGGAACAGCGGCTGAGTGTAAGTTTGACCAATTCCCATGTCACACCCAAACAGCAGAAAGATGCGTGAAGCTGGTAACCGAGGCGTCACAAAAAGACGTTGGCTCCAATTCCAGAGATGGTTTTATAAGAACTACACTTATCTTAATATCTTCAATTCGTAGTTTTTCAAGCAAAGCTTATTTCAAAATATCAAACGAAAGTAAAAACAAGTAAAGTACTATATTTCATTACAAACAGTAATTTTTCATAACCAGAAAAATGATTTTTGTTTCAATGGAATTTTGTCAATTTTTTAAAAAAGTGTTTGTCTTTTAAACGTAAGGCGCAACTAATAAAGTTAAAATGTATTATATTTTTAGCATTTATTTGTTATTCTAATACTATTTCTACTAAAAAATTACTATAGCTAATTGTTATAGTAATTTGATTTATTGCTATTTATTAGAAAAATGATAAAAATCGCATATTTTCTCAAATTTTAGAGCCGGTGCGCTACCGCCAAACGTAAAAATTTATTTATTTTGTTTTTGCATTTTGCTAAGCTACCCCAGAGGCAAGTTTTCCGCGGTATAGCAAATCAAAAAAAAAAAAAAAAAAAAAAAAAAAAAGTTTTTTCGGCCAACCCTAATATACATATATATATATATCAAAATTTTTTGAAATCGTTTTCCTCCGAACGGCTGCAATAGGTAGCTTTTTGTAATGAAAGCTACCTAAAATGCTCCGTCATCAATTTCCATCATAAAACGAAAGCGTACTTTAAATGTTTTGTGTAGCCCGGTATATGATCATTGGAATTTATACACAGTAAGGAACAGCCATAAAGTTAAATACAGGGTGAGTACAAATAATAAATCCGATTTAAAAAAAAAAAAAAAAAAAAAAAAAAAAAAAAAACATATTTTCGAATTTACTATATTACAATAAGCGATACATGAATTTAAAGATTAGAAAAAAGTAATTCTGCTTTTTCAGAAATTAGTGTCGCCCCGATGAAAAAAAAAATATATGTATATATAAATAGTAGAAAACATATTTAAATTTTAAGACTTACAGACCACGCTTTTATTTTATATAAAATGACGTCATTCGTATCTACTTAAGAATTCCACATTTACGATCCACTCTTAAACATCTACAGTAATGTATGCATAGGACGTCACTATCGCAAAATAATACACAAATGCAGCAAAAAGATGCCGTCATTAAAAGAAAAGCGGCTCTTTAATGATTCATAGGCCTTCATTTGTTTGTAATATTAATAAAGATACTTAAAATTAAATATAGTTTATAATTGCTCCATGTTAACAGAAATCATTCGTTTATATTTTTTCAAAATAGCACGGATTTAAATTACATTTTTATTCGGTTGTTATGAAAAAAATAAGAAACAAAATATATAATTAATATTTTACAACTATTTTTCCTTTACTTTCTACACAAATGGAGTACTTCCGTTGCCAATCTTAAGCAAATAGCTCCAAAAACGAGAAAAAAAAATTAATATCTCAAAAATAAATGGAGATGCAGTTTTCAAACAAATTGCATTTAAAAGTACTTTTTTTACCAGTACGACGGTATAAAAATTGAAAATGTGCGATGCTTAGAAGTTTAAAAAATTGCTATATAATATCCATATACAATATTTCTAACGTCTTTTAAGCAAATAAATATTTTAATATTGTGATATGATTAGTAGTGGACGTAATTTTGACTTATTACTCGCACTAATTTACTTTCGTACTGCTTTGTTTTACGGCTGGCTTCTGTAAGGTAACGTTATATTTTGGAGATGACAGAAAATAAGCTGTAAGAAAGAAATAGCATACCGTACCGGGGGCTTATAAATATACCAGGTTTCTTTCAATTACAAATGTTCGATATGTGACCCTCTTGTTACACGGCATACATCTAATCTGTAATCCAGCTCGTTGCAAACATTTTGTAGCATCACTCTGTCAATGGTTCTAAATGCTGGACAAATGTTTTCTTTAAATTCTGTCAGTGTCAGTCTAATTGTTTATGTACCACCACAGCTGAACACAAAGTGTTCAGAACTTAATAAACGCATTTTTGCATCGTTCAGAACCATTGACAGTGTGATGCTACATTGATTTGTCACATTTGTCACATTGGTTTGGGACGAACTGTATTACAGATTGGATGTATGCCGTGTAACAAGAGGGTCACACATCGAACATTTGTAACTGAAAAAATCTTGGTATAGTTCTCTTTAAATTAATGTATCACGTCATGTAATACGTGCACTACTTTCAAAAACATCATTTTTTTAAATCAAGTCCGTCATTTGCACTCACGCAGTAAATAAACGCAAACCACACCGAAAAATGCACTTCCACTAAGTTTTGTTCTTAGTATTGTAACCCAATTATTTTATGTACCACTTTAAGGGGTCTCAGGAGTCGTACTTTCTATCTGGCGGTGCAATTTAGCAACATGTCACATTTACTTTTTTTCTCAGTTTCTATAAAACCCAAATGCATAAAATCTTTAATATGGACAACCTAATATATCTTCTGTTTAAAATATTTCTTTAACATTCTATACTGAAATTTTATTTTATTTTATTATGTTTAATTTTGATTAAAAAATTTAAAATTGTTTTTTGACTTGCATACACTGTGCGCAAGACTGTAGCAAAACTATTGGTTCAAGAGCCCCCCAAAATATTAATAATGATGTAAAACTAATGTATCTTGAATGTAAACTTCATTTTTAAGCAATTTATTTATTTATTTTATTTGAAATTTAAATTTAAATTATGAAATTTTGAAAAAAAATCATTCTTTTGTTGAAAAATTGCCAATTTTAAATAATCAATGCAATTATAACACAAAATTTGAAGTATAAGTTATTCTTTACCTTAAAATGAAGGCATTTACCAAGTTTCATGCAAATTGCTTTATTAGTTTGTGAAAAATATTGCGCGCAAGCATAAAATTTAAGAAACAATTTTATTTTTTTTAATCAAAATTAAATGTAACAAAAATAAAATAAAATTTCAATATAGAATATTAACAAAAATATTTTTAATAGAACAGATATTAGGTTGTCTATATTAAAAATTTTATGCATTTGTCTTTTATACAGATTGAGAAAAAAAAAGTAAATGTGACATGTTGCTAAATTGCACCGTCAGGTAAAAAGTAAGACTCCTAAGACCACTTAAATGAAGGATGAATGCTAGTCACACCGTATTCCATAGTAAGCATCTTGCAGAGCACCTCGGATATATATACCAAATTCAATATGTTTCAAATAGTGTAACATGCAAAAAAGACTACGCAAACGATTTTCCCCCCGAGACCGTAAAGTAACGGAATTCTTTTGAGCTTGTCTGTAAATGAACGGCGAGCGCTATTCGTACCATATTCTACTGTAAGCATGTTATGGTGCACTTAAGAGATACATATAAATTTCAATGTTTTTAAAATTTTGAAATATAATTAAATACCACCGCATATGTTTCCCCACTCCCATAGGCAGTAATGTAACAAAATTCTTTTAAATGTCCCTGTAAAAGAAATATAAATGCTACACGCTTCATTTTAAATATAGAACATTCCATAGTCGGCCTCAATAACATATATCAATTGCATGACAATCCGACTGCATTTTCTCGAGTTAGAGCACGGACACGCACACCCATCTCATAAACACGTTTAAACTATGCTGGGAAGTGTTAAAAGGACAGATGTTCTTTAATCTAACAAAATAGCAAATAGCAAAAAACGAAAATATGCAATAACCTCTTCCAAATTCTCCACGATTCAGGTAATTGCTCTTCATTAAAAAAAAAAAAATCATAAATAAATAATAATAAAAAAAATAAAAAATAGAAGCTACTATATTTCAAAGATTTAAAGATGCATTTGTAAAAGCAAAGTTTCTTTCCCTGCTGACGACTTTTTGTGTGTTCCTGTAAACGAACGATAAATGCTTTTAAAACCATATAATAATAGGAAGCATCTTATACTGAATCTCTATGATGTTTATCAATTGTAATATACACTGGTGGAAATTGATTTATGAAAACAGGTTTTTTTTAACAAAAACTTCTATAATATGCGATAAAAATGAATGAAATTTCATGGTACATTCAGGGGCGTCCAAAATTAAACGACCTTACTTTAAAGTTATCTAGGGTCAGAAAGTTGTGAAATTTTGTGACGGACATAATAAAGGAATGGGAATTTGTTTGAGCCAAAAAAATGTAGTTCAAAATTTCGCCACCAGAGGGCGTTTTTTAAGGAATCACACTTTTAAAATTTTTTTTACGATTTATTTTTTTTAGATTAAATAAGACAAATATGAAGACCGAACCCCTGAAAAAAATACAGCGTAAAAACATTTAAAAATTATTGGTGTTCGAAACGAACGAACTCTGAACAAAATGAACGAAATGTACAAACTCTGAACCAAAAAATCCACCTTCAACAGCCGCCATTTTTTTTCTCGTAGCTCAGGCCTATTATTCAGTGGGCTGTGACTAAATTTGTAATTTATTGAAAAACTCCCTCTGGTGGCGAAATATAAAACTAACTTTCTTTTCGCTCAAACAAATCCCCATTCCTTTATTATGTCCGTCACGACAACTTTAAAGTAGGGTCGTTTAATTATGGACACCCTGTATATAGTATGTGTTACAAATGGGTTACGAAAATAAATTTCACATATAATATTAAACATAAACAATAAGTAAAAAATTAGTTTTTCGTAATATGCAAACATGGAAATCGATTTATGGAATATCACATTTCATTGGATATTCCGAAGTAATGCGATAGAAATTTGCATAAAATAAGGTAACGTGGCATGCATTGTAGACAAAAAAAGTGTTATACATTGGAAGCAATACGTTTCAGTCATTCGTTTCACAAAGGTAAACGAAAGATGTCTGAGGAAGAAAGAGCTAAAATCGATGCATATCTAGAATGTGGAAAGTCTGTTCCGAAAATTAGTAAATTAATTAAAAGTTCAGTTGGTGTGATATAACTATAGAAAAGATCCAGCGAATTATGGCAAAAATTTTAACAAAATAGATAATCCACATTTAAGTAAGAGAGAGAGAAAGGGGGTTTCTTCAACTTGCATCGAAAGCTGGTCACAGTTCAAAGCAGATTTGTGCAGATCAATACCTTCCTGTTAATTCCAAATGGCAAAAGTAAAATTGTATTTATAAACGGTTGCTAGAATTCTTTTAATTACAGTTTAGTTTTGGAAAATGCACTTCTTATATTTGCATGGAAATATTATGGTCTAGATTACATCTTCATGCAAGACAATACAAGCATTCATTTTTCAAATGCGATAAAGGATTGGTTTGACGAGCAGAATTTTGTTCTTTTAGATCTTATACCTATTAGTCTTGATCTCAACCCCATCGAAGACGTTTGGGCACAGCTTGTTTGAATAGTTCATGCAAATGGGATACAGTACACATGACTTGTAGAATTGAAAGCTTCAATCTGTGAAAACTAGAAATTATTTAATCAGAAATACATTCAATATCTTATTTTATCAATGCCATCTGGAATAAAAGAAATTCTGATAAATATAGGCGGCTTTACTAACTATTAATTTCAATTAAATGTGATATTTCATAAAACAATTTCCATGTTTTTATATTGCCAAAATCTAATTTTTGACCTTATGTTTTAGTTTATTAATATGTGTGAAATTTTTTTTCCAAAATTATTTGTTCACATAGCATGTATAATGGATAAAATTTCATTCATTTTTAATGAATATCATAGAAATTAAAGAAAAAAAAGACGTGTTTTCATAAATCAATTTCTACCAATGCATTCGGGATAGTGTTAAGGGGTCTCGGGAGTCTTAAATCTTTAAAATTTTCGAAATTTTAATTCTTTTAGATGTTAAACTCCTGCCTTTTCCGAACATGTTGATATAATTGTTTCCTTGAAATTCGCATTAGAACAGGCTGTTACAAGTATACCCACTCAATGGCTGAAGCTGTGTTTCCGAAATTTTGAAGTAATTTTTCTCCAAATGACGTCTTTATGCAAAACGCGCACGATGTCTCCAAAACTTCTGGATAGTATTTCATGAAATTTTCAAGACACATGTTTCATGTTAGTCTGTATAAAATGAACCTAAATTTTCCTTTTTATTGTTCAAAAAAATAATTTTTAGGTGATTATATGAAGGTAAATTTTCCAAATTTTGCATTAGCTGAATACAACTTTGTATTAAAAATATAAAAAGGCTTTAAATACAAACTTATTTAGGTTCAGGGTAACTGTTACAATATGAAGTATAAGTAAGTAAAAAAATTTTCAATCTAGTTCCAAAATCTATGCTGTAATCTAAGCTGTTATGCAGACTTTCTGCTCATCAAATGTCTGACAGTTCGGAACTCCCTGTAAATGCTAATTCTGCATCTTCAATTATTTTAAATACATGAAATGAAAGAACAAATTTATATCTTTCATTTCAATAAGAATTGCGTCTATAATTAAATACATTTTAAGATATTAAATTTTGAAAATTGTCTTTTTTTTCATTTTTTCAAATGTTAAAAGTTTTGAAACCTCTTAAATTATTAAAATACAATGCAAACGAATTTTCCTATTGACCATAATGTTACGAAATTTTTCGAGTTTCCCTGTAAAGAAAATATTAATGGTACACAACTCATTTTCAATACCGAACATGCCATGGAATCCTCAATATCATAGGGTAACTTAAGGTGAGATGCCGTGTTTTACAAGATGCCGAATCACGTAGTTTTCATATACGCAGGCGCTGTACGGAAAGTTTGCTCAGTTGCAAGGAAGAGGGTTGCCTGGTGATACTTTAATTTTCATTTGCGGTCTTTAAAAAAAATTTTAAGTGGTACTTTTTTATTGCTATTTTGTCTTAACATTTCTAGTAAGTGTCAAAAATATTTTACGCGACTTCTTTATTTGCCTATATAATTCTTAGTTTAAGCACCAGAGAAATAAAGCTGATGTTTTTAGAGAGCACTGGTACTTGGCCTTTCTGCAAATCATAAATGGCGGTCGGTTCCCACTTCTTCACGTAATTATAGGTACCGGCCTCATGTTCAATACTTTGGGGTTAGTCGACAAAAATTTTTGGAGGTAAGATTCCGGTTGTTTTCGATTTGGGTAAGATACCGGTTATTTTCCGTTGCGGTCAAATGCCTGGTTGCTTCTTTATTGTTTAAATTACTCTTGGCTGTTAACTAACTTGTCAATTATTTTAATCAGATAATTTAAATCAGTGATTAAACCGTGATTTTAATCAACTGATTAAGAAATATTCATTGAATAATATCATAAATTTTCAAAATGTATAAAATGACATAAAGAAATATTAAAATATAAGATGAACATAAATTGAAGGGTTTCTATATGTATTCTGCCTTATAAATAAACCTTAATTGCCTTATAAATAATTGGTTAATAAATATTATTTTTAATCAATGTTAAAAATGTGATGTTAAATGCAGTTATAAATAATTTTAATAAATGTAAATGTTGGTAGTATATAGTATAGTTTTAGATAACTTGGGTCTTCTGCCCCCTACGATCTATGCTCCCCAACCTCCACCAAGACACCGCTGACTCTAAAAACACTCTAATTTGATCTGCTTTGTAAAGATAACGGATTAAATTTCCTACCAAGATTCAGATGATGAGGATTTTTTGAAGTGAATGAGAATCAGTGTTCAGAGTGGCCTTATCAGACTGCAACAAAACCTCTGAAAAATGTGATTGGATCAAATGAATTCAGTGAAACTATTGGTTATATAAAGGTTGCTCAAAGTTCCTAAACAGATGTGCAGTCTGTGGTTTATCTGAGTTATAGTTGAAAAGAGCAAAGGGGCATATGAAAAACACCAACAAAAATCTGCACTCTAAAGCACTTTATCACAGCGGCTTTATCGTTTTTAAACTTATTATAATGTTTAAAAATAAGCATACTTAAGAGCCATAATTCTTTCAAATGTTAAGTAGAACATAACTTTTTTTTTTCAAATATTAGTTTGTCTTTTATTGAATTGCCAACGTTTGTTACATTCATATTTTTGTAATTTCCTAATATTAAATAAGTTAACAACTTTTGTACGTCTAAAATATTAAAGTTACTTTTATCCGTCCCATTATGTTTTAAACTGCCTCAGAAAAATTATTTTTTATATTGAATCTCCACAAGGCATCTTACCCCTAAACAGTTGACCATCTTACCCATAGGTATGGGTAAGATGCTGAAATGCAAGTGTTAACAAAAACAAAATTTTTGGTGTTTTATATAATATCTGTAAAATAAAATGAGGTTTCAAATGACACATAAGGGTACAAACTTCAGCCTGAAATCAATAAATAATAAATAAAAACAACAGGCGATTCCTAAAACAATAAAGTCAAAAACTACGGCATCTTCACCCTATTTACCCTATATAAATTACATGGCAATACGTTTTTACCGATGCGAATTACAACACAGACAGACAGACAATCAGAGAGACAAACCGAATTCATAAACACTTTTCGACATTTTGGGAATGTATTTAAAAAAAAAACAATTTTTTATTGCTATATAGACAATATATAAACATGAACGAAAATACACAAACACGTCTTCCGAGATATCCACGATTCGGAAATGCATTATTTAACCTTAAAAAACACAGAAGTGAATCGGATTTTGATATTTAATGACGCGTTTCTGGAAGCTTCTTTTGTTGCCAATTATCTTCGGAAGCGTTTCAAATATCTTTTATACAGTATTAAGCATTTTTCTCAAGCCAGCATGTAGGTTTTAAGAAATCTTTGAATTCGCCTGTAAAAATTTTCTTGTATTTTAAATATGTTGTACAGACAAACATTGACAGAATTTGCAATAACATTATAAAATTAATATTATTTTCTTATTGTAGCATATATACATTAAATTATAACAGCTTGAAATCTTTAACTGCACTGTAAAAAAGAATCTATAATGATAGTTATTTTTTTTAGGAAACTGGGATTCCTAGACCTTTTTATGTAACGGCAACAACACAAATTATTGTAACAGATACACGTTTTCACTGTGAATCAAAAAATCTGTAAGGTTAGTAAGATTTTTTTAGGAATTTGGGGTGCCTAGAACTTTTTATGTAACGGCAACTCGGTAACAGATAAAATTTTATTAAGATTGCTGTAATTTTAGTAGATTGTTATGTAAAGCTACAGAAATCTGTAGCTTTACAAAAATTAATTTTGTAGATTTAGATCTTATTTCTGTACAGTGTACAGATAAAATTTTAGTAAGCATACGGTTTTCTGTAAATTACGTCTGTAGTGTTACAGATTTTTTTACAGTGTGAGAATAAATAGCATGCTAAAAACGATAATCCAATTTGAGAAAACTCATTATTGTTCTCTAAAAACTATTCCAAAATGTTTTCGAAAGTCAGTTCAGCAAAAGATACATTGTGTTCATAAATGTTTCTTCCAATCTTGAAAGTATTTTTTTGTGTGTGTGTGTGTGTTTCTGAGTTTCTCAATGATAAAGAAAGATTTTCGAAACAGTGCGTAACTCGAAAGAAGTTATTGTATAACTTTATTTTTTTTTGTTATAGTGTTTTGTTATAGTACTATGTTTTACTACACTTAGACAAATTATTCCTTTTTTTTTTTTTTTTTGCAGTTTAGAGCAGTAAAAATGTCTTCAAGCTATGTGCTAATCTTAACCAGTTTTGATTCTTTAAACTTTATTAATTTTGTGCATTTTCCGGTACTAAAAATAAATAAATAAAATTCGTGTTTACTAAATATTTAAAAATAACATTTTTTATTAGATTTCATTATAAAAACCAACATTGTAATTAAAAAGAAATTCACATTCTACTATATCAATATTCAGAGAACTAATCAATACCCTTTCATTCATAATTAATTACTGAGATCATAAATTTTTATTCTAATAGTTATTAACGCAAAAGACATTATATTTCAATTTTCATGAGAAAGGAAATCTTATGATCACTTTTGAAATAAACTTCTATTAACCACTTCACCGGCGACAGGTATGGGAAAACAGTGCTTTTACCCCCAACTTATCTCGGGGCAGCCGGTGAACTGGTTAAGGATTATACGTAATGAATTAATATAGTAATTAATGCATTATAAATGCTTAAACCTGATAATTAATTTTGTATTCGAAGTTTATTATCGTCAAATGATACTGATGCCGAAACATTAAAAGAAAATCTTTTACTTTCGCTTAATTATGTTTCTTACATAAAAACTCGTCATGTATGAAATCGAAAAAACTAACGGAATGTATATGTATACATTGCAGTTTGCGTACGAATCGCTTCCATACATAGTATGTTAGACGAGCGCATACATAATTATAAGTTAACTAGCCGCCATTGAAATCCAGTTTGGTCTCCATTAAAATTTATTTTGGGGAAAGCATGCTAACCATTGTATCATGTTACTTTTATTCATAATTTAATTTACTTGGCCTCCCTTAAATATAATTAACATAATCTCTTAAGCTAATATTAGTTTTTGTTGCATTAAAATATCTCAATTTGTTGATTTTCTCTAAGCAAGTAACCCTATTGGTTTACAATGGAAGTCTATGGGAATTTGGCAAAATATGAGAGATATCGCACAGTTGTCGGCAAACTTAGCGGCATTTGGCGACAGAACAGGGTCCCCCTTATGGTAACCCCCATATAGGCATGGAGATGCATTAAATGCTGTTCAATAACCAATGAGATGTGTTTCATTCGGGCGTCGCCATTATACAATTAACAAATATTCGCCATTTCTGTGCCACTGACGATAGTGTAATATATATATGTATATGTATATATATATACATATAGAGAGAGAGATAGATAGATAGATAGATAGATAGTTATTGTGAAAATTTAAGAGGGGACAGGAGCAGAAAGGATTAGTAGACAGAAGAAATAAAGGTTTCAGAAGAGCTTGTGATTAAATTCCACTTTGTAAATCATGATTGAATACATGGTGATCCACCATAAGCTAACTCAGATATTTCGTAAGTAACTTGCAAAAATTAAGGAAATACTTTTGAAAACTTCATGAAACGTACCTTTACTTCGTGCGAATTGTGATAACATTTCGAAAAAATATTGGAAAAGTGCTTAATTAAATCGGGGATACTATTTGCAATAGCTACCATATTCCAAAAGTTGTTATGTCACTTCGAGATGATGGAGTGAGCATGGTGGAAAGTTTTTCTATTCTCTTTAATGCTATCATGTTGCAGATGTTCTCTCTAAATGCAGAAATAAGTGCTCTCAATCGATAATGGCATATTTACACTGATTTTGGTGAAATAATTTAAGAAAGATACCCCCCCCCCCCCCAAAGATGTTTAAAGCTAAATGCCTATTTGGTACACATGTGTGCTTACAAAACATTTGAAACAATAATCTGCTATAGACGGCCATGCATTAAAGTTATATGTATTACAAAAAAGTGCAAATAATACACACCCTACCTTCATTAGATAAAACGCTGTTGTAATTACAAAAGATCATTTAAATAATATAATAACTTCATTTTAATACTTTATAACACCACTTAAAATATTGCTTTATAGTTTAACCTATAATAGTAAACATATGGAATTCGTTTTAAATGCATTTTTATATTCTTGTTCCTTTTAAAATTCCATTGAATTCTTTACTTACTTCATCTTAATTTCCATACACTGTAAAAAAAAAAAAAAAGAAGATGTAAATCTACGAAACTAGTTTTGCAAAAGCGTCAGAAATCTGTATGCTTACTAAAATTTTATCGGTAACTCAAAATAATTGCATTTTTTTGTTGCATTTAAATAATATGTTCTAGGCATCCCAGTTTCCTAAAGAATTCTTAGTAACTTTACAGATTTTTTGTTTTACAGTGAAAACGTGTATCTGTTACACGGATTTATTTAGCTGCGGGTGACATAAAATCCTAATTTTTATCTAACAAATAGTCCCATGCTTTGTATACAAATGACTGCGATTTTAGCTTATTATGAGATACTAATTATCTTGTACTTCAAAAATCAGACATTAATTTAAAAGCCTTCATACGCAAACATTAACGTTATAATATATGAATTGTGTTAACATGGATTAAAATAGCAAATTACATTAATCTCTTATTCTTAATAATAAACTAGTTTAGATTTAACATCTAATAATGCACCAGTGCATCAAAATACTAACTATTTGGTTTCATCTTGTTGTGTAATTATTATTCCTGACACATAATTTATCAATATCACTCTATCAGAAGCTTCTATATTTAGGCTAATATTGGATAATTGGGAATAAGTGATGGTTAAGAAAACTTTGAATTTACATATTAAATTTGTAATTAATCTCATAATTTATTAGTTTAGAAATTTACTATTTAGTTATAGAAATGCAAAAGCGGATATTTTAAAATTTTTACTTTCCAAATAACATATTTTGATTTTAATTACATAATGTAGAAATTGCTATTATGATGAAGAATTTCATAATAAGCTTGCGGAGTAACAGATTTTAATTTGAAAACAATAGTTGTAAATAATTCGATATTTTAAAAACAGCAAATTTTTTAACATTTCTACTATGTCAGACAATTTTGGTCAACTATGCAATGCAAAAATTGTTTTATAAAAGAGAAAATTTTTGTCAAGGCTTACAAGTTTTAATGAAAACTGCAAAAAATGTACCGGAAATCGATGAATTCGTGAAAATCATGCAAAAAATTAAAACTACTTTCGGTGACGAAAATTATAGCTATATAATAGAAGTGAAAAGCTGTAATTTAAATTAAATTCATTAAAAAAACTACTAGATTTTCGAATGTTAGCGCCCCCTACTGCCCAACACTGCATTTGCGCAACCGCATTCGTATACGAAATCTGCCTATTTTGTTCAAAACCACCTGCCTTTACATTTGTGACACAGAATTTTGAAAAAACCTGTATAGCTGAACATTTTCCTGAAAAAAAAATCGGTTTAAATACAAATGTAAAAAAGTGTACAAAGTTATATTTGTAAAAATCAATCTTGTTAAATATACCGTCGATATGATCTTCAAAATACATGAAAATTCAAATAAAAAATATGTATCATTTATTTCTACATAATATATAATTTCTCCTTTTTCATCTTCCTAGTCAGATTTCATATCGTTTTTATTAAAATAACAATCCAAGATATATTTCGCTACAACGTTAATCATATTTTCCTAAATATGGTTCTCCAGAGAATTGTAACTTCGCAACTGCATACTTTTTCATACATGTCTTAAAACAGGAGTAAAGCAATATACATACATCATTTTTCTGTCTTGTTTTAAATTTTAAATGTAGTGCTTCAAAATTGCTTTTTTATGTGAGTATTCAGAATCAAAATATTACTTTCTACGTGAACAAAATAGTAGTTGGAGATTTGTTTCTGCTTGATACATCATTTTATAAGATTCTGCTTTGCAAAATAATCAGATATACCGTTATAAAGTTCACTGATGAAAACTGTGTAAAATATTAGCATTAAAAAATATACTTTTAATGTGGATGTATAAATTAAAATAATAATTCAATACAAACGATGAAAACGTCACTTCTTTTTAATTAAACCATCTGGTGCCATTGCTGTCTATTTGGAAACATTACATATGGATTATTTTTAAAATGTGTATTTTATATATTGTTAAAACTTTATGTTATTATTTGTATTTTGGAATAAATGAGACAATATCTGTAATTTTTTTTTAAGTTTCTTTACAATTTTCTACTTTTTAAAACGCTTTAACCCTTTCCGGCGCGGTGTCCTTAAAAATGGACACCTAATTTTAATTCCAAAACTGACAACCGGCACCAAGAACATTTACCTAAAATTTTCCTATTATAATGTACATAAAAATAAGCAAGTTCGTATTTTCTAATAAATTCGTTTATAAATTGCGGTGTGAGTCTATTATTTCATCAGTTTATAAACAGAATTACTCCACGCCGGTAAGGGTTAAAAAAGGCCAAATTTAGCTTTATGTCCGCTTTTGGAAGAATAACTGTCTGCTGTATAGTACAACATAAATCACGAATTAATAAGTATAAAAGATGGATTGCAATTCATGAAAGAACAAGTTGTTTCCAAAATGGTAGCAATGGCACCTTCGTTAGTTTTCAAGGCCATGCGGAAAGCCCCAAATTTTTAAGTCATAATACTGTGTTTTTGTTATGCGTGCAAAACCTTTCTTTGTTGAAACTCTTGGAAATGCTAAATTTTCATTCCTAGCAAACTTTTCTACCTAGTGTTACTCTTAAAATCTGTTTTTTACTTTGTCAGATATCTACTTTTTGCTATAAGATATGTTTTAAGTAGTTTTTAAACTTTTTTAGTATGTATATTTGGATTTTAAGGAAAACTTGTGGATGATCCGAAAATCGTTTGTTTGCCACCTGATTTGAGCATGGTAAGAGATAAGGGAGATGTAATAAAAAACAAATTATGCAACGATTTACCTAGTAATATAACTTGTGAGTTATAATTTTTCACGCATTTCCAATCAATGGACAAACAAGACATATGGGATTTAGTGATTTAAAACAGAAAAACAATTAAATGCAGACATAATATTATAGGTGACAGTTGGAAATGATAAATTTTCATTCCTAGCAAACTTTTCTACAAAGCGTTAATCTGCGTAAAATCTCCCAGCAAACACATACCATTCGGCACACGATCGGACCGCAGCTGGCAGTGTCGGTGAAGTGTCGGCATGGGCACAGTGATTTTGGTGAAGTGTCGGCAGCCTGTCGGCAACTGGAACATAAGAATCTGGTTTTTCGACTGCCGGTTACCGTAATCGGTCCGCTTATGGTTGTATATCAGCAAGCGACTTACACCGGCAAGTGACGCAGGACCGATATGTGATTTCTGATCGTGGCCCAATTAGATTTGCCAACATGGGTCCGAATTTGGAATTTTTAGTCTTAGCCGACATTTTTTTTTTTCTTTTTCTTAATTTTGTTTGAATTTGAGTTTTGATAAGATATGTATATTTCATGTATTTCATATGAAAATCTAACAGTGATAAACAAAAAAAATAAATAAATAAATAAATAAATAAATTCAAAAATAGCTTATATATATTTCTTTTTAAAGCTGTTATTGAATTCATTTTAAAAAGGCTTACAATTATTTGAATCATCAAAAGAGTTTCTTAAATCGCCCCTTAAAATTATTATTCGTTATAAAATTAATCGTAGAAAAAAAAACTTCATAAATTAATTATTTTCTAACTATATATTCATTTTAAAAGCAATAGCTATGCTTCTTATTTTATTTAAAAATTAATTATTAAAAAAGTGCTTAAAATTATTTTACAAGCTGTAAAAAATAAAAAACTACCCAACTTTTTAGCATTAAAATTTAAAAGAAAGATTCAGAAATCTCCCACTTCTAAAAAATTATTTACAAAAAAAAAAAAAAAAAAAAAAAAAGATAAATTAATATTTGTATTTTATTTGATGATTAAAAAATGTTGATAAGTAAAAGAATCATCTTTGCTTCTTAATCACTAAAAATATATTCCACATCAACTCATCAAATGATAAAAAATGAACACTTATTCAAATTAAAAGTGATTAATTATCAATCTCTTTTTTTTAAATTAAAATTAGCTTTTCTTTGTTACAAATATATATTTGTTAAATTAACGCATTTAATAACATTATAATTCCCAAAGAGAAAATTTTATTAAGAGAAAAACCTCTGAAAGTCACTTATTTTATTTAATAAGCATTCTTAAATTTATAAGAATGATTCAGAAATATCCCCCATTTAAAAATTATCTTCCAAAAGGAAAAAAAAAATTGCGAACTAATATTTTTGTTTTATTTTTAAATTAAAAATATCGATAAGTAACAAATTAATATTGCACATACTCATTAAATATATGTTCTGCTTTAAATCATCAAAACGACATAAAATGAATTCTTATTCTGATTAAAAGTTAATAATTACGCTAACTTTTTATTTATTAAAATAAATTTTTCCATGTTAAAAAAATATATATTTTATAAATTAACGCAACGCATGTAATTACATTATAATCCTAATAAGAAAATTTGATTAACTGAACAAGACCTCTAAAAATATTTTTTTAATACTTAATTATTCTTAAATTTATATCTATTCTTATTTATTCTTAATTATATCTATATCTTAATTAAACTTAAAATTATTCTTAAATTCCTTTGCTTTAACGAATTCGCTAAGATATTTATTTCATTCATTTAAATATTAAATTAACTTTTAAATAAACGGGCGTAAGACAATAATAAATAAATAAATAACAAATAAAATAAAACACTTCAAAATTCTAATTTTCCCATCTACCACTTACCTTCAACGACAACCATTACTTATCGATATGTCTTACCCTTGTGACCTCATATAATCCTCCCCTGATCAAGTCTCAGTGGCTGAGTGGTGAAGGCGTCTACTTCCTGTCCCTGGGTACGATGGATCAAACCCCGCCTCTCCCAACTCAGAAACACGTTCCTTCCAAATATACATTCCGCGATGGCTCATAGATGGCGCCATCAAAACAGCTTTTATTTTTCAATTGATGCTGGTGTCGGGCTGCGACCAGCATTCGTATGGATAGCTATCGGCGTGCTGTCGGCATAGTGTTTTACCGATACTGGACCGGCTGTGCGCCTATCTGTCGGGCATCACTCGCCCGGCGTGTCGAAAAAGATATGGAACCGGTACGGCAGTCGGTATCTTGCCGATACCGTCGGTAACGGCAAAGCGGCTGTCAGCCGATTGTTTACCGATAGCTCTGTGTTTGCTGGCCTGTTTCTCACATTGCCAGATACCTTCTTTTTGCTATAAGATATATTTCAAGTACCTTTTAAAACTTTTCCAGTACGCATATTTCGGTTTTAAGGAAAATATGCCTGTGAAATTTTTAACTCTGGCTCAAGATTTGGATTATTTTGTTGAATTAGATTCAGATGATTTTTCAGATGATCCGAAAATCCTTTGTTTGCCACCTGTTTTTAGCGAAGTAACACATAAGGACGATGTAATAAAAATCAAATTATGCGACGATTTACCCCGTGATATATCTCGTGAGTTAGAACTTTCCATACATTAGAAATCAATGGAAAATCAAGAAATATGGGATTGAGTGATAAAAAAAAAGAAAAAAACAATTAAACGCATGTATGATATTATACGAGACAGTGGAAATGATAAAATTTCCTTCCGAGCAAACTTTTCTACGAAATCTTACTCTTAAAATATGTTTCTTACTTTGTCAGGTACAGTGAAACCTCTCTGTAAGGGCCGCCTGCCGTTCCAATGAAAATTGGCCCTTATGAGGGGTGGCCCTTGAATAGGGGTGACAAAAAACTAAAATAATGAAATCAAAACCTATATAGGTGAAAAAACTGTTTATTAATATTTTCAAACTCTATACATGATTTAAAAAAAATTCTGTTGAAGTTTGTTTACTTTTCATAATTTTTTCGCAGACAACTTTTGTTTCTAATGATTCTTTTATTTTATGGAACAAAATACTTAAATTTGAATCATTTATTAATGCCTTAGAATGATATATTAGTTTATTTATTTCTGTTAGCGTTTCCTGACAGATGTAAAAATTGTACTTCAATATTCAGTCACCGTTATCAGTTTTTCTAGATAACCTGTTATCCATTGTGTACCCGCAACAAAGGACCAAGTTTCCTCTCCAACCGAACCCCTACAAATTAAAAGGTCAAACAAAGTGTAAGAAACACATGTTTGTCTCATTTGTGGAAAAGTTTGTGGTCCTTCATTGTGTTACTAAATCCTCTCCATCTGTCCCTGCTTTCTTTGTTACAAGTGCAGTTGTTTGCTGAACACATTTCTTTTCGTTCATGAATTCAATATACCTGTTTAGAATTTAAGACACATGTGTAAAAAATGGTCTTTATGAGAGGTAGGTGCGGCCCCTAATAGGGGTAAATTTAATATTATGTCAATGGGAAAATTTTCGTTCCTAAAAATATTGACCCTTAATAGAGGTGGCCCTTGAATAGGAGTGGCCTTTAATAGAAGTTTCACTGTATCTTCTTTTTGCTATAAATATATTTCAAGGAGCTTTTTTAACTTTTTCAGTAAGTATATTTCGATTTTAGAAAAATATGCCTGTGAAATTTTTAACTGTGGTTCAGGATTTGGATTATTTTAGACAATTACATTCTGATGATCCGAAAATCCTTTGATTGCCACCTGATTTGAGCATAGTAAGAGATAAGGAAGATGTTATAAAAAACAAATTATAAGACGATTTACCCCATGATATATCTTGTGAGTTAGAACTTTCCATAATTTTCCAAACAACCGACAATCAAGAAATATGGGAGTTAGTGATTAAATAAAGGAATTCTATTAAACACAGACATAATATTATAAGTGAAAATTCAAACGAATCTTCTAATCAGACTACAGAAACTAGTCGGACGTGGCAATCCTAAAACTTTTTTCATCTCATACATGTTAAAACTCCAAAATTCGCTATCACAGTGCCAAAATTAAATGGCAATCTATGCCCATAGTGAGGATTATGAAATTCCGTACATTAGTTTTTGAAATAGGATTATTGAGTATATTGTAAAAATTCCGCAAAAAGTTCCACCTGTTGGGAGATTTACACCAAAAAATAATCAGCAGTAATATGTATCAAGGTATACCTGAATCTGAAATTTGATGAAAATACGTACATTAGTTCTTGAGGTACAGCTTTTGCGATATATTGGGGAAAATTCGGCATAGCAGAGACACCTGTTGTGCGATTGACAACAAAACGTAAACAGAACCATTTCATATCAAGGATTAACTGAATCTGAAGTTTCATTAAAATCCGTAAATTAAATCTTGAGATGCGTGGAAATCTTGAAAAATGCGTCATAGCAGCATCACCTTTTGAGTCATTTGCACTGAAAATACTAACCAGCATTAATTTATATCAGGGACGACTTGAACATAAATTTTTATGAAATTTCTTGCTTTAGTTCTAGAGATACAGCGCCCACATAATTTACAGACGTGTGACAATTATTGGAATAACAGTGGAATTTACATTAAAAACTTATTATATTAAAGAAATATTTTTAAAATATTGATACATTTAATATTTAGTGTACATCCTCTTGTTTTTTATTTAAAAAATATGTCATACTTTGTATGAATTTTCGGCAATTAATTTGTATTTCGTTGTCATGATGCCAAATTTGGATGTGTCTTTCTATCAGACCAGTCTTGTTTGAGATGTTGCATTTCTTTAATTTTTTCTTTACAATGGCCCAAAGGTTCTCTATCGGTTTCATATCTGGACTGTTTCCAGGTCATCGAAGTGTTTTCTTCAATTAAATTAAAGAAATGAAACATCACAAACAAGAATGTCCTGATAGAAAAACTCATCCAAATTCGGCATCAAGACAACGAAATATAAAATTAATTGCCAAAGGCTCATACAAAGTATGCCAATACGTATCGAATCTTTAATAAAAAACAAGGAGATGCGCAATAAATATTAAATGTATCAATATTTTTTAAACGTTGTATCTCTTTCATATAACAAGACTTTAATGTAAATTTCACAATTATTCTAATAATTTTCACACGTCTGTATGTCACATACAGATAGACAGACTCACATATTCACAGACTCACAAACAGACATTTTGTAAAAACATGTTTTTTGGAATCTCTGAGTCCTAAAACGCGTAAATCCGTCAAAAATTTATAAACTTTCATTCAATTCATAATCTTTCAAGCCTTTCTAAAAGCAATTTATGTTAATAAATTTATTGTTTTAACATGAACTGACATACCAAATTACATTACATTAATTTATAATTCTAAATAATTAGTTATCCTGGATGTAACATCTAATGCATCGATGAATCAAAATATTAACTATTCTGTTAAATAATTGTCTTATCATAATATACTTATAATCCATAAAACATGATTTATTAAATTCACTGTACCAGAGGCTTCTACATTTTCGAAAACATTATATAAATTGGAATAGGTAACTGTAGGATAGATGGCCATAGTTTTTAAAGATTGAAATAAAAATTCTTAGAATGCAAATACAAGAAATATTGATTCATATTTAAAATTCTGATACATATACTCATCATATTTTATGCAAAAAATAAGTAAATATTGAGAACAAAAAGTGTTACACAAAATTGAAATTTGAATGGCAGATGGTCATCTCTCCTTCAAGCCGAGGAGAGATGGCCGTCCAATACAAGAATGAAAAAGTTAATTTAAATATAAAAAAATAACACATTTCATATAGTTAATCATGCGAAACATATAGCAACTTATAAAGATCAGCTATATCATGGAAAAGGGGTGAACAAAACTCGAATAAACAAAATTTGAAATTTAATTTCAATACTTCACTTTTCGTAAAACCTTACCACATGTTTGGCAAAGGTCTTGATAATTTGTACACGCTTCATGGAACCACTTCAGGTACCTTATGCATTGTATCCAGACATTCTGTTTGGATGTGATATTATATTATTTTGCGCAACCAAAACAGTGATACTAATCCAGTTCCATTCACTCGGAATTCGTAGAATCTGATAATTTAAATGTATTTTGTGTTCTTCGCTACTGGAAGTGTCGTGGGGTTTTTTTTCTCGCGTTCATTGTAGGTTTATTACGTTAATTTAGTTTATATATCAACTTTATCAGTTTCTGTTATGAATGTTTCCGACGTTTTTCAATATTTTTTTAAACAAATCAAACGTTAGGTCGCATTGTATTGTTATTATTATTATTAAAATATTTATATTAGTTCAAATTTAAATAATTATATCAGTTTATGTATTTATAAACGTAAGCGTTATATATTTATTTTAAATTTAATTATATTTTATTAAAACCATTATCCCGTATAATTTCGAAGTATTGATTAAAGGTGGCCATCTCTCCTGAAATTGAAGGATTTATGGTCGCCGAATTTAAAGCATCAATAGCCATTGTACGTATTTGAAGTAAAGAGTACGTATTTTAGAAGTAAAGAGTACATTCTAGTGCATTAAAAGACCATATAGTAAAAAATATATATGTAACGTATATACTGCAAAACAATCAGATACATAAGTCAAGAAAATATTCAACCAATTAATAAAATAAACATTAAAATTGCACTTACTTTTTATAATCGAAAATCACAATTGCACGTCGCAATATATAAAATCATTGAACTATTTCATACGAACAAAGTTTATGTTGCAATCTAAGATCAAGTTTTGGAGATATTTAGACTGGCCATCTCTCCTCTATGGCCATCTACCTTACGTTACCTTAATTGATAATAGAGGGAATTTTGATTTTATATAACATTTCGTTTTTGCCAGCTACGCAATGCAAAATCGCTTTATCAAAGAGAATTACCCTGTCAAACTTTACAGATTTTCAAAAGTAAAAAATTGCGAAAAAAATACCGGTTGGTATGCTAATAATTAGGTACATTAGCTGTATTGTAAGCCATCCAAAAATATAAATATTCTTTTTGTAAATACATTTTGACCATATAACCAGTGGCGTGGCGTCCGGTCATCGCTGGATGCGGCGATGACCAAGCAATATTTTAAAATTCTTAATAAGCTTTCAAAACTCTACGATCCAGTTTTAGCAGAACATTTGGAGTTCATGTATAAGTGATGGTAAGATTTAAAGTTTCTTTTTTGAACATTCAACCATTGAATTTTAGAGTTAATAATTTTTCACCACAAACTTAAATAATTGCGATGACCACCGAAATTTTTCACGCCACGCCACTGCATATAACAGAAGGATGAAGATGTAATTAAAATTAAATTCACTTAAAAAAATCACAAGATTTGCAAGTGTACATATACAATATCAACTTTTTTAAAAATTTGTAATTAATATTTCATAACAAATAATTTTTAATTATTTGAATTTTATTGTTTTTTGGCTTTCAGTAATGCCTGAAGGAAAATAGACTTTATTTCTCGTATTTTTTATGCAGGATATACTTCAACACTACATGGAGTTTGAACAATGTTAAAGGTAAATATTAGAAAATCTGATTGGTGTTCTAATTCGATTTGTTGAAGATCCAGATCACAATATAGAAAGTTGCACGTATGTTAAAAATTGCCAATGTCATATTTATTATGTCAAAATGTGTCTTACAAAATTTGAACCGGTAAATTAGTAAAAAGAATTTAGAAATTCCTTATTTCTGAAATTATAGCTATAAATTTTACAGGGAAGAAAAAAAATCTTTTTAAATAGAAATATGAAAACTAAACAAAGCTAGAGTAAAAAATATAATAAAGCTATTAAATTTTGTATCGATATGATCTATAAAAATATGTGAATAATAGAAAAAAACAAGTAGGAAATGTTACATCAAGCGTGTCAAATGAGCTGATTGCTTATCATATCTAGTTTTATAAATATTCAGATCTTGGTGCAATAGCTTCTGCACATTTATGCGAAAATGCATGAATACAAAATTTATTGCGCTTCTATGTATTAAATTCAGTCATACAGAAAAAAATGTGATTCCATCTGAATTAGGAAATTGCCATCCTGGCTAGAATCATAACCTATCACGGTATAGGATTGAATTAATGATGTATGATAGGATTTCATAGAATGAAGAAAACTTTTATTAATATATTTTTAAGTTTTGATTCAATTTTCATAAAATTGCAATTAACGCGAAAAAATTATGCAACAATTATAGATATTAAATTTCAAACCATTATGTTTGTTGTTTTTTGTGCTGTTATATACGGACAGACGGACGTACCAGACGACGATTATAGGTGCTACATATTTATGTAATTACGAACGTACCTAAAAGTGGGACTGATATATTTCTGCGTGATATATAATCTCTGCTTTTTCACCTCCCTTGTAATTTTTATCAAATTAAATATCCAAGGGCAAACAACGACGTTAATCATACTTTCCTAAATAAGATTCTCCAGTGAACTGTAGTTTCGCAACTGCATACTTTATATATATAAATTAAAACAAGAGAAAAGAAATATAACTATATCATTTTCTGTCTTGTTTTAAATTTTAAATGCAGTGCTTGGAAATTGCCTTTTTTGTCAGACGTTGGAAAGAAAGATTAGTTTCTACGTGAACAAAATAGACGTTAGTGATACGTTTTCGGCTCTATATGTCATAGTATAAAATTTTGCTATCCGAAACAAGCAGATATATCATTATAAAATTTCCGGAAAGAAACCCTACAAAATATTGGGATTTAGGAAAATATTATTTATTATGGAGGCATAGAAGACAAGAATAAATACAACTGAAGAAAATGTCTCTTCTTTTTAACTAAGACTATTTCCTTGCATTTTTATTATTCTCATTTTATTATAGATATTTTACTGTTTAATTAAAAAAAAATCATTGCATCAAAAATTTTAAATAAGGAGAAACGTTTTATCGTCTAGGCAAAAAAAAAAAAAAAAAAAAAAAAAAAAAAAAAAAAAAAAAAAAAAAAATCAATTTAACAAATTACAACGACCATTTGGAAAAGGATTTTTTTCAAAGACTAAAATTTAAGACATAAAAAATCGCACGGAGTTGATCATACATTACGTACGCCATGGATTAAACATTAACATTTTTGGACCCATCATGAACAAATTTTAAAGAAATTTCAGTTTTACAATTTTCGGTACTGTAAATTTTTAAACTTCTACGGAGCTGGTCATACATTACGTACGCCATGGATTAAACATTAACATTCCTGGACACATCATGAAGAAATTTTAATAGAAATTTCAGTTTTACAATTTTCGGTACTGTAAATTTTTAAACTTCTGCGGAACTGGTCATACATTACGTACGCCATGGATTAAACATTAATATTCCTGGACCAATTTTAAATGAAATTTCATTTTAAAACTTTTAATCATCCCACAGTATTACTATTTATATCGTCGTATAGAGAAAAAAATGCATTTTTAATTGAAATTTGTTTGAAAGCTATATCTCAATTTGTTTCTGATTTATTAATTTTTCTTTTGTAGTTTTTATTACTTTTTTGTCATTGTGGCAACAGCAGTATCCATCTCTGTTGAAAGTAAAGGGAAAATACAGATTACTGTATAGATCAATCGGAAAACGAATAAAATTCGGGATTCAACTAATAAAACGCTTCAGATATGTTTTTGATTTCCTACCCTGACCAAAGACAATAACCATTTTTCCAAATGGTTAAAAAAAAAAAAAAAAAAAAAAAAAAAAAAAAAAAAAAAAAAAAAAGATTATTTATTGTAACATACCAGCTCTCACGATTCCAAAACGAATTTCTGTATCTTCTGAAACTTCAGAATTTAAAAGATTCCCCATATTTAAAGATTTATTTCTACAGCAAAAGTTTCTTTTTCTGTCCATATATTTCGTAAACATTACGAATCGGGTTTGACGATGCATAAAGCAGTTTCCTTAAAGCGTCTTAGGACACATACGATTGGAAAAAAAGAAAAAAAAAAAGACAATTTTCAACATTTAATGTCTTCAAATGTATATGATTTCAAAACACAATTTCTATTGTGGATGAAAGATATAAGTATGTTTTTTTTTTCCTTTCATGTATTAAAAAATAGCAAGATGCAGACATACATTTATAGGGGGGACTCCAAAGTGTCAGACATTTGCCGAGCAGAAAATTGGTATAATAGTTTACGCGCTGGATTACAAAATAAATTTTCAAACTTGAAGGAAAATTTTGTTACCTACTTATAACTTAGATTACAATAATTACACTGAACCTAAATAAATTTGTATTTAAAGCGTTTTTATATATTTGAATACAAACTTGTATTTAGCTAATACAAAATTTTGAAAATTTCGGCAATATAATCACCTAAAAAATATTTTTTTTTGAACAATAAAAATTAGATATTAGATTCAGTTTATACAAACTAACATGAAACATATGTTTTGAAAATTTCATAAAAAAATATTCAGAGGTTTTTGAGATATCATGCGCGTTATGCCTAAAAACGTCATTTGTAGAAAATTGATGTCAAAGTTTCAGAAACGCCGCTTCAGCTATTGAGAGGGTATAACTCTAAAAGTTATAACTTCTGTTCTAATGAAAATTTCAAGGAAACAATTATATCGAAATGTTCAGAAAAGATAACAGTTTAACATTTAAAAAAAACTAAAATTTCGAAAATTTTTAAGCTTTAAAGATCCTGAGACTTCTTAACCCGGCACCAACAGGAAATATTCTTTTTTGGGATACTAACTACTCACGAGGAAACATATACATGTAAAAGACACGTGGTCAGAATCAAACATTTCGAAGTCACAGCGTAAACTGTATATATTTTTTTTTGTTATTCTAGCATACATCCTACATTATTTCTTTACGCAGGTGAAAATATTTATTTAAGAACTGGTACTATCTGGAAGGCCAAAATTTCTTGATGATATTGGGTTGAGAAATCAGATTTTTATACCACAAATACGACTGAATAAAGTTAGTGAACGTTACGGACAATAAAAGAGACATTTATTTTGAAAAGATTCATTAAATATGACTGTGATGTTTCTGAAAAAACGGGATGATTTTCGAAATCGTCACTAAGTTGGAGGAGGTTTCCTCGTGTTCTTGTAAACGTTCTTGCAAAATTGTAAAAAAAAAACTTTTTATAGTACAGTACCAGCAAAAAAATTCTTGACAGTAATTGACAAAATTTTAAAAAAAAATCATCTTTTCAACCCACTACCAGAACTAAAAAAAAGGGAGAACTCTGAGTCATCTCAAGCCGAAAGGGACACCACTTCACGTGACCAACACACGATAGAATGTCTGCCCTACCCCTTCTACTGAAAGCAGGAAAAATAATATAAAACATCCGAACATTGCAATTGAGGTTTCAGTGTCATTTTTTTTTCTGGCACTGTACATGCTCTCATTTACAACTTCTCGAATTGGAACTTGAAAGCTTCTTAGCAGTTATTTAAGTAGAACGAAGAATGAAAAGTAAAACGGATAACGCATTTGTCTACGTCATTGAACTCGCTGTCAAATCGTTTAGAAAAAAGAAAAAAAAAACTTTTATATATCCTCATACGAGTTCACCACAATTCTTAAATAAACAATTAAATTTAAAAAATCAAAAAACCCGACTGCATAAAAAGCAAACTAATTAATTATTTCTCATCAATGTGAAACTATTTTTTTTTCAATTCCTACTAATAGCTCACACTTTCGCTATGTGGGGCATTCTCACAATCTTTTGACTTTCGGGAATAAAATTCTGGTGAAATTAAACTTGCTAATATATAATATTTTAATCTGACAGACGAATGCCGTAATCATTCAAAATAAAGAAAAAATGGTCAGCAGTCAAAAAAGCTTTATTTAACCGAGGTTTAAATTAAACTTGCAAGTTTAATTTCCTTACCATTTTACCACTATAACTTTCTATTTTCTTCTAAATTTTTACTTGTAATGTATTTTCATAGTATCCACAGGACATTCGAATAAGAAATAATAACAATGTAGTATTTTTAGTGCAAAATTTTGGTATAACATTGTCTTAAAGGGGTATTAAAGAAGGGACGGAAGGAAAAAAAGTGATGGTATAGAAAAAAATTGATGGTAATGGAAAAAAAAGGGATGGTAAGGATGGAACGGTAAGGAAAATTACCAATATTTTTTGGCAAATCCTGTTAAGACTAAGTGATAGCTACAATGTTCATTGATTCTTAGAAACAGTTATTTACATTGGATTAAATTATTATTATTATTATTAATTTACCTCGAAAAGTGCAGGAATAAACCTCGGGAACGGTAAGACTAGCAATAAAGCCACGATCTTGAAATTGATATTTAAATGCTGATTTAAATTCTGCAGTAAATTTCCTGTCAAAGAATTTTAAACATTCTTTCTCTAGCATACATCTGCATGAGAAAAAACTTGAAAAAAATTCAGTGGCTGAATCTGAAATGATTTCCTGCATAAGTTTAACAAGAGGGACGGTAAGGATGAAAAAAAAACCAGGGACAGAGTTAAAAAAAAATATCAACCGTAAAAATGTGTGCAGGTTAATTTTTTGCTACATATTTATATAAAACAATTTTCCCAGTTTCGGAAAAAATTACATTGAATTACTTTTATTGAAACAATTTTATGCAGGCAGCTCCAAACTTAAAAACCAGCATCAGGGACACGGTACGTGTACGAGTTTTCCTTATTTGGACCCCCAACATCGCCCAAAACTTATTTATCTCGTTAATATTGTTATGCAATAATGCAAAAGGATGTTCCCCAGTATATGAAATAAAAAAAAAAAACCACAAGAAAATGTACTAAAATAAAAATAATTATTCAGAGACATAAAAGTCAAAAGATTGTGATAATGCCCCATATATATCTTGTTCAAATTTTCAATCGTTAATAAAATACTCATTATTCATCCAATCAAGCTCAAATAAATTTTAAACTTGTAGTGGATGACACTTGATGTTAATGCAGTTTTTTTTTCAAACATTAATTCATTAATTAAATTAAATTAATTTTCAATAATCGTCAGAGTCCTCTTCTTGATCAAGGTTTTTTAAGATCGAGAGAGCCCTCTTCTTGATCAAGGCATTTTAAGCGCCACTCAAGCGGAAAGAAGAATGGGAGAAAAAAACTTCTCTTATTGACCTGAGTAGGAATTGATGTAAAATATTTTTTATATTACTTATTTACATTACTTACTTATTTTGTTTTGTTTACTTGTATTGATGACTTTTAAGTTGTGTTTAATTGTTAGTTCCTATCTACAAACACTGTTTTGATGAGGTCTATAGATTTCTGTAATGGTTAGAGTTGCAGTAAAGCTAGAGATCCTACATACACAACTTCCAGGTTGCATAATATTTTAACGAAGCTTCTTACTGTAAAATAGTCAATGAAACATGGTCTTCATTTTGAAAGACCTATCCAATGCCACTCAATAGGGGGAGTATATTTTTTCGTATCTACCGCCATTTTGTATTTTACGGCCTCCATTTTGAATTTTTTAAACAAAACCTAGCCTATAACCATCGGGCCGTTAAGAAAAATTGATAGACACCACATTCATTAAAATCCATCCAGCCGTTGAGATGTTTCAAGGGTATAAATAAATCCACATACCCAAATACGCGTGAAACACATAACCCTTCTTTTCAGTCGGGTAAAAAGTTCCTTTGTCTTCAAGAATATTTAACGACGTGTTTCTGAAACTAAAATTACTTTTGCGAAAACTTCACGAATATATTAATAAACTTTATTAAAATAGGAAAATTTAAATACAGCATAGAAACAATGCTAGGTGTAGTTCCTTTTTTTGAAAATTGAATCAGTTACGAATTTATAATTGTGAATATTGGAATGTTTGTTAAGAAACTTTTAGTCTTTAAAAATTTTAGTTGTGAAAAGGGATTTGCTCTGACTTTTATTTGAAATGTAATCAAATACTACCTCTATCATTTTCAACGCACAAACGCACGCTCGCACATATTTATAGACCCAAGGTTTCTCAGTCCAGTCAACTTGTAGATCATGCCTCCTTCGTATATCTATTGAGAGACCATAACATACTTTTCGTATAGAATATTTCTCTTTATATAGATCTTTCCTTTATTCAATAAAGAATACTCCGGGATTAAATAAAGCACAGAATAATATTAGAAAAGTATGGAAGATATTAAAGTTCTTTTGCGAAAATAGATTTTTAGTGGTACAGGACATTTAGTGCGTTCTTTTAGTCACCGCATATAAGAGAATTTGCAAATAGTAATATTTGTTTTATTTATTCACCGAAAGTTAGTCATAAAATGATAGCTTTGGGTACGGGGAACCGCAATTTGTCGAATTGCAATCGCTGATAAAGAAATAAATGCGTTACTGCAAATATGTGCAACGATATCAGTAGCAAGCAGATAAGTTAACTTCTAATTGGGTAATTTTGTACTATTTTGAGTATAATTAATGGTACATCATGCTGTAATACATAAAAAATACATGTGCATAAAAACATCGTACAATACTTGTACTGATATAATGTAACATTATGTACACTATTACTAAATCATTTCATAATTAAAATGTTTTACGTTATTAGAATCTAGATGAATTTGCTTACATACTTTTCACAATTGAATTAAAGTGACTTTCGAACAATTTTATTTTTTATGTTATTAATCTAGTTATTTTAAGTAACAGTTAAATTCAATTTACAGTACGATAGTTTCTTGTGAATATTCATTCATTATTATATATTTTTTACTTCCTCCAGATCTGTTCATCCTATATTTCTTACTGGAAAACTTTTATCGGAGGGAAAATTCTGATTTATTACATACGGCACAATACTTTTTCAAGGGAGTAGACACTCATTGTGACATCAAGAACAATTCAGATGTAAATATATTCACGCAAATATTAATTTCCCACTAAGAGGAAGATTTATTTTATGACAGAAATATTCAGAAAAATTCCTATAAATAAGATATGTGCTGAAAGTGTTGTTTTGCTTACGAAAATAATTCTTTGTTTTCAAATGCTATAAAGGTCCTGCACAATTTCGGAAAATAAGTACATTTCCCACCAGATGAAGTTAATATTTTGTTCTTGTTTTTTACACTTAGATATTCAGTGAAGTTTAACTTATAATTTATTTACCAACTGAACATATAATATAAAACCTCTGCGGGTGAGTGTGCATGTCGCCGTGCGAGATACCCGTGCGTGCAGCTTTAAACATTCTCTGCTATTTTCCAGTTAGGTTAACTAGCAGGGGGGGGGGGGGGGCACAGGCGAGTATTTTTCTATTCTATTCGCACCACTGTTTAGGAAAAATGAATTTTGTAGTATATTTCTCTTGCAAAAGTTGTCAAACTGTGTATCAAAGATTTTTATTTTGAGAAAGTGGTGCGCGGTAGAATTAATAAATAGTCGCCAGTGGCAGCCCTGAACTAGATGTCCATGACTGTCCCATGGATGGAGCAGTTTTCTGAAACGTACAAGACATTTTCACTGTCGTTTAAAAATAATGCTACTATATCGTAAAACTATAAATTATTTGTACAACATATTTAAAATTTTAACATGAACGTAAGATAAAATTTAAGTTTTCCTTATTGTATTTCAGTTTTACTGAGTACTTGAACTTTTTTTTAATATTTAAAATTTATAGAACCCAAGACATATTGTATCAGATGTCGCACTGCGCATGGGGATTGGTGCAAAAGTAATTAAGAATCTTATGTCAAATCCTCACTTGGATGAAACAGTTTTTTTTTAAGATAAGCCAAAAAACAGTCGCTGAATACTGAATCATGCAAAATGTGTCCAACACCCATACACAAAAGTTGCACTTTCTCCATCGAGCATTGAGTTACTATAGAATACCATAATTTCGAATACATTTAGTTCACATTTACAGCATAGGGTAACCGCATAGCATTTTCTGATGACTCATGTCTTCTTGACATTCAATATTTAGAAATTAATGTATCTTAGGTATTTTAACCCTTAAATGCCGGATTTTTCAAAAATCATTGTAGTAATATTTTTCCGGTTTCATTTTTTTAAAATAAATCATGGAAAAAATACTTTAAAAAATCATATTTTGTTTTAAGTATGACTTACGGCTGAAAAACGGTTTGTTACTAATCGGCACTACTGGTCTTTAATTGAAAAAAAAACAAAAAAACAAAAAAAAAACTTGATAAAATTCTACAATGTTAAACACACAAAAATTTTAGGAACTATAATAAGAAATAAACTTTACTTGCTCACTGCAGAACAAAATAGGGTATTTCGCAAGCTTCCAAACAAAACAAAAGAACAAGTAGCAACAACTGGAAAAATAAATCTATCTTTATTCTTAAACAGCACAAGTGTTGCCATCTACATGTTGAAAATCAATTTAATAATATTTTCAGAATGTATTTTATTGGCAACATTAGGCATTATATCTTCAATATTACTCTAATAATATTTTAGAGCCTAAATTGGATATGTTGCCGAAAAGCAACACCCGGTATTTAAGGGTTAAACGTTTTACTGTCTTGTTTCAGCAATACGTTTAAGTAAATCATATCTATGAAGAATATTTTCATTGGTCTTAAATGTAATTATTTAAGTATTTAAAACAAAGTCATCAAAGAATGATTCATTTCAAAGTTTTAGCAAAAAAGCTTGAAATTCAACAAAAGTCTGTAGACACAATTTTTATTTAATTTTCTTTTAAGAATCTCTCTTTGTCACTTTCAAATTTAATTACTTAAATCAATAAATACTCCAATTTTGTTTTCCACTGACAAACATTATTTTCCTTGTGGTATCCCGCGCGATCTATAAATCATAATATATTCGTTGATTTTTAGCTGTTGAATAACATGATTCTACTTTCTAAGTATCTGCATGTTACAAAAATGATTGAGGAAATAATAAAAGATTATGTTCATGAATATGATACGGGAAAAATGAGCCGATATGTGTTTTACTTTTGCAAAATTCAGTAGTCAGTATCAAAACTTTCAAGCAATCATTGGACATTTAATGATAATATTCGTCAAATATTTAGAATCATCATGACGAGCATAGATTGCCATTTAATTTTGGAACTGTGATAGTGAATTTTGAAGTATTAACTCTCTCGCTGCGTAATTATTTTATCAAAATACCTTCAAAAATTGCGTATTTAACTCCTTCGCTACGGGCGTCTTTTAAGTATTTTTATTCTTTTGCACCGGTTTTTCAAAACAAACATTTTCGTCTGATTCAATCGGGAAATTTCTCCGATTAGTTAAGGCAAAATTTAGAATAAAAAAATAACTGGTGGGAATGATCAAGGAGAGTTAATTAGACGGAAAAATGCATCCCCGATGAAATCTGGGGTTGCGCAAATTTTGCTACTTTTACGTTGCAAGAGAAATACCTCGGGTTGCGCAGCGAGAGGGTCAACACGTATGAGATAGAAGAAAGTTTTGGGTTACAACATCCCACTAGTATTTTCTGGATTCAGAAAGATTTGTATCTTTTCACTTCGTAAAACTGGATTTATAAAAATAGTTGATTTTCTAAAGTGTTATCAAAGCGAATTTTCGTGAAAATCTAGTACATTTAACCATTTATATACCAGGGTTGCCACGATTCAGGGAATTTCCAGACCAGGGAATTAATCGGCAACAGTACATTCTTACAGAGAATCTCTCTTTATATAAGGCGGCAATTATGTACATTTAATCTAGATGTAATTTTCTATTAAAAAATACTGATATATTGGCTGGAAAGTTCACTGAACAGTCGCAGCCCTGTATACTGAATTATGAATTAATGAACATTTTATCTTCTAAAGAAATTTTTCGTGATTTTTTTTAAACTACATTAGAAGATTTACATAATCATTTAATAAATTTTAGAAGGATTTTAGAACGATTGAAGGATTTAGAGTAATTAACTCAATTTGAATTTATAAGGACTTTGCGCAATATTTATAGCCATACTTAAATATTTTATTTTAAATATTGTTTTTAGTATTTTGTCTAATTAGGAAATGCAGAAATATAATGTTCATACAATAGAAATATAGAAATGTTTCCGAATTGAAAATCCCCCCACCCCCTTCCAATGCCAAGAAAGTTGAAAAGATGTAAAGGCAAAAGAAATCATCCTTTTAAAAATATTTTAGTTTTGTGTAACCCATAATGCTTTTGGAGCACGATAAAGTAATGCATTTATAACTCATTCTAAGCTGTATTACTGCTGATAGATGTATTAAATGAATTTTATAACAAGTTATTTTCATGGTACTTATATGTAACTTCAGTTGATAAAGTGTTAATACAGATGGTCTCGTGGAGATTTAAACAGACATTGATCAGTGCATCTGGAAATATAAGAAGCTTACAGCTTCAAATTCAGTGACGCTATAACGCGTACCTTATTATAAGTTCCGTTTCTTTATGTAGAACGGTTGATACAGAGAACATTTAAAACTTACTGAATGATTTGTTTTTTACAATTACACTCCTAAAATTACAAATGTGCACACATAACGTAAACACATGTACAATTTGCACATAGCCACATACTATAAAAATACTTTTAGAGAACGAGTGCTTTTTGTATAAATGTTGACAATGTTAAAAGCATGAAATATGGAAAAATAAGTAACAAAAAAATCATTTATACGTGAATATTAAGAAAGTGATAAAACCTTATGATATTTAGATTATAACGAGCGAAATGCGAGAGAAGAATTAAAGAAGAATTAGTGGTGAAAATTACGTCATATAACAAAACGATACATTGAAAACTTTTTTCCTTTGATTTTTTTTTTTTTTTAAATTAACTTCGATTTTCTTGAGTCAAAATAAACACTATTCTGCTAAATCTTACCATTTAATTATTATTCATGAAGAATAAATTAACAAAATCACTCTATCTGAGACTAAATTCTGTTATTAGTAGGCTATCTATTATTTGTTGCCTAGGTCTACATTTCCTTAAATATCAGATAAATTGGAATAATTCACGATAGCAAAAACTATATAATTTATATAGAAATTTGTAATGATTTTCAGAATTGATCAGTTCGAATGTTTCACAGTTTTCTGTTCAAGTGGATATTTTAAGATTCCTAAATTGCGAATAATCTGTTTTGTTTTTAATTAAAAAAATTAGAAATCGTTTATTATGAAGAAAAATTTCACAATAAATCCTTCTTAAATAACAAATTCCAATTCGAAAACAAAAATTAAAAATCATTCGCTATTTTAAAAGTAGCTAATATATTGAACATTTTTACTATATCAGACCATTTTTATCAACTATGCAATGCAAAAATCGTTTTATCAAAGAGAAAATCCATATGAAAGACTTAGGTTTAAAGAAAAAAAAATCGAAAGAAGAACCGAAAGTTGCTGCATTGATGCAACTCATCCGAAACTGTAAACAGGATTTTGGTGAACAAAATCGACTATATAAAAGAAATGGAAAGTTATAATTTAAATGAAATTCATTTAAAAAATCATTAGATTTGCCAATATATGTAATATCAAATTTTGTGATTTTGTAATAAATATTTTATATGTTTGAAATACAACAAACTTAGTTACTTTTTCCCTTTTTAGTAAATTTTCAAAGAAATTGTATTTTAAATTTAGTTTTTTTTATCCAAGGGAGTTTTAGATAAGCGCATGCGCGAGTACTGCTTTGTTATTTACTCACTTGCAGTGTTCTTGCAAAATGGCGACTGTTGAGAGTAAAGCGTTCTGTGTTTTTCAATTTCATAAGAGTGAATCTGTAATTTCAGTCTAACTTGCGTTTCGTTTAAAGTTTAATTGTGATCCCAATGTGGCAAAAACACACAGAAATGAAGAGGCTATTGCTCCGAACTTGTTAAGGGGTCTCAAGATTCTTAAAGATTCAAAATTTTCGAAATTTTAAATTTTTTTAGATTTTAATCTTCTATATTTTCTGAAAATTTTTATATAGTTGTTGTCTTGAAATTCACATTAGAACAGAATATTATGGCATTTAGAATTATAGCCGCTCAATAGCTGATGCAGCGTTTCCGAAACTTTGAAGTCGTTTTTCTCCAAATGACGTTTTTGGGCATAACACGCAGGATATCTCAAATACTTCTGAATATGTTTTCATGAAATTTTCAAAACATATGTTTCATGTTAGTCTGTATAAACTGAACCTAAAATTTTCTTTTTATTGTTAAATTTTTTTTTATTTTAGGTAATTATACTGTTGAAATTTTCAAAATTTTGTATTAGCTAAATATAACTTTGTATTAAAAATATAAAAATGCATTAAATACATTTTTTTTATATTCAGAGTAATTATTACAATCTGAGGTATAAATATACAGTAAAATTTTCATTCTAGTTGCAATATCTATTTTTTAATCCTTCGCGTAAGCTGTTATACCGATTTTCTGCTCGTCAAATGTCTGAGAATTTGGAGCCTCCTATAAATATTAATTCTGCATCTTGCAATATTTTAAATACATGAAATGAAAGAACACACCTATATTTTTCACCCCAATAAAAATTGTGTTTTAAAATAAAATACATTTTAAGATATTAAATGTTGGGAAAGGTCATTTTTTATTTTTTTTTTTATTTTTTTATTTTTTTCAATTTTAAGGGGGTTCGGGACACAATAATCTCCAAATTTTCTAAAATACTTTTATTGCATTAAAAATTTCTCTGTGTTTTTAGGCCTAAAATGATGTTTAAATCATGGTTCTATTTTAATTAGAAAGGGAAATATTAAATTTTTCGTTTTGGTTTGTTTTCAAATCTAGATTTCAAGCAATGGTTGTCATGAAAACGATTTCTTGTAAAAATGCGTTTTCCTTCATGATGGCTTTTTTCAACATTTCTCATATTTAAATCATTATAAATCAAGAACCGTTTAAGATAAAAGTTTCAAACGTGGAACATGTCTTTTTCAATTACTTTACTTTAATTTAGATTCAGCAAATTAGAAAAAAAAAATATTTACTTTTGAAAATATGATTTTTTTAAAAAGGTTACACCTTTTTTTTTTTACTTTAAATATTTTTAATTATTTTAAAAATTAATATTTTTTTAAATGCTGAATCTAAATTAAAACTCATATATTTCTGTTTATTTAAATGAAAAAAAAAATGAAATTCTACAAATAATATTTCGAGTTATAGCGATTTTAAATGATGTATGTTTTTAAATGAATTTTAAATAAAAAATTTTTTTTTAAATATATATGAGAAGTTTTATCATGTCATTTTGTTTACAAATAACATGGTTAACCATCACAAAAAAGTCAAAATTTTAACTCAATAAATAAACATTATTTTAAATTGTGTCCCGGACCCCTTTAAGAGTCCTGAGACCCCTTAACCGAAGTGTGAGAAGATTTGTACTTTAGGGTGGATGAGTGCCTTTATAGCTAAAGGGGCACCTGTTGAACATTTGTATGATAAACTAGGTTACTTTACCTTCAATTTGAGGTATGATTTGTTGTAAATAGTCTAAATTAAACTGTTACTAGATAATGCCCGTCAAGATTTGACGGTAAATAACTTAGATGTTTCATTAGAAAAATTCTTGAATTTTTAATTAGTCGCTTTTAAATTAATTATAGAAATCGTGACAAATTTCTATGTTGCATAAGTCATTCGTATTTCTTTAAGGCGATAGAGGGCGCTGCCAGTCTAATTTATTTTTTACTTATTACGGTATTTTTTTTTCTTCTTTCCCTTTTTTTCGAAAAAATAACAATATTTATTTTTATTTATTTATTTATTTTAAACTGCACAACCATTAAAAGCTGCCATGAATTTTATTTTTATTAGTCTCATTCTCTAAAACCTAAATTTGAAACTTTATGCAGATAATAATTTATAATATAAACTTTTTTTACTCGAATTTTATTTTACATTTTTATTTAATTTTTAAATATTAAATCACGGATATCAATGTAATTTCTTTTATAATTCTTATAGGAATATTTTTTCTTTCTTTCCGTTTTTCTTTTTACGGAAAAGAATGGCAAACTATTCTTTCTGCCACACACATATATATGTCCTTGATAATGGTCAGAAAATATAACAAAAATGTAGATCAGCTCAATTTATTTATTTGATAATTGCATGCAAAATATTAAAATATATATATATTATTTTTTTAAATATTGTTGCGCATTAAATTTTATTTAATTATAAAGCATTCAAATAATAATAATATTTAATTATAAAGCATTCAAATAATAATAATAATATTTAATTATAAAGCATTCAAATAATAATAATAATATTTAATTATAAAGCATTCAAATAATAATAATAATAATAACAATAATAATAATAATAACAAAATAAAAATCATACAACTTCTCCTGCTAATAAAACATGTCATTATTGAAGGGAATTATCGCCAAAAATATTGCAAAAATCTTTTTGCCGGACGTTGGGCTCGAACCCACGTACAAAAATTCAGAGCTTTAAACTGCTGCATTTGACCACTTCGCTACCAGGAACTCGCTCAGTATTCCTCTAAATTAAAGAGCTTCGGAAAAAAGTTGACGCATTCGCAAATGTGTCAATATTGGTCTTACTGATCGTGATCTGAAAGAATCAAGTTTTCGTTTTAATATATATGATAATATACTATTGAGGCGTTCTTTTATGGACGAGTTGGGGGTACTTTAAGACGATACGAAGTTTTAAGAGTGAAAGGTATACTCTCTAAAATTTTATTGTTGTACGATGTACTATGTTTCTGCATGCGCCTGACCATAATACAATTTTAAGACACTTATACACTGTAAAAAAAACGACATTTTTGCAGTACAAAGTACTGTTCATCTTGCGCACAAACTCGATCACAGTTGAATGTACTGTATCTTTCTTTATGTCCCTGACTATTTAAACATGGAAAATACAGTAGTTGCGTAAAATTAACAGCACAATGTACTGGCAATTTAGACGCCAGTAGTGTGTGCTGTCGTCCAAATGCGTCCAAATTGCCAGTACGTTGTACTGTTAATTTTACGCAACTACTGTATTTTTCATGTTTAAATAGTCAGGAACACAAAGAAGATACAGTACATTCAACTGTGATCGAGTTTGTGCTGGCAAATTTACAGTGTAGTAAAAACTGTTTGTGAAGGTTGCCTATACTCCATGGTCGAAAGACTTTAGGAAACTCGGAATGGCAACAGCCAGAGACAGAGAGAGACGAGGTACTTTCTTGAAGGGTTATGTTCGAAGACTCTCTTGTGAAATATGTAATTCGAAAATTATTATTATGTTATATTATGTGTGCTGTGTTGTAACTGTGTCGTCTAATGTAAATATTAAACTAAGTTAATCATATCGCTGCTTAGATCTCTCTGCTTTGATTAGAGCTTGTATTCTTTCTTCATCAATATCTTGGAATACTGAACCTGTCATGATAATGGCGCAGACGACTAGGATGATTATTTTCAGCTTTTAAAAATCAAAAGCGGTGTTACTGCCACATTAAATGGTATCGCGGAATGGTGTTGTGAACAGCAATAAAGTTATTTCGATAGTATTTGATTTGACAGCAAGGAGAGTTCAATTGCTCGCCTGGCTATCACAAAGGTATATATATATTTTTTATTCCATCGAGAGCATATTTCAAATGTATGTTATTAAAATTGTTATATAAAGTGTAAGTGTTTTATATTAGGCTTTGAAACAACGGGTTAATGTTTATTCAATTAATAGAATAAATATAGTATCTTATTCAGTAATTATGTTTGAAAAATGAATAATTATTGATGTTGTGCTGTTTGTAAGACTTAAGAATTATATTTTTATGGTATATTTCATAATATGAATGCAGAATTATGTATCATGATTGTTAAATTGATCGAATGTTCAGATAGAATGGTGTTTAAAAATAACTATGTTTAGCATGAAAGTTTAAATTCTGTTATTTAAATAAATATTCTCTAGTTATTGTGTTAAAAAAAAGAAAAAGAAACATAAAAATGAGTTAAAATTGTCATTTTAAAAGTTCATAACACGTCTGTCTATGAAGCTATTTATTAGCTAAGAATAAACTTTGTGAAAAAAAAGTGTTACCTAAGTGAATTATCGTTTGCAGAAAAAAAAAGGAAAAACAGATTTATTTCAAATGTTTTTATTTATTCTTTTATCTTTGTGATTAAGATAAAAAGGTGCTATTTCAAAGTATGTAGAGGAAGTGGTTTTTTTTGTTTGTTTGTTTTGTTACGTATTATTCTGGAATTCGTTGAAATGACTCATTCAGATTAAATTTGAAATAAAAGTTGAGTAATCTTTGTTCAGTTCAGTGAAACTGATAATGTATAAATTTGATTATTACGGATTGGGTTGTTTATTTTTTTTTTTATTTGTGGCAGAATATTAAGCATTTGTTTGTTTTGTTTTTGTTGTTGCTTCTTTTCGATTGACCAATTGAAAGGAAATATAGAGATTTAATTTGAGTTTTAAATCAAAATAAAAGAAAGATTTTCAGATCTTGGATACAATTTAATTTAACTAAAAGGCGTTAATTTAAGATTGTGCTTTATGAATATTTGGTTCGTTTTTAAATATAATTTAATAAGAGATTGAAGTGTCAAAAGAAAAAAAATATATGTTAATGATATATGTTAATGTATTATGTATTTTTGAAGGATGTATTTAAAAATTAATACGCAAGGCATTGACAAATTCTTGTTTTGTTAGAACACAAATATTTGTTTTTTTTAACTTGACATATTGGCAAAAATATATTTTAATTATTGCAAAAATTGTTTCTAGATATATATATATATATATATATATTATTATTATTATTATTGTGCAAATGTGTTTTAATTTATTTAGTAATACTAATATAAGTATTTAAATAAATTTCATTCAGTTTGAGGGGTTATGTACAAAAGAATGTTCAGGTTTAAATTAAATTTGGTTTAAGGCGTTCTTAGGGAAAGTTCCAATTAAGGTAGAGACACTGTTTGATTATTGCTGATTGCTTCAATTTTTGAAATTTGGTTCATCAAATATGGCGTTTTTAAGCAAAGGTAGTAGAAAAGAAGATTTACAGAAAGTAGCGATTGAACTAGGAGTTCAGGATGTCGAAAATTTAAAAATTATAGATCTGAAAAGGCTATACTAGAAGTGGAAGAATATGATGAAGATCTTGTTAAGGGATTTTTGAGTTTTGTAATCGAGGACAGGAAAAAGAAAGAAGAAATGGAGGAGCGAATTGTCAGGGAAGCGAAAGAAGAAAAAATACGGCAAGAGGAAATGGAGGAGCGAATAGCCAGAGAAGCGAAAGAAAAAAAAATACGGCAAGAGGAAAGGGAGGAGAGAATTGCCAGGAAAGCGAAAGAACATGAATTGGAAATGAAAAGACTGGAACAATTACAGAAATTTCCAGAACAAAGAAATGAATTAAAAGTTGAGATAGCTCCATAAATTCAATTACCACAGATTGTCCCGAAGTTTGATGAAAAACGTGATGAGATGGGATTATTTTTGATAAATTTTGAAAGAAGAGCTGAAATGGCACAAGTACCGAAGAAAGACTGGGTAGCTTACCTATTGGCAGTTTTACCGGTGGAAATTGCAAATATGCTAGCTAGAGAATCCCCGGAAGATTCAATTAATTACGGTTTTGCAAAAACTCTTATCTTAAAGCGATACCAGTTAAACAGGGAAAAATTAAAACAATGTTTCTACAGACATCACAAAACACATGAAAAATCATGGAGGAATTATACACAAGAGCTTTTAAGTTATTTTATCGAATGGATCACAGAATTAAATATTAACACTTTCCAGCAATTAAAAGACTTAATAGTAACCGAACAATAAAAATTTCGTGTGCCTGTAGAAATAAGAGAACATTTCTTAGAAAATTGCCTCACATTTACCACGCCGTTAGAATTGGCAGAAAAACTTGATTATTACGAGAGCATTACCGACAGTTTTAAAAGAAAAGAATTTCCAAAGAAAAATTTATCTACCCTCGAAATCAAAGTTGGAATAATTACAGTTCGGAATCAAAAAAAGATATGAGAGATGGTAAACCGAAATTTGAACCCAAGACTGAAGCATCTTTCGGAGTGCAACGAGAAAAGAGAGAATTTCGCACAAAATATACCTGTTTCGCATGTGGTAAGGAAGGGCATGTGAAGAAGTATTGTTCCAAATTGAATACAGTAAAACAAGATGGAGGAAAAACTTCGAAAAGCGATCTTGAGAAAAAGGGTCTAAATGCAATTTGTATGAATGTGAATATTCCGGTTGAAGAAACAGATGGGAGACTCCTTAAGGTAGATCTAGGAATCGGTAACCAGAAGTTTCAGGGAAACATCGATAGTGGTGCGGAGATTACAGTGCTGCGGAAGTCGGTGGTGCCGGAAGAGTATTTACAGTCATATGGAAAAGTATTCTTGAGACCCGCAATAGGGAGTCCTGTAGAAGCAAAGTTTGTTTCCGTTCCGCTCACTCTTCGGACAGAAGATGAGGTTATTCCGTATGTACGAGTACAGGTTGAGGTAGTGGAAGGATTATACGAAGAAGCTTTGATCACTTCCAAGGTTTTCGCTCTGTTAAAAGAACAGCAGAGGTTGTATTTAGGGGATGAGGTAGATATCACCCCGGTTGAAGAAAATAAAGAAAAATCTGTATTCAATGTGGAGGGAAGGTGTCTAGAAGGAAACCTGGAAACAAACCTAAATAATGAAGATGAAGACAAGGAAGCTTCAGATTTGGAACTGATTCCTACTCCGGTCGAGGCAACTGTTTTGCCCGAAAATGTTGGTAACGAGGACCAAAAGGAAAGTTGTTCCGTTTCACAAGCGCAATTGTTGAAAAAGGAGCAATTGGCTTGTTCCGTTTCACAAGCGCAATTGTTGAAAAAGGAGCAATTGGCTTGTTCTACATTAGAAAAATGCTTTGAAGATGCAAAGCGGCAGAAAAATAATTATTGGGTTGAATCCGGTTTGTTGTATCATAGAGGCAAGGTTGGGGGACAAAAATATGTTCAACTTGTTGTACCTGCCTGTAGAAGACAAGAAATTTTGAAATTAGCACATGAAACACCAACTGGTGGGCATTTAGCTGCTAAGAAAACCAGAGATAGAATTGCTATGTCGTTTTGGTGGGAAGGAATGCCAAAAGAAGTAAAACAACTATGCGCAGCTTGTCATGATTGTCAAATGCGCAGAAAAACAAAAGTAACAGACAGAACACCTATTGAAGCGGTCGAAAGACCACAACTCCCATTTCAAGTTGTAAATGCAGATATTTTAGGACCAATTGAGCCGAAGTCTTCTCGAGGTCATCGGTATCTTTTGGCTATTATGGATCAACATAGTCATTGGCCTGAAGCAATCCCTATTAAATCGTCCCCTTTAGACCCTTAGACCTCTCTGCTTTGATTAGAGCTTGTATTCTTTCTTCATCAATATCTTGGAATACCGAACCGGTCATGATACTGTTAAATTAATGTGTTGTTTTAATTAACTAACAAACCTAACAACATTTTAAAATCTAAGACTTTCAATTATCTTAGAACATTAAAATATAAATTAATGTCTATCGTAATTTTTAAATATAAGCAATCAAACGATTAAATATAATCGAATTTTTTTTAATTTCTGATTATATCGCTATACGTTTTCCTGACAAAATAATCATTTTAAATAGAAATATGAAAAAATATACACATACAAAGTTATATTTAAAAAAATTAACGCCGTTAAATATACTTTCCATATATCTATAAAAATATATGTATATTCAAATAAATAGTGAGACCGATTTATTTCTTCGTGATATATAAACTATGCTTTTTTATCTAGCTACTCTGATTTCATATCGCTTTTATCAAAGTAGAAATCCAAGATATATTTTGTTACAAGATTAATCATACTTTTCTAAATAAGATTATCCAGGGAATAGCCTCTTCGCAACTGCATACTTTTTCATACATATATCTATTAAAACAGTAAAAAAGCAATATGAGTATATCATTTTTCTGTCGTGTTTTAAATTTTAAATGCAGTGCTTGGAAATTGCTTTTTTATGTGAGTGTATGTAAAATAAAATATAGTTTCTACGTGAACAAAATAGACCTTTGAGACACTTCTTCCGCTTGATATGTTATAGTATAAGATTCTGCTTCACAGGATAAACGGATATATGATTATGAATTTCCCGAAGAGAAACTTTATGCATTATTTTCGTATCGGAACCTACAATTTTAATGTGAGACATAGAAGAAAGCAAATAAAACGAATATATTTACAGTTTTTTTAATTAACCGTTTGAAAATAGCTTTTTCAGAAATAATTCAGAATTCTTAAAGCACAACTGGTGCCGTCTCATCCTCCGTGTAAAGATTAATACAAGTTTTTTGCATTCTTATTCTTCCTACTTTTAATAGATGTTTTGCTCTTTAATTCAAAATGTCTTTTTGTATATAAACATTATAAGAAAACGATAATTGCTTCTTGATATACCAAGAAATTTTACAAAAATGTAATATAGCCTCTTATGACTTCTCGTGTTTCCTAACAGTTTTTCTTTATATTAAAATATCATCTTATACTAAGAGATTCTCCCGAGATTTAAAAATATATTTCTCAAACAAAAGTTTCTTTTGTCTGTTGTTGACCGTAAGTTTTGAAAACATTACAAAGCACTTTTTGCAATGTAGGGGAGATCGGGGCTAGTTGGTTACAGGGGTAAGTAGGCGCAGTCCTCATAAATCGCCTGTTTGTTGATAGATTGCGCAAACAGTCACAGAGTACCTTTTTTGTTGCTTTTTACAATCCTCATTGTAGTTTTGCAGCGTTACCTACGTGCAGTGGACATTTATTACGATTTTTCTGTTTTTTGCACGCATAAGTAATTTTTTGTTGCTTCATTCTTTTTCTAATTTCTAATACTTATCTTAATAATTGCGATTTAACTTGTGCAGTTTTTCTTAGTGTATGATTAACTGTACCTACTCCATATGTGATTTACCTGAATTATTTATGCTTAGATGGTTACGTGTCCTTTTAGTGAAGAAATTTATTATGGGGCTAGTAGGTGCATTGAACACGGGGCAAGTTGGCTTGGCGTCTGGTGTGTGCTGGTAGCTTGAAAAACAGCAAACACCGAGAAAAGTTCTTGCAATGCAAGATTTTGGACACACGAGGCTTGCCCAAACGGAGACACTCGATTTTTTATTTGTGACAACTGTAACTCTGATGCTGATATCGAGTAGGATAGAAGTTACTCAGTGTACTGTTTTATTCATTATTTTTATGTCTGTATAATTTATAATTTACATTGTACGGCGATAACGCCTTTGTTTAAACTTACTGGCAATAATGAAATTGATTTATCTTAACTGCGTGTCTTATTTTGGGTTTCATTTAAATTTTTATAAAGTGTGTGCCAACTTATCCCATAGGTATAGGCAACTTGCCCCGTAACGGGGTAGGTTGGAGCACAATTTTCCTTTTAATTTAGACTTCCGCGAAACATAAACTACAAACGCTACAAACTCAAAATGCCGGGTATTTATAGCCCAATGCCGGTTCTTTACAAGTACAGTTAAAATTTCATAAAAAACTTAAGCAAAAAATTAATAAAATCAATAACTAAAAACTGCGTCTACTAGCCCCGGTCTTCCCTATTAATCAGTTTTCCTAATACGACGCTTACACAGTATATTGGTTTACGGTGCAATAAGAGTTTTCGAGCAAACATTTAGATGTTAAAAATAATACTAACATGTCAAATCAACAACGTAAAATAGGCACTATTTTATTGCTTTTGTATACATCAATTATATTACGCATCTGAAAATGTTTGTTTTGGAACTCAATATATGTAAAACTGATGTACATAAAGCTACTGTAAGAATTGATCATCGCTGTCAAAATGTGAAATATCAAGTACTTACTGCTGGCGCGTATAATGTAAACTTCTACCATTTTTTTACATTATCAAATTTACAACAAAGCTGAAAATGTCTATTAAAAGTTTTATTATAATAAACTTCTGTTTCCTGAAAGATATTACCGAGAGTTAGGTAGTTACTGTATGCACCCTGTATTTTTTATTAAATACATTGTAAAAACACCCCGTGTCCTATGGTAATTTTACCTCCTCTCGATGCTTACTATCACATCTCCAAATTTGTCGGTCTAATGCGGCAACGCACTGTATATATGTGTATTGTAGGGTAATTGAGGTATCTGGCCTTTTAATGAGAGCCAGGTATCGTCTTCATTTTCAGGTACGTCCGTAATTATATAAATACGTAACAAATGTAGTCGTCGTCAGGTCCGTCCGTCTATCCGTCTATCCGTATATAATAGCGCAAAAATTACCCGTCTGAATGCTTCGAATTTTAATACATATATATAACCGTTGCAGACTTTTGTAGATTCGTCTCAAATTTTATGAAAATCTCATGTAATAGTTCAATTAGTCAAAAGTATTCCGTTACATTACGGCCAATGGGAAAAAATAGTTTCAAATGCATTTTAATAATGTTACATACATTCGAACATAATGAAATTGAAATGCATTTACGTAGTGCACTAAAATATACATTCTGCAGAATATGTGATGCAAAGAATTTTTATGATTACTTTACAGGACCACAGAAAATAATTCCTATACGTAATACTATAGGGGGAAACATTATTTGCGGCGTATTTCAAATATGTTAAAATAGTTCACATGTGTAATGAATTTGACATGCATTGCTGAGGTTTACTACAAGTTACATCCTATATAATAGAAAGTGTATAGTATTTACTGGTACATTCAGAAGATTTTGGATACTATTCTGTATCCGAAGTACTATATATTTTAGTGATGATTTCTGGAAGTGTATTTTTAGCTGCGATATCAGTTTTTAGGTCCCTCTGAGTGGTTAGCCCATATTTTTCCGTTTCCCAAAAAACAACTTAAATCTGTTGTAGAGAAAAATATTTTAAACATAATTGTATTTCAAGACGTATGTCAAATAAAGAGGCATGAAGTATATTTTAGAAGCAAACAGGAAAATAAAAATTAAATTAAGATTATTTTTATAAGCATTTTTATGAAAAAGCAAGAAAGAACCTCAAGACGCTAGCTAAATAGACGGGTAGCTAAATTCTTGCATATTATGCTGTCTGAACAAAGCTGTAGATCATATACAGGGCTACATAAAATAATTCGTAAGGGTTACTGTTTATGAACGAAAATTGCTTAACATTGGTTTTAAAATGAGTTCTGCATTTTAAAGCTGAACTGCATTTAGTATACTATGATATGCTTGAAAAATATAGATACAATTATATACAGGACAAAGAAAAGAATAGGATACACGGTCGTCTATGGATGATAATCGCACGAAGTTTGATGTCGTTAGTTTTAAGCATGTTATTTTTAATTAAATTTTAGCTAAATAGTGGCGTTTATATAAAGAGAGTAGATAAAATACACGGCTGTACAAAAGTCTTAAAGTATGATTCTGTCTATTGGTATATATCGCTAAAAGTGAAATTTCAACATATTATACGTTTTTAACACTTTCAACATAGTTGAAAAGCGTTTTTAAATTCGGTTTGTCTATCCGTCTGTCCGTCTGTCTGTACGTACGAACTGTAACTTGCGTTAATGTAGTTGTATTGCGCTGTTCTAGATACATGTTATTGATACTTACTATGCCATGTTCGGTATTGAGAATAATATGTGTAGCGTCCATAATTTATTTACAAATATACTTAAAATATCTCCATTACATTATGGTCTATGGGGAAATGTCGTAAATATATAAATACGTGTCACCTATAGTCGTCGTCCGGTTCGCCCGTCTGTCGATCGTTTTGTCCCCATAGAACAACGCAAAAACTACTCAACTGAATGGTTTAAAATTTAATATATATATTGTATATATATATTATACATATACTCTCTCTCTCTCTATATATATATATATTATATATATTATTATAATATACATATATTACATATATTATATATATATAAATTACATATATTATCGTCCCAGACTTTTGTCGAGTTATTTAAAGTTATACGAAAATCGAATCAAAATTTAAAAATATATTAAAAAAAAAAATTATTTTAAATCTTATCATACGTAGTTAATTCAATAATATCCCATGGTAGGTAATGACTCTTGGTTGCCATAGTGATTACGTCCTATATAAGATGGAGTCCTATTATTTCCGTATTACTAAATTTAATATACAGAGTGTTATGTTTAAACTCCCTCTATAAACAGCATCCTACAGCGCAAACAGGTGAACGGGATGCAATGAAATCTGGTATGTAGACTATACACGAGGTAAGCTCACGGAATTTTGAGAAAAAATTTAGTTCGATAATTTCCACCACAGAGTGACTTTTCCGGAAAAACAATAAATTTAACACAATAAAAAGCCAAAAAGAATACAGAAACAATATTAACAATCCAGAACAAGAATTATGAGTAATAAAATTTAAAATTGAGAAAATCTGTCAGTTTCAGAAAAAAAAATTTGCAGATTTGCATGCTTGCGGAAGAGGAAGCTTTATGCAAAACAGGTTAAGGTATAAAATGCTTGCAGACGTTGTCATGTTTTATCTCGTTGTTTCCGGCTTTAATGTTGATGTTATCTTTAGTTGAACGTGCGTTATTGGTGAAGCTGTTTTACGAAAACGAGGGGAATGCTTCTGTTGCAGTTCGTAAATTTTGTCATATAAAGAACCTACGGCGTGGACCAAAGTCTACTAAAGGTATCCGGGCCATGATTAAGAAATTTGAAGAGACAGGGAAATTGGGAGTTCAAAGTGCAGCTGTTGCCGCACAATCACATATATCAGAGTTTGGGGGCATTAGTGTACGTGCAGTTTCTCGACGGACAGGCTATTCTTACAGCACCATCCGAAATGTGCTCAGAAACACTGCAAAAAACAGACTAAAAAACGGAGATTCTACTGGCAATCTAGACGCCAGCACTATTTCCGTTTATTTACGAAAATTTTCCCCACAAATTACAGAAAAAAATCCATTTTTAATCAGATAAACGAAAATGTTTTTGGTAATTTATGGGGAAATTTTTCCGCAAAAAATACGGAAATAGTACTGGCGTCTAGATTGCCAGTAGAATCTCCGTTTTTTAGTCCTTTTTTTACAGTGAACATAATGCACTATTTTCCATACAAGATCCAACATTCTCAAGAGCTGTTGGATAGGGACAAGCCACAGCGTCTCTCATTCGCAATCAGTTTTCTAAACAGAATGACTGTTAATCTGTCATGCACTTGAAATATTATGTGGAGCGACGAGGCCCGTTTCTACGTCACTGGTCAGTCAACACACAATTGCCGCATTTTGGCTCAGGAAAATACGTGGATGTACGCTCATATTCCCCTACATTTTCCAAAGGTGACTGTCTGGTGTGGATTCACGACGACATTCATCCTTAGGCCATTCTTTTTTGTGGAAATAGTGAATGTGGTCCTGTGACATATTCCATTACGAGCCGGTACAATGACATGCTGCAGACGTTTGTTTTACCGCAACTACTGCAAAGGCGGGTCCTTACATCGACCATTTTCATGTAGGATGGTTCGCCACCGCATATCCATGAGTCCGTGAAGGCACTATTGCTCCAACACTTCATAAGCGACATGTTATTAGTCGCTTCTTTCTTAATCCATGGCCACCACGTTCGCCGGACCAAAATCCGTGCGATATCTGGTTATGGGGCTACTTAATAAGTCTGGTGTATCGTGGAAGTGTTGCGATGTTGAATGACTTAAAGAATTCCATAACACTTCACGTGCGTAGCATCGCAACTGATCAGTCACGATGTGCTGTTGAACACACCGTCCATCGACTTGAAATTTTGCAGGCGAATGAGGGTGGTCACATGGAGCGTCCTTCCCTACATCGTCCTTGACGTGATTTACAACTGCACCTCTTGCGCAATGTCGTCCCAATCTGTTCTTCTTTCTGCAAAATGAACTTTTTTTTTTTTCTCAAGCAGCGTACTATTATTTTTTCCTTACCTTTACTTAATGTGTTTCGATGACAAGGTTATCAAAAAATAGTCAATAAATGTTAATATTGTTTTTGGATTCTGTTATGGCCGTTTATTGTGTTAAATTTCATGTTTTTCTGGTAAAGTGCTCCCTGGTGGACATTTTGGAACAATTTTTTTTTAGAAATTCCGTGAGCACATTTCGTGTAGAATCTATTTACCAAATTTCGTTGCATTCCGTTCACCAGTTTGCGTTGTAAGATGCTGTTTATAGGGGAATTTTAATTATAACCACCCTGTATATAATCATAATAAATTTTGTATTCATGCCTTTTTACATAAGAGAGCAACAGGTATTGCATAAAGATTTGAATATTTATAAAACTAGGTATAGTAAGAACGCACCTCATATGCAATGTTTATCGTACAATTTCCGACTTGTTTCAATCAGCATGAAATTGTTTAATCTTATGTCAACAATATTACTTATGTACTCGAACCAATACTGAAAATCCCTTTTGTCTATAAACATTAATTTTGGGGGTGGTCAGAGTTATGGAGACGTTTGATACTTCATGCAACGATGGTTCAGGGGTTCGATGGTATTTTAAGATAAAAAAAACTCCAACATTATAGGTGTAAGAAATGAAGTCAATATTTATTCATTTCACATGAAAACAGACAATTCGTAAGAAAAATCACATATATGGAGATCTGTAGATATATATATATAGCTATCCATGGCGAAGTGCTCCGTAACTTCAGAAAGGAATAAACAGCGGCCCTTTATCGACCTTATAGCCACAGGGGGGAGAGCCAACTCCAACTTTTTGCATACTGTTTCACATGACTTGGCGTAGTACATTATCGCCAATTTACAAAGATTTTTGACGCCGGAATAACAGAGACAAAGCATTGGCGAGAGGTTTAGCAGAAAATAATGTGACCGTCCCACCTTCAGCACACAATCACGGGATGTAAAGCAACCCTACTGTATTTCATGAGTAAGAGAAACATGAAGTCTGGATTTGTTTACTTTAACAACAACAAATTGAGCTTAAATGAGATTGTGAAATCTTTAACGAATGTATAGAAATGCAGCAAAAAAAGGCGTATGTGCTAAAATAAATGAAATATATTTGAAACTGCAATTCCCATAAAATACTTTTATTTTATTTTTTTTTTAACTCGTCAAATTCTAACTGCAATTAAGAGTGACTTATTTATAATGCAGATAAAATACGATAAAAGGAAATGTAATGTTAAAAAGACAGCTGCACTTAGATTTTATTTTGTGTATTTGATTACTTTTAAATAAAGACCGTTAAGAAATAAAAATTAAATATGCGATAATGGGATTTTGAATAAGTGTAAAATGAAATCATAGATCTTCGTATTTGAACATGTTGAGTTAAGTTTGTTGCGAAAAGGAGAGAGAGAGAAAAAAAATATATATATATACATGAAAAACAAACCGTATTGTTTTAAGAAAAATAATTAATATAACGATTTCACTTGTTCAAAGTAGATTTTGAGCAATGGGGGGCTGGAAATTGATATATTGCAGAGAAAGCTGCCACTAGAGTGACTGTCATTTTTTTTCTGTAGGAAGGGAAATATATTTTATTTCTTTTATAATATGTATAATTTTACAGATATCACGATTGCGCATACAAACCTTTATTTAACTGCAATGCATTTCAGAAATATAATATTTTAATAACACAAACTGGACAATTGCACCATGCAATATAATAAATAAAGACACAATCTTGCTTAAAGGTACACAAAACACGGACTTTAATAAGCTAAACGTTAATTTCTACGTTTCAAGCTGTTTCTACAGCCGTCTTCAGGGAAATATGATTGTAAGAAGGCTCAGAGACGAAAGCTTCCTGTGCAAGAGATAATTAGTCGAAACTTGACCAATGATTTGAATTTTCACAATGACGGCACTCGTAGTTCCTTAAATCGACCTTTTTGATTCATTTGATCTGAGTTCATTAATAATTTTTTATTTTCACTAGGTGTCAACACTATATTTTTTTATTCAAATCATTGGTCAAGTTTCGACTAATTATCGCTTGCACAGGAAGCTTTCGTCTCTGAAATTTGAGCCTTTTTACCATCATATTTCCCTGAAGACGGCTGTAGAAACAACGAGAAACGTAGAAATTAACTTTTAGTTTATTAAAGTTCGTGTTTTGTGTACCACTAAGCAAGATTGCGCCTTTCTTTATTATAATATTTTATTTTAAAAATATGCTTTGAATTGGTTTAAAATATTTCGGTTTTTGTAAAGATACTTGATAAATTTAAAAGAACAAATAAAATAGAGTATGAATATTTTTAAGTGAAAATAATATATTTGTTTGACTCCATGTTGTTGTGCAGTTGTTTAGCAATATATGTAATATGCATGATTATGAAGTAAAATCATTATAACTTATATATATAACTGTAGTAATTATATGACATGAATATATTAGACGTAAGCATTTCGAATAATCATGATAAATATTACATGGAAATTATTTCCCTTTAAACTTTGAAATTGCACATTAAGCTATCGATTTATTCAATTATTCGCGCATATGTTGTATGATATTATATGTGAGTGTGGACAACTATGTATACATTGACGTATAATGATGTGAATAGTGGCTAACATTTTCACTAAATCTATAGACTAGATTTAATAAATTAAATGCTTTCCAAAAAAAAAAAAAAAAAGGCAGCAATAAATTACTACTAAAAATCAAAAGAAAGATAAATGATTTTGAGCGTAACGCATGTATTATGATATTCAGTATGTTATATAAGCCTGTTGAAGCACAAGTTTCTTTAATATTCTGAAATATGGATTCAGTAATGTAATAAGTATTACTGTAATATTTTAATTGTTTCATATTATAAAATTGTGCTACTCGAAATAGGTAATAACAGAAACAATTCTTTTTTATAAATATTTCTATAACAAAGATTAACGATTTAATATTACCTATAATGAGTTAATTATTTTGTTGTTTTAGAAAAAGACAAGTTGAAAGTATTTTTAACCGAACAGTACTAATGAAGTTGAAATAAATTGCAAAATAAACATACATTTTCTTTTAAATTCTACTCAAAATCAAACTTCTTCGATATTGCACTCTAATGATTTCGGAAATAGTTTATCAAGAATGATTAGTTATATATTTTCCTTTACATTTAAAAAATAATTTCTAAATGGAGGAATTCTATTTAAAATATATATATAACTTTTGAATTTTACCTAAAATACAACAGAATATACCATTCTTATTCAACAAGCTTAGAAAATAACTTACTTAAAGAAATATTTACAGAATTTTCTGCTTTTCTTTTCACGACTTCACGCTGAAATAGAGGGTAACAGTTTTAACCGTGAAAAATATAAGATACTTTATCCACTCAATTAACAGGAACGGTTGGCTGAATTTTAATTTATCTGGTACTAAAATGTTTGTTTTTACTTCCAGAGTGACATTGTATAAAGTTATAGCTATGTAACATATGTAACTGTAAATAAATAAGTACTTCAAAAACGCCTAGAAAAAATGCCTCTATTCGACACAGTTTAAAAGCATATTTTGTCGTTTAAAATTTTGTAAACTATTTATCCCTAAAGGTAGCAAAATGTTCATAATTAAACAATAAACAAATTGAAGGAAAAACTAGCAAGGTCTTTCAATTCTACATCTTGAATCAGTTTGATTGCATTTAAAAAGTGGAATCTTTTGTGATTTTCATTTCTTTTTTCATTCAAATCGAAGAAATTGGTACTTAAAAGTCATGTTTCCTTGACTATGAAAAATGCAGCAATAAAGAACGTTCTAAATAAAACAATTTTTAAAAAGAATTGTTAATTATATATATCTATATTATTTAAGTATTGCGCGGCAGCGCAATATTTATTATTTCCAGTGTCACTTCTCAATGTAAATTTAACATAGAAAAGCCTATGGAGATCATAACTTTTTCATTTTTTCTTCCCATCTTTTTGTCCCTGATGCCACTCATTTTTTATTCTTTACTAATTCTAATGATATTATAAATGTGAAGTGTAAAAACGTTTGTCTGACGTCAGGGTCAAAACGAATGGTAAAATGCCTTTGTCTATGTGTGAATTATAATCCAGAGAGAAACATGGACCACTTTTTTGTTACATTATTCAAATATTTTTCTTAGTAATTCTAAATTTTGCTTTTTTCATTGAGTATCAACTGACATTTTTCATAGAAAATGTAACATTTTTTTTCTTCATTGTTGCAAAAATTTCAAAAGCCGTAATAATAATTTATTTTTTTTTTTTAGTTGAAATGTTTCCTCGTGGAATATTAAATTGAACTAATTTTTTTTCAAGAATTAAAAAGGTGAATATGGCGTCATATTGGAAATAAAAAGGATATTTTCAGAAAAAAGTTTTTGCTTTTGTCAAGTTTATGTTTTTGTAAAAAGTTTCAAATGGATAGCTATTTTTACGCAGGTAGCGAACTTAGTGAGGAACTATATAACATAAATTTTAAAATGTATTTTTTTCCGAGATGAGAACTATTTATACCCCAAGTTAAACTTAGGTAATAATTTTCTGATGTGTTTACATCACCCCTTGGGAGAGAATAATGTAACAAAATTTAAGTAAAACTTTTATTTTTTTTTATGGTATCACAGCTATAATATAGTTAAATATTAGCAGTAAGGATTCAACACAATTTATTTTCGCATTCATAGCGTTCCTGAGTGGGAAATAGGGTATCTAAATTTAAGTGAAATTAATTTTTTATGTTTTAATTATAGATTTCTTACTTTCAGATTGGAAGTTTTTGTCCTAACTACACCAACCTGCATTACTACAGTGGTGAAATATTTTGAATTATACATTGGTAAACTGCATCACACATTTTGATGCAATACCGCATACATCAAAGCTTGATGATGATACGCTCTATTAAATTTGAAATGATCTCGTCTGAATGCAGCAGTTATTAAAAAACTTGACATGTTAAACAAAAAAATAATTTGAAGAACAAATTAAAAAAAAAGGTACTTTTCGGTTAGCCGGGTGCCAGTGTTATATATGCATACATATATATACATATATACACATATCTTTACATATATAGATACATATGTATGTATCTATATATGTGTGTGTATGTACATATATATGTGTACATGTATGTGTATATATATGTATATATGTATGTATATATAACACTGGCGCCCGGCTAACCGAAAAGTACCAAACAATATTTCCTACATTGTTTAAGCACGAGAAGGGACAAATATTAAGATATTTCATTCAATTAGTTATACATTTAATGTTAAATTTTTGTAACAAATCAGTTAAGCCAATTGAAGATTAAACAATAAAAATAAAATCCATACAATATGATACTTAAAACAACCTAAAAAATTAGATTCCGTTGAAATGAAGTCGAAATAAATCTTAGACTTTTTTAAAGTTTTGTATTTTGCATGCATCTTATCATTTTATGTACAATTGTCATAAACATAATACAAAATCTTCAATACAAATATTTTCAAGTTTTTCTTTTAGTTATTTAGTTATTTAAGCTATGAGGTATTTACTACGGCTTTTGCCGGCATGACCTCAAATGATCACAAAAATGGCGTTATTTCCTTGGGACAACCACAGATACAACCTTCCTCCAGGAGGAAAAAAGGCCGACCCAAATATTTTCAATTAAACTGAAAGAAGTCTAAGATTTATTTCCATTTCATTTGAACGGAATCTAATTTTTTAGGGTGTTTTAAGTATCATATTCTATGAATTTTATTTTTATTTTTTAATCCTCAATTGGCTTAACTAATCTGTTACAAAAATTTAACATTAAATGTAGAATTAATTGAATGAAATATCTTAATATCTGTCCCTTTTCGGGCTTAAACAATGTAGGATTTTTTTTAAATTTGTTCTTCAAATTATGTTTTTATTTAATTTATATTACATTCAAGGCTGGAGTAGCACAGTTGAAATTATTTCCAACAGAGCGAAAAATGTCCAGACAAGGAATCGAACCTGGATACTTGGCATTTGAATAGATTACCGCTAAATGAAAAAAAAGCCCGTGTGCGTGTTCATTGACATTATAAAAACACTGCAAGTAGATTTCTTTTTTTAAAGATTTCTTATTTTAGGAAATAATATAAATATGAATATAGGATCTTCTTAGCGAATAATACCTTAGCGATAAGCGACCTTAGCGATAAGCGTTTTAACAGGAATATTTCGATTTCTCTAAATAAGGGCAATCGAAACAGTCATCTAGTGCTGAAGCGAATGCAACACGACTGAGAATAAGAAAAGTCCTCAAAAATTATATTTTAATCTGATTTATTACAAGTTAGATTTATAAATTCCTCAAGAAAGCAATATTATGAATATCTAGTACACTCTGCATTCTCAAGTTATTATGAAGACACCTTAAATGTTTCGCATATTGAAATTTATCAATATATAGGACATAATATAGGGTGTTCATGAAAGAATTTCCTATTTTTAATGGTACATTAAAACAGTTAAATTTAGGCTATTTATAAGAAATGATACATCAAATTGAAGGTAAACTAACCTGGTTTTTCTCACACATGTTCAATAGGTGTTTTTTTAGATATACGGCACACATCCAATGTAAAATCCAATTTTTCCCACCACCCCAGTCCAGAGTATTGGAAGCAATAGCCTCTTAAATTATGTATCTAAACTCTGACAAATGGCCTAGCAATAACGCTTTACTCTGAGGAATCGCTGTTTTGAGTATGTCCAACTGCAAGCTAGTAAATAACAAGGCAGTACTCGCGCATGTTCTTATGTAGAACTGTTTAAGTTAGGATTTATTTGTGAACTTGAACAAAAACTCTACAATTACTATTACAATACTGTTACTTACAATACTATTAACCCTTCACTGGACAATTTTTTTTCTATTTTTAGGGAAAAAATATTTGAAATCTATATATCGGTCTAATAATGGGAAAAATAGTAAAAAAAAATAAATAAATTTCAAATTTTCAGCTAAAATTTTATATATTATGGCGTGTGCCTTATGTACACAATTAGGGTTTTAAAATATTGTATTTCTATATTTTACACTAAATGAGCTTAAATTAATTAATTTTATCTGCATAACACTCTGCAACTTTTTTTTAATATATTAATATTTTTAAGTATTTACTAAAAATAATGAAAGTAAATTTTACCTTAATAGCTTGATCGATTTTTTTTGCTTCCGAAGAACAAGTTCTAATTTTATGTCAAATGCAGCCATCTGAGATGGACAAAATAAGTGTTATTCCATCCTTTGGACTGTTCTTGATCAGGGATAGAGATCATATTGGCCAAATTCATGGCACATAATAAGAATTACAGTGTTTTTAGGTATGTGCCACATGTGGCACGTCGTGCAGTGAAGGGTTAAAATTTATAATTGGGGCATTATTTTATGGCCGACCTGTATACAGATAACATCTTATACCTTTGCTAAATTGGTTATAACAGGAACAGTTCGATTTCTCTAAATAAGGTTCAAACTGTGGTCTAGGGCTGATGTGAATTCGACACGAATGATAATAAAAATAATCCTAAATAAAAAGAAAAGTGCCCAGTTAAACTGAGGGTATTGAGCTCACAGGCTCACACATTTCCCACTAATTGTATATTATACACTTATTTCAAAGAATAATGCCCTTCGAAAAATAAAGAAATCGACAAAAAACCGATTTAGCTAAATTAAGGGGGAAGATTAGATCTCTCATTTCCCTCCTTTATACTTAACAAATGAACCTCCAAATCTAATCAGGAAAGCACCTTATCAGAATAAATCGGTATAACAAAATTGAAGCAAATCGTATAATTCTGCGTGAAAAACCCATTTATCTAAATTATAAAGGAGATTATCTCCCCGTTACCCCCGTTCATATTTAACCATTGAACCCCCAAAACGAATCAACGAAGCGCCACCTATATCCAGAATTTGAAGCAAATCGGATATTTCTTTCAAGAGTTATCGCCTTACGTACATGCATACGTACGTACATAAATACGTATGTACAAACAGAACCTGCGGCCCCATTAGCTCTCAGGCTTTGATAACCCGGGAGCTAAAAAGTGATGTTTTAATCTGATTTATTAAATGTTAAGTAAAACCCCCAATAAAGTAATACTCCTGCATATCTAGTACACTTTACATTTTACACTTATTAAGAAAACTTCTAAAGGCTTGGCATATTGAAATTCCATAAACATATTATTAAGTCGATAGTCATAATATTCTGGATGATGTATTCAGTAATTGTAAATTATTTCTAAAAGAAAGGCCGTGAAGCATAACTTTCTTCCTCATTTTTACTTTTTATATCTCTGGATATAACACATTTTTGGAAATTTTTGTTTAACATCTATTTTTTGTATAATTTTTCTGCGAATTCTAATAATCACTTTTAAGGGGTTCCGGGACTCAAAATTGTATTTTTTTTCTTTTAATAGAGATTTTGTTATGAAATTTTTGTTCTGAAATATCTTTTAATATAATAAGAATATTGCATGTAAAAAAAAAAAAATCTGAAAAATTAAAAAAAAAAAAAAAAAAATTAATTTGTAAAATTTTAAACATATTTCTCTGGAAGTACGTATTCGATTTACAAAATTTTTACACTTTTGTGTACAGAAAATGTGTCATTTTAATTTGTGTTAAGGATTTTTAAAAATATTGATTAGGAATTTTATAAAAAAAATCTTAAGTAAAAAAATGCAGCTGATGCATCGCTTCTCAAGGCAAAAGGTGTTATATCTCTGGATCTAATGAAGAGAAAAGCATTCGGTTTGCGGCATTTAACGCTAAAATCTGTGTATTTTATTAAGCCAATAAAAAAAATGCATTTTTGAGAATGTTTAGACCCGGACCCCCTTAATCATGTAATTAAATGAACAGAAGCAGTACCTATTAAGGGATATTAAAATTATATTTTCAAACTTAGATAAAATGTCTTTAACACGTTGAGTGTCACGTCAGTTACCGGTAACCGACATTGAACTTTTAGTTTAGGTCGCGTCGGTCATCGGTGACTGACATTTATAGATTGTGTAAAAGGAATGTTATTTCGTGGCTCAAACAGGAAGACGGACAAAATAGACTTGGCATTCAACGTGCTAATTAAAATATTTTTAACGACTGTACGGAGAAAACTTCAGTAAATGAACGACATTGAATTAAAAATAAACATATCTACTTTCTTTGTTCTTCATCTTTTTTAGGTGCGTTCGTAATTATATAAATAAGTAGCACCTATAGTCGTCGTTCAGTCCATCCGTCTGTCTGTCCTTTCGCATATAACAGAGCAAAAACTACCCAACCGAATGGTCTGAAATTTCAAATATAAAATTGTCGCAATTTTTTGTCGAGTAATTTCAAATTTTATGAAAATCGGATACATAGTTTAATGACATGGACAGTCAAAATTTTTCCGTTACATTACGCTTAATGGGAAAAATTTATTCCAAGTGCATCTTAACGATGTTACAGCCTTTAGAACAGAATGAAATTGATTAGCACTTATGAAATGCACTAAAATATACATTCAGTACATTATGCGGTGAAAAAAAATATTTATAAAACTAGTTATAGTACGAAAGCACCACATTTGCCACGTTTGATGTGCAATTTCTAAATTGTTTATAGCAGGTATCGCCTTCTGGTGTTTACGTTTGAATGTAACATGTCATTGTGGGCAAATTTATTCAGTGTTAATAATTTCAACAGTCTTTCTTGAAAAAGCATAGTTGAAATCTCTATAATCAGCTAATTGTCTGATATTGATGAAATATAGTATATGATTGATATTTTATTTGTTCTGTCAATATATGTAGTTGATTTACGTAATTTTACTTAATCTCCTGTATTTAATCTTGTTCTTTATACATTTTATCTTTTAGTCATACCAATGTATGGCACCCAATTTCCTTATTCAAATGAATGAATCATCTTGTACATTCCTACTGTTCTTCTGTATTATTTATATTTTCTTCGTCAAATGTTATAATTTAAAAAATTGATGTTTTCATGTAGGTTCATTTAAGTTAAATTGGTTTAATTCACGTTTACACTATAAAGGTGTACTATGTATATAAATAGCATAGCTGTAGTAAATCTTTTTCTATGTATTTCGGCTAAAAATATTGTATTTCTCTCTGTTTTTCGTAATTAAGTTACTTATTAACTTTTCGGAATAACCTGAGTTATTTTTTCTATTAAGTTACTTCTATTACTTAAGAATGCTTAACTGGAATAGTTGTTTAAGGGGTCAGTTAACCTTTGAAGAGTCCAAAAATCGATTTTTTTTTTTTTAAATAGCTTATAATTAAATATGATTTTTTGGGAACTTTTAAAATCAAACCCCATACAAAAATTTGCATTAAAAGAGAAGTTATGTCTAAAACACTTTGAGCTTTTGCTATATGATCAACGGGTTTTTCAATCTTTAAACCCAATTTTCTCAAAACAGCGATTTTAATCATTGCGCGCACGATTTCTGAAAAACGGTTGCCTAGAATTTCACGAAATATTTAGTGGATGTATTAAACGTACAGACGCACAAAATGACCTATTATTATGTGTCTCAAGTAAGAAGTTTAGAATTCACGGGTACTTTTGTATAAAAAAAATCTCGATATTTCGAATTACTCTAAAAAATAAAAAAAATAAAAAAAAAAAAATTGTCGATATCTACAAGTTTTATTTTTTTTCATTGTAGGTCATTTTGAAAATACTTTATATCTGTACTCATTAAAAAAAATCTTGGCTTTTTTCAGCTATTGAAATGGGAAAATTCATGCGCGCAATGCATGCAAGAATAATTCTTTCGTAAAAATTGTATTATCTTTAAAAATAAATTAAAAAAACTATATATGTGTATAACTTTTCTAACAACTTTGATTGATAAAATAAATCTTTCCTAACATGTGTTTTCAATTTTATAATTAAAAGTTAATTAGTTAAAGAATGAACTTACAGAGGTCATTTTTCCATGTACTTTATTAGTTCGAAGGTTAACTGACTCCAGCACTGATATAATAATTTGTTCAAGCTACAGTGAAACTTCGCTTTAACGAAATCCCTATTTAACGAAAACTTCTACGTAAGGACATTTTCTGGTGAACCTTGACTTTTAACACCATTATCATGTAGATTAATCTCCATATTACGAAAAAATATTCTATATAAAGAAGCATGCATAGAATTCAAACAGAGAGGTTACTTTTGCGATGGATATATGAATTTATTTAGCGGATTGCATAAAAAACGAAATTATTTATTAAATAAATCCCATTTAAAAAAGCCCCACCAGTAGCCGAGAGGTTCTGCTCTCGAAGCTGGTAGACGGGAAGTGCTGGGTTCGAACCCAATCGCACCTGTTGGCCTAATCGTTCGGAGTTTTCGTGGTTTTCATCGAACCTTGGATTTCCAAGTGTTAATACGAGTTAGGTTCCCTTAGAAAGACCCACACGAAGGGCACTCCCCCCCCCCCCCCTTAGGGCCTATATTCCTCGTGTTGATAATTGGCCGTCATAAACACAACAAACCAACCAACCCATTCGAAAGAAGAAATTCTAAAAGCCTGCAATGCAATAAGAAGGGGATTCCAGTTTCGATAAAATTTTACAGATGAATTATTCGGATACTTACAACAGTACGAAAATTTTTATGAACAGTATATTTTCATGAGAAACGTGAACAAAGTAATATTACAGAGTTTTTAAAGTTCAGAATTTTGATAACTGAGGAAAAAGAGAAAAAGGACGCTACACTTCAGTTTTTGTTCACTTCTCTGTATTATACGTTTTTTAGACATTATTCCGATTCAACTTTTCTCACATGTCTTTAAAAAAATTTTACTTCCCGAATCAAAATACATCTTTTCAACATCTCCATTTTATGTGTATTATTCCTATTATGCATGTGTATTTTGTTATACGAATTTCATGAATTTGTGTTGATTTCTATTTAACGAAACGAAGTGTTTAAGTGTAATGTTGAGACTTCGGTAAATGGAAGTTTCAGTGTATTTTGTATGTGAATGGAGTGTTATTCTCACTAGGTATTATTTTCTTACTTGAACCTGGATCTCTGTAAATAGAATTCGAAAAATTGTTAGCTGATCGTCTATTTCTTACATAAAAAAATGTTAGCTATCATTATCTTCTGTTTTAAATTTAAATTAAATGTTCGAATCAGTGGGATCGTTTTATGGAATTAGAAGATTTCGATTTCCATTTAAATTTTCAACCCGAAGAAAAGACTGATGATATAATCCCCAAGAACCTTTTTCGAGAAATTAATTTTTATGGGTATCTCCTTGGTATCTAAAATACTTAATCCAAATATCTAAAATACTATCCTAAATACTTATGGGTTACATCCGATGTAGAATCAGCCGTTTTGCGGCCTTTTCCCCTAACTTTTTTATGCCAGAACTCCGAATTGCGATAGTTTTTACTCATGATTCGAACAACGAATTGCAGAAGGCGGTATTAAGATTTATCCAGTCAAATTTAAAGAAGCGTAAAATTGAATTTTTTTCAGAAGCTAATATGGCTGCCAAAAAGTTAAAGTTCTGAATTCGAAAATATTTTGAGTTAACGTCTGTTAGTTGTTTTATTCTTCTCATGAATTCGCTTCTCAAACAACATCTTATTTTATATTTTAAATCTCAACCCCTGTTCTCTATGGCTCCTTTGCCTGTTAATACCACATTATTTTTTAAAAGATGATGTCCCAGTTTAATTAATGGGTCATTCCACGTAAAATGAGCAAAAATTTAAAAAAAGTCGTGGCCACATAGTAACAGATTTTAATAAAATTTGATATACAGGTTCAATTCATATTCAAATAGAGCTCTGCAAAATATATTCACAAAAAATAAATTATTTTAGCAGTTTTGGACATTTAAAAAACTTGTGATAAAGAATAGCATGTGTGCAATCGTCCAAAGTTGCAGGTTTGAAGTTCTGTATCTTGAAAACTATTTAACTGAAATGATTTTTTTTTTAATAATGTAACCTCTGAAAAATTATCTTCTTATTTATTGAGCAATAATAATCTGGTAACACCATGATTATTCTTTAATTGGTTGTAAAGATTGAAAATTTGCAAATTTTGAGAAATTTAAAAACGTAATAAAAATTAAAGGAATTCAAAAACATCTGAGAAATTAATGCCTGATGTAGTTTTACATATTAAGATCGAATTACTAAAGTTTTTAAGTTGCCATGTATTTCCTTCACCTTTAAAAAATTTTAGAAACTTCTAAAAAAATGACAAATTCGTAATTTTTCCTCTTATTGACAGGTAAAAAAAAATAATGAAGGAAATGTCCCACATTACAGTTATTGCACAGACATAAAGATCAATAAGTCCATAATCTGCTAAAAAAATTTCAAGCATGCCTTTTTTATTCCTAACGTCACAAAATTGGGTTAAAAAAGGCAATATTAACTACATTCCATGAGCTTTTTTTTTTTTTAAATTCGCGCGCGTTTCTTAAAATATTGCACGATTTCAAGGTGAAAAAATTTTGTGCTGCCATCTATTTTCTGTATGTGGGTTTAGAAATTCATATATAATTTTCTGTTCAATTGAGCTTTTTTTTTCTACTTTAATTAAAAATCTTCTTGAGGAAAAAATAAACTGAAAGCAAGTATAAAAGTTTTTATATTTAAAATATACACTGTTATCTATAAAATCAAAAGTATTAAAAGTTTAAAAAAGCTTTTTTTCACGTCGAAACAAGTGATAGAAATATTGCATTTTATCCTCAACATTTTTTACTATTTATTTTTTTTTCTCATTAAGGAATAAAAAAGGCAAGAATGAAAGTTTAAATATTTAATACATATACTTTTAGCTATAACATCAAGCAATTTTGATATTGTCAGAGGTGTCCTTCATCTCAATAGAAACGTTGCATTTTTCCCTCAATTTTTTTCAAAAATAATTTTTTTCTCATTAAGGAATAAAAATACAATTACTAACTTACGTCAATCTGTTACTTATCATTTATTCCTAATTATAAATAATTTTTAATATAGTCTTTGCATTCTTAAGGCTAATAACCAAAATTGAACTTCAAGCATGTAGCCAAAACCACGATTTTGCATCCACTTTTAATATAAATTTTAATACTTAAATAAACAATCCTAAAATCTATTATTTTACATTTACTCATAAATAGATATGATCTACTTACAAAATGATTTTCGTTAAAATCTGTGACATGTTTGCCACAGGTGATTTGCTCATTTTGTATGGAATGACCCTAATTGAACATATATTTCAAAGTCTTCTACAGTACCAAAAGGTTTACAAGATACGTAGAGCTGTGTGTGAAATAACCTATATAAAATCATTTAAATTAATTTTTGAAGAAATTTATTATGAAATAAAATTAATAAGATTTCTCACTTTTATATAATATAAAAATAATTTATAATGTTTTTTTTTTTTTTTTTTAAATAAAAAAACAAACTTATATTTTTATGATAACAAAAAAATTACTCTAAGTTGACATCTGCTTGGGAAAATCTATTTTTCAGTTGTTCAAAACTGTCGTTTCCAAACATTCCCCGGAGATATTTTCGTTTATCAATTTCAGCCTCAAATAAAATATCAAAAGAATCTTTCGAACTTTGTTCAGATGACTTTAACTTTTTTCGAAATTTCTTCCATTATTAGTTTTATTTTTCAGAAGTATAGAATTATTTTATGTTTAGGAAATGCTTCTGAAATGTGTTTTTGTGTTAAAGTACTAACGTTCATTTCTAAAATGCAATATTTATATATGTAACTATAAAACCTTAGAAGCAAACAAAATTAAATATATCGAAACAAATATAAATGGTTTGATTTAGTAGTAGTATGATTTAGTCAATTTGGGAAATTTTGTTTGCATAGTTTTAAGAACAATGTCTTGTATGCTTAAAAAGGGATAATCATTTTAAAACTATGCCGTACTTTACATTGCGTTTTTTTTTCATTTTATTTGATGGCAAAGTTTTGCCACAAGTATGGAAAATAATACTTTCAGATAAAAATGTATATATCCTGAAATTATGTATTGCCTTTACGCTTAAAAAGAATAATCATTTTAAAACTATGCCGTTCATTACATTACGTTTTGACTTATTTGACCTTATTTAATCGCAAATTTTTGCAATTAAATAAGGAAAATAAAGCGTTCAGATAAAAGTGGTACACATCCTGAAATTACACATTAATAGGAAATACTACCTATCAGAATAAAACAGTTAGATCTGCTTAAAATAATAATACCTATTAAATGACTGAAAATTCCACAATATTTAAATTGGGTAGCAGATGAATCATATCAACTTTGCAGTTAAAATATGTACTTCAATACATGTAATTCACAGAGACTTATCTGAGATAATACGAAATTCTATTAACAGATAATTATTCTAATAGGCATTTGAAATAATTTTATGTCAGGCATTTACGTGTAGCATGCATTTTAATCTATTTTAACTTCATTGTGATGAATTGTGAAGACACTGTCTTTTTCGTAGTTAGCAATTTCGACATTTTAATGAGTATAACATTTTAAAAGTCGAAATAAATGTTTATTTAGAAAGATGTGATACAACGAATTCATTCTTGAAGTAGCTACAATGTGAACAAGTCGGATGTGCCAGTCACAAAATTTTCTTCTATTTTATGCATGTTAATAATTCAAAAATTACTAGCACATTGCCAGAATTGAAAGACAATCTATACCCAGCAATTCTAAAGACCCAGTAATTCTAATGACATGAAAATTCGTGCGTAAGTTTTTGAGATATCAATATCGCTGAAATCGAGTATATCTTGAAAAATACAGCATAGAACACCAACTGTTGCATGATTTACACCAAAAACTAATCAGCGCCAATATATCAGGGACTAACTCAATCTGAAGTTTGAAGAACATTCTAGCATTAGTTTTTGAGATAGAACTAGAGCGGAAATCGTGAAAAATGAAACATAGAAGAACCACTTGTTGGGCGATTTACACAAAAACTAATCAGCACCAATTTACACTGCTGGCCATCCAAAATGCAACACCATGAAGGGATCAACCAAACAGCGTAAAATTTACACCATGTATACACCTCGGTAGGATATGCAAATGATTACAAATTCAGCGCTCGTGCACATCGTGGGCGACTGCAGCGCCCCTTACAATCTGTATATAAAGGGAAGAAAGATTGTCGTTTTGAAGAACGTGAATTGTTTTCTCGTGCATTTTTTTTGTGTACAGATACAGTGTTCCTCGAAGAAAAACACGAGCACCATTCGAGCACGTTTTTGATTTCAATCGAGGAAGAATCGTTGCAATCAGAGATTGCGGATTTTCCATCCGAGAAATTGGTCATCGTATCACACGTAGCCAAGCAACAGTCATGAGAATATGGGATCGGTGGATGCAGGAGAGAACGACACACTCACAGGAGCGATTGCAACCGCCTCGTCACACCACTTTACTGGAAGACAGGGATACTGTACGCATGGCACTAATGGAACGCACTGCTACATCCGCAGCCATAACACAACCATGAGCTTCCCCAAGAGCCGTTCGGAGTCGTTTGCACTACAGTGGATTGTCCGCTAGGCGTCCATTGTTTCGCATATATTTGGCATTAAACCACAGGCGTTTCTGTTTACAATATTCCGCTGGACGGCAGAGATGGACATCCGAATGGCATAGCATTGTGTTTTCGGAGGAATCACGCTTCTGCTTGCAATATTACGACGGTCGAATTTGAGTTTGGAGACACCGTGGGGACAGGCTGCTCAAATGCTGTATTATGCATGATCACACTGGTCCAGCACCCGGTCTTATGGTGTGAGGTGGTATTGGATTCAACTCCCGCAACCCCCTAAGTACGCATTAACGGTAAACATACCAGCCAGCGCTATATCTCTGAGATTTTGCAGCCTGTTCTTCTCCCTTACATTCAGGGCTTGCTTGCGGCCACATTTCAACAGAATAAAGCATGGCCACATGTTGCACACAATGTTCAAGCTTTCTTCTTAGCTCACCATATTCAATTCTTACCATGGCGTGCCTGCTCTCCAGATATATCACCAGATCGAGCATGTTTGGTCAATTATTGGAGAACGCCTATCCCGGAATGCCGCACCCCCGATTACACAAGATGAACTTTCGCTACGTGTGGAAGCAGCGTGGGATACTATTCCTCAACAACACATCCAAAACCTCTTTCACTCTATGCCGCAGCGTGTAGCAGCGGTTATTGACATACGTGGAGGTAACAGTTCTTACTGATTTTCCCGTCTGCCTCACTTCAAAGAAGGTTGTCTTTGGAATCAATTAACACTGGTACTAAGTGTAATCTCTAAAACAAATTTGGCTTTGATATCTCTTGTCATTCTTGGTGTTGCATTTTGGATGGCCAGCAGTGTATATCAGGGACTAACAGAATCTGATGTTTGATGGAAATTCGTACATTAGATCTTGGGATAGAGCTATTGCAGAAATCAGGAAAAGAGCAGCACAGCAGCACCACCTGTTGGGCGATATACATGAAAATGTAATCAGCACCAAATTATATAAACGTATAACTGATGAAAATCTGTGCATTATTTCTTGAGATATCGATAATGCGGAAGTAAAGAATAATGCAGCATTGTATCGCCACTTGTTGAGCGAGTTATACCAAAAAGTAACCATGACTAATACATATCAGAGACTAACCAAATCAAAATTTTTATTAAATTCCGTGAATTAGTTCTTGAGGCGCCCACAAAATCTGTGTAGCATACAAACAGACAGTCACACAGACGAACATTTCCTAAAAATAGCCAAACCATGTTCATGACCTTCTGAAACGTGTAAATCCGTCGAAAACCGAAAGTAGGATTTTTTTACGAATTTAGTATTTTCTTCTTCTTAAGAGAGGAGAAAGTAAAAAGAAGAAATATTTCAAATAAAAACCGCAATACGAAACGCAATATTTCACCTTAAATCAAACATAAAATATGTAATATTAACTTTAAAAAGTTCGCTGTTTTACTTAAAAGACGACTAAAATAATAAAAGATATGTTATAATTTAAAAAGATACATTTTAATTATAAAGTTCTTAGTGCTTTCAGGCTTCACCAAGCCCTTCATGAGAGAATACTATAATAACTAATTGCTGTTTATTAAAACAAATACGCAACTTCGTTTTGAAAACGAATAAGCCAATAATTATTAGAGTTGAAAGTAGACGTAGCAGTTTCATAGATTGAACTTACTATTAACTGCAGATCCATTTATTTTATTACATCATTTTGTTCTCATAAGCCACTTTCATTTTAAATGTGTAGCTGGACAGTCGAAGAAGCAGTGTTTTAGACTATATTTGTGTAGAAGAAATTCAGAATCAATCAGATATCACAATACATTTTTATCATGCAAAAATCATATACCCAACATTCGAATAATACGCATCCATTATCCGGGAATCCATCGATATCCTGTGTAAAAACAATCAAGTGTGTAACGATGCCCTATCGTGCAATATCTCCTATTTATAGTGCAATATCCTGCAAATAAATTCTGAAAATTTGAGCAAAGTTTTATACGTAACAATGTTTGTGATACGGCAATAAAATATTTCGTCTACACAAATTTAGTCTGAAACACATCTAGTGCTGTTTAATGTTCAGTGAAAATCGCCGAACAGACGGTGCTGCTATGCAGATTTTTTTATAATTCCGCAAAAGCTAATGCACGAAATTCCATGACACTTCAGATTCAGTTAGAAGTTCACATAAGTTGTTGATGATTAGATTTTGGTGTAAATCATCTAACCGGTGGAGCGGATATGCTGCATTTTTCAGGAAGTATTAACATATATGAGATAGAAGAAAATTTTGGGATTGTCACATCCGACTAGTTTAATATGTCTCACCGAAAAAAGTAAAGAACTTCGGAAATTTTTATTAGCGCCTTTTAATATATCTATACCAATATTATAAAGAAGTAAAGTTTGTTTGTTTGAGGTGAGCTCTGGAAGAACTGAACCGATTTTAAAAGGAATGGTATCAAAATGGTGGTGTTAGTCCCTGTTCCAGCAAAGGCAATATCTTATGCCCATGCCATTAACCGAAACGGGGTGCCGAAGCAAAAAACGTTCTAAAAATGTAATTCTTGTGTTCCTGAAGGGTCTAGAAACATGAAATTTGGCATTATAGTTACTTATAAGATATAAATGATCTCTAAGAATATTTCTTAAAAAGTTCGAAATTTAAAAAGGGTGAAAATGCGAGAAGAGCGTTCTACAAACGTTCTAAATGGCGATTTCTACGAAATCGCTGGAAGTACCAAACAGATTTTAAAAATAATGGTGTCAAAATGATGGTGATAGCAATTGCTCCAACATAGGCCATTATCCCAAAGGGAGTTCAGTAGCAGAAAACGTTCTAAAATGCAATTTTTGTGTTACTGAAGTGCCTAGAAACATGAAATTCGGCATGGGGATTACTTATTAGTTATTCATGATCTCTAAGAGCATTTCTTAAAATATTCGAAGTTTGAAAGAGGGTGAAGATGCGCGAAAACTGTTCTAAAAAACATTCTAAATTGCGATTTCTACACAATCTCAGAAAGTACCGAACCGATTTCAAAAATAATGGTGTCAAAATATATTAAAAAAATAGTGCTGACAGCATACAAGATGGGCAATATTTTATATCGGTAACACAACCCCAAATGGGGTGCAGGAGCAAAAAACCGTTAAAAATGCAATTTTTGTGTTACAGAACCGCCTATGCGCTAAAAGTGTTCTAAAGTCGCTCTAAGTTTCGATTTCTACGCAATTTTAGGAAGTACCAAATAAATTTCAAAAGTAATGGTTGAAAATTAATGGGGGCAGTCCTTGCTCCGACATAGGCTTTATATCATGTCGGTGTTTCTACCGTCTGATGATTGCAGGAGCAAAAAATGTTCTGAATTGTTATTTTCGTGATAATGCAAGAGCTAGCAACTTAAAATTTGTCATGGTAATTACTTATAATATGTAAACGCTCTTTAAGAACAGCTTCTAAAAAAATTGAAATTCAAAAGGTGTGAAAATGAGCAAAAAGCGTTCTAAATTGCGATTTCTACGCAATCTCAGGATATATCAAACCGATTTCAAAAGTAATGGTTAAAAATTGATGGAGATAGTCCCTGCTCTAACATTGGCTATCTACTATGTTATTTTCACTACCGCCTGCGGGTTGCAGGAGCAACACATGCTTTAAATTGCATTTTTTGTGATAATGAGGGATCTAACATTTTGAAATTTGCCACTGTAATTACTGATGAATTGCAAATAATTTGTAAGAACCATCGGAAGAAAATTCCAAATTTCAAAGGATGAAGTCAGGGAAAATCTTTCTAAATTACGATTTGTATGCAATCTTATGAAATACCAAACCGATTTAAAAATTAATGGTTGTAAATTGGTGATGTTAGAACCTGCTCAAACATAAGCTATATTTTATGTCGGTGCCACTACTACCAGAAGGTTGCAGGAGCAAAAAATATTTTAAATTGCGATTTCTTGGATGCTGAAGAAGTTAGGAACCCTAAATATGGTATGTACTTACTCATAAAATAAAAATGCTTTCTGAGAACACTCGAAAGTAAGTTCGAAATTTAAAAGGGTGAAGCGAAGGGGAGGAACTAAAAGCTTTCTAAAATGTCCTAAATTGCGATTTCTCTGCAATCTCACGAAATAACAAATCAATTACAAAATTATAGGTTGCGAATCAATGGTTAATTCTCTGATCTTTAACAGACTATATTTTATTCCAGTACCACTACTACCTCTAGTGTGCAAGAACAACAAACATTCTAAAAAAGCCTTTAAAAACTTTATAAATTACGTTTTCTATGGAATATTAGGAAATACAAAACCGATTTTAAAATTAATGTTGTCAAATTAATGATGACAGTCTCTGTTTCAACATAGGCATTGTATGGTAGTACCACTACCACCAGAGAGGTGGTAGACCGTTAAACAACAATCTTGAAATTTGACTTGGTGGTTAATTTTAAGATATAAATGCGTACTGAGAACGATTTCTAAAAAAAAATCACAATTTTTAATGAATACTGAAAAGAGCGTAGGAAATAAGCATATAATATTCAAAATACTTTGCATATTATCATTTATTTATAGTTAGTTTTAGTTACTATTAACTTATGCCTCATTCGTGCCTAATGCTGTGCTAATGAAGTTTAGTCCAACTGTGGCTTAATTAATAAATTTTGAATTATTCCTAAAAGTATAATTTCTTAGATAAAAAATTAGACACACAAATGTAACTTGGCATATTTCAACAATTAGGCGGACGCTGCTGGGTGTTTCACTAGTAATGAAATAAAAATATAGCCCTTTTGGTCGTAATCCACATTTCTAATAAGTCGTTATTTTCGAATGTTTTAACGGAATTCCTTGTTAAACAAACTCATCCAAAATTTTTTCAAGATAGATAGAATGCCGAAATCAGTTGTAATCGGTATAGTATTTTCGATGTTACCGTGGTAACACATGTCTATAATGTACGATTTTATCAAAATTTTAAACATTTTTTAGCTTAAACCATTAGCTTTAAATGTTTTTAGCTTTATATGCAAACCATTCAATAAATCCCAACGAAAGTCACTTTGTATACTCTATTTACCAAAGTAACGAAACTCTAAAAATTTAACTGAAATCCAAAAAATAAAAAAATAAAATAATAATAATAACATCTTGGAAAAATGAAAAAAAAAACTATGTCCATTGATAATAATGGTATTTAAATATCCAAATGGTGGTTATTTTCTGACGAATAATCGATGTTGTTGATTAAGAAATCCATCCAAGATATTTGCAAGCGTAATCGACTGTTTCAACATATTTTAAAACATTGTTAAAAATCAGTACCACTTCCACAGCTTAAATTGAAAGCCAACAATAAAATATAAATATGAAATTCACGTGATAGGAGATTGGTAACTATTATTCGTTGTCTATTACATGATACGTTTGTTATTATTATGTTAATAAGTTATTATCTTTCATCTAGTGAAAATGCATATATATTTTAAATGTGTTACGATTCCAGATGATCATAAAGATAAATTTCAGTACGATATTATCAAACCGAACTATAACCTAACTTAGATTTTTAAAATGCATTACACCAACAAACTGTATTATTCTTTGGGCGTAATTCTATCGATTTCACGCTAAATATTTAAAAATTATGCATAGTAATTACCTTTACAATATTTTATATTACATTTTTTTCTGTTTTGAGAAATTCAGCCTGAAAACACAACGATAATTAACAAAGCAAATTTTAAAACGTAAAAAAAAAAAAAAAAAAAAAAAAAAAACAGCTCAAAATTTAATTCGTATCATGTCTTTATCACATATTTTCTATCTACGCACAGATATATAAGAGATAATCATATCAAATGAAAAAGAAAAAGAAAATATGAAAACTTATAATATGAAATTTTAATCTGAAAATTTAATCTAAATTGCGTGCATTACGGCGGGTCAAAAATTCGAATTTTTGATTACGGAATTACGATAGCGCGGGAAAGTTGCATTATCCCGTCAATAGTAACTGTTCAAAATTTCATTTTAGTGGATAAATAACTTTTGAGTATCGAAAATCCTCGAAAATCGGCCATTTTTTACTACGATCAATACACATTATGAAAAAGGACAATTCTTTTCTAACGATGGACAAAAGGTCTACCATTCGATCTATTTTTTCAATTCCTACTATTAGTTCACACTTTCCCTATATTTATTTATTTATCTATATATATAAAAGCCGTTCTCTGTGTGTATGTCCTTTATACAAATCTTTAATTTTTGACCGATTTGCACGAAACTTGCTGTACATAGGCTTTAGAACGTGGAATAGAACCCTACCACCTTTAAAAAATCATCAGACCAATATTTATCCCTTTTTTCTATCATCTTTCATAATTTAACATTATAGAAATATCTCATTTTAAATTTTCAAATTCAATAGCTTCTTTCCTGTTGCCACACATCTAAAAAACTGCTCAATAATTTAAAAAAAATGATAACTCGAGTACTTTGTTTTATTAGCCAATAAAAATTCAGACTCGACTGCTATATTTTTACACTTTTGAAATCGACGTCATTCTAATCAGAAAATGCACATTTTTCATATATTTATGTAAAAACTTTAACTAAGCATGTTTTAAAATGACCTTAGAAGCACTTTAGTTGAATGCTAAAAAATCTATTTTAATAAAGTCGTTTCAATATCAAGAATCAAATAAGGAAAATGATAATAGTAAAAAAAAAAAATCGTTTGCTAGATATGACGACAATGTCATCAATATAATTTCAAACCGGCTCTAAAAACTGGATGCTACAATTTATTCCCTATTTCTTTGTAATCTTTAATTATATCATTTAGATAAATGTTTTAATACTTGAAATGCAGTTATAACATTCTACGATTTGTATCGAATACGGTTACATAAAATACGATTTTTGTACGATTTATATTAAATAGAAATTATAGCTACTATTTTTTAGGGTAAGCTTTTTTTCTTTTTTAAACAAAATTTCATGACTGACAGACTTTTTTGTTAGACGTTGAAATAATGGGATGCATGATGTTTAGAGATCAAATTGCAGTAAATGCGTAATTGATGGTACGGTTAGGTTGTTGCCACCAACAATATGGTGCTAGGCGTTACTCGTAGATATGTCTTTTCTTCATAATATTGCATTAATAGCAAACGGATACATCTTTCTGAATTGGGTTACAGGTATATTTAAAAATATATTCGTGATTGGAAATTAATTTAAAATGGATAAACAATCCGTAAATTGAGATAAGCTTTTCAAAAAAAAATTACTGAAAGTACTTTTTGTATTCTATTAGATTTTGGAATAATCAAATGTGCGATGTTTAAAGGTCAAATTTCAGTAAAAGTTAAATTTATGGTTGGGTTAGGTTATTGTCACCAACAATATGATGCTAGAGTTACTCATAGTTTACCAATGTCTTTACTTTATAATATTGCATTAAGAGCAAACAGGTATATCTTCCGTAATTGGGCTGCATGTAGGGATGAGATTTCCACGTTTTTGCAGACCGGTATATTCTTAAAGAAAGTGTTGTTCTGTTAAATCAAGAGAGTGTCTCGATTAAATGAAATATCATTTACTCTAACAAAATACTGGTGTGAAAAAATGCGGAAATCTTATCCCTGGCTGCATGCAAATCAAAAATATCCATGATATTGAAAATTATTTTAAAATCAATTCACATGAAAAAATTGAGATACAATTTCCAAATAAATTTCATTTGACAGAAGCTTTTTCTATTCGACAGTGTGAAAAACGAAATTGTATGATGATCATAAGTTAAACAAATTTTAGTAAAGGCAACATTTATGGGTTAGGTCATTGCCATCATCAGTATAATGTCACAATTGACATCGTGTTTGTAGTTATATATACCGGGTGTCCCAAAAATGACTGATGGATTTTAAAATTCAATAACTTGCAAACGGGGACAGATATTTAAAAAATTCTTGCAGGAGTGTTATGTAAGATGTCAGGAGTTTTTGTACTGTGATTCTAGATTTTAGTTCGAATTTCAAACAACAGATGGCGCTGACAGCGATTGACGCTCAGTGGAGGCCAAAACTGACGTCAATCAACACTGATGTGAAGGAAGGAGATTAAGGCTATGGAGTGGGTCTCATTCGCCAGTAGAATCTTGTTCTTAGGACTCGATTCTGAACTCATTCGATATGATTTCAATGGAGTGCGTTGTTGCCATGCGAACAACAAATTCTTCGATAGTGGAAATACAGCGTTAACAACTGGTCATTAATTTAAGAAGTAGTATTCAAGTTTGCAGGCGATTTTACATTGATGAAGTTTTATTTTCCTGGATTAAATTACTGTTTATGGTCCAATTAAAAAAATATTTTATGCGTCGTATTTTAAAACTAGGTGAAAACATTTAGTATATTTTGTTGTTGTTAAGAATTTCATTCCTTTTATTACATTCTAATAAATTTTAGATCTTTAAAGGGGTCTCAGGACAAAACTCTTAAAATTGGAAAAAATGAAAAAAAAATGATTTTCAACATTTAATATTTTAAAATGCACAAATTTAAAAACACATTAAATTTGAACATATTTAAAAACACAAATTTAATTGTGTTGAAAGATATAAGTATGTTCTTTCGTTTCATGTATTTTAAAAAAAGTCAAGTTGCAGAAATAGTATTTACAGGGGGCGCCAAACTGTCAGATATTTGTCGAGCAGAAAATTGGTCTGACAGCTTACGCTCAGGATTACAAAATAAATTTTGTCACTAAAATTACTTTTTTTGTGCCTAATTATACTTTAGATTACAATAATTATCCTGAACCTAAATAAATTTGTATTTAAAGCACTTTTACATTTTTAATACGAAGTTGTATTTAGCTAATACAAAATTTTGAGAATTTCAACAGTATAATCACCTAAAAAAATATTTTTTTGAACAGTAAAAAGGAGATTTTAGGTTCAGTTTATACAGACTGAAACATATTTTTTTTTAATTTCATGAAAAAATATTCATAAGTTTTTGAGATATCCTGCTCGTTATGCCCAAAAACGTCATTTGGAGAAAAATGCGTTCAAATCTTCGGAAATGCCGCTTCAGCTATTGCTAAATGCCGCTTCAGCTATTCTAAAAATCCCTGCCGGCCCGACCTACAGCGGAGGCAGATTTCGAAGTTAAGTATACTAATTTCACCAAAAAAAAAAACTAAATCATGATTAGAGATAAACACACTTCAACAATTTTATCTGGTCGCTTTTGACAAGTTTCTATTTCATTTTTATATAATAGCTGGTTTTATCAGAATCATGTTAAGACGGTGTTATAAAAATACATTGCTCAACAACTCGAAATTTTCTGGCACATGTTCAGATCCGTTTTTAATAGAAAAAATATTAAACAACCTGACGTGATTTTTGAAGAGATTTATAAGAGGCCTGTGTTTTTATTTTTCGTTCAATTAATTAAAACTTGATTTATAAACAATTATTTTATCAGTAGGACCATATTTTTCGTTTCTAACACAATCGCTTCGGGAAATTCTCTTCGGGAAGGTTCAAAATGCCCACTTTGACATCATTTTTTGAAATATATTCTGCCTCTATCAAAAAATCGATCATTACGGTACATTATATAGTTTCTGAATAAGAGAATCTACCAATTGGATACGTCTGAGAGCAAAAATGAATTTAAAAATGGGTAAGAAAATAAACAGTTTGGATTTGAATACACGCTTAACAAGAAGATTTTTTTTTTCTTCAACCGCTATGTATTTTTTATTTCTTTTTGCTGTAAGAATTGGTCCTATCAAAAACTTGTGTGTATAAATGTGGCAGACAATATTAACAAGATATATGATAAATTCATGGGGATTTTATATCTTGTGAATTGACGGATTTATGAATTTTTTTCTTCTTTAACCCCCTCTTTTTGTTTTCGTTTATTTATTTTATTTATTTTTATTTTTTATTTTTGCGGTACGAATTGGTCCTATCAAAAACTTGTGAATATAAAAGTTGCAGATAATGTTAGATTTATAATAAAATTAATTGGATTTGATATCTGGAGAATTGGCGAAGTTGTGAATTTTTTTCTCCCAAAACCCTATTTTTTGCGCCCCTTGAGCCTCTTGAGCCCTTTTTTAATTTTATCAAAAATCTATGATACATAAATTTTTGATCCTATTTTTAGAAGTAATAAAAACTTTAAACTGATTTGATATGTAGAAAAAATAGGGGTTTTTTTCGGCTTTCACAAAACCCCTTCCTATTTCCATCCCTTTTGTCCGATTTTGCCCATTAACAAACTTGACCGAGATTTTATGCCCCTTGAATTTATGTATCAGTTTGGAAGAGATTTTTGCAGAATTGTGAATATATATATATACTAGGGGGCTCTGCCCCCTGCAAGCTACGCTCGCCAACCCCCGTTCAGACACTGTAAAACCTAAAAGCACGCTAATCTGATCGGTTTTAAAAATATTAGAGAAGATTACATTATACTGAAAAAAACTGTAGCGATCTCCCTGTAAACGGGTTTCCATTCAAATCCCTTTGATTGCAAAAATTTAAGGTAGAATCAGTTGCTGTTAAGACATCGAATGGTTGTTTTCGTGTTTGGTTAAAGAAGATCAGTTAAAGATTTGAAAAGAAGGTAAAATAAAATGAATTAAGTAAACAGAGTCTTTGTCTCTCGGTATTTTTTAACAGCGTTATAAAACGATTGACATAATACAATTACTAAAATTTGCTGCTTTTATCCTTTCAAGGGCGGTGGTTCATTTTTGGACCACTTAATATTAATTCTTAAATGCCACATTAGCATTAGAATATTAGGATGAAAATTTCCCTTTCATTAAGTAAGTGAACAAAAGCATTTTTGTATTTCGAAATTTGTTTGTAAATTCTGGTGCCATTCACTGATTTCAAGATTTTACGAATAGATATTACGAATCCTTGTCCGTGAAAGGATTAAACGCATATTAATGTATTTATTATTTTAAAGTTTCCTTTCCCTTTTAATTTTCAGGACATGATTTTCAATATTTTCCTGCCTTTAACACGTACTCATTGAATAGTAATTTTAAAGTTTTTATTTCTGTTTTTAATAGTCACGTAAAAATAAAATTTTAATCGTTAGGAAATATTATTCTTTGCGCTGTTTTTAAAATTGAAAACAATCTCTATAATAATAGCCTAAGTCATGTGACTATCATAAACGGCTCCAGGCGGATCCCTTCGCTTTTTATATTCCAGGCGGCCATTTTGGTACTTTAATGTTAGCCAGCCACAGGTGTGATAAGCCGCCGAATATTATTCTATCCCCATTATTTCGTTTATATTATAATAGTCCAAGTCATGTAACTGCCATAAACAACGGACTGATTCCTTCGCACGTTGCTTTGAAGTGGAAATTAAATCTTATGATTTGTTGCATTGTCACATACGCACCGGGTTTTGCGTGAATTTTTTTTTTTTTTTTTTTTTTTTTTTTTTACGACAATTTGGCAAAAACCTCGTTTTCAAATGCTTATTTCATATGTATTTTTAAATTATTTTCTGTTATTTTTAAAATGAAATATCAATAAATGAAAAAAAAATTAATTAATAACTATAGAACAAAGCAATTTATAACATTTTTTGTAAATAAAAAAAAGTAAATTCAAATAAAAATTTATTAATAAATGAGCAACAATAGCCGGGTTACCATTTCAGGAAAAATAACGCCATTTTGGCGCCAATTAGGTACCCCGTTGCGTATATGACATCTGTGTCTAATATTTTTCTTTTCGTTTCGTTTAAGAAAAAAAGAATGAAGTAAAAGTCATTTATTTTAATGGTTTCAATTTTAAATGAAAGTTCTGTATTAAATAAAATGATAATGAAATACAAATTGAATTCTGAATAAAAGTAACATGATGCATTTCCTCGCATACATTTAAGGGGGCCAAATGCGTCGCCAAATTAATTTAAAATAACCTTTTCTAAAATATGAAAAAAAAATATCTGTTATGATTAAAATTTGAGTTGCCATCGTTAGAAAAAAAGAATTTAAAATTAGAAAAAAATTAATAGTTCGAAAACTAATTCTAATTTTAAAATTCTAATACCAGTTTTGACATCTGTGTATCAATACGGATTTTTGGTGTTAATTTCATCGCAAAGTATTTCCTATTTTAGGAGAAATCGCCGTGAAACGTAATCAGTTGTTTAATCAGTCGTTTCATAGAATCGTTACATAAATTCGTTTCAATTCGATTCATTAGGATTTTATATATATAGGGTAGATATATATAGATAAATTTTTTTACTAAGGATGGTTTTGGGTTCTATGGGTCATGATCGGTGTAGATAATTTTTCAGAAATTCCAACATAGAGGAAAATGTAATAGGTAGTATTTCATACGAAATCTACCTAAAAACCATAACTTCCGTTCTAATCGGAATTTCAAGGATATAATTATGTCAAAATGTTCAGAAAAGATAGTAGTTTAACATCTAAAAAAAAAATCGAAAAGATGAAGTTTTAAAAGTCCTGAGAACCCTTAAGAAAGTTCGTCAATAGGTTTTTATGAATGTTGGATAATAATCGAGAAAATGGTTAATAGTATATTGTTGTTCAAAATAACTATTTAAAAACAAATATTAGAAGTTACATTGTTTAACCCTTTTGGATAGGGTATTATATCGTTACATTAAAATTAAAAAAATAAAATAAATGCTAGTTAATTTAAAAAAAAATGTTGACAGTTTGATATTAAAATATTGTACTACATGCAGCTTCATCTTGATATTTGCTAAAATAAAACTAGTAAATATTTTTTTATCTACACGCGTTTTAAATTGTAAAAATGTGTTAAAAGAATTCTTGGAGTTTGGATTTTTACGCTTTGGCAACTCTTTCTACATACTATGCATGCTAATATGCATGTATTTTTAATAATAAAGATATCAATGATATATAATGTTATAAACTAAGTTCAAATTAAATTTGACAAGTGTCTAAAACTTAGTAGTACTTAAATTATTGAAGGCCACAAACAAATTTTTATTGAAATTTTTATCATGATATAAATTAAGACCGTATTTCTAATACATTTGTTGGAATGCAATTGTAATTTTAAAGCTCTTTAGTGTATACATATTTAAAAAAAATCATGAATCGTAATAATCAGGGCTTGACAAATGCGATCGCCACTTGCAACCAATATTTTTTACTCGACGACCAAGATTTTTAATTTGGCGGTTTTTGTAGTGTTAACGAAAGAAAAAATTGAAAACGCATTTTCCATATCATAAACAGAAAACAACATTCTCTGCTGCTCTAGCCAGCTAGCATGTCATGTCATGTGATTAGAATGTGGGGAGAGGGTGGGTCGTTCTTACGGGTTGATACAACAATCAAAATATTGATTCAATACGACAATCTAACGATTGATTTAATACAACAATCTAAGGATTGATTTAATACAACAAAGAAATCGCTAAGGATAAGTACCTCCCCCCCCCCCCGCTTCCCCGCTCCAAAAAAATGTTCTTTTGATTTTCAGTGGAATTTTTTTCCATTTACTATGGATGATAATTCAAACACTAAACACGTATAATTATAGAATATTCTTCATTAAATAAAGTTGTTATTCTAATATTTAAAATTCTCTTTCAATCGCCTCCCCCCCCCGGGCCACTACTACCAAATTTCCCTGAAAAACTGTAAACTGAACCTTCTTGCAAAAAACAGTGGTAAACAACCTGTAAGAACGACCCCCCCCCCTTCTCCACATTCTAATCACATGACATGACATGCTAGATGGCTAGAGCAACAAAGAATGCCGTTTTCTGTGCATGATATGAAAAATGCCGTTTACACTTTGTTCTTTCGTTAACACTACAAAAACCGCCAGATTAAAAATCGTGGTCGTCGAGTAAAAAATATTGGTTGCAAGTGGCGACCGCATTTGCCAAGCCCTGATTATTACGATTCATGATTTTTTGAAAAATATATATAAACTAAAAAGTTTTAAAATTGCAATTGCATTCCAACAAAAACTGATATTAGAAATACGGTTTTAATTTATATAAAGATAAAAATTTCAATAAAAATTTGTTTGTGGCCTTCAATAATTTAAGTACTACTAAGTTTTAGACTCTTGTCAAGTTTAATTTCAACTTAGTTTATCACATTAGATATCACTGATAACTTTAATATTAAAAAATAAATGCATATTAACATTTGTGTGTAGAAAGAGTTGCCAAACCGTAAAAATTCTAACTCCAGGAATTCTTTTAACACATTTTTACAATTTAAATAGTAGATGTAGATAAAAAAATATTTACTAGTTTTATTTTATCAAACATCAAGATGAAGCTGCATGTAGTACAATATTTTAATATCAAACTGTCAAACAAAATTTTTAATTAACTAGAATTCATTTTATTTTTTTAATTTTAATACAACGATATAATACCCCTATTCAAAAGGGTTAAACAAGGTAACTTCTAATATTTGTTTTTAAGTAGTTATTTTGAACAACAATATACTATTAACCATTTTTACGATTATTATCCAACATTCATAAAAACCTACTGATGAACTTCCTTAAAAGAACTAAAATTTATTAGAATGTAATAAAGGTTATTAAATTTTTAACAACAACAAAAAATTCTAAATCTCTTCACCTAGTTTTAAAATACGATGCATAAAATATTCTTTTAATCAGATCATAAAAAGTAATTTAATCCGGGAAAATAAAACTTCATTAATGTAAAATCGCCTACAAACTCGAATACTAATTCTTAAATTCATGCACAGTTCTTAACGCTGTATTTCCACTATCGAAGAATCTGTTATTTCCATGGCAACAATGGACTTCATTGAAATCATATCGAATGTGTTCAGAATCGGGCCCTAAAAGCAAGATTCTACTGGCGAATGAGACCCACTCCATAGCCTTAATCTCCTTCCTTCGCATTAGTGTTGATTGACGTCAGTTTCTGCCTCCACTGAGCGTCAATCGCTGTCAGCGCCATCTGTTGTTTGAAATTCGAACTAAAATCTAGAATCACAGTACAAAAACTCCTGACATCTTACATAACACTCCTGCAAGAATTTTTTAAATATCTGTCACCGTTTGCAAGTTATTGAATTTTAAAATCCATCAGTCATTTTTGGGACACCCGGTATATATATATATATATATTCTGAAGATGACTCAATGAAAAAGTCGAAACATGTAAATTTTTAATATTTTTAATGTTTTTTATTATTTAAATGACGCTTTTTAAGCAAATAATTGTAATTTAATATATGTTATAACATTTGTTTGGAATATACATTATTATGGTATAGTTAATAGTAGACGCATTTAAAACTATTTTACTTATATTTCTTATCGGTCTTTTAACGATTCGTGGACGGTAATGCACCAATCTCAGTTATTGTCACTGCCGTATTATTTCATTTTAATGTATTTTACCCGGGTGGACCATTATTATTGACAGGAGCGAAGCCGGGTAGATCTGCTAATTTATTTATATATCTTGTTCAAATTTTCAATCGTTATTAAAATATTATTATTCATCCTACCAAGTTGAAATAATTTTTTAAAAATTTGTACGGGATGACAATTGATGTTAATACAGTTTTTTCAAATCTTAATTCATTAATTAAATTTTAATTAATTAATTTTAGTTTTGCATGGGAGACAAAATGGCGGCCATTGGTTATTGGAGCATTTAATGCATCTTCATATCTATAAGTGAAGTTACCACAGCGGGAGCCTGTTCTGTCGCCAAATACCGCCAAGTTTGTCGCCAACTTGGCGATATGTCGACAAATTTGGCGACCAAAAGGAGTCGACAAATTTGGCGACCAAAAGAGTCGCCAAAAGTGACGCCAACTTGGCGATATCTCTAATATTTCGCCAAATTGCTATAGAGTTCCATTGTAAACCTACTTGCTTATAGAAAATCGACAAATTGAGATATTTTAATGAAACAAAAACTAATATTAGCTTAAGGGGTTATATTAAATTCTTCTTTGATGACCTAAGTAGGAATTGACTTTAAAAAGAAAATTTTTACATTATTTTTTAATTATTGTTCCACTAACGCAGTGGGTCTCTAGAAAATAACCTTTACCTACAATAATACATTAAAAAATATACTGATTTGCTACTAAAAATAGTTGAATTAAATCAGATGGCTTATATATTAAATATATTGAAATGATCTACAATGTTTAATGCAGTCACTGAGAAAGTGTTTAGTAATAAAGTAGATATTTATATTATTAAAGGAACACATATATTAAGTCAGACTTTAAACTCAATTAATACAATAAACCCAAATGGAGTGAAAAAGTGGGCAGGACTCGAACCTCGATCCAGAATGAACTGTACTGTTGCTATGACCACTAAGCTAGCTTGGCCGATGTCCTAGCTCTGTAATTTCTTACTAATAAACCATGTCGGGAATCGTTCCGACCATCTATCAGATAGCACAGTGTGACTCGACAACGATGAATATTTTTTTTTCTCCAACTATCCATAATATATGTATAAACGCACATAAATTAACGTCTAAATTGCATTTTTTTATTATTAAAAATATACATATATTAAAACAGACTTTAAACATAAATAATACAATAAACACAACTGGAATAAAAAAAATAGCCAGGGCCAAGACTCAAACACCACACTGTGGAACAAGGTTTGAGTTCTATCCCTGGCGAATTTTACACTTTAGTCGGGTATATTGTTTTAATTGTGTTTAAAGTATGATTTAATATATGTGCACCTTTAATAATAAAAAAATGGAATTCAGATATTAATTTATGTGCTTTTATATAGATATTCTTATGTTTACTTTCCAATACCTTTCTGTATTTCGAGCAGAATAATTTTGAAATACGTTTCGACTTCTTCAATTCAATTCAATAATATTAGTATAGAGATATGGGCTTTGATACTTGAAAAAGTCATCAATCGGAGAACAACAGAAGCAATTGCGTTAATTTGCCTTAATACAGAATGCTCAAATAATTCACTAATTTTTCGCAAACATCTGTGTACTTTAATGAAGATAAAAAATGTAATAAATATATACCATGATACAAAAGCAATTTTATTTAATTAAGTCAATAAAATGCAATGAAGTTAATTAAATTACTAAAAATATAAATTACACTTCACTTTGTTCAAATTTAAATAACGTGATACTGCTTGCAAATAACTTTTTAATGTAATATCATATAATCACAAAATTTACTGTCAGAAATAATAAATTTTGAAATGATTATCTTAAAAGAATATTAATATATTCAAAACGAAATAAAATATATTCATAATTTCCATATATAGAAAATAAATATTATACATCTGAAACTAGTTAAAATAATTTTTAATTGCTGTTGAAATAATTTTAAATAAAAGAATAGAAACGGACGAACATAGTAGAGCAGTTAAGTTTCAAATTACAGAATATTTGATAAATTAAACCTTCAGGTTTCCACGAAATGTGTTTGAATATACTTAGGTTAAAATTAAATGAACGAGATATAGTTCGTAAATTTAAATTAAAAATATCTGTTACACTAATAAATGCAAATGACATAAAATTTTAAAGTTACTTGTAATTTTGAGGTTTTATCATAATTCGTATTATATTTTCTTGAAAACCATTTTATTATAAAAATCTGACAAAATTAAACTTGCTAAATTAGCATTTTAATCTGATAGACGAATGCCTTAATGATTCAAAATAAAGAAAAATGGTCAGCAGCAAAAAAATTTTTATTTAACTGAGGTTTAAGTTAAACATGCGAGTTTAATTTTCCTTACCATTTTCTCCCTATAACTTTTTATTTTCTTCTAAATGTTTACTTACAATGAATTTGCATAGTATCCACAGGACATTCAAATAAGAAATAATAACAATGTAATACTTTTAATACAGAATTTTTGTATAACATTGTCTTAAAGGGGTGTTAAAGAAGGGACGGTAAGGTAAAAAAAGGGGGATGGTATTGGAAAAAAGGGACGAAATGATAAAAAAAGGGACGGTAAGGAAAATTACCACCTATTTTTAGGAAAATCATGTTAAGGCTGAGTGATAGCCACAATGTTCATTGATTTTTAGAGACAGTTGTTAACATTGGATTAAATTATTATTTTTTTTAATTTACCTCGAAAAGGGCAGGAATAAACCTTGGGGACGGTGAGACTACCAATAAAGCCACGATGCTTGAAATTAATATTTAAATGCTGATTTAAATTCTACAGTAAATTTCCTGCAAAATAATTTTAGACATTATTTCTCTAGCATACTTCTGCTTGAGAAAAAACTTGAAAAAAATTCTGTGGCTGCATCTGAAATGATTTTCTGTATAATTTTAGATGAGGGATGGTATGGAATATAAAACCCAGGGACGGAGTTTAAATAATAATAACAACCCTAAAAATGTGAGCAGGTTAATTTTTAGTTACATATTTACATAAATAAATAGTTCCAGTTTCAGAAAAAAATTACATCGAATTATTTTTATTGAAAATTTTTTATCCGGACAGCTCCAAAATTAAAAATCAGCATCAGGGACACGGGGCGGTATAGGAGTTTTCCAGGTGTTTGAACACCCAACATCGTCCAAAATTTTTTTATCTCGTTAATACTGTTGTGCAATCATGCAATGGGATGTTCCTCAGTATATGAAATTTAAAAAAAACACAAAAAGGGTATTAAAATAAAAATTGTTATTCAGGGACGTGAATGTCAAAAGATTATGAGAATGCCCCATACATAATTTTAGCTTGAAAATATTAAATAGAAGTTTCAATATTTCCTACGATTTTACGTGTTAAATTTCTTAAAAATTAACGACTTAAAGCATAACAAATAACAGAAAAGAGTGAGGACAAATGTAATATATATACTTTATATATTTCTAAAACATCTGAATAATGTAGTTTTTATTTATGTCTATAAATTTTAAACATATTCACCTCTGAAACAGAAATAGTATAAAATTAAATAAACGAAATAGATAAATAACTCATATCTATAAAGATTAAATTAAAACAGTCCATTAGGAGTTTCACACTTTTATGGGTTACATAATTGTCATATAATGATTGGGGTTATCCTAAGGTCTTCTCTGGCGCAAGCAATAAATTTTCTAACTAATATGCTTCTGATCATTCACCTCATGATACACAATGTCCATATAACAGTACATATCCCCAGAGACAAAGAATTGCTAAAACTAAGGATTTTGTCCTTTAAGTGAAGCAATCAGTGCAAAGTAAGGTAGACAAAATTTCAGTAATACAATAAGACTACAGTATTCCTTACATACGATACGTCTGATTAGATAATACTCCAGGGAGCATTGGGAAAAGATAATTTCTTGTATGTTTTATTAACTTATCTGAGAAGACAATTTAATGGCACGTGCGAAACCATTAAATACTTCCCTAAAAATAAAGTAGTGCATTAGTTTCATGCAATTTTAAAAGATCTAGCCGTTAAACATGCATCCTATAAAATCAAAGAGTCAAAATAGCTTTATAGCTATAACTAATAAAAATGAATAAGTTAAATTCACTAATACATTTTTCATATTTTAAGGAGAAAGTACAGATATCAATAATGCGTGTTTTCTAATTATTTTTATAAGATTTTGTCAGTCGCAAGCAATAAAACTCCTTACTATTTCGCATTTGATGAATATAGAAATAATTCACTCACTTCCCATTATGTGCAATGCCCGTGTAAAAGGACACACAATCCCTTGAGAAGAAGAATTGATAAAATTCAGCTTTTTGCCCCTTAAGTGAATTAAATGAATCCTTAAGCCTAAAACAAGTAGAATATGGTATTCTGAACGTTATTAACACTAGGGGATAAATCCGGGTAACAGAATATAGGTGCAAACCACCGCTTATATTATATACTAGCAGAACTACCCGGCTTCGCCCGTGTCAATTATAAGAAGCCTTCCAGGTAAAATAAATTAAAACGAAATAATACGGCAATTACAATAACTGACATTTGTGCATTCCCATCCACAAATCGTTATAAAGACAATAAAAAAAGGCGTTATTGTCTCGCAACCATAGTAAAATCCCTGAGCTTTAATAACAGAATGTACGTTTTCATTGGCGGGTGTAAGAGAAAAATATGTGATTTTCCTGACAATACGAAAAAAAAAATCCTCCAAATAGTGCAGCACTTAGTGAAATTCTCGTTTGTATGGTATTATCTACATTATAAAGTAAAAAACACTATGTCAGTGCCCATAAATTGTGCCACATATAATGTAACCCATAAAATGTGCCTTTACTGCAATTTTTCTAACTTTTAAACATCACACAATTTCATTTTTTACAATGTCGAATAGAAAAAAGTTCTCTCAAATGAAATTTGTTTGAAAATTGTACCTCAGTTTTCTGATTTTAATGGATTTTAAAATAATTTTTAAGCATGGATATTTTTAAAGTTGAGTGCAACCCGATTACGAAAGATGAACCTGTTTACACTTAATGCAATAGTATAAAGAAAATACATGTCTATGAGTAACTCTGGTATCATATTTTCGGTGGCAACAACCTAACACAACAAATTTCCCTTTTACTGCAGTTGAACGTTTAAACATTGTACGTTCGATTGTTTCAACGTATTACAGAAAACAAAAGTACTTTCAGTAATATTTGTTTGTAATGTTTATCTCAATTTACGAATTTTTTATGGGTTTTAAAATAATTTTTAAGCATGCATATATTTTAAATATGCTTGCAACCCAAATACAAAAGATTAACTCAATTGTTCAAAAACGTTGTAAATAATTCAGAATTTGTTTGCTTTCGCGTAATATTCCATAACTAAAGTGGCAAACGAAATTAAAACACCAAAAATAAAATAAAATAAAACACTAATTTAACAGATATCAAATCAATCTACTCAAAATAACCTGATAAGTTTATAAAATTCAAATGGGAATTTCGTTCCGGGTGCATATAACTTGAATTCTTCAGAACGGATTTCCATGTGACTTGCACTATTAGTTTTTCAGGGAACATATTGTTTTCCGTTGCTTAGTCATAGAATTATAGGGCAAAGTTATATAATCGTGTGAACCCAATTATGAAGGATTAGTCTTATTAGCTGAATGCAAAATGCAGAACTATTTTTATCTCTAAGTATATTGACGGATTTATCTTCAGTAATGGGGCTGTGCGCTAGGGTATTCTTATTTTAATGAGTGTGCCTGACACCTATTATCGCATGCACCTTTGTTTAAAACAATATAGAATGACTTATGTTTTAAGCGACTATCTGTCATGCAACTTGATTACAAAATACTAACCTGCAATAATGCTTAAGGTGCTTCTCCAGTTCCCTGCTCAACAACGCAAAACTTTCTGACACATTTTCTTACTCATTAAACGTAAAGGCTTAAAATTTGTAGGCCTGACTATTAACCCCTTAACCTACAATGACGGGCATAGCCCGCGTACGATGATCGAGCCAAATGTAAATTCTTCTTACCACTAAAATTTCACAGTAAATATAGTTTAATTTAATGGTCGAAATTCCATGATTAAACAAGGCGAAAATCTCTATTAAATTTTGTGGTAGCTATGGATTTGCCAAACCGTGGAGCTGTTAAAAGTAAATCGTAGGTTAAGGGGTTAAAGCGATTTGGAATTGAAATGAGTTTTTCCTTTTTTCATAAATAAATTACTTATCGAGTTATGAGCAATTGTGGTTGCGTGACGGCCGGTTTTTATCCTTTATTGCACTGTTGCGTCCGAAATTCATTTCAAAACACCAACTGAAAGATCTTATACCTTTACTAACAAATGGAAACTATCTTTCGATTACATAGTTTCTAAATAAGAACTCCTGTCAATTTCATGCGTTTCCGAACAAAAATTAATTAAAAAATATGTCAGAAAATAGCTCCTTTGGATTTGAGAACAGCCTTAACTTTATGAACAGCCTTAACTTGAAGTTTATGAAAAAACTCACATTTTTAGTTTTAATTTTGGAACTCGCGAAATTTAAATTCAGAAAAAGGATGTTCTTTTGACACATTGTGGTAATTTTTTTTACTTTTAAAATTAAAATACATGTTTTCTTTGGCAGAAGTATACAATATCAGAAGTATACAATATGTGGGATATATACTTGGGGATATATATTTGTGGGATATATACTTAAAAGTGTGCTTTACTTGATTCTGAAATAAAAATAGTCGGATTTTGGGTGTTTTTAGTAGTATTTTCTATTTAAAAATATTTTGAGGCGCATTTCAAATCAAATCAAGCAGAGTCATTCCATGTCAGTTTCTCTAAACCATTTAATTCACTGCCACAAATTTCAATGAAACTGGGTTTGTTTATAGCTCATTTTAAGACGTAATCACCTTTAATTTTCTTGAACCTAAGTAAAATATTTTTTAAGATAAAAAAATATAAAAATTTTGAAATTTAATTTTTTTTTTTTTTAATGACAGTTCTATATTCAAAGACTGCATTAAAAAAAGTCATTTCAATATAAAATCACTAAATGGGTTTCAAATAATGTATATGTGACAAATAATGTAGTCAGATTATTATTTCTTGTTTTTTGTCATGTTTAAACACTAAGAGTGTCTTTTATCTTGAGAATTTTTAAAATCAAGAATTTTGTAAAAAATAATGTGTTAATCAAAAATTTATTATTAACCGAAGTCAGGGTGTTATTACTTTTTTTAATTGTACGTAAAAATATCTTTTAAATAGTTATAAAATAAAAATAGTGAAAATATGAGCAATTTTAACAAAATTTTCATAACATGTGAAAGTTTAATAATAAATATTGAAGCTTTTCATGCTAAGATGTACTATAACGACTACGATATCGTGTACTGCTACTCTTGCTTAAATATAATACATACAATAATAAAATAACAAATATTATTTACAGCAATAAAAATTAAATTAAATAGTACCAGTTCCTTTACCAACACTACACTGCTCAACAGCCGACTTAAAATCAACAGCCCACTCTTATTGAAAAATACTTTCATTTGATCAAATAATAAATAAACTACATTTAAAAATCTTAATACCAACTTATTATTTTAAGACGATAATAATAACTAAACAACATAATGAATTTATAAATCAGTTTTTAATTGAAAATACATGAAATGGTCGCTTTAAATGTTGTTGTTCATCGAGTCAATCAAAATAAATTAAAAAAAATAGTGAACCTAACATGCTGACTGCAATGACACTTCTAACAAAACTGATTAATTCATGACCGCTTGCCATCAAACCCGAAAGATCAAAGAGAAAAAATCAGTTGTAGTGAGAATGTGACATACTCAGTTGTTGGGATAGGAATGTCTGTGAAATTTTCACTTGTACTTCAAAAAAATATAAACATGTACGCTTTCTTAATTGATTCAAATTAAGTAAAACAATTATAAAATTTTGTTGTCATTACACCAGATGTTAAATTTTTCGTTACATACTATTAGATAAGTTCTTTACTTTTAGATATTATTGACATAATATCATAAAATTTATCATATGTATTCTCTATAAGTGTATAAAATAATTAAGTGTATCTATAAGTGTATCTAATCTATAAGTGTATAATATAAGTGCTTTATTAAACATAAGTGAATAATTTTTAAATAATTTGTTTGAGAACAGGGATATATATACACACATATATATACATATATATATATGTTGAAAATCCATCTTTCAGCAATATTGTGATGAAATAAATCAAATTGCATATCATAAGAAACTGAATAAAGTTACAAAAATGCATCTCACTAAGTTTTAAGTAATTTTTTAGATATAGTTATTTGAAAGGTATAAATATAATGGATTATGCATTTTTTGCATATTTTTAAAGCACAATATGTTAAAATTTTCTTCGAAAGAGTGAAATTTGGTATTTTTTCAATAGTAGCAGCTCAATGCTAAATTTTCAATATTAGCAGACAAATATGAATTTTAAGATTAGGAGTGTCATTTTGAAAATTTCTGTTGGGCAGTGAGGAGCTAGTGATTTTTCTCTTTTTTGGCAAGGGATAATTGCTCTTCGCTCCAGAAGTTTTACTAGAAAACAATATTGTTTATTTTTTTTCATTAAGAAACGAACATAAAAGATAATTTGAAAAATAAAATAAATGTATAAATAAAAATATTTCCAGAGATTGGATAAATTTTACATCTGAAAATATTGATAATTTTAAATATCATTTAAATACTACTAAAACCAACCAAAATCCCACTATTTTTATTTCAGATCCAGTTATAATGTAGTATTATGTACATCTTAAAATTAAAAAATTAGTCATAGAAACTCCGCCTCTGATTGATAAAGCTTTTTTAATAATTTCATTATTTTTTAATAATTTCATTATTTTTTGTAAAATATTTTTGATTTCAAAGATTACACACGATTACATATCTTAACGATTACATATCTTAAATTTGTATGTTATATAAATGTTTTATTGTTCTACATATTGATTAATGGATATTTTAATTTCGTCATGGAACAAATATAGCTGGAAACAAATTTTGAGCTCTTTATATTAAATTACGTGCAAATGGAATTATATTTCAAAATTGTCTGCATTCGATAGAGATGGATTTGAGAAAAATTCATGCTTGAAAATTATTTTAAAACCGTAAAAATCGAGTAAATGGCGTTACTGTTTCAAAAATAAAGTTGCTATATAGCTTTCGAAAAAATTGCGTTTGCCTATTTAGTATTTCTGCTATTCGACGAAAAATGTGCGAGGCTTAGAAAAAAAAAAAAAGAAAACTGCAGTAAAAGTGGAATTTGATTTACTGCTGTTATAATTCGCACAATGACGTCAGCGTTACGCCCATATTCGTTTGTCCTTTATAATAAACATAACACGACAATAGTCTTTCTTGTAGACGATCCTTCAAATTGGATAATACTACATAGAAATTGGCAAAAAACAATTTCTTGTACAAATCTTTAACTCATTTAGATATGAAGGATATTTAATGAGACATACAGAATAATTAATTGTTTTCATAAAAATAACGTATTACAATTGTTCGCATTGTTCTAAAACCCATGTAAAAGAGATATGATAATATTTATAAATATCTATAAATAATAAACAGGATTTCCCCTTAAATATCAATCCTATAAAATAAAAGAATTAAAGTAGCTTAGTATATATAACTTATAAAGAAGAATAGTTATAGAAGACAAAGAATAGTTATCTAATAATTTTCTCTGTCACTTTACTTTTTTAAGCTTTTTATTCTTTCGACTGTTTTAATGTTCGAATAGGAGTTGGTTTCGCTGTGAAATATTTAAACTTTCAAAGGGAGCGTGTGAATTTTAAAATAACTAATATGGATGACTTTTACGAATTCAATGTTTATTTTACGAATTCAATGTTTATTTTAGCTATAAAACATGACTAATAGCTCAGGATCCAATACGAGATTAAGTTTTTCCCAATTGCTTTATTTTGTCCAAACTTATTTACATATTTCCTTACAAGTAAATGTGGCACACAGGTTAAACCAAGTTTTGCAAACAGTTTTTTTATGTTTGCTTCTTTTTTATTTCCTTTAAATATTATTGCTTCAAAACAGCTTTACGCCATGAATCTTCTTGGATTCCTTTAGTATAAACCCACTGGTAATCAGGTATAAACTCACCATGACCACTCTATCTGCCTGTTATTTTTATTATTTTTAAATTATTGATATCTGATTGTTTAAAAAAAGATTTGCTTATGAAAAAGCACCCCACGTGTTGCTGTTACATATACAATCAAAACTCGGCGATGTCTTTCTTTCACATTTTATTAAATTTCAAATTTGTAAATATTAGTCTAGTTTAACATGTTTATGTTTGAGAAACTTACTGTTATTCATAAATAGCATTTAAATATTTATCTTATTATCATGCAAACCTATCTTTTTTTCAAATTAAAGTATATATAATTTAATAACTTTGCAAATACAATTGTATGCGATATAATAAGCAATCTGCGGTATGCCTTGTTCTTGTAATTGTTATAATGTTTTGTAAAAAGTAATAAGACAGACCAAGCAGTAAATAATTCCTCAACAAACTTCAGCCTAGATGATCTAACTCGACTATTTTCCGTTTAAGCAACCGCTTCCATGTCCAGGTAAAAAGAGAATGCTTCTTGTACGCTCTCCAAATGGTCTTTTGACTATTGGATCCTCACGAATTGTGCAAGGATTTTCACCGTGGTAGCGAACTTTTATCGACGACACAGTCGCAGACTGTCTTCTTGTTATGTCCACAGAATAGGCTTGTTGTCCTATTGCGCTTGAAGTTTCCTAATCATTAAAACTTATTATTGCATGCATAGTAATTAAAAAATTATAATATTTATTAGTTTATATTAAAAGTAATAATAATAACATATATTTAGTAATTAATAAATCATACTTTATATGCTTTTAAATTTATAAGACATTTCATTGAATCTGCATTTTATATTTTCTAAGTAACCAGACATGTGATTTCCGCGTTCTTGGACACCGGTATTTTGTTAGAGAAAATGTCATTTTATTTAATCGGAACATTTTTGCGATTTAAGAGAACAATATTTTCTCTAAGAATACATTGTTGTGCAAAAAAGCGGAAATAACATGCATGGTAACACAACGCGCCTGTAGACGACCTTCGAACAGTCCACTGTATGATGTACGTTAATGATAGGTGATGAACTTATTCAATTCCTACAATTATCTCACACTCTCCCTATATTTATTTATTCATTTATTTATATATATATCTTGTTCACATTTTCAATCGTTAATAAATTAATTATTATTCATCCTATCAAGTTGAAATAAATTTTATTAAGCTTACACTGGATGACAATTGATGATAATATAATTTTTTCAAATATTAATTCATTAATTAAATTTTAATTAATTAATTTTAGTTTTACATGGGCGGCAAAATGGAGGCCATTGGTTATTGAAGCATTGAATGCATCTTCATATCTATAAGGGGGTTACCATAGGGAGGACCATTTTCTGTCGCCAAATAACACCAAGTTTGTCGCCAACTTGGCGATATATCGCTAAATTTGACGACCAAAATGTGTCGCCAAAAGTGATGCCAACTTGGCGATATCTCTAATATTTCGCCCCATAATAATTCCCATACACTTCCATTGTAAACCTACTTGCTTATAGAAAATCAACAAAGTGAGATATTTTAATGCAACAAAAACTAATTTTAGCTTAAGGGACTCTATTAAATTTTTCTTTGATGACCTAAGTAGGAATTTACTTTAAAAACAAAATTTTTATATTAATTGTTTTTTGAAAGATGCTAACAAATCCTAACCAAAAATTCCTGGCGGAAACCTTGTCCAAGATTAACTTGAAGATGTAAGGGTAGAGTGTTCTTTCAACATCACAAAATTCGACAAATAAATCAATTTTTTTCATTTAGAGAATTTGAAACTATATGCTCAAATTTATCTGATGCAAAAATAATTTTTCAGTTCTGACGCTTCTTCCCAGGGATGTAATGTTTGATATTTGTAAAATCTGTATGTATTTATGCAGTTTGTTTTACTTAAAACTGGGTTTTCCCAAAATTGAAAATTTCGCACATTTTTAACTTTTGAAACGTTCAGTGCACATTCCTGATTGTCAGACTATATTGAAATTTATACTGTATTATAATGTACATTGTATACAGGATAAAAAGTTGCATTTCATTAGTACATTTTTGTGCTCAGATACGAATTTCCAATTATCAGATTTAAAAACAATATATATTGCATATTCTCTATACAATAATAAATAAACGTTAGAATAAAAAGTTTCATTCCATTAGTATTTTAGTGGTGAAATTTGTGTGAATATGAAAATGTATAACCTAATTGTATAAATATTTTTTTCATATCTTCCATATGTCATAATTTCCGGCGTATAATCCGCGGCTGAAATAATCATGTTTGGGCACGGCATTTGTATTTAACCCTTTAGTGCGCAGCTTTGCGTATATCCAAACAGCAGTGTTTTGAATTTAATAGATTTTTTTTATTCGTATATATCTAATTCACACCGGAAAATTAAAATAGCAATATTTGCTTTATTAGTAACAGACATTCCGTATTTTTAAAAAAAAGCGAAATTAACCACTGAAACTTTCTGTGGTAAAGTCAGATTCTCTGAACTACGTAATTTCTAGAACGTATTCTATCATGGGAATGAAAGGGTTAAAGATTAAGTTTAATAAAATAAATATTTATATAAAATAATGTATTTGGAGACATATTTATTAAAATATTTACAAATTTACAATATTTTAGCGTAAAACAGCCACACGACAGTAGTTTTTACTTGTATTGCAGATGGGCAACAGAAGAAAAGATTGACATATTATATGAAAAATGTGTCTCTGATTTTTTTTTCATTATTTTTCCTGTGTAATAAACCTTTCAGAGAATCATATATATTTTTTTCGAAACAAAATAAAAAATATCGCATGTAAGGATTAATAATTGAAATCAAATATTTAGTGTAATTTAAGAATTTACATTTTATGAAATAAAATTTCTTGGTACTATTATATTTGTTTGATCCACGGATTTAAACATGAATTTACGGTAATTAGCGAATTTTCACAATTCATGCCAACATATGGTAACATGACATATAAAAAGTCCTTCCGGACAGTACCGGTAGGAAGAGGTAGCTTTCCTATTCCTTATTTTTAAAAAGCCAGCTTATATTATTCAAACACACGAAGCTCAATTTAGTGAAAACCGATTATAGAAGATTCAGTACTAATTTTTATCAATACTAAATCATTATGAATGAGGATTTCGCGAAATTAGTCAGGTTTATCCAAACTGCTTTTATTTAAAGTAACTTATATTTGGTTGTCAAATTCGGCGATATCTTGAAGTGCCTGCTATTTTAAGACAACATAGTGGATGAGGCTAACCAGTGAACTTGGTCAAAACCTTAGTAAATCCTGTGTACAAGATCACTCACATCGGAATTGGTTGATATATACGAGTACTGTCGCAGGTAAAAAATCAGATTTTTCAAAATGTCAACCAAATTAGAAATTAAAACTGGAAATTCAAATCTGAGTCATTTTTAAAGATAAAGACAAAACAAAAAATGTTCCGGAATCCTTATATCAAGGTCAAATACTTTAGTAAGAAACCTTTTTCAATTTCTAATTTTTTTGCACCTCACTTTAAATATAATTTTTTTTTAATTTAATGGCCGCCATTTTGACACAAGATGGCGGATGAAACTGGCCAACGAACTTGGTCGAGACATTGTTATATACTATCTAAATGCCTTCTTACATCCAAATAGGTTAATAAATACGCGTATTATCGCGTGACAAATATCAGATCGTTTCAAAACGTCAGTCATGCTAGAAATTCAAAGTGCTATAACTCAACCATATTTTAAGATATAGACAAAACAAAAACTGCTCCGGAATCTTTGTATGAAGATCAAACACATTAAAAAAAAATCTTTTTCATTTTCCAATTTATTTGATAACTCATTTTAAATTTATTTATTATTTTAATGGCAGCCCTTTTGAAACAAGATGGCGAATTAAGCTGGCCAACGAACTCTGTCTAGATATTGATATGTACTATGTACATACCAAGTTACATCCAAATCGGTTCATAAATACGCCTGTTATCGCGTGTCAAAAATCAGGTAATTTCAAAATGTCAGCCACACTAGAAATTCAAAATGCTATAACTCAGCCATTTTTTTAGATATAGACGAAACAAAAACTGTTCCGAATCTTTGTATTAAAGGCAAACACATAAGAAAAAAATATTTTCCATTTTCAAATTTGTTCGTACCCGATTTTAAATTTTAATTTTTTAAATGATACAAGATGGCGGATGAAGCTGCTAAACGAACTCGGTCGAAAAACTGGTATGTACTATGTACACACCAAGGTACATCCAAATCGGTTCATAAATACGCCTGTTATCGCGTGACAAAAATCAGGTCGTTTCAAAATGTATCGTTTACATCCAAATCGGTTCATAAATACGAGAGTTACAGTGTGACAAAGATTAGATATATATATGTATATATATATAGGGGAAGGTGGGGCAAAATCGGGTACCATAAATGTTTGTTGTTCTTAAATGCAATTAAATGGGAAAACAAACTCTGAACACCGTTTTTCATTTTAAATGAAACTTTGGCTATATTAAAACATACTATTTTCAGTAAAAAATGTAATTGATTATATAAAAAAATAGCTTTTTTCAGACATATGTAAAAATCCAGTTTTACCCCACTGGTTGGGTAAAACCGGGTACCCCCTTAAAACTTGTGGAAAACTCAATTTCTTTGAAAAAAATCTTGTTTAATAGAGCAAAAAATACATTTTTTGTTATATTTAAGAAAACGAAATTGCACATGTGTTCTTTCATGTGTCAAAAATAAAACTGTACAAATTATCTACGTTGTATATGCCTACTTATTTTACGCTGGAAGTCTTAGAGTTATTTTAACTGCAAAAAATCACAAACAAACTTATTATCATATTCACCTTCATACTACATGCTTCCGTGACATTTCACACATTGTATCCAACTTTCTTTGGATTTAGAATTGGAGCAAAGCTCATTGCAAAACATTCAGGTTTCATTATCTTCGTCATCTTCTCAAGATACCCCATCAACATTTTTTGGTTTCTTTTCCTGTTGATTGTTATTTTCTTTTTAAGAATCTTCCTTTTTCGTTTTGTAGACTGTTTGGCTTCTTTCTCTTTAATATCTGTTTTGAGCTCTAATTTATATGGTGAAGTAGTTAAAATAACAGTTTCCGCTACTTTTGTCAGCTCTTTTCTCTCAATCTTAAAGGCTTCCTGGGGAGGGTTAATAACATTTTAATTGAAATTGAAAATGCAGATTGCTGGCTACACAATATCAGATCTCGTTAGAAGAGGCTGGGTGTTGTCAACTACTGGATGTGTGATGTCGACACTTTTAAATGTAGAAAGATGAGCTTCATTATCCTGTGATATTTCAAAAATATTTATTGCTGCTGCTATGCCAACCTATGGCTGCGTAGATTTAAGTGTTTTTTCATTGATTTTCATGGGTTTCTCTGTCATTTCCGATGGAGCAAACAGATCCAGGAAAAACATCATTGTTGTAAGGAAAAATCCCTGTTTTCTCAAACCGTCTGATTGGAGTATTTATAACTACTGCTCTAAAAATGCATCTTTGAATGATTTTCTAACTTAGTAAATTGTTACAGATCGCCCAATATTGGAAGTAACCACTTCCTCACCTCTTGTTCGTAGTATAAGTTTAGAGATGCTGTGAATAACACATCAAAGGTTTAACAATACTTAACAGGATTAAATTGCAATTTTAAAGTCCATGCTGAAGTATTAACTATCCTAAAAAAATCATTCCATTGGTGTAGGACAAAAATGGGTATATCCGGTTTTGACCCACTCTTAAGTACCAGGTTTTACCCCAACGTAACCCAGATTTTTAAATATGACGTCACTACTCTCAGTCCTATAGTAAAAGATCAGTAAAACTGTTAAAATACTTGCAAGAAAGCAAATAATTAAATATAGTACTTACCAATATTTAATATTCTGGCAAACAGTTAATATATGTGTAAAACCTAGAAACAAACAAAATAATTTTTTAAGAGAAATTCAAACGCATTCCTTCACACAAAAATAACCGCACACAATAGTGCTTCATTCAGCTACAAATTCCGTAATGACTTTCGACAAGCAATTCCTGGTGTTGGCCGACAGATAAAAGTTCAAATTAAGGAGGAACCAGCGCTACCCGGTTTTTCCCGCCTACCCGGTTTCGTACAACTCTCCCCAATATATATGGATATATATACATATATATATATATATATATGTATATATAGTATATATATAACCATTAATTAAACATTACCGACCATCATCAAAAACCTCAATATTGTGAATGAAACGACAATAAAAATGGATACCACAAACCTATAATATAGAACTGTATGTATAAAATAAAGTGCATTATACTTAATTACAAGAAATTAATATGGAAGAAAAGAAGACGAATATGGATACCAAAAAAACTTGAAAAACTTATATATTGAATTACGTTTTCAAGAGTACAGAATTCAATGATGTAAGCAAATCGGTTGTTTTCTGTGAGAAAAAAATCTAAAATCTGAAAAAAAATTTCTCCTGTACTCAAAGAACCAATATGATCAAGAGAATGGTTTCAAGATGAAAACAGAACAATATCAAATGACATGAATTGGAAAACAAACAATACAACCCTTTAAATATTAAATTTATAGCATAAAAAATAGAAAAATTGCACAACATACCGAATAAAATCCCAGTTGATTTTCAAAATATCCTCGCGCACATGGTATCCAAAAGCACGATAAGATTAAGGTGAATTAAACAGTTAAGTTAACATAAAAATTAAAACCTATGGATTCATTTAATTCATTTTGAAATACCGTGATAAATTAAATTAATATAATATAAATAGAAAATAATTACATTATTTAAAACACCTAAAAACTCTTTTAAATTGTTTAATTTCTATTTTACAATATTGCCAATTTTCAGCGTTCATTACCACCTGGTGTAAAAAATTAAAATTATTACTCTAAGAAGCATTAAAAGACAAAATTGTTTGGTGCTGCCATCTGTTATCTTATTTTAAAACTATTACTATTATTCAAATGTCACAAGATGAACCTAATAAAAGCTAATGAATTTAAAATATATCAACTGCATTACCACACAAATCCTAATATATAAATAATACCATACTATATATCATTATTAAAAAAATTAAATAAATTAAATGTTAATAAAATGCTTTCAATATATTCTATTACCTTACCCATTTAATCTACACTGAGAAATTAAATAATTTTATAACATTGATAATATATAGAATATAGCTAAATGCTATAACATAAAATAAATTATATATAATAAAAATATAAAAAAACTTTAATAATTACTATTAATTATAAAAAATAATAAATTAATAAAATGAACAGGAAAAAAATGGTTTATAGGAGATTGTCAGATTCTAAAATTCCCAATAGCCTAATGATCACAATTATAGTGTGTGGATTATCTTCATATTAGCATAAAAAAAAACTAAAAAATATGATTGTGACAGTCAAACACATTAAACAGATAATTAATCATGCAATACAAAGTTGAAAATAAAACAAAATTAAAAAGTATAGAGGAATAATAATAAAACCTAATTACCCAATTTTAATACGTACAGTATAACATTAGTTATATCAAATAAACTTATATGCATGGTAATCACTATAAAGATGGTATACTATTATTAATTAATATGATATTGTCCTGAGTAGACTAAACTTTAAAAACAAGTTAATTTTGAATTTGATTAAATATTAAATAAGCTAAATTATATGAATTGAAAAAAAAAAATGTCACCAATTACATATAAAACATCAAATCAACATCCGTATAAAATACGTATTAGAAATGTAGTTATAATACAAAAGCTCCATCATTTTTTTTTAAATTAACCATTGCGTATTATCCAGACATCTCCAACATCCTCTGTACTCTAACATCTACCACCCAACCATCCTATAGTAATTGTTTATTATTATTTTACAATTTTTAATTTTTTATATAAATATTTTTTTATTTTATATATATTTTTTTAATTTTGTTTACGCGTGTGTTAATTTGTTTTTTTAAAGATCATGTAAGTACTAACTGTATATTAATGAATATATGAATTTTTTTGGAAAACCATGATTTAATGCATCATAAATTAGTTTTTTAATATTATTGTTAATTAGATGAGAAGAACATGAACATTTTATTCTATATAAATGATTAAGTATTATATTTCGATATACAGAATGATAAAGACAAGATTTAAAATTTGTAAATGTATTAACTTTGAATTTAAATTCTTTACATTTATCATATTAATCTGTTATTGTTTTGTTGCCTTTTATTGTAATTTTAGGATCTAAAAAGTTAATTGTATTGTTAGATAAGAGGTTTTCCGTTAATTCCAAATTAGTGGGATAATCAACTGAAAATTGAGAAATTTTAAATTGATCAGTGGCATTTAAAATTATGTCATCAATATAACGATATAAATGGAGATTATTATTAGTAAAAGTACGTTCATAGTGATATAAGTATAAGTCTGATAATAAACTGGATGTACAACCACCTTGTGGTATACCGACGTGCTGTAAATATAATGTGTTATTTTGCAATATAAAATTATCATAGATAATGAAGTTTGATAAAGATTTAAAATAAGCGATAACTATATTAGATGGTAATTCCAGTTTTTTATAATACTTTTTAAATAATGCATTTATAATATTATGTAAATCTAATAAGTCTATATTATTAAAAAGATCTTTGAATATATATATATATATATATATATATTTTTGAACGGAGGGTGGTTTCGGTGTCTGGGGGTCATGATCGATGAAAATATACCAGAATTTTTTGAAATCACTTTCCTCCGAACGGCTGCAATAGGTAGCTTTTTGTAATGAAAGCTACCTCTTGCAGCCGTTCGGAAGAAAGCGATTTCAAAAAATTTTTATATATTTTCACCGATCATGATCTCCAGACTACGAAACCACCCTCCGTTCAAATGTTGATATATATATATATATATATATATACCATATATATATATATAAGGTTTCTTTCTTAAGTATTTGACCTTGATATAAGGATTCCGGAGCATTCTTTGTTTTGTCTTTATCTTAAAAAATGGCTCAGATATAGCAGTTTGAATTTCTAATGTGGGTGACATTCTGAAAAATCTTATTTTCTGCCTGCGACAGCACTCGTATATATCAACCGATTCCGATGTGCATGTGCACAGGAATGACTAAGGTCTCAACCAAGTTCACTGGTTAGCTTCATCCACCATGTTGTCTTAGTATGGCAGGCACTTCAAGATATCACCGAATTTGGCAACCAAATATACGTTACTTTAAATAAAAGTAGTTTTGATAAAGCTGACTAATTTCGCGAAATTCTCATGCATAATGATTTACTATTAATGAAAATTAGTATTGAATCTCCTATAATCGGTGTCCACTAAATTGAGCTTTGTATGTTTGAATAATATAAGCTGGCTTTTTAAAAATAAGGAATATGAATGCCGGAAGGACTCTTTGTAATGAAAGCTATCTAAAATTATCTTACATCCTATTTTACGTTAAAGAACTGCGCATGGTACATATTGAAATGTGACAATTGTTTGTTATTTTTAAAAGTTAAAATTGAATAACTTTAAAACTTTTTAATATTGTAACACCAAGTTTTGAATATAAATATATGAGCTTGCCATGAACATGTCTGCGAGAATTTGTCACTCAATTGAAAAAAAATTAAATATTTAAATACAAAGTCAATAATTGAATATGATTTATCCAGTTGAAAAAACTTCGTTTTGTTCATTATGACCTAATTACGTGGTATACAGGAGTTTCCATGTTGCAGCATACTTTCATCGTGTAAATGCTATAGTTATAGCTCGGATGAAAGAAACTAGAGCTGCAGTTCGCAGCCATGTCCAACAAATAAGGGTGAATTGTGTCAGCCAGGTATCGTCCGGATAACTTAACAGGTAAAGCATTGGCACGGCAAGCCAAGTATCTAGGTTCGATTCCTTGTCTGGGCTTTTTCACTCTGTTGGAAAAAAAAAATCTCAACTGTGCTACTCCAGCCATTGAATTTGAATACCAAATCAATAATTTTGAAAAAATATTTATCAGTGATAAATAATATTTCATACTTATAAAACAGTCGGATCAAAAAATACAAATTATAAAAAAATTCCTTTTGAAAAAAAAAAATGATTGTTATTATTTGAACATATATTAATCTTTCAAACTGAAATTATCGTTCTCTTTAGGGAATTGAATTCCAAACTACGATCACTTTAGATAACTAGCCTTTAAACCTAGCACCTGGACAGCTGATGATTTTACAATTTCCATTAAAACGAAATAAGTTTCAGGGCTGTTTTTTGTAAGTCAATTTCCATCTTAAAGAATATCTTTGTGCTTTAATATATGGAATAGATTACGCAAGTCTACTATGAAAAAAAGCTTTCCTTTATAATTATTTATTTACTAATTACCTATACATTTTAATCATGAAAACAAAGTTTTCATTAATTTTGATTCAATATTATTTGATCCAATAATTTATCTTTGGTTTTTAGCACGCCAATATCACGTAAAACTTAATTTTTTTAACATAGAGACGCGGATGGGAAAATATTTGCCCTCTCTTTACCTAAATCATCCCCTTCTAAACTGCATATTCTTTATTTTAATTTTGTAAATGTTGAATTTTGATTTTTTTTAAGTTAAAATTGTGTTAACTTGTATCCATTGTGTGGAACATTGCTCAACAAGCCGTAAATAGTATTCCAAATGTAGCGAAGGAGATGCGTTTGTACTATATCTAGTTTTATAATTATTCATATCTTGGTTCAATAAGTATTGCATTCTTATGCAAAAAACATGAGTACAAAATTAATTACGATTTTTTATATTAAGTTCAGTAATACGGAAATAATAAGGCTTCATCATAAATACGGCGTAATCACCATGGCAACCTAGAATCTTTACCTATCATGGGATATCATTGAATTAATTCCGTATGATAGGATTCAACAGAATAAAGTAAACTTTTATTAATATCTTTTTTCATTCGGTACTCCTAAAATTTGAAATCATTCGACAAAATTGTGCAACAATTCAACATATTAAATTTCAATCCATTCGTTTGAGTATTTTTTCGCTGTTATATGTAAACAGGCGGAGAGACAGACAGACAGACGAATGAACCAGACAGTGACTATATATTCTATATATTTATATAAATATAATTACGAACGCACCGTAAAACAGGTAAATTAATTTGTGTGAAACTTGCCAGACACATATATTTTAAATTCAAGGAATATCTTATGTTACAAATTTATTATTATAATTGCATTGGTTATTTAAAATTTGCATTTTTAAAACAAGAAAAATTCATTTTTTCGTAATTTAGTAATTTAAATTTAAATTTAAATTCAAAGAAATTGAAGTTTTTAATTGCTTAAAAATGAAGTACACGTTGATTGAACATTAGTTTTACATCAATATTATTTGGGACTCTAGGTCCAATAGTTTTGCTGCAGATCTGTGCGCAACGGATGCAAGTAATGAAAAATGAAATATTTTACCAAAATTAAACATTAAGGAAAATTGCTATCATTGGTAAAAATGCTATGCATTTGTTTTTGTTTTTATAAAGAATGAGAAATAAAATTAAATGTGACATCATGTTAAATTGCGTCTTCAGTAAAAATTTAGGACACTTGAGATCATTTAAGTCTGTTCTCAAATCCAAAAGGGCAACTTTATGACATAAGTTTTAATTTATTTTTGTTCGAATATGCATGAAACTAGCAGATGTTGTTGTTCAGAAACTATGTAATCAAACTGTTTTTTTTTTCTATTTTTTTGCATACGCAATAGATCTTTCAGAAAATATTGCTAAAGTGGGTGTTTTGAACTGAATTTCAACGCGAAAGAAGAATAAATACTCAAGAAAGGGCGAAAAACGTCTTTGTCAAGTGATCAAAATAGCTTATAAATCAATAGGTAATTTATTTTAAAAAAAAATGGAAAACACAGTTCGATTCCAAATTGCTTCCATAGTCGGGCCTTCTAATTTTATATATTTACGTTAAAAAATTAATTTGTAAATGTGTCAAAACGTTTTGCGCTTGATGAGCAGAGCAGTTGAGAACAGCCTTAAGAGATTTAGACAAGATTTCAATATATTTCGAACAGAAAATACGAAATGTAATTACTTTTCTATGTACACATGTGTATTTTTTAAAGGAAAAAAGTAACTTTTAAAAATGTCCCTGTAATTAATTTGATTTGAATTTCAAATTTATTTTGAATAGAAGCTTGCATATACATTTTTTAAACTTAAACGCGTAATGCTTTTTATGACAAATGACCTATCAGGCATGGTTATAATTCTGGTGTACAAATACAAATTGCCATTTATCTCGCTAAAGTGCATTAACGTCATATATGAATTGTCTCATGAACATATTGCTCAATATGATGATTGATGTAAATTTTATGTTTCCTTACAGGAACTTGTAAAATTATTAATAGGAAAAATATTTGATAATATTACTAGAAGAATATTGAGATATGTTAGGAATAATGATAAATGAATTTACTTTTTTATTGCATTTTCTCTTAATGTCCTAGGAAACATCCTAAATTTGCAACAGGTTTTGAAATAGAATTGTGTTTAGTATAGAATCCTGCATGAATTTTTCTTCTCTCTTATGGTAAAATTACATATTTTGATATAAATATTTTTAAGAAAATATAAATAGTTTTTTATAAATAATATATTTTATCTTGTATTCAAATATTTTATTTTCTAATATTCATGCGAAACGCAACTTTATTATGGAAAAAACATTTTTATACATTTTTTTGTTTTGGTTATTACACGATTAGATTTTTTTTTTTTATGTCTTCTATTTTAAAAAAATAATTGTTATGTTTTCTTTTTTTATGCAAGTATATAGGCAGGTATCCTTGTCCCTGGCATCATTTCTTTTATTCAGTCTTAAACAACAAAAAAATCAGACTATAGATTTGTGAACAATTAAGTAACTTCGTTAATTAAGAGTTCCGTTGTAGGGGATTGTATTGTATCTGCGTACGCATTGTGAATACTATTAGTCTAGAAGAGAAATATTTACTTTATTGTAATTTCATAGTATTTCTCATTACATATCTGTTTATACGTTTAAAATTATTACCAGTGTAATTTGGTGCACTTTGTATTTCAACGCCAAATACAAAGAGTATTTTTTTTCACAGTACAGACTCTTTCTTTTTTACACAAATGGAAATCTTAGAAGTTATATTGTGAAATAATTCTTTAAAATTTGAAATTTATTTTACACTGCAGTTTATAAAGTGTTTTTGAAATTCACATACATCCTACATTTTTATGACAAATGATCGATCTGTATTGCAGGGTTATAATGCTGTTTTGAAAATACAATTTTGCATTTATCTTGCTAAAAATCATAGTGGGATTTATGGCATGTCACATGAAAATAATAGTCTGTGTAATGATTCAGGCAAATTCGTGGTTTGCATTCAGAATCTCTGAAAATGATGGAAATTTAAAACATTTTTTAATTTTCCTAGAAAATTATTGAACAGTGTTATGAAACAAGGAATTTTTAAATTTATTTTCAAACTTGAGTTCAATTTACTGTCCTAGGTAAGCATACGAATTCTGCAAGAAGTTGAAATAATGTTTTTCAAATTGCTACACGTCATACTATATAACAAATGATCTATCATTCATTATTATAATTATGCTTTTAAAATATAATTTTTTACTTGTCTTTCTAAAGTGCGTATTAGGATATACATGGCATGTCAGGTGATTTTATTTAGCATTCAGAATTTCCAAAATGAGTAAAATGAGAAATAATTGTTAATACTTCTTGTAAAGTTTTGAGAAATATTATGAACAAATCTATATTAAATTTATTTTCCTCCTTGTGTTGAACTTTCTGTCCTGCAAAAGCAAAGGAATTCTGCAACAAGTTTAAATAATGATTCCAAAATTTTTCCAAATAATGTTTCATACACATCATATATTTTCGTGAAAATTTATCTGTTATGCATTGTTATTATGATGTTTTAAAATATTTATTTTAATTTTATTTCTAAAGTGCATAGTATAATACATAGCATGTCGCTAAAATTAATAATCATTGTAATGATTAATTCAGATTTCACGGTTTACATTCAGAATCTCCGAAAATGCACTGTAAAAAAATCCGAACAGTATTCCTCGAGGAATCGGAAAAATAGTTGCCCTTATCGTACCGGAAAATTTTCCGACCCAGCTCGGAATAAAATCCGTAAAAAAAAAAGGGAAACATTCATTAAAACGGTACTTTACGGATTTTATTCCAATTTTACGGATTTTATTCCAATTTTACGGATTTTATTCCGATTTTACTGATTTTATTCCTAGCTGGGTCGGAAATTTTTCCAGTACGATAAGAGCAACTATTTTTCCGATTCTACAGGAAATCTGGTCTTTTTTTTTTTTTTTTTTTTTTTTTTTTTTTTACAGTGTGATTAAAATGGAAAATATTTGCTATTACTAGCAGAAATTTATTGAGAAATGTTGTGAATAAAGTTATATTGATATTTACAATATATTGATATATACAATATATTGTATAAATCAATACAATCGCCAAGTGCCAAGTGCCTTGCGTGTCACTTGGCGAAAAGTTAACATATTGTATTTTTAATTGTTTTTTATTGTCTTTATAAATTTTTATTTTTTAACTGTGCTCAAGTCTGTCTTAGTTTATTTTATTTGGTGTTTTAAAGATATAATAAATTTATTCTCCTCCTTGTGGTTGAACTTGCTGTGATAGCGAAGCATAGAAATTCTGCAACACACTGTTAAAAAAAAAAAAAAAAAAAAAAAAAAAAAAACGTAAATACTACAGGCAATCTAGACGCCAGTACTTTTCCGTTTTTTAACGGGAATTTTTACCCATAAATTACAGAAAAAATTCCGTTTTTAATCAGAATTCTTTTTCGTCCGTTTTTTTTACAGTGCAGATTTTGATATAAATTATGATTTGTTTACATGTGCGCATTAAATTTGTCTGTCGGGAGATGTTTTCTGTCTTTTGCCACTGTTACGTATCATAATATAAATATTTTGAAACAACGTGATAAATTATTGCTTTCAATCATGAAAAAAAGTTTTCGTCATTTATGATAAAACAATTCAAGCGTGAAAATATTCATTGTTTCAGTGAATGTTGCGTTTTAGATCAAGACCATGGAAGATCCTTCATGACTTTATTATTTAAAAAATAATATTTGCATCTATCATCTGTTACGTGCAAGTTTATATGTACTGTCCCCTATAAAGAGGCCACCAATACATGAATACATGCAATTTCAGAGCGAAGTACCGAGGAGAGGTATAAAAGGTATCATATAACCAGGAATCCAAATACGAATAAAAAATTTTAAAAAGGGTTGTCTATATAATAAGAATTGCGAAATTTGACATACACTTTTGGCACTTTTCTTCAGTTTCAAAGGCCGAAGCAGACCGGAAAAATGTGTATTTATTATGTATCTCTTAAAGCTTTTTAAAGTTTTAATTAGATCAAAGTATTATGAGGCTAATGTTAAATCCACTTCATATACATATATGTATATATAATTATGAATTCCCTCAACCGACGGTTTTTCTCTCTTTTAATGGCACAAAATCAATTAGCAGAAAACATAATTAAGGAATTTCTGTTATGCAAAATGATTATTTCGTTTATGAAAATAATTAACTAATTCATATTTAAAAAATTATGAAATCCACAAAAATTTGCTGAAAGGTGAATCTGTCATATTTTTACTATCCAAAAGATTTTGGTTTTGAAGCAATAACATTCTACTTGTATTTGCCAATTAAATAGTGGAATACTTTCATTATTGAACCACATTTTCGCAGTACCTGTGACATCGCACATGTTATCTTGTTGGAAAATAAATATTTATCTTCCTAAAGTAACCAAATGTCAAATTTGCGATTTTAACATAAGGGCGTACACATTTGAATTTATTTTCATAGAAATCATAACTAAATTACTCGTAGTTGTTTCACCGTAAGCAGACACAGCACACAAAGTCATAACTGGTCGTTCTTTGCTTTGACGGCTCCATGTTTCTTCTCGTCTACAAATGACGACATTTTAAAGGTATAACTTTAGGCCTACAAGTTTAAACCATGTTTCATCATCTGTAAATTTTGCGTTAATACTGGCAACGTTTTGAGAGATATAGAAACGTCGCATGCATCCCTATATAAAAAAAAAGTACACCTTCATTTTTCCAATATGAACTTTCGTGTATAGTTGCTTTTACAAGTGAGGTGAAATACAATTTTTAACAAGATAAATGCATCGTGTCATACCTTAGAAGTTACTAAAAGGACTAGTGAAGAATATTTGTCAAGAAGACTTTCTCTAAGAAAATAAATTTGCAAAAGTACACCCTGATTTCAAAATGAATGGTCTTTCAAAATGAAGACAATCTTTCATAGACTATTTTACAGTCGGAAGCTCCGTTTAAATATTACACAACCTGGAAGTTGTATAGGTAGGATCTCTAGCTTTTCTGTAACTCTAACATTCATAGACATTTATAGGCCTCATCAAAACAGTATTTATAGATAGGAACTAACTATTAAACACAACTTAAATGTCATCAATACAAGTAAATAAAAAATAGGTAAGTAATACAAAATACAGTTTTACATTGATGAGAATTAATTAATTAGTTCGCTTTTTACCCAGTCAGATTTTTTGATTTTTTAAATTTAATTTTTACTTGTTAAACATAGTTTTTTTATGACAAACACGTATGTCTGGCTTCCTATTTGGATTTAGGGCCTATATCCCCCGTGCAGATAATTGGCCGTCAAAAATCAACCAACCTATTTGGATTTATGAAAAATATTACCTTCGAAAATGAAACGGGATGTCATTCAGGCGAGCAATTAATGAATTAAGATCTAAAAGTTGGAACTCCCAATGTTAATTTCATTTATAAGTTTTGAAAAACAGATTTGGATGCTGGAAATTTGTTACCAGAAATCCCCATGGATGTCAGAACAAATATTCCTGTGTAGGCTATAGTTTGGTACAGATGTAAAATATAAGGGGTAGTCAAATGAAAACTGAACACACACTACAAAGAGATAATGGAAAATATTTATTTCAAAATAATTGTCAGAATTGTTATCCCACTTGGGAGACGAGCCGATCAATTCCAGTCTTGTAGAAAGAGTAAGTTTACTGACGGATCCACAACCAGGGCTCGCAAAGTTCCTGATTTTTTCTACATGTCGTACGACTATTTCAAGTAAAGAATATTCGTGACAGCTTCCTTTAACATCGGCAATAGAAGTTTAAAATAAAGAATATCGTTTTAAAATAGCGTTAGCAAACTGCGAAAATTTTACGGACGGTGCAAGCCCTGCTCAATCTCACCCAGTCTTTCACTTCCTCGTCCGAAGGTGTCTGACATCCAGGAATGGCTTTCTTCAAAGGGTGAAAAATGAGAAAATCACATGGGGAAAGATATGGGCTGTATGGAGGATGTTGATGTGTTTCCCAGCCACATCCCCGGCTCGATGAGCCTATCCTAGCCGGGGTTCGTCTTGCAATGATGTACATCTATCTTGGAATCTTTTATGCCACTCGCACACGCTTGTCAGTGACATGCAGTGTTCGCCATAGACAGCAGATATGCGACGACGAATTTCGCGTGTCCAGTACCCTCATCCGCCAAAAACCGAAAAATAACTCCCTGCTATTCTTTGCTTTTCTCCATTTCAAATGCTGGATGAATACACTTTTCATTACGCTCACCTACAAAGAAGTAAGAAAAACAACTGTGAGTAACTGTTAGCTGTCACTATGCACTCTACCAGCACTCGAGATTAAAGTACCGATATGTTAAAAGGATGTTGCCAATTTTGGTGAGGAATGTGTTTCATGGCTTGGTATTCTGTTTTCATTTGACAGCTCCTCAAATATATATATATATATATATATCACTTGGTCTTTCAAGGTAACTTAATATTACGGTATGATGAGAAAAGACAAAAAACAAAATTGCCAAATCTGCCAAAAAATCTAAAATTTCATTCAATGCTATTTTTAATTACTCTTTTGCGAGTTACGATTAATTTTTTTTTAATACAACTCTTAAAATTATTAAGAGTTAAAACTCATTTCTGTTCCTTGTCATGTTTATACCTGTTTTTGCAATTAGTGTAACTTTTACCTGAATAATTATTATTTTACCGATAGTATTACATTCTTTTAATCATTCTTTTTTAACTCGTTTAAATGATTTTTTGTTACAGTATGTTTTTTAAATTGTAAAAAAAAAATACAAAAAGAAATCCTTAACAAAAAACATAAATAATTAAAAATGTGCATTATAATGTTTTTTATTTGATATAAAAATGCATATTTAAAAAAAAAGTAGTTACACACAACCTAAAAAAGTAAACAAAAATAGTTAGATTTCTTTATATATATCTCTAAAAAAAGAAACAACAACAAAAAAGGCTGTGAATAAAATGAAGTTTCACTGAAAAATGTTTCTGTTTAATTTACCACTTTATAAATAATGTAATCTTTCTTCTCTGTCTCCGTGTAAAAAAAATACATTTACTTTTTTTTTTATTATTTAAAGCAACGGTATACTAAAAAAAAACTCTACAGAATTCTGTGGATTATATACGTTATTTAAAATTAACTATTATACGTTGATTAGAAAAGTTAGAAAAATACATATGATAAAACTTACAAGCCTTAAAAAAATACTTAAAAATATTTTCTGTATAATTTTTAATTTTAAGCTTTCTTTTAAAATATTTTTTTAAGGCTATGGACATCTTACTTAATATAGATTCAAAAGATTTTTGTTAATGTAGTTTCTATTAAATGATACTTTTTTTTATTGGAAATATTCGTTTTTCATTGTGTGTTTTCATTAAATTTTCATTAGAAATTTACATTAATGTTTACATTACATTATTTTTCTTGACATTTATTGAGGGTTATATTTTAACTTCAATGTCTTTCGAAATAATGGTGCTATTGGTTTTAGTAATTTTTATTCATTATATATTATCCATTTAATAGATTATTCATTTCAATTAAATGTTGTTTAGAATTTTAGATCATCATTATTTTTAGGTTATACTTCATAGCATAAAACATCAGAGAATTTTTATTAGTTTCTTATAAATCTACATACTTATAAAACCAGAAATAACTTTACTTTAACAACAGAATCCTAAGTATATCTGGAACATTCGTAATTATGCATAAAATAAATAAATCTAAAACTTCTACAAGACATTCTTTATTTTTTCTGTTATCAGCATTAAAATTTAATTGCTGTTTCAAGGAATGGTGTCGTTTACAACAATACAAGTCACTTAGATTATGGTACATTATTATGTAATTTATTTCATTCCTGCCTTTTAAAACGCTACTTTAATGCCACGAAGTGTCATATTCTTGATATGAATGTATGTCTTGTAATGAATGTATGTTTCATCTGAAGATGAAAGCTAACATATATCATAGAAGTTACTTTTTTATACAGATAATTAAATTTACGAAAGTATTTTCGTTAATTTAACATAAAAATAATTTGATTGTTATTCTCAAATTAAAACTTGGGACTTTCTGACACATTTTTTAATTCATTCTTCTTTTCAAACCCGTTCTTATTCAAAAACTACGTAAATATGTAGTAAATTGTAATAGAAGTTTAAAATAAAGAATATCGTTTTTAAAAAGAGGTAGAAAACTGCGAAAATTTTAGGAACAGTGAGAACTCTTTACAATCTCACCCACTTTTTAACTTCCTCATCCGAATGAAACCGACGTCCACGAATACCTTTCTTCAAGGTGTAAAAATATTAACAACATTTTTACCAAACATTTGGGGTTTTCACCAAATCCTATTATAAATGTTCAACTAAAAGTATTTGTCTTAATCATCCCAAATAGTGTCTGACACATTCGAAAATATAATGGCGCAAAGGCATTTGTAAAATTTTTTAAGCCATGCAAAAAGACATTCAAGGAAAAGGATCACATTGCTTTAAGGGGGTCCGGGACACAAAAATCTTCAAATTTTCAATTTTTTATTTATTTATTTATTTTTTTATTAGATAAAAAATTTCTCTGCCGTTTTCTGCTTAAAATGATGTTTAAATCGTGTTTCTATCTTAATTAGAACAGGAAATATTAATTTTTTCACTTGAGTTTGGTTTCAAAATCTGTCTCTCAGGCTATGGCTGTCAAGGAAACGAGTTCTTGTGAAATTGCGTTTTTCTTCATGATAGGTTTTTTCACTATATCTCATATTTAAATTCTTATAACTCGAGAACCGTTAAAGATACAGGGTTGAAACTCGGAACATATCTTTTTCAATTATTTTACTTTACTTTTGAACCAGCATATTTGAAAAAAAAATACTTACTTTTGAAAATATGATTTTTTTTTTAAAGTTGCACCACTTTTTTGTAATTTTTTCGTTAAATAATTTTTTTTAATTAATATTTTTTAAACCCTGGCTCTAAATTAAAATTTATATATTTCTGTTTATTTAAATGAAAAAAAATTGAAATTCTATAAATAATATTTCGAGTTATGACGATTTTAAACTACCCCACTTTTTTAACAAAATTTAAAATTTAAATTTTTTAAAAAAAATATGAGATGTTTTATCATACGATTTTGCTTACAAATGATATGGTTAACCATCACAAAAAATTTCAAAATTTTAACTCAATAAATAAAATTTTTTTGAAAATGTGTAGCGGACCCCCTTAAAGCACAAGGTCAAATTCAAAGATATATTTCGTTCGATTGAAGGTTTGTTTGTAGAAACCGACTAGGATGATGCGGCTGAATCATAATAGCTTAATATACAGTTTGAATCTTACTTGCTTTTATAAAATAAGAGGGATGATAGTAAACATCCATACTAGCAATAATTACCATGGGACGCAGACCACCCATTTAATCAAAAATATAGGATGTTCTACACTAATCTATCTTTGGCTACTGTGATAGTTTTCAGAAAACTGGAATATATTAAAATAAAACTTTTAATAGACATTCTCACATTTGTTGTAAATGTGATAATACCAAAATAATGTGGTAGAAGCTTCCATTATACGTGAAAATAGAATGCATTTGACGCTCCACTTTTTGGACTGTCGTAAGCAGTTCATACGGTATCATCAATTGCGTGAGCACCATGCTTTTCCAGAACTTTTTGTGATGCTGTCACATTTCATACAAAGCAAGGTACATAAGGTTATGTTTTTATTGCAATGTGTTTATTTTTCTCAAAATTATTATCGACAAGCAAACTTCTGTTAGCGTGAAACATTCTGTATTTGTTATTAAATAAATGGTAGGCGACCCCATTTTCTATGGTAATTATAGCCTATCTGGATGGGTGGTGTGACAGCTTTTATTTTGTAAAAACAATCTAAACTCACTCTGTATATATAGTAGGGTGGTATAAAAGATAATTTTGTGGTACCCATATATAATGGATACTAGTTCTAAATTATCTCGATTTGTTGCACTTTTCTTCATACATTTTGAAAAAAATATTTGGCTTATAGGCATTTGAATATCTGTTTTGTTGAAAGGCAAACAACAAATAAATATTATAACTGCTTTGGAGATTAATTTAACACGTAAGGATATAATCTCTTTGCGTTTAAAGTTCTTGCATTGTAAAATGGATTACACAGTGTTTAAAATATCCGACTTGCGTTTAAAAGGATTAAATTTCTTAAGGCTAGGCATGAAAATAAGAATTATAAAGACATTGTAGATATTGTTGGCTTACAATTTTACATTTTCTCTTATAAATTTTCTGAAAGATTACACCGTATTATTCCAGGTTTACGTTTAGAAACTAATCCTTCTTTTGTCCAATGTACATGAAGCCTAAATGTGCACCGTTTAAATTTTGTAAATGCGTTACACGTACTAATAATATATGCGAAGACGCATGAAAATTAAAAATCAGTTTAATGTAATATGATTAAAAATTGTTTGTTCTAAAATTTAAATATTAAAAGAGAATAATGGTATTAAATGCGAGATTTCCGTTTTAAACTTCAGAATATGTTTAAAAGAAAAAATATGTAGAATTTTTTTTTTTTTTTTTTTTTTTTTTTTTTTTAGTTTACATGTGCAAAAATGCCGCGTCTCATCTGTAAGATATATGTATGTTATAATATAGATGGAATCTAGCTGTCATATACAATACCGATTGTCGTCTGGAAATTATTATCGTCGAACTCATAGCGAAGTATATGAAAAAGATTGTACATCTACGTTAAAGTAAAGCAAAACATGAGCAACAGCTTCGCCTTTTAATTGAACAGCTTACTCTTTATATTCGTTGATCATTCCTCATTAAAGATTGGCAGTCCAGTGGCTTATGGTAAAAGACAATGAAAATAAAACTTGGGATTCCTCCAGGAGTCAAGTAACGAAAGAAATAATGTTCACAGGATTTTATTCCATAAGATCGGGCAGCAGTTCTCACATCTCACGATGCAGTTCCATTAATAACTTCGATGTAAAAATATCTATCGACAATAGTAATAATTTGATTACATCAAAAAGGAAAAATCAAAAGGTTAAAATCTGTAGATCTAGCGGGGTAAAATCTTTAGGGTAAAATCTTTAAGGGAAAAATCTTTAGAACAAACTTCATTTTCTCAGACACACAGCCAGGGAGCAGTTTACAATTCGAAAAACTCAGCAAATCTCTGCTTTAGAATCGTGCGTAACTGTTTTTTACTCTCCAAGCGTAGGAATGCAATTCTGACCTAGTACGCGTTCTAAACCAATTAAGATGTAAAGATATCACGCCATGGTAAGAGTGCTGACAGAGCGAGTGGAGGGATAATAAAGCAAAAAGGAACCCCGTAATAAAGCGCGGGAAGAAGGTAAAACTCGGCTGGAATAAAAATAAAAATGGCTACCAAAGAACATTCTAAAATGCGAAAGATTGAAAATGGAACATTTAATTTAAGAATACCAAAAGCGTAATAATTAAGTGAATTAAACAAGTGAGACATTAAATTAAAGCGAATTTAACAGAATAAGTGATAGAGATTATTTAAGAATAAGAATTTAGTGAATATATATAAGTAATTTAGAATAGTACAGGGAAATCGCGAAGATAGATCTAATAGTGTATCATGTATATGTATATCGAAATTATATTTTTGAAAATAATAAAAAATTAAAAAAATAAATAAAAATGTATTAATAAACAATCTCTAAATGTAATCCCACATTAAAAATTCTAAATTTTATAAAAAAATATTCTCTGAAATTGTTTGGACATGGAGATCCGGTATTCCCAGATTACAAGATACAAGTGAAAAAAAAAATTAATTAAAAACACTAATGGATATTTTACATTTAACATATTTTTAATTTCCTAAAACAACACCTAGTATCATTTTTAAATGAAAACTACCAATTATGTATTTAATTTTTTTTTTTTTTTGATACTTTTGCACTAGTAACAAGTCAGAGCAAAGAGCACAAAAAATTGCCAAAGATTTTGTTACTTACAGCAGCCTTTTTAATTCTGTTAATTTATGTAATTTAAATGTCGAATACTTGTTTCTTAAATCTGCGTTTTATTAACTGATTGATGAATTGATAATTTTGTTACGGAAACTAATGCTATACTATTTATATTGTTTTATGTACAACCGGATTAATCTTTCGTAATGGGGTTGTACGCGGTAAAGTTATATAAAGAAGAAAATCATGCTTTGAAATTATTTAAGAAACCCATAGAAAATCAATAATCTAAGTTAAAGTTTTCAAACCAATCGCGCTTCAAAGAACGCACGTTTTACCCGACTGCCAAGAAGGGTTAAGTGTTTCACGGGTATCTGGGTATGTGGATTTTTTATACCCTCGAGACATCCCAACGGCTGAGTGGATTTTAATTGAATGAGAACTCTAGCGATTCATCTTTACCGTTGGATGGTTATAGGCTATGTTTTGTTTTTATAAATTCAAAATGGTGGCCATAAAATACAAAATGGCTGTAGAGGCGCAAAAAAAAAAAAAAAAAAAAAAAAAAAAAAAAAAAAAAAAAAAAAAAAAAATTACGCACGATATTGCGTGGCATATCATTGGATAGGTCTTTCAAAATGAACACGATGTTTCATTGACTATTTTACAATCAGAAGTTCCATTTAAATATTACACTACCTGGAAGTTGTGTAGGTAGGATCTCTAGCTTTACTGCAACTCTAAGCATCATACACATCTATAGACCTCATCAAAACTGTGTTTATAGATAGGAATTAACAATTAAAAACAACTTAAAAGTCATCAATAGAAGTAAATAAAAAAAATAGGTAAGTGATATAAAAAATAGTTCCACATTGGTGAGAAATAATTAGTGCCCGCACTCAGGTTTTTTCGATTTTTTAAATTTAATGTTTATTATTTCGTGTATTTCCGCCTATAAGTTTTTAGAAATTAAATTAGCAGTCCGTTTTGACAGTGTTGTGCATCTCTAATCTACTCTGAACTCTATGGTTAAACTCCCACAGACATCATCAAGTGCAGCCAGCTTGCTCAATAGACTATCTGTCTCGTGCGCTTGCCACTACAGCTCAATCACTCGCACTCTCGCATAGCACTTTTTGTCGCCTCCCAGGTACTTTGAAACTTCCAATCCGCCTTCCATGTCCCGAACACACAAAAGTGAGATAAGTAAAGTGCTGTGTAAGTATACATTTTTACAAAAAACCCTTTTATATTTATATTATAAAAAACTTTGACCCCTGAAATATATTTAGGACAGCAGATTCGCTGCAAATTATTATTATTTTTTTTTACATTAATAAAATTATTTATATACTAGTATGTATTATTTGTAGCTTTTATCAAGAATCTTTTCGTATAAAACAATCCTTTTCCTGTCCTACCGCATGTTTTGAGCGATCACTCGCTTTATAGTGCAATCCGTTTTAACAATGTTGTGTATATCTAATATACTCTAAACTCTGTGGTTGAACTCCCGTAAACATCAGCAAGTATAGCCATCTGCCCAACAGACTATGTGTCTCTTCTGTTTGCCGCCACAGCTCAACCACACTGTCACACACTTGCACAGAACAATTTGTCACCTGCCAGCTACTTTGAAACGTCCAATCCGCTTGCCATGTCCAAACGCACAATAGTGAGTGTAAGTAAAGTGCTTTATAAGTTTGAACTTTTATGAGAAAGCCTTTTCTTATTTATTTTATAAAATACTTTGTCACCTGCAATGCATTTAGCACAGCAGAGAAGCTTGCAATTACTTTTTTTACATTTAAAAACATATATATTAATTATAGCTTTTATCAAGAAACTTTTTTTTTCGAATAAAACAAAAGCAAATTGCAAAATTTGTAAGTCGTGAATCCACTGTTAGCTAGTTGGCACGTCATTGATTTCATAATAAGGTAACTTCGGAACACTATACTACTAACTTTCAGCTTTTATTAAGTACCTGCTCCAAATTACCTGCCAGCTATCAAGCTACTATTATTTCGTGCTTTTTATATGAAGCTGTTGCTTAATCATCTATAGGCGTAATCATATCTCAAAGATTCTTTGTTTTAATTTTTTACATCATTCTAATATGCAGTGTTTACTGAAAAATAAATGTACTTTTTCATGAAATAATTATTTATCGAAAAGTTAAATGACGGTCTTTTTTTAATTACGCGAAAGAAATTAGAAAAAACTAAAAAAATATGTAAATTAATATAATTTCCATTATATAAAATATTCATAAAGATTTTTATATTTTCTGGCATATCAGTGGTTTTCTAAACACGACTAAAGTGTTCTTCCTGACAACAATGCAGTTTTTCTCTTACATCAATTTGCATTTTATTATTTTGTATAATAGAATATTTTAAGTGCAATGCAGAAGGAAAAGCTTAAAAAGTAATTTCTGTTGCATTAGTTTCAATCTTAAATGAAACTTTAATAAAATTACCGTGAAAATGTATGCTTTCCAATTTCCATAAAAATCAAATGAAATTATGATTCCGAAATTCATAAAATAGAAATCAAAATATCCAGATTACCAGAAAAAAATATATACGTATGTTTTATATCTTTAAAGTGAGTTGTTATTGTTTTCCAGATAAAAAACATCTGTTTAAAATGAAATGGCGAAAATAAAAAGATAAAAATATAAAAATGTCGAATCTAAAAGCTATCATATTCCTGAAATATATTTTTTGCCGTAACAGCGCATTTTGAAAATTTAACAATAATGAAAGAAATATGAATTAGAAAGAGTTTTTTTCATTAACTTACATTGATTCTAATGTAAAAAAAATAATAGTGCTCAGATAAATGCTGTTTGTATCAATTCTGTTATTGCGTTAAATATATTTTTCTTTGAAATATTTATTTAAAATATTTTTTAATTGTTATCCCAAAAGTGATTATTTTTATTGGGTAGATGGGTTGGAAATGCCAAAATATTTTTCGCAGATTTGTTTAAATCATAAAACAGGCTACATACAGGCTACATACAAACAGGCATGATAAAATACAAATAAAACACGATATTGCATTAGTTCGTGAGATAGAGCTATTGCGTAAATCGAGAGAAATGCAGCATAGTGATGCCACCTGTTGGGAGATTTACACTAAAAACTAATCAGACCTAATTTCTATTACGGAATAACTGAATCTGAAGTTTTATGAAAATCCGTGCCTTAGTTCTTGAGATAATGCCATGGAGAAAATCGTGAAAAATGCAGCATAGCAACGGCGATTTGCATCAGAAACTACTCAGTACCACTTTATATCCTGGACTAACAGGATCTAAAGATTTATTAAATTTGGTGCTTTAGTTCCTGAGATAGCGCACCCACAAAATTTTTGTCTCATACATACAGAAAAAAAGACAGACTCACAGACAGACATTATCTAATAATAGTCAATTCGTGATCAGGACGATACTGATTACGAAAATACTAAATAAATCCTTAAATTTTGTCAAAATTAGGTGTTAGTAATAAAATGTTAACGTTAGTTACAATTTAAATCTCTAAATAGTGTTAATAACTCACTGGTCACATTTTTACGCAATGGTCTACATCAGAGATAGTAGACAAATAAATCTAATTTCGTGTTGTTTGTGTGAAAAGTTTTAAAAAGATACATTTCTACTATCTCTGATGGAAACCATTGTGTAAAAATGTGACCAATTAGTTATTAATAATGTTTAGAGATTTAAGTTGTAACAAATGTTAAAATTTTATTACTAACACCTAATTTTGACAAAATTTTAAGGTTTCTTCAGTATTTTCGTGATCAGTATCGTCCTGATCACGATTAGATTATTTTTAGATAATGTCTGTCTGTGAGTCTGCCTGTTCTTCTGTCTGTATGTGACAAAAATTTGTAGGTTCGCTATCTCAAGAGCTAATACACGGAAGTTAATAAAACTTTAGATTATGTTACTAACTGATATAAATTGGTGCTGAGTAGTCTTTGATGTAAATCGCCATTCTAAAACGTATAAATCTGTCGATAACCGGAAGTCGAAATTTTTTCACGAATCCAATACTTTTCTTCTTCTAAAGATAGAAGACGGTAATAAGTGTGTAAGTTATCACTAGATGACATTACTTTGCAGAATTTTAAAAGAAAATATTTATTGCTGCAGTGTCAGTAACTGGTTAGGAGTAAAAAACTGGGGGATTCACATTATTTATAAAATTTCGAAAATCCTTGAAATTTGTGTTTTGGATAGCTAATCTTAATTTCTTAAACCTAATTGTAAATTTTTCACAAAACTAAAATCATATATATTAATCCTGATATCGTTAAAGTCATTTGTAGAAATTTCGTGTACTGCAAGAGATTAACCGTTTTATATACTGACGGTACTTATAAGACCATTAAAATAACTTGTTATAAAATTAATTTAATACATCAATTACTAGTAATGCAGTTTAAAATGAGTTATAGACTTTATCTTGTCCTAAAAGCATTGTGGGTTACACAAAACTGAGATATATTTAAAAGGATGATTTCTTTTGCCTTTGCATCTTTTTAGCTTTCTTAGATTTGGAAGGGGGGGGGGATATTTTTCTATTCGGAAATATTTCTGTATTTCTATTGTAAGAACATTATATTTGTACATGTCTTAATACTACAAAATACTAAGAAAACTATTTAAAATAAAAGATTTGATTCGGTTATAAATATTGCACAAAATACCTATAAATTCGAATTTAATTTATCTTTCTAAATCCTTTAGTCCTTCTAAAATGCTTCTAAAATTTATTAAATGATCATGTAAATCTTCTAATGTAGTTTTAAAAATTCACAAAAAATGCTTTAGAAGATAACATTTCCTTGAATTCGTGATTCAGTACATAAAGGGTTAATATGCTTTGATTAGGTGTTTTTAAAATAAAGTCCTTTCAAATGTGCATTGAAGAAGGCTGTAATTGCAGCAATATACAATCGTGTGTTCCAAAGGCTCCCAAGAATTTATTAAAATCTGTACTCGCGCTTTCAGAATGATAGGCCGTGTAATAATAATAATAATAATAATAATAAAACAAGAACGAAAAATCTAGCGTGCAGGAGAGATTATGAAACACTTTCCAACACATTCAGAACACTATAACAAAACTTCTCAATTTCATTTAGGGGAAAGTTGATGTCTAAATGGACCATTACAAAACGAATAACGCATTTAAAAACCCAATTTCTGCTATTACTGTAAATAGTCGAGAAAATAAATGTTTTTTGTGCTGCTCTGTGTATAATCTACAGATATGTATATATCTACATAGTAGGGTAACTCCGGGAGAGTCGCTGCATACGGGATAGATGCCGCACCCCTTGAATTTCTTGTAATTATCGATAAATGGTCGTCAAACGCACAGTATAGGTGCGCAATGAGATTATTTTAACCAGTGTATAGCGTGAATCCCATTTCGACCTTTACTTGTAGAAGTACAATCCCTAATTTGACGTAAGTGCATGATTTCACTGTCCAAACTTTTAAACACGCTAGGTTTAAATACTTTTCATACACTAACAACTAAATGCATGCATGATTTCTAAGTCAAAACAATGTGTAGCATTTGTATAGAGTACTGTGTGTATGTTTACACCATTCCCCTAACCGATGGCAGGTAACTGTGATGGCCGACGTCTGCACCATGCAAAATGGGATACATGCCGCACTGTTATTCCGGTATACATGCCGCAGTTTCTTTTGTACGAGATGATTAAGTGTTATGAACTTTTCCTTTTCTTTTTGCACAGACTAACCATGTTAGGCATGTTATCAAGTTTACTAAAACAAAAGAAGAAAAGGGGGAATATAAAATGTAAGAAGGCAAGAAAGATGCAAGTCAAGATGATAATAATGAAAAATTGGATTACGCGTAACGCAGACGTTCTTTACAAACTACTCCAAAAAAGAGGAAGTGTAATTGGCTTCGTTATATCATGTGTTTAAATGTAGTTACATAAAGACTGTACTTTTTCGACACCTTTTCTGTAGATTGTAGTCGAAAAAACAGGTCTTTTAACCCATTCGGGACCATAGGTGCATAAAAGCACCTTCATAAAGAGCTTACAAAATTTGTTTCTTGCACCAGTAAAAAAGAAAAGTAATATTTACTTTGTTTAATTAGAGCATTTTCATCATTATTTAAGTAAAGGCAACTTCTTTTAAAAAAAGTGGTACCAACGGAATAAAATGTGTGTAAAAGCCACCGGTCCCGAAAGGGTTAACAAACTAATTATGTAAACACAATTTTACTTTTTTTCTTTTCCCTTTCTAATACATTGATGTTACGTTGTTGCTGAAATAACAATTAAAATTTAATGTAAAAAAAAAAAAATAAGTCGATAATTTTAATAGTGAAAGTAGGCAACAATTATTAATTTTAATCTACTAATACCATGTACTCATTTAGTTTCATTTTGTTATTACATCGTTAATTATAGTCCAGATATGAATATATTTTTTTTTAATTTTTATTTATAATTTCCTTTTGTTCTTATTACAAGCGCGGCATAAAACCGCACAAGTGCGGCGTCTCAGCCTGAACGTACAGGTGACGCGCCGCAGTGTAATGTTTTAGAAAAAAATTGTTAAAAATATTAATAATTTGTTTTGATTTTTTTTTTGTCGCACTACACGGTTACATATATAACATTAAATTGCACAGCATGATTTTTTTTTATTTTATGTCTACCATGGGACTTTATAAACAAATTCAAAAAAATGTGCGGCATAAATCCCTGAATTACCCTATGCTAAATGTTATTTCAGTTAGAAGCATAGCACAGTTGAAAATTTCCAATCAGCCATTTATGCAAAAAAAAAACGAATGTTGTTGAGAACTTTTGTGGGGATGTATATGATCTATAAAATTTATTCCCACCAAGTAATATTTAAAATATACTTAATTTTAAAACGCACACCACAGCTAAAAACACTCTTCCAGCAATTATTGTTCGTTGGCTTCAATAGATCAATTATTGTGTATTTTCTTCTGTAGCCAATTTCTTTTGTGTGTCCGTGTAATTGCATGATAAATTCTATGCACACCCTATTCTGTAGTAAGATCCTTGTAGTACAACTTAGTGATATATATCAATTTCAGTACGTTTAAAGCAATGCAATATGATTTAAGTGGCAAATCGTGTACTACGAATCTGAACAATTATTTACTCACACAGCAGACAGATATGACATACAGACTGGGTAACTGAAATAAGTTCTACGGTAAGAATAAATCCAATTACTTGTTGTTTGTGTGTAATCTTTTATAAAAGATACATTTATACATATCTCTGATGGAATCCAACTTGTAAAAATTCGACTATTTTCATTTATCTATTAATAATGTTTAGATATTTAAGTTGTAACAAATGTTTAAATTTTAATACTAACACATAATTTTGTCAAATTTTTTGTGTTTTTTCAGTATATTATACCTGCTGATACGGAACGGGAAGTCATTTTTTCAAGTAGTTTATGAAGTTTATTCTTTAAGTTTTAAAATTTTAAACATCTAACGGTAAATTCATTAATAATTGTCGCAAAACAAATTTCAATAGGAGTCGTTTTTTAAGCATAACTCAAAAACTGCTTGACAAAGTAAACTGTAAAATGCCCGTGTGCAACTCATGCTATCTATAATTCATATATTTAAAACATATATTAGCCACTGAACATTTTTTATCTTTGTATTAACAGATAATATGAGAGGAGGACAAAATAAATCTATGTATTTTTTAACGTTTTCTGCCTTTCTTTTGTAAAATTGAGAACTAGGACTTTAACAATCCTAAGTATTTTACTCAGATAATGATTTCAATTTTCACATTTGAACTCTTTAACAAGAAAATTAACTTTTTTAATTGTCTAATTCGTTAATTGACTTCGTGCTAATTTTTGCTCCCACAGGTAAAAGAGTAGTCGGAAATTGTCCGTCAAACGTGGCAAGTTAGGTGTGTTCGTAAAATAACTAGATATTCAGATCTTGGTGCAATTGCTATGGCACTCTTCTGCAACTATGTATGAATAAAAAATTATTACGATTATATATACATAATAGGGGGCTCAGTCACGTGCGAACTACACCCAACAACCGCCGTTCAGGCTTCACAGCCTCGGAAAATATACGAACATGCCCTGTTCAAAATTATATTACCAGGTTACTGAAGATTGAATGATATTATAAGTATAACAGCGGCTATATTCTGCAATCGCGTTGCCATGCCTTTCCATTTGAATGGACATTTTGCGGTTACCATTGCCTCATTCATCTGTGTCAAATAAATTACGTCTGTTTTCCCGATTTATAAGTAAGATCAATTACTCATTTGAAAATTAGCTTGTATAAAATGATTAAGTTTAAAATGACGCTATCTTTCTGTGTTTTATAATGACGCTATGAAAAATATTCTTCTTTTAGGTTAGAGGTTAAACATCTACGTTTTCTTGGGGATAGCTTTCAGATCCACGTTTTCAAAGAATCGTGTTTTGAGATTTTACGCTTATATTTTATGTCTTGATCGGTTTTAGATATTTCAAGAACAGATATAGCTTATTCATGAATTCATTTGTCTATTTTAATAAGCTATCATGAATATTTGCAATTTAATTTAAGGGGTCTTGTACCTTTTGAACGCGTCGAAAATTAACGAAAAACTTCAAAGTTTGAATTCGTCTATCTACAAAATCTTTTTATGTATAAACATGAAATTTTGGACATTGATTAAACAGATTGTGCTTTGTAATATACTACCAACAGAAATTTATTAACCCTTTACAGAATTTGTGTATTGTTGAAATCAAAATAGCTCTTTTTTTTACCCCATAAGTCATTGCGCGCATGATATCTTGAGAAAGTATGTATGGATTGTCATGAAATTTGGTAAATATACTAAACAAATATGCGTGTTTAAAATGATCTACTTTTAAGTATTTACAATGGTAATATTTTTAGTAATAACTATATTTATTCATTAAAAATACAAAATTTTTATTTATTTATTTATTTTTTTTACGAAAATATTTTTTTTATATAGTTAATGAAATAATTTTAGACTAAGAGTAAGTCATTTTAAACACACATATATGTTTAGTATCTTTACCGAATTTCATGCCAATCCATAAATACTTTCTCAAGATATCATGCGCACAATGAGGTAAAAGAGCTATTTTGATTTCAACAATACAGAAATTCTGTAACGGGTTAATAAATTTCTAATGGTAGCATATTACAAAGCACAATCTGTTTAATCAATATAAAATATTTCATGTTTATACATAAAAAGACTTTGAAGATAGACTAATCCAAACTTTGAAGATTTTCATTAATTTTCGACGCGTTTAAAAGGTACAAGACCCCTTAACAATATATGTTGTTTGTATGATTCTACTTGATTATCCCGTCTAACAAAAAACTATTGCCAAACTATAAGATTAAACTCAAATAATGGACGATCGTAAATGTCATTCGCTTGACATTAAACGCGATACACGTGTTTGCTAACTCATCAAGTGATTTTTAAACTCGAAAACTTTCATATTTTAGGAGAAATAGCCTTTAAACTTAATCAATCGTTTAATCATATGTTTCATAAAATCGTTTCATAAATTCGTTTCATTAGGATTTTATATGTATACTGTAGATATTAAATTCAGTAATTCGGAAATAATAAGACTCCATCTGAAATAGGACGTAATCATCATGGCAAATTAGAATCGTTCACTATCATGGAATATCACTGAGTAAGTACGTATGATAGGATTTAATAGAATGAAGAAAACTTTTATTAATATCTTTTTAAGTTTTCATTCGATTTTCACAAAATTTGAAATGTCTGGAAAAAAATTATGCAATGATTACTCATATTAAAATTCAAGAGATTTGTTTCGGTAGTTTTTGCACTGTTATATGCGGACAGACGGTCAGGCAAACTGACTGACCAGACGACGACTATATGTGCTACTTATTTATATAATTACAAACGCACCTAAAAAGTTAAAACGTTCTAAAATCTATCGAAATATGTGTCAAGTGATTTGTGTTTTTGTGTTTCACAACGTTTCATATTTTATGTGATGTGATTAATTTTCTCTTTTTACTATATTCTATAAAGATAGAAAAAAAAAGTATTGGAATATTGAAAATATTCGAATTCCGATTTTTTGATTTATTTAATCATTTTGGGATGTCCTGAACACGATATTTTTAATAAATTATTGTCTGTCTATCAGTCTGCGTGTGACATAATTGTTGTGGCCACTTTGTATCCAGAGCTATTGCATGGAATTTTATCATATTTTGGATTAAGTTAAACCTAGACATAATTTGGTTCTTATTAGGTTTGTGTCTATATTCTCCAATAGGTAACGTTGCTGTACCATATATTCACGATTTCTGCGATAGCTAAATCTAAAATCATGCAGTTTTATAAAACTGTACATTAGGTAAAAATATACGAGTGCATATAATATGTGTGGTGGATTGAAAAAGTAACACATAAATATTTGTATACTTTTGAAGAGCGCACGCCTCCGAATAGCGGCCTAATTTCGATGTCCCGCGGTTTCATCTATTAAAAAGTTTTACAGTACATAAATTGTATTAGTATAAATATATACTTATTGTTTTTAATCGTATGTTACTCTAAAAGTTCAAAACATCGATTATAATCAGTACAATATTGAAAGAGATTCAAAATATCAGCGTTGCGAAAATTTAACAACAAATTTGGAGCGTCTAAAATCGGGGGCGGGACGAAATAGTTTGCCCATGCTATAATTAGGTTCTACTTCTGTAACAATTCTGGTCTTTCTAATTAATATTGATTACTTATTTAATATTTAATGATAATTGATTTAATATTTTTCTAATTATTGGAGGATTCAGCGTCGACAAAATATGGCTAGGGAGATTCAGCGTTATCGAACATGGCCAAATATAATGCGGAAATAGAAAATAAATCGTCAAAGATGGCCGCTCTACAGATGTTTGAAGTGTCTTAAATTAAGAAGCATACAGGTGTCTTAAAAATTAAGACACTTTAAAGTGTCGGAAAATTAAACACTTAGATTCAGACATTTAAGCGTCTGAATTTAAGACATTTCAGTTTACAGTGCAAATAAATTAAATTTCCTTATTTTTAATTACATGTGAGATTATTTTATTATTGTAATGTGAGGAGGTGAAATAAAGGTTTATTAGTATTATACAAACACAAATAAGGTTCGAAATAAGCAAGTATTACATGTGTATAGTTCGTAAATTTTTCGAATTATTGTTGCATTACATAAAGCGCAGAAACGTAGAAAATGAAAAAAAAAATAAGATATATGTGTTTATGCTGTAAAGACCGTACAAAACCAATCACAAAAGCAATTATCCACGGAAAAAAAAAAAAAAAAAAAAAAAAAAAACATGTTTAGAAAATTGAATTCTGGACTTAAAAAAGGAGGACGTACACAAGTACGGCCTGCTATTGTAATAGGAGATTTCATGACGTAAGCAGGTACGTTGTGGTGCTTAAGGAGTTAATTTTGACTTTACATGAAATTATACGGTCATAAGGAACGATTTAGCTATGCGTATATATTAATCTACACATTCATATTGAATTTCAAGTGTTAATAACTTACTGGACATAATATCTTGTGCATTGTTCGCGAAGTCAATTTGCGGTTACAAAGCATTCGATGGGTACCTAGATGTCTAAACAGCCATATAATACCATATAATATATGTGCAGGAATTTGGACCATTCGATTAGCTTAGCATGCAATTTCACAGCTTAAAGGATAAAAACTTTTGTGGAAAGTGTATCTTGATTATTTGGAATGCGTAGGTCGCGTAGATTCCAGTCGTTTAATTATTAGAAATATATGGATAAGGTATGTAGATTTAAATGTATATAGGGTGGCACACCCAACGGTGTCCAATGGCTAATTTCTAATCCGTTAGTCATAGACATATAGTTTCAGCTACAAAAGTGTTTTAAATGAAGTAAAAATTTATTTAAAAAGTCATTTGATCAATAAAAAACTTTCGAAATTGCACTTTTTATACAATCCCCCGGCCTTACAAGTGATGTTTAGTAAAAATATCCTGTTACGCTAACAAGTAAGACAAAAAAAAGTTTCATTCATCTAAACCCTAAAATGGACCAAGTTATGAGACTTTGAATCGCATGATTTATGTAAATTTTAAGCATCTGAACAGGGTGAGTTGGACCATGCTTCGTGGGATCGTACACAAAGTACTTAAAGTATTAGAAGGATTTTATTCGCGTTTACATTTCTGCATTGCAGACGAAGGCAGTTATAATAGTAGAAAAATGAGGATATTTTTGTCATATCTCTTAGCGTAATATGATATTTTTACTAAATATAACTTATAACAATGGGGAGGGTAAAAAATTTTAAATTTCATATATTTTTAAAGAAATGAGTTTATTGACCAAAATCGCTTTCTAAATACTTATTTACCTCATTTAAAAGATTTTTTTAAATTAGAACTGTATGTCATTTTCAAATTGGTTAGGATTTAGCCATCAGACAATGGACAGCCTGTATAATGTCTAAGTTAAAAGCATTTTAGTACTCCGATATCATAACAACAGTGAGCGCTTCTCCTCCTCGAACTCTTTAAATACAGAAATTAACTACAAAATTTTAAAATTCAAAACACCTAATTGCTTTTGTATAGCTAAATAGATTAAAGAAGAAAGATTTTAAAAAGTTAAGTTTGATGCAATTTTACATGTTATATGGAGCATTTGTACAATGTGCGACATGACAGATCCATTTCAAGATGAGAATTTGGGTACTTTTCCAATATGCCTTGGCAAAATAAACAAAATAGCCTTGGCAAAAAAAAAAAAAAAAAAAAATGCAATTGAACAAATTTTAACGATCAATTGGAAAATAATTTTTCAAAGACTAAAATTTAAGACATAAAAATCGCACGGAGTTGATCCTACATTACGTATGCCATGAATTAATCATTAATAGAATTATTACACGTAAAAATTGCAAGCGGCAAAAATCACCTGCGACTCATCAAATTTCCTGAAACTTACGTATTATCCAGCTGAAACCTACGTATTATCCAAGCATTTCATTGGCTGATCGGGAAAAGGTTTTCCATCGACAGATTTCCAAGAAATCTGACGACCAATTTTAAATGAAATTTCATTCTTACACTTCTAAACATCCCATAATATTACTTTTTACACCATCGTATAGAGAAAAAATGTATTTTTAAATGCGATTTGTTTGAAAAAATCTTAGGAGCGGGAAGTAAATGTGACATTTTTTTTTCTGGTAACCTATTCACGGTTTCATATACACAAGCCTTTTTTCGTCAATATTTATAGGATTTACTAGGGGGCTCTGCTCCCTGCAAGTTAAGCTCGCCAACCCCCCGTTCAGACACTGTAAAATCTAAAAGCGCTAATCTGATCTGTTTTAAAAAGATTAGAGAAGATTGAATTATACTGAAAAAACATGTAGCGATTTCCCTGTAAACGGGTTTCCATTCAGTTCCCTTTGATTGCAAAAATTTAAGTAGAATATGTTGCTGTTAAGACATCCAATGGTTGTTTTCGTGTGTGGTTAAACAAGATCAGTTAAACATTTGAAAAGAAGCTAAAATAAAATGAATTAAGTAAACAGAGTCTTTGTCTCTCGGTATTTTTTAACAGCGTTATAAATCGATTGACATAATACAATTACTAAAATTTGCTGCTTTAACCCCTTCAAGGGCGGTGGTTCATTTTTTGAGCACTTAATTTTAATTCTTAAATGCCACATTAGCACCAGAATATTGGGATGAAAATTTCCCTTTTATTAAGTAAGTGAATAAAAGCATTTTTGTATTTCGAAATTTGTTTCCAAATTCTGGTGCCATTCACTAATTTCAAGATTTTACGAATAGAAGTGCCTTGTCCGTGAAAGGGTTAAACGCATATAAATGTATTTATTATTTTAAAGTTTCCTTTCCCTTTTAATATTCACGTGTAAATACAATTTTCAAGACATAATTTTCAACATTTTCCTGCTTTTAACACGCACTCATTTAATAGTAATTTTAAAGTCTTTTTTTCTGTTTTTAATAGTCACGTGAAAATAAATTTTTAATCGTTAGGAAATATTATACTTAGCGCTGTTTTTAAATTTGAAAACAATCTCTATAATAATAGCCTAAGTCATGTGACTATCATCAACAGCTCCAGGAGGATCCCTTCGCTTTTTATATTCCAGGCGGCCATTTTGGTACTTTAATGTTAGCCAGCCACAGGTGTGATAAGTCGCCGAATATTATTCTATCGCCATTATTTCGTTTATATTATAATAGTCCAAGTCATGTAACTGCCATAAACAACGGGCTGACTCCTTCCCTTTTCATAAGAAAGGTTTCCATTTTGATTAAAGAATCAAAATTATTATTTCGAATAAAACTACATAAAAGTTGCCATGATCACAAAGAATTCCTGGTAATTTTATGTTAGGCGGGTGAAAATCTCGCCAATAGCTTTTTTTTTTAACTCGCCAGTTAGCATTTTTTTATTTTTCGAGTGGTAAATTAAAACGGTGCTACTTGGTTATCCCATAGAACAAAAATCTGTCCCCAAACTGCAAGATTAAATGCCAATAATGGTTGATCGTCAATGTCACATTCACTTGACTTTAAGGAAGTTACACATGTTCACGCCATCAAGTGATTTTTATTTCGACGTTTTATTTGTATTTTTATTAATGTTGTACTAATTTATTTGTTCTTTTGTTATTTGAAAAAAAAAAAATATGTCAATTTGTATTATTTGGCTATTTATATAATTTGGCGAAATTGGTCGGCGTGAGATGTAATAACATTAAAACGTTGCTTTGAAGTGGAAATTAAATCTCATGATGTGTTGCATTGTCACATACGCACCGGGTTTGGCGTGATTTTTTTTACGACAATTTGGCGAAAACCTCGTTTTCAAATACCGGTTACATATTTATTTTTAAATTATTTTCTGTTATTTTTTAAATGAAATAACAATAAATAAAAAAAATAATAATAACTATAGAGCAAAACATTTTAAAACATTTTGTGTAAATGAAAAGAAAATAAATTCAAATAAACATTTATTAATAAATAAGCAACAATAGCCTGGTTACCATGTCAAGCAAAATAACGCCATTTTGGCGCCAATTAGGTGCCCTGTTGCGTATATGACATCTGTGTCTAATATTTTTCTTTTCGTCTCGTTAAAAAAAATAAAAATAAATTAAAGCCATTTATTTTAAAGGTTTCAATTTTAAATGAAAGTTTTGTATTAATTAAAATTATAATGAAATACAAATTGAATTCTGAATAAAAGTAACATGATGCATTTCTTAGCATACATTTAAGGGAGGCCAAACCCGTCGCCAAATTAATTAAATTAACCTTTTCTAAAATATGAAAAAAAAAATATCTGTTATGTTTAAAATTTGAGTTGCCATCATTAGAAAAAAAAGTATTTAAAATTAGAAAAAAATTAATATTTCGAAAACTAATTCTAATTTTAAAATTCTAATACTACTTTTGAGATCTGTGGATCAATACGGATTTTTGGTGTTAATTCCATCGCAAAGTATTTCATATTTTAGGAGAAATCGCCGTGAAACGTAATCAGTTGTTTAATCAGTCGTTTCATAGAATCGTTACATAAATTCGTTTCAATTCGATTCATTAGGATTTTATATATATACGGTATATTTATTATAAGGACCCATTTTGCTATTTCTATATGCAGACTAGTGTGAATTGCATATAAAAAAATAATATATTTATATACGAATTATGTGTTTATACATTTATAAATTCATATACAGGTATAAACAAGAAAAACACATTTGGTCTCTTTTCACAGCAGTTTATATTATTTGGAAACGAATCTTAGATTCTAAAGAGCGAATAACACCAACTTAAAAAGAAAATGCCAAGGGCCCTATACTGGAAAAATTCAGAAATTTAAACATTTTAGGTAGCTTTCATTAAAAAAACCTACCTATTGCAGCCGTTCGGAGGAAAGCGATTTCAAAAAATTTTGGTATATTTTCATCAATCATGACCCCCAGACCCCGAAACCACCCTCAGTTCAAAAGTTGATATATACATATATATATCCATATATCCATATATATATATATATATATATATTTATGTATATATGTATATCCTCCTGCACATGGTATCCAAGCACGATCAGATTAAGGTGAATAAACAGTTAAGTTAATACAGAAATTAAAACTATGGATTCAGTTAATTCATTTTGAAACACCGTGATAAAATGAAATAATATAATATAAATAGAAAATAATTACACTACTTAAAATACCTAAAAAACACTTTTAAATTGTTTAATTTCAATTTTACAATATTGCCAATATTCAGCGTTTAATACCACCTGTTGTAAAAAATTAAAATTATTACTTTAATAGAAGCTTTAAAAGACAAAATTGTTTAATGCTGCCATCTATTATATTATTTTAAAAACAATTATTATTATCCAAATGTCACAATAAGAAAATAATAAAAGCAAATAAAATTAAAATATATCATCTGCATTACCACACTAATCCTAATATATAAATAATAATGTACTATATATGAATATTAAAAAAAATTAAATAAATTAAACGTTAATAAAATGCTTTCAATATATTCTATTACCAAACCCATTTAATCTGCACTGTGAAAGTAAATAATTTTATAACATTGATAATATATAGAATATAGCTATATGCTATAACTTAAAATAAATTATATATAATATAAATATAAAAACATTAAGAATTACTATTAAATTTAAAAAAGTAATAAATTAATAAAATGAACAGGGAGGAAGGGGGAAGGATGTTTATAGAATATTGTCAGATTCTAAAATTCCAAATAACCTAAAGATAAATGGATTATCTTCATATTAGCCAAAAAAAAAAAAAAAAAAAAAAAAAAAAAGCTAAAAAATATGATTGTGACAATCAAACACATTAAACCGATAATTAATCATGTAATACAAAGTTGAAAATAAAACAATATTAAAAAGTATAGAGGAATAATAATAAAAACCAATTACCCAATTTTAATACAAACAGTATAACATTAGTTATATCAAATGAACTTATATGCATATTAATCACTATAAAGATGGTATACTATTATTAATTAATATGACATTGTCCTGAGTAGACTAAAATTTAAAAACAAGTTAATTTTGAATTTGATTAAATGACCTAAATTTAATATGAATTGAAGTAAAAAAAAAAAAAAAAAAATCTCCAATTACATATAAAACATGAAATCAACATCCATATAAAATGCGTTATAGAAATGTAGTTATAATATAAAAGCCACATCATTTTATTTATTTATTTATTTATTTTTAATTAACCATTGCGTATTATCCAGACATATGTACATATATATGTATATATATATATATATATGTATATATATATATATGTATATATATATATATATATATATATATATATATATATATATATATATATATATAAATTGCTGTAGTCATATGTCTGAGGTATCTATACATAAAAAAAATATGAACAAAATCTGAGACATAAGGGCACATTGAATATTTTATTTTGGGTGATTTGACATGGAATGAGCCTTATGTGTTGGACCTTAATGCAAAGATTCCAGAGCAGTTTTTTTTTTTTTTTTTTTTCTTAATGGCTGAGTTATAGTATTTTGAATTTCTATGGTGGCTGACATTTTGAAACGACCTGATATTTGTCACACTGTAGCTGTCGTATTTATGAACCGATTTGTATGTAACTTCGTGTATACATAGTGCATACCAATGCCTCGACCGAGTTCGTTGGCCAGCATCATCCGCCATCTTGTTTCAAAACGGTGGCCATTGATTTTTTTTTTAATTTAAAAATTTGAAATGTGGTACCAAAAAATTGAGAATTTGAAAAATATTTTTTTCTTATGTGTTTGACCTTGATACTAAGATTCCGGAACATTTTTTTTTCGTCTATATCTAAAAAAATGGCTGAGTTATAGCATTTTGAATTTCTACTGTGACTGATATTTTGAAACGACCTGCTTTTTGTCACGCGATAACAGCCGTATATATGAACCAATTTGGATGTAACTTGGTGTGTACATAGTGCATACCAATGTCTCGATCGACGTCGTTGGCCAGCGTCATTCGCCATCTTGTTTCAAAAGGGAGGCCATTTAAAAAAAATTAAATTTAAAATTTAAAATGAGTTATCAAAAAATTGAAAAATGAAAAGGTTTTTTTTATGTGTTTGATCTTGATACAAAGATTGCGGAGCAGTTTTTTTTTCGTATATGTCTTAGAAAATGGTTGAATTATAGCACTTTGAATTTCTAGCATGGCTGACATTTTGAAAAAATCTGATATTTGTCACGTAATAACACGCGTATTTATTAAACTTTTTCGATGTAAGAAGGCATGTGCACTGTAAAAAAAAAATCTGTAAAGTTACTAAAGTTTTTCTAGGAAACTTGGATTCCTAGAACTTTTTATGTAACGGCAACAACAAAAATTCCTGTAACAGACGCACTTTTGCGCCGAAAGTCAAAAAATCTGTAAGATTACTAAAAAGTTTTTAGGAAACTGGGATGCCTAGAACTTTTCATGTAAGTGCAGCCAGGGCTACAGATAATATTTTAGTAAGACTACTGTAATTTTAGCAGATTCATTTGTAAAGATACAGATTTCTGTAGCTTTACAAAAACTAGTTTTGTAGATTTGCAGATTTTTTTGTACAGTTACAGATGAAAGTTTAGTAAGCATGTAACTTTGCATCTGTAGAACTACAGATTTTTTTTTTACAGTGTGGATAGTATATCGTAATGTCTCGACCAAGTTCGCTTGCCAGCTTCATCAGCCATCTTGTTTAAAAATGGAGGCCATTAAATGAAATAAAAAAAATTATATTTAAAGTGAGGTGCAAAAAAATTAGAAATTGGAAAAGGTTTCTTTCTTAAGTATTTGACCATGATATAAGGATTCCGGAGCATTTTTTGTTTTGTCTTTATTTTAAAAATGGCTCAGATATAGCAGTTTCAATTTCTAATGTGGGTGACATATTGAAAAATCTGATTTTTTGCCTGCGACAGCACTTGTATATATCAATCAATTCTGATGTCAGTGAGCATGTGCAGAGAAATTACCAAGCTCTCGACCAAGTTCCCTCGTTAACCTCATCCACCATGTTGTCTTAAAATGGCAGGCACTTCAAGATATCGCCGAATAATCGGTTTCCACTAAATTGAGCTTCGTGTGTTTGAATAATATGAGCTTGCTTTTCAAAAATAAGGAATATGAAAGCTACGTCTTCCTCCCGGCTTTGGCTGAAAGGACTGTTTTATTAATTGCTCTATACCAAGTTTGTGTGTTATTTAATTACTTCTACTTCTTTATATGGATTAAGGTTAATGAATCGTTAAATTTTAAATGTGATAACTCTATTTATGAACACCTTATTCATGTAGGGGAGACTAGGGAGGGTTTAGCCACTTTTTACATAATGATTTTTTATTTTTTTAAATATTGAACGTAGAATAATGTTTTATATATCATTTTATACTTTATACAATCAGTTATCAAAATAAAATCGCTACATAAGTGTAACATATAAGAAATATGAAAAATTATTGATTTTATTCATGAAAAAGGGTCAAGGCTCCCCACATATGGGAGGGTTGACCCACTATATGGGGGGGGGGGGGAAGCACTATATGTGGGGTTGATCCACTGTATGGGAGGCTTGACCCACTTTATTTTATGTTGTGCTATTTGTGAGGAGAAATAAAATTAATTTAAAAAAGCAAAATAACTTTATTCCACATGCTTTTATTATTATAAAAATATTTTTTAAAATATCAGGCTTAAACAAACCTGTCAAGGCGCAATCGCAAGTCAGAGGAGAAAAATTTTGTTTTAAACAGGATTTTGTCTGAGAGGTATAACTGTACAGCAGGGAAAATGAAATTTTAATATTTAAGGCAGTGTTGTGTTAGAGACATGTTCCATTTTCATAGTGTTATTATGTCCGGATTTAGGAGCCACTGTCCCGCTTTTTTTTATACCCTTGTTCTATTTTTTGTGACACTCGATCTGAAAAATCTAGTTGTCACATAGTTTGGCTTCATCTCACTGTGTTCACCCTGGTGAAATTTTTCTACATACCTTCCTAAAGTTTATCGATGTTCTTTTGCAACCACATGGGCGATTAACTTATCATTAACATGATTTAATCCTTTAAGGGGCAAAGCACTTTCAGTACTAAAATGTTGAAATAAATGACCGGCACCGGAATTTATGAGCAAATTTATTTGGAAATAGGAAAAAGGCTATATTTCACATACATGTTAAACGAAAAGATTTTAGCAAAATTCTGATGTCTTTCGGAATTAAAATTAAGTGGTTTTATAAACATATTACTGCCCCTCAAAGGGTTAAGACTGCTGCTTTCATCTTTTCTAGTCCTTTCTAGTCTTTCCCACTGTTTCTATTTACCTATTGTAAGCAAGATTTAAATGGAAAAACTGTTCCTATCAATTTTCCCATTTTCTAGCAATTTTTCCCATTTTTCTTAGTCAGTTTTAAACATTTTCTTTTCCATCACACCATTTTACTGAAGCTTTACAGAATAAATTTACATTTTTTTATGTATAACCATTAACTTTTCATTATACACAGTGTATAATAAAAATATTTCCAAAATCACCTAATTGAGGGAGCCTTGAGCATTTGGTCGACCCTCCTTCACATTGACTGCGTCAAGCCTCCCTATACAGACCTTATCTAAAGAATACCCCATTGTTACGTTAAGCCTAACTTGCTGTATAGTTTTTATCCCTGGAATGAAATCTCGATATTTCTGCATTATTTTAAACTTACTTACTCAAATTTCTGTGATATAATTTATTTGAAAAAGTTTACAAAAATATATCTAAAAAACAAAACTTTTAGGTTGAAAACGCCTCACATTTGATTTTTTACACACCTATTTCGATTATCTCTATGAAACGAAGACTGTTGTTTAAGCATTTCAGAAGCATTGGTTGACACCTATTGATAAAACTCTGAAATTCTTTTAAATATGAAAAATAATGAGTGGATTAAGCCTCCCGTATGGTCAACCCTCCTTAATCTCGCCTACATTAAAACTTAAATAAAAATAAGTGTATGTTTATGCAGTTTACAAATTTAATTAGAAACAAACTTGTTTCACATGACGGTCATCATTTTCAGACACCATCTGGAATCGCAAGATAGCATGTTCCACAGTTGGCCGCGGTGTGTTCTGAGAATTTCTAAGAACATATCAGGAAATGTTGTCATTAAGATCAGTTAAAGTTTATAAATAAAATTTTAAATCTATCACAAATGCATGCTAGACGAAAAATTCATTAAAAAGCACCCTCTAATGGCTAAATTTTGAATTTTTATTTCGCTCAAATAAGTTAGCATCACTTTCTTGTGTCTTTCAGAAAATTTCACAACTTCATGATCAATAGTTTCGTGTGTAGACAACTTTAAAAATGCGGTCTTTTAATTATGCACATTCTGTATGCATATTACTTCTAAAAATTCCCGCTATGTACTTCATCAATCTTCATTAATACGAATTAAATATTTTTCCTTCGTAGCATTGTAAATATTTTCCAATATTTTGCAATAGTTTCGTGTGTAGACTACTTCAAAAATGCGGTCTTTTAATTATGGACATTCTGTATGCATATTACTTCTAAAAATTTCCTCTATGTACTTCATCAATCTTCATTAATACGAATTAAATATTTTTTATTCATAGCATTGTAAATATTTTTCAATATTTTGCAATAGTTTCGTGTGTAGACAACTTTAAAAATGCGGTCCTTTAATTATGGACATTCTGTATGCATATTACTTCTAAAAATTTCCTCTATGTACAGTCGTGGAAACAAAAAGTAAACACCCCCTACTAACTCCTCAACAAAAAATCGTAGAAGAAAGTTATTGGTACCGAACGATTGGAAATAAAGTCTACTTTTTAAATGATATAGATCAAATTTGCTTAGGGGGTCATCTACATATTAAAACGAACCATAACATTGTTTTTTCCAATAGCAGTACACAATTCTGACAGTCAAAATGAACTCTACATCCTTCAATTAGCCTAAAAACGAATTTTTATGTAATTCGTACCATAAGTTTCTAAGAAATTAATTATTTTAAAACGAGCGTATTTTAAGGGCTGTATTCAAATTGAAGTTCGGAACTCGATTGTTAACCGAGAGAGCCCCCATCTTGATCAAGGCACCTTAAGAAGTCAATGAAGCCTGCTAGATTTCAGGACAGCAGAAGAAATTTCAAAATATCTAGTCGCTTCTATTATAGACGGCCCCTTAAACCCTCATTTTGCCGTTTTTTAAGCATAATTTGAAAACTATTTGGAAGAAAAATGTGAAATTTTGGATTTCCATAAAGCAGGACTTAATAAATCTAAATCCATCAAAAAAATGGTAGGTTGCAATTCATAATTTTTTCGAATATTAATTTCATAACTCATAATTCATGTCATAAAATTATAAAAATTGCAAATTCAGTGTATATATGTTTGGGTATATTAGTATTATTGCTATACAAAAAAATTAGCACATTAGGAGCATAATTTCTGGCGATATAAATAACAATATGAAAATGTAATTTAACATTAGAAGCACTAAATTTTGAATGTTTATAATTCAAAAACATATCATTCAAATGACTTGAAATTCGGTGTCTAAGCATAGTTTGAGCCGAAGATTTGAAATATCTCGTTAAAATTAGGTATTGTCATTAAAAAAATGAAGTTTGGATTCGTTTTAATATGTAAATGGCCCCTATGTAAATTTTATATACACCATTTAAAAGTAGACTTTATTTCCAATCGTTCGGTACCAGTAACTTTCTTCTACGATAATTTGTTCAGGAATTAGTAGGGGGGTGTTTACTTTTTTTTTTTCCACGACTGTACTTCATCAATCTTCATTAATACGAAATAATTATTTTTCATTCATAGGATTGAAAATATTTTCCATACGAAATTTCTATTTCAAGATAAAACTCTTTAAAACTAGAGCTTTACTTAACAGTTGGAGTCTAGATAAAGTAAATAATTACAGACAGAGTTTATTGATGAAATCTGGGTCAATTGACGTCAATTGAGTCTTCATTTCCATTTCTTAAGAAAATGTGAAGCTCTAATTAATTATCGTGCTTCCATTAAATGAGTTAAATTTTCTTTACCTTCAAAATAATTAATGTTTGACTTTAGTTACTGACTTAAAGTTGCAAACAAATTATAGCAGAATAATTGGAATCATTGGTTAGTTTTGATGAATGTTGAAAACATTAAATTCAGAAACATATAATGAACATATGTATAATTAGCAAAATGATTCATGAACATACGCTAAGATAAATTTTTCAGTGATTTCTATGTCTAATGTCTATGAAATTTCGATGCATTTTCTATGTTTAAATTTTGCTGAATTTGATTTTTGAATAGGAATATTTTGATAAAATTTTGTTTACATTAGAAACATCCAAGCTCAGTATTATCATATATTTTTAAACTTTGCTGTAACATCATAATGTTTTTGAAATACACTTTAAATATTAAATCTGACATTAAATTATAACCCGTTCGTCCCTTCCCTGCTCTAATTGTGGCATGTGTTTAGTAGAGCATCATTTCATTTTAACAATTATTTTTGTAAATATTAATATCTAATACTGATGATATATATCTATTCATTTATTATTATGACTTAAATTATGGTTCAGCCGTTCATAATAATAATAATTGGATGATAAACCCGGCCTTTCCTGTTACAGAATATAGGTGAAAATCTTTATTCTGGGCAGGTTCGTTATCTTGAATTTCCTGCGCCTACCTATAAATGCTGCTGAAATATCTTATAATTTTGCACCACCTCCTTTAACCCACTTACAAGAGAAACATCTTAAATCGCTGAAATACGTGTTTAATTTTTTTAATAAATTTGTTATCTTGGATTTCTCGTTCCTACCTATGACGACTCCTGAGATGGCCAAATATACTAAATATTTGTCCTCTCCCCTTTAAACCCCCTTAGGGTGGGAGTTTCTAAAATTGCTCAAATACATCTTTCACTATTTTTTAGTAGATATATTTTCGGTAACTTCACGTACCTACCTAAAATATCAGCTGAGATAGTGCCAAATTTTCTAAAGTTTTAAACCCATTTAACCCCTTTTGGAAAAGATTTTTAAAATTGCTGAAATGCGTGTTTAATTATTTTTTTAGTAGATTTATTTTCTGGAATTTCACTCGCCTACATAAAACGGCTGCTGAGATATGTCAAATGCTCTAAAATTGTTTACCCCCCCCCCCCCCTTTACCCCTATAGGGGAGATTTCTAAAATTGCTAGAATACAATGTTTAATTATTTGTTTAGTAGATTTAGGTTATGGAATTTCACACTGCTACCTAAAACGGCTGCTGAGATAGACCAGATGTTGTATAAATTTATACCCCCCGCCCCTCTAATTCCCTTGTGGTGGAAATTTTCAAAGATCCTTTCTTAGTGCACGCTTATGTCATAAGAAGAATTTTCTTCACTAATGTTTATGTTTATAGGTTCAGTAGTTAGGACTGTACGTTGATTATCAGTTAGTCAGGACAAACTTTTTTATAAATAGTATATAGTTTATATTACAAACTAATTTATCAATTTTCTTATTTGCTTGACTAAATTGTACCTTGCAGTGGTAGTTTCATAATAAAAAAATATTTTTCAGCATTTTTTCTTATAATCCATTAAAGAATAATTCAATTAATATTGCACAATTCCCTGGAAAAATTAAATTTAAAAAATCTCCAAAAACTTAAGGTATTATCATGCAGCAATGTATCTATAATAAATAAATTATCACTGCCCCATCCTGGTCATAAATAAAATATTCCGCAACATAACACTTCTCTGAATAATCACGACATATAATCAAGGGATTAGATGCAGGAACCTCTTACTTATAATTTGCTTGGTGTACTGGCCCCATGCACACTAAATTGAATGCGTGGGCACCACAAAACTCAGTTAATTTTCAAACGAGTTAATTTTCATTTTTTTTTTCATATTGTCAAGCAGACATTCATAATTTCGATTCAATATTCCTTGTCGTCGATCATTTCAAAAACTCGATTTTTCATTTTTGCAATGCGACCTTTAGAATTTTTCGGGTTTCAAACCCTATGCTTAAATCATTTACCACTAGACTTAAAAAAAAAAAGAAAAAAACACAACAAAATAAAAACATTTGTTCATTATATTTGCAAGTGGTCAACATTTTACATATTATAAATTATTTAAAAAGAACCCCCGCATGGATTTTAATTTAAGATTATAACATTATGACAACAGCACTTATAATCAATAGATATTTCTCAAGGACATGATTTTTGTCAGTTTTATATATATATATATATGACGGCTTTAGCAGCTATCACTATGTGGAATTTGATCGCTATTGGATGAACAGTTTAGTAGAAGTAGTGTCAATCTGGAAACCATTGGACTTGATGCTTAAGATCTGCACTTGTTCTGCTATACTTAAATTATGTCTTGTGCTTTTCTTGTTTAAAATACCTCATCCGTAATGCAAACAAAAAAGAATTCACGAGAGATGATATAAATTCAACTTTCGGTGTCAGGAACAGTTAAATTCGGAGGTGGGTTTTTGAATCAGATTAAATAGGCATATCCAGATAGACCTGAACTAGCCTCATTTAGTGGAGAGTTCACATGCCTAGTAAAACAAGCATCCAGGAAAATGCGGCTTCTGCATACATTTCAGTTGTATTTAATGACCTTAGCCCTATGGAAATGTGGAAAATGATCAGTTTGTATTATGTGGTCTGCAATTTTACGTTTAGGTCGTCTGGCCAATCCAATTTGCTGGTCAAAGACTTACATTTATGGCTGTTGGAAGAGTAGAAGGGAGTCTACCTAACAGAACTGATTTTGAAGTGGTATGATACAGTAAAATGTACACGGTGCATCAGTGCTGACTTATTTAATGTTTTAATGTATCAGTACTGCATTAGAATAGTTGACAGTGCAAAACTGCCAAATGTGTAAAACGAACTTGATTACAGATTAGGTGTTTGTCATCTTACGAAAGGTGCGCACACTGTGCATTTGTAATTAAATAAAAAGATTTGGAAGTTTCTTCTTTATGTTCATATATCAGTTATTATAATATGTATTACAGTTTTGAAAAAAAAAAAATCCGTATCATTCATGTATGGTAACCCTGTATATAGATGGCGTGGTTCGCCCAGGAATGTTTACCTACACTTTCCTATACTTGGATTTTATATAAGTAGATTTACATTGTACAGCATTCATCATTATTCAGTTCCTTTCTGTTTTTAACACTTTCCAAAATAAGTTGAAAAGTGTTATGCATTCGTCTGTTAGGCCGTCTGTCCACGCTCTAACTTCTGTAAATATACTCGGATTTTTATGCAATTTCTAAACCTTATTTAAGATAACCTAACCATGCTTGGTGTTGGATATGAAGTATGTGGGATTAATACTTCATTTACAGGGTCATCCAAAAGAATTCCATTACATTATGGTATATGGGGGAAAATCATTTGCAGAGTATTTTAATGACATTACGCTATTTCAAATGCATTTAAACTGATATAAATCACTGAATTTCACTACAATATGATTACGATTGAATAAGGTATTCATAGCATTTGTCGTTCATTTACAGGGTCATACAAAAGAAATCGTTTACAGCACTGTCTTTAATAAGTAATAATTGCTGGAACTACGTTTTTAATTTCAGCATGCGTTTTTATATTTAACTGTTTTTTTTTATCGTTGTATATAAATTATATACCTCATATACAGGGCTACTCAAAAGAACTCGCGTATCATTCTCCTTATTAGTAGAAATTGCTGAAGAGGAATTTTCAACTAAAGTATATATGTATTTCTTAAGAGAAATAAATTTTGGCATGCAAGTAGTTAAAAGATACAAATCTATATATCATATACAGTACTGCTCAAAGAATTCGGATTATTTTCCGATTGTAGATGGAAGCAGATGAAATTGAGTTTTAAGTATGTTATGCGTTTCCATGTGGTTGAATTAGACACAATACTTTAACTTTGAAGTTTTGTTATATTAGCCTGAATGAGTTGGGAAATGTTTCATAATCTATGCTTGACGCATGATTTTCCCTTCATTTTTTCATATTACACAGAAAAATATATCATATTGTAATACATTTTTCTAAAAATTCTATAAAAACCAACGAACATAAAGTAAAACAAGTTCACTGCGTATAAAGTAAAGAAATAATCTCATATTTAATTTGATTTCGTCTTCACATTACATACATTTGAATACATGCATAGTAATATAGAATTTGTCGCAAATGTTTCTATTCTTTATGTTAAATTTGACGTTCTGCATTATTTTTTGAGAAGTTAGATAAGTGTTACTTCGTATCTATGTACAAAATTACGAATTTATTAAAATTTTACCTGCCAAAACGTTTCTCGTAAATTTTTGAAGCTACATTAGAAGATTTACATAACCATTTAATAATTTTTTGAAGGATTTCAGAAGGATTAAGGATTTACAAGGATTCATTAAATTTGAATTTATAGGGATATTGTGGAATATTTATAACCTCACTCAAATATTTTATTTAAAAAAATTTTAATAGTAATTTGTAGAATTAGGAAATGCACAAATACAATGTTCTTACAATAGAAATATTGAAATATTTCCGAATTGAAAAATTCTCCCTGCCCCCCCAAAACGACAACAGAGCTATAAAGATGCATAATCAAAATAAATTGTCATTTTAATAATACTCTTGTTTTGTGTAACCAATAATGCTTTTGTAACAAAATAAAGTGATGCATCTATAACTCATTCTGAACTTTATTACTACTAATCGATGTATTAAATAAATTTTATAACAACTTATTTTAATGGTACTTATAAGCACCGTCAGTAAATAAAGGGTTAATGGATGAAGAGATTAAGTGCCGTTGATCTGGAATTGTATATAATTTGTATCTCGCCATAAAAGACATTTCTGAAAAATTAGTGCTATGATATAAAAATTTAAAACAGCATGTTAAAATATAGTTTATGTAAAACTTTTAGACCAAATGTTATCCGTTTAAATTAATAATCGATACGCCACAGCTGATTTTTTTGTATATATATATATATATATGTTTTAAGGCTTCTAACAGAAATCTTAAACGAAATTCTGTTAATTGCAATAAAGCAAAGTTATAATAACGATGCGTGGAAGATTAACTATTAGACTTTTAAATAGATTTGCAGATGCAGATAAATAAAACAAACGAGGGTCGATCCAGAAATAAGGTTACCATGAAATTTACAAATAGACAACATTGTTTATTCTCAAAGAAATTTACATCATTGGAAAGAAGAAAGTTTACTCATTTTCTCTACATAATCGACACCTTTTTCTACTCATTTTCGTAGACGGTACTCCAATTTCTGTATCCCATGCCGTAGAACTCTGCCGCCAACCTGTTGAGGAAGCGTTTCACCTCTTATTTGACATCATCGTCTCTCCAGAAGCGTTGGCCACCCAAGTGCTCCTTTAACTTGGGGAACAAGTGATAATCACTAGGTACGAGGTCCGATAACCGCCATCTCGATAACTGCCTCCGAAACTGATGGTCTTCCACTCCATTCTTCATCGTGGACTTCCTTCCGACCGGTACTAAATTCCCTGCACCCCTTTCGGACGTGTAGAACAGACATATACTTCTCGCCATACACCTCTGTCAACTGACGACGAATATCCACGGGTGGAGTCCATTTGGTGTACAAAAAGCGAATTACGGGACGAATCTCGCACTTGGCGGGATCAACAATGGGAACCACAATCTCAGACGGCTGCTGAGCCAAGAATGAGCGGCGCAGCGAAGCGTGGCCGCGGGGAGCGCCAGTGCGGGAACAGCCGCGCACAGTGCGTTTGTCGTATTTCGCCTCGCACCTTCCCGTGGGGCTGGAGCTCTTTGGGAATGTTATTTCTGGATCGACAATCGTATTTAATAAACATTTTTTTTTTTATTTAAATCAACAGAAATCTATATTCCGAAAATTTTTTTGGAAGATGGTTAGATGTAATGCTTAATTTATTATTAGTTTTGATTCATTTTACGCACATTTAAATTAATGTTATAAAAATTTTTAAATGATGTGTAATAATACAATTTATCTAAAAATGTATTTTAGTTTTTTTTTTTTTTTTTATTAAATAAAATGAAAAATATTTTTAGTGTATTTTGCAACGTAATCAGGAGAATTTAAAGTTTCTTTGAGAATGCTACAAATTATCCATATCTACTATTGTATTATTGTCACTGTGCAAAAAATTAATGCTTTCATTTATTAATTTTATTGATTATTAGTTGACCCTCCCAGCGGTTTCTGTGACCAAGCTAATAACTAGCCCCCCCCCCCCCCCTAAAATCAGTACTGAATAATTTTATAACAGAAACCTTTTGAAACAAACTTCATATTTGGGGAACCACTGCAGTCAACAGCATTCACCGGATATGGCGCGCGCATGCTTAATCGGATTTTGAAAAGAAAAAAAAATAAAAATAAAATAAAGAAATGAAAAATAATCTTTTTTTTTCCCCTTTAACTAAAATCTATTTGAGGAAAACTGCAAACGGTGCTGTCTGAAAACCGCATTAAAAAATCACGAAAATTTTAAAACTCGCTTTACGAATTATGAATAAACTTTTATCAAAATAGGTTACATTGGGTTAAAGGGCTCAAAACGTATTCCTTTTACTAATCCAGAAGAGTCGCAGGCGCAAGGCAAAAAATAGTCGGAAAAAGATCGCTAAAAGTTCAAAAATTGCAGAGGAATTGATTAATCGATTTTTTTTATAGAGTTTCATATTTACATCTATACTTCAATATAATAAATAAATAATCCAGATTTTAATACAATGCTTTTTAGGGTTTCGTTCATCTGACGAAACCCTATTCGTCTCGCTCCTCTGTCTGTCTGTCTGTCCGTCACAGAGCCCGTTCTCAGAAACTATATATGTTGGAGACTTGGAATTTTGTATACTTATAGCTGAACACCTCACATGAAACGACAAATCATAAAATTTTGAAAAAGTCTTATATCTAACCCCCTGGGCTCTAACTTGTGTATTTTAATTTTTTTGTTCTAACTGAGCCCATAATTAAGTTTAAGACTTGAAATTTTGCATACTTATAGTTGAACAACTCACATCAAACGAAAAATCCTAAAATCTTGATAAAGTCTTATATTTAACTATATGGGCTCCAACTTGTATATTTTAATCTTTTTGTTCTAACTGAGCCCCTAATTAAGTTGAAGACTTAAAATTTTGCATACTTATAGCTGAACATATCACATCAAACGACAAATCATAAATTTTTGAAAAAGTCTTACATTTAACCCTCTGGGCTCCAACTTGTGTATTTTAATCTTTTTGTTCTGAGCCCCTAATTAAGTTGAAGACTTAAACTTTTGCATACATATAGCTGAACACATCACATCAAACGACAAATCATAAAATTTTGAAAAAGTCTTATATTTAACCCTCTGGGCTCTAACTTGTGTATTTTAATCTTTTTGTTCTAACTGAGCCCTTAATTAAGTTAAAGACTTGAAATTCTGCATACTTATAGCTGAACACCTCACATTAAATGACAAATCATAAAATTTTGAGAAAGTCTTATATTTAACCTTCTGGGCTCTAACTTGTGTATTTTAAGCAATTTTTCTAATCTCCCCACATTGCATCCGGTGGGTACTTTTCTAACTTTTGCCGACACCACTTTGACTACTCTTTCATATTATGCACATAGCCTTACATATTTCAGTTCCACTTTTTACCGCCAGGGGGCGCCTACCGATCTCGGGTGCTATAGACCCGATCCCCTCGACTAATATTCCTACAGGTAGGTTGTAAAACGGAGTTTCGTTCGGATAGAGTTTTGTACAGAATAGAGTGCGCCCCCTGGTTGCGAAATGTGGAACTAACAGATTTCGCAAAAGTATAAAGTGTTTTGAAAGGAATATTAAACGAAACCCTCTGTGCGATATGTGATCACACTTACCCACTTGTTTTTATTTGATATGAAAATTTGATTTTGTATGAATTTTAATATTTAGTGAATATGTTTTATTTGCTAAAATGGTTTGGGTTGGCAAGAAACAAATTTCGGTTTTGTGATTATGAAAGAAAATTCATTTTTTTTAAGAGAAGGAATAAACTTTAATCAATTATATATTTTTCATTTTGTTCAAGGATATTTTGCCATCTTTCTTCCAGCTGCATGATTCCGTATTTATAGAACTTCTGGTCCTTATCAGACAAAAACTGATCCAAGAACGATTTAATGTCATCGTCATTTGTGAAATTTTTTTTAAAGATTCAAAGAAGTCTGCAAACTTCGAAATAAATAGTAATCAGATGGAGACAGGTCAGGGCTGTAGGGGGGGAGGATTGCAACATCACTCCCAAGCAAGGTCTAATAATTTCGCACGAGTTACCAAAGATATGTGAGGCCGTGCATTATTGTAGTGGAAGATAATTCCTTTACGATTTGCCAATGCTTTCACGATTGGCCACTTTTCTTTGATTACTTCATCCAGTTTCATTAGTTGTTGACAGTAAATATCTTAATTAATTGTCTGGTTCCTTGGAAGCGGCTCGAAATACACAACACCTTTGTAATCCCACCAAATTGGCCGCATGATCTTTTATTGATGCAATTCAGCTTTCGATGCGTTTTGTGCTGGTTCATAATGCTGGGACCATGATAGTTTTTGAATGATGTTACTGTAGGTAACCCACTTTACATCACCAGTGATGATTCTTTTCAAGTAAGGATCATTTATATTGCACTTAAGATGCATATCGCAAATATTGATTCGTTGTATTAAGTGAATACCTTTCTTTTCAAGGGGAACACAAATATCGAGCTTCTTAATGAATCGAAGACTTTTTAAGTGATTATCAATGGTTCTGTGCGATACGTTTAACCTCTCTGTAATCTCTCGAACAGTTATATGACGATCCCTTTTAATAATGACATAGATTTGGTCATCACAAACTTTAGTCGGTGAACGGAATTTTTTAAACCAATTCAGACATGTGCGCTCTGTTATGTAATCAACACCATAAACTTCACATATCTCTTTATGAGCCTCTGCAGCTTTCTTTCCTTTACGGAATTAAAAAAGTAAAATATGCCGAAAATGTTCCTTTTTGCACTCCATGTTAAAATTGCTACTCAACTAACAGGTGCAAACAAAATCACACTGAAAAAAAAAAGAAGTTTCTGAAGCAACTTCAATCTCACTGTTATGTCACAAAATGCCAAGAACAATGCTGACAGCATTCATAGAAAAAAAAATTACATACACTCTCTATGTGTAAAAAACGAAATTACTTTCTTACCAATCTTCCATTAACTCCATTGCCAAACTTCCAGTTTTACTAAGAAAGAGATGACAGTTTTTGCGAAAAAGTTTTTGACAAAATTTTATACAACCTTGAAATATTATCATTTTCCTACAAAATGTTAAATTATTATTTCCCTCTTACTATTAATCACAATTTACATCCTTAATATCATAAATATCAGGCACAATATATCATTCTCTAATACACTAAATGTTTTATACCGCCGCAAATATCCATTTTCGTAACACACAATTAACCTAAAATTTTGAAAATTCAGACATCACATTTAAAGAGATTTTGATAAATTAGGTTTTATTGTAAATAATAAAAAGACAGGATTTAACGATGCAATCATTAACTCGATAAACTGACCAATTAGATGTTAGAGTTGAGATAATTCATTTTAAAGAATTAGACATTGATGACAGCGTGAAATACATTGCTAAAGTAGTAAATTTATTATATTGTTAATGTCTGACAACCAAGGCTTTAAATTTATTAGATTATTTTAGCAATACAAGAATGTTAGCACTTTATAAAAAAAATATATATATATATTAGTATTTCTTAATATTACAGACACACAGACGGACAGACAGACGGACAGATCAGACGACGACTATAGCTACGTATTTATATACTTACGAATGCACCTAAAAAAGCGTGAAGTAATATTTCGACAGTCAGTGTTGTTGGATTATCTGAAATCGTTAATATTTGAAAAAAAAATAATATCAAATATATTAAATATATTGAGTTTTAATAAATGGTAGAAACGTAAGAAAAAAATTTATTCTTAGGGGTTTTTTTTTTTTTTTTAATAAGAAATCATTTCACTAATAAATTACCATTAACGACCAGCAGCCACAAACGTGTTATGTTAATTTTTTGTGAAGTTTTAGCTCACAGGCTATCAAAGAATAAGAGCTAATGTGCCCGCAAGTTCTGTATGTACGTACGTAGATACATACATAATTAACGCGAAAACTCTTGATAGAAAAATCCGATTTGCTTCAATTTTTTTATCTAGGTTCATTCTGATAAGGCGCTTCCCTGATTAGTTTTGGGGACTCGTTGGTTATTTACAAAGGGGGATACATGGGGCTATTCCCTCCTTAATTTGATGGATGGGTTTTAAATACAGAATTATCAGATTTGCGTCAAATTTGGTATACTGGTTAATTCTGATAATGCACTACCCTGATTAGATTTGGAGGTTCATCGGTTAAGTATAAAGGAGTTAATGGCCGCCATTTTGTTTCAAAATGGCGGCCTTTTAAAAAAATTTTTTAAATTTAAAATTTAAAATGAGATACCAAAAATTTGGAAAATGAAAAAGATTTTTATCGTATGCGTTTGACCTTAATACAAAGATTCCGGAACAGTTTTTGTTTTGTCTATATCTAAAAAATGGCTGAGTTATAGCATTTTGAATTTCTATTGTGGCTGACATTTTAAAACGACCTGATATTTGTCACGCGATAACAGGCGTATTTATGAACCGATTTGAATGTAACTTGGTCTGTACATAGTACATACAAATGTCTCGACCGAGTTCGGTGGCCACCTTCATTCGTCATCTTGTTTCAAAAGGGTTGCCATTTAAATAACAAATTAAATTTTAAATTTAAAATGAGGTATTAAAAAATTGGAAAATGAAAAAAAAAAAATTATGTGTTTGGCTTTGATACAAAGATTCCGGAGCAGTTTTTGTTTCTGAAAATTTGTTCTTTTGTTTATATCTTAAAAAATGGTTGAATTATAGCACTTTGAATTTCTAGCATGGCTAACATTTTGAAACGATCTTGTATTTGTCACGCGATAACACACGTATTCGCCTATTTCGATGTAAGAAGGCATGTGGATAGTATACATAAATATCTCGACCAAGTTCGCATGCCAGATTCATCAGCCATCTTGCTTCAAAATGGTGGACATTAAATTAAAAAAAAAATTATATTTAAAGTGAGTTGCCAAAAAATTAGAAATTGAAAAGGTTTCTTTCTTAAGTATATGACCTTGATATAAAGATTCAGGAGCATTTTTTGTTTGTCTTTATCTTAAAAAATGGCTCAGATATAGCAGTTTCAATTTCTAATGTGGGTGACATTTTGAAAAATTTAACTTTTTGCCTGCGACAGCACTTTTATATATCATTCGAATTCCGATGTGAGTGAGCATGTGCACAGCAATTACTAAGGTCTAGACCAAGTTCACTGGTTAGCCTCCTCCACCATGTTGTCTTAAAATGGCAGGCACTTTAAGAAATCGCCGAATTTGGCAGCCAAATATAAGTTACTTTAAAGAAAAGCAGCTTGGATAAAGCTGACTAATTTCACGAAATTCTCATTCATTATATTGGTAAAAATTAGTATTGAATCTCCTATATCCGGTTTCCACTAAATTGAGCTTCGTGTGTTTGAATAATATAAGTTGGCTTTTCTAAAATAAGCAATATGAAAGCTACCCCTTCCTCCCGGCACTGGCCGGAAGGACTTTTTGAAATAACAGTGTAGTACGCAATTAGTGTGAATAGCCAGTGAATTTAATGCAATCAGTTTAATTCGGCACTTTTATTTTTAAAATTGTTTTTCCTTTTATTTTTTTCTTTGAGTTCCGACTCGTATTAATATAAAATGAATAATCGTAAAGAGAAAAGTATTTTTTTTTTTTTCTCACCATAAAAAAGTCACCCCTGAAGAGGTTTATGATAGGATTCATTGTAACCATTTTTTTTTTTTTTTTTTTTTTTTTTTTTTAATCCTCACTAAAATTGAATTCCAAATATCATTGCATTAGAAAGGTACAACTTTTACAATATGCATTTTGACTATTTATTTTATTTTTACTGTGCTATTATTTTTATGGGACGATACCAAACACATAAATAATAGATTGAAATCATTTGCAACTGAAACTTTTGACAAAAAGCAATGAATAATTTAACTTATAAAGCAAAAACATGTCCATGAGTAATGCTGTTGTCATATCCACTGCAGTAACACCTAACCAATAAATTTAGCTTTTACTGCAATTTTCTTTAAACTTCCAAACATCCCATAATTTCAATTTTTGCATCATTAAATGAGAAAAAAATGTTCTTTTAAATGTAATTTGCTTGATAAATCTATCTTTTGAGTTTTTCTTTTTGAGTTTTGTGATTTTCAAATTAATTTTAAAGTGCGTTTTTTTATTATTATTTATATGATTAAAATAACTACAGAAAATGGACCTATTTGTACGTGGAAGTTTGTGATGTTTAGAATTTTTAAAAAATGCTGTAAAAGAGAAATTTATTAGTCATGTATTAAGACCGTCAATATGATGTCAGCGTTAGTAGTGGGGAAATGACAGTTCTGTCTCCACCGGGGGACTACTCAGAATAGGGGTAGCATTACTCACGAAAATGTTTTTGTAATATAATCGAAATTCGCTACTTTTTTATCAAAAGTTTCAGTTGAAGATAGATGCAGCATATTCTTTTAGGGATTTGAATGTTCTCATAAAATAAAACATACCGTGTTAAAAAAATATACCATCAAGACAGCATACTGTGAAAGTGATGTTTTTGTGTTGCAGCAATAACAATAAAAAAGTTGGCATTCGATTTGGTGAAAATGAAAATGTTTTTGTTAGGAAATATTCTTGCAGTTAAATTTTTAGCCAAATATAGAAGAAACGTTTGACCATAAAGTGACATCATTTTGAAGATATTTCTGCATTTTCTCTTGAAATAATAATTGTCAATTCGCAATTCCTATGCTAAAATATAAATGAGTGTTAAGTTAAATCACGATTCTTTTAAAACTTCACAATTGAAACAGGATAGAAAAAATAGCTGTTATAATTATTAAAATAACTATCATCATTAGCATACTAACTATTCTAATTACGACGGCTTAACTATTTTATAAAAATTTTTTAGAACAAAACGAATATTTTTAATTAATGTAATTTGTTAACGAGTGTGTGGGAAGATTTTTATTACAAAGGAATTTTAAAACTCCGAAAAAACATATAATACAAGCGTTTTTAAGCAACAGTCAATTTGTACTTTTTTCGAAAAAAAAAATAAAAATAAAAATAAAAACTTTCAAAAAGAAATAAAAGAACGTTACAGAAATTTTAAGAATGTTTTGCACAATATAATACAATTCATTTGAGCTTGTATAAAATCTCAGATTTCATTGTTAAATAAATTATTTTATTGTTTTTTATATTTTCATTCTGGTTTATTTTACTATTTATAAATATACGTTGTCACTCTACTTTAACACAGAGAAGATTATAATAATATTGATTGAGTTAAGATATTTATTTGCCCGCTTCAGAATTTAAAATAAATTATGCATAATATAAATACATACTGTTAGAGGAATTTTTCGTTGAATTGCTATTTTTTTCGCGTACGCACATTGGCACTTAAAATAATATTTAAAAAGTGCATACTCTTTAAATAATTTAAAATAATCATTTTCCTAATATAATATTTATTTCTTGAGAGTTTTTTCTTTTTATAAACTTTCTGGGAAATAAAACAACAGGCTGTTGCAACTATTAAACTTAACTGAAAAAATCATGACACTAAAAGTTAAAAAAAAATATATTTTTTTTTAATTTAGAAAACAAAATTTTATTGAAATATGTTTGTCTTCAAATTTAGAATGCACTTGAAAGACGAGCGATGTTATTATTTATGAATATTGTTTGACGAAATTTATGAAGCTGTTTTATTAATTTATAAAAAGTAGTTAGCATGAAAGGAATGAAACGAGACTTTTTTGCATATTTTTGCATTATGCACAAAAAAAAAGCCTGAAACTTGCAATTATTAAAGAAAAAAATATGTACCCTACATTTCTTAGATCCTATACGTTATAAATGTACAAAACTTACATAATAGCAGATAGAAGCTATTATTATATAAATATTTTTTTTTACTCCTCGAACGCATAGTGTAAGGAAAGTATTTCAAACCCGATTTGTATGTATATGTAAAGTGTTAATACTATAACCGCAAGGGTCAGCTAGGTGGGGAGGCCTACCAAATGGCTTAAGCACTCACAAGCCCCACCCAGCGGTTTCCATCTACTACCGCCGTCACCACACACACACACAAAAAAAAAAAAAAAAAAAAAATTATAATAATAATAAATAAAAGGCCCGAAGGGACCTAAAGGAAAGCCAATTGAGAATATTAAGATTAAATACAATATAAGTACAATATATACACGATGGAAAGCCCAATTTTTACTGGGCGTTTACGAGAGAAATTTAGATATTTGTAATTAATAAGATCATGAGATAATAGATAATAGGATTTTTAAACTTGTTGGAGCGGCAAAAGCTCAATTACTCTGCAAAGCTGGGCGTTCTGCAAAAATACAATAAAAGTTACGTATATGTATACTAAATTAGAAAGAGATTCATAATTTTAAAAATAATGTAGAATATAAAAAATAGGTAAAATAGTGAATAATTATGATGAATATTATATAATTATATACACACACAAAAGTTCAAAAGTCTATTGTTCTTGCAACAGTTCAATTATAGTTCAATTGTGTTGTTTGTAGCTAAGAGTTTATTTTGAATTGGTGGTATCTGTCTATTTGTTAAGATACGTTCTCATCATCATCTATAAATGGCAAAACATTTTGAAACAAATAATGGTTGTTTTCTAAAACTTTCATACATTCAATTATCTTTTGACAAAATGATGGATTTGACAAAACCACTGAGAACCACTGAGACAAAGAAATTTTTGGAGATTTTCTTATATGGTAATATGATGTAAGGGTACAGTTAAAGATATAATGCAATGATGTAGCTCGCTGACCGCATACACATAATGGAGAAGGAACCCTGTCAAATTTATAAAGATATGATGAAAATGGGCCGTGGTTAGTGGCAAACAGAAAAAGATTTCTATGCAGCAGGATTCTCTTTTCCGAGACTTTTGGGGCTAAAGCGTGTGTGTACCGTCCTGTGGTACCATAGTCCCAGCGAGTCTGCACAGAAAAAAATAAGACCTAAAATAGGTAAAAAAAAAACCCAATTTGGGTTGAAAGATTCTTAGGTTGAGGTTACCCAATTTGGGTTTATACCAAATTGGGTCATGATCCATGCCTGTTTTGGTTATCACTATGTATCCATTTTAGACACCGTTAAATACCCATTTTGGGTATCTTAAGCCACATTTTGGACACCACTCAGAATCCATTTTAGGCAGTGTTTAATATCCAATTTGGATATCTTAACACCCAGTCTGAATATTACTAAGCACCCATTTTGGAGAATACTTAACACCCTATTTGGGCATGCTAACATCTATTTTGCACAATCCTAAATATATATTTTAGGACACATTAATACTCAATTTGGGTGCCTTTAAATACCTGTTTAAGGATAAATTCAACATCCAATTTGGATAAATTGAAATATTTTTCTTGGCATATTTAGTACCTATTATTTTGAACACACCCCAAATGATTGATACAATGTATATGAATTTATTTTAAATGTTAATTAACATCCTAATTAACTCCATAGACTTTAGTGCTTTTATTAAGGGATAAGATTAAAATTTCGAAGTTAAAATAATACCCCCCCCCCAAAAAAAAAAAAAAAAATAAATAAATTATTGATATTTAAAATATAAAACAATTAGCTCAATTTCGATTTTTGATGAGATTCCAATAATAAATAATTAAATAATTTTCTCGGCAACTTTGGAATTTTTTTCTATCATATTTAGAATCTTTCTGCTGAAGATCTTGATTTGAAGCAAAATTACGACTTTCTTATGAGATAACTTATCAAATTAAATGTGTTATGCTACCAGCTTTTATAATTTCTTTAATTTGTCACATTAAAAGAAAATTGAAACACTAATTTGTATTTTTTTTTTTTTGTCATTTTAAAAGTTAAAAAATTTCTTTGATAGAATATAATTCTCACCACAAGCAATAAATTTACTTTTAACATTAGAAAGACTAATTGGGGTGATTTTGACCGCTATATCGAATGCCGAAAGCATAATTGTTATTTATCTCATGCATGGTTTTGTGGCATTTTATATGTGAATTATAATATTTAGGTATTCTGTCATTATCCATGCTTAACCCTTATATGCGCGATTTTTTATTTTGTTTCGAAAAAATTATATATGATTCTCTGAAAGGTTTATAACACGGGAAAAATAATGAAAAAAATCAGAGATACATTTTTTATATAATACGTCAATCTTTTCTTCTGTTGCACTTCTGATAAAATTACTATCACGGCTGTTTTACGCTAAAATATTGGAAATTAGTAAATATTTTAATAAGTATATCTCCAAATACGTTATTTTATATAATTATATATTTTATAAAACTTAACCTTTAACCCTTTAATTCCCATGATATAATACGTTCTAGAAATTACGTAGTTCAGAGAATCTGACTTTACACCAGAAAGTTTCAATGGTTAATTTCACTTTATTTAAATACGGAATGTTTGTTATTAATTAAAGTAAATTTTGCTACTTTAATTTTCTGGTGTGAATTAGGTGTATACGAATAAAAAAATCTATTAAATTCAAAACACTGTTGTTTGCATATATGTAAAGCTGCGTACTAAAGGGTTAAAATGGAACCGAGTTACAGTTAATCATACCTTAAAAAACTGTGGAGTTCTATAGTTTATTCTAGTCTTATTTTCATATAATTATATGTTTTAATCTTTTATGACATTTGCATTTAATCTTCAAATCTTTGTCTAAAAAACAGATTTTAATGTTTTAATTATTATTCTTAAAAAATATGAAACAAAAATACATTCAAAACAATGTCAAATATATCATTTGGGTCCTTTTTTGCTCTATAAAAAAAGAAAAAAAAACACCACAAAATATGTTACAAATTATGAAAAATTATATATAGAACAGCATTAAAACATTCATTTTTAATATTTTATGGAGCAGGCAATTTTTTTTCACCTGTCTAAATTAAAAACTTCATAAAAAAGAAAGAAAAATCTGTAGCCAGTAAATTATAAGAAAATATACAATTTAGTTAACCAAAAATTTTTCATGATCAATCACAAAGAAAGAAGTCTTTGAGTTTTGTTATTCCTCTGTGCTATGTCACTTAAAGCAAAAATAACAGTACACGCAGTTAATAAAAAATAAAAATACTTTTTTGAGATTATATTAGACTTTTTAATACTGTTTTATATTGGAAATGTTATATAATGTATCCCATCTGGCCCCCTCCCCCTTAGTTTCGGCCCTGATGACAATCAATAATGTTGCAGCGAACTCATAAAATCCACTTTCACTTATAGTGGAACGCGTGTAAATGGGAATGTAACAAAACAAATTTGTTAGGTCAAACATTTATACAAATAACATTACAATAACATAAAGTAACAAACAATTCAATAAATACCCGAATAAATCCAGTAATGGTACAGCGAGGGTTCTGTAAATATCCAAAGAATTCGAACTCGTAAACAAGACGCCACACAAACACAACACAGACGAAATGAAGAAATCAAACATGGCGCGCAGTGACGCTGCTATTTATCCGAATCAAGATAAATGGGTAGTAGTCGTTACCCAAATCAGCGCCCGCTGCTCATACCAGCAGAGCTGTAATCCAATTTGGGTGTTCTCTGTCCCCATACTGGGTATCGCAAAGCTGTGTCTATGAATATGTAACCGTTTTCACCCAATTTGGAGAGATCTAAGACCTGTTACGGGTCTCATACCCTTAAATAGGTATATTACAGCCCATATTGGAGTTTCGAAAGCTAATATGGGTGTTGTTCTATTTTGGGTGACATTCTAAAATAGGTTTAAATTTTTACTGTGTGCCATTGTTCGTGTAGAGATGATTTTAGAAGCTTCTTCAAGTAAGAAGGAGGGTTGGGAAAGAATTTGTATTTGGCATGTGATGTGGCTTTGGTTGCTTCTTTTGCCAAAGAATCTGCATGCTCATTCCCCACATTACCCACATGTCCACGGACCCATTTAAAGAAGATCTTTTTTCTTGTTTCTTGGAGTAGTTTGATAATTTGTACTGCGATGAGATTTTTTGAAAAAACATCTTCTATTGCTAAGAGACTTGAGAGACTGCCCGAGTGTATTAATACTTCTTTATGAGGGGAGTTCCTAATCCACAGCACAGCCTGTTCTACACAGTAAAAATTTAAACCTATTTTAGAATGTCACCCAAAATGGAACAACACCCATATTAGCTTTCGAAACTCCAATATGGGCTGTAATATACCTATTTAAGGGTATGAGACCCGTAACAGGTCTTAGATCTCTCCAAATTGGGTGAAAACGGTTACATATTCATAGACACAGCTTTGCGATACCCAGTATGGGGACAGAGAACACCCAAATTGGATTACAGCTCTGCTGGTATGAGCAGCGGGCGCTGATTTGGGTAACGACTACTACCCATTTATCTTGATTCGGATAAATAGCAGCGTCACTGCGCGCCATGTTTGATTTCTTCATTTCGTCTGTGTTGTGTTTGTGTGGCGTCTTGTTTACGAGTTCGAATTCTTTGGATATTTACAGAACCCTCGCTGTACCATTACTGGATTTATTCGGGTATTTATTGAATTGTTTATTACTTTATGTTATTGTAATGTTATTTGTATAAATGTTGACCTAACAAATTTGTTTTGTTACATTCCCATTTACACGCGTTCCACTATAAGTGAAAGTGGATTTTATGAGTTCGCTGCAACATTATTGATTGTCATCAGGGCCGAAACTAAGGGGGAGGGGGCCAGATGGGATACATTATATAACATTTCCAATATAAAACAGTATTAAAAAGTCTAATATAATCTCAAAAAAAGTATTTTTATTTTTTATTAACTGCGTGTACTGTTATTTTTGCTTTAAGTGACATAGCACAGAGGAATAACAAAACTCAAAGACTTCTTTCTTTGTGATTGATCATGAAAAATTTTTGGTTAACTAAATTGTATATTTTCTTATAATTTACTGGCTACAGATTTTTCTTTCTTTTTTATGAAGTTTTTAATTTAGACAGGTGAAAAAAAATTGCCTGCTCCATAAAATATTAAAAATGAATGTTTTAATGCTGTTCTATATATAATTTTTCATAATTTGTAACATATTTTGTGGTGTTTTTTTTTTCTTTTTTTATAGAGCAAAAAAGGACCCAAATGATATATTTGACATTGTTTTGAATGTATTTTTGTTTCATATTTTTTAAGAATAATAATTAAAACATTAAAATCTGTTTTTTAGACAAAGATTTGAAGATTAAATGCAAATGTCATAAAAGATTAAAACATATAATTATATGAAAATAAGACTAGAATAAACTATAGAACTCCACAGTTTTTTAAGGTATGATTAACTGTAACTCGGTTCCATTTTAACCCTTTAGTACGCAGCTTTACATATATGCAAACAACAGTGTTTTGAATTTAATAGATTTTTTTATTCGTATACACCTAATTCACACCAGAAAATTAAAGTAGCAAAATTTACTTTAATTAATAACAAACATTCCGTATTTAAATAAAGTGAAATTAACCATTGAAACTTTCTGGTGTAAAGTCAGATTCTCTGAACTACGTAATTTCTAGAACGTATTATATCATGGGAATTAAAGGGTTAAAGGTTAAGTTTTATAAAATATATAATTATATAAAATAACGTATTTGGAGATATACTTATTAAAATATTTACTAATTTCCAATATTTTAGCGTAAAACAGCCGTGATAGTAATTTTATCAGAAGTGCAACAGAAGAAAAGATTGACGTATTATATAAAAAATGTATCTCTGATTTTTTTCATTATTTTTCCCGTGTTATAAACCTTTCAGAGAATCATATATAATTTTTTCGAAACAAAATAAAAAATCGCGCATATAAGGGTTAAGCATGGATAATGACAGAATACCTAAATATTATAATTCACATATAAAATGCCACAAAACCATGCATGAGATAAATAACAATTATGCTTTCGGCATTCGATATAGCGGTCAAAATCACCCCAATTGGTCTTTCTAATGTTAAAAGTAAATTTATTGCTTGTGGTGAGAATTATATTCTATCAAAGAAATTTTTTAACTTTTAAAATGACAAAAAAAAAAAAAATACAAATTAGTGTTTCAATTTTCTTTTAATGTGACAAATTAAAGAAATTATAAAAGCTGGTAGCATAACACATTTAATTTGATAAGTTATCTCATAAGAAAGTCGTAATTTTGCTTCAAATCAAGATCTTCAGCAGAAAGATTCTAAATATGATAGAAAAAAATTCCAAAGTTGCCGAGAAAATTATTTAATTATTTATTATTGGAATCTCATCAAAAATCGAAATTGAGCTAATTGTTTTATATTTTAAATATCAATAATTTATTTATTTATTTTTTTTTTTGGGGGGGGGGGTATTATTTTAACTTCGAAATTTTAATCTTATCCCTTAATAAAAGCACTAAAGTCTATGGAGTTAATTAGGATGTTAATTAACATTTAAAATAAATTCATATACATTGTATCAATCATTTGGGGTGTGTTCAAAATAATAGGTACTAAATATGCCAAGAAAAATATTTCAATTTATCCAAATTGGATGTTGAATTTATCCTTAAACAGGTATTTAAAGGCACCCAAATTGAGTATTAATGTGTCCTAAAATATATATTTAGGATTGTGCAAAATAGATGTTAGCCTGACCAAATAGGGTGTTAAGTATTCTCCAAAATGGGTGCTTAGTAATATTCAGACTGGGTGTTAAGATATCCAAATTGGATATTAAACACTGCCTAAAATGGATTCTGAGTGGTGTCCAAAATGTGGCTTAAGATACCCAAAATGGGTATTTAACGGTGTCTAAAATGGATACATAGTGATAACCAAAACAGGCATGGATCATGACCCAATTTGGTATAAACCCAAATTGGGTAACCTCAACCTAAGAATCTTTCAACCCAAATTGGTTTTTTTTTTTACCTATTTTAGGTCTTATTTTTTTCTGTGTATGGCCAGGAGTTCTGCCTGAAAAACAGTGTTTTCTTTACTTAACTTAGTTTGATCCTCGTGGATTAACTCTCCTCTCTGATACACACAGAAGGCATATGCCGTTTCATCTTCCATCTTGGAACCATCCGTATAAATGTTTATTTCTACATGTGGAGTATTTTCTGGATCTATTTGAAAGAAATATTCTTTAAATGGGTCGACTTGATCTGACTTCATTTTTGGTTGGTAAAATATTGGTTCTTGATTTCCTGTCGGGATTCCAAGACGTAAGACTCTTCCTGTTGTTGCTATATATTCAAGTTGAAGTGCCACTGGCGGAATACCTGTTAAAACACAAAGGGCATCCGCCGAAGTTTTTCTGTAGGCACGTGAAACTAATAACAGGCATTGGTATTGTATTGATGAGATCAGACGAAGCCCATGGGCTTTGCTTATCCGGTGAAACCAAGTTGCTGCAGCATAAGTGATTTTCTTCTCCAAGATACTATTGTACCAAATCTTCAGAATTAATTTGTTTACCCCTCCGTAAGCTGAGGCAAACTTCAATAGGTCTTGCGAAAGTTGTGTAATTTCCTACCTTTTCTTTCGTAAATGGGGGAGATACGACAACGTACTATCCAGAACGATACCTAAGTATTCTAAAGTTGGCTCACTTTTTAATGAATGGTTGTCAATTTTGAGTGTTGGAGCTCTTTTCAAAAATTTTGGTCTTCTAAGGTGGAGAACTTTACATTTATTGTAAGATATTTTCATGTTGTGATTTGACATCCACCTACTAATATAATCTAAGATGTCCTTTCCTAATTTTTCTAATTCTCGCCTTGTTTTACCATTTAATATAATTAAAATGTCATCTGCATAAGCTATTATTATGTAACCTAACGATGTTAAATGGCGTAAGAGAGCATTTAGGAAGATTCTCCATAGGAAGGGCCCAAAGCATGAACTTTGTGGGCACCCCTTCCTAAACCAATGAATTTCTTGTGCTAGCCAATTTGGTTTCGCTCCTCTGTGAGATAAAAAGGATTTCAGGATATTAACATATGGCTCCTCCAACCCCAAAAATTCCAGTTCTTGGATTGTTGCGTCCCAAGGTAAGTTGTCAAAAGCATTTTGGATGTCTAATGATATTAATGAAATGTAGTTGTTTTCTTGTTGAAGTAAGTCAATTGTTGAGAGAACTTCTTGTATCGCTGATTCAGCCGATTTACCCTCTAAGAATCCGTGTTGAGAACTCTGTAGAACTGTCGAATTTTGAAAATGATAATTTATTCGTTTTAATAATAATTTTTCAAAAAATTTCCCCAGATTTGGGAGTAGAATTATTGGTCTGTATGACTGAGCAGATTGTGGGTCCTTACCTGCCTTTAGAAAAAAAGACTAGGGGGAAGATTTTTTGGGAAGTAATTTAAGTTTAATAGAGTATTGTAAAGATTCAGTAATAGAGATGAATGTGAGTGGTAAATATTTCGTACAATCAGATGGTCAACATTATCAGGACCTGGTGCTTTATTCCGATTGAACGAGAAGATGGCAGCTTTTAGTTCTTGGAGTATAAATGGATTAACTGGCTGGGTTGAGCGCGGATGAGTTTGATGCGGTTGCAAGTCCGAAGGACCAAATATTGAATTGGCAATTTCTGCATAAAAAGATTGTCTTGAGTGGGTTGCTGTAGTGGAATCAGAAAGAGCGTAGACTTCCTGTCTGTAAAAATCTCTAAATGCCGTCTTTTTTAGTTTCCCAAAGGGGTCTTTGGTATTTGAGCAAAAAGAACTCCAAGCTGTTTTCTTTGCTTCCAGAATTTTCTATTTATAGAGTGCTCTATACTTTTTTAATTTGATCATGTCTTCCTCTGATGCAGACAAAAGTTTTGTTTTCCTATAAAGTGCTTTAACAAAGCTTCTCATTTTCCTAAGTTCCGCTGTCCACCAAGAAACTGTTAGTTTAAATGTGGAGTTTTTTTTCTTTAAAGTATGGTCACAGGTTTGTGTTATTATATTTATAAAGTTGTCGTACCCTTTTTCGAATGCCCCCGTCGTTTTTATATCCTGGAAAGTTACTTCCTATAGAACTACGATTATACAAAAATGTTGACTATGGACTGTCGAAAGAACTGCATAGATTTTCATGTAAAACGGCCGAAGATTTTAAACTACCTTTAAGTCATTTTAAAACCATTTTGCAACCGAAATTTCACTACCGAAATGAGAATAAGTAACAGGAAAAAAAAATCCCTGCCGGCCCGGCCTACAAGCGGAGGTAGATTTCGAAGTTAAGTATATTAATTGCACCACCAAAAACTAAATCATGATTAGATATAAATCCACTTTAACAGTTTTATCTGGCCGCTTTTCACGAGTTTTTACTTCATTTTTATATAATAGCTGGTTTTATCAGAATCATGTTAAGGCGGTATTAAAAAAAATACTTTTCCATGCTCAACAAATCGAAATTTTTTGGCACATTTTCAGATTAATTTTTAATAGAAAAAATACCAAACTTGCTGACGTGATTTTTGAAAATATTTATAAGCGACATGTGTTTTTATTTTTCTTTCAATTAATTGAAACTTTATTAATAAACAATTATTTTCTCAGTAGAGCAATATTTTTCGTTTCTAAAAAAATAGCTTTGGGAAATTCTGTTCAAAATGCCCACTTTGACATCATTTTTTGAAATACATTCTGCCTCTATCAAAAAATCGATCATTACAGTACATTATATAGTTTCTGAAGAAGAGAATCTATCAATTGGACGTGTTTGAGAGCAAAAGATAATTTAAAAATGAGTAAGAAAATAAGCAGTTTGGATTTGAATACATTCTTAATAAGATGATTTTTTACTTCAACCGCTATGTATTTTTAATTTGTTTTTACTGTAAGAATTGGTCCTATCAAAAAGTTGTCTATATAAATGTTGAAGACAATATTAAGAAGATATATGATAAATTCATGGGGATTTTATATCTTGTGAATTGACGGAGTTATAGAAATTTTTCTTCTTCACCCCACTTTTTTTGTTTTTGTTTTTAATTTTTTTGCGGTACGAATTGGTCCAATCAAAAACTTGTGAATACAAAAGTTGTAGATAATATTAAGGAAATGTATAATAAAATTAATTGGATTTGATATTTTGAGAATTGACGAAGTTATGAATTTTTTTCTCCCAAAACCCCTATTTTTTGCGCCCCTTGAGCCCATTTTTAATTTTATACAAAATCTGTGATACATAAATTTTAGGTCCTATTTTTAGAAGTAATAAAAACTTTAAACTGATTTGATATGTACAAAAATTAAGAAGTTATGGGGTTTTTTCTGTTTTCACAAAACCCCTCCCTATTTCCACCCCCTTGGTCTGATTTTGGCCATTCGCGAACTTGACCGAGATTTTATGCCCCTTGATTTTATATATCAGTTTGGAAGAGATTTGTGCAGAATTGTGGAAGTTATCGTGTCCAGAAAAAAATTATATATATATATATATATATATATATAGATAGATAGATAGATAGACACACACACACACATATATATATATATATATATATAACGTTTTTTACTGATGGTGGTTTTGGGTTCTAGGGGTCATGATCAGTGTAGATCTACAAAAAATTTTCAGAAATTCCAACACAGGAACGACGCCAATAGGTAGTATTTCATACGAAATCTACCTAATACTGCTGCGATATAATGCAGAATTTGTAGCGCAGTGGTAAATTCTCGGGTTTCAAACTGAGTTTATATCGGTAGAATCCAACCTAATAAATTTTGCAAGTTACATTAAACTTTCTGATCAAATATATATTTTTTTTTATATTTAGAACACGTTTAAATTCGAAATATAGTAAAATTAACTATAATTCTATTTGACTATTCGATTAACTATCATTCTATTCCATCTGTATCAAAAGGAAATTGTAAAAATTTCGTTATGGATCGCATTCCGTAAGCTGGAGCACCCTGTCTTATAAAATTAACTAACGCTTTTTAGATGGAATCATAACATTTTAATTTTTAAAGCACCATTGTTACATTACCTTCCGTACCACCAGGTGTTTCTGTTATTAAAGAAGCGACAACAGTTTTGAATTCACCTGTAAAACCAGTACCATTGCTGTACCCTTTTCTCAAGAACTATGGGAGAATTTTTTAAGATTCAGTGGTAGCTGAACCATGAATATATTGACCATTGGTGAAAATAAAAAATAATAATAATATGCAATAGATCTGTTAATTTTGTAGGTTGCTTAAATTTCAAAATTGGGTAAGTATGCTTTATATTTTATAGTGTTTTATTTATTTATTTATTTTTTTTTTTTTGCGGAAAGTTCAATTTATAGTTTAGCTACTGACAAAATTGTTTTTTATTATTATTGAATTCGCTTTAGCATTTCTCGAGAGAAATATACATCAATGTCAGCTGTTTTATATGTATTTTCGCTGTTTGTTTACGAAATCGCGTAACAATGACGGTTCATATTATAGTTCAACAGCTAAAAAAATTTTCAAAAAGTTTTGAAATCGCTTCAGTAACTCCCCAGAAAAGGTGCTTCTATGTTAGTTGTTTTACATGTTATTTCGCAAGTCGTTCTACATCCTTTTTTTTGTTACATGAACTTACTAATGCATTATTATATGATTTCTATAACATATTTATAACATATTATTATTACATTTACTATAACATATTAATATAATATATTATTATAAAATATTATTTTTACATTTTAGCACAATTTTTAGCATATTATTACATGATTTTTTTTTCTTATTTAAGGAGCTGTAATTTACTCGTGTTGAAGAGATTTTGTATTATTAAAGAATGTTGCTTTAAAATAAATTTCGTAAGAAGATTTATTATGTTTATTTTAAGTCCCATATAATATGCTAGATTTTACTTGCTCGCAAGTCAAGTATTTTCTTATGTTATTAAATAACATTTACCACGTTCCTTTATTTTCAGTAAATAATTTAATGGTGAGATCATTTAATGTAGTGAATAATCGACAATTTTGAACGGACACTATACATTATTTATTTATCTAATGAAAAAATATATTCTATAATATAATGTGTAGAATGCCAGAAAATGATCAGAAACGATTAACGTACAGCTAATAGCTTTCGTAATGTTTCTCATTAGCAAACATGAACTTCTAATGATGGACTTCTTTTCTAGCAACTTTTTTTTTGCTTTATGGTTTTTTGAAGAGAATATTTACTGCTTTTATCTTCTCTAAATAAAATTAATTACTCTATTGTGATATTAACCATTTTCTCAGAAGGGAATGATTTTACGTTTAGTAGAACTGTTGACATTGTTACTTTATTCACTTATTTCTGCTTAACATGACTAATACACTGTTCTTGAATGTACAGCTAATCGCTCGCTGATACTAAAGTTAAAAAGAAAACAAAAATAAATGTATCTTAAATGTATAGAAAGTAGCACTATGCGATTGTAGCTGAAATTTACTGAAATCTATGTACCTGTTGAGTCAAAAGTTCGTTACAACATTAAAAAATTCATAAAAATGAAAGAAATTATGATAAAGGTTTGAGGTTTTCAAGAAAGCTGCTCACAAGGTAGTCGAATTTTTTTAGCAGTAAAGAAAAAATTAAAAAAAATCACATGTTGAGGGCGCTGACGACCCGAATCACAATGAACAGCACAGGAATATGCTCCATTCATTTGTTCTTCATATAACACATGTTCAACATGACCTCCAGAACATTCTACGATAAAACTGTTGTACTGTTCATTGTGTTTCGGGTTTTCAGCGCCCTCTCCTTGTTATTTTTTAACTTTTTTTTCTGCTAAAAAAAAAAAAAAAAAAAAAAAAAAAAGACTACCTTGTGAGTCGTTTCTTGCAAACCGCACACTTTTATTATATTTTCTTCTTTTTTTATGAGTTTTTAATGTTGTAACAAACTTTTGGCTCACCCGGTATATATCGTATAAGTCATTCTTTGTCAGCATTTTCTATCAAAACAAATAAACAGTTTTTAACCGATTTGAACGAAAATATATACATACATTTTAGAACGGGAATAAAATTACTGACGACTTTAAATCAATATGAGACGATTCTTCACTCCATTTTTAATCACCTACCATCGTTTATCATTGCAGAAGTCTCTCTTTTATTTTAATTTTCGAATGCAAAGTTTTCATTTCTATTGAAAAACGATGCAATTAATAAGAGGATCACATGTGTGCTTTGTTTTTACAGGCCAATATACATTCTTTTTCATTTGCGATATTTCACATTTCCGAAATTGGCATGATTCTAAGCAGAAAAATGTGCATTAAAAAAAATAATAGTAATGACTGCGTTAAAATGACGTAAAACTTTAATTTAAATGTGTTTAAAGTAAAAGAAAACTTTAATAATACAAGTATTTCAATTTCAAGAAAATAATTCTGAAAAGAAATTACTAAATATGACTTCAGTTTTAATAATTGCAACACCAAACTGATTCCAAACAAAATGCTGCTACTTTTTTACTACTTTGTTTGTATACTACACTTTTATAAATTCTTTCTTCAATATACGGAAATTTTACTGGCAGCACTGTCTCAGGATTTTTCCGTTAATTGACGAATATCCGTTAATTTTTTCTCCGCTACAGGAGATAAAATATCCGTCAATTGGAGAAAGTCTGGAAAAAATAAATTTACCGATGTTGGAATCAAACCAGCCATCCCAGTCTTATGAGACGTGTATGCTAACGACCGAGTTACTGTTGGACAGGAATGAAGCGCTTTGGAGTAAATATATTTGCTTCTGTGATAGGCATGTCTTGATTCATTTCTTTAAAAATTATTGTATTGTGAAGATTTCGTTTTTAATGAGAATGGGGATGAGGTTTTGATGCTTTAGTATTAAAATTAGATAAAATATATGAATTGTAAATATTTTTAAGTAGATTGCTAAATGTAAAATATGAATATTATATTTTCATTCGATAAAATTCTTTTTTTTTTCTTTTTTTTTTGTGTAAAATCGATTTTTACCATTTAATATTTAAATTAAATGTGTTCATTTAAAATATATTTGAAATACGAATATTTGTTATAACACAGCAAAAATAAAATTGCTGGCCAGCAGCAAGATAGGTGCTGGCAATGATGGAGAAGTGCTGGCTAATGGTCTACCACTGCATGACCACTGCTGGACAGCTTCAGTCAACTTTGCTGTTGGAAATCATCGGATAAAATTCTGGTGGGCTTCTGTTTTATCTCCTGCGCTGGCCCACCACTACATGGAAGTGCACGAACTTTTGCAGTATTATTGCTGGGAACCCTTACGCTAGGTGGCGCTGCGAATATCAAAGACATTGAGTATTTAAACACAAATCTGAAATGAATATCTTAACGCAATTTAAGCTGTAAATCTTTTTTTTTTTTTTTTTTTTTTTTTTTTACTGTAAATAATATAGCACCACTGCCTCAGGCAAAATAAATAAGTAAATGAATAAATAAATAAATTCTTTATTTCAACGCATTTTTTTCTCTCCTTAAATCTGGTTTTACTAAGTTACAAAGGATTTCAGTTTTCATAATTTACTCAGTTCAGAATCAATAATAAAAAAAGCGTATAAAATATATAGGATTTCTATACAATACAATAATTTCTATACCGTTTAATGATTGGGAACGTAAATCACAAAAGAAACAAACTTGAAATAGTGTAATGAGAGTTTCAAAATTACGAGCGGTCGTAGCATACGCTGAAAGTACTTGTTCATGTCCGATCACAAAAACCAAACAGCATCGAACGCAGTTAGTACTTAGGAGGGTGACCACATGGAAACCGCTGCAAGTTCAAATATTTCTATAGACATTTCTATTATAGACACTTCTACAGATATTTCTATAGCTCTTGGTGAAACTAGCTTATAGAAAAAAAGAGCCGTAGTACTTTGTTTTTTTTTTTATAGAATTCTATAAGAAATTTTTGTAAGGGAGAGTGCTGGGCTAGCAAGGGAATATCAGTGGGATAGGTGCTAACACTGCAGAAAAAATGCCGGATTGAAGTATTGTGATGACATACCATTACTGTCCTGCTGGTGGCCATCACTGATGGGCAAACTGCATTCCGCACGGACACTTTTTGACAGGTTTAAATAATGGCACCATTGCACTTTATTGCTGATGGCAGTGCAGGCTGCCATCTTTTTTCCAGCTGATGGCCACTATTTCTTTCTTTGCTGGGAAGCAACTTTATAAATTATTTTTTTAAAACTTTTTTCACCTTATTCAACTTAAAAAAATTGTGAGTACTTTTGAATGAATATGAAAAGTAATTGTTATATATTTTTTAATTTGAAAACATTTTCTCTTTCTTAATTAAATTATAAACTTTAATTTATATAATTTTGGGGATTTACTTTTTAAATAAATTTGGATTTTAGTATTAATAGAGCGCATGCATAATAGGAATGAACGGAATTTCTTCTTCTTTTTTAGACTTTTTGGAAGTATTCAAAGATGAAACATATTTTCTAGGAGTACAGAAAATTATTTGTGAAAAAAAGAGGAATAATTTAGCGTATATTGACGAGGTTTTCTGAGAGTGTATAGCTTAATCCAGAGCTTAATTTCTAACAAAAACTAGTATGTTGTGGCCATCACAAAACTTTTTTCTATATAAATCACGTCAATTAAATCATTTAAATAGTGCAAGAAATAACAACGATTTAGCACCAATTCATATCAAAGTATATCTGAATTTGAAGTTGGATGAAAATTCGTGCATTAGTTCTTGAGATAGAGCTATAGCGGAAATTCTGAAAAATGTAGCATAGCAGCGCCACCTGTTGAGCGATTTACGCCCAAAGTAAACAGCACTAAATGATATCAAGGTATACCTGAATCTGAAGTTTGTTGAAAATGCAAGCATTAGTTCTTGAGATAAAGCTATTGCGGAAATCTGAAAAAATACTGCATAGCAGCGCCACCTGTTGAGCGATTTACACCAAAAATTAAACAGCACTAATTTATACGTCAATTCATCTCAAGGACTAACTAAATCTGAAGTTTGATGAAAATCCGTGCAGTAGTTCTTGAGATACAGCTATTGCGGAAACCTTGAAAAATGCAGCTCAGCAGCGCCACCTGTTGAGCGATTTACACCAAAAATTAAACAGCACTAAATTATATAAGGGACTAACTGAATCTGTAGTTTGATGAAAATTCGTGCATTTTTTCTTGAGTTAGAGCTATTGCGATAATCATGAATAATGCCGCATAGCAGCCCCACCTTTTGGGCGATTTTCAACAAAAACTAATCAGGTCCAGTTTATATCAAGGTCTAACTAAATATAAAGCTTTGTGAAATTCCGTGCATTAGTTCTTGAGATAGAGTGCCCACAAAATTTTTGTCACATACAGACTCACAGAGTGACAAAGTGACAGAGTGACAGAGTGACAGACAGACTCACAGACAGACATTTTCTAAAAACCATCAAATCGTGTTCTGGGCATTCTAAAACGTATAAATCCGTCGAAAACCGGAAGTCGAAATTTTTCACGAATCCAATTCTTTCTTCTTGTAAAGATAGAAGAAAGTAAAAAAGCATGGAAGCTCTAATTTTCTGCGGTAATAAAAACTGCAGTGCACTCCACTCCCAACATCCTTCCCCTCCACTAGAATATTTATGTATCATATGTTTTTTATGAAATTTTGAGCAATTTTTGGTTTAGCAATTTTTCTAATATATTTTGACTATATCTATAACTATTTACATATAATAAAATCTCAAAAAAGGAACTGAGCAAAAAGATTAAAATCGTAAGTGGTGAAAATTTTACGAAAATTCTATTCTCTAGAGATTGCTTTGTATCAGCTAGTAAAGCATAAAACACGGGACTTAGGTGAGTAGTATTTATAAACTGATGGGTTCCGACTAATATTTAACTATTCATTAAAATCAGCAACTACAACAAATATGTCGTGTAATGTGAAATACGTTATTTATATTCTAATTCTGTTAAATTTTTTTTTTCGAATTTTATTTGTAGACTATAGACATAAAATTACACAGAGCATACAATTTCGCCAGAAAACTGTCAAAGATAATTAAACAAACATGCAGGCCAAGATTTTACCTGGAACTTCGTTCTTGTGAGCTTCAGTGCAAATTATGCACCGCGTGGAGATAATAAGTTGAACAGTAACAAAAATTTTTCAAACATGAAATGTAGCGAGTTAACAAAACACAACCTCGATTAAAAGCAGCAGATACCGTTGAGGTTAGTCCTGGCATTTCTCATCGCCGTTTGGAAACCACTAAGTCTACATTTTGAGAGATAGATAGAAATATGCTCTTATGTGTGTGGCGCTCTAGGTCATGTATGTAAGCTCTTTGGTCGGAAAGAACGAAATAGATTTGAGATGAGAAGAAAAGGAAAACATAATTTATGCTTCAGTATTTTGAAAGCTCTGTTCCGTAGGGTTCCGGATAACTGTATTTATGAGTTCCAGTAAATTCCGATCAATGTTTAAATAATCACTAAAAGCAAAAAAGTACCGGAACTGAGTTCCCGTAAGCTTTAGTCCAAATTAAAAACACTGACTATATCGTTAGTTATACCATTTAGCTGCGTGTTTTAACGCTTTAAATGCAGTGGTGACATTTTCTATTATTTATATTAAATAGAAAATGAAACGTAGCAACAGTTTTCTTAGATTCAATTATTTTTCATTTCAAACAAAACTTCGTGAATAATTAAGTAAGATAATGCTAAAAAGTGATAAAATATCTTTATTAAGATTGACGATCGTTTCGTCGCACCAACGGTGACATTTTCATAATCATTTATGATAGAAAATATTTTCACAAAATTTAAAAATAATAAACTATCATTTATGATAGAAAACATTTTCACTAAATTTAAAAACAATAAACATAGTTTAATGTTTTTAAATTTTGTGAAAATATTTTCTATCATAAATGATTTTGAAAATGTCGCAATTGGTGCGACGAAACGATCGTCAATGTTAATAAAGATGTTTTATCACTTTTTAGCATTATTTTACTTAACCTGTTTATAAGTGATTTCATACATGTGTTTCATACATTCGTGAATAATGTCGTAGCTGAAAACGTGTAGAAATTGATGTGGTTTTCTTGATATCATTGTAAATATATTATTTTGTATGAAAAAATCAGTTCTCATTTAAAAATAGTCAGACAGTTCATCCAGGGCTTTCTGTGTTAATAATGTCCGATATACTGCCCGATATTAGAGTATATATATATATATATATATATATTTAAACCCATTCTTCTTTTTTTTTTTTTACATTTAATATATTTTTGACCAACAAAAGCATTTTTCGTACTTCCGTATTAGCGAGCGATTAATAGCGAAACATTTTACTGTAAATTCATGTTTTATTTATTTATTGTTTTGTGAAGTAATGCATATTTTATTTATCATCTTCTTCGTCAAAAAAGGCAATATGTATGTCTATGCAGTCCTACAAATGTAGAAAAATTAGAAAATGTGACCTACAAAATATTTTAATCTTTTTAATGTGTAACAAGAGTGTCTCAGGTGCTTTTTCATGTTTCAATAGTTTCCATATTCCAAAGTATAAAAGTAAATTAGGTGTTTTATTTGAAATTTCATTCGACATTAGCCCTTTATCTGCTGAATTATGAATTAATGAAAATTTTATCTTCTAAAGCATTTTTCGTGAATTGTTTAAATTACATTAGAAGATTTACATAATTATTTGATAAATTTTAGAAGGATTTTAGAAGAATTGAAGGATTTAAAAGGATTAATTAAGTATGAATTTATAGTGATTTTGCGCAATATTTATAACCTCACTCAAATATTTTATTTTAAATATTTTTCTTAGTATTTTGTAGAATTAGGAAATGCACAAATAGAATGTTCTTACAATAGAAATATAGAAATATTTCCGAATTGAAAAATCACCCCATTAATGCCAAAAAGCTGAAAAGTTACAAAGGCAAAAGAAATCATCCTTTGAAATATATATATATATATATATATATATATATATATATATTTGTGTGTGTGTGTGTGTGTGTGTGTGACCAGTGATGATTTCGGAACAAGATAAAGTAATGTATTCTAACCCATTCTAAGCTGTATTACAACAAATTGATGTATTAAATAAATTTTATAACAAGTTATTTTAATGGTACATATAAGTACCGTTAGTAAATAAAGGGTTAATAGGTCCGGTGTTTTTTCAAACAATGTACAACTGTGACATATAATTTGTTAGGTAAATCTGGAAATTCTTAGGAAAAACAAAATATCAAGCTCGAAGGTGTATTTCTTATTAGTAGGTCTAGAAATGTTCGAGTCTTTCTACTGTTATTTGTTATACTAACAAGCAGGGATGACCGAGCTATGCTCGGTCAAAATTAGCTTTATGTAGAATATTTTCACTGTATCATTCTCTCTGTATTATTGCTATAAAGCATGTTATATTACAACAGTATTACTTACAAAAATAATCAATGTGAAAAGTATGTAGCACATGTTTCCTAAATTTTACACTATTTACACATTTACAACGAAAGGATATTTTTAGCTCAACTCTGATTGGTTTTTACCATGTATCTCGAGTCCTATTAAGAATTTCTAAAAAATTGTTTCATATTCTGGATGCTTATTTTTTCGACAAAAATAGCCAAATTTGGCGACATTCTTACATTTGGCGCCGAGATGTGTTTTTGCATTCGTAATCTTGAAAGTCAATTTTTAGGCGAAATGTTGCCAGTATTTCGCCAACTTCGCGGTTTCGTAACCCTGACCCGTAGTGACCCAAAATGACGCACTAATCAAACCTACTCGAACATGTGACTTAGCTCAGTGGTCTGGTAATCAAAAACGGTAAGATACAATATTTAATCAAAATCCTTTTATAGATACCGTTATCTATAAAACCGATTTATAGATAAAATTAGCTTGGCTCGCATTGATTCCAAAATGACCCACTAATCTAATTTTCTGGAACATGTGACACAGCCGCGTAGTCTTCTCGAGCCCGAAAACGATAGAGTTTAAGCTTTAATCAAAATCGTTAGAGACATTTTCTAGATAAAATTAGCTTGACCCGTACTGACTTAAAAAGACCCACTAACCGAAATTCCTCAAACATGTGACCTAACTCAGTGGTCTTCTCCTGTCCTAAAACGGTTGGATATAAAATTTAGTTAAAATAGTTAGAGCTGTTTTTTAGATATAATTAACTTGACCCTGACCCATTGTGACCCAAAATGACCCACAAATCGAATGTTCTCGAACATATGACCTAACCCAATGGTCTTCTTGATCCCGAAAACGATATAATACAAAATTTCGTGAAAATCGTTAAACCCGTTTTCTAGATAAAATTAGCTTGAATCTACAGTGACCCAAAAATGACCCACTAATCGCATTTTCTCGAAGATGTGACTTAGCAGAATTGTCTTCTCGTAATCCAAAACAATAGAATACAAAATTTAGTCAAAATCGTTAGAACCGTTTTTTAGATAAAATGGGCTTGAGCCATAGTGACCCAAATATAACCTACTAATCAAAATTTCTTGAACATGTAACCTAATCCAATAGTCTTCTCGTGCCCCAAAACGGTTGGATATAAAATTTAATTAAAATGGTATGAGCGGTTTTTTAGATATAATTATCGAGACCCTGACCCATTATGACCCAAAATGACCCCCTAATCTAATTTTCTCAAACACGTGACCTAGCCCAATGGTTTTATCGTGCCCGAAAATGGTAAATTACAAAATTTAGTCAAAATCGTTCGAACCGTTTTTAAGATAAAATTTACACATACACACACACGCACAGACACACAATTTTTGTTCGTATTATAGTATAAGATATGATAACGTACATCTTTCAAACATGATGATATTTGCTTCTGGGTGAATGCTTGCTGAAATTGTATAAATATATGTTGCATTATGGCAACATTGGATTATTTTTCTAGTTAGAATGAAGTAACTGGCTGTCACGATATCAGTAGTCGATCACGTCCAGCAGTAATAGAATAGTATAAGTTGTCAGAACAGGTAAATTCAATCATGTTCTATTAGTATAACGAAGATTGGAATCCTGTCTTGTTAAAGACTACGATATTGATGTTATATGATGATTATCAGTCGACGAGTGAAGGCCATGGAATACATTTTTCCGTGAAAGTTTTTCCAGAAATAAATGAGAAAAAACGCAAATTCAGCTCAGCATTTTATTTAAACATCTTTTTTCGGCGGCGCAGTTTCCACCAAGAATATTAGCCGTAGATTCATAGTAGTAATTTAGTGATGAACAAAGTTGTAGATAATCGAATACGTAGACGGTGACCAGGGGGTGGTATGAAAAATGGAAATACGACTAGAATCTGCTGAAACACAAAGTTGTAAACAAAGTTGTAGATAATCGAATACGTGGACGGTGACCAGGGGGTGATATGAAAAATGGAAATACGACTAGAATCTGCTGAAGCACAGCGAGCATCGGCTATTTGTGCGTCAAGTGTAGAAATATAAATATGACGTAGGTCGCGCTCTCAACCAATTAATAATTAAGAATACCACGCATTGGAAATAGTGCTGACAGAGCGAGTGGATGAATTTGAAGGTAAAAAGGATAACGCCGGAATATGCGCAGGAAAATAAATGATATTATGAATACTACAAGCGTAATATTCAAGTAATTTAGACAAGTGAGACATTAAATTAAAAGGAATTTAGCAGAATTAACGATAGAGGTTATTTAAGAATAAGGATTTAGGGTATATAAAGTAGTAATTTAGAATAAGATAAGGAAATCGCGGAATTAGATCTAATAATGTAACATATATATAAATTTACCGATTTTTTTTTTTTTAAACCAAATAGAGTACACGTTTAATTGATAGATTCAGAAATTCTAAATTCGTAAATACCGATTTAGCATTAGAATTTTATTTGGATAGTTATTAGATTGATTACATTTATTACTACATAACACTGAATTTCATATCACAAAGGAACAAATGTATTTATCTTTCCTCATAAGGTAGTCTTAGAGTGATTTCATAAACGTTAATGATGCTTTTTCAAATGAAAATCAAATTTCAAAGTAATCTAATTAGTAAAGTAAAGTAATTTCAAAGTCACTCTGGAATAATTTCCTTTTATTAATATTAATGATGCTCTTAATAAATAAAATTTAAAATATTTATATAATATCCAGATTTTTTTTTCTATTGAAAATTTTTATCTTTTTTTATCCATCAATATCATGAAAAAAGCTTTAACATCCTTTTAAAGGATGTTGAAATGGCATTTAACTATAAATTCTAGAGGCATGGGAGATAAAATAAATGATAAATAAAATTGAAAATTTTATGTATTCTGCAGAACTAAATATTCATGATTCAGCTTATTTAAATATTTCAAAAAAATTAATCCGATTTAATCTCTTTTAACTTTTTTTTTTGTAAGGAATGTATCTGGAAGGTTTTGATAAAGATCAAATGATTTATTAAAATAATAGTTAGTTTATATAAAAGCCCCCAAAATAAGAAAGTATTTAACGTATATGTATTAGAATTTGGTATAACTATTTAGAAATGAATTCATAAAATAATAAAAAATGTAGTGATTGAATCCAAAAATTGTTAATTTATTCTTTTGAAGAAGTTATTTGACCAATGAATAATGCGATTTAATGTTTATTTTAAGGGAACGGTAGACGTAATTTTATTTTATTTTTTGTGATAGAGATATGAAATTTTGTGGAATTATACATTTCACCATAAGTACATAGGAAAATTTAACAGAATTCCCAATCTTATTATAATTCCAAGATTTAAAAAAAATAAAATTTTAAAATGATTAATTTTTTAGATATTTCCTCGATTTTTCATTTTAATCTTTAAAACTCTATTACAGATTGTGCATCAATTTTTTAATCCCTTGAATTGTTAATTTTTTAGAGATTTTTTCTGAATTCGATATCGATATTTATCAAAATTTTGCCTTTTAATAAGTTAAAAATCAAATTTAGTTATGTTAATGAAGTTCAAATTTAAAAAGCATGCACAGTTTCTTTGTAAACAGTACCATGATTCTTCCTTATCAATTTCATGAATTTTAATAAAAAAATATGGCGTCTGGAGCATTTCAAAAATCTAATAACGTTGAAAAATCAGTTTTGAGAAAAACCGATTTAAAGTATATTAAAGGGCCGAAAAATTGTTTGTGTACAAAATTCAAACGCTTTTAACTTTGCGAAAAATAATCGCATTTGCATGCGGTTTTTTACAAATAGTTCAGATGAAACTGTAGATAATATGCACAAAAATAATTTTCGGTTTTTAGCTCAATTTCTACACAAATAAATGTCCACGGTACCCTTAACTGAAAATCTTCAAATATTAAGTAATTTTTCACTTATATTCAACCTCGAAAATATATATTTAACTGTTCATTAGCCCTTTCGATAGCTGCTAATAGCCCAGAGGATGCCTGTACCGACCATCACCTCATCGAGTTGACATCTGAAATTCCAGGATTAGACAGAAAGCAAAAGGCAAATGGTTATACAAGTCATATCTTGATGAAAACCACCCGTAGACTCATTTTTAATGGTTTATCAATAGGTTTATGCTTTTGTTTTAATGCACTCAAAAGTATGAAAACATGGAAAACATGGAACAGAAAAAAACAATGGTAAACCTACCAGTCAACCACTAAAATCGGGTTTGCAATAGTTTTCCACCAAGATATGTCTTGTATAACAAGTTGAATTTTAATATGCGAATCAAGTTTTAACTAATCATTGAATTTCAGCCGCCAACTCTATGAGGTGAGGATTTGTAAAGCCACTCCCCCGGTCTATAACCTTTCACAATAAAGAGCATAAAAATGGAAAATCATATTTTCCCAATCTTGCAAAATGTCATTTTAAGTGATATTCAACTAATTTGTTTCTGCAACACAAAGATAAAATGAAGAAAATGTTCGTATTGTACATTTAAGTGTTGCGAAATATAACTAAAAAAACTGTCACCCAGTGCACTAGTAAACAAACCGCTTAATTTATTGAAATAACCTGTATTTACTAAAAACGTTAATTTATTTTAACGGTTATTGCCAATAAGTACGTAAGAAATACAAATGATCTCCTTAAATTAAAGGTTTTTATTCTTTAAATTCACACATTATATTTTACAGTGTAACTACCATAGAAATCTTTTTGTATGATTGTAAGGTGTATCGAAAGATGCATTTGGGTATGAAGGTGGAATAATATATATATATATATATATATACCGGGTGTCTCAAAAATGACTGATGGATTTTAAAATTCAATAACTTGCAAACGGTGACAGATATTTAAAAAATTCTTGCAGGAGAGTTATGTGTGATGCCGGGAGTTTTTTTTACCGTGATTCTTGATTTTAGTTTGAATTTCCAACAATAGATGGCGCTGACAGCGATTGACACTCAGTCAAGGCCGAAACTGACGTCGCTCAGCATTGATGCGAACGAAGGAGATTAAGGCTATGGAGTGGGTCTCATTCGCCAGCACAATCTTGCTCTTAGGGCCAGATTCTGAACTCATTCGATATGATTTCAATGGAGTGCGTTGTTGCCATGGAAACAACAAATTCTTCAATAGTGGAATATAACGTTAAGAACTGGGCATGAATTTAAGAAGTAGTATTCGAGTTTGCAGGCGATTTGACATAGATGAAGTTTTATTTTCCCGGATTAAATTACTTTTATGGTCTGATTTAAAGAATATTTTATGCATCGTATTTTAAAACTAGGTGAAGAGATTTAGTATTTTTTGTTGTTGTTAAAAATTTCACAACTTTTATTACATTTTAATAAATTTTAGATCTTTTAAGGAAGTTCGTCAGTAGCTTTTTATGAATGTTGGATAATAATCGTCTAAATGGTTAATAGTATATTGTTGTTCAAAATAACTATTTAAAAACAAATATTAGAAGTTACCTTGTTTAACCCTTTTGAATAGGGGTATTATATCGTTGCATTAAAATTTAAAAAAATAAAATGAATGTTAGTTAATTAAAATTTTGTTTGACTGTTTGATAATAGAATATTGTATTACATGCAGCTTCACCTTGATGTTTGATAAAATAAAAAGAGTAAATATTTTTTATCTACATCTACTATTTAAATTGTAAAAATGTGTTAAAAGAATTCTTGGAGTTTGAATTTTTACGCTTTAGCAACTTTTCTACACACAAATGCCAATATGCATATATTTTTTAATAATAAAGATATCAATGGTATCCAATGTGACAAACTAAGTTAAAATTAAACTTGGCAAGAGTATACTATAATAAAAGTAGTACTTAAGTTATTGAAGGCCACAAACAAATTATTATTGAAATTTTTATTTTGATATAAATTAAGACCGTATTTCTAATAGCACTTTTTGTTGGAATGCAATTGTAATTTTAAAACTTTTTAGTTTATACATATTTAAAAAAAAATCATGAATCGTAATAATCAGGGCTTGTCAAATGCGGTCGCCACTTGTAACCAATATTTTTTACTCGATGATCAAGACTTTTAATCTGACGGTTTTTGTAGTGTTAACGAAAGAACAAAGTGTAAACGGCATTTTCCATATCATGCACAGAAAACAACATTCTTTGCTGCTCTAGCCAGCTAGCATGTTATGTCATGTGATTAGAATATGGGGAGAGGGTGGGTCGTTCTTACGGGTTGTTTACCAACGTTTTTTGCAAGAGGGTTCGGTTTACTGTTTTTCAGAGAAATTTGGTAGTAGTGGCCTAGGAGGGGAGGTGGGGGGGGATTGGGAGAGAATTTTAAATATTAGAATAATAACTTTATTTAATAAAGAATATTCTATAATTATACGTGTTTAGTGTTTGAATTATCATCCATAGTAAATGGAAAATAATTGCACTGAAAATCAGGAGGACATTGTTTTAGAGGGGGACAGGTATTTATCCTTAGCGATTTCATTGTTGTATTAAATCAATCCTTAGATTGTTGTATTAAATCAATCCTTAGATTGTTGTATTAAATCAATCCTTTGAGTGTTGTATCAACCCGTAAGAACTACCCACCCTCTCCCGATATTCTAATCACATGACATGACATGCTAGCTGGCTAGAGCAGCAGAGAATGTCGATTTCTGTGCATGATATGGAAAATGCCATTTACACTTTGTTCTTTCGTTAACACTACAAAAACTGCCAGATTAAAAATCTTGGTCGTCGAGTAAAAAATATTGGTTACAAGGGGCGATCGCATTTACCAAGTCCTGATTATTACGATTCATGAATTTTTAAAAATATTTATAAACTAAAATTTTTTTTAATTACAATTGCATTTCAAAAATAATTGCTATTAGAAATACGGTCTTAATTTATATCAAGATAAAAATTTCAAAAAAGATTTGTTTGTGGCCTTCAATAATTTAAGTACTACTAAATTTTAGACACTTGTCAAATTTAAGTTGAACTTAGTTTATCACATTAGATATCATTGATTTATTTATTATTAAAAATATATGCATATTAGCGTTTGTGTGTAGAAAGAGTTGCCAAAGCGTAAAAATTCAAACTCCAAGAATTCTTTTAACACATTTTTACAATTTAAAACGGATGTAGATAAAAAATATTTACTAGTATTATTTTATCAAACATCAAGATGAAGCTGCATGTAGTACAATATTTAATATTTAACTGTCAAAAAAATTTTAATTAACTAGCATTTATTTTATTTTTTCAATTTATATAATACCCCTATTCAAAAGGATTAAAAACAAATATTAGAAGTTACCTTGTTTGAGTAGTTATTTTGAACAACAATATACAGGGTTAGCGAAATTAAACTTCCGCTACTCAGAGGACCCTGGAGGCCGTTCTACTAGTCCGAAGAGAAAAATATTTGGACAACAGACACTTCGGATTATGCGCTCGAGATTTCTGAAATAAAAAAATTAGTTTAAAAAATCGCCACTAGATGGCGCTACGAGTTATCGTGTGAAGAGAGGACAAACTGAGATCCCGAAATACCGAAGGACCAGTGGTCTTACACAAAAGGAACGCAATAAAGACAAAACGTGGGCACAGAATTTCCATGGCCAGGAATCATCAACTGCCATTCTCGCGAGAAATTGTAGCGTGAATGGTTTGCGAGAATCCGGGTCTTGTCGTTCCAATTGCTGAACCGCTTGGATCTTATACGGGTAGAAATTCAGAATTCTACGCAATGTCGGACAGTGGGGTAGGGCATATCAAAGATACGTGAAATCATCGGTATACTAACAATTCCATGAGGCGATTCAGTGCTTGCTTCCACGACCGCTGTAGCAATATCATCTACGGCGGCGGTGGTACCCTTTAACTTCCACTTCTCGGCAAATAGCCTAACTTCCTGTTCGCCCGAATTTCACCATCATGTCTTTACGAGAACGCTCCGATATTAGTCCACGTCGTTGGTTCTTGAGACGGTAGAACTCTCTCACGGCTGCCTCTGCATTCTCACCGTTGCGGTAGTACAGTTTGACTAGCAGTGCTCTCTCCGGCAATGTCGGCATTTTGGAATGCTCGTCTGATTGGGGCACGAACTTCTTCCTTTTATCGTGCGTGACATTTGCATATGTTGCTGCAATGTGCTGCTCCGCTGCGCCATCTGGTAGCGATTTTTTAAACTATTTTTTTTTTTTTTTTTCGGAAATCTCGAGCGCATCCTCCGAAGTGTTTGTTGTCCAAATATTTTTCTCTTCGGAGTAGTAGAACAGCCTATAGGGCCCTTTGAGTAGCGGAAGTTTAATTTCGCTAACCCTGTACTATTAACCATTTTCACGATTATTATCCAACATTCATAAAAACCTAGTGACGAACTTCCTTAAGGGGTCTCAGCTTCAAGACTCTTAAACTTCAAATTTTCGAAATTTTAATTTTCTTAGATGCTAAACTACTGCCTTTTCTGGACATTTTGATATAATTAGGGGAGACCGGGGGAATGGCGACACCTTAATGGAATTTAAATTTTTTCACTTAAATAAATGTTTAGTTTTTAATAGTAAAAATTCTAAAGCTGAATCATGATCTTTACTGTCTGTATAAATTTAGCCGTAATCATAACTGTAAAGTAACCACACATAAAAAAAAAATTCTTTCAACCTCTGTACAGTGGCGGGATTACCCAGGATACTGGGTAATTCCGCCACTGTATTGGGGTAATGACGCCACTATTTAATGGCCTAGTAAATACATAAAATGGATACTAGGACACATAACCTACTGAAAATATTTAGAAAGCAATGTAATTTAGCAGAATAATAAATAATTACAATGTTCCTAAGCTAGATTTATTAATGTGCTAAGCTTACAATTTAAATCAAATTGCAAAAGTCACCCTTTGCCATGGTGGCAGCATTACCCCGAGAGGACAATATAGCAGAAATACGCCAGAAATCCGAAAAAAGAACCTTTGGCGCAGCATGTCCCTAAAGGGATTTTGCGCCATAAAACCCAATACACCCAACCGGAAGAAGAACCGAACTTGTTCAACAAATTGCACCAAAATGTCGGCGAATGCATGCTGATTAAGGGTAATATTATCTTAAGTACTAAATGTTACTGTAAAAGGTGTTTATCTCTACTCATTTGAAGCTCCAAAATAAGAAGCAACTAGATGAAAACTAAATTTTTCACTAGAACAAACGAAGGACGTACAACAAAATCACTCTCACTCTAGGCACTTTTTCTATTGTTGTCTGCTATAATGCAGGCGCATTCACTATATCAAACTGACATTAGTTTTTAAACTAGGCGGGGTGGCGCCATTCCCCGATTCCCCCGGTCTTCCCTATTTCCTTGAAATTCCAATTAGAACGGAAATTAAGGTTTTTAGAATTATACCCGCACAATAGCTGAAGCGGCATTTACGAAGTTTTAAAGTCATTTTTCTCCAAATCACGTTTTTGGGCATAACGCGCAGGATATCTCAAAAACTCAAGAATATTTTTTCATGAAATTATATATTTCATGTCAATCTGTATAAACTGAACCTAAAATTTCCTTTTTATTGTTAAAAAAAATGTTTCTTTAGGTGATTATACTGTTGAAAATTTCAAAATTTTGTATTAACTAAGTACAACTTTGTATTAAAAATATAAAAATGCTTTAAATTCAAATTTGTTTGGGTTCATGGTAATTATTGTAATCTAAAGTATAATTAGGCACAACAAAAGTAATTCTTGTGTCAAAATTTATTTTGTAATTCTGCGCGTAAGCTGCCATACCAATTTTCTGCTCGACAAATATCTGACATTTTGGAGCACTCTATAAATACTAATTCTGCATTTTGAATTTTTTTTAAATACATGAAAGGAAAGAACATACTTATATCTTTCATCCCAATTAAAATTGTGTTTTTAAATTATATGCATTTTAAAATATTAAATGTTGAAAATGATTCTTTTTTTTTTTCATTTTTTTCCAATTTTAAGAGTCCTGAGACCCCTTAAAAGATCTAAAATTTATTAGAATGTAACAAAAGTTATGAAATTTTTAACAATAGCAAAAAATACTAAATCTCTTCACCTAGTTTTAAAATACAATGCATAAAAAATTCTTTAAATCAGACCAATAAAAGTAATTTAATCCGGGAAAATAAAACTTCATTAATGTAAAATCGCCTGCAAACTCGAATACTACTTATTAAATTCATTTCCAGTTCTTAACGCTGTATTCCACTATAGAAGAATTTGTTGGTTCCATGGCAACAACGCACTCCATTGAAATCATATCGAATGAGTTCAGAATCGGGCCCTAAGAGCAAGATTATACTGGCGAATGAGACCCACTCCACAGCCTTAATCTCCTTCCTTCGCATCAATGTTGATTGACGTCAGTTTCGGCCTAGACTGAGCGTCAATTGCTGTCAGCGCCATCTATTGTTTGAAATTCGAACTAAAATCAAGGATCACAGTAAAAAAACTCCTGACATCATACATAACCCTCCTGCAAAAATTTTTTAAATATCTCTCACCGTTTGCAAATTATTGAATTTTAAAATCCATCAGTCATTTTTAGGACACCCGGTATATATATATGTGTGTGTGTGTGTGTGCGTGTGTGTTGAATTGTTCCAACATTGGAACATTTTTCTAGTTCAAATGAAGTTACTGTCTGTCACGATATCAGTAGTGGAACACGTCCAGTAGTAATAGAGTAGTATAAGTTGTCAGAACAGGTAAATTCGATCCTGTTGTACTAGTATAACGAAGACTGGAATTCTATCGTGTTAAAGACTACGACATTGACGTTATATGATGATTTGAAAGTTGTATCAGTCGACGAGTGAAGGCCATGGAATGCATTTTTCGGTGAAAGTTTCCGCAGAAATAATTGAGACAAAACGTTAATTCAGCTCACCATTTTATTTAGATATCTTTCGGTGGCGCAGTTTACACCATGAATATTAGCCATCGCTTCATAGTAGTAATTTGGGGATGAACAAAGTTGTAGATAATCGAATAGGTGGACGGTGACCAGGGGATGGTATGAAAAATGGAAATACGACTAAAATCTCCTGAAACACAGCGAGCATCGGCTTTTTGTGCGTCAAGTTTAGGAATACAAATATGACGTAGGTCGCGCTCTCAACCAATTAAAAATTAAGAATACCACGCTATGGAAAGAGTGCTGACAGAGCGAATGGATGAATTTGAAGGTAAAAAGGATAACCCCGGAAACGAGCGGGAAAATAAAATGGAACGGAAAACAAAATGGTTGCTAAAAGAACATTCTAAAAGAAACAAGAGCGGAAACGGAACATTTAATTTAAGAATACTAAAAGCGTAATATTTAAGTAATTCAGACAAGTGAAACATTAAATTAAAGGGAATTTAACAGAATTAAAGATAGTGAATATTTAAGAATAAGGATTTAGTGAATATAAAGTAGTAATTTAGAATAAGATAAGGAAATCGCGGAATTAGATCTAATAATGTAATATATATATATATATATATATATTTCAGCGTAAGTAGCTGTTAGTATTAAAAAAAGTTTTCTGATATGATAAGTTGAGTTTTGAAGTTAAAATTAATTTCTCCGTTTCATTAATTGAGATATGGGGAATCAATTTCATATGTTTTATGTAAATCAATTCTCGTAAAAACCATTTACAGTTAGTTGTAATTACATTACTTGTAACATATTGATCAACAATTGGATATCTAAAATGTCAATATTGTTAGTAATTGAAAATAAACAAATTAAGCAGGGTCAGCTAGGTGGGGAGGCCTACCAAATGGCTTAAGCACTCACAAGCCCCACCCAGCGGTTTCCATCTACTACCGCCGTCACCACACACACACACACACACACAAAAATAAATAAATAATAATAATAATAATAATAATAAATAAAAGGCCCGAAGGGACCTACAGGAAAGCCAATTGAGAATATTAAGATTAAATACAATATAAGTACAATATGTACACGATGGAAAGCCCAATTTTTACTGGGCGTTTACGAGAGACATTTAGATATTTGTAATTAATAAGATCATGAGATAATAGATAATAGGATTTTTAAACTTGTTGGAGCGGCAAAAGCTCAATTACTCTGCAAAGCTGGGCGTTCTGCAAAAATACAATAAAAGCTACGTATATGTATACTAAATTAGAAAGAGATTCATGATTTTAAAAATAATGTAGAATATAAAAAATAGGTAAAATAGTGAATAATTATGATGAATATTATATAATTATATACACACACAAAAGTTCAAAAGTCTATTGTTCTTGCAACAGTTCAATTATAGTTCAATCGTGTTGTTTGTGGCTAAGAGTTTATTTTGAATTGGTGGTATCTGTCTATTTGTTAAGATACGTTCTCATCATCATCTATAAATGGCAAAACATTTTGAAACAAATAATGGTTGTTTTCTAAAACTTTCATACATTCAATTATCTTTTGACAAAATAATGGATTTGACAAAACCACTGAGAACCACTGAGACAAAGAAATTTTTGGAGATTTTCTTATATGGTAATATGATGTAAGGGTACAGTTAAAGATATAATGCAATGATGTAGCTCGCTGACCGCATACACATAATGGAGAAGGAACCCTGTCAAATTTATAAAGATATGATGAAAATGGGCCGTGGTTAGTGGCAAACAGAAAAAGATTTCTATGCAGCAGGATTCTCTTTTCCGAGACTTTTTGGGCTAAAGCGTATGTGTACCGTCCTGTGGTACCATAGTCCCAGCGAGTCTGACATTGTTCGTGTAGAGACAAATTTTTAGATTAGATTTTAGAAGCTTCTTCAAGTAAGAAGGAGGGTTGGGAAAGAATTTGTATTTGGCATGTGATGTGGCTATGGTTGCTTCTTTTGCCAAAGAATCTGCATGCTCATTCCCCACATTACCCACATGTCCACGGACCCATTTAAAGAAGAACTTTTTTCTTGTTTCTTGGAGTAGTTTGATAATTTGTACTGCGATGAGATTTTTTGAAAAAACATCTTCTATTGCTAAGAGACTTGAGAGACTGTCCGAGTGTATTAATACTTCTTTATGAGGGGAGTTCCTAATCCACAGCACAGCCTCTTCTATGGCCAGGAGTTTTGCCTGAAAAACAGTATTTTCTTTACTTAACTTAGTTTGATCCTCGTGGATTAACTCTCCTCTCTGATACACACAGAAGGCATATGCCGTTTCATCTTCCATCTTGGAACCATCCGTATAAATGTTTATTTCTACATGTGGAGTATTTTCTGGATCTATTTGAAAGAAATATTCTTTAAATGGTTCAACTTGATCTGACTTCATTTTTGGCTGGTAAAATATTGGTTCTTGATTTCCTGTCGGGATTCCAAGACGTAAGACTCTTCCTGTTGTTTCTATATATTCAAGTTGAAGTGCCAAGGGCGGAATACCTGTTAAAACACAAAGGGCATCCGCCGAAGTTTTTCTGTAGGCACGTGAAACTAATAACAGGCATTGGTATTGTATTGATGAGATCAGACGAAGCCCATGGGCTTTGCTTATCCGGTGAAACCAAGTTGCTGCAGCATACGTGATTTTCTTCTCCAAGATACTATTGTACCAAATCTTCAGAATTAATTTGTTTACCCCTCCGTAAGCTGAGGCAAACTTCAATAGGTCTTGCGAAAGTTGTGTAATTTCCTGCCTTTTCTTTCGTAAATGGGGGAGAAACGACAACGTACTATCCAGAACGATACCTAAGTATTCTAAAGTTGGCTCACTTTTTAATGAATGGTTGTCAATTTTGAGTGTTGGAGCTCTTTTCAAAAATTTTGGTCTTCTAAGGTGGAGAACTTTGCATTTATTGTAAGATATTTTCATGTTGTGATTTGACATCCACCTACTAATATAATCTAAGATGTCCTTTCCTAATTTTTCTAATCCTCGCCTTGTTTTACCATTTAATATAATTAAAATGTCATCGGCATAAGCTATTATTATGTAACCTAACGATTTTAAATGGCGTAAGAGAGCGTTTAGGAAGATTCTCCATAGGAAGGGCCCAAAGCATGAACCTTGTGGGCACCCCTTCCTAAACCAATGAATTTCTTGTGCTAGCCAATTTGGTTTCGCTCCTCTGTGAGATAAAAAGGATTTCAGGATATTAACATATGGCTCCTCCAACCCCAAAAATTCCAGTTCTTGGATTGTTGCGTCCCAAGGTAAGTTGTCAAAAGCATTTTGGATGTCTAATGATATTAATGAAATGTAGTTGTTTTCTTGTTGAAGTAAGTCAATTGTTGAGAGAACTTCTTGTATCGCTGATTCAGCCGATTTACCCTCTAAGAATCCGTGTTGAGAACTCTGTAGAACTGTCGAATTTCGAAAATGATAATTTATTCGTAATAATAATAATTTTTCAAAAATTTTCCCCAGAATTGGGAGTAGAGTTATTGGTCTGTATGACTGAGCAGATTGTTGGTCCTAACCTGCCTTTAGAAAAAAGACTAGTTCTCCAATTTTCCAACTTTTTGGGAAGTAATTTAAGTTTAATAGAGTATTGTAAAGATTCAGTAATAGAGATGAATGTGAGTGGTAAATATTTCGTACAATCAGATGGTCAACATTATCAGGACCTGGTGCTTTATTCCGATTGAACGAGAAGATGGCAGCTTTTAGTTCTTGGATTATAAATGGATTAACTGGCCGGGTTGAGCGCGGATGAATTTGATGCGGTTGCAAGTCCGAAGGACCAAATATTGAATTGGCAATTTCTGCATAAAAAGATTGTCTTGAGTGGGTTGCTGTAGTGGAATCAGAAAGAGCGTAGACTTCCTGTCTGTAAAAATCTCTAAATGCCGTCTTTTTTAGTTTCCCAAAGGGGTCTTTGGTATTTGAGCAAAAAGAACTCCACGCTGTTTTTTTTTGCTTCCAGAATTTTCTTTTTATAGAGTGCTCTATACTTTTTTAATTTGATCATGTCTTCCTCTGATGCAGACAAAAGTTTTGTTTTCCTATAAAGTGCTTTAACAAAGCTTCTCATTTTCCTAAATTCCGCTGTCAACCAAGAAACTGTTGGTTTAAATGTGGAGTTTTTTTTCTTTAAAGTATGGTCACAGGTTTGTGTTATTATATTTATAAAGTTGTCGTACTCTTTTTCGAATGCCCCCGTCGTTTTTATATCCTGGAAAGTTATATTATTTTCTTGCAATGATTTAGATAATTTTCTATTGAATTTTTTCAATGAGACATTCTTTGTCCGATATCTACGCTTTGGAAGCTTCGGGGTTTGGATATCCATATACAAGGTTATCCGCCCGTGGTCACCGTAGTGCATATCATCCTCAACAGTCCATAAGGAAACTTTTGGGAACAGTGGGAAGGATGCTAATGATACATCTGGCCAACCTTTCAAATGCGTGGTTTCAAATGTTGGTTTCGAGAAAGGATCATTTAGGACTAATAAGTGCATCATATTGAGATGATTGATGAGGTGCTGTCCTTTTTCGTTATCATTCTCATACCCCCACAGGACACTGTGAGCATTCAAATCACCCAGCAACAGAAGTTTTGAACTCATACCCGACGTGTTCGCCCAATCTTGTAGATCTTCTTTTAAATTAGCCGATGGTGCGGAATACTGACTGCCTATAGTTATTTGTCCTTCTGTTGAGGAGATATTCACGAAGACTGAGTTATCATTTTGTTCAACTCTTATATGTTGTAACGATGTATCTATGATTATTATTTGGCAATTCTTTTTTTTTTTTTTTTTGAAGAGTAGCAAGGAAGTCCTGAGGGAAGGCCATGTGGTCTTCCTTTGACTATATTGGAGTCCTGTATGCATGCTATTTTGTAGTCTTCTTGAATTAAGAATTGAAGGAGTGAAGCTGTTGCACTTTTATTCTTTTGAAGATTAATCTGTGCTATTTTAAAGGATGATGATATTTGATTAGTTGTTGAAGGTACTTGCATGATTTGATGTTGTCCTTGCGGAGAAGAGTTTGAGTCCGAGAGATGAGAAATTTGAGTAGAATTTGGAATTGAAGGTGAGTTTGAGTTTTTGTTTGTATTTGATGAAACGATTTTTGTATTGTTTAGTTTGTTGAATGTGGAGCAGATACATTTATGAAGGTTTTCCTCGATTGAAATCGAAGTTTAAATAATGGACATTCATTTGAATCCGCTCTGTGCGGGAAATCATGTTTTGTGTTCAGACAATTGATGCAGCATATTTTCTTAGGATCTTCTTTATTTGGGCAAGTTGTTGTTGTGTGATTATACGCACAAATAGCAAAGGCAGCTTCAAATCTACAGTTGTTACCTGTATGGCCATGTCGTTGGCATTGCGAGCAGCGGATTATTGGGCGATAATCTGCAACTTTACAGGAATTAAATCCAATCAGGATACGGCCTTGCTTCGTCAGATGACGGGCGTAATTGATATCTAAATCCAGGACCAAATGGTAAATTTGTGATTTTTCTTGGGAATTTTTTTATGTATCGCTATTGGGATTTCTCGATCATAATCTTTCAAGATTTTCTCTGTGACTTCTTCTGGTTGAGTAAATAAAGGGATTCCAAGAACAATTATCTTCTTAAAATTTATAGTTTTGTACGTTAATTCAGTGATATCTTTAAGTCTTTCAATTCCTTCTATTATTCGGAGGGTTTTTTCAGTATTTTCTTCACTGTTGGATCTTATAATTAAGGTGTTTCGATCACGAGCTGTTTCACAGTAGATTTTAGGGAGGTCCGGAATGTTCTTTGTCTCCGTATTAAGAAGATTTCTAATTGTGTGGAGTGAAGTTTTTGTTGCCTGTGTCTTCTTTAAAAGTATGGCGGATTCAGAGGTGGTTTTTGGATTTTTATAAACCGCACTGATTTTCTCTGAATACAGAGGTTTTGATGATAGTGAATGTTGTTGGCTGACCGTTGGGATTTTTTCTAATGGGCTTTGAAACGAATTTTTTAAGAATTCTGTATTTGCTTCAATTGAATGTAATTTTTGGTTGATATCTTGAAGTATAGATTCATCTATCACCATTTCTCTTATTGAAGGGAGTCCTCCTTGTGATCTTTTTTGGGACTGGGTATATGATTTTTCTTTTAACTCTTTAATTAGTTGATTCTTTTCTTCTATCGTTAAGTGGAGATTAGAAATTTCTTTCTCTTTTATGTTCAAAATTCCTGCTTCATCCTTGTTGGACAATTCATTGTATGATTTCAGAGAATCTATCTCCCGAGTTAGTTTTTGAATTCTATTGTCTTTTTGTTGTATATAAACTTCAAATTGTTGCTTTCTGTCTTTTAGTTCTTGTTCCAGGTCGATTGCCCTGTTGTACCACTCTTCCTTTTCGGTTGTTATTTGTTTTAGGTCTTGGGATTGTTGAGATGCGTTTCGTAGCTGATTTTCAATGATTTGGATGTTTTTTTTGAATTAATTGCCCATATTTGTCGACTTCTTTACTGGATCCTGTTTCGTGTGATTTTAGAAGACCATTGTGAATTTCAAGCAGCTCTGTTATTGAAAGTGTCTTCGCTACTTCTAGGTTAAACTTCATTACATTTTTATTTGTTGGGGCTGACTTTAGCGCTTGTGAAGATTGACTGGAGTTTTGTCGTGTACGCTTTAGAGTGGATTTATTTGACCACTTTGTCTCCTGATTTAATAGTGGAAGTTTGTCCGGTGTCGAATTCGATCTCGGTTTTGATGATTTTTTTAGTGAACTTTTAATTTCATACAAAGTTTCTGTTTTGGAAGAGTTATTCAAATACTTATCACTTTCTTCCATGTCCAGGCCGGTTACTAGAGCATACTTGCTACTATATATTATTTTGAGTTCGTTAAGTCACCACAATAGAACAATTCAAAATATGTAAACTTGTATCATAACATAGAGTCATTCATTTTATATTATGTTAAAACATATAGCCCAAGTAATAAAGATAGTTGATATTATTTTAACGGATCGTTCTGTATAATAGATTATTGTAAAAGTAAACGATAGATTGAGGTATCACTAGGTCCCCACCGTATATCGTAGAAAGAAAGGAATATAGATAGGAAAAAGTAAAAACCAATAGCCTTGACTATCGTAAATGACTTAGTGAAAAGAAGGTGATACTTTTGCTGAAGGACAATTTTGAATATTAAAATAAATAAAATAATATAAGTAATTGATAGTGATAGTCTATTATTTGCCAAATGAAGAAGGGGGGGAAAAGAGGATAGTTTCATGTGCTTATTGAAGCTCATGTACATGTAGAATGAAGATATAAATATATATAAATATTAAACTAGTAGATTATAATATCTACACATGTATACCAGATAATTAAAAATTAGTTTGGAGCACATACACAAAACTTTTATTCACTAATTACAAAATGATACACTTAGAGTACCGATCCATCTCCCATAGGCAGAAAATGAATGGCTGGTAGAAAAAAAAAATGCGCGCCATGCAGAATGGTTCCCAAAACCCCCCAACCCAAATAAAATAATAGTTGTTATGTAATTATATAATTAATGAGCAGCGACCAGAACTGCTGTTAGAGCTTTAGTTGGTGGACAAGAACGTGAAACTTTATAGCATGTTATAACAAATATGAGATACTCCACCGTAAATTGAAGTCCTGGCCGCACTTGCGCTAAAAACTCTATAAGAGACTGTTGTGGGAGCCCGGCACGAAAAGAGGGAGAGGAGCTGGGAGGAACTGGACATCTAAATTAATCAGAAAAGTAAGAATGATGTACATAATTGAATAGGTTATAATTCCCTATATCCCCCCCTCTCTCTTTTTTTTTCTTTTCAAATTTTTCCCTTTTTTCCCTATTCTTCCCCTTTTTTTTTCTTTTTTTTCCTCCCCTTTTCCCTTTTTTTACCTTTCCCCCATCCCTTCTCTCTCTTTCTTTTCCTCCTTTTTTTTTCCCTTTTTTTTTCTCTTTCTCTTTCCTTCCCCCTATTCACATTCAATCATCTATCTACTTCTCTTTTTTTTCTTTTTTTTTCCTTTTCTTCCTCCCTTCTTTCCTTTTTTTTCCTCCTTCTTCCCTTTTTTTTCCTTCTTTCCTTTTTTCTTTTATATATATATATATTTTTTCTTTTTTTCCCTTTTTTTTTCTCCCTTTTCCCTTTTTTCCCCTTTTTTTCCTTTTTCCTTCACCTTTTCCTTTTTTTTCCCCTTCCTCCCTTTATTCCTCACATACATATATATAACCAGTAATAGTAAATACCCATATTGTAATAGTCAAAGGAGAAGTGGAATTGGCCTGGGGACGCCCCTAGTGGATAAAAAGAGAATGAAAGTGAGAGTTACTTCTAAAAATGAAGAGATTATTCTCAGATCTTTAAAAATATATGTGACAAGGGATACTTAGTAAGAGAAATAAAAATTTAGGAAGATAGCGCCCCCTATTGTTTATAAAAGTTAGCATTGCAATAGATGATGATGTAATTGAGCAGCCTCTGCCAAGCCCAACAAGCGGATATAATTCAAGTAACCTTGAAGAATTATACTATATAATATGAAAAAAAAAATTGAAACGTGCCACCTACAGGCCAAAAGATGAAGCTAGATAAAAAAAAAAAAAAAAAAAAAAAAAAAAAAAAAAAAAAAGGAAACCGGAATTGAGAAGCACAGGCCGAGACCTTTAAAATGACATCTCACACTATGGAAATGGTAAAACTTTTTGTGAAAGCCTCCCCCCTCCTCCTCCATCGTCCCCCCTGATAAAGATAGAATAAAATGGGGCTTGCCAAAAGAAACCCTATACCCAAAATAGTCCGAATAGGGAAGGCGAGAGCCTAAACACGAGAATAAGGGGGAGAAATGCAATTAAAAAAAAGAAAAAAAAACTGGTGCAGGGAAGTAAATTGGCTCACAAAGGGTTAAAAACTTAGCAATCAAAGGAGATACCCACAATGCTCCACTAGGGATAAAAATATCAAAATATTTAAATTGTGGAAACATTTAGAAAAAAAAAAAAAAAAAAAAAAAAAAACTGTAATAATAATGGCTACTAAGTGCGCAACGGTGACAATACTGATGGAGTATAAAAGGTTTATAGAAATAACTGGCGTAAAAGTATTACTTAAATGCGCTACAGTGATGCTTGAAACATTCATCCGACAAAACGTTTAAATAAACGTTAAGACATTCATGCTACAAAATAGGCTCTACAACCCCGTACCTGATAGTGCTATCCGACATCCATAAATATCCATAACACAATGTAAGATAAGTATCCAAAATCAATTAAAATTAATCATTAAATAAAAGTTATAATAGGTGTCGGACAATACCATCCGACAGCCAAGTCGAACCCACAATGCATCATACCTTATGTTTTCATTATTAACTTTAAAAGGTACTCTAACACTCAAGACAGTAAAATCTGAAAGTTTTAACCAATCACATCCACTTCTAACCACAGTTTAAATCAGAACATATATGTCTAACTCCGTTATAGAGGCAATCTAGGAAATTATTCTTATAGTTGCAACTAAACTTTCAGAAATCAAATAGCCTTTTGTGATAATAGTCATCCACCAACCATTCAAACGCGAAAGAATAAAAATTTCCTAATTACAAATGCTAATTAAAAAATCTTAAAGATAAGATAAATGAAAAAACTTCCACAGCTAATAAATTTGAAATTTAAAACTATATAAAAAGCATAAAAAGTCTTCAAAAAGAGCAATATTAAGAGTTAAAAATTACGTTTAAAAAAGTAAACAACTTAATGAAAACCTATGGGAAAATGAAAAGCAAAAATCGAGAAGTGACAATCAAATAACAAATTATTAATTACAGTTGCGGGCCCCACGGGATTAAGATAAACGGGGGAAGCTTAATGTTCAGACTAACCGGACTAAGCAGTAGGGGAAAAAAAAAGTTGAATTGATATCTTTTAACGTTAAGAAAAATATAAACACTGTAATGCTAATCCCATGGAGCCTCCATCTTGTTTCTGTCACAAAAAGTCGAAAAGAACACATTTTAAAATGCACGGTGATATGAGAAAACTTTGAGATAACTTAAAAAACCACATACAAAACTGATCTACAGGAGTCAATGTGCACAAATCGACTGATCATTTTAAGAAAATAGTAAGTTATAGTATATTTTAATGCATGTCAAATATGGTAACTATTGAAAATGGCTCCAATACTATAAAATGTACATGAACTTCATATGTTTAAAACATCATAAGTAATTGAGATAATCACACATAATAGGTAACTTTGGAAAACTAACAGTCTATAGAGTCCTAATTTATCAGTTAATTACATTTTATATACAGGGTAAAGCACAGGAAATAATGAATAGGTGGCTAATGCCTGGTTCATTGGGGATATGAAAAAGAAAGTTAGAGAAAGTTTAATGAATTATATCTCCGGAACCCCTACACATATTCACACTTATCATATACCAAACTGAAGAGCATAAAGAGTATAAAAGAATGATATACAGTACAAGGACCTAGCTTACCCCACTCCTGTAAAAATTAGCCAAACATCGGGAGCTCGCGCTGGTCCATCTTCAAGAGTTGACGCATGCGCACTCTATCCTTGAAAATAAACAAACATACAAAAAGGTCAGCAAAAGACCTTTTTAACCCTTTCTAACCTAGTTCAAAATTGTTTAAGAAATTCGTCTGTCTGATTGCCTGCCTGTCAAACCTAACTCTAAATCGGTTAAAATTACTGGGATTTCAATATAATCGATATATATTATTGAGGTTTACACTAGCATGTTCGGTATCGAAAATGAAGTGTTTAGCATTAATAGTTCATTTACATGGTCATTCAAAAATTATTCCGTTACATTATGGTCTATGGGAGAAATTTTTGCGGTGTATTTTAATGGTGTTACACTGTCTTAAACATTATAAAATTTATATACATTATTGAGGTACACTAAAAGATAATTACTATAGAATTAGCATTTAAATGCATATATGGGGGAACACAAAATATTTCAGTAATATTATTGTCTATAAAAAAATGTTTGAGGCGAATATAGTGATGTTATTCTTTTAAAATAATAAAAAACTTGATATGAATTGTTGAGACGCATTAAAACATGCTTCTTGTAGAATATGGGGCGCGGAGTATATTTATCATTCATTTACATGGTCACATAAAAGAGTTTGGACTTTGGGGAAAGGTTGTTCGAATTTATTTATGTTGCACTATTTCAAACACACGATGAATTTGCTATACATTACTGGGATATACTTCAAGATGCTTGCAGTACAATGTTGAAACACCAAGAACGCCAACTAATGTTAATTTAGTTAAAAAAACATAAACTCCAGTCAAGGTATATTGTTTTGCTTAATCGAAAATTTTATTTTTAATAAAATTTTCCAAATGCCCCCCCACCCCCACACCACAAAAGTGGTGTAATTATAAATTTTAATCCAAGTTTTAATATTATCATCATGATAAATGAGCTGCTAAATATAAATGCGTAATTAATAAAAATATATATATAAGCCATTTTATATGGTTAATTTGGTTACAAATAATTATTCGTTTCTGTCCTTGCAATTTATAAATAATAAAATTTTAATAAAAAAAATAAAAAAATTAATAAATTATAATAAGTTGAACGTATTCCTTTATGTACATTTTTTGGTACTTTTATAGTTATTTTTATCATTTTACATTATTTCTCTGAAATTTGTTTTTTCCCTTAAATTAATATTTAGGTGTAAAAAATATATGTTATCCTCTTTTTTATATAGTTATTAATCTTTCAAAGTAAATAAACTATGGCGTTTAATATTTAAATTTATCATTTTAGTTTTTTTTCTTTTACCCTGAAATGTATTTTTTAAGTATTATTATTTAAGATATCAGTTACAATTAATTAGTTATTTTATAAACTTATTTTCCTCTTTTTATCATTTACGTACGTTAATAAGTTCACAATTTTTATAGTTTCTTTAAACATTTTACGTTTTTTTTTTTCCCTTGAAGTAACTCTTTTTAGTTCTTAATTAAGATAAGAATTAAAATTCTTCGATATATTCGAAGTTTCAAAAGTTTTTGTTATGTTTGCTTTTTATTGAATATTTATGCATGCTTTTAATATTTCTTCCGAAAGTGATAATTCAATGGAAGAGAAAAATAAATATTATTATTAACTCACGATGAAAATTTCGATAATTTTCGTCTTTTTTGTCTTCAGAATTGACCAACTCCAACAATACAAGTTTTAAAAAAGGATTAGGAACCTTTTTTATGTTGAAAATTCAGAAACTCTTAAATTATTTTTTTAATCGATAATAATAAGGAAAGAAGTTTGTGTGCCAGTGTGTCGACGGTGTTCTGAAGAGATCACTGCACGTAAAGCTACAAAATTTGGGGGAAAGAAACGTCTATATATGAAGTTTTGCACCTCGAAGCCCGATTTTCTATTTTTTAATTAGACTATTTTAAATTTAATTTTTTATGCGATTTTTAGCGCTTTTTTAAGTTTTGAGGCGATTTTTCCACATTAGTGAAAAGAAGGGTCTTTCTTTCTTTAAGGTTTCTTTCTTTTAACCCAATATAGTAAACTTTGTTCTCTTTTCAAAAATGTTTATTGGGAATTCGTACAGTGATTATTGAACAGCATTTAATGCATCTGCATACCTGTAAGGAGGTTACAATAGGGGGGACCAGTTCTATCACCAAATACAGTCAAGTTTGTCGCCAACTTGGCGATATCTTTAATATTTCGCCAAATTCCCATAGACTTCCATTGTAAACAAATAGTGTTTACTTTTTTACAGACAATCAACAAACTGAGATAGTTTAATGCAACAAAAATGTAATATTAGCTTAAGGGATTATATTAATTATATTTAAGGGAGTCCAAGTAAATTAATTATGAATAAAAGTAACATGATGTAACACGCTTCCCCTTTTCAAAAATAGACTCATCCGGCAATCACGTGACTAGCTTGCGTGAGGTTTGCCGAATAAGAAATACAGTTAGTTGGAGTTCTGTTCTGTTTTGAGTTGTGCTAACATGTAAAAGGTATATTCACGCCATTATTATTTTGTGTATATGTGTTATGTGCCGTTTTATTTGTAATGTGCCGTCTTACCAAGAAGAAATAAAATAATATTTAAAAAGCTACCCCGAGAAATTGTTATCTTGAAATAATCTGAAAATTCTGTGTGAAGTTAATTTGAGCTAGCACGACATGCTAAGCAAAGTTCTATCATGCTAAGCAAAGTAACATGATACAATGCTTAGCATGATTTCCCAAATATAAATTTTAAGAGAGCCCATAGGTCAAAGGAATTAGATTTAAAACTTTTACCCAATAATAGTAAAACACAGTATATATATATTTTTTTTCTTTTCGAGATTTGTGCAGCGATTTAAAATGTTTTCGCGTTATCTTATTGTCATTTTAAGAGATTTTTCGCAATTGCTGCTGTTTTTTGACGTAACCGGGCAACGCCGGCAAGTTCAATAGTAAATTATAAGTAAAAAAATAAATAAATAAATAAATAAAATAAAGACAAGATTTTATTGTAATGTAGTAAAATGAAAAAAAATGTTGAAGGATAATACATTTTGTAACAGAAATAATTTAAACATTATTATAGTAAGTTATTTTCATATCAGTTCTTTTTTTAAATAAAGATGTATACAAATTTAATTCCAGCTTCACGGCAAGAAAACAAATCGTACAATGTCATGTTTAGGATTGAACCCACATACATCCACATCCTGCGCATACGTGAAAGATGACACATTTACCAACCGCGCCACTGTTCAGTCAAAAATCATCAGTTTATTTCTTAATCAATTAATGACACTTACGATCACGTGAGATTTGCGTGATAAAATTTATGTAACCTTATCGGATAAATGTTTTTGCATGTCAGTGGTGGCGGAGGAAAACTTTATTATTATTATTATTATTATTATTATTTTGCTTTTTAACAGCATATTGTGTTGTGATTTCATAAAGCCAAACTACCAAAAATTTTCCTAATTGTAATACAAGAAGTGTGTTAAGATCCTAAGATTTGATATACAAAGCAAATTAAATAAAACTTTCAAAAATAAACTCAGTTTTGCAGTTCTTTTTTTTATTATTTTAATGTAACCTTTATGTTTGCTTTTAAAAAAGTTAAACATAATTACTTTTGTTATTTATAATCACAAACATATTTTTTTTTACGGCGCACAGGATAACACATGCATAAAACCATTACAGAAATTAATGGCCATGCTTGAATATACTTTTATTAGGTAATTAAAGAAGTAACTATTAAAGTAAAACTTGATTTTTTTAAAAATAATAAATGATAAATGTTTGATAAACATCCGAAAAATTTGGAAAAAAAAAATCAAAAATACACATAAACATATTTGAATAAACATGTTATTACGAAACAAAATGCCTTAGTCTAAAAACTTTCTTCATTGATAAAAAATAAAATTAACCCTTTAAACCACGATGGTACTTTAAAGTACCATTAAAATACTTTTTTACCCGACTGCGAAGAAGGGTCATGTGTTTCACGTGTATCTGGGTATGTTGATTTATTTATTCCATCGAAACATCCAAACGGCTGGATGAATTTTAATGAATGAGGTCTCTATCGATTCCACTTAACTGTCCGATGGTTATAGGCTGGTTATAAGTTTTGTTTTTATAAATTTAAAATGCCGGCCGAAAAATACAAAATGGTGGTAGAGACGACAAAAAAATTACGCACCCCATTGAGTGGCATATCATTGGATAAGTCTTTCAAAATGAAGACGATGTTTCATTGACTATTTTACAGCCAGAAGCTCCTTTTAAATATTACACAACCTGAAAGTTGTTTAGGTAGGATCTCTAGCTCTACTGCAGCTTTAACCTTCATAGACATCTATAGACCTCATCAAAACAGTGTTTATACATAGGAACTAAGAATTAAACACAACCTAAAAGCCATCAGTGCAAGTAAATACAGAAAATAGGTAAGTGATATAAAAAATAGTTTCACACTGATGAGAAATAATTAATTCGTTTTTTACGCAGTCGGGTTTTTTGATTTTTTTACATTTAATTTTTACTTCTTAAAAACAATAAATGATAAATGTTTGTTAAACATCGGAAAAATTGGAAAAAAAATCAAAAATACGCATAAACATATTTGAATAAACATGTTATTACGAAACAAAATGCCTTAGTCTAAAAGCATTCTTCATTGATAAAAAATAAAATTAACCCTTTAAACTCCGACGGTACTTTACGGTTCCATTAAGATACTTCTTATAAAATCAATTTAGTACGTCGATTAGTAGCAATACAGTTTAAAATGGTTATGGATACTTTATTTTGTCTTGATCTAAAAGCATTATTGGTTGCACAAAACAAAAATATATTTAAAAGGGTTTATTTTTAATTTGCATCTTTTCTCCTGTCTTGACGTTGAAAAGTTGTCGGGGATAAGTTTCAGTTACGAAATATTTCTATGTTTCTATTGTAAAAGCATTATATTTGTACATTTCTTACTTCTATAAAATAGTAAAAGAAATATTTTAAATAAAAGAATTCAGTGGAGTTATAAATATTGCACAAAAATGTTATAATTTCAAATTTCATTAATTAACTTTAATTCGTAAAATCATTCTCTACTTTTTTTAATGATTGTGCAAATTTTCAAATGTAGATTCAAAAATTCACGAAAAATGCTTTAGAAGATGAAATTTTCATGTATTCATTATTTGGGATCTAAAGGATTAAACATTGCAGAAACTTTACAAGTCAAAGAGAAATGAAGACGCCATGTAAGAAGTTATGGCTCATTAGGAGATGAATAATAAATAAAATAAAATCCCTGCCGGTTCGACATACAGGCGTAGGTAGATTTCGAAGTTAATTACTAATTTCACCAACAAAAACTAAATCATGATTAGAGATAAACCAACTTTATAAATTTTAACTAGCCCATTATGACGAGTTTTTAATTTCATTTTTATAAAGAGCTGGTTTAATCAGAATCATGTTAAGGCGATATACAAGAAATATTTTTCCATGCTCAACAACTCGAAATTTTCTAACACATTTTCAGATTTGTTGTTAAAAGGAAAAGCATAAAATTTGATGACGTGATTTTTTAAGAGATTTATAAGTGACCTATGTTTTTATTTTTATTTAATTAATTAGAACTTTATATATAAACAATTATTTTCTCAGTAGGACCATATTTTTCGTTTGCAATGCAATCGCTTCGAGAAATTCGGTTCAAAATACCCACTTTGACAATATTTTAAAAAATATATTCTGCCTCTGTCAACAAATTGACAATTACGGCACATTATATAGTTTCTGAATAAGAGAATCTACTAATTGGATGCGTTTGAAAGCAAAAATTAAATTAAAATGAGTTAGAAAATAAGTAGTTTGGATTTGAGTGCATCTTTAATACGATATTTCTTTCTTTAACCTATATGTATTTTTAATTTGTTTTTACTGTAAGAATTGGTCCTATCAATAACTTGTCAATATAAAATTTGAAATAATATTAAGAAGATATATAATAATATCATGCAGATTTGATATTTTGTGATATGACCGAGTTATGGATTTTTTTCTTATTCCACCTTCCATCCCTTTTTCTTTACGTTTTTCTTTTTTTTATTATTTTTTTTTTCAGTAAGGATTAGTGCTATCAAAAACTTTTCAATATGAAAGTTGTAAATAATATTAAGACAATTTATAATAAATTTAAATGGATTTGATATTTTGAGAATTGACGAAGTTATGAATTTTTTCTCCCAAAAACCCTATTTTTTTCGCCCCTTGAGACCATTTTTAGTTTGATCAAAAATCTGTCATACATAAATATTTGGCCCAGTTTTTAGAAGTAATAATAACATTAAATTCAGTCGATATGTGCTATAATTAAGAAGTTATGGGATTTTTCGTTTTTCACAAAACCCCTCTCTATTTCCACCCCCTTGCTCCGATTTTGCACATTGTCGAAATTCTCCGAGATTTTATGCCCCTTGATTTTATGTGTCAGTTTGGAAAAGATTTGTGCAGAATTATGGAAGTTATCGTGTCCATAAAAAAGTGATATATATATATATATATATATATATATATATATATATGTTTTTTACTGTGGATGGTTTTGGGTTCTAGGGGTCATGATTGGTGTAGATCTGCAAAAATCTTTCCGAAATTCCAACATAGGTGAGATCCCAATAGGTTATATTTCATACGAAATCTACCTAAAACTGTTTTGGTGATTATAACGGCAACAGTTATACTTCAAAATCTTTTATATATTTCGGTGTTTACCAAATTGTGTACAAAAATCCAGTTTTTCTATGTTTCTAAAAATGTTAATTTTAAATAATACTGTCTTATCCATTATCCATATACAAATAAAGCAATTTTACGCTTTTGCTTATGTATTACAATACCTGCAATTTTTTAACCTTAATAAAATTAAAAATAACAATTCCTTTTTTATTATGTATCAATTGTAAAATCTACTTTGATTATATGTAAAGGCTATAATTTTTTTAATTCAATTTAAATATGAAAAAAATTAAAATAAGATTAAATAAACCCCATACTGCATTATCAACTTTAGCTTAAATTCCACCTATAAAAGTAGATTTTAATAAATCAAAAATTATCATTCGTACAAATAATTACCAGGAAGCCATCATATGAGAATCAATTGAAATAATTGCTAATAAACAAACAGCTTGTAACGATGCACTATCCTACGATATCCATGAAGCATAGATATATTTGCTACATAATTCAAGACAGCTCATTCTGTTGAAAATTTGAATAACATTTCTGGAATCTCATCTGACGTACAGAACTTAAATATTTAAATTACAATATTTTTCTTCTGGACAATTGTCCAATAAGCTCAAAGAAAATAATAACAATACTTAAATCCTTCTGATGACGGCCTTGTAATGGTTTAAATGTTCTAGGTTTTTCGGATGTATTTTAAGATATTTTTAATTTGCATTTTAAATATCTTTATATTGTATTTCTGTACCTGAAAGTAATTTTTATACAATTATTTGTGCTTTATATGTATTTTAATTAAATATGAATTGCAAAAATTTTTAAACAATTTAACCCGGGGGAAATCGTGTATAATCATGGTATGAACGATTTTTAGTTTGTCACCAATAAATGCAAATAATAATCGTCATCTTATTTAATGGGAGACAATGGTTACAAATTATGCTATAAAGTAATTTGAAGGTTACTTTTCGAAAAATAGTGGTGGAAATTTTAAAATCCGTACACACGCTGGGTATGTCACACTCCACGCGACTCCTCCCGGGTTAAACGGGAAAAAAGCAGTGAAGCATTTATTAAAATACTATCACATTAAAAAAGTTTGCCCATAAAGAAATTTTTGAATAGTGCAAATATTACATCGTTGGAAATTACAAGTATTAAATTATTTAAAAAAGCTATAATAAACTTTGTTCAATTAAAATTAGTCATTTAAATATGAATGCAGCAATTTTAAAACAACTTGAACTTAAAACAAGCAGTGAATCATTGATCAAACATACTACACATTATAAAATTTGGTCAGTAAGATTATATTTAAAGGCATTGATTAATTTAATTCAATTTAAATATGAATACAAAAATTTTAAAACAGTTTAAACGTGAGAAAAGCAGTGAAGCATTTATTAAAATACTGCCACATTAAAAATTTTTACTCATAAATAAATCTTTGAATAGTTCAAATAATGCATTGTTGGAAATTATGTTTTAAAATTATTCAAAAACGCTATAATACACTTTGTTCAATTAAAATTATTGATTTAAATATAAATACAACGATTTTAAAACAATTTGAACGTAAAACAAGCAGTGAATCATTTATCAAAAATACTATACATTATAAAACTTAGTAAGAAATCACATAATAAAGCAAATATTGCATATTTGCAAATTATATGTTTTTCGCATTTACATACTACAATTCTTATTATAACTAACACGCATATCAATAGTTTTACAAAAATGTGTTTCAAAACATAATCTTAAATATTCTGTTTTAACTACGAACTATTTATTTTTCTTAATGCAATCCAAATTAATGAATATGAACATAATGGTGATTATTAATTAAAGTTTGGTTTCCGCATAACTTTGTTGAAGAATTTATTTAAGAACAAACTACCTGTGATTCGTAATTAATCTCTTTTCTATTACAAATGACTAATTTTAATTCAGTTCAGGAAAATAGAAATATTTGCGGAGACTATTTCCGATTCTTTGAAGAACTATTTAATTAGTCACATATATGAATATAATCAAATGTTTACTTGATACTCATAAAGTTAAAAGTTTTGTTAAAGTTTGAAATAGATAGTATGTAAACTCTTTTGTAGGTTATGAGTCACATTGAAAAAGAAATAATTTAACTGTATCACGAATGAATAAAGAATGGAGTTTGAATGAGTGCTATATAGAGAAAACAAATAAAAAAAGAATTAACACTAAAGATACAGGGAATTTAACTCTTATTTTATAAAAATAGTTCACATCAGAATTTTAAAACTATTTAATCCTTTTATTTAACTTATTACTTTGTGGCTTATATTCTATTTGTGCAATGAAAAAAATTCTTTTTTGTAATTTATGAGTCACGCTGAAGAAATAAATATTTTAACTGTACTACGAAAGAATAAAGAATAGAGTTCGAATGAGTGTATAAGACGAAAAAAAATTAAGAACTAATTAACGCTAAAAGAAACTGCACTGTACTGTAAAGTTACTAAAGTTTTCCTAGGAAACTGGGATTCCTAGAACTTTTTATGCAACAGCAACAACAAAAATTCCTGTAACAGCGTCTCTTACAGGAATTTTTCTTGTTGCCGTTACATAAAAAGTTCTAGGAATCCCAGTTTCCTAGGAAAACTTTAATAACTTTACAGATTTTTTTTTTTTTTTTTTTTTTTTTTTTTTTTTTTTTTTTACTGTGTGGGAATATTACTCCCATTTTATAAAATCTTTATAATTAACTTATTTCTGTGTGACTTATATTCTATTTGTATTACTGAAAAAAAATCACTTTTGTAATCTATGACAATTTATTGAAGAAAGAAATATTTTAAATGTATTGCAAATGAATAAAGAATGGAGTTCGAATGAGTGATACGTAAAAACAAAAAGAATTAACGCTAAAGATACAAGGAATTTAAATCTAATTTTATAAAAATAGTTCACTTCAGAATTTTTATTTAAAACCATTTAACTATTTTATTTAACTAATTTCTGAGTGATTTATATTCTATTTTTGTTATGAAATAAAATGTAATCTATGAGTCACGCTGAAGAAAGAAATATTTTAACTGTATTAATAAGAAAAACGAATTAACACTAAAAGAAACTGGGTTTATTGATTAAATTTTATAAAAAAATAGTTCACAAAATAATTTTTATTTAAAATTATTTAACCTTTTTAATTAACATATTTCTGTGTGATTTATATTCTATTTGTATTATTGAAAAAAAATTCGCTTTTGTAATCTATGAGTGACGTTGAAGAAAGAATATTTTAACTGTATTGCAAATGAATAAAGAATGGAGTTCGAATGAGTGCTATATGAAAAAAAGAAAGAATTAACACTAAACATACAGGGAATTTAACTCTAATTTTAAAAAAAAATTGTTCACATCAGAATTTTTATTTAAAACTATTTAACCATTTTTTAACTTATTTCAACTAAGTTACTAGTAAGGTACTACTAAGTTCAACTACGTTTCAGCTTTATTTAACAAATTGTGTGAATTATATTCTATTTGTGTTATGAAAAAAAATCTTTTTTGTAATCTATGAGTCACGCTGAAGAAATAAATATTTTTCAATTACATTTGAAAGCACGTATATTTCCCAATTCGGCTCTGTAAAAAAATTAAATTGTTCGATTACATATACGTTAAATTCGTGTTTTTTATGCTATGATCTTCCTTATAATAACCAATTTTCATAATAATCAATTACATTAATTCAATAATAATCAATTTTCAAATAAATTGCATTTGAAAGTAGATTTTTTTCACTGTACGACGGTGTGAAAACTGAAAATGTGTGATGTTTAGAATGAAAAATTGCAGAAGCGAAAATTGCAAAACCGAAATTTTATTGTGAAGTGTTGTCATTCCCAGAATGACGTCAGCGTTACGCACAGATATGTTTGTCCTTTATAATATAGATATGGTAGATTTCATTTATATTTAAAACTATTTCTACTTGTGACAAATGAAACTTTAAAAAGATTTCTGTTTGTAGCTTTTCATTTTTAACTTTTAGACTGAAACAATTACAAAACAGTTTTAATACTTTGAAAACTTACATTCAAAAACTACTAAAAAATAAACATAAATGAAAACTTTAAAAGGTGTCATTTGTCACCAGTAGAAATAGTTTTAAATATAAATGAAATCTACCCTATATATATATATATATAGGATAGATTTCAATTATATATATATATATATATATATATATATAGGATAGATTTCATTTATATATATATATATATAATCCTAATGAAAGGACTTTATGAAATGAATTTATGAAGCGACTGATTAGATGAATAGTACTTATGCGTGTAAATTTCGAGATTTGTAAACCGCTGACAGTAATGCACTTTTAGTATGTTGTTAAAGTCACCTACAGAATGTTTTCTTTCAAGAAACTTTAAAAGGTTTCTAGAAACCAGTAAAAATAGCGTTAATTCTAAAAATTAAATACTGATTAAATTAGAATTTATGGAATGCATTAAAAATAACCTGTAATAGCACAGAACATTTTCAAAATGTTGAATAACAGGGTATATCATTTCCGTTTTTTAAAAATATTTATAAACATTGCAGGATACAGAACAGGAAAATAGCCATTGAATTTATAAGTTTTTTAGATATTATTGTGAAAGTAAATCCGATGTATTAATATACAAATATACAATTTGTAAGAAAGAAAATGCGACACAGAAAGAATTTTAAAGATACATAAATATTTTAATTTCATTACAAAAAAGGATTACAGTAAAAAAAAAAAGGCTTAAACAAAAATTTACCCATTTCTGTAAAATACCGGAAGAAGAACATAAATCATGATTACGGGTGATTGATTTATGCCTCTCAAACATTTAAAAATAGTCATAAGTCATTTTAAGTTTTGAAATTACCTGTCAAACGATTATTTTAAAACTGTGTTTAAAAAAAAATGAGAAAATTTTTTTTTATATATTTTTAATAAACTTAGAATCCAATAAAATTTAGAATTAAAGGTCTAGAGATTTTTTTAGAAACAAAACAAATAAATAAATATAAAATTTTAAAAATATATAAACCTTTTGAATTTGTATTGCTTTAGAATTATTGGTAGAATTTCATTGATTTTACTAACAATTCTGGTTTAATATGTATGCGATGAATTATTAAACAACTATAATAAGCTAACCATAATATATTTGAAAATAATCTGGATTTCGAGCAGTCACATTTAATTCATCAGAAAGTATATAAACAATTAAGTAGACCATTTAAAAAACATACATTAAGTAAATATAAAATTCTAAAGGCCATGTAGAGAATGTATAAAGAAAACATATCAGAGATGCACAGTAGTGGAAAAAGTAACCCCCCTCCCCTTACTAACTCTGCAACTAATTATAAAAAGAAAAAAAAAATCCGGTACCATTGGGAATAATGTTTAATACTTTTAAATTATGTATATAAAATATTCTTAGAAAGGCCATCTACAAATCAAAACCAGACTATATTTTGTGTTTTTTTCAATGGCAACACCCGATTCCGACAATATATTTTAAATGTCCGGTTCAAACTATGCCTAGAAATGAAATTTCAAGTCATGTGGATGATAAGGTTTTCAATCATAAACGTTCAAAATTTAGAACTTTTAATGTTAAATTACATTTTCATACATTTATTAATATCTCCTGAAATTATAATCCTTATTAGATATTTTTTTGTTTAATGATAATACCAAAAAAGCAAAGCATAAATACATTGAATTTATAATTAAAAAAATATATAATATGATATATGAATTATAAAATTAATATTAGAAAAAAAATATGAATTGCAACTTAGAAGTTTTTTGATAGATTTATGTTTATTATGTCCTGCTTTATGCAAATTCTCGATTTCAAAATTTTCTTCCGAGTGGTTTTCGAATTATGAACAAAAAACTTCAAAATGAATGTCTATGATGAATGACGGTTTAAAAAAAGGTGTCGAGAAAAGCGTAATTTGAAAATGTATATATTTTACTTGTTTTAATGAAACATTTGGGATGGCAATAGTCGAAAACATATTAAGCGAGTGAAATAGTCAATTTGACAAGAAATAAAACATTAATAGAAATGACATAGTCATTCTGTAGCATTTCAACAATCGAGTACCGAACTTCAACTTGAATACAGCCCCTAAAATAGGCTCATTTTATAATAATTAATTTCTCAGAAACTAATCATACGGATTTCACGAAAATTTATTTTTAGGATAATTGATGGGTGAATCTATTTATAGTCTCAAACTTGGGTATTGCTATTGAAAAAAAATCAAGTTTCGGTTCGTTTTGATAGGTAGATGGACCCTTAAGCAAATTATATATACTTCATTTAAAAGTAGACATTATTTACAATCGTTTGGCACTAGTAGCTTTCTTCTACAATAATTTGCTGCAGAGTTGTTAGGAGTGTTTACATTTTTTTTTCACGATTGCCCATTTTCCATCATATCATTCCACGATGACATCCACCAAGATTTTTGCTTCTTTTTATTGAGGATCGAGTTCAGATTTTGCCGTCATTCTTTTTTCTATTCGCTCATGCCTTTACAATAACGAAGATGAGTTGTTGAACTCTTCTTCCTACAATGTATGTATGCTTACTGTTTTCTAAAAAATCAACATTTAATAGTATGCAGGAGCAAAAAATGTCCTAAAATTGTGATTTATATGATACAGTTGGCTTAGAAGCTAAGAATTTGACGGGGTAGTTACTGTTAAGATGCAAATTTTTGTTATAAACAATTTTAAAAAGATCGAATAAAAAAAAAAAAAAATGCATGGAAAATGTTCTATAACCTTTATGTATTACTATTTAGTGTGAATTGATAAGGTTAGTAACTTGAAATTTAGAATAGTAGTTACTTTTCAGATGCAGATGCTCGATATAAAAAGTTGATTAAAATTAGAAATTTAAAGCTGCATATTGAACCGAAAACTTTAATATTCAATTTATGCAGAATTATTAAGGATAAAAATTTAAAATATGAGATGTATTTTACATTTAAGACGTAAATACTCACATAGAACAGTTTTCACAAAAATCGAAATTAAAAATAGGTAGGAGAACAAAAACGTTCTAAACTTACAAATTTTCTGATGCTGTCGGGCAATGCATGAGGCCCACTCACTGGGACTCTACAGGGGGCCTCCGAATTCAGATAAAAAGGGAAATACTAATGTAACCTAGGCGTAGTTCCCAGGCGTTTTCCGTCTCTGGCGATAGCAGGAGAGCCCTGAATTTTAGATAAAGAGAAAAATCATCCATGGAAACAGGGCAAAACCCACAATCTATGGTCTACTCAATCTATGGAACTATACTGGATAGATCCGAAGTTGGATATTTGGATACAAATCCAACTGACATTTACTTGAATTTAGCTTTCTCGGTCGCCAGGGAATTGGAGGACCTCTTTGATGATTTTATATCCAAAGAAAACTGCGGTTCCTATGAATGTGACTGCAACAGATCTCGAACGAAATACAGGTTTAATACACTAGCCCCTGATTAGCATATCTTTAGACAACTAATTATCTTCGATTTCCCTGATCCCACCAAAAATAGGATCTTCTCTTCAAGCGCACATCTACCGGGAATCTCACTTCAAACTAAAAAAATGCTGGCATAAAACAACTGGAGCTAAATTGTTACATTTTATTAAAAGGACTCACAAACTAATCAAACACGGAAGGGGAGCGATAAACATTATCAGATATCCCTGCACCAAAATTTCCGACTTAGAAAGAATCATCGGTCATTCCTGCCGCATCATGACACATTTATTATGAAAATCTGTATACCAGTACTTCGAGGGAATATGTAACTCTACTGGGACCTCCCTAAAGTTTACAATTCTGGAAAACACGTCTAAAACCCAGACATTAATTTTGCTTTTCTTTTCAAGAACCTAGTTCCTTCACCTTCTATACAACATTTTGCAGACATCTGCTATAAAAAAAACTTCCAGCACCTCTGGACTTCTGTAATTCAGTCAATATGTCAATGGGATTTCTAGCATCAACAAAACAAGGCCACTCTCGCCGCGAGATATAATTCCAGACGTAATGCTTTCATCATTCATTTCATAAAAGCATTATAGATTTCGTTCCCTTATTAAATAACTATTTAAATTTTATTTATAATGATAATTTCGTTTACATTAACCTTATAATTGTATCTAAATGTATCCAGAGAAATAAGTCTAAATACATTATAAGTTTTGCCCGTAACAAAAGGGTGAAATATGTTCGAAATTTTTCAAAATATTCTAAGCAATCATTTATTTAAAATCCAAGAGGATAGAAACTTTAAATTGTGACATGGCTGTTACTTTAGACCATATAAATGCACCTACATAACAGTTATAAAAATTTATATATTTAAACGTTTACGATCTCAAAAACATTTTAACATTGTGACTTCTGTTCTATAGTTGATGTAGAAGCTTATATAACTGAAAGCTTGTAATTTGGCATGGTAGTAACTTTCAGATATGAATGAGATTGAGAATGGTTTTTATAAATAAAAATTCTAAATTTCAACTAAAATGTGAAATAAGCTGGAAACATTTAAAGTACATTTTAAATTACCATCTATTTGGAATTAATTTTAGATTTTCTTATTCATTTAAGTCTCTTGTACGCCTATTGGGGTAAAGGACTAACGTTTACTCAAAATGTCTCTTAATTAGTAACTTCTGCATTATCTGTAGCAGTATAAATTCCTTTAATAAAAATAGGCACATAAAATTCACTTGGCAACTACGCGAGATGCCAAGGGTTTTGCTAGTAAGTTATATTTATAAACGTTTTCACCAATTCCTGATAAGTAGTACAATAAATGTTCCACATTTATGAAAGCTAAACTCACCAAAATAATATTTTGAACTTTGAGGAATTTCGCAGCTTTTCACAACTAAAATAGATTTTTCAATATTCTGGGGCGAAAAGTTTTGAGATTTCATAAAAAATAAAGTATCATACCCGGTGAGTTTTAGTAGTAGAAAACTGAACTTTTTACTGTTTTGTTTGTCAGAGCAAATAATTGTAATTATTATTTCCAAGATATAGGGGACTTATAAAGATTTAAAGGTGTAACTTAGCGAAAATTAATCGTGATATTACTTCATCAACATAATTCTGCTCCCTATCTTTTTTCGGACACGCTTGCCAACAGGAGCTATTGCCAACAGGTAAAAAATTAAAGTACGTTTCAAACACTTTGGGACACTCTTCATAATTGAGACTGACTTTATAATTAAAAGTGTATTATTAATGTATTAGGAACTGCTTATTTCATGTAATACATTGGAGCAATAATGAAAGTAATTTGTTTGTAATAAAACAAAATTAATTCCTTCTGCATTTGATTATTATTTATTTGTCCGTCAATGACTTAACTAAAAACCAATCTGTATAACTCTATCAAGTTAACAAATTATAATAATTTGGTTATCTGTTAAGGGGTCAAATTCAATTTCTTCTTTTCTGCCGAATATTGCTGATAGGTAATTTTATATAAAATTGTTTTACACATATTTTTTTTCTGAAACATTGTATTTAAAATGAATGATTCGTTAAATTAAGTAAATATGTAAGTTTTGTCATTTAAGAGGGACCGTGGACCTTTATTTTAGCAAAAATCGAAAATTATTCTTGTGCATATTTTTATTCTTCAATTTTTTCTGAGCCATTTGCGAAAAACCTCATGGAAATGCGATTATTCGCTCACAGGCTATCAAAGCTTGTGAGCTAATGTGGCCGCCTGTTCTGTTTATATGTATGTATGTATGTACGTACGTATATATATACGTAATGCGATAACTCTTGATAGAATCATCCGATTTGCTACAATTTTTTTTCTAGGTTCATTCTGATAAGGCGCGCTTCCCTGATTAGTTTTGGGAGTTCATTGGTTAAGTATAAAGGGGGGAGACGGGTCTAGTCCCCCCCCCCTTAATTTAGTTAAATGGTTTTTTCATGCACAATTATTCACTTTGCTCCAAATTTGGTATACCGGTTTATTATTTAGAAGCTGCCTTGATTAGATTTGGAGGTTCATTAGTTAAGTATAAAGAAGGGAAAGGGGACTAGACCCTTTCCCCCTTTATTTAGATAAATGGGTTTTCCATGCAGAGTTATTCGATTTGTTCCAAATTTAGTATACTGGTTTATTATGATAAGAAGCTGCCTTGATTAGATTTGTAGGTTGATTAGCAAAGTATAAAGGGGGGGGGGGCTAGAACCCCCTTTATTTATATAAATGGGTTTTCCATGCAGAGTTATTCGATTTGCTCCAAATTTGGTATACTGGTTTATTATGATAAGAAGCCGCCTTGGTTAGATTTGAAGGTTCATTAGTTAAGTATAAATGGGGGAAAGGGGGCTAGACACCCCCCCTTAATTTAGATAAATGGGTTTATCATGCAGAATTACTCGATTTGCTCCAAATTTTGTATATCGGATTATTATGTTAAGAAGATGCCTTGATTAGATTTGAAAGTTCATTAGTTAAGTATAAAGGGGGGAAAGGGGGGCTAGACCCCCTTAATTTAGCTAAATGGGTTTTCAATGCAGAGTTATTCGATTTGCTACAAATTTGGTATGCAGGTTTATTATGTTAAGGAGCTGCCTTGCTTAATTTTGGAGGCTTATTGGTTAAGTTTAAAAGTGAGGCGTCTGGGACTAGACCCCCTCTTAATTTAAATAAATGTGTTTTTCATGCAGAATTAATCGATTTGCTTCAAATTTGATATGCCGGTTTATTCCGGAATGGTACTTCCTTTATTAGTTCATTGGTTAAGTATAAAAAGGGTAAATGGGGCCAAGACCCCTCCCTTAATTTTGATAAATTGATTTTCATGCTGAATTATCCAATTTACTTTATTTTTTTTTCTATGTTCATTCTGATAAGGAGCTTTTCTAATTAGATTTGGAGGTTCATTAGTTAAGTATAAAGGGGAGAAACGGGGTTAAACACTCCCTTAATTTAGCGAAATGGTTTTTTGATGCAGAATTATCTGATTTGCTTCAAATTTGACATACCGGTTTATTATGTTAAGGTGCTTCCCTGATTAGATATGGCGATTCATTGGTTAAGTTTAATGTGGGGGAACGGGGGCTAATCCCCCTTCATTTATTTTTTTGTGTGCATTAATCTTTGAAATAAGAGTATAATATACAATTAGTGTGAATAGCCTGTGAGTTCAATGCCATCAGTTTAACCTTTAATATAACTTTTATTCTGTTTTTCTCAATACTAATTTTGAAATGCTTCATGCGTCTTGATTTCGCATAAAAATTCATGAAATTGATCAGGAAGAATCCTGATGTTGCTCAAAAAGCAACTGTGTATGCATTTTAAAATTCGACTTCCTTAAGATTATTGAATTTGATTTTTAACTTATTAATAGGCAACATTGTGATGAAAATCAATATGGAATCCAGAAAAAAAAAATGTTTAAAAAGTTATCTATTCAAGGGATTAAAAGATCGATACGCAGATTTATTTCAAATAGAGTTTTACGTGATTAAAATGCAAAATCGAGGGAATATCTCACAAATTAAGAGGCATTGAGCATTTTTAAAATTTTGTTTTAAAGTTTTAATTTTTTAAACTTAATGCTATAATAAGATTAGAAATTTCTTTTAAGGTGTTTTATATATTATAGTGAAAAGTATATTTGCACAAACTTTCAAATCTATATAATAACTAGTTGGATGTGCCAATCCCAAAACTTTCTTCTATCTTATACATCTTAATATTTCAAAACCTAGTTACACATGTTAATACTTCAATATTATTAGTTCAATACTATACCAACTTTGATTTTCATCTTAAATTTCTGCTCAAGTCAATTAAACGGACTAAAAACGAGTTAATCTATATCATGATATTTGTTAAAATTATTAATTTTTCCTTATTCTGTTGTTATCAGCTGTTTGCGAATAGCCGGCTTAGCAGGAAGCGAGTTCCTGCCGCTGCATGAGCCGCCGATGCACAATAGAACTACGAAAAATCATAAAAGTATACAAAAATCGCCAACACGGAGCCCCTTTACCGCACAATATTTCCAAATTCAAGGAGGACCTGTTGGCCAAAGCCAAAAACAAGCACAAACATTTTGGTTCAATTGTATGCATAATTTTATACGCTGTTCGATGGTACAATAATGAAAATGGAACAGAGATCGGAATTATAGCGCCCCCTTCTTTCGGAATTTTTTCAAGTTCAGGGAGGACTTGTTTGCCATAGCCAGAAGCATGCACAAAAAATTTGGTTCAATTATATGGATAACTTCATACACTTTTCGATGGTACAATAATGAAAATTGTACAGACATCGCAATTATACTGCCCCCTACCGGCAGAATTTTTCCAAATTCAGGAAGAACCTTTGTGACATGACCAAAAATAAACACATAAAATTTGGTTCAATTCTATGCATAACTTCATACACTTTTCGACGGTACAATATTCAAAATGGCACAAAAATTGTACAAAAATCGCTATTACAGCGCCCTCTACGAGCGATTTTTTTACAAACTAAGGGAGGACCTCCTTGCCATAGCCAAGAACTTATTTTTTTTTTTGGTTCAATTCTATGCATAACTTCATACACTTTTCGATGGTGCAATATTCAAAATCGCACAAAAATCGCTATTACAGCGCCCCCTAACGGCGAATGTTTTGCAAATTCAGGGAGGACCTGCTTCCCATATCCAAAAACTTAAAATAAAAATTTGGTTTAATTCTATGCATAACTTCATACACTTTTGGACGGTACAATATTCAAAATCGCACAAAAATCGCTATTACAGCGCCCCCTACCGGCGAATTTTTTTTCCAAATTCAGGGAGGACCTGCTTGCCATAGCCAAAAACTTAAAATAAAAATTTCGTTCAATTCTATGCATAATTTCATACACTTCTCGATGGTACAATATTGAAAATCGCACAAAAATCGCGTTTACAGCGCCCCCTACCGGCGAATTTTTTCCAAATTCAGGGAGGACCTGTTTGTCATATCCAAAAACTTAAAATAAAAATTTGGTTCAATTCTATGCATAACTCCATACACTTTTGGATGGTACAATATTCAAAATCGCACAAAAATTGTTATATCAGCGCCCCCTACCGGCGAATTTTTTTCCAAATTCCGGGAGGACCTGCTTACCATAGTCAAAAACTTATAATAAAATTTTGGTTTAATTCTATACATATCTTCATACACTTTTTGATGGTACAATGGCGACAGACAGACGGACAGACGGACAGACGGACGGACGGACAGACGGACAGACGGACAGACAGACATTTTCTATAAACATGTTTTTTGGAATCTCTGACCCCTAAAACATGCAAATCCGTCGAAAACCGGAAGTCGAAAAAAATTTCGATTACAATACTTTCTTCTATTGAAGATAGAAGAAAGTAAAAATTAAAACATTTTTTTTTTTACTACCACCGTCGCTCTAAAGTAGAGAATCATTTAGAAAAATATAGATACTGGAATTCTGCCAAAATATTCTATAGCGCAAATTTTATTTGGAAAACTAGACGTTGTACCGTTTTAATAAACATTTCAAAGCATACTTTTACACATACAATTGCATTAGTCAAATTAATATTTTAATAACATAAGGACACAGATGCTGTTTCAGCTCTATAGAACTAAAGATTCTAAAATAATTCATTCCATGCATAGATTTTCGTAATAATTTCCTGTTTAGATAGCTTAAACTGTTTTAGTTTTGAAAAATGAATTATATATTTAGGCTTGTTTAAGAATTTTAACGGACTTAACAATTTCCTACAGCATAAATAATTAGTTTCGCGGGAAATGCATATATCATTACTCAAAATAAAGAATCCATGAAAAGAAAGTGTAATGCATACAAATATTTGTAATGCAACGACTTATTTTCAAAATTGAAACATTTCTTCCAACATTTATACAATATTTTGTAAGGGAGAAAAATATTCCACATGCAAAAACAGCTGTTAGCATATTTATTGTTGTGCATGAATTCCTCGTCCATATTAAAATTCCAAATTTTAACTTTTGAAAGTGATTAAAACTTAATTTTACATAACTTAAAAATACGTAATGTTAAGGGATAGAGCAAATGTTTAACAAAAGAGATAAAATTCCTTGCAAATGCAGCTTTACTTTGATGTTTGCATAAATTTACGAGAATAATAGGGAATAAACTTAGAAAACAACTATTCTGTGTATAACATTTTACAAGGATTTTTATTATTAGGAACTTTCTTGTTTTATCATGGAATAAACTATTATAAAACGTAGAAAAGTTAGCATTATTGAAGGAGTTATAAAAGGAAATCTGAAAAAGTTTTAAAAGTTACATATTGTATATTACAGAAATATAAAATATTACGTCAATTTTACAGATCATTATTTAACTTATAACGTGTACAATTGTGGGGTGGTGCCGGGTATAGTGTATAATTACACTATATGCTCGAGTATATGAAATGAAATTTAGGGGCAAAAAGCAACAAGGAGGAGCTCGACTTATGAGGGAGAAAAAAAATTGAATTTCATTTTTTCCCATCTGAAACAGTCGAAACCTAAATATACAATAATATATAATATTTTGTAAGGGAACAAAATATTTCACAAACCAAAACAGCTGTTAGCATATTTCTTTCTAAGCATGAATTCTCCGTATCCATATTAAAATTCCAAATTTTAGCTCTTACAAGTCCGTAAAACTGAACTTTATATATCTAAAAAACATGTAATATTAAGGGACAGAGCAAATGTTTCACAAAAGAGATAAAATTCCTTGCGAACGCAGCTTTACGTTTGATGTATGAGAAAATTATGATGATAATAGAGAAGAATATAAGAAAACCACGATTTTGTATATAATATTTTACGAGATTTTTTGCTATGAGAAAATTTCTTGTTTCATCCGTGAACGATCCATATTAGAAAAAATGTAGAAAAAATAGCATGATTGAAGGAGTTATAATGGGAAATTTGAAATACTTTTAAAAGTTACATATTATATATGTATTACAGAAATATAAAATATTATGTCAGTTTTACAGATCATTATTTAACTTATAACTTGTACAACGGTGGTGTCGGGTATAGCTTATAATTACACTATATGCTCAAGCATATGTCGAGAAATTTAGGGGCGAAAAGCAACAAAGAGGAGCTCGACTTATAAGGGAGAAAAAAAAAGTTGAATTTCATTTTTCCCTTCTGAAACAGTCGAAACTTAAATATACAATAATATACAATTTTTTCTAGGGGAACAAAATATTCCACATACAAAAACAACTGTTAACATATTTATTTTTGTGCATGAATTCTTCGTATACTTATTAAAATTCCAAATTTTAGCTCTTCAAAGTGAATAAAACTTAATTTTACATACCTTAAAAATACGTAATGATAAGAGACAGAGCAAATGTTTCACAAAAGAGATAAAATCCCTTGCAAATGCAGCTTTACGTTTCATGTTTGCATAAACTTATCAGAATAATAGGGAAAATTGTAAGAAAACAACTATTTTGTGTATAATATTTTACGAAGATTTTTTCTAGGAGAAACTTTCTTATTTTATCTTGGAATATATTGTTAGCAAATGTAGAAAAATTAGTACTTTGGATGTGGTTATAAAGGGAAATTTAAATAGTTTTAAAAGTTACATATTATATATTACAGAAATATAAAATATTACGCCAATTTTACAGATCATTATTTAACTTATAACGTGTACAATGGTGGTGACGGGTCTTAATTAACACTATATGCTCTAGTATATCTCGAGAAATTCATGAGCAAAAAGCGACAAAGAGGGGTTCGATTTATAAGAGAGAAAAAAAAATGTAATTTTATTTTTTCCCATCTGAAACAGTCAAAACCTAAATAACAATGTTTTTGTATACTTATGTAAATATATTGCGTACAATAAATAAAACAAGTTCGAAATTGCACTCCAAACGTGACAAATGAGGTGCGTTCGTACTATAACTAGTTTTATAAATATTTTTTGCACCGCATATTTTACTGAATGTATATTTTAGCGCTCTTCATAACAGCATATCAATTTCATTCTGTTCGAAAGGCTGTAACATCATTAAAATTCACTTTAAATATTTTTTTCCCATTGGCCGTAATGTAACGGAAAACATTTGACTGTCCCTGTCATTAAACTATGCATCCGATTTTCATAAAATTTTAAATGCCTCGACAAAATTTTGCAACAGTTATATATTTAAAGTTTCAGACTATTCGGGTGGGTAGTTTTGCTCTGTTATTTGCGGATAGACAGACAGACGGACCGAACAACGACTATGTATTTATATAATTACGAACGCACCTAAAATCTACTATATAACTCCCGTCAAAAATGATGGAATGGTGACCTGCGTATCATTTTCTCAATACATCATACAAACAAACAGCATGAAGTTTTTATTATCGAAAGGTTTGTATTACAAAAAGTAGATTTTAAAAATGACAAATGATTTCTAGAAATACAAATGATGAAGATAATTTCATTACACTATGTTCAATTTCTGAAGTAGTTCAACGATTGATAAAGACTCCATTTTTCATCTTTAGAATGAAGAAATAAAATATCTCTGAAAATTACGTCGTATTGACACAATCGTATCAATTTTTCACCTAAATTTTATTAATGTAAAAATACATATTAATGTAAGCCTACCGCCACCTGCGTAAACTTTTCAAACATACATTTTATACTTACTTTTATGCTTAACTACGGCATTTTCAAATAATAAACCTAATAGGCAATATTGTTGTGATGTTGTAATAAATATGAATTTTTATTCATTTCTAAAAATAAAATGCACTTTCAATTTTTTTATTTTTATTTTTATTTTTATTTTTTTACCAAAAGTGACTTGCAAATGAGAAAATACGTCCAAAAATCTACATGTAATATATATATATTTTTCATTATTTCTCTTTTATCTGAAAAACTGGAAGTAATCCAATTGTCATCATTTTGAAGATATTTCATAATTTTATTTTAAATTAAAATTAAAATATAAAAATGGGAATGCTTTTAAAAATAGCGAGTACTGGGACATCTACGAATAAACAGCTTTCATTAAAAAAAGATACGTCCAAAAAGCCATGCGTGTTTTTATTTATTTTTATTTTATTTTTATTTTTTTTTCCATTAATGCTCTTTTACCATAAAATTGGAAGTAATGTATGCATAAAATTGGAAGAAACCAAAAAGCCATGTGTGTGTTTTTTTTCATTAATTATCTTTTGTCACAAAACTAGAAGTAATCCAATTGTCATCATTTTGAAGAAATTTCATAATTTTATTTTTAATTAAAATTAAAATATAAAAATTGGAATACTTTTAAAAATAGCGAGTGCTGGAACATCCACGAATAAACAGCTTTCATAAAAAAAATAATAATTAGCAACATAAAAAAATACGTCCAAAAAGCCATGTGTGCTTTTTTTTCATTCATTCTCTTTTATCACAAAACTGGAAGTAATCCGATTGTCATCATTTTGAAGAAATTTCATAATTTTATTTTTAATTAAAATTAAAATATAAAAATGGAAATACTTTTAAAAATAGCGAGTGCTGGGACATGAACGAATAAACAGCTTTCATAAAAAAAAAAAAATAATAATAATAACTAGCAACATAAAAAAATGCGTCCAAAAAGCCATGTGTGTTTTTTTTTTTTTTTTTTTTTTTTTTTTTTTTTTTTTTTTTTTCATTAATATTCTTTTATCTTAAAAACTGGAAGTATTCCAACTGTCATCATTTTGAAGAAATTTCATAACTCAATTTTTAATTAAAATTATAATATAAAAATTGGAATACTTTTAAAAATAGCGAGTGCAGGGACATCCACGAATAAACAGCTTTCATTTAAAATAAATAATTAGCGACATAGCTTCCATAGAAAGCTCAGGGAAGATGGCTAAAAAACAGTCTTTTGATTTAAATATATAGATGGCACGGTTCGCCATGTAATAGAATGGTTAGATATACTTTCTACACATGCATTTTATATAAGTAGGTATTGAGATAATACGCACTATTACGATTTCATTTTTTTACAATGCCGAAAAGGGCCGTCGTGTTCGGATAGCGAAATATTCTTCCATGAACTGCTAAATGCTCGTAATCTGGTATCATTCCCTCCAACAAAAATGTCTGTGTAAAAAACTCTGCAGCTATTGATAGGGCTTTAAGAAGCAAACAGCCGGGTGCAATTAAAAAAAAAACAACAAAAAAAACAACAAAAAAAACAGTTTTTTATCAAACTCATTTGTTGTTCACTACAGAAAAAGCAACTTTAAAAAAATAAACCAACTCTTGTAATGGTAGGAAGATTGTCATCATTGCTTCAGCCTTAAGAGGTGATAATTTTCAACATGTCCAACTGTAGGTCAGAAAATCATGCTCAAACTGGGTAAGTTTGTTATCTAAAACTAAAAGTATAAATATCAGAAGCCACCGCAGACATATAGCAAAGGATGAAAATGCAATGAACCGCTATATCAATATCAACAAGTCATTCAAAAAATACATCAGCAGATACGTGTCAGCAAATAAAATTCGCTTATGGCTACTATCAGGTATTGATAATGACCTAATTCTTGATTTAGTGAATACTAATACACGGATTACTACTGAAGAGATCGTGGAGAGACTAAATAATTACAATTCTACTGCATTTCACCATTTAAAACAGTTTCGGTACACTTGGAAACTCGATGCATCGGAAATCAGGCACGAACTTGGCAATCACCCATTTCATTTCAAAAACCACTCAAAAATTTTTCCGAAAATCCTGTTCAGCAAAAGCTGTTTTATGTCAGAAATTCGTTTTTAAATTTTTTCGCTTCTGAAGTTTAAACAACACATTTCGTATTTGTGGGTAAAATGAAAGAGTTTTTGTTAACATTTTTTTTTTTAATTAACAAACATATTGATTTAAAAAAAAAATAATGACATAGATTTCAAAGCAAGTATTTAAAATATTATTCGAATTTAAACGTTACGATTCCTATCCTGTTATTTTTCTACCACTTTTTGTTGAAGAATTAATAAGGGATATTTACAATTTTTACAGAAAAGCATTCAACTTACAGGTTAATGAAAAAAGTTTTTTTTTAAATTTGTATTATTATTTTGGTATTTTTCTGTGCACGCTGTAGAGTTTAATTAATTTTTTTAACGAGATGTTAAGATGTCATATTCCTATCAATATTTATCAATGTAACCATACGGATTTTTTCCAAGTGAGTCAAAAATTATCAGGACAATGTAATAACCCATGTTCTTCGGCATAACGGGTCAATGCTCTGCCAACATTTTTATAATAGTCCACTTTGGCTAACACAATTAAGACTATTAGTCCGTCACCTTCCAAATTCTCAGCGCTAATGTTAAAGATATAGGTGTAGAATGAATTCGTATATTTAAAATATATCCCAAATTAATAATTTTAGCATCCTATTTCTTTGTACTTTTCATAAAAAATGCTTCTTTGTTTCTTGGTTCTCAAAATATTTCTCAAATATTTTCTTAATTAAATATTTTATTTGTTAAAAGCTGACAAACTGAGAGTGAGATTTAACAATTTTCAGTAAATTAAGTATATGATTTATAAATATTTCGACAACTATAGAAACTAGACGGATGTACCAATCCCAAAACTGTCTTCCATCTCATGTATATTAATACTCCCAATTTCGCTACAACAATGATAAAATTAAGTGACAATCTGATCATGAAGATTATAAAGGTAAAACATCGTTGAGTTGTGTGCATTTAAAAAGGCATTGCATTTCTCAATCAAATTACTGAATTTAGGCCCCACACTGCTAGATGTCTGCAAGCATTGTTCACAATCCCAAGAGTATAAAAACGAAACCGTTGGTTAGCATGCGTCCAAGCCTAATAAGTATCTTCTTTTGTAGAAAGAGTAACGTAATATAAAGTTTGATTTAATTAAGGGTATTAATTTTTGAGATATAGCTATAGCGAAAATCGTGAAAATTGAAGCACAGTAGGGCCACCTGTTATATGTTTTACACGAAAACTTAATCAGCACCAACTTATGTCGATGCCTAACAGAATATGAAGCTTGATGAAATTCCTTAGATTAGTTCTTGAGGTATGACTATCGCTTTAATCGTGTAGATCTTGAAAAATGCAGCATATCAGTGCAGTCTGTTGGACGATTTACACCAAAATCTAAACAGCAACTACTTATGCTAACATCTAAATGAATCTGAAGTTTGATGAAAATCCGTGTTTTTGAGATAAAATTATTGCGGGAATCGTGAAAAATGCAATATAGCAATAACACAAATTGGGCGATTTATACCAAAAACGAATCAGCACTAATTTATATTTGGGACTAACGGAATCTGAAGTTTGACGAAAACCGTGTATTAGTTCTTGAGATCGAACTATAGCAAAAATCGAGAAAAATGCAGCGAAGAAGCGCCACCCGCTAGGCGATCTACACTAAACAGTAACCAGAACAAACATTTTTGAATGAGTAGCTGAATCTCAAGTTTGATTTAAATCCGTACCTTAGTTCTTAAGATAAAGCTATTGCGGAAATCGTAAAAAATGTAGCGTAGCTGTGGGTGTAGGGTGATTTAAACCACCTTTTGTGTGATTTGCACCGAAAACTAATTAATACCCAGTTATACCAGTGACTAACAGAATCTGAAGTTTTATTAAAATCCGTGCATTAATTCTTTAGATAGAGCGTCCACAAATTTTTGTCACAGACAGTCCGACTCCCCTTCAGACATTTTCTAAAAATAGTCAACTCGTGTTCAAGACGTTCTAAAATATATAAATCCGACGAAAACCGGAAGTTGAACATTTTCACGAATCCAATACTTTCTTCTTGTAAAGATAGAGGAAAGTAAACAAGACACACCCTTTGTGAAGTGTACACAAATGGTAAAAAAGTAAAAAGATAATTTAAATGTAAGAATGAATTAAATTCGCATAGGTTAGTATTAGCGAGGTGAATTCGCAAGTTTATTGACTAACACTCTTAAGTTAGTAGTTAACACTCTTAAGATAGCACATTGAAATTAACATCGGGTCTAAAAATGCTTAACCCTTTAAGTGGCAAGTAATTGTGTTTTTCTGCAATGTCGAATTCAAACCGGAATCTTCAAAAAATTATATTGCAAGGTAAGGAAAATCAATTTTTCGACTTGTGGGATATAATATATTCCGCCGTCCCTCAAGGGGTTAAATCACATACTGCAGACCGGATTTGATGCTAATACGTTTTCTGAGTGTAGCGATCCAGCCATGGATCGAGATGTTCTGGGAGATACATGATCTTGGAGAGTTCAGTAGATAGAACTTTCGCGCGATAATCCAGAGTTTTTGGTTTCGGTTTAAATTTTAGACAGTATGATTGAGATTAATATAATAAAACGCAACCAATATTTTATTAATACTATTGTCATAGCTAAAAAAGTAGATTTTACAATGCCTGTATTAATCAGAAATTATAAAATAATAAATACTTCATTAAAAAAATACTTTTTATATTCAACATTTTACATTAATTCGTTTTATATTTATTATTTGAATTAAACATTTTATCATAGATTTACCTACAATACAATCAAGATTTTTTTAAATTATTTTTTTGTTTCAAATGCAAAAAAAAAAAAAAAAAAAAAAAAAAAAAAAAAATTAAAATTAAAAAAAAATTTAAAAAAAAAATGTCCAAACATATTTTTAAAAATAATAACTAAGTTAGTATTATACAACAAGTAAAATACCAATTATAAGTATAAAAATTTTGGTACCATAAAATGCTGCGTGCTGGCCATTTCCTCACATTCTCATTCCAGTCATCAGGCTACTCTTTTGTTCTTCTTTCAGCGCGTATTGCTGCATTATCTTGCTGAAAACCATGTTTATTCCAGCGATCAACGGTGCATAATGCATAAGGTAACAGATTATTGAAAAAAGAACAAATAAATAAATTAATTATTTAATAAATAAAAAAAAACGCAAGACAAATCAAGTACAGTTAAAGTTATTTTTTGAGAAACATACTATATTCACCAGGAATGGGACAAGCTTTATTGAATGTCGGCGATCGTACCTGAGTAATATCTGACTAATCATCGACATTGAATGCAGCTTATTCCATTCGTGGTGAATACAGTCTGTTTCACTAAAAATAACTTTAAGGGGGCGGTGGACGTTAAATTTATTTTCTTTTTTTTTCATCATTGCGATATGAAATTTTGTGCAAGTATACATCTCACCATAAATATGTAGAATACTTCGAAAGAAATTTCCAATATTATTATAATTTTAAGATTTTCGAAAAAAATTAAAACATTAACGCGAAATTTTGAAATGCTCCATGCGCCTTATATATTTCATAGATTTTGCATTTTAATCAATTAAAATTATATAAGAAAAAAATCTGTGAATCGTTTTCTTTATCCCTCAATAGTTCATTTTTTAGAGATTTTTTTCTGAATTCCATATCGTTTTTCATCAAAATTCTACCTTTTAATAAGTTATAAATCAAATTTAATTATCTTAATGAAGTCGAATTTTAAAATGCATACACAGTTTTTTATAAAAAAAATCAGGATTTTTCCATTTCATGGAATTTAATCAAAGACTCATAGAGCATTACAAAAATTAAAAACCTTTAAAAATCAGTTTTGAGAAAAACAGATTTATAGTATAGTAAAGGACCGAAAAAATATTTATGTATAAAATTCAGACGCTTGTAACTTTGCGAAAAATAATCGCATCCGTTTCCGGTTTTCCGCAAATGGCTCAGAACAAGCTGGAGAGTAATAATATGCTCAAAAAATAATTTTCGAGTTTTGAGTCTAGTTTTGCTCAAGGAAAGGTCCATGGTCCGCTTAACCTTAAAGATACTTGATTTGTCTTGTTTGGTTTATAATGATTAAATTATAGTGATTGTGGTTACATGGTGAAACGTACACTAAATGTATTTTTGATGCTTTTAAAACTTTTTCACAAATTTTATTTTAAAATATATTCAAGTCTGTCTTACTTTATTTATTTTACATAGCCTTTTAAAAATTTCAAATTCAGACTTTCAGTGTTTATATATTGCAAAATTCAAACAGCTGAAAAACTCCTAACATGTTTTAAACAAAACCTCTGCACTTCAGGTCAATAGAGGATAATTAATCCGAATATTTTTAACAGCAGTATATGATACAGAAATGCAAAAATAACAACGTTAAAAGCACCAAAAATTTTTAATTCGAAGCATACCGGTTCCGGTAACATATAGCATACCGTTCTCAGTGCTAAGGATGGCGGATTTGTTGTTTAAGCATTTTCTCACAACTTCGGTTCCATTTCTCATCTATTTTCTTATTGGCTGTTACCTGCAATCTTCTGTTTTCCTATTCGTCTATAAACCTTTAGCTTGAATCCCCATCTCTCCTATATTTGTCAGTAAATTTCCGCTATCCTTAGCACTGTGGACGGTAGGATATATGCTAGCGAAACCGGTATTCTTAAAATTTAAAATTTATGGTGCTTTACTTTGATACAATGTATAAGCTCTAGACACTAAAATTCAGTTAAGTCCATACACTTATTACGTGAAGACACTCACACGCTAAAGTTAAACCTATGATAGCTTTCTTTTCAATTTTCTCGCTTGCATTTATTTTTTTTTAACATTTCAACTTTAAGTTTCTGTACTGGTTCCGCAAGTGAATGCTGACCCGTTTAAAAAACTGCAGTCCCCCCCCTCCCCCCCCCCCCAAAAAAAAAAATTAAGAACTATCCAGGTTAGAGATCTACCGATGCTATCCTATGAGAAAAAAACAAAACAAAACAAAAAAAAACAACAACAACAAAAAAAAAACAATAATTTCGAAATATTAAAATGCAAGCGAAAAATACGAAAGAAGGGTTTTTCTTAGCAAAACACTGTTTTCGATTTAACACAAGAACCGCCAAGGCGGCCATTTTGACCGTTTCGAAGCATTCATTCTGTACCAGTTTGTTTCTATTTAGAGTATAACTTTCGGTTTCGGTGACTTTTCCTATAATTCGAAAAGCTATGATATGCCAGTGATAAATTTTCCAGTCAGCTAAAATTTATGAAGTATTGCATTAGTATGACTAGAGCAGCCGAAACTGTCAAAATGATCACCGTGAATTTTTATGCACATTTTATCAAGTAGATGTCGCAACAGTCCATACTTCATACAACCATACTTCAACAAAGGCTGCAACATTACCACATATAGCTTCTTTACTTCATCGCCTCTTGCAGAAAAGCTGAAGTCACTAAAAATAAGCATTGTTAACACAGCCAATCGCGGACGAAAAAAAAAATCCACAGGCCATAAAATCTGAAAAAAAGTCTTTGTACAGTAGCCAAATTATTGCCGAAGATGATATTACGTTGCGTTTATCAAGGGAAGAAAAATAAATACGTTTTAATTCTAAGTTCCCAACATCCAACAGTTACATTTGAAACTGGTGATAAATACTTACCAGAAATTGGTGGTTGTGCTTATGATGGCCAGCTATCAGCACGAGGGATATAGGCATTATATGCCTAAGAAGGGGGGGTGCCCATCGTAGGGGTCTTTCTAAGGGAACCTAACCCGTATTCACGCTTGGAAAACCAAGGTTAAAAGAAAACCACGAAAGCTCCGAACGATTAGGGCGACGGGTACGATTGGGTCGTACCCAGCACCTCCCGTCTACCAGCTTTGAGAGCAGAAACTCTCGGCTACTGGTGGGGCCTACCAGAAATTGTAAATTTCTATAATTCTAAAAAATTTGGCGCCGACGTGCTCGAACAAATGGCGTAGAAGTATTTTACAAAAGCTAGTTCTAGATGATGACCTCTACAAGTGTTTTATAATTTTCTTCATGTAGCAGGAGTCAATTCTGAAAACCACAGTCGAGAAAGGTGTTAAATACCAGTAAGGGAGACCGGGGCTAGTTGACTACAGGGGTAAGTAGGCGCAGTCCTCTTAAATCGCCTGTTTGTGGATAGATTGCGCAACCAGTCACAGAGTACCTTTCTTATTGCTTTTTACAATCATCAATGTAGTTTTGCATCGTTACCTACTTGCAGTGGATATTTATTACGATTTTTCTGTTTTTTGCACTCATGAGTAATTTTTTGTTGCTTCATTCTTTTTCTAATTTCTAATACTTATCTTAATAAATGCGATTTAACTTGTGCAGTTTTTCTTAGTGTATGATTAACTGTACCTACCCCATATGTGATTTACTTGGATTATTTATGCTTAGAGGATTACGTGTCCCTTTTGTGAAGAAATTTATTATGGGGCAAGTAGGCGCATTGAACACGGGGCAAGTTGGCTCGGTGTTTGGTGTGCACTGGTAGCTTGAAAATCAGCAAACAACGAGAAAAGTGGTTGCAATGGAAGATTTTGGGCACACGTGGCTTGCCCAAACGGAGACACTCGATTTTTTATTTGTGTCAACTGTAACTCTCATGATGATATAGAGTAGGATAAAAGTTATTTAATGTTAATGTTTTATTCATTATTTTTATGTCTGTATAATTTAGAATTTACATTGTACGGCTATAACGTCTTAGTCTAAACTTACTGGTAATAATGAAATTGATTTCGCTTAACTGCGTGTCTTATTTGAGCTTCATTTAAATTTTTATAAAACGTGTGCCAACTTACCCCATAGGTATAGGCAACTTGCCCCGTGACGGGGTAGGTTGGCGCACAATTTTCATTTTACTTTAGACTTCCGCTAAATATAAACTACAAAAGCTACAAACTCAAAACTCCGGGTATTTATAGCCAAATATCTGTTGCCAAAAAGTGCAGTTAAAGTTTGTTAAAACCTTAAATAAAAAATTTATAAAAATCAAAAACTAAAAACTGCACCTAGTAGCCCTGGTCTCCCCTAAATTGTTAAAGAGAAATCAGCTTTCTTTAATCCCCTTATATTATTGGTAGTATTTTCTAGGAGAAAATACTGGTAGTTTCCTATTTTTTGACTGTGTTTTTCCCTGACCACTTGCCACCCTGAATATTGTATTGCTCAGGGGATACATATAAATATATGCTTTCGCCAAGTTTATTTTTGTTTTTAGCAATTTCAATTTCTCATGAAAAATATTTTTTACTATAAGAATATTCTTAAAAACAAAATATATATATATCTATATATATAAAAGCCGTTCTCTGTGTGTATGTCCTTTATACAAACCTTTAATTTTTGACCGATTTGCGCGAAACTTCATGTACATAGGCTTTAGAACGTGGAATAGATCCCTGTCTGCTTTAAAAAATTATCAGACCACTATTTATCACTTTTTTCTACCATTTTCATAATTTAACATTATAGAAACATCTCTTTTTAAATCTTTTTTAATTCAAACGTTTCTTTCCTGTTGCCAAACCCTAAAAAATGACACAATAATGTGAAAAAATTAACGATAACGCGTTGCTATATTTTTGCATTTTTGAAATTGACGTCATTCTTAACAGAAAACGCACATCTATATATGTAAAAGCTGTTCTCTGTGTGTATGTGCTTTATACAAATCTTTAATTTTTGATGGATTTGCACGAAACTTCATTTACATAGGCTTTAGAACGTGAAAAAGAGCACTATCTACTTAAAAAAATCATCAGAACACTATTTATCCCTTTTTTCTACCATTTTCCGTAATTTAACATTATAGAAATATTTGTAATTTTCTAATTAAATCGTTTCTTTCCCGTTGATTCCCGATTGTGATTGCCGTATTATTTCGTTTTAATTTATTTTACCTGGAAGGCTCCTTATAATTGACACGGGCGAAGCCGGGTAGTTCTGCTAGTATAATATATATGTATCTCAATATAATATAATTATAACATAATGAAATAAAAAAAAATATATAATAAAATTATGAAATATATATTATTATATAGGCAATGATGGTAATAATAGTAATAAACGATACTAAAAGTAATAAATGGCAAGTAAATAATAGTTGAGCATGGTAATCCACATCGGTCAAAAAGACCCCTTTGGCGGTTGTAGGTATACGTTTCTACCGGTGATTCTAGTGTTAATAAAGTAAGCTCTTAACCTGGAACACGCATAGCAAAACGTAAAAACGTAAAATATACCAGCAGATAATAATAATAAAAAAAATGTGTATAATACTTTTAAAACTTATGAAATACCTGCATACCTTAAATATTTGCTGAATATTCATATTTTTAAAAAATTAAAGTTTGATATATTGATAATTTTGTAACAATATAAACCTTTTAGACACAAAATAACTATTTTTGAATCAACGAAACGAAACTAATGGAAACTGATGAAATAAAAAAGAGATCGCAAAGGTTACGAAATCTGACGTATAAAAGATTTTTACGAAATACATCATTTCACTCAAAAGCGACATCAGAGAGCACTAGACTGTAAAAAGCTTTTTCATTAAAATCGGCTTTCGAGTTGACGCATTCTGTACGCCTATTTTATCGTCGATCGAATGTTATAATTTTATATTTTAAGTGACAAATAGGTCAATAGGCAAGCATTGATTTTTGGAGTACAACCTCAACTCGAGTGGTTAAAAACGTCCCATATTTTGTTTATTTTAGTATAATTTGGAACTATACGTATTGCTCTCTAATTTTTTTAATGTGTCTTATTAAACAATAATCTATAAATCTGTTTTCTTCGTTGCGAAGTTATTATAAAAATATGGCAGTTTTTGGCATGTTCTGTTTTATTTTTAACATTCTATAATGCATAAAAACTACAACGATGTTACCATTGCATAGTATTTAGAAAACAAAATTTATGTAATTTAAAATAGTAGTAAATAAACCCACATTTCTGGTGTTGTTTAACATATTTAAAAAGTCTCGAAACTATAACCAATTAAAATGGCAATAACTGTAGATGATAAAATATATAGGGTAAACCAAAAGTCTTGCCTTGTTTTTTTATATATTTATTGTGCTCAAACTATTAGGTTGAGCAAAAAGTTCTGGGAAAATTTTTAATCTAATATTTACCAGAATATGTATCGTATATAGGAGTACTAGTGGTATATTTCTAGAAGTACAGGAACTTTGGCTCCAAAATGCCTATTGAACAGTACACTGTAAAAAAAAAAAAAAAGGAAACACTATTGGCAATCTAGACGCCAGTACTATTTCCGTTTTTTACGGGAATTTTTACTCATAAATTACAATAAATTTTCCGTTTTTCCGATTAAAAACGGAAAATTTTCTGTAATTTATGGGTAAAAATTCCCGTAAAAAAAACGGAAATAGTACCGGCGTCTAGATTGGCAGTCGTATTTCCGTTTTTTTTTTACAGTGTATGATTTGCGTGTGTTGACCCGGCATTATTAGAGAGAAGCCTTAACGATTCTGAAAGCCATGGATGAGATTAATGAGGATGAAGGTGATGATAACGGCAACAAACTTAACCAGCAAATCCGGTATCTGACAGAACGGTGGCAGAAAGTCGTGGACTATGATGGTCTCCACTTTAAAGAATAGCCCTTGTTGCTTTTGTTGTTAATTTACGCATAACAACGCAACTTTCACAAATTTCCCAGAACTTTTTGCTCAACCTAGTATTATAATTAGATATATGTTTGTTTGGATACATTGTAAGTTCTGTTATACATTTTTTATAAGACAACATATTTCAGTAAATTTCAACATGTGCTCATTTGATAGCTTATGGAATGGCTAAGCGGTATTCTAGTTACCACCAATTGTTCTTTAAGATTTATTCTGTTACAGTTCACACAGCAGCTTGTATTCTAATCTTTAGTTCTTCGACTTCAGCAATTAGTGCGGCAAAGACTCTATCCTTGATATAGCCACCAAAGAAAAAAATACAGAGGATTAATATCTGGAGAGTGTGGAGGCCGCATCCCTTCCAATCCACCGATCCGGAAATGTTTCGTTCTATTGCACTAAAAAACCACTAAAATTGACCTATTCAATGATACAACAAGTTACATAATCATGCAAATTGTTAATTTGTAATGAATTATTATAATCAATGCAAGACTTTTGATTCATCCTGTATAACAACAATTAATACAATAAAAAAAATACTCTTTTAATGTTTATCACTTATCCTCTTTGTTATAAAAGCCTCGATTTAAACATGCCTCAGAAAAACAGTGCTTTGTGATATTTCACAATTGTCATATTATTTTTGACAAAATAAATCAATTTATAAATCTGGAGATTTCTTTAAGTTTCACCATGTATAAAAAATGTATGAATTACAAGAAAGAGATTTTTTTTTTCTTAATTTAATGTAAATAAGGATATATTCGTAATATCTCAAGGTCAAAAGTTAGATAAATTTTCTCTAACAGAGAAAAAAGTATGTGGTACAGGATTCGAACATGGAGCCGATATATAACGCCAATGGTTTAATACTTGAGCTACCTGGACTGTAATTCTGACACAATTCCTCCACATTTTGGGATCATCAGATCTGCAGCTTTGGCAGCTTTTGTCTGGTGAATGTATGTACACATGGAACTCCATGAATACCATGAATCATAAAAAACTAGCATGAGCTTACGCCCATTAAGGCAATTTCTGATAGAGGCGCTCTAATATGCAGCATAAAGCCTTTCTTCTCAAATGAGCCATTATAATCCAAGATGATTGCATTATTTTTGCAACAGTAACAAAACATTGCGAAGTTTTATCGCACGATTTCTTCACCGCGTTTTTCCAAATTCAAATCATTATGATTTGAATAATATTTGGGTACATGTATAAAGTTAAGCTTACCCCTAGTTATAAGCTAGTTTTTGGCGTATTTGAGATCACACACAAAATCTATAGTTTATTCTTATACTTGATATATATTACTCGTCAAGTTAAAAGTTTTTTTTAATCGATTACATTTACACCATTTACAGAAAATGTTAAAAGCACGTTATATATGGGGCATTCTCACAATAACTTGACTTTCGGGAATGAAAATCTGGTGAAATTAAACTTGCTAAAATAACATTTTAATCTGATAGGCGAATGCCTTAATGATTCAAAATAAAGAAAAAATGGTCAGCAGAGATTTTTTTTTTATTTAACTGAGGTGTATGTTAAACTAGCGAGTTTAATTTTCTTTACCATTTTACCACTAAAACTTTTTTATTCTCTTCTAAATTTTTACTTAAAATGAATTTGCATAGTACCCGCAGGACTTTCAAATAAGAAATAATAACAATGTAGTAATTTTAGTACAAAATTTTGGTATAACATTGTTTTAAAGGGGTGATAAAGACGGGACGGTAAGGTAAAAAGAGGGGACGGTATAGGAAAAAAGGTACGAAAAGAGAAAAAAATGACGGTACGGATGAAACGTCAGGGAAAATTACAACCTATTTTTGGAAAATCATGTTAAGACTAAGAGGTAGCCACAATGTTCATTGATTTTTAGAAGCAGTCATTTACATTGGATTTTAAAAAAAATTAATTTACCTCGAAAAGTGTACCAATAAAGCCTACCAAGAACTACCAATAAAGCCATGATGCTAGAAATTGATATTTAAATGCTGATTTAAATTCTGCAGTAAATTTCCTGTCAAAGAATTTTAGACGTTCTTTCTCTAACATACTTCTGCATGAGAAAAAACTTGAAAAAAATTCTGTGGCTGCATCTGAAGGGAATTTCTGTATAATTTTAGAAGAGGGAAGGTAAGGAATCTAAAACCCAGGGACAGAGTTTAAAAAATAATAACTACCCTAAAAATGTGTGCATGTTAATTTTTTGCTACATATTTTTATAAAAGAATAGTTCGAGTCTCGAAAAAAATACATCGAATTATTTTTATTGAAATAATTTTATACAGACAGCTCCAAACTTAAAAAGCAGCATCAGTGACACGGGACGTTGTAGGAGTTTTCCTGGTATTTGGACCCCCCAACATCGTCCAAAACTTATTTATCTCGTTAATATTGTTATGCAATCATGCAATGGGATGTTCCCCAGTATATGGAACTTAAAAAACACAAGAACATGTGCTAAAATAAAAATTATTATTCAGGAACATAAAAGTCAAAAGATTGTGAGAATGTCCCATATAACGTTATTAATTATACATTAAAATCAAGATCACCTTTATACCGGGTGTCCCTAAAAGGACTGACTGATTTTAAAATTCAATAACTTCCAAACGGTGACAGATATTTAAAAAATTCTTGCATGAGGGTTATGCATAAAGTCAAAAGTTTTATTACAGTGATTTTCGATTTTAGTTCGAATTACAAACAATAGATGGCGCTGCGATCAATAGAGGCTAAATTCGGACTCGATTTTTGGTACTTCGTGGCCCGGATAATACATTTCCATCTCCTTTTTCTGCATGGAACAACAGAAAGGACCAAAAATCGAGCCTGTATTTAGCGACTATTGCTTACAGCGCCATCTATTGTTTGTAATTCGAACTAAATTCGAAAATCACTGTAATAAAACTTTTCACTTTATGCATAACCCTCCTGCAAGAACTTTTTTAATATCTGTCACCGTTTGGAAGTTATTGAATTTTAAAATCAGTCAGTCCTTTTTGGGACACCCGGTATTTTAATTCTCTTTTCTTACAATGATAGGAGCTCTAATATGCAGCATAAATTCTTTCTTATAAGACCAATGTCAGTCGGGCGTCTTTTTTTGCTGTTTTTTTTTTTCTTAAGTATTATCCATTCACAATGCTATAGCATTGTGAATGGATAATACTTAAGCAAAAAAAACAGCAAAAAAGACGCCCGACTGACATTGGTCTCAAATGAGCCATTATATTCCATGATGATGCATTGTATTTGAAACAGTAACAAAACATTCAGAAGTTTTATCACGAAAATTCTTCACTACGCTTTTCCAAATTCTAATCCTAATTGGGTACATGTTTAAAGTTAAGCTTACACCTAGTCATATAATCTATTTTTTGGCGTGTTTGAGATCAATCTATAGATTAAGTAAAATAATGCTAAAAAGTGATAAAATATCTTTATTAAGATTGAGGATCGTTTCGTCGCACCAACGGCGACATCTTTAAAATCATTTATGATAGAAAATATTTTCACAAAATTTAAAAACAATAAACATAGTAAACAATGTCACGAGACATGATGCATAATGAAACATATTGCAAACCTAAAATTAAATTAAAATTAAATTAGCTATTTGTGAGCGTGGATTAATTTTCATTTAATTTAAAAAACAATAATATGGTAAACAATGTCACGAGACAACATGCATAATGAAAAACATTGCAAAACATAAAATAAAAATAAAATTATCTTGGCTATTTGCGAGTGTGGATTAATTTTGACTATTGTTATTAAAATTACATAGTATCTCTTTCCAAATTTTAGGTAAATCAAGGGACACTGAATCATTGCAAGTATTCTTGTTAAGTAAAAATATCTCTATTGATTAGCGGATTATGGATGGTAAATAAAATCTTGATATATAAATTAACTCGCTATTTTTAAAATCAAACTGCAACAGTTCTTCGCTACATAATCTGGCCAAAGCTGTGTTTTATCTGTTGTACTTGATGTCTGCTATATGTTCTTTGATTCTGGTTTTAAGTTTTCTACTTGTCATACCTATATAAAACTATTTTGTTCCATCTTCTTTTGTGAAGGTTATTTCGTATACTCCTGATATCGTATACTCCTGAAATGTTTTTTTTTTTTTTTTTTTTTTTTTTTTTTTTTATTATTATTATTATATTTGATATATATTACTCATCAAGATACAGGTTTTTTTATCAATTATATTTACACTTATATTTTAAAAACACAGAGAAAATGGTAAAACCACGTTATGTGCAATGTTATTAATTATACGTTAAAATCAAGTTCACCTTCATATATTTTAATTATCTTTTCTTACAATGATATTTAGAAAAACACGACATTACTATTAATTCATTAGTATAAATTGATCCCGTTGATAATTAATTATTCATACTTATACTTTTACCTTAAACAAACTTTGCTAAGGAACGTAATTCTTAATTGAATAATTATTCAAAATGTCTTTATCTCAATACAAGTTATGTTAAACAACGTAGGAATTCGTTAATTTCGCTTAAACAATTAGAAACACGAGGCTAGTTTATATCTTTTCGATACAAGACGTTTAGATTAGCAAGAAATTTCTGTTTGCTAAATATAAGAAGTATTTATACGTAGAAGTTTCATAATCCGCGTATTATAGAAATAATCTTAATTATATTTTGATTCAAAACATGCGCTAGAAAGAATTGGACTACTAATTGAAGAATTGATCCCATTTTAATTTAACTTTATATCGTATTAAGTAAAGCTGTAAAAATGAAATAAATTTCTGGAAATATGTATGAACTTGAAAAAAAAATGAAATTATTATATAAATATATGTATTTATTTAAATGTGTTATCAATAAAAAGCTAAAATCTCAAACAACGATTTTTACGCACAAATAACGTACAGAAACCATAAAAAACACTCATACGATCGTTTCGGGAATTCCTCAATCCCCTTCCTCAGTGAAAAAAAAAAGAAAAAAAGAAGAATTAAAGTGGGTTCAAAGAACCCTCGGCTATATCCCCGAGAACTGGCTTATAGATTGATTGAAAAAGGCATTTCAATCAATTCAATCATTGCCTTTTTTAATCAATCCATAAGCCAGTCCTCGGGAATATAGCCGAGGGGTTCTTTGAACCCACTTTAATTATTTTTTTTTTTCACTCAGGAAGGGGATCGAGGCATTCCCGAAACGATCGTATGAGTGTTTTTTATCGTTTCTGTACGTTATTTGTGCGTAAAAATCGTTGTTTTAGATTTTAGCTTTTTATTACAATTCGCACAAAGTTTAATCTATGTGATATCAATAGTTGAAAGCATTGAATGAGTGTAATGCAGTTAATACAGATGATTATCCCTTTCACTACTAACATTTAAAAAACTGAAATAAAATTAGAATGTTTTCACGTATTGTTAATAATGCTTCCTAATAAACTAAAACCATCTAATAAAAAATTCCTAATGATTTATTTTGTTGTTGTTATAGAATTGTTAAACGTCAAGGACACGCGTTTCAAGAAAATTACAATTACTTAGATGTATCACAATATTTTTAACCCTTTAAGATACCTAACCCTGTTTTTGCGCCAAGTAATCTTTAAATTCAAAGGCTAATTTAACACAAAATTCATATTAATGTCATTTTGCTTTTGCTGTGCATGCGATAAATAAATATGTAAGGGAATAATAAACGAATCCTCATACAAATACTTTTCATACCAATTATTCTTTGAATCATAAGCATACATGAAAAATTCTGCATGACGCTTAAAGGGTTAAATCTAGTTTATTTATCAAAATTAAAAATATATTTAGCTTCTGCAGATATTAAATTACGTCAAAATTCGAGGATTGTAAATAAGATTACCTCGACGAGATCATCCATCACGATTCAAAAATTTCCCGGTTAAATTTAGAATTTAAACAGATGGCACTGCCATGCTGCACTATTTATGATTATCACAATAGCTCTATCTCAAGAACTAATGCTCCAATTTACATCAAACTTCAGATTCAGTTAGTCACTGATATAAATTAGTGTTGTTTCGTTTTTGATGTAAATTGCCCAACAGATGACCCCATTCAGCTGCATTTTTCACGATTTCCGCAATAGCCGTATCTCAAAAACTAATGCATGAATTTTTTATCAAACGTTAGATTCAGTTAGCCCCTGATATAAATTGGTCCTAATTAGTTTTTGGTGTAAATCGCCCATCAGATGCCACTGCTATGCAGAACGTTGCACGGTTTCCCCAATAGCTCTGTCTCAAAAATTAATGCGCGGTTTTTCATCAAACATCAAATTCAATTAGCAGTTGACATAAGTTGTTGCTGATTAGATTTTGGTGTAAAGCACCTAACCGGTGTTGCTGTTATAAAGCATTTTTCATGAAGTATTAAAACGTATGAGATAGAAGAAAATTTTAGAATTGCCACATCCGACTTTTTTTTTTCTTGTCCTTTAAGAATAAAAAATAACATTAATTAAATTCACTGAAAGATTATAGAATTTTAGAGATTCATAGATTAAATTTTAAACTATAACACTTTATGTTAATTTCCATTTCATTATTACATTATTTTGGAATCTACCAAGCAAATGAAATGTACAGTTCTTTTTGAGAAAAAAATACATGTGATGTATCAATTAATAAACGGATAGCTCAATAAAAATAATTCCCCATTTAAATATAAAATACTCCATTGTTATTGATAATGATAATTATAATATGCAAAATACATAAAGTTTTATGCTTCAATAATTTCTGTGATTTCTTTTTCTTTGATTTATTGCTTCTAAATTCTGTGGCATTGATTTTATTAATTTTCTGATAGGTTTTCTTCAATAAAATGCATTTTACATAAAGTACATATTTAAAATTTAAATATGTGAACAGTTGATTTTAAAAGAAGTGTCCATGTTGTGAAACCAATTAGTTAATGTTAAATCTGTACAAATTAACTATAAATGTATGTTTTTATCAAATCGTAATAAATACATATTAATATGAGTATAAAGTTGTTACTAGTAAGTTCTTGTTTGAACGATAGTTAACTTACGTTGATTGTGAAAATGATGGCTTGTCTTTTTAAACCCACTTCAAAGTAGTTGGATGTGCCAATCCCAAAACTTTCTTCTTTATCATATATTTTAATATTTAAAAATGTTGTTACAAATGCCAATATTTCATTTTTTTAATTCAATACTATATCAACTTCAAAAGAAAATTGCATAAAAATTCCTATTATAGTGTCCACTTTTAGCGGAATATTTCCAAATTCAGGGAGAACTTTCTTGCAACGGCCAAAAACATACGTAAAAAATTTGGTTTAATTCTATGCATAACGTCATGCCCTTTTCGATGGTACGATATTCAAAACGCACAAAAACGCACAAAGATCGCTATTACAGCGCCCACTACCGGCGATTTTTTTTCAAATTAATAGAGGACCTCCTTGCCATAGCCAAGAAAATTAAAAAAAAAAATTGGTTCAATTCTATACATAACTTCATACACTTTTCGATGGTACAATATTCGAAAGGCCACAAAAGTTTCTATTACAGCGCCCCCTACCGGGGAATTTTTTCCAAATTAATGTAGGACCTGCTTGCCATAGCCACAAACTTAAAAATAATTGGTTCAGTTCTATGCATAACTTCATACACTTTTCGATGGTACAATGGCAATATACGGACACACGGACAGACAGACATTTTCTATAAACATGTTTTTGGGATCTCTGACCCCTAAAACGTGTAAATCCGTAGAAAACCGGAAGTCGAAAAAAAAATCGATTACAATACTTTTCTCTATGTTGAAGACAGAAGAAAGTAAACTAGAGAATAGGAATTCTGCTTTTTCAAAATTTAGTGCCGCCCCGGCATTTCCATTACTTCATTTTCTTCTGGTGGACTGGTGGCTTCCATTATTATGAAACAGCCATTATAAATGAAGCGTTAAAAAGAAATATGGTCATTTTTTTTTCCATTCTGACCAGAAAATCAGAGTTCTAACTTTTTACGGCAGCTCTTCCATCTTCACCTAACGCTTCATTTATAATGGCTGTTTCATAATAATAGAAGCCACCAGTCCATCAGAAGAAAATAACTCGGTTAAGCGTGACTCGGATAATCGGGACTCTACTGCAAAACATATTTCAGTTTTAAGACTTAAAGCACACGCTTTTATTTTATGTAAAATGACGTCATTTGCATTAATATAGAAACCTAAAGTTAAATATAGTTTATAATAGCTCCATGTTTTATCATAAATCCTTCATTTATATTTTAATTAATTTTTTTCAATTTATTTTTTTTTATTCATTTTTTTTCCATTTTATGAGAAAATGGCAGCAAAAAGATATAATTGCTATTTTTCAGCAATTTTTTCTTTACTTTCTACAGAAATGGCGTTCTTGAGTTGCCAAAATGAAACTAATGTCGCTAAGAACTACAAAAAAAATTATATTTCAAAAACAAATAGAGATGCAGTTTTCAAACAAATTGCATTAAAAAGTACTTATTTTCCCAATACGATGGTATAAAAACTGAAAATGTGCGATGTTTAGAAATTTAAAAAATGCTATAGAGCATTTAATTGTACAACGATACATCTACTTTGTTTATTGCTAGCGTCTGTAAGCTAACGTTATTTTTTGGACACAAAATAAGCTGGGAGAAAGAAATAGCATACCGTGCCGGGGCTAAAAGGAGGAGGTTCGGAATTCGATGGGTTAGTATTTTTTATGTATGTTCAACGACTACACCGAAATTACGCAACCGATTCATGTATTTTTATTTTTTAATTTAAACAAAAGCTCTCGAATTGATCCCATTTTAATTTCATCAAAATTAGTAAAGTTCTTTTTGAGAAGTTCAACAAAAACCACACAAAAAAAGAAAAAAAAAATATTTTCCACTGTTTTTATCAAGTGACGTAGTGCTATCTGTTTGGAGAAAAAATAGTTTCCTAACGAACCCCCCCCCCCTTGTCTTTATACAGTTTTGTTTCTAGGATTGTTGCCTGGAAAACACAAAACCAATGCTCTAATCATTAAAATCTTTCATGACGCAAACAACCAGCAAAAATAAATCAAAATTGTAAAACAAATAAATTCACCCAAGAAATCTACGGTACACTCAAATAATTTTAAGAAATGTATTTGTATGGTGGAAGGATTTTAACCCTAATGGTGGACCATAAGTCCTTGTCAATTTTTTTTTTAACACTAGAACGCCCGGAAGGAGTCGATTCGACTCCGACCATGTGATTAAATGTCAATTAGAACCAGAAATTCTTTCACAAAATAAGTTAAATTTTAAAAACGCAGATTTACGTTAAATAAACCAGTCAAATAATTTTAAATAAAAATTCTGGTATAAAATATTTTTATGAAACTTGAGTAAAATTTCCGGGCGTTCTAGTGTTAATTTGATGTAAAATCATTTAATTGAAGTCTTTAAAAATTATAAGTATTCTCATCTAGAATTGAGTTTTCGGAAAAGCAGCTTCTAGTATTTCATATGTTGGAGCCAAACTTTTGCTTTCGCAGTCCTTTCAAAAGATTTTCATTTCTTGATGTCTTTTATATTAACGCTAAATCTCCTAAGGAAAAAAAAGGTACGAGAAATATAAAAGGACTCGATTATTTTATTTTTTACTAGCTGTTTAACCCGTTCTATGCACGGGAGTTCATGAATTTAATTCTAAAACCAAAATGAAAAAATACTCTTCGATTTAGTAAAATATATCTCTACTACTGCACATTATTTTAATGAAATTTAATTTATCATGTTATTATGGCAGCAGACGATAAAAAGTCTATGGAATATCTTTGAAAAAAGGGAATAAATTGAATAAAAAGTTTTGTTGATGTTTGTGATAAAATGTTTGCCTTTATTTAAAAAAAAAAAATCTGTAATTATTGAGCACAATTAAATAATCTCTAATTATTTGTATGTGAGGTAAAAGAAATTTCGTAATACCCGCTGGAGCATTTTAGTATAATATGTATACCTCTAATTATTAGCATGTGAATTAAAAGAATTATCGTAATACCCGCTACAGCTTTTTTAGTATTACAGCGTGGCATACGTAATATGTATATCTCACATTGGTTAAACATTGGTTATTAAACTTTTAAAAAAAGGATTTTATTGTGAATTTTTAATTATTGACAGCTGGTATAGCGAAAAATGTTTAAATTTCATAGGAAATTGCTGTTAAATTGCTGTTTTTTTTTTATTTTAAAAGTTAACTATAAATTATTTCTATTCGGGATTGCTTTAGTTGCCTCGGCCGTGTTTTAATACACATGTACATAACATTTCACAATTCAGGCTTCCAAACTGTTGATTTGTATAGCTTTACAGACAGGCAGACAGATAGAAAATTTTTCATTTTTATATATTAGATAGGAAAAAATAAATACAAACTCCATATTTAAATTAAGAAAGGGCCTTTTCTACAGTCCTTTCTTGTAGAGAGATGGTGAATTTGAAGCATACCTATCTCTCGTTTCTTGCTTTCACTCTTTCAGTACTTTAGAGCATTTCTTTGAATTTTCTAAAATGTTTGTGTTTGTGTGTGTGTGGGGGGGGGGGGTGTAGGTTTGTGGTAGTTTAAATTCTGTCTTTTAAAACTGATAAATTGCTGCATTTTCTAAGACAGTAGTAATGCAAAAATATTATGGCTCAAAACGAAGAGTTTTCATGTTCAATAAGAAAGGTATTTATTTCCTTTTCCTATTCTACTTTTAGCGGAAGCTCAATTTGAAATGAACGGAGGTTTTTGTTTGTATTAGCCGTAATACAGTTTTTTGGTTGGTTCGTAATTATATAAATACGTAGCACCTACAGTTCTCCTCTGGCCCGACCTGTCCGCATAACCCACAGCGCAAAATCTACCCAACCGAATAGTTTGAAATTTTACATACATAATCGTTGCAGAAATTTGTCGAGTCATTTAAAATTTTATGAAAATCGAATCAAAACTTAAAAAGATATTAATTAACGTTTACTTCATTCAATTAAATCCTATCATACGTATCCGGTATCCTATGATAGGTAATGATTCTAGGTTGCATAGTGTTTCTTCTGTTAAATCCTATCATACGTAATTAATTCAATGATACCCCATGATAAGTAATGATTCTAGTTTGCCATGATGTCTTATTCAAGATAGAGTCGTATCATTTCCGTACTACGGAATTTAGTATATAGAATCGTAACATATTTTGCATTCATGTATTTTTTCATAAGAGTACAACGGCTATTGCACCAAGCCCTGGATATTTATAAAACTAGTTACAGTACGAATGCTCCTCATTTGCCACGATTGATATATAATTTCCGACATGTTACAGGTCATAAAAAGCATGAAAATCTTAACAGAGTTTAAATCATGAAGCATTCTTAACTTGTGAATTACTCGTTTTAACAGTGTCTTAGTTTTAACCGTGCTCGAATTAAATGATTTCTACTGTATTTTAAACATTTCAGAAAACTAAGCACTATACTACATGGCAAATAATTCTAAAAAATAATGTAATGTATAAAATTCTATTTTCGCTTGAAGCGGAAAAATTATTCGTTTAAAATAAGATTATTCGTGTTTAAAAATTTTAGAAACATCAGGTGTTTCTTACGAATAAAATTCTGAGTAAGGAAATTCAAATCCAATATTGAATTACAGAAACGGGAAATATGTTTCCTTCGAGTGTTATAAACATCAAAATACTTCTGCCGTTTGTTTCTAGACTTTTTCTTTTTACGTTTTTTAAGCTTGAAGATATGAAAATGTTTCGAGATATATGCAAAGTTTATAGTTTCTATTCGCGATAAAAGAAAATTTAATGTTTTGCTTAAATTTTACTTAATGCGTCGTCGTTAATAGTGAATGCTTATTGCTTTTTACTTCAAATTGATATACAATGATTTTTTTATGAAATTATAATTATACATTTCGTGAAAAATAAACTGTGTGAAAAGAATAATGTTTAAGCAATTTTTTTTTTTTTTTTTTTTTTTTTTTTTTTTTGCAGAAACATTTACAACAAGAAAGAAAAAAATATGCTTCAAAGATGAAACATTTTCAACATATACATAATCCTTCTATATATATAAAAAAAGTAACAATTTGGAAATTGACCAATGAAAATCTGCGTAGATACCGCGAAACGGATCTGATTGGTCAGAACTTTCTGACGTTATAGGGGGGGGGGGGCTCTGTCGCTATTTACAGTATTTAGCCAAATTTCCATAGACTCCCATTGAAATCCAGTAGGGTTAACTTGTTTAAAGAAAATCAACCAATTGATATATTTCAATGCAACAAAAACTGATATTAGATTATGGATAGAGCTTAATTGAAATATTTACATTATTTTTAGGCACAAACACTAATTATTAATGGGAGCTAATACTCTCCTTAATTAAGATAAACTGGTTTTTCTATCCAAGTCGCTTCAATTTGGTATACCGGTTTATTCTGATAAGGCGCTTACTTGATGAGATTTGGAGGTTCATTGTTTAAGTATAATAGGAAACGGGATCTAATCCCATTTAATTTATTTTTTGCAGGTCATTATTCTTTGAAATAAGACTATAATATATAAGTACTGTGAATAGCTTGTGAGCTCAGTGTAATCAGTTTAACTGGGCAAAATTATTTTTATTTAGTACACTAAGAGGCTCTGCCCCCTGAAAGTTACGCTCGCCAAACCCAGTTCAGACACCGCAGAATCCGAAAGCATGCTAATCTGATCGATTTTTAAAAGGTTAGAGAAGATTGAAATATAATGAAAAAACCTGTAGCGATCTCCCTGTAAAAGGGTTTACATTCAATTCCCTTTAATTGAGAAAACTTAAGGCCGAATCAATTGCTGTTAAGACATCCAAAGGTTGTTTTCGTGTTTGATTAATGAAGATCAGTTAAACATTGGAAAAGAAGCTAAAATAAAATGAATTAAGTAAACAGAGTCTTTCCCTCCCTGTATTTTTAACAGCGTTATAAAACGATTGACACAATACAATTTACTACAATTACTACAATTTACTGCTTTAAAACGCATATTAATGTATTTATTGTTTTAAAGTTTCGTTTCTCTTTAATATTCACGTGTAAATACAATTTTCAAGACATAATTTTCAATATTTTCCTGCTTTTAACATATTCTCATTTAATAGTAATTTTAAAGATTTTTTTTCTGTTTTTAGTAGTCACGTGTAAATAAATTTTTAATCGTTAGGAAATATTATTCTTTGCGCTGTTTTTGTATTGCGAACAATCTCTACAATAATATCATAAGTCATGTTACTATAATCAACAGTTCCGGGGTATCCCCTCGCTTTTTATATTCCAGGCGGCCATTTTGGTACTTTAATGTTAGCCAGTCGCAGGCGATAAGTCGCCAAATATTATTCTATCGCCATCATTTCACTTGTATTATAGTAGTTCAAGTCATGTAACTGTCATAAACAATTACGGGCTGATTCCTTCGTTTTTCATAAGAAAGGTTTCCATTTTGATTAAAGCATCAGAATTATTTTTTCGAATAAAACTACATAAGTTGCCATGAGCGCAAAGTATTCTCGGTACTTTTATGTTAGCCGGATGCAAATGTCGCCTATAGCTTTTAACTCACCAGTTAGCATTTTTTTATTTTTCGAGTAGTAAATTAAAATTCTAAATCAATTCTAATATTAATGTTTTAATTAAACATGCAAATGTCTACTTTCAAATGTATAGCATCTGAAAAACCTTTGTTCTGATTTGAGAGAACTAATTAATACGCTGTAGTAAAAAGATAAGTGCCCAGTTAAACTGATGGCATTAAGCTCACAGGCTATTCACACAAATTGTATATTATACTCTCATTTCAAAGAATAATGCCCTTCAAAAATAAATTCAGGAGGGTGGGATTAGACGCACTTTTCCCCCATTATACTTAACCAATGAATCTCCAAATCTAATCAGGGAAGCACCTTATGAGAATAAACCTGCCCGGCATATCAAATCGAAGTAAATCGGATATTTCCGTATGAAAAGCCCATTTAGATAAGTAAGGGGGTAGCACCCCCATTTCCTCCTTTATACTTAAACAATTAACCTCCAAATCTAATCAGGGAATCGCCTTATCGAAATAAATCGGTATACTAAATTTGAAACAATTCGGATAATTCTGGATGAAAAGCCCATTTAGGCAAATTAAGGGGGATTAGCTTTCCCATTTACCCCGCTTTATACTCAACCAATGAAACTCCAAATGTAAACAGGGAAGCTCCTTATCAGAATATACCGGTATACCAAATTTGAAGTAAATCCGATAATTCTGCATGAAAAACCCATTTATCTAAATTAAGGGTGAGAAAGATTAACACTCGTCCCGCCCTTTATACTAAACCAATGAACCCCCAAAACTAATCAGGGAAGTGCCTGCACTATTAAAAATTTTGTAGTAGGTTGAACCAACTCTTGGTACTGCAGTAGCTGCAACCAAAAGATGGTGAAATCTTACTCCAAGATTTTGAGCTCCGGTTGAATCCTAGCTCCAAATCTTGGTTCAAGATTTCACCATCTTATGGTTGCAGCTACTGAAGCACCAAAAATTGGTTCAACGTATTACAAAATTTTTAACAGTGTGATCAGTTTGAAGGTAGAAAAAATTTGAAGTAAATCGGATATTTCTATCAACAGCTATCGCGTTACGTACATACATACACACATACGGACATTCTAAACCTGTGGGCACATTAGCTCTCAAGCTTTGAGAGCTGGTGAGCTAAAAATCCCTCCGAAATACTTTCGAAAAGACGGTTTAAAAACTCTAATCTTAAAAATGCTTCTGAAAATCTTGTGAATATATTGGATACAGAGCTTTCCAGAGCTAACGAATGCTATTCGGTTTACAATTTCGGAGATGAATAAACATTTGGACTATTTTACTGTGTAGTATTTTATTTCCCATTATTTTGAATTTCAGTTTTTTGAAGTGCTGTGGTATGCAATGTTGTAGTGCTATGGTATAGTGAGAAATGACTGGCAACATTTTAAAAGGAAATGGATCTTAAACACACTTTTTCTGTCATAGAATTCATGTCCATAAATCGTACATTTAAGCGGTGGTGCCGAAGAAAAATGTGACTATTTAATAAATAATATTTAATAAAATACGTTTAGAATTTGAAACAATAAAAATCTTACTAATGTAATATCCAAATTTTAGATATGTAAATTTTATTTTATTTTTGTTTATTCGAATTTGCTATGTGTTTCCATGTGACGTTTTTATATTTTTCCATGTGGCTTTTAATGGGAAATAAACAGGCTTTCAATAAAGTAATTTGTTTTTTAATTTCTGTGTTATTATAATTTTTTTGCAATCTAATATTTTCTTTCAATACGAAATGATGTTTGTTAGATGATAACCACGTCTGAATAATTCATATACTTGTTATTGAGACCTCACTCCGGCAGAAAATATTATGCTGAAAATAATAAATCAGAAGTATTTTTCTTTTTTCATAGAAGTTTTTCAGTCAGATATATAAGAAAAATCCTTTTCTTTTTTTTTTTAGTAATATGATAACGTTTAAGAAATTTTAACATTTTCTCTTTTCCAATATGTCTTATACAATTAATTGATTTGTATATCCGATTTCTTACCATGAAATGCATTTGGTAGATAGCAGTAATATATTTAATAGATAACAGTCCAAATTGCCCATTCACTATGAAAAGCTGAAATTTTTTTTTCCCACTTGAAAATAAATGTGGGGTTTTATAATTTAATACATTAAATTTTTAAATACAACCGGTAATGACTTTATATAAGTTTATATAATTCATACTTTATAGTATAGAAACAGTGAAATAATTGTAATTTTCATATTCGTATTTCTACAGTTATTAGTTATATTTTATATTATTTCGAAAGAATGAAATTGCGATTTTAAACATAAAAAAATATTTTCATGAATATTTTATGTACGCTTACACCATTACCATGATGATGAAAAGATTTTTTACATAAGTTTTTTCGTTGATTAAAAGTAAATAAAAAAAATGAAAATCAGTGCCGACCCGGCCTACAGGCGGAGGTAGATTTCGAAGTTAAGTATACTAATTTCACAAACAAAAACCAAATCATGATTTGAGATAAACCCACTGTAACAATTTTATCTGGCCGCTTTTTACGAGTTTTTATTTCATTTTTATATAATAACTGGTTTTATCAGAATCATGTTAGGGCGGTATTCAAAAAAATACTTTTCCATGCTCAACAACTCGAAATTTTCTGGCATAACTCCAGATTAATTTTTAATAGGAAAAACATGAAACATGTTGACGTGATTTTTGAAGAGCTTTATAAGCGACCTGTGTTTTTAATTTTCGTTCAATTAATTAAAATTTGATATATAAACAATTATTTTCGCAGTAAGACAATATTTTCCGTTTCTAACACAATCGCTTCGTGAAATTCCGTTCAAAATACCCACTTTGACATCATTTTTAAAAATATATTCTGCCTCTGTCAAAATATCGATCATTACGGTACATTATATAGTTTCTGAATAAGCGAATCTACCAATTGGATGCGTATGAGAGCAAAAATGAATTTAAAAATGAGTCAGAAAATAAGCAGTTTGGATTTGAATACTCCCTTAATACGATGATTTTTCCAACAGAATCCGCTTCGGGAAATTCGGTTCAAAAGGCCCACTTTGACAGCACGTTTTAAAATAGATTCTGCCTCTATCAAAATATTGACCATTACGGTACATTATATAGTTTCTGAGTAAGAAAAAGTACCAATTGGAAGCCTTTGAGAGTAAAAATGCATTGTAAAATGAGTCAGAAAATAAGCAGTTTGGATTTGAATTCACCCTTACTAAGATGATTTTTTTTCTTCAACCGCTATGAATTTTTAATTTGTTTTTGCTGTAAGTATTGGTCCTATCCAAAACTTGTCTATATAGATGTTGTAGACAATATTCAGAAGATATATGATAAATTCATGGGGATTTTATATCTTTTGAATTGGCGGAGTTATGGATTTTTTTCTTCTTCAAACGCCCTTTTTGTTTTTGTTTTCGTTTTTAATTTTGTGCGGTACGAATTGGTCCTATCAAAAACTTGTGAACATAAAAGTTGTAGATAATGTTAAGTAGATTCGGGATAAAATTAATTGGATTTGATATCTTGAGAATTGACGAAGTTATGAATTTTTTTCTCCCAAAAACCCTATTTTTTGCGCCCCTTGAGCCCATTTTTAACTTTATCAAAAATCTGTGATACATAAATTTTTGGCACTATTCTTAGACGTAATAAAAACTTTAAACTGATTCGATATGTACAAAATGTAAGAAGTTATGGGGTTTTTCGGTTTTCACAAAACCCCTCCCTATTTCCATCCCCTTGGTCCGATTTTGCCCATTAACGAACTTGACCGAGATTTTATGCCCCTTGATTTTCTGTATCAGTTTGGAAGAGATTGGTGCAGAATTGTGGAAGTTATCGTGTCCAGAAGAAAGTGATATATATAGATACATACATACATAGATAGATAGATAGATAAAGTTTTTTACTGAGGGTGGTTTTGGGCTCTAGTGGTCATGATCGGTGTAGATTTGAAAAAAAATTTCAGAAATTTCAACATAGGAACGACGCCAATAGGTAGTATTTCATACGAAATCTGCCTTATACGTTTTACAATTGTGCTATATTTATAAATTAAATAATAAAAACGAATAATTGCAACTAATATCTTTGTAAGGTCACCTTTTTTAAGGTAAACCCAAAAGAAAAAGAAACTACGGTTATAGCTGAAGAATATTTTAATTACATTTTACAGTTATTTTAATATTCTAATTATAGAGTTTAATTAAAGAGTTTTACAATTACCGAGTATTTGTTGCTTAACCCCTTTGGGGACGACCGACCAGTATACGTGCCGCGTATGGTGCTCAGAATCCGTGATTATTATCACCTGTAAATTTTTATTGTAAATTTTGCCTTTTTTAATCCGAACGTTTTACCCGATTCAATTAAGCAAAAATGTCTGTTTTGAAAAACCGGTGATAAAAGACTAAAAATTCTACTAAAGAAATTGTTAAGTGGGCGCAGGACCATTGAGTTTGTCTAAACAACCAAAAACATCACTTTTCCAAAGTACCAAAACAAAAGTAATATGAAATTAAGGTCTTTTTCTGTCCTTTCTGCCTAAAGTATAGATTCTTGGCTATATTTTAAAAAAGATAAAGTGGTACAGACAAAATTGATAATTAAATTTTAAATTAAAAAATCATCTCACTAATGCGTGAATTAAAATCAGTTGCATGCATAATAAAACTCTAAATTATGCTTATAGAAAACAATTTTTGAACAAAATAATATCATAACACATCTATTTCTAAATTAAAACTAAAATATATATAAAAAAATTTTGTTTAAAGTTTAATTGTAGCACAAAGTAAGAAAAAATATAAAATTCGAAAACTGATTTTTTGAAAGTTTAAATTGTGCTGTGCCCCCTCAATTTAATTACAGGTAATGCGTAACATAGAATTTCTATATAGCATTTGCAATTGACATTTACGAACTGATCCCAACGTGGGGATAGCGGGACGATGAATTGATTATAGAAACTCTTTCGTAGATTATTGATCCATTTTTCTATGGTAATTTAAATTTCTACGTGATATGTGAACAATCGAGACTAACGAAAAAGACAGGCTATCGCGGCACATTTCAAGTATCTTTTTTTTTTTTTTTTTTTTTTTTTTTTTTTTTACAGACCACTGGAGTCACGTGATGCTCGAATGCACCAATGTAGGTGTACGAAAAGGGAATTTACACTCAAATTTACAAATTTACATTTACAAATCATCAGCGGTCTGTAAATAAAGACACTTGGGATGCACCGCGGTAGCCTCTCTTTTTCGTTAGTCTGGGTGAACCGTTGACATTTTAGGTCATTTTCGAATGCCCCAAATATATGGAAATCACATAGGAAGAAACCGAGAGTGTAGGAGGATGTTTGATCAATTCCTGTGGAGATATGTTCAGTAGGTTGAGGGTATTGCTGACTACACATATGACCTAGTATATAACCTGTGTTAATGTGGAGCAATCCAGTGGCTCTTCAGTCTCTCTGCAATTTCTCACTTTTCACCCATTCTCTTTCGCTTTCTGAATGACAAAATTTGACAACAGCTCTTTGCGATGATTTGCAAGAATCGATCATGTATCCAACTTCTCAAAATAATTTCCCACGATTATTATAGGACAAAGCCAATCGCTTCAGTTTCAAAATTGGAAAACACCGTGCCATCTAAGGACAAACAAATTACCACTTTCAGTTTCATGTAACGTCACTGCAGTAAAATTCTTATTTTCGATTGGAGATTCAATATGTTTTATATACAAATACAGTCAAAATAAAAAAGAAATTAATGCCTTGTTTTTTAAAACAAAATTTTGCTTAAAAATTAATATTGAATCTCTCTAGTACAGGTGCAACAAAAGAAAATCTTGACACTCCAGCAACAATCTCAATGTTCAGAAGTTCAATATTCGCGCATTTCATTAACATTTTCGTGATGTTTTAAGAAGTTCTTTTACCCTATCTTTTTCTACCAGATTATTAAATTATTTAACAAGGAAAGTATTGCAAAATACTAGTTTTGGCAATAAAATTTTTCAAGGTGAGTGTTTTTTACTCTTATTACATTTTTAAATGAGTGTCAATGTATATATATATATTTTTTTTTTTTTTTTTTTGCTGGCACTGTATAAAAAATGTAACTAACGCTATCACCGCTGCCGTAATTGAATTTTTTGGCGACCGGAGGACTTTCTTTGCTAATATTATCAAAACTACTGCATACAAAAATATGCAAATAGGTTGCATTGTAGAGAAATGTTTGATAAATACGCTGAAGCAGACCATTTATACATAGAATAATTATTTTAATAGGTATTAATTGTTAAATTTGGTTAAATTCGTTCCATTAAAGAAGTTCTATAGGAACAAAAACTATACATAAGAATTTAATTACTATTTTCTAGAGAGTTAATTTATAAACTTGTGGTGTGCAGACTGCGGTTATATTTTTTAATTCGACTAACTTTTTTTGGTTTATTTTAAATTTTGTATTAAAATTTGCATCATTTTAAGAGATAAGTATTTATTTTATATTTAGAAAAAGTCATTGTTCTTTTATATTGTCGCACATTTGTAAAACAGCGCAAATAATTTTATTTCCTCTCAAATACGAAATGTTTGTACAAGTGACTATTAAAAACGGAAAAGAACATTCAAAATGATAAATAAATGATCACGTGTTAAAAACAGAAATGAAAATTTAAATTAAAAATTATATTATTGCGTGTTAAAGCAGGAAATAGTGAAAATTACGTCATAAAAATTGTATTTACACGTGCATATTAAAGTAACAAAACCTTAAAATAATTAAATTATTAGTCGTGAAATGCATTTTATGGTGACAATTATGTCATATCTAAAATGCCCAAATATTTAATATCGTCATATGTAAAATGAATTATTAAGATAATTACAATTAATAATCAATTAATCTATATATATACAGTGAAACTTCTCTGTAAGGGCCACCTGCCGTTCCATTGAAAATTGGCTGTTATGAGGGGTGGCCCTTGAATAGGGGTGACCAAATTTTTGATTTCTCTTTCTTTTTGTCCCGCGATTTTTAAAATAAGCATATCCTTTCAGTAAGTTCTCTATGTTTTTAACGATATTGTTTATTTGATTCTTGCTGCAATTAAACTGTGAAGCCAAATTTCTTGAACATCTTCTTTGATCATGACAATTAAGAACTTTGATTTTGTAATTCAAATCCAAATGTACTCTTTGGCTTCATTTAGGTGCCATAATTTTAAATGTTACATAAGCCTGAGCATCAAATGCCTAGTGTAAAAGTTGTGCTTCAATATGCATTCACAGTTTTAGCAAATGTGGAATCAGTTTTTCTAGATAACCTGTTATCCTTTGTGGGCCCACAACAAAGGGTCAAGTTTCCCCTCCTACCCAACCCCTACAGGTTGAAAGGTCCAACAAAATGTGAGGACACACCAGTTTGTCTCACTTGTGGAAAAGTTTGTGGTCCTTCATTTTGTTACTAAATTCTCCCCATCTCCCCCTACTTTCTTTGTTGCAAGTGCAGTTGTTTGCTGGCCTCTTATTGTTTGGTTCAGGAATTCAATACACCTGTTTAGGATTTAAAGCACATGTGAAAAAAATGCCTCTATGAGGGGTAGGTTTAGGCCCCTAATAGGAGTAAATTTAGCATTATGTTTATCGGCAAATTTTTGTTCCTAAAAAATATTGGTCCTTAATAGAGATGGCCCTTGAATAGGAGTGCCCCTTAAAAGAAGTTTCACTGCATATATATATATATATATATATATATATGTACCCTATATATATAAAATCCTAATGAAACGAATTTATGAAATGGATATATGAAACGACTGAAAGGAAACGAATTTATGAAACGACTGATTAAACAACTAATTATATTTCACGGCAATTGCTCCAAAAACATGGAATACTTTGCGATGAAATTAACACCAAAAATCCGTATTGATCCGCAGATCTTAAAACTGGTAATGGGATTTTTAAATTCGAATTAGTTTTCGAAATATTATTTTTTTTTCTAATTTTAAATAATTTTTCTAATGATGGCAACTAAAATTTTAATCATAAGAGATATTTTTTTCATGTGTCAGATAAGGTTATTATTTTAAACTAATTTGGCGACTAGTTTGGCTTCCCTTAAATGTATGCTAAGAAATGTATCATGTTACTTTTATTACTAATTCACTTTACTTCAACAATCTTTCGCCAAACCGAAAGATTCTAATAGAGAAATCAAAAACTCTGTATTTTTATGTTAGCGAGACGTAGGTGATAAATCGCCAAATATTTTTCCCGTCGCATTTTTTTACATTTTTTAAATTTCATTTAAAATATAATCCTTTCATTCATTTTATTTAAAATACAAAACTTTCATTTAAAACTGAAACATTTAAAATTGATGGCTTTTACTTCTCTCTCTCTCTCTCTTTTATTTTATTTTATTTTTTATTTATTTATTTTTTTTTTTTTTAACAAAACGAAAAGAAAAATATTAGGCACATATGTCATATACGCACCGGGGTACCTAATTGGCGATTAAATTGCATTATTTTGATTGACATGGTAACCCGGCTATTGTTGTTTATTTAATAATAAATATTTATTTACTTTTATTTCTTTTTTAAAATTATATAAATTATTTTGTTGTATAGTTATGAATTATTTTTTTGTTATTTGCTTTTGAAATTAATAGAAAATAATTAAAAAATACTGTACAACTTAGTTATTACGTTGACCAATTTCGTCAAATTATATAAATCGCCGAACCACTCGCCAAATTGACATAAAATATACAAATTGACGTAATTTTTATTTTAAATAACGAAAGAACAAATAAATTAGTATAACATTAATAAATACGAATAAAACATCGAAATAAAAATCACTTAATGACGTAAACACGTGTAACTTGCTTAAAGTCAAGTGAATGTGACATTTACGATCAACCGTTATTAGCATTTAATCTTATAGTTTGGCGATAGATTTTTGGTCGATGAGATAACTAAGTACTACCAAAAATGCATATGTAACTGGTATTCAAAAACGAGGCCTTCGCCAAATTTTCGTAAAAACAACAAAAAAAAAATCACGCCAAACTTTCGTTGCGTATATGACATGTGGGCAATTATAAGCATTCATTGCGACCATGGCATCTTTATTCTAGTTTTATTCGAAAAAAAATTTTGCTTTTTTAATCAAAATGGAAAACATTCGGCACGGATGTCATATACGGTCCTATTTTGGCACGATTTTTTTCTGACGCCAAAGTCATATACGCATCGGGTACTTAACTGGCGCCAAAGTATCGTTATTTTGCTTGATATGGTAAGCCGGAAGTTGTTGTTTATGCTGTTGATGCTTTCCCCAAATTAGAGTCGGGAAAAAATCGCGCCAATATGGGGCGGCGTATATGACATCTGTGCCAAACTTTCATATGGAAGCCAAAGGGACCAAACCGTATTTGTTTATGGCAGTTGATGATCTGAACTGTTGATGATCTGATGATATAAATCAAATGATGGCGATAGAATAATATTTAGCGACTTATCATATGTGCCTGACTAACCAAAATTCCACCTGGAGTATAAACAGCGAAGTGGTCCGCCCGGAACTGTTGATGATAGTCACATGACTTAGGCTATTGTTATAGAGATTGTTTTAAAATACCGGGAGACAAAGACTCTGTATACTTAATTCATTTTTTTAGCTTCTTTTCAAATGTTTAACTGATTCTCTTTAATCAAAAACGAAGACAACCATTGGATGTCTTAACAGCAACTGATTCGGCCTTAAATTTTTGCAATCAAAGGGAATTAAATGGAAACCCGTTTACAGGGAGATCTGCACGGCTTTTTTCGAAATAATTCTATCTCCTCTAATATATTTAAAACCCATCAGATCAGCGTGTTTTTAGATTCTGCGGTGTCTGAACGGGGGTTGACGATCGTAGCTTGCATGAGGTTGAGCCCCCTAGTATATGTATATAAAGTTTATGGCGTCAGATGCCGCCATCTGGAGAATCTACAATAATCTTTTTAGCCCCCGGTACGTTATGCTATTTCTTTCTTCCAGCTTATTTTGTGTCCAAAAAATAATGTTACCTTACAGAAGCCAACAATAAACAAAGCAGATGTATCATTGTACAATTAATACCCTATAGCTTTTTTAAATATTCTAAGTATCGCACATTTTCAATTTTTATACCGTCGTATTGGAAAAAAAAGTATTTTTAAATACAATTTGTTTGAAAACTGTATCTCCATTGATTTTGAAATATTATTTTTTTTTGTAGTTTTTAGTACCATTTATTTCATTTAGGCAACATGAGTACTCCATTTATGTAGAAAATATAGAGAAAATAGTTGAAAAATAGCAATTATATCTTTTTGTCGCCATTTTCTCATAACAATCGAAAGAAAATGTAATTAAAATACGTGCTAATTTGAAAAAATAGAAACGAATAATTTCTGTTAAAATAGTGAGCTATTATAAACTATATTCAATTTTAAGTTATCTATATTAATGTTGCAAGCAAATGAAGGAATACGAATCATGAGATAGCCGTTTTTTGCCGAGTTTCTTGAATGACGACATCTTTTTCTGCATTTGTGTATTATTTTGCGATAGTGACATAATATGCACGTTTAACATAGATGTTTAAGAGTGGAACGTCAATGTTGGATTATATAGCAGATGCGAATGACGCCATTTTACATAAAACAAAGCGTGTGCTTTATGTCTTAATATTGAAATATGTTTTGTACAATTTATGTATACATATATTTTTTTCATTGGGGGGGTGGGGGGGGCACTCAATTCTGAAAAAGCAAAATTCCTGTTTTCTAGTTTCCATTTTTTCAGGTATTAAAATAATTTATTCCGTGTTAAAAACTTTTAACGGTGAAAATTAGTTCATAATTGCAAGCTCGAATAGTAATTTCACCAAACCAAATTACCAAATAACGAAATACCTTTTAAATTGAATTATATATTTACACACGAATCTCAAAAGAGAAAAAAAAAATAAAGATAATTAAATTATTTAGGCAATACGTATTTAATGGTAAATATTACGTCATATATTAAAGCCATATATTCAAAACTGTTTTCTTATTAGTCCGAGTGATACACGACCAAAATAAGGTGAAAACTGCAAATCGTGATAAGAATATACCGATTGGTCAGTAACTACTTTATGTTAACACAATGAATTTCAGAGGGGGAGGCATCGAGCAAAGTCGTGGACAATTCAAGATGGCGGCTGTTATTCAAAATGGCGTCATTTTCTGAATTTTCTCACTATCCTTCATATAAATGTGTGTTTCAGGTCAATTTTGATGTTTTAACGTCAAAAATTTCCTTTTTAATATTTTCTGCCGTAGATGAATGACTTTATAATTTCAGTTTGTCTGTCTGCCTGCTTGCAATTCCATGCTCTAACTCGCCTAAATTCATTCAGATTGTCATGTAAGACATGCTATACACTTCAATTTTTATTCGTAACATGTTATTGTAAACTTCAATAGCATACATAAATTACATGACAATCTGAGTGAATTTAAGCGAGTTGGTGCATGGAGTGACAAACAAACAGACAAATTGAATTCATAAACTTATTTAACTATGACGGAAAGTATTAAAAACGAAATTTTTGACGTTAAAAACATTGAAATCGACCAGAAACACACATTTATATGATAGTAAGAAAATTCAGAAAAGGACGCTATTTTGAATAACAGCCGCCATCTTGAGATCCTACGACTTTACGCGATGCATCCTTCTTTCACATGGATTGTAAAGTAGATACTTACCAATAGGTATGTTCTTCTCACGATTTACAGTTTTCTTAACCGTAGCACCCGGATAAATGGACATTAACGTGATGGAATTCTTTTCAGGGCCTTGTAAACGAACTATAAAACATATACACATCAATTTTTATTCGTAACATGTTATTGTAAACTTCAATAGCATACATAAATTACATGAAAATCTGAGTGAGTTTAAGCGAGTAGCGATATTAAAGCGAGTTAGAGCATGGAATGGCAAGCAGACAGACAGACAAATTGAATTCAGAAACTCATTCAACTATGACGAAAAGTATTAAAAACGAAATTTTTGACGTTAAAAACTTCGAAATCGACCTGAAACACACATTTATATGATAGTAAGAAAATTCAGAAAAGGACGCCATTTTGAATAACAGCCGCCATCTTGAATTCCTTCGACTTTACGCGATGCTTCCCCTTCTTATATGGATTGTAAAGTAGATACACATCGATCGGTGTATTCTTCTCACGATTTGCAGTTTTCTCAACCGTAGCCCTCGCACTAATAGACAATAACGTAATGGAATTCTTTTGAGGGCCCTGTAAACGGACTATAAAACCTATACATTTCAATTTTTATTCGTAACATGTTATTGTGAACTTCAATAGCATACATAAATTACATGAAAATCTGAGTGAGTTTAAGCGAGTTAGAGCATGGAATGGCAAGCAGACAGACAGACAAATAAACAGATAAACTGAATTCATAAACTCATTCAACTATGATGCAAAGTATTAAAAACAAAATTTTTGACATTAAAAACATCGAAATTGACCTAAAACACACATTTATATGATGGATAGTAAGAAAATTCAGAAAATGACGCCATTTTGAATAACAGCCGCCATCTTGAATTCCCACGACTTTACGCGATGCCTCCCCCTCTGAAATGCATTGTATTAATATAAAGTAGATACTCACCAATCGGTATATTCGTATCACGATTTGCAGTTTTCTCAACCGTAGCACCCGTACTATATGGCAATAATCATCTGACGTCACACTTCGAATCATATGGTGTAAAGAAAAAATGCGAACAGCATATTTGTTTATACATTTCATCACTTAACATAAACCCGTATGGCATGCTGAAGTCACGGCGACGTCGTTGTGAAGTCACACTGTGAATTTGTGACCGTCGATGTGGCGTCGTAGTGACTAGAATGCGAAGCCGTTATGGCCGTTTTAGAGATCGTTTTTGACGTTACATTGTGACATCTCTGTGATGTCACGGAGTGACAAATTTGTGAAAAGTGTGTCATTTGTGACTATTTTGGTTTTAATTTTATGACGAACGTGTGACGAAAGCGACACTGCTTTGAAGTCACATTGTGACCAATTTGTGAAATATGTGTTATTTATGATGATTTCAAATGAAATTCAAATTTCAAATTAATTGCTTAAAAGGCGCAAAGGACAACATAGCGAAAAAGATTCCATGCCGGGACTCGATCCCGGGCCATCAGTATAGCGCACTGATATTTTACCGACTAAACCACATAGAACGATACCCAGTCTGGAAATTTTCTCACTATTACACGTTGGCAAGGCGACAAACGCAGCACAAGATGGAATATTTATCGTGAGCCCCTGACATGAGGCAAACACGAAACTTAATTAAATCCAGCATCAATTGAAACTATATTAATACTTGAAATTTTTCCAGAGAGAACCATTCGCCTTGCATACAATATTTCAAATGAAAATCAAATTTCAAACTAATTGCTTAAAAGGCATTTTTTATTTGAAATTTGATTTTAATTACTGTTCGATAGATTATATTAGAAAATTTGTATATACTTAGTTATTAAAATAAATAACTTATATTTAAAAAATAACCTAAAAATATGCATGATGGTGCATTAAAATAGAGAAAATAATAAATGCATAAGATATTTCTGTTCCTGAAAATATTTAAAAGTCGATAAAAACATAAAATTTGAGAATAAATTTCAAAACACAGTGCTTTTCAATACCTGGGTTTTGAATGTTATTTCCAAGCAGACGGAGATTTTTAACCTGGAACCCAAAGAAGGCATATTGTCCATAGTGTCATTATAAAAGTCCGAGAGTCAAAGACATTTGTAATCTAATCAATTAAACCAAGCTGTTATTCAAAGGTTTATTTGATCTTATTTATCAATCTCCAAAAGAGGCGTAAGCTATTACATCAGCGGTGAATCATTCACTGCTATTGCGATAGCTTAATGGCACATTCACCGTGAATGTGCCATTGTAACCGATAAATGTCCTATTCAAACGGAAAAAATCATACAAACCCAATTACAGAAGATAGTTGGCGGTCGTGATAGCGCCATTATGTTATCCGTAATCGGGTAATATTTTAAAAACAGAATACATTATCATCCCTAACAGCAAATAATCCATGGCCGAACTTCCGCCGAAAGTCCTAACTCCACTATATTTCTTCCCGGCCATCTCATTTTCAGGGGTCGGCAGAAATGACTTCTTGGCGCAAGGCAGATCATCTCTCGAGCATCGTATCCCGACTATAATTAAAACGGTTTTGAAACATTTGCGCATTAGTTTTCGATAATTTGGTCACTTGGTAATCTTTTACCGAGTACATTGCAATATCATATTATCTTTTTCCGATTAGCTAATGATATCGAATAGAAGAATTTGTACAATGCAAAAATAGTATTTAAAACATAAAAAAAATTCGTTTTAATTCATAAAATAAATATTGTTAATTGGGAATATTTTCCTCTCTAAGATGCAAAATATTTCCATATCATGTATGCAACTCATTGAAATATAAGAAATTTTGTTTTTTTAAAGTCAAAATATTGCTGTTAAATAATTTTACAATAAAAATTACAATTATTTTAAGTTCAGAGATGAGAGACCCAAATGTCTCCGACCCAAATGTCTGCTTGCTAACACTAAATTTTAATGGCATTTCTCGGCTTATTTAATGATATAATTTCGGAGATTTAATAAAGGAAAGAGTACTATTAAAATTTAATGGTGAAAATCAACCATTTAGTGTCGGAACGCTCTCATCCCTATCAGTTACAATTAATTTTCTGTTATAAATACAAATAAAATTGCATTTAATTTAAAAATGATATTCTTTCTTATAAATTACTTATACTATTCATGTACTATTTTAACATCTCTATAATAATAGCCTAAGTCATGTGACTGTCATCAATAGTTCCGGGTTGACCGCTTCACTTTTAATGTGCCAAACAGCCAATTTGGTAATTTAATGTTAGCCGGGCGCAGGTGATAAATCGCCAAATATTGTTCCATCGCCATCATATCATCAGTATTATAATAGTCCATTGCACGCGACCGTCATAAAAAATTTTTCAAGAGGTAAATTAAAACAAAGCTTTAATTTTGAAATTAAATGTCATAGTTTATAGTATTATTTATTACTTTTTTTTTATTTATTTATTTTTTTTATTTTTATTTTTAAGAAATAGTAGAAAATTGAGAGTCATAAACTTTAATGATTTCAGTTTTAAATAAAGTTATGTATTTTAAATAAAATGAGTGAAAGTAATGAAATTAATGAAATAAGAAAAAATACGACGGGTACAATGTTTGGCGATATATCACCTGCACTCGGCTTACATAAAAATACCGAGTTCTTGATTTCTGTATCAGAATCTTCCGATTTGGCGAAGGATTGAGCAAGTAAATTAAATTATGAATAAAAGTAACATGATACAATGCTTAGCATAGATTTAAAGGAGACCAAACTGGTCGCCAAGGGCGGCTAGATTCAAATAATGATTAATTGTAATTTTCATAGCAAGATCATTTAACAGCAATATTTTGACTTTAAAATAAACAAAATTTCTTAGTTTTTAATTTATTACACTCTCAAATGAAATATTTTTTGTATTTTGCAGAAACAAATATCCCTATTTAACAATATTTACTATGTGAATTAAAACGAACTTTCATACATTTTAATTATACAATTTTTGCATCTTACAATGTAAAATATTCTCATTTAACATTACATTCTAACAGTGAAAATCATCATTTAAAACTTCACAATATACTCTGGTTATGTATGAAAAAAAATATTGTTTTCTCTTACTTTTAATATCTAAATAATTATTTGGTACTTCTTAGTTATCCCGTCGACATATTTCGCCAAATTATATAAATCGCCAAACCACTCGCCAAATTATACACACTGACATAATTTTTATTTTAAATAACGAAGGAACAAATAAATTAGTAAAACATTAATAAAAATACAAATAAAACGTCGAATTAATGGTTTTATTGGCCATTATTGGCATTTAATCTTACAATTAATTTATTGATGGGAACCATTATTGGCATTTAATCTTACAATTTGGCGACAGTAATTTGGTCGACGGGATAACTAAGAAGTACCAATTATTTTAATAAAAAATTGTTCAGTCTTTTTATTTTTTTTAATTTAAACGGCATGAAATTGAATTTTTCTCTATCTCATGAAAAAAGATGATGTACTTCTTTATAATACAATTTATATAATAACATTATCTGAATAATTTCCAAATAAATTAATTTTAAATCAGAAATTTCTAATTTCTAACTAACAAAATACATTTAGAGCAAATAGTTTGTCGCTGTAATAGTCTAAATTTCATATATAATAATGATATAATATGAATTTCACATATTATAATTTTCAATTTATTTATCGAAATCAACAAAACAGCAAATATCTCTAACTTTTTATCAAAATATTATTTTAAGTACGGATGTCTATACGTAATTATTAAAACAGAGAAAGTGAGGAAAAAAAAGCTTTTAAATTGTTAGTTTGCCTTTACACCAATTGTCCTGCTGTCTGTAACTTTTTAAAGAGATTTATGTTTATCGTTCGCTGAATAATTATCTATTCTCACCAAAGAAGATTTCTTGGAAAGTATTTTTCTCCCTGTATTCCTTCGGCTGTCAGTTTACAAATGATGTCCTTGAAACGAGAAAAAAGCATTTTGAGCGGCAGTGAGATAAGATATTCCAGGGTATTGGACAGTTCTATTCACGTGACACACATTCCCCGTAATCACTGCAGGAGATTATTTACTGCGAAAACAAACAATGATACCACAGTAAAAGGATTCAATTTTCATAACTTTCTGATTACGGACCGATTACATACATACGAATATTATGCCGATTAATTGACTTGTAATAATAATCTAATTTCTTGCCGAAGTTTGTCCTCGACCTTATCTAGATAAATCGCTAGATTTTGTTCAAATGATATTGTATGAAGCCCTCAATTCGACAACTGTTCAATTACCAACAATACTTGTATTAGACCGAGATGTAGCCGGCATCTCTTGCTATTGGGGATGTATTAAAGGCGAAGTCTGAACGACGATTGGCGAACTACGATCGCCAATGCAATTGCTTACTTTACATTAACAGAAAAATTAAACTAATAATATTTCAATTATATGCCTAGTAATTTAATAGTTAAAAATAAAAGTATAATTATCTACATCGCAATATCACAATAGCTGAAAAGAATTCCACTTACTTATCAGCAATATAAAAATGAAAATAGTTCATGCCCATTAAGTTTTGACTCTCCTTTTCTTGAAACACTGTATTAAAGTCTGTATTCTATGAACTTCGTCGATTATTCTTTCTCAATATTATCTTTCAGATGAAGTAGGATAAGCAGCTTTAACCCAACATATTTTTGGTAGAAACCTAAGTAGTAAAACTGTTCTTTAAAATGTCTGGAAAGGCTTCAGTTTGGGAAATAAATCATCATTAAATGTACTTACTACCTTATATATGCTAAGGACTCTTTATAAATTCTTTTTTTAAAACCATCTTTCAGACGACGTGGGTTATATTGTTTCAACACAAGTGAATTTGGGTTGGAATCCAAGCAGTAAAAATGTTCTTCGAAATATCAGCAAAAGTTCCAGTTTGGGAAATAAATCTTCATTAAATATGCTACGAGATCTTTAACTGTCCTTCTCAAATACTAACTTTCAGACAAAGTAGGATATACTGGTTTAACACAAGAAAATTTGGTAGGAAAGTAAGCTGTAAAATTGTTCTTTGAAACGACGACAAAATTTTCACGACAAATGTTTGTGAAATAAATATCCATAAAATATGCTACGTCTCTTTACGTATTCCTTTTCTAAATAATCTTTCAGACAACGTAGGATACGCTGTTTAAACTCAAAAGAGTTTGGATTGCAAAGCAAGCCGTAAAATTTAGCTTTGAAATGTCAGAAAGAAATTTCATTTTGGAAACTAAGTCATCATTAAATATAGAACGAGATCTTTATTTTTTCATTTCAAATACCAACTTTCAGACGAGATGGGATATACTGTTTAAACACAAACAAATTTGGGCAAAAATGCAAGCAGTAAAATGTCCCTTTGAAACTTCAGCAAACTTTTCAGTTTGAGAAATAAATCCCCATTAAATATGCTACGGGCTTTTTTATTGTTCTTTTCCAATATCATCTTTTAGGCGTCTTCCCATATACTGTTTTAACCCAAGAGAATTTGGGTTGGAAGGAAAGCCGTAATATTGTTCTTTGAAATATCAGCAAACGTATCTCTTTGGAAAACAAATCCTTATTAAATATGCTACTAGATTTTTAATTATTCATTTCACGATATCGTCATTCAGACGACGTAAGATATACTGTTTTAACCCAATAGAATTTGGGTAGAATAGTAAACCGTAAAATGTTTCTTTGAAATGCGAGAAAAAAATTTCATTTTGGGAACTAAATCATCATTAAATATGCTACGACATCTTTAATTATTCTTTTCCAATTTTATCTTTCTGATGACGTAGGATATACTAACACAACAGATTTTGGTTTGCAAAGCAAGCCGTAAAATTGTTCTTTGAAATATCAGCAAATGTTTCAGTTTGAGAAAAAAACCTCATTGAATATGGTGCGAAATTTTTAAATAATATTTTTCAATATCGTCTTTCAGATGACGTAGTATATATAGTGTTTCAACCCAAGAGAGTTTGGATAGAATAGCAAACAGTAAATATTTTCTTTGAAATGTTAGAAAAAGATTCATTTTGGGAACTAAATAACCATTAAATGTGGTACGAGATCTTTAATTATTCTTTTTCAATATCATTTTTCAGATGACTTTGGATATACGGTTTTAACACAAGAGAATTTGGGTAGGAAGGAAAGCCGTAAAATTGTTCTTTGTAATGTCAGCAAAAGTTTCATTTTGGGAAATAAATTTTTATTAAATATGCTGCGACATTTTTAATTATCCTTTTCTTTATATCATCTTTCAGGTGACGTAGAATATACTGTTTTAACCCAAGAGAATTTGGGTAGAAAGGTAAACCGCAAATTTGTTCTTTGGAATGTCAGAAAAAGTTTCATTTTGGGAACTAAATCGTCATTAATTATGCTACGAGATCTTTAATTTTTCTTAATATCATCTTTTAGACGACGTAGGAAGTACTGCTTTAATCTAAGAAAATCTGGTTAAAAAGCCAAGCCGTAAAGCTGTTCTTTCAAATATCAGCAAAAGTTTCAGTTTGGGAAATAAATCCTCATTAAGTATGATACGAGATCTTAAAATTTTCTTTTCAAATACCAACTTTCAGACGAGATAGGATATACTGTTTAAACCCAGGAGAATTTGGGTAGGAACGCATGCCATAAATTTGCTTTTTGAAAAGTCAGCAGGATTTTCAGATTGGAAAAAAACCCCATTAAATACGCTACAGGCTTTTTTATTATGCTTTTCTAATATCATCTTTCAGACGATGGACGTACGATATGTTGTTTTAACCTAATAGAATTTGGTAAGAAAGCAAGCTGTAAAATTGTTCTTTGAAATGTCGGAAAAGTGTCAGTTTGGGAAATAAATACTCAATACCGACATGATCTATTATTTTTTAAACAAACCTTTGACAATGCAAAACATTGATACTGTGACTTTTTTGAACTGACGAACTTGCAGGTCACTTCTAGAGACCAAATATAATAATAATAATAAATATAATTGGAATTAAAAATTATCAATAAAATATAAATTGTATTTTATTTTCCGTATACATTTATTATTATTTTGCAGCCAAACCCTTATATTCGTATACATTATATATAGCATAAAATTTAAATATATACTGTTTTTCTGCTTCTTTTATATTCCAAGGTTTTATTGCAATCGTAAAAGTCACGTAAAAGCACCATTCGATTCTCTAAAACAAACTTCCCTTTATATAAAATGTGGAATTTTTTTTTCACTAATATAAAAGAAATAATATTTTGAAATACTGATTTTCCGTAATATACTTGGTTATTGTGTTATTTTAATAGATATTTTGGACCTATTGTATATATTCTTACATAGATTTTAACAACACAAAAACATTTTCGAATGTACAATCTGCAGTATGATATGTACTTTAAAATTGATCTGATTCTAATAAAATAATGAGTTGGATTTATTTTTATTTAATTTGGAAATTTTAAGTTTTAAAGGAATCATTGTGATACAGAAAATGTTAATTTTATTACATATGATTTTTTATATTTTTGAGTATTTTGTACCTTTTAAAATTAGCTTTGAAACACTTTTTTTCCATGCTAAATGAAACACATACTAACTGGAGAAAAGCAAACGCATGTTTGTTAAAGAAGTAAATATACCTAGATGATCGAGTTTCACACGAGACAAATAGCACAAAATAACAAAATACTCCGTTGTTTTCATGGGAAACCTTCCGCAATCGGGTTCAAGGCAATTTAACGAATTTTGTAAATTGGAACATTTAACATCATTATTAGAACTCTCATACAGTTACAACAACTTTTTTGCTGGTATCATTCTTGTTTGATGAAACCTTGCCTGTCGATCCGATTACAGATTATTAAATGTGTTGCTTGGGTGGGTATAACGTAATAAATCGTTTGATTTCGCATAACGCATGCTATATCAGCTAGTTTAATATTTCGTTTCAACTTTTGTCAGTTCTGCTATACGTATATACTCGTTGTGCATCCAGATATATTTTATACCCGTGCGAAAAGAGGGTGTTACATAAAAGCGCTTTTTCCCAGAGATGACACACTCATAGATTTGATTTCTTAACTCAAAAATAACCTCAACCGCCGTTATCATGAAAATCTTTTAAATCAATTTCGATAGTTTAAAAAAAAAAATACATATATATATATATATGCAAAACATTTTTTCCTTTTTTGTATTTTTCAATCTCTCAATAAATCCAGTAATATAAAAAGTACAGATTTTTGCAAAAATATACTTAATATACTCACGAGACATTTTTTTTAGGATTCTTTCAACATTTTTTTAATTAGAAATATTAGCTGTGATATAGTGAGAAGAGAGACACATAATAATGATCCGTGCACCGCGTTTGCAAGCAACCATGATTTTTGAACAGAGAATTTTGCATTGTTACATAACCTTTAAATATACGATAAAATTTTAAATTTATTTTAAGGGGTCTTGTACCTTTTAAACGCGACGAAATGTTACTAAAAAATTCAAAGTTTCAATTAGTCTATCTTTAAAACCTTTTTATGTGTAAACATGAAATTTTGGATATTGATTAAACAGATTGTTCTTTATAATATGCTGTCATTAGGAATTTACTAGCCTTTTACGGAATTTGTGTATTGTTGAAATCAAAATAGCTCTTTTTTTTACTCCATAAGTCATTGCGGGCATGATATCTTGAGAAAGTATGCATGGATTGTCAAGAAATTTGTTAAAGATACTAAGCATACATGTGTGTTTAAAATGAACGTTCATTTTACATAATCATATTTGTTTAGTATCTTTACTAGATTTCATTACAATCCATACATAATTTCTCATGATATCATGCGCGCAATGACTTCTGGAGTGAAAAAAAAGAGCTGTTTTGATTTCAACAATACAATTATTATGTAAAAGGCTAATAAATTTCTAATGGTAGCATATTATAAAGCACAATATGTTTAATCAATATCTAAAATTTCATGTTTATACATAAAAATGTTTTGAAGATAGACTAATTGAAACTTTGAAGCTTTTAGTTAATTTTCGACGCGTTTAAAAGGCACAAGACCCCTTAAACGAAACTAAAGTAAAATTATCCTAAAAGGGAAAAAAGTACATTTAAAAGCTTATAAATACCGTTTAATAAATATATCTACATGTTTCGTACGCACATTCGATGAATTTTTCAAGATCAATATTGATAAATAAAACATTTCCGCCAAAAAAAAAAAAAAATAAATAAAAAATAAATAAATAAATAAAAGTATTTTGATGAACAAAAATCACGAAATCACGGATCATGACTTTTGTTAAGGGATTATTCATTTCAAATCACCCAGGTGGTGTCGCTCATAAAATTTTATAAAATATCACGTAAATAGCAAGGGGCAGTGGCGTATGCAAACCAGATATTTTATAAATTTTCCTTAACGAGCGGATATTTTCTCTTTCGCGTAAGTCAAGCAACCTCTTACCGAGTACTTAGGCTAACTGCAAAACCATGTCAGAATAAAACTGTATCAGGTGCTCGTGAGCTGTGCACAATGAAATCAAAAGACCCTCCCCCCTTCAAGTAAGTTTCGAAAAGGTGCCACTGCCCTATTTAACTATGCTATAATGAATAAAAATTGTTTTTATCGTCAATTTGAATGTACCTAAGCAAAAAGTACCTGTAATGTTATGTATCTGGAACAAAACAAAAAGGGGAAGGAGTGAGGGGGGGGGGGGTCATTTTTAGTAAACCTGTTATTCAAAAATCAGTTAAGTCTCAGTCATAAAATTTACATTTCAACTTTACATTACAATGATGTTTATTATTTTAAGTTTTCAGAATTTTTAGTCAGTTCGCTTTTGAGATATTAACTAGAAAAAATTACCGAAAACAGAGTTAACACAGTTTTTGACGAGCTATATAGAAAAAAGGCTTTTCATGATTGGAATTTGTAAAGATAAGTAGTCTTATAAAAGATCTATGTAAGAAAAAATATCTAAGGTGGGTCGGATCTCCTTCATTAAAAAAAGAAAAAAAGAATGTAGCGAAATGTTACAGATTGTAGCGAAATGTTACATGTAGAGCTTGTTACAAATGTTCAAAAAAATTTTTAATCATGTTTTTAAACTCAGAAAACTATGAAGTTATGCAACTTGGTAAAAAAATCATGAAAATTAAAAATGTCGAGCGACACCACCTGTGTGATTTGAAATGGATTGACACTTTATCAACTTTTTTTTTTTTTTTTTTTTTTTTTTTTTAGGTAATATTTTATTTCTCAATACTGATATTGAAAACTTGCTGAATTTTCGTACGAAATAGGTAGATCTGATTATTAAATGTATTTATAAGCCTTTAAAAGTACTTTTTTTTTTTTTTTTAGTATGTTATAACATTCGTTTAATGATATTAAATGATTTTCGTACATAATTTTATACATTTTTTGCATATTTTTTTAATGTTTTAAGAGTTTTAATTTGATATTAAAATTTCAGCACTGAACACACCTTCTAAGATTAAGAGAAGCGAAAAATAGTTAACTTTACTCAACGTTTTGTGCAAGAAGTGGAGTAATATGCGATATTTATATTAAAATTTCGCATATAATTTTATACACTCTATAGCTATGTTTGTGTTTTTATTTATTTTTTGTAAATAAAAACTATACTGAAGATAAGTTTTGTCCCACACCGAATTGTTTGTTTCTGAAAGTGATGTTATACGTAATTATCCTATAAATATAAATAATAATATGTTGTAATACAATGTTATTACACATAAAAAAACATTGTATTCTGCAGTACCAGAAAACTAAAATAAAATATGTTAAAATCTGGCATGATCCAGGGTTCCAATGCTTCAGGGACCTTTTATCAGGATTTTCGTAAAGTAATATTTTCCTTATTTAATGAAAAAAGTCTTCAGATATAGCGACCAGTACATTACAAAATTTCTGGTACTAAAGCACCTAAAATCCCCTGAATCTCCTGATGCGTACGAACCCAGTGATCGCTGTATTTTTTTTTTTTTTTTATTCAACTGAATTCTTTATATTGTGTAGTTGCTTAAGCTAGGCATTATGAGAAACTATTCATTTCAGTTAGAAACATTTGACACTATATCTTTTATCACTAAAAAGATATAAAAGTTGCTTAAAAAGAAAGACTTTAATAAATTCTACACACAAAAAAAAAAAAAAAATCTACACTCAGATCGAAAAAAATCTTGATGTGTTACATAATATACTCTGTTTAGATTCATGAATGTGAAATAAAGCCACTGAAGTAAAATAAATGATTTTAAAATCTTCCAAGACTGCAAGAGTTATTTTGCAGTGTAGTTCTTTTTTTGTGCGTTAAGGTGTTTAGTAACACTTTGTTATTTTTTCAATGCTGCTTGACATTTTAACTCGAACAAAGTGATGAATGATCTACTGAAGTCAAAAACTGGTATGAAATATTCTGCACAAATTTATATACAAGCATTTAATAGTAAAACTTTCATACTTCTCAAACTAATCTTTCTGTTTGCTATAAAATGTATTCAATTTTAGGTTAATATGAAATAATATATTTCTATAAGCTATATTTTTAATTATTTGATATTAAAATATCCTATATATTTTTTAGACACTCTACATTTATGTGTATTTTTTTAACTATATAAAATTGAACATTATCTAAAGCTATATTGAAGAAAACCTTTGTCATATTTTGAATTTTTTGTGTTACCGATGAGAGGTTTTAAAAGTGATATTCCACGTAATTACCCTAATAATATGTTAGATGTTTCATTTTGAAAATTAGAATTTGAATGCAAGATAACATTACATAATGAATTGTCAATAGAAATGAATAATAAAAACTTGTTTAAAATAAAAGCATGAAAGTTTTCAAATAACAGTAACACAGATAAATATTAACATTTAAAAAAACTGGCTGTTTGTTTTAACATGAAGACAATGGTTGCGTGCTCTATGCGCCATCGGTTTTTAAAGGATAAACAAAAATTTTTAATGATATCCTTATTTAATGTAATTTTCAATAGTAGTATAAAAGTAAAGAGCATGGAATCCTTCTATATATATATAAAAAAGTAACGCTTTGGAAATTGACCACGGTATCTGCGTAGATACCGTGAAACGCATGTGATTTGTCAGTGCTTAATGACGCTATAAGGGAGGTTTCTACGGGGGACCCCGGTTCTGTCGCCAAACGTCGCCACGTTCGCCGCCAACTTCACGATATATCGCCAAATTTGGCGACAAAATTAGTCACCAAATAGTGACGCCAACTTGGCGCTATTTCCAGTATTTCGCCAAATTTCCATAGACTCCCATTGAAATACAATAGGGTTTACTTTCTTGCAGGAAACCAACAAATTGAGATATTTCAATGCAACAAAAACTAATATTAACTTATGAATAGAGCTTAATTGAACTATTTACATTACTTTTAAGCACAAACAATAATCTGGGTTGGCTAGAAAATAGGAATTCCTTCGGGATATCGAATGGAATCGCTAAGCGAATACGCGGAGGATTGGTGAGCGTAGTGAGTAGGAGGGCGGTGCCCTCCTAGTAGTTAAAAAGAAAATTAATTTAATTTGAATTAATATAACACGGGCTGTATTAATAACATGAAGACTCAAGCAGCGAACAACTTTAAAACAACTTTCTGAAAATTTCAAAGGTTGACAATCACATAATAAATCGAGATAAAAATATAAATAATTTATTTTAGCATTTTTCGATTGCATGTGTTACAAGACCCGCGAATTTTTGCAGAATTTCAAGGTTCTAGAACAACTGGAAGTACACTATAAACTTTTAAAGTAAAAAGTACAGGGTACTAGAACTTTGAACTTTGGCATGAAGGGAGGTATTATAACACATATAAGGAAAAATTACGAAAACCATTAATTTATATATCAATGTAGATGTATTAAGTGCCGTACTGATGGATTTCTTTAATCGGCACTACCGATCATGTAACAAAAATATATGAAACTATGATTCAGGGCTATTATTTCTTGCTTGTCGCAATTGTATCAAACAATTGCGACATTGCCGCTCCTTGTGAATAGCATAATTAAAATAAAATTTCAAAGCCAAACGTGTATCATGTGCGTATGTTCACGATGTTATTGATAAAGATAATCTTCTACGTGACGACCAGAATTATATTGTTTGTGGTTCTCAAAAAATGGTTTGTAAGTCCTCTGTTGTGCCAACCTATTCTTTTTATAATGCGTTAAATTGTGTGCAATATGTGAGTGAAAAAATAATGCAATATTAAAAATTGAATGTTTATCAACACTTCAAGGGACGTCGTGAATTAAAAAATAAATTTTAGACGTCGATTTCTTTATTATATTTTTATTAACTTACTTATTAAATTTTGTTAAGTCAGAGTGTTAAATTACAACATAATGGAAAAACAAATTACCGTTGTTCTGTGCATATGTGGAATATTAGCGCAACTCCCTGTTCGGGCCCCTTTCGGCCAGACTTGAACGGCGCCAATGATTACGTGACCTACCGGATAATTGATATTAAAAAGATTTTTTCTTGTTGTTTAGTTGTAGTAGTATAATGTGAAATTCGATAGTAGCTTGCATGCTGTAGTTTAATTTCTTGATTTTACAAAAGTGGAAGAAAATAAATGTTCCTGATTATAAAAGTATTAGCTTGGGTTCCCAGAGAGGAAGAAGTGATTTTCAAGTATTATTCAACTATTTCTTTGTAAATATGATGTATAAATGTAAATTATGTATATAGTCGGAGTATCGATAATAATATACAAAAGGTTCTCTTGCTGGTTATTATTCTTAAATGACAAACACAGAAGTAAGTTACCTGTATCCAATATGGACAGTGCTCTTAATATGGACACCCCTAATATCTTTAAAAGAAACAATTTTGATCGAGAGATGGTGCTATATGTCCGTGAAGAAAAAGCAGTTGAAAAGATAATTAAGCCTGGAAAGTGCAAAAAAGAGCGCTGTTTGCCATTTGGAAGGAAACTTGTTGAGCGCTCATCGTAATTGCAGGTAAGTTTAGATTCTTATTAGGTATGGTAAAAATACCTTAAATATTGAAAGGTGGAGTGTTTTAGAAAGCTGATAAAACATATTTTCGATTGCTATTGCATATATTGCTTAAAAATGTCTTCTTTGTTTATTTATTACAAGATTTAGTAAGACTATGCCCGCTTCCCAATATGAACACCTTATATGAACACCTTGTAAATACCGCAAGGGAATCTTCAGAATCACAAATTTGTAAAATATCTGTTTAATGTCATCTGAACAATCCTCCAAGAAAACCTCGTCCAAGAAAAAAATCCTCGAAAAAGCCCTTGAGGTAAAATCAAAAGAAGCCTCCCCTCAGTAGGGTATATGTTGGCGAAATCGCAGGTACCAGCGGTATGGCTTCCTCAACAAAGGAGAGCTGGTACTGCTTCTCATGCAGTATCGATTCTGTTGCAGACATGCGGCACATATGTCCATGAACACTGTGTGGGACCTACCGCTCATGATGAAGTTTTCATTTGTCCATCCTGTGAGGGCTGAGTAGTAACATATGTAAATTCTGCTGACAGATGCAATAAAGATAAGCAGAATGAACTACATTATTTCATAATATTTTCTAGTAACTGGGGTGCTTTGCATAGGTCTTCGAAGAGCCACAGCCGAAAATGACCCCTCCCCCCTTCTAAAGTGCATTTTCTGAAGATATTTACTGTGCCCCCCTCCCCCGCAATACTTTAAGATATATTTTCTTTTATCCCCTCTTCTATAAAATCCCTTGGAAGAGTGGCTCTTCCATACACCCTGTGTAGTAGGTCAATAAAGAACCACCTGTTCCTAATATGGACATGCATGTCCATAATAGGGACAGGTGGTTCCTTATATGGACACTTGTAAACATTTTTTGTTTTTATCATTAAAATTAAACCAGAATAATTACAAGGTCGCTAATTTTAATAATGATAGTCTACAGTCCAATGATAATGGACATATATTTTTGGAGTCCTATGACGTGTACACGGGGGTGAAAAAAATCAATTTTCCTTAGGGTGTCCATATTGGATACAGGTACCTTAGAACATTTTGATTTTGCTTTTCTTCAGAATATAATACGTGAAAGTAATTCCTTTTAATGTGATTTTAAAAGAATCATGAATACTTCAACTAATGCTCTCCCCATCAAAATATCGTGAATTGTGATATAACGTGAAATTCGTAGAGTATCTGATTATCTTCATTAGCATAAATTTGCCAAATTAGAAAGAAGATTTTCCATATTTTAACCAAATATTGTTTTCCGTGCATGTAGATGTAAAGCTATTAAACCTGATTGTAAGACGTATTTTTAAAATTGATTATAAAACGTACTTAGTCGTCTATATTATTATCTATAAGGCCAGTGCGCCTAAATGTGATTATTCCTAAATGCGATAATGTTCTTTTACTTAAAATCAAGAATTTAGAATTATAAATAATTATAAATAAATTCTGTATAATGAGCACCCGATTTTAATGAACAAAACCCGAAACATTTTTCTCCATTTATTTATTTATTTTTAAAGAAATCTTCAATCAAATAGACATCGTTCATTTCATTGCGCTCACGTGTTTCGTAAATGCGACAAAAATTCCCGCAATTGGTTAATCGCAACTTTTATTCATCTTTCTATCGAATGGATTCGCAGACCGTTCACAATTATTATATGGAAATTTTCTGCAACAGCAGTTGAGGATTAAATGAAAATTTTCAGATGAATTCTCATGTGTAAAATGCATTATCACATTTAGGACTATGGACGTCTCATTTAGGTTTTAACTGTCGTAAATGCGACAAAAATTACCAAAATGTGGCAATGGTATATTGTGGTTTTATACTACAGATAATTATTAAATTTATACAAAACAAATTAGTTTTGAACTATAGATACAGTATTCAGTAATTTGCTGTTTAATAAAATATATATTTATATGATAAAACGCCAAATATACTCTAATGTGACAAAACTATCGGGAATCGCGTCTCATTTAGCCACAATGACCTTATATTTAAAAAACAATGCTGTTTTTTTTAGTAATCTGTTCTGAGCTTTCTACTGAACGGATTTTCCTATTTTATTTCTTCAAATGAAAGCTGTTCATTTGTAGATGTGTCCGTACTAGATGTTTTTTTAATATTCCATTTTTTATATTTCAATTTTATTTTGTAAAAAATTCTGAAATTTCTTCTGAAAGGGGGCAATTGGATTACTTCCATTGTTTCAGATAAAAGAGAAATAATGAAAAATATTCAGACACGCGGCTTTTTGGACGTATTTGTTACATCTGCTAGTTATTTTTGGTAAAACAATTTATGGATGTGTACTTTTTCTTTATAACCGAGTAAAAATTCGTATTCATGTGTATTCATGAATGCACTGTGGTTAAAAATAACAGTACGTGTATAATGTACTATGTGTGAAAAGTATGCGCCTGTTACATTATGCTTAGCTTGAAATGTATTTTTACATTAATAAAACTAAGCTGAAAAATTTGCATGATTGCGTCACAATGACGTAAATTTCACAGACATTCTTATTTCTTAATTTTAAAGATTATAATCGTAGCCTTTATTGATCGTTGAACTATTTCAGAAATTGAATATTCAGTAAAAAACATGTCCTCATCATTTGTATTTCTAGAAATCATTTCTGATTTTTAAAGCCTACTTTTCTAGAAACAAACTTTTGAATTTTTACATTAATAAAACTAAGCTGAAAAATTTGCATGATTGCGTCACAGTGACGTAAATTTCACAGACATTCTTATTTCTTAATTTTAAAGATTATAATCGTAGCCTTTATTGATCGTTGAACTATTTCAGAAATTGAATATTTAGTAAAAAACTTGTCCTCATCATTTGCATTTCTAGAAATCATTTATCATTTTTAAAGCCTAATTCTCTAGAAACAAACTTTTCAATAATAAAATTTTATTGTTATATGTTTGTATGAAGCCATATGAAAATGAAACGCACCTCAACAATCCGTAACTTTTGACGGGGGATATGTACTTATTTATTTTTATTTGGTTTTCCCTTAATTATTTAAACAATTTCAAATGCTTTTCTTAAAATAATCTGAGACTTATATAAAAATATTTTTACAATTAAATTTTCAATATGAGTTATAATAAAAATTAAAAAAACTATTCTGAATTAACTACATTAAACTAAATGTAAAGATGCATACTGTAATCGTATTCATGGGAATTAACTATTTTAATGCAATAATCATTATATTTAAGGAAAATTGCTTTTGAATGCAAAATTTATGATCATTCTAAGCCTTTGCGAAACCGTTTAACTTCATCAGTATACTTATTCGTTAAGAATAATGATTAACTAATATGTAAATCAGAAAGTTTTCTAAGTTATACTCCTTCTGAAAATTACCCTACACTATAGCCAGTGGTGATAATCAGGGGATTTAATATTTATGATAGTGATAATGCATTACGTATAATGAAATCGTTCTTTAAAATATTAAATACGGTTGATATCGTTTGAAAATTTTAAAAAATGATTATTTATAAAAATTAAATGTCGAAAAGATTTAATTTAAAAATTTTAACATATATTTAATTAAATTATATATTTTATTAGTATTATATTATATATATTTTATTAGTATTAAATTATATATATTTGTTAAAGTTATATTAATATATTTTATTAAATGATAATAGTATTCCAGCTCAGGCTCAAGGAAGAAAAACAATATACGTATGTATGTATTGAAAGTTTGATTATAATAATGTTAAAATTATGTTTGTATTTTTTAACTATTAAAAAGTACTTGTCTATAAAAAAGGACGTTATGCTTAAATATATAATATTTCAAAGCGACCGACCTTTTGATATACTAGTATAATGGATGAAGCGTTGTTTAACAGCAGATTTTAGCACTCATAGATTTTAAATGCAATTAATAATAAAAATTTAGTAGGAAAGAAAATAGTAGATTGTGACTTTTATAGACTTTATAGTAATATTTAGAAATATAGGGGAGGCTAGGGAGGGTTGACCATCTTTTTACAAAAAGATATTTTATTTTTTTAAATATAGAACGTAGAATAAAGTTTTATACATCATTTTAATCGTTATACAATCAGTTAACAAAATAAAATGACTACATAAGTGTAACATATAAGAAATTTGAAAAATGCTTTATTTCAATCATGAAAAAATAATGGGTCAAGGCTCTCCACTTATGGGAGGGTTGACCCACTATATGGGAGGCCTGGCCCACATTGCAATATTTGTGAAGAGAAATAAAATCAGTTAAAGAAAAGCAAAATCAATTTATGCTACATGCTTTAATTATTATAAAAAAAATATATTTTTTAAAATATGAGGCTTAAACAAACCTGTTGAGACGCAATCGCAAATCAGAGGAGAAACATTTTGTTTTAAACAGGATTTCGTCTCAGCAGGTATAATTGTACAACAGGGAAAATGAAATTTTAACATTTAAGACAGTATTCTGTTAAAGACAGGTTCCGTTTTCATAGTGTTTCATGTTATTATGTCCAGATTTAGGAGCCACTGTCCTGCTTTTTTGTCTCTTTGTACTATATTTTTTTGTGACACTCGACATGACAACTCTAGTTGTCACATAGTTTGTCTTCATCTCACTGTATTCACCCTGGTGAAATTTGTCTACATACCTTCCTAAAGTTTTGCGATCGATGCTATGTTCTTTTACAGCAGCATCAGCACTTAACTTATGATTAACATGATTTAAACCTTTAAGAGGCAAATAACTTTCAGTACTAAAATGTTAAAATAAATGAATGGCACAGGAATTTACAAACAAATTTATTTGGAAATAGGAAAAATGCTATATTTCACATACATATTAAATGGAAAAGATTATAGCAAAATTCTGGTGCCAATGTGACCTTTGGAATTAAAATTAAGTGGTTTTATAAACTTACCACTGCCCCTAAAAGGGTTAAGACTACTGTTTTCATCCTTTCTGGTCTATCTCACTGTTCCTTTCACCTATTGTAAGTAATATTTAAATGAAAAAAAAGTTGCTATCAACTTTTCCCATTTTCTAGCATTTTTTTACATCTTTCTTTAGTCAGTTTAAAAAACATTTTCTTTTCCATCACACCATTTTACTGAAGTTTTACAGGATAAATTTACATTCTTTTATATATATAACCATTAACTTTTCATTGTGCACAGTGTATAATAAAAAGATTTCCAAAACCACTTAATAAAGGGAGCCTTGAGCATCTGGTCAACCCTCCATAACATTGACTGTGTCAAGCCTGCCTACATAGACCTTTTCTAAAGAATAGCACATTGTTATGTTAAGCCTAACTTACTGTAAAATCTTTATGCCTGGAATGAAAGCTCGATATTTCTGCTTTATTTTAAACCTACTTACTTAAATTTCTATGACATATTTTTTTTAAAAAAAGCTTAAAAATGATTTCTAAAAAACACAACTTTTAGATTGAAAACACCCCACATTTGATTTTTCAACTACTTTTTCAATTATCTCAGTGAAAATAAGACTGTTGTTTGAGCATTTCAGTAGATTTGGTTGACACTTATTGATAAAACTCTGAAATTCTTTTAAATATGAAAATTGATGGGTGGGTCAAGCCTCCCGTATGGTCAACTGTCCCTAGTCTCCCCTACATCCTGCTAACGTATAATTTAAGTTTAATATATATATATATATATATATATATATATATTCTTTAATGGATGCCAAGTGAAATTCAAAGATTGCTTTAATAAGGTTTTTAACAGCCTTAAAGTTTCATAAATAAAATATTCACACAATCTTAACGATATATTTTTTCAGCTACTGGAAAATAGTTTTCGCACTCTGATGGTGATGGTCTGCAAAGGTCCATCAGTACTGAACAATCCCGAAAGGTTCTTTCCCTCTATCAGTACAAACTTCACATTTTACAGGAAACAAACACGTGCAAAAACGAGTTATCTTAACCTATTCAAGACAACCTCTTAACACTTCTTTTAATTCTTCGAAACCAGAACATCAGTTTTCCCATACTGTAATTTTGACTCATTTAATGATAAAAATTTAAGATTACATTAGCGGAACATTTCCGTCCTAAAATACTTTGCTTCAAATTTAAAGATTTCGTTCTCCTTAAATGGCAAGTAAACTTGCCAATCACCGTGACTGAGTTAAAATCGCAAACTGCAAAGTTGCACTCCAATTTCACTGAGACTATGCGCAAACAGGTTCACAAAAGCGAGAAATATGTGCAAGCGAGATTTTAAGGATTTTAAGTGCTATTAAGACCCAGAGGAAAAAGTAGTACAATAAGTACAATATTGAATTTAAATTGATAGAAAAGTATGTTTCGTTTACATATATTTAAAATGGTCACGATTTGAATAGAATAATTAATAGAATGATTTTTAAATATTTTGTTTACTTCTGTAAATTTCACACAGGGTCAGGAGAGGTAATAATATAAAAAAAAATAAAATAATATAAAATAAAATTATATATTATATATAAATAAAATAATAATATATAATAAAAAAATAAAAAAAAATCAATAATATAAAAAATTGAAAATAAACTTATAAAGTTAAAGTTAAAAAATGCTATAAAAAGTGATAGAAAATCTTTATTGAGATTGACGATCGTTTTGTTGCACAAACGGCAACATTTTCAAAATCATTCAACGATAGAAAAACGATCGTCAATCTTAATAAAGATTTTTTATCACTTTTTATAGCATTTTTTAACTTTATCTGTTTATAAATAAACTTATGTTAAAAATAATATCTGTTTTAGGAATTAGGATAGGCAATATAAAATTGATTAATTGTAATTTTATTTTTGTCGTTTTTTTTATAAATTGATTCAATCTGTTCTTTTAAGCATCGTTATTTTATACTTTGCAAAATAAGTAAGAAAAATGAAATGAAGTTAAACCTGATTTTTTCTGTCAATTTAAAATATTAATAGTAGTAAATAAAATAGCGTAAGTATTGAATACAAACAAACCAAATAAGAAAACACAGCTAAATTTTCTAAAATCACTTTCAATGAAACATTTAATATTATTTTATTTTAACGAGATATTTTTCATGTAATAAGATATTATCTATTTAAAAATTATTTTGAAATTTATTTTTTAAAGTATCTAAAAAATCAACTAAAAGAGAAAAGAAGTAAAAAAGGAAGTAAAATTTATTTCTGGAAATAAAATTCTCTTATTTCTTGCTTTAATTTTTTTTTTTTTCATAAAATCAAATTTAGAAACTTGTATGAGTAAACGCATGGTGTATCTCTCAAGATTATTAAAATTAGTAAAGCTTTTTCGAACTGTTTAAATCAATCTACATGAAATAAGAAATAACGATTTTTTCAGAAGATATTTACAGCGATAAAATATTGAATTAATATATAGTTACACACTAAATAAGTAACTGAAAAGCACGAAATACTTGTTTCATAACATTTTATCATAACCCATTTAAAACTTTTGAAATACACTAAGGGAAAGTAGCATTAAATTGCATAACTTATTATTAGATGCTTTTTAAAGCCAGAATTTCTAACAGAATCTAATGTAATTTTGCGTACATATATTGCACTTATGCTTGCTCCATAATATAATTTTGAATATATATTTAGTTAGGCATACTTCTATAGATCTGTATATTGCAGATAGATCTATATATGCTGTTTTTAGGGTTTCGTTCATCTGACGAAACCCTATTCGTCTCGCTCATCTGTCTGTCTGTCCGTCACAGAGCCCATCTCAGAAACTATACATGTGGGAGACTTGAAATTTTGCATACTTATAGCTGAACACCTCACATCAAATGACAAATCATAAAATTTTAAAAAGTTTTATATTTAACCCTCTGGTCTCTAACTTGTTTATTTTATTTATTAGTAACCTACACTGAGTTTTCTACGAAATCGATTTTGATAATTCTTTTTTAAATGAAAGTATCTTATTTGAAGATGTGTCAGCACTAACTTTTTTTTTTTTTTAATAATCTTATTTTTATATTTTAATTTCAATTTCCAAAGTCCTTTATGAAATTTCTTTACACTGGTGGCAATTGGAAAGCTTTCATTGTCGAAGGATGATATGAGAGAAACAATATTAATTAATACCATATCATTACGGATGCAATTCTTGCATTGCAATTAAAAATAACTTTTAAAAAAATATTAAACAGAAAATGGCGTCGCGTTGAAAAAAAAAACAATTTAAATTTAAGTAATTTATTTTCAATATTTTTATTATTTTTTGCAACATGAGTTAAAGAAATTATTTTTGTTTGTCACCCTCCCTCCATTTTTTTTTAAGTTTTCGCCCCGTTATTGCCATGGATAGAATTTAAAACTAGTGATTCCAGTTTTTTGTGGTCGGGGATGTAGGTATAGGTCCCAGGCTCCTCGAGAAACAGTCAGAAGTCTCATCTATCATTATAATAAAGAAAAAAAAACTATTCAAATATTCTAAAGAGAATTTAGAATTTCTTAACAATAGTTTTATATATAAAGCATAAATACGATATGTATAAGATATGACAAACATGTTCTTTTGTATGATTTGTAGGTCACTTAAACGCATTGATTGCTAAACAAGATAATTCCGAACACTTTTTTTAAGATTTTTATTTTATTCTTATTAAATAAACAACTCATAACCGAAAAAAAAATATATATATAAATATTTGAAATATATAGTGTGAACAGAAAAGTTCTTAAAATATCTAGCATTCATGTGTAACGTCTTTTTTGTCAGTAATTTCAAAAATTTAAAAATAATTTGTAGTTTTTGAAATCACTAATTCATTTCTTCAAAAGGGTGTCCTATCAAGTCTGCGCAAACTAAGGACAGCCATATTCCTCGACTCGAGTTCATACAAAATACTCAAAGTACTATACTGCTACGACCCATACTTTTCGAGAAAAATGCGAAAGAAAAGTCTATAACGTCATATCCGGTGCAAAAAAAAAAAAAAAAAAAGCTTTATTGGAAACGCAAACATCGGCATTTCAATATGTTTACGTAGAAATAAGCTTAAAAGTGTCCACAGCGCTTATCGATACATGCATGCGAGCGCTGTGAAATGGTTGACTGCACACGTTACAACAGTGTGGTGTCACACAAAAGTATGCACAGTATGAACAGAAGCAACTAGGTCACTTTCTATAGTAAGTGGATCTCGATATACCAATTCCATCTGATGACCCCACACCCACAGGCCCCGATATGCGCTGTGGATATTTTCGATATCTTCGTCTACAGACATATGCAAATACTGATGTCCATGTTTCAAATATATTATTATTATTGTTATTAGACCAGATATCACATCTTACGTTACTCTTGAATCCTTTTCTAAAATTATGGGTTGGATTTAGGTTTTGGTTTTTGTTGGATTTAGATTTATTACGTCCTGCTTTATGAAAATCCAAAATTTCATATTTTTCTTCCAAGTAGTTTTCAAATTATGCTTAAAAAACGGAAAAATTATTGATTAAGGGGCCGTCTATGATAGAAGTGAGTAGATATTTTGAAAGTTATTCTGCTGTTCTGTAATCTAACAGGTTTCAATGACTCCTTGAGTGGCACTTCAGGTGCCTTGATCAACAATCAAGTACGGAACTTCAATTTGGATACAGCCCTTAAAATACGCTCGTTTTAAAATATTTAATTTCTCGGAAACTTATGGTACGAATTGCATAAAAATTTGTCTTTTGGCTAATTGAAGGGTGTAGAGTTCATTTATGGTGTCAGAATTGTGTACTGGTATTGAAAAAAAAAGTTATGGTTCGTTTTGATATGTCGATGGCCCCCTAAGCAAATTTTATATACATCATTTAAAAGTATACTTTATTTCCAATCGTTCGGTACCAGTAACTTTCTTCTACGATAATTTTTTGACGAGTTAGTAGGGGGTGTTTACTTTTTTTTTCCACGACTGTACCTGTGTACGGAAACCGTTTTTCTACCGTTAGAAGCACACGAAACATATTTGGTTGCCAAATAAAGGGGCTTAAATTCTCTGTAGCTTATATCAGTATTTAGTTTTAAAAATTGATTTTTCAGAAAATGGCAGTTAATTGAAATAAAGAAGTTTAATTTTTTCGGCTTTTTCTTTCCTTCGGCGAGATCGAAACAATTAACCAATGAAAATTATACTCATCATGGTATCAGCTTTACCAAAAACGATTATCTTTCTTTTAAAATAAAATTTGACCTATAGATGTAGAACTTTCCGTTATAGGGGCCTTTGCGTTTTTCTGTTACAAAAATCTATTTTTTACTATTCTGTATAATTTTTAAATTATCTCTGTAAAACGATCTGTCCGAGTTCGAAGTCTAGTTAATTAGTGCAACGCGTCCGTATACGTAAACCGTTTTCGAGCATTATAAGTGTATTTTACACAAAATGACTTTTTCAAACAGGGCGAGAAGAATTTTAAACCGATTTAGCTAAGTTTTATTTAAATTAAATGTAATATGATTTATTGCAACTTGGATCATTTTCAATCCTTTTTATAAATAATAAACATTTTTAGAGTCACACTAAAAGGCATAAAACGGTATCAGAAATAGAACATTTTAAAACTGTCATTTTGTTGATTCTCAAATTTTCGACCTTAGAGTGCTTGAAATTGCAGACAGTATTATCTACTTTCAGAATCCTTAAAGGTAATTGATTGCAGACGATTCTGGCCAGAAATTGAATCCAGACCTCACACAGCGCACAAGCTTGCACATTTAACCACGTCAATTGAGCCACACCAACAATTTTCAATAAAAAACTTCTTTAAGTGTTGTTCAAATGATATTAAATAATACTTAAAAAAACCGGAGCTAAAAATCTTCATTTCCATTTCAGAAAAAATGCTAAAAAGCAACCTTTTTTCGACCTTTTTACATGCAAATCTCCCCTTAATTCAATTTTTTATGAAGAAATACCGTTTATATTTTTGCTTCCAGGGGCCTCGCTAAGGGGGGGAAGGGAGAACCTCCCCCCAAACGTTTTCTAATGCTGTTACACTTGGCAAATTTACGAACTTAATTGGCAAATTTGTTTAAATTTTTAATATAAACTTTCTATTTTTGATAGATTTGGCAAAAGTTACAAATCTAATTGTGAATATTTATTAAACTTTTCACAAATAAGAACTATATTACATTTTTTAATTGTGATAACTTGGAAAAATTATAAAACTATTTGGCAAAATCCTGAAATATGACTTTGCAATTTAAGGTCCTCCCCCCCCCCCCCGCCCGAAAAAAGTCTTTGCGATGGCCCAGTTTGCTTCAAATGCATTCTTTTATTAACAATGTTGTTTTTTAACTAAATTTACGAAGGGCCAACAAATGTAATAAAAATAACAATTGCTAGTTTTATACAGACATACATACATTAAATACAATAAACCCAACTAAAGTGAAAAATTAGTCAGAACCAGGAACCGAACCCGGGTCCAAAGTATACAAGATTTCTGCTCTAACCACTGAGCTACGCCGTCCGATACCTGGGTTTGCAATTTCTCACTAAGACCCAGGTAACGGCAGGTGTAGCTCAGTTGTTAGAGCAGCACTCTCGTAAACTGTGGTCCAGTGTTTGATTCCTTGCTCTGGCTAATTTATCACTCCAGTTGGGTTTATTGCATTTATTGTATGTATGTCGGAATAATATTTATATATACCTTTAACTGTTGAATGCAGGCGTTATTTATGTGTGTGTGTGTGTTATAATTTAAGTGTTGCGGGGCAGCGCAATACTTATTTATTTCCAGTGTCACTTCTCAATGTTAATTTAACATGGAAAAGCCTATGGAGATCATAACTTTTTTCATTTTTTTCTTCCTACCTTTTTGTCCCTGATGCCACTCATTTTTTATTCTTTACTAATTTTAATGATATTATAAATTTAAAGTGTAAAAACGATTGCCTAACGTCAGGGTCAAAACGAAATGCCTTTGCATATGGGTGAATTATAACTCAGAGAGAAACATGGGCCAATTTATTATTACATTATTCTAATATTTTTCTTAATAATTCCAATTTTCGCTTAATTCATTGAAAATCAACTGACATTTTTCATAGAAAATTTAACATTTTTACTTCATTGTTGCAAAAATTTCAAAAGCCGTAATAATAATTTATTTATTTTTAGTGGAAAGATTTTTACGTGAAATATGAAATTGAGCTAGTTTTTTTTTTTTTTTTTTTTTTTTTTTTTTTTTTTTTTTCAAAAATTAAAAAAGTGAATACGGCGTCATAGTGGAAATAAATAGGATATTTTCAGAATAAGTTTTTGCTTTGATCAAGTTTATATTTTTGTAAAAAGTTTCTAATGGATAGCTATTTTTCGCAAGGTAGCGAACTTAGTGGGGAATTACATAACTTAAATTTTAAAATGTATTTTTTCCGAGATGAGAACTATTTATACCGCAAGTTAAACTTAGGTAATAATTTTCTGATGTGTTTACATCACCCCTTAGTAGAGGATAGGGTTTAAAAATTTAATTAAAACTTTTATTTTTTATTTTTTACTGTATCACAGCTATAATATTGTTAAATATTAGCAGTAAGGATGCCACACAATTTACATTTACATCCATAGCGTTCCTGAGTGGGAAATAGGGTATCTAAATTTCAATTAAGTTAATTTTTTATGTTTTGAATATAGATTTTTTACGTTCAGATTGGAAGTTTTTGTCCAAACTACCGCAACCTGCATTACTACAGTAGTGAAACATTTTGAATTACACATTGGTAAACTGCATCCCACATTGTGATGCAATACCGCATACATAAACGCCTGATAATGATACTCTCCATTAATTTTGAAATGCGTTAGTCTGAGTGCAGTAGTTATTAAAAAACTTGACATATTAAACAAAAACATAATTTGAAGAACAAATTAAAAAAACAAAATTTATTTCCTACATCGTTTAAGCCCGAGAAGGGACAGATATTAAGATATTTCATTCAATTAGTTTTACATTTAATGTTAAATTTTTGTAACAAATTAGCTAAGCCTATTGAAGATTAAAAATTAAAAATAAAATTCATACAGTATGATACTTAAAACACTCTAAAAAATTAGATTCCGTTCAAATAAAATCGAAATAAATCTTAGACTTTTTTTTTTTTTTTTGTATTTTGAATGAATCTTATCATTTTATGCACAATTGTCATAAACATAATGCAAAATCTGCAAATATTTTCAATTAAAAATGGAAGAAGTCAAAGATTTATTTCGATTTCATTTGAACGGAATCTAATTTTTTAGGGTGTTTTAAGTATCATATTGTATGAATGTTATTTTTAATTTTTAATCTTCAATTGGCTTAACTAATTTGTTACAAAAATTTAACATTAAATGTAAAACTAATTGAATGAAATATCTTAATATCTGTCCCTTCTCGGGCTTAAACAATGTAGGAAATAAATTTTGTTTTTTTTTTAATCTGTTCTTCAAATTATGTTTTGTTTAATATATATTGTAGTATGTGTGTTTTATGATATTAATTGCTAGTTTTCTATAATTTTCTCTAAAAACTTACATTAAAATCTGACATTCTTACTTTAAAATCGAGACCATGTGTTTTGTTTGAAAAATGTTTTTAAATGCGTTTAAATCTAAACGTTTACATTAGTAATTACTAGCGACATTTAAAATGCTGTTTCGATAACATGAACTTTGTTTAGGAATGTTATTCCTTATTAAATAAGCATTCAGAATGAGTTTATCTAAGAGCATTTATGTGGAACAAGAGAAAGGTTCATTAATTTCACTAAAACAATTATGTAACGACTGTAGTTAAATCGCTTTAATATATCAAGCTTAGTTTAACGAGAGGTTTCTGTTTATACATGATACAAAATATTTATAACTAGAAATTTCGTAATCCACTTATAATTTAAATTTACTTAATTGAAAAGTGACTGGAATGCATATGCTTTATACTTGATGGAAATTAGTAGTAACTTAAGTTTTAAGTACAAGAAATTAAAGCTACGATTTCTGAATAACGGATTATATTAACCCATTTGTGCTTGAATTTTTCTTTTATCAAATTTGTTGGTAAAATCATTTCAAAATGTTGTAAAGTGAATTAGAAAAATACTAAAAAAAATTACGCATTTTTTTGTTTTTTGATTTTATTTGATAAAATATAATTGTACTAAATACGCGAAAATGCATAATATTTGTAACAGTATAAAATACGTATGTTTTGTCTAAATTTCTATAAAATAAGCTTTTGAATTGTATATTATATAGTATAACTAGTATTGTTATGTACTACTAAAAATATATATTTATTTCTTTACAGAGACTAATAATATTACTAGCAAAAGCCCTGCTAAGTTTGGATTCGCGAAGCATTGTTTCTACCCTATTTATATAAAATCCTAATGAAACGAATTTATGAAACGATTTTATGAAACGAATTTATGAAACGACTGATTAAACTACTGGCTATGTTTCACGGCGATTTCTCTTAAAATATGGAATATTATGCGATGAAATTAACACAAAAAATCTGTATTGATCCGCAGATCTCAAAACAGGTATTAGAATTTTTAATGTCGAATTAGTTTTCGAGATGTTAATTCTTTGCTAATTTTAAACACTTTTCTCTAATGACGGCAACTCATATTTTAATCATAAGAGATATTTTTTTTTTCATATTTTGAAAACGTTATTATTTTAAACTAATTTGGCGGCCAGTTTGGTCTCCCTTAAATGTTGCTAAGAAATGTATCGTGTTACTTTTATTCATAATTCAACTTACATGAACAATCTTTCGTTAAATCTGAAGATTCTGATAGAGAAATCAAGAACTGGGAATTTTTATGTTAGCGCGACGCAGGCAATAAATCGCCAAATATTTCTCCCGTCGCAATGTTTATTATTATTATTTCATTATCATCTTATTTAAAATACAAAATTTTAATTCAAAATTGAAACATTTACAATTAATGGCTTACACTCTTTTTTGTAATGAAATGAAAAGAAAAATATTAGGCACAGATGTCGTATACGCAACGGGGCACCTAATTTTCGCGAAAATGGCGTTATTTTGCCTGGCATTGAAACCCGGTTATTGTTGCTTATTTATTAATAAATGTTTATCTACAATTATTTTATTTTTATTTTTAAAAAAGTTCTAAATTGTTTTTCCTATATTTATTAATTAAACTTTTTTATTTATTGTTATTTAAAAAATAATAGAAAATAATTTAAAAATACACATGGCTTTCGAAAATGTGGTTTTCGCCAAATTGTCGTAAAAACCCGGTGCGTATATGGCATCTGTGCCAAATAACTGCAATAATAGACAAATCATGTCACTGCCATCAACAGTTCCGGGTTGACCGCTTCTCTTTTTATATGCCAATCGGTCAGTTTGGTACTTTAACGTTAGCCGGGCGCAGGTGATAAATCGTAAAATATTGTCCCATCGCCATCATTTCATCTATATTATAATAGTCAAAATCATGTGACTGTCATAAACAATTACGGGCAGAGCCATTCGCCTTTCATATGCAATGTGGCTATTTTTAATCAAAATTATTTTTCGAGTAAAGCTACATAAAATGTGCCGTGATCACAAACAATTCTCGGTACTTTTATGTTAGCCGGTAGCAAATTTCACCAATAGCATTTTTTAAGACTCCAGTCAGACTTTATTATTTCTCGCGTGGTAATTAAAAACAATGCTTTGATGTTGAAATTAAATGTCGTGGTTTATGGTATTATTTTTCTTTTTCTGTTATTTTTATCTTCTTATTTTTATATTTTTTTATGAAATAATGAAAAGTCACGAATTTTGAATGTTTCAGTTTAAAATTAAAGTTAAGTATTTCAATTAAAAGAGTGAAAGGTTTACATTTTTAATGAAATACGAAAAATTGCGACGAGAACATTGTTTTGCTATTTGTCATCTGCGCTCAGCTAACATAAAAATACAGAATTCTCGATTTCTCAAACAGAATCTCCCGATTTGCTAAAGGTCATTAAAAAAAGCACAGTAAAAGTAAAATATTTGACTACATCGAATAGTTGTTTTTAATTATGGTTTTAGAATTAAGTTCATGAATTACAGTGCATAGAACGGGTTAAACAGCTAGTGTTTGATATAACGAAAATCAATTAATCTTATCTGTTTACAATTACGTTGTTGCTACTTCACACACACAAAAAACATAATTCATTTAAAATACGTAAATATCGTCTGCGTAAATGTTTTCACATAGTAACAATAAATTGCGTATTTGAATTCTTAACACTGAAAAATATTTTTATTATTGAATGTAAATAACTGAATTTTCACAAACTTTAATTCATTAAAAAATATGCTATAATTTTCATAAAAAAGGTACTTTAAAAATTTCATTAAAAAATATTGAAACTATTTAATTAATCATGATTCTATCTGTAATGACTAACTCCATGATTTATCTTTTCTTCTGAAAATATACGTGTTTCATTTTTATTTACAAAGATCCATCCGTAATGAAACAGCATGTAAAAAAAAAATTAATTAAATTAATAATTTTTTAAGGTTATCATGTAAAAAAATAATATTGTTAAAATATACATATCGTAATTTATTTTTATGCTTAATTTCAAGTCAAAATACTGAATAGGTTTTTTGTAAAGTGTACGACAAAATGCAATTTGTGTAGCCTAGTAGATGATTCGCTTCGCCCATCCTAATAAGTATTAGTAATAATAAAATACGAATAGTCATATTTGAGACTTAAAAACAATTTGTTTCGTAATCATCTTGAAAAGGACTATACATAAATAACTGTCCCATAAATGGCTAAAAAAAATATGTACCCATCCGTGCCTAGCATATATGTGGGACGTTACAAAAAATGCATAAAATTATGCTAGAACATATCATTTCATAATTTAAAAAATTCGTATTTCAAAGAAGTCTACAAGCTGAGATAACAACTTATTTATTTGGATCTTTTGGAGAAAAAATACAAATAAATTTACTTTTTACATTTCGCAATCTTAAAAAATGAAAAATCTATAAACTCCGAAAAAAGCATTCATTTAAGCAAATAAATATCATATGCTGTCATCTTTCGATAACAGATAAAAACATTTATAGATAATTATTTCATACAATTTTTAAGTTATAACAAAAGATAAAGCTATAAAAATTAATTATAGTTCGAAGTGTCCCAAAAATAAAACGCTAGGCATAAATGAGTTAAATAACTTCAATCCTAAGACTGAGAAACGTTCAGTGTTCTCAATAATGAAAACAATACATGAATGTTTCAAGTTTTAAAATAAATATGTGAAGTTATATGAAAGACTTAAAAAGCACGTATATTGTTTCTCTTTTCAAAATTCCTTTTTGCATGCATTAAAAAACGCAGAATGATGAATGAGATATCATTCGAAAGGTAAGGTAAAGGTAAAGGTTGTACTGGCTTATGGCATCGTATCCTCATATTTCATTAAAACATTTTTTGATTAAAAATTGCAGTTAGTTGAAATTTAAATCGGTATTGTAGTCATAAATGAAATGAAAGTTTTTGTCAAATCAATGTTGTCACAAAAATAAAAAAAAACAGTATTATATAGTGATCAGCGATGATTCTAAAAATGTAAATAGCAGAAAAAAGAAAAGATGTGTCATGTCTCCGCACGGACTTATATTATAGCTGGGAAGCGACAGAGTCGACCGGGCGGAGGGTCTACCAATTGGCTTTAGCACCGCTGGGAGGCGACAACAAGACAAACACCTCATCGAGTGCACTGTTAAAATTCCAGAATTATTTAAAACTCGAATCGCATATTAAAACGCAGTCGGTCTGCCAAGTCATATCTTGGTACAACATACCTGAAAATCCGATTACAGCGGTTGACTCGTGCGTTTACCATTGTGTTTTCCTGCTCCCAGTCCTCCATATTACCATACTTTTGGGTGCAGGAAAACCCAATGGCAAACCTAAAAGTCAACCACTGAAATCGGATTTCCAGGAGTTTTCCACTAAGATAGGACTTGGTAGATCAATTGCGTTTTAATATCTGAATCGAGTTTTAACTAATTCTGGAATTTGATCCGTGGACTCGATGAGGTGATTGTCTGTGCTGCCGCCACCTGGACTATTATATTGTTGAGTAAAAATCAAAATTGAAATTGAAGCATTTTTCCTGCACCCAGTCCTCCACATTACCATACTTTTGGGTGCAGGAAAACCCAATGGCAAACCTAAAAGTCAACCACTGAAATCGGATTTCCAGGAGTTTTCCACTAAGATAGGACTTGGTAGATCAATTGCGTTTTAATATCTGAATCGAGTTTTAACTAATTCTGGAATTTGATCCGTGGACTCGATGAGGTGATTGTCTGTGCTGCCGCCACCTGGACTATTATATTGTTGAGTAAAAATCAAAATTGAAATTGAAGCATTTTTCCTGCACCCAGTCCTCCACATTACCATACTTTTGGGTGCAGGAAAACCCAATGGCAAACCTAAAAGTCAACCACTGAAATCGGATTTCCAGGAGTTTTCCACTAAGATAGGACTTGGTAGATCAATTGCGTTTTAATATCTGAATCGAATTTTAACTAATTCTGGAATTTGATCCGTGGACTCGATGAGGTGATTGTCTGTGCTGCCGCCACCTGGACTATTATATTGTTGAGTAAAAATCAAAATTGAAATTGAAGCATTTTTCCTGCACCCAGTCCTCCACATTACCATACTTTTGGGTGCAGGAAAACCCAATGGCAAACCTAAAAGTCAACCACTGAAATCGGATTTCCAGGAGTTTTCCACTAAGATAGGACTTGGTAGATAAATTGCGTTTTAATATCTGAATCGAGTTTTAACTAATTCTGGAATTTGATCCGTGGACTCGATGAGGTGATTGTCTGTGCTGCCGCCACCTGGACTATTATATTGTTGAGTAAAAATCAAAATTGAAATTGAAGCATTTTTCCTGCACCCAGTTCTCCACATTACCATACTTTTGGGTGCAGGAAAACCCAATGGCAAACCTAAAAGTCAACCACTGAAATCGGATTTCCAGGAGTTTTCCACTAAGATAGGACTTGGTAGATCAATTGCGTTTTAATATCTGAATCGAGTTTTAACTAATTCTGGAATTTGATCCGTGGACTCGATGAGGTGATTGTCTGTGCTGCCGCCACCTGGACTATTATATTGTTGAGTAAAAATCAAAATTGAAATTGAAGCATTTTTCCTGCACCCAGTCCTCCACATTACCATACTTTTGGGTGCAGGAAAACCCAATGGCAAACCTAAAAGTCAACCACTGAAATCGGATTTCCAGGAGTTTTCCACTAAGATAGGACTTGGTAGATAAATTGCGTTTTAATATCTGAATCGAGTTTTAACTAATTCTGGAATTTGATCCGTGGACTCGATGAGGTGATTGTCTGTGCTGCCGCCACCTGGACTATTATATTGTTGAGTAAAAATCAAAATTGAAATTGAAGCATTTTTCCTGCACCCAGTCCTCCACATTACCATACTTTTGGGTGCAGGAAAACCCAATGGCAAACCTAAAAGTCAACCACTGAAATCGGATTTCCAGGAGTTTTCCACTAAGATAGGACTTGAGAGATCAATTGCGTTTTAATATCTGAATCGAATTTTAACTAATTCTGGAATTTGATCCGTGGACTCGATGAGGTGATTGTCTGTGCTGCCGCCACCTGGACTATTATATTGTTGAGTAAAAATCAAAATTGAAATTGAAGCATTTTTCCTGCACCCAGTCCTCCACATTACCATACTTTTGGGTGCAGGAAAACCCAATGGCAATCCTAAAAGTCAACCACTGAAATCGGATTTCCAGGAGTTTTCCACTAAGATAGGACTTGGTAGATAAATTGCGTTTTAATATCTGAATCGAGTTTTAACTAATTCTGGAATTTGATCCGTGGACTCGATGAGGTGATTGTCTGTGCTGCCGCCACCTGGACTATTATATTGTTGAGTAAAAATCAAAATTGAAATTGAAGCATTTTTCCTGCACCCAGTCCTCCACATTACCATACTTTTGGGTGCAGGAAAACCCAATGGCAAACCTAAAAGTCAACCACTGAAATCGGATTTCCAGGAGTTTTCCACTAAGATAGGACTTGGTAGATCAATTGCGTTTTAATATCTGAATCGAGTTTTAACTAATTCTGGAATTTGATCCGTGGACTCGATGAGGTGATTGTCTGTGCTGCCGCCACCTGGACTATTATATTGTTGAGTAAAAATCAAAATTGAAATTGAAGCATTTTTTCTGCACCCAGTCCTCCACATTACCATACTTTTGGGTGCAGGAAAACCCAATGGCAAACCTAAAAGTCAACCACTGAAATCGGATTTCCAGGAGTTTTCCACTAAGATAGGACTTGGTAGATAAATTGCGTTTTAATATCTGAATCGAGTTTTAACTAATTCTGGAATTTGATCCGTGGACTCGATGAGGTGATTGTCTGTGCTGCCGCCACCTGGACTATTATATTGTTGAGTAAAAATCAAAATTGAAATTGAAGCATTTTTCCTGCACCCAGTCCTCCACATTACCATACTTTTGGGTGCAGGAAAACCCAATGGCAAACCTAAAAGTCAACCACTGAAATCGGATTTCCAGGAGTTTTCCACTAAGATAGGACTTGGTAGATCAATTGCGTTTTAATATCTGAATCGAGTTTTAACTAATTCTGGAATTTCATCCGTGGACTCGATGAGGTGATTGTCTGTGCTGCCGCCTCCTGGACTATTATATTGTTGAGTAAAAATCAAAATTGAAATTGAAGCATTTTTCCTGCACCCAGTCCTCCACATTACCATACTTTTGGGTGCAGGAAAACCCAATGGCAAACCTAAAAGTCAACCACTGAAATCGGATTTCCAGGAGTTTTCCACTAAGATAGGACTTGGTAGATCAATTGCGTTTTAATATCTGAATCGAGTTTTAACTAATTCTGGAATTTGATCCGTGGACTCGATGAGGTGATTGTCTGTGCTGCCGCCACCTGGACTATTATATTGTTGAGTAAAAATCAAAATTGAAATTGAAGCATTTAGAAAAACACGTACCATCGATCGACCAAAGTAGTTGTATTTGACGTTCAGTCTAAATGCTAAGCTTTTTTATATTAGATTTAAATATATTTATATGTTTTCAATTTATTTTTCTTTGCCTCGAGTTTTTCCCAAACTGATGGTTTAATCATTGAGTGCAGTTAAAATAAGACTGTTAATTTTTTCTCACGCGTATTTTTTTTTTTTTTTCGTATCCAATAACTTTTTTATTATAACTTTTATGGAATAGCAGATATTCTGGCTTGACTAACGTTGTTTGCAGATATTTTTATCCTCAATGTTTCTTTAACACTTTAAATCTACATTTAAAAATGTTAGATAGATCTAAAAAAGATTGGACTGAAGTGCAATGTTCTCGTACGGGTCCATGATATATACAGGGCTATTGCAAATGACGGACCCGATTTAAAAAACATCATATTTTCAAAACTACTGCACATATTACAATAAGTGATACATGAATTTAAAGAGAAATATACCAAGTCTTTTTCAGTTACAAATGTTCGATTTGTGACCTTCTTGTTATATGGCATACGTCTAATCTGTAATCCAGTTCGTCGCAAACATTTTGTAGCATCACTCTGTCAATGGTTCTGAATTCTGCACAAATGTGTTCTTTAAGTTCTGACACAGTGTCGAAGACATTGTTTATGTACCACCAATGCCGAAAAAAAGTGTTCAGAACTTAAAAAACGCATTTGTGAAAGTTTCAGAAACATTGACAGATCGATGCTACAAAATGTTTGGAACGAACTTGATTAATAATTGGACGTATGACGTGTAACAAAAGGGTCACACATCGAACATTTGTAACTGACAAAAACTTCTCTTTAAATTCATGCATCACTTATCGCAATATGTACAATAATTTCGAAAATATGATTTTTTTTTTTAAATCGGGTGCATCATTTGTAATAGCCTGTATTTTGTTTCCGATGTAAACTTCCTTTTTTCTATGTACATACAAAAACAAGCAACCATAACGAAGGTATTGTATGACGTGTTTTTCAATATTTTCTTAATGTACTATTCTCAAATTTCGTTAACATACGTTGCTCGATAAAAAAAAAAAATCTACCTTTAAAGGCAAACTAATGAAAAAAGTACCAGCAAAAAATTTTAAAGTTCGTACAGCAAAAGCACTGAATGTGTTATTTGGTATCTTTATATTCGGTTTCTCCTATATAGTTGATTAAACTGAAAGAAAATTTAACAGATTAGATTACAGTAAATCCGATGGATAAGCAGACATATAAGAATTAATAGTAATAATAATAAACTAGAAATATTTTTATGAACGTGCAAGATACATATATATATATATATTAATTTATTAATTTGTAATATATTTTTTAATTGTTAAATAAATGACACGAAACGCAGTTTTAAAACTGATTGAAAATTGTCCAGGTAGGATTTGAACCTGGGACCATTTGTCCACCATTTGGACACCAAGCTGTCAGTGCTCTGCCAACTGAGATATCCTGGACAAATCTGGCGGACATATTTCACACAGAAAACTTTGTTGATTATGAAATCTGGCCTGACATCTGAAACAGCTCAACAAATTAAACTACAGGTAATAGATAAAAATAGCAAATTTGGCTCAGCCTTGCTTTTTTATCACGCTGTTCCTTTTACCATATCTTGCACTGAAGAAGAATCTCGCTAGTAGATTCAAAACAGCTGTTTGCTGCTTTTCATGTATTATTTGTGCATTTTTGAACGTTGGTTTTACTGCTTTTTAATACAGGTAATAGAGCTCAAGAAAACGTTAGAAAGGTAATTACGCTTTGTTAATATTTAACACAGTTATTTTTAATTCGTAAATAAATCACATAAGCTGCAATTTTTACAAATATCCCATTCCATTTAAAACAATTGTGTTAAAAATAAATAATGTTTAACTATGTATCCAACTTTTTCTTGGAGTTTCGTTACATACAATTTAAGTTTTTGAGCAGAGTCAGATATCAGATCAGGTGTCACAATCAACAAGGTTCTCAGGGTCCGCCATATTTGGCCATTTGTCCGCCATATTTGTCCAGTTATTTTTAAATTTAACATATCCTCAATTTTAGATCCTGGTAGAAGCAGGAATGCTTGCTTATTTGTCGTTTTGGACAGGTTATAATGTAGCAAAGTGACTTTTTCAAGACAAAACCATCCAGGCGCAACCAGGAAAACTTCGAAGGGTGGCAGGCACTTGGTAACTGTCATTCAAAATTAGTGAGCTCTTTTGCCACCTTTTTTATGTGTTCTAAGTTACGGCTAGTTAGGCCTCTTGTTACCTTATGCTCTTTGATACTCTACTGTCTTTGCAGTCTCAGTTTTTTACCTACGCCAGTCGCTGAAGTGACATCGAAGTGTAGGACAAAAAAAATAATTTGTATGCTCCATTTTTGGAGGTTATATTTAGGCTAATGTCAGACGAACGTCTTTTTGCACGCCTTTTTACTTGCGTATTATCCCTACACAATGTTAGCGGCATTGTGTAGGGATAATACATAAGTAAAAAAGCATGCAAAAAGACGTCCGTCTGACATTAGCCTTAACCTTGTGCTTCCAACTCTCGGAAAGCCTTCGGGGATCCACCAAAGATCACACAATTATCTTTTAGACCATGCTTTGTTTCGGAATTTACAGAGGTGTGAAAATTTTTAGAATAATTGTGAAATGTATATTAAAATCTTGTTATATTAAATAAATAGTATATTATTTAAAAAAATTGATACATTTAATATTTAGTGTGCATCCCCTTGTTCTTTATGAAAGATTAGTTACGTCTTGGTATACTTTGTATGGTTTTTTTTTGTTTTTTTTTTATTAATTTGTATTTCGTTTGATTTTAATTTGTATTTGCCAAATTTGGATGAGTCTTTCTATCAGACCATTCTAGTTTGTGATGTTGCATTTCTTTAATTTTTAATTAAAGAAAACACTTCCATGGTCTCGAAACAGTCCAGTTATGTGCCTCACAAAGAATGTTTGGGCCATTATAAAGAAAAAGAAATAAGAAATGCAACATCACAAACAAGAAAGATCTGATAAAAAGACTCATTAAAATTTGATAAAAACTTATACAAAGTACGCCAAGTCACATCAAATCTTTAATAAACAAACAAGGGGATGCGAACTACATATTAAATGTATCAATATTTGTTTTAATAATGTATTATTTTTTAATATAACAAGTTTTTATTGAAATTTTCAAAATTATTCTAATAATTTTCACACCTCTGTAACTTTATTTTCCCATTCAAGTTGCGGTTGTGGTTTTCACACCGTCTTGGAATTCCGTAAGCACCGCGATGTCATATCAGGATAGCAGAGATGGCAGATCATTGGCAGCTTTTGCCAAAAGATCCTTAGTTTGAATCCTGACATGGGCAATTTTCACTAAGTTTGAAAATTACAGTTCATTGCGTTAGTTTCCCAAATGTACAGTCACATTTTGACGTCATTGAACTGGAGAACTGAAAATATGACAATAAAACAGGATACTAATTCACTGTAATTTACCATTAAACCAATTTTCATTAAACTGAGAAAAGTTTCATATATATTAACTATTCGGAATAGTTAATGGGAATTAATCGAAGTATTTTCTCCTTTCTAATAAATTGAATGTCTTTAGTTTTCGTAGAATTTTTTCTATCGACTTTCACTTTTATATCTCCATTAGTTTCATTAATTTGATTTTTTCCAAAAGAAATCTCGTTTTTGTTATCTGAATTCACATTAAATGAATTACCTCATTAGAACATTCAAAATTAAAATTAAATTAAGGAACAATAGGAAACATAAGAAAAAAAATCAGAGAACTGTAATATTAAGGGGATGAAATTTAACATAATTCACACAAAAAACCATTATGCTTTTAATAAAGGTATTTCTTATTTCTTACTGAAAAGCCTGAAATTCACTTAATTAAAAAAGTTAGAACTGTTCAGATTTATTTTTTCTTTGGTAAGAAATTAATTTGCATAATGCAAGTGCATCACTAGTATTATTTATGGAACACTTTTTTTTTAGTTTATCTTCCTGATACATTAAGTAGAATATTCTTCATAAAACACACACACACATATATATATATATGTTTAAACTGTTACCAAAACAAAATAAAAGTAATGCTAATTTCAGTTATGAAATAATTTCCGTAATATAATTTTCGTCTGAAAATATGTAAATTTCTTTGTAACAATATGTAACACATTTTCGCATAATAAGTAACATAAAAAAATACGTGTGTTGTTACATACAAAATGTTTTTTTTTTCTTCGTTAACACGTTGAGTCTCAAGTCTATTTTGTATGTCTTTCCATTTTGGCCGGGAAATAAGATTCCCGTTGCACAGTCTTAAAAAAAAAAAAAAAAAACTGTAAAAGTCTCTAATGTGTGACGGTATTGTAAACTATGCTACGAAGAAAATGCGGCACAATTTGGTAGGGGAATGGCCAGAAAATTAAGTAACAAAGTTGACACATTTTGTGATACCTGCGAAAGACAACCTGCTTTTATGTTTACTGTATTTCAATAAAACCCATTAAAATTATTTGGTAAGAAATATTTAGTACATTCATGATACAACTCTGAAATTACTTAAAATTTATTTAGAATGTAATTTTTGAAATTTTACATCGTATTTTATAATGTCAGTCACCGGTGAATGACGTGGCACTCAACGTGTTAACAATTGCTACAGGACAAATGAGAAACGTTCAATAATTTCAAAACTGTAATAAACGACAAACATTTCTTGATCTAAGAAAATATTATAAAACAATATATAAGATACAATAACGTCTTCGGAGTAATATATTCGATAATGGAAAATAATTTATAAAAACAAAATTTCTTTTGTTACTATTGATTTTTAGAATCGTCCATGAGTAATTTTTATAGCGTATTAAATATTTTTTACCGGAATATTGTTTTTATGAATGCTATTTCTTATCACGTGTGCATTCTCTGCTACATAATAATTTATACGAAATAATAATAATAATTTTATTATTAATGCAAATAATGTAGATCATAGTTCTTTTATGTAAGATATATTTGTTAAACAGGAAAATAATTACTTGAAAATTTAACATCTGGAAACACCATATTCGAAGTAAAGAAAAATGACTAATGCACTATAAAATATAGTAGGATACGTTTCCGAAAATCATTGGCAGCAAAAGAAACTTTGTTTCAATAAGTTATTCTTTAAATCCCGATAATACATTGATTTCTGATGTTTCTGAAAATAATGAATGCTGTCCGGAATCATTAATAACTCGGAAGTGTTTATTGTATATTTCCGTTAGTACTTATATTAAAGTTTCATAAATTTAGAAGCATTTTCCAAAAACAATCTCCAAAAAAATTAGTTTCTGAGATTTCTAAAGATAAAGAATACACTACTCTGAAACATTTCCAAAAATCAGTGGCAGCAAAACAAACTTTGTTTTTATAAATTAACCTTGAAATCTCGAGATAATATTCATTTCTGATTTAACTAAAGATAAAGAACGCTGTTCGGAATCATCAGTAACTCGGAAGAGTTTATTATATGTTTTTGCTAGTGGGTATAGTAAAATTTCTCTGATTCAAAAACAATCTCCAAAATAAATTGCTCTCTGAGATTTCTAAAGATAAAAAACGTACTGCTCGGAAGCTTTTCCGAAAATCAATGGCAGCAAAAGAAACTTTGTTTTTATCAATTATTTTTTTAAATCTCGAGAATATATTGATTTCTGGTGTTTCTAAAGATAAAGAACGCTGTTTGGAATCGATAGTAACTCGGAAGTGTTTATTGCATATTTCCATTAGTAATTATATTAAAGTTTCATAGATTCAGAAACATTTTCCAAAAACAATCTCCTATTTACATTGGTTTCTGTGGTTTCTAAAGATAAAGAGCGCACACCTCGGAAACGTTTTCGAAAATCAGTGGCAGCAAAAGGAACATTGTTTTTATAAATTAACCTTTAAATCTCGAGAATATATTGATTTATGATGTTTCTAAATATAAACAACGCTGTTCAGAATCATCAGTAACTCGGAAGAGTTTATTGTAGGTTTTCGTTAGTGGTTATAGTAAAATTTGGTAGATTCAAAGACAATCTCCAAAATAAATTTGTTTCTCAGGTTTCTAAAGATAAATAACGCACTGCTCAGAAACAGTTCCGAAAATCAGTGGCAGCAAAAGAATCATCAGTAACACGTATATGACCATTGTATATTTTCATTAGTGGTTATATTAAAGTTTCATACACTCTAAATAAAAAGGAGTGACTATTCACTCCGGGGGAGTGAATAGTCACTCTATCGTAGAGTCAAAATATGCCCGACCTCCTTAGAGTGACTATTCACTCTGAGCAAAAGTGAAATTTTTGACTGTCTGAAAGAGTGAATAGTGACTCCTGGTAAGTGAATATTCACTCTAAACAGGGGTGGATAATCACTTTCTCGGAGGAGTGACTAGTCACTCTTGCTAAAGGAGTGCTGTTTTTCATCCCTGGTAGGAGTGAGCAGTCACTCTTTCATAGGAGTGAGTGTTAATTTTTTATGTAGTCGATTCTTTTTTTTCTGCTTTTATGATCATTTTAAAAGAATCACATCTTTTACAGCATGCAATGAAAATAGATACAAGCGTGGTAAATATTGGAATAAAATACTTTATTAGCAATATTTATTTAATTCATAGTTTGTAACACTAATTGAACTGTTAAGGAAAAATTCAGTTAAAGTTACATACGAATTTAAATTAGATTACTGATAGAAGTAAACTAAAATATTTTATTCCAATCTTATCCTTTGTGTTTGCTTTTATTGCATGCCCTATAGAGATATTACTTTTTAAAGTTTTATTAATAACTTTTTAATAGGCGGATGTTATATGTTTAACAATGTTTGATTTGATTTTAATTTTTATTTTAAATATAAAACCGAACTTTTTACTTAAATTATTGCTATTTTTGAAAAGTCCTATTGTTCTAAACTATTTCTAATTTTTCCATTTAAAAAACAATGCTTATTAACTCACATCTTTTTTAAATAAGTTCTAAGCGTAATTTAAATATTAAGAATGTATATATATAATTTATCCGCTGTCATTTGCTTTTGTTTTATTTAATATGAACATGGAGTCTAAATTTTAAGGTCTCTGGAATGTGTATATATTTTTCTTTTTAACATATTCCTTAACTTAATCATGATTTCAAATTTTCGTCCGTTATTGCTGAAAAATGGAATTAATATAATACTTATTAATGAAACGACACGATAAGCCCTATTTAATTTAAACTTTTTATTCGCGTAGATATTGTAGTTTGTGAATATGAGCAAAATAGATTTTATATGTTTTATAGGAAAAGATTGACCTCGGAAATAGAAGCAAGTTGGAAATTGCTCGTCAAACGTGGCAAATGAGGTGCGTTCGTACTATAACTAATTTTATAAATATTTTTTGCACCGCATATTGTACTGAATGTATATTTTAGTTAACTTTATAAGTGCATATCAATTTCATTCTGTTCGAAAGACTGTAACATCATTAAAATGCACTTGAAATAATTTTTTCCCATTGATCTTGATGTAACGGAAAGCTTTTGACTGTCCCTGTAATCAAACTGTATATCCGATTTTCCTAAAATTTGAAACGATTCGACAAAATATTGCAACAATTATATAGGGTAGATGTGCCAGTGATGGACACCCTTAAGGAGTTTCTTTTAAAGTTATTTTTTTATTAATAGTTATAATTATTATATTCCAGTTTTTTCAATATTATATTAACCTATCAACAACATTTAAACATTTTTATAGTCTCATTTCCCAATATGAATCGAAATTTAATTTTAAATAACAGAAATATATCAAAATACCCAAAAGCCCAGTAATGGACACCCCATAAATGGTAATAAATTTAATTGTTTTTATGACTGTATTTAGAACCAGAATTTCATGAATACATACTAATGAAACAAAATAGTTATTTTCAAATAAATTTAACAATAAGGATACCAGTAATTAATAAAATATTTGTGATACGCTTTTACTGTTTGCATCAATTATTGTAATTATCGGAACATCACTGTTTTAATTATTTTAGATGGATAATTTAAAATACTAAATATCAGGCATTTACAGCTATCAAATTATTTAAAAGGTAATAATAATAATAATAAAAAGTTTTGGAATGTTAGTGTTTAGTTTTGTCTCGCTATTTTTAACAATTAATTTTCCAGACACTACTTGATATATTATTTATAATAATTAATATTACGAATATGAAAGAAATGATATTGTGAGTTAACTATTTTAAATGCTAAGTAAAATAATTTCAAAATAAAACTGTAGAACTGATATTTGAGGCCACTGATCAGCAGATTTACTAGTTTCATGAATATGGCCTATAAATTAAGGAATATTACTTTTTTCCGTCAGAGGTGAATAAGGAAACATTTAAGACAGAAAATAGATTTTTAATAGCTTCTGTAACTTAATTGTTTTTATTTAAACGGAGAGGAATTAAGCCCTATGAGCCCCTCTTTCACTGTTCTCTTAAACAATATTTTCTGCTTCCTAGCTGGTTTGATAGCCAGATTTTAAAATAGCAAGGTATATATATATACATATACATAAAAAGAGAATAAAATATCGAAATTTTATTAATCACATAAAATTACTTAAAAGCAGCTATTTATAAAAGTTTTGGTGGAAAATGACTAATTAACCATTCTAGTACTGGACACCCCTCTTAAAACCTTAAAAATAAATGAAATTTCGTAAGTGACCATTAGTATATGAAAGTCTAAGTTTTTTATTGCTACTCAAACAAAAGCATTCAAATTTTGAAAGAAAATAATTAATATATAAATTAATTAAACGAAGCCCGCTCTTAGCCTCTTCATTAAGATTTTCACTGAAAAGCAGCAAAACTTTGAAACATTATTTTCTGCCTCCTAATTGGTTGGATTAAAAGTGTCAACAATAACCCAGTTTAATAAAACATGCAAGGGGAAATTTAAAAAAATTAATTAAGTAAAATATTTATTAGTTATTTTTTAGGAACCAAAAACATCAAGGGGTGTCCATCACTGGAAGGATGTCCATTACCGGCACATCTACCCTATTTAAAATTTCAGACCAGTCGGAAGGCTGTAACATCATTAAAATGCACTTGCAATAATTTTAGGTAGCTTTCTTTACAAAAAAGCTACCTATTGCAGCCGTTCGGAGGAAAGCGATTTCAAAAAATTTTGGTATATTTTCATCGATCATGACCCCCAGACCTCGAAACCACCCTCCGTTCAAAATTGATATATATATATATATATGACATATGTCACACTGTAACTCCCGTAATTATGAACCGATTTCGATGTAATTCGGTGTGTACGTAGTACATACCAATGTCTCGACCGAGTTCGTTGGCCAGCTTCATCAGCCGTTTTGTTTCAAAATGGCGGCCATTTAAAATTTTTAAAAAAAATTAAAACTTGAAATGTAGTACCAAAAAATTAAAAATGAAAAAAATATTTTTTTCTTATGTATTTGACCTTTATACAAAGATTCCGGTGCAGTTTTTGTTTCGTCTATATCTTAAAAAATGGCTGAGTTATAGCATTTTGAATTTCTAGCGTGGCTGACATTTTGAAACGTCCTGAATTTTGTCACGCGATAAAAGGCGTATTTATGAACCGATTTGGATGTAATTCAGTGTGTACATAGTACATACCAATCTCTCGACCGAGTTCGTAGGCCAGCTTCATCCGCCATTTTGTTTCAAAATGGAGGCCATTTAAAAATTTTTTTTTAATTTAAAATTTGAAATGTGGTACCAAAAAATTAAAAATGGAAAAATATTTTTTTCTTATTTATTTGACCTTTATACAAAGATTTCGGAGCAGTTTTTGTTTCGTCTATATCTTAAAAAATGGCTGAGTTATAGCATTTTGAATTTCTAGCGTAGCTGACATTTTGAAACGTCCTGAATTTTGTCACGCGATAAAAGGCGTACTTATGAACCGATTTGGATGTAACTTCGTTTATACATAGTACATACCAATGTCTCGACCGGGTTCGTTGGCCAGCTTCACCCGCCATCTTGTTTAAAAATGGCGGCCATTTAAATTTTTAAGAAAAATTTAAATTTGAAATGTGGTACCAAAAATTGAAAATTGAAAGAATATTTTCTTCTTATGTGTTTGAGCTTGATAAAAAGATTCGGGAGCAGTTTTTGTTTCGTCTATATCTTAAGAAATGGCTGAGTTATAGCATTTTGAATTTCTAGCGTGGCTGACATTTTGAAACGTCCTGATTTTTCTCACGTAATAACAGGCGTATTTATGAACCGACTTGGATGTACCTTGGTGTGTACATAGTACATACAAATATCTCGACCGAGTTTGTTGGCCAGCTTCATCCGCCATCTTGTTTCAAAATGGCGGCCATTTAAAAAAATTAAAAAATAAAAAAAATTAAATGAGATACCAAAAAATTGGAAAATGAAAAAGGTCTTTTTTGTATGTGTTTGATCTTAATACAAAGATTCCGGAACAGTTTTTCTTTCGTCTATATCTAAAAAAAAATGGCTGAGTAATAGCATTTTGAATTTCTCTTGTGGCTGACATTTTAAAACGACCTGATTTTTGTCACGCGATAACAGGCGTATTTATGAACCTATTTGGATGTAACTTGGTCTGTACATAGTACATACCAATGTCTCGACCGAGTTCGTTGGAGAGCTTCATTCGCCATATTGTTTCAAAAGAGTTGCCATTTAAAAACAATTAAATTTAAAATTCAAAATGAGGTATTAAAAAATTGGAAAATGAAAAAGATTTTTTTTATGTGTTTGGCCTTGATACAAAGATTCCGGAGCAGTTTTTGTTTCTGAAAATTTGTTCTTTTGTTGATATCTTAAAAAATGGTTGATTTATAGCACTTTGAATTTCTAGCATGGCTAACATTTTGAAACGATCTTGTATTTGTCACGCGATAACACACGTATTCGCCTATTTCGATGTAAGAAGGCATGTGGATAGTATACATCAACACCTCGACCAAGTTCGCTGGCCAGATTCATCAGCCATCTTGTTTCAAAATGGCGGCCATTAAATTAAAAAAAATATATATATTTAAAGTGAGATGCAAAAAAATTAGAAATTGAAAAAGGTTTCTTTCTTAAGTATTTGATCTTGATATAAGGATTCAGGAGCATTTTTTGTTTGTCTTTACCTTAAAAAATGGCTCAGATATAGCAGTTTCAATTTCTATTGGTGACATTTTGAAAAATCTGATTTTTTGCATGCGACAGCACCCCTATATATTAACCGATTCCTATGTGAGTGAGCATGTGCACAGCAATTACTAAGGTCTCGACCAAGTTCAATGCTTAGCCTCATCCACCATGTTGTCTTAAAATGACAGGCACTTTAAGAAATTGCCGAATTTGTCAGCCAAATATAAGTTACTTTAAAGAAAAGCAGCTTGGATAAAGCTGACTAATTTCGCGAAATTCTCATTCATTATATTGATAAAAATTAGTATTGAATCTCCTATATTCGGTTTTCACTAAATTGAGCTTCGTGTGTTTGCATGATATAAGTTGGCTTTTTTTAAATAAGGATTATGAAAGCTACCTCATCGTCCCGGCACTGGCCGGAAGGACTTTTTCTCCTTGGCCGTAATGTAACGGAAAACTTTTGACCGTCCCTGTAATTCAAATACACATCCGATTTTCATAAAATTTGAAATGACGCGACAGAATTATGCAATAATTATATATTTTAAATTTCAAACGATTCGGTTGGATAGTTTTTGCGCTGTTATATGTGGGCAGACGGACAGACAGACAGACGGCCTGAATGACAACTATATGTGCTACGTATTTATATAACTACGAAGGCACCTAAGAATCGATTTTTACTTTTTTTATATCATTAAATATTTTAAACTTTTGTCTTTCCAACGACGTGTCACACATGTTTATATATAAAAAAAATAAGTGTTGAAATTATTCATTCTTTCTAAGAGTACTTCACAGCTTAATGGCCATTTAAATCTTTAATTGACTTTTTCTCAATACTTGGATTTTTCATGTTTATGTTCCTTTTTTAGGTGCGTTCGTAATTATATAAATACGTAGCACCTATAGTCGTCGTTCAGTCCGACTGTCACAGTGTTGATTTCAGGGGGTGGCCCGGGGGGACATGTTCTCCCGGAGCAATGAGATGCCCCCCCGGAAGATTTGAGATTTTGTATTTTCAATGGTCAAAAAGTGCAATTTCCCCCCGTAACTCTATAATGTCCCCCCCTCCGAAGCTACAGAAATCCCTCACGGAGAAAAGTGTCTGAATTCAACACTGCGTCCGCATATAATAGAGCAAAAAACTACCCAACGTAATGGTCTGAAATTTTAAATATATAATTGTTGCAAACTTTTTTCGAGTCATTTCAAATTTTATGAAAATCGGATGTATAGTTTAATTACAGGGACATTCAAAATTTTCCGTTACATTACGGCCAATGGTAAAAATTGTTGCAAGTGCATTTTAATGATATTACAGCCTTCCGAATAGTCTGAAATTATAAATATATAATGGTTGCAAAATTGTTTCGGGTCTTTTCAAATTTTATGAAAATCGGGTGCATAGTTTAATTACAGGGACATTCAAAATTTTCCGTTACATTACGGCCAATGGTAAAAATTGTTGCAAGTGCATTTTAATGATATTACAGCCTTCCGAATAGTCTGAAATTATAAATATATAATGGTTGCAAAATTGTTTCGGGTCTTTTCAAATTTTATGAAAATCGGATGTATAGTTTAATGACAGGGACAGTCAAAAATTTTCCGTTACATTACGGTCAATAGGAATAAATTATTGCAGGTGCATTTTATTGATGTTACAGCCTTCCGAATGATCTGAAATTTTAAATATATAATTGTTGCAAAATTTTGTAGACTCATTTCAAATTTCAGGAAAATCTTATAATTAGTTATCGGATGCATAGTTTAATAATTACAGGAACAGAGATTTCCGTTACAAAAGATTTCCGTTGCATGGCGGCAATGGGGAAAAAATATTTGAAGTGCATTTTAATGATGTTACAGACTTTCAGAACAGAATGAAATGGATATGCACTTATGTATTGCACTAAAATGTACATTCAGTACAATATGCGGTGCAAAAAATATTTCAAAAACTAGTTATAGTACGAACGCACCTCATTTGCCACGTTTGGCGAGCAATTTCCAACTTATTTCAATATCTATTAAACTTAAGAACTCAGATTTTTTTTAATACTTATATTATGTTATATTGTATACTTTAACACAGGGATTTAATGAATTGTTGAGACTTATTTATTTTAGGCAGTGAAATCGTACCAAAAATGCTAATTTAAAAATGACTTTCAATAAATAATTAATAATTAATTTTGAATTTAACTTAGAACGAAAATGGTCTTTTAAAATACGTAAAGCATGTTATTCAAACTACTCTAAAAAATCTAGATCTCTATCTTTCCCCAATTCTGAGTAAAATGTACATAAAGTTGGTGAATTTAACATGGCGGAGATACGGCCTTCCCGGACCCCTTAAAAGAATTACATTTCAGACCGCTACATGAAGAAATCTCACAATCACTTTAGCGCGAAAAGGGTCTTTTAAAATACGTAAAGTATGTTATTCAAACTACTCTAAAAAATCTAGACCTCTATCTTTCACCATTTCTGAGAAAAAAATACATAAAGTTGGTGAATTTAACATGGCGGAGATACGGCTTTCCCGGTCTCCTTAAAACAATTACATTTCAGACCGCTACATGAAGAAATCTCACAATCACTTTTGAATACTCCACGATCCATCTTTTTCTATACAACATACTACTATTTATCTCATAATCTTGACCTTCCACATATCTACACGGATAAATGCTTAAAATTAAATAAGACTTACCTTTATTTTATGTATTACATAAAAATTTTAATGATATCCTAATCTGTTAATCTTAAAATGGCGGATAAAAAAGTGATCATTTTTCTCGTCTTTTAAGGGTGTCGTCGCCTTGCTGTTCTGATTGGTTAATAAGCAATGCATACGTAAGTCACACTTTCAGGAGTGAGACATTTCACTCCTTTCTAGAGAGTGGAAAATTCCACTCTTTTAGGAGTGTATTTTTAAAAAATTCACTCCAAAAAAAAAAAAAAAATGCCTGTCACTCTTTAAATAGTGAACTTTTCACTCCTCCCAATTTTAGAGTGTTAGATACAAAGTGTTTTCCAAAAACAATCTCGAAAATAATTTGGTTTAGATTTCTAAAGGTAAGGAACGCACTATTTGGAAGCGCTTCCGAAATCAGTGGCAGCAAAAGAAACATTGTTTTTGTCAATTATTCTTTAAATCTCGGAAATATATTCATTTCTGATTTTCAAAAAATAAAGAACACCTGTTCAGAATCTTTAGTAACTCGGATGAGTTTATTTTATGTTTCCGTTAGTGATTATAGTAAAATTTGGTAGATTCAAAGACAATCTCCAAAATAAATTAGTTTCTGAGATTTCTAAAGATAAAGAACGCACTGCGTTTCCGAAAATAAATGGCAGCAAAAGAAACTTTGTTTTTATCAATTATTTTTTAAATCTCGAGAATATATTGATTTATGGTGTTTCTAAAGATAAAGAACGCTGTTCGGAATCGATAGTAACTCGGAAGTGTTTATTGCATATTTCCATTAGTAATTATATTAAAGTTTCATAGATTCAGAAGCATTTTCCAAAAACAATCTCCAATATACATTTGTTTCTGAGGTTTCTAAAGATAAAGAACGCACTGCTCGGAAACGTTTCGGAAAATCAGTGGCAACAAAAGGAACATTGTTTTAATAAATTAACCTTTAAATCTGCAGAATATATTCATTTCTGATGTTTCTAAATATAAACAACGCTGTTAGGAATCATCAGTAACTCGGAAGAGTTTATTGTATGTTTTTGTTAGTGATTCTAGTAAAATTTGGTAGATTCAAAGACAATCTCCAAAATAAATTGGTTTCTCAGGTGTCTAAAGGTAAAGAACGCACTGCTCAGAAACGTTTCCGAAAATCAGTGGCAGCAAGAGGAACTTTTTTTAATCAATTATTCTTTAAATCTCGAGAATATTTTTATTTATGATGTTTCTAAAGGTAAAGAACATACTGCTCAGAAGTGGTACCTCGGAAGTGGCTATTGTATATTTCCGTTAGTAGTTATATTAAAGTTTCATAGATACAAAACATTTTCGAAAAGAAAAGTGCAAAATAAATTAGTTTCTCAGTTTTCTAAAGATAAAGAACGCACTACTCGGAAACGTTTCCGAAAATCATTGGCAGCAAAAGGAACTTTATTTTTATTAAATTAACCTTGAAATGTCGAGATTAAATTAATTTCTGACTTTTCTAAAGATAAAGAACGCTGTTCGGAAACTTTAATAACTCGGAAAAGTTTATTGCATGTTTTCGTTAGTGGTCATAGAACATTTCGTAGATTTAAAAACAATCTCCAATGTAAATTGGTTTCAGAGGTTTCTGAAGATAAAGAGCAAACTACTCGGAAACGTTTCCGAAAATGAGTGGTAGCAAAAGAAACTTTGATCTTATGAATTATTATTTAAATCTCGAGAATATACTGATTTATGATGTTTCTAAAGTTAAAAAAATCATTCGGAATCATTAGTAACTCAGATGAATTCATTATATATTTTCGTTAGTGTTTATATTAAGGTTTCATAGATTCAGAAAAATTAAATTTTCACTTTAAATTAAAATTATCATTTAAGTAGTAATTATTATACGAAATTTTTTATTAAGGATTGAAATTTCTGAATAAAAAAACAGGCAATATTGCAACACTTGTAGAGAGTAAGGATATGCATGCGTCTTATACGATGCGCAGACACCTCACAATATAAGCCATAAGCCCCTCTACTAAGCAGAGCTCTATGCGAAAATAATTTCAGAAAAGCGGATAAATAACAGTAAAGTTAGAATTAAATTTTACAAAGAGAAGGCCTATGAAAATATTTTGTAGCAAACAGAATTAAAATTTAACGCTGCTTAGAATCGTGTGGAACATTAAGGATTTTAAAGAAATATATATTAAATGGATTTTTTAAATGATTTTTCGTAACGGGAAACTTTCGAAAGGTCGCCTTAAAAACCTTAAAAAGGCACCATGGCGCCTGAAGGTGACGCGTTGGATACCCGTGAATAGAGGAGATTGGGGATGCTTGACACGCTTTTTACTAAATTTATTGTAATTTGTGTCACACAGGAAATAACATGTGAGTTTGTTACTTACAAATAACTTTTTATATAGTGTATAAATTTACTGGATAAAAAATTAAAAGAGTACTAAATGATTCTTTCAACCTCTTTATACCTTTGGTACACAAATGTGGACCCCTATTTAAAAACTATTAATCTTACTTCTGTATGTTATTTTCATCCAAATTTGCAAAATGCCTCCAAAGCAGTGTGGGAAAGAAAATAAGTAAATTTCATAATTATATAACTTAAAACCTTCATTATTTTAAAATGAAATTGAGGATCTGTAGATCATTCACATGTTTAAAGATCTTAAACTTGTGATTGCGTGAATTTAGGTTATTGGTAATAAAGTTCATGTAGAGCGGAACAGGGAAGCACAAACCATGTCCTCAATGAGTTGATGCTTTAAATTCGAGAATTCCTAAAACTCGTACACATACCATCACCTCAGTGAGTTGACGACTGAAATTCTAGAATTAGTTAAAACTCGGTTCGCTTATTAAAATGCAATTGGTCTGCCAAGTCATTACTTGGTGTAAAACACCTACAAACTCGATCTTAGTGATTGGCTGGTAGGTTTACTGAGTGTTTTTATTTGCTCCCATTTTTCATGTTTTGCAACCTTTGAGTGCAGGTAAACATAATGATAAACCTGCTGATAAACTGCTAAAATCGTGCCTGCAGGTGCTTTCCGCCGAGATATGTCTTGGCAGACCGGTTACATTTCAATATGCTATAATAATACAAGGAGTATGAATATGAGTAAATTCAGAAATCCCGTGAATATGATGTCATTATACGAATTAAAATGAAAAGTAATATGGCGTCATGGAGGAAGTATAACTGACAATTTCGAATATTTGACAATAATACAAGGAGTATAGTATAAATATGAGTAAGCACAAAAAACAGATGAATATACTGTCATGTTTGAAATAAAACGAACATTCATATATGTGTAAATAATACGAGGAGCACAGAAAGTGAGTACATAGATAAATATTACGTCAGTAAAATAGAAAAATATGACATCATATTTAAAACGAATATATTTTTAATATATGGCTGTTACAAGAGAAAGTCAAGAATCGCTTTTAATTTCTAAACAATGAACTTCCATTTATTTCTTTAAAAATCCAGACTATAAGAAACATTTTTTAAAGTTCTGTTATAAAACCTTTTTTTACACTTCTAATATTTTTTAAGCATATTTTCCCAGTATTCATGTACTGGACGGAAAAAAATATATAAGTTATTATTCTGTTTTATTTTGAAATTGATTTTTCTAAGGAAACATTCTTAAAATCCTTGACAACGCCGGGTGCACCAGCTATTACTTAAATAACAGATAACATAAATGAGAAACATCATATTTCATAATTAGCATATAACATATAAATGAGAAACATTATATTTCATAATTAATCGTACCTAGTTTTATGTACAAAAATATAGAAGCTTACGTTATTTAAAGTCCAAAAACCGCTTAAGACTCTTCTCAAATCAAAAGTGGCAATTTTATAACATAAGTTGTAATTCCTTATTTTTCGTAAACGCATACATCTGGCCGGTGTTGTTATTCAGAAACTATCTAATCGAAAGGCGTTTTCTGTTTTTTTTTTTTTTTTTTTTGTAAACACAATAGATCTTTCGGAAAATACTGTCAAAGTTGGCGTTTTCAAACGATTTCCCAAAGAAAGTAGAAAAAATCTGTCAGCGAAGGGAGAAAAACGCTTTGCCACATGATCAAAAACGCTTATAACGCTACGGATAATTTACTTATCAAAAATTCAAAAAAACATTTCGATTTCAAATAGCTTTCATTGTCAGGTATGTCAATTTTATACATTTACGTTTAAAAATGTATACCTCATTGAAGCAGAAAGTTTCGCGCTTATTGAGGTGTGACCTTGAGAACACCCTTAATATCGTTTATAATTTCATAAAATAGATCGTTAGTTCCTCTTCTGCACATCAATTCAGCCAAGGGTTGCAATTCAAATGCTGGCAAATGAAACAAGATTTGGCGCGGTATCACTGGCTCCCGGTAACATAAAATTACAGATCTTTATATCGCATTTATTTGAATATCAGTATATTTTTCGTTGATTATATACAAATTTTAAATTAATGTTGCAATAAGTGGAATATTGAAAAAAATTGTAAATTGATTGTAATTTTCTTAGCTGGCGGGACGTAATATTTCATTACCCGTAAATTAAATTTGTATTCTCGTTTTGTCTTGTTCCACAGAATGTATGTAAGATTAATTTTTTCAAAACCTAATGCATTTTATGCCTTCATTTACTTTAATGTTAAATATTTATCTTACAAAATTGAAATACCAATAGAAAACAAACTGTCTTGTAAAAATATAACTTTTCGCATCACAGAATATTTACAGTTCCTTTTCTCATTAGCATATAATGGGGAAAACAATTTTCATACTTTATACTATAGAAACAGTGAAATAATTGTAATTTTCATATTCGTATTTCTACAGTTATTAGTTATATTTTATATTATTTCGAAAGAATGAAATTGCGATTTTAAACATAAAAAAATATTTTCATGAATATTTTATGTACGCTTACACCACCATTACCATGATGATGAAAAAAAATTTTATATAAGTTTTTTCGTTGATTAAAAGTAAATAAAAAAATAAAAATATCAAAAATTAGTAGAATATTTTACTCGTCACTATAATATATGTGCATATATGATGCTAACCTGAAACTTAACAGACTTAACAGATACTGAGGAGGATAAGGACATAATCGTTCACAAGTTTAGGACACAGACACACTCACATACCGGGTGAGTCAAAAGTTCGTTACAACTTTAAAAACTCATAAAAAAGGAAGAAATCATGAGAAAGGAGTGCGGTTTGCAAGAAAGGGCTTACAAAATAGTCGGATTTTTTTTTCTTTTTTTTTTAACCATTTGGAAAAATGGTTATTGTTCTCATCAGGATGGGAAATCAAAAGCATATCTGAAGGTTTTCATTGGTTTAATCTGCAATTTATTCGTTTTCTGATTGGTCTATACAGTAATCTGTATTTCCCTTTAACTTCAACAACGAAGGATACTTTCTGTTGCCACTATGACAAAAAGTAATGAAAACTACAAAAAAAAAATAATAACTCAGAAACAAATTGAGATACAGCTTTCAAACAAATTGCATTTAAAAGTAGATTTTTTTTTCTCTATCCGACGGTGTAAAAAGTAATATTGTCGGATGTTTAGAAGTTTAAGAATGAAAATTCATTTAAAATTGGGCGTCAGATTTCTTAGAAATCTGACGATGCAAAAGCCTTTTCCCGAACAGCCAATAAAATGCTTGGATATTTACGTAAGTTTCAGGTGGATAATACTTAAGTTTCATGAAATCTGACGGGTCGCAGGCGATATTTTTGGCTTGCAATTTTTACGTGTAATAAACTATTAATGAATTCATGGCATACGTAATGTAGGATCAACTCCGTGCGATTTTTTATGTCTTAAATTTTAGTCTTCAAAAAAATCGTTTTCCAAATGGTCGTTGTAATCTGATAAATTGCTCTTTTTTCTTTCTTTTTTTTTTTTTTTTTTAGCAGAAAAAAAAGTTAAAAAATCACATGTAGAGGGCGCTGATGAAACGAAACACAATGAACAGGACAACAATACGCTCCATTAATTTATTCTTCCAATAAAAAAATGTTTAACATGACCTCCAGAATATTCTACGACACTATTTTTGTCCAGTTCATTGTGTTTCGGGTCGACAGCGCCCTCAACATGTGATTTTTTAACTAATTTTTTTTTTTTTTTTTTTTTTTTTTTTTTTTTTTTTTTTTTTGCTGATAAAAAAATCCGACTATCGTGTGAGATCCACTCCTTTATTATAATTTCTTCCTTTTTTAAGTTTTAAAAGTTTAAGTTACTTAAAAGTTTTTTTTAAGTTTTTTAAGTTTTAACGAACTTTTGGCTCACCCGGTATATACATGTATGTGTGTTTATGTGTATGTATTTTAAAAAGAAGATAGTTTCGGTATATCTTTTTGTTTTTGGAAATATCAATGAAAATTACCTTATATTCTTTAAAACTATTTTACAGGAAAAAATCGCGTTAAAATTCTTTTTAAATATTTAATATGATCTATAATCACATCTCGTAATCAGAGAAGGAAATAAACATTTGTTTCAAAAACTGACTAACGTCGTGGTGATGTATATTTATTGGTGATTTCTACATGTAACTAAAGATCTGTTGAATGTATGTGCATGTTAAGCCGTTAGCAAATAAGACATCGCATAAGTATATTGTTCATTCATTCTTCTCGAATCAGAGGCTACGGTACGTTTTTCAAAATTTATTTGTTTAAAAAAATATTTTTTAGCAGTTCACTGAAGACTTCCAGCGTATAAATTGAACTAGGATTTCCCAAGAACAAGATTTCCAAAATGTTGGTTGCGAAATATTTTTTCTGTTTTTCAAATACATTAAAATTAGTCTATTATCAATAGTTTAAAAATCTATACAAAATAATAGGAAGATCTTTGTGTGTCGGTGTGTCGGGATTTCTAGGGTAGTCGGGGACATGTAAAAATGAGCCTGGGAATCAGATTTTTCATTTTTTGATAAGTACTCGATATATTAATTAAAAAAAGTGATAAACATCACAAAATCTCACGTGCGTGAATGCTCAACTCAATGCGTGAACTCGTGCGTGAAACTCAATTGCGTGAATTTCCGAAGAACTGGTATCGGAAAAGAAAGACATGAGGAAAAACGCTCAGTATTTTCGCTTTTTTACAATACACACACAAAAAAAACATTAACAAATAAAATACCTATTTAGTTTTAGTACTTTTCGAACGGTACTGTTCGTTTAAAAAATACTAAAATTTATCTTTTTAAAAAGGAAAAAAATTCCGAACTCCAGACTCGTGTTTTTTTTTTCCTTGACAATGTTTTCAAGTCCTCCTGTCATAAAAATATGAATGACGCGCAGTCGAACACTAATTATGATCTAAATACAGGCTACATGCATTGCGAGTTTCTTCTTAAATGTATATTGGTGAAGCAATCACGTTTATCTAAAACAAAAGGTACATTTATTAGACCATAGATATGAAAACGAAATAATCATAATGTAATATAACTTGTCGTAATTTTCAAAACGGCTTTTGTTGACTTTTTTGCTTTAGTGCACCGTAATACTGGGCTTCTAATAGTTCAATGGATGGATGACATGTTTTAAACAGAGAAAGATTTTAAACTAAAATAAATTCCAATTTGAAATATGTTTTTTGCTTTAGTGTTAGGCTATGACACAAATTTTCCGGAGCAATTTTTTTGCCTCTATCTTATAAAATGAATGACATATAACAGTTTGAATTTGTAGGGTGGCTAACATTTTAATCGAAGTCTTTCTGGCCTGTGCCGGGGGGAAAAAAGTATATTTCCTGTTACTTGGTGTTAGGATTTAGCTTATTTTATTGAAAAACACAAAGCTAAAATGCGTGAAACTAGATTACAGAAGATTCATTCGAAGTTCTTATCAATACTGAACATAAATAATTGCTTTGACAAATTAGTCAACTGCTTATTGCTGACAAATTTGGCGATATTTTGCAAAGTATTGCGCTGGGCGTTATTTTGAATACCTAAATGGAAGAACTGAATTTTGCTTTTTTTAAATTATAGAACTACCATTTATCCAATATAAATATAAATGAGCTACCACAAATGTATTGCAAATATTTAATGTGTATAGACAACACGTTTATGTATCATTAAAACTAATTTCAATAAAAAAAACACACATTTATTAGATTACCACTTTTTGTGATTCTGCTTTTCAGCCTGTTACATATACAACTAACTATCCTTATATGACTTATTCCCGCATAAGAAATTGGCACTTGTTAACTTTCATGTTCCTTTTAATCCTTTCAGTAACAGCAATTTAAGAATGAAATAAATCTAGTGAAGTTTTCACACACTGTTAATAATGCTCCCAATAAGGTAAAAAAAAAAAAAAAAAAAAAAAAAAAAAAAAAAAAAAAACTAATAAAAACATTCTGAATCTTTCGTTATTAAAAAAATAGACAAACGTTACTGATACGCGTTTTAAAATAATTCTATAACAAAAATTTAATTGCTTAGAATAATCATGATAGGTTTAAATCTAATTTTCTAGTTTTCTTAACAAAATAGCAAATATCTGCACCTACTTTTTATATGAACTTATATCAAATCATATGATTTTAAAAAGGTTCACGTGGACGACAGCATACAGCTCGATTGAAAAAAATTTCTCGGTGTAGTTTGTCTTCGCAAAAAGTCTCTCGTCTTTTGTTTTGATGTCTAATATTTATGCTTTTTGGTAGGAAAATTATTAAAAATCAAACAACATTTCTAAAATTCTTTTAAATTAGATTAAACCTCTTTAAAAATAATATAAAATGTATGTCCTTGATCAAAGACACCAGTAGCGAAAGGGTTAGGCTATTTTTGTTGATTGTATTATAGGGGAGAAATATATTTGTATCGTCATTTGAAGTTCGGAATTTTTGTGTATAATTCTATTAGAGTTACTGTTTGCACTGCATATTAATTTAAGGGGGGTGAACTCTGATTGAACCTCCCCCACCTCCTTTCTACGTTTGCAGTTTCTCAGTCCAACAATCTTAAGATCATGCATTATCTTATTCCACAATGAGAACATTCCTCTGTTCTACTCTAGCACAGCTCCAGTGATACGAACGTTATATCTTCCTTTAATTCATGATAACCTCTAGTTAAGTTCTTTTTTTCTTCAACTGGCAGTGGACCTGCTTAGTCACCGTCACGTATTCGCAAAGAAATCCCAGATAACATGTTTTCCCCAATCTTTTCAATCCTGTCTACAGGGTGGTTCAAACGGTCATGTCCAAACGGCACGTGTGGGTGTGTCAGGTAATGAATAGCAAGGATTACAAAGGAACTAGGGGTCGGAAATGGGAGCCTGACGATTCGATTTCACTGTGACCGTGACGCAAAGAAAAGATAACAAACGGTGTAAAAAGACTTTTATTTTATAAAAAATTAAAATAAAAGAAGTACAAAATACAAATAAAAAATCTTACAACTCATAAGAAGTGCTCAAATTGTGCCCCGTAGGCCGTGATGCATGCTTCACATTGGCGTCGCGTTGAATCGCGAAAATGTTCCTATTGGCCTGGAGTCGCCTGGAGATGTACCTCCAATTCAGCGATCCATGCCATGAGGTCCACAGCCGAAGTAAGGTGTCTCTTGTACACCAGAGACTTAAGATATCCCAAGCGGTAGAAATCGATGGGGGTGGCCAAGGTACAGGGCCACCTCTGCCAATCTCGATTCGACTCGGCGCCGATATGAAGCATGCATCGTGGCTAATGGGGCTCATTTTGACCATTTGTTATGAGTATCAGCATTTTTCATTTGTATTTTGTGTTTCGACTACGTTTTTATTTTGTAACAAAAGGTCTTTTTATACCGTTTCTTATCTTTTCTTCGTATCATGGTCGCGATGCAATTGCGCCGTCACGATCGCGTTTCTGAACCCCCAGTTCCTATCTAATTCTTGCTCCTCATGACCCGAGAGTTGTGCACTTCGGACATGACCTTTTGAACAACATTGTATAAAAGTAATGAAACTACCTCAATCTTAGTATTAAAAAAGTAACCAACTGCGGAATTCAGAACCCGTTGTCACAGAAACATCATGAAGGTCAACCGCCAGTCTTAGCGGAAAAAGTATAGACGTTTCAGTCTCGAATCAAGGTAAATGGGGGCAGTACGTTTTCCTTAGGAAATTAAAGAACAACGGACATTTAACTTGTCTAGAAAATTACGCAATCGATAAATTTTATGCATTCAATATGATTTAATGTGTCTATCGAATATGGGCGAGCATTTTTAAATAGACATTTTTAACTGAAATATCTAGTTACAATTTTTTGAAAAATAATTATCGACTTAAGTCATTAGATGCAATACTTGTTTAAATAATTTTCCTTATAATGTAAATTTTGGAATGAGTTTTAAACTCCGAAGAGAAATATATTCAATAGAAATTCCAAAACAAACTTGAAGTACTTTATATCAGTTAAATTCTTTTAAACTATTTAAATAAATTTCTAAGATCAGTTAGAATAAATTTCGCTTAATCTAAGGCTAATTAATATTTTCACGTTGCTAATTAGTATTTTCACAAGATTGCTTCAAGCATCGTACGTTTGGATAAGTATCTTCAGAAACTTATTGATTTATTCTTAATCTTTGATGGATGTTGTAACATATTAGAACTATAAACGTGTAATTATGGAACACATAATCTGGCTTATACTTTTTTCTAAAGATGAAATTTATCAACGTCGGTATTACTTAAAAATGTCTTGGAATATTTGTTTTTGAAATATAATTATTGCAGTTAATGGTAATTAAAAGATATTTTGGGATGATTTAGAGTAAAAAAAAATATTTACAAAGGCAGGAACTTCTTTAAAATGTAATTTAATTTTTAATTATTATGCATGCTGTTGGACAGAATCCATCTCGTCTCATATTAATGTTATTTAAGCTTATTCTATCTTTAATTTCAGATATTAATATTCTTTCTATAACTTTCTTCCTTATTTTCAGTTTTACCATATTTTATTTAATTGCCATTATTTTAATATCAAACTTGGTATTTTTAGAATCCTCATTTCAAGCTATTTCCAAATCTTCAACTTCAATCTTATTGTATTCGAATCCGATAATACTTATTGCAGACAATCTCACAACGCAGATCAAGTGTTATCGATTGTACAAGTCACAGTTCTCCTTTCCAGCAATGTTTAGGACGATTCATTATCGGTCCATCACATTTCTATAACTTTTTTCCTTACTTTCACTTTTACCATATTTTATTTAATTGTCATTATTTTAATATCAAACTTGGTATTTTTAGAATCCTCATTTCAAGCTATTTCCAAATCTTCAACTTCAGTCTTATTGTATTCGAACCCGATAATACTTATTGCAGACCATCTCACAACGCGGGTAAAGTGTTATGGATTTTACAAGCCACAGTTCTTCTTTCCAACAATGTTTAGGACGATTCATTATCAGTCCAACACATTTCTATAACTTTCTTCCTTATTTTAACTTTTACCATATTTTATTTAATTGTCATTATTTTAATATCAAACTTGGTATTTTTAGAATCCTCATTTCAAGCTATTTCCAAATCATCAACTTCAGTCTCATTGTATTAGAACCCGATAATACTTATTGCAGACCATCTGAAAACGCGGGTCAAGTTTGTACAAGTCACGGTTCTCCTTCCCAGCAATGTTTGGGACGATTCATTATCGGTCCATCACATGGGATAACAATTTTTAAGCATTTAATGTGAGTTATCTGAATGATTAATTGAAGGTTAGTTTTTAAAAATTATAATCTTTGTTTATTTTAAACATTATTAATATCATAATCACTTAAACCATAATCTGGCTTATAGCCCAGTGGTTGGGGGGTTGAATTCGGAATTAATTAGGAGAAAGCTGGAAATTGTTTTAATCTCTTCAATTTAGATCTAGAATGAATATGCTATGTTTTCCCCCTCGTACTAGGTGAGCTTTAGGAAATATGTATAGATTTATAGTCAAAAAACACGTTTTTTAACATACCATAACAGTATCTCCAAAAAGCTAACTCAATCATCAAAAACATTATCAGTACAAATGCTGTAGAGCTTAAAATTCTGAGTAAAATGAGTACCTACACTTGATATTTTTGTTGAACATTAAGGTCACAGTTCCAGTTTAAAGATTTAGACCCGTGATCAGGGGTTGATTTCAGAATTAATTAGGAGAAAACTGGAAATTGTTTTAATCCCTTCAATTTAGGTCTAAAATGAACGTACGATGTTTTCTTCCTCGTACCTGGGTGAATATTAGAAATTATGTACATATTTATTTTCGAAAAACACTTATTTTTTAAATTACCTTAACAATATCTTAAAACAGCTAACTCTATAAAAAACATTTTCAGTACAAATGTTGTAGAGCTTAAAATTCTGAATAAAATGAGTATCATCATTAATATTTTTCTGCAACATTAAGGTCGCAATTCTATTTAAAAAAATTTTCAAATCAAGAGCTTGAAACCAGCAGAGACCAAGTTAACTTAACAATATCTCAAAACTGCGTCCTTAATGTTGAACAGAAATATTAAGTGTAGGTACTCATTTTACTCAGAATTTCAGGCTCTACAACACTTGTATTGACAAAGTTTTTGATAGAGTTACCTGTTTTGAGATATTGCTAAGTTAACTTGGTCTCTCCCGGCTTCAAGCTCTTGATTAGCGATTAAGGCAAACTTTTGAAATAGAATTGCAACCTTAATGTTGAACAAAAATATTAATGATGGTACTCATTTTATACTGAATTTTAAGCTCTGCAACATTTGTTTTTACAATGTTTTTTATAGAGTTAGCTGTTTTGAGATATTGTTAAGGTAATTAAAAAAACGTGTTTTTAGAAAAAAATATGTACATATTTTTATCATTCACCCAAGTACGAGGAAGAAAACATAGTACGTTCATTTTAGACCTAAATTGAAGGGATTCATTCAATTTCCAATTTTCTCCTAATTAATTCTGAGTTCAGCCCCCTGACCACGGGTCTAAATCTTTAAACTGGAATTGTGACCTTAATGTTCAACAAAAATATTAAGTGTAGGTACTCATTTTACTCAAAATTTTAAGCTCTACAACATTTGTATTGACAGTGTTTATGACAGAGTTATCTGTTTGGAGATACTGTTATGGTAGGCAAAAAAACTTGTTTTTTTACTATAAATCTATACATATTTCCTAACGCTCACCTAATACGAGGGGGGAAACATAGTATATTCATTCTACACCTAAACTGAAGGGATTAAAACAATTTACAACTTTACCCTAATTCCGAATTCTGCCCTTTTTTGCTCCCCTACCACTGGCCTATTATCTTGTATTTTTAAAACGAGATTTAATGACTTATGTCAGTATTATTTAAAATGCAGTCGGGGAAAATGGGCATGTTTCAATATATGATATGTTTGATTCACTGCCTTTACCTTTTATACAGTGAAGCACAAAATGAATGTCTAATATAAGCCTTCTCTATTAGTAATTGTAATTTTAAACCATTTTTGAAGATAATAAAAACAAGAAAGAAAAATCATGCATTAAGCATAGATTATGAAACACTTTCCAACACTTCCTGAATGCTTTAACAAAACTTCGCTATTTATGGAAATAAGGTGTATAAGATAACTAAGTAAACATTTTAGAAAACTCATAAAACATTTGAAAAACTGGTTTCAGCAGTTACCGTCTATAGCAAATATGTATTCCAATTCGTTTGAACAGCCCTGCATTTGATCTGTAGGTTGATATGTATACTATATAATGGGGAAACTTATGTAGTGAGAAAACGTATAACAGGTTGAGATTTTCTTTTATCAATTTATACTAACAGATGGAAACATACTTGTATACTTTTTTACAAACCTGTACTTAACCTAGTACCGTTATTACACGCCACTATTTAGCTAAAGTTTAATTCAAACTAAAACACACTTAAAACTACAGAAATCACATTTCCAGAAATTAACATTTATAGACGGACATGTATCCAATTCTTTGTGTGACCTGTATATAATTTTATCTATGTTCTATAAACATTTCTTAGTAAACTAAATACAGTTCAGCATAAATGTGCATAACTATGGCAAAAACCACTTTTAAGCAATTTACGCTCATTCCGTGTAACCATTACGAATTCTTTTGTGTAGCCCTGTATATGAATTATTGCATTTATACACACCATATACTATGCATAAATATAGTGAAACATAAAAGCGCTCAACATAATAAAAAATGCATTTCCAGAAATCATCGCTACTGTACAGTACTTCGGATACAATATAGTATCTCAAATATTTTGTGTGTCCCTATAAATGCTATGCACTCCGTATTATACATGAAGTGAGTTATATGAAAACCTCAGTGACGTATATCAATTTCATTATACATGAAATAATTTAACATACTTAAAATGTGCCGCTAAAAATTCCTTCCAACCCTATATTATTATGTAACGGAATTCTCTTGTATGGCCATGTAAATGAATAATAACTATTCTTTGTACCGCATATTCTACAGTATACATATTTTAGTGCCCTTGATAGATGCATATCAATGCTATTATGTTTGAAAGCATGTAATCTCATTAAAAATCATTTGAAACGATTTTTTCCCGTAATCTAATGGAAAATTTTTGACTGTCCCTGAAAATGAACTAAATATTCTACAAACTTCTTTTGAAATAGGGGACGTGATATGGTAGACCTCAATAACATTTAAAAATTTTAGGGCAATCCGAGTTTATTTACGGGAGTTAGAGCACAGACAGGCGGACAGATGGACAGACAAATCGAAGTCATAAACACTTTTATACTTTGTTGGAAAGTGTTAAAAATGAAAGGAAATTTTCCAGTTTCGTCCCCAAAAAGAAAGAATCCCATATTTTTTAGTTGTAAGCTCCTTTGCTTGTAAATAAAGTTGAAGAAGATTTTCTTTGCCTGATATAATCTTCTAAATTATAAAATAGTTAATTATAACTTGGTATAGCTATTGCCAGGTGTCATTAAAATACTTTTAAAATTGGCAGTTGAGGGTTGTTTAATACATTCCATTTTAGGAGCGTTTTATAGGGATAAAATCAGCTTTTTTTTTCTTCTGTAATTGAACACATTTCCATAACTATATTTGATAATATTCAAAATAATAATTATTTATTTCGGTAATCACAGGAAATTAATTAAAAATATTTTTGAAATGAGGAATAGAATTAAATATTTCACACAAAACTGAATTAAAAAATACATATTTAAGAAATTATGTGAAATATAATTAAAAAAATGTATTATACAGTTCGCAACAAATTATAAAGAACTACATAAATCTTTAATATCGATATTTTTTGCATTATAAGCGTATATTATAGATTTTGCTGAACATATTAGTGTTATCGTTTTCTGTGGTATTCTTAAGATATCCTGTTCAATCATTAGATGTGCTTTATAAAGCGTACGCTTAAAAATATTGTACATCATGGCTATGAAAAATGAATGACTTTGTTAAATTGTGAATGTGAGATAATAAAGTGTTAACAATCATTAAATTTGTCAATATCCAGATAAAAAGGTTTTTTTTTTTTTTACTTTTTTTTTCCTTTTACTTGTAATCATTTTTTTTTTTGAAAGAATTAACTTAAATTCTGTAAACATATAATGTACATATTTTTAAATTAAAATCTCTGTTGATAATATACTTTTTGATTTCGTGTTTCAAACCTAGTTACGAGAAAACCAAACCTCTCTGGAATTTGGATGATTTGATCAGTTTAGATACGTATACTATAAAACAAAATTTGCAATTTTTCCTGCACTTTCTATTGTAATTTTTGAAGCATCATCGTTGTGAAATCAAATTCAAGCAACAAGTGAGTGAAAACCGAATTCTTCCGGTTACGTGCACCACGCAGCATATAGCAAAGAGTCGTTATACAGATTTGAGAAATTTAACAGCATTCAGAGTAATTTAATGAAATTAATTTACATCATTTTGTTTTTAAGCAGTTTTAAAATTTTACAGCAACTGTGTTGGCAACCAGAGTGCCGCATATTTTCGTTATAAAATACTTTTTTTTTTTTTTTTTTTTTTTTTTTTTTTTGTACAGTGTATGATAAAAAGTTTTTTTTTTTTAATCATTTATTGCTTTTTCATATTTTTCAGGCTGTAAAAATTTAGAATTCACTATTAAGCTTTTTTAAGAGACTTTCAGTTGCTAGTGTATGTGAACCAAAAATTACGAGCACTTTAGTGAAAAGTGACCCAAACATCTCTAGTATCGCTATTTGTTCTTAAAATATTACCCCTCTGCAAAATATGGTAATTGAAAGTTATGATTGAATGAATTATAGTGCAACATTACTCTATTCGACAATTTTTCATTTATTGCTTTTTCATATTTCTTAGGCTGTAAAAATTTAGAATTCACTGTTAAGCTTTTTTAAGAGGCTGTTTCAGTTGCTAGTGTATGTGAAATAAAATTTACGAGCACTTTAGTGAAAAGTGAGTCAAACATCGCTATTTGTTCTTAAAATATTAATCCTCTGCAAAATATGGTAACTGAACGTTATGATTGAATGAATATAGCATAAGATTATTTTATTGGACAATGGTTTTAATTTAAATTTTTTGACATGTGGAATCGATAGTTTTTCCGTGATTCGTACATAATTATTTAGAAGGGGTGAATTTTTTTTTCATACATGAACTGTATATAAAGACAAAACATTTCATAATATAGTAAATATAAAAATTGTAACATTTGTAACACTAATTGTGACATCTCAAGTTTTTAAAAGTAATGTAACTAGTAAAAGGAGAGGAAGATGGGGGTAAATTATTTGTTGAAAATTGAAAGTTGCCATCGTTTTTAAGTAACCAAAGACTGAATGTGTTTTACTGAGAACCTAAATTAACTAAAGTGTATTTTAAAACATATTGCACTCATATAAGGTATAAACAAGAGGTAGTAAGAACTTTCCAGAGAAAGTACCCCTTAAAAAAATGGTAAAAAAATTTACAATAAATTTAATGAAATTTAATAAGCATTATACAACAGGTGACACAAAAGTATGTGTGTGTGTGTGAATGTAGTCATAAATAACACCGTTTGGTGTTACGACTGGTATATACCATAAACCACATGTGTCAGTGAGCATAACAAAAACCAAAAATAATGCACACCTGTGTTCTGAGTGATTGGAAAATCGTGCATAAGAAAACTACCTTATCACGTGAATTACCTTGAATAGCCAAGGAAGGTACCGAATGAGAAAAAATAAATAAAAAGTAAAGTGTAGTCCTGTAAAGTTACCAAAAAAGAAACCCTTTTTTTATTTAAGTATTTAGCATAAAAAAATAACAAACGTGTGCTAGTATACAAATGAACATTAGAAGTGTATCACAGTGACGTCAAGTGAAAAAAATATAACACTGAACCAAAGAAATGTATCAATGAAGTAAAATGCCTAAGTGTTTTGAAAATAAGTTGTAAAAACAGTGACAATTAGTCCCTGATGCACGCAAAGAATTGACAAAGCTATGAACTCGTGAGAGGGTTTTTTCTATGAACTAACATAAACTATGAACTACTGTGTGTGTTAACTATGAACAAAAATTCTCTACATGCACCAAGCACCAAACAGCAAAATGTAACTGAAGAGAAAAAAAGTGTACTGTATCTAAAAAAAATCGTTACCAAACTGTTAAATTTAAATTTTTTTACTGTAAATTTCATAAGATATTGCTGCATTCGTTGAAAAAGTATGTGCTCAAAATGCCTGACTGTAAAATTGACAGGATCCATACCTTTAAGTTAAACAAACAAAAATAGGAGTGTTATAGCAAAAGATACACTGTCCCTTGAAAAATATGGAAAAAGAAATGTTGTTCACCAAAAAAAAAAAAAAAAAAAAAAAAAACTTCCTTAGAATCATGACACATGCGTGTGAAAAAAAAAAATTCTCACCCGACACCCAGATAGACTCAAATTCAGTAAATACATTTACGAGAAGAAAAATGAGAATAATGCAAAGGTTTTAGTTTTGCTGAATTTTCATGTATAGACCTTCTGTTTATTTATTAAAATTTAACACCTGGCAAAAATATTAAAAACATTTACCAAGAAATTGCATATGATTTAATATAGTGTAACCACATACCTTACTCGATCTGCCACCTTCAAGTAAGAAGTATCTAATGAAAATGTTAAAAAATGTTACATGTTAAAAGTAAACAGATTCGAAATGTGTGTGTAGTTTAACATGTCATGTGACGGATGACTCCTTGAAACCTTAAAATCTTTGTACATAGACAAAGTGATAGTGTCATTGATATGTTATGACATTATGCAAACACAGAAAATAAACAAAAACAACTTTGTTAAAATTTAAAAAAAAAAAAAAAAAAAAAAAAAAAAAACTGATAGAACATTTTAATATCGAAACCTGGTGTAAAGTTTAAAAGATAGAAAAGTATCAGGAAAAAAAAAAACTGTATGTGTGTGAAGGGAGGGGAAAAAGAAAACCCAAACTCATGAACTAAATTAAATAAAACACAGGAACAAGTGTGTACGCAAGCATACACAACGTGTAAGTAAACACATGAACAAATTGTATAATTCCACCTGAACTACTTGTAATTATGTCTCAATGAACTAACATTTTTATGCATTTTGCCAACAAAATATACGGATAGTATGTGTGTAATAACCCAAAACACTAACATACGAGGGAGTTTCAATTACATAATGAATGAGTTAATCACCAAAATGTAATGAATAAGGGTTAATAAAGGCAATCAACTCCGTGTAATGTGTGAAAAAAAACTCTGGTTAAACCCTAAACCAGCCACAATGAACTAAATGTGTTATACTCAATGAACTACTTGTGAGAAAAAAAAGAAATACTGTCGAATAGATCGATAGCAAAGTACAATGTGTAAAAAAGCAAATGAACAAAAATATGTAAGTCAACACATGATCTAGTGTAATGTATGTAGGGGAGATGGGGGCACATGTGAACACGGGGCACATGTGAACATCGCAGTTTTTCGATAGTTATTATAAGTTTTTTAATTTGAAAAAAATTACTAAAGATGATAGCACCTGTAGACATATGGTAAAAATTTTTTTTAAGCTCTATGACATTTTGTTTCTCCTCTGTAGCCAAAACACTGTTTTCAGATCTCAAAAGTAAAATCTTTGTTCCAAGTTAATCAGCGAATAACTTTATTTATTTATTCATTCATTTGAATTTGAGTGTTTTAACATATACTATGAATTCTAGTAAACATTTTTGATACAGCTCTTTTTCTTCTAAAATTGAGAAATGTTAATGATTTATCAATTTAACAAAAGCAGCAATGTGGGGCACTTGTGAACAGACTAGTTGGGGCAGATATGAACAGTTCATAAATGCCCCAATAATCATTCTGTGATTCTGTTTCTTTCAGTTAACTTAATGAGAAATAATGTAAATTCCATTATCTACAATTTTCCTGAAATAGAAGATATTTTCCTCACACAAAGTTTATTTAGTATTGAAACTTCCACAAACACATCTTTCAGCAAATACACAAAGAGCAACAAGCTCGTTTACGTTCAATTGTACTTTAAATAAATTTAATGTTTTCTAAAATGCAATAAGTGTTATATATTATTTTACTAAACGGTTTACAACAATATTTTTTATGCATTGTTAATACAAAAATATTAACTTGAACAACTTTGCAAATTTTTCTGTTACATTTGTTCTAACCTTGCAATGATGGCTTACTTCCATCTCTAAAACAGTTATGTATATGATGCTTTGAATGGAGTTATCCATTCAAAATACCATATCCATAAATACCAGTAAACTGATAACTACCGTAAAATCCCGATTGTAACCCTCCCCCCTCTTTCAAAAGCAAAAGAAGTTGGGGGGGGGGGGTTATAGTCGAGATTTTTTTAATCATTAAAAACCCTTCTTTATCTATAATTTACAAGTAAATAAGGCAAATACAGGAGTGAGAATCTTTCGTATTTCGGCAGATTTCCGATAAATAGTATGTAAATGGCCCCTCCCCAAAATTTCCCCCAAATAAAAACCCTTAAGCAAAATTTAAAAGTTTTAATTTCTTTTTTAAATTGCTTCTTTATTTTTTTTTTATTTTAGTGCAACAATATTTAATGAATCATCTAAGCCTCTCCCCTCCAAATCTACTTATTTTCAGTTTATAATCTTTTGCTTAAACATCACCCAGAAACTAGAGAAATATATATATATATATATTTTTTTTTATGGTGAATTTAAAAGGTAATATCACTAATGATTACGATGACAAATGAATAACAGAATAAAAAGCATGTTAAAGGATATTTTTTCCTTGCGTTCACATGTGCCCCACGTGTGTTCACAACTACCCCGCTGATGGGGCACATGTGAACAAATTTTTGAATTTATAAAACTATTAAAAAATGTAATAAAAACTATACAGGTGATTTTTAAAAAATTACCATGTGTAAAAGAAAGTTCTGTTTACTATATTAAGTAGTTTTTGTTTATAGAAATTAACCCAGTTATGAGGAAAAGCTATATTTATGCGAACTGTTCACATGTGCCCCCATCTCCCCTATATGAATGGACAAAATTGTATTCTAAATGAGCAAAATTTGTGTAACACAAACAAAATACCCAACACATGAACTACTTGTATAGAAAAAAAAGGAAAAATTTGCATAAATGGTTAACTAAAGGTTAAAAAGGGGTTAACTAAGGGTTATCCGTCACAAGACACCTGTGAGACTATAACTCAATAATTAAAAATTTAAAATGTGAGAAAAATGCCAAAGAATTAGTTTAATGACTATATGTGAATAGCCTTTAAAAAAATAAATAAATAAATAAAGTGTACATAACAGCTCACATTATGCCTTTGAATAAATTTTATAAAAACAACATTTTCAACTATATCAAATATCATGTCAGTTATAATAAAACACCTTATGTTATAAATAAAATAGCGACGAGTCACCAGCCCAGCGTAAACAAACAAAATTAACAAATGTGAAAAAAATATCAGCTAGAAATTAACTCATGCATGTAACTTTAAGATGCATGTGCAAATATTGTATTGAATTACATTATGTAAAAAAACATTCAGTAACATTCCGAAAAATAAAAAAATGACAAGGCAATAAAAATACGCAAAACTTTAAAATAGTGTAAAACTATGTATTTGTGAAAATGTACACTAATGTGAGAAAGTATGTAAAAAATGTACAAGCACACAGAATCATGACCATGTTTAACCAAGGTGAGTGTGAAATGACTAATATAACTGAAATGACTAATATATCTCTTACATCTGGACCAACGGATAAAAATGTAGAAGTAATTTGTCTGACTAATTTCTGCATATCATCAAAACTTAAGCAGAAGGATGAAAGTTGGAATCCAGTTGCTATGCGAAAAGATGAATTTATTTCTTTTCTTTTAAATGCAGTAGGCTGCGGTTAAAATATTAAAGAGACTGAGAATTGAATGCTAAATTTATGAAGGGAAAAGAGTGCTAAAAACAGATTGAATCCGAATGCAGACAGATAATTAAATTTAAGAATTTTAAAAAATGTAATTTTAAAGGGGGGAAAGAGAAAAGGTATTAATATTAATATGTGAAGGTAGGCACCTTCACAATTCCCAAAAAAGTCATTTGGAGAAAAATGACTTAAATGTTTCGAAAATGCCGCTTCTGCTATTGTGCGGGAATTATTCTAAAAGCTATAACATATGTTCTAATGAGAATTTAAAGGAAATAATTATATCAAAATGTTCAGAAAAAATAGAAATTTAGCATATATATATATAAAAAATTGAAGTTTTAAAAGAGTTATGAGAGTCCTTGAATCAGTCTGTTTTTATTAACAATTTGACGTTTATTACTTTTATACTGTTACTGGTCATTGCATTACATACATCTATCATTAAATGTTGTTAACTAGGCTTTAAGAGCCGATGGTACATAGAGTACGCCACACCTGTCATTATGTATGTCCAAACCGTCCATATCTTTAAGGATTAATATCTAGGCTAATTACTGTCGATTTTTTTTCGAAAATCATGATCAAAAATGTTTTTATACTGCTGCTACGATAGTTACCTCCAGCGCTGCTCAACAATTTTGCTGAATGCCCGTAAATCGAAATTTGGGTGTAACGGAAAAATGCGATTTTCTCAAAAACTAAATGTCCTAGGGTAATCTAGATGACCTAGGGTTATAATTTTCCTGCAAGATTTAAATTAACGTCTTCTACCTCTATTTTTTTTCATAATTTTAGTTTTAGTAGATTCGGAATAAGATTGGAGGGGAACATATTTTTGCGCTACATTTTCAAAATAATTTTGAAAATGTAATACCTAAAATTAAAAGAAATGTACTTTTGAATTTAGCGTTACGAAAGCTTTCACACAATATCCCGCACGATATACAAAGAAAATATTTTTTTTCAAGCAACTTAATTTGCCCCACCACATTTTTACTAAATATATTGAAAATATTTAATTATCTGAAAATATGTGGGTCAACATTCTTTATTACTTCCCCCAATTTGAACTTTCCACGTTCCATAGTTTACCAGTAAAATGGTTGTGACAGGTAGACAGACAAATAGACAGACACAAGAGTGATCTTATAACGGTTCCGTTTTAACTTTTTAAGTACGGAACCCTAAAAAACATCAGTTTCAAATGACATATTTAAGCACATTCTAAATAATTGACTGATTGCGTAATAAATTTATCCGCTCATGCAAATATCTACTCTTTCTGACATGGTCTTGATAAATGTAAACAGTATATCTATCCAAGGAATGGTTTAATTGACGTTCATATATAGAAATACAGAATTTATAACAATAATCTTGCAACTTTGTTTAGAATAAGATTTGTTATTTATTTTAAAAAATCGCAATTGTAAATAAAGCATGTTTACAAAAAACGCCTACATTGAAATTTCTTTCAGTTCGAAGTTCGAAATTCCAGTGGTGGTTTGGTTCCCGAGTTAAAATACATTCTCTCGAGTTTGCATTTTTCGAAAACGTTGACCTCCAATAGTAAATCTTTTAAAATAGTAAGTATAAAATATTTATTCAGAGTCTTCGCACAATATATGATATGCAATCCTATAAAAAATTAGGAAGAAAGTTTATTGGAAAACTATTTTATTATACTAATCTAACGTAAAAATATCGATTAGAAATACTATAATTATCCTTATTTAAAAAAAAAAAATATATATATATATATAGCTCTAATAAAAGTGAATGATTATGAAAATTATTATGAAAAGAGGGTGCAAAACAACAATAAAAATCCATGAAAATTTATAACGAAAAAACAACAAACAAACCACTCCCTGCTCTTCAGAAAGTGGGAGGAGTGAAAAAAGCAGGTATCAAAAACAGAAATTGGATCCTCACGGGTTTCGCAAGATATGGCCAACCCACATACTCCAAAAGTATAACAATAGATTTAAACTTTCAAAAACACAACATAACAAAGCTATTTTATAAAATAATTTTTAACGAATCAAAACTGCTTTAAAAACAAATATAACCAACCAATTCAAAATCCAAGAAAATCGATTTAGCTTATAAAACGTAAATAAAAATTAATAAAAATTTTAATATGACTAAATCATTAAGCAATTAGAAGTATTGAACATGTGAGAAGGCCATATCCCCACCTTTACCCATGAAGACCTGAAAAAAACTTGCTACCTTTAAAACAATCACTACGCTCCACTTCTTTCCATCAGCAGGAGTTGCAAGCAAGGCCATAATCCAAGTTAGACCAGCGTCCTAAAGACTTGTCTTTCCATTATCCTCATAATCATTAATTTTCTTTCCAAGTCACCGCAGTTTCTACTTGAAGCACATCAACATGCAGACGTTCTTAAAGACTTTAATCCACACCCTTCATATATTCAAGCAGCTACCTTGGCATCCATTACGGTGTTTGGCCGCTTAGCTGTTGCCACTTTAGAAAACTCTTCTCAAGTTGATTTACATAATGAAAAATAAACTGGTATGGAAATAAATTATTATAAAAAAGATTAGCAGTAAATTTAAAAATCTGTGAACTCAAAAATTCTCTATTACTACAAATTCTATAAAATCTATTAATTTGTCCCACAATAATGTTATTAAAAACCCTCTTACTTAAATTTGAATACCAGTGTGGCATCGATTGAGTATTAAAATTAAAAAAATCCCGTTTATCAAAAAGCTTAATTAGTATATTGCTATCTTTAATTAAAATGTCTAAATCCAAAAAATTAACATGTAAATTATCAACAGAAGCCTTATTTAATTTTAAACATGGAGGATAGATATCGTTAATCGATACCAAAAGTTTGTCATCGAATATTATTAAATCATCGATATACCTTAAAACTGAATAACTCTTATTACTGTTTAAAACATAATTAAATTCATAATAAAAAAGAAACAGATTTGCAGCAGAACTCGAGAAATTAGTTCCCACACCGATACCACATACCTGGTAGAAAAATGAGCTATTGAATGTAATGAAATTATTAAGAAAACAGAAATTACATAAACTCAAGAAAAAATCTCTTCTAATTCCAAGCTCCTCCTCAATACAAAACATATCAAAAATATTTTTTAGTGTATCATAAAGTAAATCTATAGGTATATTAGAAAAAAGGTTTTCAAAATCATGGGTATACAAATTTGTGGGCGTTATGGGCGTTTTTTTTAATTTTATTTAAAACCTCATTACTATTATCTATACACCAAAAATAGCTAGTATTTCTATATTTAAACTTCAAAAAACCATAAATGCGCTTCAAAAACTCCTGTAACTTAACATTTAAACTTTTACCTATACCTCTTGAATTACAACATATAAATCTGAATTTAATAGGTGTCTTGTGAAATTTTGGGGTCATAAACAGAAATGGAAAAGTATGATGATTTTAATAGAAAAATTATATGAATACATCTTTCTAGCCTTCTTGGTGTATGCATTAAATTTGTTTACAACAACCTTGTGACTTAATTTACATTCTTTATAAAATTTACTATTATTTAACTCATTTTTAACTTTGTCAATTTAAAAAAGCTTTCAAATAATTGCATAATTTGAAGCCGCTTTGTCCACAGGTACTATTACAAAATTGTTATGTAAAAATTGAATATAATTTATATCTTCTTTATTGAGACTATGATAAACATAATCCTTACTGTTCAAATAATTATTAACAAAAAACTCAAATTCCTTTAATATATGCCACTCCCATTCAAAAAAAGCTTCAAAGGGGGTGTTAAATCTGTAACATAATTGCATAATGAATTTTTTCAAATCCCTTTTAAAAATCTGAATAGCCGTTTTCTTGCTAATTGTTTTATTTAATCTAAACTTAGTACCTAATCCCATCATAAAATGTAAATTTTTGTTCTGTATAATATCTAAATTTCCAGTAATAACATGTTTATGGAAATCATCAATAAAATCTAAGAAATCTGTGTCACATTTACATGTTTCAGGAATTTCATCAGAAAAAGCAAGAGATCTATAATTGAACAATTTTTTACAAAGAGGAATGTTATATTTATAAGCAACAGCTATATCAATATCTCTAAGAGGGAAAAAAGTGTCATAATATCTGAAAAAATCTTTAATTTAAAATTGTCGAAAGACTTCTGTTGAAAATTCAAAGTAAAGAAAACCCTGTCAGTTTTGGAATCCAAAAAATTCTTTAATCTAAAATTAATAAAGTCACAAAGCAGGTCCCTAAAATGCAAATTAGAAAATTTATAAATTTTACTAGCTTTCCTAATTTTGTTTAAAATTTTAAGCTTAAGTGTGAATACCGCTTTTTTTACATTTTTAATACTGAAATTTACTACAAAATCTTTTTCAACATTACAGATCCAATCCTCTGGCACTAAATTATCCAATTTAATTTATTGGATAACATATGTGATCCCCTGGTATCTCTTTTAATTTTCAAATTACTAAACAAATTTAAAAAACTATAAACATTATCAATACTTTTTATATTGTAAGAATTTAATACTGTATTTAGGCCATAAGGATATAATGTCCTGTGTTTCAAAATGAAGTCATTTTCTATTTTCAAACGCTCATTCTGATTCTCAACATGTGCCAAAATTTCAATCAAAATGTTATCAAAAGTATGCAACTTAAAATGCATAATTTCAAAAGATGGATATTGTAAATCATCATTGTAAACATTTGATCTGTGATTGTTAATTCTAATATTAAGAGAACCAGAAGTCTCACCAACATACGCCTGCGAACAAATCATACATGTAATTTTATAAACAACATTATTAAACTTGCAAAATGTACAATAACCTGATGGTATATCAACAGCCTCGGCACGACTCACCAATCATGTTTTACAACGTTTATCTTTTCATTTAATATATTTCATAATTTCAATGAGGAATTTATACAAAATTCCAAAAAATTTTTTTTTATATTATAACTTTTTGTAGGCACTTACACCTAATTGCATAACAAACTACACCCAATTCAACATATGACATGAAATGACTAGTTGAATACACAGCAAAAGAAGCGCAAAGCAGCTTATCAAATTGCCAAAGTATATAATGCTTTCAAAATTTTTTTTAAAAAACAAATAACCCAGTGCATCAGGCGCAACGCAGCTTCTTATATGCACTAAGTGAATATAGCTCTAATAAAAGTGAATGATTATGAAAATTATTATGAAAAGAGGGTGCAAAACAACAATAAAAATCCATGAAAATTTATAACGAAAAAACAACAAACAAACCACTCCCTGCTCTTCAGAAAGTGGGAGGAGTGAAAAAAGCAGGTATCAAAAACAGAAATTGGATCCTCACGGGTTTCGCAAGATATGGCCAACCCACATACTCCAAAAGTATCACAATAGATTTAAACTTTCAAAAACACAACATAACAAAGCTATTTTATAAAATAATTTTTAACGAATCAAAACTGCTTTAAAAACAACCAACCAATTCAAAATCCAAGAAAATCGATTTAGCTTATAAAACGTAAATAAAAATTAATAAAAATTTTAATATGACTAAATCCTTAAGCAATTAGAAGTATTGAACATGTGAGAAGGCCATATCCCCACCTTTATTTGTTTTAAAAAAATTTTTTTGAAAGCATTATATATATATATATATATATATATATATATTCACATTTTTTACGCATTTTAAGTGTTGAATATATTTTTAAATCTCTTTGCAAAAGCCATATGTCATGAAAACCATAATATATATATATATATATATATATATATATATATATATATATATATATATGTATATATATATACAGAGTGTTTCACTACCAGACCGACAAACTTTGAGGGGTGATAGTAGACATGAAGACAGACATTATTAAATAGGAAACCATGGGGCGCAAACGTCTTCTGTAGGAGCTAGGGGCCATTAAAGTTTAAGGTCCAAAGCTTCAAACGATGATAAAAAACGGAAAAAAGGGTCGATTCGTTTGCGGTTTTCGATAAAATCCTTCTTTATATCACGATTTTCTGTAAAAAATTATGGAAAGGTTACGTTCAAAAATTGTCGATAGAGGGCGCATTGGAATTCAGTGTAACGAAAAACTACTTTTTACAGTTTTTTTTGTATGGGGTTAAAGTTATTCTAAAGTTTAGACTTTATCTTAAATCGTAAGCCCAAAATCCAAAACATTGGGATCGGGTAACTAGCGAAAATTGCACTGTGAACAGAGGGGTAGAATTTTAAATGCTCATAAACATTGAAGAAACTAATCTATTTTGTTGCGGTTGGTGTGTAGGTCATTCCCTTGGTAATTATTTTATTCAAAATGACGTACAGCTTTGGTGTCCTCATTTTTTGATAGAGGGCGCTTCCGACACATCTCCGAATTTTCAATGACATTACTCCTGGTTGTTTTACTACCAGACCAACATACTTCCAGAAAGTGTTAGGGATGTAAAGGCGACTCGGAATCACATAGGAATGTAACGTTGGAAATGTCTTTTTTGCGAGTTATGGTTAAAAGAAACATAGAAGAAAAGCAACAGAAAGAAGCACAGAAACAGCAACACGTTAATGTGACAGAAAGCAGTTTATTTAAAGGTTTTCTAAAAAAGGTGTTCGAAATTACGAACAGAAGTAGTCCAGAAAGCTTGACAGCGGCGTTGCATGGAATTCCTCAATCTCTGGAAGACTCCTGGCATCTCTGTTAGCTTTCTGGAAACTACTGAAATACGAGCCGCGAGGTCTTCGCAGCGCCGTCTACCGTCGCTTTCAAGATAGACGGACTAATTCTGGTGGTAATTTCGAACACCTTTTGTTGTAAAACATTTAAATAAACTGTTTTCTGCCACATTAACGTGTTGCTGTTTTTCTACTTCTTTCTGTTGCTTTTTTCTCTGCTTCTTTAAACCATAACTCGCAAAAAGGCATTTCCAACGTTACATTCCTTTGCAACGTTACGTCCGTTACGTTACATCCATTTTACAAACTTTGTCCGTTAGCGTCTTATTCTTAAAAGTTATTCCTATGCCAAATTAAAAATTACTAGGCTGAAAGTTTTTGAAAAATAGTGTTAAAAATAAAAATATAGAACATTTTCCTCTCCGTTTAACATTTTGTAATTGTTTTTCTTTTCTTTTACTTTTGTTTCGGAAATTACATCTTAATAGAAACCTGTATGTACAATTTGAAATTTCAATCCCAAAAAGTTTCCATTTAATAACCATCATAAGACATTTTCCAATAATTTCATCTTATTAAATCTCGAATACTTAAAAAAAACTTTCTTAGCAAGCATTTACGTTTTAAATGTATCCACTGTATCAAATTTCATTTTTAGCTTGAAATGCATTCAAAGTGGAGTATTTGAGACAAATTCCTGACCAAAATTAATTTTCGTGCTTCTAACCATTTCAAGGGCAGTAGTATGTTTAAGAAATCCCTTAATTTTAATTCGCAAACGGCAAAATGGCAACAGAATTTTGCTAAAATCTTTTCCATTTAATATGAATGTGAATTATAGACTTTTTCTGATTTCCTAATAAATTTGTTCTTAATTTTACTATAAGTAAACTATTAATTATTTATTTAAACCAATGATTATAATATGTATATATATATACAGGGTGTTTCACTGGGAGACGGACAAACTTTGAGGGGTGATAGTAGACATGAAGACAGACATTATTAAATAGGAAACCATGGGGCGCAAACGTCTTCTTTAGGAGCTATGGGCCATTAATGTTTAAAGTCTAAAACTTCAAACGATGATAAAAAACGGAAAAAAGGGTAGATTCGTTTGCGGTTTTCGATAAAATCATTCTTTATATCACGATTTTCTTTAAAAAATTATGTAAAGGTTACGTTCAAAAATTGTCGATAGAGGGCGCATTAGACTTCAGAGTAACGAAAAACTACTTTTTACCGTTATCTTTTGTATGGGGTTAAAGTTATTCTAAAGTTTTGACTTTAACTTAAATTGTAAGCCCAAAATCGAAAACATTGGGATCGGGTAACTAGCGAAAATTGAACTGTGAACAGAGGGGTGGAATTTTAAACGCTCATAAACATTGAAGAAACCAAACTGTTTTGTTGCGGTTTGCGTGTAGGTCATTTCCTTGGTAATTATTTTATTCAAAATGACGTATAGCTTTGATGACCTAATTTTTTGATAGAGTGCGCTTCCGGCACATCTCCGAAATTTCAATGACATTACTCCTGGTTGTTTTACTACCAGACCAACATACTTCCAGGAAGTGTTAGGGATGCAAAGGCGACTCGGAATCACATAAGAATGTAACGTTGGATATGTCTTTTTTGCGAGTTATGGTTAAAAGAAACATAGAAAAAAAGCAACATAAAGAAGCACAGAAACAGCAACACGATAATGTGACAGAAAACAGTTTATTTAAAGGTTTTTCTAAAAAAGGTGTTCGAAATTACGAACAGAAGTAGTCCAGTAAGCTTGACAGCGGCGTCGCATGGAATTCCTCACGCTCTGGAAGATTCCTGGCATCTCTGATAGCTTTCTGGAAGCTATAGAAATACGAGCCGCGAGGTCTTCGCAGCGCCGTCTACCATCGCTTTCAAGATGGCCGGACTAATTCTGGTGGTATTTTCGAACACCTTTTGTAGTAAAACCTTTAAATAAACTGTTTTCTGCCACATTAACGTGTTGCTGTTTCTCTACTTCTTTCTGTTGCTTTTTTCTCTGCTTCTTTTAACCATAACTCGCAAAAAAAAATGCATTTCCAACGTTACATTCCTATGTGATTCCGAGTCGTCTTTGCATCCCTAACACTTCCTGTAAGTATGTTGGTCTGGTAGTAAAACAACCAGGAGTAATGTCATTGAAATTTCGGAGATATGCCGGAAGCGCGCTCTATCAAAAAATTAGGTCATCAAAGCTGTACGTCATTTTGAATAAAATAATTACCAAGGGAATGTCCTACACGCAAAACGCAACAAAACAGATTAATTTCTTCAATGTTTATGAGCGTTTAAAATTCCATCCCTCTGTTCACAGTTCAATTTTCGCTAGTTACCCGATCCCAATGTTTTCGATTTTGGGCTTTCAATTTAAGTTAAAGTCAAAACTTTAGAATAACTTTAACCCCATACAAAAAATAACGGTAAAAAGTAAATTTTCGTTACTCTGAAGTCTAATGCGCCCTCTATCGACAATTTTTGAACGCAACCTTTACATAATTTTTTAAAGAAAATCGTGATATAAAGAATGATTTTCTCGAACACCGCAAACGAATCTACCCTTTTTTCCGTTTTTTATCATCGTTTGAAGTTTTAGACTTTAAACATTAATGGCCCCCAGCTCCTAAAGAAGATGTTTGCGCCCCATGGTTTCCTGTTTAATAATATCTGTCTTCATGTCTACTATCACCCCTCAAAGTTTGTCGGTCTGGTAGTGAAACACCCTGTATATATATATATATATATATATATATATATGCACACACATATATATAGGGGAGACTAGGCAGGGTTGACCCACTTTTTACAAAATGATTTTTTAATTTTTTAAATATTGAAAGTAGAATGAAGTTTTATATATCATTTTATTCGTTATATAATCAGTTATCAAAATAAAATTTCTACATAAGTGTAATATATAAGAAATTTGAAAAATGATCCATTTTGACGATGCGAAAATAATGGGCCAAAGCTCCGGAGGTTTGACCCAGTTTGTTTTATATTGAAATATTTGCGAAGGGAAATAAAATCTGTTTAAAAAAGGCAATATAGCTTTATGCTACATGCTTTTATTATTATTACAAAGAAACATTTTTGAAAATATAATGCTTAAACAAACCTGTTTAGACGCAATCGCAAGTCAGAGGAGAAAAATTTTGTTTTAAACAGATTTTCGTCTGAGCAGGTGTAATTGTACAGCATTGAAAATAAAATTTTAACATTTAAGTCAGTTAGAGACAGGTTCCGTTTTCATATCATGTATTATTATGCCCAGAAATTATAGCCACTGTTCCGCTTTTTTTTGTCTCATTTTCCTACTTTTTGCGACACTCGACCTGACAACTGTAATTGTCACTTACTTTGGCTTCATCTTACTGTATTCATGCTGGTGAAATTTGTCTACATATCTTCCAAAAGTTTTTCGGTCAATGCTATGTTCTTTTGCAGTCGCATGATCATTATCTTCTTTATCACCACTCTGAGTGGCAAAGTACTTTCAGTACTCAAATGTTGAAATAAATGACTGGCACCGGAATTTACGAACAAATTTATTTGGAAATAAGAAAAAGGGTATATTTCACATACATATTAAATGGAAAAGGTTTTATCAAAATTCTGGTGCCATTGTGGCGTTTGGGAATAAAAATTATGTGGTTTCATAAGCATACAGCCTCCCCTGATAGGTTTAAATCTGCTGATTTCATACTTTCTAGTCCTTTCTACTCTTTAACACAGTTTCTATTTACCTATTGCACTAATATTTAAATGGAAAAAGTTCCTAGCAACTTTCCCATATATATATTTTTTTTTCAGTGAATACTATAGCAATTTTTCACATCTTCCTTTAATCTAAACATTTTTTTCCATCATCCTATTTTACCGTGGCTTTACAGGATAAATTTACATTCTTTTTTATATATAACCATTAAACTTTCATTTTTCATCATGTGCAATAAAAAGATTTCATCTAGTCAACACTCCCTCACAGTGACTGGGTCAAGCCTCCCCACATAGCCCTTTTCTAAAGAATAGCACGTTGTTATGTTAAGCCTTACTTACTGTACAATCTTTATACCTGGAATGAAAATTCGATATTTTTGCATTACTTAAAACATACTAACTTAAATTTCTATGATATATTTTATTAGAAAAAAGCTTACAAAATATATCTGAAAAACAGAGCTTTTAGGTTGAAAACACCTCACAATTGATTTTTCCACACCTATTTCGATTATCTGTTGTTTGAGCATTCCAGTAGCTTTGGTTGACACCTATAAATAAAACTCTGAAATTCTTTTAAATATGAAAACTGATGGGTGGGTGAAGCCTCCCGTATGGTCAACCCTTCTTAGTTCCTTTAAATATATATGTATGTAGGGGAAGACGGGGTACAATGAAACAAAATTTACTAATTTTTTTCCTATCCACAATTTTGCATGCACAAAAATATAATTAATGCATATTTTTAACCTTGTATCAACCCATCTAAATAAATTTTTATTAGGTTCTAAACAATATCTTTATGCTTGAAAAATAACAAAAAATAAATGTCTTACAGTGTTTCATTATACCCCGTATGCCGGAGTACAAAGAAACACATACTGGGGTACAAGAAACACTCCAAATTATGGAAGCAATTTTCACCCAGTGTAGTTTATTTTATGAAAAAAGAGATAAATACAAAAACAAAACTTTATTAATAAGAAACTTGATAAAAATATTATAGTCTAAGATGAAAAATAAGAAAATTCTATTATTTTAAGAAATACCTTTCATTTTATATTAAATTGGTTCAAGTCAGTTTCAAAAATTATCATTTTTGCTTATATTTCAGTTGCTCCTGGAGGAATATGGGGTGGTAGTTTCAACACAATGAGTTTTTTTTTTTTTTAATGTAAGTTTCTAAAAAGAAAAAACTAGGTTGGAGTCTTTTTATATCAAGTACTTCACATTTGACTTCATTTAAATGTATAATTTCTTCAACGGTATATATTTCCCTATGTTTCCATTTATACGAATACTGCTTGTGCCATACATGTTGTGTGTGAATATCTCATTCTTAGTACCTTGATGACCAGGTGGGCTAGAAAAAAAATTCTGGATCATCATGAGAGTCTGTAGCAGGCAGAGTTTGTTTTCAAAACAATCCCTTCTTAACTTTCTCTCTCTCTTTTTTTTTTTTAATTGCTTAACAAGGGCATTTTTTACTGACCTGGTTAGAACAAAACTCTTTTTTTCTGTTTTCCTACTCTTACTTCTAATATATTCTATTTACTACTTTTATTACTGTAATAAAACATGTTTCATTGTACCCCGCACTGAGATTACTAAATAAAAATTTATTTTCAAACTTCTGATATTTATTTTTATTGGTTTGGTTTTGGAGGTATGAAGACAACAACCCAAACATAACAATGTATAGAAAAAATAATTATTACATATAACAACAAGGAAAAGGAATCAAAATTACTTTTAGTAAAGAAAGTTACTTTCAATGGTGTAAAAGTAATAATCTTCGATTGCTACTGTTGTAGAAGTGTGAATGTATCCAAATCACATCAGGAATTGGAACATATAGTTGTATAACATATATATATATAAACTGCAACTATCTACAACTCTCTAATACTCTCTAATTTGATTGATTTTACACGTAATGTTTCATTGTACCCCGTCTTCCCCTATATAATATTTATAATGCTTTTAAAAGGTGTAATTAGAAAACAAACCCAATGCATCATTCGCAAAGCAGCTCTTATATGGACTAAGTAAATATAGTTTTATCTAATAAGTATGAGAATGAAATGTGATGAAATGAAATTTCATTTCATTTCATTTTGAGCTATTTAATGATTTGGGTGAATGTTTTTTTTTAAATATTAAATTCAGTTTTACAGACTTGGTTATGATTATTATTTGCCGGTTGTTTATGTTTTTACATCAGTGTGGTTTTGTTAAGTTATATTACATAATTTTTAAGTACTAAGTTGTTTAAATTTTTCTATTTGATTTTGTTACACTAATGGAGTATGGAGGTTGGCCATATCTTGCGAAACCTGTGTGAATTCAATTTTTTGTTTGGTACCTGCTTTTTCACTCCTCCTACCCTCTGACGAGCAAGGAGTTCTGCGTATTTATAGTTTTTTTTTTTTTTTTTTTTTTTTTTTTTGCAATTTTTCATTACTTTTATTAGTTTTATTGTTATGTTTTGCACTAACTTTTCATAATTTTCATGATTCTAATACTTTTTAGATAAAACTATATATATATATATATATATATGTGTGTGTGCGTGTGTATGCATTTAAATAAAATACATAAATACATACACACTATAAAATAAATATAAAACTTGTTATACATTTTTATATAAATTGTATATGTATATTTGCACACACACACACACATATATATGTATAAATAAAGAGAGAGAGAGCTGATTAAGGTTTAGATTTAAATAAATGGATAGAAATATATCCATGCATAAATGTACACGTTACTGTAAACAGTATGAAAATTTTTATATCGATTATCTAACTTTATTTATAAGAATATGTGTACGTACACATTCATGTACGTACCTGCATTTGTGTTTGTGTGTGAGAGAGTATGTAACCTACCAGTGGCACATAAAGCGATTATATCGCTATCCATATATCACTAACTTATTTGTTTGTAAATAATAAGTAATTTTTGCAAGTTATAACATCTAACAGTGATTTAATGTGTAAATATGAAACTAGCTATATAAGTACTAGAATAACTGTTATTACTTCTTGCTTTTAATAAAACATGCTAAAAACGCAAGAAGCAATTTCATCTAAAAAATCCATCATCAAGATAAACTTTATAACTTTCATAAAATATTCATGAAAATATTTTATTTTTGTGAAACTGCAACATATTTTACTTAGAAGTAATATCAGTAAAATCTTTCTAAATAGATGCACAAAACACGGTTGTTCTAAAAATGAAATTTGTGAAATTGCATCTCTTATTATATGGTAATGAGAAATATCGCTTTATAGCTCAGCAAATGGGGCAGTTATCTTGTGCGTTTTTCAAATTACCCATGCATTATATAATGAAAGCACTCAAGTTATTAGGCGCGTAAGATAAATATTGCAAATGTTCATAAGAAAAACTCATAAAGTTCTTTTTGGAGCTTTCAAATATGCATTTAAGATTTTATCATTTCAAAGAGATTTTTGATCAAATTTGTAATTGTTTTTCTTTAGAAATTTACAAAGAAAATATTTTAATTGACATGACAATTGTCATAATATGATAATTAATATGATGTATGGCTATATTTGACAAACATAGAGGAAACATTATATATGTAGTTTTGTATTGACTTGGATTATTTAATTTTGTTTTAAAAATTTTATTTGACATAAAAGGATACGAAAATACTATGTTATTTTTATATTATTATACTAGGGAGCTCTGCCCCCTGCGAGCTATAACCTTCAACCCCCGTCCAGGCTTCAATAACGCCAAACACACGGTAATGCGCCCTGTTTAAAAAATATTACCTGATTACGGAAGATTGAATGATATTATTATAGCTGTGGCTATCTTCTGTAATCGGGTTTCCATTCTTTTCCGTTTGAATGGGATATTTTTCGATTAGAAATGCCTCCTCCATCGCTGTTATAACAACTGAGGGCGGTTTTCAGGATTCGTAAGCAATATCATTTACACATTTGAAAATCATATTGTATGAAATGGTTACGTTAAAAATGTCATTATCTTTGTGACTTTTATAACTGCGTTATGGACAATATCCTTCTTTTAGTTTCGAGGTTAAAAAACTCCGTCTGCTTGGGAATAGCTTGCAGAACCACGGTATTAAAAAGCATTGTATTTCAAATTTTTAAGCTTATATTTTGTGTTTGATCGAGTTTTTGATCGAGTTTTATTTTCTAATCGCACTATATTTATACCATGTGACGTCACATTAAATTTCTTCGAAATGAAAATCGTTTTAATATATGACGCAATTTTCAAAAGTGTTTGCGATAATGATTACTTGAGTTTTTCAAATATAATCTAATATTCAACATTAAAAGTTTTACACGCGTAATAATGGACAGTATCCCTGCGACGTCACAATTGGTAAAATGATGATTTTTATAGCCACGAACCGAATGGAAGAATACATTCCATTCACTTTAATAATGACGATATTTAATATTTGGGAATTTCAGATATGATGTAATTATCCATTTAAATACGTTTCGCGTGTAATAATTTTTTTATTTTATTTTAATGTTTTCTTACATTTTTAATACTTATGTGTAAATATTTTGACGTATTTTTCCTTATTTTCTGCTTTTGCCATGATATTATTTAATTCTTATTTAAAATTTTATTTCTTAATTGAATAATTTCACTTTTCACGACAAAATAATTTGATTTTTATTTTTTTCAAATTTTCCTGAAAAACATAATTTAATCAGAATATTGTTTCACTATCAATTGAAATAAAAGATAATCTCAATTATCAAATTGAAATTTGCGAAAAGGAAGAAATCTAATAATCAATTTGAAATTTGCGAAAAGGAAGAAATCTAATAATCAATATAATTTTCTTCTTGTTGTCCCCCCCCCCCCAAAAAAAAAAAATGAAGTAATTTTGTTGCCATTACAAATTGTTACTACAAAAATGTAATTAAAATTAGAAAAAGAATAATATTTCAAAAACTGATTCAAATATAAAAAATCTTTTACCAGTTTTGAGATTTGCGGATGAATACGGATTTTTGGTATTAATTTTACCGCATAGTATTCCATATTTTAGGAGAAATAGTCGGGAAACATAATCAGTCGTTTAATCAGTCGTTTCATAAAATCATTTCATAAATTAGTTTCATTAGGATTTTATGTATATAGGGTAGATATATATTATTTATTACAGTATGCGAAGGTTTACTAATTTTTTCAATGTATCGAAAATAACATTAAGCAAAATGTACTCTGTAAATTTTACTTTCATGATTTGAATTGAATTTTAATTTTTTACTATAGACAAATGAAATAATATCCGTCCTCTCCGATTTAAAAATATCAAGATATACACTGTTATAATTTTTGAATTGCAATTATGTACGGAACTAATAATTAGTGTTATTGTCCAATGATTTCAGGCATTAGAATTAGCTCAAGAAACATTCTTAATTTGCAAAACGAGTTTTCTTAAATATAGAACTGGCTATGAAATCTGTACAAAAAGATCTAATTGCGGTGTACGTGGATTGATAGTCTGTGCTTGAATCAACTTACAAGGAGAGGGAGAAGCTTTGTAATCACATATTTTGAGTATTTTAGGTAGCTTTCTTTACAAAAACCTACCTATTGCAGCCGTTCGGAGGAAAGCGATTTCAAAAAATTTTGGTATATTTTCATCGATCATTACCCCCAGACCCCGAAACCACCCTTCGTTCAAAATTGATATATATATATATATATATATATCAATATATATATATATATATATATATATATATATATATGACCTATGTCACACTGTAACTCTCGTATTTATGAACCGATTTGGATGTAATTCGGTGTGTACATAGTACATACAAATGTCTCGACCGAGTTCGTTGGCCAGCTTCATCCGCCATTTTGTTTCAAAATGGCGGCCATTTAAAAATTTTTAAAAAATTTAAAATTTGAAATGTAGTACCAGAAAATTGAAAATGGAAAAATATTTTTTTTTTATGTATTTGACCTTTATACAAAGACTCCGTAGCAGTTTTTGTTTCGTCTATATCTTAAAAAATGGCTGAGTTATAGCATTTTGAATTTCTAGCGAAGCTGACATTTTGAAACGTCCTGAAGTTTGTCACGCGATAAAAGGCGTATTTATGAACCGATTTGGATGTAACTTCGTTTATACATAGTACAGACCAATGTGTCGAACGAGTTCGTTGGCTAGCTTCATCCGCCATCTGGTTTAAAAATGGCGGCCATTTAAAATTTTAAGAAAAATTTAAATTTGAAATGTGGTAGCAAAAAACTGAAAATTGAAAAAATATTTTTTTCTTATGTGTTTGACCTTGATAAAAAGATTCGGGAGCAGTTTTTGTTTCGTCTATATCTTAAAAAATGGCTGAGTTATAGCATTTTGAATTTCTAGCGTGGCTGACATTTTGAAACGTCCTGATATTTGCCACGTGATAACAGACGTATTTATGAACCGATTTGGATGTACCTTGGTGTGTACATTGTACATACAAATAACTCAACCGAGTTCGTTGACCAGCTTCATTCGCCATTTTGTTTCAAAATGGTGGCCATTTAAAAAAAAATTAAAAAAATTAAATTTAAAATGAGATACCAAAAAATTGGAAAATGAAAAAGATTTTTTTTGTATGTGTTTGACCTTAATACAAAGATTCCGGAACAGGTTTTGTTTCGTCTACATCTAAAAAAATGGCTGAGTTATAACATTTTGAATTTCTATTGTGGCTGACATTTTAAAACGACCTGATTTTTGTCACGCGATAACAGGCGTATTTGTGAACCGATTTGAATGTAACTTGGTCTGTACATAGTACATACCAATGTCTCGACCGAGTTCGTTGGACAGCTTCATTCGCCATCTTGTTTCAAAAGGGTTGCCATTTTTTAAAAAAAATGTAATTTAAAATTTAAAATGAGGTATTAAAAAATTGGAAAATGAAAAAGATTTTTTTTATGTGTTTGGCCTTGATACAAAGATTCTGGAGCAGTTTTTGTTTCTGAAAATTTGTTCTTTTGTTTATATCTTAAAAAGTGGTTGAATTATAGCACTTTGAATTTCTATCATGGCTAACACTTTGAAACGATCTTGTATTTGTCACGCGATACCACACGTATTCGCCTATTTCGATGGAAGAAGGCATGTGGATAGTATTCATCAATATCTCGACCAAGTTCGCTGGCCAGCTTCATCAGCCATCTTGTTTCAAAATGGCGGCCATTAAATTAAAAAAAAATTATATTTAAAGTGAGGTGCAAAAAAATTAGAAATTGAAAAAGGTTTCTTTCTTAAGTATTTGACCTTGATATAAGGATTCAGGAGCATTTTTTGTTTGTCTTTATCTTAAAAAATGGCTCAGATATAGCAGTTTCAATTTCTAAAGTGGGTGACATTTTGAAAAATCTGATTTTTTGCCTGCGACAGCACTCGTATATATCAACCGATTCCGATATGAGTGAGCATGTGCACAGCAATTACTAAGGTCTCGACCAAGTTCACTGGTTAGCCTCATCTACCATGTTGTCTTAAAATGGCAGGCACTTTAAGAAATCGCCGAATTTGGCAGCCAAATATAAGTGACTTTAAATAAAAGCAGCTTGGATAAAGCTGACTAATTTCGCGAAATTCTCATTCATAATGATTTAGTATTCATAAAAATTAGTATTGAATCTCCTACATTCGGTTTCCACTTAATTGAGCTTCGTGTGTTTGAATAATATAAGTTGGCTTTTTAAAAATAAGGAATATGAAAGCTACCTCTTCCTCCCGGCACTGGCCGAAAGGACTTTTTAAATATGTTGTAGAGTGGAAAACCATTAATCTCAGGTTCAACGGATTTTATATAACGATCCTTAGTTCTCGGAGAAATTGGGTGTCCAATATTATAACACAACTTAAATATTTACATTGTAACGTATCTACTGTGTTGGTCGTAGCTCCGTTTTGATAGCGTCTGCACGCGGGGCCGGGTTCGAGACCGGAATGCGCTACATTTGTTTTTCTTTTTTTTGTGTGTGTGTTTTTTAAACATAACTTTATTTATAATTTAATATTCTCATTGTTAATTAAAAAATATAATATTGTGTATTAATTACATTGTTAAGTATTTAATTTTGTATATGTAACTAAATCATTGTATAAAATTAGTAAACGGCTAGTTATTTTTTTCACTTTTAAAATGTACTTCATATATTCTTTATAGATGCAAAGATATTAAGAAATTGTGTCCATTCGTGATTTTAAAGAAACATTATTTATATTTTACCATAACAAAGGACGTCAATGCGATGATATGACTACTCTATTTTTAAAGATTAAGAAGCATAATAATATTAAAAAGTATAAAGTAATAATAATATTAAAAGTAAAAGAATTAAATTATAACTTTTTTTTTGTATATTAAACATTATTAAACTTGTAATACATATGCTTGAGCATTGAATTACTTTGCTTTCACATTTATCTTCTTTCTGAGTTTATTTTTATTTTATTTGAATTTCTTTTATTTTATCATAATTAGACGGTGCAACAACAGTTTTCGTAACGATTTTGGAGGTTTTACTAGTCAATATTGTCTCCATTTTTTAAAATAAAATCACTATACATTATAAAAAATGTTTAATAATGGTTTAAAAATCAAAAATACTAAATTAAAATTAAAATATGTTAACATTATAATTTATGTACAATATTAAAAATTTTAATTCAGATTATTAAATTTCAGTTACAAATATATTTATAAAACAAAAAATCAAGTATGGCGCGTAACGGTCTCCATCCCGAGCCAGCGGATTAAGTAGCAGACTTTATAACAATTCACTGACAACCAAAGCATTAATTGCGTTACACGTAAGTATTTAACCCTTCACTGCACCACGTGCCACATCTGGCACATACCTAAAAACACGGTAATTCTTCTTATGTGCCATGAATTTGACCAATATGATCGCTATTTCTGGTCAAGAAAAGTTCAAAGAGTGGAATAACACTTATTGTGTCCATGTCAGATGACTGCATTTCACAAAGAATTAGAATTTGTTCTTCGGAAACAAAAAAAAATCGATCAAGCTATTAAGGTAAGATTTACTTTCATTATTTTTACTGAATACTTAAAATATTAATATAAAAAAAGTTGCAGAATATTAAGCACATAAAATTTATTAATGTAAGCTCATTTAGTTGTAAAATATAGCAATACAACATTTAAAAACCCTCATTGTGTACACAGGGCACACGCCATAAAATATCAAATTTTAGCTGAAAATGTAAAATTTATTTTTTTTTAATTTTTTTCTTAAATTGACCCCTGAAACTACACTCCGTTCAAATGTTTATATATATATATATATATATATATACCAGCGGGCATCACCGAGCTAAGCTCGGTCAAAATTAGCCTTGTGTTCAATTCGATATTTCATTCTCACTGTATAATTCTTGCTGTTTAGGTAAAATTCTCATGATCCTAAGCCATAGAGGCTCCCTAAAGGAAAATTTTTGAACACACGACCAAACCAATGCTCTTCTCGAACCGAAAACGATAGAATACAAAATTTAGTCAAAATCGCTAAAGTCATGTTATAGATAAAATTAGCTTGACCCACAGTGACACAAAAATGACCCACAATTGACTTTTCCTCGAACATGTGACTTAGCCTAGTGGTCATCTCATGCCCGGAAACGGTATATTACACAATTTTGTCAAAATGCTTTGGACCTTTTTTTTAGATTCAATTAGCTTGATCCTGACCCCTTGTGACCCAAAATGACCACTGATAGAATTTTCTTGAACATGCGATCAAGCCCAATTGTATTATCGCTTTCGAAAACGACAGAATACAAAATTTCGTCAAAATCGTTAAGCCGTTTTTTAGATAAACTTTGCTTGACCCATACTGACCCAAAAATGGCCCACTAATTGGATTTTCCTTAATATGTGACTTAGACCGTTGGTCTTCTCGTAATCGAAAACGACAAAATACAAAATTTAGTCAAAATCGTTAGAACCATTTTTTAGATAAAATTGGCTTGACCAATAGTGACCCAAAAATGACCCACAAATCGAAATGTCTCGAACATGTGACCTAGCCCAATAGTTTTCGCGTGCCGAAAAACGGTTGGATGTAAAATTTAGTCAAAACGATTGAGCCGTTTTTTAGATACAATTAGATTGAGCTTGACCCATTATGACCCAAAATGACCCACTAATAAAATTTTCTAGAACACGTGACCTAGCTCAATGGTATCTTCATGCCCGAAAATGGTAAAATACAGAATTTCGTCAAAATCGTTCGAGCCGTTTTCTAAAACTTTGCTTGACCCACAGTGACCCAAAAATGACCCACTAATCGAATTTTATCGAATATGTGACCTAGCCCATTGGTCTTTTCGTAATACAAAGCGAGAGATTACAAAATTTAGTCAAAATCGTTAGAGCCATTTTTTAGATAAAATTGACTTGACCCATAGGGACCCAAAAATGACCCACTAATCGAAATTTCTCGAACATGTGACCTAGCCCAATAGTTTTCTCGTGCCAAAAAACGGTTGGATATAAAATTTAGTCAAAATCGATTCAGCCGTTTTTTAGATATAATTAGCTTGACATTAACCTATTATGATCCAAAATGACCCACTAAACGTATTTTCTCGAACACGTGACCTAGCCAAATGGTATTTTCGTGCCCGAAAATGGTAAAATACAAAATTTCGTCAAAATCGTTCGAGCCGTTTTCTAAAACTTTGCTTCACCCACAGTGACCCCAAAATGACCCACTAATCGAAATTTCTCGAAAGTGTGACCTAGCCCAATAGTTTTCTCGTGCCGAAAAACGGTTGGATATAAAATTTAGTCAAAATCGATTGAGTCGTCTTTTAGATATAATTAGCTTGACCTTCACCCATTATGACCCAAAATGACCCACTAATCGAATTTTCCCGAACACGTGACCTAACCAAATGGTCTCATCGAAATTGGTCACCCGAAAATGGTAAAATACAAAATTTCATGAAAATCGTTAGAGCAGTTTTTAAGATAAAATTTACATACACACAGACACACACATACATACACAAAATTTTTTCTCGCATTATAGTATAAGATATATATATATATATATATATATACACATATATATATATCACATCTTTGTCACGCTGTAACTCTCGTATTTATGAGCCGATTTGCATGAAACTCGGTGTATATAGTAAATACCAGTGTCTGGACCGAGTTCGTTGGCCAGCTTCATCCGCAATCTTGTTTCAAAATGGCGGCCATTTAAAATTTAAAAAAAAATTAAAATTTGAAATGTGGTATCAAAAAATTGGAAAATGGAAAAGATATTTTTCTTCAGGCTCATTTCACGCCAAATCACCCGGGGTCATGTGCCCTTACGTCTCAGATTTTGTTCATATTTTTTTTGTTTATAGATACCTAAGATATATGACCACAGTAATTTTTTCAATTTTTTATCTCAAAAACTGACTTCAGAAAAAATATTTGAAATTTGCGCATTTCATGCGATCCTTCCCATCATTGTGTTGGCATCAAATTGCGTAAAATGCAGTAACTCTGTTATTTTTGGAACAATATACATAATTTTGGTATCAATGAAAGCTAATTTTTTATTCTTTCTAAATGTGCTATAATATTTCTAAAAAAAACATTATAAAAAAATTAGGAGCCCTCAAAGTAAAATTTTTAGTTTTTAAAAGTGTCGCAATAAATTTGCAATAACGGGTAAGTACCAACAAGCACACACTTTAAATTCTAGCATTAGCTGTATCTCAACATGTGTTTTAAGTTTTGAAAACATTAAAAGGGTGTTTTTTGTGGTTGTTAAATTATGCAAGTTTATTGTTCTCCGATATTTAATGGTGATTATGACTATTCAACTGCTACTAGACGTTTAAAAATACTTTGAATTTTAGTAACAAGGTGAAACAATTTGATGTTTGGGTAACATATGAATAGACCAATACACATATGTCAAATTATTAATTGTTTGACTACTTTATAAAACAAACTTTTAATTCATAGCACTACACTCCAAACAAAATTACTTTGAATGCGAAACATGAAGTTTAGAATAAAATATCAATGTAATAGATGATGTATCATTGTATCAACATGCAAAAGAATTCAAAATATTAAATAATTGCAATTTAACTGTTAATACCTGCTCAATGAGTACCAATTTATACAGGTCGGAAATTGTACGTCAAATGAGGTACATTTGTACTATAAATAATTTTATAAATATTCCGATCTTTTGCGATAGCTGTTGCAGTTTTATGCAAAAATGCAAAATCTATTACGATTCTATGTATTAAATTCAGTAATATGGAAATAATAAGACTCCATTTTAAGTAGGAAGTAATCATAATGGCAACCTACAATCATTACCTATCATGAGATATCATTTAACTAATTATGTAGGATAGGATTAATTAGAATGAAAACTTTTATTTATATACTTTTAAATTCTGATTTGACATTCATAAAATTTAACATAAGTCAACAAAATTCTGCAACAATTCTGTATATTAAGTGTCAAACCATTTGATTGGGTAGTTTTTGCACTGTTATCAGGACAAACAGATGAACGGACCAAATAAAAATTATAGGAGCTACGTATTTATATAATTTGACATTTTCCAATAAACCATAATGTCAAGGAATACTTTTGAGTATCTCTGTAAATAAATTAGGAACGCTACATATTTCATTTTCAATACCGAACATGGAATACTAAATCTCAAAAAAATTATCAATTAAAGAGCAATCCAACTATATTAAGGCAAATTAAGAGTTCAGACAGACAGATAGCCAGATGGACAGACAAACCAAATTCATAAACACTTAACTATGTTGGAAAGTGTTAAAAATGCGTAATAGATTGAAATTTCATTTTCAGCAATTTATACAAATATAAGAAAGCATATTTGAATACTTTTGTATATCATGTATTTTTGTGAATCACACTTCCAGGGATTATCATCCAGCGAAAATTATCGATTATCATCCCAGAACAAATTTTATTCAGTTATTAATGGAGAAAAATGGTGGGTAGGGAAAGCGCAACAATGTTCTGTGAATGCAACGGATGGAAAAATTCAATTCATGCACCCTTGAGGACATTGCAAAACATTTATATGGCCAAAACCAAGTGACAGTTGCTGGATACCTTTTGAAAACATTATACAAGAAGTACCTGTGTCTTCCTTAACTTCAATATCAGGCAGAACATATGTTGTGGGAAAAAAATATTCAACAATGAATTGTGGAATCAGTTAAAAAAATTTTGTAAATCAGCACCCAAGAAACAGGTATTAACAATTAAAATGTAATTCTTTAAAATTTTAAATCTTCCTTTGCATGTTGATATACTGTTCCACTGAAACATCATCTGTTACATTGAAGTTTTATTCTAAACTTCATGTTTCACGTTATTTTATCCTAAATTTCATGTTTCACATTCAAAGTAATTTTGTTTGGAGTGTACAGTGCAATGAATTATAAGTTTATTTTATATAGTCAAACAATTAATATCTTGACAAAGGTTTATTGGTCTATTTATATGTTACCCAATTATCAAATTGTTTCATCTTGTTTCTAAAATTCAACACTTTTTTAAACGTCTAGTAGCAGCTGAATAGTCATAATCACTGTTAAATATCGGAGAACAATAAACTTGCATAATTTAACAACCACAAAAAACACCTTTTTTATATTTTCAAAACTGAAAATACATGTTGAGATAGAGCTAATGCTAAAATTTAAAGTATGTGTTTGTTGGTACTTGCCCGTTATTGCAAATTTATTGTGACACTTTTAAAAACGAAAAATTTCACTTTGAGGGCTCCTAATTGTTTTTATAATAAATTTTTTGTAAATATTATAGCACAGCTAGAAAGAATAAAAAATTAGCTTTAATCATGTATATTGTTTAAAAAATAACAGAGCTACAGCATTTTACGCAATTGGATGCCAACACAATGATGGGAATTACACGAATTGCGTAAATTTTAAATATTTTTCCTGAAGTCAATTTTTGAGATAGAAAATTGAAAAAATTACTGTGGTCATATGTCTGAGGTATCTATACACAAAAAAAATATGAACAAAATCTGAGATATAAGGGCACATTGAATTTTTTATTTTTTGTGATTTGACATGGAATGAGCCTTATATGTGTTGGACCTTAATGCAAAGATTCCGGAACAGTTTTTTTTTTTGTTGTTGTTTATATGTAAAAAAATGGCTGAGTTATAGTATTTTGAATTTCTATTGTGGCTGACATTTTGAAACGACCTGATTTTTATCACGCGATAACAGGCGTATTTATGAACCGATTTGGATGTAACTTGGTGCGTACATAGTACATACCAATGTCTCTACCGAGTTTGTAGGCAATCTTAATTCGCCATCTTGTTTCAAAAGGGGACATTAAAAAAAAATTAAATTTAAAATTTAAAATGACCTATCAAACAATTGGAAAACGAAAAAGGTTTCTTTTATGTGTTTGACCTTGATACAAAGATTGCGGGGCAGTTTTTGTTTCGTATGTATCTTAAAAAAGGTTGAGTTATAGCACTTTGAATTTCTAGTATGGCTGACATTTTGAAACGATCTGATATTTGTCACGCGATAACACACGTATTTATTAACCTATTTGGATATAAGAAGGCATGTGGATAGTATATATAAATGTCTAGACCAAGTTCACTGGCCATCTTCATCCGCCATATTGTTTCAAAATGACGGCAATTAAATAAAAAATATATATATTTAAAGTGAGGTGCAAAAAAATTAGAAATTGAAAAAGATTTCTTTCTTTAGTATTTGACTTTGATATAAGAATTCCGGAGTATTTTTTGTTTTGTCTTTATCATAAAAAATGGCTCAGATATAGCAGTTTGAATTTCTTAATGTAGGTGATATTTTGAAAAATCTGATTTTTTGCCTGCGACATCACTAGTATATACCAACCGATGGGAGTGAGCATGCTCACAGGAATTACGAAGGTCCCGACCAAGTTCACGGGTTAGCCTGATCCACCATGTTGTCTTAAAAGGGCAGTCCCTTCAAGATATCGCCGAATTTGGAAACCAAATATAAGTTACTTTAAATAAAATCAACTTGGATAAAACTGACTAATTTCGCGAAATTCTCATTCATAATGATTTAGTATTGATAAAAATTAGTATTGAATCTTCTACGGGGGAGAGTAGCCATATTTGGACCGCAGCTTTAATTGGACCGTTGCCATCCAGCCGTTAATTATAGGATAAGACACCATCTACCGCTGAAGTCCTACTAATCAGAATGACGTCACTCATGATTAAACAAAGCAACCGCCTGCCACGTGCTGTTTTCAGACAATTTTAAAAAACCTAAAGTTATCTGTTTTGATCTAATTTTTTCCTACTAAACGTAAGTGAATACTTTAAAACTAAAGTCAGTTGTTATGTTTTCATATACATATACGAATTCCTCTGTTTATTGCGCATATTTTTCACGTGGATTTGTTTGATTTCGTTTTTGTTCTTAGGCTTAAGATTAAATGTTTTAAAAAATGGAGCAGTTGCCGTAATTGGGCCAATTTAAGTTGCTTAAATTAGACCAGATATAGGGTCATACATTTGAAAAGTAAGTAATGAATTTCGAGGACGGTACGCTTTGCGCAATATTTTTTTTTTTTTTTGTATACACACACACACACACACACACATATATATATGGATTAATTTTTTATACTGTTTAGGCCTACATAAACATAAAAATATTTCTGCATGTTTATGAGATAAATTTTCTTCGCAATTTCTTTTATCTTGTTTGTAATTGTATTTATTTTCTTTGAATTCTTTATTCCTACGGCGTGTTTGATTTACAGAGTTGAATTCAAGCATTTTCCTCCTGGGGGATATTTGAGATGGCGGACTTTTTACAGTTCTGGAGGATGGAATTATACTTTTTTGCCATTAAAACGCATAGAATCTCAAACCTTCCGGGTGGTGGTGGGAGGGTGGCTATTTCAAGGCTCCGGGGGTGGGCGCTGAATTCAACACTGTTTGAATATATAATGTTTGCGTTTGATTAATCGTAGCGTATTTTTCAATAGAGGATATTTTAAAATACTTTTTGAAATAATACTGAAAATGCTGAAAAAGACACAGACAAACTGTCTGGAAGGAAAACACCCGTGACAGGAAAAGCTATTAAGGATAGATGAAATAAAAAGGAGAGAGTAAGTTGTGAAGAAATTGACCTGTAAGAAGGCTGCAGCTAAAATACTTCCCCAAAAGCTACAAAATCATTAGAAATGTTATATCCCTTGCTAAATTCAGTTAAATCAAAAAACAGAGTGAAACAGAAAGCAGTTGTGTTAACATCTTCGTCATATAAATTAAACCTTGAAATGGAAAAGAAAAACGAGAAAAAGGAAGCTAGCACAAAAGCAATTGAAACATCAAGTTTTAAAAACTAGCAAGTAGCAAGAAAATGATGGAAGGGCAGAACTACAAACATAATGTACAGAAAACTTCTGTTGCAATAAAAAATCTAATAATTCAGAATCCAAAAAGAAAAATCTAGACAGTAATGATTGGTTTTGCCTAATTTGTAAGAAAAATAAAATAGCAGAAATGATTCAGTTTTCAGATTGCCAAATACGGTTTCATGTTGTCTGCTGTAAAAAAAAATCGATAAACGAAATTCATGTGTAGGCTTTGAATCACTTCTTACATGATGTTCAGTTAACCGACAATTTGTTTCACAATTTCTATTCTTAATTACTGACAACTTTGATTTATATTTTGAATATATTTTGATTTTAAATACTCTTATTTTCAGATATTTGATTGCATTATATTTCAGTGCTGTTACTTTCTTTTATTGTTTCACTAATAGCAAACTTTACTTTTAATAAAATTAATTATATTCCCTAGTCATTAAAACAACCTGATATTATTTGGTCCAATTTAGGAGACTTGGGGTGCAACTTAGGCGACCAGTTGCTGAATTTGGATCACTTTTGACAAATTTTTCAAATTAAAATAAAATTTAAAATTTTCAAAAAGAAATTGATCTAACGTTTTATTTAGTTAGTAGATGAATAGATTCAACCCGTGTAATGATGTTTTGCCAATATTCTAAAAATTAAGTGAGTGACACCTAAAAATAAGCAATGTGGTCCAAATTCGGCTACTCTCACCTAATCGGTTTCAGTAAATTGAGCTTCGTGTGTTTGAATAATATAAGATAGCTTTTAAAAAATAAGGAATATGAAAGCTACCTTTTCTTCCCGGCACTGGCCGGAAAGACTTTTCCAAATGCTTTGTGCGTTTTTGAAAATGTTTACTTAGTTATCTCATTTACCTTATCTCTAAATAAAGAAGTTTTGTTAAAGCATTTAGGGAGTGTTGGGAAGTATTTCATAATCTATGCTTAACGCATGATTTTTCTTTCTAGTTAATATTTAGCAACTGATTTTTTAAATATCTGCTGTTTGAGGTTTTTTTTTATAAATTTCTGTTTCATTTCTTATTGCTTTTAATCCCAGTTTCTCAAACTCTCTTTTAATTTTTAAGACTATTCCATTCATATTTGGGAGGGGGGGGGGAGGTATATTTGAAAAAAGATTGTGCTGGTTGGATCGGTTGTTTTTCTTTGAATATGTTTATTTATAGTTTTCCTGGGGTGTCCTGCATTTAATCCAATGTTTTCAATATTTTGTCGATTCTTCTTTTAACCATACTTCTGTTGAACACACGTATAGAGATCTGTTAATGTAAGAATTTCTGGCTGCTAATCTGTACGGTACTGGAATGTTGCCTTTGTATAGGAATATATTTTGATTTGTAGTTGGATTTTTATGTTCGTTCTTAAAAGACAGCACTCCATTATCGTACAGATTAGCAGCCCAAAATTCCTACATTAACAGACCTCTGTTTGGTTAACAGAAGAATCGTTAAAAGAACAATTGAAAAACATTGAAAACACAGGACACCCCAAGAAAACTATAAATAAACTTATTCAAAGAGCAAGAGAAAGAATTTACCTGAACCAACCAGCGCGAAAATATCCAAATATACCATACATTCTATATATGAATGGAATATCCTTAAGAATTACATGAGAGTTTGAGAATTGGGTAAATAGGTTCCATTAACACCGAATGCATTCCTATACAAAACAGTAAAAATTAAACAGGATATTATGAAAAAATCAAACCGCAGGCACTAAAATCAGTTGCCTAAATAATAAAAAAGAAAAAATCAAGTACATAGGCATGACTAAAAGAAAATTAGAAAAATTGAAAAGAGAGCAGTCCAGGGACCTCAAACTAATAAAGAAACTACAACCCTAGAAAGAAAGAATGTAATCACCCACCACTACAGATTGAAACTTTACAAACAGAGAAAATAGCAATTTATGAAAATATACCTAATGCCCTATTACGTTGAAATATGTACTTCTAAAACTGAAGTTTGCAACGACATGATGCACGAATCTATTGACAGTCGATGGTAGAAGATAATAGAAAATGATGATAGGGAAAGGAATAAATAGGACAAAGGTGAATCTGCTGATCTTAAACGTGATAAATATAGAAGCGAAGACATTTAGCAAGTTCAACTGAGGATGCTCCGGTACGATTGGAAAAGTTATTTTATTGTAACGTACATTAATCCCTGAATATATTTTTTAAATGTTACGTCTATTAAATTTAATACATAATAGCTAGAAGGTATTTTTGTAGAGTCTGATCTGTAATATTTCTGATAGTATAATTTTTGTTGTTTTTTAAACATGTTTGCTTATTGGTAAATGAACGGGAAAATCATAAAAAAAGTCATTGCAAACTGAAAATGCAGACATGATTATATGCGATTGGAATTCTAGCGTTGGCGGTTTATTAACAGGGACATTCAAAATAGTTCTGTTAGATTAAGTCACATGAGGAAATAGCGCTTGTGGTACATTTTTATGTTATTACATTATTTCAAATGTTTTGAAATTTATATATATCACTGACTAGGCAAGGTACCCAAATGCCAGATTGGGATTTTGTCGAAAGGGGTGTCGTTGGAAAGCTCTTACTATGTTGATAAAGGAAATGTATACAACTACCCATCCGAATGAAACTGGTGAAGAGTTATAAGCCGATGTATTTATGCCATTTATTGATTTAACCATGTTTCTAGTTATACAGGAAAGACACTCTGTGTGGTAGAAATTACAAATTACAGTACAGATATGTAACCTGTTGTTGCCAGTATGAAGTTGGTGAAGGTTCCATGTTCCCTCTAATAAAAAACAGAAGAGTGTCACCACCATTTCACAATCATGTATAACTAATTCGACAGCACTAACTTGGAGTATGCTTTAAAGGAATGAGCTCATCTTAGACATGATAAATACAGATGATAAACTAAAGAAGGTATGTTCGGAATTCTAAATGAATTGTGTAGCGTTTTTGGTTCATTTACATGGTCATTCAAAACAGTTCTGTTACAATAAGACCTCTGAGGAAGTAGCGATTGTGGTGTATTTTATTGATATTACATTATTTTAAATAAATTGAAATTTATGTATATCACAGACTAGGGAAGGTCCCCAACTGGCCGATCGGGATTTTATCGAGATTGGTTCCGTTGGAAAGCTCTTACCATGGGGATCAAGGAAACGTATACGACTTCCTTTCCGAATGCAACTGGTGAAGATTTATAGGCCGATGTATTTCTGTCATTTATTGACCTCATCATGTCGGAAGCTATGCAGGAAAGACATTCTGTGTGGTAGAAAATACAGCTTACAGTACAGTTATTTAGCCTGTTGTTGGCAGTATGAATTTGGTGAAGGTTCCATGTTCCATCTAGTAAGAAACAGAAGACTTTGACGACATTTTCGCACTCATATATAACTACCTGGACTGCACTAACTTGGAGTATGTATTAAAGGACATCAGGAACTACCTCCTTGCCTAATCCTATGTGACTGAATCAAAGTGTCTTCCAATACGAGATTGTATCTAGCAGAACTCTCGATGTGAAGGGATCTAAAGACCTGTGTGCATCGATTATCAGTAAAAACAAAACGTGTTCAAAAACAAAACAAATATCGTGCAAGTGTGTATTAACGCCACAGAAAAAATTATGGGACCTTTACTAATTGTAACCCAGGAATGTCAGGGTGGATTTGTTCCCACAGTTATGTAAAATGTGCAACGAATATCATCCACAAATTTCTCCAGTACATGCTCCAAGTCAGGCAAGAGCACAAAACTAATTTCTGCTGCATACTTCGATAATCTAAAAGAATCGATTGCTGATCAGGTGACAATCATGGTGATGGATAGTTGGGATGCCAAACGGATCTACTTTTATGCATTGAGAAATTTGTATTCAATGCCGTTTTTCTCCACTGCGCACGACAAAATTTCTTCAGACGTTAGACGTTTATTTCTTTCAACAATACAAGTACTTAATAAAGAGACGTGTAATATAAAAAACTCATCAGTGTGTTACAAAAGACAGAAGATTTTGACATAATTTTAAACGTGTGTTAAACTTAGACATTTGTATGCCTACAGGGTTTACGTTAAACGTGCCTTCGAAGTTTGTACAGATAAATACCTAGAAAACGAGATTAGTATAACAAAATAAATTGCTATTGCGAATGGTTTCCTTCCTCAACATATTAATAAATTAGTTAATCAAACAAAACAACCAAAACAGAAGAAGGAATTGAGATTGCGCAAGTCTATTTATTGCACATTCGATTATATTTCACAGCTTTATGAGAGATTGAGATATGCATTACTAAAATATAATATTAATTTAATAGATAAACCTCCAACAAAATTAAAAGAATTGATTCACAGTAAAATTGATCCTATTCCCGGTTATGAAAAAGCAGAAGTCTACATCATCCCATTCAGCACAGAATAGCATAAGAGTTTATTTTATATTAGTATGACATGTCGAAAATTTAAGGAAAGATTAAAAGAGCACATTTCTGATATCAAGTTTAACAAACCAGCTTTATCCAGATTGCATCAAAAAGAAAATATTAAGATATACTTCGAAAAAGCTAAAATTATCATTTCAACGTCTAACCACTACTCGTCAATAATCCGTGAATCCATTGAAATTTTACTTAGATAACGTTTGTAACGATGTCCTTTCCTATAATATTCCCGCAATTTGGTACAATATTCTAAATATTTCTAGACCTCCTGATAATATGAGCTGATCTTTTCACCCATCTGCAGAGAAATGGACTGAACTCCGTTTGCGCATGCGTATTATTTTTGTTTTGTTTTTGAATTTAAAATTTATTTCTATTCAGTCAATCACCTTTTTTTCCTTTGAAAATGAACGCGTGTGAGTTCGAAAGATCTCGGGTTGCATTAAATAATACTTTTATATGTTTTTGTCACCTTTTAAGTAGTTATAAGTATATTATAAAGTTTATTAATAACAAGGGAAAATTTCCTTCACGACACTAGTGTTTTAAACACTGTTTTGACTCTATTCATCAGTGTGCTTATGAAGATATCGACATGACTAGAGAAAGCATACAAAATTGCATGAGTTGGCCTATAACCAATTCTCCTCGCCCGCCTTCGGTGAAATGCGTCGATATGTCTTTTAAAAGGCTTTAAATAGAGACACATATCCCGCCTTACGATCAGATAAACAGACTTGCTGTAACTTAAGTAATAACTGTAAACTCTGTAACCCGTCAATTTTCTTCTCTACCACACAGAGTGCCTTTCCTTCAAATGTAGCGACCTGGTGAAATCAATAAATGACAGAAATACATCGGTCTCTTCACAAGTTGCATTCGGACGAGTAGTAGTATACATTTTCTTGATCCCCATGGTAAGAATTTTCCAAAGACATTACTCTTAACAAAATCGCGATCTGGCAGTTGGAGACCTTCCCTACACTGTAAAAAAAATGGTAACGTTCCATGTAAAATCCAGGAACGTTTCGCCTTTTCTCATGTTTTCAGAATTATTTAGCTCTTTCCTGTGAAATTCTGGTTTTCTTATCTGAAACGTTCCTGAACAAAAGTTGGATACAGCAAAACGCTGCGGCCGCCATTTATTATTTTTTTGCTATAATCCGTTGTCCGAGTGTCGAAAACGAATTCCTTAAATGAATGTAAAAAAATCAATATGGAATGCAAATAAATCAATAGACGACATAATCCTTTACGTCTCTATTGTCAAGACAATTCAGATTAAAATACAATACCTCTGTGACATCGCTAAGAGATTATCTCTCGTACTTGTTTGTGGAATGTTTAACGAGCAGACCGTGTAAAAAAAAATACACCCATTATTTGGATCTCCATTAACCAGGGGACCATCAAACATGATTCTCACCGATTTTGATTAATTTAAAGTATATTTTAGAGTTCTTATCTCTAATTATTCTTGTGAAAGGATTTCTTCAAATGGGACTTAGATTTTCAGAAATTAGATGCCGAGGTTTAGCATACGTTTCAAATACCCATTAGTTTGCAGCTTTCAACGTGTCTTTCGTGGTGTGGACGCAGAAAGCTCGCGCGCCACCCGTACGGCCCTAGTTCGATGCTACCTCTGGACTTTTTTTTTCTTTTTTAATTAATTTTATATTTTAACACTTTATTACAATTTGATTTAAATTTGATTTGACACTTTGAATTGCTGCAAATTTGATTTTTTTTTTCGGAAAAAAATATACAATTACGTTTAGGTTTTTTTTTTTTTTCATGAAAATTTATATGTATTTTATCTAACTTGTAAACTAACATAATTACTAACGAAAATCCAAAATATTTTATGTCTAGATTTTTTTTCTAATTATTATTTACATTTATATATTTTTATATTTTAAGCAAAGTTCAGAAACAATATATCATATATATATTTACTTTATTGGATTTTAACTGAAAATTTATTTTTTCGTGTAAATTATAAATAATAATTTTGATGTCAATTTCAAAATATTTTTTCATTCTAACAAATAATGATAATAAAGCGAATATTGTCAACTGGAAATGTAAAAATCGTCTGCGGATCCCGCATGCTGTGAAATGTCAGTAATGTTTTGCTGTCAACAGAAATATTCCTGGTATTTCGCAGGAAACTTACTGGCATTTCTGTAGAAAGTTTTTAACAAATACAGTAAAGTTCCAGTCATTTTCAAGAAATGTTTCTTGGAAATAATGGGCAACTCAGCTGCCCATTTTTTCCCAGGAACGTTGCGGAATATTTTTTACAGTGTAGTGAGAGGTACTACAAAGCGCTTATTATAGAATCTGGTGGGCATGTAATTTATCGTTCATTTATAGGGACACATGGGAATATTTATCTACAGTACTGCCTATAAAGTATAACCACTGGAAGAGCGCTTTCGGTTGTTGCACGCGTTTTAAAATGTAGCTATGGTTTTGCATATTGCTTTATGTGTATAAATTCTATCGGTTCTATACAGGGCTAAAGAAAATGTCTGAAGTAAATTTCCATTTACTGAAAGAAATTTCTGAATATAAATTTTCAATTGAGGTATGCTTTTAGTTGAGCTAACTTTTAGCATAGTACTTTGTATATATGCAAATCTATGGATCATAACCAGAGATGCACAAAAAATCCGTATATATTACCGACTATTTAGACTTTGGTGGTAACTGAGGTAATTGTTTTTTCAACTGCGTTCTTCATTTTCTTAATTATTCATTTAGACATTTCATCTCAATGAACTGTAAAGTTTTATTATAGTATTCCGGATTTAATTGAAAGTGTTAGATAATCTATGCTGGGCAGATGGTTTTTCGTTCTTTTTTATAATTGAAATGTATTTAGACAACCATGGAAAATATAAACCCTGGAAAGCAAAATTAGCAAACATTCAATTATTTTAAATATATGAAAAAAATTATAGCCACAATTTCTCTTTAAATGAATCAAAGTTGCAATAATTAATTAATCTTTTTTCGTTCATATTTTTTTAATATATCAGCGTGATCAAATTGCTAAAACATGAACATTTTTGTTTTTAGAATGACTCCCTATTTCTTTGGACAATCCTTAACGTAAAATTCATAAAATTAGAAGTTTTATATTCAGTAATATACACTGTAAAAAAAAATTCCGCAACGTTCCTGGGAAAAAATGGGCATCTGAGTTGCCCATTATTTCCAAAAAACATTTCTTGAAAATGACTGGAACTTTACTGTATATGTTAAAAACATTCTACAGAAATGCCAGTAAGTTTCCTGCGAAATACCAGGAATATTTCTGTTGACAGCAAAACATTACTGACATTTCACAGCATGCGGGATCCGCAGACGATTTTTACATTTCCAGTTGACAATTTTCGCTTTATTATCATTATTTGTTACAATGAAAAAATATTTTGAAATTGACATCAAAATTATTATTTATAATTTACACGAAAAAATAAATTTTCAGTTAAAATCCAATAAAGTAAATGTATATATGATATATTGTTTCTGAACTTTGCTTAAAATATAAAAATATATAAATGTAAATAATAATTAGAAAAAAAATCTAGACATAAAATATTTTGGATTTTCGTTAGTAATTATGTTAGTTTACAAGTTAGATAAAATACATATAAATTTTCATGAAAAAAAAAAAAAACCTAAACGTAATTGTATATTTTTTCAGAAAATAAAAAATAATTCAAATTTGCAGCAATTCAAAGTGTCAAATCAAATTTAAATCAAATTGTAATAAAGTGTTAAAATATAAAATTAATTAAAAAGAAAAAAAAAAGTCCAGAGGCACCATCGAACTCGGGCCGTACGGGTGGCGTGCGAGCTTTCTGCGTCCACACCACGAAAGACACGTTGAGAGCTGCAAACTAATGGGTATTTGAAACGTATGCTAAACCTCGGCATCTAATTTCTGAAAATCTAAGTCCCATTTGAAGAAATCCTTTCACAAGAATAATTAGAGATAAGAACTCTAAAACATACTTTAAATTAATCAAAATCGGTGAGAATCATGTTTGATGGTCCCCTGGTTAATGGAGATCCAAATAATAGGTGTATTTTTTTTACACGGTATGCTCCTTAAACATTCCACAGACAAGTACGACAGATAATATCTTAGCGATGTCACGGAGCTATTGTATTTTCATCTGAATTGTCTTGACAATAGAGACGTAAAGGATTATGTCGTTTATTGATTTATTTGCATTCCATATTGATTTTTTTACATTCATTTAAGGAATTCGTTTTCGACACTCGGACAACGGATTATAGCAAAAAAATAATAAATGGCGGCCGCAGCGTTTTGCTGTATCCAACTTTTGTTCAGGAACGTTTCAGATAAGAAAACCAGAATTTCACAGGAAAGAGCTAAATTATTCTGAAAACCTGAGAAAAGGCGAAACTTTCCTGGATTTTACATGGAACGTTACCATTTTTTTTACAGTGTATAGATAGTTTATTGTTACAAAAATAAAAATACTAAATAAAGGGCCATTTTTATTGTGCTTTTATATAGGCCATGACATTTTATTTTTTCCTAAAATATTTATTTTTATCTGATCCCTAGTGTAACACACTTGTTATAAAACCACGTAATAAGATTTCCAAAAGAGAATAAATATTTTAAACTGTTTCTAAATTAATATATATATATATATATATATTACATTTTAATACAAAATTTGATTTTGTTCTTTATTAAATCATTTGCTTCCATAAAGCTATTTAATAATATCTTAACAAGTTATAAAAATACTGAAATAAAAAACTTCAAACGTTACCGATTCTTTTCAATCCGAGTGTGTATGGCATTGTTGTAGACGAAATATTTCAGATAGCTGGATATCTTCGGTCGGCCGTATGCTGTATGGAACTTTCAGATTCCGCTACTTGAAGGGTGCAAATGAATTCACCTAGATTCATAGAAAATCGCATACCACGACTGACCTCAGTAGAGGAAGTGAAAGCACTTCCTTTTTTGTCCTACTTTAGGACGGTATTCAGAATGACAGATCACGTGATTCGCGGTCGACCCAATCAATCAAAAAAAGCTCTTCTTTGACTCGCCTAGTACTGCTTTCTCGCTCGATTGGGACGTTGGATATCACGTGATCTGACGTGAATTCACCCTAAGCCACGTACCTTACAAGCAAGAGCTTCTCCGCCTTTACTAAATTTGACCGTAAATTAACAAGACAAAAAAAATTAACATTCTTAGTAGTTCGAAGAGCGAATACTTTAAACAAAATATTACACTATCTCTAAACAATCTTTTTTGATTTGTTTGAAAACGACTTCTTTCACCTATCTAACAACTCATCGCACAAATGTGAGTTTTAAATATATTATATTTAGACCTGAGCCAAGAATAAAATGTGTTGAATTATTATTCATATATGCGATAAATAAATGTCTTTAACGGGACATTAATTAGCTTAATCGTCACTTAAATGACAATTTCATTTTGCTGCAATGATGTCATTTACAATAAAATTAATGCTTTGTTCATTAGTAAAAAGTGTTAAATATTTTCAAAGCCATAATTTGTGTGTCATCGATAAACCCTATCTATGACATATGTTATATAACAAATGGCACGTTAGCAATTAATAGTTTTAAACAGTACTCCTATGAAATAATTTATTATATGATTTTGAAAATGGAAAATATTCATTTGTAAATTTCAAATAATCATTCTAAAATTAATAGATATGTATATTTGAAATACTTTATCCATCTACCCACTACTTTTTTTTTCACTTGTTAATCATAGTAATTCAAACTCGCGTTAAATAAATAAAATAGCTTAAAATAAAGTTTTAATTTATATTGAAACATACTTTTTAATTATACAACTATTTTTAAAAAAACAATTTAAACTTTTAGTACAAAAATGATAAGAATGCAGCAAATAAGTTATTTTAGTTTGCTTTAAAAATGTCCTAATATATTGAGCTGTATTTGGTTATCCGATAGTTCAAATACAAACAAAAACGAAATTATTGTTTATTCTGTTTTGTTGCTTCCATTCTCAAATTTTACATCTTTCAGAATATTTTATACCAGCAAAGAATTATTTGATGAAGATTCAGAATGTCAAATTTCCAATTTTTTGCTTAAAATAAATTTAGAAAACAGTAGACGAAGCTACGTAAACATCTGATAATTAATAATATGTGAAAAATAAATCTTAAAGCATCCATTTTTTTTTAAGATTCCGTCTCATAATATAAAGTTTATTTAAATTATTGACCTCATGAAGAAAAAACTGTAAATCTGGAAGAGGGTAAGTCCATAAGATGAACACGTCATCTACATATCTTAACCAACACACGGGTTTCTACTTAAAGGAACAAAAAATCCTCTTTTGCAAAGTCTAAGTGCAAATCCTGCGAAAAAAATTGAAACAGGCGAACCCATTGGTGCCCCATGAAGTTGTCTGTAAATAATACCATTGCATATGAAAATATTACTGAAAACAATAAGATTCAGACCAACCCTTTGTGAAATTTTAATTTCATCAGTTAAACCCGGACTGCAATCAATCAATGAAAAATGAGGTCAATAATTTAAGTGATAGCATCCAGTTTACCCTCGAAACTGAGCAGGATGAAAGTTTACCTTTTCTTAATGTTTAAATTACCGGAGCAATATGCATTTTACCTTTTCACTTTACAGAAAACCATTAAATAGAATACTGTAATACCTTTTTGTACGAATTTGCCTTTCAAATATAGAATTGCTGATTTTCAGTCCTTCATTAGATGAGCTTATAATATTTGTTCAAACAGTCAACTTTGCACTGAAATTGATTTCATTAAAAAAATCGCATTAGATCATGGTTTTACAAGTTCTCAGACTGACAAGATTATTTAGCAGTTTAATACCCCCCCCCCCCTACCCCAGTCAGGTCAGCGATTTGTTAATAGTTTACCTGTCAAATACAGGAGTTTGCATTATGTTCCCATTTTATATAAAAAATTAAAGCAGAGTCTTCAAACTTTCAATATAATATTAGTAACGCACCCCCCATACTTGATTGAAATTCTTAGTAATAATATTGATAAAATCTTGAATCATCAAACAGCCGGTGTTTATGAAATTCCATTTACAATTCCAAATAAAGAAAGATTGGTTTATATCGGTGAAACTAAAAGAAACATTTCAGGCAGATTGAAAGAGCAAAGGATGGACATTTAACAATGGAAATTAAATACAGCTCTTCCAAGATTTTGTTTTGCTAATGATGTTAGCAGCGTTGCATTTGATGAAGCAAGAATCATAATTCCGTGCAAGAATCCATTTGTCAACAAAATTTTAGAGTGCACTAGGATTATTAAGCTTGGACAACAAACTTGTGATGATAGTTTATCCTACAACATTCATAAAATATGGCACAATATGTTATAAACCATTTTTTCCAGTGAATTTAGACACCCCCTTCCTCTTTTTCCATCGTTGGAATGGTTTACTCCTTTTTGTTGCCTTGGCAATTTGAGGACGTTTGGTGCTCACTTCAGTAAAGTTTCCTCCAGGACTCTGAGACGTTTGTATCCATTTTTTAAATTTTAGACTTATGTGTTTCATAACATCCTAAAGACGTTCGCACATGCGAAATGAAACGTTGATGTTCATTGTATTTTAATGTGTGTACCTTTTAGTGTAATGTATTTGTTTTTAATACATAATTTTTAATATATATCTCGGTGCAGTTGTCCACATTTTGTTTACAATTAAATTGTTTATGCCTAAGTATACTTCAGACAGTAGTAATTACCCTGAGCCTAAATAAGTTTGTATTTAAAGCATTTTTATGTATTAATACAAAGTTGTATTTAGCTAATATAAAATTTTGTAAATTTCAACATTATAATCACCTAAAAAATCTTTTTGAATAATAAAAATGAAATTTTAGGTTCCATTTATACAGACTAACATGAAATGTATGTTTTGAAAATTTCATGAAAAAATATTCAGAAGTTTTTGAGATATCCTGCGTGTTATGCCGAAAAACATCATTTGGAGAAAAATGACTTCAAAATTTCGAAAGCGCCGCTTCAGCTATTGAGCAAGTATAATTCTAAAATCTATAACTTCTGTTCTAACGGGAATTTCAAGGAAACGATTATATCGAAATGTTTAGAAAAGACAGGAATTTAAGATCTAAAATAAATAACATTTTGAAACTTTTGAAGCGTTAAGAGTCCAGAGACCCCTTAATAAATTGTACAATTTTGTTACAGTGTATTTGGAATGTGTTTTTAATGCATTGGAAAGTTTTTTAATGTTTTGGAATGTCTTTTTAATGTTTTGTAAAGTCTTTTTAATATATTGAAAATACTTTTTAATGTATTGCAAAATCTTTTTAATCTATGCTGGATGCATTATTTAACATTCTTGTTTAATATGTCACTGTAAAAAAACTCAATTGTTTATTAATATGCGAAAATATAATATATCCATGTATGAAATTATACAATAACCTCAAACTAATTATCGTTATTCCAAAATAATAAGTCCTTTATCTTAGAAAACTGCAGAAACAAACAACATAGATATAAAGGAGCATTTCTAAAATCGAAATGTATTTAGAAATGGACTTTATTCCAAATCTGGGTTCGAGGCTGAAAAAAGTCACGTGATACCGGTAATTTACCCAAAGAACTTCTAACTGATAAGAAGGGAGGCTACTACTGCTTTCCGCATGAACTGTTTCACTGGTTGACGAAGGTTTTTCATTACGTCTACTGAGCCTTCCCTTCTTTACGCTAGAAGTTTTTTCCTTGACCACGTGATCACAACGTACATGGAATATCCTCCATTGAGTAAAGACGATCTAGTTCGTTCGACGTCTTAAAAGCCATGAGCTGGTCTTGTATTTCGTTGGTCACAATTAGCGTCGTAATAGTAATATTATTGTTTTGTTAAAGTGAATTTCATCACGTAACTAAGAAACCGAGTAATAATTCCATGAGCCAACGAAATCGAAACATAAATGTTGTTCGGATTTTTTCTTTGTTTTGCCTGCTTTGTGTGACGTTTTCATTACGCGTGTCAAGGCTCTCTCAAATATCTACGCAGCGTTGACTGTACGCGTTGGGAACTAACCTTCTCACCGGTTTGTTCAGTACGTTTGGCGTGCGTCCAAAGGAACTGATCAAAGGGTCCGATCTCACCGATTACTTGACGACACTCTTATATAATTGGCCAAAAAACTGACAGTGGCCGAGATCCTGATAGATTTTTCGCTGTTTAGCGAAACGAGATTGACCTATCAAAAGCCTGCAGTTTTGCAAACAGCAAAAAGTTCGAAAAAATGCAGGTTTCTGATTGGTCAATATCGTTTCGCTCAACAGTGAAAAATCTATCTGGATCCCGGACTTTAAGTTGAACATGCTCCTATCATCTCAGAATCGAGTCGAAGTAACCGGTGAGATTGATCACTTCGGTAAGCTGCACTGAATACCCTCAATGGTCATAACTCCCATAAAATTTAACCATTTTCACGTGATTTCAGCGTGAAAAGTGTAATTGAAAAAAAAAATTGTAAGAATTAAAATAGGCATATTTTTGGCGTCATATTGGAAATAACCGAGGCTAACGAGAAAGACAGGCTACCGTGGTGCGTTCCACTTATTTTTTTACAGACCGCTAGAGTCACGTGATGCTCAAATGCACCAATGAAGTTGTGCGAAAAGAGCATCCGTCAGTTTTGCGGTCTGTAATAAAAGACACGTGGTATGCACCGCGTAGCTCTTCTTTCTCGTTAGCCTCGGAATATTACGAGGCTAACGAAAAAGAAAGGCTACCGCGGTGTTTTACGCTGATCTTGTTTTACAGATCGTTGGAGTCACGTGATGTTCGAATGCTCCAATTGAGGCGTACAAAAAGAGCATAACGTCTAGTGATCTATAAAAAAGATATGGGGAATGCACCACGGTAGCCTGTCTTTCTCGTTAGCCTCGGGATATAAACGGAGATTTCGAAATATTTGGTACCAAGACAATCTCATGTACAAAAATCCCTTATTTTCGAAATAGTTTACAAGAAATTTTTATAGTACATTAATAAGTTTCTCGAACCAAAATATCGGTTTTTAGAATGGAATCCATTCTGAGTAAAATATTTTCAGTTCATAACTGAAATAACTTACGACAAAAACTTAGTACAATAAAATAAAATAAAATTTAAAGTTGATTGTACATGCCATTAATTTATCATTTTTGTCTGTAAAAAATGTTTGTTGAACACGAAAATGTTTATTTAGTACGGTATAATAAAAATAGATATTTTGGTTTAAAAAAAAATAAAAAATACACCACATAATCAACTCAGAAACGTTTCCGAAAATCAGTGGCAGCAAAAAGTAACTTTGTTTTTATAAATGCTTCTTTATATTAAAATATATTTGCATAGTTTTCTGAGGTTTCTAATGAACAAGAATGCTTTGCGGAATCGTAAGTTACTTCAACAAAGTTTATGTACATATTTGATAATGGTTTAGCCTTACATCTCTCAAAATCTACTCAGAAGCATTTTCGAAAATCAGTGGCAGTAAAAAGTAACTTTGTTTTTTAAATGCTTTTTCATATATAAAATATATAAATTTCTGATGTTTCTAAAGAACGAGAATGCTTTTCGGAATCGTAGAGTCTTTCAATAAGGTTTATGTATTTATTTGATAATGGTTTTGCTATATTTATCTCAAAATCTACACCGATATGTTTCCGAAAATCAATGACAGTAAAGAGAATTTATATTTTTTTAAATGCTTCTTTATATTAAAAAAATATAAAAAATTCTGAGGTTTCTAAAGAACAAGAATTCTTTGCGGAATCATAGGTTATTATTGCTTTTAAGTAATTTAAATAGTTATTCTTAGGGTGTATTTGCTACTTTTTGATTGAAAAAACGATTTTATTTTCTTTTGACCTGAAACCGCTCGAAGCTCCAGACAGAATTATATACTTTTACAATCTTTAGCGGAAATCACGAATTGATTCTTAACTTCGGACAAGGCTTTAAAAATGACCATAATCATTTTTATGTAATAATGATTTGTGTTTGCTCATTATTTCGAATATTTTTATGGACTTTGTATTATGTAAATGGCTTTATTGTAATGAAAAAAAGAAAGATCATAAAGAATTACGAATCTCAAAAACATCCAGTTAAATGATCGAAATTGATTAAATGGATGTGCCAAATTCCATAACGAAAATACTTAAAAAAATTACTTAAAGATTAGGATAGTATTTTGTAAATATCTTATTCATTTTTATTTTATGTAATTTTCTTTGTTCGTTTGAAAAACACTTTATATTTGATGAGAATTCAAAAACCAATTATTTACTGATAATAGCGTTGATTGTTTTCTAAATATAAAACTCTCTTTGGTTTGTAATTTGAGAGAAATTCACATATAATCTATAACATTAGTTTGGGAAATTACAAGTAAATAGCATGTACTACTTGTTTCTAACCATTTTAAGCAACTCACAATTTACATTCATAATCTGAAAATTAATTATTATTTACAGAAAATAAATGCTTTTACAAACTGTCAAGTTTCACAAAGTTTAAGTTTACTTCATTCCGAAAATAATTAGGATTGAGAAAATAAATTATTAAGTGAATTCTAAAGAATGAATAGGAAATATTTTAAAGATTATCGATTTACTTTTTGTGAGAAACGTTTCGTGTTGCAAGGTTCTTAGTTAATTTCGAACGATTAATAAGTAATTTTTAATTCATAAATGGTTTTTACCTTTATTATTGGATAATGGATTAAATTTGCTTACGCTTTTGAATATCTTCTGTTAATTTAATCAATCTTATTAGACGAAAACAAAAGATTATACTGTAGTTACTTTGCATAAAACCGTGTTTTAAGATTATTAAACCTGATAACTAGGATGCATAAAATTTGAATCGGATAATTGTAAATAAAAACGTCCTTCCGGCATTGCCCGGAGGAAGAGGTAGCTTTAATATTCCTTATTTTTTTAAAAGCTAGCTTGTATTATTCAAACACACGAAACTCAAATTACTGGAAACCGATTATGGAAGATAAAATACTAGTTTTGAATATGGATAAGGATTTTGCGAAATAGGTCAGCTTTATGCAAGCTGATTTTATTTAAAGTTATTTATATTTGGTCGCAAAATTCTGCGATATCTTGAAGTGCCCGCCATTTTAAAACGACATTATGGTTGCAAAAAAAGTTAGTCGAGACCTTCTGCTGTGCTCATGTTCACTCACATCGGAATCGGTTGATATATACGAGTGCTGTCGCAGGCAAAAAATCAGATTTTTCAAAATGCCACCTACATTAGAAATTCAAACTGCTATATCTCAGCCATTCTTTAAGTTAAAGAGAAAATAATCCGGAATCCATGTATCAAGGTCAAACACTTAAGTAAAAAACCTTTTTTAATTTCTACTTTTGTTGTATCTCATTTAAAATTTTTAAATTAAGAATTTTGTTTTTTTAAATGGCCGCCATATTGAAACAAAATGACGAATGAAGCTCGCCAATTAACCTGGTTGAGACATTGTTATACACTATGCATGTGCCTAGAAACATCCAAATAGGTTAATGAATACGCGTGTTATCGCATGACAAAAATCAGATAGTTCCAAAATGTCGGCTACACTAGAAATTCCAAGTTCTATGACAAAGCTTTTTTTTAGGATATAGACGAAACAAAAAATGCTCCGAAATCTTTGTATCAAGCTCCAACACATAAGAAAAATTCTTTTTCAATTTCCAATTTTTTTGTAACTTATTTTAAAATTAAAATATTAAAAAAAAATTTAAATGGCCGCCATTTCGAAACAAGATTGTGTATGCAGTTGGCCAACGGACTCGATCGAGACTTTGGTATGTACTATGTACACACCAAATTGCATCTAAATCTCTACATAAATACGCGTGTTATCGCGTGACAAAAGTCAGATCGTTTCAAAATGTCAGCCTCACTAGAAATTCAAAGTACTAAAACTCAGCCATTTTTTAAGATACAGAAGAAGCAAAAAATGCTTCGCAATCTTTATATCAACTTCAATTTCTAATTTTTTCATACCTTATTTTAAATAAAAATTAATGGCCGCCATTTTGTAACGCGATGGCGGGTGAAGCTTGCAACGAACTCTGTCGAGACATTAGTATGTAATATATACTCACAAAATTTCATAAAAATCGGTTCATAAGTACGAGAGTTGCAGTGTGACAACGTTCATATATATATATATATATATATATATATATATATATATAAATTTGAACGGAGGATGGTTTCGGGGTCTGGGAGTCATGATCGGTGAAAATATACCAAAATTTTTCGGAATCGCTTTACTCCGAACGACTATAATAAATATCTTTTCTTAATGAAAGCTACCTAAAATACCGATTGGGAAGGCATAAATGTCCTAATTAATATTTGTATATGGGAACGTCCATTGTTGCTCTTGTGACTGTAAGAGCAAATCTCCATAAATATTTCCAATTCTTTCAGTGCAAAATATATTTAGGATAAATTTGATGCAGCCACTTAAAAATACATGTGCTTTACTCTTATAAACCATATACAATTTGTAACAAAAAGCATTTTCCTTGCCTAGATAACGAACGGAAATTTTGTTACTCTTGTGGCCACAAAAAAAATGCAATTTTCAAAAATTGTGTTTGACACAGAAATTCCGTGAATTATACGAAACTATAGAAATAAAATTTACAGAATAATTTACAGAGTAATTATATCTTTTTTTAAAGTATTAATCATTGAACTCATATGATAACACATGAATTAGTTACATTTGATTTTGCAAAATGCTAGTTGCAAAATGCTAGTTGCAAAATGCTAGTTGCAAAATTCGAGAGTTTGTAAAATCCTCGAGAGTTTATCAATCTGAGAGCATTAGTTTCAGCCACAATTTGATTCTTTTTAGCTAACTATTAGGGTCATCAGGTTCAAACTTGAGAATTCCCTATGCTTTAAATAGCTCTTAGCACTTTATTTGAAAATTTTCGTTTACCACTTCAATAGTAAAATCGCGAATCTTTAAATCATTTTACTTTAGAATAACTCAGTGTAACCATATAGCAACTTCTCAGTTTCTGCTACTGAACAGAATAAAACATTGTCTTCATTATCAATAATATCACGTGCAACTTCTCCTGTATCATTATTTACTTAGTGAAACACAAATTCTTTGTACGAATGATGTTAGTGTATGGCTTGTAGTAGATAGTGTCATTTTTCATGATTTTAACAAATGGTATTTGTTGAATGCCCTTCGCTGTTGGTATTACAATGTAATGAAACATTATTGTTTTATTTCTTCATCTGATATATGGAGTATGCTTGCTTTTGTTTTTTTATGAACACTTTTGACAAAATAAGCAGTATTCCTTAAAATTGCTTTTTTAGCACGCTCTTCATTACCATACATGATTATACAACGGCACAAAATAAATCTACAGCATATATACCAGGGATACTTGAGAAAAATATGCCCAATTAAGTCTGATTCAGTCTGAAAGAAATCTGATTCATTGCAGGCATATTTGCATAGTTATATTTTTGTTTAAATTGGAAAGCTCATCCATCATATAAGAAAACAAAACAGATACACTTTTGGAAAATGCATTGCCTTAAACATGCTATGTTGAAATTTTACATACGAGAGCTTTTACAGAAAATTGATTATGAGTTACATTGTCTGAAATAATAGTATAAGATTTTACTATTTTGGGATCATACTAAATAATGGCTGGAAATACTGTCGCTTGTGCATTTGACCAGTATGTACTGTTTCGTACCAAAATTTCGTCTTGGCATAAAAATGTACAGATTTCAGAAAATCTACTGGCAGAACGATTCTTTGAGAAATGTTTATTCTTTTGTCATTATCAAAACATTCCTGTGTACAAGTTTTAAGGAATGTGTGTCACAGAAATAGATTTAGTTGCTTTCGAAAATTTTGTAAACAGTTAGAAATGGTTTCATCAACAATTGCTTTTTCAAAACGTTTTGAGAAAGTAACAGTTTTGACAAAATGTTGATAAACGTTTTGTTAATAGTGAAACTTTTATCATCGTTTTGCTACTTACAATAACTTATAAGAATTTCTGTATTATGCACTTTCTTTTCAAATAATTCTTCGATGTTATCTTCGCCAATTAGACATTCTGAATTCATATATACTAATTATGATGTATCTCAGCAGACAAATTCATTACATTTTTCACAGGAATGTTTAATGCAGAAAATACACAAGTCACTGCATTATGAATTGCTTGAATGTTTTCGTGACAACCACAAATGCAGATATTTTAATGTACAATTTTCTATTGTTTTATGAAACTAGGCTTTAAAGATGCAAAGGAATTTCCAATTTTTCAATTTAGGAAAGCTGTTTTAACCCTTTGAAGGGCAAGCAATTATGTTTGTGAAATGTTGAATTAACACTGGAATTAAAAAAAAAAAATTACTTCAAAAAGAGGAAAAACAATTTTTTAACATTTCCCCCCCAAAGTTTATAAAGTAAAATTTAATTAAAAGTTTCTGGTGCGAATCTGCATAAAAATTAGGTGGGATATACTATATCCCACCGCTCCTCAAGGGGTTAAACAAAAAAAAATTATTCTATTTCTAAACGTTGCTTAGGATTGATGAAATTATGTAACCTTTTTCACGCCTAACTAATTTAGATTTAGCTGAAGAATGACCTCTTTTTAAATCTTTATCGACATAAAATTCCATAAAGCCGTGGAGTGGATTATTTTTTCTGTCACAGTATCTGTGTTTAGCTTTTCTTAATATTTTCATTCTCTTGCTGAAGCTTTTGCTGACTCTAAGACTTTTCTTCATTTTATCATAATGCATTTTGTTTTGTTTCTTTCTCACATGAACATATTCAATTTCATTCTTATTTTTTTTTCTACAATTTTTGGCGCTTTGCAGAATTTTTCTTATACTTTAAAACAATTTTCATATAAATGAAGAATATTAAAATCTTTCATTTAAAATATACAATCAGAATCGTTTACATAAGAGTTACTATAAGAATCTCTGTAGGTCATACAGCAGAATTTAGTAAACAAAGCTTTACCAAGCCTAGAAAATATCTGACCAGAGACCATGTGCTTCAACCCAAAAGAAGAACACAAAAATGACACGAGTTGAGTTGTTTTGATCTATCTTTAATTACTTGTCACTGTTATTTTATAATCTTAAGTAATAACAAAAATTTTATAAAAATACATCCATCCATTAAAAATACACTAATAAAAATAATTTATCTTCCTTATAATTTACAAAATAACCGTAATTATGGCTAAAACTATTTCAAGAACTGTTCTAATAACGGAGAAAACAACTAAACTTTAAGGATTCTCTTTGGTTTGGTTTTAACGCAGTTTTATGCCAAACTTTGGACAAAACTACTCTTGTTACTCTTGTGACAACACATGCATAAACAAAATATTTAATGCAAAATACTTCTTATACCTCGAAATCAGATTGCTAGGAGTTTGGGGTAAAAATTTCTAGTAGTTTTTATAAAATTAAAACTTTAAGATGTTTTCTGTTACTGATGTGACATTTAATTATCAACTAATAAAAAAAGTTAAAATTTCATTTAATACCTTAGATGAAACCTTTTAAATACATAGATCTAACAGATAAAAGGTAATTCCAATAGTTGGATCCAATAGATCCAATAGATCTATAAATCTTGTTATTTTCAATCCATAAACATTAAATTTAATGAACATAAGTAAAAAAAAAAAAAAAAGCCATACAACTCAATAAGTTTATTTTTATGCTCAACTGTAAATTAATTTTAATAGTATCAGTTTCCAGCCCAGTTTCGAAGTAGATTTATTCTTATGAAATTGAAACTTACTAATTCATATATTGCAACGTTTTAGCTTTAAATTGATGTATCACACTGATATTTCCGTTTAAAATAATTTTTCAGTAAAAATTTTCTTCTGCGAAGACTTTCCCATATCTACTATGAGAACTTTTCTTTTTATTTATTGTAAATATTATTAATTATAACAACGGTATATACCTGTAAGTTATTTGTATAATATTAATATTATTAAGTATAACGAAAGCGTAAAAAATGTCCATGTCCATAATATTACGAGTAATTTAATCTATGGTTGTAGAACATAATAAATACGTCTAATGCCGAAATATTAAACCATAATACGTCTAATGCCGAAATATTAAACCATAATAAGTCTAATGCCGAAATATTAAATCATAATGAGACAATATATTGAATATTGGCTATATATTTACCAAATGTTGGAAATATTCTTAAGCAATTTTGAAGCGAATTTGATATGTTTATAACTTGCCAATATTGATAAAATAATGATGTAATATGCTAACTATATATATATATATATATATATATATATATATATATTAGGTTGTCAAAAAAAATCACCAGTATGACCTCGCATTTTAAATTTTATTTGCACAAATAAAAAGTTAATTCCAATAGTACTGACAACATCTTACATTTATATATTTAATCTAGAAAATTTATATTACGATAAAGACTCTGAATAATAGAAAATCTCGGGAGAGCGGAATCAGTCCATAATTCAGTGGTTAAAAATGTATAAATATTGATGTTGATAATCAAAAGCATGTACACTAAATAGAGTTTCCGTTGTGGAGGTTTTACTATAATTTGTATTACAACTTTTCTTTATATTTAGGGGTCATTTCAAGTGGTCCAGCACTGTTTGCTCGACCATTTTTAAAAAATCTGAATTTTTTTGTACAACATGATGGAAGTTCAAAATGACTATTATTTTAATTTTATTAATTTTTGTTTTGTGCATGGCGGCCATCTTTGTTTCATCGTCTGCAGCAATTTTCTCACATGAAGGGTTTACGGGATTGTAAATAATTCATCGTTTATTTCTCCAATTCAAGTACGAATTAAAGCAATTTGTACAGAATACATTGGGTTAAAAATTTGGTAATAGAGTAATTTCCGAAACTAACTGCTTATTGGTAAAATAAACAGTACTTTTTACTGTAAAAATGTCGTTTTTTTCTGTGTAAGTGTGATCCGTATTCATTAGTTATGGCTCAAAGGTATGGTTTAAGTGAAGGTCAAAAGTGGCAAATAGCTGGTAAAATTGAGAGAGGTCAAACAGAAATGGAAGTCGCCCACAATTTGAATATCCCTCAATGCGTTATATCAAGAGTTTCGAGCAGCTTTTTAAGCACTAAATCCATTGATAAACAGCTTTGTTAAAGGAGATCAAGTGCAAAATCTACATTCGAAGACTGTCTACTGTCATTGTGGCTCAAAGAAATCGAGAAGCGACTGCAAGCGATTTGGTTTCAAACATTCAGGCTGCCACAGGATCTCGAATTAGCAGCTCTACGACTGCACGAGTCTTAACAAGGGTGGACTGTATACGAAAAAAACAATAGTTCGTGTCCCACTCATCCCAGTTTCGAAAGGGGACCGTTTAAACTATTACCGTCGTCATGTTCAATGGAGCCAAGCAGACTGGGCTCAAGCATTTTTCACTAACGAGTCCAGATATAGTCTGAACACTGATTCTAGACGTGTTTTGATATATAGAGAGAAAGGAACACTAAACTTGCCTTCCCTTGTTCGTGAAATATCCCGTTCGAGCCCAGTCCTTTTGGCTCCATTGAACATGACAACAACAACAGTTTAAACCGGCCCCTCTGGAAGCTGGAGTGAGTGGGACACAAATTATTGGTTTTATCGCATATCGTCCACCCTCGTTAAGCCTTCATGCAGCAGTGGAATGGATAATTCGAGTTCCTGTGGCAGCCGGAAGGTCTGATACCAGATATTTTGTCTTCGCTTCGAGGTTCCTTCGAACCGACAATGACAGAAAACGGCGTTCAGATGCTCTTTGTCTCCCTTGACCAGGCTTTCTATCAACGGATCCAGTGCTTAAAAAGCGGCTCGAAGCTCTTGATATGACACTTTGTTCGAGTTTCAAATCTTGGGCAATCTCCGTTTGTATTTTATCTGCCTCGATTCTACCTACTATTCGCCACTTTTGCCCTTCACTTAAATCATGCTTTTGAACAATAACTAATGAATACTGATCACTATCACATACCGCATTCACTTTAAACAACACTACATACTAGAATTCAAACATATGTTCAATTGTCAATCCTCTAATTTGCGTATTTCGACGCTAAAGTATGCGCGGAAGTGCAATTTTGCATTCAATGGTATTTAATTAAAATAAATAATTGCTGAATTGGGCATTGGTTGCATCATTATCACAGTGGTTGCAATTTTTATCACTATCTTTTAATTTTGATGAGAAGGGTAAAACCTGAATCCTGCAGAAGGCTACGCAAATAGCCGAAAGTAACATAGCCGATAGTTTTAATTAGCTTTTAGGTAGCGAGTCAAATTATCTCTGTAATTTTATATAGAAATCTTGGTCTGGTTTTTTTTTCTTTAGTCTAACAATCTTTTTACGATTAATCGCAGAACTTGTAATGGAGACCGATTTTCAGCGTCTTGTTTACGTAGAAATTATTCACAGTGAAAAAAAATATTTTTATTACATATGTTTTAAAAGAAACAATAACATTACAATTAAAAAAAAATTATTAAAGAGAAATTAAATACAATTAACAATTAAATTCTGAAAAAAATCTAGGATGAAATATTTAAACTTTTCCCATTTATTCAGATGCAGATAGCTGAACGCGCATACGAGGAAAATACTCAGAGCTCTTTTTTTTTCTAGCTATATATTTAAATTTACTTTGTATACTTTTGAGAAGTTCATTGACGTTTTTGTTTATGTTGTTTTGTGTTATTAAATTTTCATGTTTTTAAATAGAAAATTTTATAAAAAAATATATTAACAAAAAATTTATTAGTATTTTTGTAATGTTAGAATATACACACCCACTGCTTAAAATTCAGCACGCAGCAGTAAATTGCGGAAAAGGGACAAGTGCTACTTGTATTGACACGAAATGCAGCTGGATAGTTGTAAATATGTTTATGCATGAAACAACACAAAAAATACATACAAAGAAGAAAACAATATTAAACTTTCAAACAATATTTAATTAAGTTATAAGATGAAGTCAGATTTGAATAATTACAAAACATTTTTCAAGCTAAAAAAACCAAATAAAACCGACATTAAGAGGTTATGTGAGCACACAAAAAAACATTTCAAATTTTCTGAACAAAATCCATAATCGTTTACACACTTATACCGTCCGTATCCATTTTCAGCACACAATGTTTTCTTATATAAATTCACAGTGATAAAAAATGGATCACAAAAGTATTTTTATAAATATTAGTAATACTTTATACTAAATTATAATTTTATTATGAAATATCTAAATAAGATGTGAAAAAAATTGACAGCGATTGTAAAGTTTACTTTAGCAGCAAGTTAAATTTCGGCTATTTCATTTATTGTCTTTTCTTGGAAATATTAATGTATTTTTATTTAAAAACGCAATTTTCAATTTTTGATTTTCTATAAAAAATTATCCAATCGTGTATTTAATTTTTATTTTATAATATAAGTATTTAAAATGTTATATTGACACTTCGGTGTCAATTTTAATTCATACCCATTCAATATTTAATAATATATTTGAAATACAATAGATTTAAAGTTTAAAAAAAATTTCAAAATATTAGGTCTTTAGTCCACGCATGATTAAATTGCTCCGCATTGTTTTTGTCCCTATAAAACTTTTAAACTGACTTCAACATTAAATAGCTCTAAAAATAATTCTTAGATTTAACAGTTGCCTATTTCAGCCTGTTTAAAGAACATTTATCTATAAAATTTCCAATTTTCATAGTGTTATATGCAATGGTTTTCCTTATATTAACGAAGAAAAATCCCCTGTTACAAAAAATTGCTTTATGTCCTTATTGTGTTTTATAGTTCCTTTCTTCTAAATAGTGGAAAATAAATATCAGTTATCGGAAGTAGTTTGCCATTACAAGTAGCAAAACTAAAGTAGTCACTGCTTTTTACTGATTTGTAGTGTACATTCCTTTGTCACATTTTGAACAAAGGAATGTAGTGAGTAGCAAGATACAAAAAATCAATAGTTTGTAGCGAAAATAGAAGCTACGTTTTATGCTACTTAGGAAAATAAATGTAACATTCTGGAAATAAACCGATTTTAACTTGCTTTTTGTGTGCAACATGTGTTCTCCTCAGCAATTTGCTAATCTCAGCACCAAATAGCAGCTGTAGTGTTCAGTAAAGCATCTTATAAAGTCATTAATTTTTCCATTGACACTTGGAGGCAAAACCTGTGGTTTAGGTGAAAACAAGTGCTGGTCAAACAAAAAAAAATAATTCACTCCTTTTCTCCTTTCTATATTACCAGATTTCTTATTTTAGAATAGCTTCATTTACAAATGTATTTATTATTTGCATTTAGAATTGCTTTCTGTAATTTTCTAGATTATAAAATTAAGCCATTTAATATATAAGGGACGTTCAAAAAGAACCAGCTGGAGTCTGGAATGTGCAAACCGGTGACAGAATGATAATATTGTTGCGTCAGTAACAAAGAGGGTTTCCGACAAGAGCACGGAAATCAACATCTCCACCGCTAGAGGGTCACGAGTGCAAGTCACGTGACTACAAAGCTAGCAGAAGCATGCATCAGCCGTCCAACGCTCATTCGAGTTTTAAGCGACTGAAATCTTCGTGTCATCACTTCGAACCATAATCGAAACGACAAAGTCTCCAGTGGAAACATCGAGAGTCATTACCACCAAGAAAATCCAAGGCCATCCACACAAGTTCAGGAAAGGTTAAGCTGACGTTCTTCCTTGACCAAGACGGTCCCCTTCTGATAGACTTCCTGCAGCACGAGACAACAGTGAATACCCAGCATTAATCGCAAACCACCCTTAGCCAAGCGATCAAATCAAAACGACCATTCAAGCTCACCCGTGGGGTCATTCTGCTCCACTACAATTCAGAGCCTCATACGACCAACACGATTACGGCACTCGTACAGAAATTCAAGTGGGAGGTTCTCGGTCACCCTCCATACAGTTCACACCTCTCTGCCTGCGATTACGCCATTTTTCGTACCCTAAAAAAGGCTCTGAGGGTCAAACGATTCCCCTCGGACAACGACGTCAAGCAGCACGTGCGGAACTGGCTCACATCGCAGCCCCAGAAATTTTACGAAACAGTCATTCACCGCCTTTTGCCTTAGTGGGACAAGTGCCTCAACAGCAAAGGCCAATACTTCTGAAATACATGTAATAGTTTCTGTTCCTAGGCCTCCGGCTCGTTACTTTTTGAACGCTCCTAATAATTAGCTTTCAACGCAACTCAATACAATTAATACATTAAGTGTGTGTTGAGGATTTATATCACACTTATTTTATTCAATTCAGCAAGCCGCGATATAACGAATGATCATTATATTACTTAATCTGTGTAAATTGATTCCCGAAAAAAAAAGAACTTGAACTACTGAAGTAATCATTACTTTAAAAAAGCTACTAATTTATTGTCGCTACGGATTTAAATGAAGTAATTATAGTTGTAGTTAACAATATTTTCGGTAAATTTGTTGTAGTTCGCTATAATAAAAATGTTTTTTTTTTTTCGATAATAGGTATAGAAGGTAAATAACATAGATAAATAAGAAGAATAAATTCTTCTCTTAGTTATTTGTCTTTTAATTATCATATTCATTTTTAAAGCTTTTTTATGTTGTTTATCAGACAAAGAATTTCATTAAAGTTGTAAATTAAATAAATAGGTACAACCCAATCCTATCGAAAAATTTCTAGTATGTTGACGCTATGTGAAAGAAGTAGTTGTAGTTACAGTTAAGTACTTCTACTGTTTAAAATAGTGTTAATCAAAGTTCTCTGCAATATAGCATTAGATTTACCTATCGCAGACTCAGATATACAATGAGAACAAATTTCATCCTAGTCATTTGTTTCTAATTATCACGCTCATTTTGCTCACCATGCGTTACTTACATTATTTATCAAACAAGGAATGTCAGAAACGACTTAAATAAAATAAACAGGTACAACGCAGTCTTATGGATAATAAGATTTTCAGTGTTAAATGTAAATTCTTTTAATGACGTCAAATGAAGAAAAGTCATTACTGAAGAAAGTATCTGGGTCTGTCTTTAGTTCTGTAATGTGCTCATTTTAACTCATTTGAACGCCCGATTTATTTGAAACGAAATTTTAATAAAAATTTTAAAATTACACATGGACACTTTGACTGTAATTAAGGTCAAAAGTTTGAAGTTAATTTACAAAATATTTAGTCTCTGAGAGGAAAATATAAAATGCAAAATTTCATTACTTAAGAACTGTATCTTTTTTAGTTTTCCCTTTCTTTCCGTGTTTAGTAAATAAGTAAAGTTAAAACTTTTTGATATGGATAAATTTAATCATAAAATTGCAAATCATTTCAATAAAGCTAATTTTCTTTAAATATAATAAACATTTTTTCTTCACACTATAAAAGAGCATCAAACATATGATTATCTAGGAATGATATAATATAATTACGAAAGAAAATGTATTATAAACATTCCCGGATTACCCACGCTTCAGAAAAATCTTTCTGTATACTTACAAACAATTAGTTTTTCAAGATTCAATCAATCATCTTTAAGAAAACAATTTATTTTGACACACTGATTTTCAGAAGCGTTTCCGAGTAGATTTTATAAGTATTAATAAGATATCTCTAACCGGGGTATCGGTTTTAGGATACTAAACGTTCTCAATTAAAAATTTTCACATTTTCAGCTTCGCAACTGAATTTATATATGTAAGAGTAAAAAAATAGTGTTAATTTTAACATTAATGTTATTGTTGTTAATTTATCATGTTTGTCTGTAAAAAATTCTTGTTGAGCTTGAAAATGTTTACTCAAAAGTGGATAGCATAAAAAAAAACCTAATTTTGACAAAACTAATTAATACATACGTATATAAGTTTTTAATTACCTTTTCAATTAATTAACTGCAGTGAAATTCCGTTCGAAGTTATTGAATATTTAATACGCGATTTATCATTACACTTGAAATTATTGAATATTTAATACGTGATTTGTCATCTTGCAATACATGTTGGTTCAACGTTTAGCTAGCAATCTAATAAATCACGTATTAAATATTCTATTTAATACACTACACAAACTACTCTGTAAAGTTTTCGAAAATCAGTGAAAGTAAAATAATTATTTTTTTTTTATTTCATGTCGAAACTATATTTGTTTCTGTGCTTTCTAATGATAAAAATGCTTTTTAGAAACGTTGGAAAATTGCAAGTTATAGTACGTTTTGATTTGTAGTTATTTTTCTAGATTAAGAAATATTTGCCTTTTTTTGCTTTAGGATCTGTATAATTACGATACTTCTTCATATATGACCTAACGCAAAATGCTAAACTATTATTAGCACGTGATTTGAGGACTAAAAATAGAAAACGCTGAAGGTCCAAAGGGGAAATTTTTCAAGAGACCGAAAAGAACGAAAAACTCCTATTTCTGGGACTTACAGCGTTTTCCACTTTACTCCTTTTGGGTTCTTAGTTAAAATGTACGTACCTAGATTCCTTTCGTTTAGTGTTTAAACACCTAATATTATATTTTTTAAGCATTTCTTTTATTGATATATTTAATATTTTTCACCTTGCTTTAAAATGTCTCATTGATGTAAACAATAATAGCGTGCTCGAATGGTGTAATGGCCACCAGTCACTGAGCTCTTTATCACTGAATCTTTCAGCGTCTCCACTTCACTTCGCGTGGCACGTTCAGCGTTCTCCACATCACCTCGTGTGGCACATGCAACCAGCGACATTTTACAACTCTTCTTTGAAATATTTCTCCTATGGTTGGCACTTGAAGGGTTCTTCTGTTTGGTAATCTTGGCATTTAATATTTTTTTCGTAAAATATACATGTATATGTTCGAGTTTTTGGTATTTTCTGCGTTTTTAGTTTTTTTCCTCAATTTGTTTTATCAAAACATATATTTTATTGTGACAAAAGCTTTATTTGAAGATTTCAGAGAAATTCGTTCGTGAAAAGTGATTTTAAATTTCGTCTAAAATGATTGATGATGATTTAATTAATATTTAGAAATACAAATGTTGCATTATATCTTAAATATGAGTCACAATAGTGATCTTCCAACAGTATATGGCGATAAACTGTAATGAATGTGAATTCTTATTTTTGTCCCTGTAATAAAATTAATAATATTTCAGCCCATTTCTTAGATAGAGAATATGCCGTAATGAGTCTCAGTAACATATATGAATTTTATAAAATTTTAAATAAGATAAAGTTGATGATAAAAAAATTATCACCAAGATCCAATATATGAAATTGCATAAAATATAATACAGACCCTCGATTGTATGGTAGTTTAAATATTTTTGTACAGCTCTGGAAAATATCTATAAGTATTATACATATCACTTCCAATTAGAAAAATAGTACCAATGGTGTCTATTAAAGCATCTTCAAAATACTCCATAAATTGCATCTTAAGTTTTCTACAAACCACATCTCTATGTGTTTAAAAAAAGTTTAAAAATCATTACGATGCGATTTTATATACAGGGTGTTCCAAAATGAAGTAAAGAGCGTTTAATTGTTTATTTGATATAGATATACTTATAGAAATTACCAAAACGTTCAAAATAATGTAATTCTTAAGATTATGGTAATGAAATATTGAAGACATTAGTTTTTCAAAAGTTGCACATTTTGAAGTTTTCTTACGTCCCCCGGTATTATAACTTATATTTTAAAATGTTTCCTACTCTTTGATACGAAAAATAGTAAAACATTTTTCTATGATCAAAACTTTAGATGAAATAACACTTACAAATTAGTTATTATCTAAAAGTATCTAATAGTAGTATTTAGTTACATAATGCATTTAGCAGTTATAATGTCTTCTTGCACTTGCCCCCGCACGGCTGGGGATCGACATAACTTCTTGACAACAAAACAGATGGATAGCATTATTTATTGTTTATTTCCTAGTAAACAAAAGTATCATATCAAACATACTTCGCATATAGTTTCTTGAACCACGGATTATATATGCATATACATTATACATATGACAGAAGAGCAGGAATGCAAAACGTTTGGGTATTCCATAATTTGGAATTAAATAATTTTAAAAACATCTAATGGTTTTAATAATAACTACGTAAATTCATAAAAATAGATAACAGAAAAAACAAAATAACATACTATTTTGATGTAAAGACCAAGTTACAAATAAAAAAAGAAAATTTAGGTTGAATGAAAATTGATAATGATATCAAACGATAAATACGCCCTCCACCTAGAGATATCGTACGAAATCATTTACCAGGTTACTACATCCCCTCTAAAATGATAGCGTTATACACTATATTGCTATTAATGACCGGCAACTTTCAATTTTAGACATTTTGTCGAATATTTAGAAATATACTTGACAGATTCTTCTGACATTTCAGGATTAAAAAGAACATGTATGACCTCATGTTTAGCAATGTCGATTTGTTAAGGGAGGCAATTAGGGAGCCAACGAAAAATCAAAGAAAAAAAAATAATACTTGGGATCACCCTGTAAAATAAAATGCACGAAATGATCTACTGCTACCGAATATAAATAAACAGACATTGTGCAATATGTGTATTCTTTTGTGTAAGAATAGCACGTATATTAATAGAGATGTAGCGATTTATTAAAAAAAAATAAAAAAATCATGCATGTTTTTTGCTTATCACATGCAGGGTTTTCAACCAAATTTAACGGCGGTTTCAGAACAATTGACAAAATATAGTAGAAACAATATAGTGTAATTGGAATATAAATATATTAAATATTTTAAGAAATATGAGCAGTTGTATGAAATAATTTTTTTCTGCGCATCCGCGAACGATAAGAAGGATCATTTTACATAATTTAATAGTCAACTGTATGGAGCATCTTATTTAAAAAAATCCAGTCAAATATCGTAAAAATTCAGAAAGATATCTGCGTTAAAGTGAGCAAATTTTTAGTTGTTCTCTAAAAGCAGCTGAATGATAAGGGATTTTACACAAATTGTCATTTTTTATTAACTGACTTTCAGAAAAAAGTATTTAGTGAGTATCAACGAGTAGATTTTTTAAAAAAATGCTTTGATTTTGATACTTCTTTTGATCATGGTATAGGCTCGTTTTGGTGGCTATCCAAGAAGAACTAAAACATCAATAGAAAATGAAAATTAAAAAAAATTGAAAATGACGATTTGTGGAAAATCCCTTATCATTCAACTGTTTTTAGAGAACAACTAAAAATTTGCTCATTCTAACGCCGTTATCTTTCTGAATTTTTACGATATTTGACTAGATTTTTTTAATAAGTTGCTCCATAGAGGTGACTATTAAATTATGTAAAATGATCCTTCTTATCGTTCGCGCATGGGCAGATAAAAATTATTTCATACAACTGCTCATATTTTGAAAAATATTTTATATATTTATATTCCAATTCCACTATATTGCTTCTACTATATTTTGTCAATTTTTCTGAAACCGGAGTTAAATTTGGTTGAAAACCCCGCATGTTATAAGCAAAAAAACATGCATGATTTTTTTAAATTTTTTAAAATAAATCGCTCTATCTCTATTAATACACATGCTATTCTTACACAAAAGAATACACATATTGCACAATGTCTGTTGATTTATATTCGGTAGCGATGGATCATTTCGAGCATTTTATTTTACACGGTGATCCCAAGTATTGTTTTTTTTTTCTTTGATTTTTTGTTAACCCCATAATTGCCCCCCTTATCAAATCGACATTGTTAAATATGAGGTCATACATGTTCTTTTCAGTCCTGAAATTCCAGAAGAATCTGTCAAGTATATTTCTAAATATTTGACAAAATGTCTAAAATTGAAAGTTGCCGGTCATTAATGGCATTATAGTGTATATGCACAGACCCTATGTTGGAATTTCTGAAACACATTTGCAGATCTACGCCGAAGTATTAGATAGTTTTCTTCAAATTGAATTAAAATCTAAGAAATTTAACAAAAATTGTTGAATGTATGGGCATTCGAGTGACAAAAATTATCAAAATTTTTATTTTAAAATATCAATATTTTTATTTTAGAATTTTTTTGTTTATTCGTTAGATATTAGTCCATTTTATTTTTGTAATGTTCTTAAACTTATATTAAAAGTAGGATATAGATTTTTCTAAGTCATGCGCGCAAGCTATATACATTATCATTAATTAAAAAAACATACATTAAGGAATAATTATCATCGTGTTTAATGCAAATTATATATTGCATTGTCTTTAATTTAAAAAAACATACATTAAGGAATAATTATCATCAATTAATTACACAGTGTTTAATGCAAATTATATATTATATAGCATGGAGAACATATTATAGTATTCACATTAAAAAAAAAAAAAAAAAAAAAAAAAAAAAAAAAATGAGGTGATTAATGGAAAAATGTGTGCATGGGGCTTATACCCACTTGAAATATTTTTATCCAAAATCAAATTATTAATCTATTTAAAGGGTATATGTCCCCTTAATAGTCAACTCTATGCCGAAACTCATAAAAAAGTCCAATCAAATATCGTGAATATTCAGAAAGATATCGGCTATAGAGTGATCTGTTTCTAGTTGCTGTCTAAAAGAAGCTGAATGATAAGGGATTTTCCATAAATCGTCAATTCTAATTTAATATTTTTTAACTTTCATTTTTAACTGATGCTTTACTTTTTCTTGGAAAACACTAGAAGGAGCCAATACCATGATAAAAATAAGTTTTAAAATCGAAGCATTTGTTCCAAATCTACTGGTTAATATTCATTAAATAATAACTTCTTTCTGAAAATTAATAATTAAAAAATGACATTGTGTGGAAAATAAAATCAGATTGCACTATATTATTTCTACTGCATTTTTTCTAATTTTTCTTAAACTGGCGTTAAATTTGGTTGCAAACCCTTCATGATATAAGCTAAAAACATGCAAGAATTTTTTGAACTATTAAAGAAAAAAAAATCGCTATATCTTTATCAATATACGTGATATTCTTACACAAATCAGAACTCATGTTGTCCCATATCCACATATTTGTATGCTCTAGCGATAGATCATTCCGTGCATTTTATTTTACAGGATTATCCCAAATATTATTATTTTTCTTTGATTTTTTCTTGCCCCCCCCCCCCTAATTATCCTAATTATCGAATCGACGTTCATAGATATGAGGTCAATCTTATTCTTTATAATTCTGAAGTTCCCAAAGAATCCGATAAGAATATATTCAAATATTTGACAAAATGTCTAAATTTGAAGTATCCGGTGATTAGAGGCTATATAGTGTATGCGTAGCATATATACTTTTTAAAGTGTTTCATAAAAATAACTTTCATAACAAATTAATTTTTCATACAACAGATCAGTTTCAACTACGTGATCATAAATCCTCAGTTTGTTCAACCAAACAAAAGTCGTCAATTTATCAACATTGTTATCATCCAACCAATCAAAATCGAGAAAATTCAATAATATAATATTTGTAGTAATTTAAATAAAGCATCGCTGAGTTTCCGGGTATGTCGAATTTAGGAAACTCTTCTCCATTGAAAAAGGGGGAGTTGATGACAAGGTGCTTCTCATAGATTCAGAGGTTAATGTTCCCTTTGTTAAGTATGTACATGTACAAGCGGTAACGAATAAACCTGTATTTATTATTTTCAGGCTCAACTACATGCACTTATTTATTTGTATTAAAACCTTAATAAAATATGTAACTTGGAAATTAATAAAAGATCTTGAAACGTATTAAACGTTAATCATTTTTTATGTCAAATCACAGCCTGTTGGCTAAAATATTTTAGTTTTGGTCATTACAATATTTCTGAGGAAGTAACTTAAAAATCCAGTATGATCACACAGTAGTCATTTCTTTGCGATTATTTTCTGGCTGACGTCAGAATGAATTTTGTTGGCGACCTTTATTTAACTTCAGTATGAAGCTAATGATATCATTGCTTTGTGATCAGACACCATATAATTTTAGAAAGAAATCACCTGATGATTTTAAAACGAAGTGTCAGAGACATTTGTTTTCACACGTGTCACAAAGTGACCTCTCAAAGAGGACCTCTATTCATTCCAAGAAGAACATTATTTCGCGAATCAACTGTGGTGTGACGGTTATGATTGTTTTGTGAGAAGTATGGGGATGACTTGATTGTGACGTTATCTCAGAAATCATTGCATCGTAAAATCTACGGGAGATTCGCTTTTCAGTACCCAAATAATCTTCACATGACAGTTGTAATATGATGGAATGACAAAAATATTACTTCGATCGCAGTTGCGACAGTGCTATATCTGATAAGTTGTACTTTGAAAATAATGGGATAAATAAGAAGAATATTTATATTGTGCTCTTGTTGTTTATTTATATTGCGTATCTTTACACTGTGGTATGAAATAAAAAATAATTATACTTTTGTGACAACTTCTAATATTACAAAGCTTTACATTTGTATAAACAGCTGAAAAATTAAAAAATAAACAATTTAAATATAAGTAAATAATACCAATAATTTTTAACCTTTTAGGTAAAATTTAATTTCCGCATATTTAATCAGCAATTAGTAAACTCTTCTGAAAACATAATTTAATTAAAAATCTTTTCTCAATAATTTCGCTGCTAAAAATGATGATGAAAATTTTCATAATATATTCATTTCGAAACTTGTAGTTTTAATAGCATCTTCACATAGTTAAGTATTTTATGTTTATCTGGGCATTAAAATGTATGGCTGAACCATCAAACACAATGCAGAAGTGTAAACTTTGCCAAAAGTTTTCAAAGAGCAACAGATCGTTTAATATTTGCCTAATGTAGCGTTAATGAAATTGGTTATAAATTAATACTTCGGAACTTTACAACTTTAGTCATGTTATTGTTTGTCAAAGGTTAAAATATTTAGAAATATATCTATTTCAATACATATACAAGTCCCGTATTCAAAAATAACATTAGGCAAAAGAAAAACAAGTACACGCACTCCTACAGTTTTTTACAAAGACAAATAGGTGTGTGGGTTTCATGGATATTCATACAAGGACAATCTAAGTTACTATTTATCGTTCTGATAAGCGATAGTATTCCACATTTAAGTGAGATACGAGGGTCAATCAATAAATTATTTGCACTCCTTAACAAAACAAAACAGGATCGAAAATTTATAATAGCTTTATTTGTAGTCTAAAGTTCCATGCAAAATCTTTTTTTTTTACGTAATTACCACCGCTATTTAAACATTTGTCGAGGCGTGCAACACGTTTTTCAATGCCTTCTGAAAATAAATCTCATTGAACATCTGATAATCGTTCTGGGGTCCTAGCTTTCACCTCGTCATCGAAGTTGTATCGTTGTTTTGAAAGCTCTTATTTCATGGGAAGAAAAACACCAAAGCCACGAGGTAAAAGATCTTTACTATAAGGAAGGTGTCCCACATTTCCCATCTAAGCTTTTTCAGATGTTTGCTCGTTTGTTTTACTGCATGGGAATCCCACGCATTAAAACATGGAGGAGCACAATGCATTTAGACAATTTGCCAGGACTGCCATTTTTAAGTGATTGTCGCAATCGTTTTTGTGTTTCACAATAAAACGATGAATTAATTGCGGCATCCTTCGACATGCACCAAACATTCTCTTTCGACGAACATAGTCGTCATCACCTTTCCAACAAAAAACATATTTCATTCCTTTTGGTAACGTTGAAAAATTCAAACGCACTTTCAAAATTCTTCCCTTTATGATCCTCCGTCAATAGACGCGGCATCCATCGAGCACAAACTTATGCACACTTCCATGATAATTATCCAGTTCAGTTGGCATTTCGTCTATTGTTATGCCTTTGTTTGCAAGAATGTAATCATTAATGCGAGCAGCTATTTCAGAATTTGAAGCAGTTGATGGTCTACCTTCGCGCTCAGCGTCGTCAAAATCTGAACATCCTTTGTCAAACCTCTTGCAGAACTTCGCGGTAGCTTGAATGTAAGATTACATTTTCAATGCAACTGCCGATAGACTTCAGTGTAATTATACCTATTCGCACAGAAAAAAGAAACCACTCAAGGCATTTCTAATTTGGACGCCATTTGCAGCTGCCAAAACCTGTTTACGACTGATTATCAGACAAATTAAAATTGCCGCATAACAGCTGCTACGTCACGCGATACATATAAATGTCACTGATTATCATACAAAATAAAATTGCTGCATGGCAGACGCTACACCACGCGATACATATAATGTCTGAAGTGTTACCACAAATCTTCATCAAAATAGGCATTCACCGAAAATTTTTACATAGGAGTACATCTTACATTTTGCCAGACCTACGTACAAAATGTTATCAAAGAATGAATATATCAATAATATTGACGAAATCATGTTACATTTCTGAAGGGATTTTGCACAATATTAGTAAATAGCGGATTTCTTTTTTCGATTTATAAGGTTTTACATTCAAAGTATTTTTTTTAATTAAAGAATTAAGTAGCTGTTAAATTTATTTAAATTCCATTTATAATTATTTAGAACAAAAACAATATGTTGGATATTATAATAATGATGCGTAAAATTGTAAGCAATTTGTGCTAGAATTTTCTTTTTCATCGCAGAACTTTATTTAAGGGGGCTCAGGGCTGGATCGATACCGAGAAACATGTAAACAGAACTCTCGTTTCAAGTCCATATAAAAACAGAAGTATTCAATTTACTAATTTAAACTTTCTGATAATTTTAAAGTATGTTTTTAGTCTTATAAAATTATAAAATAAAGTTCATCAATGTAATAAAAAATACAGCAAAATTTATATAACGCAATTTTTGAAAAAAAAAATTAGGTGTCATATCACCATCCGTAAGATATCTTAATATTGAATTGACATAAGAACCTAATTTTTGCTTTAAAATAATCAAGAAACTTTACTCTACAGAATGAATAAAGGATCACTCAAACGTAACATTATTAAAAAAAACTCACAAATTTAAAAATTTAAAAAATCCTAAAAAATATATTTTTTCGTTAAAAATACTCAAAATATTAAAACTAACGAAAATATATTAATTCATTCTATAGATAATGATATTAAATTCATGCAAAAAAAAATTAAGCCATTCCATCAAATAGTTTTTTTAATCTTATGGATAGTCATCAAAAACCAAGTTTTGAGAAAACGCGACTTAAAGTTGCAATTAAATGGCTGCGGCTTTGAAAGTGATTTTTACATAAATGCTTATAACTTTAAAAATGCAAATATTTTTATACGGTTTTTTGAACTTTGTTCAGAATTACTTGAATAATTAAAATAGATTGTAAAAAAATAAATAAATAAATAAATAAAATAAAATAAAAAACAGATTGTTTGAAAGCTTTCAAGCCTCCTTAACAGTAACTTTCTATCTCTCTCGCTCTATATGTAATATACAATGCAATATATATATATATATATATACAGATTGCATATAAGCAAAGATATAGGTGCGATAAAAAGAAAATCACATGTATAAGAATAATTGCATCAATGAGAAACTTCTACCTGTTATGAATGACAGACAATAATATGAAAATGGAAATGAATTATTAATAAACAAAAATGTATAAATGAAATAAAAAATGGAATTACTAAGAAATAATTTTGAAACCTTGGCTGAATTATGGGGCCATTATTACCTTAGATTCCACGCATCATATATTATTGCCTCCTTCTACGAGCTACAATAAACTAAAATATGTAAATTATTTGGACTATCATACTTGTAAAACACACACATACACAAATACATATATATATAATGAATGCCCTATTATGTGTGGAGTATTTTTTAAAAATGGGAAAAGAAATATGTGTAGAGCAATAGTAAAATTTTCGAAAGGTCAAAACATTCCCATTTTATTAAAGTTGTGTAAACTACGAGTATTATCTTAAATACATTTTTTGGAAAACTAACTTTCCTGCAGTAATTAAAGCTTCCAGATAAATTGCAAAATATTACATAACGGAACTAAGATATAGAGAACTCGTTTATATTGTGCGTATATTTGTGATAAATACTTTATTAATTCTACTTTCAAATGGAATGTTATCCTGGAAACATCTGTAACTGAATTTTTAGAAATTTAGTTTCTAAAAATTTGTTACTTGACTGCAAAACTTGGATATTTAACAAAATAAGTTTGTTTAATTCAGCGTAAAAACTTTACGTGTATTTAAATTTTCTGTTTGATGATCACGTAAAAATATTTATCTATAACGTCAATACTTAAAATGCCATCGCAGGCAAAAAAATGTCACACTTGCGATACAAACATAAAATTGTGCATTTTTATGAATGTTGTATATTCAGTTTATTGTTGAATATATTAATAATCCATTTTCAATAGGTAAAAAAATCGATGCAGGAAAATGTACATGTTTTTAGACTGGTAAAAAACTTTTATCCAACTTTAATTTGCACACGATTTAGAGCATTTACGTAAAAATTATAAATGAGATCAATTTAAATTTTTAAGTGCAATGCTGTGATGGAAAGGACGTGCATTGTGTACAAAATGTTAACTATATTTTAGTAAAAACATACACATATTTGCATGAAACTTACATTATGCGGCTGATTAGATTATATTTAAGGACATTCCTGCGTGGGCGATTAAACAGACAGAAAAAATTAACAAAATATTGTGTATCAATAAACAGTATTCAAATATTTTTTAATTATTTATTTTCAAACAAAATATAATGTCCTTATCGGATCATACATTTTAACGTAATACATTCATGTATAATGTTCAATACATATGTAAGCATACATTCATATATAAAAAATAACTTTGGCCTATTATATATTGAAATTAAAGGTAGATTTAAAAAGCATAATATATTATTTTGTAAAAACATATTATTTCCTAGCGATACTCAGAAATACAAAAGGTATGTGTAAAATAAACTAACTTACATTTTCTAGAACATAGGGTAGATGGGATCACATGTGAACAGTTCAGATAAATATAGCTTTTTCCCATAACAGGGTTAATTTATATTAAAAAAAAAATACTTAATATTGTAAATAGAACTTTATTTACACATGGTAATTTTTTATGACCTTTATATTTCTTCTTCCTTTTTTTAATAGTTTTATAATTTCAAAAAATGTTCATATGTCGTTCACCGGCGGGGTAGTTGTGAACACACATAGGTCATATGTGAATGCAAGGAAAAAATATACTTTTACTTTCTTTTTATTGTGTTATTCATTTGTCATCAAAATCATTAGTTGTATTATCTGTTAAATTCACAATAAATATATAGACATATATTTCTCTAGTTTCAGGCTGATATATTAAAGCAAAAGATTATAAATTGATTAAATATTGTTGCAATAAAATAAAAAGTAAAGAAGTAAATTATAAAAAAATAAAGCTTTTAAATTGTGCTTAGGATTTTTTGTATGTGGGAGATTTTTGGAAGGCGGCATTTAAATAATATTTATCAGAAACGTGCGGAAATACGAAAGAATCTCACCCTGTATTTGCCTTATTTACTGCTAAATGAATGATAAAGAACGGTTTTTAATGTTAAAAATAATCTCGATTTTACGCCTCTTCCCCCAAATTTAACATCGTTTGCTTTTGAAAGAGGGTGGGCGGTGTTTACAATCTGGAGCTTTCAGTTTAAAAAATTACTTTTCTGAAAATATTACTCATATCTATCTCCAGTCAAAGAATCATATACAGAGCTCTTTTAGAGGTGGCAGTATGACGGAAATTTGTATTATTTCATTTATAGATATTAGAGCTGACATTATTTCTCATGAAGTTAACAGAAAGGAACAGTATCACACAATGATTATCGTGGCACTTATGAACTGTTCATATCTGCCCCAACTAGTCTTTTCATAAGTGCCCCATATGGCTGCTAGAGTTAAATTGATGAATCCTTAACGTTTCTCAATTTCAAGGGAAAAAAAATCTTTATCAGAAATCTTTGTTAGTATTTGTAGTATATCTTAAAACATTAAAACTCAAACAAATGAATAAATAAATAAAGTTATTTGGTAATCAATTTGAAATTGAGATTTTACTTTTGAGATCTATAAACAGTGTTTTGGCTACTGGGGACAAACAAAATATCAAAAATCTTCAAAACATTTTTACCATAGGTCTACAAGTGCTCCATCTTTGGTAATTTCTTTTAAGTAAAAAACAATTAACAACTGTTCAAAAAATGTTATGTTCACATCTGCTCTATGTTTGCATGTGACCCCTTTTCCCCTATATAAAAACTTTATGTTTTGCCTTCATAAAATATTTAAAAAAAAATAGTTCTTCTTAAAAACTGTAATTTATTTTCTTTATGTGTAATATCTGTAAAATATCTATGAATATATGCAAAAACGCACCATTATAATGAAAATAATATTTTTTAAAAATTCCACATTTTATTGCATGAAAACGAGAAGTAAAAACTGCAAACAATGCTAATGAGGAAGTTTTCGTGAATCTCTGTTAGATTCTATTTAGTTACGTAATAAAAGAATTGAAATAATTAGACGCGAAATAAAATATTCAAAGTGCACGTAAAATTTATAAAACAAAAAACATTTTGCCTCTGATATTTAACTCGTAGACTTAAAATATCCAAACAATTCTTCTACTTCTAAAAATACTGAAATAATATTTCATTTTTCATTTTTAAAAAGCGGCTTTAAAAAAATCGACCGAGTGCAAGAGCTGAATACACTGTTAAAAATCTGAAGCAAAGTTTACAGTCATTCAACAGTTTAAAGATAACCATTGCATTACCATATTAGTAAACGTATCCGACCATCTATTTGAAATTATTAGACCTGAAAGGTAATATGGCTCTATTAAAGTTAAAATACCGTTATATAACCGTTTTCAATAAAACGGTCAACTGGCTGGCCATTTTTCATAAAAAAAATTAATAGTACATAGTAATGGAAACACCAATACATAAATCGATAATCGAAACTTTCTTCTGTTTTTTTTTTTGTTGTTTTTTTTTTTTTTTTACTAAAGAACTACACTTTACGCGGTAGAAATTTACATGTGTTACACAAATGTTTTACAAATATTATATTCATATAAACAACGCCTTTATAAATCTTTAAAAATAATTAGATTTAAAAATTATAGTACATTAATTGCTACCCGACTGCCAAGAAGGGTTATGTGTATCACGCGTATCTGGGTATGTGGATTTCTTTATACCCTCGAAACATCCCAACGGTTGGATGGATTTTAATGAATGAGGTCTCTATCGATTTGTCTTAAAAGTCTGATGGTTATGGGCTAGATTTTGTTTTTATAAATTAAAAATGGCGGCCGTAAAATACAAAATGGGGGGGTTGAGACGAAAATAAATTTACGCACCCTATTGAATGGCATATCATTGGATAGGCTTTTCAAAATGAAGACAATCTTTCACTGACTATTTTACAGGCAGAAGCTCCGTTCAAATATTACACAACTTGGAAGTTGGGTGGGTAGGATCTCTAACTTTTCTGAAAATCTAACCTTCATAGACATCGATAGGCCTCATTAAAACAGTGTTTATAGACAGGAACTATCAATTAAACACAATTTAAAAGTCATCAATACAAGTAAATAAAAAAATAGGTAAGTAATATAAAAAATAGTTTCACATTGATGAGAAATGATTAATTACTTCGCTGTTTACGCAGTCAGGTTTTTTTATTATTTAATTTAATTTTTACTTATTTGATTAACATTTATTTGTGTCAGTCACTATCTGACCTCCGAGTGCGAGCCCATCCTTCTCTGTGTCCATGTGCCCACCATTGGAATGAGGAAGACGACCGGGAAGCTACATTACAATCCAACAAAACTTGGAAGTGTTTGGCGGCTTGGAGTTGGCAGCTTTTGGCATTTTCGCTGGTGGAGAAAAACCAGTTCTTAGGGAGGGGAAAGGCATTGCAGCTCTTTGTATCGTATGATAGGATACTGTGTAAATGTATAGTGAAATGCTTTGGAAATAGAAAATTACTGTTCTATTCCTAAAACAAATGATAAACCTTACCATTTTTAAGATAATTTATAATTCTGATTTTTTAATGCAAATAAATTACTTCATTTATAAAGATTTTTTAAATATTTTCATATTTTATTGTTTTTATTCGCATTGTTATTATTTTTTACTACGCCTGTAGCACATTTTGCTAAAAATTTCCTAAAATGTTTTAATATTTTGTTTTGTTTACACCATTTCTTTGATTTTCTAAAATAATAAAAATCTTCAAACCGAAATTTAAAGTCCGAATTTTATAAAGAAGTTCTAAAATGGGTTTGGGTGATAAAACATATACAATAAATAAATAAAAAATGAATAAATAAAATGCCTATTCAGTAAAAATGTTGATTATTTAGAACTGTTGTTAAAAGTCAAATTTCTCAGGAAAGATATTGTGACCTCATAAATTTAGTACTTATATAAAAAAAAAATGAAATTTATTAATTGTGTTGTAAGAATTGCTGAAAAAAAAATGTACTGTCAGAGGTATTGGAAAATCCAAAAAAAAAAAGTTGCTTTTGAATTTCAATAACAACACATAAATAATTATGTATGTATAATAAATTTTTGTTTAAGGTTTATTCTAAATTAAAATGCATAACTAAATTCCGTATTTTGTGTCATTATTAAATTTCTGATTATTGTAGATTAATAATTTTTAAATTATATTCGGACCCATGAATGACGGTTTTCTTGGAGAAAATAAATTTTATAGTGAAATAATTTAAACAGTAATGATTAATATATTATAAGTTAATATTGAAATATCTCTGCAAAATTAAAATCAACATTTCAGATAATCTGATAGAATAGGGGCAATATAACTTTTTGTAACTAGAAAACATAATTCTTGCATTCACAAAAGAAAAGGATAGCCTTTTTTTTTTTTTTTTTTTTTTTTTTTTTTTTTTTATTTATTTATTTATTTATTTTTTATTTATTTATTTTTTTTTTTGCTTTATAAATGAGATTTGTAAAATCGACAACTTAAGAGACAGAAAAATAAAACATTTTAATTCTATGATGAATATATTTAATATCACTGTATTTAGAGTTTATTCTTTCATGACATTAGAACTTTTAACATTTAAAGAAAATGTTTTTCAGCACTGCCGTCATTACGTTTTCTGAAATATTTGTGTTTTTTTGATTTACTTTTTATAATAACAGAATTCATTTTATTCAAAATATTATGATTTCTTAAGGCTGTTCTTAACTGCTCTGCTCAACAAGAGCAAAACGTTTTGACACATTTACAAATTCATTTTTTAACGGAAAGATATAAAATTGGAAAGCCTGACCATGGAATCGATTTGGAATTGAACTGTCTTTTCCATTTTTTGATCAATAAATTACCTATTGAGTTATAAGCGATTTCGATCACATGATAAACACGTTTTCCACGCTTTTTTGAGTGGTTTCTTCTTTCGCGCAGAAATTCGATTCAAAACGCCCACTTTGACACTATTTTCTGAAAGATCTATTGCGTTTCCAAAAAAAAACGGAAAAAACAGCGTGATTACATAGTTTCTGAACAACAACATTTGCTAGTTTCATGCATTTCCAAACAAAAATAAATTAAAACTTATGTCAGAATGTTGGCCTTTTGGATTTAAGAACATCCTTAAAATGAAATAGCTCTAATGATTCATCATATAAGATTACGTGAGGCAACTGGGCCATGATTTTACAATGTGACTCTGGAGATTCTGGCAATTCAGATTCAAAAGGCTAATATTCATTTGAATTAAAGTCTGAACTTTTGTAAATGTGTTCAGTTAGGTTCCCTCTATCAGGCAGAAATGTTCAAAATTATATTTTAATATCTAAAAATAAAATACATATTTCATATTTCTTCCCTCATGGGTCCAGTTGCCCCATAAAAATGGGGCAAGTGGACCAGGAGGGTCTATGTTCCAGACGCGCTTGTATTTTTTATATTGGCTATCAGGTCTTGTTTGAAAAAGTGTAAATAACTAAAAATTTAAACCAGGCAGATCATGTACAAACCTTTACTGTCAATGTGTCGAAAAAAGCCCTAAAATTGAAAATATTAGATTTATTTATACAAAAAACATAAATATTAAGTAAGTACTTATGTACTTTAGTATAGGTAATAAGCATAAAAGTTGCATGGGTACTTTAAGGAAAAAAATAACAAGATAAATCTATGAACAAACGGCTACATAAGTACTTAAGTATCTCATTCTCTTTTTTATTTACCACAATGGAAGTTCGATATGTCCAATAAACCTGTGGAGAATGTAACCATATTTTTTATATCGAATAGAACTATTTTTTTATTCGTTTCGATAATTTTCTAAATAATCTCACTTTGCCTTATGTATATGCCTCTTCATCTGTATGTAAAATTTCGAGCTATAGCTATCACACTTAAGAAATTTGGTTTGATACCCCCAACATGCTTTTTTAAAAATTTTATTATGTAATTTTAATAAGATATTATGTAATTTTCTTTATTGCAAGCAAAAATACAATGGAGAAATTAATTTCCCATAGAAAGAGAAACTCAAAAAGATATTTATAACTGTCGGGGAAACTGGATCCCATATGGTCCAGTTACCCCTGATACATGTGACATGTCCCAGTTACCCCACTTTTGAAAAATGTATGGGGTAACTGAAATTCCGGCCTTACACTTGAAACATGAAGTAAATATGTGTAGATTCCTAATAATATTAATGTATTTATGTGTCTAATCTTTAAATAAAAATATTGTTTAATAAAAGTACTTACCGTATTTTAATAAAAAGCCGAGGAAGTTCAACCAAATGGACGTTGTTTTTAAAAAAAGAAACCTAAATTTTCGGCAACCTATCACAACAAAGGCAGAGTTATAACTGAGTTAACACACGTTGTTTTAAGAAGTAGAGATGGTGGTGCAATGTTGACAAAAGCCAAAACTTAAAAAACACCAACAGTTAAAAAAAAAATAGTCTATGGCCCAGTTACCTCGTGGGTCCAGTTACCCCAGCTTACCTTACTCTTTTTAAACTCGCTTCACGTATGGATCTATAAATAAAAGGAATTTTTTAAAAATGTCTTTTAATTACTTAAGAATTAAAAAAATAAGCTTTGAATATTCAGCAATTGAGCATTTAGCAATAATTTAAATATTGTCTCATGTATCATAGAGTTTAGCTGATAAATGGAGTTAAAAATAATAATAACAACATTTATAAAAAATGTTTAGTATTACTTTTAGATGCCCTCTAAATGTTATTATTTCTTTTTAAAAACAACTTTGAAAATTCACCAGTGTTAACATACATATTGTGGCTGTTTTTCTTTATTTCCACTTTACTTAATAAAAGAACAAATGTGTTTTCTATTTAAACTAAATTAGCAAAACATTTTCTCGTAATTTTTTAACAAATCATTAATGAACATAAAGACAAATGGCAGCACAGCATGAAATTTTACTGGGTAATTATCTTTATCTTGTCTTTTTTTTTTTTTTTTTTTTTTTTTTTTTTTTTTTTTTTTAACGTGAAATATATAGCTATAATATAGGGCATACAACAGCCTTCTAGGCTAACAGGATTCTAGCTCTTAGATAGTGCAGACGATTTTCATAAACTTTGAAAATAACTTTTATACATTAAAATAACCTATTTCACAAGTGTTTTAATATTTAATTAAGACATTAGCGATCATATGTTACTCGTGGAACTTAATTGTTTTAGCATATATATATATATTTTTTTTAATCCGAAAGTTAACCGCGTTTCTTTCTTCACATCACCCTCTTCCACGAACAATAAGATGGATTGAAACTAATCTTCCCCGGTGTAAACAAATGGGTTACTGGAGAAAGGGTAGAAAGTGAAGATTTTAGCGCTCTTGGCTCATAGCGTTTTATCTCGCCAAAGCCCTCAAGTTTTGTTGGATTGTAATCTCGCGACCGGGAATAGACTCTCCGTAGGGATGGGATACAGCTGTGACTTGTTGGTCGCTAAGAAGCTAGTTGGGATATGGTGCTTCGGACTCGTTTTTATCTCACAGGCTGTCAAATCCTGATAGCTAATATGCCCACAGATTCTATATGTACGTATGCATGTACATATGTATGTATGTAACGCGATAACTCTTGATAGAAATATCTGATTTATTCTGATTTATTTGTATATATAGGTTCATTCTGATAAGGCACTTCCCTGATTAGTTTGGCAGGTTCATCAGTTAGGTATAAAGGGGAGACGGGGGGCTAATCTCTCCCTTCAATTAGATAAATGGGTTTTTCATGCAGATTTATCCGACTGAAATTTGGTATACCGATTTAGTCCGATAAGGCATTACGCTGATTTGATTTGGAGTTTCATTTGTTAAGTATAAAGCGGGAACCTGATCCTCCCTTAATTTAGCTAGACGCTTTTTTTTTTTTTTTTTTTTTTTTTTTTTTTTTTTTTTTTTTTTTTGTCGATTGCATTATTTTTGAGGGGCACTATTCTGTGAAATGAGAGTATAATATACAATTAGTGTGAATAGCCTGTGAGATCAATGCCATCAGTTTAACTGGGCACTTTTTTTATTCCGGTATTTCCCTTGTGTGTAACGAAAATTCAGGTCACCGATTGAGGGTCCTCCTTAACGATTGCGGTGTGGTAGATGGTTGCGGCACTCATTTTCTGGAATTGTATGATGTGCATGGATACGTGATTTAATGTAACTATCGAATATGAAAGTACACTTTAAAATAGAAATTTTCAAATAAAATGTTCAATTACAATTATGTGAACAATAATTATCAATTTAAACTCTTTGATGCAATATTTGTTTAAATACTTTTGCCATAAAGTGAAAAATTGCTAAAAGAAATACATTAAAATTCTAAAACAATTTTTAAGAAATTTATGTCAGGTAAATTATCTGGAACTATTAAAATAATTTTATTATATCCGTTAATGATACAATAGGGTTTATAAAAACTTCACTTAATTTTTAAAAAAAATAATATTTTCACGATGAAGATTGCCTCCAACATCATATTTTTAAAAAAGTATCTTTAGAAACTTATTGATTTATTGCTAAATTTTGAATCATGTTGTAATATATTAGTAAAAGTGTGTAATGTACCTCAAAGCATCTAATTACTGAACACATAACCTGGCTTATGTTATTTTCTAAAGACGAATCCTATTAAATAACGTCAGTATTAATTAAAATTGCCTTGGAATATTTGCTTTCCATACAGTATTCTTGTAGCATATGCTAATTGTATTTCTTTTTTTAATGATTTAAAGAAAAATATTATTCATAAGGACTGTAATATTGTTTAAAAAACAAATTATTGTTTAATTTTCATGAATTCGTTTTTAAAACATTCGACCATCTGATAGATTATTGAAAGGTTAATTTTTAAAACTGTAACTTTTTTCACTTCAATAATAACACTTCAATAATAGTGTAATTATTGAACACACAATCAGTCCTACATGGTATTCTAAATTCTACATTTGTTGATTAATGTCCGTATTTTTTAAAACTGTCTTAATATAGGAGGAGGTAGAGAGAGGTAGAGATTTTTCACAGTACGAGAATTTTGACCAATGTCTTTATTTTCCTTAAAAGTACTTTTTTTCTATGTACCACACAAGATGTGTATCACAAGATGATATTATGAGCCTTTTCTACTAGTCATTGTTGTTTTGCGATAATTTGTAGAGATAATAAAAAAATAAAGTGAATTTTGCTATTTTAACAAATCTATTTGTTATTTCTGAGCTTTTATGCTCGTTGAAATAAAGTTGGAAAGATTTTTTAACTTTATACTGCACTTAATTTTACGTTATAAACAATAAAATAGTTAATTGTAACTTGGTATAGCTAATCAAATCATCCTTTTCATAATAATACTTCACTTTATTCAAAATAATATAAATTAATTTATTCCAGTCATTATAGGAAATAAAAAAAAATATTTCTGAAACATGGATTGCAATGCAATATTTTAATTGAAACTGAATTTTAAAATACCTATTAATATTTGGTTCGAAGTATAATTTCAAGCAAATATCCTGTACAATTCGCAAAAAATTGTTAATAATACAAGTACATGCATCTTTATTATCTGTATATTATTTATCAATACAAAAACCCTTAACGGGTTAAAAGTTTGTGACACAGCACTTTATCTTATGCTCTAAGAATTTAAAATATGGAACTTAAAAATAATGATATCAAATTTTGAGTGACGCTATGCTATCAATTATAATCTCTCTCTATATTATTTATTTCATCTTTTTATTTTTTTTATAATCGCATGTGCAAAAATTATGTTCAATTTAAAAAAATGTATAAAAGTTTATTCATTGATGCTTTATCTTTTACATCTCTCATAAATTCAAAGTATGAGTTTTAAAAGATATGATATCAAAATTTTAGTGACGCTTTGATGTGGCTTTAAACGATTTGTTTTGAAATTAAATTAAATTTTTTTTTGGTTTGGCTAAGATATATTCACACATCTAAACAATAGTTTTAATTTTCCAATATGCTTTAAATATGCCACTTTCACTGAATTTATATAATGCATTTAAATGTATTTATTTGAATAAATTGATTTATCCTTTGTCCAATGCTATTAAAAATTTAAAATAAGATTTACGTGAATAATTTTTTTGCGTCATTGTATCCAAACTAAGTGAAATGTATTCAAATGGGTACAATGACGCAAAAAAATTATTCACGTAAATCTTATTTTAAATTTTTAATAGCATTGGACAAAGGATAAATCAATTTATTCAAATAAATACATTTAAATGCATTATATAAATTCAGTGAAAGTGGCATATTTAAAGCATATTGGAAAATTAAAACTATTGTTTAGATGTGTGAATATATCTTAGCCAAACCAAAAAAAAATTTAATTTAATTTCAAAACAAATCGTTTAAAGCCACATCAAAGCGTCACTAAAATTTTGATATCATATCTTTTAAAACTCATACTTTGAATTTATGAGAGATGTAAAAGATAAAGCATCAATGAATAAACTTTTATACATTTTTTTAAATTGAACATAATTTTTGCACATGCGATTATAAAAAAAATAAAAAGATGAAATAAATAATATAGAGAGAGATTATAATTGATAGCATAGCGTCACTCAAAATTTGATATCATTATTTTTAAGTTCCATATTTTAAATTCTTAGAGCATAAGATAAAGTGCTGTGTCACAAACTTTTAACCCGTTAAGGGTTTTTGTATTGATATCATTACTTTTTTAAGGTTATTGAAAAAAATAATAATAATAAAGACCAATACAAAGAATACATAGGATTTCCATTCACCTTCAATCCTCCCCCTTTCGCCCCGCAAAAAAGAATGACCATACTTCAATTTTAAAGAGCACCATGCTATGATATTTTTCTAAGAACTCTTTGGTAAGATATGGAAGTAATGTACAACATGCATGTTTAAAGGGTATTTCTGTTGGTTTGTTTCAGAAATATGAAAAGCAATGTTAAATTTTACTATCTAAAAAATTTACTTTGTTAAGAAAAGTAACAAGAAATATTACTCTTTAAACCTTTATATGTATATATAGCAATCATCACTCACTTATAAAAGTAATTACATACATTTATATTAAATCCAAAACTACAAATTTCTGCTTCCCCCTTTTCTCATTCCTAGTGCAAAAAAAAATTAAACATTATAAATTCTTTAATTTTATATAAAATAATCTTTGACCATCCCGATTTAAAATTCTTTATTAACAATAATAATAAATCATATAAAATAATCCCCTGAGCTCCGAAGTTTCCACTTCTCCCTTTGCACCCACCTCTCCAGATTACCTAAATAATTAATCTTTCAAACATTAGTTTGAAAAGAAAAAAATCTGCAACATTTGTTGCTCACTAACATAAATAAATAAATAAGCACTGACTTCCCTAATGCACAATTCTCCTCTTCTCCCTCCCCCTACTCCCCAGCCTTAAAAAAAATTCAAATCTTTATTTTTATACAGAAAATTCTTCTATATAAATTATCCTCTTATTACTCAAAATTACCACTTTCCCACTCCAGTCTAGAGATTCCAATCTTTAAAGCTTTTTAGAAAAATGGATCTGCAAAGTCTGTTGCTTAGTAATAAAATAAAATATATAATCATGTACACTTTTAATTATTTTTCACACAATCAATTGATGTCATGATAATAGTTGTTCTGAGCGAATATTGTGTTGGCTGGGTTGTCGTACAGATAGCTCAATTGAGAGTACTGGCAATTAAAGCCAAAAGTTATTAAAGTTCATTTTAATTCAAGATGTTTAACCCCTTCGTGACAAGAGCCCTTTGCTTAATTTTTAACCTTTTACTACAGGTTTCTAAAATCAGAAAATTTTCTGTAATTGAATCACAGAAATGCTCCAATTAAAGAAAGGTAAACTTTACAATTAAAAATAAGTGGTGAGAATAATGAAGGATTCTGAACACCTTAAGTGGAAAGTATACCAGTCGCTCATCCCCAAGGAGTTAAAGATGCTTTTTTGCTATTATAAACTTTAGGATTTACAATATAAAAAAATCTTAACCACTTCTGAATCAAACAAAGACAGTGGAAAAAATCAAGATGGCAATGTTTTGATTGGTAAATTCTAAGCTGAGTAATTTGTGCTACAGAATGAAAAAATTATAAAGTTATAATAATGCCCTCTTCAGAGCAGTCACACATACTAAATCTTTAAGGTTTTTGACAGGGTTGGCACGGTTTAAACCAATTGGTTTTTTTAGAAAAATCTAATATAATATTTTCCCTTTTTTGTAATTTAATTGTTTTAAATTATTGATAGAAATAATTTCCACTTTTAACACTTCATCTCAGCAGTCAACATGAGACATAATGAGCCAAGGTTATGTTTCTATGCATGTAGAATGAAAATTAGCATGTGCTGATGAACATATCTCATACCCTAAAGATTTTTCTTAAAACATGTGAAATTAGAAAAGATAAAATAGATAAATAATATTCAATATTTAGCATAAAATATTTTCATTTAAATCGATCTTTAAATTGATCTTTAAGATTTTGGTTAAGTTGTAAAAGAAAATTTTCTGGATTGGGAAAGATTATCCTTAAAGAATTTATAAGAGTAACTTAAGATATCAGATTGAACAACACAGCTTGCAAAAATTGAGTACTAGTTATAGCATTTCAATAATACCAATCAATCTTTTCTGTTAGTTGCTGAATCTAATGGCCAAAAATGTTGATTTGGGCACTTGGAGTCATCAATCAGAAAACAAAATAACCAGAAGTATTTGGATATTAAAAAAATACTAATAATAATAACCACAGAATAATATATTATATTCATGAAACTGCATCAAATGTTTATTGATTGATTATTATATTATTAATCAAAGGATTCTTCATACGATTTTAAAAGGTATCAATGTTTCACTGTGTAGAGCAGTTTACTTTGAACATAAGACATAGCTGTTACTAATAATGTTTAAATTAGAAATTATTTCAATTTTCTATATAATTGACTGTAATTATTTCATTTAAATATTTTCGAAAGTTTATATAATATCTAAAAATGTTTATTTTATCAACTGATATGCATCTGTATGCAATAGGAAATTATATTTTAAAAAACCTGGTTTAAAACCATTTACAAAAAATTTTAATATACAGTACACTCCCTCTAATCCGCACAGGTTGGGACCAAGGGTTTTGTGGATTATAGAGTTTTGCGGATTATAGGTCATTTCTTTGTTTACATTGTAATATTTGGAATTTATCAACAAATATAGTAACCACATTGTAAATAAATAACGCAGAAATAAAAGAAACTGCTTATATATATATAAACTGTACCCAATATTAGAAATACATTTAAATAATATAATAATGCACAATTAATAGAAACATTTCTACTTATTTTTAGATCTCGAGCATCGCAGTGATAATGGTTTGCTTTATAGCTTTTAATTTATACTCTGGAATTTAATCTTGAAGCCTTTTACAAGACTCAGGATTTCTTGATAAATAAGACACGTTTATTTTTCTAAAAGATTAAGACATTTATCCAAAAGAGCCGACCCTTCTTTGAAAGTAATTTTACCTTTTATATAGCCAACAAATGTGTTCAGAACATAGCAGTCTAATAGTTATTTATAAGATACACAGAATATTTCTCTCTAACTAATGCAAAAATGCATTTAAAAATTTTAGTGCATTTAAAATTAATTAAAATTTTTAATAAATTCATCAGATTAGTGAATATTTATTACAGTCAAAATGTGAGTTATCTTGCTTAAAAAAAGATTTTATCTCTTTGTTTACATGTTTGTTTACATCTGAAATATAGTGCGGATTATAGGCGTTTGCGGATTATAGAGTTGCGGATTAGAGGGAGTGGACTGTAATAACAATGTTTATAATTCTAAATTTGTTTGTTATTCCAAATTAATGTTTATAAAGACGATAATGAATCAAATTTAGTGTTCCAAGAAATAGCAATATTTGTGAAGCACATGTGCTTCTTAACTGCAAAATTCATTGTTTACATCTCAGAAATACATTACATCTTCTGCATTAAAATTTTTTAGTGGCAGGCTTTTGTGATTGAACAAGGACTGCTTGCATAGTGCTTTTACTGATTTTAGAATATAAAATTATGGCTCTTGAACTACTATTAATCAAATGCAGTAATAGCGATAAAAAAAATCTTTAAATAGTTCATTTAAAAAAAAAAAATACTTTTATTTTCATCAGATATACTGATTATTACTACCATATGTTATATGTAACATATTTATTAGAAAAGTTACAACTATTTTGATGAAGTTTTAAAATGTAAACAAAATGATGCTTAATAAACATGATCAAAAGTACCTCTGGACAAAATCATTATATTACTTATTTCAAAATTTTTTAATTTAATGATAGCAATTTTTTTATTAAAAAAATCAGAATTATGGAGATAGAGGAAATAATGTTTTGAATTTAACCCTCTAGAGGGTAGCAATATTTCTACAAAATAGATTGCAGGTTCTTCTTAAATGTAAAATTCATTGTTTACATTAAAGAAGCTGTCTGTTATACAGAGAATTGCATTATAAAGGGCTTTCACTGCAACAATGTTTTCATAACAGAATTCTAAAATAAGATTTTAAACATCCAACTATGTAAAATTTAGTGTTTTGGGAAATAACAGATATTTCAACAATATGAATCTGAAATACAGGAGATTTGTAACTGCCAAATCTATTGTTTACATCTCAGAAATAAATTATGTAGATAATTGCATTATAAAGATCTTCAGCAGAATCCCAGAACAAGAGAAATACCCAGTGATTTTTTTGGCACGCATAAACATTCCCATGCAACCCAACTCAAACTAAAATATGGCAACCTGAAAACTGTTGCGATTGGTTTACATTTTTTATTGCTGCCAGACTATCATTTTCTACTATATCATTATTTATGAATCATGTAAATACAATATTTATAAATAACGGCATATTAGAAAACACAGGAAAGCTCATTTTAATGCAACAATCAAAATAAAGTAAAAAAAAAAAACAATTTCAACATAAATTAATTGAAAAATGTTATATCTTTTAAACAACTTTTCTAAATCAGAGTAATCATTTAACGATTGAAATTCTGATTTTTCAATAACTTTGAGAAAAAGTCATGTCATTTTAATCTTTAAAAATATCTGCTTACAATAGAGTAAATATTCAACAATTCAAATTCTAATTTATGTATGTATGAACACTTTGCATTTATTAAAACCACAGTAACATCACTGGATATAGCAACTTATTGGAATGATTAATAATGCATGTAATGAACACTGCATGTTCATGAAAATAAACAAAAAATCATTGGATACAGCAATATGAAAAATGCACAAAACTCACAAATATCTTGTCTCGATCACTAAATGCATGCATTAAAGGGCAAAATTAGCACTAGCCACTGGGCATAGGGACACTAAATGATAAAAATTGGCTATTAAGAAATTGTCTGTCAGCGACCACTTTCCTACAAGGTCAAAAAAATTTATTTTTACCTACTATCAGGGATTCTACTTTTTTTGGTTATTTGTATGTTTATATTAAAACAGTAAAAACAGTAAAAGATCTTTATAACGCAATTCTCCATATAACGCAAAACTTCTCAGATGTAAACAATGATTTTTGCAGTTAAAAAGCACCTGCACTTTTACATTGTAACATATTGCTACTCTAGGACTAAATTTGATACATTAGTTCAACTTTATTTTCCAATTTAAGACCTTTTTAGTGAAAAAATGCTATTATTACAATAAACATTTCTGAAAATGTCTAATATAAGGGATGGTTGTGTCAGTTATATTTGGATCATGTTTATAAAGTAAATTTAACAATGTCTGACCTATATTATGCAAAAATTTATAATTTGGATAACTCTTGGTAACAAGGAATGCAGTATAAAGATATTCTAATGTATTTTGATGTGTTTCAGACATATTTGGCTATGTTTACAAGGTGAATTTAATGATGTGATCCACATAATGCAAAATTCTATATAACGCACAACCTTGCGTTTTTAGGTTTGCGCTATAAAGATCTACTGTATATTTATTTGAGCTATTCCATTTTAGAACACACACAGATGAGTTGCACCCTCAAATGTCAGATTTCATCATCAATGATGTCAATAAAACTAGATTTCCAAATAGGGATAGCCAAAAATACAAAAAGTGAGATTACCAGAAGTAACGATTGATCACCTTGTCAAATTCAAAGTCGCCAAATGTCTCGCCTGTTCTGGTATGCCAGATCTTTATTTCAAATGTCATAACTATTTTCATAAAGTTTTAAAAGCTCTGACCCATTCAGTGATGATGAGAGTTCAGCAGGGTATAAACTGACTCTGGGAACAAACTTTGAGATCAAAATAAAGAATTCGTTTTATAAACTGGTTATTATTGCAGCATAAGGATCCACAATCTTTGGCTTGTTAAAAGTCAGTAACATGACTCTATAATTCGAAAAAGCCTATAATCTGCAATACATTTCGGATATAAACAAACAATTAAATAATAAAATTTTGTATAAATCACCACTTGTTGGTGCTGTTTCTTCTAAATATAAACAAACAGTTAAGTATTTTTCTAAGCAAGATAATGCAGATTTTGACTGTAATAAAAATTAGATGATTGAATTTATAAAGAGGATTCTAAGGCATTTCTGCAGTCACTAAAAGATAAATGTTTGATTTATCTTGTAAATAACCATTAGACTGCTATATTCTGAAAACATTCATTGGCAAAGATCGTAGAAAACTAACTTTGAAGCTGAGTATGAAAAAAATCAGTTTATTTTGATTTAAATCATATAATTTTTTTAATTTAAATTAACCTACAACATTATTTTAAGATTTGAAGGCTATAGCATGTCCTTTTCAATAGTTTTAAAAATGCAACTAATATAGAAACTTGAATATATATATATATATTTGGTATTACTTAGTTATCCTGCCTATCAAAAATCTATCGCCAAACTATAAGATCAACTGCCAATAATGGTTGATCGTAAATGTTACATTATTTGACTTTAAGCAAGTTACACGTTTTACATCATCAAGTGATTTTTATTTCGATGTTTTATTTGTATTTTTATTAATGTTATACTAATTTATTTGTTCTTTCGATATTTAAAATAAAAATTATGTCAATTTGTATAATTTGACGAGTGGTTTGGCGATTTATATAGTTCGGTGAAATTGGTCGACAGGATAACTAATTAGTACCATATATTTTTAATGTAGAAGTATTTATACTTCTGTGAAGTGATTGCATCACTTACCTTAAGCCTAAGATGTGTTAAAAGCATTAAAGGTACCAATCATTGCCTTTCTGCTCCAACTCACAAAACAACCCTGCCATTATTACATATTATTTTAATGGCCAAGCAAACTTTAAGATCAAAATAAAGAATTCTTTTTATAAACTGGTTATTCTTGCAGTGTAAGGATACATAATCTTTGGTTAGTTAAAAGTCAATGAGTAAGGCAAACAAGCTTTTGTTACAGAGTAGGAAGAGAATCTAAGACCAATAATCTCTTTAAAAAAAGTGACTGATTTTGAAGGGAAAGGCATTTTAGCTCTCGGATCTCCACCCCCCCCCTTTTCCCTTAACAGTCAAGTCAATATACTTTGTTAGGTTCGCAAGACAATATCAACAGTTTAGTTTTTACATAAAATAAACATATCTAGCTCGTTTGTTTTCTTTCAAAGACTTAAAATACATTTTGACTTTAAATAAAGGAGTTAATTCAGCTGTACCGAAGGTACAAAAACAAAGATACCTAAGAAAGTGGCCAGTGTCAAAACAAAGTTGGGTGAGGGAGACATAATATACAAACTAATCAATCATGTATTAGACGACTCTATAATTCGCAAAAGCCTATAATCTGCAATACATTTCAGATGTAAACAAACAATTAAATAATAAAACTTTTTATAAATCACCAGTTTTTGGTGCTGTTTCTTCTAATGTAAACAAACGTTTTTCTAAGTGAGATAATGCAGATTTTGACTGTAATAAAATACTATTAGATGATTGAATCTATAAAGAAAATTTTAAGGCATTTCTACAGTCATTAGAAGGAAATATGTTGTTTATCTTGTAAATAACCATTAGACTGCTATATTCTGAACACACTGATTGGCTAACATGGTTATAGAAAATGAACTTTCAAACAGGGTATGAAAAAAATCAGTTTATTTTGATTTAAATCATATAATTTTTTTTTTAATTTAACCTACAACATTATTTTAAACTTTGAAGGCTATAGTATGTCTTTTTCAATAGTTTTAAAAATGCAATTAATATAGAGGCTTGAATATACATATATTTTTTAACGTATAAATATACTTCTGTAAAATGATTACATCACTTACCTTAAGACTAAGATGTGTTAACACCATTAAAAGGTACCATCCATTGCTTTACTGCTCCAACTCACAAAACAACCCTGCCATTATTATATATTATTTAATTGGACAATTTTATTTCGTGTTTTTTCGCGGCATTTTGATGAAATTCACATTTTTCCTTGATCCTTTGATGAAATTAGTGACAATTCGTTGACACGCTTTTATGAAATTCTCATTTTTTCTGCAATACCTTGATGAAATTAGTGTTTTTACACGGCCTGTTCACAAAATTTGCATTTTTTCCACGATCCTTTTGCGAAATGTGCATTTTTTTCGCAATCCATTCACAAAATATGCATTTTTGCATGATCGTTTGATGAAATTTGTGTTTTTTTGCGGCATTTTGATGAAATTCGCATTTTTTTCCGAGATCCTTTGACGAAATTCTCATTTTTTCTACAATACTTTGATGATAGTGTTTTTTCATGGCCTGATCACGAAATTTGCATTTTTTCTGTAATCCTTTGATGAAATTAGTGATTTCTTTGCAATTCGTTGACAAAACAAGTGTTTTTTCGTACACTTGACAAATTACACACTTTTCTTGCGATTCTTTGACAAAATTTGTGTTTTTTTTCCAGGATCCCATGATGAAATTTGCGTTTTTGCAGCCTTTTGATGAAATTCACATTTTTTCTGCGATTATTTGTCGAAATTCACATTTTCCACAATCCTTTGACGAAATGCGCATTTTTTCAGCAATCCAATCACGAAATATGCATTTTCTCGCGAACGTTTGACGAAATTCGTGTTTTTTTGCAGCCTTTTGATGAAATTTGCATTTTTCCGCAATCCTTTGACGAAATTAGTGATGTGTTTGCAATTTGTTGACACCCTTTTACAAAATTCTCATTTTTTCTGCAATAGTTTGATGAAATTAGTGTTTTTTCATGGCCTGTTCATGAAATTCACATTTTTTCTGCAATCTGTTGATGAAATTTGTGATTTTTTTTACAATTTGTTGACAAAATTATTTTTTTTTCACACTTTTGACAAATTTCACATTTTTCTTGTGATTCCTTGACAAAATTTACATTTTTTACAGTATCCTATGATGAAATTTGTATTTTTGCAGCCTTTTGATGAAATTCGCATTTTTTTCTGCGATCCTCGGTTAAAATTCATGATTTTTCTGCGATTATTTAACGAAAATCACATTTTTCATGATCCTGTGACGAAATGTGCATTTATTCCGCGATCCATTCATGAAATATGCGTTTTCTCATGATCGTTTGACAAAATTCGTATGTTTTCACGGCCTTTTGATGAAATTCGCAATCTTTTAACGAAATCAGTGACTTTTTTGCAATTCGTTGACACCCTTTTACAAAATTCTGATTTTTTCTCTGCAATACTTTGCGAAATTAGTGTTTTTTCATGGCCTGTTCACGAAATTCGCATTTTTCCCACGATCCTTTGACAAAATTACTGATTGTTTTGCAATTTGTTGACAAAATTAGTGTTTTTTCCTTGATCCTTTGACGAAATTCCCATTCTTTTGATGAAAATTGTGTTTTCCCACAATACTTAAGACGAAAATTGCGTTTTGTGAGATAATTTGACGAAAATAACATATCGCCTGACGAAATTCGCAGTTTTCCTACAATCCTTCAGGCAGAGCAGGCGATAGTTGTGTGGGGGTGGCTATGTTTTCATGCTGTTCAGTTCAATACATGGGCTAAATGTGTGGTAGGTAACAGGAAAGAAAAGGTCGAAAGAGAAAGGGAGAGAAATTAACTCAATTTGGTACTGTTTGTACTCACATTTTTGTTGCATTTGATACCGCCACCTCCCACCCTCCTAAAAATGTCAAAAAATTTTAATGCAGATTTGCACCGATCCCAGGGATGATAAAATTCAATGTGCTGAAAAAGCAGAATTCCACATTTTTATACGTAAAAGTAACATATCAGCGACATTTTTCATGTGAACATTGCATGAAGTTTTGGATCCCCCCCCCCCCCTGACATACTGTCAAAACTCGCAAGGGTTTTTTTCCTTGTGATGTTCCTCCCACTACCGAGAATGTTGCGGGTTTTTTATAATCAACTGATTAAATTTGTTTTTTTGCTACTTTTTATGTTAATGTGGTGATCTTTCAAATGCTATCACCCAACGGGCGATAAACGCATCTGTCTGTAAGCGCAGTGTTGAATTCGGACACTTTTCTCCGGGGTGGCTTTGTACAGTTCCGGTGTGGGGGGGTGGGGGGGATTGCGGTTTTTTACCATTGAAAACACAAAATCTTAAATTTTCCGGGGAGGGAATCTCATTGCTCCGGGGGGAATGTCCCCCCCCCCCCCGGACCACCCCCTGAAATCAACACTGTGTAAGTGGCACGGCAACCCTCCAGTGTACAGGTGGAATTGAAAAAAAGAGTTTTTGTAGTTTGAATATGCAGAATGTTAAAGAATAGTGAATAGTTTAATGAAAGCAGAATAAAAATTTAATATTTAAATTAAGATGCGAGTCAGATTAATATTACGAAGTAGTTGCTGGGTTATTACTTTATTAGTTTATACAAAGTCTAATTATCATGACAGCTACAATGCAGCTGCTAATGTAATTATGTGAAACCGATCTTTTCTAAAAAATAACATGTTCTGAATTGTTCTTATTTACAATAATACTTGATTACCACAAATACCGGGAGCTGGCTACTTTTATATTTTTAAAAAGTAAATTATTTAAAGCTATCTTTTAAGCCTATTAGCTTTAAAATTAAATAAAAACAAGTATCTTACTTTTGCAAAAAAGCTGTTTTATCTTATTTATCTACAAACTTTAATTACTAAATAAGGAAAAGTATCATGATGAAAATTTTTACTTTTAGGAGCTCAACACAAACACAACCAGTCAGGATAAAATGGTTCGTTTTGAGTTAATCGTGATAATTTAAGTATATAAAGTACAATTTAATATCAGTCAAAAATATGTCCAAGACTGAAATCAGACCTGATACTGAATGTCTTGCAACCATGGCTGTAATCAATTAGCCTAAAAGAAATGCTTCAGGTTTTATTTTGTTTTTTATTTTCTCCTGTTTTTCTTTTGTTACAGAGATAAACGGTAATAAGAATTTTTTTTTTCCCCATTAGGTTTAATTTTATAAAAATAAAATACTAGGATGCTTTAATTTTTGAAGCTGAAAAGAGATATACATATATATAAAAGAAAAAAAAATCAGCAAAAGATACCCATATTTCGAAAAAGAGGTCATTTTAAGTCAATTTTCGTTTATAATGTTATTAGAAACGATTCGCAAATGAATCATTTTATAAACGTGATTGGAAATCTGAATTTTGATTTCGTCATACCTTTTATTTAAATTGTGCGTTCTTTAAAAATGAAAGATTTTGTTTAATTTCTTTAAAAGAAAACCCAAAATTAAATTGGTAATTATCTGTATTACACTCACATGTAACAAGTAATACCTATGCCACACATGAGTGTTATTTTGTAAGAACAACAGTTATAATAAGTATTGATGAAAATAACAACAATTCAGAACATTATATTAATTAGAAAGGATCGGTTACAAATAATTACATTAGATGCTGTCTGGATAATTAGAAATTGTGCTCACTTTCTTCTTTTCAAGATTTTTGATATTTAATTTCTTATTTCTTCAGTCAACTTTGCGGCGTAGTGATACATGGCGAAGTCTTATGGCGGACGCGATGAATTTTCATTTCGATATGAGCATTTTCGATAAATATCGAATTTCGATACGAGAATTTTCGAAAAAATGGGAAATATTTTCTCCTTAAAAATTGTTTCCTTACTATGAATAACAATGAAATAAAATACATATAATTATAAAATACTGCTCCATATAAAAAAATCAATCTAAGTATTTTAAAGCACATAATAAACTGTTTTTGTAGTTTAAAAAAAGATTTATTGCCAATATTCAGATTTTAAACTGTGACCTTATCCGCACAAAACCGGATTGCAACGTTGTGTCTGCTAGCCCATAGAATAACATGTAATCCGCGATCCTAAGAAGTCCAATTTTTTATGCGGATTACATAAAAATTAAGAGTTTTCCTAGATACTAGGTTAGTCTTATCCACTTCATCAAAAACGGATTCCTTTTGTATATTAATGTTTTTAAAAAAATCTAGACCGTTTCGGAGAAAAAAAAAAGACAAACTTACACCATCGAAATTGCTTTCAAAATGGGTTTTCAGATCTCAAAATATACTGCTCTTAGAATTGTAAAAATTTCAGAATAGGATTAGACTGCATATATAAGACTGTTTTAAAAAAATCAGAACAATAGGACCTATATTTACTGAGTTATTAACAGGCGGCTTTTCGCGTTTTCTTTGATGTCGAGTTAGCTGTATATATGAGTTCCGCCATCTACGAATTCTACGATACGATTTTAGGCTTAAGGCTGCGTCACTCGGAATACTATCGTCTTCCATGATAATATACGTATGTTACAGAATTTAATAAAGACACAGCGAGAAAATTTTCTTTGGTTCCCATCCAATCACCAAGTGTGGTTTATAAAATGTTTGTTTTAAAATATTTACTTTCTTGGTTATGGAAAAATGACTGAATGTTTTGAATTGTGAATGTGAGATATTAACATAAAGGAGAATTGTTAAACTTAGTCAATAGCTAGGTCAAAAAAAGTTTCGTAAAAACAAAATGCTTACTTTGAGAAAGAAATTACATTTATTCCTTACAAATTTGGATTATTTTTTAAATTAAAATTTCTGCTGAGAATATACTATTTTCACTTTGTGATCCAAACCTACTTAGGAGGGGGCCGAACTTCTCGCAAGTAGGGGACTTTGTCCCAGTTGACAAAATTATGAGAACCATTTTTTAAATTCATGTAATGTCGTTTGATATTTCTGACTCTGTAAATTTCAAGTTAGAATACATAATAATATTTTCAGTTGAAGCAGGTGGAGTTCCTTAAGTATTTGAAACCCAAAATAGAAACACTTTAGTAAAAAGCTAGTTGAACATCTATAATATCCCTATTTGTTTTAAAATATTAAATTTATACAAAATATGGCAATTGTTTATTATGATTGAATGAATTATGTTTCAAGAATATTTTAATGGATATATTTTGGAATTAAAATTTAATTTAATAAATGTATGAGATCTATTTTTTTTTTCAAGTTTCATACGTAATAACAAAGAGGGGGTTAATTTGATAAAACAAAGGAATATATGCATTTCTTGAAAATACCCGGGCAACTAAAGAAATATTTGTAAATACTGATAACAGTATTAATATGCTATTTTACTTGGAATTCGTTGTTAATAGAGCTCTTACAATCTGTTCAACAATTACATGAAAAGCTGGATTTTCTAAAATATTAATTTAGTATAAATATGTAACCCGTTCAGCTGTATTTTTTTTTATATCGCAATTACAAAAGAAGTATTTGTTTAAATTTCCGTAAAGGAAAATGATTTAATCGGAAACATGAAATAAAGTAAAATTATTTATGATTCAGTTTAACAATAAAAGATGTTGGAGAGGTTTTAAAAGTCATTATTTCAATTGTTTTAAAAGACATTTTAAGTTATTTACGGCAGTTAAGTCCTTTTAGACCTCTTTATATGCATTTCCAAGATACGTTTGTGAAAGAAAGTTTTAAAATTATAATCAACTTTTGCCTTTAACTAATGAATAATTTCTTGTTTAATGCAAATGATGTATCTGCAAATGACTAAAAGCTTAAAAAGCATTAAAAAAATAAACTTGAATGTTTTTCTAGATAACAATGTGAAAATTCCACTCTTTATATTTATAACATCTTTATTCTAGATTAATTCATAATAAGTGGACACATATTATCTGGCAAAATGACGTGTTAATTCAATTTTTTACTAAAATATTTTTAATAACATTAGCAGTATCGAAAATCATTTAACGAAAGGTTAGTTTTTAAAAACTCAGATGACGTTTGAATTAAAACCGTGCGAATTATATTTAAGATGCGTTAAAGATTTAATGCAGAGTTAAAATTTTGAAAAAGTATCTTTAGAAATTTATTGATTTATTGCTAAGTTTTCATGTTGTAATAGACTCGAACTTAAGGTTTATTAGCGACACTTAATACAACTTATCATGGAACCTAAAAATAAAATAACGCAATCGACCTTTAAAACTATTTTGTAATATTTGCTTTGAAAATATGGTTCTGGTATAAAAATATACTTTAACGCATTTCCTGGCAACATATATTTCAATATTCGAATTATTAACTTTGAAAAGGAATTTTCATTCCATTTATATACAGAAATTTGTGATTTACTATGGAGAAAATTATTATTTTCAAACAGTGATGTTCGAATTTTAAAAGGTACTTTACCACTATAGGAGCCTTGGCTATTTTGTAAAAAGATTGGCGCGATTCGAGACTTCAAAACGTGAGATCTGATGCCAAATGATATAAACAGCTATGAAAACAAACCTCTGATGTTCTCTTTTTTTTTTTTTTTCTTTCTTTTTTTTTCTTTTTTTTTTTTTTTTGCAAAACTCTAATCACTAGATTTGGTATCGCTTCGTAAATTTTTAAGTCATTTCACTATACTGTTTCTTACAACGAAGTTTACTAACAGGCGAAAGGTAGTCAGTAATTCATAATTGAATGTGAAATGTATCATTTAAAATTCAAGGATTCTCGATAAACGATTGTCGAGACAAACAGTTTGAAAGTGTTGTGCAACATAATCATTTTAATTATCACATTATTATGATGAGCGAAGCGAATCCCCTACTAACCTACACAAATTACATTTTGTCGTACAATTTACAAAAAAAAAAATTCTCAGTATTTTGACTTGAAATTAAACATAAATATAAATTATGATCTGTAGATTTGCACAATATTATTTTTTTACAGAATACTTTAAAAACAATTATTATTTTAATTAATTTATTTTACATGTTTTTCCATTACGGACGCATTTTTGCAAATAAAAAATGAAACATGTATCTTTTCAGAAGAAAAAATAAATCATAGAGTTAGCTATCACAGATAGAATCATGATTAATTAAACAGTTTCACGATTTCTTTTAAGAAAATTTTAAGAAACCTTTTGTATGAAAATTATATCCTATTTTTAATGAATTAACATTTGTGAAAATTCAATTATTTACAATCAATTATAAAAGTATTTTTCAGTGTTAAGAATTCCAATACACAATTTTTTCTTACTATATGTGAAATCATTTACGCAGACGATACTTACGCATTTAAAAGAATTATATTATGATTTTTTTGTAAAGTGGCAACAAAAGAATTATAATCAAATAAAATTAACTGCTAAATTCGTTATATCATAAATAAAAAAATCCGAGGAAATTCTTATTTATTTGGCTGAATTTATATTTCTAAAATTAAAATGCGCCAAAAAATTAAATAACATTTTTGCTTAATAAAGATGCTAAAAAATAATATAAAATATACTGTTACTTTCAAATATTTATCTTATTAAATAATTCTTCGCGAATCCAAACAAAGCATGACTTTTGCTAGTCATAAGTACATTACTTATTGAACACACTTAAAAAAGTTTCATTCATTGCATTGATGCCAACGTTGCGCTAATGCCGAAAATAATTAAAATTTATTCCTTTTTCAACTAGGTATCGATTTTTTATTTATTTTGTTTTCTGACGAGATGCATAACCACCAAATTTTACATTTAAAAATGTTGAATGTTGAAGAGTTTGAACAATAAGGACTACATTTTTAACTATTGAAATAGACCAAAACGAAAAAAATTCCTTCTTACGAGCCATTTTACCACTAAATAACAATATTTTTTTCTCGATCGTTACAAAAACATTATGTTTATATCTTCTAAAAATTTCAAAGAGTTTCGATGATAACGACTATTTTTTGAAACATTTAATATATCGAAAGACACCACCCCTCCTTCCCATTTTCCAAGATATTTCAAAATTGCGCATCAATTCAAAAAAAGAGAAGAAGAAGATATAGCATATGATTTCAGCTCTATTTGAAACACTACAAACCATTAAAAAAAAATATGTAAATTTACCCTTTAAAAAAATTCATTTCCCGAAGTCAATTTTCGTTTTTTCACGCATTTTGCGGTAGAATTAACATTATGCACATTTTGATTTAAAAAATACATTTAACTTACATATCTAAATTTTTAAGCATTTGGACAATTAAGGTTGTGAAATTTATTATATTTTTGTGAAAAATAACATTTTTTAACGAAAGTTAAAATCCCTTTACTCAAACGAAAAATTCTTTTAACGAGCGCTTTTACCACTAAAAAAGAATATTTTTCGTTACTTTTTTCATTTAGGAATATAAATTCAAACAAAATCGAGTTAAAGATGTAAAATCATACAATCTTAAGGTTTATTTAAGAGTATTAATACGTGTCCGGACAACACCGGGCAGGTCAGCTAGTATGAAATAACTAAAACATAATAAATTTCTGTTTGAGAAACTTTTCTTTGTAGTGACATAAATTCCATTAATTTTTAAATTTGGGTTTACATTACACAACCCTAATATACGTTACGACGAAACACTTATATACTTTATGCGTTCACTTACATATTTTATAAATATTTTCCTGAATAAAATTAAAATATAAAAATTAAAATAAGTTTTCTCTTAAAAGAATAACTCTTCATATTAAAGAATATTTAAAGTGTTATTTCTCATTATCATATAATAGGGAAACAATTTGAAAACTTTATAATGTCGAAACACTGAAATAATTTTAATTTTCATATTCATATTTGCATGGTCATTACTTATATTTATGTATTACTTCAAAAGAAAGCAATAGTGATGTGATAGAAGCAAAATTTTGTCATGAATATTTTATCGTGACTGATAGAATTTACATGATATAAAAACTTTTTTATGTAAGCTATTTTGTTGATTAAAAGTCATTTATAAAAATAAAAGCGGCAAGAATTAGTACTATCTTTATCTCGACACTTTTATGTATGTACAAATATTATGTCAAACTGATTTTTTTTCACAAACTCAGAAGTGTAAAGAAATGATTTTGCACATATTTAATACACACACAAAATACACAGACACACACGCACACACAAATTCATATATAAATAAATAAAAATAAGTTTAACACTTTATGTACTGAATTATGAATTCATGAAATTTTTATCCTGTAAAGCATTTTCCGTGAATTTTTTAAAGTTTATTAGAAGATTTGTATGATCTTTTAATAAATTTTAGAAGGATTTTAGAAGGAACACATATAATGTTCTTACAATAGAAATATAGAAATATTTCCTAATTGAAAATCCCCCCCCCCCCCCCCAAAGCCAATTAAGCTGAAAAGACGCAAAGACAAATCAAATCATCCTTTTAAAAATATTTTTGTTTTGTGTAACCAATAATGCTTTTGGAACAAGATAAATTAATATATCTCTAACTCATTCTAAACCTTATTAGAACTAACTGATATGTTAAATGGATTTTATGAAAAGTTATTTTAATGGTACTTACATTTCAAATCAGTAAATATAGGGATATATACATATGTTTGTGTGTGTTAAGAGGGTGTGTGTGTGTATACGTGTATTAAAAGTATGTTGTTTCTAATTTTGGTTGAATAAAATGATTTTTCACCACATACAACATAAAAATCATCTCGAAAAATTTCAGCACTTTTTACAGAAAAGATTGAATCAAAATTAATTTTAAATATCCGCTATTATCCATAATCTCATGTCGAAATCAGAGGAGAAAATTATGATGTTTCCGAAAAGTTGACATGTTCGCATTAACTTAACAAATCGAAATATGAAAAAACTCACAAATACCGAATTAACTTTCGTACTTTCCGTTTAAAAGATATTAATATTTACCCTTTCAAAAAGTGATTTTCCTGGCATCGAATTTCTGTTTTATTTTTCTTTTACGCATCTTTAAAAGCCCCCATTCTGCTTATTGATTGAAATACCAAAAAAAAAAAAATACTTACTTATAGTTGTTACCTGTCCAGTTATTATAGAGCTATTTGACGAAACATAAGGTTAGTGCAGGTAATATGACCACCTTAGGGATAAAATTTTTTTAGCGATAGTAGTAACTGATTTTTTAAAAAATAAAAATAATCTAAAAGAGCAGACTCTTTTTAGTACTGGAAAAATTATAAATTGAAATTAATCAAGATTTAAACATGCAGGAATTTTTTAAAAAGAAGACTAGTTGATGAAGATATTATGCCCATATGCAGGTAATATGCACATGGCAAAAATATAATTTATAGATTCATATTTAACGCATGAGAAACATCAATTATTATAAAACCAAATTTTATTTTTCAAACTTTTCAAAAAATAATGATATCAAAAGCAATAAGAAATTTTTGAAATCAATTTTAAGAATTTTAAAATTTTTACGGTAATTTAAAAAAAAACTTTTTTTAAAAAATTTCACATGTATAGCAAGTAAAAACTTCCATATCTTTCTTGGTAAATTTGATGCATTCCTCGTTCACATAATTACGACACACAACACATAATCTCATTTCCACAACTTTTTCATTGTTGCAAATACTGTAAAAGAAAACTGCCTTTATCACTTTTCTTTGCTAGGGAAACTTTGCCACTATTCAGCACAGACGAACGTTTTTGTTTGTTTAATTGCTGTCGTGATGTTTCAGTGTCTTCAGTATTACTTTGAGAAGCTTCGGGAAAGAGGTATTTTTTTTTTTTCAGAATTATGAGATAATTTGTATTAGGGGGGGTGGGGGGTGGACAGAATAGAAGAAAGACACATTTTTTCAGCCTCATTCACATTTGCGTAATCTAGATCGGACTTCACCCCCATCAAATATGAGAAGACAGCGTACTTGTGGTTTAAATTTCGAAAAATTACTAATCCGTTTAACAAAGGTCTGTGTTGTCAAGCTTCTAGATCGGGAGGAGGCAGCATAGCCAATCACCTCATCGAGCTCACGGCTGATATTTTAGAATTAGTTAAAACTCTATTTCCATATTAAAATGCAACTGTTCAATCAAGTAATATCTTAGTGGAAAACACCTCAAAACCCGATTTCAGCGGTCCACTTGTGGGTTTACCATTGTGATTTCCTTCTGCGAGTACTCCATGTTTTCATACCTTTGGGAGTAGGAAAACACAATGGTAAATCTACGAGTCAAAAGGTAAAATCGAGTTTTTAGGTGCTTTCAACCAAGATATGACTTGGCAGACCAATTGCATTTTAATATGCAAGCCGAGTTTTAAGTAATTTTAAAATTTCAGCCAAGAACTCGATGAGGTGATTATCTGTGTTGCCGCCTACCGGTCTATTTCGTTCCGTGTCATTTGTCACGCAGATCCAACAATCAAATTATCTACCTTTCATTCTTTTCCTTAATACAAAATCATAGGGGAAATAATAGCCCCAGTTGCACTGCCCCAAGCCACAATTGTTACAATTTCACCATGTTCTTTAGCAGCCAAATGCACTTTTTTTAGCCATTTTCAGCATAAACAGTTAGATCGTTACGCACACTGAGACAACACCCTTTTTCGTCCGTATTAAATATTTGTTCTTCAGATTTCATGAGACTATTTAGTCCAGACAATAGAGACCGCATAGGAGCTCTACCTAGCAAAATTCATGGTAGTTCTGGAAAAAGGCTTACTATATGTTTTTTGGGTTGCTGAATCCGAATTTTCAACTTCCCACAAAAATTCCCTCCGGCAACCCTCCCAAATTTTTGTAAAATGCCCCCCAAAGAAGGTTTTTATTAAAAAAATCAATTTTTTTATTGTTTTGGGGAAAAAGTATCTAGAAATTCAGAAAGTAGTAAGACGCGGTGCTGCGTGAACTAAGTTACGCAATTCAACTTAACCACTCACACGTTTACATTCGCCCTCCCATCTCCCTTCCGAACTTTCTCTATAAGGTTTACTTTAAGTATTTTGGGTCGCTGAATCCGAATTTTTAACTTCTCCCCAAAATTTTCCCCTCCGAACAACCCCCCCCCCCAAATAGTTGTTTTTAACTTAATTTTCTTATTGTTTTAGGGGAAAAGCATTACGAAATTCAGACTAGACAAAAATTGCAAGAAATATGATATATGACAGTAGGACTATAACGTAGGATGAACGGGGAGGGGGAGGGCTGCCTCTGAACATGCACTGCGGCGCTACGTGCACTAAGATATGAAATCCAGGCAACAGGGGATTATACCTGGAAAAATTAATACTAGTTCTGGATTTCGACTCACTTTATGTTTTTTGGGTCGTTGAATCCGACTTTGTAACTTCCCACCAAAATTTCACCCGGCAACCCACCAAAAAATTGATATTTTGAAAAAATTTGGTTTTTGAGAAAAGCGCGCGAGGAATGTTCCGAGGCAGCCCCCTCTCTCCCCGTTTATCCTACGTCATAATGTCATATATCTTATTTGTTGCAAATTTCGTCTAGTTTCTGAATTTCGTAATACTTTTCCTCTAAAACTATGAGAAATTTAAGTTAAAAATAACTATTTGGGAGGGGGGGGGTTCGGGGGGGGTTAATTTTGGGGGGAAGTTAAAAATTCGGATTCAGCGACCCAAAATACTTAAAGTAAACCTTATAGAAAAAGTTCGGAGGGGAGATGAAAGGGCGAATGTAAACGTGTGAGTGGTTAAATGGGATTGCGTAACTTAGTTCACGCAGCACCGCGCGCATGTTCCGAGGCAGATCTCCCCTTCCCCTTCATCCTAAGTCATAATGTCATACAGCTCAGATTCAAAATATTAGAATAATTACTTTTTTTTTCACAAACTGGAAATATCCTTTGGAAATTTAACATATTTTAACGCAAATATGCAAACGTTATTTTTATTAAGAACTTATTGTTGATTAAACTTATTTATTATCTTAAAATTAATATCATTTCTGAAAAGAATAATTGAAAAAAAATTATTTTGAAAAGTCAAAATATTAGAATATTTATTCAAGTGGTTCAAAATATTAGAATATTCCGCATTAATTCTTCTTTAATTATCACCAATTCATAATTGGTGGCATTATTGATTAAATTCAGACGATTTTATTTAAAATCGATGTTCTTTTTACAGTTTGTTTGCTTTTTCGTCTTAAAATGGGTCGTGTGGGTGTTATTCCTGAATCTATTAAACTTCATATGTTTGATTTGTATCGGCACGGTAAAAATTAATGTTATATAGGGAATTATTTACATTGTTCGCAATCAAACGTTAGTAAAATACTAACACAATATTTAAAAAATGGAAAATTTCAGAATAATAGCCGAAATGGCGGCCGAAAACCAAACGCATCTGCTAGAGCTGACAGGAACTTGAAGCATATGGTTAAGAAAAACCGATTTAAAAGAATGCAATTCTTGCACCGAAAATGGAAAGAAGAAGGAGTAGAAGATTCTACATCGAGAACATTAAGACGTCTCCATAAATTTAAGTTTGAGTCTCGTATACCGAAAACAAAATCTCTCATGACTGTAAAACAAAAACGTATAAGATTCAATTGGTGTAAATCAAGACGTTTATGGAGCGAAGAAGATTGGGAAAATATATTATTTAGCGATAAAAGTATGTTTTGTATCTATACAAGATAATTTCATCGCTAACTAATATGTTTTTCCAATCTTCTTTGCTCCATAAACGTCTTGATTTACACCAATTGAATCTTATACGTTTTTGTTTTACAGTCATGAGAGATTTTGTTTTCGGTATACGAGATTCAAACTTAAATTTATGGAGACGTCTTAATGTTCTAGATGTAGAAACTTCAACTCCTTCTTCTTTCCATTTTCGGTGCAAGAATTGCACGCTTTTAAATTGGTTTTTCTTAACTATACGCTTCAGTTTCCTGTCAGCTCTAGCAGATGCGTTTGGTTTTCGGCCGCTATTTCGGCGATTATTCTGAAATTTTCCATTTTTTGAATATTGTGTTAGTATTTTACTAATGCTTGATTGCGAAAAATGTAAATGATTCCCTATATAACATTGATTTGTACCGTCCCGATACAAATCAAACATACGAAGTTTAATAGATTCAGGAATATCACCCACTCGACCCATTTTAAGACAAAAAAGCAAACAAACTATAAAAAGAACACCGATTTTAAATAAAATCGTCTGAATTTAATCAATGATGCCACCAGTTATGAATTGGTGATAATTAAAGGAGAATTAATGCGAAATATTCTAATATTTTGAACCACTTGAATAAATATTCTAATATTTTGACTTTTCAAAATAATTTTGTTTTTCAATTATTCTTTTCAGAAATGATATTAATTTTAAGATAATAAATAAGTTTAATCAACAATAAGTTCTTAATAAAAATATCGATTGCATATTTGCATTAAAAGATGTTAAATTACCAAAGGATATTTCCAGTTTGTGAAAAAAAAGTAATTATTCTAATATTTTGAATCTGAGTTGTATATCTAATTTGTTGCTAATTTTATCTACTTTATGAATTTCTAGATACTTTTCCCCTAAAACAATAAAAAATTGATTTTTTTAATAAAAACCTTTTTGGGGGGATTTTTACCAAAATTTGTGGGTGTTGCCGGGAGAAATTTTGGTGGGAAGTTACAAATTCGGATTCAGCGACCCAAACAACGTAAAGTAAGCCGATTTCCAGAACTACCATTAATTTTGCTAGGTAAAATTCCCTATTGCCTGGACTAATTAGCAATTAGAACTTTTCAAATTTTACTAAAAAAACCATCAATAATAAATTTATTGAGATTTGCTGCTCTGAAAAGATTCATTGGTTGAATTTTCCTCCTGGAAAAATTCATATTTTTTGCTAAAAATGCGTTCAACTAGTATTGGCCAGAAATGCCTTTTCTCAATGAAAAATTGCGGGTTATATTTCATTTTGACTGCAAAATTTAAAAGTGCAGTTTAATGATTTTTTACGCAACAGGATGACAGACATCAGCAAGTCTAAAAATTCTTGTGGAGATATCTTCATCTTGATCTGGTGGGAGAACTGGTTTTCTACTCAATAGCGATTTATATCTTATTATTAACAATATAACGACGAACAGTTCATCTAGGAATATATACCTTTTTAAAGCAGCACTTTGCGGTAATTTACAAACTTTTATTTCTCTCCAACACCCATTTAGGCTTTTCTGGTTCCAAAGGCTTCTTTTCTCTTCGGGATTCATAGTCTAAAAAAAAACGATAGAGTTTTTTCAGGAACGAAGTTTATCTAAACTTCATTCTATTTTACGTAACTTAATTTAATTCATCATTATTATATTTGATTTCTATTGTGTTTACTTGGTATGTAATATATACTTTTAAATGTTTATGGATTTGATATTTAATACCAGTAGTGTAATTAATTTTTTAAACTGGTTATGTACATAAGCAAATAAATAAAACAAATAAACATACCAAAAATAGTGAAATTTATTTATATGAATGTAATATGGCCATACGTGCAGGTAATATGCTCAATGGGCATATTGCGAAATATAATGAGTTTTAAAAAAGCGTTCATAATTCTACCTGAACACTCAGATATTGAAATTCATTTATACGCTTAAAAAGACCATTATATCAGCTAAAATATTCTGTATAACAGTAAATAAAAATACTTTATTTAAATAAGAAAAATAACAAACAAATCAGAGAAAAATTTGTAATATGCCAACGCAACTAACAACAAATCAATAATTACTGCCCCCCTGTGCCCTTGATCAAGAATTGCGGGCAAAACGGTACTCAACTATGTTCTTTTGACATCCAGCTACTAGATTCAAGCGCCATACTTTAGATGTCACTGAAATTAATAACATTATGGCGGGTTGGCCATATTACCTGCATTGGCCATATTTGCATCACTTACCTTATATCAATATCAATTCGTTCAAATAACATTTTTAAATGTGATTTTTATGTGATATTCGGCATGCACTTTCCTAAACAAACAACAACAACAATCAAAAAACATTTCTTAGAACTTTTCTATAAATACATTTTTCACTCTGTCCATGTCTTTGTTTAAAAATAATATAAATTTTTACTAGTTAAAGAAATAAAATAAATAAAAAATTCTGTATTTCCGCAACCTTTCAGTTTTTTTCAAAAAAGTAATTTCCGGTTTGAAGATCATTGCGTTTTGGAAATTTTCGGATGGGGGAATGGTAAATACTATTTCATCGGATAATACAGAAGATATCATTTTTAATATTTAGGTAATCCTTGGGAATAGAAAAATATTTGATAATTTCTTATAGTTTTTTCCGCCATTCCTTGCGCTATCCTAAAAGGAACCGGTTCCCTTGATTTTCTTGTGCTATGCAGAAATTGATGGACATAAGTACAAGAAATTCATGGAGCACAAACAGTATTGGATAAATCAGGGTGCGGACAAAAATAATATCAGATGAAAATGACGACGATTATCGTCTTAACCTGTTTCGTGAAGCCAATGTTGCTCATACACATGTTTATTAATAATTTTTTTTTAAATCTTCAATATATACTAATATTGTATTATTCCCCACACATGTATGTGTACTTTTCTGTTTGTAATAAAAGTTTATAAATGTAAAAATAATTTGTGGGCACTCTGAAGTTCTTTCCTACAAATAAAAAAACGATTTAAAAATGATTTATAATTTTTTATATTTTGTTGAAATCAACTACCTATTGTAACGGGGATAGTTGGGGAAAGATTGTCCGGAAAAGAATCTTTTATAAGTAAGGAGGAGTGTATATGTCGTAGGCTAATTGAGAAATCAGGGTATTAGCAAAGAGCCGGGCTAATTGGAGAATCATCTCCATTTTTTCAATTAGCGTGATATATTTCAGGCTTATTGCAAAGAGCCTACACTGTAAAAAAATATTCTGCCAGTTTTCCGGTAGGAATCGGAAAAATAGTTGCCCTTATCGTACCGGAATAATTTCCGACACAGCTCGGAAAAAAATCTGTAAATATAAGGAAATGGTCAGTAAAACGGTATTTTACGGATTTTATTCCGAGCTGGGTTGGAAATTATTCCGGTACGATATGGGTAGCAATTTTACCAATTCCTACCGGAAAACTGGCATTATTTTTTTTACAGTGTAGACAGGGTTAGGCTAATTAAGAAATGACTATTTATTTCACAATCAGCGTGATATGTTTATGCTTATTAACACATAACGAGACGCAGACACGAAAAAATAATACAACAGACCAATAAGCCTGAAATCTGACACGAACTAAATCTGAACCCGACAAAAATATTGCAGTGAACCATAACACGATTCGAGCAAGACAAGATAATTTCCGTGGACACGCAACCCAATTCGAACATAAAAATTAGTTTGAAAAATATCCGAAATATGACCCGAACCATACATGATAATCGACAAAATGATTCTAAAGAACCACAACAATTTCCGTGGACACGCAACCCGTTACGAGCCTAAAAATTCTATTAAAAAAACTGAAATCTGACCCAAACCAAATCTGAATCTGGCAAAAATATCCCCAAAACCATAATCCGATCCGAACAAGACAAAATAATTTTGATGGTCACGCGACACGACCAAAAGTAAAATTCCATTAGAAAAAACCCGAAATCTGACATGAACCGAACCTGAACCCGACAAAAATATGTCGGAAAACCATAATCCGATCCCAGTAAGAAAAAATAATTTCCGTGAACACGCAAGCCGACCCAAACCAACAAATTCCATAAAAAAATAAGCTGAAATCTGACCCGACCAAATTTGAATCCGACAAAAATATCTCCCAAAACGATAACCAGATCCGAGGAAGACAAATTAATTTCCGTGGACGCGCAACCCGGCCCTAACCTAAATATTCTATTAGAAAATCCTGAAATCTGAACCGAACCAAATCTGAATCCAACGAAAATATTCGAAAGAACCATGACTGGATCGAAGCAAGACAAAATAATTTCCGTCCACATGAAACCCGATCTGAATCTGAAAGTTCTACAAGTTAACACAAAATCCGGAATAAAAATATATCAGGCCGTACCTTTATCCGAGAAAGGCAAATTAATTTCCGTGTACACGCAATATGACCAGAATCTCAAAATTCCGTTTGAAGTCACCCTGAAACCCGACCTGAGCGGTATCTGAAAATGACAAAAATATTTCAAAGAACCGTAACCCGGTCCGAGCGAGGCAAAATTATTTCCCTCGACACGCAGTTAGAACCGAATCTAAAAGTTCCATTTGAAATCAACCCGAAAATTGACCGTAACCCGGGTTCGGGTCGAGTTTTGGATTGAGTTTAACTAGAACTTTCAGGTCCTTGTCGGGTTGCCTGTCAACGAAAATTATTTTGTCTTGCTCGGTGTTATGGTTCTTTGGAGTATTTTTATCTGGTTAACATTTGGTTTCGGTTGGGTTCCAGGTTGACTTCAAATGGAAGTTTTAGGTTCCGATCTTGTTGCGTGTCCACGGAAACTAATTTGTCATGCTCGGATCCTGTTATGGGTCATGGGAATATTTTTTTGGGTTCAAATTTCGGTGTTTTTTCGAATGAAACTTTTAGGTTGCGTGTCCAATTTTGACGTGCTCGGATCGGGTTCGGATGGCATATAGAAAATGTAAAATACGGAACATTTTTCACTTAATATTCGAATATTACATTTCGATGAAGGTATAGATTTACAATTTATGTAAATTATACATTTTATTCATGAGATTTTGAATAATGTGAAAAAGCAAATTTGAACTGACATTATGGATCGTTCCTTAGACTTTTCCATCAATTTCAACTTTGCTTGTTAATATGTAGATGAAGGAAAACAGAGATGTCTTGTTACTCTACTATGGTGGTGAAGAAATGTGTAAAGTCAGCTACATGGTAGTGCTCCATTGTATTTGTAAGGGGACATATGTTAAGAGAAGATAACATATATGGGAGGCTAAAAGACCGACAAGCGAATACTGCCGAGTTAAAAAAAAAGTAAAGTTTGCTATTCTTTTTAATCAGATTGCTGTTGTCCGATATAGTCATAGATGAAGTTTTCAGATATCTTCAGGTCTTCTCTTGACTGTCCGGAACTTTGAGATTTTACCGAAGATTTTTCTCTTACTGATTTTTCTTCAAGAGTGGAACGTAATTCCCAAAACTTCATAGACTACCGTATAGCATCCATACAAAATAAGTGTTTAACAGTTTTAGTAGTTAGAAGGTGCAATACATAAAATTAAAAATACTTCACTATCTCTGAAAAACATATTTTCGTTCCAACTAAGAACTACTGCTTTCAGGTATCTAACAAGAACTAATTGAAAAAAAGTGAGTTTTAGATACATTATATTTTAGACTTGAGCCAAGATTAAAATGTGTTGAATTATTATTCAAATACACGATAAATCAATGTCTTTTACGGGACATTAATTAGCTTGATAATTACTTAAAAGACAATTTCATTTTATTGCAATGATGTCATTTAGAATAAAATATATTACTTTGTTAATTAGTGAAATTTGTTAAATACTTTCAAATCATAATTTGAATGCCATCAATAAACTGTATCAATGATATATGTTATATAACAAATGCACGTCAGTAATTAACCGTTGTTAAACAGCCTTAATATGTAATTTAAATTAATCTACCTTTTAGAAAAAGAAAAATATTCATTTGTGAATTTCAAATAATCATTCTAAAATTAATAGTTTGTGTTGTTTGTGAAATATTTTATTATGTTCTTTACTATTTTTTAACTGAATCATTGCACTAACTGAAGAGACCTTTAAATAAATTGAAAAGTTTTAGTTGCAATTGCAATATAATTTTTAATTCAACAACATAAAAAACAAAAGGTTTTTTACATGAAAATAAAACCTAACGCATTTATTCCTCCTTTGAGAACTTTGTATCATATTGAGCTCCATTGGTTATCTAATACTCAAAATACAAAAAGAAAATAATTAAACGGCCCTATTAAAGACTATAATTAAAGTCCATAATTAAACGACCCTACTTTAATATTGTCTATAGACAAAACTACCGCTCATAAAGTTGCGAAATTTTGTCAAAAGACATAATAAAAAACTGGGAATTTGTTTGAGCGAAAAAAAAAGTTTCAAAATTTTGCCACTACAGGGCGATTTCTAACAAATTACCCATTTAGCATTACGATAGTTTCGAAATTTTATTTACAGGGTGTCCATAACTAAACGAATCTATTTTAAAGTTGTCTACACGCGAAACTATTATTCAAAATCTTGTGAAATTTTGTGGAGTACATAATAAAGGCATGGGAATATTAAGTAAAACATCATTTATTTTATTTATGCACATCGAAAAGTTCTAGTTCTATTTATTTACTAAAACAGAAACGTAAAGATAGATAGAGCTCTAAGGACTGAAATTTTGCATTTTATATTTTCCTTAGACATACTAAATATTCTTGAAAATATCTCAATTTTTTTTTACCTTAATTACAGTCACAGTGTTCCAATGTAATTTTAAAATTTCCATTGGGACTTTCAAATGAGTTTGAATAATTTCATTACAGAACTCAAGATACACACAAACTTTTTTCTGTAATGAATTTTCTTCATTTAACATCATTAAAAGAATTTAAATTTGGCACTGAAAGTCTTATTTTTCATAGGATTGGGATATACTTGTTTATTTTTTTTTTAAACTTTTCTGGAATTCCTTGCCTCATAAACACTCTATGAAAGACTACACAATGAGCATGGTAAATAAAAGACAAATGACTAAGGGAAGAATTTATTTTCATTTGTAAAGTTTTATTTGAAAAGTATTAGTAATTGTACGGGTTTACACGAACATATACAGGTTACCCATAATTAAACGACCCTATTTTAAAATTCACTACAGCAAAATTATTGTTCATAAACTTGTGAAATTTTGTGAAAGACATATTAAAAGGATGGTTTAAGGGAAAAAAAAAAAGTTCTAAATTTCGCCACCACACGGCGTTTTTTAATAAATTACACATTTAGCCTTACGATAGTTTAGAAATTTTATTTACAGGGTGTCCATAATTAAACGACACTATTTTAAAGTTGTTTACATACGACACTACACATGAGAATTTCGTGAAATTTTGTGGAGGACATAAAAAAAGTATGGATATTAGTTTGGGGGAAAAAATGGGGCCGTTTTTCAACGAATTACATCTTTAGAATACATTTACGGTTGTTTAACAACAAATTTTGTTATAACGAAACATGTTTCTTATTATGGTCATCATTTTAATTACCATCTAGAAAATAGCATGTTCCACTGTTCTGGGAAATGATAGGAACGTGTCATGAAATGCTGTCTTTAGAATGAGGTTAAGTTACTAAAAAAAATTTCTGAACTACCGTAATGCTAAATGTATAATTTATTAAAAATCGTACTCCGGTGACGAGATTTTAAGCATTTTAACCATTTGGAAAAATGGTTATTGTTCACTCAAAAACATATCTGAAGCATTTTATTGGTTGAGTCCGCATTTTATTCGTTTTTTGATTTTCTATTCAGTAATTTGTATTTTCCCTTTACTTTCAACAGAGATGGATACTTCTGTTGCCACTATGATAAAGAAGTAATAAAAACTAAAAAAAAAATAATAACTCAGAAACAAATTGAGATACAGCTTTTAAACAAATTGCATTTAAAAGTACATTTTTTTCTCTATACGACGGTGTAAAAAGTAATAGTGTGGAATGTTTAGAAGTTTAAGAATGAAATTTCATTTAAAATGGGTCTTCAGATTTCTACGATGGAAAAGCCTTTTCCCGAATAGGCAATGAAATGCTTGGATAATACGTAAGTTTCGGGAAATCTGATGAGTCGCAGGCGATTTTTGTCGCTTGGGATTTTTACGTATAATAACACTATTAATATTTATAAAAACTTTTCAAAATAACAGATATTACATTACATTACAAGATAAAAACGCTAAAAACAATATAAAAGGACGTTTCGGATTCATTCTGAATCCCTCATCAGCTAATTTCTAACGTAAAAGTCATACTAGATTTTAAAGTTCAACAAGTAGAAAAACATTACATCAAATTGCCAAAAAATTATAGCTAAAACAAAACTGAATATTTTATTGGTAGAGATGCAGCCTCGCTAATTGCTAAATAAGCGGTTCTCGTGTACCAAACTTCCAAAAACATACGACTTGCATAAATGATGCAGCCTGATTTAATTATATACGCATTCTCAAAACTCGAAAAGTGATCAGTTTTCATGGCGTGGTCAACAATTTTAGAATTGACCACGCCATGAAAACTGATCATTTTCCGAGTTTTGATAATGCGTGTATAATTAGATCAGGCTGCATCATTTATGCAAGTCGTAGGTTTCTGGAAGCTTGGTACACGAGAACCGCTGAGTTAGCAATTAACGAGGCTGCATCTCTACCAATAGAATATTCAGTTTTGTTTTAGCTATAATATTTTCGCAACTTGATGTAATGTTTTTCTACTTGTTGAACTTTAAAATCTAGTATGACTTTTACGCTAGGAATTAGCTGATGAGGGATTCAGATTGAATCCGAAACGTCCTTTTATATTGTTTTTATCTTGTAATGTAATGTAATGTAATGTAATGTCTGTTATTTTGAAAAGTTTTATAAATATGAATGAATTCAGACGTAGTCCTTTTGTTTATATCAAACACTATTAATATTTATTTCATGGCGTACGTAATGTATAATCAACTCCGTGCGATTTTTTATGTCTTAAATTTTAGTCTTTGAAAAACTCATTTTCCAAATGGTCATTGTAATTTGTTAAATTACTTTTTTTTTCCTGTACGGTATGCTATTTCTTTCTCCCAGCTTATTTTGTGTCCAAAAAATAACGTTACCTTACAGAAGCTAGCCGTAAAACAAAGCATTACGATTGAATTACGATACTCCTTAAGCATTTTTTTTTTTTAATTTCTAAGCATCGCACATTTTCAATTTTTATACCGTCGTATTGGAAAAAAAAATTCTTTTAAATGCATTTTGTTTGAAAACTGTATCTGCCTTTATTTTTGAAATATTAATTTTTTTGTAGTTTTTGGAGCCATTTGCTTAATATTGGTAACGGAAGTACTCCATTTCTGTAGAAAGTAAAGGAAAATAGTTTTAAAATAGTAATCATATATTTTTGTTGCCATTTTCTCGTAACAACCGAAAGAAAATATAATTAAAATACGTGCTATTTTGAAAAAAATATAAACGAATGATTTCTGTTAAAACAATGGAGCTATTATATACTATATTTAATTGCAAGTATCTATGAATCATTAGATAGCCGTTTTCTTTTTCGATTTTCTTGAATGACGGAATCTTTTTGCTGCATTTGTGCATTATTTCGTGATAGTGAAGTCCTATACATGCTTTACTGTAGATGTTTAAGAGTAGATCGTAAATGTGGAATTCCTAAGCGGATGCGAATGACGTCATTTTACATAAAATAAAACGTGTGCATTAAGTCTTAAAATTGAAATATGTTTTGTACTGCAGTAGAGTCTTGCTTAACCGAGTTATTTTCTTCCGATAGACTGGAGGCTTCTATTATTATGAAACAGCCATTATAAATGAAGTGTTAGGTGAAGATGAAAGAGCAGCCGTCAAAAAATATGCCCCCCCCCCCATTCTGACCAGAAAATAAGAGTTCTAACTTTTTACGGCTGCTCTTTCATCTTCACCTAACACTTCATTTTTAATGGCTGTTTCATAATAATAGAAGCAATCAGTCCATCAGAATAAAATGAAGTAATGGAAATGGCGGGGGCAACACTAAATTATGAAAAAGCAGAATTCCTGTTCTCTAGTTTTTAAATGTTTTCTTTTTTTTCCTGCCTAAACAAATTCCCATCCCTGTATTATGTCTTTCACAAAATTAAAAAAAAACTTTATGAACAACAGTAGCCTGAAGACAACTTCAAATTAGTGTCGTTTAATTATGGACACCCTGTATTTATTTTCTATAGTTGGTGCATGCTACCATTCTCAAATTTTCTTCTCTTAAAATATTTTGTAGCACCAAAGGTGTATTGTTTGGTGTTTTCTGGGGGAGGCATATAAAACAAAGGGAGTGCAAAGTGTACCAACGCAGAAGAATTTAGATAAGATGAAGATAATCCACTTTATTTTGAGAAAATGAAGTGGATTTAGGTGCTAGGTAACTTTCATTCTGAGAAGGTTAAACGGGTTTAAAGGGAAAGGTTAAACGGGCTTAAAGGAACTCGCTAGCGTCCATTTTAAGAAACTGAGCGGTTTAATGGTATTTTTCAAAAATGAAATGGGATTAAGGTGAATCTGTACCCTTCATTTTGCGAAAAAGGACGAAAATGTCCATTTTCTAATTTTCTTCTTAAAATGAATTTATAAAGAAATATCGTACATACATAGCATATAAGCGACTACCTAACTTTCGAATTCAAATTCTAGAAAAAATCAAAAACCGTCGACCCCCTAACTTTTTACTTCAATTTTGTGCAAAATCAAACCAATGATTTCGCTTGCCAATGAGAAAAGGTAGTAAGTAAACAAAAACAAATCATTGAAAATTTTTAAAATGATAAATTATTATTATTTGTATATTTTACATTTTTTGTTTTATTCATACACATAAAACGCCATAATTTTGCAGTATTCAATTTTTTTGTTTTTGTATTTTTTAACTGGCTCGCGTATAAGTAGACCCCTCAAATTTGCTTACCGAAAATTGTTAGAAATTCCTCGACTTATACGCGAGTATATGCGGTAGTATATTTTAATGAAACTTCATAATAATATGCGAAATATGATTTTCGCTGCGCCATTTTCTTTTTAAATGATTCAGTGTCGCAATCTTTTTTTTTTTTTTTTTTTCATCATTAGTATTTTAAACTTTCAACATATGCTTTTAATTATTTATTCTTAATGGCGAACCTTAAGTAGCCTTTTATTAAACTGAGGATAGGATTTATATTAATATAAATATTTTTTTAAGTAAAAATATTAAATAACTGTAAAGCCATCTTACTGTAATTTTAATATACCATGCAGGTAAGAAAAGACAAATATTTTATAATCAATGAAAATTTAAAATATCCATGAACGAAAACATTCAGTAGCATCATTCTAGTTACTTACTATCCCGAAAAGCTATATTTATCCTAAGAAACAGTAGTCTGAGTAATTTTTGTATTGAATGAATAAGTTTCTTAGGCCGTAATATCAGCCTTTAGAATGCTATCAAATTCTAAAACATTGTAAGTTGTGTAAATGACATTACTTGCATGCAAGACTAACACACTAATATTATATTTAAATGTAATGTTAATCCTGCTAGATGATCATGTTTGTCTGTTTTACAGACATGTTTGTTGAACTGTGTTACAGACATGTTACAGGAATGTTTGTTGAACTGTTTTTGAGACATGTTGCAGGAATGTTTGTTGATCTGTTTTACAGACACGTTACAGGCATGTTTGTTGAAAATAAAATGGATAGCATCCTGCAACAACTGATTAATACACTACTCAGAAACGTTTCAGAGAATCAGTGATACCAGAAGAAAACTTTGTATTCATGAATACTTCCTTAAATCTCGAAAATACATTTCTTTTTTGAGGTTTTAAAGATTAAGAATAATTTTCTGAACAGTGTTGAACTTGGATGAAGTTTTTGCATATTTTTTAAGTTCGTAGTTATGTGTGCCAAAAGTTCCTGACACATTTTAAAATCCATTATAAAATCAAGTAATTGTCGTGCAGGAGTGTGGTTTTGATTAAAATGCTTCTCACTATGAAAAGTTTGCTGCAAGCGCTTCAAACTAATTAGTTTCAAACGTAGTTGGTAGATGGCGCAACGTGTCCATATGTTTCGTTTCAAACATGCGTTTTTTTGTGATTTTTAGATTAGTTTTGCCATTGTGACACAGAAATGACGATTTCCAGATAAAAAGCTCATTGCGTAGGTTGGTATTTCGAAACGAAATCGAAACTCATCTGAAAATAAGAAAAAAAACACATGTTTGGAAACAAACATACGGATAAGTGCCGCCATCTATTATGGAAGTTTGGAACTAATTGTTTCAATTTCTTGAAGGAAACGTTTCATCGTGAGAAGCATTTTAGTCCAAAATGCACTCCTGTCCGACGATTAATTGATTTTATATTTGGTTTGAATTATGGACCACCGTATTATATATTCTAAGATTAAGAAACTTTCTTATTACAATATTAGGTTTTATTATTATTTTTATTTCAACTGACGATTTAGGAAATGTGATCCTTTCAGTTATAGAATACACTTCTAATTAAAGTATTAAAAACATTTTAAAAAAGCAATTTTAAATTTCGTTGCGTTATATATATATATATATTATACATAGAATGACACAAAATGTATAACGCTTCCGGGGTTGAACTCATCCGTTTCCTGATAATCCAAACGCGGCCACGTTAGGCTTAAGCATTCCAATGCCGTATTTGCCGACTGACTTATTTATTCTGTCTGTCTATTTGTTATGTAACATATTCTTCTTCAATTTTTCTCAAACCTTCAAAAAGTATACAATTATAACGCTTTAAGATCTAATTTAAAAATAACCAGATACCAACAACACGGTTCCGATGTATACAAGCGATTACCGTTGCCATTCATAAGCACAAATTACAAATCTAAAAACAAATGAATGACTCTTTCAGCTATTCATTAAATGCTCTTAAAATATTTTGCAAAAGCATATTAATATTTTGAAATACGTTTTTCACTTTTGTTTACATTTATTTACAGTTTGAATTCAGTATACACGGTTAAAAATATCGCGAAAAATTACCTCTGTTTTTCAAGGCTATCTATTTTCTGACCAATGAGAACACTTTATGGTGTTCAGTGAATATAGCTATATTCGGTGATTCATTCCCGTGAATTATTTTGTACCGGATTAACGTTTCCTTTCTAAAAACAAACGTATTTCAAATTATTTAAAAGCTTTATTATGATTTTACAAATATTTTAAGAGCAAAATCGGATGTCGACCGTATTTTTTAATGATTCGTTCAAAGAGTCATTCAATTGCTTCTGGATTTGGAATTTGTGTTGTACATGTGGCATCACGACACACGAGTGATTGTTGATTTGATTTTCAATCTTAAAACGTTGAGTAAAACGTGATTTCTTTTACACTATTCGCAAAAGTTGCATTTTTAGACAGATTATTCAAAATAAATTAATATTTAAGAGATTACATTCAATTATCTAATATTCTGCTGCGATAACTTTAGTTTAAATTAGATTGGTAGCTTTATCTATCCTATATGAAAGTAAACAAACAATTGATTCATTCGTCTTGAACTTTTAAAATATTAAAACAAACGTTTATATGCTCTGTTGCGCCATCTGTCGGTAGTTAAAAAAAAGAAATTTTCTTTTTAAAATGTTTTTTGAATTCTGAAGACATTGGGGGGAAAAATGAATATTTCTTATAAAATGAAATTAGAATATCAGAAATATGTAATGCCGTGTATTACATATATATATATGTATATAGTATATCAATGCATTATTATAATAAATAAAATTTTGTATTTTGTAGGGAAAATAAATTTGTAATTTAATAACAGAATTTGGGAAAATAAATTGTTAATGTAATTAATAGCTGCAATTTACTTATGTGATAAGATGATTTTTAATTATCAAAATTTATTACAGGTTTCTTTTATGCATGTTTAAAAAAAATCAGGATTTTCTCTGTTCAACTTTTTAAAATTTAAGTTATATAATTATTATTTTGGCAATTAATAAAAACAAACTTTCTGTTGGAATTGTCTTTTATTTTACCACATACCATCAGATAAAATAGTTAATTGACAATATGTTTTAAAATAACATTATTAGTACTAATTTGAATGTTTTTGTGAAATATTTCTTCAAATTTTGTGAGTGAAGTTCATTTGCATACTTTATATCAGTATTTTACCAATTCAATTAATAATTTTCTTGCCAATTAAATTTCAATGAAAAATGGGCTGTTTTTACTTTACCCCACCTGACCCTATTAATCAGACAAGACAAAATTTATTACTTCACAATTCTTTTTATAATGCAATGCTATATAATTTTTTTGAAAATGCAAACACGTCATTCTGACGGGCTATATTCTAGTATATATATATATATATATAGTAAAAATTTCTCGATACATTTTTCAGATATATTTTTTGACCTTATTATGACAAGAGTAAATCAATTCAACATTAATTTACAAAAAAAAAAAAAAAAAAAAAAAAAAAAACCTAAACTTAAAAATACAAATACACAAATGTTAATTATACAAATCAAATATTCAATAATATTAACCTTAATTCTATTATAAATGACAAGAAATGTCAATTCCCTATTCATAATATTCAATTATCTAGAACATTTAAATATCCAGTTCCATTAGGCAGAAAGATTTTTAATTGTAATTCTTTCTCAAAAAATGCATCTGCTATAAGTACCTTCCCGTGTAACTGCAACGACCCCTTACTACAGCAATACATTAATAAAGATCATGGTCATATAATCACTGGTAATCTTAATGTAGTTAAAGATTATACATTAAGAAAATTAATGGATATAGGACTAAATATAGACTTTTAAGCAATTTACATTTGATATTGATTTGTTCATACATAAAATTTCTATTTATTATAATAAACCTATTGCATATTTTAATCAATGGAAAATTTTGGTCATTGAAATGTTAACTGATGCTATTAGGTCAAATGGATCTAATCTTGTTAAAGTCAATAACAAACATATTTTCCAACAAGTTAAAAATATTCAAAAAGTCTATGTAATCACATATATTAACAAATTCCCTAATAATTATGCAATCATATGCAAACCCTATTATCACCATCTTCTTACATCTTGTATCTCATCAAATAAGTCTTTCCAAAAAACTAATGATGATATTATTGTTAACAATCGTAAAATTATTGCTCATTATAAACTACTAAATTTTATTCCTACTAACTTTAACTATTCATATTTAGTACTCATTCCTAAATTTCATAAGACACCCCTTAAATTCAGAAGAGTTACAATTGGATGTAATACATATAATAATTATGCTAACAATATTTTATTAAAAATTCTGAATCAAATTTATGATCTAACAACAGAAACAGATAATAAACATTGTATAAAAAACAGTTATTAATTGGTTTATGTACTTAAAGACATTAAAAATGTAAAAGATAAACGTACATATGATTTCAAAGATCTATTTAATAAAATAAATCTTAATGATCTGCATAATATAATTAACACACTTTTTAAAACACATAAAAATAAATTAACTGTACCTTCATTTATGGATATAAAATATTTTCGAACTTTAACTAATTTTATAATATACAATAACTATAACTTACAAGATAATATTATTTATCTACAAATAGAAGGAAATCCACAAGGCGGATCTATATACAGTTTGATGTCTGATTTATATTTATATCAATATGAACGTAATTTTTGTAATGATGATATACTTATCTATCGCTATATGGTTGACATTATTTTAATTAATACTAAACAATCAAATTTTGCTCAGTTTCCAGTTGATTATCCAATTAATTTAGAATTGACAGAAAACCTCTTAACAAATAATACTATTAACTTTTTAGATCTAAAAATCATAGTAGCACACAACAAAACAATTACTGATCTTTATGAGAAACGTAAAGATTTTCAATTCAAAGTTAATACATTTACTCATTTTAAATCCTGTCTACACATTTCAGTTTACCGACTAATTAGTCATTTGTATAGAATCAAAAGTTTATGTACATCACATCTTATAAATTAAACAATTTACATTAATCAATTAATTTTTGATGCTTTAAATCATGGGTTTCCTAAGAAATTCATATATTCTTTAATCTACAATTAATTTATGATCTAAACAATGTATAGTTGGTTTTTTTTATTTTATGTTACTATTCACATTTTGCGTATATAAAAAAATATACAAAAAAATTACAAAAAACTAAAAATAAACAAAAAACAAATAAAAATACAAAATATATAAAAAAATTAAATAGGATGGCTGGATGGGTAGATGTTAAATTAAGGAGGAGGGCGGAGTTGTCTGGATAATTTATATGTAAATGTTGATTATATATAAATTTATAAAAAAAAATATGTAAGAATGCTACGTTGAATATTCATGGTTCTATGATTAGTTTTGGTCCTTGTGAGGTCGCTGTCCTGTGTACTGTATAACAATCTATAAATTAAATTTAGTTAATTTGCATCAATTTAATTTACTATTATTGATTTATTTCAACTTATTCGATAATATTATTAATTCACTTAATTTTAAATGCACATTATATTAAAATGTTAATTGATTATTATCAATATTCTGATGCACTGTTTTAGAATGATATATTTTTGCAATCTCAGTGACATTTTAGGTTAAAATATTTACAATTTAACAAAAAAAAAAAAGCATTTTTTTCTACTGTTATATTTGGTATAATGTAATAGATGGCAGCACTAAACACTATTACATCTGATTTTAGTCTTATATTGTATAATATATTGACTATCTTAAATTAAATTCTTATAATTCCGATAGACGGCAGAATTAAATAATTATTTATTATGTTCTAATATTATAAGGTTGCTATGGACTCTTATAAGTCTTATCGCAGTTATTATCTCTTAATTATTAATTGTTTAATTTTAAACTTCTGTATAACAATCTATGAATAAAATTTATTTGCATCATTTTATTTTTTATTTATTTATTTCATTTTTATTTTGCTTTGTAATGATAATACGCTTACACAGTTTATGATACATGTACTTATAGTTTGTAGCGATGCTGTATCTTGTTGGTATATTTCCACCACCACCTACCATATTAGTAATGATACATTAATTTTATTAAGTGATTAATGTAAACAAATTTTTATATTATTAATAAAGTTACTTATTCGAAATTATTAATTTACTTAAATTTAAAAGTAAATATTAAAATATAAATTTAATTATAACCATTTTTAGAACATTATATTAAAATGTTAATTGGTAATTATCAATATTATGATGCATGTTTTAGAATGATATTTACGTGCAGTCTAAATGACATATTAGGTTAAAAATCAATTTTTTCTACTGTTATATTCGGTTTTCTGTACTAGATGGCAGCACTAAACACTATTTTAGTCCTGTACTTATTCATATATTGTCTATCTTAAATATAATTTCTTCTATTTTCCGCCAGACGGCAGCATTAAATAATTATTTATTTTGTTCTAATATTATAAGGTTGTCTTGGACTCTTAAATTACACTTATATAAGTTATTATCACTTAATTATTAAATGTTTAATTTTAAACAACTTCTTATAATTTATTCAGGATCATTATTATAGTATGTAATAATAATCATTACATGGACTATCTGTTGCGGAAACCGTGGCATAAGCTTTTAACTGTTTAAGATATTTTGAGCGGGATTTTATACCAAATTCCGTTATCTGTTTGTGTCAAAGTTAATATGTCTTGGATGTTCTCGAGCTGGGTTTGTCTATGATTTAATTTGTTTCATATTTTAAAGTTTATCATTGTTGCGGATTTCACATTGTTTACTATTTTACATGGTTGCTAATAATCTCCGGTGATTAGTCGATTGGGTACATAACGGAATTCAATTTTTGCTTATTGCTGAATTCCATTACAGAAATCGACTATGTTTTTTGCTTATAAATGTATTTTATGTAACCGTGAACAAGTGAAATACTTTATAAGCTTCCGACATCATTCATCCATTTGATCTTTTGTATGTTTATGATACGGCTTTTTCTGGTTCAACATTATTTAGCTGGATTTATTATCGTTTGTCTTTAATAGGACTTTGTCAAAATTTGGTGGTTTTTTCATGTGATTTATATAGATTTATCGCCAGCAATATGCTAGTGAATTAGTGGAATTTAGTAAAATTCTGTATTACTAGTTACATGTTCCATCTTTATTCTGTGTAATGTTTGTGTTATGAATATTAGCTAAATTATAAATTTAATTTCAATAATTGGAAATCGATGACGATTTGTTACATATAATGGTTATATATATATTACATTTATCCTATGAATTGCATGTTTAAAAATTTAAGTATTACAGAAAATAATAGAATTAAAGGAAAAAAATGTTTTACAGTATATTCCTCACTAACTAGATTTCAATGTAATTTTAAATGCCTTCATTCATCAAGATATCTTTCTGGATGTTTTATTTTAAGCATATAATTTTTTATAAAAGCAATATAAAGTATATAAAGTATTATAAAGTGTAAAAGCAATTTGAAAAACTTTTACCGTTTGCAAAAATTATCAGTTTTTGCCTGATATTATTTAGAGAAGTTTCTTACTGGATGAGAATGAAATTTTAAAGCAATTCGTCTTTAATTTCAACATCTATTACTGGAGATAAAATTTAATTTTATGTTGATATTTTTTTCTAAACTGTTTTGCTAAATGTTTTTGTTTTAAATGCATAAGAATCACAAGTTATGTTTCAATTTGTAGGTCATAATGAGGTTGCTAGTTTCTCCAGATTTTTTTTTCCGAAATTTCAAATTTATATATATATAAAAAAAAAAAATCCGAATAGTAATTTCTGCTTCATTTAATGAGAGATTGATGATTGATTTATCATATACTAGCAACCTCGTTTATTATGAATAATGATTAATTTAATGTCATAATTACCGAGTAAAATAACGATTTTGAATAAAATATCTTCTATCGAACTTTCTGGTAGGAATTTGCAATTTCCAAATAAAAAAGAGGCAACACCTGGTCATTAGTTTTTGATTTTATATCGAGTGCCTTAAATTGGTAAAATCATCCTTCTCCATTATTTTCCCACCATGAAAACTTTTCTTATTTATTTTAAACGCAGAGAAAAATATAATTCAATTTGGGAAAAAAAGAAAAGTTTTAACGTAGTAAATATTCTTTTTCACATACGTACAAAAGATATATTATTTTTCAAAAACTTTACACTCGTAAAACTTAAGGCTACCCAAAAATTTATTTCTTTTTGCCATTAGATAACATTTTCATATTTTTTCTGTCATGTTAAGGACATTATCTTTTAACAATATAATGATTTATCTCAAAGAATCTTTAAAAACCGATGGTGATAAAAATTTTAGAACTAAGAACCATAAAACTTTAATAATATTTTCACAAATTTGTTATATTATAAAAAGTATCATATGCGTATAACTATTGTATGCATAAAGTTTAATATGTATAAAGCACATTGCAAGAAATTTTAGTTTATAAAATTGATTCAAATGCACATAAAATTTCTTACAAATTTATTGCCTCTGAAATGGTTAAATACTGTAGTCATTCTTGAAGACATCTTTCGTTAAGGGTAGATGACATTCAAAAATGCACCACCAATTAATTTACATTAATCGGTTCGATTAATAAATTGGTGAGGTTGCATATAATGTAATAAATTAAAAGGAACAAAAAACAAGCGAAAATAAAAATAATAATTAACTAAAAGATCGAATATTTACTAATATGATCTTACTGTTACACTTACTGTTATAAGACTGCATGGATTTTTTTTCCTTCAGATAACACGGCCCCATTTTTATGTGACCGCACGAGACCATACCAGATTTCTAGCTTTGATCGATATCAGATTTAAAGAAATATTTCTTCAAATTAGATTGTATTTCTTTAAATTAGAGTAGTCTTTATTTAATAAAGCTTATTTTAATTTTTTTAATAAAATTTTAAATAAAACTTTTAAAATTTCGCAATATTAACTTACCACACGCAAAAATTAAATTGTAGGCAACACCTTACGTATTGAACTCTTTACTAGCCAGTTTCCTGAGGGTGCGTTTTTATTACTAACAGTTATGTTGTAGTTATTTTGACTGGTAGTTTAGACACGTCAAAATGAAATTGTAGGCAATCTATTGAAAGCCTTACTAGTGAGTTTCCTGAGAGTGCGCTTTTATGACTAACAGTTATGCTGTTGTTATTTCTCTGGTAGCAATAACTTATTTTGATCTATTTCATAACTCCAAGTAAATCTCAAGAAATCAGTCATTTCTTACCTTTTTCTAGTTTACATATTCGTCTGTTTTACGAGAATGCTAAATATAATATGAGTTTGACAAATAACTTTATAATTAAAAAGGCCTTTCAGTATTTAGTATCCCAAATGTAAATTTTATACTCAATAGAACATTTTTTTAAAAGTTTGTAAAGTACATATAACGCTGCAAAGTTGTTTTGTAAAATTACAGTTAATTAGCATGTATATCTTGTTTTTAGCAAAATAGAAATAATATACAGTTATCGTTCGTAAACAGCTGACGTTGTTGGAAAAACTTAATATTTTATAATCTATCCGGTTTCGAAAACTTCAAGTTTACCTAGCTCTGTAAATATTTAGAATTATAAGTTGCTAAAAGGATTTTATGATATTAGTAATTTTTTTAAAGTATTAAATTGAATAATATAACGGAAGATATTTTAAATGGTATCTATCCGATTTTTCTGAAGAACATGTCTTATGTTTTAAGATTCTTAATTAATTTCGGACGGCTGTAACCATTATTATATAATATTCATTTATGTTGATGAATGTTTGAAATATTATTTTTCTTGACTTAAGAATATTTAAATGGGTTTATTTAAATGAAAACCAAGGATCATAAATGAAATCACAAAGTCTTGCTTTTAAATGTTCAGATTTGACAAAAATAAAGTGTCAAATTTTAGTCCGAAAATTATTCAAATAAACATTATTTAAAAATTATTATCGCTTTTTGTAGTTATCTAGTACTGTTTTTCTATTTTTTTTAATCTGATTTTCATGCTCGTTCGAAAACACTTATCATTCCAAGACAATTCAAAAGCTGATTATTTTGGGCTTCTATTGTGCTTTTTTTTCTAATTATAAAAGTTTCTTTGCTCGGCAGTATGAAATGTACGTGTAATTATATAGCATTTTTATTGTGAAATCCCAAGTTATTAGCTTGCACAACTTCTTTTTAACATAGAAATGTATAAGTCATAATTATCTTTTATTATCTAACTTAATGCATTCACAGAAAATAAATACTTTTACAAGCTGTCAAGTTTCTGAAATTTCAAGTTTACTTTGTTCCGTAATTGATTAGGATTAACCAAATAGTTTAATAAAATTACTTCTAAAATGTAGAATAGGAAAAAATTTAAAAAGTTTCGAAATACTTTTTATGAGCACGTTCTTTTTATGTTGAAAAGTTCTTAGTTAATTTTTAGCGGTTAATAACTAAGTTTGAATGCTAAATGGCTTTTAGCTTTATTATTGGATAATGGATTAAGTTTGCTTACACTTCTGAATAATAATCATTAGAAAATTTAAATAGCTTCTATAGAATAAAACAAAGGATTACTCTTTAATTACTGTGAATAAAGCCGTATTCTTTTAATATTAAACTTGATTAATAGGAGTCGTAAGGTGCTGTGGTCCAAATGCGTGCAAAATTGTCAGTATATTGTACTGTTAATTTTACGCAACTACTGTATTTTTCATGTCTAAATAGTCAGGAAACCAAAGAAAGATACAGTACATTCAACTGTGATCGAGTTCTGATGGCAAATTTACAGTGGTTTTATTACAGTGAAGTTATAAATTTGCTAATGAATGTTTTTATATTTATTATGAAATTTTTTTTTTTAGATTTATCATCATAAATATTAAATTTTAAGAACATGTGGGAACGTCCATTCGTTACTCTTGTGATAATTAGAGCAAATTTTCATATATAATTCCAATTATTTTATTACAAAATATAAGTAAGATAAAAATTGATATTACTAGCTAAATACCACTGTGTTCCACACACAAACATATATCTAATTTATAACAGAAAAAAAAAAATATATTACTTATGTATATGTTAAATGACTCTTGTGACACTCTGGTCACAAGAGTAACAAAATTTTGATTGATTATATAGACAAGGGAAAAGATTTTTGTTACTAATTATATATATAATAAATGAGTGGAGCACAATAGTATTTTACTGGTTATATCACTTTTTATCTTAATTATATTTTATTGTAAAATAATTGCAAGTATTTGTAGAAAACCGCACGAATGGTCACAAGTGTAACAGTGGACGTTCCCATGTACAAATTAATCATACTATTAACAGGGAATTTATTATATGCTTGAAGGTACAGAAATACTACTCACGGAAAAATAATAAACCATTTCAAGACAATATTTTCATATTGGCTATAAATTTGCAAAATTAAGAAATATCGATTCGCAATTTTGCAACGATATGATGTATTACTATTTTGTATCCTCGAAAAATAATTATGAAAATATTAAGGAGTATTAAAAAATGGCAAATAAACACTAGTTTGGCTTCACATTTTAAAATCTCTTTGCACAAAACGTAAAATCATTCCTAATATTACTGACAGCATCTTACATTTATGTAATTCTTCCTTAAAAATAATAGGGTAAGGTGCCCTATTATCGTTCCCAGTCACTTTTAATTTCTTGGAAGTTGTAATTTTCAGTGAAAATCTACCAAATTTGGATTTTACATAGACTAACTACCCATGCACATAGAAACATACGCAAATATCGTACAAAAAATTTTAACAATGCGAAAAATTGTTTTTTCAAAAGCATCTAAAAAATAAAAAAATAAGAAAAAATGGTGCCCAATTTCGTCCCCCCAAAATATCTAATACGCCTAGGCTTAACTTTTAACTAAATCAAAATTTATTTCTAAATGAGTAAGTAATTTAATTTACATTAAAGTACGACACAAAGAAATGTACTATCAGTGAAAGAATAACATAACGAAACATTAGCATAGTTGTCAACCTCCCGATTTTTTTCATACCAATATTTTCATGCAGAAATACTTACTTTATACAATCGCAGTTTTAACGCAGTTAAATAAAGAAAACATTTTTGTAAGATTTTACTGGTATCCAAAAAATCGGGAGATTGGCAAATATGCAGTAGCCATCCAAACATGAAGAAAAAATTGAAAAAAATGTCATGAAAAAGCATTCCTAATTTCGTCCCCAGTATGAAAATAAGAACTGCAAGGGGGACGAAATTGGGACCACACTACTTCCCAATATTACGGATCTTCATTTCCCGTAAGATGAACAGAGCGTTCTAAAACTCACTGTATGCTACTGTCAGCATCTTACCAACGTAAAATACATGCAATGAATAAGAAATAAATACTTACAGTATAGTAAATAACGTTCTACAAACGACGTAATAAGAACTCGGGTCTTCTAAAAATAGGAAATTCACCGTCTTTAATTTATATATGCGTCTTGGAAAAAGAAGCAAACGAAGCAACACTGACACCTTTCACCTTCCGTCCCCTGTGCCTTGCGTCATAAGTGGCGCCACTTTCTCAGAAGCGGAGAAGTTAAGCTGGACGAAATTAGGAGAGGGGACGAAATATGGGCACATTACCCTATTAATTTCTGTACTATGTTTCTATATATTTCCCATAAATATGTATAAATATATATCTGTAACTGGAGAAAAATCATGCAGCCACTGGAATTGATATGAATATACAGTTACGCACATTTTCAAACACATGTTATAAATTTTAAATAGTACCAAGAATAAGAATAATTTTATATTTTAACATAAAAAATAGTGAAAAATGAGAAAGTCTTTAATGTAACAGCATTGTTTCGTTTTTTTCCTGTGTCATGTTGTCTTATTTAATTTTTTGGGAGAATTTTTGTTAGGTAAAATGTTTCATGAGATACTAACTGTCACCTCGAAATACGAGGGCTGTATGATAAGTACCTGGCCTTTACAAGAAAAATGCATTTTTATGTCTAAAATGAGATTTATTTTTCAACATATTCTCCTTTTAGTTCGATACACTTAGCCCAACGCTTTTCTATTTTTTGTATCCCCTCTAAAAAATACGATTTTTCTAACCCTTCAAAATAGGCGTTTGTTTCAGCAATAACCTCATCGTTAGAATGACATTTTTTTTTTCCACCGAACCATTTTTTATATTTGGAAATAGAAAATAATCGCTAAGGTCTAAATCTGGCAAATATGGGCGATACGGCAGCAGTTCGTATCCTAATTCATGGAATTTTGCCATGGAGACAACACAGGTGTGCATGCGTGTATTGTCTTGATGAAAGAGAATATTTTTCTTCGCCAAATGCGGGCGCTTTTCTTTCATAACATGGTCGAAATGATCCAATAGCCTAGCATAATATTCTCCATTGATTGTTTTGCTCTTTACAAGGTAATCGACGAGAATTATGCCGCGTGCATCCCAAAATGCTGTAGCTGTGACTTTGTTCGCAGATAAAGTCCCCTTAGCCTTTTTTTGGCGCAGGTTGTCCACGAAAAACCCACTGTTTGGACTGTTCTTTAGTCTCTGGCGTACTGTGATGAATCCATGTTCCGTGAACTGTTATGAACCGACGCCAAAAATTACAAGGATTGTGCTTTAATTTCGCCAGACATACTTTTGAAATTGACACACGAGTGTGTTTGATGTCAATAGTGAGCAATCGCGGCACACATCTTGCCGAAAGCTTTTTCATGTCCAAATGAGTTATTAAAATATTTGGGACTCATTCAGTTAAGATGCCCACAGTCTCAGCAATCTCGTGTACTTTCACTTTCCGATCATTTATCACAATATCGTGGATTTTTTCGATCATTTCTGATGTCGTAACCTCAGTTGGTCGACCTGGACGTTCTTCATCAAAAATGCTTGTACGTCCGCGTGTGAATTCAGCTATCCAATATTTTATGATTGATAACGAAGGTGCAAAGTCCCCATAAACTTCGCAGAGTTCCGCTTTAATCTCGTCATTAGTTTTCTTTTTCAAAAACAGGTATTTTATCACTGCTCGATATTCAATTTTTTCAATTGTTGAAATATCACGAAAGTTGTTCTATTGAAATGGCTACCACTCACAAACTAAACCACGTAGCGACTTGGCGATTAGTCAAGTTTGTTGTGAATGGTCACCATTGCGAAATAAATCATTTTTTAAATTCTAGTAGCGCCATCTCCGGCCGAGGCCAGGTACTTATCATACAGTCCTCGTAAATCTGTTCTTCTAAAATGTGTTTAAAATTGAAGGGATATACAGTAGAATTTCTTTACAACGAGTGTCACTTTAACGAGTTTTCCAGTTATCGAATAGTATTTTGATTGTTAAAAAAATGTATTTCCATATTTTATTATAAAAAGTTTTCCCTTTAGCGAATTTTTCGCTATAGCTAATTTAATCAGTATTCCGAGTTAAAAAATTTATTTCCATATTTCATTATAAAAAGTATTGACTTTAACGAGTTTTTCTCTATAGCGAATTTCATCAGTGTAACGAATTTTCCAGTTAATGATTATTATTTGGATTGTTAAAAAAATGTATTTCCATATTTCATTCGAAAAAGTATTCACTTTAACGAATTTTTGGTATACCAAATTTAATCAGTATAACGAATTTTCCAGTTATCGAAAATTATTTGGATTGTTAAAAAATGTATTTCCATATTTCAATCGAAAAAATATTCACTTTAATGAATTTTTCGCTATAGCGAATTTAATCAGTATAACGAAATTTCCAACTATCGAAAATTATTTGGATTGTTAAAAAATGTATTTCCATATTTCATTCGAAAAAATATTCACTTTAATGAATTTTTCGCTACAGCGAATTTAATCAGTATAACGAAATTTCCAGCTATCGAAAATTATTTGGATTGTTAAAAAATGTATTGTCTTATTTTATTATAAAATGTACTCACTTTAAGGAATTTTTCGCTATAGCGAATTTAATCAGTATAACGAATTTTCCAGTTGTCGAAAATTATTTGGATTTCTTCAAAAATATATTCCCGCATTACAAAATGTATTCACGTTAACGAACTTTTCGCTATAGCGAATTTAATCAATGCTTTCCAGTGACTCGTAACGTTATTTTACTGTATTACTCATTATTACCAAAATTTGAACATAATTCAAAGTTTAAATTTTTGTTTTAAAATGAAATATACAGCGAAATTATTAAGCTGTAAATGTTTTAAGTTCAAAATATTTCAAGATAATATTATTCCTAACGTTGTCGTTAATATTTAGAGAAGTTAAAAGGGAGCAAGAGTTTTGATTTAATCACTCTGACGCATATATATAGAGAAGACTCTCTATAGATAGATCTCTATAGATTATAGATAAAAACTTTAACTATTTCACCTGATAATTTTATATTATTCATAAGTATTTATATATATATTATTAATATATATATATATATATATTATATATTATTATTTATATTATTAATTAATATTTCACCAAAAATTTTAAGATGTCATTACAACTTTAACATTTTAATTTCTGGATTAACAACAGGATCTATATATATATATATATATTACTCTATCGTTTGTGGCACAGAATTCGCGATTATTTGTTATTAGCTTAATGGCAACGCCCGAATGAAACGCATCTCATTGGCTATTGAACAGCATTTAATGCATCCACATAACTATAAGAGGGGTTACATAGGGGAGACCCTGTTATGTTGCCAAATACCCATAAGTTTGTGGCTAACTTGGCGATATATCGCCAAATTTGGCAACAAAAATTAGTCAACAAATGTGACGCCAACTTGGCGATATCTCTAGTATTTCGCGAAATTTCCATAGACTTCCATTGTAAACCAATAGGGTTTACTTGCTTACAGAAAATCAACACATTGAGATACTTTAATGCAACAAATATTAATATTAGCTTAAGGGTGTACAGGGCTAATGCAGTGCTTAGCATGCTTTCCTAAACAAAAATTTTAAGGGAGACCACACTGGTCGCCAAGGGCGGCTAGTATATTAGAACTGAACTTATATTGTACTTTAAAATAACAATGATATAATAAAAATTATAGGATAATAGATATAATAATTGTATTATCAGCCTTTGGAGATCAGTTTGATCTCCCTTAAAATTTATTTAGGGAAAGCATGATAAGCATTATATCATGTTACTTTTAATCATGATTTAATTTACTTGGACTCATTTAAATAAAATTAATGCTGTTTGCAAAGAGCCGGATTTCTCAATTAGCCTACGACATATAGACTATATGGCCAAAGGTGACCGGCCACTTGCGATTTTAGACGTTCTGTTAAATATCTAGAAACTAAATGGGGAATCATCCTGAAACTCCAGCTGTGTAAACAGAATAATACCGGTCATACATTTCCGTGAGGATTTTTTTCCGAAACCACATAGGGGACTGTCAAGAAATTGAAAAAGGACGAATATCTATTGGATAACTCTGTAAAAACGAATGTAGCAAACTCGAGATTATTAATGTGTGGCTTATTATAATATACTGCGTTCATTTTTATGAGGAAAGTATGTATACTCGTAGAGAAATTAAGGTTTTTATAAAAACATTCCCAAATTTCGCCAAGTTTTTGTCTTATAATTTGCAGAGTTCTTAATATATAAAAAAGTTATTTTTAGGAAATATGACAAACAACATTGTACACAATACTCTGCAATCAGAATTAAAAAATAAAAAAAATGCATGAAAAATGTGCAGGTTTACTAAAAAAATGTTTCACTGCAATTGCACGAATGCAATCAAAATAAAATATGCATAATGTATCAGCTAATTATATAGAGCAATTTTTGTAAAAATCTCAAAATCGTAGTTTGAAAATTCTGAAAATTATCGTCGATACAATAAGCTCGAAATCCGTTGTTACCAAAAAGAAGCAAAAAGACGAGGGATTGTATTAAATATTTGTTGAATAGTGCTAAGATAGCGTACACAATATTGCACGTACAACTATATTTGGATACAACCCCTGATCTTTTTGCTTCCTTTTGGGAACAACGGATATCGAGCTTATTCTATCGACGATAATTTTTAGAAATTTCAAGCTATGATTTTTAGTCCTTCACAAAAGTTGCTCTATATACTTAGTTAACACATTATGCACATTATAGTTTGATTGCGTTCGCGCATGCGCAGTGAAATATATTTTAGTAAACCGGCCAATTTTTCATCGAATTTTTATTATTTTTTAATTCGGATTGTAGAGTACTGTGTACGATGGTGTTTGTCATATTTTCTAATAAAGAACTTTTTTTCATATTAGGAACTCTGCAAATTATAAGCAAAAAACTTGGCGAAATTTGGGACTGTTTTTATAAAAACCTTAATTTCTCTACGAGTATACATTCTATCCTCATAAAAATGAACACAGTATATTACAATAAGCCACTTATTAATAATCTCGAGTTTAAAAGCTTTTACTACATTAGTTTTTACAGAGCTATCAAAAAGATGTTTGTTCCTTTTCAATTTGTTGACGGCCCCCAACGGGGTTTCGCGAAAAAAGTCTTCGCGGGAATATATGACATATACCATATTGTTTAAACATGTGGAGTTTCAGGTTGATTCCTCGTGTATCCTTCTAAATATTTAAGAAAACGTCTAAAATTGCAAGTGGCTGGTCACCTTTGGCCATATAGTGTATGTATGTATATGAGGACGTGAGTTTCAAGATTCGTTTTATCCAGAAAATTAAATTTTGGCAAATTCCGAAAAGCCTCTGATTCCGTCAATTGGTTTTCACTGTAAACCAAGATTTTATAATTCCAGAAATGAAGAATTTGCCAGAATATATTGTAGATTGTAGTGTTTTTTTTTTTTTTTTCGATGCAGGTTCACCAATAGGCTAGACTGAGAGAAAAAATCGATTTTTTAAATTTTGGATATATATACACTATAACGTAAAGCGAGGACAGACAGCGCACATTTCAAAAGAATAATAATAAAAAATCTAAGTATTAATATTTTGCTAAACAATGCATGAATATTTTTCACTTCATTTGTATTTTACTCATTTCCATTGTTATTTTGTTGTTATACTGTAATTTAATAGAACAGCAGTAATAAAACTATTAAAACTATTTTGCGCAATATCTCCTTACAGGATAGGAGAGAACGCGCACATGGGTAGGAGAGATTGCGCACATAGGTAGAAGAGATTGTTATTAACTGTAACTACAAATTCATTGTTAACAATAATAATTACACTTAGTCGACATTGTTGAAAGGTTTTTGTGAGTAAATATTATTGTATTAGGAGTGAATATTTCAACCAAATGATTAAATAATAAATAAAAGAAAGAATTTTAACAACAGTTAAATATTTTAATTTAAATAGATTAAAATATCAGAAAAAGGAAGCCCTACTAAGATTACAAAATAACATTAATCTAGTTGATAACATGTTTAACTTGAAAATAACTTCATTTCCATTTCCACAGTTTTATTGTATTTTGTTTGCTAACCGAAGTTGTCGTCGTCCACAATCGATGCACTTATTGTTGTAAATCGTGCATCTTTCGTGCAATCACCTGCAACAAGCAATACATTGAATCCAGTCAGTTGTCGAAGTTGTCTCCTGGTACAGTTCCAGACATTCAGTGCACTCATCCTCATTGGCCTTCGGTTTTTTTCCTTGAGTTTTTTTTATCCCACTTTTTGTGGAAGCACCTTAACTTCAGCTGTTTTTTTTTGTAGCGGCATCCTTCTTAAGTCTTCTTTCAGTATATTTTGTGGATCAGTAACATTAGTTGCATTCTGTTTCCTTTTGATTTCGATGGCATTACACTACTCGGAACGGGTGAAAGCTTTTCCAAAACATTGTATTAGAAAATTTATTTTAGTTAACAAAATTAATTTATTAGCAAATTAATTGCTCATAAATTAAAAAAAATATATAAATATTTAAATAATTTATTAACAAATATATTACTAATACTACTATTAACAAAAATAATTACATAAAATTTATTTTATAACAACTGTATTATTAATTTATTAATAAAATTTTTATCTGCAAAAGTATTTTTGTGCAAATTAATTTGTTGCCAAATTTAGTTTTGATAATTATGTGTTTTTCCGAAATTATTTCAAATTTGATTCATTCATATGTTTTACACTTAATTTGCAATTCATACAAATTTATCAATAAGCTGTGTAATCTCTCTTAGCACTTAAACATTTGGGGAAAGGCGTCATCTCTCCTAAGTAGCAGATGAAAAAACTCCTCTATTTTTGTAGGAGAGATTGCGCAGCCTTTTATTTAAATATGGTCGCTTCTAAAATGAATATTTGGTGTTCTCATACTTAGTCCAGGTTAGTAGTTTAAAAGAAATCGTTTAAGTTCAAAATATTTTGTATTACTGACATTCTATAAAAATTCTGACGAACACTTATGAAAATTCAAGCACTTACTTTGGAAAAACAAAACAAAATAGCACTGCGTTATCCAAGAGGCTTGGAACAATCAATATCACATTCATGTAGACACTGCACTAATGCTGCTTTACAACCACCTGGAGTCGCTAGGCGCGCACTCTACTCCTTCCTGTCGAATCTCTTTGTGCGCAATCTCTCCTACCGCGCGAACCCTCCTCGCTTTACGTTATGGCCAAAGGGGACCGGTCACTTGCGATTTTAGACGTTTTATTAAATATCTATACAAATACATGAGGAATTAATCTGAAATTGCAGGTGTCGAAACAGAATAGTACATGTCATATATTTCCGGGAATTTTTTTTTTCCCGAAACCCCATAAGGACCGTGAACAAATTGAAAAAGAGTGAATATATTTTGGATAACCCTGTAAAAACTAATGTAGTAAAATCGTTTAAACTCGAGATTTTTTATAAGTGGCTTATTGTAATATACTGTGTTCATTTTTATGACGATAGCATGTATACTCGTAGAGAAATTTAGTTTTTTATAAAAACAGTCACAAATTTCGCCAAGTTTTTTGCTTATAATTTGGAGAGTTCTTAATTAAAAAAAAAGTTATTTTCAGAAAATATGACAAACGACATTGTACATAATACTCTGCAATCAGAATTAAAAAAATAATAAAAATTCGATGAAAAAAGAGCAGGTTTACTAAAATATATTTCACTGCGCATGCGCGAATGCAATCATACTATAATGTGCATAATGTGTCAGCAGCTGTCCCACACTTTAAGAAAACCATTGTAGATTTGCCAGCACAAACTCAATCACAGTCGAATGTGCTGTATCTTTCTTTTGTTTCCTGACTATATAAACATAAAAATACACTAGTTGCGTAAAATTAACGGCAGAATATGCTGGTGATTCGGACGCCAGCACAAACTGCTGGATTCCGAATTTCCAGCACATTGTCCTGTTAATTTTACGCAACTACTGTATTTTTCATGTTTATATAGTCAAGAAACCAAAGAAAGATACAGCACATTCGACTGTGATCGAGTTTGTGCGCGAGATGAACAGTACTTTGTACTGTAAAAATGTCGTTTTTTTTTTTTTTTTTTTTTTTTTTTTTTTTTTTTTTCAGTCCAGAGAGATATTTGATGGGTGAACAGTTGAAATCTTTTTATTTAGAGGAGAATTTAAAAGAAAACAAATTGTTTTATTAATAAAGTTTCTTGGCGTTCAGAAAGTACATTTGATAGTGCATATGTTGAAAGAGCATTAATGTAAAGATAGTGCGATTTAATGAATGAAAATGTTTGGTACGTATTAGGTTTGAGCATTAATAAATCTATTTGCTTTTATAAGAATCATGTGTAATGAGACAAAAGTTTAATATATATATATATTAGAAAATAACATTTTCTTATGTTCCTTTCATATAATGGAATATATAATGCAGAACGTTGTTTTTTATATGCCATTAATGTAATTGAAATGAGCAAGTAGAATACAATAATTAATAAAGGAAATCACGTGAATGATTTTCCCAGACTTGTTCATGTTTATGTCAGGAATTCGTTTCATGAAAAAGGTTAAACATCTCTTACCCTGAATAGATTATTTAAACAACATTACAAAAAAAAAAGTTTTGAAGCGAAAAACCCAAAATAAAGCATTTATCAATGCTCATGTGTGAAGGAATTTAAGTTTGTTTCCGTCTAAAAGTTTAACGGGTTATCCTGAAAAGGTAATGTTTATTCTGAATGAAAGTATTATTGTGTGATTATTACTGAAATACCACCTGTGGCCAGAAAGTTCGGTGAATGAATTTTTATTTCAAATACAGTATTGTACATCATCAAATACAATTTACTGTCCTTCATAATAATTTCCATGGCTGGTAATGCACTATTGGGAAAGAATATATAAGTCCTGGAAACTCCTGTAAAACAGTTCTTTCGGAATGACTTTCCGCTCGGCCGTCACGGCGGAGTCCGCACACCGCCTTGTTTGTACGGCAGTTTCTGAGCGCGAATGGAGTTTTGACACTTGATCACCTCCCCCCAGTTTATTCACCTGATTTGGCATCTGCAGATTTCTTCCTCTTCCCCAGATTGAAGTCAGCCCTGAAGGGAAAGTGATTTACGAACATCACCGACATTCAATGCAACGTGACGGCCGAGCTGAAAGCCATTCCGAAAGAACTGTTTTACAGGAGTTACCAGGACTTATATACTCGTTCACAACAGTGCATTACCATCCATGGAGATTATTTTGAAGGACTTTAAATTGTATTTGATGCTGCAGAATACTGTATTTGAAATAAAAATTTATTCACCGAACTTTCTGGCCACAAGTTGTATAACTATTTTAGGGGTACTAAAAAAAAACAATTATCTATTTTTTTATATTTTTTGCGGAAGTGTAGTGTTTTAACGATACGTTGTATAGTTTAGAAGAAACGATTTTTTCTTGAATAAAAATGTCACTATAAATCTTTAAATTCTCTGCTGCATGTGGCGACAGGGCAATGCAGACAGATAAGTGGTAAAACACATTTATTGTTTCATTATATCAATAAAAAAAAATGAAAATAAAATTTAGATGCAAATAAAAATGTATCTAAAAAGAATAAAGCCTTATAAAACCATATATCTTGTTATTTCATTCATAAATGGGCAGTATAAAGGCATCTTTACCATTTATTTAGTAATCATTGTATTGTATAATAATCATTATAATATTTCCCCTAACTTGTATTTTGAATCATAACCCAACCAGGTACGTTACTTGACCAGAATTATTTGATATGACAAAATAAATGTATGTTTTATCATTTTTCTTTTTATGATTTTTGAACATTTAATTGATTCGATAAGAAAATTCTTAAAATCACGGTCGTATGATCTAAAACCGCAGAGCTTAGCAGACGTGTTATGCCTACGAAGAAGAGAATGTAAACTCAATTATAGCAAAACAACGGTTTTAGCGGTTTTGCTACGTTAACGTTTGAGCAAATTAACGGATTTACATGTTTTTATTTTTTTAAATGAACGGTATTATATTCCCTACAAACTAAACATAAAAAACAATTAAACTTTTTTTTTTACATTATAGCAAAAGATAATTAATATTATGTATTTTTATTTTTTTTCTTCAACTATAGTGGTGATATAATGTAATATGTAGTGTTTACAGGGTGTTGCCGAAAACGATAAGGAAATTTAGAAGGGTGATAGAAGGAATCAAGAGGATAAAATATTACCATAGAACATGGGTTCGCAAACCCTCCATTTAACCAAAAATACACTGTGTCATACCCTAACCAATATTGGTTGACGGTAATAATTTTCTAGAAAACTGAAGTACGGGGGTAAGTCAAAAATTATTCTCAATGTAGTTATAAATTTTATTACAATACAAATAGGAAACTAGCGTTAACATCACTTTTCAGTATGATTCCTTTGCTTTTCATGGCACTTGGTCCATCGTTTCAGAAGCTTCCTGATGCCCTCAAAAAAGAAGATTTTTGGTAGAACAGAGAGATTTGCATGCACCGACTCTATGAAACCCAAGTCTGGTGTGGGTGATTTCGTAGGCAAAACCATGACTAATTTGCAGACAATGTACCACTTCACCAACAGTCACCTGTCTGTCTAACGAAGCCATGTCACGTGCACGCTCAATGTTGTGATCATGTGCGGCCGTATACGGTCGTCCGGGTACTTTCTCATGTGTAACTTTTGTGCGACTATTTTTGAATTCTTCAATCCATTTGTAGACAAGCCGTTGCGGCACTGTTCCCGTATTGCGCCAAAAGTCTTCGACAGATTGCGGCCCGTGACACACCTTCCGACCACAAAAATCGGATCACTGCTCGTTAGTCTTCTTTAATGCAAACCTCTAATGGAGCGCTCATGATCTATCGGCAATAAAAGAAAGAAAAATAGAGAAATTATGATCAAACTTTCAATGCATGACCACAACAGCATATCAATAAAATAAACGAGGACAGAAATCAGTATGAACAATATAAGAAGAATGTCAAAATTGCGGATAAGTTAGACTTACCTTCGTATATTATAATGAAACGGCAGCAGTTCCACAATTTCGATTGCGATTATCAGTTCATATGGTATCATGGATTGCACCCTATTTTTCCAGAACATTTTTGTGATGTTATCACATTTCATACAGAATAAGGTATACGTCGTTACATTTTTATTCCAATATTTTTATTTTTCGCAAAATCATTGCCGTCAAGACTAAATTCAGTTAAGGTGGTACATTCTGTATTTGTGACTAAATATGTGGTTTTCGATCCCATGCTCTAAGGCTATTTTCCATCCTGCTATTTGATGACCTCTTTATGATCCCTCTGAATTTGTCGGTCCTATGCAACAGCAACCTGTATAAGCAGTTGCAAATCAAAAATCTAGAAGATGGACTTAATTATTTTTTGTGAAATGTATTTCAACATAATAAGAATATTTCATGTAAAAAAATCTGAAGTATTTTAAATATTTAAAAAAAATAAAATTTTAAAATTTGAAACATATGTAATTTTTTATAGAACTCTGGAAGTGCTTACTCGATTTACAAAATTTTTACATTTTTGTGTACAGAAAATGTGTCATGTTAATTTAACTTCAGGATATCTTAAAATATTGATTATGAATTTTATAAAAAAATTTAAGTAAAAAAATGTTTTTTTTTATGAGTGAGTTTTGCATTAATTAGCATATTTTCACAATTATCACTCAAAATTAAAAATCCTGAAGACAATTTCTTGTAAATATAGCTTAAAATCTATGTTGAAAATTTCATACATATATCATATGAAGTTAAAGTGAAGTTAAAGTGCATCACTTCTCAAGGCAAAATGTGTAATATCTCTGGATCTAATGAAGATAAAAGCATGTGATTTTCGGTATTTAACGTTAAAACCTCAGTATATGTATTAAGCGATTAAATGAAAATTACATTTCTTTTTTTAGAATTATTAGCCCCAGACCCCTTAAAATCATGGCAAAATAATTTTCGCGAGATTAAATTTGATGTACAATATTAAAACTGTTGTTATTATTTTTACAATTTAACAAATATTATTCCAATAAAAAATAAATAAACAAATTAATTAAAGATGCAAAAGTCTAAATAAATTTTAGGGTTCCTATTCTCCGGTAAAATCTCTGTCAATATTTGTCATTTAAAAGCTTTCTGGTTCGCTTAAATGTGCATTAGCGAAATGAGTAAATAGATTACAATAGTTATTAAAAAAGCCAAGCGAAAGATTTTACCAAACTCGTCATCACATTTATTTTTTGTTAAAAAAAATAAAATAAAAATAAAAATAAAACTGAACCAGCTGCTACCCTGAACAGAATATTTGTTGAACTGTCGCAAATCATGCTTCCAAGAAAAAGTAAAATAAACTAAATTACGTTACCAAATAATGTTTCTGGATGATAAAATTTATTTACTAAAGCTAGAAGTTCAACATGACATTGTGTAAAGATTAATTTATATAAGGAAGATATCAGCGTTAAGCCAATTAGTTGTTTATTCATGAAAAATGTTTCATGATAAGTGTTAGAATTTACGTAGAGATAGTAAAAATATATCTGAACACCGTTAATGTTTATTAATTTTCATATACTGTTATTTCATTACTAAAGGCAATAAATGGATGTAATTTTTAATTTGATATTTTTACGAGTTTTAGCCTTTATAGTTTTCATAAAGACGATGAATATATTACAGTTTTGTTTTAACTGAAAGATATTTTTTATAAATTTCTTGTAGAAAGGTCTTTTTAATGAATTTCTTATGCAGATTTTTTTATGTCTTCCAAAGTATCTTACTTTAAACCAATTAAATAACTTTACTTTCCTATATGGAATAAGAGTATTTGGTTATCGTAAATAATTTGTTGGGTATATTAAACATCATATAGGTTAAATGTATATACAAATATTAAACAGACATACATACCATCAATACAATAAACCCAACTTGGGTGAAAAATTAACCAGAGCCAGGAATCGAACCCGGGACCACATTATACAAGACTGCTGCTCTAACCACTGAGCTACTCCGGCCGATACCTGGGTCTGCAATTTCTCACTGTAATGTGTTTCATAATGGCCGGAGTAGCTCAGTGGTTAGAGCAGCAGTCTTGTATACTGTGGTCCCGTATTCGATTCATGGCTCTGGTTAATTTTTCACTCCAGTAGGGTTTATTGTGTTTATTGTATGTATGTCTGTATAATATTTACCAGGCAGGCGTTATAATGCAGGCGTTATTTATGTGTGTATGTTTTAATATATATTTTAGTATGTGTATTTTATTATCATACAGGTTGTCCATAAAGGAATAATCTTGTTGTAAATTTTAATATTAGCGACTGTAAGAGATGTGGAGTGTTGGTTCAAGGTCACAAATAAAGCGTAACTCAGTTCTAGATAACCGCATGTGCGAGTGCTGCTTTGTTATTTACTCACTTGCTTTGTTGTTACTCACTCACTTTATTTACCACATACGCAAAATGGCGACTCCTGAGCGTAAATCGTTTTGAATTCTGCAGTTTGCTAAGGTAAATCTGTAAGTTAAGTTCAACACGAATGGACGATAGTATTGCAAGTGAACCTTTCGTTACCTTGGCAACGGAGCAACTGACGTAAAATTGTGACGTCAGCTTCTACAGGTACATTCTCAAAAGGAAAAAAATCATTCTGAATTCGAATGGTGGAAATAAAGTACGCTACGGCGTGTATTCTTTGAGTATAATATTTATTATTCGATGTGGAGTAAGAGAGTTATTCATCTGTATTCGTTGACTATGTATAATTCGTCGTTTTTAAATGAACAGACCAAATTCATTCGAAGGTGTCTACTTTTTACGCACCCACGTTGGTCGATGTTATGGCCATTTATATTCTTCGTAACTGAAATTCTCATCCTTCATACAAGTACACTATGTTGTATTGAAAATTCTTATTCAAATTGAAATATTCTTCGATGTTTATTGTCATCTTTATAACAAAAAATGTGCATTTATACTGCTGCCATTCTCTTTTCAATGTCTGCCTGAATTACTGGGACAATGGGGTAAGTAACGCATTCGAGTTATTGAAAATTAATTCTTAAATCTTCTATCCAACGAGTTTCGTTTAAAGTTTAACTGTAATACCCCGTATGGCAGAAACACGCAGAATTAAAGAGACTATTGCTTCCTTTACACCGGGCTTTTTAACCGAAGTGTGGGAAGAGTTGAACATTAAGTTGGATGTGTGCCGTATAACTAAATGTGCATATATTAGACATTTATAAGAAAAACTAGGTTAGTTTACCTTCAATTTGATGTATGATTTGTCGTAAATAGCCTAAATTAAACTGTTATAATATACCATTGAAACTGGGATATAATTTTAAGGACATCCTGTATTATATTACATTAGCACCATCATCTTTTGAGATCCAAAAACACTTAATTATTCTTTACTTACTAATTTATATTTAGAAATATTTAATCAAAACATTGTGAAAGTACATAATCAAAATATAAAAATAACTATATCTTTTGTTTTTTATGCACAAAATCAACTTTTATAAAAATTCGCTAATTTACAAGTAAGTACAAATATGTATTTTAACAACTTTTATATCATTAAAACGTATATCGCAATAGTATGTTTCTTAAAATATTTTTATATTACTTCAATAGTCGCTGTTAAACGTATATAGATTAGAATTAATAAGGAGAATAGATATATTAATAGCTAAATTAAAGTGAAAAATTTTTCCTGATTTTTTAATTTTAATGTCATAATTGTATTTATCAGAAGAAAAAAAATAAATTGTTGTTTGTTTGATATTTTAATTGGATTATAGTTTTTCGGGTATTTTAACCAACACATATAAATTTTCAAAATCATATTTTGAGATGGGGTAGCACATAATTACTATTTACGCTTCATTAATATTACCCCTGTACTGTAACGCCCGAACTCAGTTCGGATAACGCAAATACGCTTATTTTTGAATGCCCGACCTGAGTTCGGGCAAGAGAAAAATATATGTTTCAATTTCGTGACGCCCGAACTCAGTTCGTCCAATGTATAATATAAGATTTATCATTTTCCAAATATATGGAAAATTTTCTACAGTTACACTCCAATTATCGGATTTTTGTAATTTTGCAGTTCAGAACAAAATTAAAGTAAAAAAAAAAAAAATAAATAAATTAAACAAAAAGAAGAATTTAAATAAAAAAAAAATTAAATTGTTCTTTTAAACAATTAAAAAGAACAAAATTGATTTTTGAAAGAAAAAAAATCTTAGAAAAAAATTTAAGATTGTAAAATAAATAAATAAATAAATAAATAAATAAAATAAAATAAAATAATTCCATTTTTGCACATTTTTCTCAAATATATTCCACAGGCAATGGCTTAAAAAAGGCTATTAAGGTATTCTAGAAGACTTTAATCAACATATAAAAATATCTTTAACTTTTGCTTTTCTTTAAAATTATGAACAACATCAACTTTTTTTTTGAAAATTTCCTAATTTATAAGCAGGAGCGCGATTTCAAAATTTCTTGAAGAGAGAGTGATGGATTAACTTCTTATCTTTTTGTAATGTTTCTATTGTAATCAAATCTGATTTTAACCTTTTGTGCAGTTTCTGAAATTTATTTTGAATATGACCTGTGATAACTGATACACTCTGAAATTCCTAAGTGCGTGAGGGGCCTACCATACCCTAGACTGCCCAAAACTATGCCCCTGCTTACAAGTAGGAATAAATTGCAAATTGAAAAAGTAGCAAAAAAAAAACATGTAACTTTTATTCTTGAAAGCGCTTTTGTAACTTCATTATTTATAAATATATAACAAATTAACACTCGGTAGTAATAAACAAAATATCATAAAATATAATAAATAATCTTCGTATATATAAAATACAAAAGAAAATTTTGTTCCGGCTGCTTATAATTTGAGTTCTACTGAATAGATTTCGATGAAACTTGCACTGTTAGATAGATATTATTTCTGGAAAGGTTTTAGTATATAGCACATCATTCTCCGTAAATTAGTTATATAATTATGATGGAAAGTTCTGTTATTTTGGACGACAAGTTTACCATTGCTTATTTTTGAGAAATTTGTTGTTTATGAAAGAATTGAAACGGCTGTTACACCTCGAAAAACAAAAGAAACTACTGTTACTAATAAAAAAAGGAAAATAAAAATGAAAAAAAGAATTTAGTTTTGATGAGAGATAATATCAAAAGATAAAAATGTTTAATTTAAACATGAAAGAAAATGTTTGTAATGCTTAAAAAATTACTCAACGTGAAATGTTTAATTGAAACAATATTTGGAGATTTATCTTTTGGTACAGGTTAAGAAAAAAGCATCAGAAAAATTGATAAGATGATATCAAGGAATGTGCATAGTATATAGCAATGTCTCTACCGAGTTCGTTAGCCAGTCTCATCCACCATCTTGATTCAAAATGGCGGCCATATAAATAAATTTTAAAAAAATTATATTTAAAATGAGGCACAAAAAAATTGATATTGAAAAATATTTTTTTCTTATGTGTTTGACCTTGATATAAAGATTCCGGAACAGTTTTTTTTTTCGTTTATATCTCAAAAAATGGCTGAGTTATAGCACTTTGAATTTCTAGCGTGGCTAAAATTTTGAAACGATCTGATTTTTGTCACGCGATAACAGGCGTATTTATGAACCGATTTAGATATACCTTGGTGTATACATAGTACATACCAATGTCTCGACCGTGTTCGTTCGCCAGTTTCATCCGCCATCTTGTTTCAAAATAGCGGCCTTAAAAAAAAAAAAATTAATTTTAAATTCAAAATGAGGTACCAAGAAATTGGAAAATGAAAAAGATTTGTTTGTGTGTGTGTGTTTAACCTTAATACAAAGATTCCGGAACAGTTTTTGTTTCGTCTATATCTAAAAAAATGGCTGAGTTATAGCATTTTGAATTTCTATTGTGGCTGACATTTTGAAACGACTTGATTTTTCTCACGCAATGACAGGCGTATTTATGAACCGATTTGGATGTAACTTGGTTTGTACATAGTACATACCAATGTCTGTACCGAGTTCGTTGGCCAGCTTCATTCGTCATCTTGTTTCAAAAGGGCTGCCATTTAAAAAAAATTAATTTAAAATTTAAAATGATGTATATAAAAATTGGAAAATGAAAAAGATGTTTTTATATGTTTGACCTTGATACAAAGATTCCGGGGCAGTTTTTGTTTCGTCTATATCTTAAAAAATGATTGAAATATAGCACTTTGAATTTCTAGCATGGCTGACATTTTGAAACGATCTCATATTTGTAACGTGATTACACGTGTATTTATTAACCTATTTCGATGTCAGAAGGCATGTGGATAGTATATAGCAATGTCTTGCTCAAGTTCCCTGGTCAGCTTTATCAGCCGTCTTGTTTCAAAATGGCGGCAGTAAATAAAAAAATATATATATTTAAAGTAAGGTGCAAAAAAATTAGAAATTGAAAAAGGTATCTTTTTTAGGTGACATTTTGAAAAATCTGATTTTTTGCCTGCGACAGCACTCGTATATATCAACCGATTCCGATGTGAGAGAGCATGTGCACTGGAATTACTAAGGTCTCGACCAAGTTCACTGGTTAGCCTCATCCACCATGCTTTCCTAAAATGGCAGGCACTTCAAGATATCGCCGAATTTGGCAACCAAATATAAGTTACTTTAAACAAAAACAGCTTGTATAAAGCTGAGTAATTTCGCGAAATTCTCATTCATAATGATTTAGTATTAATAAAAATTAGTATTGAATCTCCTATAATCGGTTTCCACTAAATTGAGCTTTGTGTGTTTGAATAATATAAGCTGGCTTTTTAAAAATAAGGAATATAAAAGCTACTTCTTCCTCCCGGCACTGGCCGGAAGGACTTTTTTAATTTACTCTTTTTGTAATTTAATTTTTACTTTATCTAACCTTTCCATTGTTTGAGTTACAGAAAAAACTAACAGATGGTACTTCTCAGTTATATGTTCATTTACGATTTTGATTTTATTTTAGTCGCCAAACAATTTGATTTTAATCCAAAAAAGGCGAACACGTGACATTGGTTCCAGCGATTTTCAAATTATAGGTGATTTTTCATATGCCCGACAGCATTTTTGGAGTAATTTTTCATATTTAAATATAAATTATAGAAATGGCAGTTCATATTATAAAAGTGCAGTCGAAGATTTAAATTTCAGTTCAAATGTCAGGTTACACACACACATATTATAAAATAATTTAATTTCAGACATTTAAATTTTTTTTACGTATTTTACTACGGAAACGCCGGTTCGTTTTCATCAAACTTCTGAGTTTTATAACAAAGAACTTAGAACAATGAATATTGCCCACTCGTTTTAAAAAAACATACCACCCTTTTAGAAATGTTCACTGTTTCAAATGTTTAGTCCTAAAGATTATTCTTAATAAAACTTACGCAATTTTGCGTTATTAATATCACAAAAGAAAATATTTTGCAATAAAAATTTCTTGGTAAAATAAATTTTTCTTATTCTTTTTAATTCGTCATTCGTTTTTTTTTCATATATTTTTTCTTTTTCATGTTTTTGAAATATATTTGGGTAATCTTCCGTAATCGGGTCGCACGCCATTGGCGTATTTACTGTATTGTTGGATGTTTCTTTTATATTTGAAAGATACTCCCGACAGAGAATTCGATTGCAGATTACACGAAATTTGTACTTAGCGATTACTAAATTTACGGTTTTCATCATGAAACAAACGGACAAAAAAAGATAAACTATTTTGTATTTTTCATCTGCAATTATTTTACTACCACCAAAAAAGCGATACTTGGAAAAAAATTGCAATGTCGATGATGGCCAATGAAACAATATTTGTTGATTTATCATTTTAGCCTAGATAAGAAAAAAGCTAGCTCGAGTTTTGTCTGAAAACTGAATAGCTCGAATTTTGTCTAACGCATAAGACAATATAATAGCGCAATCGCATTCGCATCGTCAGGAAATGCGGGAGGAGTTTCCGGGTGAAGATTCAGATTAATTTAAAATACAAGATCGGATTCCCTCTTTTGATTGATTCAAGGTTCATTTGAGAAATGGACAAGCGCAGCGGGCATAGCCTGCTAGTAATAAAATAAAATAATGTAATCCAAATAAATAGCAATGAAAATCAGATAATTTTCCCTTCAGTCTATACTTTACTATCCATCCATTATAAGGGAAATCCTTGAGATTGTAACACGCAAAAATTCGATACATAACGATGCAGTGTTATTTAACTTACCAAAATTATGGCTCAAGTTAATCGTTATGAAAAAAAAAAAAAAATCTACGTATAATAAAAAAATAACGTGCATAATATGAAAAAGTACGCGAAATTTTGAATGATGGCGTTTCATAGACAGCTCAATTTCAAAATCTTGTTAGCCCCCGGTATGCTATTTCTTTCTCCCAGATTATATTCTGTCGTCTCCAAAAAATAACTTTACCTTATAGAAGCTAGCCTTAAAACAAAGCATTAATTTTAAATACTCTTTAGCAATTTTTTAAATTACTAAGCATCGCACATTTTCAATTTTTATACCGTCGTATTGGAAAAAAAAATGTTCTTTTAAACGCATTTTGTTTGAAAACTGTATCTCCATTTTTTATTTTTGAAATATTAATTTTTTTGTAGTTTTTGGAGCCATTTGCTTAATAATGACAACGGAAGGACTCCATTTCTGTAGAAAGTAACGGAAAAAGAGTTTTAAAATAGTAATTATATATTTTTGTTGCCATTTTCTCGTCACAACCGAAAGAAAATGTAATTAAAATACGTGCTATTTTGAAAAAAAATATAAACGAATGAATTCATTTAAAACATGGAGCTATTATAAATTTTAAGTATCTACATTCTTTAATGACGGCAACTTTTTGCTGTATTTGTGTATTATTAAAATATAAAAAAAATATAAAATATAAAATATAAACGAATGATATCTGTTAAAACAATGGAGGTATTATATACTATATTTAATTGTAAGTATCTATGAATCATTAGATAGCCGGGTTTTTTTTTTTTTTTTTTTTTTCGATTTTCTAGAATGACGGAATCTTTTTGCTGCATTTGTGCATTATTTCGAGATAGTGATGTGCTATGCATGTTTTGCTGTAGATTTTTAAGAGTAGATCGTAAATGTGGAATTCTTAAGCGGATGCTAATGACGTCATTTTACATAAAATAAAACGTGTGCTTTAAGTCTTAAAATTGAAATATGTTTTGTACTGCAGTAGAGTCCCGCTTAACCGAGTTATTTTCCTCTGATGGACTGGTAGCTTCTATTATTATGAAACAGCCATTATAAATGAAGTGTTAGGTGAAGATGAAAGAGCAGCCATAAAAAAATTAAGGCCATCCCCCCCCCCCATTCTGACCAGAAAATCAGAGTTCTAACCTTTTTTCGGCTGCTCTTTCATCTTCACCTAACACTTCATTTATAATGGCTGTTTCATAATAATAGAAGCTACCAGTCCATCAGAGGAAAATGAAGTAATGGAAATGCCGGGGGTGATACTAAATTCTGAAAAAGCAGAATTCCTGTTCTTTAGTTATTTATTTGTTTTGGAAATGACTCGGGTAGAATCGAAACACCATAAACAGTTTAATAAACCTATTTTTACGGTTTTTAAAGTTTGAATTTAGGCTTTTTAAGAATTAAAATTAGTATACATTACTACATATTTGATTAAAAAAAAAAACATATTTATATTCATCTGTAATTTTTAACATAAATGTTCCAAATCACCAAAAATCAACCTTTAAACACACAATAAATACTTTAGGTAACGTGAATAAAACTAGACGCATACGTTTTGTTAGTTCCAGGACACACATCATCAGTGTATAAAATATGTGTATAAAAACAATATATCCCCCCAACTACACTGGTGTCCAAAATTAAGGACCAATCACAATATGCTAATTTTCAAGTACGAGAATACTCAAAAGGAAATAATATAATTCGAATAATTAATATCTCTACAGCACAGCTAGTCCATATAACATCTCATTCATATCACACATGGTCACAAGTGTCACAGTCGCTACGGTGACGCAAAAAAATAGGAAATTCCATACATCTCATTATGAGTCTCAAATGATCACTATATGTGACTCCACTGAGACCTCACTGTGACTGCTGCTTTGTGAGGAGTCAGCAGGTGACTTTACAATGTAGTTAAATTGTGACTCTCATGTGACTGTCATCTGTAGACTCAATTTCAAAGTCATCGTGAACGCTCAATATTGATAAGTTACCAAATAATGTCACATTAAAGTCCCATGATGACTTCCAGGTGACAGAGAGACTACTGTGAAGTCACCATTTTGCTCTTTTGTGAAAAGCCACCATGTGACTTTAATACGATATTATTTAGTGACTTACCATAATGCTACGTTCATGATGACTTTGAAATTGAGTCTAAAAATGAGAGTCACATGAGAGTCACAATGTAACTACATTGTAAAGTCACCTGGTTACTCGTCAAAAAGCAGCAGTCACCACATTGACGTCTCAGTGGAGTCACATATAGGGATCATTCGAGACTCATGATGAGACGTGTGGAATTTCCTATTTTTTGTTTCACTGTTGTGACTGTGACACTTGTGACCATGTGTGGTTTGAATGAGATGCTATATGGACTAGCTGTGCGGTAGGGATAGCAATTATTTGAATTATATTATTTCCTTTTGAGTATTGGCTTACATAAAAATTAGCATTTTGTGACTTGTCCTTATTTTTGGACACCAATGTACACGCACGGCCAAACCCAAATGTCAGTAAACACAGCACCGAACGACACTCAAGTTCACGCAACTATTGAAATCAAAGCGGAAGTTAAGCATCGTGACACAACAAATCCATCCAGAAAGTTCAGATGTAAGGTACTCTAGACAAATCATTAACCAAAGAGTTTTTAAATCTATGAATATGAACAGCTTCAAAAAAGTCTAAATCTAGAGGAGTAATGCATTTCTTGACAATAATAGCTGAGTCAAAATTGAAATTATGTCCTTCCCCCCAGCAATGAGAAGTAATAGAGGATTTTTGTAATTTTTTTTTCTTTATATAAACTCCCTAATATCCGGCCTAATGTGGCGGAAGGGTAGGCCGGAAAATGAAAAAGCCGGATAGGTCGGAGTTCAACAAATATTTACTAACTTCGCGCCCCCCCCCCCTCCCCATCCCACCATGATATTAAAAGCTACACACATGTTAAGATAAATTTTATATATACAGTACATACAGTTTCAAAAGAAGCAAAACATTTAGATAAAACGCAATCGTAATTCTTAAAAAAAAAAAATGAGTAAATCTTATTTTACTGTTTATTAATAAATGATTGTATAAATGCGAAACGTTATGCATAAGATAAAATTCAAAACTTACAATTTTTAGTTTTTGAAAAGTCCTTAATAGAAAACTGCTGCTCCCTGTTGCACTTCTTCCGCGACGCAATATCCCTCCATTTACGCAAGTAGATGATATTAAGCGGCGTCAATTCCTGCTGATTAATCTACTGCAGTGTTGCCTCAATCGTCTTGAACCCATGCAAATGTGGGATGAGATTTTTTCTGCAAACCTTTTAATCTTTTTCTTCTGATATTTCTACCTCTGTCAACACTTTTTCAATTAATTGAATAATTTTGTCGTTTGCCAATCATTCTATAATGTCTTCTCTATTTACATCGTCAGAGCCTGGTATATTTTTCAGCAACTGAAGAAGTTTATCTTTCTCATCTCCCATTGCAGTTTCCCACAAGTGGTTATATGTTTACCTCTTTCATCCAAAAGGATGTTCCAAGACCTTGTAATTACTATGTTTGAAATTACTTCCATACTTTTGGCACCCACATGAACGGGGACCTGTCAGGTTCCCATTCGTTTAGTTTGTCTAAAATAGGACAAACCACATTAACATTGAATATTGAATACTTAAATGTCCTGAAACTATATATATATATATGAATGCAAATTCCAACAAGCTATTCAGAAAACTTCGTTTAAAAGACAATCAATCGTAATGACAGATGGTAACGGTTTCGATAAAATGGATTGCCATAATTCACTTGAATGCGTTTTCAAAATTCAAAGTCACTTCTATTTATATCGAATAGAAAATTGTATAAATCAAATTCAATGCTTTCCACACTCCTAATTACACAAAACATTTCAACACTGTGACTATCAGATAAAATTTCATGTGTCATGCTCATATATTATTTGAATATTTCAGACCATTTTCCATCCTTAAATTTAGGAAAGCAATTGTTTTAACATAGAGCATGTAGGAAATTGCACGTGGCAAATGAGGTGCATTCGTACTATAATTAGTTTTCTAAATATTGTTTTCACTGCTTATTGTACTGATGTATATTTTAATGCACTTACTAACTGCGCAACTATTTCATTCTGTTCGAAAGGCTGTAGCATCGTTAAAATGCACTTGTAATATATTTTTCCCATTGGCCGTAATGAAACGGCTAAACTTTGACTCTCCCTGTAATTAAACCATACGTCCGAATTTCGAAAAATTTGAAATGACTCGACAAAATTTTGCAACAATTATATACTTACAATTTCAGATCATTCGGAATGCTTTAAAATCATTAAAATGCACTTGCAATATTTTTCCATTGCCTGTAATGTAACGGAAAATTTTGACTGTCCCTGTAATTAAACTATACAGCTGATTTTCATAAAATTTGGAATGACTCGACAAAATTTTGCAACAATTGTATATTTAAAATTTCAGACCATTCGGTTGGGTAGTTTTTGCTCTGTTATATGCGGTCGGGCGGACTGACAGATGGACTGAACGACAACGATAGGTGCTACGTATTTATGTAATGACGAACGCGCCTAAGAATTGTGCGCATCGTCTCTAAAGTTCATAAATTGAAAATTATTTATTAAGAGAAATAATCAATCACATATTACGAGAAAATTTTTAATAATACAAATTTAATAATACAAATACTATTTAATATTACAAATTGTGGCAGTTTTTTTATTCGTTTTTTTTTATATAATTTTTATATTCCGTCGCATTTATATATTATAATTGTTAAATTATTAATTACTATGTGCTGAAATTTATAAAAAGGGTACGAGCGAGGTTCAGGTGATCCCCAGAAATTCAAAGGACTATGGCCCCAATATTTTCAAAATATGTTTTATAACATATGTTTTAAAAAACATCAAAATTGAATTTTAAATAATAATTTAAAAAGAATATAATGCAATTAACAATTAAATACATAAAACGATAACATCCAACAATTTGAAGAATAGTGGTTAAAAATTTAACACTGCTAGACACACAAAATACTTTTTTAAATATTAATTTCATGCGATTAACTTTCTTCTCAGGTTACCAAAATGTTGTGAGAAAAAATTACTTTTTGATCTCCGATTAACTTAAGGAAAATTTAAAAAAGGTCTTAAAGTTTAAAAAAAATACTTTGAAAACTTTTGAAAAAGAAAAATCTAGATTGAAATATTTAAACCCTTCTCAGTTATTTAAATGAAGATAACGAAAAGCGCAAATGAGGTAAATGCTCGGCACTCTTTTTTCTGTCTATATATATAAGTTTATTTTGTTTAATTTTGAGAACTTCATTTAAGCTTTATTTTATGATGTTTTGTGATACAAACTTCCTAATTTTGAAAATGAAATTCGATAATATATATATGTATATACATTTTTTAACAATAAATTTCAATTTTTGTGTGAAGAGATACATATAATTAAATAACCGGTAAAATTAAAATACATGCCTACGCATAACATAAACCATACATTTTATTTAAATTCAACACTAAAAAATTTTACATAAGCACGAATTTTTATCCAACTGAAAAAATTTTCTACAGAAATTAAGGACATAGTGCAAGAAAATTAAGATTTGATAATCCTTACAATTATTAAAATAAATAAATAAATAAATAAAAATTCACCTACTTCTAGAACTAAAAGCTGGGCAATTACGTAAAATTAACATAATTTGACAGATAGTTCCACTTTTAAGTTAAGGATAATCTAATTCCTTATAGGTTTATTATAATATTGATAATTTATTCAATTTCTACCAATTTTGTTTTTAATCCTGAAGGAGTAATAAAAATATTTTAACATTGAATTTGAGTTACTAAAATAATTTATGTACGTTCTTTTAATTAAAATATTTTTAGTTTAGGTAGCAATACATAATTATAATTTATGTACGGTAATATTGGTAATTATAATAATTTAGCATCATAAAAATTGAAACAATACACGTTAACAGTACAGAGGCTATTCAATTAAAGTAACTGTTACGTTGAAACATACATTTTTCATTTCGTTATACACGTCTTTTACTGCTGTACAATATGACTAATGAAAGGAAAAATACGAAATTTGTGCATAATAATGGAAATCTTAGATTGAGTAAAATAATTATTCTAAAAGTTACACAATTTAGAATTTAAACTACATGTTCCTATTTCTGAGTTAAATATTTACTATTTTTGATTAAAAATATTTGATATGAGATTTTGATAGTCGTGTGAGATGCTTACAAAAACACCAAAGTTACTTTTTTAGATAATGGTAACATACATTTACGCTTATGTTTTCAATTCATGTTGATTATATTTATATGCCAAAACGTTGTAAATACGATAAAAATTAATTAAAGGAACGTACTTCAAACAAACAAAATAAATATTATGGCAACATTGGATTATTTTTCTAGTTGGAATGAAGTAACTGGCTGTTACGATATCAGTAGTGGATCACGTCCAGCAGTAATAGACTAGTATATGTTGTCAGAACAGGTAATTTCAATCCCGTTGTACTAGTATAACGAAGATTGGAATGCTTCCGTGTTAAAGACTACTACATTCATGTTATATGATGATTATCAGTCGACGAGTGAAAGCCATGGAATACATTTTTCCGTGAAAGATTCCCCAGAAATAATTGAGACAAAACTTAAAGACAGCTCATCATTTTATTAAAACATCATTCGGCGGCGCAGTTTCCACCAAGAATATTAACCATCGCTTCATAGTAGTAATTTAGGGATGAACAAAGTTGTAGATAATCGAATACGTGGACGGTGACTAGGGGGTGGTATGAAAAATGGAAATACGACTAGAATCTGCTGAAACACAGCGAGCATCGGCTTTTTGTGCGTCATGTGTAGGAATACAAATATGACGTAGGTGGTGCTCTCAACCAATTAATAATTAAGAATACCACGCCATGGAAATAGAGCTGACAGAACGAGTGGATGAATTTGTAGGTAAAAAAGGATAAACCCGGAATACGCGCGGGAAAATAAAATGGAAGCTAAAAGAACATTCTAAATGAAAAAAGAGCGGAAATGGATTATTTAATTTAAGATTACTAAAAGCGTAATATTTAAGTAATTTAGACAAGTGAGACATTGAATTAAAGGGAAATTAACAGAATTAACGATAGAGATTATTTAAGAATAAGGATTTAGTGAATATAAAGTAGTAATTCAGAATTAGATTAGGAAATCGCAGAATCAGATCTAATAATGTAAAATATATATACAGTATAAATTATATTCTAAACTACAAAGTTATAGTGAATATAGATTTCATATTTTACGCACAATAAAATAAACAACATGCACATAATGAACATAATCATAGTAGTCGCTAAAGTTGTTAACACGACCTTTCTAATTGGTCGGTATGACGTTAAGAGGGGTCAATGTAAAAAGTAAAACAAGCCTTAGAATGCATTTGATTGCATAAACGTATGTTAAAAATATGTAATATAAGTAATAAACAGTGAAGAATTCGATAAGGGCATCTTTTAATGCTTTATAATAATTAGAAATTCTAAAGTAGCGGGTATCGATGGCCCAAGCCGATCAATGTTTGTAGGCTCGAATTTGAAATGAGAATATCGTCCATATCTTCATTATAAAATTACACAGTAAAATTTTTACTTAATCATTTAATATAAGTTTAATCATTTAATATAATCATTTTATCAAATATGTAACTAATATCTCTTAATTAATCACGAAAACAGTCTTCACCTGTCGTATTAACTATGGTGACGCGTTGAGAACCTAAAAATCCCCCAATCAATGTCAAATGGATAGTAACCCGATTACAGAAGATTGCCCTTTCTACGATAATACCATTTAATCTTCCGTAATCGTTGAATTTTTTAAAAAAAGAGTTATTTATCATGTTTTCAGAGCTTGCGTTGTCTAGACGGGGGTTGACGAGTGTAACTCGTATGAAGCAGAGGCATCTAGTTCTGTAAAACAAATCTAAAAGTTGAAAGCGAAATTTGAATTCTATATTGCAAAACATTCAATTTGAGTGGTGTGCTAGCAAACGCTAGTATTTTATGAAGCCCTTATTGACTTATCAGTTTCTAAAAAAAAATTCGTTCGTTTAAACCCGTTTAATTATCAGTTTTCAAGCAAAACTTAAATAATGAAAATAAAATACTTTCTTAGTCATTTGATTTTCAGTTATGATGCGCATTTTCTAGTCTTGCTTACATTGTTTATCAAAGAAAGAATGCTTAATATAATACGAAATTGGAAGCCATAAATAAATCAACAGATAGAATTCAACTCTACGGATAATAAGACTTTCAGTGTAAAATGTAAATTCTTTTAATGGAGTCAAATGGAGAAAAAGGCATTACACAAGAAAATTTTTGTGTATCTTTAGTTCTGTAATGCGTTCATTTAAACTCATTTGAACGTCCCAGAGTGCAAATTTTAAAACTACATTTAGACACTGTAACTGCAATTAAGGTCAAAACTTTGAAGTTATTTTACAAAATATTTAGTCTCTCAGAGGAAAATATAAAATGCAAAATTTCATTGATCAAGAGGTGTAATTTTTTGTTTTTTACTTTCCTTTCGTGTTTAGTAAATAAATGTAATGAAAAATGTTTGAAATAGTTAAATGAATACAAAAGTTACAAAAATCTTTCAACGAATAGCGTTTTCTTCAAATACATATATTAAACATTTCTTCTGTACACTGTAAAAAAGGCAAATATATGTTAATCTAGGAATAATGAATTTTTACTGACAAACAAAAATATGTAATAAACTATAAAAGTTATCCACGATTCAAAAAAACTTTTTTATCATAAGACGAAATGCAAATGTCCACTTTGATTCAATCCCAAAATCAGCGATTAGTAAAAACATTCCCTGAAGATAGCCGCGGGATTGCAGGCTGAAAGTACTAGGAAATGTAAATACAGTGCATAGTTTTAACTTGTGACATCTATGTTATTATTATCATTGTTGCGTCTGTTCTCAAAATCAAAAGGGCAAATTTATGATAAGTTTTAATTCATTTTTGTTCGGAAATGCATGAAGCTAGCAGGTGTTGTTCAGAAATTATGTAATTGAACTGTGTTTTTCTTTTTTTTTTCTTTTTTTTTGGAAAAAGCAATAGATATTTCTGAAAATAGTGCTAAGTGGGCGTTTTGAATAGCTATTCCGCGCGAAAGAATATTTACCACTCAAGAAAGTGCTGAAAACGTCTTTGTCACGTGATCAAAATCGCTTATAACTCAATAGCTAATTTATTTATCAAAAAATGGAAAACGTAATTCGATTCTAAATCGTTTCCACAGACAGGCCTTCTAAGTTTATATCTTTTCGTTAAAAAATTAATTTGTAAGTGTGTCAAAACATCTCCTGCTTGTTGAGAAGAGCAGTTGAGAACAGTAACTGTTTCAAGTTCATATTGCATTTAGCAATTTTTTTTTTTCTACATAAGTTTAATACAAGGCACTGTTACCTCAACTTCCACCTAATCTAATAATTATAAACTCACGGTGAGCTTTTCAACCATTTATGTACTAAATTATGAATTCATGAAAATTTTATTTTCGAAAGCCTTTTTCGTGAATTGTTTAAACTACATTAGAAGATTTACATAATCATTTAATAAATTTTAGAATCTTTCATTAAATTTCAATTTATAAAGATTTTTTGTAATATTTATAACACCACTCAAATCTTTTATTTTAAATATTTGTTTTAGTATTTTGTAGAATTAGGAAATGTACAAATACAATGTTCTTAGAATGGAAATATAGAAATATTTCCGAATTGAAAAATCATCCCCCCCTTCCAACGCCAAGAATGCTGAAAAGATGCAAAGACAAAAAAAAAAACAAAAAAAACATCCTTTTAAAAATATTTTTATTTTGTGTAACCCATGATGCTTTTGGAACAAGATAAAGTAATGTATCTACAAATCATTCTAAACTGTATTACAACTAATCGACGTATTAAATGAATTTTTATCATGTTATTTCAATGGTACTTATAAGTACAGTCAGTACATAAAGGGCTTATCAAACATTTTCAGCTGTGTAACTAGATTTATGTATGCAAGAGTAACAAAATAGTATGCGGTGTTTTTTTAAAAGGTATACTAATTTAAACCGAAATAAAACACATAAAAGTACTGTTAATTGCCATAATATGGGTTGTATTAAATAAATAATCTTATGCTATTAGTGTTTGAAAATGATTTCGGGCATATGGACGCCGAGACTGAATCAAATGAAGTGTAATCTGGAAATACAATTTTCGAGCAATTTATCGAGCTGCTGGGGCCGTATATCAGAAATAAAGCTGTGAAATTTGATTTCCAAGTGGTCCAACGTGTGTGGTTTATCGGCGTAGACCAGCGACATCCCAAATCTCCACAGAAAATAATCCATTAGTGTGAGGTCCCATGACCATTGAGGCCAGTTCACAGGTACATTATGCGAAGTTACGCTCTAACCAAATGTCTCCTGCAATAAAAAGATTATGTTTTGCGCGATTTGCATGTGTTGTTCTGTCGTAATTCTATTCATAATGAAATGGCAAAATGTAATGAACACAAATCATCTGCGAGCTGCCAAATTGACAGTGACTAGAAACAGTGTTCCCAAATTCAAGACGAAAACTCCAAAAAAGTCTCTTTATTAATTTTAACGTTAATATTATTGCTATTAATTTATTATGATTGTCTGTAAAACGTGTTCCTTGTCCTTGAAAAATCATCAGTAATATATATAAGTTTTATAAAATTTGAAATAAATAAAGGTGCTAAAATGCATTTAATATAATACAAGACCATACATAGTAGTGTAGTCGAATTAGTTTTATATTGCCGTGTAAAATATCTATAAGTATTATATGGTTTCGTGGGGCAACTGGGCCATGGTTTTACAATGTCACTCTATAGATTCTGGCAATTCAGCTTCCAAAAGCTAATGTTCATTTGTATTAAAGTCTGAACCTTTGTAAATGTGTTTTTCTAGGTTCATTCTATTAGACATACACTTTCAAAATTACATTTTAAAATCTAATATATATATATAATCTCTCTTTCTTCATGGGTTCAGTTGCTCCATAAAAATAGGGCAACTGGACCAGGTGGGTCTGTGTTCCACACGTGTTTGGTATTTTTTATATGGGGTATCAGATACTATTTGAAAAAGTGTAAATTACTTTAAAAATGTTAAAACAGGCAGATCATGTAAATTATATATCAACTAAAGCGCGTTGTATGGGAAACCTTAGCTGCCAAGGTATCTAAAAAGGCACCAAATCTAAAATTATTAGATTTATTTATACAACAAACATAAGAATTAACTAAGTACTTATGTACTTTAGCAAAGCTACTAAGTATAAAAGTTACATGGTTATTTTAGGAATAAAAGAAAAAAGATAAATCTATGAACAAATGGGTACGTAAGTACTTATGTATATCATTATCTTTTTTATTTACCTCAACGAAAGCTCGATAAGTCCAATAAATCTGCGAAAAATGTAACATTGTTTTAATATCGAAGATAACTATTTTTCATTGGTTTCGATAATTTTCAAATAATGCACTTTGCCGAATGTACAGTCGTGGAAAAAAAAAAGTAAGCACCCCCTACTAACTCCTCAGCAAATCATCGTAGAAGAAAGTTACTGGTACCGAACGATTGAAAATAAAGTCTACTTTTAAATGATGTATATAAAAGTTTCTTAGGGGGTCATCTAAATATTAAAACGAATCCAAACTTCATTTTTTTCAATGGCAATGCCCAATTTTAACGAGATATTTCAAATCTTCCGTTCAAACTATGCCTACACACCAAATTTCAAGTCATTTGAATGATAAGTTTTTGAATTATAAACATTCAAAATTTTAGTGCTTTCATATTTTTATTTATATCTCCCGAAATTATGCTCCTAATGTGCTATTTTTTTTTTTTTTTTTGTAGTAATAATACTAATATACCCAAACATAAATAAGCTGAATTTGCAATTTTTATAATTTTATGATATGAATTATGAAATTAATATTCGAAAAAATTATGAATTGCAACCTACAATTTTTTTGATGGATTTAGATTTATTAAGTCCTGCTTTATGGAAATTGAAAAATTTCACATTTTTATTCCAAGTAGTTTTCAAATTATGCTTAAAAAACGGCAAAATGATGGTTTAAGGGGCCGTCTATGATGGAAGTGAGTAGACATTTTGAAATTTATTCTGCTGTACTGTAATCTAACACGCTTCATTGACTCCTTGAGTGGCGCTTAAGGTGCCTTCATCAAGGAAGGGGCTCTCTCGGTGAACAATCCAGTACGGAACTTCAATTTGGATACAGCCCTTAAAATAAGCTCGTTTTAAAATAATTAATTTCTCGGAAACTTATGGTACGAATTGCATAAAAATTCGTTTTTAGGTTAATTGAAGGGTGTAGAGTTCATTTATGCTGTCAGAATTGGGCACTGCTATTGAAAAAAGAAAAGTTATGGTTCGTTTTAATATGGAGATGGCCCCCTAAGCAAATTTTATATACATCATTTAAAAGTAGACTTTATTTCCAATCGTTCGGTACCAGTAACAATCTTCTACGATGATTTGCTGAGGAGTTAGTAGGGGGTGTTTACTTTTTTTTCCCCACGACTGTACGTCTCTTCATATGTAACGTAAAATGTCGAAGTTTGGTAATCTCACTTAAGAAATTTGGTTTGACACCCGCTAACAATGCTTTTTAAAAATTTTATTATGAAATTTTAATAAGGTATTATATAATTTTCTTTATTGCAAAGAAAAAAAAAACAACGGAGAAGAATTATTTATTTCTTTTGAGGCAACTGAATCCCACATTGTTCAGTTAACCCTGATACATGTCCCAGTTACCCATTCTTGAAAAATTTATGAGGTACTTGGAACACTGGCCTCACATTTGAAGTATGAAGTAAATATGTATGCATTAGGGTGGTCCAAATTTTGGAAGGTGAAAATTTGTTGGGTCCTACCCTCCTGTTTTGTTCCAATGTACTAAAAAATAAAGCAGATCAAATTTGAGAACATTTCAGTAAAATGTAGAGGTAGCTCGATGTATTTTAATTTTGCAACATTGTACTACAGGGGCGTCCAGTGAGTAAATACCATTTGAACTGCAACTTTCATCAGATTGTTTGTAAACCATAACTTTTTATCAGATTGTTTCTAAACCATAACTTTTTATCAGGTAATTTCTAAAACATAACTTTTATCAGCTAATTTCTAAATCATAACTTTTTTGCAGATAACTTCTAAACCGTAACTTTTAGCTTATTCTAAACCATAACTTTTATGAGATAGTTCCTTGGCATTAAACAGCTTTACAACATTTTCACAGTGTGTTTATAGCATGTTTTGATTTCCAAAGTGATAGGTTTAGCAAGTATCATTAACCGGGATCATGTCTTCACTTTTGTTTTTTTTTGTAAAAAAAAAGATTACATAAATATTTTTTTGTAAAGTATAATACTTAATTTTAAGTATTATTATGGCAGCATCATCTACTTCAACAAGATAAAAAACAAACATTTATCTCCTAGGTTCTACTATAACTTAGCTTACTGGCAATAAACTACCTTCAATACGCATGGCACTGGGTCTTTTTTTACATCACCATGTTGAAATGAACAATACTATAAGGGAGTCTTCAGCAACTATAATAAGAGAAATGACAAAAATTTGGCAGAAATCGCAGTGCAAGAAATAGTCAGTTAAAGCAGGAAAAATTGCTTGAGAAGTGGAGGCTATTAAAGAATAAACAATTAAATTAAAAAAATCAAAAAACCCGACTGCGTAAAAAGCGAACTAATTAATTATTTCTCATCAATGTGAAACTATTTTTTATGAATTCCTACTATTAGCTTACACTTTCGCTATATATATCTTGTTCAAATTGTCAATCGTTAAAAAATACATATTATTCATCCAATCAAGCTCAAATAATTTTTTTTAAACTTGTACTGGATCACACTCGATATTAATCCAGTTTTTTTCAAATATTTTAATTAATTTTCAATAATCGAGAGAGCCCCTTTCTTGATCAAGGTATTTTAAGACCGAGAGAGCCCTCTTCTTGATCAAGGCGTTTTAAGCGCTACTCAAGAGGAAAGAAGAATGGGCGAAAAATAATTCTCTTATTGAACTAAGTAGGAATTGACTTAAAATATTTTTTTTTACATATTACTTGTTTATTTTACTTACCTATTTTTTTATTTACTTGTATTGATGACTTTTAAGTTGTGTTTAATTGCTAATTTCTATCTATAAACACTGTTTTGATGAGGTCTATAGATGTCTATGATGGTTAGAGTTGCAGTAAAGCTAGAGATCCACAATACATACACAACTTCCAGTTTGTATAATATTTTAACGGAGCTTCTGACTGTAAAATAGTCAATGAAACATCGTCTTCATTTTGAAAGACCTATCCAATGATATGCCACGGAATAGGGTGCGTAATTTTTTTCGTCTCTACCGCCATTTTGTATTTTATGGCCGCCATTTTGAATTTATAAAAACAAAACCTAGCCTATAACCATCGGGCCCTTAAGACGAATTGATAGAGACCTCATTCATTAAAATCCATCCAGCCTTTGGGATGTCTCGAGGGTATAAAGAAATCTACTTACACAGATACGCGTGAAACACATAACCCTTTTTTTCAGTCGGGTAAAAATAAAAATAGAATTACAGTTACCCAAAACAGCAAAGAAGATTAAATTTATTTCGAAATCTGATGATCTGTTTGATATTGCACATGCTAATGCTCTTAACATGATAAAATTTTCTGAGGATAAAGACTTCCTGTTAGAACAGCGTGAGAAATGGAGAAAGGGAGAAATGGTTCTATGTTAGGTGTGGATAAGTGTTTGGAGAGAAAAGAAAAAATGGCAGATTTAAGAAGGAAAGCTATCTCTGAAAGAAATCAAAGAATGAAAGCAGTTTGTGAAAACGCTGAAGCAACTGTTCATTTATTATCGTCAAAAGAATCAGACGAAGTTGAAAATGAAGTCGAACAGGCATCATTCCCAGTAACAGAGAAAGAACAGAAAAGAAAAAGAATGAGAATTATGACTCCAAATCTGGCTGCAGCTTTAGACAGGACCATAGTTTCAGACCGAAAAGCTGTGTTTGTCGTTGCCGAAACAGTAAAGAGCTTGGGTTGTGAAGTAGATGAAGTAACTCTTAGTAGAAGTTCCATTCGTCAAGAAAGAATTAAACACCGGTCTAAAATGTATGAGTTGCTCAAAGCCGAATTTGGAGAACATGCTAACTTAAAAGTTCACTGGGATGGTAAACTCTTACAAGACCTAACTTTGAAATAGAAAGTTGATAGACTTCCAGTAATTGTGCCTGGAAAAGGAGTATGGAAAAGGAGTATCTAAGTTACTTTCAGTGCCCAAGCTTCCATCAGGAGACGGAGAAGGACATGCTGCCGCAGTATACGCGACCTTACAGGATTGGTGTATAGATGATAAAGTAAGTGCCATGTGCTTTGACACAACAAGCGTCAATACTGGTCGAATTAAAGCCACTTGTAAGTTACTTGAACAAAAAATGAATAAAGAGCTGCTTTCTTTGGCATGTCGCCACCACATTATGGAATTGATTATTAAGGCAGTTTTCGAAAAAAGCTTAGGATTTTCTTCATCACCAGAGGTACCACTATTTAAATTATTCCAAGCCAACCGGAACTTTATTGACAAAGGGAAATATGATATGGGAATTGGTAATACAGAATTTTTGAATCAAATAATAGATATAAAAGATGACATAATTAATTTTTCTAAAATACTACTGAACAAAAATAAACAACCAAGAGATGACTATCGAGAAATTCTTGAGCTTATCTTAATCTTTTTAGGCGAAACCCCTTCTCGAGGAGTCAGATTTATGGCACCTGGAGTCATGCAAGAAGCTCGCTGGATGTCCAAAGTGCTATATAGTCTAAAAATATGGATGTTTATTAGCCAGTGCACCATTAATTCAATGAAAAAAGGATTGCAAAAAATATGTGTATTTGCGGTACGAATATGTCTAAAAGCTTGGATGATAGCACCATTGCCACAAAGTGCACCTTTCAATGATTTCAATTTAATGAAATCTCTGTTACAGTATAAGAATATTGATGATGAAATATCTAAAACAGCATCACAAAAGCTAGCCAAACACCTTTGGTATTTATCTGAGGATCTTGTCGTCTTAGCTCTTTTCGATAATCAAGTGCCTCATTGCCTTAAAAGGCTCATAGTAAAGGCCATGAAAGACGTTAATTGTAAAAAGGAATCCACAAAGCGTCCTAACATTGCACTTGAAACTTTTGTCGACGTGAAATTTGAAGACTTTAAAACGAAGCGGTCAGCTTTATTATTCCAACAAATGTGCCTACCAGATGCGTTCCTCCAAGTAGACCCAGGAATATGGGAAGATCAGGAGACTTTCTGTAAAGCATTAGAAATTGTCAAATCAATAAAAGTTGTTAATGATCATGCTGAAAGGGGCATAGCCCTAATTCAAGAGTTTTGTAGAAAAATAACGTACAGTGAGACACAACTACAATACTTATTGCAGGTGGTTGAAGAACATCGACGAACTTATCCTGACTGCAAAAAAACAGAGTTTCGTAGGTACTGACAAATACATGATTATTTAAATATTAATGACGTATATTTATTTGTTAATTATTTATAGCATATATTGAATATATAAGTGTACTTTAATTACTTAGAATTTTCAGATTCTTACCCCCATGTATGACAAATAAATCTTTTTTAGATATTAGTAGCAGTTTAATTCTTTAAATTGTAAATTTACAAAAAAGGAAATTTTAAAGAGTGTTGAGCTACCTCTAAATATTAAAATTTTAAGCTCAAACTTCATAATATTTATTTTTTAACTAAAATGAAGAAATTAAGGGGATAGCACCAGTAAAAAACTTAAAAAAATAATAATCGACCTACCTTTTTTGGACCTCCCTAGTATGCATGCCTAATAGTATTAATATATTTATATGCCTAATCTTAAAAAAAACTTTGTTTGATAAAAGTACTTAGCCTATTTTAACAAAAAACCGAAGAAAGAAATTCAACATAATCAACGTTGTTTGTAAAAAAAGAAGCGTAAATTTTCGGAACCTATTACAGAAAAGAAGAGTTATTATTGAGGTGACACACGTTATTTTAAGAAGCAGAGATGGGGGTGGAATTTTGATAAAAAGAAAAACATAAAAGACATCAACGGTTTTAATAAAATAGCCTATTGCCCAGTTACCTCGTGGGTTTAGTTATCCCAGCATACCTTATATATCTATTACACATCTTCAAGAAAAATCATACCGTTAGTAACTAGAACAGCATATTTGAATTAAGCCTGAAATTTACCTTAAGCAACACAAGCAATATTTAGGTGTATAAAAAAGATTCAAAATCGTTACCTTGGGGTTTTATGTACAGCGTGTCAAAAAATGATTGAAATAGGGTTTATTTTTTGTTTGTTTCAGATATTCTTGTTTGAATTTCAGAAATGTTCAAAATAAGGTAATATTTAAAACTATTTTAATTAAATATTCAAACCATTAAATAAAACAACACTTCTTAATTTTTTTTACAACCTTAATACTATAAGTTACATTTTAAAATTGTTATTCGATACTCTGATATGTAAAATAGAAAAACTTCCATTTTTTAAGATTAAAACTCGCCGAGTTATATTAATTTGAATTTTTGGAAATTTCGGATCTTTCGAACAATAAACTCGAAGACACTCTTATAAAAGTTGCGAAACGTTGGAAAATAATTGCTGGAAGTGTATCATGTAACTTACGTAAATACCCTTGATATCACTTCAGCAGGTTATTATTTTATTTTATTGTCATAAAAAAATACTATTATTTACATATTTTGATTATTATTATTATTTTATAAAATACATATATATATTTAGAGTGTGTATTACATATAGGTATTTTGATTATTATTATTATTATTTAATATAAATATACTCATATATGTATTTATGCTATAAGGTCTTAATAAGAGTAGGGCCACACAGGGAGTCCTATCTGTAGAGGGGATCTTTTCAGCGAGTCACGAAGTCTGCAAGCCTGACAATAGCTTGACATAAAATGCCAAGTAGTATTTATGACGGGATACTACTTTATTTATGATACCTAATAAAACAGGCCACACAGGCGAAGACTCGGAGCCCAGAAACCAAGATCGCTGACGCTCAAGGGGCGGAGTATGGTATACTCCAGAAAAAGTGCAAGACCGAATCAGAGGTTTGCAGGTTGAAGGAAGAAATGGGGGTCAGCAAGGCTGACCGATCATTCGACGGAGGGGGCGAAGGACCTTCTTGCACATTGTCATCACGAGGTGATGTCGTAACTAAAGGGAGAAGTTACAATCAGATTGATTAAAGTTTCTATACTATGAAGACGTAAAAATATCAGATCGATGTCAGTTGATGACTTAAAATGAGATCGATTAAAGTTTCTATATGATGATGACTTAAAATATGGAGATTGATTAAAATTTCTATACCATGTAGACTTAAAAATATAGAGATCGTTTCAAATCTCTATACCATGAAGACTAAAAAGGAGATCGATTCAAGTTTCTATAGGATGATGACTTAAAATAATATATGGATGTAAGCCCCCTAAACCATGAGATCGATGCCGGTTGTAAAGCTATGAAGTACTAAAATAATATGGAGATCGATTCAAATTTCTATACAATGAAAACTTAAAAATATCAGATGGATTCAAGTTTCTATATGATGATGACTTAAAATGTAGTTCGATTCAAGTTCCTAAACCAAGAAGTCTGAGAGATCGATGCCAGTTGTAAAGCTATGAAGTACTAAAATATTTGGGTCGTGTTTTCCCGTTAAGGGATGGCCCTATGGATAATCTGTCCTCGGACATTGCTTCGGCGTCAAGTGTTTAAATTAGTGATCATTACCGTGAGTGTGAAAAAAAATCATTCAATGTGTCAAGGATTCAAGTGTGACCTTAACCACAAGTGATCCCTCTCTACAGAAGGTTTGTCCTTTTTAATATTTTTGTTTTCCCATTGTGTGAATAATTTATGTTATATTAGGAAGGTACAATTTATGGTACTCAAGCGATTAAGTATTAATTGTAATGTTAATTTAAAAAGTAAATTTAATGTAATTACTAATTCATTTTCGTTCTTTGGAACGCTGGTGTCTTATGACACAATTCTATTTGTTTCTTTTATCATTTTGTAAATATGTATAATTACTGTAAATAAACCTTTTGTTTATTGTTAACTTTTGGCTATGTTTTTAATACAACATGAGTCCATCGTTTTACTTTAATGTAAGTTTTATTTCAGATGACAGTCTGCTTTATGATGCTATTTATGCGTAGTTTAGATAGGTTTTATTTAGATTCAACTGCGCGGTCTATACGCTATTCCTTCACTAAAATTACACAACGCAGCTTGGGGCGTTTTGGAGATGTTTTTCCTCCCGCCTCAATTTAAGATAATTAAGGTTAGTTTAATTATCAGGAATAGCCAGGAGCAGTATTATATAATTACGATCACAAATGTTTATCTATAAATTGTAATGTTTAAATACCCACTATAATAATTCAGGTATTTCAGGTTCAGTAATTGAGGAGTAGTTAACCTCTCTTACTCTTTTGGGTAATTACCCCCCTTACCCAATTATTATTTTTCCCCAACCTTCATGGTATGTTTGGGTAGTTAAGTTGGTTCCGCTAAATGGACCTAGATCTCCCCAGCAATATTATTACTTTCTTCTATCTTTACAAGAAGAAAGTATTGGTTTCATGAAAATTTTCGAATTCCAGTTTTCGACGGATTTACACTTTTTATGAGTCAGAGATTCCAAAAAACATGTTTTTACAAAATGTCTGTCTGTGAGTCTGTCTGTCTGTCTGTCTGTCTGTCTGTCTGTCCGTCCGTCTGTCCGTCCGTCTGTCTGTCTGTATGTGACACAAATTTTGTGGGCGCTCTATCTCAAGAACTAATGGACGAAATTTCACAAAACTTCATATTTAGTTAGACCTTGATGTAAACTGGAACTGATTAGTTTTTGGTGAAAATCGCCCAACAGGTGGCGCTGCTATGCGGCATTTTTAACGATTTCTGCAATAGCTGTATCTCAAGAACTACTGCACGGATTTTCATAAAACTTCAGATTCAGTTAGTCCAGGATATAGTTTGGTGCTGATTACTTTTTTGTGAAAATCGCCCAACAGGTGGCGCTGGTATGCTGCATTGTTCATGATTATCGCAATAGCTCTAACTCAAGAAAAAATGCACGAATTTTCATCAAACTTCAGATTCAGTTAGTCCCTGATATAAATTAGTGCTTCTTAATTTTTGGTGCAAATCTCCCAACAGGTGGCGCTGCTGTGCTGCATTTTTCACGATTTCCACAAGAGGTGTATCTCAAGAACTATTGCACGGATTTTCATCAAACTTCAGATTTAGTTAGTCCTTGACATGAATTGATGTATAAATTAGTGCTGTTTAATTTTTAGTGTAAATCGCTCAACAGGTGGCGCTTCTGTGCTGCATTTTTCACGATTTCCACAAGAGCTGTATCTCAAGAACTATTGCACGGATTTTCATCAAACTTCAGATTTAGTTAGTCCTTGACATGAATTGATGTATTAATTAGTGCTGTTTAATTTTTGGTGTAAATCGCTCAACAGGTGGCGCTGCTATGCTGTATTTTTTGCGATTTCCGCAATAGCTTTATCTCAAGAACTAATGCTTGGATTTTCAACAAACTTCAGATTCAGGTATACCTTGATATCGTTTAGTGCTGTTTACTTTTGGTGTAAATCGCTCAACAGGTGGCGCTGCTATGCTACATTTTTTTCAGAATTTCCGCTATAGCTCTATCTCAAGAACTAATGCGCGAATTTTTATCCAACTTCAAATTCAGATATACTTTGATATGAATTGGTGCTAAATCGTTATTTCTTGTACTATTTAAATTATTTAATTGACGTGATTTATATAGAAGAAAGTTTTGTGATGGCCACAACATACTAGTTTTCTACGCATTGATAAAAAAAGAAAATGTGTTTTTCTTGTAATTATCATGGTAATTATGTTAGCTGAATCAAGTAAATAAATCAACTGAACACTTTTTACATTACTTTCCTTAAATAGGGTATAAATTAAAAGTTATCAATAGGTCATATACCTTTGAAAGTGGCAAATTACGCATTAATGTGACCTTAATGCGGATTTAAATATCTCCACGAATGTTTACTTTTTGGATATGACATTTTAAAGAAACAACAATATAGATATGTTATAACAGTTAATATTATGAATAAAAGTCTATGCATAACACATTTTTTAAGGGTTCTTGTACCTTTTAAACGCGACAAAAATTAACGAAAAACTTCAAAGTTTGATTTAGTCTATCTTCAAAACCTTTTTATATATAAAAGAGAAATTTTGAATATTGATTAAACATGTTGTGCTTTGAAATATGCTACTCTTAGAAACTGATCAGCCTTTTACGGTATTTGTGTATTGTTGATATTAAAATATCTCTTTTTTGACTCCGTAAGTCATTGAACGCATGATACCTTGAGAAAGTATGTATGAATTATCATGATATTTAGAAAAGACACTAAACAAATATTTGTGTTTAAAATGATCTACTTTTAAGTATTTGCAGTAGTAATATTTTTATTTTTGACTATATTTATTCTTTAAAAATTATACATTTTTATTTTATTTTATTTTATTTTATTTTTTTTTACAAATGTATTTCTTTTACATAGTTAATGAAATAATTTTGTCCTAAGAATAGATCATTTAAAAAATACATATGTGCATATTATATAAATCAATTTTTATAACAATCCATGCATACGTTCTCAAGATATCATCCTATCCTCTCAATGAATTACGGGGTGAAGAAAAAGGGCTCTTTTAATTTCAAGAATACACAAATTCTGTAAAAGACTAGTCACTTTCAAGTGGTATTACATTAAAAAGCATAATCTGAATCAAAAGTCAAAATTTCATGTTTATACATAAAAAATTAATGAAGATACACTAATACAAACTTTCAATGCTTTTGTTGATTTTCAACGAGTTTAAAAGGTACAATATTCCTTAAATTTAATTCGAAATTTAATATATTTTTTAGTAAATGAATTAACCTTATATTCCATTGTGGGCATGATTTATCATAATTGAATTGCCACAGATGTCAAAATTTCTTTATTGAGTAGATATATAATATGTGTTTAACATGACACACACTGCAAAAGTATAATGTTTAGTACTCGAGGGAAAAGTGTAAACAATAATTCCAAAGTCTTCATTTAAAAAAAAAAAATGAAAATAGTTATAACTTTTTTTTTTAATTCTTACTTCCTAAACATAACTAAACTAGAACATTTAACTCCTAAACTAGAACATATTTTTTTTCATTTATAAAATTTAAAACTTGAGTCAAAATTTCATGAATTCAGGCATTTATCAGAAATCATGCGCGGAATGACCAATATAACTGTTTTAAGAAAATTGACTTTAACCCATTGCCTGTGGAATATATTTGAGAAAGTTCTGCCAAAACTGGATTTTTTTCTTCCTGTGAATGGTTTGAAAGAAATTTGGGAAGAACTGCAAAATTACAAAAATATGACAAATGCCGCGAAAACGCCGGAAAATATCGCCGTCTATTGAGAAAATGATAAATTAAATATTATACATAGGAGTAACTGAGTTCGTGCTTCACGGAATTAAAACATCGATTTTGCTCTTTCCCGAACTTAGGTCGGTCATTTCAAAAATGACGCATTTGTGTTGCCCGAACTGAGTTCGTGTGTAACAGGCAAGGGGTTAAAGATCAAATTACCTTTTGATTTTATATAAAGATCTCAAACTATTTTCTAAATAACTTCACTTCTAATGCGAATTTTTGTATTGAGTTTCTTCTAAAATGTTCCTAAAGAATCAAATTTTAACGTAAGTTATTAAAAAAAAAAATTAATTTTCTGGCACTTTAAAAGATACTTGATCAGTCTAATAAATTTATACAGACAAAACAAGAAAAAAATTTGTTTGCTAATTCGGATATCAGGAGAGATCCCATTACTTTTTCATTTTCTTTCATTTTTTACACAACGATAGAGAAATTTGTTGCCATCATTCTAAAAGTGAAACTGAAAATTATAAAAATATATTACGTCTCAAAACAAGATTTTAAGAACAAAACTTATTATCTAATTGGAGAGTAGTTTCGAATTCATTAAGAGTACCGTCATCAGTTCAAATAATGGTGGAATTTTGCTCAAGTATATGCAGAAGAAGTGCGTTCGAGAAATAGTCTTATCGGCCAATAGAATTACAGAAAATGACAGGGAACAGAGAAGGGACAATTGTATAGAGAAAGGTACTGATAATGGGGAAAATGTTGGCGAAAATTAAGAAAGAAGGATTTTGTGTAATATTTATTTTACACCTTTCCATCTGGTTCTTCTCACTGGAACACTAAACCAAAAATCTGCTTTAATATATTTTTACTTTCTTCTATCTTTACAAGAAGAAAGTATTGGATTCGTGAAATTTTTCGACGGATTTATACGTTTTAGAATGTCCTGAATACGATTTGATGGTTTTTAGAAAATGTCTGTCTGTCACTCTGTCCGTCACTCTGTCTGTTACTCTGTCACCCTGTCACTCTGTGAGTCTGTATGTGACAAAAAATTTGTAGGCGCTCTATCTCAAGAACTAATGCACGGAATATCACAAAACTTTTGATTCAGTTAGACATTTATATAAACTTGTCATGATTAGTTTGTGGTGAAAATCGCCCAACAGCGGGCGCTGCTATGCGGCATTTTTCCCGATTTCAGCAATAGCTCTATATCAAGAACTACTGCATGGATTTTTATAAAATTTCAGATTCAGTTAGTTCAAGATATAGTTAGCTGTTGATTAGTTTTTGGTGAAAATCGCCCAACAGGTGGTGCTGCTATGCAGCATTGTTCATCATTATCGCAATAGCTCTAACTCAAGAAAAAATGCACAAATTTTCATCAAACTTCAGATTTAAATAGTCCCTGATATAAAATAATCCTATTTAAATTTTGGTGTAAATCGCCCAATAGGTGGCGCTGCTGTGCTGCATTTTTCACGATTTCCGCAATATCTGTATCTCAAGAACAAATGCATGAATGTTTATCAAGCTTCAGATTCAGTTAGTCCCTAATATAAATTGGTGCTAATTAGTTTTTGGTGTAAATCGCTCAACTGGTGGCGCTGCTATGTGGAATGTTTTACGATTACCGCAATAGCTCTATCTTAAAAATTAATGAACGGATTTTCATCAAACGTCAGATTCAGTTAGACATTAACATAAGTTGTTGATTATGAGATTTTGGTGCAAATCCACCTATCCGGTGGCGCTAATATGCTGCATTTTGCATGATTTACATGATTTTAGCGATAGCCCTATCTCAAGAACTAATGCACGGAATTTCATGTCTTTACTGTCTTCATGATGGGTATAGATTTCCATTTAATTTTGTCTTTGTACTAGAGAATTTTGAAGTATAAACATATATGAGATAGAAGAAAGTTTTGGGATGGGCATATCCGACTAGTTTTAATAGGTTTAATATATTTTCAGTAACTTCAATTATAACCTCAATTAATACCTTTTATCACTTTCATTGAAGTGTTCAATTTACTTAAATACCGTTTGTCAGAAATATAGATATGTTTTTTAATCTAAATACAGAAAACTGCCGTTTTGTTTATTAACACTAAAACCGCCATAGCTGTCATTTTGACCGGTACGAAATAAAAATATTTCGATTCGAGTCAGAAATGTCTTTCTAAAAAAAGTGAAATATGTACCACGGAGAAACAAGTTAAATAAACAAGTTAGATAGTTTTTAGTAAAAATTCTGGTGTAAAATATTTTTGTAAAGCTTGAGTAAAATTTCCGGCGGTTCTAGTGTTAAACATTATGAGTTTTGCCTTTCTTTCTTTACTTTGAGAGTAATTACCCGTGTTGGTAATATGAAAAACGGACTCTTTCATTGATACAATGAATTTGCCATTTTCATTGTATTTGGAGATTAATTGTACATTAATTGTTTTTGTACACATTGCGTAAATCATTACAGTAAATTATAGATTTTAAAAGCAAATTATATACAGGTATTAATTTCGAATAGTGTGTAATTATATTTCTGGCTTTTGTTTAACATAATGCGACATTTATTTACAATCAAATATATTTAAGAGGTAAAATATTATTCATCAAATCTTCAATTTTAGAACACAAAATTTATTTTGAAGTCACAGATATTAATAACTAATGGCATAAGTCTTTGAATGTATTATTTATTCCAATATATTTAAGAAGCGTATAAACATTTTTTTTAAAAAAGGTAGTTATTTGCATTAAGATTTATTCAATTAAGATCAAGAAGCATGGATAAATTTTATGAAGCTTAAAAGAAGCTTACCGGAAAATTAATAACTTCAGCTAACTTTAGTTTAACAAATATTGTTGAAAGAACGGTGAAGTCATTAACAATTCTTATGAAAGAGAAAAATAAAACTGCCAGCAATTGAAAATTGCAACACTGTTAATTTCGTCAGTTCTATCAAGGAAATAATCTATTCAATGATATCGTATAATGAAGATATTATTTTGGAAAAAAAAATGTGTTTAATAGGTTTATAAATTTGTATGTTTACTTATAAAATGTAAAATTTTCGATTAATGGTAAATTTAATATTTATATTATGCTTGCATTACCAAAAATTTATGATTAAAAAGGAGACTAAAAAATATTTTCTATATTAAAAGAATAAAATCCTTAATTTCTCCAATTTATATTGGGTACAAACATGTAATTTTATCATTTTAAATGTTAAGCAGAGAGTAAATTATAAAAAAAAAAGTAATACAGATTTTTTTCTTATAGAACAATTAGGATTTAAATAAACTAATAATGTATTTTATTTATTTACATAACAATGATTCAGAACCTCGTCTATACTAATAAATGTTTTCGCTATGTACACCTGTTTGAAAGCGATGGTTAAGAAAATCTACTGGACGTATAAGACTGAAAATTTGTGTGAGGGTTGTCCAAGGACTTTTCTGGTGCACCTGAGACTCCGAGATCTAAATTTCTGATAATTAGCTGAGTTGCAAAATTAAAAATCAGAAATAATTTTCATAAAAAAACACATTTATTTTCTTTCCGGGGGTTCACGCATACCCAGAACCGATTTTACATAGTATGATAAAAATGAAGACAAGAAAGTATTAATATTAAAGATTTTTTGTCCTTATTTTTTATCTCCATTGGTCAAACCGCTTAGTAAAGTTAAAACCGTTGGAGATATTCTGAAAGTCTTTTCTTTTTAGTCTTAAATGGCGTAATCACTTTGAAAAACAGCAGTTCACTTATGAATAAAGAATTACCATATCAATATTTTTTTTTATCCTATCACGTTAAAAATAACGTACGCATATTTAATAAATATTTAGTAATCTCTTCTAAAAACGTGATTTAATTAAAAATATTTTAGTAATAATTTCCTGCTATGTATGAACAGGAAAACTTTTATTATTTTCGGCTTTATTTTAAATTTATACATGTTTGATTATTTTATGTTCATATGTGGAACAAAATGCAAGGTTGAACAAACAAACACAATGCGGAAGGGTATGCTTTGTTATAAGTTTTCAGGGAAATTACTGTTTGCAACATATCTTTTAATGTTTGCTTATTGTATAATGCATACTTGTTCAAGAACACTGTAAATTATTTTTGCGTTCTGTTTTCTCTATTGTGAAAACATTCACATGTAAATGAAGGTGAAAACATTCACGTATAAATGAAATAAAAAATGTTATTGCGAATAAATATATTAACAATGTGGATGAAATCTTGTTACAGTTCAAGAGAGATGTTTTATAAAACTAGGGGGCTGTGCCCCTTACCATCTATGCTCGCCAACCCCCGTTCAGACACCCCAGATTCTAAAAGCACGCTAATTTGATTGGCGTTAAAAAGATTATGATGAAAGATGAATTATAATTTATAAAAACAGTGGCGATCTTTCTGTAAACGGGTTTCCATTCGTTTTTCTTTGTTTGGGGATTTTTAAGGCCAAATCAGCTGCTGTTGAGAGATACAATGGCTGATTTCGTCTTTGATTAAAAAAATTACTTACAAATTTGAAAATAGGTTAAAGTAAAAAGTATTAAATAAACAGAGTCTTTGTCTCCTGGTATATTTTAACAACGCTATAAGAAAGTACTTAGACATTTTAAACGTATCGTTTTAAATCAATCGTAATTTTCACCAAAGTGTTCTTTCTCTTTTTAATATTCACGTAAAAATACTTTTGTTGTTAGAAAGGAAATATTATTTGCACTGACTTGAACACGAAATAAATTTCTTGGGCAACTATATATTGTAATTTAAACTGCTTTGCATTATTATTATTATTTTGGCTATATGGAATATGACGTAGTTTTCTCCATTTACGACTTTTAACGCTTAATTATGAGTTTATTATTTTAAAGTTTTCATTCCCTTTTAAAATTCACGTGTAAATATAGCATTTATGACGTAATTTTTAATATTTTCCTGCTTTTAACACGTAATCATTTAATTCTAATTTGAAAGTTTTTTTTTTCTGTTTATAATTGCCACGTGTGAATAATTTTTTAATTTCAAGAAAATATTAATTTTTGCGGTATTTTTAAAATTGGCAAAAATTTAAAATAATACCATTTTCTAAAATATGTAAAAAATATCTCTCGAAAGGCTGCAAATTGAATTTAAAAATGGAAGTAAATCATACAAAAATAAGTCAAATAAAAAAAAATAATTACAGTCTGCACAGCGGGAACTTCTAATGTATAAAATGATCTGAAAATGATTAAATTTCTATGTATAGTTTTTGCTCCCATAAAACTTTTTTATTGAAACGATTTTAACCAACATTAGATTAAATATCTCTTAATAATTATTAGAGTTAAAACTGTCTGCATCAATGTGTTTATCAAACATTTCTCTGTCATACCACCAATTTTCATATTTTTGTATGCAGTAGTTTATTTAAAATTTACAAAGAAAGACCCCCGATCACAAAAAAATTCATAAACAGCGGCGGTGACAACGTTAGTTACTTTTTTTTTTTTTAGAATAGAGAGAATCAAAAACAGCAAGGCTTTATATTCAAAGTAAAAACTTTTGAGAATGAAAGTATTAAATCGTTTTTAAATGAATTAAAATGTCCGTTACTACGTATTTAGCGTTAAAAGAGTATTTTTTATGCTTTACTTTGTATTTATAGAAAAACACATTCATCCATTTGTGCCTGAAATTTTTTCACATATCAGTGGTTTTTTTTTTTTTTAATTACGTATTATATATATATATATATTTATATATATAACCATTAATTAATTATAACCTACCACCATCAAAAACCGTAATATTATGAAATATATATATATATATATAATACATTAATGTTTTTTTATATTCTCTTTGTAAATTGTGTAAAGTAAACTTCAAGAATGGGAAAATAAATTTATAGAAGGAAATAATGATTTATTTATATAAAATTAAAACATTCCCATTTTAATAAGGCGTAAATGGGTTATTAGAAAACAAAAACAAACATGGAAACTAAAGTTTCGTATGTGTCAGTTACAAAACTTTTTTCTGTCTTATATACGTTAACACTTCAAAATTCGCTATTACAGTGGCAAAATTAAATGACAATTTATGCCCATCATGAGGATTCCAAGGGCATAGGTTTGATGAATTATGCGCATTAAAAAAGGAGACATAAGCACCGCTTTTTTCAAAGAAATCATTGAATTACGGCACTCAATCTCTTAGATGTCTGAAACCAACATTCCGTAACCAAAGAGCACAAAGGAGACATCCGTTATGCAGTTAGTACTCTAGTCGAATAAAGATCTATTTATTGAAATTGTAACACAATATGAAGTTTCTTTAAATTCCGTGCATTAATTTTTGAGATATACCCATCGCAAAAATCGTAAAAATGATTTACAGAATACCTATTCAATACCAACTTATTTCTAGGTCTAACAGAATATGAATATTGCTGAAATTCTGTGGATTAGTTCTTGAGATATCACTATCGCTAAAATATTGCAAATACGAGTACTGTAAAATGCAGCATAGCAGCAACACCTGTTGTGAGATATATATACCAAAAACTAATCAGCAACGACTTATGTCAACATCTATTTGCATAGGAAGTTTCATGAAAATCCGTGCATTAGTTCTTGAAATAGAGCTATTGCGGAAGCCGTAAAAATGCAGCATAGCAACGTAAACAGTTGGGTGATTTTCATCTAAACCGAAAAAGCAATAATGTATGTCAACGTCTAACGTACACTGAAGTTGGGTGAACATCCGTGCAGTTGATCTTGGGACAGAGTTATTTCGGTTAACGTAAAAAATGCAACATAGCAGTGCCAACTCTTGGGTAATGTACATCTAAACCGAAAAAAGCAAGAACTTACGTCAACGTGTAACTGAATATGAAATTTGATGAAAATCCGTGCATAATTTCTTGAGATATTTTCGGATATCTTCAAAATTGCAGCATAGAAGAGTCATATGTGGGCGAGTTTCACCAAAAACTAATAAGCACCAATTTATATCAAGATCTAACTGAATCTAAAGTTTTATTAAATTCCGTGCATAAGTTCTTTTGATAGCACGCCCACAAAATTTTTGCCGCATACTGACAGATTCACAGACAAACTGTCAGGAAAACATTCTCTAAAAACAGTCAAATCATGTTCAGGACTTTGTAAAAAATATAAATCTGTCAAAAAACGGAAGACGAAAATTTTCACAAATTTTTTCGCGAACTGTAATTTCACGAAATTTTTCACGAATCAACACTTTCTTCCAGTAAAGATAGAAGAAATTAATAGTACCATATGAAAAATATATTTTCTCATTTCCTCAGCAATTATGTTTGCATATGTAACAGACTTTTAGAAAAGTTTTCTGAATATATGTTTAATTTAAACATCTTAATATATTTATTCCAGTGTGAAAGAGTAAGATGAGTATTTTAATAATAATGTCCCTTTGTTTTAGCATTTTCACATGGTTACGTATTTGATGTTTATCTGTACATTAAAAATTCATAGCTTAACTGCCAAACACAATACGGAAGGATGTAATTTGGTATCATTTCTCCAAGAAATCAATCTCTGCATCAACTTGTGTAAAATTTGCTTAATGTAGTGTTAACAATATAGGTTACAGGTTATTTCTGCAAAACTTTTCATAATTAGTTTATGCTTGAGAATTTATTTAACTTTTAATAGTTTTTTATGTCTATATTTGCAAAAACAGGAACACACACTCCTAAAATTTTCAATAGGTTCTAATAGTTATTTAGGGACATATTTATACAAAGACAGATTAAATATATAAATTTCCTTTTGTTTATTTAATGTATTGTTGTAAGAATACTTTACATCTTATAGAGTTATAATATTTTGTATTAAAGTTATACTTTCTAAGTTTTTAAAATGTCTTAAGGAGATGTAAACTATTCCGTAATTGCTAAATCATTATTATTTTCGAAGACTCTTTATTGCCTAATATTTACGATGTCTGTTATTTTTATTGCCTATTTTTTTTATATTAATTTTAATAAAATGTTTATTTTAAAAATAATTCTAAATTATATTTTTAAAATAATGCGGTTCTACCTGTTTAAAATCAATATTTACGAAATATTGATATTTGATTCAAAATCTTTTGAATTTCCTTTAATGTTCAGAATAAAATAAGTAGAGTACATAAAAATGTAAAGTAATACTTTTTACTATAATTCTATGTGATTTTTTAAAATTAAAATTGGAGTAATAAAAGAAAAAAAAAAAGGAGACAGAATATTAATAACTATGTGAAGGTGTTTATTCTTATAAATCCAACAATGTTAACTTTTTTTATGCATTTAAAATGATAGTTTTTGAAACAAAGCATATTTTTTATCGATATAAAAGTATGGACAATTAATAAAGTATGATTATAAGTAATTTGAGAAAAAATAAAATTACACGCTGATTATTCTTCCATATAGTAGCTAATTATGCGCACAGGATTACAGCATTCAAAGACGTTGCTTTTCAAAAGAAATATCAATTTTGTGGTTAAAAATAAACTTAAAACTTAAAAAACTTGTAGCGTTGACAAAATAGGTTACAGGTTAATTCCGCGAAGCTTTTCAGAATTAGTTTATGATTGAGATTTTATTTAAAATTTAATAGATTTTTTCATATCTATTTCGGATAAACAGGAACACACATTCATACAATTTTCATTAGGTTCTAATAGTTACTTAAGGACATATTTATACAAAAACAGAGTAAATTTATACCAGCAGTTATAATTATAGCAGTTATATTTGCAGTTGATTAATATTTTACATATTATAATATTTGAATTGTAATATTTTGACAACTAATGACTATCGCAGCAATACATTATAATTCTTGTTAATGGTTTAAGGACATGTAAAATATTCTATAATTGCGAAGTGATAAATATTTTTGAAGAAGGTTAGTTGACTAATATTTACGAGATCTCGGAAACAATAGAAATGGAGAGAGATACAATAAAAAGCTTTATTTTAAATCTAATTCTAAATTATATTTAATGTATATTCTTTTTTCTATTTAAATTTATTCTCTGTTTAATATATATTCTTTTTGTTTATTTAATGTATTGTTGTGAGAATACTTTACATGTTAAAGAGTCATAATATTTTGTATTAAAATTATACTTTCTAAGTCTTTTTAATGTCTTAGGGCGATGTAAATTATTCCGTAATTTCTAAGTCATTATTAGTTTTGAAGACTATTTATTTCCTAATATTTTTGAGACCTATTATTTTTATTGCCTATCATTTTTATTAATTTTAATAAAAAGTTTATTTAAAAAATAATTCTAAATTAAATTTAAAAATAATGCGGCTCTACCTGTTTAAAGTCAATATTTACGAAATATTGATTTTCATTCAAAACCTTTCGAATTTCCTTTAATGTTCAGAGTAAAATAAGTAGAGTACATAAAAGTGTAAAGCAATGCATTTTACTGTGATTGTATGTGATTTTTCAAAATTAAAATTGCGAGGAATAAAAGGAAAAAGAAGGACAGAGAATGTTAATTACTATGTGAAGATGATTACTCTTATAAATTCAACAACGTTTACATTTTTTTATGCATTCAAAATACTAGTTTTGGGAACAAAATATAGTTTTATCGATATAAAAGTGTGGAAATTTAATAAAGTATGATTATAAGTAATTTGGGAAAAAAAATTAAATTATTCGCTGATTATTCTTCTATATAGTAGTTAATCATTTGCACAGGATTACATCATTCAAAGACCTTGTTTTTCAAAAAAAAATATCACTTTTATAATTAAAAAGAAACTTGAAACTTAAAAAACTTGTAGCATTAACAAAATAGGTTACAGGCTAATTCCGTGAAACTTTTCAGAATAAGTTTATGATTGATATTTTATTTAAAGTTTAATAGAGTTTTTTTTATTTCTATTTTGGTTTAAACAGGAAAACACACTCCTAAAATTTTCAATATGTTCTAATAGTTATTTAAGGACATATTTATATAAAGACGGACTAAGTTAATATATTTTGTTTTGTTTATTTAATGTATTGTTGTGATAATATTTTACATATTATAATATTTTTCAGTTGGTATTTGTAATTGATATCTGCAGTTGATTAATATTTTACATATTATAATATTTGAATTGTAATATTTTGACAACTAATGACTATCGCAGCAATACATTATAATTCTTGTTAATGGTTTAAGGAAATGTAAAATATTCTATAATTGCGAAGTGATAAATATTTTTGAAGAAGGTTAGTTGACTAATATTTACGAGATCTCGGAAACAATAGTAATGGAGAGAGATACAATAAAAAGCTTTATTTTAAATCTAATTCTAAATTATATTTTAGAAACCTTGCGGATATACATGTTTTGAAATCAATATTTACGAAATATTGATATTTCATTCAATTCTTTTTAAATTTATTTTGGTATTGAGGGTAAAGTAATATAAATTAAGTAGAGCACATGAAAGTATAAAGCGATAATTTTTACTACAGTTTTATGATCTTTTTATAAATTAAAATTTCCAGGAAAAATAAAAAAATATGAAATTCAATGTGAACATGATAATTTATATAAATTCAACAATGTTCCCTTTCTTTTTATGGTTCAAAATACTAATTTTGGAAACCAAACATATGTTTATCGAAATAAAAGTATGGAAACTTAATAATTTATTATTATAAATAATTTGAGAAAAAAATAAAATTATACACTGATTATACATCCATACAGTAGTATTCATATCCTAATCATGGGCACAGGATTACGGCATTCAAAGGCGTTGTTTTTCGAAAGATATATCATTTTTCAATTCCTACTATTAGCTCACACTCTGTTTATACTTATTTATTTATATATCTTGTTCAAATTTTTAATCGTTAATAAAATGTTTATTATTCATCCAATCAAGTTCAAATAATTTTTTTAGACTTTTAGTGGATGACAATTGATGTTAATCCAGTTTTTTCAAATATTAATTCATTAATTAAATTAAATTAATTAATTTTTACTAATCGAGAAGCCCTCTTCTTGATCAAGGCATTTTAAGATCGAGAGAACCCTCTTCTTGATCAAGGCATTTTAAGACCGAGAGGGCCCTCTTCTTGATCAAGGCGTTTTAAGACCGAGAGAGCCCAATTCTTGATCAAGGTGTTTTAATCGCCACTCGGCAGAAAACAAGAATGGGAGAAAAAAAATTATCTTATTGACCTAATAGTTCAGGCAATAGAGAGCGTATAGGGACTCTACCTAGCAAAATTAATGGTAGTACTGGAAATCGGCTTTCTAGATGTTTTTCGTGTCGCTGAATCCGAATTTGTAACTTCCCACCAAAATTTCCCCCCCTCCCCCAAATTTTGGTAAAAAGCCCACCAAAAAAGGTTTTTATTAAAAAATTCCATTTTTTTATTGTTTTAGGGGAAAAGTAGCTAGAAATTCAGAAAGTAGCCAAAATTTGCAACAAATTAGATATATGACATTATGACTTAGAATGAAGGGGAAGGAGGGATCTGCCTCGGAACATGCGCCGCAGTGCTGCGTGGACTAAGTTGCGCAATTCCTCTTAACCACTCACACATTTACATTAGCCCTCCCATCTGCCCTCCGAACTTTCTCTATAAGGTTTACTTTAAGTTTTTTGGGTCACTGAATCCGAATTTTTAACTTACCCCCCAAAAATTCCCCCCCCAGAACGCCCCCCCACCCCCCAAATAGTTGTTTTTTACTTAAATTTCTTATTGTTTTAGGGAAAAAATATTACAAAATTCAGAAACTAGACAAAATTTTCAACAAATAGGATATATGACATTATGACGTAGGATAAACGGGGGGAGAGGGGGCTGCCTCGGAACATTCCCCGCGTGCTTTTCTCAAAAACCAAATTTTTTTCAAAAAATCAATTTTTTGGGGGGTTGCCGGGTGAAATTTTGATGGAAAGTTATAAATTCGGACTCAGCGACCCAAAAACCATAAAGTGAGTCGAAATTCAGAACTAGTATTAATTTTGCCAGATAAAATCCCCTATTGCCTGGACTTCATAATTTAGTGCACGTAGCGCCGCAGTGTATGTTCCGAGGCAGCCCTCACCCTCCCCGTTCATCCTAATTCATAATGTCATATATCCTATTTGTTGCAAATTTTATCTAGTTTCTGAATTTCGTAATGTTTTCCCCCTAAAACAATAAGAAATTTAAGTAAAAAACAACTATTTTGGGGGGGGGATTTTTGGGGGAAAGTTAAAAATTCGGATTCAGCGACCCGAAAATCTTAAAGTAAACCTTATAGAGAAAGTTCGGAGCGGAGATGGGAGGGCGAATGTAAACGTGTGAGTGGTTAAGTGGAATTGCGCAACTTAGTTTACGCAGCACCGCGCACATGATCCGAGGCAGATCCCCCTTCCCCTTCATTCTAAGTCATAATGTCATATATCTAATTTGTTGCAAATTTTGTCTACTTTCTGAATTTCTAGATACTTTTTCTAATGATTTTTTTAATAAAAACCTTTTTTGGGGGGCTTTTTACCAAAATTTGGGGAGGTTGCCGAGGAAATTTTGGTGGGAAGTTACAAATTTGGATTCAGCGACCCAAAAAACATCTAGAAAGCTGATTTCCAGTACTACCATTAATTTTGCTAGGTAAAATTCCCTATTGCCTGGACTATAAGTAGGAATGGACTTAATATATATATATATATATATATATATATATATATGTATTACTTGTTATCGTGAAAACGAAACTAGAAAATTAAAACTTCCTTATTATTTTAGCAATAACACATAATGTTGTATAACATATAAACTATTATCTTAACCCTTTATGCTCCAACGGTACTTTAAAGTACCATTAAAAAGTTTTATAAAATTAATTTAATACATTGATTAGTAGTAATACAGTTTCGAATGAGTTATTGAAACTTTATATTGTTCCAAAAACATTATTTGTAATACGAAACAAAAGTATTTTAAAGGCATTCATTATTTTTCCTTGGGATCTTTTTAACTTTCTGGACGTTGAAAGATTGCGAAAGTAAAGTTTTAGTTAGAAAATATTTCTATATTTCTATTGTAAGAGTATTACATTTGTACAGTCGTGAAAAAAAAAGTAAACACCCCTTACTAACTCCTCAACAATTTATCGTAGAAGAACGTTACTGGTACCGAACGATTGGAAATAAAGTCTACCTTTAAATGATGCATATAAAATTTGCTTAAGAAGTCATCTACATATTAAAACGAACCCAAACTTTTTTTTTCAATGGCAATACCCAAATTTAACAAGATATTTCAAATCTTCCGTTCAAACTATGTTTAGACACCAAATTTCAAATCATTTGGAGAATAAGTTTTTGAATTATAAACATTCAAAGTTTAGTGTTTCTAATGTTAAATTACATTTTTATAATTTTATTAATATCTCCTGAAACTATACTCCTAATGTGCTAATTTTTGTGTAGCAATAATACTGAAATATCAACATAAATACGTTGAATTTCCAATTTTTATAATTTTATGATATGAATTATGGATTATGAAATTAATAATTGACAAAATTATAAATCGCAACCTACAATTTTTTTGATGGATTTAGATTTATTTAGTCCTGCATTATGGAAATCCAAAATTTTACATTTTTCTTCCAAGTAGTTTTGAAATTATGCTTTAAAAACGGCAAAATGATGGATTATTTATTGTCGATTACTTATACACTGGTGGAAATTCATTTATGAAATCACGGCTTTTTAACAAGAACTTCTATAATATTCATTAAAAACGAATGAAATTCCATACTTTATATATGCTATGTACAAAAAATAATTTAGAAAAATAAAATTTGATGCATATTAATAAACTAAAACATAGGGTCAAAAATTAGATTTTAGTAACATAAAAACGTGGAAATTGATTTATGAAATATCACATTTAATTGAAATTAATAGTTAGTAAAGCCGCTTTTATTCATCAGAGTTTCTTTTATTCTAGATGGCATTGATAAAACAAGATTTTGAATTTATTTCTGATCAATTAATTTCCAGTTTTGACAGATTGAAGATTTCAATACTATAAGTGACTTGTATTGAATCCCATTTGCATAAATCATTCGAGCAAGCTGTTCGCAAACGTTTTCGATGGTGTTCAGATCAGGACTAATAGGTGGATGATCTAAAAGAACAGTATTCTGTTCGTCAAACCAATCTTTCATTGCATCTGAAATGTGAATACTTCCATTGTTTTGCATGAAGATGTAATCTAAACCGTAATATTGACATGCAAATTGAAGAAGAGAATTTTCTAAAACAAAACTGTAATCAAAAGTGACCGTTTAAAAATACAATTTCATTTTTGCCAACTTAAGCTATCACTGCCCAAATCAAACTTCCGCCATCAAAATTTCTGCTGAGAGTAGATTTTGATTCTTTTCGGAGATCCCTCTAATAATACGTCAAACCATCCGGGCCATCTAAATTAAACCTTCTTTCGTCGGAGAAAATTACTTTCTTCCAATTGTCATCCATTGTCATGTACATCTTGCAATACTACAAACGCATCTACTTGTGATGCAGAAGTAATTTTGGACCAGACTTCATTTTCGATTATCTCAAGCTCCGTGAAGAATATAAAATTTGCCTAACACTTCTAGAAGTAACAGGTCTGCACAAATCTCCTTTGAAGAGTGGTCGGCTTTCACTGCAAGTTGAAGAATCCCCCATTTTTCTCTCTTACTTAAACGTGGATTACATTTTTGTTAAAATTTTTCCCATAATTTACTGGATCTGTTCTGTAGTTATATATCACACCAACTGGTCTTTTAATTAATTTTACTAATTTCCATAACAGACTTTCCACATCCTATATATGGATTGATTTTAGCTCTTTTTTCCTCAGACAACATCTTTCGTTTACCCACCGTGAAAAGTATAACTGAAACATATTCCTTCCAAAATATAACACTTTTTATGTCTACTGTGTATGTCACGCTACTTTGTTTTATGCAAATTTTCGTCATAATACTTCAGAATAGCCAAAGAAATGTGATATTTCATAAAACAATTTCCTTGTTTGCATATTACGAAAATCTAATTTTTGACTTTTTATTTTTGTTTAATATTATGTATGAAATTTTATTTTTATTTATAATTTAAATTTCATTCATTTTTAATGAATATTATAGAAGTTCTTGTTAAAAAACCGTGGTTTCGTAAATCAATTTCCACCAGTGTATCTATGATAGAAGTGACTAGATATTTTGAAATTTCTTATTCTATCCTGTAATACAGCAGTCTTCAAGTGACGCTTAAGATCAAGCAGGGGGCTCTCTCGGTCAACAATCAGGTAAAGAACTTCAATTTGGATACAATCCCTAAAATAAGCTCTTTTTTAAATAATTAATTTCTCGGAAATGTATCGTACGAATTGCATAAAAATTTGTTTTTAGGCTAATTGTAGGATGTAGAATTCAATTCATTTAGGCTGTCAGAATTGTGTATTGCTATTGATGAGAACAAAGTTATGGTTCGTTTTAATATGTAGATGGTCCCCTATGCAAATTTTATATACATCATTTAAAAGTAGATTTTATTACCAATCGTGTAGAACCAGTAACTTTCTTCTATGATAATTTTTGCAGATCTAATAAGGGGTGTTTACTTTTTTGTTCCACGACTGTATATTTCCTAATTCTATAAAGTAATTACGTTAGGGTTGGGTTATGTATAATACACATAATCCTTATAAATTCAAATGTAATGAAATAATGGGGTTCTGCATTTTTTCCCCGTGGAGGAAGGTTTTTCCAAGGAAATAACGCCATTTTGAGATCATTTGAGGTCATGCCGGAAAAGCCGTAGCGAATGCCTCATAGCTTAAAATAATAAAAAAAAATAAATAAAATGAAATAATTTTAATTGGCAGAATCCTTCTAAAATTTATTAAATGATTGTGTAAGTTTCAGAAATTCACGAAAAATCAGTTAGAAGATAATTTTTTTTATGAATTCCTAATTTGGGATATAAAGAATTAAATTAATATTTTGGATAACTTTTGAGTAATTAAACTAATTAATGCTTTCATATCTTGTGCAGAATTTTACTTATAGAAATTAAAATACAGAGAACTATTTTACTCATATATTGCGCATATTTTTGTGATAAATAATTTATTAATTGTACTTTCAAATGACATGTCAGCCTGGTAACAGCTGCAACTGAATTTTTAGGAATTTAGTTTCAGAAAGTTTGTTAAATTACTTTAAAACTTGGATATTCAACCAAGTACGTTTGTTTAATTCAGCGTAAAAGCTTACGTATAATTAAATATTTTGTTTGATAAATACATGTTTTCAACAGCGACAATTTTCAGAAATATTTCTGGCAGGAGGCAAAAGATGTCACATGTGGTATACAAGCATAAAATAGCATATTTTTATGAATGTAGTAGAATCAGTTTATTGTTGAATGTATTCCATTATCATGATAAAAAAAATCGATGGATGAAAATATAACTACGTTTAAACTATAAAAATGTTTTATCTAACTGTACAGTCACTTTAACTGTAATATAATTTCCATTACTTTCATGAAAATTATAAAAGATATTATGTTTAATTTTTTAACTCAGGCAAGTGAATGAAAAAAAAAAAAAACATTGTGTACAAAATACATTGTGTACAAAATACATTGTGTACTATATTCTATTAAAAACATAATAATATTTGCACGAAAAGTATACTTTTCTGCAGATTTGATGATTTTTAAGGACATGTAAGGATAAGTGCATGGAGAATCAAATAACTAAAAACACAGAATATATTCTAGTTTGAAATTTTTATAAAATATTCATTAAAAAAATTATCCATATCGGATCATATATTTTAATGTAAAACAGCGTGTCCCAAACGTGTCCCTGACAAAATTTAAATTTCAATATAAAATCAAGTAAATGTCATAAAGGACTGCAGTGTAGACAAAAACGTTTCTAACGATAAAAACTTGTCTTCAAGAATATATAAAAAATTAATTAAAACTTCGATCATAGATGGCGCCACTTGTCCTTATGTTAGGTTTCAAACAATCGTCTTTTTCTGATTTTCCGAATATTTTTTTTACTTTGTGACACAGAAAGACGACTCCTAGAGAAAAACTACTTGCATGGGTTGGTAGTCCGAAACTCAATTTAAACTAATCTGAAAATCAGAATAAACATGCGGACAAGTGGTGCCATCTATCATAGAAGTTTGAAACTAATTATTATGATTCACTTGAAGAATACTTTTCAGCATGAGAAGCAATTCAGTCCAATCCGCACTCCTGTACGACAATTACTTGATCTCATATTGAATTTTAAAATATGTCAGAGACTTTTTGGACACCCTGTACATTCATGTCTAATACGCAATACATATGTGAGCACAATATTTAAAAATTTGCATTAAAGTTTTGAGGAATTTATGTTATTTAAAAAAAAATAAAAGAAATAAAAGAAAAATTAACGATGTTTTTAAATAACGTATGTTTTTTTTTTTTTTTTTTTTTTTTTTTTTTTGCCTCCGGTACGTAATACTATTTCTTTCTCCCATGTTATTTTGTGTCCAAAAAATAACGTTCCCTTACTGAAGCCAGCCGTAAAACAAAGCAGTACGATTAAATACTCTATACTAATTTTTTAAACTTGTAAGCATCGCACATTTTGAATTTTTATACCGTCGTATTGAATAAAAAAATTACTTTTAAATGCAATTTGTTTGAAAACTGCATCTCCATTTATTTTTCAAATATTATTATTTTTTTTTTTTTCTTTTGGAGCCATTTGCTTAATATTGGCAACAGAAGTACTCCATTTCTGTAGAAAGTAAAGGTAAAATAGTTGTAAAATATTAATTATATCTTTTTGTTGCAATTTTTCATAACAGCCGAAAGAAAAGGCAATTAAAATACGTGCTATTTTGAAAAAAATATAAACGAATGAATTCTGTTAAAACATGGAGCTATTATAAATTTTAAGTATCTACATTCTTTAATGACGGGAACTTTTTGCTGTATTTGTGTATTATTTCGCGATAGTGACGCCCTATGCATACTTTACGGTAGATGTGAAGATACTGAAGAATTGATCGTAAATGTGGAATTCTTAAGCGGAAGCGAATGACGTCATTTTACATAAAATAGAAGCGTGTGCTGTAAGTCTTAAAATTGAAATATGCTTTGTACTATTTGTATATACATTTTATTTTCATCGGGGGCCACACTAAATTCTAAAAAAGCAGAATTCCTTTTTTTTTTTTTTTTTTTTTTTTTTTTTTTTTTTTTTTATCGGGCCTATGACTAAAGTAGATGATCGTCAACATCTTGTTATCGCACATTCTCAATTTAACAAATTTATTAATATTTTCATATTCAAGATGTAAAATACCGGGTGCCGGATAAATTCGTTAATACTTTAAAAAATACCTGCCGGCACGGCCTAAAGGCGGAGGTAGATTTCGAAGTTAAGCACTACGGTTAATTTTATCAACAAAAACTAAATCAAGATTAGCGATAAACCGAGTTTAACAACTTTATCTCTCTCCGGTTTTGACGAGTATTTAATTTTATTTTTCTGTAAGAGTTCGTTTTATCAGAATCATATAAATGTGATTTGTTTTCTTCTACAACCCCCCTCACACCCACGCATGATGAATAACTCTGTCCTATCAAAAACTTTTGAGTATTAGAGATTTTGATAATATTAAGAAGATTTACAATAAATTGAAGTGAATTTGATATCTTATGAATGGATGAAGTTATTATTTTTTCCTTTTACCCCCCCCCCCTTTATTTCGCCTTAATTTACTTATTGTGTGTAAAAGTTGGTCTATCTATAAAGATTTTTTAATAAATTTAAGTGGATTTGATGTCTTCAGAAAACACGACGTTATGAATTTTGTTTTCTTAAAACCCTATTCTTTGCCCCTTGAGACCGTTTTTAATCATATGAAAAATCTGTCATACATACATTTTTGCCCCTTTTCCAAGAAGTAATAATAATTTTAAACTGATTCGATATGCAGCAAATTTAAGAAGTTGTGAGGTTTTATCTGTTTTTAAAAAAATCTTCCCCACTCCCTTCCCCCCTTCGTCCGATTTTGTCCATTAACGAACTTGACAGATATTTTCTGACCCTTGATTTTATGTATCAGTTTGGAAGAGATTTGTGCAGATTTATAGAAGTTATTGTGTCCGTAAAGAAGTAACTGTATATAAATTTAATTTTAGTAATTGGAATAGATAATGAATTGTAATTATACAATGGTTATATATATATACTATATATACTCAGGACAATATCATATTAATTTCTAATAGTATACTATCTAAATGAGAATAAAATGCATAATGAGTGTATTTGTTATACCTAATGTTATGACAGTATGGATTTTATTTTGGTAATTGTTTTTCTCCTCTATCCTTTCTAATCTTGTTTCATTTTGAGCTTGATTGGTGATCAATGGTTTATTTCTCGGTTTTATGTGTGTGGTATTCCCAAATCCATATTCTTTAGCTACATTATGGCAAATATGAAGATGAAACCACACATTTTTTTGTGGAACTTAAGGCATTTGGGACCCGATGATTCTGTCTAAGTTCTACAAATTTCAATCATTCCATTCTGTTATTCAATTTCTGCTGTTTTTTACTATGTTTTTGGAATCTATGTAAAGTGTTTTGGGGAGAACTGTATTTGAGAATGTCATTTTATTCATAATTTCACAGTTTTTGTTTGTGGTCTGTAATGTTTATTTAATGGTTATATATATACAGGGTGTCCAGCGAATAAGACCCTGATTTCAAAATTAAATATCTCAAAAACAAAGATCAATAGAATTATGCGGACAGCGGTTAGTTTATTAGCTAAGGTGTAAAAATGTTATACAGAAGTTTCAAAAATTAGTTTCAAAAAACGCTAACAGATGGCGCTGTAATCGCAATGCCTATAAATTGTGTTTTGAATTCAAGAGTACTAGCGTCTCATTATTAGATGGCTTCCTAGGGAAGAACGAAAATTGGGAAAGACCACTTCTTCGTTGGGATGATGTGCAGAAGAGGGAATATCTGGTGAAAGCTTCAATTTTAGAGAATTTCAATCAATAGAATTTTCAATAAAAAGTTTAGCAATCATTATATAAGAACTTATTAAAATATTTTATTTGGGTAATGTGCAGAAGCGGAGCCATGTGTTGACAGAATTGAGTTTTGTTTCAAATTTTGTTATAAGCTACTTCGGTACTTTGTGAATTGACGGAGTTATAGAAATTTTTCTTCTTCAACACCCTTTTACTGTTTTCGTTTTTAATTTTTTTCTGCAGTACGAATTGGTCCTATCAAAAACTTGTGAATACAAAAGTTGTAGATAATATTAAGGAGATGCATAATAAAATTAATTGGATTTCATATCTTGAGAATTGACGAAGTTATGAATTTTTTTCTCCGAAAAACCCTATTTTTGCGCCCCCTGAGCCCATTTTTAATTTTAGCCAAAATTTGTGATACATAAATTTTTGGTCCTATTTTTAGAGGTAATAAAAACTTTAAACTGATTTGATATGTACAAAAATTAAGAAGTTATGGGTTTTTTTTCTGTTTTCACAAAACCCCTCCCTATTTCCATCCCCTTGGTCGGATTTTACCCATTCACGAACTTGACCGAGATTTTATGCCCCTTGATTTTATGTATCAGTTTGGAAGAGATTTGTGCAGAATTGTGGAAGTTATGGTGTCCAGAAGAAAGTGATATATACACTGCTCAAAACAATTAAAGGATATTGCAGTTTTAGGTGGATTTTGTATCTGGTAAACTGTTTAGCTGATTGATACATGGTCGGCAGACATAGTAGGTTATATGAGAATAAATTACACATGTTTGGCAGAAAAAAATGCATTTTATTGCGCATTTGTGTACTAAAGGAAAAAAACACAATTTGTGCATATGAGAAAAAAAGAATAAGAAAAGGTGTTTTCTTCAAAGAAAATCATTTTCAGTAGGGGGTATGGTTTCCACGGGCGGCCAGCAACGTTGAACACCTTTGAGGCATGGACTCAATGAGGCTATTAATGACGAGTTGGGATATTCTGCCCCACTCTTCCAGAAGAGCTCTTTCCAGTTCTTGGAGAGTTTGTGGGGGTTGTTGGCGGCCAGAAACTCGTCTTCCTAGAGCGTCCCAAACGTGCTCGATTGGATTCATGTCTGGAGAACACGCTGGCCATTCCATTCGAACGATTCCTTCCTCGAAAAGGAAATCCTCTACCAGGTTTGCACGATGTGGCCTGCAGTTATCGTCCATTAAAATGAAGTTATCTCCGATTGCTGCAGCGTAAGGGACTACAATAGGTCTGAGGATCTCATCCCTATATCGGCGACCAGTCAGAGCTCCATCTCGAATGATGTAGGGGTCAGTGCGCCCGTCAATGGAGATGCCACCATACACCAACACTCCTCCACCGCCAAATCTGACACTTTCGTGCACGAACGCAGGATTATTCCTACTGCCACGGTCCCTCCAGATGAAAATACGCCTATTATCCGGATGCACAGAAAAACGGGACTCGTCAGAAAACAGAATATTGCTCCATTCATTTCTCCTCCAGTTGACATGTTCGGTTGCCCACTCCCTGCGGTCGCGACGATGCCTTGATGTTAATCTAACACATACCATCGGTCGGCGAGCATACAGACCTACAGCATGGAGCCGGTTTCGGACAGTCTGAGTTGAAATCGTGGTGCCTGTAGCCGAGCGAAGGTGTTGTTGGAGAAGAGTAGCGTTCATGGTTCGGTGTCTCCGAGCTGTTAACGCTAAATACCGATCTTCATTGGGCGTTGTTGCCCGTCTACGACCTTGCCCTGGTCTTCGACCTGCACATCCACTCTCCAAAAAACGGTTCCAGATCCTGGAAATGACACTTTGTGACACTCCAATGGCTTGCGCTACTTCGGCTTGAGTTTGGCCCCCTTCTAACCTACCAACAATTCTCAAAGCTTCTGAATCTGTCAAATGACTTCGCTGAGACATCGTACTCATCGAAACAAAGCAATCACTGAATGCCGATCATCCTTGTCTTCATTCTCTTTTATCCAGTTGAAAGTCAAATTTCATTCGCTGCCGCTGAAGCGACGTTTTTGACGTCGAACTCAAAATTTGCATACTCCACAGTTTGAAAACCAGAAAAATTTGCATTTGTGATTCTCTTCTTCTATTTTCGGCAAAAAAAAATTCGTTTATATCTTTATTTTATATAAAACTTCAAATATCCTTTAATTGTTTTGAGCAGTGTATATATATATATATATATATAGATAGATAGATAGATAGATACATATATATCTATATATATATATAAAGTTTTTTATTGATGGTGGTTTTGGGTTCTAGGGGTCATGATAAACATAACAATGCACTAATTCTGTAAAAGTCTTATAAATGTCTAATGGTAGCATATTACAAAGCACAATCTGCTTAATCAATATCCAAAATTTCATGTTTATACATAAAAAGGTTTTGAAGATAGACTATTTCAAACTTTGAAGTTTTTCGTTAATTTTTGACGCGTTTAAAGGTACAAGACCCCTTAAATATTTTTTCCTAGTGCCTTTTTGCAATTTATATCTATTAATAAATGGGTTAAGGAACTGCTTGCAGATTCATGAATCGGCTAAGATACATATAAATATAATTATCTGAATTGATTAATATTGATTAATAATGTTCAAATAAATTTAAGTGAATGGGAAATATATGATACTGTAAAATAAAAAAAAATATTTTGTTATTCATGTCTAAATTAACAAAATCGTGTTAGTAGTGTTAACAGTGATAATATTATGTTAAGCACAAAGAAATTACAAAATATTTGCAAACAGATACAGCTTTTGACCAATCTATTTTCATGTAAATATTCTCTGTATAATGTTCTTTGTTTGCTTTTGTTTTTATGTGCTGTAAATAAATTATATTTTTTTTTCTTATTTTACAATATTAATGAGATTCATGACATTATGTGTAATTTAATTTTTATTTTAGCAAGAAAAGTTCATTTCCGAGTTTGCCGTTTTATAAGAAATCTTAAGTTTACAAAATAACACAGCGCATTTTTTTTGTCCTGTGAGATAGTTAAACTTGAAAAAAAGATCCGTTAAAGGTTCTCAGGACTCTTACAATTGGTAAAAAAGAAAAAAAAGGCCATTTTCAACATTTAATATCTTAAAATGTGTATGACTCTAAAAGACAATTTTTATCGGGATGGAAGATGGAAGTATGTTCTTTCATTTCATGTATTTGAAAAATAGAAAGAAGAAAAATTAGCATTTATAGCGGACTCCAAACTGTTAGACATTTGTCGAGCAGAAAATTGGTATAACAGCTTACGCGCAGGATTTCAAAAAACATTTTAGAACAAGAATGAATTTTTTTTACCCTAATTATACTTCATATTGTATTAATTACCCTGATCCTAAATAAATTTGCAATTAAAGCAGTTTTATATTTTTAATACAAAGTTGTATTTAGCTAATAGAAAATTTTGAAATTTTCAGCAGTATAATGACATAAAAATTATTTTTAAAAACAAAAGAAGGAAATTTTAAGTTAATCTTATACAGACTAACATGAAAAATGGGTTTGAAAATTTCATGAAAAAAAATATTCATAAATTTTTGAGATATTCTGCGCGTTATGCCCAAAAACGTCATTTGGAGAAAAATGAGAAATTTTCGGAAACGCCGCTCCAGCTATTGCGAGGATATAATGCTAAAAGCTGTAACATCTGTTCTAATGTGAATTTGAAGGAAACAATTATATCAAAATGTTCAGAAAAGATAAGAACTTAACATCTAAAAAAAATTAAATTTCGAAAATTTTGAAGCTTTAAGTGTCTTAAAATTATTATTCTTGTTATTCGGTTTAACCTTGAAGAGCCGGGATTTATTCTGCATTACAAGATTTCCAGAAGCTATCTATGAACACTATATAAATATTTTATTTTATTTTTTAATTATATGGTTAACTGTACACTGAAAAAAAAAACGATATTTTTACAGTACAAAGTACTGTTCATCTCGCGCTCAAACTCGATCACAGTCGAATGTGCTGTAGCTTTCTTGGGTTTCTTGAATATATAAACATGTAAAATACAGTAGTTGCGTAAAATTGACAGCACAATGTGTTGGCAATTTGGACGCCAGCAGTTTGTGCTGGTAAATCTACAATGTTTTTATTTATTTATTTATTTATTATTTTACAGTGTATTAGTGCTACAAATGTATTTGGGAGTTGAGAATGATGAGAGAAAAGGGTATCTGAATGTAACTTTTGTTTATAATTATATTGTCTTATTATAATTATCTTCTCTCATTATAATGTCTATAAATAGAGTGCAAATATCTTCCATCATTTATATTACACATAATTAATTTTTGTGAAACTAATGTAATTCATAAATAAAAATAATCTTAAAAATCCCATTTAAGTGCATTTAATAAATTAACAATGTGACACTAACTTTTAATTTAAAAACTAGCTTTTTCATGTATGAAAAAACTTATATTTGTTAATTAAATTTAAATAATAATGTATTAAGTTTCAGGGGTTTTAATTTATTTAGGAGTTATTTTGGATTACCGAACATGAATAATTGAAATGCCTCTAAGTCATAAATGGAAAATATTTTAAGTCCTATCGATTTCTTTTATTTTAATGACTTCTTGCATCTTAAAATATTCTTAATTAACTTTGGAGGAAGATTTCTAAGTCACTTTTACCTTTAACATGAATAATTAATTATGTTTGTTGACACTTCAGAAATCTAATCTTTAATTTTTTACATTTTATTCAACAGCATATAAAAAGAACTTAAAATCTTTGAGAAATTTTAATTAGTTTTACAAGTTTTCGATAATGTTTGATATAAAGGAAATATTAAATTTGAATAGTGAAATTACGTACTGTGAAATAGGTAGGTTAGTAAGAAATAATATTTAGTAAATAGTCATCTTCATAATTAAGCTAAATGCAAAAGTATTTGAAACTTCGCAAATAGCACGCATTTCACTTTTGTTTAAAAAATAGGAATTCGAAATACGATAGCGATATACAATTAGTACTATTGCGAATGATAGATAGTCTTTAAAGTATGTAAAAAATACACTGTAAAAAGAAAAAAGTCTGTAATTCTACAGATGTAAAAGTACCGAAATCTGTATGCTTACTAAAATTCTATCTGTACCCTGCACAAAAAGAAATGTAAATCTGCAAAACTAGTTTTTATAAAGCTACAGAAATCTGTTGCTTTGCAAAAAAGTATCCCGGGTTGCAGTTACGTAAAAAGTACTAGACATCCCAGTTTCCTAAAACAATTCTTAGTAACTTAACAGATTTTTTGATTTACGGTGCAAAGGTGTATCTGTTAGAAATATTTTTGTTGTTGTTGTCACATAAAAGGTTCTAGGAATCCCAGTTCCCTAGAAAAAATTTAGAAACTTTACAGACTTTCTTTTTTACATTGTAGGGGAACTGGGGGATAAATGGGACAGGGGATGGATAGGACATTCTAAATATTTCAGTTATTAAACATTTTTTTTATGTTGCTTCCTATTCTCACATATGGCACTACCATAGCGTGCTTTAGAACCAAAAGGAAAACCACATGACTGTTTTCATTTTTCCTGAAAGTTACATATCCTGAATTAAATGTTTTTTTTTTGCTTAAATGTTTTTTTTTGCTTAAATGTTTTTTTTTTTTTTTTTTTTTTTTTTTTTTTTTTTTTTTAGATTTGAATTTGTCAGATATCTTATACAGTATAAGCAATTAAGATATTCTGTAGTTATTTATATGAAGGTTCAATACTAGTAATTAAAATTAGTGAATATTAACCATTGTGGCAAAGTAATTTCTGAGGCAAAATGGCTGACAATTGAATAAAAACATCATGGGGATGATTGGGACATTTGCAAATGGGGATGAATGGGACAGTATCATTCACCTTTAGAGATATAATATAGTATTAAAAAGTATTCGAATCATATAAGGTTGTTTATTATTAAAAATTATATTGATTATTTAAAAACTATATTGTATTGTAATAAAGGTTAAATATTGTATAAAAAAATTTCTAATTAAACTTTAGCAAAATAGATAAAATTGTTAAAAGTAGTATATTTTATTGATCAAATGTGGGGAAATTATATTGAATTTTGAACTTTTGCTTAAATAAGCACCACACCCCCTAACATAATTTCAGTTGTGCATGATATCTAAGATACATTTAATTAACATTAATTAATAAGTTGTGAGTGAAAATTATTAGCTAAGCCGTATTTCAAAGGATAGTTTCACTTTCATTTCAAATCTAAAATATCTAGTGAATTGCAAAAAGGAACAGATAAACAGCCAAAGTTTGCATTACAAGTGATAACTGCAGTAAAAGAAGTGATTACCAACGCTGAGATATAACAGCCATATTATAAGGTCATAAATAACAAATATAATTACATATAGTTAATAATTTTAAATTTTTATTAAGTAACGTTGGATACAGTGAGGAAAAGATTTGTGTCTCAGCCATCCATTTTAGTGTCCCATTCATCCCTGCTATGGGGATGATTGGGACAAAGAAGAGCTCATTTTTTATTTTGTAATATTTTACTGTATAATAATAATCTAGAATAAATATTGCGCATAGATGTACTCAAATACCTTATGTATGAAATGTAAAATATAATATTGATAATAAATTAAAAAAATATATTTAAAATAAATATTTTTGTGGAAATGTCCCTTTCGTTGCTCCACTTCCCCTACTTCGAAATCTAGTGTCACAGCAGACTTTTGTAACATTGCAGTAGTTTGACACCTGATGTGTATTTGCCGATGTAATTATTTCTAAAATGAGTGTTTCGTAAATAAGGATTTTCTCTCGCAACTTAGTGCTGTTGTGAAGATGTACTCAAATACCTTATGTATGAAATGTGATATATAATATTGATAATAAATTAAAAAAATATATTTAAAATAAATATTTTTGTGAAAATGTCCCTTTCGTTGCTTCACTTCCCCTACTTCGAAATCTAGTGTCACAGCAGACTTTTGTAACATTGCAGTAGTTTGACACCTGATCTGTATTTGCCGATTTAATTATTTCTAAAATGAGTGTTTCGTAAATAAGGATTTTCTGTCGCAACTTAGTGCTGTTGTGAAGATGTGTATATTCTTTTACAGTCTAAACCACTTATATTTATTAACGTACAATATTATATAATCATACATATAGTTATTGAACATAATTTATATTTATGATTGTGTTTTGATTTATAAAATGTACTTTTCATTACTTGCGTAAAAATGACGCATAATTTACAGATTTCTTTTTAACCTTCTAAAAAAGTACAGAGCAGAGGTGTTAGTCTGAACACAAACGTTAGAAACAGACACTGTGCAAACCGTGCAGCACCTTATAGTTTCTTTAATACTATGGTAGTAGATATATGCGCTTTCAGCGTTTATTTTATAATTATTTTACAATATACACTGTAAAAAGAAAATCGGTCAAGTTACTAACATTTTTTTAGGAAACTAGGATTCCTAGAACATTTTATGTAACGACAACAACAAAAATTCATGTACCAGATACACTTTTGTACTGTAAATCAAAAAATATAAAATCAGTGAATTCAATCAATCAGTGATCAATAAGGTTGCTGAGAATTGTTTAAGAAACTAGGATGCCTATAATTTATTATGTAACTACAAAACAGGTTACAGATAAAATTTTAGTAAGATTACTGTAATTTTAGTAGGTTCTTTTGTAATGCTATAGATTTCTGTAGCGTTACAAAGGTAGTTTTGTAGTTCTACATTTTTTTTTGTACAGTGTCCAGATACAATTTTAGTAAGCATACAGATTTCTGTAACTTTGTACAAGTATAATTTTAGATTTTTTTTTTTTTTTTTACAGTATAGTCATAGTGTATATTGACTAAAGTATGTTTCACTTTAGAGTTCCGTTAACAACATTAAGGAGGACAAAAACGTTTAATATGATGAAGCAATGTATATTTTGTTTTTAGTGTTTGTGTTTAAGTTAAATGTATGTCGATGACAGTATCAAAATTAACGGATAAAAAATCTAACCCGAGCGATTTATAAGATTTTTTTTTTTTTGGTAGATGTCAATAGTTTTCATAATGTTGTGGTTGTGTAATATACTTTGTTTATGTTGTGTAAACAAAAATATATTAACTTGCCTTACAGAAGTACTAACCCTACTGAATCATGGTATTATTTTAATAAATAATACAGTGTGTGTCAAAAGTTTAAACACAAATTTCAAAGTAAAATTTTAGTATTGACTGCAAGTTACATTCTTTTCATATGAGCAAAAATTTGTAGTTTGAAAAAGATATTTAAAAGATCTGTGCTTTAAAAATTTTTGCAAACAATAGAATTTATCAAAACAACAAAAATCAGCGTGCCATATGTTTAAGCATGGTGGATCTTTTGTGTTTAGTAGAACAAGAATAAACTAGTATGTTTTGGCCATCAAAAACTTTCTTCTATATAAATCACGTCAATTAAATCATTTAAATACAAGAAATTACATCAATTTAGCACCAATTCATATCAAAGTGTATCTGAATTTGAAGTTTGATAAAAATCTGTGCCTTAGTTCTTGAGATAGAGCTATAGCGGAAATTCTGAAAAATGTAGTATGACAGCGCCACCTGTTGAGTGATTTACAAAAATACATAAACAGCAATAATTGATATCCAGGTATACATGAATCTGAAGTTTGTTGAAAATCCAAGCATTAGTTCTTGAGATAGAGCTATTGCGGAAATCACAGCGCCACCTATTGAACGATTTACAACAAACTGTGTAAAATGTAAGTTCATGTCAAGGACTAACTGATTCTAAAGTTTGATGAAAATTCGTGCATTAGTTCTTGAGATACACCTATAGTGGAAATTCTAAAAAATACAGCATAGCAGCGCCACCTGTTGCACGATTTACACCAAAATGTACAAAATGTTAATTCATGTCAAGGATTAACTGATTCTGAAGTTTGGAGAAAATTATTGCATTAGTTCTTGAGATACAGCTATAATGGGAATTCTGAAAAGTGCAGCATAGCAGCGCCACCTGTTGAGCATTTTGCACCAAAACATAAACAGCTTTAATTCATATCAAATTATACTCGAATCTGCAGTTTGATGAAAATCCAAGCATTAGTTGTTGAGATAGAGCTACTGCGGATATCGTAAATCATGCAGCATAGCAGCGCCACCTGTAGAGCGATTTACACCGAAAAGTACAAAACTTCAATTCATGTCAAGGACTAACTGAATCTGAAGTTTGATGTAAATCCGTGCATTAGTTCTGGAAATTGAGCTATTGCGGCAATCGTAATAAAGGCTGCATAGCCACGCCACCTGTTGAGCGATTTACTACAAAGACTAATCAGCCAAAATTTATATCAGGGACTAACTGAATATAAATTTTCATTAAATTCTGTGCATTAGTTCTTGAGACTGAGCACCCACACAATTTGTGTCACATACAGACAGACAGACTCACAGACGCACAGTGGAGAATTTTCACGAATCCAATACTTTCTTCTTGTAAAGATAGAAGAAAGTAAAAAAAATAATGATTATTGCTCCATTCTGTTGAATGATGTTAAATATTAAGCTTTCCATCGATAAAGTGAGGTTCTGTATTATGTCTCCGGATCGATTGTAAAGCAAGCTTTCTCAATGGCATCTTTGTAGTCTTTAAATTAAAAATACATATTGCTTACTATTTGGATAAACTGCTTGTGTGAGAATACTCCACATACTTTCTGTAATGTTTAAATGAGGGCTAATTGCTGGCCATTTCAAAACCGATAACTTATTCGACTTAACCCTTTATGTACTAAATTGTAAATTCATGAAACTTTTATCTTCTAAAGCATTTTACATTAATTTTGGGAACTGCATTAGAAAATTTGCATGATCATTTAATAAATTTTAGAAGGATTAATTAAATTTGAATTTATAGGGATTTTGTGCACTATTTATAAACCCACTAAAATCTTTTAACTTAAATATTTTTCTTGGTACTTGTAGAATTTGGAAATGTACAAATATAATTTTTTTTACAGTAGAAATATAGAAATATTTTCAAATTAAATAATCCCCCCGCCCCCCTCCAGCGTCAAGAAAGCTGAAAAGATGCAAAGGCAAATGAAATCATCCTTTAAAAAAAAATTGTTTTGCGTAACCCATAATGCTTTTAGAACAAGATAAAGTAATGCATCTATAACTTCTTCTAAACTTTATTAATACTAGTCGATGTATTAAATGAATTAGTACGCCAATTAGTAGTTATTAAATGAACAAGTTATTTTAATGGTGCTTCTAAGTACCGTCAGTAGATAAAGGGTTAAGCCACATTCATGTTGAGTTTGAGGTACAGAGCGAAATATTATCGTCTTGAAAAATGCTTTCTTTTCCGCATAAATTCTGGCCAACAGGGAGCAAATAATTGGTAATTGTATCTTAATTGTTATCAACCATTTTAGCATAGCATATTAATTTTAGGCTTTAATTATTAAACGAAATGGTCCCTATACCATTACTCAACCACCACCACGTTGTTTGCTAAATATACTTCTAGTTTCTTTGCGGAGACCATCGGAATAGTATTTAAACCCATCAGAGCATCAAAGTAAAAAATGCATGTAACATTTCTCCATAAAATTGGTGACAAAATACGGCCTCCTATATTGGAATAATTTAACTTATATAGTTGTGTAATTGAAACTGATATAACTGGTGTAATATTTCATATTAGTGTAACGTAACACCAGTTATATCTGTTGAATCACTCAATAAAATGAAGTCAGCAAGACTATCACCAATTTTATGTGGTAATGTTACATATTATATATATATATATATATATATATATATATATATATATATATATATATATTTTTTTTTTTACAGTATGACGAAATTCCTTTTTGTTTACATTACTGAATAGGATATTCAGCCACATATTACTAAATGGCGTATGCTACTTGGCTCGCTGTAAACTAGTTTCTTTATCGTGCATTTTCAAACATAATAACCGAGCTGTTTTACAGTATTTTATGTAAACCGATTCCAAAACACTTGAATGAATAATTTTTTCGAGAATTGTCCTATAACTATGTCTTTTATTTGCGAAAGAGATTAGTTTCCAGTTGAAGCCAAGTCTCTTTGCGGAAAGTGGTCACTCGTGGACATCAAGAAAGGGACTTTCGTTTAAATTCGTCACAAGAAGACAAAACTTGATGAATTCTCCATTTTGATCTTTTTAATGCACTTGGAAAGTCAGAAACGACTTACGTTTTGCTCTCATACTCCCTATTTTTAAAACATCCACTTGTGGGAATTCTTTCAACTTTGGAAATTTGTACTAATGCAAAAACGACAATCTGCTTCTCCTTATACAGCCAGAAATCGTTTGCGTGCGCAACTGCTCACGTCATTTTGTACAATTTGTATACAAGCAATTTTGTGCTTAAACACTTCACACGGATATATTTGTTCCATTCTTAAACTGAATGGGTTGCCATAAAATTTAAATCACAATTTTATTGAATATGATGTTAAAAGTGCAATTATTATACAAATACAATATTGAAATAAAGTGAATAAATAAAGTTTTATTTCAAAATAGTTGTTGTGTTTAAACTATTGAAACGCACTGTACTTAATATTCTAATTTTATTACTTTTATTTTTATAATGTTTGATATTTTTGAATGTCGTACGGTTGTCCGGTTTAAAAATTCCTAAACTTTCTCCAAGATGAAACAAAGACGCTAAACAGAGCAGACTGGTGGTACCTCGGCAACCAAAACGTCAAATTTAATTATATTAAAACGCTGTTTTCCAGCGGTTTACCTATGATAACTTTTGAACTATACAATTACTAATTACTAGATGGTCATATAATTTTTACCCACCATTCTATACTACCCACCCATTATAAGAGAAATCACAGAGATTTTAATAATTAAAAATTTAATATGTACCGAAGCAGTATCATTTAACTTACTGAAATTATGACTCAAACTACACAGTTGTTAAGAAAACAGAAAGAAACAACAAGTAAAATAAAAAAAATAGTGTGCCAAAAAACAAGAGCACGTGAAAGAATGAATGATGACGTTTCAAATCATTGCAGTATATATCATACAGTTTTCAGATATTTTTATTTATTTGTTTTGAAAATCACTCAGTAGAGTCGAAACATGTAGACAGTAAAACAAAATTATTTTTACTGTTAATTTATTTTAAATTTTACATCTTTTAACAATTAAAAATAGTATATTATTACAAGGTAATAATTTATCATAGCTTTGAACTAGTTAAGAGGTTTAATCGTTTATTTTTAGGGCTCCGTACCTAAAAAGTAAAAATGGAACAATTATAAGATCACTCCTATGTCTGTCTATCACAGTCATTTTACTGGTAAACTAAGGAACGTGGAAAGTTCAAAATGGAAGAAATATTAAAAACGGTTGAACGACATATTTACAGATTATTAAACATTCACAAATATATTTAGGAAAATGTAAAGGGTCTAATTAAGTTACTTGAAAAAAAAAAATGTTTGTGTATCATGTTGGGTATCGTGTGTAAGCTCACGTAACGTCGAACTTAAAAATATTTTATTTTAAACTTTAGATATTATATTTTCAGAGATATCGTTGAAATTGTAATGCACAAACATGTCCCCTCACATCTCTATTTCCGAATTTACTGAAACCAAAATTATGAAAATTAAGGTTGGTAGAAATGTATTTAAACCTTGCAGGAAAACCACATCGATATCCGTAGGTCACATAGGTTTTGAGAAAATCGAATTTTTCCGTTACACACAAATTTGGATTTGAGAACATTCAGCAAAGGTGTTGCGAGTGCTGGAGGCACCTATCGTAGCAGAAGTATAAAAGCATTGTTGATAATGATTTTGGAAAATAATCGTCGATAGTTAGCCGAGATATTAACTCTTAAAATCACGGTCGGTTTGGACATAGGCTAATTCTAGGACCCAAATTTCGATTTGCAGGTGCTCAACAAGGGAGTTGAGGGGCCCTATGCCATGGAAATATAACATGATTGTTGATAATGATTTTCTAAAAAATCGTTGGTAATTAGTCGAGATATTAATACTTAAAGACACGGACGGTTTGGACATACATAATTACAAGGGCGCGTATTCTATGCTCCATCGGTTTTTAAAGCATTGATAAGAATTTTTAAGGATATATTAGTGCGATGAAATGTCCAGTAGCAGTATATAGTATCTCTAGGATAGATGGTCATAGTTTCTAAATATTGAAATAAACATTCTTAGAATGCAAACAAAAGAAATATTGATGCATATTTAAAACTCTTATACATATACTCATCGTATTTTTGACAAAATATAATTAAATACCGAGAACAAAAAGTGGGAAACAAAATTGAAATTAAAATGGCAAATGACCATCTCTCCTTCAAGCCGAAGAGAGATGGCCATACAGTACGAGAAAGAAAAAAATGAAGTTAAAATAGCAAAAAATAACACATTTCATGAAGTTAATCCTGCAAACGGAGAGTCAGTAAATAAAATTTGAATAAACAAAATTTAAAGTATAATTTCAATCCTTCTCTTTTACCGCATTTGATCCCCATTTGACCAGTAATTCTCATCCAATTCTATCCCCCTGGAATCTGTAGAATTTAATAATTTCGAACGTATTTCATCTTCTTCGCTACTAGAAGTGTCGTGTTTTTGTATTTTTCTCTCGTTTATTTTGGATTTTCCCCGCTTTTAAGTTCATTTATTAACTTTACCTGCTTTAGGGATGAACGTTTCTGAAGTTTTTAAATATTTTCTGAAACAAAAATACATCGTTAGGATCAATTATGTTATTGTTATTGAAATATTTATATTAGTTAAAATTTAAGTAATTATATCAATTAATATAATTATATAATTATTTAAAGAGATAATTATATTTAGTTAAAATACTCACTGCATATAATTTCGAAATACTGATTATAGGTGGCCATCTCTCCTCGATTTGATGTGGCCATCTATCCTAAAATTGACGGACTTATTGCCACCTAATTTAAAGCATTGCTACGCCATTGTACGTCTTTGTTTTATACGTAAAAGCAAAATTTGGATTATATACGTGCCTTAAAAGTCCTTATAGTAAAAAGGTAACATGGGTACTGCAAAACATTCAGATACCTAACGCAACAAAAATATCCAACCGCTAAATTAAATAAACACTAAAATTACACTTTTTTTATAATTGAAAAACACAGTTGCACACCGCAATGAATGACTGCGTTGGACTATTTCTTACGAACAATGTGTATGCTGCAATCTATGATATACTTTTCGAAATATTTAGACTGGCCCTCTCCCCTCTATGGTCATGTATCCGAGAATTAGCCTAAAAGCAATAAACGTCAAATTGATAAAAACAGACTAATTTAATTAGAATTAATCACACAAATACTATGAGATTCTCGACTAATTTGCATTACGCGGCTCTGAGACGCCTCCCGTGTCTTTAAAGGTTAACTAATAACCTATCTGGAAAAATGCTGCAAGGACGAAAGCCGCGTTTCAAATTTCCGTCCTCGTTTCGAAGCGCAGTCAGCACAATGCCAAGTTTAAATTTTTAAAAAGGCTTTTTCTTTATGTACACTGTAAAATTAAAAGATTATTACAACACTGAATTTAGTTTTACGAACTGCTAAATGAAGTTTAAATATGCACTTCTTTTATTGCGAGCAACGAATTAAGTTTATCATAAACAGATTAGGATAAGAATGAAAAAGGAGTTTTACAGAATTGCTATATATGATTTTATTAAGTTCATATCTCTCTGAACTTTCTTGGTATATCAATTTATACTTTTCTAGTATATACAGCTATACACAACCCTACGCTGTATAGTTTTTCACAAAGGCCTAGTAATCTTTTAGCAACGGTTTTTTTTAAATAATACAACTACTAATTTGTATACTTAATGCACGGTACCCTCTGTATTCGAGTAATACTCGCACTGGACAGTTTATTTAAATAAAGGAAATTAAATGCTCCAATAATTATATGTGAAAATTAGAAGTTTTTTGAGTTATAGAAAAAGATATGATTTTTTTTCTTGAATTTTCAATTTTGCATTATACATTTTTTTTTATTTTTAAAATCTTTTATTCAAGTATAATCGGGTGACAACGTACCGAGTAGTGTTATAAGGAATGAGGATCTCAGTTAAAGTGACTTTAAGGTGATATCATGAGTGATACATTAAAAGCGCCGATAGAATATTAAAACAGTTTTTTGTTTGTTTGTTTGTTTGTTTGTTATTTGTCAATTCAACATTTTTTTCTTATAGAAATGTAATTAAACAAATGAAAAAAGAAGTACTAGTACTTTATAATTACGGGGTCCGTAGTCTACGATAAAATGTCCGTCAAGTTTTGGCCGTTAAAACTTCTCCAGTTTTACCGCATAAACGAAATGAGTAAACAGATTATAATAGTTATTAAAAAATTAAAGTAAAAGATTTTACCAAACACTTTCATGTTTATCTCTTCTCATTTTTAGAAAATAAAATAATGTCCCATCTGTTACACTGAACAAATTATTTGTTTAACTGTCGAAAATCATGCTTTCAAGAAAAAGTAAACCAAAATAAATTCTGTTATCAAATATCATTTCTGGGCGGAGAAATTATATTTGATGAAGCATAAAAATTAAAAAAGGAGTTTGTCTTAAATAATGAAGTTATGTAAGTTGATTAGTTGTTCATTGATGAAATAAAAAAGGATATTTATTCATGATAATTGTCAGAATTTGCATAAAAATTAAACACAGTTGCCGCTCATAAAATTGTATATTCTTTTATTTCATTAATAAAGGTAATATATGTGCAGCATTCTAACTGTTTTTTTTTTTTTTTACTTTTATGTCCCTGAATACAATAGTACATGTCCTTGTGTGTTTTTTTTATAATTTCATATACTGGGGAACATCCAGTTGCATGATTGCATAACAATATCAACGAAATAAATAAGTTTTGGGCGATGTTGGGGGGTCCAAATACCAGGAAAACTCCTATACCGCCCCATGCTCTGATGCTGATTTTTAAGTTTGAAGCTGTTTGTATAAAATTGTTTCAATAAAAATAATTCGATGTAATTTTTTTCCGAAACTGGAACTATTGTTTTATATAAATATGTAGCGTAAATTAACCTGCACACATTTTTAAGGTTGTTATTATTTTTTAAACTCTGTCCCTGGGTTTTAGAAAGTTTACCGTCCCTCTTCTAAAATTATACAAAATCACCGCAGATGCAGCCACAGAATTTTTTTCAAGTTTTTTCTCATGCAGAAGTATGCTGGAGAAAGAATGTCTAAAATTCTTTCACAGGAAATTTACACAAGAATTTAAATCAGCACTTAAATATCAATTTCAAGCATCGAGGCTTTATTGATAGTCTTATCGTCCTCGAGGTTTATACCTGCACTTTTCAAGGTAATTAAAAAAAAATAATTTAATCCAATGTTAACAACTGTTTCTAAAAATCAATGAACATTTTGGCTATCACTTTGTCTTAACATAATTTTCCTAAAAATAGGTGGTAATTTTTCTTACCGTTCCATCCTTACCGTCCCTATTTTCGTATATCGTCCCCTTTTTTACCTTACCATACCTTCTTTAACACCCCTTTAAGAAAACGTTATACCAAAATTTTGTACTGAACATACTACATCGTTATTATTTCGTATTTGAATGTTCTGTGGGTAGTGTGCAAATTCATTATAAGTAAAAATTTAGAAGAAAATAAAAAGTTTTAGTTGTAAAATGGTAACGAAAATTAAACTCGCAAGTTTAACACAAATCTCAGTTAAATAAAAGATTTTTCGCTGCTGACCATTTTTTCTTCATTTTGAATCATTAAGGTATTCGTCTATCAGATTAAATTGTTATTTTAGCAAGTTTAATTTCACCAGATTTTTATTCCTGAAAGTGAAAAGATTGTGAGAATGTCCCATGTACGCAGGTTTAAGTTAAAATTTTAATGAGATTTAATCTTTATAATTTTTAAAAAGATATTAAATTTGTTAGCATTTTATTTTAATTATTGGGTGTTTTTTGTAAAATGCACTTTCTTTTCGAGTGGTGTATTTTTAAAATAGATTAATTCCTTATAAATTTTAAATTTAAAAATATTCCAAAATATCTTACTTTTAAAATTAATCATTTAAAGAGAGATATTTACACTCCTTTACGATATAAGAATATTTCGTGATTGTAAATGATTGTTTTGATATTTTAGGCAACTTATTTTACATTAGTACCATCATGTTTTGAGAAGAAATAGCACATAACCCTTGATTCTCTTCACAATTATTTAGACAAACTAAGTTAATGCACTTTCTAAAGATTATCAAAAAACAAAAATATACATAAAATATTTTTTACGTTTCCAGAAAATCATTTTTTGTGAAAGTTTTCTAATTTACAATTATGAATAAATTGCAACACAGAAGATTCGTAAAAAAATAGAACTTTTATTATTCAAAGCATTTTTATTACTATTTATTTATATTCCGGATTTAAATACTCAAAAGATCATAAAAAGTTTAAGTAATATAAATTTTTAAACTTGAAAGTCCTAAAATAATCAAGTAAACTCTAATGCAATATTCACAAAAGTTTATTTTAAACACAATTTATCATAGTGACAGCTGAATGAAGTTTCTATAAAACAAACTCCCATAATTTACTTGAATATATATTTGAAATGTGTACATCTAATGTGTATTTATAGAGATTTCCAAATTTGGTGAAAATAAATCAATGCTTTTCTCACTCATAACTACACAGGACACTTTAAGACATTGATGTAAAATTTTATATATCATCCAAGCTTTTTATGTATTTCAACATTTGAGATTTTCATCCTTAAATTTAGAAAACAACTATTGATTCTAAAATATAAAAATTATTGTTATGCGTCGCTAAATTTTATAAAATTAAAATAGTTCTCTTTTTTTTAAAATTTAAAATTACACATTGCAAGAACTATTTATTTTATAAAATAACCGAATTATATTACAAACAGGCTATATTATAAAAGGACGCTGAGTGTTTCTTAATTATTATAATCCCTAAAAATGATGAATATGAGTCTCTTAAATTTTTATAATTAAATTAGTTCTCTAAATAAATTTCAAATTACACACTACAAGAGTTATTTTTCCAATTCCTACTATTAGTTCACACTCTCCTTATATTTATTTATATATATACTAGATTGCTCTGCCCCCTGCAAGCTACGCTCGCCAACCCCCGTTCAGACACCGCAGAATCTAAAATCACGCTAATTTGATCGTTTGTTAAAAGATTAGAAAAGATTGAATTAAAATAAAAAAACCTATAGCGATCTCCCAGTAAACGGGTTTCCATTCAATTCCCTTTGTTTGCGAAAATTTAAGGCCAAATCAGTTGCTGTTAAGACATTCAATGGTTGTTTTCGTGTTTTATTAAAGAAGATCAGTTAAACATTCGAAAAGAAGCTAAACTAAAACTAATTAAGTAAACATAGTCTTTGCCGACCGGTATTTTTTAACAGCGTTATAAAACGATTGACATAATACAATTTACTACAATAACTACAATTTACTGCTTTAACCCCTTCAAGGGTAGTTCAATTTTGGACCACTTAATTTTAATTCTTAAATGCCAAATTGGCACCAGAATATCGGAATGAAAAATTTCCTATTATTAAGTAAGTGAACAAAAGCATTTTCGTATTTCGAAATTTCTTTATAAATTCTGGTGCCATTCACTGATTTCAACATTTTACGAATAGAAGTACCTTCCCCCTGAAAGGGTTAAACGCATATTAATGTATTTATTATTTTAATGTTTCCTTTCTATTTTAATATTCATGTGTATGTACAATTTTATAGGCATAATTTTCAATATTTTCCTACTTTTAACTCGTACTCATTTAATAGTAATTTAAAAGTTTTTTTCCGGTTTTTAATAGGCATGTGTAAGTAAATTTGTAATCGTTAGAAATATTATTCTTTGCACTGTTTTTAGAATTGAAAACAATCTATATTATAATAGCTTAAATAATGCGACTATCATCAACGGTTCCTTCGCTTTTCATAAGAAAGGTTTCCATTTTGATTAAAGAATCAAAGTTATTTTTTCGAAAAAAACTACATAAAAGTTGCCATGATCGCAAAGAATTCTTGGTACTTTTATGTTAGCCGGGCTCAAATCTCGCCAATAACTTTTTTTGGTATTTTTCCGTTATACGGACACCATGCCAAAATATATGCTAATGCGCCAATTATTTCAACCCTGATCGCGAAAAGGATTTTTATAGTAAAACATGCGAAACATTGTGATTTGCTATTATTTGCTATACTTTATTGTATAACAGTTATTTGTTCATTTATTTTAAGTATATATTTGTGATTTAGTAAAATAGTTCATAAAAGTCTGTAGTTTCCAAATGTTATATTTTTAAAAGATTCACTTTACTATCGACATTGTTTTTTATTTTATTTTTCAAATGTTTCAATTCACATTATTTTAATTTTGCGCCAACTATTACGCTTGGCGACAATGGTGTCCTTAAACGGAAAAGTACCCCCTTTTTTAACTCGTAAGTTAGCATTTTTGTATTTTTTGAAAGGTAAATTAAAACGGTACTACTTAGTTATCCCATTCACCAAAAATAAATCGTCAGACAATAAGATTAAACGATAATAATGGTTGATCGAAAATGTAACATTCACTTGACTGTAAGGAAGTTACACGTGTATACGCCATCAAGTGATTTTTATTTCGACGCTTTGATTGTATTTGAATTTTTATACTAATTTATTCGTTTTTTCGTTATTTAAAAAAAAAAATTACGTCAACTTGTAGAATTTGGCGATTTATATAATTTGGCGTTATTGGTCATATGCTTTGAATTTGAAATTAAATGTTATGATTTGTTGCTTAATATTTAACACAGATGTCATATAAGCACCGGGTTTGGCGTGATTTTTTCTTTACGACAATTTGGTGAAAACCTCGTTTTCGAATACCAGTTATGTATGTATTTTTAAATTATTTTTCTATTAATTTTAAAATGAAATAACAATAAATAAAAAAAAATATTATTAACTATAGAAGAAAGCAATTTATAATATTTTTTTTCTTAAATAAAAAGAAAATAAATGTAAATAAACATTTATTGATGAATAAGCAACAATACCCGGGTTACCATGTCAGTCAAAATAACGCCATTGTGGCGCCAATTAGGTACGCCGTTGCGTATATGACATCTGAGCCAAATATTTTTCTTTTCGTTTCGTTTAAAAAAAAGAAAGAAGTGAAAGCCATTAATTTTAAATGTTTTTTTTTAATGAAAATTTTGTGTTAAATAAAATGATAACGAAATAAAAAAAATGTTCGAAATAAAATCATTTTTCATAGGAGGCCAAACTTGGTCGCCAAATTAGTTTTAAATTATAACCTTTTTTGAAATGCGAAAAAAAATATCTGTTATGATTGAAATTTGAGTTGCCATCATTAGAAAAATGTATATAAAATTAGAAAAAAAATAATATTTCGAAAACTAATTCGAATTTAAGTATTCTAATACCAGTTTTGAAATCTGCGGATCAATATTGAGTTTTGGTGTTAATTTCATCGCAAAGTATTCCATATTTTAGGAGAAATCACCGTGAAACATAATCAGTTGTTTAATCAGTCGATTCATACTTCCGTTTCATAAATTCGTTTCATTAGGATTTTATATATATAGGGTAGATTTATTTATTTATATATTTATATATCATGTTCAAATTTTCAATCGTTAATAAAATACTCATTATTCATCCTATCAAGTTGAAATAATTTTTTTTAACTTTACTGGATGACAATTGATGTTAATACAGTTTTTTCAAATATTAATTAATTAATTAAACTTTAATTAATTAATTTTAGTTTTGCATGGGAAACAAAATACCGGCCATTGGTTATTGAAGATCAATGAAAGTATTTTCAATAAGGGGTTACCATAAAGGGGACCCTGTTCTGTCGCCAACGTCAAAAGTGACTCCAACTTGGCGATATCTCTAATATTTTGCCAAATTCCCATAGAGTTCCATTGTAAACCTACTTGCTTACAGAAAATCAACAAAGTGAGATATTTTAAACTAATATTAGCTTAAGGGATTATATTAAATTTTTCTTTGATGACCTATGTAGGAATTGACTTTAAAACCAAAATTTTTCTATTACTTGTGAATATAAAATTGAACTAGTTGTATCAGAAAAGATGCAATATTATAAAGTGACTATTTTGATTATTCTTAAATAATAATAATAATAGTAATGCTTATACGGTTTCCCATTTTTATTTTATAACTTTTAAGATATCCTGAATTTTTTTTTAAATGATATGAAGTTCGGATAATCCTCAGAATCATGGCGCCACTATTACAGATTAGAAATATTTGCCTAAGATTTTTTTATGTTTAACAAACTTTCTGGAAGCAATCGCAGGCTTTGTAATGTAAAATGATGTTAAAGTTGTTTATTTACAAAGTAAAAAAGTAAATGCCATTTTTTTTACATAGATTTAAAAAAAAAAAAAAAACATCAAAATTTAATTTAAAAATATTTGATATAGAATATAAATACAAATAACAATTTAATTATCAATTATTTACCTTAAACAACAGCACCTAACTAAATGAAAAAAGTGGCTACAAATTTAATACACATAAAAGAATTTTTCTTTTAATCATAAAATCTACTGTTATCGAGTGGATTTAACTCCCTTCTCAAGTTACGCAATCTTTATGAGAAAACATAGTTCTGATCTCTGTTTAACATACACAAAATTTTAATAATGCCTTAAGGATTGAAAAAATGTTATGAAGTACGTCATAAAAAACTAAAATCTAAAATGAAACATTTAAACTTTTCTCATAAATTCAAATGAAGATAGCTGAAGGCGCAAATGAGAAAAATACTGTGCGGTCTTCTTTTCTATCTTTAAAATTTATTTTATTTAGTTTACTTTTGAGAAACTCGTTTAAGGTTTAGTTTAATTTATTTTTTGCTATTAAACTTTCTTATTTTAAACATTAAATTATTTAAAAAAATATATTAACAATAAAGTTTTATTTTATCGTGCTGGGATTACATAACATATATACATATAACCGATGTACAGTCGTGTAAAAAAAAGTAAACACCCCCTACTAACTCTTCAACAAATTATCGAAGACAAAAGTTACTAGTACCAAACGATTGGAAATAAAGTCGTATGAAAATAGCAGTTTAAATGACGTATATAAAATTTGCTTCGGGGGCCATCTACATATTAAAACAAATCCAAACTTCATTTTCTTTCAAAGGCAATACCCAGTTTTAAGGAGATATTTCAAATCTTTGGTTCAAACTATGCCTAGACACCAAATTGCAAATCATTTGAATGATAAGTTTTTGAATTATAAACATTCAAAATTGAGTGCTTCTAATGTTAAATTACAATTTCATATTTTTATTTATAACTTCTGAAATTATGATCCTAATGTTCTAATTTTTTGTGTCGCAATAATACTAATATACCCAAACATAAATACGTCGAATTTTCAATTTTTATAATCTTATGATATGAATTTAGAATTATGAAATTAATATTGAAAAAAAATTATGAATTGCAACCTACAATTTTTTTGATGGATTCAGATTTATGAAGTCCTGCTTTATGGAAATCCAAAATTTCACATTTTTCTTCCAAGTAGTTTTCAAATTATGCTTAAAAAACGGCAAAATGATGGTTTAAGGGACCGTCTATGATAGAAGTGATTAAATATTTTGAAATTTCTTATGCTACCCTGTAATCTAGCAGGCTTCATTTATTTCTTAAGGTGCCTTGATCAAGATCCTCTCTCGGTTAACAATCGAGTACCGAACTTCAATTTTGATACAGCCCTAAAAATACGCTGATTTTAAAATAATTAATTTCTCGGAAACTTATGGTACGAATCGCAATAAAATTTGTTTTTAGACTAATTGAAAAGTGTAGAGTTCATTTATGCTGTCAGAATTGCGTATTGCTATTGAAAAGAACGAAGTTATGGTTCGTTTTATATGTAGATAGCCCTCTAAGCAAATCTCATATACATCATTTAAAAATAGACTTTATTTCCAATCGATCGGTACCAATAACTTTCTTCTAAAATAATTTGTTGAGGAGTTAGTAGGGGGTGTTTACTTTTTTTTTCACGACTGTACCTACAAATGCATATCATAAAACACATAGGTGTGATATCATCTAAATGCTTTTCTTAAATACAGCACTAAAACTTACACATTAACGCTTACTTATATCAAACGAAATGTTATTTCTAGGGAAGTTTACAGAATAGTGCAAGAAATTTTTGATTTTATGATTTTAACAAAAACAATTTGCTCGCCCATTTTTACAATTACAATTAGGGCAATTACATAAAATCAACATTAATTAACTAATAGTTCCATTTTCGAATTAAGGATATTCTATTTGGTTATATTTTTATCACGATATTTTGAAATTATTCTATGACGATAATGTTTTGTTAAAATACAGCTGGGGTAATAAAAACACTATAATATTTAATTTAAAGTACAATTAAAATTTTAAAGTTTTCTTCAGATTACAAATATTTTCACATATTTCATGATATAAATTTTTAATTCATTTATGCTATGGTGGATATTTTTAATACTAATTGTTTTAAAAATCAAAACAAAACAGGTTAAAAAATATTGGGTATAAAAAATTAAAGTAAGTCTTATTTTTTTAACATAGTTTTTACTTACCCATCATACGTAGTATAGGGTAAGTTTTGTAATCGTTTTAAAAATCGAAAAAATAATGACGGATTTGCACGTTTTAAACACTGGAGATTCCGAAAAACATATTTTTAGAAAAAAAAATTGCCGTCCATCTGGGTGTGTGTGTGTCTGTAAACACTCTATCTCCCGAAAAAACTGAAATAGAGACTTGAAATTTGGCGTGTACTTAGGAAGTAATAATGGGAAGAAGCCTATTGAATATCGGCAACCTCGATTTTCGGGAACAATTTTTTTTCGGACTCTCGAAATAATCGTTCTGATAAAAGGTATACAAAAATTTTCGAAATTGTTTATTTGAAGTAGTGAATATAAAAGACAATAAAAAAATATAAATTTTGCATAAGAATGAAATCGATCGTATAATTAATTGTCTAGATATTTATAATCATGTTTTTTACACTCTTCAATTTTTCATGAGCCTGTATTTCATTCAAATTTCAATTCAAAGTTAAATTTTAATTGGAAATGAGACCCTTAATCCGACGCAGGAAACTGTTAGTTAATATGATTATAATTTTATGAGTTATAAGGATGTTTCTTTTCCGCAATTCGGTACTACTCGATTATCTCGTCGACCAAAAAACTATATCCAAACTATAATATTAAATGCCACTAATGGCCTATCGTAAATGTCAAGCATTTAATGCATTACCTTACCTATAAGAGGGGTTACCGTAGGGGGAACCTGTTAGGTCACCAAATGCTGCAAAGTTTATCGCCAACTTGGCGATATATCGCCAAATTTGGCGACCAAAATGAGTCGTCAAAAGTGACGCCAAATTGGCGGTATCTCTAATATTTCGCCAAATTCCCATAGACTTCCATTGTAAACCAATAGTGTTTATTTGCTTACAGAAAATCAACTAACAGATATTTTAGTGCTACAAAAAGTAATGTTAATTTAAGGGATTATATCAATTTTGTTTAAGGGAGTCAAAGTAAATTAAATTATGTGTAAAGTAACATGATGCAATGCTTAGCATGTATCTCATGTTTTATTTTCATATTTCATATTAGGTATCTCCATGATGGGTATGTATTACGTTGGCCCCCAACGACTAGTTTCTGTTCGTTTTACATTTTCTTACTGCTGCACCTCACTGTAAAAATAAAAACGGACTAAAAAACGGAAATACTACTGGCAATCTAGACGCCAGTACTATTTCCGTTTTTTACGGGAATTTTAACCCATAAATTACAGAAAATTTTCCGTTTTTCTGATTAAAAACGGAAATTTTTCTGTAATTTATAGATAAAAATTTCCATAAAAAACGGAAATAGCACTGGCGTCTAGATTGCCAGTAGTATTTCCGTTTTTTAATCCTTTTTTTTTTTTTTTTTTTTTTTTTTTTTTTTTTTTTACAGTGCTAAGTCACTAGTTACTAAGTCAGATAAAATACTAGATTTGTGCATAATGCTTGAACACTCAAACTGAAGAAAATATTTATTCTAACATTTATACAGATCCTTTCAAACAAAACTTTACAAATAAAAATAAATTCTTCCCTTCGGCATTTGTCTTTCAATTACAATGCAATTTCGTAGCCTTTCTTACAGTGTTTATGAAACAAGGAATTCCAGAAAAGACTTAAACTAGAAAACAGGAATTCTGCTTTTTCAGAAATTAGTGTCGCCTCCGATGAAGAAAAAAAATATGTAGGGGAGATGGGGGCACATGTGAACAGGGGGCAGATGTGAACATCACAATTTTTCGATAGTTATTATAACTTTTTTTATTTGAAAAAAAATTATAAAGATGAGAGCACCTGTAGACATATGGTAAAAAAATTTTTGAAGCTTTTTGACATTTTGCTTGTCCTTTAGATCTCAAAATTAAACTCTTTGTCCCATGTTGATAAGCGAATTTTGTTTGTCCTCTGTAGCCAAAACACTGTTTTTAGATCTCAAAAGTAAAATCTTTGTTCCACGTTGATAAGCGTATAACTCTATTTATTTATTAATTTATCTGAATTTGAGTGCTTTAACATAAGCTATGAATACTAATAAATATTTTTGATAAAGTTCTGTTTCTTCTAAAATTGAGAAATATCAATGATTTATCAATTTAATAGAAGGAGCAATGTGGGGCACTTGTGAAGAGACAAGCTGGGGCAGATATGAACAGTACATAAGTGCCCCAGTAATCATTCTGTGATTCTGTTCCTTTCAGTTAACTTAATGATAAATAATGTCAGTTCCATTATCTATAATTTTCCTGAAATAGAAGATATTCTTCTCACACAAAGTTGATTTTGCATTGAAACTTCATCAAACTCATCTTTCAGAAAATACCTAAAGAGCAACAAGCTCGTTTACATTCAATTGTACTTTAAATAAATTTGATGTTTTCTAAAATGCAATAAGTGTTAAATATTATTTTACTAAACAGTATACAACAATATTTTTCATACATTGCTAATACAAATGTATTACGTTGAACAACTTTGCAAATTTTTCTATTACATTTGTTCTAAACTTGCAATGGTAGCTTACTTTCATATCTAAAACAGTTATGTATAGGATGCTTTGAATGGAGATAAATATGAGTAATATTTTAAGAAAGTAAAATTTTTAAACTGTTAACTACCGTAAAATCCCTATTGTAACCCCCTCCCTCTTTCAAAAGCAAAAGAAGTTAGGGTAGGTGGGTTATAGTAGAGATTTTTCTTAAATCATTAAAAAAACCTTCTTTATCTATAATTTACAAGTAAATAAGGCAAATACAACAGTGGGAATCTTTCGTATTTCAGCAGATTTGAGATAAATAGTATGTAAACGCCCTCTCCTTAAAATTTTCCCTAAACAAACACCCTAAGCAAAATTTAAAAGTCTTAATTTCTTTTTCAAAATTGCTTCTTTATTTTTTTATGTTATTTCAACATAACTTAATGAATCATCTAAGCCTCCACTCCCAAAATCTACTTATTTTCATTTTATAATCTTTTGCTTAGACATATCACCCAGAAACTAGAGAAATATATATATTTCTTTATGGTGAATTTCATAGGTAATTAACTAATTTTTACGATGACAAATGAATAACAGAATAAAAAGCATGTCAAAGGATATTTTTTCCTTGTGTTCACATGTGCCCCAGGTGTGTTCACAACTACCCCACTGATGGGGCACATGTGAACAATTTTTTGAATTTAGAAAACTATTAAAAAGTGTAAGGAAAACTATACAGGTGATTTAAAACAAATTAACATGTATAAAAGAAAGTTCTATTTACTATATGGAGTAGGTTTTGTTTATAGAAATTAATCCAGTTATGAGAAAAAGATATATTTATGCGAACTGTTCACATGTGCCCCCATCTCCCCTATATATATATATATATATATATATATATATAAAGTACAAAACATATTTAAGTTTTTAGACTTAAAACACACGGTTTTACTTTATACAAAGTGACATCATCCGCACCCGCTGAAGAATTCCTCATTTGCGATCCTGTATTAAACAACATCTACAGTAAAGTACGCATATGACGTCACTATCGCTGAATGTCAAGAAACTGGACAAAAATATCGGATATCTAATGGTTCATATCCCTTCATTTGTTTGTAACATTAATATAGATAGTTAAAATTAAATTTAGTTTATAATAGCTCCATGGTTTATCAGAAATCATTCATTTATATTTTTTCAAAATAGCACGCACTTTAAGTACATTTTTTTCAGTTTTTATGGGAAAATGGCAACAGAAAGCTATAATTGCAATTTTCCAACTATTCTTCGTTTACTTTCTACAGAGATGGGGTACTTGAGTTGCCAAAATTAAACAAATGTCACTCAAATCTACAAAAAAATTAATATCTCAAAAATAAATGGAGATACAGTTTTCAAACAAATTGCTTTTAAAAGTACTTTTTTTTCCAATATGACTCTATAAAATTTGAAAACGTGCGATGCTTAGAAGTTAAAAAAAAATTACATTAAAATATTTAAGAGTGCTGCTTTGTTTCATGGCTGGCTTCTCTAAGGTAACGTTATTTTTTGGAGACATCACAAAATAAGCTGGGAGAACGAAATAGCATACCGGGGACCGGGGGCTAATAAAATAAACAGGTAAAAACAATACTACTGATAATAAGATTTTCGGTGTAAAATGTAAACTCTTTTAATGATGTCAAATGGAGAAAAGTCATTACACAAGAAAGCTTGTGTGTATCTTTAGTTCTGTAATGCATTCATTTGAACTCATTTGAACGTCCCAATGGAAATTTTAAAACTTTATTTGGACACTGCAACTGTAATTAAGGTCAAAACTTTAAAGTTATTTTACAAAATATTTAGTCTCTGAAAGGAAATATAAAATGCAAAATTTTATCGCTTAAAAGTTATATCAATTTAGCTTTTGGTCTTGACTTTCTTCTTTAGTAAATAAATACTGTTAGAACATTTTGCAATGTATAAATAAAATTAATGATGTTTGACTTTAGATCTTCATGAAAGACGAAGAAGTGTGTTGAACCTGTCAATTTATGTATTTTTAATGTAATGTTAATGCATTTAATGAATTATATCATTTAGGAATGCGTGTTTTATTACATTTTAGTTATTTTAAATATATTATTACATTTAGTTATTTTAATTACACACTGCACGTAGCCACTCCATGCCTATACAATTTAAATCAGCGAAATTAAAAATTACTTTAAAATATGCTATCATATTCGAATACATGGTTACCATAAATGACTGACGGATGTTTAAGAATTTATATTTTCAAAACTATTGCGCGTAATATAATAAGCGATATAGACCCTTAGTCATTTGACTTTCAATTACCATGCTCATTTTGTAGTCTTTCTTAGAGTGTTTATGGAACAAAGAATTCCAGAAAAGACTTAAATAAAATAAACAAGTGCAGACCAATCCTAGAAAAAATAAGACTTCCAGTGTAAAATTTAAATTATTTTAATGATGTTAAATGGAGAAAAGCCATCACAGAAAAAAAGTGTCTGTATCTTTAGTACTGTAATGAAATTATTCAAACTCATTTGAACGTCCCCATGGAAATTTTAAAACTACATTTGAACACTGTGACTGTAATTAAGATCAAAACATTGAAGATATTTTGCAAAATATTTAGTCTCTCTAAGGAAAATATAAAATGCAAAATCTCTTTCCTTAAGAGCTCTATCTGTTTAGATTTTGCCTTGCGTTTCTGTTTTAGAAAATAAATAGAATTAGAACTTTTTGATGTATATCATAGACCGGGAGGCTAATATCCGAACCCTCAAGCTTAGACGCACCTTGGCGAAAGACGGAGTGTGCCAAATGATTTTGGGAGAAAAGCACTTTGCGCGCGTGCGCTCGTTCACATCGACATTACGGACAATGCATTTCAATTCATGTTAATTCAAAGGTTATTCTGTTTTCAAGAACTCTTTTACATCACTTATACAGGGATTTAGCGTTTAAAAAATTATTACTCTTATAAGAATGATGGCAACCTCTCAGATTTATGGAAATTTATAATTTGTTCGCCTCTAATAAATGTTTTAAAATGATTTATACCATTGACACACATGTAAAATGGAAATGGATATTTTAAAAACAAGTACAAATTGGTAAATCTTAATCTATTTATTTAAAAATATTAGTGATCGATGAATACTGCTACTCATTGAAAAAAGTAATCTATATATCTATCTTCGGTACTAACAATGTACTGTGTTAATAAAAAATAAATTTATGAAAATATTTTTAATGAATGACGAACTTTGAAAATACGTAACCATTTCTTTTTAAAATAGAAAATGGGGTCAACAAAAATCCGTTTGATTTAATTATTTCTTTATATCTGGATTCACCTTAAATCAGTCTGACTGTTAAACTGAAAAATTGAAAACATTAAATCAATATTTAACTTTAATTAAAATCACCCCCCCAACCCTCTCCTAAAAATTAAATTAAAAATAAATAAATTGCTCTGAAAATCTAACGTCTAAAATTGCGCTTGCACTACTTCCATATTAGGATGGTAAACCATTCAGCATCAAATCAAACTGCTATTAGGTGTTTCTTAAAGATAACGAACTGTAATTTATGGTAGAATTTCTAAACCTAAGCTTGTATTTTAAATGTATTGACTTGAACTGAAAAATAAGGAGGAAAAAAATATGTTACTACAAAAATAAAAAACAACACTTAAACTTCAGCTTTTTGTTTTCATAGTATAACAACAACAACAACAAAAAAAAGAAACAAATGCTTATATGAAGTAACTGGGTGTAGAATAGTTTTTTAAGAATAAAATTAAATATTGATAATAGTTGAACAATTAAAATACTCAAAAATACTCAGAATGTCAGAGACCTATTCGTAATTTCATGATATTGGATACAATAATTTTATGTATTTCATTAATGTGATCCTGAATAAAATATCACTGTGAAATTGAAAAGAAAATAACCCAATTACACTCATTTTCACAAAAGTTCATCATTATTTTAAATAATATCAAAGTTATGATAGCCAAGAATTTCACCAGATTTACATATGTAAATTAGGAGTGTGAAATATTCATTTGCACACTACGTTTGGAAAACGTTTTATAGGGAATCTAAAAAGTCATCCACACTTGAAAGGGGGGGGGGGGGTGACAGCAGAAATATCAATTTTAATATTTGAATTTTTCAAAAATTTGAAGATTGTACTTTCTGTAAAACAGCACTTGATGACTAAATGAAGAGGAATAACATTTATAGCACAAAAAGTGTTCTTATTTTATACCATTATGTGTAGAATTTTTAAACACTAAATTACATGATGATATATTTATTAATCTCTTAATTGCTGTTTTTGAACTATGTTAATGAAGAGCCATTAACATAACTTACTAAATCACAACTCTTACATTATTACAAACGTTCATTCAGTCACAATGCAAAATAATTTCAATGTTTTATTATTAGTTATTTTCTATTATATTGGAGACACATAAAACATTCATCAATATAAGACACATTTATAAATTTCAAAATATCGTTTCAAAAATTGCAATCTATTAATTTTGTCAATAATTCATGATTTGTAGTATTATAAGGGGTTCAAAATAAAGTCTCTTTTGAAGTATTAATTTCATATTAAAGACAAGCTCTAAAAACGAAACTTTCGATAGTAAAAAGCATTTTAAATAATTAGAATTATTTTTTAAATTTATATTTTATGAAGTTTATTATTTATTATATATGCATTGAAATTACTTCAAAATTATCACAAAAAGCCGAGCAAATTAATGAATTACATGTTAATAAAAATACATTTCCAGTGGAATTTTTAAATTCTTTCTTGCTCACAAAAAGTTTGACTACAGCGGGAAAAAAACCATAACAAATTCATAACAAACATTTTATGATTCACCGTTTTTTAAATCATGCAATATTAAACTATTTTTTAGTGATTAATAATCAAAACTTTGACCTGACATGAGGAAACTGGATAGATAAAAGAATGTGAATAATATTAAAGTATTATAAGCTGCAGAAGTATCCTAATTAAATAAGACCCACACAGTTATTTGTTTAATTGGTGCAAAATGATTTTACTTTCACGAGATTAAAGTCTTAGTTGTCAATATGAAGATTCTAATGATGTCTTATCTTAAAACTGCATTATGCATATTTAAAAAGTATAACACGCCGAACTGAAAATAATGCAGCTGGGCACGCGCGGAAAACGCTCTTCTTCCAAAATCATTTAGCACCCTCCGTCTTTCGCCATGGTGCGTCTGAGCTTGAGGGTTCGGATATTAGCGACTGGGAGACGCAGCACCGGCAGTCACGTCATCGAGATCACGACTGAAATTCCAGAACTAGTTAAAACTTGATTCGCATTATAAACGCAATCGGTCTGCGAAGTCATTTGTTGGTGGAAAACATATGAAAACCCGATTTTAGTCGTTAACTCGTAGGATTATCATTGCGTTTTAATGCTCCCAGTCCTCTATGTTTTCATACCTTTGGGTGCAGGAAAACAAAATAATAAACCTTCGAGTGAACCGTAAATTGGGTTTTCAGGTGTTTTCTACGAAGATAGGAGTTGGCAGACCGATTGCGATTTAATATGCGAATCGAGTTTCAACTATTTCTGGAATTTCAGCGGTGAACTCGATGAGGTGGTTGTCGGTGCTGCCACTTCCCAGTCTATAAATAAAATTAAAATGTTTTATTTAATATTAAGCTGATAACTGGACATTAAGCAATTTTCCTTTTCACTATAATTAATAACGAATTTATCTTAATCTAGGTATAATAAAATGCAACTGCGAACGAAAATAAACAATAACCTTTCTCGTGATACACATGATTCCTAAAGATGTTCTTATCGTTTCTTTGTAAAACATGTTTGTTAAAAATGAAAACATTTATTTGAGAATAGCTTGCATCCGAAAAACCTTATGCTTCGTGTTGAGAAAAAATATTAAGACATTACAAAAACTACTCGAAAATATTTCCGAAAGATAGTGGTAGAAAAAGAAAATTTTCTCTATATCTCGAACAGAAATTAATTAAAGTTAAAGAATATTTTTCAAAATCGTACGCAACTCGTAAAAAGTTTTAGTATATTTTCGTTAGTGGTTACGTTATATATTACTAGATTAATATTTTCCATGATTGTCCATACTCACTTTCCAGAAAAAGAAAGAAAAAAAAAACTCCCTGGAAAATCCCTTGATGTATTTTCCGGGCTGAATCAATTTCCCATGTAAAAAATTAACTACATTTTTTTAATACTAGTAACATAACCTTACTTTCACTCTCCAACTCAAATAAATAAATAAAAATTATATGAAGTGAAAATCAAGTAATGTCAAAAACAAAGTTTATACATCACATTTTATATAAATAATATTGACAAAATTTTAAAGGGAAATCATTAACAAGTGCAACAGAGATGAAAGCTGAGATGAAGTTCTGGGACCTCGTGATATTAGAAGTTGTATCTAGTGTCTGAATGGATACCCCTAGACATCTCGTGGTATTAGAAGCTGTGTCAAATGTCTGAATGGATGTCCCCTGACATCTCGCGATATTAGAAGGTGTGTAGAGTGTCTGAATAGATTAGTGTCTGAATGGATATCCCCAGACATCTGGCGATATTAGAAGGTTTGTCTACTATCTGAATGGATGTCCTCTCACATCTCGCGATATTAGAAGATGTGTTTAGTGTCTGAATAGATGTCTCCAGACATCTCACGATATTAGAAGGCGTGTCTAGTGACTGAATGGATGTATCTAGATATATCGTGATATTAGAATGTATGTCTTGTATCTGAAGGGATCTCCCGACATATCAGAGCGAGCGCAAAATTAATATCAAATATATTTGGAGTGGCTTGTTTCAGATTCTACAGCTCATATGTCTTAGTTTCATTTCACTTTGACATCACAAAGCACAAGAATAGCAACGATTGCAATCATATCCCAGAGTAGCCGATTGTTTTGTCAGGTTTTGCCACTCTTATTTAATTTTTCGAATTATCACTTAGATCACCCTCATTTTTACGTACAAATTTTATTCCCTAATTTTTTTCATGAATATCGAAATCTCCTGATGTGTATGAATCCTGATTAACAAATATTTTTCTTTTTTCGTTAATCTCAAATTACTAATTTTATGAATTGACAGTTTTGACTTTAGCATATTTATGCATTCTCGAAACGTTTAAATGCAAAAAAATATATACTGATAGTTTCATATTTAATGACAGGTTTACACACAACACTGGCGGATTAATAATTTCTTCAACGGGTAAACAAATTTAATTAATGTAGAAAAGTAAAATAAGAATATTCCATCAAAACAATTTATTATACTTTTTTGGTAATACTACAATGTCATACAGGGTGAATAAAGGATTGTCGCAAATGGCACGGGATGCATTAAAAGTAAAATTAATATTTATATTATAATTTAATAAATGTTGGTTTTTACTTCAGAAAATTATTAGTTACGACTGTATTATTTAAGGCAAAATAGTTTATCATAATGCTGTATTTTATATTGTTTTCTTTATCATTAGCCCTTTATAATTAAAATATAATTTAGAAAAAACATTATTTTCATTCAATAAAACCAGTCTGTCACATTTATAGATGTATTAATTAGATGTTTCTTAACATTTAATTATACGTAAATGATCATTTTTTTTATTCAACATTAATTAGTTACATTTTCTTTCTTTCCTGTTCGAATCATTAATACTTTTCCACAGCTAAGCTGAAATCATGATGTTCATTGTATTTTCATTTGATAATACAATTTTTTTAGACATTACTGTAAGTTACTACAGTATATTGTAGATTTTAAAAGCTATGTCTACATAGGCATTGGTTTTGAATAATGTATACATATATTTCTATGTTTTCTTCAATACAATATAACAATTATTTAAAATAAAAAAAATATTTTACAATCAAAATTTAATTCATAAAATCTTTTAATCCAGATTAAATAAAATACAAAATTTCTATCAAGCAAATGGAATTCCATTGGCATTCCAGTAGAATGGCATTTCCATTCATTGTGTAATGCTTTGAATTTATTATTTATTCTAACATGCATAAGAAGTGCAAAAATTATATTTTTCAGAAAATAATTAATTGATTTATATAATTAAGATCAAGAATCATGGAGAATTTTTGCAAAGCCTAAAAGAAGCTTAGCGGAAATTTATTAACTTCAGCTAACTTTAGTTTAACAAATATTGATGAAAGAACGGCGAAGTCATTAAGAAGTTTTATGTAAGAGAAAAATGCAGTTGCCAGAAATTGCAATTTGTGATACTGTTAATTTTCTTAGTTCTGTCAAAGGAGCTAGTCGTATATAGAAGATACATTTTATGAAAAAAATAAGCTACTTTATTATTTTTCAGATTTAAATAGCAAATGTCAAATATTATCCCAATGCTAAATTTTATATTTATATTATTATGTGAAATTTTATACTTATAAAAAACTTATAAATATTAAAATATTTTATACATTCATATATATATTTTCCTTGATTTCTTTCATTTATATTGGTGGTAGAAATATGCCTTTTAGTGTTTTAATTGTCGGGCGAAACGTAAATTATGTAAAAAAAAAATACAGAAATTATTGTTATCGAAGTATTTAAATAAATATACAAGTAATATTTTTATTTTAAATATACACCAATGATTCTGAACTATAATCGTAGAAAAATAGAATCGTGTAAAAAACTTATTAATATTATACATATATACTAGGGCGCTTAGCCTTCTGGAAGGGATTGTCCTCCAACCTCCAGCAACCTCCGCCAATCTCCGTTCAGGCTTCGCAGCATATCAAAACATGCTAATGAGCATTGTTAAAAAAACACTACTAGGTTACGGAAGATTCAATGATGTTATCAGTATAACAGCGGCTATCTTCTGTAATCGCTTTGCCATGATTTTCAGTTTGAATGGGCACTTTTGGTTACCGTGGCCTCATCCATTACTGTCGTAATAAATGACGGTCTGTTTTTTGGATTGATAAAAGTTCCATTACACGTAAAAATTCAAGCGACAAAAATGGCCTGCGACTCGTCAGTTTTCCCGCAACTACTGTACAACTTTTTTCGTTATGCGAGCATTCCATTGGCTGTTGGGGAAAAGGCTTATCCATCGTCAGTTTTTCAAGCATTTGATTGGCTGTTACTGTCGACTCACTTCGTTTCGGCCGTCAAAATCTCTCCGATGTAAAATATTTGCTTGCTCTCCCAGAAACTCTTTTGAACCATAGGATAACATTGAGTCTCTCGGAATTAGAGGCAACTTCGACGCCTCGTGTTAACACTGACGATGGAAATGCCTTTTTTCTACAATTGCCAATGAAATGCTTGGAAAACGAATAAAGTGGTACAGTAGTTGAGGAAAAAATGACGAGTTGCTGGCAATTTTTGTCGCTTGGAATTTTTACGTGTAATAGCACTTTTAAAGATAAATTACACATTTAAAAATCAGCTTGTATAAAATGGTTAGCTTAAAAATGACGCTATCTTCCTGACTTTTATAACGACGCTATGGACAATATTTTTCCTTTAGGTGTGAAATTAAAAACTCCGTCTGCTTGGGAATAGCTTTCAGATTCACGTATTGAAAAGCATTGTGTTTAGAAATTTTAGGTTTATATTTTATTTTTTAATCGAGTTTTAGGTATTTCAGAACAGGTATAGAGTATTCATGAACTGTTTTCTTAATTTTAAAACACCATCATACATATTTTCATTTTACAATGTATATTGCTTATATTAATTAATAAGAATATCAGAATTTTCTTATATGTTTTTATTGAATAGTAATTCGTACGAAATAAATTGAAAGTATATTGCGCATTCATTTACTAGTGTTTATGCTGCATCAAGTGATGTAATATATAAATAAATTTTCTTGCCGGACTTCTTTTATACCATGTGACTTCATATTAAGTCTTCGGTTGATTAACGTTTTAAATGTATCGTTTTAATATATGATGTAATTTTCCCTATTAAATGCATTTCTCATGTAATAATTTAATTTATTTATTTTAATTTTTTTTTCTCTTTTAAGATTCACGGTTACATATATCATTTAACTTAAAAGTATTTGCAAATATTATTTGAGCATTTTAAATATGACATTATGTTCACCATTAAAAGTTTTTCATGTATAATAATTTAAGTATTTTAGGCACTTTAATTATTATGATATTTAACGTTTGGGCCTTTTACGTATAACGTAATTATCATCATTAAATAAGTTTCGCCTTTGATAATTTTTTTTAAGTTTTCGTACATTTTTTAATATTTACGTGTAAAGATTTTGACGTAACTTTAATTATTTTCTGCTTTTAACACGTGAGCATTTAATTAAAATTTTCTTTTTGTTTTTAAGATTATTGATGTCCTTTTATCTTTAAAATTGAAAAGAAAAACTTTTTTTTATGTCTATGGAATTTAAAAGTGACATACGAATTTTGTTTTTGAAATGTAAAAAAATGTTTATATTATTTTCTGAAGAACCTAATTTAATTTCAATATGTTCTTCGCTAGCGATCAAATTGAACATTATTTCAATTTCAATTCTAAAATAACGAAAATGAAATTTAATAATCCCTCTGTAATTCCCTTTTCATTCTTTTTTCAACAAAAATTGATTAATATACTTGATCATAACATAAATATCATAAAACTAATTCAAATTTTAAAGTTCTAATACCATTTTGAAACCTGTGGATAAATACGGATAATTAGAGTTAATTTCCCCGTCAAACGTTCCATACTTTAGGAGAAATAGCTATGAAACATAATCAGTCGTTTTATAAAATCGTTTCATAAATTCGTTTCAGTAGGATTTTATATTTGTACGGTAGATATACTACGTACTTCAACTTTTAACGGGAATATAAATTTTACGATGTTTAAACAAGGTGATTCAATACCGCATGTACACTCGTTGAGGTCTAGTACGGTTCACTAAAAACATGTTTTATGCAGGAAAGTTAAGTTCGAAAGTACTTATAATAAATACATAGTAACACACTGCAAGACAGGCGCGAGTTTTTCTTCCCATTATCATCAATAATAAAAATATTTTACCGATAGATTTAACAAGGATTCTTTACTTTCCATTGTACACTCATGTTTGTGAAAACTGCAACATCAAGAAAATTGCAACTTCATGAGATAAATATTTAAGACAATGCAAAGTATAGTGTGCTATGCAAATGATTGCAATTTCAGAGTCCCCACGTATACGTGGGCTGAGCAGCGCACTCTGGACTGCTGCGGAAACCATATAAATATAGAGCTGTAGCGGGACGTTAAAATTTGTCTATGGTTATCTCCTAGTGGTAAACATTATGCGAGACGTAACTATGCATCTTCGACGAAATATGAGAACGTTTAAACAAATGACGGAGTTTGAACAGAGGAGAATAATTGGCGTTCGTGAAGAAAGATTTTACTATCGTGCAATAATAGCAGATCGTGTGCATCATAACAGCAGCAGAATGATCAGAATTTGGAACCAGTAGGACGACGAGGATCGGACAACTCTGAAATATCGGAATAGACCCCGAACGCTGACGTCAACGCGCGAGTATAGACACATGGTTCTAATGGCGCTGACGAACCGCAAGCTGCATCTAGACAGTTGAAACCACATTGGTCAACTGCTACATCTTTATCATTGTCTGCTTCATCACTTTGTCAACGTCCGCTGCATCGGGGACTGCATGCAAGAACTCCTTTATAGAGGATCCCCTTCACGCAAAACCATCGACGCCTGCGGATGCAATGTGGTCATGAACATGGAGACTGGCATTCAGATTGGCAACAAGTCGTTTATTCTGATGAATACCGCTTTAATTTGTTGTACCATGGTAGAAGCATTCGTGTTAGATACTATCGCAGTGCACCCTGTCTTCCGGAATGCATTACCGAACGTCTTGTGACGGACCCGGCAGTACCGCCACGTGTCGTCATAGTCATGACACAAGCCTTATAGGATAAAATCCTTTTATTGAAACAAAAATAGGATGAGTGGTCTGATGGAGCCGATTCAGATTTTTCCTAAACGGTCATGCGCACCAGGTAGCCTGAAATGCCGCCCGTGGCAGCCAACATATTTTATTCACAGGTACAGGGCAAACTCACTAAGCTTGACTTAAAAACAGTTCTTACCAAACGGCACTCTCCCTCTGACTTCAAAACTCGCTATGTTGAGTTGTCCCTCCGGTCTAAACCGCCTCCAAGGAACTCACTTCACCCATCCAGACTTCGCCTTTTATACTCTTGCAGACTGAGCCAAATGCCCTAAAAATTTGCATAAGCACTCGCGGACGCAGCTAACTGTAGACACCAGGGACCACAATCATACTTCGGAAAAATAAAATACAGATGTCGCTCTACACGCTACAAATGTTAAAACATTGGCGTCACGTTCTCGTCCAAATAAGGTGCTTCTATAATGGAGTAACGATACCTTACAGTCTTAGTGGACGAATACCCAGAGTTAAGTTTTTGTTTCCGATTGTGCATCATGGACGATAGCAGCTGCTACGAATTGTGGGTAACCTGAACAGCAACAGATACATCAGAGCACTGCTGCAGCACGAAGTCGTCTCTTACCTTCAAGGCATACCTGTAGCTATCTTTCAACAGGATAATGCCCGCCAACATGTTGCAAGGAATGTTCAAGGCTTCTTGTCAGCAGAACACATAGAGCATCTTCCATGGCCTGCGTATTCAACGGGTATGTCGCCTATTGAACATGTGTGGGATTTCATTGATCGTCGTCTCGGTCGTGATCTTTATGTCACAGCTTCTACAGATGAACTTTGGGTACGCATACAAAGAATATGGAATGCTGTTCCCCAGGCAGACATTCAGAATCTGCGACTACATGCCACGTCGTATAGCAGCACTTACTGCAGCTCGTGGCTGCTACACCAAATACTGATTTCAGACACATAATATTGTTTTTTGTTTTTGCTTTGAAATTGTAATCATTTGTTTGTACCAATACAATTCGTTTGTGCGTTAAATTTCATTTAATTATGATGATTCCTTCATGGTGTTGCAATTTTCACAAACGTGTCTTATGTAATAAAAGCCTAAGAATTGCTGCGATTGGCAATGATCTGCATCCAAAAAACCCTCGCCTAGGCAATTCATAACTTGAAATGTAGTTCACGGCATCTAATGACCTTCTTGTATTATCTAGCACATTCCACATAAAAAAAAAAACTAAGTATGTTTAAAATATCAGAAAAATATTTTCATTACAGTTAAGTTTGGAAGAAAAACCAGTGTTCAACTTGCAATGAGAATATAACTGAACAACAGAGAATCGACGAAGCATTCCTACACAAAAAAAAAAAAAAAAATGTTTTCCTGTGTTGTACTTCATTCGAATTTTGTACACTCGTTAACGAAAAACATTATATATCTACCCTAAATATATGAAATCCTAATGAAATGAATTTATGAAGTGATTTTATGAAATGAATTTATGAAGCGGTTTTATGAAACGACTGATTATGTTCCACGGCGATTTCTCCTAAAATATGAAATATTAAGCAGTGAAATTAACACCAAAAATCAGTATTGATCCGCAGATTTCAAAACTGGTACTAGAATTTTAAAACTTAAATTAGTTTCCGAGATATTAATTTTTAATTTGAATGAAATCTACCTAATGATGGCAACAACATTACTCTATTTTTGTAGAAAAATGGAGAAAATGGATAGGATAGGGATTATTAGATTTTTTTTTTAATTTCGCCGTTTTCTATCTTTTATGTATATCAATAGTAAAGGGAATATTGTGATTAAATTATGTTTTTCAAGAAAATTTGAAAAACTAATTCATTAAATAAATAATAATATTACTATTAAATTAATAATAATATTACTATTAAATAAATAATAATTTCCTATTTAGTTTAATTAAATTTTCACCATTTCAGGAGATATTTTTTTTCATATTTTAGAAAGTATGTTATTTCAAATTGTTACCAGCCGTAGAAACAGCACAAGGAATAATATTTCCTTACGATTAAATATTTATTTACACGTGACTATTTAAAACAGAAAAAACTTCAAAATGAAATGCTTACATTATAAAAGCAGGAAAATATTGAAAATTACGTCATAAAAACTTTAAAATAATAAATTCATTAATATGCATTAAAGGCAGTAAAAACGGGAAATTACGTCATATTTAAAATGGCCAAGAAATAATTCTGCCAAACATTTTAAATTTAAAAATATATTTACGAAACTTTTATTTCATATTTTGAGATACATTTTTTAACGTTTGTTGTCAATTCTAAGGCAGCAAAAATAATAAAACTTCCTTTCTAACAACAAAACTATTTTAAGATGAATATTAAAAAAAAACAAAGAAAATTTTAAAATGATAAATTCATTAATATGCTTTAAAAGCACTAAATGGGAGTAATTACGTCGTATTTAAAATGGACAAATTATAATATTTACGAACAGTTAAAAGTATGTCTATGCGATGCTTCAATTCCAAAGATATTGTTTTTTTTTGTGTGTGTGTGTTCCCATAACATCAATACGAATTAAATTTCAATAAAAATAAGAACGAGTTAGTTCACGGAGTCTTCACTCTTTAAAATTAAATAATGTATGTACCCGTGAATCTTAAAAGTGAAAAAAAAAAAACTTGAAATCAAATAAATTATTGCATGAGAAATGCATTTAATAGTGTAAATTACCTCATATTTTAAAATGATACATTTAAAACGGTTTTTATTCCGGAGAATTTTAAGTTGACGTCACATGCTATAAAAATAGTGCGGCTAGCAAATTTATTTGTATATTACATCACTTGAGGCAGCATAAATACAGATAAATGTATGTACAAATAACCTTAAATTAAAATTTGATAAATACATATTAGAAAATTGGGATCTCCCGATTAATTAATATAAACAATATGCAATGTAAAAATAACATAGAAATATGCATGATGGTGTATCAAAATAGAGAAAATAATTCATGAATAAGCTATACCTGTGCCTGAAAATATCCAAAACTCGATCAAAACATATAATATACGCGCAAATACGATGGTTTTCAATACTGTGGTTATTTTACCTCGAACCGAAAGGAAGATTATTCTCCATAGCGTCTTTATAAATGTAAGAAAGATAGCGACATTTTTAACGTACCATTTTATACAAGTTGATTTTCAAATGTGTTATTGATCTTACACTGTAAAAAAAAAAAAAAAAAAAAAAAAAAAAAAAAAGAAGGGGCTAAAAAAAAGGAAATACTACTGGCAATCTAGACGTCAGTACTATTTCCGTTTTTTTACGGGAATTTTTACAAATAAATTACAGTTCCCGTTTTTATTTTATAATAAATCCCGTTTTCCGTTTTTACAATAAATTTCCGTTTTTAATCAAAAAAACGGAAAATTTTCTGTAATTTATGGGTAAAAATTCCCGTAAAAAACGGAAATTGTACTGGCGTATACATTGCCAATAGTATTTCCGTTTTTTAGTCCGTTTTTATTTATTTTTTTTTTACAGTATACTTATCAACTCCACAGTCATCAGTTGTTACTACAATGATGGATGAGGCCAAGGTAACAGAAAAATGCCACATGCCAAGGGAGAAGCATGTCAACCCGATTACAGAAGATAGCCGCCTCTATGGTGATAATATCATTAAATCTTCCATAACCTGGTCATATTTTATAAACAGGGCACATTACTATATTTTCACTGGCGCGAAGTGTGAACGGGGGTTGGCGGGCGTAGCTCATAGGGGGCTGAGTCCCCTAGCATATATATATTATTTTCAGATATGTTCACCGCATTACACGCACTTATTTGTTTGAATTAAACATTAATGAAATATTTATTGTGGAAATGAATTAAAAACCCATAAACGTATAATCGCTAATCAGTAGTCGATGTCCTTTTATAGCCATTACGGTCGCTAAAGTTTTATATGTTTAGTCATTACAATATGACTGTACTTGGGAGTGGCATAAAAATTCTAGTATGATCACACATTGGCTATTTCCTTCTCATCGGTCTCTGATTGACGTCACAATGAAGCCTGTGGCTAATCTTTAGGTAACTACAGCATGAAGCCACCCTGTCCTTTGCCCAGTCACCGTATGATTTTAGAAATCTCCTGGTAATTCTCAGGAAAACTCATGACTTCAATATGAAGTGTCAGTGGTCGTTGTTTTGTTACGTGTCATAAAGTGACTTCACAATAACGACATCTGTCGACTCCCAAGAGATTATCATTTGGCGAATCAACTGTATTGGGACGGTCATAGTCCGATTGTGACAACTATGGTGATGACTTGACTGTGTCCTTAACTGATATATAATCATATTACAACTACTACGGTGACTTCGATTTGTAGCAAGCAAATAGCTTTCACTTGACCGGTATACTATTATGAAATAAAAAAAAAAAACATTTTTTTTTTCACTGTTGTCACACTGCTATATCCGATGATACACTGCTCAAAACAATTAAAGGATATTGCAGTTTTAGGTGGATTTTGTATCTGGTAAACTGTTTAGCTGATTGATACATGGTCGACAGACATAGTAGGTTATATGAGAATAAATTACACATGTTTGGCAGAAAAAAATGCATTTTATTGCGCATTTGTGTACTAAAGGAAAAAAAACACAATTTGTGCATATGAGAAAAAAAGAATAAGAAAAGGTGTTTTCTTCAAAGAAAATCATTTTCAGTAGGGGGTATGGTTTCCACGGGCGGCCAGCAACGTTGAACACCTTTGAGGCATGGACTCAGTGAGGCTATTAATGACGAGTTGGGGTATTCTGCCCCACTCTTCCAGAAGAGCTCTTTCCAGTTCTTGGAGAGTTTGTGGGGGTTGTTGGCGGCCAGAAACTCGTCTTCCTAGAGCGTCCCAAATGTGCTCGATTGGATTCATGTCTGGAGAACACGCTGGCCATTCCATTCGAACGGATCCTTCCTCGAAAAGGAAATCCTCCACCAGGTTTGCACGATGTGGCCTGCAGTTATCGTCCATTAAAATGAAGTTATCTCCGATTGCTGCAGCGTAAGGGACTACAATAGGTCTGAGGATCTCATCCCTATATCGGCGACCAGTGAGAGCTCCATCTCGAATGATGTAGAGGTCAGTGCGCCCGTCAATGGAGATGCCACCATACACCAACACTCCCCCACCGCCAAATCTGACACTTTCGTGCACGAACGCAGGATTATTCCTACTGCCACGGTCCCTCCAGATGAAAATACGCCTATTATCCGGATGCACAGAAAAACGGGACTCGTCAGAAAACAGAATATTGCTCCATTCATTTCTTCTCCAGTTGACATGCTCGGTTGCCCACTCCCTGCGGTCGCGACGATGCCTTGATGTTAATCTAACACATACCATCGGTCGGCGAGCATACAGACCTACAGCATGGATCCGGTTTCGGACAGTCTGAGTTGAAATCGTGATGCCTGTTGCCGAGCGAAGGTGTTGTTGGAGAAGAGTAGCGTTCATGGTTCGGTGTCTCCGAGCTGTTAACGCTAAATACCGATCTTCATTGGGCGTTGTTGCCCGTCTACGACCTTGTACTGGTCTTCGGCCTGCACATCCACTCTCCAAAAAACGGTTCCAGATCCTGGAAATGACACTTTGTGACACTCCAATGGCTTGCGCTACTTCGGCTTGAGTTTGGCCCCCTTCTAACCTACCAACAATTCCCAAAGCTTCTGAATCTGTCAAATGACTTCGCTGAGACATCGTACTCATCGAAACAAAGCAATCACTGAATGCCGATCATCCTTGTCTTCATTCTCTTTTATCCAGTTGAAAGTCAAATTTCATTCGCTGCCGCTGAAGCGACGTTTTTAACGTCGAACTCAAAATTTGCATACCCCACAGTTTGAAAACCAGAAAAATTTGCATTTGTGATTCTCTTCTTCTATTTTCGGCAAAAGAAAAATTCGTTTATATCTTTATTTTATATAAAACTTCAAATATCCTTTAATTGTTTTGAGCAGTGTATTTTGTACTTAAAGGAATATTTACAAATATATATATATATATATAACCATTAATTAAAAATAACCTACCACCATCAAAAACCGTAATATTATGAATTAAAGCTGTAAGTATAAAAAAAAAATTTAATTTATTATAAAAATTATTATGGAAGAAAAATAAGAAAGTGGACACCGACAAATAATGGAAATGCTTATATATTGAATTATGTTGTCAAGGGCACAGAATTCAGTGATATAAGCAAAATGGTTGTTTTCTGTGAGAAAAATAAGCTAAAGCTAAAAGTTATTTTCCCCTGTGCCCAAACAACCATTAAAATCAAGTGAATTGATTAAAAATGAAAACAGAATAGAAACAAATAATATGAAATGGAAAAATCAATAAAACCTATTTAAATATTTATAGGATATAAAATAGAAATAATAAACACCATACCGATTAATATTTCAATATTTTAGAATAAATCCACGCGCACATGGCACCCAAAATATCGTAAAGATTAAGGTGAATAAAACAGTTAAGAAATCACAGTAATTGATACCATAGGATGCAGTTAATACATGTTGAAATAAATGTTAAATAACTTTTAATATAATATAAAATAAAATAAATAGAAAGTAATTAATATTTAAAATGCATTATTAAATTAATTAAAAACTGTTTAATAATATCGTCAAAATTTAGCTAAAATTCCCCCTGGTGTAGTAAATTATAACTGAAATGTAGCTGGAAAAAGTAAAATTTAGAACTTATCGAAAAAATACAAATTTTGGTAATGCCATCTAGTATTACTTTTATGATTCAATTGTCACAAGATAAACAGTTGTAAGCATTTGAATGTAACAATTGTTTTATTAACAGCGAAACCAAACAAATCCTTATATATAGATAATTATAAACCGAATATAAACCACACAATGTATTTTAAAAAAAAACTATTGTTAATAAAATTTAAAAAGCATACAAAATATTCTATTAGCTAACTTATTTAAACTACACTAAGAATTTAAATAATTCTAGAACATCGATAATATATAGCATATAGCTATATGCTATAAAACAAAATAAATTCATTAATAATTAATATAAATAATTATTAAAAATATAAAAATCTTTAATAAAAACCATTATATATAAGATAATTATAAAATGAACAGGAAATAAAAAACATATGGTAGTATGAAGAAGGTAAACAGATACTTAAATTCCGATTACCTAAAAAGCACAAATATAGTGTGTGGATTATTTTCATACATCCATAAAAATCCTAAAAGTACGAATGTGGGACATTCAAAAACATTAAACCGATAATAAATTTTATAACACAAAGTGAAAATAGATAAATATTAAAATATTAATAAGAATAGAGGAATAATAATACAAATAATTACCCAATTTTAATACATACAGTATAACTTTCTTTATATTAAATATACTTATATGTATATTAATCACTATAAAAATGGCATACTATTAGTAATTAATATGATATTGTCCTTATTAAATTAAAATTTATAACAAATGATTGTAAATATGATTAAACAATAATTAAGCTAATTATTGAGCTAATTATTAATGGAATTCACCAATTACATATAAAATATCAAATCAACATCCTTATAAAATACGTATCAAAAATATAGTAATAATACAAAAGCCCCCATTTTTTTTTTATAAATTAACCATTGCGTATTATCCAGACAACACCACCCTCCTCCGTACTCTAACATCTACCCACCCATCCAACCTATAATATTTTTTTATATTAATTTACAATTTTTAATTTTTTATAGATATTATTTATTTTATAATTTTTTTTTTGTAATTTTGTTTACGCATGTGTTAATTTGTTTTAAAAGATCATGTAAGAAAAATACTAATTGTATATTAATGAATATATGAATTTTTTTGGAAAACCATGATTTAATGCATCATAAATTAGTTTTTTAATATTATTGTTAATTAGAGGAGAAGAACATAAACATTTTATTCTATATAAATGATTAAGTATTATATTTCGAAATACAGAATGATGTAGACAAGATTTAAAATTTGTAAATGTATTAACTTTGAATTTAAATTCTTTACGTTTGTCATATAAATCTGTAATTGTTTTTGTTGTCTTTTATTGTAATTTTAAGATCTAAGAAGTTTATTGTATTGTTAGATAAAAGATTTTCCGTTAATTCCAAATTAGTGGGATAATCTACTGGAAATAGAGTAATTGCAGAATGATGAGTATCAATTAAAATTATGTCATCAATATAACGATATAAATGTAGATTATTATTAGTAAAATTACGTTCATAATGATATAAGTATAAGTCTGAGAGTAAACTGAATGTACAACCGCCTTGTGATATACCGACATGCTGTAAATATAAAGTGTTATCTTGCAAGATATAATTATTATAGATAATGAAGTTTGTTAAAGATTTAAAATATGCAATATCAATATTAGATGGTAATTCCAGTTTGTTATAATACTTTTTAAATAATGCAATATATATATATATATATACACTGCTCAAAACAATTAAAGGATATTGCAGTTTTAGGTGGATTTTGTATCTGGTAAACTGTTTAGCTGATTGATACATGGTCGACAGACATAGTAGGTTATATGAGAATAAATTACACATGTTTGGCAGAAAAAATGCATTTTATTGCGCATTTGTGTACTAAAGGAAAAAAAACACAATTTGTGCATATGAGAAAAAAAGAATAAGAAAGGGTGTTTTCTTCATAGAAAATCATTTTCAGTAGGGGGTATGGTTTCCACTGGCGGCCAGTAACGTTGAACACCTTTGAGGCATGGACTCAATGAGGCTATTAATGACGAGTTGGGGTATTCTGCCCCACTCTTCCAGAAGAGCTCTTTCCAGTTCTTGGAGAGTTTGTGGGGGTTGTTGGCGGCCAGAAACTCGTCTTCCTAGAGCGTCCCAAACGTGCTCGATTGGATTCATGTCTGGAGAACACGCTGGCCATTCCATTCGAACGATTCCTTCCTCGAAAAGGAAATCCTCCACCAGGTTTGCACGATGTGGCCTGCAGTTATCGTCCATTAAAATGAAGTTATCTCCGATTGCTGCAGCGTAAGAGACTACAATAGGTCTGAGGATCTCATCGCTATATCGGCGATTAGTCAGTGCCCCAACTCGAATGATGTAGAGGTCAGTGCGCCCGTCAATGGAGATGCCACCATACACCAACACTCCTCCACCGCCAAATCTGACTCTTTCGTGCACGAACGCAGGATTATTCCTACTGCCACGGTCCCTCCAGATGAAAATACGCCTATTATCCGGATGCACAGAAAAACGGGACTCGTCAGAAAACAGAATATTGCTCCATTCATTTCTCCTCCAGTTGACATGCTCGGTTGCCCACTCCCTGCGGTCGCGACGATGCCTTGATGTTAATCTAACACATACCATCGGTCGGCGAGCATACAGACCTACAGCATGGAGCCGGTTTCGAACAGTCTGAGTTGAAATCGTGGTGCCTGTAGCCGAGGGAAGGTGTTGTTGGAGAAGAGTAGCGTTTATGGTTCGGTGTCTCCGACCTGTTAACGCTAAATACCGATCTTCATTGGGCGTTGCTGCCGTCTACGACCTTGCCCTGGTCTTCGGCCTGCACATCCACTCTTCAAAAAATGGTTCCAGATCCTGGAAATGACACTTTGTGACACTCCAATGGCTTGCGCTACTTCGGCTTGAGTTTGGCCCCCTTCTAACCTACCAACAATTCTCAAACTTCTGAATCTGTCAAATGACTTCGCTGAGACATCGTACTCATCGAAACAAAGCAATCACTGAATGCCGATCATCCTTGTCTTCATTCTCTTTTATCCAGTTGAAAGTCAAATTTCATTCGCTGCCGCTGAAGCGACATTTTTGACGTCGAACTCAAAATTTGCATACTCCACAGTTTGAAAACCAGAAAAATTTGCATTTGTGATTCTCTTCTTCTATTTTCGGCAAAAAAAATTTCGTTTATATCTTTATTTTATATAAAATTTCAAATATCCTTTAATTGTTTTGAGCAGTGTATTTGTATCTTTATTCTGCTGTTTTAAATTTACAATAGAATTTAAAATACAATTTTGTGATGATTGTTTTAACTACATAGTTTTACTTTTGTATAAAAGGATGAAAATTAAAAAAAAATAATAACAATTTAGTTTTAAATGAATAGTTACTATACAAAAATATATATTTATTTCCTATCATGTTAAATTTAATGTACGCATATTTCATAATTATTTAGTAAACTTTTCTGGACACATAATATAATCAATGATCTTTTTCGTTATAAAATCACTGCTAAATATGAATGTGAAAATTCTGCTAATCTAGTCCTATCGAAACTTGTTGTTTTATTTTGGAGTTTTCACATGATTAACTAATTTATGTTTATCTGTGCATTAAAATGTTTAGTTGAACTAACAAACACAATGCGGAAGTTGATACTTTGCTAACAGTTTTCAAAGAGGTCAATGTTTAGAACGGATCGTTTAATATTTGCTTAATGTAATGTTAATTAAATCGGTTTCAAGTTAATTCCACGGATCTTTTCAATCTTAATCATTATCTGTATACAGAAACACAACTACACAAAATATAACCAAGGGCACAGATAGTAGAGTTTTTTTTTAAAGGGTGGATCTGTAGATAAGAATTAACGCACATTTATACAAGGACGGTGTAAATTAATATTTTCTGTTCTGTTCATTTTAGATACTGAAGTGATAGTATTTCACATATAAGAGAAATATAATATGTCATCAAAGAATGAATGTGTACTGGTATCGTCTCACTTGAACAGTATAAAGCGAGATTCTAGCTCAGTGTAACTGACTTAACTTTTGCTCGACGCTAACGTTCTTGCCTACTGTTCATTAAGTCCCTGGTTCGATCTCCAGCAGCGCAAATCAGTTTCCGAATTTGTTACCCGGATAAACACGCAAAGTTGGACAACAATAATCATCTCCTCTGTAAACGACAAAAGGCAGCACCACCTATAATCACCCCAACGAGTAAAGACTGTGCAATGCTCTCAGCACAAACCCAGTCGCTCAATGCTCGCATCGTAACTGCACTCGGCAGCACGGCGGCACCACTCACGCATGCGCTTTACTCGTCTACCTGAATTCCTCACTGGATACGCAGAGTTTAGCGATTTCATATCATTAGAACAGTATAAAGCGAGTACTAGCTTAGAGTAAGGAGCTTGGTCTTTTGCTCCACGCTAAAGTTCTCGTCTACCCTTCATGAGATCTCTAGTTCAAATTCCGGCAGTGCCTTTCCTACCTCTAAAAATGCAACGATGATATTCACGAAATAATCTTTAAATCTATGTAAAAAAAAAAAAAAAAAAAAAAAAATCACAATATTCATGAATAGCAGACTTTTTATTAGTATATTTTACAAGATTTTACATTGAAAGTAAAAGCATTTAAAAAAATAACTAAATTGTTGTTTAGTTAATTTAAATATGCTTTTACAATTACTTATCGTAAAATCAATATTTTGGATATTTTCATAACATTTATAGCAAAACAAATAATTTTAAACCATTTGTGCCAGAATTTTGTTTTCCATCTCATAACTTTGTTTAACTACAACTCTCAATCCATAAGTATATACAAAACAATATAAATGACAATATATATATACATATGTGTGTGTGTTTGATTAAAATAAAATCACGTGCGTAATAATAAATGGATTGAGAAAACATTCAACAAAGGAGACTGAACATGCGTCATTGAGAAATTATTAATATGTTGCATATAAAACCATAGTATAGCCAACTATACTTTACACTACACAAGTAGGAAATTGAAAATAAAAAAATATAGATGAAACTCCTACCTCTTATTAATGACAGACAATAATATAAACAAAAATGTCTAAATAAAATTAAAAATGGAATTAATAAGACTATTTGTTAAAAAATGACAGAATCTTCGGACATAAATTACCATAGCTTCCACAAAACATGTATGATTTCATCCTTGTACGGGGTTTAATAAGGTAAAATATCTAAAAGATTTTATCTTTTAGACATTTAGATTTTTAGATTCTAGATATTAGATATTTAGATTCTAAAGACCTACACACAAACACACACACAACACACACATATATATACAATGTAAAAAGAAATCTGTATAAAGAAATATTAATTAATTTCTATAAAATTGAAACATCCATCCCCATGTTAGGACTCCATTCATAAATAGTTAAACAATAAACAAATTGAAAAATTAAATGCAAAATAAATAATACTATGTATAATATGTAATTTCTCATTTCATCAATATTTATGTTTTCGTACGTAATAGAATTTTTTAACATTTTTCTAAATATACAGAGCTGTCCAAAATTGATAAGAGCATTTCATGTTTGAAAAAAAAGAACAAAATGAAGTACGCACATGTTTATTATTTTCTTGAAAAGTCAAATTAAAAGAGTTTTACACCACAGCATTTTAAACATTAAATAAGTTTCACATAAGCCGGTAGATGGCGCGACATCATTCAGCGGAGAAAATTTACTCATTGCGTTAGTGGTTAGTCTGCAAATGGCTACCGTACAGGTAAAAGCAATGTGCGTTTTGTGGTTCCATGAAGGTAAATCCCTCTTAATTCTTCAGAGACATTTGCGTTTAACATAATTAAACAGTCGTTTGATGCCTTTTATTTAAATAATCTTCCTTTTAACTTTGTCCGTTTTCAAACTTTCAGTTTTCCCCTTTTCTTTTCTGTTGTTCCAGACGCTAGAGTATCGTCAAAAAGGAAGTAGATAGAGACGGTCGGAAGGCAGTGCTCCGTCAATTTTGTGGCGGTCTCCCAGCCCGCCCACGCCCGACCCTGTCCTAGGACTCTATATCACTTGGTATCAATAATTTACGGAGACGAGAAATGGGGAAAATACACTGAAAAAAATATACCGCCTTTATCTAGAACGAATAGGTAGTCATTTTATAAATCCCTATACTAGAAATATAGATTTCAGAGTTACAAGCATAAGGTAAACAAATAAACTCAATAGACGAAATGATCGAAAATTTCTAGTCTATAATTTTCTAGGTGATTAAAGGATATAAACTGGCCTCCAAAAGTTAAAGTACAGGGACTGGATGCTTTCGATTGCACACGGTTTGTCGAATATCTACCAGCATTATTGACGAATTGTTCTTGAACATCTGGGATGTACAGAACATGTTTGATTTCATATTTATCGATGAAGATTTAGTCAGGACGACAATTAGGGGGGCTAATAACAAATTTAATAATAAAATAAAACTTGCGATCAGCTATGCAACAGAAAATCCTGGAAATACTTTATCACTGTGTTAAATGACTATTTGGCACCTGTTCAACGTTTGTTTGCATTTGTGTAAGCATATCACTCATATTCGCAAAGATGTTAACGCTTTTGTGAAAAATTCAAAAGTTTTTTTGTTTATAGCATACAGAGTTTTCAACCAAATTTAACACAACTTTCCGAAAACATGACAAAGAACAATAGCAGCAGTGCACTTCAATTAAAACATGAATATATTGAATATTTGATGAGATGTGGGCACTTGTATGACATAATTTTTATCTGCGTATACATCGAAGGTTTAAAAATTTTTATTTCATTATTTGGCAGTCAGTTATTTAGGGAGACTTATCTAAAATGTCCAGTCAAATATCGAGAAATTTCACAAAGATAGCGGCGATATAGTGAATTACTCTCTAAAAATAGCTTTATTATAAGGGTATTTCCACAACTTTTCTATCAACTCACTATATCTTTCAGAGTTTTTACAATATTTGACTGGACTTTTTACAGAATTTTCCAAAAATAGCTGGATACCAAATTATGAAATAAAAATTTTGAAATCTTACACGCATGCGCAGTTAAAAATTATTTCATACAAGTGCCCATATCTCATCAAATATTCAATATATTCATGTTTTAATTGCAGTATACTGTTGCTACTGTTCTTTGTCAGGTTTTTGGAAAATTGTGTTAAATTTGGTTGAAAACTCTGTATGCTATAAACAAAAAACTTTTGAATTTTTCACAAAAACGTTAACATCTTCACGAATATGAGTGCTATGCTTACACAAATGCATACAAACTTTGAACAGGACCCAAATACACATTTACCACAGTGACAAACCATTTCCAGCCTTTTCTGTTACATAGGTGATCGCAAATATTATTTTATTATAAAATTTATTATTAGCCCCCTAATTGTTCCCCCTATAAATCTTCACCGAGAAATATGAAATCAAACATGTTCTTTACATCAGAGAAGTTCAAGAACAATTCGCCAATAATGTTGGTAGATATTCGACAAACCATGTACAATCGAAAGCATCCAGTTCCTGTACCTTAACTTTTGGAGGCCAGTGTATATTATGAAGCGTTTGGATTGCGAGAAATTATCATTTGATATTTAGAATTAATTCATAAACTAGAACTATAGTTACTAAAACACACTTCTTTTGTTCGCATTTATTTGCAGAGATTTTTTAAATAAGTTTGAACTCGATAGTATACAAAAACGCCTTTGAACTCTCTAGCAAAGGGAACTAGAATTTATAAGGATGACATGCAACTATTTTTTCTAGATCCACAAATTTATTTTCTAGATGACAGTGGCCGAATTTGTTTTCAGCGTAGGAAAGGCGCCTAACATACCTAAACCAATGATGTTGATCGCGTGAGGGAAGCTTTTATGATGAAATTAAGTACATCGACACGTTGAGTCATTTTGCAGCTGGGATTAACGAGAACAACTGTTTTGATAATTTTGCATAAACGTCTCAAACTTTATCCATATAAAGTAAAAATAGTACACGTCTAAATTTTTTACTGTGGCCACTAACTTTCGGTGTCTAAGTTGCCATGTGTTATTTTAAAAGATAAGATTTCTTCGAGAAAAACTATGATTTAAAAGTGTTTAGATTTTTATAGTGCAAAATCTCACACATTCATATTTGTTTTTTATATGTACTTTTGTATGACAAAATCAAAATGAAACATATCGCTTTTCTGATATTCTTCACTAGCATTATTGCTTAACTTATACATATCTTTAAACTGTATCGTGTCCAACTTTGTCTTCTAACCGGGCATAGTTTAAGATTTATATTACACTTAATTAATATTCAAAATTTCAAGAATTTTATGAATAAATTAAATACATATTTGATGTAATTAGCCTGTGTTTTGTTGTAAAGGGGTATATATATATATATATATTAAATTAATTATTTTTCACTTTGAATTCCTGAGTTTTTTGTTTAGTCCCCCCCCCCCTCATACAAACGCTATTTTTTATGCACTTGGTTCACAATGTGGTCACTGGATCTTTTGGATTTAGGAGCCACTGGCTCCTTACAGATTTTCGGAATCAGCACCTGTAATTGGTTGTAGATTAAATCTTCTGAACATTTTTCTTCAGCGAACAGATAGTGGCAGGTGTTGCGTATGTGAGTGCTATGCTTTTCCTCAATTTGAAAGCCTTCATCATCTAGTTCTTTTTCAACAAAACAGCTTTCAACCGCACTGAGGTTCCATAGTTTGTACTGAGCTGGGCAAAACCATTCGATAGGTCGTATGGGACCGATACCATGACCGCTAAGATACCCAACATTATACTTCTTTTGACATTACACTACACTTTTTCTTTTGAGGTTATGCTAAAGACCGAGTGTATGCTAAAGACCGTAGACCCCAGTTCCGGATATCGATGACCTAAAATGACGAATAACTGAAGTCATTAGAAGAACACCTGCTGAAATGTTGCAACAAACTTGGCGTAAAATTGAATATAGGCTAGGATATTTTACGTGTCACGTAAGGAGCTCACGTGTAAATTATTTAATGTTTAATATATTGTTGTGTTAAACTGTTTTAAATTATATTTCCAAGAAAACAATAAACATATATGTACCTCCTTTTGTACTTTATTTTCAAACATGAAATGCACTCAATAGTTTTGGACCACCCTCGATATTTTATCTAAAGAAGTATATTAAATCAAGTGTGAAAGAGTAATATAAAAATTTTAATAATATCATCTTTTTGTTTTTGCATTTTCGCATTGTTAACTATTTGATGTTCATCTACCTGTTAAAAATGTATGGTTTAAATAGCAAACACAGTGCAGAAAGATGTCTTTTGCAATCATTTATCCAACAGATTAATTTCAGCAGCAACTCCTTTAATATGTTCTTAACGTTAATAAAATAGCTTACAAATTAATTCCATGAAACTTTTCTGAACTAAATTTATGTTTGTGATTTTATTCAAATTTCAATGAATGTATATGTTTATTTTTCGTAGACACTGTAAAAAAAGACAATCATTTTTTAATCAACGAAAATGTACTAAATCATGAACGATAATATACAATAACCACTTCCGAGTCACCCATGAATTCAAAAAGTGTTCCTTTGTCTTTAGAAACCCCAGGAAACATTTCTTTTTTCGCAATTTAAAGAATAATTTATAAAAATAATTTTGCCTTAGCTGCCTGTAATTTTCGGAAACGCTTATAGCTTTTAGAATGCATTAATCTGTTTTCTTTACTCGAAAAATCGCTTTTTTCGGATTCTATCAATTCTCAAATAATAATTTTCAGCTGCATACCTGTATTTGTGCAATTCTTACAAAATACTGCTAATTTCTTTTTCACTGTGTATAACCATAAACAAGAAAGAAAAATTATGCGTACGACATAGATTATGAAACACTTTCCAACACTCCCTGAATGCTTTAACAGAACTTCATTATTTAGGGAAATAAGGTAAATAAGATAACTAAGTAAAAATTTAAAAGATTTATTACAGCAGTTACCATCCATAGACAAATATGTATTCCATTTCTTTTGAACAGCCCTGTATTTGATCAGTATGTTGATATATATACTAAATAATGGGAAAATTTAGTTTAGCAAGAAAACGCATAAACGGTTCAAATTTCTCTTTCAATAATTTATACTAATACGTGGATACCTACTTGAAAATATTTGTATAGCTTTGCATTTTAACTAGTACCTTTATTACAGAACGCTATTGAGCTAAAATTTAAATAAAACAAAAACACTCTTAAAACTGTTGAAATCATATTTCCAGAAATTATCATCCATAGACGGCATATATCCAATACTTTGCGTGCCCTGTATATCATTTTATGTTTACTCTACAAACATTTTTTAATAAACTAACTGCAGTTCAGCGTAAAAATGCATAACACCTTTAAAAACCACCATTAAGCAATTTGAGCCCATACACAGTAACCCTTATCAATTCTTTTATGTAGCCCTGTATATAAATTATAGCATTTATACACGCCATATAGTATGCATAAATATAGTGAAACACAGAAGCGCATATCATAATTGAAAATGCATTTACAGCAATCACCGCTAAAGTACAATAATTCTGATATAATATAGTATCTGAAATCTTTTGTGTGTCCCTGTAAATTCCATTCACTTCGTATTATACATGAAATAACTTATAGTAAACATCAGCGACGTAGATCAATTTCATTATATAGGAAAAAGTTTAACATTATTAAAATACGCCGGAGACAATCACCCCCCTCCCCCTATATCTTTATGTAACGGAATTCTTTTGTGTGGCCCTATAAATGAATAATATCTTTTCTTTGCACCGCATATTTTACAGAATATATATTTTAGTACGCTTCATAAATGCATATAATTTTTGTTATGTTTGGATGCGTGTAACATCATTAAAAATTATTTGAAACGATTTTTTCCCATTGGCCGTAATGTAACGGAATAATTTTGACTGTCCCTGTAGATGAACTAAACATGCTACAAACTTCATTTGAAATAGGTATCGTGCTATGGTAATAGTCAATAACATCCAAAAATTTCAGGGCAATCCGAGTATATTTACGAGAGTTAGATCGCGTACAGTCGGAAAGACGACCAGACAAACCGATGTCATAAACACTTTTCAACTTTGTTGGAAAGTGTTAAAAAAACGCAGTCTCCTACAATTGACATGAGAATGGATAACATCCGAAAAACCGATTTTCCGAGTAGAAAGAACTGATTAATCCATTATAAAAGTTACTCGGAAGCGTTCCTGAAATTTACGGACAGCTAATAAAACATTATTAGTTATACATTCTTCTTTAAATTTTGAAAAGAAATTATTTTCTGAGGTTTCTAATGATAAAGGAACGCTTTTCGGAGACTTGGGTAACTCGGAAGAGGCTATTCTGTATTTCTGTTCGTGAACATAACATATTTTCGTAGATTAAAGAACATATTTTTTCAGTGTTTAGACATAAACAAGTAATTATTAAATAAAAAAAAAAATAAAAAACTCGACTGCGTAAAAAGTGAACTAATTAATTATTTGTCATCAATGTGAAACTATTTTTTACATTACTTACCTATTTTTTTATTTACTTGTATTGATGACTTTCAAGTTGTGTTTAATTGTTAGTTGTTCTCTTTAAATGCTGTTTTGATGAGGCCTATAGATGCCTATGAAGGTTAGAGTAGCAGTAAAGCTAGAGATCCTACGTACCCAAGTACCAGGTTGTGTAATTTTTAAACGGAACTTCTGTCTGTAAAATATATCAATGAAACGTCGTCTTCATTTTGAAAGACCTATCCAATGATATGACACTCAATAGGGTGCGTAATTTTTTTTCGTCTGTACCGCCATTTTGAAATTAAAAAACAAAACCTAGCTTATAACCATTGGACGGTTAAGCCAAATTGATAGAGACGTCATTCATTAAAATCCATCCAGCCGTAGGATGTTTCGAGTGTATAAAGACATCATTATACCCAGATACGCGTCAAACACATAACCCTTCTTGGCAGTCGGGTAAAAAGAGAACTCCCTTCTATAATTTTTCGTAATAACTCATGTGTATTTATACCAGCACAGAATAACTTGCTATATTAAATTCCGTTTATTGGATGTATTGCTGTTATAGAATTTTACATATAAATGATTTATAATTTGCTATCAATGTAAGAATATTCCAGTGAGATTTTCCAAATCTTGTTAATTCTCTAAAGAGATTTTAAAAATACTCCGTAATAGTGATTAATAGTTTATGAAGAGTCTTTATTGCCTAATATTTACGAAAAATTAGAAATAAATGTAATGGAAAGAGATACAATTAAAAGTTTATGTAAAAACGATTATAAATTATATTTTAGAAATACTGCGGTACTACATGTTTTGAAATGAATTTAATATTTACGAAATATTGACAGGTATTTAAAAAAAAATTAACTACTTTAGAATTTAGGCTAAAGTAATATAGACTAAGTAAAGTATAAAAGTAATATTTTTTACTGTAATTCTGTATACTCATTTAATTAATATTTTCACAAATTTTTAAAAAAGAGGATATGAGCATTCATGCGATTATGCTTAATCTTATAAAATCAACAATGTTAAAAATGTTTAATGTATTTAAAATTATGGTTTTGAAAACAAAATAAACTTTTACCTAAATAAATAAAATAATATTTTAGAAATAGTGCGGTACTACATGTTTTGAAATCAAATCAATATTTACGAAATATTGACAGGTATTTAAAAAAAAATTAACTACTTTAAAATTTAGGCTAAAGTAATATAGACTAAGTAAAGTATAAAAGTAATACTTTTTACTGTAATTCTGTATACTCATTTAATTAAAATTTTCAAGAATTTTTAAAAAAGAGGATATGAGCATTCATGTGATTAAGCTTAATCTTATAAAATCAACAATGTTAAAAATGTTTAATGTATTTGAAATTATGGTTTCGAAAACAAAATAAACTTTTATCTAAATAAATAAATGGAAAATTATTAATGTATGATTATAAGTAATTTGCGAGAAATATATAAATAAATGAAATGAAAATTGATAGCGTATGATTATAAGTTATTTTCGAGAAAATTAGAAAATTACAGAATGATTATTTATACCATGTAGTAGCTAAACATGCGGAACGGATTGCAGCATTTAAAGACGTTGTTTTTCGGAAGATATGTAAATGTTCCCGTTAAAAAGAAACTGAAACAAAAAACTTATTATTTTATAAATTCCATTTAATGTTGTGTAACCTGCAAACTATTATCTTAAGTTAACATTTTGAAAAATTACTTTACTGAAGTAATTATTGCTTTTAGATCATGTGCAAAATTTTAGAGAAAGAAACTAAAATACAGAGAACTCATTTATAGTGTGCATATCTTTGTGATAAATACTTTATTAATTCTACTTTCAAATCGCATGTCATCCTGGCAGCAGCTGTAACTGAATTTTTCGAAATTTAGTTTGAGAAAGTTTGTTAAATGACTCCAAAACTTGGATATTTAACCAAATACGTTTGCTTAATTCAGCGTAAAAGCTTATTTATAATTAAATATTCTATTTAATAAATATATTTTTCTATAATGATAACTTTCAGAATTCCATTGGAGGCAAAAAATGTCCCACATGGTATACAAGCATAAAATTGTATATTTTTATGATGGCTCGTATAATCAGTTTATTTTTGAATATATTAATTTTCAATTTTCAAAATCTAAAAAAATATATATATGCAAAAAGTATAACTGTCTTTAAACTGGAAAAAAACTTTTATCTAACTGTACAGTTACATTAATTTTCATACAATTTTGATTGTTTTCATGAAAATTATAAATGATACTATATTCAACTTTTTAATGCAATACTGTGAATAAATGGAAATACGTTGTATACAAAACGCTAACTATATTATAGTAGAAACATAATACTTATATTTACACGAAAATTATATTTTGCTGATAATTGCATTATATATTTTTTTTTTGAAATAGTGCTTAAGATAATCAAACAAACATAAAAAAAATGCAAATGATTATTAAATATTGATTTTCAAACGAAAAATTAATGCACTTATCGAAGCATAATTTCTAACGTAATATCTTCATATCTAATACGCAATGCATACGTAAGCACTCATTCATATATAAAATTTAACATTGACATATTGAAATAAACAAAATGATCTCTTTTAAATCTTATATCAAAACCTAATGTTTTGTCTTCATAAAATATTCATGACAACATTTCTTCTTCAAGATTGCAACTGATTTCCTTTGTATATAATATCTGTAAATTCCCTAGGAACATATGCAAAAACGCACCGTTGTAAGAAAAATTACTTCTTGAAAATTGCATATGTCGTTGTATTAAAATGAGAAGTAAAATCTTTTAGCTGTTGTAATGAGGAAATTTTCTTGTATGTCCTCTTGGATTACATTTGCTTAGTTAAAGCAAGAATTGAAATTATTAGACACGGAAGTTAAATATTCAAAATGCTCGTAAAAGTTATAAAAAAACCCATTTTGCTACTGTTTTTTAAACATGTAGCTTTTTAATATCTAAGCATTTCTGTTATTCTGAAAACACTGAAATACTATTTTCATTATATTCTTTTGGAAATATGGCATATTAAATATTATGAAATTTAAATTGAATAAAAAATTAAATGCGCACATATTTATGAAAAAATAGCGAGTATTCTATCATTCTACGAAATAACTATAACCATTTCTTATAATACAGATTAATAAATGATGATAATCAGAAGTAAAAACGTTTACCAGCGCTAACGAGGAAATTTTAGTGTATTGCCGTTGGATTTATTTTATTTAAGTAAAGCAAGAAATGCAATTGTTACATATTCAGAATGTGGAAAAGGTTATGAAAAATATTTTGCTATTGAATTTTATACCTGAAATCTTTAAATATCTAAGAATTTGTGCTGCTACTGAAAATAAGAAAATGGTAGTTAAATCTGCTTTTTATATTCTTTGCAAATAGAGCAGATTAACTACTTTGAAAAAAAAGCCAATCATTAAAAGATTAAATACGTACACATTTAATAAATATTTAATAAATACTTTATCATTATAAGAAATATAAACAAACTATAACACGTTTAATTAATACAGATTAATAAACATGTGCTGTTTTATAAAGTACTTAAACATATTACACTGTAAAAAAATCTGTAAAGTTACTAAAATTTTTCATTCCTAGAACATTTTACGTAACGGCAACAACAAAAATTCGTGTAACAGATACACTTTTGCACCGTAAAACCAAAAATCTGTAAGGTTACTAAAAAGTTTTTAGGAAACTGGGATGTCTAGAACTTTTTATGTAACTGTAAACTGGGTTACAGATAAAATTTTAGTAAGATTACTGTAATTTTAGTAGATTCTTGTGTAAAGTTATAGATTTCTGTAGCTTTACAAAAACTAGATTTGCAGATTTGCATCTTTTTTTGTACAGTGTATAGATAAAATTATCGTAAGCATAAAGATTTCTGGAACTTTACATCAGTAGAATTAGAGATGGTTTCTTTTTTTCTTTTTTTCTTTTTTTTAAGTGTATGAAGCATAAAAGAGTATATTATGAAAATATTTTTAAACAGTCGTAGACTAAAAAATGTCTTACTTTATCCCTCCAATGAGTTGAAATATTTAACAAAATATTCATAAAATTTCGAAACACAAGTTTTTAAAATATAATACTGGTATTTCCTCGAACAATACTGGCCGAGAGGTTTTGCTCTCGAAGCTGGTAGACGGGAGGTGCTGGGTTCGAACCCGATCGCGCCCGTCGGCCTAATCGTTCGGAGTTTTCGTGGTTTTCTTCGAGCCATGGATGCGGGTTATATTCCCTTAGAATGACCCCCCACGAAGGGCACTCACCCCTGGTCCTATATCCCTCGAGCAGATTATTGGCCATCAAAAATCAACCAACCAACCAACCTCTAAGAATACTAATTAAAATTCAAAATGAGAAACATTGCTTTAAATATAATTTTAATGACTTATGTCCTTAATAAATTTCAAGCAGTACACTGTAAAAAATTGCTGCAGTTATTTTACTGCAGCAGAGATTCCAGGAAAAGGCACATAAAAGAACGGGCTTTGTTCCTAGATAAAAGGACTTTGCTTTTAGATAAACGGGTTTTGTCCGTAAAACATAAAATTTACGGGAGTTCACCATTTATCTGGAAAAAATGACATTTTCCGTAAATTTACTGGAATAATTCACGGGAAAGTAGCGGAAATTTGTAAATTTACAATTTTTTTTTTACAGTGTATACACTCTTTTTTTCTAAATATTTCAGCATTCAACGTCATTGCTGCATGAAAAGTATATTCATTGTTTTTTTTTGTTTTTTGTTTGTTTTTTTTTTCAATCTAGAAATCGTTTTATTTTCAAAGTGACGATGGAAACTATATTTTTAAACTGTAATAATACTTATTCTCTCTGATTTTTGCTTACTTATTTTGCAAACTTTATAACAAATATTGGAAAATTAAAGACTGCTGTATCCGAAATAGAACAGTGAGGATATAAATGGTCGTAAGATTAAATGTTATATTGTGAGAATGTGAGATATTTAGTAAGTCACAATGCAGCAACATATATTAAGTTACAAATTTGAAAACCGATTGAAAAGTTAAAACAATCTTCTAAGATCATTGGAACCGTCATATCATGTTAGTGGCACACACGAATATGTTTCTTAATTCAAAGAGGAATTAAATCTGTAAAAAAAAAAAGGTAAACACACCAGTAGTGGGCAACTTAACTATTATTAAACTGTTAGTGAATTCCAAAAGATATATATAATATTTAGACTAGTGCTAACCTTCATGTATAAAAAAAAAAACATTTAAATTTTCAAAATATATTCTTTGAAAAAAAAAAAAAAAAAAAAAGGAAAAATTCAAAATGGTACCTTCTTCTGTGCTCTAGTAGTAACCCTGGTAAATTTCTGCTGATGAGGTTTTCGTATTACCCAACAAATTCTTTACAATAAATAAAGAATATAAACAGTAGTTTAAAATAAAACATAATATTAAAAAAAACAATTGTTAATAAAAACTTTTCTAGTAATGAAATATCTAAAAATTTGCCAAACACTTAAAAAAATAAACAAATGTACCGGCAGAAAAAAATATTCCAAACAGTTTATCGAAAGTTAATATTAAAAGATGCTCATCAATCTGATTTCTTTCAGCGGATTTTCAGAAATGCATTTTTGGCTTGTTTTTAAACTTTAAAAAATAGTGGTCCACTAATGGCACATGGCCCAATACTATAGTTGCATTTATCTTCCTTATCTAATTTTAAAATAATCTAAACATGTGTCTATGAAGAAAAAGGGTTAATAAAAGGAATTATAAAATATTTATGTTGCTTACATTACAAATAACCAATTTTTGTGAAATTAATGTAATGTATAATTAAAATTAACATTAAAAATTTACTAAAATATATTTAATAAATTAACAATGTGACACCATCTTTTACGATTTAAACTGGAATTTTTATCTATAAACAAACTCAAGTATTTAAAGTGAAGTTAAATAATTAATAATGCGCTAGCTTTCAGGGGTTTGAATTGATTAAGAAAGTTTCTGAATTATCAAAAATAAATAATTGAATTGCCACTAAGTCATAATGTAAAACTTTTAAGTCGCATCGATTTATATTATTTTAATAACCTCTCGCATCTTAAAACATTCTTAATTAATATTGGAGGTGGATTTCAACGTCATCTTTTCCTTCAACATAGTTAATTAATAATGTTTGTTGTCTCTTCAGAAATCTAATATTTAATTTTATAAATTTTGTTAAATTTAACAAAAGAGATTGTAGCTATTTGATATATTTTAATTAGTAATACATGCATTAAATAATTTTTGGTATAAAGGGTACTGTAAATTTGAATAGTAAAATCCTGTAATGTGAAATAGTTAAGTTAGTAATATTTAATATTTAGTTAATTGTTACTTTCGTGGTTAGGCTAAATGTACCTGTAATTGACACTGTGTTAGTCATATAAGTTTTGTTTAAAAATAAGAATTCAAAATACTATACATATTTTGACTCTGCACTATTTCAAATGGTAGAAGGATATAAAAACTGTTTTAATGTTTAACCATAACATTTTCTTTCAACATTGGAATGTGTTGACTCTCGTTCGGTATTTAAAAAAATCAAAAAGGTATGATTCGTAAACTGACATTTTCTTTTGCAATTTACAAAGAAACAAATTTTGGCGGAGCTATCACACAGACTTGATAGCTGGTGAACATTATCACTATAGGTAAAAGATTAAATTTGACTGCGAAAAATGTATAATATTTATTTTGGTATACATTTATTTTTAAAGTAATGAATTTTTAATTTCTTATTTCACGAGAAATGCTAGTTAAGCCGTCAAATAGGGGGAGAAAAATCCAAGCCGTTACTCATACAGGGCGAACTACTATAACATTCGGCAAGGTTTACCGTGAAAAATTCAAAGGCTATAGATAAAGTCAATTTCACGCCGTCAAAAATAACAATTATAATGTTGTATTTTCATAATAAAATTCGCAGGTTCATGAAGAAATTTTCCCTTCTTATGGACTAATTTTCATTTTAAAGTAATTTATCCAAAAACGTTTATGTTAAGGTCTATTCCCATAACTGATTGCAAATATTGCATTTTCAGAAAGTTACGCTGTTGTAAAATCCATATATTTCATTTTCGCGGTCAAATTTTATCGGTTCTCTATAAATTTGGCTAGGCTATTAACCCATTTTAGTCCAAGCATAGAAATTTTATAAAATGTACTATTATTTTCATTGAACTATGCTTAAATTACATTTCTTAAGAAAAAAAAATAGTTTCGTGCATGAAAAATAATATTTTATTTGAGAAATAAAATGCATTCGGCATTTTCATGCATTCAGTCAGTGGTGCGCTATCGCACCATTAAATTTAAAATTAATATATTTTTTAAAATTTTTATGACATTTATTTTATTATTATTTTATTTGCAGAACTTGCAACTTTAATCCATTATAAAACATATGATTAATCTCAAGTGGAATAATTATACATTTTTAAAAAGTCGAATTTGTCAATAACCGTTTCAATTTTAAAAGACTAGCGTATTTTGAAAATTTCTCAACAGAAAGTGAAGGAATTAAATTATCCAAATAAATTACTGATATTTAAATATGTCTCCAGAACCCTTAAAAATGGCAGAAAAATAAAATTAGTGAAACACATTCGTCATAGTATTAATAAAAAAATATTTATTGAAATGGTACGTTTACGCACCTTTGGCTGAAAATGGGTTAAATGTAACAGGTCTCAATGCTATGTGCAAGTCTCACCACAAGTGGTTTCCTTAGTGGTGTTTTATTGAGAGTTTATGACTTTTTTAGTTCTTTGTATAAAGTGCTTTATATTTACATTTGTTTAATTTGATCGTGCGTTAAAATATTAGCTTTGCTGGTACTCTCCACTTCTGGCGTATCATTTCTTTCATTCTGAATAGCAGTTGCTACGTGTGTCAGAGTTGTGTGATGTTTTTGCCAACACTGGCAAAACTGAAAAAATACTGTGTCTTTATAGTCGACACTTGTGTTCAAAGCCAGTGATTGCCTTTTCGCACCAGTATATCAACCTATCAACGTATTAGACTAAACAACGTTGTATAGAGAGGTTTTACCATTAAGGGGTTACATACGTTCCAACTTTCAAAAAATTAATTTTTTTAAGGAAGTTAAATGCTTATAGTATGCATAATTGTGGATTAATATTCAAAGTAATATCTTAACAAGTAAAAATTGAATAATAATAATAAAAAAAACCGACTGCGTAAAAAAAAAAACTAATTAATTATTTCTCATCAATGTGAAACTAATTTTTTATATTACTTACCTATTTTTTTATTTACTTGTATTGATGACATTTAAGTTGTGTTTAACTGTTAATTTCTATCTATAAACACTGTTTTGATGAGGTCTATACATATCTATGAAGATTAGAGCTGCAGTAAAGCTAAATATCCTACCTACACAACTTCCAAGTTGTGTAATATTTAAACGGAGATTCTGACTGTAAAACAGTCAATGAAAATGGTCTTCATTTTGAAAGACCTGTCCAATGATATGCCACTCAATAGGGTGCGTAAAAATTTTTCTATATCTCTACCGCCATTTTGTATTTCACGCCCGCCATTTTCAATTTATAAAATCAAATCCTAACCTATAACCATCGGACGTTAAACACGAATCGATACAGACTTCATTCATTAAAATCTCTCCAGACATTGGTATATTTCGAGGGTTTAAAGAAATCCACATACCCAGATACGCGTGAAACACATAACCCTTCTTGGCAGTCGAGTATTTATTAAGAAAAACATGAGCTAAAATGTGAGCCCGTTCACGATCAAAATATATTGAATTTTAAAACATTAAACGCGATTTTCTGGAAAGTATATTTCGCATATTTTGCAGCATGATAACTTGAACAGTTCTTCGTATTTTTAGATAATATTGTCACTCATCTACACATAGTTTAATTGTGTAAGGGTCTTCACGACATTTTTTACGAACAATTTTAAACGTCAAAAATTTAAACGAAAATTGAATTTTTTTAAAAATAGCGCCATTTTATTATTTTTCAAAAAGCCGATTCCCATTAGCTTTTATTTTACATCTAATCCAAATACTATAAATCACATACTATCCAAGTATCGTAGTACGTGCAATATTGTGTATGTTATCTTGGCACTAATCAACAGATATCTGATACAATTCCTCATATTTTTGCTTCTTTTTTAGAACAACGGATTTCGAGCTTATTCTATCGACAATAATTTTCAGAATTTTCAAGGTATGATGAGAGTTTCACAAAAGTTGCTCTATATACTTAGCTAATACATCATGCATATTATATTTTGATTGCATTTGCGCATCGCAGTGAGGTGCAGTGAAAATGACCGAAAAAATATTTTTTTGCATTTTTTTCTTCAGATAGGTCTAAAAAGTTGCCTTTTGGCACTCTGAATATAAGGTTGAATTTTTATTTCATTTGGAATTCCTCTTTAGAGCTCTACCAGCTCTTAAAGATTATACCCTTTATACGTGAAAAAAGAAGATTTCACTGTGTAGTATAAACAATTTAAAAAAAATTAATAAATTTGTAATTTTAGTAAAATAATCATAAAAAATGAGTGATTAAAGTATTACTTGTAAACAATCGGTGTGTCGTCGTGTTGTAGCACTTTAAATTGTAAAGATAACCTTAAAATATGAATTGCATTGTCGCAAAGAAGGTGAAGAAAAGGCGCAATATTTAGACTTACAATTTACTTTTATTTTTCGAATGTACATAAAAGATAGTTCTCTAAATATATAGGGAAGACATTTTTCTGAACATATAGTAATATAATAAAAAGAATATATACGTTGTACTGTAAAATGATCTTTCATTTCGCTCTAATTTATATTGGCCTTTAGTATCAAAACTAGGCATTACTTTTCGTGATTTGATTTTTGCTCACATATATAAATCCCTTGTTTCTACTACTGCAGCCACTAATTATGCTTCAGTAACTAATTTCTCGCATCTTTCAACATATACGATATATTGAATACGAAACGGAAACTTTTAGAATTGAAAAGATGTGATCTTCCGTCTTTCTCATAAAATGATCTTCCGAATTTTTATGAGAACTTTCAGCTCGTCTCTTGATACTCTGTTAAGAATGCGGGGTGATATGCTTTCATATTCTTGCCAGTCAATATGATAATATAGTCCATAGCTCTGAAGATCAATATTGGAATATGAAACTGTTTTCTTGTTGAATACTCCATTTCCCTTGCCTTCAAAATTCTTTGGAATCCAAGTTCTCGAACATGGTTTCTTTCATAACCCTAATTAATGGTTAATGGTCCTAATTAATGGTTATGATCCATATTATTTTTTTCAATGACAGGTATATGCGTTTCGTTGAATAACGGGATCGGCAATTTTCATTAAATCTTCCCTAAAATAAAGAAACAACTTAATTGTATTTTTTTAACATTTTGTGCTCCATTTCTGCAGGAAGAATCTTTCTTAATGTGAAACGATATACGTTAATATACTTTCATTACAAACTCAACCATAATCTTCAGATTGTGGGAAGGATTTTGACTTCCAATGTGCAATTTAAATAGTCTATTGGCAGTTATCAATGATGTAGAGTGACACATTTTACATGGATTGCGATTTACCAGATCTAAAGAGCATTTAACAGATGAAAATGTTTGACGCATGTCATAAAAATAATTTTGGTCTGTTCTTAAATTTAATTTAAGGGAGACAAGAGCAGATTTTTTTTAAATTCCACAACTGTCTATTGTTCACATTGATCCAACGATCTCCTAATTGGAACAGAAAAGGCTCATGGCCCGGTAGTATGTCCATCAAGTTCAGAAAATTAATGACACAATGGCAATTAGTTTGCGTGAAGCTGACATATTAACCACAACAAGGGATGACTAATCTTTGCTTTAAAAAATCTAATAGCACCATTCATTTTCCTAATGTTTACAGTTCCTCCGTCACAACCTATAGCCAAAAGTTTATCAAGATTTAAGTTGTTTTCAGTGCAATATTTAAATGCATTCTGCAATATTCTTTCCTGATCCAGAAGTAAGTGCCCCAGGAGTAATGTGTCCCAGATACAGTGAATTTGACTCTTCAATCAGAGATAAGTGTTCTCGACATATAGTTTTACGATGTAATCAATCTCCCGCTTTCCATCATTTCGTTTGGATTTGAGGAATCGAATAAGCTTCTGGTATTCGAAAAAGTTGTCTGTCATTTGATCTATAGACTTCTGGGAAACTACAATAATTGATGCTTTCTTCCAAATTTCTACGATCTTTTCTCTTAGGATTTTAATTACCTCTGACTTTGATGGATCTTTACTATTCCTGTTGTGTTTTAATTATTGTGTACTATAAAAATAGAACTTTATACTATCTGCCATTGTTGGAAAAACAGCTTTATTTAGTTTTGAAGGGGCACCAAATAGGGGGCATTCCACTGTACTTCTAGTAATGGAAAACTTCGATTTGCTTCCACACGCAGTCATTTAAAAATGACTAAAAATTAGAACAAACAATTTTTTAAACTCAATTAAACGCTTCAAATATTTTAAAATAAAGACTTAAAGTTTAAGAACGATAAAGAAAATTACACTAAACATTTTAAATATAAAAATGTCAAACGAGATTACCAAAAAATTCTAAATGCAACATTTTTGATAAGAACCCATTGCGTGAAACATAGAAAATATAAATATCGTGGTAGAGCCTTGAAGGCATTTTAAAAAATTCATGAAATTTTGCATGTATATTAGAAGTACTAAAAGGTAACTTTTGGCTGCTATCCAAAAACAAAATTCCAACTTTTGGCTGCTATCCAAAAACAAAATTCCAACTTTCGTTTTTTCACTTCACCCTAATGCGCAGTGAAACGTTTTTTAGTAAACCTGCTCATTTTTCATCCACTTTTTATTATTTTTTAATTTTCATTGCAAAGTATTCAGTGTTGATACGCTACAGGGAATTTCCAGACCAGGAAATTCTTCGGCACCAGTACTTTCATACAGAGAATCTCTCTTTAAATCAGGCGAAATTTCGTGCGGTTATTCTAGATTTATTTTCTACAAAGAAATGCTGATATTTAGACTGGAAAATTCCCTGAAGCGTGGTAACACTGGTATTGTGTATAATGTTGTTTGTCATATTTTCTGAAAAGAACCTTTTTTTATATTAAGAACTCCGCTAATTATAGGTAAAAAACTGTGCGAAATTTGGGACTTTTTTTATAAAAACCTTAATTTTTCTGCGAGTATTCATGCTATCCTCATACAAATGAACACAGTATATTACAATAAGGCACTTATTAATAATCTCGAGTTTGAACGCTTTTGCTATATTAGTTTTTACAGGGTTATCCAAAAAATATTAGTTCATTTTCAATTCATTGACGGTCCCGTATGGGGTTTCGGGAAAAATATCTTCGCGAAAATATATGACCTATACTATATTGTTAACACCCCTGCAGTTTCAGGTTAATTCCTCGTGTATTTTTCTAGATATTTAAGAAAACTTCTAAAATCGCAAGTGACCGGTCACCTTTGGTCATATAGTGTAATAAGTATTTAAATTTAAAATTAGGAGTTTCATTATAAATTTTCGTATAGTAAAAATAAATATTTAATAATGCAGTTTTAATTTTATTTAGAAATTATTCAGAATTAAGTAAAAGAAGTAACTAAAATTATCCTAAAGGATGATTTCAAAATACAAGCCGCATCGATTTCTTTTACTTTAAAATCCAATCGCATATTAAAAAATGTTTAATTAACTTTGCAGGCTTATTTCTAAGTCAATATTGAAAGTGATGAGAAATAATTAGTTATGTTTGTTGACACTTCAGTATTTTTTTTTGTTTAATTAAATAAATTTGCTTCTGTGTTTGAAAATAACATTTTTTTTAGATATTAAAACACATTCTTATTGATTAAACATTAATATTTTTATAAGAGTATGTAAAATGTGCAATTTTTAGTTATTTTTTCTATTGATATAAGTATTGGTAAATTGATCTCGAAAATATTAATGTCTGCCATAAGACAATGATGTCATTTCGCAGAAAAACGTTCATTAAAATAATCTTTCATCAGACAAAAAAAGGATTGTTAATATTTTTTTTCTTGTCTGTTATCACATTCAACTTGGATACCTCTTTTGTAGTGTTAACTGGTATCTTTTGTAAATCAGGGTTCCAAACTTTCTGGAAACCACTAATTTCTTACAGTTTATTTCTACATCTTTAATCGCGGATGATTCAGCCATTAGATAAGGCGAAGAAAATTACTTTAATATACTGGTGTCCAGAACATTTGGAGCAACGATGTATGCGCAACACTACTCCAGAGGTATATTGAAGCATTTTTCATTCATATATAAATATTTCTTCTGCAAATATAGGGGAGAAGGTGGCACATATGAACATGAGGCAGACTTGAACATCACAATTTTTGAATAGTTATTATATGTTTTTTATTTGAAAAGACTTACCAAAGATAACAGAATCTATAGATATATAGTAAATATTTTTGAAGCTCTTTGACATTTTGTTTGTTCTCAGTAGCCAAAATACTGTTTATAGATCTCAAAAGTTCTCAGTTCAAAATTGATAAGTGAATAACTATATTTATTTATTTATTTGAATTTCAATGGTTTAACATATACTATGAATACTAATAAATATTTTTGATAAAGTTTATTTTCTTCTAAAATTGAGATTGATACAATTATTTATGGTTTTTCAATATAACTCTAACAGCCATGTTCGCCACATGTGAGCAGAGTTGGCGGCAGATATAAACAGCTCATAAATGCCCCACTAATCATTCTGTGATTCTGTTCCTTTCAGTTAAATTCATGAGAAATAATTTCAGTTCCAATATCTATAATTTTCTTGAAATAAAAGACATTTCCGTCAAACAAAATCAATTTTGTATTGAAACGTCTACAAACACATGTGTCAGCAAGTACATAAGGTGCAACAAGATCGTTTACTTTCAATTGCAATTTAAATAAATTTAATGTTTTCTAATATTCAATAAGTATAATGTATTATTTTACTAAAAAGATTACAGGAATATTTTTTATGCATTGTTAATACAAAACGTACCACTTTCAACAACTTGGTAAATTTTTCTGTTTCATTTGTTCTAAACTTGCAATAATGGCTTACTTCTATCTCTAAAATAGCTAGCATGTATATGACGCTTTGAAAGAAGATAGATATCAGTAATATTTTAAGAAAGTAAAATTTTTAAACTGATAACTACTGTAAAATCCCTATTGTAAGCCCCCCTCCCCCTTTCGCCTCTCGCCTTTTTTCAAAAATAAAAAAAAAGTTAAATTTCGGGTGTAGGGGTGTTTCGGGTGTAGATTTTTTTTAATTAAAAAAAATAATTTTTTTTTTTTTATCATTAATTTAGAAGTAAATAATGCGAATACAGGGGAGAGAATCTTTCGTATTTCGGCAGATTTTTTACCATTTTTCCACCCTAAAATCTGTCCCCAAACAAAAAACCCTAAGCAAAATTTAAAAGCTTTATTTCTTTTTAATTTACTTATCTATGTTTTTATTTTATTGTAACAATATTCAATCAATCACCTAAGACTCTTTCCTACCCCACCCCAGTCTACTTATTTTCATTTTATTATATTTTGCTTAAACGTATCACCCAGAAACTAAAGAAATATATCCTCCTGAGACCCAAGAAAATTTGAAACATTTTGCCTTTGTCTTTACTACTTTAGTTTCATCAAAAGACTAAAAAATATTATTTTTAAACATTTTGTTTGTTTGTTTGTTTTTTAAATTTGATAAAGCATATATCTAATTTAATGGATGCTCAGGTCTTAAACAAGAGGAAATGTAAACACAGTTCATTTCAACTTTTCACATGTAAAGTGCTAGTGAAAAGCATTAAATTAACAATAAATTGAAACATATATATTTATTATTAATTTAATGAACAACATTGAAGTATTTTACACATATTTAAGTCAAATATAAATCTTTGAAACAATCACTGGTAATGCACAAAAAAATATTGCAACTTGGACATTTAAGTTTAGTTTTCTTTTAAAAACATATTATTATCAATGTAACGTTTAAAATAAAGATGTGCATTAAAGTTTATATGCACTGTTGCTTCTTATTCTAGCTGTTGTCAAATATCAGGAGGATATGGAATACTTGAGCGAACCTAAAAGAAAACATAATTAAAATCAGATTTCATGATGCATGCGAAAAATACTCTTTATTGTATTAATTTAATTTTTGTTTTTTATATTTATGAATTTCAAACAAATGAAAACGTTCGCCGAAATAATTGTCTTAATATACATATTAAAAAAATTATATGTACATAAATCATAATTTCAACTTACTGCAAAGATCTCTTCTAAATCAAATATTGCGCTTTTGATACTTCGCTATTTCACTTCTGTTAGTTTGGCTAACTTAGCCATCAGCAAAACTATTGAATGCTTCTTTAGTAGCCTCATTTTCAGCTTCAGAAGAATCTTCATAAATTTTATTAATATTAAAATATTCATCAATAGATTAACTAAAATCAAGATCAGAGTCATTCCCATTTGCTGTTATTTCTAATGTTATTAATCTGTTAGCTAAAATAGAACACAAAAATATGTAATATTTATGTAGCTATTACACATATATGTATTTTTATAAAAAGTAATAAAAACTTTACAGAGAGATTAAATAAACATAAAAAACTTGGAAATCTTGCAAATGATTAAAACCAAAATTAATATTAAAACTGACTATATAACTTTACTCAAGTAAGACCCAACATCCATTTTAATGCATGTTTTTAAATTAAGCTTTAAAGTAATAAATATAGACAAATTACAGTTAAAGCTAACTAGGGTACTACAAAGACATTAAAATTAACATATACAATCTAAAATGTGTTTTAAAAAATAAAATGAGTACAGAAAAATTGGAACTTACTAACAGCTGGTCGACTAATACGTTGACTCACCCACTTCGCCATATTACAAACAAACGAGAAGCCGTTGCCAGATTCTGAAAACTTAAAAGTCATCTTTGAAGTGTATATTATATTGGAGTATCAGGACATGCTTCCAAAGAAATATTTGATGTGATTAGTAGGTTAAAACAAAACATCCATTTTAATGGATGCAGGGTCTCACGAGGCTCTATATATTTTATGGTGAATATAACAGATAGTATAACTAATAATTATAATGACAAATGAATAACAGAGTGAAAAAAGCCTGTCAAAAGACATTTTTTCCTTGTGTTCACATGCATCCGACGTGTGTTCACAATTACCCCGCCCGAGGGGCATATGTAAAAAAAAAAAAAAAAAAAAAAAAAAAAAAAAAAAAAAAATTGAATTTATAAATCTATTTAAAATAGTAAGAACTATAAAGGTGATTTAAAAAAAAATACCATGTGCAAAAAAATGTTATCTTTACTATATTTAGTTGTTTTTGTTTATAGAAATTAACCCAGTTATGAGAAAAACCTATATTTATGTGAACTGTCCACATGTACTCCCATCACACATACATTTTTTGAACTTCTAATAGTAAAAGCAGGGATTTTAAAGTAAGAATACTGCCCTGGACAATGATTGTTTTACCAATGTGAAAACAACTTATTTATGGGTAGTTAGTTCAAAATCCCCCCCAAAATGTTTTGACACTTTATTATCTTTTACTTTAACTAGGGGGCCCCCTACGAGCTACGCTCGTCAACCCCGTTCACACACCGCAGACTCTAACAGCACGCTAATTTGATTGGCTTTAAAAAGATATCGGAAGATTGAATTATAATTTTAATCTGACAATTATAATCTGACGTAATTTTCACCAAACTTTTCTTTCTCTTTTTAATACTCACGTAAAAATACTTTTGTTAGAAATGAAATATTATGATCATCTTAAAATATCAAATAAATGTCTCGCGCAATTTTTAAATTTAAACTGTTTTGGAATATTATTTTTTGTTCATTTTACGTAATAAGTCTAATGTGACGTAAATGTTACGTAAATTCTCCTATTTAAGACTTCTAACGCATGTTAATGAATTTATTATTTTACAATATTCTTTCTCTTTTAAAATTTACGTGTAAATAAATTTTTTATGACGTCGTTTTTAATGAGTTCCTGCTTTTTATATTTTCTGTTTATAATAGTCATGTGTAAAATATTTTTTTTAATTTGAAGCAAACATTATTGTTTGCGCTGTTTATACAGTTGGCAACAGTTTAAATTAATACAATTTTCTAAAATATCTAAAAAATATATCTCGAAATGCTGAAAATTTGAATTTAAAATAGAAATAAAACCTCAAAAAATTAGTCAAATAAAAAACTAAATGCAATCTGCACACCGGGAAATTCTGACGCATAAAATGATCTAAAATTGATTAAATTCCTATGTACAGTTTTTGCTCCTATAAAACTTTTTTAATGGAACGATTTTGTCCAACTTTGGCATTAAATATCTTTTTAAATAATTCTTCGATTTGAAAACTGTCTGCATCAGTGTGTTTATCAAACATTTCTCTATAATACTACCGATTTTCACATTTTTGTATGCAACAGTTTTTTTAATATTGAAGAAGAAAGGCCATGCTTAAGCATTCAAATTGGATGCCGATCTGCCGGGAATATTTACGCAGATTTTCATTGGTCCATTTCCAAATCAAAACTTTTTTTTATATATAGAGAAGGGTAATCAATACAACGTACGAAAATGCATTCGGTTTCAATGTATTACATACAATACATACACCAATGTTATACAGTAATTGCTGTATGTATGTTCATACAAAAAATTTACTAATTTCAATGATTAAAATATTTAAACGACATTTCCTAACAACGGAAAAAAGTAAAAAAAAAAAAGTTCTGATACACAAAAACTTTTGAAATAAATCGTATACAATGCGTTACTAGAATGCAATCATTTATTACCTTTATTACCTTTCATTATTCGAACATTTTAAGGATAACTAACATTTTTTTTTAAATTTTCATTGTGATATTGCAATCGGTGTTTTAATTATATGGGATTTCAAGAAAGTCTTAAACTTGAAAAAATATTGAAATGTGGAATGAAAGCGACAAAAATGCAGTAAAACCCCCTAATATTTTACATTTTTACCCGACTGCCCAGAAGGGTTATGTGTTTCAGGAGTATCTGGATATGTGGATTTCTTTATACCCTCGAAACATCCCAACGGCTGGATGGATTTTAATGAAGGAGGTCTCTATCGATTCGTCTTAACCGTCCAATCGTTATAGGCTAGGTTTTGTTTTTATAAATTCATAATGACAGCCTTAAAATACAAAATGGGGTTGAGACTAAAAAAAAATTTGCGCACCATATTGAGTGGCATATCGTTGGATAGGTCTTTCAAAATGAAGAAGATGTTTCATTGACTATTTTACAACCAGAAGCTCCGTTTAAATATTACACAACCTGGAAGTTGTGTAGGTAGAATCTCTAGCTTTACGGCAACTTTAACCATCATAGGCATCTATAGGCCTCATCAAAACAGTGTTTATAGATAGGAACTAACAATTAACCACAAATTAAATGTCAACAATACAAGTAAATAAAAAAATAGGTACGTAATATAAAAAATAGAGTGCACAATCCTTCGGGAAACAAGAGAAGAAATAAAGGCCAGCATAGATTAACACACATAAGTATAATTTTTTATTAATTTTCAGAAAGAATTATGAAAATTAACTGAAAAAATTAATTTTTAAATTAATTTTCAATTAATTTTCAGAACGAATAAAGAAAATTAAATGTAAAAAAAATAATTTTGAATTAATTTTTCAATTAATTTTCAGAAAGAATTAAGAAAATATTTTGAAAAAAAAAAATAAAAATTGTATTTATATGTGTTCACCAATGCTGGTCTCATGTTTGTCGAATGATTGTGTGCTCATGAAGACTATTCCATATAGTGCTGCGGTTGCCACCTTACCGACATTTAAGAGTGAGAGATCCCAAGCTGGGTATCGTCCGGGTAGTTTAATGATAGAGCATTGGAGCGTTATTCCTAGGATCTGAGTTCTATTCCCGGCTTGGTCGTTATTTACTCTGTTATTTTACGCTCAGTTAGCAACGTAAATTTTTCTCGTATTTAATATTCAATAATTTCGGGCGTATTTTCAATGTAAAAAATTATTTAAAAATTATGCTTATATTGTATATAATAGTTAAAAGTTATTTTGTTTAGATGAATTTTTATAGCAATTTAAATAACTTCAGTCATTAAGATATTTAAATTATATTATTAAAAAAGAAATATAAAATATAAACAGCAACGAGATTGTTTAATTTTTTTTTAATAACTCATCTATATTATTTTTCTAGAATGTCTCTATTCTCTTTTTAAAGCAACTAATTATTATAAGAGTAAATGATATTATTCGAATGTTCATTTGAATTTTACAAGTGGACAATATAATGAATTTTATTTTTAAACAATGCCTCGAGGCTTAAAAATGTAATGAAATACAAAAGCAAATTAGCAAATTTTTTTAATTAAACTTTTCAGCACTTCTTATTTCATTTTTTATTTATAAAACAACAAGAACAACAAAAAATAAATAAAAGCGAAAGATTTCAAATGTTTAATACTTAAGTTTCACTGTCTTCTGATTACAATTTCTGAAATATTTCTATGTTTTTCATTTAGTATGACTACTCTCTGAAAACATTAGTGTAATATTGTTTTAATGAGGTAATGTCGTTTAAATTAGAATTTTAGTTCCAGTTAGTATTTCAATTTAAACATTAACACATTTCTGATACTATTGTTAAGTCAAATTAAAAAGCAGAAAAACCAACGTTTAAAATGCACAAATAATATATGAAAAGCAGCAAACAGCTGTTTCGAATCTACTAGCGAGATTCTTCTTCAGTGCAAAAGGAACAGCGTGCTAGAAAAAGCAAGGCTGAGCAAAATCATAGACAGAGACGCGCTGGCTTTTATACCCTATGCGGGTGGCGAAGGCGCCGAAACAACCAATGAGAGAGAAGCAGTGGAAACGACTGGGTGGACAAGTAGCGACATCTACCGGAGAAGTAGAGAAAAGAAACCAAAAAAGGGGAATTAAATTAACGCTTTCCAAATACTTGGAAAATCTGGAGTACTAGATAAGTCATTGACTAAAGAGTGAGAATTTTTAATGATATGGTAAGCTTCCCAAAAATCAAGATCAAGGTTAGAAGAACATTTTTGGATAATGATGGCAGAGGAAAAATCGAACCTATGTTGAGAAGACCAAGAATGATGAGCAATAGAAGAACGTTTGAGCTCCTGATTTTTAACATAACCTTCATGCTCTTTTAAACGACATAGGTTCGATTTTTCCTCTGCCATCATTATCCAAAAATGTTCTTCTAACCTTGATCTTGATTTTTGGGAAGCTTACCATATCATTAAAAATTCTCACTCTTTAGTCAATGACTTATCTAGTACTCCAGATTTTCCAAGTATTTGGAAAGCGTTAATTTAATTCCCCTTTTTTGGTTTCTTTTCTCTACTTCTCCGGTAGATGTCGCTACTTGTCCACCCAGTCGTTTCCACTGCTTCTCTCTCATTGGTTGTTTCGGCGCCTTCGCCACCCGCATAGGGTATAAAAGCCAGCGCGTCTCTGTCTATGATTTTGCTCAGCCTTGCTTTTTCTAGCACGCTGTTCCTTTTGCACTGAAGAAGAATCTCGCTAGTAGATTCGAAACAGCTGTTTGCTGCTTTTCATATATTATTTGTGCATTTTAAACGTTGGTTTTTCTGCTTTTTAATATTGTTGCACAAAGGCTTTATTTGCTATTTTTATATATTGTTAAGTCGTTTAGTCAAGTACATAAATGTTAAGGAATTTTAAACTGATTTCTTTACAAATCGATTTTTGCCTCCCTTATATATACATACATAATCCAAATCTTGTCATTACGATAATCTCAGAAATACGAAATAAATTTGAACCTGTGTGGTTTTTGCAGTGTCTTTGACGATTCTTTATAATCAAGTACGTGCCTATTACAGCCAGGGCTGAATTTGCAGTACATATTTGTTTTATATAGTTACTTATATATTGCTCGAAATTCAACGGAGCCGTGCGGAAGAGCACTCCCGAAATAACAAAGTCTAAATAATCTCTACCTGTTCTTCTCAACTACAAACTTTGCAATCTTTATCAAAGCGCTTACAGGTGTGACGTAACGTATCGTACACGTAGAATTATATGTTTAACTAGTGTTGACAAAGGTTTACTTAATGGTTTTCTGTCTCAACAGAGGCGAAAAATGCCAAAATAAATCGCAACAATATCTGCCGTTTGTACACGTGGTCGTGTTATGATTATTCGCTACTTTTTTTTTTTTTTGAATTTGAAAAATTTCTTACTGATAAACTTATTAGCTCCATGGGGTTCTTAACTTGCACTTATAGTCACAAACGCAGCTCCAGTAGTTTTATTTCAGTGAATATTTAAATATTAGTCGAAAACCACCAGAGTTTATAGATACTGCTCACCGAAGCCTTGTGAGTTTCGTTTTGCTAGTTAATACAAAGAAACCCTTAGCGAATGCACTGAAAAAAAAGGGTTCTGAAAATTGAGTAAAATGTACTCAATTTTAAAGACGTCACATACTTAAAATAGCTCCGATCCAAATGTACTAAAAATTAAGAAACACACGTACTCATTTTTGATTCCATGGATGTGTTCAAATATGAACCGTGATGTACTCATTTTCGATCTTATGTATGATTTCAAATATGCAGTGTTTATGCTTAGCGAATGCACTGAGAAAAAAAGGGTTCTGAAAATTGAGTAAAAAGTACTTTATTTTAAAGATGTCACATATTTAAAATAGCTCCGATCCAAATGTACTAAAAATTAAGAAACACGCGTACTCATTTTTGATTCCATGGATGGGTTCAAATATGAACCGTGATGTACTCATTTTCGATCTTATGTATGATTTCAAATATGCAGTGTTTATGGTTAGCGAATGCACTGAAAAAAAGGGTTTTTAAAATTGAGTAAAAAGTACCTTATTTTAAAGATGCCACATAATTAAAATAGCTCCGATCCAAATGTACTAAAAATTAAGAAACACGCGTACTCATTTTTGATTGTATGAATGTGTTCAAATATGAACCGTGATGTACTCACTTTTGATCTTATGTATGATTTCAAATACGGAGTATTTATGCTTAGCGAATGCACTGAGAAAAAAAGGGTTCTGAAGATTGAGTAAAAAGTACCTTATTTTAAAAATGCCACATACTTAAAATAGCTCCGATCGAAATGTACTAAAAATTAAGTAACACGCGTACTCATTTTTGATTCCATGGATGTGTTCAAATATTAACCGTGATGTACTCATTTTCGATCTTATGTATGATTTCAAATATGCAGTGTTTATGCTTAGCGAATGCACTGAGGAAAAAAAGGGTTCTGAAAATTGAGTGAAATGTACTCAATTTTAAAGACGTCACATACTTAAAATAGCTCCGATCCAAATGTACTAAAAATTAAGAAACACACGTACTCATTTTTGATTCCATGGATGTGTTCAAATATGAACCGTGATGTACTCATTTTCGATCTTATGTATGATTTCAAATATGCAGTGTTTATGCTTAGCGAATGCACTGAGAACAAAAGGGTTCTGAAAATTGAGTAAAAAGTACTTTATTTTAAAGATGTCACATATTTAAAATAGCTCCGATCCAAATGTACTAAAAATTAAGAAACACGCGTACTCATTTTTGATTCCATGGATGTGTTCAAATATGAACCGTGATGTACTCATTTTCGATCTTATGTATGATTTCAAATATGCAGTGTTTATGCTTAGCGAATGCACTGAGAAAAAAAGGGTTCTGAAAATTGAGTAAAAAGTACCTTATTTTAAAGATGTCACATATTTAAAATAGCTCCGATCCAAATGTACTAAAAATTAAGTAACACGCGTACTCATTTTTGATTCCATGGATGTGTTCAAATATGAACCGTGATGTACTCATTTTCGATCTTATGTATGATTTCAAATATGCAGTGTTTATGGTTAGCGAATGCACTGAAAAAAAAGGGTTTTTAAAATTGAGTAAAAAGTACCTTATTTTAAAGATGCCACATAATTAAAATAGCTCCGATCCAAATGTACTAAAAATTAAGAAACACGCGTACTCATTTTTGATTGTATGAATGTGTTCAAATATGAACCGTGATGTACTCATTTTTGATCTTATGTATGATTTCAAATACGGAGAGTTTATGCTTAGCGAATGCACTGAGAAAAAAAGGGTTCTGAAAATTGAGTAAAAAGTACCTTATTTTAAAAATGCCACATACTTAAAATAGCTCCGATCGAAATGTACTAAAAATTAAGTAACACGCGTACTCATTTTTGATTCCATGGATGTGTTCAAATATTAACCGTGATGTACTCATTTTCGATCTTATGTATGATTTCAAATATGTGTTTATGCTTAGCGAATGCACTGAAAAAAAAAAAAAGGGCTCCTAAAATTGAGTAAAAAGTACCTTATTTTAAAGATGCCCCATACTTAAAATAGCTCCGATCGAAATGTACTAAAAATTAAGAAACACGCGTACTCATTTTTGATTCCATGGATGTGTTCAAATATTAACCGTGATGTGCTCATTTTCGATCTTATGTATGATTTCAAATACGGAGTGTTTATGTATACATTTTTAATCTCATATATGTATTCAAATATGAGCTTCGAAAGTAAATGTTCTCTGTTAAATATTCAATACTTTTTTTTATGCAATCAGTTGTACCTTCTTTAAATATTATATTACGGAGACATTAAATTTAGAAAAGTATTTTAAAATAATTTAAAAGTGTTTGAAAACAACGCTCTTGTTATAAAAATATGATGTAAAACAAGATAGAGTCCAAAACGGTCGATTACTAACATGTGCGAAAGCGAAATAAGGCACTGGGCAAAAATTCACAAAAAAAGTACATTGGAAACTAAAATAAGTTAAATGAAAAAAAAAATATTTTTGTTGTCTTGCACCCCGACGCCTCTAGACACTGTACCATAGATTAAATCAAAAATTTTCTTACATTTATTTCCCGTTTGAAATTATTAAGAAGAAACATTCCATTATTTATTCAGAAAAAATAGTAAAATTATTATCAAGATACACTAAGCAGTTACATTTATTACAAGAGTATTATTTTGAGGCACTTTTAAATCATTTTAAAATACTGTGCATAACTTAATATTTACATAAGGTAAAGCTGATAATATTAAACAAGATAAAATATGTATAGAATATTTAACAGTGAGCTGTTACTTTCAAAATTGTCGGCGAAATATTGAAAATCCCATTCTTCTTATTTTTGTTTTCACAAACAAATCCATCTCACTTAGCATACAAACCAGATCAAATATACGAAGCACTGATAAACAACAACAACACAATGTGATCTTACGCATTATAATAGAGACATGAGATATAGCTCCTTTAGAGGAATAAAAATGTAATATTATACCTTTTATTTCCACTTTATATTACATTGTTATCCTATCAAAGAACATATTTTAATCCGTCAAGAATGAAATAAACCACTACAAAGTACAAAGTTATCATTCCGTTTAGATTTCATAGCATGTAATGTATAAAAATTGAGAAATCATAGGTTCATTTTTCATCCAAACAATACTCAATTCAACATGAGTACTTTGATTTACTCATTTTTTGAGCACTTCATTTTTTTCAGTGTAAGTTTTTCTGAAATTTTCTGTATTTTAATTTTTTTTTCTGTGTTTATTTATCTGATTTTATTGTATGTAAACGAATATAGATAAAGTCAAAATATATTTAAAGTGTTTTTTGCAGAAGATGATATTACTGTAAATTTTGTAAATAACCTATGAAATATAAAAATGCGGGTACAGTGAATGGTGTGAAGCAAACATTCAGAGTTTTACTACTGCAGAAAATTAGCCCGGACACTGCTTTTCTAGGAATTGAGCCCTGCTTACTGATCGTTTAAAGACAAACTAAAACATGCAGAAACATCCAAATAGCGTACAAAATGCTGCGCCATTTCGAGCCTCATTGGGACAGTAAATTCATATTTGAAATAATATGAATCGTTTTTAGGTGCGTTTGTAATTATATAAATACTAAGCACCTATAGTCGTCGTTCAGTCCGTGTGTCTGCATATAACAGAGCAAAATCTACCCAACCGAATGCTCTGAAATTTTAAATATCTAATTGTCGCAAAATTTTTTCGAGCCATTTCAAATTTCATGAAAATCGGATGTATAGTTTAATTACAGGATCAGTCAAAAAATTTCCGTTGCATTACGGCCAATGGGAAAAATAATTGCAAGGATATTTTAATGATGTTACAGCTTTCTGAATGGTCTGAAATTTTAAATATATAATTGTTGCAAAATTTTGTCGAGTCATTTCAAATTTCATGAAAATCAAATGTATAGTTTATTCACAGGAACAGTCAAAAGTTTTCCGTTACATTACGTCCAATGGGAAAAAAAAAATATTGCAAGTGCATTTTAATGATGTTACAGTCTTCCGAATGATCTGAAAATTTAAATATATAATTGAAGCAAAATTTTGTCTAGTCATTTCAAATTTTATGAAAATCGGATGTGTAGTTTAATTACAGGGACAGTTAAAATTTTTCGGTTACATGACGGCCAATAGGAAAAAAATGATTTCAAGTGCATTTTAATGATGAACAAAATGAACAGAATGAAATGGATAGGCACTTATGAGATGTAATAAAATATACATTCAGCACAATATGCGGTACAAAAAAATATTTATAAAACTAGTTACAGTACGAACGCACCTCATTTGCCACGTTTGACGAGCAATTTACAACTCGTTTAATAAGTTATGTAGCTCAAATAGTTTATTTGCTGGGTCACAGAAAGAAAAAATTCAAAACGTTTCGCCATGATAACGCCCGGAATGATGAGTGAATTCGAACTTAAATGAAAGTGTTTTGATCTTGCAATTGTCTAATTAAAGAAAACGAAAAAATAAAGCTATTTAACCAACTAAGCTGGAGGTAGACTGCAACTAAAAACGGGCTAAAATATGGAAATACTTCTGGCAATTGAGACTCCAGTACTACTTCCGTATTTTAACAGAACGTTTTCCCGGCAAATTACAGAAAAATGTCCTTTTTTCGGCATTTACGGGGGAAAACATCCGTTAAAATACGGAAATAGTACTGACGTCTCGATTGCTAGTAGTATTTCCGTATTTTAGTCCGTTTTTTTTATAGTGTACGTGATTTCTTTTTAGGTGCGTTCGTAATTATATAAATACGTAGCACATACACTGCAAAAAAAAAAAAAAAAAAAAAAAAAAAAAAAAAAAAATGTTGATTTTACAGTATAATACTGGCAGCTGGGGCGACAGTTTAATACCGTAAAATAAGCAGTATTATAAGGTCGTATAAATGCATTAAACCGTATATTACTGCTTAATGGCTTATTAATTGCTAATTTTACTGTTTATTACTGTTAATTTTACAGTATAATACTGGCCTCAGCTGCCAGTATTATACTGTAAAATCAACAATTTTTTTTCAGTGTATAGACGTTGTTTAGTCCGTCTGTCCGCATTTCCGCATATAACAGCACAAAATCTACCCAACCGAATCGTTTGAAACTTAAAATGTATAATTATTGCATAATTGTGTCGAGTCATTTCAAATTTTATGAAAATTGGTTGTATAGTTTAATTACATGGACAGTCAAAAGCGTTCCTTTACATTACGGTCAATGGAATGCAAAAAATATTTATAAAACTAGTTACAGTACGAACGCACTTCATTTGCCACGTTTGACGTGCAATTTTAAACTTGTTTCTTTTATTATCCACAATATCTTACTGAAAAACATCCAGTTTACTACATCTATATCTATTAATAAAGTAAATCTTGTCTTCCCGCAAAGCACCAAAAAATCAATTCTATTCGTACCTAATTTAATCAGTGTATGGAATTTGTCAGTGCCTTAGATCAGTTCTTTTTAATCATTATATGTAGCTCTTACAGTTTGTTTACAATAACACACAAAATGTTTCCTGACAATAATGTCCGAAATGAAGTGCCATTTCGAGCCTAATTGTGACAGCGAATTGACTTAGCAGATACATTGAATGGATTCCTTAATCAAATCTATTTCGTTAAACAGGGAGACAGAAAATCAAAAACCACGCAAAACTTGATGCCATGATACCGCACAAAATACTGCACCAATTTGACATAATTTGGTATTGATTAGTTTCATTATCGTGCCAGTAACTAATAAAATAAAACGAAGAAACCAACATACTCTTCCAGCATAGATAGAATAAATGTATTTCTCTTTAATTAAAAAAATACATATATGTGAAAAGAAAAAATTAAAGGTATTTTAATTGAATTGTAATAAATGATTTAACAAATTAAGATAGTTAAACATTATTTCTTAAAAAATATATAATAATAATGTATGCCTTTGATAGACAAAAGTTTGTAATTTTAAACAAACATGTGATAATTCAAAATAATTTAATTTATTTTAATTTATTCAATTTTTAATGAATTAAAAAACGTATACATTGATTTTCAGGAATCCAATTAATTTTTTTTGCCTTGCAGTATCTAAAAATATTACGATAGATTGCATTTTTTGAATATTTATTACAATGTTACAATTGGTGTTCCTCCTATATATTGTTTGTTGAATGCCTTGAGGTTTAAAAATTAATGGAACACAAAATAAAAAGAACAAAAAGTAGAATAAAATATTTCCACTTTTTTCGCGTCTGGTTTATAGAAACAAAAAAAAAAGAAAGCTGAAAGCAAAACATTTAAAATTTCGAAAATGTAAACATTTCTGGTTGATCTTAGAAAAATACTTTTTTTTTGTTTGTTTCAGTAAGTTTTCTCTCTCCGAAACTTTTTGGAATAATTTGATTTAGAATTCGTTTCATAAAATCATAACATCTGCAGTACAGAGTTTGTTTACACCTATTGGGTAGGATTTTGACAACAAAAATAATATTCACAAATTAAAACAATTATTTTTTAATATGTTCTATCTCGTAGCCCTTGTTGTGGACTTTCATAATGCACCGGGATTTCCAAGATAATTGGATTTTTGAAAATCTGGAAGTGTAATTTTGTTCCATTTTTCCACCACACATTTCCAGAGTCCACTCAACGTAGTGGGTCAGCGCTTCGGAAGGACTTGTTTTAATAGTTAAAAGGCAGAGTAATCCTTTGGTGAAAAATTTGGGGACTTGTTTGGAGTGTTCTTAAACGGTATACATTTGATTCCAGTTTTGCTTGCCAGTCTTTCTAGAAATGCGACTGTACTTTTTAATGTACTGCTGCTCGCTTTATCCTCATGTAGCTAAACACTTTTAACGTCCGTATTAAGAAATTTTGGAATTTTTTCTTAAAAAATAGAATTAAATCATTGTTTTGATAACAGTTAATTTTGGTACAGTTAATTTTGGCATTTTTCTGAAATTTTCTGATCTTTAATTTTCCGTTGTACGAGATGCCATAAATGCTTTAGAGAAAATTTCTTTGCAGTGTTTGAAGGAATATTGTAAGCCTTTTTGGCCCATTTTACGTTAATAAATCGATCTTATAGGAAGCTTTCAATACAAAAAGTAAAAAGCTACCTATTGCAGCCGCCCGGAGGAAAGCACTTATGGAAAAGTTTGGTATATTTTCACCGATCTATTCTATCTATATATCTATATGTATATATACATAGTCATATACAGGGTGATTCATAAAAGATGGGCAGAACTTTAAGGGGTTATAGTACACTTAAAGACAAATAATATTAAATAGGAGACTAAGGGTCCCAGACGTATTCCCAAGGAGATAGGGGGCATTAAAGTTTAGGGTCCGAAATTTCAAATGATTATAAAACATGGAAAAATTGGTCAATTCGTTTGCGGTTTTTGCAAAAAATTTTCTTTATGCCAGTATTTTCTTGAAATAAAATTTTAAAGTTCAATTTCAAAAAATGCCGATAGGGGGCGCTTTAGACTTTGGAGTAACAAACAACTATTTTTTAACGTTATTTTTTGTATTTCTTTAAATGATTTCGAAAGCTTAGACTTAAACTTAAATTTTGATCTAAAAATCTGAGTCCTAACGAGTAGTTAAGTAGCGTAAACTGAAATTTGAAATTTGAAACCCTTCTCCCCACAGAACAAAAATCAGTTATTCCCGATCTTTGTGTCGTAGATTAGGCTCTGACTACTGCCGCGTTTTGCTAAAATTATTCTTTATGTCAGTATTTTCTTGAAAATAAATTTTAAAGAAAATTTTCAAAAAATTCCGATAGAGGGCGCTTTAGACTTTGGAGTAACGAACAACTATTTTATACCGTTATTTTTTGTGTCTCATTAAATGCTTTCTAAAGCTTAGACTTAAATTTTCAGCCCAAAATCTGAATCGTTAGACGTGGTTAAGTTCCTGGGGAGAGGGGTTTGAAATTTCTACTCCTGAGCACAGTTCAGTTTACCATGTCCACACATTGTGTGCTGTGATACGAGGTAAAAGACACAAATTAGGATTATGTTACCAAAGCATATTTATTAACATGTAATTACAATAAATGTTCAAAATTGTGACCACCAGAGGTTATGCACGCAGAACAACGGCGAACATTCGCGAAAACATCAAGCTTTTCGAGCACTTCCCCTACAGCGGCGGAAAGTCTGGCGACCAGTTCCTCGGGGGATTCAATGGGTGTCTCATACATAAGAGCCTTCAATCGTCCCCAAAAAAAGAAATCGAGGGGTGAAAGATCTGGCGAGCGAGCAGGCCAAGCAACAGGACCACCTCGACCAATCCATCTGTTCGGAAATGTGATGTCCAGATAGTTGCGGACGTCTCGTACGTAATGGGCTGGCGCTCCATCGTGCTGGAACCACATGACCCGCCGGATGCGTGGAGGAACAACGTTTAACAGGTCTGGCAGCACATGTTGCAGAAATGTGAGGTATGTTTTACCGTTGAGGCGTTCAGGAAGAAGGTACGGTCCGATTAGGTGGTCTCCGAGGATTCCTGCCCAAACATTGATGGAAAAGCGTCTCTGATGAGCATGTGGATACGTAGCATGTGGATTGACATCCGCCCATACATGTGCATTGTGTGTGTTAAATGTACCTTCACGTGTGAAGGTACATTCATCGGTGAAAAGCACAGTTCGTCCAAAATGTGGATTTAGCGCGTTCTGCTGCAGAAACCAGCGGGCGAATTCAATACGATTTGGATAATCCCCTGGAGACAGTTTCTGGACTCGTTGCACATGAAACGGGAGCAAATGTTCATCCTTCAGTACCCTCCAAGTCATGGACTGTGAGGTATCCACCTGCCTAGCCACTGTTCGTGTACTTGTACTTGGCTGCGCCGCTACTACATCCAGAATGGCTTCTGCAACAACTACTGATTCGTCCTTTTTTGCACGACCTGCATTCGACCAGGAAGCGAGAAATGATCCCGTCTCACACAACTGTCTGTGCAAGCGCTCGAAAGTTTTGCGGTTAGGCAACCGCCTGTTGGGAAATCGCTCTCAGTACATTCGTTGTGCCTCTGCACCATTTCCATCTGCCGCTCCGTAAATTAAATGCATCTCAGCCTTTTCCTTATTCGTGAAGGGCACCATCTTCCGATTCATTACTACAGCGACTTACACTTGACTCACCGTTCAGTGGTTTTTATGCCTGAATCGTGTCGAAATTTTGCATACGTGTTCTTCTTCTTCCCCATTTGACATTTGCATACTTTCTGTTTCCTTCTTCACCCGGTGACTAGCGTCAGGAATGGAGCTTTAACGTTTGCATGAGCGACGTTTCCAACTGTGCCAGTGCCTTTATGAGTGAATTCCGACTATGCAGTCCTTGACGAAAGTTGTATTTTTGCCTCGTATCACAGCACAGAATCGTTTGGCATGGTTAAGTAGTGCAAACTGAACTATGTTCAGAAGTTGAAATTTGAACCCCCTCCCCTCGCTACTGAACCACGCTCAGCGATTCAGATTTTGAGCTGAAAATTTAAGTTTAAGTCTAAGCTTTAGAAAGCATTTAATGAGACACAAAAAATAACGGTATAAAATAGTTGTTCGTTACTCCAAAGTCTAAAGCGCCCTCTATCGGAATTTTTTGAAAATTTTCTTTAAAATTTATTTTTAAGAAAATACTGACATAAAGAATAATTTTAGCAAAACGCGGCAGTAGTTAGAGCCTAATCTACGACACAATGATCGGGAATAACTGATTTTTGTTCTGGGGGGAGAAGGGTTTCAAATTTCAAATTTCAGTTTATGCTACTTAACTACTCGTTAGGACTCAGATTTTTAGATCAAAATTTAAGTTTAAGTCTAAGCTTTCGAAATCATTTAAAGAAATACAAAAAATAACGTTAAAAAATAGTTGTTTGTTACTCCAAAGTCTAAAGCGCCCCCTATCGGCATTTTTTGAAATTGAACTTTAAAATTTTATTTAAAGAAAATACTGGCATAAAGAAAATTTTTTGCAAAAACCGCAAACGAATCGACCAATTTTTCCATGTTTTATAATCATTTGAAATTTCGGACCCTAAACTTTAATGCCCCCTATCTCCTTGGGAATACGTCTGGGACCCTTAGTCTCCTATTTAATATTATTTGTCTTTAAGTGTACTATAACCCCTTAAAGTTCTGCCCATCTTTTATGAATCACCCTGTATATATATATATATATATATATATATATATCACTTTCTTCTGCACACGATAACTTCCCTAATTATGCACAAATCTCTTCAAAGCTGATACATAAAATCAAGGGGCAAAAAATCTCGGTCAAGTTCGTCAATGGGCAAAATCGGACCAAGGGGATGGAAATAGGGAAGGGTTTTCTGAAAACCGAAAAAAACCCATAATTTCTTAATTTTTCTACTTATCAAATCAGTTTAAAGTTTTTATTACTTCTAAAAATCGGGCCAAAAATTTATGTATCACATATTTTTGATAAAATTAAAAACGGGCTCAAGGGGTGCAAAAAATAGGGTTTTGGGGAGAAAAAAAATCATAACTTCGTCATATCTGAAGATATGAAATCCAATTAAATTTATTACAAATCTTCTTAATATTATCTACAACGTTTATATTGACAAGTATTTGATAGGATCAATTCGTACCGCAAAATAAAAAAATAAAACAAAAACTAAAACTAAAAGGGGGAGTTGAAGAAGAAAATACCCATAACTTCGTCAATTCACAAAATAAAAAAAATCCAATTAAATTTATTATAAATCTTCTTAATATTATCTACAACATTTATATTGACAAGTTTTTGATAGGACCAATTCTTACAGCAAAAACTAATTAAAAATACATAGTGGTTGAAGAAACAAATCATCGTATTAAGGGTGTATTCAAATCCAAACTTCTTATTTTCTGACTCATTTTTAAATTCATTTTTGCTCTCAAACACATTCGTTTGATATATTCTCTTATTCAGAAACTATATAATGTACCGTAATGATCGATTTTTTGATAGATGCAGAATCTATTTCAAAAAATTATGTCAAAGTGGACATTTTGAACCGAATTTCCCAAAGCGATTGTGGTAGAATAAAAAAATATTGTCCTACTGAGAAAATAATTGTTTATAAAACGAGTTTTAATTAATTGAACGAAAAATAAAAACACAGGACGCTTATAAATCTCTTTAAATATCACGTCAGCAGGTTTCATATTTTTCTATTAAAAATGAATCCGAAAATGTGCCAGAAATTTTCGAGTTGTTGAGCATGGAAAAGTATTTTTTTTAATACTGCCTTAACACGATTCTGATAAAACCAGCTCTTATTTAAAAATAAAACAAAAGCGGCCAGATAAAATTGTTAAAATTGGTTTATCTCTAATCATGATGTCATTTTTTGTTGGGGAAATTAGTACACTTAACTTCGAAATCTACCTCCGCCTGTAGGCCGCGCAGACAGGAATTTTTTTTCTGATTACAGTCTTTTAGATGAATCTACTTCTCACCAATTGCGACATTTTATCCCCCACTTTTTTCTTGCTAAATGATTTTCGTACAGATTTTCTTAATAATTTTCTTCGGTAACATCGGATATATAACCTACAATCTAGTCACTTCTTTCGCTTGCCATTTCAGTAGCAAACAATTTTTTTCTTCATATCAGACAAAATTTCAGTTACCACGTTTATTACATGTTGCAAGATTTTTTTCCCCTATTTCTTCTCGTTGTTTTTTAATTTCACATCAAAATCTTTCCCAATATGTATAAAATCCGCCTGTATTTAGTATCACTGCATAATTTCACTGCACAATTAACCTTTTTTGATAATATTGCTTAACCTTTAAAAATTGTTTAATAAATTAAAAAAAAAAAGGAAAATGAAGCGATGAAAAGTTTCCAAAGTTTTCCTTTGATTATCAATAATTTGTTTCTCTAACAACAATCTATTGTGTGTTGTACTAAAATGGTATTTATTATGTTTAAATACATACTAATAGAAATTTAACTATGTTCCATAATTAAAATGCTTACATAATAATATAAAAAAAGAATGAAAACAAGTAAAAATTAAATTAAAAAAATAAAAAAGAACCGACTGCGTAAAAAGCTACCTAATTAATTATTTCTCATTAATGTGAATCTATTTTTTTTTCTATTTCTTACTTATTTCTTTTATTTACTTGTATTGATGACATTTAAGTTGTTTTTAATTGTTAGTTCCTATCTTTAAACATTGTTTTGATGAGGTCTATAGATGTCTATGAAGGTTGGATTTGCAGTAAAGCTAGAGATCCTACCTACACAACTTGCAGGTTGATGTAACATTTAAACGGAGCTTCTGACTGTAAAATAGTCAATGAAACATCGTCTTCATTGTGAAAGACCTATCCAATAATATGCCACTGAATAGGGTGCTTAATTTTTTTTTTTGTCTTCACCGCTATTTTGTATTTTACGGGCGTCATTTTGAATTTATATAAAAAAGCCTAGCCTATATCCTTCGGACGGTTAAGACGAATCGATAGAGACCTCATTCATTAAAATCCATCAAGCCGTTCGGATGATTCCAAGGTATAAAAAAATCCATATACCCAGATATGCGTGAAACACATAACCTTTCTTGGCAGTCGGGTAACAAGGAAAACGAAGCGAAGATGAAAAGTTTCCAAAATTCCCTTTGATTATCAATAATTTGTTTCACTAACAACAATATATTGTTGTTATGCTGTTATGTTGTTATATTGTTGTTATGTTGTACAACAATTATTTGTGCATTTTAAACGTTGGTTTTTCTGCTTTTTAATATATTGTGTATTATACTAAAATGGTATCTTATTATGTTTAAATACATACTAATAGAAATTTAAGTATGTTCCATAATTAAAATGCTTAAATAATAATATAACAAAAGAATGAAAAAAAGCCCTTCCGGCCACTGCTGGGAGGAAGAGTTAGTTTTCATTTTAATAATTTTTAAGAAGCTAGCTTATATTATTCAAACACGAGAAGCTCAAATTAGTGGAACGTGATTATAGAAGATCCAATCCTAGTTTCTGTCAATACTGAATATGAATGAGAATTTCGCGAAATTAATCAGCTCTATTCCAGCTGGTTTTATTTAAAGTGATTCGGCGATATATTGAAGTGGCCGCCATTTTAAAACAACATGATGGGAGAAGCTAATCAATGAACTTGGTCGAGACCTTAGTAATCCCTGTGCGCATGCTCACTCACATCCAAATCTGTTGATATATGGGCATTCTCACAATCTTTTAACTTTCATGTCCCTGAATAATAGATTTTTATTTAATACACTTTTTTGTGTTTTTTTTGTTTCATTTACTTGAGGACATCCCACTGCATGATTGCACAACAATATTAACTAGATAAATAAGTTTTGGACGATGTTGGGGGTCCAACTCATGGAAAACTCATCTACCGTCCCTTGTCCCTGGTGCTGATTTTGAAGTTTGGATCTGTCTGGATAAAATTGTTTCAATAAAAATAATTCAATTTATTTTTTTTCTGAAACTGGAACTATTGTTTTATATAAATATGTAGCTAAAAATTAACCTGCACACACCTGCTTAGGGTTGAAATTATTTTTTGAACTCTGTTCCTGGGTTTTAGATTTTTTACCATCCCTCTTCTAAAATTATACAGAAAATCACTTCAGATGCAGCGACAAATTTTTTTTCAAGTTTTTGCTCATGCAGAAGTATGCTAGAGGAAGAATATCTAAAATTCTTTGACAGGAAATTGACTGCAGAATATAAATCAGCATTTAAATATCAATTTCAAGCACCGTGGTTTTATTGGTAGTCTTACCGTCCCCAAGGTTTATTCCTGCACTTTTCGAGGTAAATTTAAAAAAAAAATTAATTTAATCCAATGTTAACAACTGTTTCGAAAAATCAATAAACTTTGTGGCTATCACTTAGTCTTAACATGATTTTACTAAAAATAGATGGTAATTTTCCTTACCGTTCTATCCTTACCGTCCCTTTTTTTTACCATTTTGGCCCTTTTTTTACCTTACCGTCTCATCTTTAACACCCATTTAACACAATGTTATACAAAAATTCTGTATTAAAAGTAGTACATTTGTATTATTTCGTATTTGAATGTCCTGTAGGTACTATGCAAATTCATTACAAGTAAACATTTAGAAGAAAATAAAAAGTTATAGGGGTAAAATGGTAAGGAAAATTAAACTCGCAAGTTTAACCTAAACCTGAGTTAAATAAAAAAAAAAAAATCGCTGTTGACCATTTTTTCTTTATTTTGAATCATTAAGGCATCCGTCTATCAGATTAAACTGTTATTTTAGCAAGTTTAATTTCGCCAGATTTTTTTTTCGCCAAAAGTTAAAAGATTGTGAGAATGCCCCATATACGAGTGCTGTCACAGACAAAAAATCAGATTGTTCAAAATATCACCCACATTAGAAATTCAAACTGCTATATCTCAGACATTTTTTTAAGATAAAGACAAAACAAAAAATGTTCCGGAATCCTTGTATCAAGGTCAAATACTCAAAAAAGAAACCTTTTTCAATTTACTATTTTTTTATACCTCATTTTAAATTTATATGGCCACCATTTTGAAACGAGATGGCGGATGAAGCTCGCCCACGAACTTGGTCGAGACATTGCTATATACTATGCACATCCCTTGTCAAATCTAAATCGGTTAACAAATGACAAAAATAAGACCGTTTCAAAATGTCAGCCACACTAGAAATTCAGCCATTCTTTAAGATATAAGTGAAACAAAAAGTCCTCCAATGTTTTGAATCTAGATCAAACACATAAGAGTTTTTTTTTCTAATTCTTTTTTTTTTTTTTACCTCATTTTAAATTCAATTTTTTAGATCTTTAAATGGCCGATAATTTGAATCAATTTGGCGGATAAAATTGGCCAACAAACTCGGTCGAGACATTGGTATGTATCATGTACCACCTAGTTACATTCAAATTAGTTCTTCTTAAATATGCGTGTTATCGAGTGACAATAATCAGATCGTTTCAAAATTTGAGCCACACTAGAAATTTAAAGTACTATAACTCACCCTTTTTTTAGGATATACAAGAAACAAAAAATGCTCTGTCATCTTTGTATCAAGGTCCAAATCGGTTCATAAATACGAGAGTTACAGCATGACAAAGATCATATATTATTTTATAAATACAGTTGTATATTATAGGTTTGTGGTATCCATTTTTACTGTCATTTCATTCACAATATTGCGGTTTGATGATGGTCGGTAATGTTTAATTAATGGTTATATATGGATATATAGTATATAGATACATATCAACATTTTAACGGAGGGTGGTTTTGGGGTCTAGAGGTCATGGTCGATAAAAAAAAATACCAAATTTTTTCGAAATCGCTTTCTTCAGAACGGCCGTAATAGGTAGCTTTTTGTAAACAAAGTTAAATAAAAATGTAAAGGAAGAAAATAATATGATCATTTTCAAAAATGTTTATATTTTTACACGAACAATAATTTTTTAAAACGTAATTTTGTAGCATGCATTTGTTATTTTTTATGCATGAAAATATTATACGCCTAGATGATATTTTTCGAATATTCATTGTGCTGTGAATATTATTCATAAGTGTGATTTTAAGAACGTTTTAAGGTTGAAATAGGTAATGAAATATGGAAGGAAACCAGTATAAATTTAAAATTTAATATTTACATTTTCCTCACATTTTATTCATAGAAACAAAACTAGCTGACGGCTAAAAACATACAATATGAAAAAAAAAAGATCTAGTGCATTTTACTTTTTTCTCATCTTCTTTAGAAAAATAATTATATATTTTTCGTATATGTATTTTTTTTCTCACCAAAAATAATTTTCTAAATCATCTAATTATTTAATTTAAATACAATTATAACTTTTGTAAATTTATTCTTCTTTTCTATATTAAGTAATATAAACCACATAAAAAGTTATTGCTTCATTTACACATATCTGGTCGTCTAAAAATAAATTTACGTTATCCTTTTAATTTTAGAAGAATCCTAGCCTCTCTACAATTTTCAATTAAAACATTTTTTTTAAATAAAATTTTCATTAATTATAAAGAGAAAAATAAAGAGCGTTATCGTTATTTGAATATGTCTTTTTCATAATTCAAAATATTTTGATTGAAAATTTTATAAATTTGTGGATCTTGGTACTGCCTCGATAAGCATTTATTAGTAAGATTAGATGCAACACTATAGTTCAAAATTCACAAAATTCTATATCTGTTAATCTCTCAGGTAGATTTGAGAGTTTAGGGATGTATTAAGTTCACGATACCACAGTAAGACTGGGCATATTTTAATTATAGAATACATATAAATATTTTTATATTTTTGATACTCTATTCATTACTGTACGATTAAATTACCTGGAATAAATTAAAAATTATTCCCACAGTTTAATATGCTACATATATATGTTTAATTTATGTTACAATGTTCACTTCTAATTTTTCTAGTTAATGTGGCATCACTAATAATACATAGTAATTCTAATAATTTATAGTTTAGAGAGAACTTTGGAAAATATATTCTTACACTCTAAAGATATTCTAAAATTATATTAATAAAACACACTTTCGTTATGTAAATGCTATAGTTATAGTTCAGATGAATGAAATTAGCGGTGCAGTTCTCAGCCATGTCCAACAAATAAGATTGAATTATGTCAGCCAGGTATCGTCCGAATATCTTAATAGGTAAAGCATACGCAAGGCACGTCAAGTATCCAGGTTCGGTTCCTGGTCTGGACATTTTTCACTCTGTTGGAATAAACTTCATTTGTGTTACTCCACATTGAGTATGATATTCTAAAAATTAGTTCTCTTTATTATTCTTGCAGTGATTACTCTGCACTGCGATGGATCTACCCATTTAATTTTGTATGATCATTTCATACACATATATAAATACATTTATAATTATGTAATTTTGAAATTCTTTTACAGGGAACATAAAGAAGTCTCTTTTTCCTAAAGAAGTCTGCGAGCAGAGAGACCTACAGCTATAGCATAATAATAATATAGTAAAACTTCTACGCTCATATACTCAGTGTGTAAGAAGATTCGTATGGACACGCCTACACTGTTAAAAATTTTATTGTAGGTTGAACCAACTTTTGGTGTTCCAGTAGCTACAATTATAAGATGGTGAAATGTTCTGTTACTTTTATGTTTTCTTACCTACTGCAGGAAATGGGTACAGCAGACATACTTAACTTGATTTTTTTGTTCACATTATTCGAAAAAAACCAAAACATCATCCACATTTTAATATGCAAATTGTCATAATGAAAACGGAAATAGCCATTCCACTGGAACTTATCTCTTCTTTCAAGTAATCTTATAAAACGAATTTTATGAGGTCATAGTGAAATTGTACCAAACTCTAAAATTTCCAATACGAAAACCTAATTTGGAAAATGATTTGAAATTTCGAAAATGTTACCCTGGGATAGCAAAACGGAAGAAATTCCTTCAAGTAGAATAGGAAGTATGAATGTCTTACTATATGAAATTCCTAATTTTAAATTGGTTTTAATGGTTGTAAAACGGATTTTATTGCACCTGGTTTTTTTAAACGTAACTCAAAAAAGTTCTTCCGGCCAGTGCCGGGAGGAAGAGGTAGCTTTCATAATCCTTATTTAAAAAAAGCCAACTTATATCATGCAAACACACGAAGCTCAATTTAGTGGAAACCGAATATAGCAGATTCAATACTAATTTTTATCAATATAATGAATGAGAATTTCGCGAAATTAGTCAGCTTTATCCAAGCTGCTTTTCTTTAAAGTAACTTATATTTGGCTGCCAAATTCGGCAATTTCTTAAAGTGCCTGTCATTTTAAGACAACATGGTGGATGAGGCTAAGCAGTGAACTTGGTCGAGACCTTAGTAATTGCTGTGCACATGCTCACTCACATCGGAATCGGTTAATATATAGGAGTGCTGTCGCATGCAAAAAAATCAGATTTTTCAAAATGTCACCCACAATAGAAATTGAAACTGTTATATCTGAGCCATTTTTTAAGGTAAAGACAAACAAAAAATGCTCCTGAATCCTTATATCAAGTTCAAATACTTAAGAAAGAAACCTTTTTCAATTTCTAATTTTTTTTGCACCTCACTTTAAATATATACATATTTTTTAATTTAATGGCCGCCATTTTGAAACAAGATGGCTGATGAATCTGGCCAGCGAACTTGGTCGAGGTGTTGGTGTATACTATCCACATGCCTTCTTACATCGAAATAGGCAAATACGTGTGTTATCGCGTGACATATACAAGATCATTTCAAAATGTTAGCCATGCTAGAAATTCAAAGTGCTATAAATCAACCATTTTTTAAGATATCAACAAAAGAACAAATTTTCAGAAACAAAAACTGCTCCGGAATCTTTGTATCAAGGCCAAACACATAAAAAAAAAACTTTTTCATTTTCCAATTTCTTAATACCTCATTTTGAATTTTAAATTTAATTTTTTTAAATGGCAACCCTTTTGAAACAAGATGGAGAATGAAAGTGGCCAACGAACTCGGTCGAGACATTGGTATGTACTATGTACAGACCAAGTTACATCCAAATAGGTTCATAAATACGCCTGTTATCGCGTGACAAAAATCAGGTCGTTTTAAAATGTCAGCCACAAGAGAAATACAAAATGCTATTACTCAGCCATTTGCCCCACCAGTGGCTGAGAGGTTCTGCTCTCGAAACTGGTAGACGGGAGGTGCTGGGTTCAAACCCAATCGCGCCCGTCGGCCTAACCGTTTCGGAGTTTTCGTGGTTTTCTTCGAAGCCGTGGTTTTCCATGCGTAAATACGGGTTAGGTTCCCTTAGAAAGACCCCCACGAAGGGCACTCCCCCCAGGGCCTATATCCCACGTGTTGATAATCGGCCGTCATAAACACAAACCAAATACTCAGCCATTTTTTTTTTTAGATATAGACGAAAGAAAAACTGTTCCGGAATCTTTGTATTAAGGTCAAACACATACAAAAAAAAATCTTTTTCATTTTCCAATTTTTTGGTATCTCATTTAATTTTTTTTATTTTTTAATTTTTTTAAATGGCCGCCATTTTGAAACAAGATAGCGGATGAAGCTGGCCAACGAACTCGGTCGAGATATTTGTATGTACTATGTACACACCAAGGTACATGCAAGTCGGTACATAAATACGCCTGTTATTACGTGAGAAAAATCAGGACGTTTCAAAATGTCAGCCACGCTAGAAATTCAAAATGCTATAACTCAGCCATTTCTTAAGATATAGACGAAACAAAAACTGCTCCCGAATCTTTTTATCAAGGTCAAACACATAAGAAGAAAATATTTTTTCAATTTTCAATTTTTGGTACCACATTTCAAATTTAAATTTTTCTTAAAAATTTAAATGGCCGCCATTTTTAAACAAGATGGCGGGTGAAGCTGGCCAACGAACCCGGTCGAGACATTGGTATGTACTATGTATAAACGAAGTTACATCCAAATCGGTTCATAAATACGCCTTTTATCGCGTGACAAAATTCAGGACGTTTCAAAATGTCAGCCACGCTAGAAATTCAAAATGCTATAATAATATGTACACACCGAATTACATCGAAATCGGTTCATAATTACGGGAGCTACAGTGTGACATAGGTCAGATATATATATATATATATATATATATCAATTTTGAACGGAGGGTGGTTTCGGGGTCTGGGGGTCATGATCGATGAAAATATACCAAAATTTTTTGAAATCGCTTTCCTCCGAACGGCTGCAGCCCCACCAGTGGCTGAGAGGTTCTGCTCTCGAAACTGGTAGACGGGAAGTGCTGGGTTCGATCCCAATCGCGCCCGTCGGCCTAATCGTTCGAAGTTTTCGTGGTTTTCTTCGAACCATGGATTTCCATGCGTTAATACGGGTTAGGTTCCCTTAGAAAGACCCCCACGAAGGGCACTCCCCCTCGGGCCTATATCCCTAGTGTAGATAATCGGCCGTCACAAATCAACCAACCAACCGAACGGCTGCAATAGGTAGCTTTTTTGTAAAGAAAGCTACCTAAAATATTAACCAGAAGACGTTTAATTTCCAATTCCAATATTTGTATCTTATAATAATTGGTTTCTGCTAAAAAAAATTGTAAGTTCCATTTCGTATTTGGTTAGAGAATTTATTTCGAAAATGAATATTTTTTCAATTAATTGAAAAAAAAATTGCAATCAGTATGTTTCATCACAGAAATCAATTTTTAAAGCTTGAATCTTGAGAATGCAAAATTACAGATCATTGTTATAAGTAATTTTTTAATTTTGCTTAAAAAATTATTTGCATTACAATCCATTTTGATACACTGTTAAAACTGGATACTTAAAAGTAAGTAAAATGTACTCATTTTTTAGTACTTTCCGATATTATAATAGCTCCGAGTACTTAACTCTTAAATTTGAGAAACGCTTGTACTCATTATTTGAGTACGTACAGGGACTCGAAAATAAGTATGTATAGGAACACACATACACTATAAGGAAAAAAAAGCGAAATTACAGAGAACCGACAAATCACCATTTTTAATTGCGAAGAACTACAATTTTTGGAGTAAAGAACAACGAAATTTACTATTTTAATTATTGAAATTTTTTGTATGAGCCGCCCCGTGATTTGAACCCGAGTCCTCTAGGTGGGAGATCAGTATTGAACTGACTGTGCTATAAGAGCAGTTACCTGTTGCTTCCAAATGACACCTTTTATGAATCAGCAACGGAAGATTGCCAACAGCAGAGATTAATTTTCCCTTTCTTAAATATTTTAATTTCTAATAAAACAATTTCTAAACTAAATTTTCTTCTTTAACATTTCTAAAGAAATTGTAAATAAATTTGAAAAGTGTGTATTATAAATTAAAAATTATAACAAAGATAGACATATCTTTAAATAAAAGCTTGGAAATCCCTACTGTCAATTCGGTATAAGAAAAGGGTTTATCAGAAAACTCATATTTTTGAGCCCATAGGATTTAAACACGAATATTAAGAGTTAAAATACAAAATATGTGTATTCATTTCTGCATACATTTATAAATCAAGTATAAGTATACACAACTTCAAAATATCATGTACTCGTTTCTGAATTAATTGTATTTAAAAAAATCGAGTACAAAGAAATTTTCATTTTTAAGTCGATTAATGCTCCTTTTTGAAGCAATTGTACTTAAAAAATATGAGTACATAGAAATGCTCATTTTTAAGTAGATTATTTTTAACAATGTACTTCTTTTTGAAACAATTGTACTTAAAAAAATACGAGTACATGGAAGTTCTCATTTTTAAGTAAATTATTTTTGACAGTGTACGTTTACAAATGGATTTGATACTATGGGTTTGAATCATTAAACCTTCACAGTCGCTTACCTGCTTTACCGAATTACTTCCCTAAGATAAAATTTACAGAAAAGTCATCTATGATGTAAAAAGTAGATCAATATTACCGTAAAAATAAAAAATCACAAGTTTACTAAGTAGTGTATACAAAAAGGCATTTGTATACACCATTTAGTAAATTTGTGTGTGTGTGTGTGTGTGTGTGTGTGTTTTTTCACGATAAAATTGAACTTTTCATCGGGTAAATATCCATCTTTTTTATTAAAAAGTAGATGTTCGTATTTAAATTTCAGAGTTTGATACACTTTATAATATAGTATTTTTTCTACACTGTAAAAAAAAAAAAAAAAAAAAAAAAAAAAAAAACGACATTTTTACACGCGCACAAACTCGATCACATTCAATGTGCTGTATCTTTCTTTGGTTTCCTGACTATATAAACATGAAAAATACAATAGTTACGTAAAATTGCCAGCACATTGTGCTGTTAATTTTACGCAACTACTGTATTTTCCATGTTTATATAGTCAGGAATCCAAAGAAAGATACAGCACATTCACTGTGATCGAGTTTGTTCTAGCAAATTTACAGTGGTTTTTTTACACTGTATAATTATTTAGATATTAAAATGTATGGGATGTTCTATTATTTTCTGGCCAACTATACCTCAGTTACATATGTTTTTTTTTATTATTATTCTAAATATGCATCTGTTTTAGAATGGAATACTTCTACATACGTATTTTTACCCTGTGACGTATTTTTACCGTTTTTTAATGGATATATAAAAACTTTCATTTAGAATTCCTTACAAAGTTCCTTTTCCATGAAAGATATAATTTCATTCTAAAAAAAAGCTTCTATACATTTGTAATTGGCTTTTTTAAACCGTATGTTCTAAATAGGGTTAATAACATTCGAATTTCGCCACCAGGGTCGCTGCTATGGGCGGCATTAAGCCATTCTGTAATGTTTGCATGTAAGCTTTTTCAGGATAAAAATAATTTCTTGTGTATTATCTATATAGAAACATAAAATTTCGTTGCATATTAATTTGCATTCGAATATATAAAATTAAGTCCGAGACGGTGAAAATATTTTTTCGCAAAAGAGATTTTTTTTCTTCCAAAGTTGTGTGAGAAGTAAATAGAAATATTCTCACTTTAAAAAATGTTTCTTATTATTTCTTTGACATATATACGAAAACATAAAATATATTCCGGGAAAAATAACTTGTTTCCCTAAAGGATGTAGTCAAAAAGCATCATAAAAGAAAATAGAAAATAAACTCTTTGAGAAAACCCCAGAATTACTTTCTTTTTATTTTGCCGTACTTTCTTTGTTATGAGAGAATAAATTGCAAAATTTATGGTTATATATAACAATAAAGAATAATTTTCAATAAATTCAAAGTACGTTATTGAATTAACAAAAATGTTTCTTTAAATATACAAAAAACGAATATTGTTCCTTAGAATAATATATGTATATATTTATATATATTAACAAAAGCAAACAAAATATAGAACACAATGTAGTTTTATACACTACCTGGGTAAATATATTAGGACCGAAGCCGAAATTTGAAAAAATTGCCATTTTAATCGTAAACTATGGATAATTACACTAAATTACATAAAAGTTATTATTCCCTAAATACATATGCATGCATTGAAAAATAGAAAACTATATCACAATTATTGCATTCAATTACATTTTATGAACTATAATATACATTAAAACTTTTTGCATATTATGTTTACATAATAACTACATAATACTATAACTTGCGAACATCGCCCATGAACAAATCACATTAAGTAAAGAAGAGAAAGGTTGATTAATAAGATAATATTTGGCACAATATAATGTAAAACAAAACAACGTTAATAGCGCCAAAACTTTAATTTTTAAAGCGTAGTACTTTTGGTATCCTTAAGCTCTGTGGGAAGAATGGCGGAAATTTATTCGAATACATAGGAGAGAAGCGGATTTCAGTGAAAAGTTTTTCTACAAGTCTCAAGTTTACCTATTCGTCAATAAACCTTTCACATGAATCCGCTCCTCTCCTGTATATTCCAGCAAATGTCAGCCATTCTTTGCACTCAGAATGGTACGCTTAAGGATAACAAAAGTAGTATGCATTAAAATTTAAAGTTATGGAGCTATCAACGTTGTTTTTTTTTTATTTACATTATATTGCGCGAAATATCATTTTATTAATCAGTCTTTCTCTTGTTTTCGTAATGTGATTCTCAAACCGTTTAAAATTCTATAATGAGAATGTTTAAAATATCCTTCATGCAATGACGGAGATAGCGCACTCAATCAATGCATATAATAAGCTGATGGTTTTGCGTAAAATTCAAAACACTTTTTATAATCAATACAGATTTTTTGCACTTTACCTGAGCACTGTAAAAGCGAGCATATTACCCATGAATATCAAAACATCAAGTTCTCTGTTAACCAGTAGTAGACTAAGACATTGTCATACACAAATCCGAGCACTCAATAAATGTGATCAGGATTGTCCTAAACCATCTTTTACACTATTAAATTCCGGTGCTAAGAAAACACTCTGGTGAAAAATTAACTTTTTGGAAATTAAATAATAGCCCACAAAAAGGAAAAAAAAAGTTTTAATTGTGTTTCCTGAACATGTCTTTCAAAATATTTTTTTGCGTTATTCGCAATGAATTTATTTATTTATTTTTACTTCTTTTATCTTTACAATCACAAAATATTGGATTCATGAAAGATATAGACTTCCGGTTTCCTATGAATTGATACATTTTAGAAGGTCGTGAATACGATTTGAGTATTTTTAGAAAATGTCTATGTGTGAGTCTACTTGTGAGTCTGAGAGTTTGTTTTTATTTGATACAAATTTTGTGGCCGCTCTATCGCACGGAATTCAATAAAATTTCAGAATCTGTTATACCTTGTTATAAAATGGTGCTAATTAGCGTTTGATGTAAATCGCCACAAAGGAGGCTCTGCTATGCTTCATTTTTCAAGATTCTGCAGTACCTCTATCTTAAGAACAAATGCACGGATTTTCAGAAACTTCCGATTCAGTTAAACTTTGATATACGTTGTTGCAGATTGGGTTTTCGTGTAAATCTCCCATTAGGTGGTACTGCTATGATGTATTTTTCAACAATTCTGCAATAGCTCAATATCAAGAGCATTTGTACAGATTTTCATCAAAGTTTAGATTCAGTTACATGTCAAAAAATGTTGTTGGCTATTAGGTTTTTATGTAAATCGCCCAACAGATGGCGCTGCTACACCTCACTCTTCAGAATTTACACGATTTTAATGATAATTATATCTCAAGAACTAATGCACGGAATTTCATCAAAATTCATATTATGTTAGACCTTGACATAATGAATGTTGGGGATGATTATATTTTTGTGTAATTCATATAACGGGTGGCGTTGCTATGCTGCATTTTTCACGAAGCTAAATTAAAAAAGCTAATGCACGGAATTTAATAAAACTTCGTATCCTGTTACCCTTTCACAAACATACCTCCTCATTAGGCTTGGGTGCATACTGCCCTAAGCTGTCGATTTTTTGCTCTTTGGGATGAGAATTTGAGTTGCAAACAACTAAGGGATGGGTGCCAAAATTCCATGAATTTTTGCACATCAGACTAGTTTAATAAGTCTTCACAATATAGCTCCTAGAATTTAGTTGATCAAAATTATACTACATTTATAATCAAATTCTAAAAATATGAAAAAATTCTACATCCATATGAAGCTCATCTACATACTTAATTTGTTTTATTATATTAAATTAGGGAAAGCGGTAAAAATCGTTTAAAAAACGCCATCCTTACACAAAAACGATATTGAATTAAATAAAAGAAATCCGACATGGCATTAGGGGCTTCAATCTTTAAACCTTCCTGATTGCTACACGTTTTACTAAATAACTTCCTGTTTTGTAGTATACGAGAAAAATTAAGGGGAAAAAATGAAATATGATTTCAAAATATACTGAGAAAAAAGTCTGAGATTATTTTTTACAATTTTAGTATGTGAGACCATCCCAAAACTTATCTTTTGTAACATAAATTCAAAGAAATGAAAATTTCTAGTACAATTTCCACTTGCTTTTTTTTCCCCGGGACAATTCTCTGATTAAATATAAAAGGTTTTTACTTCCCTTTTCTTCTGTTAATTGAATATTTCACTTTATATCTACCAGTTATTTAACCCAATAGTAGTCGCGTTCGTTGTTTTTGCCGTCGCCCCCCCCCACCCCCACGCACACACCTACAGAAAATGTAAAACACGAAACATTTTTCACATAATATTCGAATATTACATTTCAATGAAGTTATGAATTTGCAGTTTACATAAATTTACATTTTATTCATGAGATTTGGAATAACGGGAAAAAGTAAAAATGAACTGACATTAGGGATCGTTGCGTAGACTTTTCTACCAATTCCTAATTTGCTTGTAAAAATGTACCTGAAAGAAAAACATAGATGTCTTGTTAGTTCCTTATGGTGATGGAGAAACATTTAAAGTCAGCTACATGGAAGTTCACCATTTTATTTGTAAAGGGATATAAGATAGAAGAAGATAATTTATATGGGCGGTAAAAAGACCGACACGCGACTACTCCCGTGTTAAACAAATAGATATACCTGGGCTTTCCGAGTTACAGAACCATATATATATATATTTTTTTATTGGATACGCTGACATATTTTTTACATTTAATATATATTTTTTAGATATTTCAGTAACATTACCAACAAATCTTTTTATATGAAAATTAGCAATTATGCATTCAAATAAAATTTAAAGTTTATTAAAAGCAATACTTTAGTATTTCCCTCATTCCGGGAGGCAAATGTCGAAGAAATCGCAAAGATCACCAGTTTTCTTTATTCTGATAATTTCAGTGTTTTAAGCTCGGTTAGATTACATGTCTTAAATTTGTGTTTTATTTATATTTTATTATTTTATTTTTAATAACATTTTAATTTTGTTAAGAAATATAAATCGGAAACAAATTCTGAACTACTTTCATTATATTAATTTAAGCACAAACAGATTTATCTTTTGTAATCGTCTGCTTGGTAAAAAAAATTCATGCTTGAAAATCATTTTAAGAACAAATAAAATTGGTTAAATTGCGATATAGTTGTCAAACGAATTACAATATAGTATTCAAAAACATTGTGTTTGACAGTACATTTTTTTCTCGATTCGACAGTGTAAAAATTTAAAATGTGCAGTGTTTAGAAATTAAAAAAATTGCACTAAAATTTATTAAATTTAAATTTAATCATCTACTGTTGCCACCGTCAAAATCAAATCAGCTTTACACACATACACGTTTGCCTTTTTAATATAGATGATACTATTTCTTTAAATCATCTGAAAATTTGTTTAATTAAATAATCTCAATATTTTTTAAGACTTTACTAGCATAAATCCTGAAAATACATTTTGGTAGGTAATACTTCCAAATGTTTTAAATGAGTTGTACTTATTTTAAAATGGATATTAATTTAATATAACAAAAATGTGAAAAGTAATAGTGAAAGATTTAAAAAAAGTAATCTATTACGACAACAGAAGGTTTTAGTCCTAGAGCACTTAAATAAAACCTTGTCACTTATACACCTAACTTAGAAAGAGATGTCACAAAAAAAAACTTATAAGCTTTTAAGACTCGAGATAATTAGAACATAATCTTATCTTGAACTTTATAAATAAAAAGAAACAAAATACGTCACAAAATGTCAGGCTTAATATAAGACTGTACAAAACATATTTTTCTTGAATGAAGAGTTTTATTAATTATTTCTTATTTTACTTGCTATTTTTAAAATCTGGGTTAAAATATCAAAACAAAATACATATTTATTTTAAAAGTGTTAAAAAAATTGTTGTTTTGTACATAAGAAGAGTTTTATAAACTGCAGCGTGTAAAAATATTTCTAATGAATAAAAATATAAATGTTTCTCAAGTTCAACGAAAAGACAAAAAAAAAATGATTTTCTTTTTAACAATTTCCAACATAATTTAAAAGTAATTATTAAGATGCTATTTGACGCAGAATGATACAAATTAAAAACAACGTTAAAAACTCCAGAATATGCAAACTTTGAGCAGACTATTTTCGGTAGCCTTTAGCGTACTGCCCTCAGTGCAAAGAATAACTGGAAATTGCTCAATTATATAATGGTGAAGCGGATTCAACTGAGAAGTTCATTAGCCAATGGGGAAACGGGAAAATACGGGTACCAGCCAACAGGAGAATAGAATAGGCCATGCCACCAAAAATGTGAAAAATACTGGTAGAAATTAAGCAGAAGGGGATTTTATGAAATACTCCCCTCAATCTGATAAAGGAGGAATAGCGAATTCACTATTAACAATATTGTCAAAATTTTTGACTGCATGAAATCTAGTGGCATTACCTATTCTATTCTCCCATTGACTGGTACCCGCACTTTCGAATTGAAAAGTGTTTATGAATTCGGATTGTTTCTCCATCTGTCTGCCCGAATTCAGACATGGGTAAATTTACACGGATTACTATGTAATTGATATTTGTCGCTAGGGTTCATTATGTCATGTTCGGTAGTAAAAATTAAGTGCTAAGCATTAATATTAGGTTGAACAAAAAGTTCTGAGAAATTTTTAATCTAATAGTTACCAGAATTTGTATCATATATAGGAATACTAGTGGTATATTTATAGGAGTTCGGAAATATTTGGTTCCAAAATGCCTATTGAACAGTATGACTTGCGACAAACTTAGCCAGCGATTCCGGATTCTGGCTGAACGGTGGCAGAATGTCGTGGACTATGATGATCTGTACTTTAAAGAATAGTCCTTGTTGTTTTTGTTAATTTGGGCATAACAAAGCAATTTTCACAAATTTCCCAGAACTTTTTGCTCAACCTAGTAGTATCTTTACAGAGTCATTCAAAAGAATTCAGTAACATTAAGGTCTATGGCGATAAATCTTTTACACAGTATTTTAATGATTACTGTGTTTCACACATATTAAATTATACAGTATTTCCACTAAAGTATTTTGCCCTCCTCTTAACTTCGGAAAGGCTGCTGCTATATTCATAAAAGTTACGTATAGGCATAGTAAAATAGCCATGCGCTAGTGAATGAAACCGCCTACGGCGCCACCTGGTAGAAAACTACGGAGTTAGCATTCCTACCTCGAAAATGGAAAGAGACAGGGAATGATAGTGATTTACGAAGTTGTAGGGCACATTAATGCGAAGAATAGAACGGTTAAATAGCGCATTTGTTTTTATCGGATTTCCTATACTGTGGCGGGTCTAAACGATCTTAGAAAAAACAACGACTAATTATAACAATATACATTTATTTGAGTTGTTTAAACTTCTCACTGTCAGATGCAATGTACATTTGTCCGAAAGAAAATCATTTCTCCTTTCGTTCAAGTTTCGTGACGTCACAGTGTAGTAAATTACAAAAAAACAAATGCGAGTTTTAACAGTTCTATTCTTCGCATTAATGCCCACAAGGTGCCTCTTCGTACTAAATTGATGTTGCTCTACAAATTTGTAAATCCCTTTTTTTCCTACCTCTTTCCGTTTCGAGATAGGAATGCTAACCCCGCAATTTTCTAGCAGGTAGCGCCGTAAGCGGTTTCATTCAATACCGCAGGTCTATTTTACTATAACTAGAGACCTTTTTTATGAATATAGTAGCAGCCGTTCTGAAGTTGAGATAGTATATATATATATCATTAGTTGCACTATAAGAAGCTTAATTGTGAATATAGCGAGCATCGCCATTTATCTTTCGGACGCACAAGATAATTCATTTACACCAATGTCTGACAGTGATAATTGCTAGAAGTGCATTTTCATTGGGTGTTATGCATTTTTAAATATCATTAATTCGTTGCATGATATTTGGTATGCAAAAATTCTATAGCCTACACACAAGGCTACACAAAAAATCAAGTACATATCCAGTTTTACAACAAATTGAAGCTAATTCAAGTTTATTTTCGACTGGGTTATGCCTTTCTTGTATGACATAATTACATTTTGGATTACAATGCAGAATATATACAAATTTTTCAATTATATACAGGACTGTACAGAAGGGTTCGAATGTTTTTCCTACTGTGGACGGAAATTCTTGAAATTGGGTTTTCAAATGTATTATGTGTTTTTCAATTTTTTTTTTTTTTTTTTGTATATCATTCTTGACTTTATTAAATGAGAGAGTTTTGTATTATATGAGAGAAATTTGTACAGTATTCTGATATATTGGAAAGTCATAATCAATGATTGACGCAGGATTTTTCTTACTTTTTTTCTTATATAGCGTGTACTGTATTTCGTAATGAGCGTAAAATATTTTATTTGACAAATTAAGAAAAATATTAAAACGAATTCCACTTTGAGTATACCATGCTATGGGTTATTTTTATTATTCAATTATCCAATAAACAATACAACTGAGCACTTCATTTGTAAAATAGACGCATGTTGTAACATTAGAGTTTTCACGGCAAAATTTTAATAGAAATTTTTTTACGAAATCGAAGTTAGTTGGTTTTTAATGATTGGGAATTACAAATAAATAGTAAATTGAATTTCTGTTGCTATACTTTTTAAGTTTCTGATATATGTTCAAAAACAGAATTATTACTGTTTCTACTTTTAAGTACCACTAATTTAAAATTAAGAATCTTTTGCTTATTTGGTGATAAATTTTTATTATAGTTTTCGAAATTAGTGGTACAAATCTTCAAAAAATATTTTGGCAGGATATCCTGATATTCGTAAGGAATATATTAAATTATGCAATTCATTTTCGAAATTGGATAATGTCATTTAAAATCAAGTTGGATTCGGAAGGATTCTAGGAAGGATAATTAAGAAATTTTGAGATATTTAAAGTTATAGTCATTCAACGTACCCAGATTACATTATATAGAAATCAAGATTATTCCTATTGTGTTAATATATATGTATATTTCAGTAGTTATTTGTAACCTTTTCACTTATATACATGACTTACAAAGAAATGTCACAAAAAGCTAAGCTTTTAAGAATGAATTTACTTATAAGGGCAAAATCTTCTATTGGAAAAATTAAGAAAAATATTAAAAAGTCCTTCCGGCCAGTGCCGGGAGGAAGAGGTAGCTTTCATATTCCTTATTTTTAAAAAGCAAGCTCATATTATTCAAATACACGAAGCTCAATTTACTGGAAACCGATTATAGGAGATTCAATACTAATTTTTATCAATAATAAATCATTATGAATGAGAATTTTGCGAAATTAGCCAGCTTTATCCAAGCTGCTTTTATTTAAAGTAACTTATATTTGGCTGCCAAATTCGGCGATATCTTGAAGTTCCTGCCATTTTAAGACAACATGGTGGATGAGGCTAACGAGCGAACTGGCTCGAGACCTTAGTAATTCCTGTGCACATGCTCACTCACATCGGAATCGGTTGATATATGGAAAAGTGCTGTCGCAGGCAAAAAATCAGATTTTTCAAAATATCACCCACATTAGAAATTGAAACTGCTATATCTGAGCCATTTTTTAAAATAAAGACAATAAAAAATGCTCCGGAATCCTTATATCATGGTCAAATGTTTAAGAAAGAAACCTTTTTCAATTTCTAATTTGTTTTGCACCTCACTTTAAATATAATTTTTTATTTAATTGAATGGCCTACATTTTGAAACAAGATGGTTGATAAAGCTGGCCAGTGAGCATAGTCGAGACATTATGATATACTATCCACAATCCTTCTTACATCGAAATAGGTTAATAAACACGCGTGTTATCACGTGACAAATATCAGATTGTTTCAAAATGTCAGCCATGCTAGAAATTCAAAGTACCTTAGAAGTACAAGTTCAAAGTACCTATTAAACCATTTTTAAAGATATCTACGAAACAAAAACTGCTTCGGAATCTTTGTATGAAGGTCCAACACATAAAAAAAAAACTTTTTCAATTTTTTGATAACTCATTTTAAATTTAAAATTTAATTTTTTTTAAAGGCAGCTCTTTTGAAACAAGATGGCGAATGAAGCTGGCCAACGAACTCGGTCGAGACATTGGCATGTACTGTGTACACACCCATCGAAGAGGAGATTGCTGGGCAGCAGCAAGATAGGTGCTGGCAATGATGGAGAAGTGCTGGCTGATGGTCTACCACTGCATGACCGCTGCTGGACTGCTTCAATCAACTTTGCTCTTGGAAATCATCAGATAAAATTCTGGTGGGCATCCATTTTATCTCATGCGCTGGCCCACCACTACATGGAAATGCACGAACTTTTGCAGTATTATCGCTGGAAAACCTTACGCTAGGTGGCGCTGCGAATATCGAAGACATTGAGTATTTGAACACAAATCTGAAATGAATATCTTAACACAATTTAAGTTGTGAAGCTAAATTTTTTTGAAACTGTAAAAAATATAGCACCACTGCCACCAACAAAATAAATAAGTAAATGAATAAATAAATAAATTCTTTATTTCAACGCACTTTTTTTTCTCCTTAAATCTGGTTTTACTAGGTTACAAAAGATTTCGGTTTTCATAATTTACGCAGTTTAGAATCAATAATAAAAAAAAGCGTAAAAAATACGTAGGATTTCTATACAATAGAATAATTTCTATACCAGTTTAATGATTGGGAACGTAAATCACAAAAGAAACAAACTTGAAATAGTGTAATAAGAGCTTGAAAACTACGAGCAGTCGTAGCGTACGCTGAAAGAACTTGTTCATGTCCGATCACGAAAACCAAGCAGCATCGAGTGCGTCCAGTACATGGGATGATGGTGACCACATGCAGTTCAAATATTTCTATAGACATTTCTATTATAGACACTTCTACAGATATTTCTATAGCTCTTGGTGAAAAAGGCTTATAGAAAAATGAGCCATAATTATATAATACTTTGTTTTTTTTTTATAGAATTCTATAAGAAATTTTTGTGAGGGAAAGTGCTGGGCCAGCAAAGGAACAGCAGTGGGATAGGTGCTAGCACTGCAGGAAAAGTGCCGGATTGAAGTAATGTGATGGCATACCAATGCAGGCCTGCTGTTGGCCATCACTGATGGGCCAGCTGCATTCGGCTCGAACACTTTTCGACAGGTTTAACTAATGGCACCCTTGCACTTTACTCTGATAGCACTGCTGGCTGTCATTTTTTTCCAGCTGAATGCCCACTGTTTCTTTCTTTGCCGAGCACCAAGTTACATCCAAATCGGTTCATAAATACGCCTGTTATCGCGTGACAAAAATCCGGTCGTTTCAAAATGTCAAGCACAATAGAAATTCAAAATGCTATAACTCAGCCTTTTTTTAGATATAGGTGAAACAAAAACCGTTACGGAATCTGTGTATTGAGGTCAAACACATACAAAAAAAAATCTTTTCATTTTCTAATTTTTTGGTACCTCATTTTAAATTTTAAATTAAAAAAAATTTAATGGCCGGCATTTTGAAGAAAGATGGCGAATGAAGCTGTCGAATAAACTCGGTCGAGACATTGATACGTATTATGTATACACCAAGGTACATCCAAAACTGTTCATAAATACGCCTGTTATCGCGTGACAAAAATCAGGTCGTTTCAAAATGTCAGCCACGCTAGAAATTCAAAGTGCTATAACTCAGCCATTTTTTAAGATATAGACGAAACAAAAAATGCTCCGGAATTTTTGAATCATGGACAAACACATAAGAAAAAAAATATTTTTCAATTTTTAATTTTTTGGTACAACATTTCAAATTTTAACTTTTTTTAACTTTTAAATGACCGCCATTTTGAAACAATATGGCGGATGAAGCTGGCCAACGAACTCGGTCGAGACATTGGTATATACTATGTACACACCGAGTTTCATCCAAATCGATTCATAAATACGAGGGTTATAGTGCGACAAAGATCAGATATATATATATATATATATACGGATGGTGGTTTCGAGGTCTGGGGGTCATGATCGATGAATATATACCAAAATGTTTTGAAATCACTTTCCTCCGAACGGCTGCAATAGGTAGCTTTTAATAATGAAAGCTACCTAAAAGAATTTCATCTTAAGAATATCATACAATATATAATATAAAAATATAATACATAACATGATACTTTCTATTACTATCCAATTAACCAGGAGGGAACTTTCATGTTGTTTGCACATTGGGAGCATCTTGTTTAAATTACTTATATGACATTTTAACATCAGACTTGAAACCGGTGAACTTTTAATTGAGATTTAATTACGAATACGACATTAGTTGTTTCTTGATCGTTAAGTATAATACAAATAAGTAGAAATAAAATTCCTGTTGCTTTTTCATTTTAAAATTCTGCCATAGGTTCGAAAACAGGATTATTGTTATTTTAGCTTTTGAATACCACGAATTAAATATAGTAATATTTTTCTTATTTAATGGCAAATTTCAGCTATTCCTTTGTGAAATTGGTGGTAAAAATCTTTAAAATATTCGTTTGCAAGAAATCTTGAAATTTGGAGAAAATAGATTGAACTGTGCTATGCATTATTGAAATTAGATATATACAATCTCATTTTATGTAATTTTCAAGGCTATGTTTCTTGAAAAGATCGTTTAAGGATTTATAGGTATTTAAAATTTTATCCTATAAACGTCACCTTATATAGAATACTAGCAAAACCCGCGGGTTTGCTCGCGTAATAGTTGAAATATGCCAAGTGATATTTGTATGTCTAATTTTTATCAGAAGAAATTATACTTTTAGGAATAATTCAAAAATTCTAATTATGCCACAGTTTGACTAAACTTCATTATTACACTGCTTTAGGCAGAAATGGGACTTGAATTAATAGGAACAACAAAAATTAGTTCCAAATAAATGGTAATTTAGAAAATATTTTGAAGCTTTTATGCTCATTTCATAAGCTTATTTCAGTATTGAGTTGAAGTTTTGAATTTTTTTATAAACCGTTTATAGTACGTATTTAAATCTTAAAATTAAGCATCATGTCAAATTCCAAGCCTCATGTCTATCTGTCCGTCACCTCTCTGGTGGTTGTGGGACTACACTGTCAGAAAAAAACTGTAAATTTATGAGGCTTTGCTGTTCAATTTTCACGGACAAAAGCCTTATTTGATGATAAACGTTCTGATCCACTAAACAAATACGGTACGACCCCATACATTTTCCTCCGCTAGGGTCTAACCCTTCGTTTTAGTAGTGTTTTGAAAAATAATGTCAGTTAACCACGATCGTAACAGATTTTTTATCCCGCCAAAAACGCGATTCTATGATGATTATCTAACGTGCTACGTGCGACGGAACAGACAGGAAAGTTGTATTGTGTTTTGAAGGACATCATATCTTTGCCCAGTAAAATTACGGACTGCACAAAATGATGGGCATGATTTTTTTTTTTTTTTTTTTACGGGGTATGACTGGAATCTCGGCTGCCTGCCTCTGCCCGTAATTTGACAGGGATATTTTTAGATACTTAGAAAATTAAGGGAAATCCACATATTCTTGCAGTTTAAGCGCCCCATACATTTTCCTCCGCTAGGGTGTACACGTTGACACAAAATGATGGGCACAGATATATATATATATATATTTTACGGGGTATGACTGGAATCTCTGCTGCCAGCCTCTCCCCGCAAATATTTTACGTAAAATACCTATGTTGAAAAAGAGACTGTCACCACCAATTTGCCAGCATTAATTTTACAATCGGTTTGGTATTTGCTAATATTTCATAAAAATGATAATTTAGAAAGTTTTTTAAGTTTCTTCAGAACGTTTGCTGTTCTTGACAACCCCAGGTGGTAGTGGCATCAAAAATAGTCTGAGTGAGATCAAAGAACTACCATTTGAAATTGATTGTTTCTAGGCCCATCAGTAACACAAAAATTGTATTTTTAGAAATTTTTTGCTCCCGTAACCCCGTTGTGGCAGTGGCATGGACGTAATATATAGTCTACGTTGGAACAGAAACTAACCCCGTTATATCGATACCATTACTTTTTAAATCGGTTCGGTAGTTCCAGAGATTACCTCCTACAAACAAACAAACTTTACTTCTTTATAATATTAATATAGATCAACACCCTTGTTGTAGTGTGAATAAATATTTGACTTATTATTAGTAACTTTTCCACTTATACTAATGGCTTACAAAGAGAAAGGGGTACAAAGAGATTTCAAAAAATCTTATAAGTTTTGAAGACTGCATTTACTAATTAGCACAGAATATTCATTGAAGAAATTAAAAAATAAATTAGAAGCAATTGCATTTTAACAATATCATGCTATGTGGTATTGTTATCTAATTAACAAACAAATAACTATTACTTTGCAAGTGTGAGCAAGTTAAAACGTATGCTCTTTGAAATTATTTATACCACATTTTAACACTTGTCTTGGTGAAACATTTCTTCTTTAGAAATTTAATTACGAATACCACATTTTTTGTTTCTTCATAATTATGCATTACAAATAAGTAAGAAAAATAATTTATGTTGTTTTTACATTTGAAATTTCTGACATAGCTGCAAAAAATAGATTATTACTGCTACAACTTTTGAATACCAGGAATTTAAAATAGCATTATTTCCCTTATTTCATGGGAAATTTTGATTATTACTTTTCGAAATTAGTGGTATGAATCTTGAAAATATATCTAACTTTACTCTTCATTTCTGAAATTGAATAATGTACTTTTAAGTTACGTTAATGCATAATTTTCTTGAAAAGATTGTTGACGGATTTTAAGGTATTTAAAATTACACCCTGGCATCATAATTAAGTGAACTTATCTATAATTCAATGCAGTTGCTGCCGTTTGATATAGACTATATATTAGAATAGTTATTTCGACTTCAGTAAAAAGAGTTTAAGATGAGGTCAACACAATAGACCGGGAGATTGTAGCACAGACAATCACCCACCTCATCGAGTTCACCACTGATATTCCAGAATTTGTTAAAACTCGATTCACACATGAAAACTCAATCGGTTTGCCAAGTCATATCTTGGTGGAAAACACCTGAAAACACGATTTCAGAGCTTGACTCTTAGGTTTAACATTGTTTTATCCCAGTCCTCCAAGTTTTCATATCTTTGGGTGCAGGAAAACACAATGATAAACCTACGAGCCAAGCAATAAAATCGGATTTTCAGGTATTTTCTACCAAGATATGACTTAGTAGACCGATTGCGTTTTGATATGATTGTCATTTGGTTGTCTGTGCGGCCGCCTCCGGTCTACAAAGATCATTTATTACTTTTTGGAAAAGTTTTAAAAAATTACATTTATAACTGGTTTTATAAAAACACGATTTCGACTTAAAAGTTTATGTATATTGGTACTGCAAAACATGCAGAGTACGCTTTACATAATTTAAGAAAAATCGTAAAGATGTAGACTGATTAATTTTATTATTATTAAAATAAATTTAAAATGTTTTACATCTACACCATTTTCTATCATTTAAAACGCTTTTAGCTAAAAGAAAATTACCCTAAAAGTACTTAAGAATCACAAATAAGATAAAATTCAAAGGAAAATTGAAGAAAATAGTTATATTTTTGGGAAAATAATTTTTTTTCAACATCAATTCACCACAGATAAAGAGATAATTGAATTAGATTAAACAAGATATTTTAAACTACTTAAAGGCATAAATTCTGATTTAAATCATATAGGATATAAAGGTAAATAATATTAAACGAGTTTTAAAAATGTAACTTAAAAAAAAAAATTAACAATTTACTCTTTAGTGATTCAGAGATCAATTACTTATTGACTTTTAAGTCTTTTTCGTTTTTTTTAATTTACTCTCACAAAATTCATATGAAAAAAAAAAAATTGTTAGATTTATTATCCTTTCTTTAGTAAAAAATAATTAGACATTTAAGTATTAAATTCCAAATATCAAGAGAGATGAATAAATTACATTAGTCATGCGGGCATAACATGCTGCTTTTTGCATGTATACATATCTAAGAAATCGATCTTTACTTATGTATTAGCGTAAAATTCTGATTTTATTGTGCTAGTTTGTGTGTACACATATTATAGTAATTTATCAAATCTTTAAAATATTTGTGAATAATTACATGCATACATTTTTCGTTGAAAAAGATTGTAGAAGTGTTCTGTAACCTATTTTACTATTAATGCAATTAAGATAAACCCCGGGCATCCCAGGTTGCAGATCATAGGTGAAAACCACTTTTTTTTTAATGATAACGACAAAACTTAACTACGTGTCTGTAATTTATGTGTAATCAGCGCCCGGTACGGTATGCTATTTCTTTCTCCCAGCTTATTTTGTGTATTCCAAAAAATAACGTTACCTTACAGAAGCCAGCCGTAAAACAAAGCAGTAAGATCAAATACTCTACAGCAATTTTTTTTTAACTTCTAAGCATCACACATTTTCGATTTCTATACCGTCGTATTGGGAAAAAAAAGTTCTTTTAAATGCAATTTGTTTGAAAACTGTATCTCTATTTATTTTTGAAATATTAATTTTTTTGTAGTTTTTTGAGCCATTTGCTTAATATTGGCAACGGAAGTACTTCATTTGCTGTAGAAAGTAAAGGAAAAATAGTTCTAAAATAGAAATTATATATTTTTATTGCCATTTTCTCATAACAACCGAATGATTTCTGTTAAAATAATGAAGTTATTATAAATTATATTTAATTTTAAGTATCTATAAATCATTAGATAGCTTTTTTTTTTTGTTTTTTTGCTGCATTTGTGCATTATTTCGAGATAGTGATGTGCTATGCATGCTTTACTGTAGATGTTTAAGATCAGATCGTAAATGTGGAATTCTTAAGCGGCTGCGAATGACGTCATTTTACATAAAATTAAACGTGTGCTTTAAGTCTTAAAATTGAAATATGTTTTGTACTGCAGTAGAATCCCGCTTAACTGAGTTATTTTCTTCTGATGGACTGGTGTCTTCTATTGTTATGAAACAGCGTTTATAAATGAAGCGTTAGGTGAAGATGAAAGAGCAGCCGTAAAAAGTTAGAACCCTGATTTCCTGGTCACAATGGAGAAAAAAATGGCCATAATTGTTTTTGAACGCTTCATTTATAATGGCTGTTTCATAAAAGTAGAAGCCACCAGTCCATCAGAAGAAAATGAAGTAATGGAAATGCCGGGGGCGACACTAAATTCTGAAAAAGCAGAATTCCTGTTCTCTAGTTTATTTATAATTTATTGTTTTATCATTGTTAGATGAATGCTAATTTTCCGATATGAATATATGCTGGAGACAAGTGCTAAGCGATTTATATTATATTAAGGGCAAACTGTTTTATTGATTTATCTTTCGTAATCACCTGCACGCAATAAGGATAGGTTTTTAAAAAACCATGCTTTAAAGTTATTTTAAAAATAATAAAAAATTAATAAATAGCGATAAAGTTGTTAAACAAATTTTGACATATTTTTCAAGTAAATGGCGTTTGTAAGTACGTTTTTTGCCCTATTTGATGGTGTAAAAATTGAAAATATGCGATTTTTTAATATTAAAAAATTGAAGTAAAAAGAAATCTAATCGTCTGCTTTTGCTACCGTGAAAATGACGCCAGCGTTTCGCACGAACACCTTTGTCATTTATAATATAGATCTTAGATAAACATTAAACGACTTTCTTCAAATATTTAATATCGTAGAGATATGTTAGCAAACTATGACTTTCTGCATAATGTTTGCTCGCTCATGAATAAAATTTTAATGCAGAGATAAACATGATGTTTTTGACAATGTTAAAATTTTACGATAAACATAGAGTTGTGTAATGAAACTAAAATTTCTATCTTCATATTTCCGAGCAAATATAATACTAACAGAATAAATATATCTTCCGAAATTATTCTATACACATGCTAATATTGTATATGTAAATTTCGATATATTAGAATCAGATAATTCTTCTTTAATATAGGGCAATTCCATCGTAACTGACGTAACATTTTAACATCGAATTTTGTTTTCAAATCCTTGTAGAAAATTTACTAATAAAGCTAGAACAAATTTTTACAATTTAAAAAATTTCTTACTTAGGATTTAATACCCAAATACCTGCAGATTATTTCAATCTCTCTTTGAGTCCCAAAAATTGCAATTTAAAATTCTGTAACTGACGTAACATAAAATAGACAAACATTTTTTCTGGCTTCACTGAAGTGTAAAAATTATCAAAACTATCCTGTTAAAAAAAGTGATTTAATGTTCTCAACAACACTAACTAATGCCAAATTATAATAATAACTTATTTATTTAATTTCTGAATAATAAAAAAGAAAAAAAAATGCCATTTACACGTGTGACTGACGTAACTTTTATTGTGTAACTGACGTAACATTATGACTTTACAGAGACAATAATGGTACTTTAGTTTGTAAACAGCAGTTTGTTGTCTTAGTTTGTAAACAGTAATTTACAATGCCTTTTATTAGGATTTTTCTATAGAATATAAAAAAAAATCATGTTTTTCAATCATACCCTTAAATTAAAGATATTATAAATTTGATTCCCCCCCCCCCACCCCCAAAAAAATATATATATATATATATGATTTTCTGTGGAATTGCCCTATAGTAATATTCTATTTGCAATAAAATTATAAATTTACATTTTCTTAAAATAATATTTTGTATTTTTATTTTCCAAAAAAAAAAATTGCTTTTAACATTAATTTCAAATTTTAAACACATACTTGAAATACATACTTGCAAATTTAAATTTATTTAGACTTTTTAGATCTTTATACTTAGATGAAACAAATTAATGAGATTATGTACATTGTCGTTTCGTCAAATATATTAATTTTAAGGAGAAAAAATTAAAAATGAACTTATGTTACGGTCGTCTTCTAATTTATTAATGCATTCAACACAAATACAACGTATTTATTTGAAAAAATGTATATTTTTAATATTTCTGTGTGGATTACTTTTCTTTTTTAACTATTTTCGATAGAATCGATTCATTAAAAATATTTGATATACAGTGTGGCCATAATAAAAATATAAGTCTTTAGCTCTCACTTAGAAAGAATTTAAGTGGGGACACAGGCTACCATTCGTAATACGTCTTTACGAAATAAGAAAAAAATAATTATTGACACTTTTTTTTTGGCAATTTTTTTTGTATATCAGCATTAAAATTTTAATTGTTGGTGGTGTTATTAGTTATGCTCATTTTTTTATAATAATGTATTACTTGTCGCTTTGAGCCAGGAGAGTTCAAAACAAAGCACGCTTTAAAGTGACCTTATTTTGAAACTGTGTTATAAATAAGGCCTTAATATGCTAAGCACATGTTTTAACTGTAATTAACAGATATTTAAGAGGTATTAAACCAAAATATAACAAAATAAAGAAATTGTGTTTAAATTATACATTGTAACTGTTCTTAAATACAGTTTGCCTTTTGCAAACAAGTTGTATGGACGTTAATCATATTTTACCGTGAAAAATCAGCTTGCTTCGTCATTTTTGTCCCTCGTGCTAAAAGTGTCATATAAAATTTTTTTCCAACGTTCAAATGATATACATATGTTATGGTGTTCTGTTTTCCGCAGCACTTTCCTTATAAAAAAGCTCTAAACACCTATAATTTAATAGTGGACATTTTGAATACCAACGAAATGCGCACTGTGTGTTCAAGATATTTATGGAACTAGCTGCTATAAAAAAATCTTATACATTTAGATAGATTGAAATGGAATACATGTTCTGGTGAAGTAGTTTGGTTACAAATAAAACTGTTTTGAATATACTTCGTGACATGCAAAAATTCTATACCGATATTAACCGTATTAACAGAAAACATTTGGAATGATTTCTTTCGACTGTTAGAAAAAGGGAAAAAGTCACAGTCATAAAATACACGCTTTTTAAATTTACATATTCTATAATATAGGAGAATCGAAAGAAAAAACACGATCTTCCTCAATTTAAACGGCATTTACTACACTGTCATTTATGTTTATTTTAGGAAAAATATGATATTTTGCAAGTTGTGTCTTGCATAAGATATTAAAGATTTTGAGCGAGTTCTATGATTTTAGAAAAAGTCATTCACATTGTGGGATTTTTTATACTTATTTCTATAATTTATACCACCAGCTTAATATAACTTTACAAAACAATGAAAATAAAACTAACAATAACCATTTTCAGAAATTTGCATGCCATCTGGGAATGATTTACAATTCTAAGCGCCTCGAACTGTTGCCTGGAATAGAAATATTAGGTATAAAAAAAGGTCAAACAGCACTTCTATTACGAGTTATTTTATGACACGGGTTAAGGCTGCGTTTAGAAAGGAAAAGTGCTCCCTCTCATTCTGAAGCAATAAAATCTTGTTTATAACAAAATGACGAGAGATTCAACAATGGATTCAACGATGAAAAGGTGATAAGAAGATTAGATCGAACTTGAAGGAAAATTCTCCCTCCTTTAGGGTGTCTAACATTTTCATTGAAAAGTCATTAAAGATAAAAACATCACGCAACCACAAGAAAAGACGCTGACACTGAACGTAGTTCAATGATACGTCTATCGGGTACTTAAGTGCATCATTGTCCTGTCCGTACCAATAAAACAAAATGGGAGTATATTAGCCTAAGGCCTTAGAGCAGGGGGTCTGCAAGTAATTTTAAGTGGGGTCCGAATACTTTTGTAAAATTTTATCAAGGTCCAGAGAAAAATCACAAAAGTAATATAAATACTTATTTTTTTTATTTACATTTACATGCACGTACATATATATAAAATAGAAAAGTCAGGTATTTGTTTTGAAAAATTATTACATACGTAGGTATAAGTTCAGAAATTTTTTACATACATATAGTAAAATGAAAAAGGCAGGCATTCATTGAAACAATAATGCGAAAATTTACACTTGCGGTCTAGAGCCGATTTTTTATAGTTTGGTTCACGTGGTCAACAGCTAATTCAAAGAGTATCTTCAAGATGGGTGTCCTTAATCTCGATCGATATATGTTCTTCAAAAAATTCATTTTGGAGAAAGACTGACAAGACGAATCCATTCCTTTCGAGATGATTCCTCGCGCCTTCGATCCAACGCAGTCGGCCAGTCCCACTACCGTGCCTACGCTCAAACGCAGTATTTTGTGTTTCACATCATATCAACTATGCATCACTATTAAAAAATCAAATTTATAGCGCTATTACACGTAAAATATAAGAAATATCGATAAGGATATCGCGCAAACGTATCTATTATATGAAAATTTTAATAAATTATTTATTCAAATTGAAAATTTTTTGCGGTCCAGGCTTCGACCTTCCGTGATCCAGATGTGGATCCGCCAATTTGCTGACCGTGGCCTTGAAGAATTCTTTGGTCAACTGTATTAACAGATTAAACTAAATGCTTTAGTTCAAACCTCACAATTCTAAGTAATGCATAAAATCGTGCACGCTGGTAGCTTCATTACAAGGTTTTAACTTTATAACTATCGCAACTGTGATTAATAATTATTCATCAAAGCAACAATTTCTGTCTGATTTTTTTACCATGCGGCCATGGCAGTTATAATAGTGTTGAATAAAAGTATAGGAGAAATATTCTCACACAAAAAAAACCCACTAGCGTTGAAACAGAAACTCAAGAAAACCATTGAGCTTCTCCACAAATAGCTCTGTATATCCTATTTTTAGTAAATCAGTAATCTAAATGTATATCTTGTACTTCAAAAAGTGTTTTCATATCGAAATAATGTTAATTTTGTATAGAGAAAATGAGTAATTTATAACATGTAAAATTTCAGTAAATTCAAGTTTATTAAGAAATTAAGATTTAGAAAATGAATTATTTAAATGCCTTTAAGGCGTGAATGGAAAACATTTTAAGCTGTATCGATTTGTTTTATCAAAATAACCTCCTGTATGTTGAAACATTCTTAATTAACTTCGGACGCAGATTTCTAAATGACTTTTGTCTTTATTCAGATATTATTAATCATGTTTCGTGACTCCTTGAAAACTAATATCGAAGCTTTATTTAATTAAAATTGTTTGATTAGGAGAAGGAATTTATTGCAATTTTAAAATTTATTATTCGTCTGTACGTTTGAATGTAATTATAGGGAATATAAAATTTCAATACAAAAATCTCTAACACAGCGAAACAATGTTATATCATTAGTTAAAACTAGTTTTGTTTTATGTTTAGACATATTTGCAGATTGATTCAAAATGACTGCATAAGAATTTGCAAGGCGATACAGCAAACTACAATAAACAATTTTAGTATAGAATCTAGCGTTGCAGTTCATTTAATCACTAAGGATACATGGATAATTTCCTTAACAATAATGAAAATATTTTATTGAAATATGGCGCAAAATTATTTTTCATAGAGTAAAATCGAATAATATTAAGGGAAGTAGTAGTCACCATTTGCATCCAAATAGCGCTTAACTACACGTGTGATGTTGCAAAAAGTATTTCTCATACCATAAGGTGTGCTTTTTCTGAATTATCAGCCTTTGTAACAATACCAATGCATTTTCTCAAATGTAAGACAATTCTATTGATATTTGAATAAAAGACTGACATTATTGTTGAAGCTATGAAGAAATTGCTATATTTGGACTTGGTGCCAGATGACTGTAACATATTGCGACCCTAGTTTCGTATACAAAAATTGTTTATTATAGTGTTCTCTATCTGAGAAAGAATTTAGTAACAGTTGTTTTGAATTACCCTACATATAAATAATGATAATTTTATGAATAGCAACCAAATTATAATGATAAATGGGCAACTAGCTTATGAATTAAAAAAAAATTCCTCACTATTATCTTTTATTATCTAAAATAGAGACCTTCATCTTATAATGTTTTAACAAAATGGTGAAAGATTTAGAGATTACACTTTAGAATATAGATAAAATCTTAAATATTGTAGATGTTAAATTTAAATAGATAATTGACCATAAAAATAGCATTTATAGACCAATGTCTGTATAAGTGATGTCGACATACGCACAAGGTGCATATTAAAATTAAAGATTTTGCCCAAACTGCAATTCAGAACTTCCCTAAACAAGAATTCTTGACCAGGTGGGACTAACTAATAAACATTAACTTGGCAGGGCAGGCTCTGTAAGGTGCTTGATAATACGGGTTTGTCCAAAATAGTCTTGACCAATATATATATATATATATACCGGGTGTCCAAAAAAAACTGACATATTTTAAAATTCAATAACTTTCAAAAGGTAACAGATTTTTAAAAAAATCTTGCAGGAGGGTTATGCATGAGATCAAAAGTTTTTTTACAGTGATTTTCGATTTTAGTTTGAATTATAAACAATAGATGGCGCTGTAAGCAATAGGTGCTAAATACAGGCTCGACTTTTTGGCCTTTCTCATCTTCCATATGGAAAACGGTTATAAAAATGAATTTAGTGGGTCCCGAAGTGCAAAAAATCGAGCCTGAATTTAGCGTCTATTGATCTCAGCGCCATCTATTGTTTATAACTCGAACTAAAATCGAAAATCACTGTAAAGAACTTTTGACCTCATGCATAACCCTACTGCAAGAATTTTGTTAATGTCTGTAACCGTTTGCAAGTTATTGAATTTTAAAATCAGTCAGTCCGTTTTAGGACACCCGTTATATATATATATATTGGCGTATATCGCTAGAATATTATCGAAGTAAATTCTTATATCAGTACATTGAGAGGATATCTCGAAGAAATAGATACTGTATTCGTCCACAGTATAGGAAAGAAACATTTCAACGTGATACACGATTATAAAAACTGGGGCGATAATTAGAATGGAGTGGGAAAGTTCCAACTGAACAAATTAGTGGAGAAGCAGTATATTAACACGAGAGTAATCGCGTCTTCTTTCAGAAAGTCATGAGTCGCGTCCAGTATTTTCACCCCCACATACAAAAAATGTAAAATAAGTAACATTTTTCACTTAATACTAGGTTGAGCAAAAAGTAAGTTGCATTGTTATGCGCAAATTAACAACAAAAACAACAAGGACCTGTTCTTCAAAGTATAGACCATCATAGTCCGTGACTTTCTGCCATCGTTCTTCCAGATTCCGGATTTATTGTACCATGGCGGTTCCTTGGAATCGAAAAACTCTTGACATGCTTCTTCAACTTCATTCGTTCTGAATCGTTAGCCCTTTTCTCCAATAATGCCAGATCAACACACGCAAATCATAGTGTTCAATAGGAATTTTGGAGCCTAAATTCCTGAACTTCTATAGATATACCACTGGTACTCTTATATACGATACAAATTCTCGTAATCATTAAATTACAAATTTCTCAGAACATTTTGCTCAACCTAATATTCGAATATTACATTTCAATGAAGTTATAACTTTGCAATTTACTTCAGTTATACATTTTGTTTCGTGATATTTGGAATAATGAGAAAAGTAATAATTTTGACATTAGTGAGGACCAGAATATTGGTGATCGTTTCGCAGAATTTTCGACCAATTTCAACTTTGCTAATAAAAATGAACCTGAAAAAAACAGAGATGCCCTGTTACTTCACTATGATGGTGGAGAAACATTTAAAGTGACCTACGTGGCAAATCTCCATTGTATGCGTAAGGGGATATGAGTTAGGGGAAGATAATTTATATGTGCGGCAAAAAGACGGACACGTGACTACTACCTGGTTAAAATGGAAAGAAAATAGGTATCGATCCTCACAGGAAAATTAAATCTATTTCTCAATGCCTCAATAGGTCAATGATCAAAGCAACTATCTCATAATTATTATGATAAAAGAACGGTGGTGTTCCAACTATAGCTGGATTTAAAAATTTAATATTATGATTTTAAAAAATCGGTTATTCGTATTGAAATATTTCTAAAAATTACATTTTTCTTTCCAGGATGTGCATTTTTAGCACAAGCATTTCCACAATTCAATCACATTTTATATTTTTAAAATATAGTTTATCCAAATCTACTCCAATTTAAATTCTTTAGATAAGAATGCAATTAGGATATTTCATAGTAATATTTAAAATTGAGCACAAGTGTATTATATGCAATTATCAAAATCTTATTTTCTTTTATAAACATGATTTTAAAATAATTAAACGCACACTATTTCATTACGTTTAATTGTCCCTTTTTAAAATTAAATAGTGCGTTGTCGTGCGGGAAATTGTTTTTTATGTAGCTGCATTTGAGTGTAAGAAAATGTATCTGTATACGGCTTATGAATAATCATCGGGCAATTTACAAATATGAAAAATAAAATATTCTTCAGCATAGAGCTTATTTGTTTTTAAAAGTTCACGTTAAATCGTAAGTAGTGCGTGCTTTTAAACTAATATAGCTAAGGAGAGGAATTATAAAATAATTAGCATTTTATCCTTAGCAATATTCGTTTTTAATAGTGGAAATCCCTACATAGGGATAAATAAATTTTGTATGAAAGACATTTACATAATACTATCAGGTAACCAAGAAAGTTCGTGCGGTTTTTGAGAGTGGTTACGTTTGTCTTGTAGAAGTGGTCAAACTGATTTTGATGACGTCATAACTGTGCATTTTTTTTCAAACCTCGCTCAGTAGAGAGTTGTTCATCGCATCCCACGCTTCGTTATTAGATTTGTTAGAAGTACAATCTTTGAAAAAAAAAAAAAAAAAAAAAAAAAAAAACCGTTGATAAAGTGAGATTTTGAGGCCTATTTTGCCATAAGAATTCCAATTAGGAAACAAAGCGGCAGAGATCACTAAAAGAATATTCTTTAGGTTTGGAGAGACTTCGGTGAGTTAACTCTAAAGTGATTCAGCCGATTTTTGCTCGGACACTAGAGCCTCGAAGATAAGCCCTGTGTTGGTTGTCACCAAATTCTAAACCAAGTCCCGCTGGAGGAGGAAATTTAGCAAAATCCTGATCAAACCTACCAGGAACTTGTACACAGCCTTGGAGTATCTGTCGAAATCATTCGGTCTCATTTGCATAAAACTGGAATGACGTGGAAACTCAGCAAGTGGGTTCCACACGTTCAGTCCGCGGGAAACTAGCTCCAATGGTTTAACCTCTGTTTGTCATTACTTTCACGCGACAATAAGGCCTCGTTCCTTGATCAAATATTGACATGTGATGTAAAATGCGTCAAGTATGATAACCGGAAGAAAAAATATCATTGTAACACTTCTGGCTTCGTCTCATTGGTCGCCAAACCGGAGGTTCAAATAATAATAATAATAATAATAATAATAATAATAATAATAATAATAATAATAATGCTGTGTGTTGGGTGGTCCAGTGCTGCTATAATTCACTATAAATTCTTAAAAAGCGGGGGAAACATCACAGAGGACGTCTACTCGTCACAGTTGTATAAGATTTCAGCTACTTTGCTCCAAAAGCAGAAAGCGGTGGCCAACAGGAGAGGGAGTTAGCTTCCTCCATGATAATGCCAGACCTCATACGGACAAAGCGACCAGGGACGTGATCAAAACACTGGCATGGGAAGTTTTGCCGCATCCAGCCTACTTCCCGGACATTGATCCATTTGACTATTACATATTTTTGGTCATGGATAACCAACTGCGGGAATATCAGTTCCGAAACGGAGACAATGGCACACAAGCTGTAGCACAATTTCTAGACTAAAAAAAACATTTTTTCAAAAAGGGCATTTATAAGCTTGAGTCTCGTTTGGAAAATGTAATTGGAGTCAATGGTGATTATTTCAAAGAACAAAATAAGTGCTTACGCCTTTTGGGTGTGGTTTTTTACGTCTGATGAAAACCGCACGAACTTTCTTTGTTACCTGATATAAAATTTAACTAAAACAAACCACACTTTTGGGTAATAAAAAATAAAAGAAAAAAAAGTTTATATTAATAATATTATTCATGTAATTTACTAATTTCACAATGCATCTAACAAATCAATGCATTTTGTCATTATATATTTAAGCTGTAGTCAAAATATATATTAATTAAAATAGTATGTACCCTGGCCGCATCTTTAATTTTTTATATTCTTAAATGCTACTATAAGTACATTAATCAGAAGATTAAATCCAATATAATAATTAATAAAAAACATTCGAAAAAAATGACAAAAATTTACATGTTTTCTTCATGTTTATGTCATCACACATTTGTTTTGTTAAAATATAAGAAAAAAAGAAGAAGTACCAGCTGTGACTTTCTCAATTACTTGAAAAACTATTATGCTTAAATGAGCAAAGTAAAAGAGAATAAATCATTTTGATAAACAATTTTGACGGTTATAAAAGGCAGACAACGTTTTACAAGGATGAATATAAAATAGTAAGTATTTTTTTGGTATTAAATGATTTATTATGTTTCTTAATAAACATCACAAAACAATTAAATAATATGAATACATAAAAATATAATACGAGTATATCAAATTTAAATGTTATTTAATAAATATATAATAAAATAACAAGAGATGAGAAATATGTAACAGTAGATATTAATTTTACACCATATGTTGAGTAATAACTCAATACTATAGTTTCGACAGTAATTAATAAGTAACTCTCGTCATCGGATATGAAGTAAAAGAGAAAAGATACCCCAAGAAGGTAAAACACTTTCTGGAGATCGATTTTTAATTTGGTGATGCAAATACGAAAATGAAATACTCTGTAAAAAAAAAAAAAAAAAAAAAAAAAAAAGATGTAATTCTACATATGTAAAGTTACAGACATCTGTATGCTCACTAAATTTTCATCTGCCCACTATACAAAAAAAAGATGTAAATCTACAAAACTAGTTTTTGTAAATGTACAGAAATATATAACTTTACTAAAGAATCTACTAAAGTTACAGTAATTTTACTAAAATTGCATCTGTACCCCGGGTTGCAGTTACATAAAAAGCTCTAGGCATCCAAGTTTCCTAAAAACATCTTAGCAACTTTAAAGAAGTTGTGAATTACGGTGCAAATGTTTTGTTGTTGCCGTTATATAAAAAGTTCTAGGCATCCGAGTTTCCCAGTAAATTCTTAGTAATTTTATAGATTTTTTTATAGATTTTTAAAATCTACAAAACTAGTTTTTGTAAAGCTATAGATATATGTAGCTTTACTAAAAATCTACTAAATTTACAGTAATCTTACTAGAGTTTTATCTGTAACCCGGGTTATAGTTACATAAAAAGTTCTACACTGTAAAAAAAAAATCTGTGAAGTTACTAAAGTTTTTCTAGGAAACTGGGATTCCTAGAACTTTTCATGTAACGGCAACAACAAAATTTCATGTAACAGACACACTTTTGCGCCGAAAATCAAAAAATCCGTAAGGTTACTAAGAATTTTTTTGGAAACTGGGATTCCGAGAACTTTTCATGTAACTGCAGCCAGGGTTACAAGTAAAAGTTTAGTAAGATTACTGAAATTTTAGCGGATTCATTTGTAAAGTTACAGATTTTTGTAGCTTTACAAAAACTAGTTTTGTAGATTTGCAGCTTTTTTCGTACAGTTACAGGTGAAAGTTTAGTAAGCATGTAACTTTACATCTGTAGAACTACAGATTTTTTTTTACAGTGTAGGCATCCAAGTTTCCTAAAAACATCTTAGCAACCTTGCAGAGTTTTTGATTTACAGTGAAAATGTGTATCTGTTAGATGAATGTTTGATGTTGCCGTTATATAAAAAGTTCTAGGCATCCCAGTTTCCCAGAAAATTCTTAGTAACTTTATAGATTTCTTTTTTCAATGTTGGGAATAATTTGAACATCCCGAGCATTAATAAAGCTATAAATAAGAATTGGATGTTATTGTTAAAATGCATTGAGTAGGAAACGCCTCCTATATGCATATTCATAAAGGAATATGAAAGAATTGCTGAGAAAGGTCTAAAAAACTGACTCAGATTGAGATAACGAAGAATAATAAATGCAGAAATGAAGGATTAATTATTTTGTAAAAAATGGCAATCAATAACGAAACGTGATTACACTTGATCAATCTGTGGCTGTACAAACCATCACCACTTTAAGTTGAAGGCTGAAATTCCAAAATTAGTACGAAACTAATTTAGCATATTAAACCATTTATGCCTAGCGTCCCATTTTTTGGGAAGTTTCGAATTTTAATATTTTTTTTTTTAATTTCCTTCTTCTTTACATCACGAAAATTGTATGAAATAATTATCTATAAATGTCTTTATCTATTACCGAGAGATGGCAGCATAAGATAGATATTTATTTGCTTAAATGAAGGCCTTTTTTGTAGAGGCTTATGTTTATAGATTTTTCATTTTTCAAGATAGCAAAATGTAAAAACTAAGTTTATTTGTATTTTTTGTATCAAGGATCTAAATAAATATGTCATAATCTTAGCTTGTAGACTTCTTTGAAATACGTATTTTTTTAAATTGCGAAATTATGTGTTCAAGCCTATTTTTATGTATGTTTGTAACGTACAAAATATAGGACGCTAGGCCCAAATGGGTACATATTTCTATTAGCCAGTTAGGGGACAGTTATTGATGTTAAGTCCTTTTCAAGATGATTTTGAAAGAAATTGTTTTTCAGCCTCAAATACGACTATTCTTAATTTATTATTAATTATACTTATAATGTTATTAGTCTCTGTAAAGAAAGAAATATATTTTTCAATAGTTTATAAAAATACTAATTATAGTGTATAATATACAATTTAAGAGCTTAATTTATACAAATTTAGACAAAATATATAATTATGCATTTTTCCACATATGGATATTCCCGTATTTAGTACGTTTACATTTTATCAAATAAATACAAATATATTTTAGCGTAATTTTCATTAGTATTTTTCCAGTTCATTTTGCAACATTTTAAAGGGATTTTAACAACAATGTTGATAAAACAAAAAATCAGAAATAAATGCGTTAAAGTTCAATTGATCCACCAAGTCATATCATTGTACAAACCACATACAGACCCAATTTTAGTGGTTCACTGGTTTTTATGCTTTATGTTTTCCTTCTCCCAGTGGGTTCATAGAGTTACGAAGTGGGTCTCTGTGGCTGAATGGTCAAAGCACCAGTCTGCTAATCGCTTGCGAGCTTAAGAGATTGTGGGCTCGATTCCCGCTAGTTCCATTGCACACACTCTTTGTGTAGAACTCTCAGGGTGTATTTCTCTTGTGTTGTAATATTTCATTGTGCCATCTTGTCTCCGACTTATAAGCGGGCTCCCATGTCAAGCACACAAGTCAAATGTTTGTTGTTCAATAAATAAATTTAAAAAAATGTTACGAAACGATAAAAGACTGGTCAATTTTCCGTTACTAAATTTTATAAAAATAAGAAAGAAAATTTAATTTAAAAAGTAATATTGTGTTCATGGAATTTATAATAGTGCTGAGAAAACACTTGAATTCACCTGTTTATGAAATATTTGCATTTAAATTTGTTATACCTACATTTAAAATTCGATTTTTGACAAAAATTTGCATTTAATTTTTATTACATGTGCTACACTGTAAAAAAAAATCTGTAGTTCTACAGATGTGAAGTTACATGCTAACTAAACTTTCACCTGTAACTGTACGAAAAAAGCTGCAAATCTACAAAACTAGTTTTTGTAAAGCTACAAAAATCTGTAACTTTACAAATGAGTCTACTAAAATTTCAGTAATCTTACTAAACTTTTATTTGTAACCCTGGCTGGAGTTACATGAAAAGTTCTCGGAATCCCAGTTTCCAAAAAAATTCTTAGTAACCTTACAGATTTTTTGATTTTCGGCGCAAAAGTGTGTCTGTTACATGAAATTTTGTTGTTGCCGTTACATGAAAAGTTCTAGGAATCCAAGTTTCCTAGAAAAACTTTAGTAACTTCACAGATTTTTTTTTACAGTGTACAAATTAAATCTGAGTCATGCTGGTTAAAGACTAGTTGACAGATGCGAATGAAACAGGAAATGCGAAACGATTCAGTGCCTTTATTTTTTGCGCGTCATACAAAATCTGCCAAAAACTGCCTTCTAGAAAGGAAAGAACAGTGCAATGTAAAAGAAAAAAAAAAAAAAAAAGAAAAAAAAAACTGTAATTCTACACATGTAAAGTTACAGAAATCTGTATACTTACGAAAATTTTATTTGTACATTGTACAAGAAAAGAGGTAAAGCTACAAAAATCGTTTTAGTAAAGCTACAGAAATCTATTCTTTACAAAAGAATCAACTAAAATTACAGTAATGTTACTAAAATTGTATCTGTAACTCGGGTTCTGGTTGCATAAAAAGTTCTAGGAATCCCAGTTTCCTAAAAAATTCTTAGTAACCTAACAGATATTTTGATTTACGGTGCAAAAGTGTATCTGTTACATGAATTTTTGTTGCATGCGTTACGTAAAATGTTCTACGAATCCATTTTCGTAGAAAAATGGTAGCAAATTTAGATACATATTTTTACAGTCTGAGAACTGAAGAAAAGACCATGATTTATAAATACAGTTTATTTTAGATGCAGATAGGTGTAAATTAGTTTAGTAAACATAAATTTGAACTTTGAATGCGTTTTATGAAAAATGCACTTTTTATTGAAAATTTCAAATATTATGCATATTTCCATATTTAGTACGTTTACATTTTATCAAATAAATATAAAAAAAATAGCGTAATTTTTTAAAATAATTTTTCCATTTCATTTTGTAACATTTTAAAATCATTTTACCAAAAAAATTGAGAAAACAAAAATTCAGACACAAACGGGTTAAAATTAAATGTTTAGCTTTCTGATAATCAATTCTTTACTCGATTGAAGTACATATACATTATGAGAATAACTTACATTTTTATTTCGCAATATGAGAACAGAAATTGATTTTACTCAGTATTGCGATTTCAAGATTACCTCCTGGCTAAATAAAGAAAATATACGGAATGACTGCAACAAAAATCTGGAATCAAATATTTCAAAATTTCTCATTTCATCTTTACGCGAATAGAAATAACCGGAGGCAGAAAAATTAAAATGTGCACCAGCATATATTTCCCTATAAGTAAAAATATTTTTTACTCTCTTCTATTTTCAATAGTGGAAAGTATTGTAATCGAATTTTTTCTTGGCTTCCAGATTACAAAAGATTTACAAGTTTTAGGGGTCAGAGATTCCCAAAAACATGTTTATACAAAATGTCTGTCCGTGTGTGTCGTCATCACTGTACCATCAAAAAGTTTATGAAGTTATGAACAGGAAATGAATAAAGTATTTTTGTTATTAAAGCATACATAAATTAACATCTGAATATATTTATTTAATTATTAAAGGCACATATATATATTAACCTTTTACCCGCTGCAGCATGAACTGCTTCTCAAATTAATTAGAAATTTTTTTTGAGACGATTTTGATTAATTCTAAGTTTGCTTGCCGAATTTTGGGATGTTAGAAAAAATAGATGTGGAGTTACAGGTATGTTCCTCTTGTGGAACGTTGGCGGTATGAATAACATTTGTACATTTTGGCAACATTTTTTTCGTGATCATACCAGCACTGCACGCATAATAAAAAAAGAAAACAAGGTAAAGTAAAAAATGTTTTCTGGAACATGTTAACTAGTCACTAACAACAGTAAAATGTTTATGAAGGCCTGAAAACATTTTTCATGAATACGCTTTCCATAATATTCACACCATTTGATCATGTTTTTCTGACGATTTCAGAATCTCCCTTGCGTAGTAGCCGAAAAGCAATAGCTACTGAATGAGGTGATAATGTTCATACTTACTGGAGCAGTAGGACTTCCTATTCCCTTTCTCGAACATGAAATGCAACTTTTATGGTAACAGTTGTAATTTCACGATGAAACTCTAAATAGCTTAGAGTTTCTTTTGAGCCTACTGCATGATAATCAATAACAGCCGTATTTAGTGCATTTGCAAACAGATTTCATCACCATTTTTATCATCGAAGTACTGGACGATATGTTCCAAGCAAATAATCTAAAACATCTACACCAACCATATTCTAATTATATAATCTAATCAATCGAGGTTATTTGACTGAAACTTCTCACTTCAATTTTCGAATATATCATGTTACACTTTGAGTAAGCAATGCTTCTTCCCAATTTGATATAACAGAAACAACACTCTTGCCAGTCCATCGTACACAAACAACTCTGTCATCACTATAATAATCAAAATCTCCTCCTTTTTGCAATTATTTTGTATATTTTATTGGCATATTGGTTCGAAAATAATTCACAGGCACTTTGGCGACAGGTGCAAGACACATATATCATAAAATTTATTCTTTAATAATACTTGTACGGAAATGATAAAAAAGTATTCGCCCGAGGGAGTCAAATAAAAATGATGAAGATTCTAAGAAAAGTAACAATAAGATAATTTTGTGCTCTGAACCGCCAACGTTCCATATATGGAACATTGGCATTCAAATTTTCATAAAACAAAAACAAAATAAGATAAAATTTTCATTTATTCAGAAAACTTAATAAACAACACTTAGCATTACAATAATAATCATCACAACACTCATATTTGAATTATAAAGTTATAGTTGATTGGTTGGTTAATTTTTGCCGGGCAAGTATCTGCTCGAGGGATATAGACCCGGGGGGGGGGTGCCTTCCGTGGGGTCTTTCTAAGGGAACCTAAACCGTATTTACGTATCTACAGTTATAGATAGATTAAAAAACGCAGCCTACTACATTTACGTTTTTTGTTACATTTCAAAAATCTCCAAGATGTAAACCACAAAAAGAAATTAAATAATACTTTTTAATCCATTAAAACTAATCTTAAAAAAAGATATATTATAAATTTCAAACAGATTAAACAAATACTTAAAAAGATACAACATGACATAGCTTATGTTCCACTTGTGAAACGTTGGCGGGTAAAAGGTTAAGACAGACTTGAACACAAAGTGTGAACACAAAGTGTGTTCAAGTCTGTCTTAATATATGTATGTGCCTTTAATATTTTTGGTATGTTTTTGTCTATAGCAAGCAGGACCTCCCTGAATTTGGAAAAAATACGCCGGAAGGGAGCTCTGTAATAGCGATTTTTGTGCCATAGAAAAGTCTATGAAGTTATGCATAAGAATTGAATCAAATATTTTGTGTTTGTTTTCGGCTATGCCTACCAGGTCCTTCTTGAATTTAGAAATATTCCGCTACAATAGCGATTTTTGTATGATTTTCTTGATTTTTCGTAGCTGTAATGTTCCTTGGCGGCTTCTGCAGCATGGGGAAAGTCTTGGTATCGGCATATCAAACTAGTTCTTTTTTAATTTTAATAATTACTCAATACTACAATTTGTTTATTTTTGTAAGGTTTCTGTTTCTAAAAGTATTAAAGATAATGGCTAATAGCAGCATGAACCTATATTTTTTCGTAAAATAGTTACTGCTGGTAGAATGAAAAATTTGATGCTCATTTACAAACAATTTTTTTTCAACAAAATTAAAGTCGCATTAAAATATTAATTAAACTAATGTGATACAATAAAGCCATACACATTTCTTAATAACACAATAAAATAAGGAATGCTTTATTGTTTTTGAAAGATAATTCTCCTTTTGTACGAGTGGCTATCAATAAGTTTGTGCCCTCACATAGAAATAATTCTGTAAAACTTATAAAATTGTTACATTGTATTAGTCCTTTTCTATATAGTCACCGCGCACCTTGAGTTCGAAAATTGTAATAAACTTCCTTTCTTCGATGTTTTAGTTACCAAGTGTAATTCATCTTTCAAAACTTGTGTTTATAGAAAACCTTTTTTCAGTCTCTAACCCACCTCATGCTCTCTCAAATCATCCTGTCAACCAAAAAATCGGTGTTTTTTACACATATGTAAATCATGCTCTCAAAATTTGTTCCGACTCTGCATCCCTTAAGGATGAACTTAATTACTTAAAAAACTGTTGCTGTCAAAAGAGGTTTCAATCCTTCTGTTATCCATAATGCTGTAAAGAAATTCAATAAACCGTCTAATAAATCTACTCTTTCCAAAGCTGTCAAAAGCAAACCTGATAATTTGGTTGTCCTCCCCTTTTATCCTCCTTTGTGCTTCAAATTAGCTAAAGTTTTACGACGTTTCAATTTTAACATTATCTTTAAAAAAACCTGATAATAAATTCAAATCCTCTCCTCTAAATCTCCTGTTCCTGATCTTCGTAAATAGGGAATTTATAATGTTCCTTGTAACGGCTGTGGTTTTTTTTATATTGGTTAAACTAAAAGAAATCGTGAAATCTGTTTAAAAGAACACTCTCGTTATGTAATTAATCAAGAAATTTCTAAATTTTCTATTCCAAGCATTCTTGGAATTCCGGCCATCGTTTTAATTTTAAAAATGCTGAAATTGTCTTTAATGCCAATAGTATCTCTGAATTGGACCTTCTTGAAAATTCAGCTATATATCTCAATCGTGAAGTTATTGTTAATGATAAATCTGATCCTACAATGCTCTCTGCAGCTTGGAAAAACCTTTTCAGTGCTATCATATAATTTATTTTTAGTATTAATTAATATTAGTCTGTTTTTATATTTTATTAATTTATTTATTTTTATTTCATGTGTTCACATATTTTAATATGTATGTGTGTTTTCCTATTATTATATATTATTTTTTTATTTTATTTATTTTTCCCCAATTTGCATACTTTTTTTCCTTCTACTCTGTGTTCTTCTGTTTTGATTATACTCTTCTGTGATTGGCTGTTGTCTTCTGCTTTCCTATTGGCTGTTTCTTCAGCTTGTTTTCCCTTCCCTTATCTCTCATTCCAGTCTTGCTGTTGCTTTCATAGTAGAAACACGTCTTCTTTGCGCCTGACGAAGAAAGACTCAGATCTTTCGAAAGGCCTAGCGTATGTGAAAGTTTTTATGGTGTTTTAAGAATTTCATTTAATTCTTATAATATGCAAAGCTAAAAAATGGACACTGGATATCTTAAAAAAAAACTAAATATAAAGTAGTCTGGGGAAAAAATTTAATTTAATTATACTAAACAATAATGTTTGAACTTTTTATATAGACGTTTAGATATACATTATAAGTATTTGGAAAGTTTAAAAATATGTCTAAGAGGATTGTATTGAATGTTTCTTTTCACAAAAAATGAATAAAATAAAATGATTATCGTCTTTATTATTTATTTTTAAATATGCATGCTGAAACATATTTAATCATACTATAATTTATTCAATTAAATTATTTATTACTAAATTTATTTAAAATGAATTTCTGTTTAGTTTTTATTTTGCATAGATGTAGTCATAAAAACTTAAAACTTAATTCCAGTTTAACTGCCCTAGGTTTTTGATTAGGTGTCACAGTATTTTGCCTCTCAAAATTATGCTACTTACATTAAAAAATACTAGTCAGATTTGGCATTCCCAAAACTTTCTTCTATCTCATATATGTTAGTACTTCAAAATTAGCTATCATAGTGTCAAAATTAAATAGCAATCTATGCCATCCTGAAGATTCTAAAGATGGAAAATTCCGTGCATTAGTTCTTGAGATATGACTATCGCTAAAATCGCGTAAATCCTGCATAATGCAGCATAACAGCACGGCCTACTGGCCGATTAACCTAAACAGCAACAACTTGTATCAACATCTGACTGAATCCTATATTAGATGAAAATTCGTGCATTAGTTCTTGAGATAGAGCTATTGAAAAGATTCTGAATTAGAGATCCAGAGCATAGCAGCGCCACTTGTTTGGCAATTTACACCAAAATGTAAACAGCATCAGATCATGTCAAAGACTATCGGAATCTACAGTTTGATGAAAATCCGTGGACCAGTTCTTGAGATAGAGCTGTTGCGGAAATCATTAAACCTGCAACACAGAAGCACCACCTGTTGGGTGATTTGCACCAGGCTAGTTTATATCAGGGATTAACTGAATATAAATTTTATTAAATTCTATAGTTCTTGAGATAGAGCGCCCACAAAATTTGTGTCACATACACGCAGACAGACAGACTCACAGACACATATTTTGTAAAAACATGTTTTTCGGGATCTCTGACCCGTAAAATATGTAAATCCGTCAAAAATCGGAAGTCGAAAATTTTCATGAGTCAATTACTTTCTTCTTGTAAAGATAGAAGAAAGTAATAAAAACTGCACCAGTATGACTTGTTCATTTTCATATAAAAATATTGTATATATACTAGGAGTCCCTGCCCCCAGCAAGCTACGCTCACCAACCCCCACTGAGAGACCACAGAGTCTGAAAGCACGCTAATCTGATCGGTTTTAAAAAGATTAGAGTAGATTGAATTATAATGAAAAAAACAGTAGCTATCTCCCGTAAATGGGTTTCCATTCAATTCCTTTTGATTATGAAAATTTAAAGCCGAATCAGTTGCTGTTAAGACATCCAATGGTTGCTTTCGTGTTTGATTAAAGAAGGTCAGTTAAACATTTGAAAAGCAGCTAAAATAAAATGAATTAAGCAAACAGATTCTTTTCTTCCCGGTATCTTTTAACAGCGTTATCAAACGGTTGACATAATGCAATTTACTACAATTACTACAATTTACTGCTTTAAATGCATATTAATGTATTTATTATCTTAAAGTTTCCTTTCTCTTTTAATATTCAAGTGAAAATACAATTTTCAATATTTTCCTGCTTTTAACACATAATCATTTAACAGTAAGTTTAAAAGATTTTTTCTGTTTTTAATTGTCACGTGTAAATAAAGTTTTAGTCGTAAGGAAATATTATTATTTTCGCTGTTTTTAAAATTAAAAACAATCTCTATTATAATAGCCTAAGTCATGTGACTATCATCAACGGTTGCGGGCTGATCCCTTCGCTTTTTATACTCCAGACGGTCATTTTGGTACTTTAATCTTAGTCAGCCACAGTGATAAGACGCCAGATATTATTCTACCGCCATCATTTCACCTATATTATAATAGTTCAAGTCATGTAACTGCTAAAAACAATTGCGGGCTGATCCCTTCGCTTTTCCTATGAAAGGTGATTAAAAAATCAAAATTATTTTTTCGAATAAAACTACATTAAATTTCCCACGATCGCAAAAAAATATTGTTACTCTTATGTAGGCCGGGTGCAAATCTCGCCATTAGTTTATTTTTAACTCGCCAGTTAGTTTTTTTTTTTTTTTTTTTCGAGTGGTAAATTAAAACGGTACAAATTGGTTATCCCGTCGACCAAAAATCAATCAGCAAGCTATAAGATTAAATGCCTATAATGGTTGATTGTGAATATCACATTCTCTTGACTTAAGGAAGTTACACGTATTTACGCCATCAAGTGATTTTTATTTTGACGTTTTATTTGTATTTTTCTTAATGTTATACTACATTAGTGGTTCTTTCATTATTTAACCCTTAAATGCCCGATTTTTGAAAAATCATTGTAATAATGTTCTTCGGTTTTAATTTTTTAAATAACTCATGGGAAAAATACTTTAAAAAAATCATATTTTGTTTTAAGTATGATTTACGGCTAAAAAACTGTTTCTTACCAATCGGCAATACTGGTCTTTAATTGAAAAAATATTTTTCTTTGATAAAATTCTATAATATTAAACACACAAGAATTTTAGGAACTATAATAAGAAATAAATTTTATTTGCTCACTGTAGAACATAATAGGGGATTTCGCAAGCTTCCAAACAAACCAAAAAGAACAAGTAGCAACAATTGAAAAAATAAATCTATATTTATTCATAAACAGCACAAGTGTTGCCATCTACATGTTGAAAATCTACATGTTGGCAACATTAGGCATTATAGCTTCAATATTACTCTAATAGTATTTTAGAGCCTAAATTGGGTATGTTGCCGAAAAGAAACACCAGGCATTTAACGGTTATAATTGAAAATTTTGCCAATTTGTATAATTTGGTGGGTGGTTTGGCGATTTATATAATTTGGCGAAATTGGTCGATGGGATAACTGAGTAGTACCATTCAAACATTGCTATGAAGTTAAAATTAAATGTCATGATTTGTTGTATTTTTTGATATTTGGAACTTATATCATATACGCACCGGGTTTGGCGTGATTTTTTTTTACTACAATTTGGCGAAAACCTCGTTTTCGAATGCCAGTTACATATGTATTTTTTAATTATTTTCTATTATTTTTAAAATGAAATAACAATAAATAAAATAAAAGTTTAATTAATAACTATAGAACAAAATAATTTATAACTTTTTTTTTTTTTTTTTTTTTTAATAAAAAGGAAATATATTTAAATAAACATTTACTAATAAATAAGCAACAATAGCCGGTTTACCATGTCAGACTGAATAACGCCATTTTAGGGCCAATTAGGTACCCCGGCGCGTATATGATATCTGTACCTAATATTTTTCTTTTCGTTTCATTTAAAAAAAAAGAAAGAAGTGAAATCAATTAATTTTAAATGTTTCAGTTTTAAATGAAAGTTTTGTAATTTAAATAAATTCACAATTAAATAAAAAAAAAAAAAAATGCGACAGGAGAAATATTTGGCGATTTATCACATGCATCGCGCTAACATAAAAATACCGAGTTCTTGATTTCACTATCTGAGTCTACCGATTTGGCGAAAGATTGTAACATGATACTTTTCTTAGCATACATATATTTAAGGGAGGCCAAACTGGTCGCCAAATTAGTTTAAAACAATAACCTTTCCTAAAATATGAAACAAAATATCTGTTATGATTGAAATTTGAGTTGCCATCATTAGAGAAAAATGTTTGAAATTAGAAAAAAATTAATATTTTGAAAACTAATTCAAATTTTTAAGTCCTATTACCAGTTTTGAGATCTGAAGATCAATACAAATTTTTGGTGTTAATTTTACCGCATAGTATTCCATATTTTAGGAGAAATCACCGTGAAACATAATCAGTCGTTTCATAAAATCGTTTCATAAATTCGTTTCATTCAGTCGTTTCATAAAACCGTTTCATAAATTTGTTTCATTAGAATTTTATATATAGGGTAGATATTTTTACTAACACATAGAAAGTTTTTGCAAATTATTTATTATTATTTTTATAGAAAAGAATTTTTATTATATATTGTCATACTTTATGTATTATTATGTGTTTTACATAATAGGCAGTTTGACCATCCTCTTCTCTAAATGTTTTTTTTTTTTTTTTTTTTTTTTTATTGTAAAAGTGGTTTTATTTTAATAATTTAAAAATATGACTGGAGAATTTTCAACGAAATATAAGATAATCTTTTATGACAACAGACGGCTTACGTTTAAAGATTCAAGAAAAATAATTTCTTCTCTTACATGCAAGACATAAAAAGAGATGTCACTTCAAGGAAAATCATTTAAGCTTTTAAGACCTCAGGTAATTAGACCCTTACTTTATCTTATATATTCTGCGTAAAATAAACAAAACACGTTACAGGCTGTCAAGTATAAAATAACAGGTTATAATGTATATATATTTTAAAGAAAACGTTTTTATCAATTGTTTCTACAATGTTTTCATTTCTTTAAATGAAAGAAAAATTTTATTATAGCTAACTGAAAATGCATTATAATTTTTCTTACATATGGAGACAAATAATGAAGCTTACGCTTTCAAAGGCAGTATAATAAAATCATTTATTTATTCATTTTCAAAATGCATTTTTAATAATGATTGTTATCAATCAAAATGTTTAATGCTATAAAAAGATTCTTAAAATAATTATTGAATTATTATAATGATAATTCTTTAAAATTGAATTAATCTTTTATTTTATACTTCGTGTAAGATTATTACTAAGGTGACCAGTCGTTTTGTTTTTGTTTTTTAACTAATTGTCCCAGCTCACGATATGTCTCTTAGATATCAAAGTTTTTCGGAAAATCCCTAAATTCACTTTGTTTTTTAAAATGCACAACGTTAAAATACGTTAAATAAACGCAGTTTCCCAAAATTTTATTTTAAAAAGTAAAAATGAACATACGAGTTGAATATTTCCAACTGAGCGTGTGTAAGCCTGGAATCGAATACAGATCCTTGACTTACATTCCCAAAACTATATTGTTTAAGCCACCTGGGCTGATAACCGGCGAGCATATTTCGCTCAGATAACCTTATTGGTAATAACATCTGATCTGCCATGTAGACTGGCTCAACGGAATAAAATGCAGGTAAAGGAACTCCATATAAACGATCGTTACGTAATAGTAAAAGGAGAATAATATAATTCTTTAAAATTAATCATAGAAAAATATTTCATTTTTCCAATGACAAAAGAATAGTATACATATATATATATATATATCATTCAAAATCTCCTTTCCTTACCCATAATTTTCCAACCTTGTTTCTGTTGTTGGAAGAAAAAATCTCCAACCTCCAACTTTTCTTAGTTGTTGTGACTAATACTGCTTTCACATTATGAAAGTTAATTATATTAGCTTAATTTCGGGAACCGGAAAATTTCGGAATTGGGCTTCGCCCGTCCCCATTATAAAGCGTTTGAAAAGACTTTAGCAGACAGATATCTGGGCATGCGCATAACTTCTTAAATTATATGTTTGTAGCATTGAATGTTTGTAGATGCCGGTTCCAGAACCGGTTTTAAAATTATTTTCAAAACCGGTTTTGAGATAGTTTCACACGAAGACTCAAATTAAAGTGTAAGACCACAATGGTCACTACTTTAAATAACACAGGGTGATTTTTTAAGGTCGTGAGAGTAACATCCTATAACAAAAGAATCACTGATCCAAATGACCTGAAATTTCACCAGTATGCTCCCAAACAATAGGGATGTTTTAGCCGTAGTTTATGCTGTATATGCAGTTACTGTATATGCAGTAAAGTCGGGAGACGAGCTTGCGCACGACACACGCACAGTGTAAATAAAAACCTGAAGCACGCACACCTCGTGTTCATTATTCTGATCGCAATCCGTGCGATTTCTGGCTCTGGGGTTACCCAAGAATGCTGTGTATTGTGATGGTGTTACGAACGTAGCTGATCTGAAAGCACGCATTGTGCACCAGATCCACAGCATCCAGCCGGATATTCTTTGATTTGTTGTGGAACATGCGGTTTCACGTTTCCAACTCGTAGCTGAAAACGAGGGACTGCACATCGAAAATCACTTGTGTTAGTCGTGCAGTCCCGTATGAATGCTTTGCTCCATATTTTTATTTCGTTCAGTTTCTGCGAAGGTGTTCGCAGTGTCTTTACCCAAATACTGATTCTGTATGTTTTTGATATGCGCAATAAAGTTTTCTTTTTCTTGACGTACTGTCCATTGTTTTCCTCCCACTGACGATATTCTTTGTTTTTGTTAAATTACAGCGTCATCTGTCGGTGCGATTTTAAGTTTTTTTTTTTTTTTTTTTTTTTTTTTTTTTTTTTTTTTTAACCACGCCAAAAAAAAATTCCTATTGCTTTGGGAGCATACTGGTGAAATTTCAGGTCATTTGGATCAATGGGTTTTTTTTTGTTATAGGGTTTTACTTTCACGACTTTAAAAAAAATCACTCTGTATATGGACATTAAGTTACCACTAAATTAGAGCATTTAATGACAAGAGATTGTCTATTAAAAGGATTAAGAAATCTTGTTTGCGTCAAAAATAAATTAACTTATATGCCACTACTTCGTACTAGCATAAATCATTGTAAACTATCTTAGGTGACTGGGTTTTGTAAATGGGAGATCACAATCACAATATAAAACTTCTCAAATCTAAAATCTGCAAGTGCGACACATAGAAATACACTGTAAAAAAATACTACCAGTTTTCCAGTAGGAATCGAAAAAATAGTTTCCCTTATCGTACCCGAAAAATTTCCGACCCAGCTCGGAATAAAATCAGTAAAATACCGTTTTATTGACTATTTCCTTTTTTTTATGGAGCTGGGTAGGAAAAATTTTCGGTACGATAAGGAAAACTATTTACCCGATTCCTACAGGAAAACTGGTCGCATTTCTTTTGTAGTGTACCGGTAAAGATGTATCTGTATTATCGTAAATAACAATAGCGAAAATCATCGCAATTATAATAAATAAACAAGCAGTCATTTGTATTAAAAAATGCCATTTTATATTGTATGAAAAAAAGTACAGACGTCTAAAAAAGAAAAAAGAAAATTAAGAAATATTAAAAGATATAATGCGTCATGGATCACAAATTGTTGCAGAGCAAAACGAATTCATCATTAGTTTGGGAATTATACCTTCTTTCAATTTATGTTTAACTAGTCGGATGTGCCAAGCACAAAACTTTCTTATATGTCATATATGTTAACACTAAAAGGCCCAGTGAAAACATTTCGGCTCCAAGTGCCTCTGCAAATATCTCTCACAATTTTTGATTTTTTTTTTTTTTTCCCCTTCCGTGAGGGTTTTTTTTTTTTTTTTTTTTTTTTTTAACCATTTGGAAAATGGTTATTGTTCTCGTCAGGATGGGAAATCAAAAGCATATCTGAAGGTTTTTATTTGTTTAATCCGCATTTTATTCGTTTTCTGATTAGTCTATACAGTTTTCTGTATTTCCCTTTACTTTCAACAGAGATGGATACCTTCTGTTGCCACTATGACAAAAAAGTAATAAAAACTACAAAAAAAAAATAATAACTCAGAAACAAATTGAGATACAACTTTCAAACAAATTGCATTTAAAAGTACATTTTTTTCTCTATACGACGGTGTAAAAAGTAATATTGTGGGATGTGTAGAAGTTTAAGAATGAAATTTCATTTAAAATGGGTTCCAGATTTCCAAGAAATCTGACGATGGAAAAGCCTTTTCCCGAACAGCCAATGAAATGCTTGGATAATACATAAGTTTCAGGTGGATAATGCGTACGAGTCGCAGGCGATTTTTGTCGCTTGGAATTTTTACGTGTAATAACACTATTAATGTTTAATTCATGCCGTACGTAATGTATGATCAACTCCGTTCGATTTTTTATGTCTTAAATTTTAGTCTTCGAAAAAATGATTTTCCAAATGGTGTCGTTGTAATTTGATAAAATGCTTTTTTTTTTTTTTTTTTTTTTTTTTTTTTTTTTTTTTAATAATATATAATTTTTATTTACTCAGAAAACTTTAAATGATTGCACATTTTGTAAATTGATAGTAAGCATTACCCTTGAACGCCAACGGAGTCGAATCGACTCCAAAGTAAGTTAAATAAAATTCTCTCATTATTTTCGCGGAGATTTGATTTAAAGTCTACCAGATCTATACGGTAGAAAACAGGTAAATTTGTAATGATAGCGGATATATGGAATAGATTGCTTGAAAACTGCAATGCCTGTTTAAAGCTTGGTAAAAATGTAACAACAGATTAACAGTTATTTCCAAGCAAAACACGCTGCCCTTTTACGAAATTCATACCTTCAAACAGGATAAATATGGACAACAGTTTTGCCTTGCAGCAGATCTTAGAACAAAGTACTTACTGAGTGCTTCCCCATATTTAGGAAGAAGTGCAGAACGGCCGCCGGACCAAATTATATCAGAATATGTAGATATGCGATTGATTCAGTCATTTCTAAACAGAGGAATAAATATCAGAGTTGATAATTATTTCACATTGCTGCTTTTGGCTGAACAACTAAAAAAGAACGGAACTAGTTTGGTAGGTACTGTTAGAAGAACTAAGAGAAATATTCCGAAATCTTTGAAAATTTTGAAAGATAAATTATGCGATATGTAAACAAAGCTTCTAAAATATGAAGAAACAGGTACTACTCTTACCGCGTACCAACGGAAGAGAAAGAAAAATGTTATTATTCTTAGCACTCTGCACCCGTCTAATGATATTGAAAACAGCCAAAAGAAGACCCCAGAAACTGTATGATTTTATAATGAAACTAAATTGTCTAAGTAATTTTCACTGTTGATAATTATTTCACTTTGCTGCTTGCGGATGAACAACTGCAAAAGAGAAGTAGTCGGATGTACCAATCCCAAAACTTACTGCTTTCTGATACATGTTAATACGTGAGAATTCGCTAGCCGATTGCCAAAATTAAATGGCAATCTATGTCTCTCATGAGGATTCTAAATATATGGAATTCTGTACATTAGTTCTTGAGATATGATTATCGCTGATATCATGTAAATTCAGCAAAATGCAGCCTATCAGAGCTACCTATTGGGTGATTTGTACCAAAACCTCATCAGCAACATCTTCTGTCAGCGTCTGATTGAATCTCATGTTTGGAGAAAATCCGTGCATTAGTTTTTGAGATAGAGCTATTGCAAAAATCGTGAAAATTTCAGCATAGCAACGCCACCTTTTGGACGATTAATCCTGAAACCTAATCAACAATAACGGGTGTCAACATTTACCTAAATCTAAATTTTAGTGGAAATTCGTGAATTAGTTCTTGAGATAGAGCTATTGCAGGAATCGTGAAAATGGCTGCAGAGCAGCACCACCTGTTGGACGATTTACACCAACACGCAATCAGCTCCAACTCATATCAAGGACTAACTGAATCTGTAGTTTGATGAAAATCCGTGCATGAGTTCTTTAGATACAGCTATTGCGGAAATCGAGTAAATCTTTCAAAATGCATTACAGCAACGCCACCTATTGAACGATTTATACCAAAACGTTATCAGAACCAAATTATATCAAGGACTAGCTGAATCTGAAGTTTTCTGAAAATCTGTGCATTACTTCATGAGATATAGTTATTGTGGAAATCATGAATAATGCAGCATAGCAGCGCCACCTTTAGAGTGATTTGCTCCAAAAACTAATCAGCATCAATATTTATCAGGGACTAACTGAATTTAAATTTTTATTAAATTCCGTGCATTAGTTCTTGAAATAGAGCGCCCAGAAAATTTGTGTCACATACAGACAGACAGACTCACAGTCAGATACACAGACTCAGAGACAGACATGTTGTAAAAACATGTTTTTCGGAATCTCTGACCCCATAAACGTGTAGATCCGTCGAAAACCAGAAGTCGAAAATTTTATCAAATCCAATACTTTTTTTTTTTTTTTTTGTAAATATAGAAGAAAGTAAAAACTAGTTTAGTATGTACTGTTAGATGAACTAAGAGCAAAATTCCGAATTTTTTATAAATTTCGAAAGATAATTATACGAGACAAAGCTTTTAAAATACGAAGAAACATGTACTACTCTTAAAGCGTACTAACGGAAAAGAAAGAGCAATGTTATTATTCTTAGCACTCTCCACCCGTCTACTGATAATGAAAACATCCAAAAGAAGACCCCAGAAACTGTGAGATTTTAAATGGAAACTATATGTGGTGTTGACATTATTAATCAAATGGCTAAGAAATTTTTACAGTTAACTAAATGTCGTGTTGACATTATTAATCAGATGGCTAAGACATTTTCACAATTTATAACTATTTCACTTCGCTGCGTTTGGCTGAATAGCTGTAAAAGAAAGGAACTAGTTTGATAGTTATTGTTAGAAGAACTAAGAGAAAAAATCCGAAATCTTTGAACATTTCGAATGATAAATTATACGAGACAAAGTTTATAAAATACGAAGAAACATGTACTACTCTTACTGCGTACCAATAAAAGAGAAAGAAAAATGTTATTATTCTTACCACTCTCTCTCCCGTCTATTGATAATGAAAATAGCCAAAAGAAGACCCCAAAAACTGTTAGATTTTAGAATGAAACTATACGTGGTGTTGTCATTATTAATAAAATGGCTAAGAAATTTTTAAAGTTGATAATTATTTCACTTTGCTGCGTTTGGCTGAACAACTGTAAAAGAAAGGAACTACTTTTGTAGGTACTGTTAAAAAACTAAGAGAAAACTTTCGAAATCTTTGAAATTTTCGAAAGATAAATTATACGAGACAAAGCTTTAAAATAAGAAGAAACAAGTACAACTCTTACCGCGTACCAACGGAAGAGAAAGAAAAATGTTATTATTCTTAGCACTCTCCATCCGTCTATTGGTACTGAAAACAGCCAAGAGATGACCCCAGAAGCAGTTAGATTTTATAATGAACTGAATGTGGTGTTGGCATTATTAATCAAATGGCTAAGAAATTTTCGGTGAAGGCGCCTTGAAAATGTTGGCCTATGCATACTTTTTACAATATCTTAGATATAGCTTCAATAAATGCGTGGATCACGTATGAAGAAGTTACATTATAAAAAAAGATAAGCAGAAAAGCGTTCATTCAGTTATTAGCAGATGAATTGAGTCAAAATTATCTATCTGCTAAAAATAAAACAACACAAAAATCTTTCACGTATCCGTCATCAGACACAAGATCCCAAAAGATAAGAAAATGCGAAGTAAAACTTTTTAAAGGCAACATGACTTTCAAAGATTGCATAACATGCACGAAAAGGGTTTGTGGAAAATGCTTGGCCAAAAATGAGAACACTTTCAAAACCTTTATCTCAGACAATTAATTTGAAACGATTTGGGAGTATTTGCTTTGATTTTTTTCCAATTTCTTAAAAATGTGCATATAAATATTATTCTTGCAAAGTCTGAACAGAACCGTATTCACATTGATATTTTAACAAACATTAATATTTTCAATAGGAACACCTAATTTTTACACCATATTTGGATTTTTCGAAACTTTTTACCTCGGGTTACCAATTGGAAAATTTTCAATGCAGTAATTATGTAATAAAGAAGATGTAAAACTTTTCACTCCTAATGTTAAATTCATTTTAAACAGTTTCAAAACAAAGTGAAATGCGTGAAAATTTTTAAACGTAACTCAAAAGATATTTGGTGGAATGAGATGAGGTTTTGAATTCATTTGAAGCTCGTAGAATCATTTTTTGTGAATTTTGTTTAGTTTGCAATAATATGTTTTTTGGTGATCTATTTTATAATTTATATATTATTAAGTTCTGCTAAGAAGTTTATAAGAGTTTTGAAAACGGCCTGATTTTTTTTATATTCGTGTACATCATGCAATCAGTGAGTCTTGAAGATCCCAAATGTATCACAAAACAGAATACAGTCAAACGAAAAAGTAAAAAATAACCAATTATCGTCAACTGGGGTGGGTACCTTTGGCCCAAATTTATCTGTTTCATGGAATTTTCAGCATCTCCAATCTCTTATTTTATTTAAAATATGAATATGTAATTTTTTTGTTTGCTAAAAATACATGGAATCACACCATTATAAATTTGTTGACATTAAATTTTATTTAAAAAAAAGTATTTTTGAAAGTTTTGCGCCAATGTTACTTTAATTGGGGTAATATTGGCCCATGTCCTAAAAGGAATATTATAGGTCTTACAGCATGACGTTGATCAATATTACCCTATTGAAAAAACAGGAGAGATAGGGTAAGAAGTGTATACGTGTAAAAAAACAGTAAATTAGCATATATTTTATTCAAAAAAATATTACAAAACTCATAAGTATTGCTTAACATGGATTGTCCAGGTCTGGGACGGAATACTGTCTTATCTTAGGCAGAAGTTTAGGTGGACTAATTTTTCCAGCAATATCGATCCATCTATACACCATGGAGTCCGATCGATATGTCCAGTGCCAATACCCTTTATGTACTGAATTATGAATTCATGAAAATTTTATCTTGTAACGCCTTTTTCGTGACTTATTTAAACTATATTAGAAGAATTACATGATCATTTAACAAATTTTAGAAAGATTTTAGAAGGATTGAAGGACTTAGAAGGATTAATTAAATTTGATTGGTAGGGCTGTTGTGCAATATTTATAACCCTACTCATATCTTTTATTTTAAATATTTTCTTAGTATTTTGTAGATTTAGGAAATGTACACATATAATGTTCTTACAAATAGAAATATAGAAATATTTCCGAATTGAAAAATCCCCCCATCCCCGCCCTAACACCAAAAAAGCTGAAAATATGCAAAGGCAAAAGAAGTCATTCCTTTAAAAATATTTTTGTTTTGTGTAACCAATAATGCTTTTGGAACAAAATAAAGTAATGCATCTATAACACATTCTAAACTGTATTACAAGTAATCGGTGTAGTAAATGAATTTTATACCAAGTTACTTTAATGGTACTTATAAGTACCGTCAACAGGTAGAAGGTTAACTTATTTTACATGCAGTCAGCAACACAACCCTCCTTTGGTTTTCAAATAACAGTTCCGGGATAGATATTGCCCTTAAACAGCACAAGTACATAATTTCCAACTTTACAGTCATCTTTGTCAATAGCTTTCTTGTTCGGTTCATTTGGAAGCAATACACTGTATGAACTTTCAGCAAATTTGTCAGCACAAATGTTTATTTTCATAAATATATTGAAAATAAACAAAAAAAATTACCTCCAAAACTACCTCAATTTTTAAATTAAAAATAATAAGAAAAAGCCCCCTTTAAATATAACATTTTTTATGCATTGATAGGAAGTATATACACAACTTTGAATGATAATTGGTTCGGCCAATGTTACCCCAAATGCCGGGCCAAAGTTACCCCATCTAGTAAAAAGCCTTTTTTATCTCAGGAAAGAAAATTCATAATGCTACATTATACCTTGTTCTACACTAATGACGTTGTGATAACACGTACTTACCAGGGCCCAAATTTGTAAGAGTAAATTCTTACTGCCTTCACAAGTTTTTTTTTTTTTTTTTTTTTTTTTTAACTGGTACTGCCACGGTGGAACATAGGCGAATTACCTTCATTAAGATGTCATTCTCACACTAGTACTGTCACCTATATTTTGAGACCAAAACTTTGTCGATATCTCAAGTGATGTTGAAAATATAGCAGATTTATTCTTTTTTTCTTTTACGCCAAAGTTATTCCAGGTGACGGTATGCAACGTTTTTTATTAAGTTTTTCAAAATTTGAATTAATTGCACGGTCGAGTGCTTAGCATATATCCACCTTCTCAATAAATTAAATTGATTAGTGTAAATGTGAGTAGTAATTCTTCTTTATAATTACTTTCTTTTATCCATAATATAGTTAAACGTATTGTAAATGAAATGTTTTGCGACGGATTTACATATTTTTAGGGCCAGAGCACCCGAAATTTTTTTTATACAAAATGTCTGTTTGTCAGTGTGTTCATGTGCTTGTTTGTCGCCATTATACCATCGAAAAGCGTATGAAGTTATGCATAGATTTTAACCAAATTTCATATACAGGGTATTTCACTACGAGGCCGACAAACTTGCAGGTGGTGAAGGGGGCGCAGAGACGACTCGGGATCACATAGCAATGCAGGGTCGAAAATGCAATCCTAACGAGATAGAGGGTTGTTAGGGCTGAATAATGGTGATAGTAAATATACACTTTAAGACCATAAGTTTAAAATAAGTGATGATTTTTCCTGATAATGAAGTTCCTCGAAGTTTGTCGAAGGCTTTTCATCCCTGCATCTTTGTCTATACTCCAGGTTATCAGAGGTAATAGGGGCGTTTTGAAATGACTTATCTTCGTTGCTACCGCGAACATCCGACGGATGCATGGCGTATTAACATCGGAGATTCAATGCGGTGGCCACGTTACGAAACTTCGTGCAACTTCATTATAGGAAAGTCGTCGCTTATTTTAAGCTTATGGTTTTTAAATGTCAATTTTCGATCACCTCGATTCAGCTCCTAACAACCCCTCTATCTCGTTAAGATTACATTTCCGACCCTGCATTGCTATGTAATCCCGAGTCGTCTCTGTGCTCCCGACACCTCTTGCTATTTTGTCGGACTGGTAGTGAAACACCCTGGTTTTGGCTGTGATAAGCAGGTCCTACTCAAATTTGGAAATATTCCAACGGAAGCGGACGCTGTAACAGCAATTTTTGTGTCATTTTCATTATTATATGATCCAAAAGAGTACAAAAATAAGCATAGAATATATCCAAATTTCAGATGTATGTTTTTCGCTATCGAAATAATGTCCCACTTGAATTTGAAAATACAGCTACAGGACTGGACACTGTAATAGCGATTGTTGTGTAATTTTCTTGATGTTTCGTTGTTCCGTTCTATATCGGCGGCTAGTGCAGCTACAGAAACTTCACATATTGCTAGCTATACATAAACAGCTACCATACAACAGAATACTGAAAAATATTGATTTTACTTAAAATCGTGATCGAGATTAACTAGCTTTTACTCCGACTGAAGAAGAAATTTTAGATGAAAATCACAGTTGGTATAATATTGAAGTACAGTATTGAAGTATTAAGATTTTTAACTACTTTTTGAAATATTACGATATATAAGATAGAAGAAATTCGTGGTAATTTCACAGCCAACTAGTTTTTAGATAGGTACGATAAATCAGTTACACCTTAACTCACGACTTACATGAGCATTTTGCTTTCAAACATGAGACAGAAAAACAAGTGGATAGTGTGATCACAGATCACACAGAGGGTTTTGTTTAATATTCCTTTCAAAACACTTTATCCTTTTGAAAAATCTGTTAGTTCTACATTTCGCAACCAAGGGCGCACTCTATTCTAAACAAACCTCTATCCGAGAGAAACTCCGTTTTACATACTATCCGTGGATATATTGGTCGAGGGGATTAGGCCCATAGCACACCAGATAAGTAGGTGCCCCTGGCGGTAAAAAGGGGAACTAAAATATGTAAGTCTATGGTGCATAATATGAAAAAATGGTCAAAGGGGTTAACGGCAAAAGTTAGAAAAGTGCTCCCCAGGTGAAAAGGGTGGAGGTTAGAAAAATTGCTTAAAATACACAAGTTAGAACCCGGAGGAGTAAATAATATTAGACTTTTTGAAAATGTTATAATTTGCCATGTGGTCTGAGGTATTCAGCTATACATATGCAAAAATTCATGTCTCCAACTTAATTAGGGGCTCTCTTAGAAATAATTGCTTAAAATACACATGTGGTAGCTCAAAGGGTTAAACGTAAATATTTTTCAAGATTTTATGATTTGTCGCCTGGCTTCAGGTGTAGGTATGCAAAATTTCAAATCTCCAATTTAAAAAGGGGCTCATTTAGAAATAATTGCTTAAAATACGCATGTGGGAGCCCAAAGGGTTAAATATACGACTTTTCGAAAATTTTATGATTTGTCGCATGATGGTGTTCAGCTATATGTATGCTAAATTTCACGCCTCCAACCTAAATAGGTGCTCACTTAGAAAGAATTGTTTAAAATACACATATGGGAGCACAAAGGGTTAAATGTACGACTTTTTGAAAATTTTATAATTTTTATTTTGATGTGAGGTGTTCAGCTATAAGTATCCAAAATTTCACGCTTCCAACATAATTAGGGGCTCACTTTGAAAGAATTGTTTAAAATACACATGGAGGAGCCCAAAGGGTTAAATGTACGACTTTTTCAAATTTTTATGATTTGTCGTTTGATGTGACGTGTTCAGCTACAAGTATGCAAAATTTGACGCCTCCAACCTAATTAGGGCTCACTTAGACAGAATTGTTTAAAATACACATGTGGGAGCCCAAAGGGTTAAATGTACGACTTTTTCAAAATTTTATGATTTGTCGTTTGATGTGAGGTGTTCAGCTATAAGTATGCAAACTTTCACTTCTCCAACCTAATTAGGGGCTCACTTATAAAGAATTGTTTAAAATACACATGTGGGAGCCCAAAGGGTTAAATGTACAACTTTTTTTAAAATTTTATAGTTTGTCGTTTGATGTGAGGTGTTCAGCTATAAGTATGTAAAATTTCACGCCTCCAACCTAATTAGGGGCTCACTTAGAAAGTATTGTTTAAAATACACATATGAGACCCCAAAGGGTTAAATTTACGACTTTTTCAAAATTTTATGATTTGTCGTTTGATGTGAGGTATTCAGCTATAAGTATGCAAAATTTCACGTCTCCAACCTAATTAGAGGCTCACATAGAAAGAATTGTTTAAAATACACACGTGGGAGTCCAAAGGGTTAAATGTGCAACTTTTTCAAAATTTTATGATTTGTCGTTTGATCTGAGGTGACCAGCTAGTTTCTGAGAACTGGCTCTGTGACAGACAGACGGACGGATAGACAGACAGAGGAGCGAGACGAATAGGGTTTCGTCAGATGAACGAAACCCTAAAAACAGTTGTGTGGTAATTAATGTGATTTCACAAATGCATGAAAGTGTCTTATTTATATTTTGTGTGAACTCTCTTTTAAATCACTAGTTTTGTATTTATTCAACTGAATCAGGTTTATAAAAGATGTTTCCTAAATAATTTAATTTAATTTTTTTCCAGCACCAACGATTGCGACGAAATGCGATTGTTTTATTCCCGATACACAGATTTTATTGGAAGTTATTATAAACGTTTACAATTAGTTCTTACACAAAATAATACACATAAAAACGTAACTAATAAAAATGTTAATAATAAGCAATTTCAAATAAAATAAGCGAACATTACAAAAGAATGGACTGGACGGACAAGAAAGAAAAGGTCGAAAATGCAATTTCCTACACACAGAAAGTTTTACGAATGGATCGCTGCGAGCAATGCAGTGAACTTACATTCTACTTCCATCATCATAAAGTGTTTTTGCAGGCTGTTTCTTCGCTTGTACGTGTGAAGCACGGATCGTCGGACGCTCTGTGTTAAAAAGGTTAGAAATTTACATAATTACAGTAACGAATTTTAATGGGATTGTCAAAAAGGGAGGGAAGGGAGTTGAGAATAACTGAGGTTTATCCTGGAACTTGAGAAAAATTTGGAAATTTGTTTTTAAATTATTTACTTTATTAATATACCTTATTCATTTTTCTTTTTACTTTTACGTGTTGATATGCTCCAAAGAAGGTATCGATACTGGTCTTACGATTAAAGTGGGGCAAAAAAAAAAAAGGAGGGGCAGTGTAATTATCTGGCAGTTCAGTAGACGATATTTGTTCAAACCTTTCACGCACACTGTAAAAATTTTATGTAACTTTACTCCATGAAATTGTTGGCAGCCTTACTGCATCCCTTTTATTGAATAATTTAACCGATATAACTGGTGTTACGTGTAATATACTAAAGTGTAATATTCTACCAGTTTAAATTACACCAATATTGGGATTTCATACTCACATAAAATAATTAATACATTTTTTTCTTTTATATTTATCTCAAAATATAGTTTTCCTGCAACGTACTTAAATGCTCCAAACAAACATTATATAGAAAATATAGATTATGATAATGTAACAAATATTATATATTAATCAGTATCATCTCTTCCCATACTGTTTCAATCTTACTAGTAAAAGAATAATATTAATAAAGTGTTAATTACAAATTCTACTTAAATTATTAAAATAGGGCAGAACGAAATTTAAAGAAATATAATAAAATAATCTCTTAATAAATATCGATTATCCAAAAGATCCAATAGGTGGATTAAGTACGAATATTCAACAGAAAGGTCTGGTCTTAACTGGTATAAACAACGTATAAGAATTATATCGCCTAAAGCAAATCCTTTAAATCTTTTAAGTCTCTAGCTAATTAGAGCATAATCTTACCTTATATTTTCTTAGAAAAATTAACACGTTACAGGATATCAAGTTTAATATAAAAGTTTTCAAGGTGCCAATTTTTAAGATAGTAGTTTTATTGTTTTACTGCTATGTGACATTTTATTATAAGCAATTATAAATATTAAAAATGAAATTTTTAATATCGCCAATGATTCCCTCTTGCGTACATGATATAGGCTTTGTAAGTAGTGATAAAGTTAAAAAGAAGAAGTAAGAGTTAAGTAAACTCTCCTCAGTAACTAAAAAATAACTTTGACCGGAATTACATTACGCTAGATTTGTCGCTCTATGTTAAAAAAAGTTAGAAATTTACATAATTACAGTAACGCATTTTAATGGGATTGTCAAAAAGGGTGGGAAGGGAATTAAGAATAACTGAAGTTTATCGTGGATATTGAGAAAATTTGGAAATTTGTTTTTAAATTACTTTGTTTACTTTATTAATATATTTTATTCATTCTTCTTTTTACTTTTATGTGCTGATATGCCCCAATAAAGTATTCGACACTGGTCTTACGATTAAAGTGGGGCAAAAAAAAGGGGGACAGAGTAATTATCTGACAGTTCAGTAAACGATATTTGTTCAAACCTTTCACACACACTGAAAACAACACACAAAACATTTTATGTAGCGCTACTCCATGAAATTGTTCGCAGCTTTACTGCCTCCCTTTTATTGAATAATTTAATTGATATAACTGGTGTTAGGCGTAATATACTAATGTGTAATATTCCTCCAGTTATATCAGTTTAAATTACACCACTATATAAGTTAAATTACTCCATAATATTGGAGACAGCATTTTACCACAAACTTTATAAATTAACGTTATATATATTTTTTACAGCACTGGTATGTGCTGATCTGTCAACTTCTTATTATTATATGCTCCTAGAGATCTCGCGTCCACCATTATAGCAGACGCATCAACGTGATTCTTTTCTTCTGAGTCATGTAGGCTCATGGAAAATAGCTCAGATAGCTTAATTGTATATGGTTGGTTCACTAATGAAATTCTATTCGTATTAGTATGTTTTCGCAGATGCTGTATTGCATATAAATTTATTGTACTCGTTTAAAAGTGTTTTTCAAGAATTATTCGAACAACCTTTTTCATTAGCTACGGTTACCGATAGAGAGATAGATTAATATACTTTATTCGTTTACTTTTGGGAGTTCATATACTCATATTAGTCAATAAAGAAGCCGACACTGCTCTTACGGTTAAAGTAGCCTGTTTCATTAGCTGTGGTAATCGCCAAAGACATAGATCCGAGTTTTTTCACAGTTTCATGGCTATAGTTAGAGAAAAAATTTTCGAAAGAATTAATGTAACTTCTAAATCTGTTTCAGTACTTTCAGAACCCAAAATGTGACAAAAAGAATGTCCGGATTTTCTTTAACAGATAAGGTAAAATATATTTGTATTTTTTACATTCTTAAAATTTTATTACATTTTATATTTTCGACTGTACATGTAACTTTTTAAGCATCACGGATTTTGATAACTATAATTTGTCCGACTTTACGATTGCGTAAAGTGTTTAATCATAATTCATCTGCATTTTTAACTTACTTTGTATTTCACTGAGAAAGTACTATTGTGATTTCACACTCATATAAAATCCTTAATACATTTTTTCTTTCATATTTATCTCAAAATATAGTTTTCCTGAAACATACATATTAAATGCTCCAAACAAACGTTAGGCTATACAAAATATGCATTATGATAATTAATATATGGAATTACTGAATTTAACGAATATTATATATTAGCCAATATCATCTCTTCCCATATTGTTTCAATCTTATTAGAAAAAGAATAATATTCATTAAGTGTTAATTACAAACTATATTCAAATTATTAAAATAGGACAGAACAAAATTTAAACAAATATAATAAAATAATCTGTTATAAATGAAATATCTCTTATCCAAAAGATCCAATAGATGGATTAATTAAGAATATTCAACAAAGAGATCTGGTATTAACTGGTATAAACAACGTATAAGAAACATATCGCCTAAAACAAATCCTTTAAAACTATTAAGCCTCTAACTAATTAGAACATAATCTTATCTTATATTTTCTTAGAAAAAGTAATACGTTACAGGATATCGAGTTTACTATAAAAGTTTTCAACGTGCCAGTTTTTAAGACAGTATTTTTATTGGTTATCTCCTAAGCATAGCTGCCAACTTTTACGCTTTTTAGATACCACTAAAATTTTAAGGAGATTTTCGCCTTGTTTAATCATGATATTTCGACGATTGAATGAGATAATATTTTCTATAAAATTTTGGTGGTATGAAAAAAGCGTAAAGGTTGGCAGCTATGCCTAAGTGACATTTTATTAAAAGCAATTAAAAATATAAAAAATGAAATTTTTAAAATCGTCATTGATTTCTTCTTGCGTACAGGCTTTTTAAGTAGTCATAATGTTCAGTAAAAGAAAGTAAGTGTTAAGTAAATCTTATTCTTCTCAGTAACTACCAGAAAACTTTGATCGGAATTACATTTTGCTACACCGGTCGACTTCCCTTAAAAAACTATGGTTAATAGTCTCATTGTCTTCGCAGCACACAAATAGCGCGACTACACCAACTCTATTGTGAGTTTTATTTGTAGCGGAAAACCTATCTGTATGAATCAACAGATCGGGTCGTAACCGATTTCGGCAGCGAACACCCAGTCGCAAACAGCTCTTTCCGATCGATTTTTCAAGACGAACCTCGAATTTTTATGATTAAAAGTTTTAAGTGAAAACCTTCGAAACTAACCTATCACTAAGGAACTCCCTTGTCTTGAGAAATGTAGACTAGGTGGGAGTTGTGTAACCAATTTCATTGTTTTTCTCTCTTGAAATAAAGTAAAAGGTAAACAAACATCAAATCGGTCAAACATAAATATTCGATTCTAGGGTTTTAAAATTTTAAACACGCAATTTAAAATTACTAAAAATTTCATCTTTAAAAAACCATAAAGTTAGCTCTATGAAGCCTATTTTATTAGTTTTCTCTGTTTAAAAAATGTAATAAACATTCAAATATGTCCGTTAATTGTCGACATTTTTAATTTTGAAAACACACTGTAAAACATTTACGTAACGTTACTCCATAAAATTGATGGCAGCATTGCTGCATCCATTTTATTGAGTAATTTAACAGTTGAAAATAAAGGGAACCGTACTAGATGATATTCAAAAAAAGCAATTAATCTGGTATGGTCATGTCAAAAGAATGAATAATGAAAGACTACCCAAAATAACATTCAACTATGAAACAAACAAAAAAAGGAAACTGGGAAGACCACGAAAGACCTGGGTGAATGATATCTCAAAGGCAATGAGGGATAGAGGTCTGGAAGAGGAATGGACCCTTGACCGGAAGAAATAGAAAAAGACTCTTGAGGATTCTTCGGATGGCGGTATCTGACGCCATAAACCGAGTTTATATATATAATTTAACCTTTAAAGCCAATTTTTACACTAATATGTAACACACGTAATATCGGTTTAAATTGCATCATTGTATAAGTTTAATTTCTCCATAAAATTGGATGCAGTATGTGGTCCCCGATTTTTTGGAATAACTTTATATTGTTCGAAGAAAGGAAATCATTACGACAGGCTCATTACATCTTAACTAGGGGCTCAAGATCGTCACAGTTTAATTTTGATCTAATCTCTATTGTACATATAAGTAGGTCTAAAGCGGACATCTGAAACTACCACGCCTAGAGATAGAATAGTTGAGGCACTAGGGGCGATTATTTAGGATTTACCATTTCATATTATACGCTTTGTCATATTTGCAGCAAGAAAAACTATCAAATAACCATGTTTGTCATCTTATTCTTCATGATAAAAGAACCCGACATACACTGTTAAAAATTTCCGCTTAACGTTGAACCAATAAATGGAGTAAAATAATGAGAATTACCAAAATATGGTACTTTTTAATTTTCAAAAACTCCATTTCATGGTGTAACCTTGGACGTTATGCTGAATTACACCACATTTTGGTAAAAAGTTGAACAAAGAATTGCAAATACTTATCAGCCAATCAGAACAGCATGGCTTTCTTTTCGCCGCCATTATAAAATAAGCGAAACGACATCATTTCGACCGCCATTGTATGATTAAACAAAACGGATATAAAAGTTATTATTTACAGAATTAAAGGTAAGTATTATTTAATTTTGAACTTTCATTGCCGTATTTTATGAATAAGAGTTAAATAATTTTCACGTTTTATAGAAAAAGATTGATTTAGTTTGCCTGAATTCACAAGCAATTGTCTGTTATATTCGTTTTTTATGTAACGGTTTGAAAAAGCAAAAATTAATCACGACTTAATTCGTTCTGTCTTTTTGAATAATAATAATAAAAAAATGAGCGTAAACATTTCATTCCTCCTATTCAATAGTGAGATATGAAGTATTTTAATTCGTCGGAGTTCGAAAGCAAAGACAAAACATGAAGTACTATCTTAGTTTTAAAATGTTGGCACCGAGATATGCTGATTAATGAATTCATTCATAGTAGTAGGTGTAAACATTAATTTGCATTGCAGTGATTTGAGATTCTATTTATATTGGAATTTTTGGCTTTTTTCTGTTTCCTGATTATAAACACTAACAGTAAATCAATTAGTATTTATAATTATTAATATTTTGGAGTAAGACATGATATTCAATGATTCTGATAACAAGAAAAGGTTTCAAATTGAAAAATAGCATACTAATACTTGGAAAATCTCTTAATACATGTTACAGGTTTTAGATTAAGAGATGAAACTTTTGAAAGATTTTTTTTATTACTAATGTTTTAAATTATTATTTAAAATCCTAAATCTCCATACCCAATGTTTTAGATTCATTTAATATCTACCTAATTTCTAAAATAGATAGGAATTATTTATTCAATCTTATGGCAAGTTTTTTGACCCGTTGGTAAATCTAATACTGCATTTATTAATATATTGAAGTTTATATTTTTGGTTAACAGTATAATTATAAAGTACTAATTATTATTTTCACTGTTTTTTAGATTGGTATATGATTTTTTTTATATTTAATTAGCGACATTTTGTATCAGTTATTAAATTTCCTACTATGCAAACGCATTTTCTATGTTTACTACATGGTACCCGTCAAGATTTGATGATAAATAACTTTAACGTTTCATTAGAAAAATTCTTGAATTTTTAATGAATTGCTTTTAAATTAATTATTGAAATTGTGACAAATTTCTATATTGCATAACTGATTCCTATATCTTTAAATAGAGGGTACAGTCAGCCAAACCTATTCAATGAGGACACAGAATTTTAGCTTTATAATTTACAACCAATTATGCTTGTTTTTACCAGAAGTTAAACTAAAAATCGTGGGTAGAGCATTTATTTTTATTTACTATGGTCTCATTTTTTAGAAAAAATAACAGTATTTATTTTTATTTATTTATTATGATTTTTTAACTACATGACCATTAAAAGCTGCCATGAATTTTATTTTTATCAGTCTTATTCTCTAAAAGCCCAAATTTGAAACTTGGTGTAGCATATAATTTTTATTACTTGATTTTCATTTTACATTTTTAAAACATTAAACAATGGATATCAAAGTAATTTTTTAATAGTTCTTATATGAATATCTTTCTTTCTTACCGTTTTCTTTTTTTAAGGAAAAGAAAGGCAAACTTTTCTTTCTGACACACACAAACATATATTCTTGATGATAGTCAGAAGATATAACAAAAATTGTAGACCAGCTCAATTTATTTAATTGATAATTACGTTAAACATTCTGTAGCTTAAATATTTTAAATATAAAATTATTGTTATTATTATTTGAAATACTGTTCAGCGTTAAATTTTATTTAATTATAAAGCATTCAATTAATAATAATATTAAAATAAAGATCATATAACTTCTCCTCCTAATAAAATATGTCATTACTGAAATAACTTTTCGTGAAAAATATTACAGAAATCATTTTGCCGGGCATTGGGTTCGAACCTGCTATCCACTACAAAATATTGTCGCTTTAAACTGCTGCTTTAGACTGCTCAGCCACCGAGAACTCGTCCTCAATCCCTCTAAATTGAACAGGGTTGATGCATGCGCAGATGTCCCGAAATGGGTCTACTTAAAACGTTACGTTTGCGTCTTAATATATATGAAAATTTTATCTTTGATGATTTATTCTTTGAAGATTTTAAAAAAACTGAAGAAGGATAGATGTTATACAACGTGGATTAAATAAGGCAGTTGTTTGACTCATAATACGGCATCGGAATGCTTAAGCCTAACATGGCCGAAATAAAATGGCTGATTTTAATGAGATTATCAAGATCCGGATGAGTTCACTCCGGAAGTGTTATACACTTTGCGCCATTATATATATAATGATACAAGTAAACTATTGGCACTATAAAAAGGTATGTGATATTTAAGTATTTAACACGTTCACGCTGGCGCGGTGGGTCACACTCGACTGTCTCAGAGCTGGCAAGTCTCCGGCCTTTTGGATACCAGTATTTTAATACAGAAAATGTTGTTTTATTTAATTAGAGCAATCGGGTGATTTAAAGGAACAATATTTCCTCTAAAATAACAGTAGTGTGCATAAAGCCGGAGACTTGACAACTCTGAGACTGTCGAGTGTGACCCACCGCGCCGGCGTGAACGTGCTAAATAAAAAGTTGTTTATGCCGATATAAAGTTTATGTATAAAGCTGCTTTGGTATATTTTAAGTTTATATTTACATTTTATTTATATAATGTTGTATTGAATATTTAGTAACGAGATTAATAACTTACTTTTTACATTCAAAATGTTTTTCAAGCAATGAAGAATAGTACATACAGTACATTTTTTTCTATTTCCTAGATCAACCATTTCTTACAAAATAAATAAAATGTATTTAGCTTATATTTATAAAATACAATGTATATGGGAATGAAAAAATTAAAATTAAATATGGCTTATCGTATCGTTCCATTAATAACAATATTTAAGGAATATGTTTAAAAGAAAATCATATACATATTCCGTAGAGTTAAGAAAATTAGACTCCATGTTGATGTGTTAGAACTTATTAAAAAAAAGATGCGAGTTCATAAGCAATGCTTTTTGCCCCCACCCCCGTCTGGCATAGGTTTTTATTATTATTATTTTTTTTAGATGCTTTCATTGTTTTAATGGAATTTAGGATTTATATTTACTCTTTCTGTGATTGATTTTTGTTTAAAGATTGCTTCCATGCGTCATACAAAATCAATTTTATAGGTTTATTTAGCAAATTATAATACATTTCAATTACCCCAATTTGATAAGTTTATATATAAATATATAAAGCCCCATAACATAATCGTAGCCTTTCTTATGTATTTTAATATGTAAATTATAGTATAAGATATATAACTAAACTGTATTAAAATTTGCTAAATAAACTTATGTTTCTGATCTTGAAAGTTATCTTAAAAAAAAAAAAATCGCCTTAAATTATATTAGATCAGAATATCTTAAAAAAAGCAAAATACTCTACCTATGAATGAGGAGTGGGGTAGGGGACAAAAATCAATGCTTCATTAACATTACACCAATTTATGGTTTAACATTTCACCAATTTATGGTTCAACGATGCATCAGTTTATGCTTCAAAGTTTCACCAATTTATGGTTCAAGGATTCACCAACTTATGCTTCATCCTTAGAACCAAATGTTGGTACAATGTTTCACCATCTTATGGTGGCAGCTACTGCAGCACCAAAAATTGGTTCAAAGTTGTACCAAATTTTTAAAAGTGTACTGAAAATAGATGATCCAAGTAGAGCTTTCTGTGCTTAAAAGCATAATTACAATAATAAAGGCCAGATTCTCATCACCACTTGGTGTCAAACTAATGCCACACAGCCTATCGGGACGAATTTGGCCCTTTTTTTACCCGACTGCCAAGAAGGGTTATGTGTTTCACGCGTATCTGGGTATGTGGATTTATTTATGCCCTCGAAACATCTCAACGGCTGGATGGATTTTAATGAATAAGGTATCCATCGATTCGTCTTAACTGTCGGATGGTTATAGGCTAGATTTTGTTTTTATAAATTCAAAATGGCGGCCGTAAAAAACAAAATGGTGCTAGAGACGAAAAAATTATTTACGCACCATATTGTGTGGCATATCATTGGATAGTTCTTTCAAAATGAAGACGATGTTCCATTGACTATTTTACAGTCAGAAGCTCCGTTTAAACACAACCTGAAAGTTGTATACATAGGATCTCTAGCTTTACTGCAACTCTAGACATCATAGACATCTATAGGCCTCATCGAAACAGTGTTTATAGATAGGAACTAACAATTAAACACAACTTAAAAGTCATCAATATAAGTAAATAAAAAATAGGTAAGTAATATAAAAAATAGTTTCACATTGGTGAGAAATAATTAATTAGTTCGCCCTTTACCCAGTCGGGTTTTTTGATTTTTTAAATTTAATTTTTACTTGTTACTTTCTTCTATCTTTACAAGAAGAAAGTATTGGTTTCGTGAAAATTTTCTACTTCCATTTTTCGATAAATTTACATGTTTTAGGGGTCAGCGATCCCGAAAAACATGTTTTTACGAAATGTCTGTCTGTGGGTACGTGATTCTTTCTGTATGTATGTATATGACAGAAATTTTGTGGGGACTCTATCTCAAGAACTAATGCACGAAATTTAATACAAATATTCAGGTAATCCCTAATATAAATTTTTGCTGAATAGTTTTTGGTGTAAATCGCCAACAGGTGGCGCTACTATGCTGCATTTTTCGCGATTTCTGCAATAGCTTTATCCCAACTAATGCACGAACTAATGTGCGGATTTTCAATAAACTTCAGATTCAGGTAGTCCTTGATATAAATTGGTGTCTATAGATTTTTGATGTAAATCGCCCAACAGATGCCGCTGCTATGCTGAATTTTGCAGGATTTACACGATTTCCGCAAATACTCTATCTCAAGAATAAATGCACTGGTTTTCACCAAACTTCAGATTCCGTTAGTCCTTGATATGAATTAATGCAGATCACGCGTTGGTGTAAATCGCACGATAAGTTGCGCTGCTGTGCTACATTTTTCACGAGTTCCGCAATAGCTCTATCTCAAGATTAATGCACGAATTTTCATCAAGCTTCAGATTTAGTTAGACGTTGACACAAGCTATTGCTGATTAATATTTCTTGTTAATCGCCCAATAGGTGGCGCTGCTATGCTGGAATTTTCACGATTCTCGCAATAGCTCTATATCAAAAACTAATGCACGGATTTTTTCCAAACTTTAGATTCAGTCTAACGTTGACATAAGTTGTTGTTGATTATGCTTTGTTATAAATTACCCAATAGGTGGCGCTGCTAAGCTGTATTTTGCTGGATTTACACGATTTTAGCGATATTCGTATTTCAAGAATTAATGCACCTAATTTCATATCTTTTGAATCCTAATGAGGGGCATATATAGACATTTAATTTTGATAGTGTCATATCGAATTTTGAAGAATTAACATGTATGCGATAGTAGAAAGTTTTAGGACTGGTAGATGCGGCTTGTTTTAGGAGCTGTTCAAGATGACGTCAGGAACAGGTTTCTGCTGCTGCTGTAGGACAGCTATCGCTACCTTTATCAATGCTTTATTTGTGTGACCTACAGCTTTTTTCATTGTTCTCCGGTGAAAGTCACGTGATATGAACTGCTCTATTAAGGGAACCGTGGACCTTCAGTTGGGCAAAAATCTTGTAAAAAATCTTTGTTTTTCTTTATTAATACGAGGTAGAGCCCGTCGAATTTCGACGAAAGAAAATGTTTACAAAGGAACTGTTGCATCAAATTTATAACACATCGACAACAATAATTACAATAAAAAATCCATCTTACACTTGTTAGTTTAACTCTATAAAGACATATTTTAACCTAAGATTAACAAAATATGTACTTTTCTCATAAACTTCAACTGTTAAAATTATTGAAAAATTAAACTTCATTCATATACGTAATCAGTAACTTATAATCAAGATAAGTAATTTTGATTAAGTTATCAATTGATGCTTGATATTAAGGAATGAAAAATCTGCATATATGATTTCACCTTTACATAATCATAGAATTTTCCCCCTTTAAATCTAAACCGAATCCAGTCATTTTCCGCGTTTCACATCCTCCATATTAACCATTTAAAAACATTTTTAACGCGCAACAGGTTATTAATAAATATATTTTCAAGCATGAAGTCACGTTTGTCAATTATTACAACTTCCCATGTTACAATTCCCATTCGTGATTTGAGGTCTTTGTATAATCTCTGTACCTGCGCGTAAAAATTCCAGAAATTTATAACTTTTAGACGTATTCAAGGGGAAATATCTTGTTTTATCAAATAAAATTAACGTTTTCTTTTAAATATGACGTCATTTTCAGTCGCTGAAATATTTTGCCTATTGTCTCAAACTCAATATCAGCGAAATGAAAATATAGTGAAATATAACAGCATCATCAGGGAAATTTTGTCTTTTTTTAAAGCGTAACTTCATTTTGTTCAAATTTTTAAAAAAAGATATTTTTAATTGCAATGAGAAAATGGCATCAGTAAGAATATAATCAATAAAGATAGCTAATCCACTTTTAACAGAAATGAAGTACTTCAGTTGCCACGATTAGAAAATTGGTAAAAACTATAAAAAAATTAATATCTCAAAAATAAATTGAGATACAGCTTTCAAACAAAATGCATTTAAAAGTGCATTTTTTTCTGCATACGTCGGTGTAAACATTTAAAATGTGGGATGTTTAGAAGTTTAAAAATTTGCTGTAGCGAAAATTGCAAAACCGAAATTCCATTTCAAATTTCAAAGTGTTGCCATTCGCAGAATGACGTATGCGCTACGCACAGATATGTTTGTCCTTTATAATATAGATACTTCAAACTTAACTGCATTACTTACAAAAGACCGCAGGCAATTGCAATGATTCCTAGCAAAGTTACAACCATTTTAATTTGTACACCCAAATTAAGTTACACCAAAAATCAAACTGTATGTCGTGTTTTCTCAAAGTGAGAATTTTCGTCAAGTTCGTATATTAAAAATGTTACATAATATTAAATATTATTGCTTGCAATATGCTGCATTTCAAAACTTGGTATTAATATGCATGAATATCTATACACAAAAGGAATGTCTGGTATTTATATAACCTTTTCCCGTTAAATGTCAAGAAAAAGTGTAAATATTGGAAGTTTTTTATTAATTTTTATCCCACTATATAAGTATGATTTTAAATTTCAAACCAAATTTTGTTTCAGTATTGTACAACTGCCATTTAACAAAACACCATTTTTCTAAAGTCAAATTTAATACGCATGGAGTATTTATAATTAGAGTGATTAATTAACATTTTAATTCATAAATTCATAAATTGAACACATTTTTTAATAAAACTGATTAATTTAATTAGAAAATGTATGATTTATTTTGCGTGCAAATTTTCCGTACAATTGAGTGAAAAATGAGAAAAAGGGCTTTGAACGTACACTGTCCCCTTAAAAGCTTTAAAAACTACAGAAATTATTTTAAAAGTTTATCACTTTACCAATTAATTTTCTAGGAACTCTTCATAGAAAAGCTTAAGTTGTTTCTCTCCTGCATAAATATTTATTTTATTATGCCCCACTGAAATTCTTAAAAATATCATCATTTCAACCCCGTCTTCAGATTCCAATATCTCAAAAGGGAGGCTTCTCCTTTGATGAACTTTAAAACAACAAGAAAGGACACATCTTTACTGATTAGAAAACGTTTCTTTTATTTCGGGAAACTTCGGTATATGCTACAAAAATAAGTTTAAAGGATCCCAGGTCTCTTAAAGCTTCCAAATTTCAGAATTTTTAAATTTTTTAAATGTCTTATATCATTTTGAAAGTTTTTATATAGTTGTTTCCTTAAAATTCCCGTTAGAACAGAAGTTATGTCATTTAGAAATATACCTGCTCAATAACTGAAGCGGCGTTTCCGAAACTTTGAACTCGTTTTTCTCCAAATCACATTTTTGGGCTAACGCATCTGATATCTCAAAACGTTCTGAATTTATTTTCATGAAAATTTTAAAACATATGTTTCAGGTTAGTCTGTATAAACTCAACCTAAAATTTCCTTTTTATTGTTAAAAAACATTTTTTAAGTGATTATACTGTTCAAATTTTAAAAATTTTGTATTAGCTAAATACAAGTTTATATTAAAAAATATATAAAAGTGCTTTAAATGCAAATGTATTTGGGTTCAGGGTAATTATTATAATCTAAAGTATACATAGGCACCAAAATTTTCATTCTAGTCGCAATATTTATTTTTTAATTATGTGCGTAATCTGCTATATACCAATTTTCTGCTTGTCAAATGTCTGGCAGTTTGGAAACCCATATAAATTTTAATCTTACAAAATCTTGTAATTTTTTAAATACATGAAATGAAAGAACGTACTTATATCTTTTATCCCTATAAAAAAAAATAATAATAAATAAATAAAAATAAATAAATTTATTTTAAGATATTAAATGTTGAAAATGGTCTTTTTTATTTTTTTTCCAATTTTAAGAGTTCTGAAACACCTTATAAAAACTATTTTGGGTGAGATTCTCCGCTATATAGGGTGTCCTATCTTAACGGTGTCCAGTGGCTAATTCCGAAACAGTTAAACATAGATATATAAAGGTATATATAAATATTATACAGACATACAAACAATAAATACAATAAACCCAACTGGAGTGAAAAATTAGCCAGAGCCAGGAATCGAACCCGGGACCATAGCATACAAGACTGCTGCTCTAACCACTGAGCTACTCCGGCCGGTGCCTGAGTCTGCAATTTCTCACTAATAAACCATGTTGGGGAAGTCACCAGCCATCTATACGACAGCCTTGGATGACCGGACAACGATGAATAGATTTTACTATTACATGGTTTATTAGTGAGAAATTGGAGACTCCGGCATCGGCCGGAGTAGCTCAGTGGTTTGAGCAGCAGTCTTGTATACTGTGGTCCCGGGTTCGATTCCTGGCTCTGGCTAATTTTTCACTCCAGTTGGGTTTATTGTATTTATTGTTTGTATGTCTGTATAATATTTATATATACCTTTAACTGTTGAATGCAGGCGTTATTTATGTGTGTATGTGTGCTTTAATATATATTGTAGTATGAGTGTTTTATTATAGATATATAATTCCAATTACAAGGTGTTTTAAATGACACAAAGAAGTATTTAGAAAGAGATTTGGGTCAATAAAAACATTTCTTAAAAATTACAAAATTAAACTTATTATGTGTCCCCCGGTTCTATAAATTCTATTTAACGATTACATTAAAAAAAAAAAAAAAAAAAAAAACGACTGCGTACTAATTAATTATTTCTCATCAATATAAAACTATTTTTTATATTACTTACCTATTTTTTTATTTACTTGTATTGATGACTTTTAAGTTGTGTTTAATTGTTAATTCCTATCTATAAACACTGTTTTGATCAGGCTTATAGATGTCTATGAAGATTAGAGTTGCAATAAAGCTACATATCCTACCTACACAGCTTCCAGGTTGTGTAATATTTAAACGGAGCTTCTGATTGTAAAATAGTCAATGAAACGTCGTCTTCATTTCGAACGACATATCCAATGATATGCCTCTCAATATGGAACGTAATTTTTTTTTTCGTCTCTACCGTCATTTTGTATTTTAGGGCCAGCATTTTGAATTGATAAAAACAAAACCTAGCCTATAACCATTGGACGGTTAAGACGAATCGATGGAGACCTCCTTAATTAAAATCCATCCAACCGTTGGAATTTTTCGAAGGTGTAAAGAAATCCACATACCCGGATACGCGTGAAACACATAATTTTTCTTGGCATTCGGGTAAAAATACCCAGTGCACTAAGAAGTGAGACAAACAAGGTCCATTCTTTTAGGATTAAAACTGACTAAATTATAGCTATTTTCTTGGGGTCATTGACAAATTTACAAGAAATAGAAATGATCGTCAGATATAAAAAAAATAGTTGATAGTAAAATTAACTTTATAATATAAATTTGAAGTCTATTTTTATTCTGACATATTAAAGAAAAATATACTACTTGTACTAAAAATATTAGTAAAAAAAGAACAGAATTTTGTTAAGTGAAATGATGAAAAGCAACAAGCACAATTCTTTGTAAAATGATACATATTTTAAAATGCTATTAGATTATCAAATCTAAATCTTAATTACTGACCGTTAAAGTTATCTTAAAACTTGCTTGAAGTGACTCCCTTCATCTTCAACGCAGAAATTTACACGCGAAATAAATCCTTCCAATACTTTAAGCTCTTTGTGTACGATCCCTCGAAACATGGCCGAACTCAACTTTGCTTAGATGCAGAACATTTGCTTAAGTTCAAATAGTTCAAATAGTTTGCTTAAGTTCAATTCAAAGTTCATAACCAATTCCATGTTAGCGTTAAATGAATGAGACTTTTTGTCTTACTTTTTAGTGTTATAAGATATTTTTACTAAATATCACTTATAAGAAAAGGGAATGTATAAAAATTTTAATTTTTGTAGATTTTTAAGATTTAATTGAACCAAACAAATTTTTAAACATTTGTTTACCTGATTAAAAACATTTTTGTAATTGGAACTATATGTATATGACAAAATGTTAGAAATTAATCATTGGACAGGGACACAGTTGAGATTGGACACCCTGTATAGTAAAACGACTAAACGCTATCATTTGAGAGTGTAAACAAGCCGATTTGATCTTTAAAAATCTATCACATTCATAATGATAATACTCAAAAGTTTTCTGACATTTTTTAAACAAAAGCTCGTAGAAAAACACGATAAAGCAATGGAGATTCGAGGAATTTTAATATAGAATCTATATATATTAATCTATCGTACGTGGGACAGAAATTACGATTATTTGTTATTTGTTTAATGGCAACTCTCGAATGAAACGCATCTAATTGTTTATTGAACAGCATTTAATGCATCTCCATACCTATAAGGGGTGGTTACCGTAGAAGGGAATATGTTCCGTCGCCAAATTGCGCCAAGTTTGTCGTCAATATGGCCATATGTCGCAAAATTTCGCGACCAAAATGCGTTACCAAAAGTTGCGCTAACTTGGCTATATCGTTAATATTTCGCCGAATTTCCATAGACTTCCATTGAAAACAAATGGGGTCAAACAAAGAAAATCAACAAACTGACATATATTTCAATGCAACGAAAACTAATATTAGCTCAAGGGATTCTATTAATTTTATTTAAGGGAGTCCAAGTAAATTCAATTAGGAATAAAAGTAACATGATACAGGGTAACATGATACATGCTTTCCCAAACATAAATTTTAAGAGAGACCAGACTGGTCAACAAATGGCGGCTAGTTATTTTCTATTTGCCCAATAACAATTTTGAAATTCACTAAAGTGATTAAAGTAAGTCATGGATATCATAAAAAAATAAGTACTCCGAAATGTAAATTTATTGAAATATCTTTTAACTACAAAATAGAGATAAAATACAGTTTATTAAAACCTAACAACTAACTTCAATTTACGTTATCGAATATGAGATCATATCTAATGATTATTCAATGCTGTTTCTAATATAAATTTCAGTTTAATTTCGTTACTTAAGATCATATCGACTAATCTAATGCACAAAGGATCTCATTTGAATAGTATGCATCTTATTGGGAGAACAAAGTGAAATCACTCACTTATCGTAATGACTTTGAAACAAAGCTTTTAAAGCGATAATTACAGACAATATATTCCTTAGAAAACATGAAAATAAAATAATACTTAATAAATGAAACATTACTGCTTAACGCATTACTACATATCATATACTTACACATGAAAGGTTCTTGAGTTACTTAATAAAAATGAAAAGAGTTAATACATTTTACAAATTTATATGTACTATATTTCTCTTGTAAAGTAAAGGTAAGAGTTAGAAAATATTTTAAATAATGAAGTAAATATTTGTTCACAGTTATTTTATTGATTTTTGCTTCTGACAAAAAATATAATTATAAATAAAGCTAAAGTATATTATTAATGTTTCAGTACACTGCAATATATTTTTTTTATATTATTTAAAAAAACAAATGTTAGACCAATGAAATATTTACGTTTTGACCATACTAATAACAATAGTTATTCACTTTTTCCATATATTATACACATTATTTGCACATTTCCTACAGCGAAAAATACTTTTGGCATATTTAGGACGGAATTAGGATAGTATAAAAATAGAAAATTTAACTTGAATTTATCTACCTAAGATTTAAATGATTAATTTAACCATTTATATGTGTAAATCCGACGGGGTGTTATATTAATTTGTATTCCAGTGGACTTATAAGAGCTTATAGTCAAGGGATGTCTTTTTTTTCAAATGCACCATTTTAAATTTTATTAATTTACAAGAACCAACATGTATTAGTGTATCAGTGTAAAATGATTCATATTTGTTCATTCAGTCATGTTTAAAAATTTATATTTTGAAGAAGCTTCCGATAATGCAGATAAATTGAGAATAAATTTTACATTCAATTATAGGGCAATTCCACCGTAACTGACGCAACATTTTCTTACCGAATTTTGTTTTCAAAACTATGTAGAAAATTTACTAATAAAACTAGAACAAATTTTTACAATTTAAAATATTTCTTACTAAGGACTTAATACCCAAATACATTACGATTATTTCAATCTCTCTTTGAGTCCCTAAATTTGCAATTCAAAATTCTGTAACTAAAGTATCATAAAATATACAAACATTTTTTCTGCCTTCATTGAAGTGCAAAAATTATCAAAATTATCCCGTTAAAAAAAGTGATTTAATGTTCTCAACAACACTAAGTAGTGCCAAATTATAACAGTAACTTGTTTAATTAATTTCTGAATAATAAAATAGAAAAAAAATGTATTTTCACGTGTTGCGGACGAAACTTTTATTGTGTAACTGACGTAACATTATAATTTTAAAAAGACAATAATGATACTTAACTTAGTTTGTGAGCAGTAATTTACAATGCCTTTTTATTAGGATTCTTTTATAGAATATAAAAATATCAAGTTTTTTAATCATACTCTCAAATTAAACATATTATAAATTTCATCCCCTCCCCCCCCCCCCCCCACCAAAGAAAAATGGTGATTTTGTGTGCAATTGCCCAATACTTGTATTTTTCGTGATGACGTACAATGGAAAGACGATAACATAGAGCCCAACAAGATTAAAAACATTCACTTTTAGTTTTAAACGGGACAAAGGACCTTCAAACCTATATTTTATTTTTTTTTAATTGCACCTTAAATACTAAACAAGGGCACACTATTTGAATTAGGGTATATAATCATCACAAAACAAATTTTAAAAAATGCTTTTTTTGAGAAAAATAAGGAATTTTCAGGAATATTTTGAGCGTTACCAAAAACTTTTAAAATGACAACCTCATTCAAACTTCAATGAAAATCCCCAGTATCATTTATGCCAGTTTGGTTAAAATGTACAGATAAAACTGTGCATAGTTTTTTAAAACTAAATAATTGGAAAAGTAAAAGGTAGTTAAGTGCAAAAATATGGTGCAAAAATGCTGAAAATTTCATAAAATTTTGAAAATATGTTTTCCTTATATTCATCTTATGCCAATATTTCTGCCATTATTATCGTTTTAGCCATTAGAGTATAGACACATTTTTCTTATATTTTATTACATTAATATATAATAAAATCATGTCATCTTATTTTTCATTTGAAAAATTCTTTATCTAGTTTGTATACATATTAAAACAAATTTCCATAAATACATTTTCTTTACTTTTTCATAAAAACGTTTAAGACATATTTTTTTTATTTTGTTTAAAAGCATATATTTCAGCAGGCTTTAAAAATTTGTTATACAACGAGTAATGCATCATCTAATACCTTTCGGCTCTTTTCTGAGAAAAAGTCTTCATTCCTCTTTGGAGACATCTTCAGTTTCATATGGTGTTGTTTTGCAGTTTCGCATGAGATCCTGTAACTTTCCTCTCTTTCCCTCTTCTCTTTTTCGTTTTCGCTTCTTTCCAGAATTTTCTGCCAACGAGTGTCAATATTTGAATGTGTAATGTCGTTGCATATATTATCTCCGTCAAGGTTGATCTCTATGGCTTCTCTCATTAGTGTGTTACGGAGGTTTTCGTACTTGGCTATTTTTTCTATTTTAATTGACTGTGGTCACTTGTTCCATTAAAAGTGTTTTTAATAAAGGAATAAGATGACACACAGGTGTCATGGTAGGGACTCCCGGACATAAAAACAAATTTTGTCCTTACATCATGATGAACTGTCCAGGGTTGAATGATTTCCCATTTTTGATTCTTGTAGTTTTTTGGCGGGATATAGATATTGGCTAATACACAGATCTTGCCAACGGATGACCATTGCATTGGGAAGTAACATGGGCGAGTTTGAATTTAAATGTCAGGTGTAATAGGTGATTTATTAGCCAAACGTTATAGTTTGGTCGCTACCACTAACATTGGAGATGGTGTGGTGCATTAGTTACCAACTAGAAAGAAATTAAAAGCGACAAATGTATAAAAGTTCATCTGGACATTATTATTCAATCGCTGTTCTAACCAAAGTTATGGCTAACTTTTGGCAAGTCTTCAATTTAAAAATTCTGAATGGGATAAAATCGCATCAGCAGATGGAACGCGAAAAGTTTCTTTTGACTAAAGAGCCGTCCCATGTCACATATGGGAAGCCTTTCCACATATTACCACTGTTTTAACAATTTTATTATATCTTAAAGTAAAGCAGCTACGCTAATATGGAAATATAAGTTTTTTTTTTTCATTTGTAATGTATAGTTTATCTTTTAAAATCATTATATATTAACCCATTCGTGCCTAGCGTCCTAATTTTGGGATTCTTTCTTTAAAAAAGAAAATATCATTACAAATGGAACTATGATATCCTTTCAAAACTTCATAAAATGTATCCTTAGTATTTATTTTCAATACTTATTTAAAAATAGCAACATATTTTTAAGAATGAACATGTGAAATAAATGGTTGTTGTTGCAGAAAGTTGGATTTTCTTGAAATAAAATGGCGCGTAAGAACGGTAGTATATTTCTTTTATTTTTTTATAAGTTGTTTTATAAGTGATATTATTTATAAGATGAAAAATTACTTTAGAATACGTATTTTTGCATTTTTTAAAGATTTATAGTTTTTTTGTTTGAATTTGAACCTTTATATACCGTCTTATTTTTGGGACGCTAGGCACGAAAGTTTACGTGTTTTCTCCGTTACTGTCTATGCATTAAATCTATGTTTTATGCTACTTATTTTGTTACAAAAAGGTTACATATCATTCGGATTATTATTTGGCTATATATATTTCTTTTTGATTACTATAAGGGGATGGGGGTCGGCTAGAGAACAGGACACCCACCCCTCCCCACCCTTAGCTATAGGGTTAGTAAAAATTTACATCATACCGTTATGTTTTGTTCTAGTTTAGTATTTGACATCTTGAGGTTACTAATATATATTATTAGTAATTCTTAATTATTATAAATTTTTACTAGGTCAATGGCTAAGGTTTTGGTTATAGGGGTTCTTGTTCCGAATGTTCTTGAGTTCCCAGCCCCCATAGTAACAGCAAAGACATTTTTAAAACCAAACAATAACCAGAATGATACATAGCCATTTTGTAACAAAATAAATGGCATAGATCTTAGATTTAATGCACAGACTGTAACGGAGAAAATACGACAAAAACTATTATTAATGAATTTATAGTTTAAAAAAATACTTACATATTAGTAATCAACAATTACTTATATACAGGGTGTCCATAATTAAACGACCCTACTTTAAAGTTGTCTACAGACAAAACTATTGTTCATAAAGTTGTGAAATTTTGTGATAGACATAATAAAGGGATGGGAATTTGTTTAGGCTAAAAAAATTGTAAATAAAAGTAATTCAAAATTTTGCCACCAGAGGGAGTTTTTTAATAAATTACACATTAACATTAAAATAGTTTAAAAATGTTATTTATTAACTTAACCTTACTCTACAGACAGCTTTTCACAACATTTTCTTAGCTTTTCCCTGAAAATGATGCGTTCAACTGTGAAACATGCTATCTTACGATTCCAGAGTGTATCTGAAAATGATAAAAATCATACAGAACATATTTGGTTATTTGTTAAAGCATCGTAAATGTATGCTTAATGTGTAATTCGTTAAAAAATGGCCTTCTAATTATTTTTTCGCTCACACAAATTCCCATACTATTACTATGTCCTTCAAAAATTTTCACAACATTATGAACAACAGTTTCGTCAATAGACAACTTTAAAATAGGGTCGATTAATTATGAACATCCTGTAAATAAAATTTCTAAACTATCTTAATGCTAAATATGTAATTTATTAAAAAACGCCCTCTGGTGGCGAAATTTTAAACTGTTTATATTTATATATTTTTTTTTAGCTTAAACAAATTCCCACCCCCTTATTATCCCTTTCCAGAAATTTCGCAACTTTATGAACAATAGTTTTGTGTGTTACCAACTTTAAAGTAGGGTCGTTTAATTATGGACACCCGGTATTATAATTAATATAATTATAATTATAAATATTTATACTATTTACAATAAATATTTATAATTATAATTTCACAGTAAATATTAGTAAATGTATTACTAACCTCAGGATTTCAAATGCTAAATTAAAACAAAACATAGCGGTACACTGTTTCTGATTAAAAACGGAAATTTTTCTGTAATTTATGGGTAAAAGTTCCCGTAAAAAAAAAAGGAAATAGTACTGGCATCTAGATTGCCAGTAGTATTTCCGTTTTTTAGAGCGTTTTTTTTTTTTTACAGTGTACGTTATAAATTTTAGTATGTTAGTAGCTAAGGGTGTACCCCTTCCTCCTCGAGGAAGGGATCTTGTTCTTGAGATGAGCCCAGCCACCCCATTTTAGTAATAATAAAGAAGTTTTTACAGTCAAATAATAACCCGAATGATATATAACCTTTTTGTAACAAAATAAATGCCATAAAACCTAGATTTAATGAATAGACAGTAACGGAGAAAACCACTACCCTTTCGTGCCTAGTGTCCAAAATTTGGGAGTTAAATAAATATTTTATCAAAGAGATTTTTTTTTATTTTTTACTTTCATTTTACAATATTTACTATAATTAAGTACAATACAATATATATATAGGAATAAACATATATCGTTCGAAATGTCACATTCACCTCGAAAAATAGCGAAATAAAATCAAAGAAAATTTACTTAAAAGGTGCATTTTATATAAAAGATGTCACAATATAAAATATGTGATAATATGTTATATAACATTCCGAATGTATGGTTTATTTTTTAAGAATAGATGTTGTATTGTTGGGATTGGATAGTAATGTTCAGTTTTGTCCCTATTCCCTTCCCTTCCCTCCACTGTAATTTGGACTGTTTTACTGTCTCCCCCCTCCCCTATATTGTAAAATGGACTAGCCTGGTTGTCCAGCTAAAAATGAAAGTACGATTAAGACGATTCAGTTTACGCAAAGCAGCCCTGAAGATGATCCAGGTTTTGATTGAAAGAGCTAAGCGCGAATATTGTGAACTCTTTTTAAGTTTTAAAAAAAGTATAATATGTAATAACATCTTTTATGTTGTGACATCTTTTATATAAAATGCACCTTTTAAGCAAATTTTTCTTTGATTTTATTTCGCAATTAAGTACAATATTGAACGAAAAAAAATTCAGGTACTAATGGGTTAATAGATATAGGAATTGATGTAAGTGTCACGCGAAGGGCATTTTCTCCGTTTTTTAGGGAATGGCTCTGAAACAGGTTGATTACATAGATCTAGGATTTAAAATCTGTATATTTTTGAGAGAGAATCTGGACCATAGCGTACCGTACTGTTTCCTGTACCAAGGTTCGAATCCTGATATGACTAATTTTTTTACACTCAAGTTGGATTTATTATATTAATTATGATTAAGGTATGTCTTAATATATGTGTACCTGTAATGATAATTTAAAAAAAAATCGAAATCAGACGTTAATTTATGTGCTTTTATATATAAATTTTATTTATTTATCGTGCATTTGTATCACATTATATAACGAAAAACTTAGCGATTCTTAATTCATTTTTTAATGTTCAATAAAGTAAATAATCAAAATAAAAAGTTCTAATCTGACTAAATAATTTTAATTTAAATAAACCTATCTGAACAACTTGAAAAATGTAAATTCTTGAAAGTGTTATAAAATGTTTGTAAAAACATGTTGTAGATAAGTAAGAACGATCAATAATATAAGACATGTAATTATAAATAAAAGGTTGAAAAAACAACTAAAATATTTCATTTATTTGAAATTTCTCAGAAAATTTGTTAATGATAGCACTTTAAATGTTCAATGAAAATTTATACAAAAATGTTGTATTTTAGTAAGAAAGATGTGTGGTATTAGAAGCACATTCCCAGTATAGCGGCCCTGGCATAAAAAAAAAAAAAAAATTCTCCCAATTTGCGCATCAGAAAGTGAGATTTGTTTCCCATTGCTGTAAACAACTAAGAAAACAAACCCGATGAGCTTCTATGTTTATTTACATATACAGTGTGTTTCGAAATTATGCGTCAGAAATGTAAAGGCAGGTAGAGGAGGGCATAGTAAGCAGATTTCGCATAGGAATGTGGGTGCGGAAATGTTGCGTCGAAGTGGCAGATGGCGCTATTAAGTTCAGTGTATAAAAGCAATTCGCTGGCTTGAATCGTCATTCACCTCACGGATCTCGAACAACATGCGTCATTACACGAATGTGGAGCTTATCGACCATTTCATGTATGAGGCTGCTGAAGAAAATGGAGCGGATGATCAAATGAAATACATGGAAATATTTCCAAGTAGAAACCTCTCGGATCGCCGAAAATTTTAGTGTATCCTTCGGGAGTTGTTCGCGAGTGGATTAGTTTATGCCTCGAGTTGTTATACGGGCACCGGAAGGTATCGCAGATTTCCTGTAGTTGAAAAAGCAATATTATGCACATTAGATGAATTTCCTTCAAAAAGCTCGAGAACTGTTGGAAGTGCGTTAGGTGTTAGACATTTCCTTGCTAGCCGCATACCTAAAATTCCAGTTTGGCAATCTTCGCACTGGTGTAACGACGCCTGTTGCTCAAAACCCATTTTGAAACACCCTGTATATATATATATATATATAAACATTGCATTATATATTATTATTGATTTTTATATTCAATTTTCTTCTGTTTGTATATAAAGTTAGATAAATGACTTCTTCATATTAAATACATTGCATAAATATTGAAAAAATGGCTTGTATGTATGAAACAATGAATAAGTTACAAGAAAATATGTTGCTCAATATTCCTTTTCTCGCCAAGCCCATTTTCATTATTTTGCAAAAATAATATATGTTGATATATGTTCAATACTGGAAAAGTACCGATAATCATAAAATGGTATCAAACTTTTAATAAAAAGATAAATAATAGTCATTAGAAACATTTTACTTCAAAAACTATTATTGATAACTCAAACACGTAGTAAATTATTAATCACTAATCATTAACTAGACATTTTTTGTCGTATATAAAAAAAAATACCACAGAAAGTATAGTTTCGATATGTTTCAGAATTTTATTTTTTTATCCTTTTAATACTAGTATTGTAGTCGTAAAATAAAGAGAGTATATATTACAAACAGGGGGTATACGTTGGAGTCATAAATGTTCATGGCTATAGAACGCGCTCTAGCTTCATTTGAGAAACCGAGGACATACGGAGCTTCTTAAAAATATCCAGAATATATATGGCATATACTTCCGTATACCCCCATTACATACCTACTTAATACACGCCTTTAGTCAAACTTAGCAAACCAAGCAACATTTCAAATTCTGAAAAGTATTAATGTGGGATATTTGTTTTACTAGCGTTTTGAAATTCAGAAACAGTAATGCACAAAATTGTTGAATATTATAATTAATTAAGTACTCTAAAATATAGATTTCTTAAAATGTCTCGAAACTAAAATATCTGGATTAGCTAATGCGAAAGTCAAGCATAAGAATTAACTGCAATTTATATTGTCAACTACATACTGATACCTAAATATCATTAATTACAGATTCGAATATTCCAATTCAATTGAACTACAAAAGTACATATCAACTGATGCATTGTTCAGAGGATCTCATTTAAATAGTATTAAATGTTATGTGGAGAAGAAAGAGAGATTGCGTAATTTATGGTAATGACCTCTAACAAAGCTTTGAAGGCAATAATTACTGCGACTTCATCGCTTAGAAATCACGAAGTACTATTAACTCTTCAAATAACTGAAACATTATTGAGTTAATCCTCTTTAACACGACTGTTTACTGAATAATTCAGCGGTGATTCTGCAGTATTTTTTTGTTAAATTTTCATTTTTTTAAATTATGTTTCACAATTAAATACAGATAGTGTTTGATGTAGTTTATTGGTAAAAATTACAAAATTTTATCATATTTTTAATGAAATTTGCTGTTGTTACAGGTCATAGGTTATATCATGTTAAAGCTGCAGAAGTTTAATAAAAACCAGAAATAAAAATGATTTTTTTTTTTTACGTTTTATCTATGTTAATTACATTCGACATGCCGTGAATCCTTGAAATTTACAGAGAAGAGTTGTCAATTAATCTCCATTATGTACAAGAATTTTCTAAATCGTAAGCCGACCTCTTCCAATTCTTCCATTTCGTTAGGCTTAAACTATAAATTTAATTTCTTCACCTCGTACAAAAAAAAAAAAAAAAAAAAAGAAAAAGAAAAAGAAAAAAAAACATTTAAAAAGACTTTTTTAAACCTACGATTGAAGTGATGTATATTATCTTGACAAATAAGACAGGTCTTATAATACGAGGGCGGTTCAATAATTATTGTCCATATTGTGTGTAAAATATTTTTACTGCGATGGCTTAGGTGGAATATTGAAGTCTGTAGCTGTTTAAAAAAAATATTTTAATATAGCTGACTGTAGCTGCTATATTAAAATATTTTTTTTTTCGTTTTATGTGTGAGAGGTGGTATCTATCTTGAAAGGGGGGGATTGGGGTAAAGGCTGTTTTGGAGTTTATGCGTCCAGACCCGTGATAGATTTGTGAGAGTGGATGAAACGTGGCTACTGTCGTTGTTAATATAGCAGCTACGGTTCTGAAATTGAGCATATAGGCATCGAAGACTTCAATATTCCACATCACCCATCGCAGTACAAATATTTTATACACACTCGGGACAATAATTATTGAACCACCCTCGTATATTTTTCCCCGTTAACCTCCTCACCGGCGTTAACTAATATATCCATTTACTAAGCTGTAGGTTTCACTGCAAGAGCAGCATTTTTTAAATTCATATAATTTTACAGATATAAACCAGTTTTGAAAGATTAAGTTATGATTAATACTCTCAGGGATTATATTCCTATACGTAATTAATTTTTTTTAATCTCAGTATATTACTAATCTCAGTATATTATTAATCTCAGTCTTTGATGTAGTTTATTAGTAAAAATAACAAAATTTTCCCATATTTTTTAATGAAATTTTCTATTATCACATGTCATAGGTTATATTATGTTAACCCTTTCGAGGGCGGTGTCCTTAAAAAAGGACACCTAATTTTAATTCCAAAACTGACAAACGGCACCAAGAATATTTAATTACAATTTTCCTTTTATAATGTACGTGAAAATTAGCAAGTTCGTATTTTCTAATAAATTCGTTTATAAATTCTGGTGTCAGTCCATTATTCCATCAGTTCATAAACAGAATTACTCCGCGCCAAAAAGGGTAAAAGCTACAGAAGTTCAATAAAAACCAGAAGTTAGAAAAATAATTTTTTTTACGTTTATCTATGTTAATTATATCCGGCATGCGTGAATCCTTGGAAATTACATAGAAGTGTTGTCAATTCTGTATTATGTACAAGAATTTTCAAAATCATCAGCAGGCTTCTTCCAATTCTTCTACTTTGTTAGCCTTAAGTTATAAATTTAATTTCTTCAACTTGCGCAAAAAAGAAAGATAAAGAAAAATAAAATAAAAAAAAAACAATTAAAAAGCCATTCTTAAATCTATGATTGATGTGATTTATATAACTTTGACAAATAACGCTGGTCTTATAATACGAGGGTGGTTCAATAGTTATTTTCTCAAGTGTATAAAATATTCGTATTGCGATGGTTGATTAGGAATATTGAAGCCTAATGTCTTAGATGCATATATGCTCAATTTCAGAACCGTAGCTGCTATATTAACATTTTTTATTCGTTTTAGGTGTGAGACGTGGTATCTATCTTGAAAGAAGTGGGGTTGGGCTGTTTGGAGCTAATGGGTCTGATAGATTTGTGACAGTGAATGAGACGTGGGTACTGTCATTTGTACTCAAGATCATAGTGATGTTAATACAGCAGCTACGGTTCTGAAATTGAACACATAGGCATCTAAGACCTTAGATTTCAATATTCCACATCAACCATCGCAGTACAAATATTTTATACACACTAGGGACAATAAATATTGAGCCACCCTCGTATATATATATATTTTTTTCCGATAACCTTCTCACCGCCGTTAACTAATATATCCATTCACAAAGCCGTAGGTTTCACTGCAAGAGCAGCAATTTTTAAATTAATATAATTCTGCAGATATAACCCAGTTTTGAAAGATTAAGTTATGATTAATACTCTCAGGGATTACGTTCTTATACTTAATTAAACATTTTATATAACGTTGAAAAAATGTTTTCTCAACAATTTTAAACAATTACAAAGAAACCAACATTGCAATTTTGCTCTTTTGCTCAGGGTGAGAAGGTATGTCAGTGTTTATATTGAGGGAATATTATTTTTCACAATTGTATTTTTCACAGTCGCATTTATTATTTCCTCATTTTAAACAATCTATATTTATTAATCACATATCTATATCATAAAGGGCAAAAGTTCCCGTTAATATCGCAGACATCCTTTTCATGATGGCCTCAGTAAACGATTCAATGTTGCTTTTACTACATTTTTTTTAAAATTTTGAAAACATCTAATCATCGCACACTGTTAAATTTTTTTCTGTGAAATTGCAGAGAATCTACTGGTAATCGATTATCTTAAGTCTTATGTAAAATTACAGAGATTAGAAAAAAAGAGATCCTGTTAAATAACAGAGAAGTTATTCGGTAGATTTACAGTAAATTAACATCGTTAACATGAAACAGTTTCAGTTTCTTAAAAGAAACAGTATTATTAAATTAATGAAATTAATTTTAGTTCTTCAGTTTAAAAAATGTAAATTTGGATTTTGCATTTCCTAAAATATTAAAGTATAGTACAAGATTGATATATATTATTTATTAATTTAAATGTAGTTTGTAAATCTTTTAAAATGTTTCTATATAGCTTAACATAATTTCAATAAAAACTTAATTCGGATAAAAAAAAAAATAATATTTTATTTGTCTTAAAGATATTTGACTTCTAAATTAAGTTACCTTTAATGTTTTGTAATCTGTAAAGTTCTGTTAATTTACAGGGTGAGTCATAAGTATCCATACAATTGGTGAGAAACGTTTATTTTATTCGTAAAAAATGTATCATGTCACTTGTTAAGGGGACTTTCTACATTAGGAGAAAAAAAAAACACTTTTTATGATTTTTTGTAAGAAAACTGCATTATGGATATTTTTTTTTTTTTGAAATTTTAACAGCTTATTGTACATATGTTAAGGTATACACAAGAATTTTTTATTAGATTTTGTTACTTCTACTCTAAGTTATAAACAAATATGTCTAACTGCTTTGGAAAATTTCGTCTGGGAGGTGGGTGTGATAGCACCTTGTACAATTATCTGAAACACAAAAATAATTTTTTTTCTTAAACTTCGTGAGTATAACTTCTAGTTAAATTAAAGGAACCCATAAATTTATTTTTAAAAAGTTATGTAATGGCTGATTAAAAAAAAAAAAAATTGTTACAAAAATTCGTTCTTATTTGTTAATAACTTTCTTTAAAAAATAATTTTAGTAAAAGCTTTAATTCATATTGAAGGCAATTAAATAAGCTTTAATTAAAAAAAAAATCAAGATGATCTATTGAGTAGTTTTTTTTTATCTTGCCCACCGTGTCAAAAATTGTGGTTGAACATATTTGATTATAACTTAGAGAAGAAGCAACAAAATCTAATAAAAAAATCTTGTGTATACCTTAAGATATGTACATTAAACTCTTAAAATTTCAAAAAATCCATCATGCAATTTTCTTACAAAAAAATCATAAAAAAGTTCTTTTTTTTTTTTTTTTTTGGTCTCATGATGTAGAAGGCCCCCTTAATAATTCGCCGTTAAAAATTTAACAATGAAAATTTCATAAAAAAATATTTTCTGTTGTAAAAATGACATAGTTTTGGCTATTTTTTACCGCCCTATTTTTACTCTATTTCGAAATTTACTTATCTATTACTTAAATAATTTACTTATATATTCGAAATTTACTTATACTTGTTAACAATATTATTAAGTTTTACTGAGTTATTAATCTAGCTGAATAAATTTTCGTATCTTGATTATAGCAATTTGTATTTTCTGAATGCGTTCTTTTTTCTTTTACAGTAAATCATTGTCCAATACAACTGTTAACTGTTCTGTGGTGTTTTTAGATAAATTAATTACATATATTAAATAATAAATTTATTTTAATTTAAATAATCCTATTAATTATCGTTAATTAATACATTTGATGTTTAGCTATTGTAAATGGGTATGTCTGATACATTTCTTATCAGTTCGGTTTTAAGTTTGATTTTCAGAATGATTTACTTTGTATTTTTCTAAAAGTTGATTCAAATTAAGAAGAGTATATAACTGTGTTTACCTTCGAAACATTGCCTTTAATACGAGATCTCATCAATTAATGTAACTTTTGTATCAGCTTTTTTAAGAAACTTTTTTAGGACTTTAAAAAAATAGTATCAATAAACATAAATATATTAAAAGAAATTCTCTTAACAAATACATTTCCTCAAAGCTGCATTGACAAGATTTCCTTAACAATATCTCAAAACAGCTAACTCTATACAAAACATTGTCAGCACAAATGTTGTAGAGCTTAAAATTCTGAATAAAATGAGTACCATCATTAATATTTTTGTTCATCATTAAGGTCTCAATTCTATTTCAAAATTTTGCCTTGATCGCTAATCAATAGCTTCAAGCCAGGAGAGACCAAGTTAACTTAACAATATCTCAAAACAGCTAACTCTATCAAAAACACTGTCAGTATAAAAGTTATAGAGCCTACAATTCTGAGCAAAATGAGTACCTACACTTAATATTTTTGTTCAATATTAAAGCCGCAATTTGAGATATTGTTAAGTTAACTTGGTCTCTCCTGGTTTCAAGCTCCTGATTAGAAAAATTTTGAAATAGAATTGCGACCTTTATGTTGAACAAAAATATTAATGCTAGTAATCATTTTATTCAGAATTTTAAGCTCTACAACATTTGTATTGACAATATTTTTTATAGAGTTAGCTGTTTTGAGATATTGTTAAGGAAAAAAAACAACAAAAAAAAAAAACAAAAAAAAAAAAACGTGTTTTTCGAAAATAACTATGTACATAATTTCTAATATTCATCCAAGTGCGAGGAAGAAAACATAGTGCGTTCATTTTAGACTTAAACTGAAGGGGTTAAAACAATTTCCAGTTTTCTCCTAATTAATTCTGAGTTCAACACCCTGACCATGGGTCTAAAACTTTAAACTGGAACTGTGACCTTAATGTTCAACAAAAATACTAAGTGTAGGTACTCATTTTACTCAGAATTTTAAGCTCCACAACATTTGTATTGACAATGTTTCTGACAGAGTTAGTTGTTTGGAGATACTGTTATGGTATGTAAAAAAAACGTGTTTTTTACGTGTTTGATAAATCTATACATATTTCCTAACACTCATTTATTACGAGGGGGAAAACATAGCATATTCATTCTAAACATAAACTGAAGGGATTAAAACAATTTCCAGCTTTCCCCTAATTAGTTCCGAATTCAACCTCCTAACCACTGGGCTATTAGAACTGACTAGACATTTAGAAAATGCGTGTATTGCCGAAAATATAATTACTCTTTTTTTTTTACTCCATCAGTCATTACGCTCATGATATCTTGACAACATATTCATAGATTTATATATATATATATATATATATATAGCAAACCGGGCGACTTTGCTCACGTAATAGTTAAAATATGCTAATTGATATTCATATGTCTAATTTTTATTAAAAGAAATTATACTTTTAAGAATAATTCAAAAATAACTATTTAAAACACAGTTTGACTAAACTTCATTATTACACAGCATTAGGCAGAAACGATGCTTAAATTAATAAAAAGAATTAAAACTAAATAAATGATAATTTAGAAAATATTTTGAAACATCTATGCTCAATTAATACGCTCATTTCAGTATTCATTTGGCTTTTTGAATTTTTTAGAAACCATCTTCTTACATCTTAAAATTAACCATAATGTTAAATTCCAAACTTCTTGTATAACGGTCTATTATCTCTCTCAACATAAAATGCTATGTTGAAATAGGGACTCTCACCATTAATTTGCCAACATTAATTTTGAAATCGGTTTGGTATTTCCAAATATTGCACAGAAATGTAATTTAGAAACCTTTTAAAGGACTTTTTTAGAATGAAATATTGCTCCTGCCAACCCCAGTTGGTAGAGTCACCGGCATAAAATATAGCTTGTGTAGTATCGGAGAATGTCACCATTGATTGACAACTATTACTTTTATAAACGGTTTATATTCCCTGAGATTGGATAGAAATTGTAATTTAGGACTTTTTTAGAAAGCTTTTCGCTCCTCCCCTTCGCTTCCCCCTTTTTAATTCGAATTTATTTTCGACAGACCTTCGAGGGTATTTATATTTTATAAGTAACTACCATGACATATTTAAAGTTTCTAGCCTCTTCAGTATCACAGATATCGCAATTTAGAACTTTTTTTGCTCCTGCAATCCCCTGGTGGTAGTGGCATAAACATAAAATATAGCTTAAGTTTCAGCAGTTTCTATCACCAACAATTTGTCACCATTATTTTTTAAATTGGTTTGGTATTTGATAAGATTGCATAAAAATTGTAATTTAGAACTTTTTTATAACGTTTCTCGCTCACTTCATTCTTTTAAATTTTGAATTTTCTTTCGACTGTTCTTAGAAAGCGTTTGCATCTTGTAAGTAATTATCATACCAAACTTCAAAATGTTAGACCCATCAGTTGTGCACTAAACGCTAATTAGAACATGTTTCACTCTTCCAACCCCCAAATGATAGTGACAGCAACATAAAATATAGCCTATGTTGGAGCAGGAACTGTCATCATCAATTTGCAACCATTACTTTTCAAATCGTTTTGGTGTTTCCTGAGATAGTCTAAACATCGCAATTCAGAACGTTTTTAGAACGTTTTTCGCGCATTTTCACCCCTTTTAAATTATCATTTTTTTTCGAAATTGTTCTTAAAGATCATTTATATCTAATAAATATGTAATATGCCTAATTCCAAGTTGCTAGCCCCTACCGAACACAAAAATCGCAATTTAGAATGTTTTTTGATCCTGCAACCCCCAGGTGGTAATGACACCAACATGAAATAGCATGTATGTTAAAGAAGGCGCTGTCAGCATCAATTCCCTATCATTACTTTTGAAATCAGTTTGATTCTTCCTGAGATTGCTCACAAACTGGCATTTAGAACGTTTTCGCTTTTAGAAACACTTTTCGCTCATTTTTACAGCTTTTAAATATCAAATTCTTAAAGAGATGTTCTTAGAGATCATTTATATCTCATAAATATATAACATGCCAAATTTCATAAATCTAGGTCTATCCATAATACAAAAATCGCATTTTTAGAATATTTTTTACTCCTGCACCCTCTTTAGTGTAGTGAAAACATACATAGAATATAGCCTATCTTGGAGCAAGAGCTGTCACCTTCATTTTTACACCATCATGATTGAAATCGGTTCAGTACTTCCTGAGATCGCATAGAAATTGCAATTTAGAATGTTTTACAACGCTTTTCGCGCATTTTCACCCTTTTTTTACATTTCAGTTTTTTTAGGAAATGTTCTTAGAGATCATTGATATCTTAAAAGTAACTACCATTTCAAAATTCCTGATTCTAGGCCCTTCCAAAATACAAAAAGTGCAATTTAGAACGTTTTTTGCCCCTGCAACCCCCAGGTAGTAGTGACACAAATATAAAATAGAGCCTATGTTAGAGCAAGGGCTGTCACCATCAATTTACAACTACTACTTTTAAAATCGAGTTGATACTTCCTAAAATTGCCTAGAAATCGCCATTTAGAATGTTTTTTAGAACACTGTTCGCGCATTTCCATCCCTTTTAAATTTCGATTTTTTAGGAAAAGTTCTTAGAGATCATTGATATCTTATAAGTAACTACTATTCCGAATTTTATGATTCTAGGCCTCTCCATAATACAAAAACCACACTTTAGAAAATCTTTTGCTCCTGCAACACCCAGGTGGTAGTGACACAAACATACAATAGAGCCTATGTTTTAGCAAGGGTTGTTACCATCTATTTACAGCCATTACATTTGAAATCGATTGGATACTTCCTAAAATTGCGTAGAAATCGCCTTTTAGAACGTTTTTAAACGCTCTTCGCGCATTATCACCACTTTTAAATTTCGAATTTTTTAAGAAAGGTTCTTAGAGATCATTTATATCTAATAAATATGTACCATGATAAATTTTATGAATCTAGGTGCTTCCATAACACAAAAATCGCATTTTTAGAACGTTCTTTGCTCCTGCATCCCCTTTGGTGTAGTGGAAACACACATAAAATGTAGCCTATCTTGGAGCAAGGGCTGTCATCATCATTTTGACACCATCATTTTTTTTAAAATCAGTTCGGTATTTCCCGATATTGCGTAGAAAACACACATTAGAACATTTTTTTACTACGCTTTTTGCGCATTTTCAACCCTTTTAAATTTCGAATTGTTTAGGAAATGTTCTTAGAGATAATTTATATCTTATAAGTAACTAATATTCCAAATTTCATATTTCTAGGCCCTTAAGTAACACAAAAAACAGGTTTTGGAATGTTTTGTGCTCCGACACATATTTTGGGTTAGTGGCATGACTTAAAATTTAGCCTATGTTCGAACGTGAATTAACACAATAATTTTGATACCATTATTTTTGAAATCGGTTCGGTAGTTCTAGAGATTATCTCCTACAAACAAACAAACTTTACTTCTTTATAATATTAGTATAGGAGATAAAGACATATGAATTTTTAAAATGATCTACTCTTAGGTTAAATTTATTCCATTAACCATATTATTCCATATATATTTTTTTCTAAAACAAATCAAAATTTTACATTTTTTAATGAATAAAAAAAGTCATAACTAAAAATCTTTTAAAAATACGCATGTGTTTATTATCTTAATCAGATTTCATAGCAATCCGTACAAATGTTCTCAAGATATCATGCGCGCAATGACTTAAGGAGAAACACAAAACCCTATTTTAATTTCAACAATACACAAATTCTTTAAAAGTATAGTCGGTTTCTAACGGTGTTATATGAAAAAGCATTCAATCTGTTTAATTAATAGTTAAAAGTTTACATTTATATGCTAAAAATTTTTGAAAATACACTAATTGAAAACTTCGAATTTTTTCTTCATTTTTGCCGCGTTTAAAAGGTACAAGACGCCTTAATCATTTCTCTGCAGATAGGGCTCAGCCTGTATTTTATTTCACCAGCGTTTCACAATGAATTGAAGAGCTAAGTGGATGAAGATGATATGCGACATTTTCTAAAAAGAAAAAAATATCTTTTGGATGAAAGCATTATGAGGTATCCTATCACATGGTGAAGCTAAAATACAAAGATTCTATTTAGTCTCGAATATTTAAGACATTATTCATCAATATTTAATATTTTAATATTTAATAATGTCAATAATATTAATAATTTTTAATGTTTGAAAATTAAATATGAATAAGTTTTTCTGAGAGAGTTTAGTAGATAATATTTTAAACACATGGTATCAAACAGAAAATAAATCATTAAAATTTACAGCAAAAACTTTCACTTCAAATTTCTTCAAATGTAATTTTTGTTACTTAACATGTTCTTCCACTTAGCTCTTCAATTGTGTTAAGCTAAAAATTATATAAAAGTAATAAAATACCTTTATTTAGATTAATATACATTTCATGGCACAAAAGGCGACATTTTCAAAATCATTTTTGATAGAAATATTTTCGCAAACAAATTTTAAAATCAATAACTTGGTAAATAATGCCACGAGATTCATGCATAATGAAAATCAGTGCAAATATAAATTAAAATGAAATTTGATATTATTAATGGAATAATTTTTACAGTTTTTACTAAAACTGCGTAGCATCTCTTTCCAAATTTTAGGTAACTCAAGTGACACTGAATCATTGCAATTATTCCAGTTGCGTCAAAACACCTCTATTGATTTCCGGGTAATTGTTGGTAAATAAAATCTTGGCGGTAAAATTATTCTGCTATTTTTTAATCGATCTGTAAATGTTCTTTGCTGCATAATCTGGTCAAATCTGTGGTTCTCCTGTTGTATTTGATATCTTCTATATGTTCTTTGATTCTAGTTTTTGGTTTTCTGCTGGTCATACCTATATAAAACTGCATTGTTCCATCTTCTTTGGTGAAAGGTATTTAATATACTCCTGATTATGAATTTTTTTTATCTACTGTTAATTGTTTTACATACTTTGAATCAAATAAAAAATAAATAAAGATCAAAATATTATAATCCTACAGAACTTCTAAGATGAGTAACATTGCTTTAAAAATTACTTTTTTCCAGAGAGATATTCTCTAGTCGTTGGCCTGGGATAGTATTATTAAAAATACTATGATATAAAATTTTAGTGATAATTTAAAAATGTTACACTCATACATACAAATTTCCAAAGGCTAAGCTGATGTTATTTCGTAAGTGATATAATTTTCGATAGTAAAGAAATATGTTTATAAGATTTGTGCCGCTATTTCTCTGAAACATTATTTATTATAAATATCCGACTGAAAACATTTTTTTCTCTAGTTTTAGATGACAGTTTAGTATTTTACAAACACATTTATGTAATACTTTTTATAAATTTTCTTAAACCACGTGAATCAAAATTCATGTGAAAGAAAATCCGTGTGAGGCAAATTCAGTGCTAAAAGTTTTCACACTAAAGTGTGGAAACTTTTAAAATATAAAATATTAAATATTAAAATATACAATATAAAATATTAATTATTAAAATATAAAATATAAATATTAAAATATAAATATTAAAATATAAAATATAATTTTAAAATATAAAATATCGATTTACAAATTTTATGTATAATAATGTATTTGTGAAATCCGTGTTAAATTTCAGCTGGTTACGAAAATTTCCTTCAGGTGAAATGAATACCATATTTTGTAGAAAATTTGAAGAAAATGTCATGTTTGTAAGAAATATTTATTTTTATTGTTAGTAAGTAATATTAACTAAAAAGTCAGAAATTCGAAGTAGATAATTCAATCATACAATTCTTTTAAACTGTCTTTATACATTTAGATTATAAATTTAGAATTCGATTATCTGTAAATTTTATCTGAAGTTAAGTAAGATTTCTTTCTCTGGTACTTGTTTGAAAGGAAATAAATATTTGTTTTGTCATTGTTGTGTATCTAAAATTTAGTAAAAAAAAAAAAAACACAATGCCCTAAATATACCACAAATGTGATTTAATCACGAAAATATACCACGGACGTATCACGAGAGCACATTGTTTTTAAATCTCCCGATTAAGTTTATCTGCTGTTTCGGTGTAATCTATATTTGTATATATTAAATTTGGAAGAAAATGAATATTTATCCATCGATGAGATGCGCTAAACTATCATGCTTTTTAAATTTGAATACCATTAAAAAAAAAAAAAACAGTATTTTTTTCTTACTTAAACGCATGTTTTCTGTCGTTAAATAGGTTGAGGAGGAATTTAAATGTAAAAAAAAATGTACTAATGTGAAGCGTGTGCGGATCATATCTCTCAACCCAGTTCATTCATTTATTTAATATCTATATATATATTGTTAGTCTGAATTAGAGTCCTTCACGCGTCAGTTTACCCCACTTGAAACTATAAATTACAATTAAAGTTAACCAAAATACTGTTCCGAACAAGTAAAAAACTATCCATCAACTAAAATACCTTTTAAACATTTAAAAAAATTCTGTAATATTTTTAAATGTCTTTATATTTGTTTATAATATACTAGCAGGCCCCGCTGCTTTGCTCGCGTAATATTTGAAATATGCCAAGCGATATTTATATGTCTAATTTTTATTAAAAGGTACTGACTAAATTTTTACTTATTACTTTTAAGAATATTTAAAAAATTACTATTTAAAACACAGGTTGATTAAACATTATTATTGCACTGCTTTGGGCAGAAATGAGACTTAAATTAATAAAACTAAATAAATGATAATTTAGAAAATATTTTGAAACCTTTATGCTCATTTAATATGCTCATTTCAGTATTCATTTGAAGTTTCGAATTTTTTAGAAACCATCTTCTTACATCTTAAAATTAACTATCATGTCAAATTCCAAGTCCTACCAAATCTCTCAACAGAAAGGGCTATGCTGAATTAGGAACTATCACCATTAATTACCACATAGCACCATAGCACCAGAATCATCGGCCTGTGTAGGATCAGAGACTGTTACCATTTATTCGCAACTATTACTTTTATAATCGGTTTATATTCCCTGAAATTGCATAGATATCGTAATTTAGGACTTTTTTAGAATGCTTTTCACACCTCCCCTTCGCTTCACCCCTTTTTAATTCAAATTTATTTTCGACAGTCCTTCGAGGGCATTTGTATTTTATAAGTAACTACCATGCCATATTTAAAGTTTCTAGCCTTTTCAGTATCACAGAAATCGCAATTTAGAATGTTTTTAGCTCCTGCAACCCTCTGGTGGTAGTGGCACAGATATAAAACATAGCTTATGTTTGATCAGGTTCTAACACCAACAATTTTCATCATTATTTTTTTAATCGGTTTAGTATTTGATAAGATTGCATAAAAATTTAATTTATAACGCTTTTCGCTTACTTCATCTTTTTAAATTTGGAATTTTCTTTCGACTGCTCTTAGAAAGTAGTTGCATCTTGTAAGTAAATACCATGCCACACTTCAAAGTGTTAGACCCCTCAGTTGTGCAAAAAACGCAAATTAGAACATGTTTTGTTTTTGCAACCCTCAGATGGTAGTGACAGCAACATAAAATATAACCTATTTTATAGCAGAGACTATCACCATTGATTTGCAACCATTACTTTTGAAATAGCTTTGGTATTTCCTGAGATTGAGTATAAATCGCAATTTAGAACGTTTTTCGCGCATTTCCACCCCTTTTTAAATTTCTAATTTTTTCGAAACTGTTGTTAAAGATCATTTATATCTAATAAATATGTACCTTGCCTAATTTTAAGTTGCTAGCCCGTCCCGTTCACAAAAATCGAAATTTAGAACGCTTTTTTACTCCTGCAACGTCTAGGTGATAGTGATACCGACATAAAATAGCGTCTATGAGCAGAGTCTGTCAGCATCAATTACCTACCATTTCTTTTGAAATAAGTTTGATTCTTCCTGAGATATCGCTGACAAATCGGCATTTAGAGCGTTTTTAGAATGCTTTTCGCGCATTTTGCTCCTGCATCTCCTCTGAGGTAGTGGAAACAGATATAAAATATAGCCTAACTTGGAGCGAGATTTGTCAGCATAATTTTTACACTATTATATTTGAAATCGGTTCAGTACTTCCTAAGATTGCATAGAAATCGCAATTTAGAACGTTTTTTACAACGCTTTTTGCGCATTTTGACTCCCTTTTAAATTTCGATTTTTTTAGGAAATGCCCTTAGAGATCATTCATACCTTATAACTAATTACCATTCCAAATTTCACGATTCTAGGCCCTTCCGTAACGCAAAAACCGCAATTTAGAACGTTTTTCCCCTGCACCCCCTTTGGGGTAGTGTAACCTACATAAAACATAGCCTATGTTGGAGCAAGGGTTGCCACCGTCTTTTGCCACCATTATTTTTTAAATCGGTTTTGTATTTCCTGAGATTGTGTAGAAACCAACATTTAGAATGTTTTTTAGAACGCTTTTCGCGCATTTTCACACCTTTTAAATTTTGAATCTTTTAAGAACTGTTCTTAGAAATCCTTTATACCTAATAAGTAGCTAATATTTCAAATTTCATATTTCTAGGCTCTTCAGTAACACATAAATCGCATTTTTAGAACGTTTTTTGATCCTTCACCCCCTTTGGGGTAGTGGCACCGACATAAAATATAGCCTATGTTCGAAGTTGGACTAACACCATCATTTTGATACCATTACTTTTTAAATCGGTTCGGTAGTTCCAGAGCTTACCTCCTACAAATAAACAATTTTTGCCTCTTTATAATATGAGTATAGATATTTTATCTTTAAAAGCTTAAACATCAAAATATGCATTCTTACACAATTAAATATGAAATATAGTTTATTCCCGATATCTTAGTATGGGCTTAAAAGTATATATAAACTTATGTGATTTTTTTCTTTTTATTACTGAAACTTATGTACAAAGTAGCTCAGAAATATGTGTCAAAAATGTAAAGGCAGGTAGAGAGGACCTAAATAATCAGACTTCGTATAGGAATGTGAGTGCGGAAATGCACGTTGAGGCAGTAGAGAGCACTGTTTGCGTTCAGTGGATAAAAGCACTTCATTGACTTGAATAGTTATTCTTCGCACGGATTTCGAGCAACATGCGTTGTTAAACGAATGTGGAGTTTGCTGACATGCATTTCATATAAGGGGCTTCGCAGGGAAATGCAGAGGCTGCTCAGAGGATGTACATGGAACGATTCCGGGTAGGAATCTGCTGAACTACTGACCATTTCAGCGTTTTTATGGGGAGTTGTGCACGAATGGATTGTTTTATACTTCGAGGCTTGATACGTACACTTAACGATATGGAAGAATTTTTCCGGTGAAAGAAGCAGTATTACACACAGTAGAAGATAGTCCTACAGCAGGATCGGGAGCTGTTAGATGTGCAATTTGTGAGAGCAATTTCCTTGTTCAACCAAATGCATAAAAGGCATATCGACAAGCTCCGTATTGGTATAATGATGCATGTAGCTCGAAATCCCTGCGGTGAGTGACGATTCAAGTCAGCGAAGTGCCTTCACCCGCCGAACACAACGACGCTCTCTACTACCTCAACGCTGCATTTGCGCACACACTTTCTTATTCAGAATCTGCTTATTTAGCCCCCCCCCCCCTATCCGCCTTTACATTTTTTATATTTAGTTATGGACCACCATGTATTTTTACATTTTTACATCGCAATAACGAACACTTCCGAATAGAGAACCGATAACCTGATCAAACGGGTTCCATTACTGAGAAATTGTTTATATAAAGTCGTGAGTTTCAAAATTCGCCTTATCCAGAAAATCACATTTTTGGAAATCACAAAAAACCTCAGCGTCGGATGTTTTTCATTTCAAAACTAGTTTTTACAATGAAAAAATACAGGAAAAGCTATCTTGTTTAGCAGAATGTAGTGTGTTTTCGGTAAAATCTTACCAATAGATTAGGGGAGGGTAGTACATAGTGAGACGAAAATTATTATTACTTAACAAATGACAAAGTTTTTTATTCTTTTGAAAACATTTTTGCAACATCTTTAAGCTACAAAAATGCGCTACACATTGATGTATAAATGGTTTTAAAAAAGGTATTTATAAAAGCACAGAAGCAGCATAACGGAGTATCGATAATTGTCTCACTGTGTGCTACAAATCGTACACAGTCAGACAATGTGTATATTTTCATAAATCATATATTTTTACACTCTATCAATAGTTTTCTGCAGTTTATGATTTCTATTTACTATTTCTAGAGTTTCAAAATATTAAAGATATGACCCACGGGTGGACAATGGCAGACCTTGGGCCACCTTCATGCAAATTTTCAGCCTCTTATGTTTAGTAAATTTCCCTAGCCATCGCACGCCCACACACACACAGAGAAATTGAGAGAGAGAAAAAAAACTTCTTTTATTCATAAATAACTTTTTTAACATCAGAACCCACATAGTAGGTACACAAAAAGACACGTCTCACTGTGTACCACAACTATGTGTCTCACTGTGTACTTTCGTTACGTTGTAACAAAATGGATGCCACATCTGTTACATCAATTTGATCGCTTTAAAAGTTCGTGTCGTATTGTCGAAATAGCCTGTTATTAGATATAGCTTGGTTTGGTTATGCAAATATATGTCACATTGAAAGAAATAAATACTAAAATAGACGTTTATGTAACTTTAACTACTATAAAATAAGGAATTATTTACTATTTTGCCGGACGAGTAACTGAAGTGTCGAAACTACATCGACGTGTTGCAAAAGATGAGGTCGTTATGTGTGTGTGCCAGCTTGAAGAAAAACTTACAACTATATGTCAAAGTAGCTGCTGTCTCACTGTATACCTTGTCTCACTGTGTACTCCCCTACCCTATATTGTTAGAGAAAATACGATTTTTAAAATTTGCATAAAGCGAGTATTGAATCTGATGTCCTGATATACTCATCAATTACCCTGAGTAGAATTGAAATTATTTCCACAGGTATTTTTTTAAATGAAAATTATCTAAATATAACATAAATTGATACAAAAAAAAAGGTAACAAGCAGTATGAATATTTTGAATAAACTCTAATACGTATGATCTTCTTCTTTATTATACAAACACGAAAATGTTTTCCATACATAACTGAAAAATATACTACAGTCATTAATCATACCTTTCAGTAACTATATCCTTTAACTAGTGAGTAAAATGCATCGGGGAATAAGGGCTTATTGGTATTATAAATAGTTCTCTAATTTAAAATTTATAATGCATAATTTCTAGAAAGAACTATACTAATCCGATTATATTATACTTAATTATTAAGTATATTTCACTTCCGTTCATAAAATTTAAAAATACTCTTGTACATTAAGTTTGCATCTTGCAAAGTTTTCTCTATATTTGTGAAAGTATAATTCTTATAAATCAGATAAGTCATTTTAAAACAAATGATATGTAAAGGGAATTAAAAGAATAATACACCCTTATATTTTGCTATAGTTTTAACCGAATCCATTAAGGCTGGTATTAACTTTGTTTTCCATTTTAAAAACAAAATAAAAATTTCCAAAACGCATACATTTTACAATATTTAAAAGCAATGTTAATTTAAAAATTTTACCTTTTCTCTATATTAGATTTTCTGTTGCGTAATTCACAAATGCAGAAACATAGATGTAATTTCTAGCCACAATGAAGTTTTTGTTTTAGTTACAGATATTCGGTAAAAGCATTTTTAAATTATATTCGACAATCTGTGTCAAATATTCTATTAGATTATTAGAATATATATTATTATTAGAACAACTATTAATTTAATTTGCATTTAGAAAAAATGAAACTAACACGGTTCTATTGAATATGAAATTTATCATTGTATATAATCATTGAATATGAAAATGTTTACTTTAAAATTGATAGCATCAGAAAAATCTATATTCTGAGTTTTTTTTTTAAACTCATCCAGTATAAAATCTATTTCGAAACATTTTCAAATTTCAGTAGCGCAGAAAATAAAATTTGTTTTTAAAAATGCTTTTTTAAATTGCAAAAATATATTGATTTCTTAGGTTTCTAAAGATAAATCACTTTTTTCAAAATTCATGATAACACGGAAGTGTTTATTAACACTTTAATTGTGATTATATTATAGTTTTCCAGATTAAAAACATTTGTCTTTTTATTTTTATTCAAAGGATTTATTTGACGATTTTCGATTAAATTAAATTTTTGCTTATGTAATACACATGTTTTTGCATTTATTTGGACTAGAAACCAAATTTTGCCTACTGGGACATAAGCGATAAAATGTTGTTGTAACAATTTTATCTTCAAATAACTATATCAGAAGACTATGTATTTTGAAAAAGATTTGCGCTTGAACGAAAAAATAAAAAATACCCAAACGCACAAAAGTCAAGTTAAAAGTCAATTATCATCCGACGTATATTTTATAAAAACGAAACTGTCTTAATTCAGTAGATTGCATTTTAGTTTAGAATGCAAAAGTATAGTTGAACGAGGAGATTTATTCAGTGCCTGGTAAAGAAAGACTAAGTTCTTTCTAAAGGCCTAGCGCAATGTTTTTTATGTTGATGTTTTTATGGTTTTTAAAAAAGATTTTTAGTTCTTACTGTTTCACACTAGTTTCACTTATATTGGACGGTGGACGTTTAAAAAATTTCTTATTATTTTCATAATAGAGACTTGAATTTTTGTGCAAATATACATTTCACTATAAGTATAAAGAACACCTTTAAATAAATTTCCAATCTTATTAAAAATTTAAAATGTTTTAATTCTTTTTAAATTTTAAAACTGAGCTTTAAAATGCTCCTTGCGGCTTAATTTGTTAGATATTTCTTCGATTTTGTATTTTACTCACGTAAAACTCTCTTACAAACAAATCTGTATATCGCTTTTTAAATCACTTATATATTTAATTTTTGAGAAATTTTTTTCTGAATTCCATATCAATTTTTATAGATTATTATAGTATTTTGCCTTATATTAAGTTAAAAATCAAATTTAACTGTCTTAATGAAGTCGAATTTTAAAATGCATACATAGTTTCTTTTTAAGCAATATCAGAATTCATCCTTATCAGTTTCATAAATTTTGATCGAAAATTAAGTAGCATGGAGCATTTCAAAAATTAAAAAAAAATCTGAAACATCAGTAATGAGAAAAACAGATTTAAAGTATATTAAAAGGTCAAAAGATTGTTTGTTAACAAAATTAAAACACTTGTAACTTTGCGTAAAACAATCGCATCTGCAGGCGGTTTTTCACCAATGACGTAGTACAAATTTGAGAATAAGGATACACACAAAAGGGAATGTCGCTTTGGGGTTCGAATTTTGCCCAAATAAATGTCCACGGCCCCCTTAATCAAGAGCAATTGTGGATTCAGCGTTTAAATGTACTTCCCATATCTTCGATTTGTCCTGTTGAGCACAGAACAGATAGTCTTATGAAAAATGGTGACTGAGTGAATCGTGCCTGCAATATTTGTACAGGACAGCACATGCTGGTGTAGCATTTGCATCTTAAGGCCTCTGGTTCAAGTCCTGGCATAGATTTCACTCAGCTGCAAAATTGCAACTCAATTTCACTCCAGCTTTCTTACTTTCGCGGTCAATAAAATGTGTACCAAGTGGTTTTTGTAACAAAACAGTGGGCGCCCTGCATGATGTTGACCACCTGTCCGGACAATATGCCGTACAAGACCTAACCTACACAATTGTATAGGTATTCTTACAGAAAAAGAAAGTAAAACATTTTCATCTTTTTTGTGCGATATAAAATCAACACCGCATCCACAAAATTGCGTGGATACTCACGTGGCATAACCTGACACCAAGTATTTTTTAAATATTTTTTTTCAATCGAATATCGTATTAATTAGGTTAAACCACCAAAACTTTTAATTTATACCAAAAATCTTCCGATCCTAAAGAGGTATAGCACTCCGAGGCCCATGATCAAGAAAACAGATTCAGGCACTACAGACCAAGATCAGTAAGGACCAATAGCACCACAAAGTTTGGTTTAATTATATAAACAAATGAATCACAATGTTTTAAAGCGTACTTGAGGTTACGAATTTATGTCATAAATGGAAAAAATATTAAAATACGTTAAATGTATTTTATTATATCCTAGCACCAGCAATATGTAACGAATTTTACATAATTGTTCAATGTTAAGACTCGTTTGCAATTAAAAGTAAAACTAACGCATTTTATTTTAAGACAGTCAAGTTAAGGGGTCTCAGGACTCTTAAAATTGGAAAAAAATTAAAAAAAGACAATTTTCACCATTTAATATCTGAAAATGTATTTGATTTTAAGACACAATTCGTAACCCTTCTCTGTCGGTGTTTTTTTTTTTTTTTTTTTTTTTCGAAATTCCAATCCCAAAAAAGCATTTTTTTATTGCTAAAAATTAATATATGCTCTATCCTGAATTGGAGAATGTAAAATATTTTCGTTTGTAACCAATTTTTGTTTGACCAGCAGTCAAAAATAAATAAATAAATAAATCAAAATGTCACTGAATCCTCTAGTTTTTCCTCCAATGAACTCAAGTTAAAAAAAAAAAAAAAAAATAGTCTGAAACTATATTTATCAAATTTATTTGAAGTATAAACACAAAGTTGGCAACATTTCGCCAAATTTGGCAAAATCTTGCCAACAATGATTTTCTGAACAGCTTTTTACAAAAAAATTATACACATAAAAGATTTTCTCGTATTATAATATTAGATAAATATATGCATAAAAAAGAATTATTAAAAATGATTATACAGGGTGATTCATAAAAGCTGGGCAGAACTTTAAGGGGTTATAGTACACTTAAAGACAAATAATATTAAATAGGAGACTAAGGGTCCCAGACGTATTCCCAAGGAGATAGGGGGCATTAAAGTTTAGGGTCCGAAATTTCAAATGATTATAAAACATGGAAAAATTGGTCGATTCGTTTGCGGTTTTTGCAAAAAATTTTCTTTATGCCAGTATTTTCTTGAAATAAAATTTTAAAGTTCAATTTCAAAAAATGCCGATAGGGGGCGCTTTAGACTTTGGAGTAACAAACAACTATTTTTTAACGTTATTTTTTGTATTTCTTTAAATGATTTTGAAAGCTTAGACTTAAACTTAAATTTTGATCTAAAAATCTGAGTCCTAACGAGTAGTTAAGTAGCGTAAACTGAAATTTGAAATTTGAAACCCTTCTCCCCCCAGAACAAAAATCAGTTATTCCCGATCTTTGTGTCGTAGATTAGGCTCTAACTACTGCCGCGTTTTGCTAAAATTATTCTTTATGTCAGTATTTTCTTGAAAATAAATTTTAAAGAAAATTTTCAAAAAATTCCGATAGAGGGCGCTTTAGACTTTGGAGTAACGAACAACTATTTTATACCGTTATTTTTTGTGTCTCATTAAATACTTTCTAAAGCTTAGACTTAAATTTTCAGCCCAAAATCTGAATCGTTAGACGTGGTTAAGTTTCTGGGGAGAGGGGTTTGAAATTTCTACTCCTGAGCACAGTTCAGTTTACCATGTCCACACATTGTGTGCTGTGATACGAGGTAAAAAGACACAAATTAGGATTATGTTACCAAAGCATATTTATTAACATGTAATTACAATAAATGTTCAAAATTGTGACCACCAGAGGTTATGCACGCAGAACAACGTCGAAGAATGGAACGGCGAACACTCGCGAAAACATCAGGCTTTTCGAGCACTTCCCCTACAGCGGCGGAAAGTCCGGCGACCAGTTCCTCGGGGGATTCAATGGGTGTCTCATACATAAGAGCCTTCAATCGTCCCCAAAAAAAGAAATCGAGGGGTGAAAGATCTGGCGAGCGAGCAGGCCAAGCAACAGGACCACCTCGACCAATCCATCTGTTCGGAAATGTGATGTCCAGATAGTTGCGGACGTCTCGTACGTAATGGGCTGGCGCTCCATCGTGCTGGAACCACATGACCCGCCGGATGCGTGGAGGAACAACGTTTAACAGGTCTGGCAGCACATGTTGCAGAAATGTGAGGTATGTTTTACCGTTGAGGCGTTCAGGAAGAAGGTACGGTCCGATTAGGTGGTCTCCGAGGATTCCTGCCCAAACATTGATGGAAAAGCGTCTCTGATGAGCATGTGGATACGTAGCATGTGGATTGACACCCGCCCATACATGTGCATTGTGTGTGTTAAATGTACCTTCACGTGTGAAGGTACATTCATCGGTGAAAAGCACAGTTCGTCCAAAATGTGGATTTAGCGCGTTCTGCTGCAGAAACCAGCGGGCGAATTCAATACGATTTGGATAATCCCCTGGAGAAAGTTTCTGGACTCGTTGCACATGAAACGGGAGCAAATGTTCATCCTTCAGTACCCTCCAAGTCATGGACTGTGAGGTATCCACCTGCCTAGCCACTGTTCGTGTACTTGTACTTGGCTGCGCCGCTACTACATCCAGAATGACTTCTGCAACAACTACTGATTCGTCCTTTTTTGCACGACCTGCATTCGACCGGGAAGCGAGAAATGATCCCGTCTCACACAACTGTCTGCGCAAGCGCTCGAAAGTTTTGCGGTTAGGCAACCGCCTGTTGGGAAATCGCTCTCCGTACATTCGTTGTGCCTCTGCACCGTTTCCATCTGCCACTCCGTAAATTAAATGGATCTCAGCCTTTTCCTTATTCGTGAAGGGCACCATCTTCCGATTCATTACTACAGCGACTTACACTTGACTCACCGTTCAGTGGTTTTTATGCCTGAATCGTGTCGAAATTTTGCATACGTGTTCTTCTTCTTCCCCATTTGACATTTGCATACTTTCTGTTTCCTTCTTCACCCGGTGACTAGCGTCAGGAATGGAGCTTTAACGTTTGCATGAGCGACGTTTCCAACTTTGCCAGTGCCTTTATGAGTGAATTCCGACTATGCAGTCCTTGACGAAAGTTGTATTTTTGCCTCGTATCACAGCACAGAATCGTTGGGCATGGTTAAGTAGTGCAAACTGAACTATGTTCAGAAGTTGAAATTTGAACCCCCTCCCCTTGCTACTGAACCACGCTCAGCGATTCAGATTTTGAGCTGAAAATTTAAGTTTAAGTCTAAGCTTTAGAAAGCATTTAATGAGACACAAAAAATAACGTTATAAAATAGTTGTTCGTTACTCCAAAGTCTAAAGCGCCCTCTATCGGAATTTTTTGAAAATTTTCTTTAAAATTTATTTTCAAGAAAATACTGACATAAAGAATAATTTTAGCAAAACGCGGCAGTAGTTAGAGCCTAATCTACGACACAAAGATCGGGAATAACTGATTTTTGTTCTGGGGGGAGAAGGGTTTCAAATTTCAAATTTCAGTTTATGCTACTTAACTACTCGTTAGGACTCAGATTTTTAGATCAAAATTTAAGTTTAAGTCTAAGCTTTCGAAATCATTTAAAGAAATACAAAAAATAACGTTAAAAAATAGTTGTTTGTTACTCCAAAGTCTAAAGCGCCCCCTATCGGCATTTTTTGAAATTGAACTTTAAAATTTTATTTCAAGAAAATACTGGCATAAAGAAAATTTTTTGCAAAAACCGCAAACGAATCGACCAATTTTTCCATGTTTTATAATCATTTGAAATTTCGGACCCTAAACTTTAATGCCCCCTATCTCCTTGGGAATACGTCTGGGACCCTTAGTCTCCTATTTAATATTATTTGTCTTTAAGTGTACTATAACCCCTTAAAGTTCTGCCCATCTTTTATGAATCACCCTGTATATAGTTATTATATTAGTCATTAGTCAGAGCTCTCATCTTCTGATTGAGAGATATTACATTCACTTCCCTCGGAAGAATCACTCTCTGAATCCACCAATTAAGCCATTTGGACATGTAACAATAACTAACAAACGCCGATATTACAGCAAATTCGAAAATAATAGAACTAGTTATTAGCACTATGCAGAAATACCAAAAAAAAAAAAAAAAAAAAAAAAAAAAAACGATCATATACCGACGTACAAGTTGCGACAAATTTACTTTCAAGGATGAAAATTTTCTTTGCGTCGCATGACATGCGACGCCGACAGAGAAGGGGTTAAGAATGAAAGTATGTTCTTTCATTTCAAATATTAAAAAAATTGAAAAAATTAGCATTTACAAGGGGCTCCAAACTGTCAGACATCGGCATAAAAAAGCATGGGTAGAAAATGGGCATAACAAATTACGCGCAAGATTACAAAATAAATTTTGCAACCAGAATAAAAATTACAGTACCTACTTATACTCTAGATTATAATAATTACCCTGAACCTAAATAAATTTGTGTTTAAAGCATTTTTTTAAAAGTTGTATTTAGACAATTTCGTCAATATAATCACTTAAAAAATATTTTTTTCTAACAATAAAAAGAAAATTTTAAGTTCAGTTTATACAGACTAGCATGAAACATAAGGTTTGAAAATTTAATGGAAGATTTTGAGATATCCTGTGCGTTATGCTCAAAAATGTTATTTGGAGGAAAATGACTTGAAAGTTTCGTAAACGCCGCTTCAGCTAGTGAGTGAGTATAATTCCAAAAGCCATAACTTGTGTTCTAATCGGCATTTCAAAGAAAGAATTATATCAAAATATTGCAGATCACCGGCACATGTTGCCAAAAATGTTTTTTTATACGATGATGGACCAAGGACCAACAATATACAGCATAGTCAAGCACACCCCCATTATATATCACTAGCGCCCTCTATAGATAATTGAGAATTGAGAATAAACTGCTCCATGTATTCAAATGAATCAGAGTGGTGCTGCCATCTATTGATTTATTAGTAAAATAAAAAAATATTATTTAATAAAAACTATTAAACATATTAAACTATTAACATCTAAAAAAAATAAAATTTTGAAAATTCTGGAGATTTAAGAGTCCTGAGACCTCTTAAAGGGGTGTAGGACCCCAAGGCCCACAGTCAAAAAAACACAGCTGAGAACTGCAGACCAAGATCAGTAGGGATCATTAGCACAGCAGAGTTTAGTATAATTATATAAACAAATGAATCACGAAGTTGTAAAGCGCACTCGAGATTACAAATTTATGTCATACGTATAAAAATAAATTTATTAAAATCTTTTAAATTTATTTTATTATATCCTAACACTGGTATAAATGCGTAACAAATTTTACATAATTGTTCAATGTTAAGACTCGTTCACAATTAAAAATAAAACTAACGCATTTAAGCAAGGTGCGGATTTTATTTTTAATTAAAGACAATCAAGTTAACTCAGTGTCCATTATACAGCAACTCATTACGAATTTCTATATGTTCTCATAGTGGACGCAATGGGCAAACTTAATAATTAGCTCAACTGAGCATATTCAAAGTTATTTTTTTGTTGTTAAAATAAACAGTTAATTGAACTCTAACATGCTGTAATAAACTTAACTTACTTTCCCGTTCTATCTGGAATGAAGAAATTATGAATTATTTAAGAACGTCATGTATTGTTTATTTCTAACTACTCAATTATTTACAGCTATAATAATAAATAAATAAATAAGAAAATCAAAGATGTCAAATTATAACAAGTATAATTATCAAATTCGAAAAATGTATAATGAGACAATAATAGATTAAAATTTTATACGAAATGACGTTGATAATTTGCATTAGTGGTTCTACGATTACCGCGATTGCATTTCAATTTGAATTATTTCACGAATTTTTTATTTAATAATGTGAAATATTCAAATTATTTGACCCATCTTGCTTTTTAAAATTACAATCAAAAGTTATTTCAACTAAAAATATAAATAATATTTTTCAATTAATATTTTTTTAATATAAAGAAATATAAATATTTTTTTAAATAATATTTATGAAATTCCATGCAAATATTCTTGACACATATTTATTATTACATACATTAAAATCGTGTAAATTCTTCAAACAGCGCCATCTGTTGGGTGATTTACACTAAAACTTAATCAGCAAAAACTTATGCCAATGTTTAAGTTAATCTAAATTTGATGGAAATCCCTATATTAGTTTTTGAATAGTGAAAATGCAACATAGCAGCGTCACTTGTTAGGCGATTTACACCAAAACATAATCAGCCGCAATATTTCTCAAGGTATACCGTAATCTGAATTTGGATGAAAATTCCTGAATCAGTTCTTGAGATAGAGCTATTTCGGGAATCATGAAAACCGCAGTATAGCCACGGCACCTGTTGGACGATTTATAACAAAACATAAACAACACCAATTCATATCAGGGACTAACCGAATCTGAAGTTTGATGAAAATCCGTGCATTAGTTATTGAGGTATTTCGGTAATCGAGAAAAATGGACGATGGCGGCGCCATCTGTTGGGCGATTTACACAAAAAACTATTCAGTACCAATTTACATCAAAAGCTGAATGAATGTATTTTTTTATCCCGTGCATTATTTCTTGAGATAGAGTACCCACAAAGTTTGTGTCACGTAGAGACAGACAGAGTCGTAGACTCACAGACAGATATTTTGTAAAAGCATATTTTTCAGCATCTTCGACCCCTAAAACGTGTAAATCCGTCGAAAAATTTCAGTAATCCAATACTTTCTTCTTGCAAATTAAAAATACAGTATATGCTCATTCGCGCAAAAATGTTAGAATCCATTCAACAGGATCAGATACAAACATAAGCAATCCTTTTAATTCTGGAATACCTTCGTAAAGAGCGTAACTAGCTTGTGCTACAGTGCTATGATTGATAACATTATATTCGGATGGCACACTATTGCCTAATCATGAAAAAGGAAACTTTTGTATTATTTTAAAAATTTACCGTCTAGAAGAATACTTGTACCCCAGATAAAACGCCGAAAAACATCAATTCCTGTTACTTACTAAAACGCATAAACATAAATGCAATCTAAACAACAAATCATTAGTCAAATTATATATAACACATTTTATGTACTAATTGAGATTTTTAAACTGGAATAATGTATATCAAAATCGAAATCAAAAAATGTCAAAAGCTAAGTTATTTTCTATAAAAATTGCTTTTATCACTATAAACATATACGGTATTATGCGTTAAATAATTCTTAATCCCGTCACAATGTAGAGCATAAAAATTATTAACTTTTCCAAGAATAAGTAATTATCTGCTTTCAGGCGGTATTTAATTAAGTTAGAAAAGTGCGGATAAACTTTATGAAGCTAGAAAGATTAAATTAGCGAAACATTATTAACTTTCTCTGCTTTTATTTTTACAAATACTGATGGAATAAGAAGGTGGAAGTCATTACGAATATTAATGTGAGAGAAAAATGAAATTGACGTGATTGATAATTAGTTATAGTGTTATTTCTGTCATTCGTAAAAGATGCACTGCTAGTAAATTAGCGATATTTTCGATGTAACGAAATAAACATTTTTATTAATTTCCCGTCATCAGTAAGTAGGCGAAAAGAGAGATATTACAGTTTGTCTTCATTTTTAGGATTCCGTGCTTAAAAAGTAAAAGAGGAACCATTATACGACCACTCGTGTGCCCGTGTGTCATGGCCGATTTTCTCGAAAACTATGGAACATGGAACGTTCAAATTGCAAAACTTATAAAGGCTATTTACCCGCTTATTTATAGATTATTTTCCATTCACGGAATTTTAAGAAGGATTTAGGGGCTAATTAATTTACATGATTGCTTTTTTTATATATGGGACATTCTCACAATCTTTTGACTTTTGAGGAAAAAAATCTGACAAAATTAAACTTGCTAAAATAACATTTTAATCTGATAGACAAATCTGCCTTCACAATAAGGAAAAAATGGTGAACAGCGAATTTTTTTTTATTTAACTGAGGTTTAAGTTAAACTTGCGAGTTTAATTTTCCTTACCATTTTACACCTATGACTTTTTATTTTCTTCTAAATTTTTACTTAAAATGAATTTGCATCGTACCCACAGGATATTCAAATAAGAAATAATAACAATGCAGTACTTTTAATACATAATTTTTGTATAACATTGTTTTAAAGGGGTATTAAAGAAGGGATTTTAAGGTAAAAAAGGGGGATGGTATTGGAAAAAAGGGACGAAATGGTAAAAAAAGCTACGGTAAGGAAATTTACCATCTATTTTTAGGAAAATCATCTTAAGACTAAGTGATAGCGACAATGTTAATTAATTTTTAGAAACAGTTGTTAAAATTGGATTAAAATATTATTATTTTTTTAATTTACCTCAAAAGGTGCAGGAATAAGCCTTGGGGGCGGTGAGACTACAAATAAAGCCACGATGCTTGATATTGATATTTAAATGCTGATTTAAATTCTACAGTAAATTTCCTGCCAAAGAATTTTAGACATTATTTCACTAGCATACTTCTGCAAGAGAAAAAACTTGAAAAAAATTATGTGGCTGCATCTGAAATTATTTTCTGTATAATTTTAGAAGAGGGATGGTAAGGAATCTAAAACACAGGGACATAGTTTAAAAAATAATACTAACCCTAAAAATGTGTGCAGGTTAACTTTTAGCTACATATTTATATAAAACAACAGTTACAGTTTCAGAAAAAAATTACATCGAATTATTTTTATTAAAACAATTTTATCCAGACAGCTCCAAACTTAAAAAACAGCATCATGGACACGGGACGGTATAGGAGTTTTCCAGGTGTTTGGAATCCCAACATCGTCCAAAACTTATTTTTCTCGTTAATATTGTTGTGCAATCATGCAATGGGATGTTCCTCGGTGTATGAAATAGAAAAAACACAAAAAAGTGCATTAAAATAAAAATTATTATTCAGGGACATTAAAGTCCAAAGATTGTGGGAATGCCCCATATATCGTTGTAAAGATCTCGTAATACCAAACTCAAATGTTTTAATTCTAGGTATTTTATTTTCAGAGATTTTGTCAAAAATATAGTGCAAAAATATATACCCACTTTTCAGAATGCTCTGTAGCTAAAATTACGAAAAAAGTAGTGGTAAAAGAAGTTTATTAGTACCTTACAGGAAAACTATAGCGAATATAGGTCACATAGTTTATGAGAAAAGCGTAATTTCCCGTTACACACAAACTTTGCGGTCACGTCCCAACTATTTATAACTTTACAACCACCTATCGAAGCACGCTTGACGCAATGCCAAGTTTAAACTTTGTACAAGGTCTTTGTTGTAAGAAGCCCCTTGTGCTTGAATAAAACTTGCCCTTGACCGACTAACCCAACATCGTTTATTTGTGTCTCATTTTCGCCGCAGGATTTTGTGCTTATCAAAATTATTCCATTTTGTGCTGCAGTTGCAGCCTTACCAATATATGTGAGTGAGAGATGCTAAATGCTGGGTATAGTCCTCGAAGGTTATTGGCAGTGCGCTTGAAGCGCAATTCCAGGCGTTCCTGGTTCGATTCCCGACTTGGATACTTTTCACTCTGTTGGTTCTACGCTTAGTTAGCAATGTATTACTATCACATATTAAATATTATATAATTTCGACCGTAATTTCACTACTGAAAAATAATTGAAAAATTAATTATAATTGCAATTTCCTAAATTATTTTCGTTTTTGAAATTTGACACTGCTTTAAAAGCACTTAATTTCAAAAACAGTTTAGAGTCGAAATTTTTTCTGTAGACATCAGTTTTGAGACTCAACTTTAACCCAAGATTATAAATACCTTCATTCCGAAGTTAGTTAAATTAAGGATTAAGTTTTGTTAAAAAAATTTAAAATTATTTTGTTTTCATTCTTTGCATCTTGTTATTATTATAAAAATATTATTAGAATCATAGATGACTGAAACTCGTATTAAAACAAATGCACTGTATCACACTTTAATTAAACACTGGTTTATAAATTTTGGAAATGAATTATACACGTCAACAACATGCCATTTCAAAAAAAAAAAAAAAAAAAAAAAAAAATTGCTTTTCACAAAAAATTACAGAAACTCTGACTTGCCACAAACGATTGCATCTCAGACATTAAATTCATTTCTAGCAACTTTATTCATATGAATCAATTAATAATACTTATTCTGTACATTTCAATGAAGTGAATCAGGCCTTTAATATATCACAAGTTTCCGTAAAATTGTAATAAGTATTTAAAAATTAGTGGTTCGTTGAAGCAAATACGATTTTTTCATGATTTGTGAATTTTTGCAACGTATGAGACACCTTAGTAGTTAGTAGCCATAAATACTCACAGTATCACTCGATATTATTCTCAACCATGTCTCTAATGGTGGTTCAGTTCCGGGTTCTTAGAATTGCACAAAAAACTCCAACTATAATTTTACTGGAAATATGAAGTTTTATTTAAAGACATTTAAGTTATGGCGATTCATCCAATCTTATTCCCAGCCATGTCTGTAATGGTGGTTCAGTCCCGGGTTCTTAGAATTGCACAAAAAACTCCAAATAACAATTTTACTGGAAACATGAAATCTTATTTAAACACATTTAAGTTATGGTGATTCATCCGATCTTATTCCCAGCCATGTCTGTAATGGTGGTTCAGTTTCGGGTTCTTAGAATTGCACAAAAAACTCCAACTAATAATTTTACTGGAAACATGAAATTTTATTTAAAGACATTTAAGTTATGGTGATTCATACAATAAATTGGAAACACGGTAAAATGGAAAAGAGAGTCCGTAACACAAAATGCGCCTGAGGAGCAATTCTTAATTACATCCTTTAGAGATGGTGGTCAGCATAGAAGTGACAGATTCGCTAGAAGCGAGATATATTGGCAGTACACACTATCACCAATTTACAAACTTACTGACGCCAGAATAAAAGAGACAAAGCATTGGCGAGAGATTTAGCAGAAAATAATGAGGCAGCCCCCCACAGCACAACTTACCGGGATGTAAGGCAACTTTACTGTATTTCATGAAAGAGCGCCATTAGGTCTGGATTTGTTTACTTTAACACCAACGAAATGAGAATAAATGGGATTGTGAAATCTTAATGAATGTATTGAAATGCAGAGAAAAAAGCATGTTCTAAGATAAATAAAATATATTTGAAACCGCAATTCCCATAAAATACTTTTATTATTGTTTATTTTTTTTAACGGTCAAATTCTAACCGCAAATAAGAGTTACTTATTTACGACGCATATAAAAAATACGATAAAAGAAAATGTAATGTTAAAAAGACAGCTGCAGTTAGGTTTTTGTGTATTTGATTACCTTTAAATAAAGACCGCTAAGAAATAAAAATTAATAATTATACGAGAATGGAATTTTGAATAACTAGAAAATAAAATCATAATCTTTGTATTTGATCGTGTTAAGTTCGTTAAGAAAGAAGAGAGAAAAGAAAAAATATAAACATGTAGATAGAACTACGTATTGTTTTAAGAAAAAGAATTAATTTAATGATTTCACATGTTCAGAGTAGACTTTGATTAACGGGGGGCTGGAAATTTATATGTTTCAGAGAAAGCTACCACAATGTCTTCATCTCCTAAATTATTCGTCATCCCTTCACAATGTAAAGATTAACCCATTTTTTGCCTGAATTTTTATTTTCTCAAATTTGTTGGTGAAATCACTTTAAAATGTTACAAAGTGAACTGGAAAATTACAAAAATTGTTTTGTATGTATTTGACAACATGTAAATGCACTAAATATGGGAATATGCATAATATTTGTAATAGTGTCATATGAATAATTATGCTTTGTCTAAATTGATATAAAATAAGATTTTTAATTGTAGTATATTATATACTATAATTAGCATTTTTATGAACTACTAAAAATATATTTATTTTCTTTTTTACAGAGACTAATAAAATTACAAATATGTGTAATAGCATAAGAATAATCAAATAAATTAACCAAATAATTTGTTTCTTAATCATCTTGAAACTGAACTTTGCATAAATAACTGTCCGCTAAATAGCTAAGAAAAATATGTACGCATTCGTTCCTAGCGCTCTATATTTTGTACGTTACAAAAATGCATAAAATATAGGCTTGAACATATAATTTCACTATTGAAAAAATATGTATTTCAAAGAAGACTACAACCTAAGATTAGAACTTATTTATTTCGATCCTTGATAGAAACAATACAAATAAACTTACTTTTTACATTTCGCCATTTTGAAAAATGAAAAATCTATAAAGTACGACAAAAGCCTCCATTTAAGCAAATATATATCTATCTTATGTTGTCATCTTTTGGTAACAGATAAAAATATTTATAGATAATTATTTCATACAATTTTCATGTTATAAAGGAGAAGTAAATTATACAAATTTATTAAAAATTCAAAGCGTTCCAAAATTAGGATTCTAGGCATTACTGGGTTAAAAGATATTTTTTCAAAAGCTATTATTTTCTTTAAGTTGTTATTTAATTAAGATAAACTCAATGGAGTTTGAGATATTAAATTAGCGGAACATTATTTACTTTACAAAAATTGATGAAACATGAAGGAAAGCATTAAGGAGATTTATGCAATAGAAAAATGAAATATTTGCTATTGGTAATTAGTTAAAGCTTAACAAAGCTTCAAAGAATAGAAATAATAGTAAATTAAGGCTATTTTGAGATTAACGTAAGAAATATTTTTAATTTTCATTCATGAAACCAAAAATGAAATTCACTGTAATACAGCTTTTACGTTTATTCCCTAATTTTAATTATTATAAACTGTAAAATAAACTTGATATTTTTGGTAGTTAATTTTTTTTTTTATTATTACGCACCTTTGGTTTTAAAAATTATATAAATCTCAGATTAAAAAATTAACAACTAGCATTTACTATGAAAGTATTTTTTTATAAAAATAAAAAATAAAAAAAATAAAAATAAAATACAATGTAGCGTTTTCTGAGTATTAAAGATACTGAAAAAGTCCCGTTATTTGCATGAAGCTCAGAAACAAAGAAATTCCAAAGATTTAAATTATATTTTTGAAACAAAAGTTTATTGTGATGTCCTTAATTTTCGGAAACTTTCCGTAGTAGTTTTTACAGCATATTAATCTTTTTTTCTAATTCCATATATTGGTTTTACGGATGTTATCCATTCTCGGGTAAACTTTTTCATGTTAAACAAAGAAGATAAATAAACAATTAAATTCAAAAAATCGAAAAACCCGACTGCGTAAAAAGCGAACTAATTAATTATTTCTCATCAATGTGTGAAACTATTTTTTTTTCAATTCCTACTATTACCTCGCTATATATATCTTGTTCAAATTTTCAGTCGTTAATAAAATACTTATTATTCATCCAATCAAGCTCAAATAAATTTTTTAAAACTTGTAGTGGATCTTGTAGTACACTTGATGTTAATCCTCTTCTTTCAAATATTAATTCATTAATTAAATTAAATTAATTAATTTTCAATAATCGAGAGAGCCCTCTTCTTGATCAAGGTATTTTAAGACCGAGAGAGCTTTCTCATTGATCAAGGCATTTTAAGTGCCACTCAAGAGGAAAGAAGAATGGTAGAAAAAAAAATTCTCTTATTGACCTAAGTAAGAATTGACTTAAAAAATATGTATTTTTTTTTATTACTTACCTATTTTTTCTTATTTACTTGTATTGATGACTTTTAAGTTGTGTTTAATTGTTAGTTCATATCTATAAACACTGTTTTGATGGGGTCTATAGATGTCTATGATGGTTAGAGTGGCAGTAAAGCTAGAGATCCTACATACACAACTTCCAGGTTGTATAATATTTTAACGGAGCTTCTCACTGTAAAATAGTCAATGAAACATCTTCATTCTGAATGACCTATCCAATGATATGCCACTCAATAGGGTGCGTATTTTTTTCCCTCTCTAGCGCCATTTTGAATTTATAATAACAAAACCTAGCCTATAACCATCAGGCCTTTAGAATGAATTGATAGAGACCTCAATCATGAAAATCCATCAAGCCGCTGGATGTTTCGAGGGTATAAGGAAATCCACTTACACAGATACGCGTGAAAAACATAACCCTTCTTTTCAGTTGGGTAAAAACAGCATTAACATTAATTTTAAAATTAATAAATGTAACATTAGAATTAAAATTAGTATTAATTTGTTATCCTCGTATGCATAAATTTCGCCACGCAGCTGAAAAATTCTTAGATAAAGAAAACTGATGAATATATCATAAAAAATTATTTGAAAACGTTTAAAAAAATTACAGGAACAAGTTTTTTTCAGAATTGCTTCTTTAAATCTCTTTAAAACATTAGATTCAAGGGATTCCAAAGATAAATGAACGTTTCTCGAAATCGAGGGTAACTCGGAATTGAGTTTTCTTTAATCCTAAAGTTAAGTTATACATTAAGAAATCGTTTTTCGTTTTTACGAGTAGTATTGTAATGAATGTCCTAATTAACAAGCATATCAAAATATGAGTAACATACAATTGCAGCATAATCAAAACTCTATGCACACTTTATTATGTGGTTACATGACGTAGAAGGTGAACTGTATTGTCACGTTGTTTTCGTGTTGTGATCTTTTTTGTTTTTATTTCTTTTATTTATTTATTTTTTTTATTTATTTATTTATTTTTTTTTTACATATAAACTCTTACAATAACACAATTTCTTAAACTAATCAAACTAATCGTTAGATTTAAACACTGTGTTATGGTCAAGGTATTTCTCAAAACGTTCTCTACAAAACTACCAATTTGCATGTTTTTAAATGCATTAATTATTGCAATACAAAAGAAAGAGTGTGCTAATGTACCAACAAATTTAATTATGGCAGCAGCACCTTTAAATTATATTTTTATAACATAGAGAAAATATTAGCAAACGTTAATAATGACTGTTTTGGAAAGAAAATACTTCAAATGTAACATTTTCTCCCATTACTGAGATGTAAAATTGTCAGATTGTGTTAATTTAGTTTGCTTTCTTTAAATAAAAGGACAGTTTACCTCAAACTTGATCAGAAAATTGATTTTTATTTTTAACAATGAAATCAAAGCCATTTTATTGGTGGTTTTTATTGGCTTTGATGCTTTTTTTTTTTTTACCCATACGGTAGTTATATCAAGAGCGCAATTATCCACACAACTTGAAACATTAACCCTTAAGTGCCTGGTGTTGCTTTTCGGCAACATATCCAATTTAGGCTCTAAAATACTATTAGAATAATATTGAATCTATAATGCCTAATGTTGCCAATAAAATACATTCTGAAAATATTATTAAATCGATTTTCAAAATGTAGATGGCAACACTTGTGTTGTTTAAGAATAAAGATAGATTTATTTGTTCAATTGTTGCTATTTGTTCTTTTTGTTTTGTTTGGAAGCCTGCAGTGAGCAAGTAAAATTTATTTCTTATTATAGTTCTAAAATTGTTGTGTGTTTAATATTATAGAATTTTATCAAGATAAATTATTTTTTCAATTAAACACCAGTATTGCCGATTAGTAACGAACTGTGTTTTAGCCGTAAACTATACTCAAAACAAAATATGATTTTTTTAAGTATTTTCACATGATTTAATTAAAAAATGAAAACCGAAAAACATTATTAATATAATTTTGGAAAAATCAGTAATTTAAGGGTTAAATTACTTTTCCTCCATGTTCATATTTTCTTCACTTTCTCGTTTTAAAAATGCTAAGGCTTCTTTTGTACTTGAGATACATATTTAAAGATTTTTACACATGTTGTTTATTATATATGTGATCAACCTGCGCATAGAATTAGCATTTTTAAAAATAAAAGTATATGAAGATGTGTTAGATTTAATCGTTTTGCACTATATATAGCAGTAAAAATTTATATTAAATGGAACATTACATGCATCGAACAATTCTTGCGCAGTCTTGTGTAATACACATTTGGAAATCTAAAAAACAAAATTGCGAAAAAATGTTAATATTTAAATAAACAATTAAATTTAAAAAATCAAAAACTTCGACTGCGTAAAAAGCGAACTAATTAATTATTTCTCATCAATGTGAAACTTTTTTTTTCAATTCCTACTATTAGCTCACACTCTCGCTATATATATCTTGTTCAAATTTTCAATCGTTAATAAAATGCTTATTATTCATCCAATCAAGCTCAAATATTTTTTTAACTTGTAGTGGATGACACTTGATGTTAATCTAGTTTTTTTTTAAATATTAATGCATTAATTATATTAAATTAATTAATTTTCAATAATCGAGAGAGCCATCTTCTTGATATAGGCGTTTTAAGCGCCACTCAAGAGGAAAGAAGAATGGGAGAAAAAAAATTCTCTTATTGACCTAAGTAGGAATTGACTTAAAATATTTTTTTTTATATTACTTGTTTATATTACTTACCTATTTTTTTTATTTCCTTGTGTTGATGACATTTAAGTTGTATTTAATTGTTAGTTCCTATCTATAAACACTGTTTTGATGAGGTCTATAGATGTCTAGGATGGTTAGAGTTTCAGTAAATCTAGAGATCCTACGTACACAACTTCCAGGCTGTATAATATTTTAACGGAGATTCTGACTGTAAAATAGTCAATGAAACATCGTCTTCATTTTGAAAGACCTATCCAATGCTATGCCACTCAGTAGGGTGCGTAAATTGTTTTCTTCTCAACCCTCCCCTTTTGCATTTTACGGCCGCCATTTTGAATTTATAAAAACAAAACCTAGCCTATAACCATCGGGCCGTTAAGACGAATTGATAGAGATCTCATTCATTAAAATCCATCCAGCCGTTGGGATGTTTCGAGGGTATAAAGAAATCCACATACCCAGATACGCATGAAACACATAACCCTTCTTTTCAGTCGGGTAAAAAGTAGTATGGATTTTTAAAATTCAATTTTTTTTAACCTTTTAAAATTTTAATTAAATATGCAGTTAATTTTTTTTTCAAAATTTACTTTTAGTTGAGCATTGAAAGGCTGTGAGTTCACTATTTGAACCATATATTTTAAAATTATAAAAATTTTTGAAAAAGTAAACTGTCTTCTTGAATCACATTTTAGTAGACCTAACAATAATCCCCATAAATTAATCTAGAAAAATTGATCCAATTACTGATGTATAATAACATTCTTTAAAATCGAAACTATGCCAAATTTATTTAGTAACAATTTCCAACATTTCTATAACCGTAAAATATTTATCTGATCTATAAAACGCATTCAATTAATTGCATTTATAGTTCTTTTGAAATCTTAAATTTAAAATTACATCTATTGAAAAGTTTGAAGCGTATTTCCAAACTCTTTACGAAACATTTCAACTATTTAGATTTGGTGATAGTACGTAATCTGAATAAATGAATAAATTAAGTAAATACATTTGCATAAAGTTCCTTCTGGTGATTGAATCCTTTCAGTTTAGAAAATAATGAAAATAATTTGCCGTGCGTATATCTATTCGTCGAGCTAATATAATAAAATATCAGATTGCTGCAAAGTTTGCTTCATGTCAGTTTAGAATTTAAAAGAGTATAAGCGATGAATTTTAATAGGTAATATAATTTCTTTCTAGAATTAAGAGAGAAATGAAAAATGTTTGAAATTGCTCAATGTATTTTTATAAAACTTATTTTTAAGTCAGATTTCACTATAATGCATGTAAACAAATGTATATTGAGAATTAATACGAAGTTTTAATGAAAAACTGCTATAAAAATTTCTAAAAGATGCTGTAGTAAAACCTTTTAGGAGTTATCTTCATTCGTACAGTATACTGCATTGTTCATTGATAATGTCTTGCTTAAAAGCAAGTGTTTCAGTATTTCGTGAATTCTGTCATTCCGTCAATCCTTTGTAATTGACATACCGTCAGCATCTGTATCAAGACTTTCTCTATGAATTTTGTTATTCATCATGGATTCTTTAAATCGCTGTAGCATAAGATAACTCCCCAAAACGTTTACATTTGTAAGTGTATTTCAAAAATTCATATAATCTCCAATTTTTATGCTAACATAAGAAAAGAGAATGGAGATGCACTGATCAAAAAGCATTCACTGAAAATCCTTCAATTTGCGCAGATATTGGGATATATTACTTTAAAAAATGTAGAGATCTTTTAAACTATCACAGTTTATAGAATGCATTGGATTTGGAAACAAGTAACATAATTGGAAATTCCAGTTCAGAAATTCTCCTCAATACGTGGAAATGCAAACGGCTATTTTTGTGGAAACGTGTTTAGGGTCTATAAATACTATACACGGTAAGCAATATGCAAAATATTAGTTAAATTTTAAAACGCATACCACAATTTAAAACTCAATTCCAGAAATAATTGTGCGTAGACAGTAATGTAACTGAATTATTTTTTATGCCGCTATTAATGAACGATAAATATTGTGCATACACTATTCTACAATAAGCATCTAGTATTGCAACCTAGTGATGTCTGCTGATTTTAAAACATTTGAAAATATGTAAGATTACCCAAGCCTGAGATGGTAGTGTTGTTTAACAATGAAATCGATATTTATGTATTTTTTAACTCTGAATTAGAATATGACTTTCACTTTTAACCATCATGTCATGATTTTTTGCAAATCGTAAATTTCAATGGTTAAAAAAAAAAAAAAAAAAAAAAAAAAAAAAAAAAAAAAAAAGAGAAAATATGATACTGAAAGATACAGGAAACGGTTGTGTTTCGCAACTTTTGATAACTGATTTTTATATATTTTTTAGCGCTGAATTCGAAAATGACTTTCATTTTTCAATTCCAACTATTAGTTCACACTCTCCCTATATTTATTTATTTATTTATTTATTTATTTATATATCTTGTTCAAATTCTCAATCGTTAATAAAATACTTATTATTCATCCTAAGAAGTTGAAATGATTTTTTAAAACTTGTACTGGATGATAATTGCTGTTAATACAGCTTTTTCAAATATTAATTCATTAATTAAATTTTAATTAATTAATTTTAGTTTTATATGGGAGACAAAATGGCGGCCATTGGTTATTGAACAGCAATTAATGCATCACATCTTCATATCTATAAGGGGGGTTACCATAGGGGGACCCTCTTCTGTCGCCAAATACCACTAACTTTGTCTCCAACTTGGCGGTAAATCACCAAATTTGACGACTAAAATGAGTCGCCAAAAGTGACGCCAACTTGACGATATCTCTAATATTTCGCCAAATTCCCATAGACTTCCATTGTAAACCTACTTGCGTATAGAAAATCAAAAAATTGAGATATTTTAATGCAACAAAAACTAGTATTAACTTAAGGGATAATATTAAATTTTTATTTGACGCCCTAAGTTGGAACTGACTTTAAAAACAAGATTTTTATATTACTTGTTAAACATCATAGCAGGATTTTTTGCAAATGGTAAATTTCTAAGTCAAAAAATAGCGAACTTCTGATACTAAAAAATAGATGTGATTGTTGTGTTTTTTGTAATTTTCATAATTGTATTTTATGAAATTTTTAGCACTAAATCTGAAAATAACCTTCATTTTTAACCATCATGTCAGAAATTTTCGCAAACCGTAAGTTTCAAAGTAAAAAAGAAACAAAAATGCAAAAAATCCATACTTGATGGTAAAAAATGAAGTCAATTTTTGGATTTAGCGCTACAAAATACGAAGGAATCAATTATCGAAATGTAAGCAGCCCAAATTTTGCAGGCTTGTGTTATTGAAATAAGTTGGAAAGGATTTTTTTTTCAAAGACTTAATGTAACAAGAATTTTTTAGTACCGATGTAAAAGAAATAGGAAAGCAACACGCTTTATTTTAAATACCGCACATGCTATGGTAATCCTCAATAATATATTCAATTACAAATGAATCAGCTGAACAATTGCACCATGAAAAGGTTACTGCAAAATATTATTGTGAAAACAATACAAAGCACGATATTACCAAATGGTGTAGACACAATTATATATATATAATGACGCTTTGTGTATAACAGTTCCGGAGTGAACTCATCCAGACCCCGATAATCGCGCTCATCCTAATATATATATATATATATATATATATATATATATATATATATATATATATCAGCCATGTTAGGCTTAAGCATTCAGATTCCGTGAATAACGCATTTGTTCGACTTATAGTAATCTACGTTGTATAACATCTATTATTCTACCCTTTCTCTGAAAGCTTCAACAACTATATAGTTGTAAAGATTTAAGTTCTAATTTAAAAATACCCAGCTACCAACAACAGATTATCGATATAAGCAAACGGATTCCGTTGTCATTCATAAGCATAAATTCCAAATCTAGAAACAAATGAACGACTCTTTGATCGTTTTATTAAAAAAATACCGTTTAACATTCCAATTCTGCTCTTAAAATCATATATATTAAAACGTAAAGGCAATTCTCTAAGATCACGATCAGTAAGACCAATATTGACACATTTGTGCATGCGTCAACTCTTTTTCGAACCTCTTTAACTTAGAGGAACATTCAGCGAGTCTCTGCTAGCTCAGCGGTCAAAAGCAGCAGTTTAAAGCTCTGAATTTTTATAGAGGACATGGGTTCGAGCCCAACGCCCGGCAAAATGATTTTTGCAATATTTTTGGCGATGATTTTTTTCAATAATGACATGTTTTATTAGCAGGAGAAGTTGTATGATCTTTATTTTATTATTATTATTTGAATGCTTTATAATTAAATTAATTTAATACGCAACAGTATTTTTTTTAAATAATATTTTTTTATTTAAAAAAAATTGCATGTAATTATCAATTAAATAAATTGAGCTGATCTGCAATTTTTATAATATATATATATATATATATTTTTACCATTATCAAGAATATATATATATTTGTGGCAGAAAGAAAAGTTTGCCATTTTTTTCTGAAAAAAGAAAACTGAAAGAAAGAAAAATATATTCATATAAGAATTATAAAAGAAATTACCTTGATATCCATGGTTTAATATTTAAAAAAAATAATAAATAAAAATGTAAAATAACATTCAAGTAAAAAAATCATATTATAAATCGTTAGCTGCATAAAGTTTCAAATTAAGATTTTAGAGTATGAGACTGATAAAAATAAAATTCTTGGCAGCTTTTAATGGTTGTGCTGTTTAAAATAAAATAAAGAGGAAAGAAGAAAAAAAAATACCGTAGTAAGAAAAAATAAATGCTTTACCCAGTATTAGATAAAAGGAAAGCGTAACTGGTTGTAAAATATAAACTAAAAATTCTTTCACTTCATTGAATAGGCTACACTGACAACTCCCTATCTCCTTAAAGACATAGGAATCACTTATGCAACATAGAAATTTGATTATTATTCGTAGCCATACGGCTAATAATGAAATCGCTACCTTGCGGCTAATAAACGAAATCGCATTCTCCCTATTCGAGTTATTTTCATTTTCTTAATTTAAAATTCAAAATGAATTGCACCGATTTGGAAGGTTGCGGAGATTGTCCATGTGCGTTTCAGTTGCAGCACATTCACTTGAAGTGAATAAAAAAAAATGAGTAAGGTTCTGTAATTGGGACCGCCACCAAATGGTTAAATTTGCGCATCAAACAACGCTCGCTAAATTATGAAATTGTCTACAAACCCGATTGCGGAAATTTCCCAATACAAACATGCAGACGTCTGAATATAAACATACATACATAAGAATACATACATATAAGTAATACATACATGACATTATATCAGGGTTCGTACGACTCCTGGAATTTTGCGACCGGGAAATTCTTCCGCACCGCTATTTTCTTACAGAAAATCTCTCCTTAGAAGAATGCGAAATTTCACCAGTTTAGCCTAGATTTCTTTTTCTATAAAAAAATACTGGAAACTCTCCTGGAAAATACCCTAATCCGCACAAAACCCTTTTATATTTTTCTCGATTTCTTTGATTTATCACTCGTAGCCATGCGGCTAATACGAAATCCGTTACCATGCGGCTAAGACCCAAAATCGTATTCCCCGTATTCGATTTCTTTTCATTTCTCTTAATTTAAAATTCAAAATGAATTGCATCTATTTGGTAGGTTATGGAGAATAAAAGGTTCGCACTGAAAAAAAACAGAAAACGTTGTCGTTACGGACGTAGAAAGTAAAACTTCTGAAAGTCAATGTATATCTCAGGTCACAAATATTGACGACGCCATAACGATTCGGATGAGGTTAAAATGTATAATTTACAACAACAATGGAGCTAATGTTTTGTTTAATAACGAGATGAAACCCGTCGTATTTTGACGAAAGAAATTGTTTAATGGCTGAATAATACACTTTCTTCCCAGTTCCGTTCGGTACATGGGATTCCTAAATTCTGCCATTTTTCATCAGACCACGCATGTCGATTTTGCGTCGATTTTGCGAGTGTGACGTCATAACACTAAACGCAATATTGAAACTGAAAATACAGCTGTTCGTTTTCTGTGAAATTCGTAAAGTATGACGTCATAGCTTTAAACTAGAAAAAAGACACAATATTGAAAAAAAACTGAAATACAGTTCTTCATTCCCGTAAAATTTGTAAAGTATGACGTCATACCTTTTAAACTGGAAAAAGAAAAAAAAAGAAACGTCGGCGAATCTTAAAATTACATCGGTATGAATGTCCAATGTTGGAAAAAAAAATTAAAAACTGATCGCTCATTATGAATTTTTCCGTGGGTGGTCCGGCGCTCAAAAGCATAATCTATTGACTGTATCTCTATGGGAAAATTTTGAGCAGACATTTCGTGCCGTTAGGGTTGACGAATATTTATGATTTTCAATACGCACCGAGATTTTGGCACTACCAACGTCCATTTAATTTTTTTGTGTCGATACGACAAATATTTTGCACGCTATCGTGTTAACAATAAGTGTAATTTTTGCAGGGAAGCCGGAGCTGTGCTACGTGTTCACCGTGTTACATTCTATAAAAGACATTTTGGTTGATCGCAGACAAAAAATGCTTAGAGCTTTTGAAATTTGCTTCACATTAACAAACTCATTGAGACAAAATGACGATCAGCAAAGACATTCGAAAGACTCTATATTCGCTTTGCGCCGGTCAAGTTTCAGACTACTCTCATCCCTTATGCAACGGTGGTAAACTACACTGCGTCCTGCTCAATTTGAATGATTTCAAGATGCTATATGTCTTTTTTCCAAAAACAAGCAAGCGAAAGAACATAATCAAGAAGTACTTCTTAAATCAATGTGGTCAACGACAAGAATATTAGCAGACCACAATATTTAAAAGTAAGGTGTAGTGAAGATGATCACGTGTTTAGACTTCAGGCTGAACTTTTTCAGCAGTTGAATGCAGAGTTATGTTACATACCCATATCTGGATGGAGTGGAGAATGATAAATGGTGTACTGAGTACAGTAAAAGGTACAGTCTATGACCCAAAATTTCAACCCCCAGGCTTGCCACAGGCTATAATGGTTCATTTTGTTGATTATCATGCCACAAATTAGCATTTGAGCATTACCTGAGGCAACTGATGACTGAATTAAACACTAGAAAATGAGCATTCAACGAGTGTTATTTCAAATTTAATTTTGTACTATTAAACAGTAAATAAAAATTAAACATTTTTAAATTTAAAAATGTTATGTGTTAAGTTTATACGACTCCATGCTCCGACCTTTCGGCCTGACGGATACTAGTATTACAAATATTTTATAAAATAAAAGAAATGTAGCAGCTTACCGAACTAAATGAATTGTTTTATCTATGAAACGCATATAAATATGTGCATTTCGTTATCTTACACTTTATATCATTTCCATTTTTTGAGATATAACTAAAATATTTTATCCAATTCATATATCTTATTACTGATAGAAAACTATTCTTAGTCATCAAATAAAAACTAAAAATTTGAGTAATCTTTTATTTGAAATGATTAAACATTTGTGTTGATTTACAATTAAACTAATAAAACCAAGTCTAGCTAGAGAAATATTCCCTGATAATTTTCTTTTTTGCATCTAGTTTGTTTTAATTTATACTGTCGAAAAAAATTGGTATTTCAAAATCACTCTCATTTTTTTATAACTTTAAATGTTACACATAAACGATATTTTCTCTTAATTTTTTTTTCACGAATTTTCACCAATCGAGATTCTAGAAGAGTAACACTCTGTATTTATTACGTCATATTATAATAGATTTCTTCTGAAGCAGCAGCAATTACACAATCTCCTGATATAGAACTAGAGAATATTCCCAGATGACTTTTTATACAGTCCCAAATGACAATGATTCACATCATTCGAAATTGGCTATAAATGTATTGAGATGATCTGTAACAAGAGATCATTATTGTAAATTGCAGAAACTACAACTTTCTATTCCCTGGGTAAACATCCCCTCCTGTAATAAGCAGTAGAAAGGGAGAGAAGCTAAAAATAAATCCCACTCCCAGTTGTTATGCCTTTACTAAAAAAAATACAAAAGGACTTATAATGCTCGAAGAATGTATTGACTTTTAAACACTTTTAACGTAACTGGTATATGTAGTTCAGATAATTTCATTGTTTCACTAAATGAAAGGATCCACTACAAATTCAGTTACACTTAAATAAACATTATACAAGAAAGAAAAATCAAGTGTCAAGTATAGATTATTAAACACTTTCACAAATGTTCAGAATACTGTAATAAAACTACATCTTTTAATATTTTGAAGGATGATGCTTAAGTAATCAATTTACAAAACACATAACACATTTCAAAACCAAATTTCAGTTATTACCGTCTGTAGTCTGAAAAGCTTGAATTTTTATTTTTTTAGCAGCCCTGAATATGATGCATATGTTTGTGTATATAGGGTGACTCAGAAAAACGTGTACAAAATGACCTGGCAAATCAGGCATACAACAAGGATAAAAAAATCCCATAGCAACATAGGCTCGCAAACCACTTATTGAGTCATAAATACAAGGCGTTTCATCCTGACTGAACTCAGGTCGACGGTAATAATTTCGAAAAACATAAAAACATCGTGATGAAAATGCAACAATATGTACCTTTTTTTGTATGAAATATGATAACATCACGAAAAGATCTGAAAAACATGTTGCTTAAACAATCGATGATACCGAATGAATTGATAATCACAGTCCAAAATGTGAAGTATCAAGTGTATACTGCTGGCACGTATAATGAAAACTTTTACCCACTTTTGTTTGATGTTATCACACCTACAACAAAGGTGAAAATGTCTGTGAAATATTTCATTATAATGTATTAGGTTGTAACGAATGTTTCCCGCCAAATCACCATTACATAATACTAATTAAAATATATACAGTTAACTGTAATTTTATATATAACCGTCATTCCGCCAAACCATCACTGTGTCATATGATAGACCACTAGTACCTAAAGCTGTACACTTAATTTGGTACCCTTCTGTAGCTGACTTTTTGCAGCAGAACTGGAAGTAAATGATAGTTCTAATCTGGTAGCATGATGGTTCCCTTTCAGACACCTTATACTTAATGATAACGATATTTTTTTTACAAATTTCACAACGCAGTGTTATAAAGCAAGTTTCTTTCTTTCAAATGCCAAAAATCGTTTGATAAAATATGAGCAAATACGTCAACGCGAACTGTTTGCACAGACCGTATTAGCTGTGGCGAAAAACTTTCGTTACAACCTGATACTTCCATTTTCTGAAAGTTATTACTGCCATCCCAAATTGAGTTAATAGTTTGTATTTGTGACTAAATTAGTGATTTGCAAGCCATGATTCTATGCGATTTTTTATCCTTATGATATTCCTGATTTTTCATGTCATTTTGTAAAATATTTTAATCACCCTGTATACTATATTGTAAGCTACGTTTAGTTCACTTAGTAAACGTATAGCACATCTGAAAATTCCCCTTCTCCAATTCCCGTCTATAAACGGAAATGCACTGGAATTCATTTATGCAGTCCTGTATGTAATGTATATAAATTATACATACCAAGTAAAATTGCGAATTAGCGAGTATATTAGCGAAGTTAAAAATAACCCTTACCACAACTGAAAATGTACTTCATGAAAATATCGCACATGGAAAATACTGGTGACTCTCTTTAAATAAACGATAAATGTCATACACTCAATATAACAAGCACTCTATACAACAAGCACTTTGGAGTACAATTTAGTGATTTAAATATGTTGAAATATATTTTAAAAATTGTAACATCATTAAGATACATTGCAAATGATTTTTTTGCAAAAGACCATAATGTTGTGAACTTCTTCTGAGTGTCCCTGTAAATGAACTATTAATGCTACTCTCTTAATTTTAAAATTAGAACATGTCACAGTAAATCTAAATCAGGCCTTATTTTTTTAAGAACCTCGGAGATCTAATTTTCTGCAGTAATAGCAGACATAATGTATCAAAAATAATGCCCACGTCCCTACACCCGCATATTTATATTTCATGCAATAATTGCAAAATGTAAAGTATTTTGTTCCTCTGCAAAAGAAAACTGTAAATAAATTCGGACTATATCTATATGCAATTATACATAGCAAAATGTAATAAATGAACAGAATAAAAATATTAAAATCAGGTATGAGGAATTTTCAGAAAATACTATTCACGAAGATTTTTTTTTTATCAAATAGCACACACAGCATTGTTCCGGTGAACTTCGATATGCAATAATTTATAAGTTACTGTGGGTTCCGACAAATATTCAAATATTAACTAAATATAAAGAAGAACTGGAACTGCGCTTCTGTGAGCTTCAGCGCAAATTAAACACTACGCGGAGCTAAAAGGTAGATAAGTAAAAATGTTTTACAAACTGGGGAAAAAAAAGAAAAAAAAAACACGCGTTAGCATAACACAAACTTGAGTAAAATCACTCAAGTGATCCATCCATTTTCTGTTCCCTAAATATTAAGCTTTTGCACTTTTTCTTGTATTGGTTCATTTAGGACTACGTATAAGAATCCTCAGTTGTTGTCATTACGAGGCGAAATTCACTAATCACGGGAGCTATCGAACAGATGACACCCGACATGCTTGCTCGCCTCAATATTGCTTGGTCATAGTTATGAATACTTATGCGGAAACTTTTAATGTTGTCGAATATTTTATAATAAACCGTTGTTTATATCCCCAGATTTTATAATTTATAAAGTTTATTAATGTTAAGAGGACTTTGTGTAAACCGTCAATTTCGACAATCTGTTATTAAATTATCACAAACGCAGTTTCAAAATTATTTCAAACATTTATGCACTAGAGTAGCAAAATATTATATACTCAAAGTATGGAGTGATTATAGTAAAAATTCCAAATATCCACGTTCGAGAAAATTTGACAAATAACGCATGATATGTCTTACATCACTTGATTTTTGATCAGCGTAAAATACGTTAAAGGAAGTTTCCAAGTATTTAACATTTTATATTTATTTTTGAAATGTGTACTAATGTTTTCCATAATACCTCAGTTTAAGAAAAAATAGAACATTTTCATATTTTTTGTGTGACTTTCAACATAACATATAATCAAAATCCTAGGTCACATAATTTTTAATTAAGTATCATAATATAAAAATGTCTTTTTAATTTATATAGCTCTAGTCTACGTTTACTGATAGAAAATTTTATTACAAGTTAAATAAAAAATATCTTTAAATTAACTTTTAAAAATGTTATTTTTATTTCAATTGAAAATATTTATGTGACGACGAAATATTAACGTACAAATATTTATTAAAGCAATGCATTTATGAACATAAATTTCGTATACTTCATCTTATAAAATCCATTAAATATTATAAATTTGGAACAGAGTTCAATAAGATGTATAATATTGTCTAAATTATGGTAATTACGTTAAAGTATTTATTGATGACCAAATAATATTACACTGCCCAAAACAATTACCGTAGCAAGAAAAACTGTTAAGAGACAGGCGTGCATTGACATAAAATGGAGGTAAATGTGTATCAATGCGCAAAACAGAAAAAAGACACAAAGCAATTTACAAGAGAGCTTTAGTTTTTTTTAAATGATAGATAGAACATAAACAGTTGGTTTAGGGCAACAATTTGATTACATGTAAATGTCAAAAAAACGTACCGTTTAGGAATAATTCAAGGTAGTTAATATGGTGTGTGGTCGCTCGAATAGATAAAATTGCCACTTACCTGTTTTCCATATATTCCATGGCATTATCGATAAGACATTTGGGAGTACTATTCCACTCCTCAAGAATTGCAATCTTGAAGTCGAGGCTAATAAAAGGAGGCATTAGTCTCGCTGTATTGTCTCAATTCATTGTCTGAATGTGTCTCAAACATGCTCGATCGAATTCAGGTCAAGAGAACATGTTGGCTATTTCATACGCTGTATTGTTTGAGTTTTAAGCATGTTCTCCACAAGACGAGCTGTATGCGGTCTGGCAATATCATGCTCTGAAAAAAGAATCACCAGTTGCTCCAGAGTAAAATAAAACATGAGGTTTCAGTATCTCGTCTGTGTAACTTTGAGCCGTCAAAGTGTCATTCCAAATGATATACAGGTCCGTACTTCCTGTGCCTATGTTGATTCCAGTCTATACCATGAACCCACCTTGTGTGTAATGTGATGTTTCCCGAACGAATGTGGGATTATTTCAAGTGCCCCTTTTCCTCCATAACAAAACACGTCGGATGTCACATACAGACTGACTCGGAACTCATCTGTACACAGAACTTGACTCCACTCTCGAAGTTATGTTGTGCACATTCTTTAGGCTGCATGGATGCTTGAGTTCAACGGAATGCAGTCCCCTGACTTTCGTGCATTTTGAGACAATTTTGATGATGCCTGTTCCGAGTGTTTGAATGGAAATCCTCCGTTCCGCTGAGTAGCAATGCCTGTTCCGTGTCAGCGAGCTGTTAACAGGGTATATCGGCCATTAGCTTCTGTGGTAGTGCATGGCCGACGTTGCCCTCGTCGACATCTAACATTCCATGTGTTTTAGAATCGATTTCACAGCCTTGCGGTAACATGTTTTGCGACTACAACAGTTGCCATAACACTTAGTTGTGTTTGCTCGGATTTAACTGTCCCGATAAAAGGCCAAGCCTTGTATTATAGTAAATTAGGTTGTTGTGACATTCTCAACTCATCTTTTCTCAAAACACAAGCTGAGCAATTTAATATTACAACTGAGACAATGAAAATCAGTTTTCTGCGAAATCCCGATTTCTGCACTTATTCTATTTTTGTAGTTTTTGTCGTCATAAACTTTGATTTGATGTGGAGTTTTCTACTGCGGTTTAAATTATGAAGGTTTTATTTTACGTTACTTATCGGCGTAAGTATTTGCGTAATTTTATTAAAGCCATGTGCTCCCCTAATTGTTTTGAGCAGTGTATGTTATAGGTGATTCCATACAAAATGAGAAAATCGGCTGTGGCTGGCACGTCACAGATTTTAAGGAAAATCAGAATATATATATAACGACTATCCCGTTATATATGTTTGCGTATCCCCCCCCCCCCCGCAGTTTCATTTAAAATTCTGTTTAATTCTTTATTTATTTTAGTGCACTATAGTCACACAGTGCAGCCCCTAAATTAAATTTAACATTTAAAAACTATATCACTTGTATTGAAAATCCCTCACATTTAAATTAAATTATTCTAATTACTCATTTCTTTATTAAAATAAAATCAGTAATTTTGTCTTCAATCCTACTTTGAGATTTTTCTCACACGAGATTTAACCTTGTAGAAAAACGTTACTGATGTATGTTATTAACAAAAGCATTTTAACTTCGGTCACTTCCTTATTTGGTCATGAATATAACTCATCATTTAAAATCACTTAACATGTAATCTATTCATTAGATTTATTTTCGCACTGCACTTTAACATTCAGACTGTTATATTCATTCGTATGTGAATGCTGCATTTTTGTGGCAATGCACGCTGCTAAACTTTGCCCTGACCTTCCATCTGTTTTAGAAAATACATTCTCAGGGCCTTTTCGCCTAACAACTCAATCATTTTTTCCGCACTTGGTCTTTATATCAGAAACACTGTCCGTTTTAACTTAACCGCATTTCTATCAAAGTACAGTACAACGATCCCTTTCCCAGACCACAGGAATCTCATGACGTCAAAATATGCTTTCCCTACACGATTCAAATATCTGATAACTTCACCGCATGGATTTGGCGAATTTGTACCAGCCAATGTTTTCAAAATGGCGCAAATACTTTTAGATTGGCGATATTGTACTCCGCCAAGCAAGTGAATTGTAACATCGTATTCCACATACTTCTGCACTGACTCGGGCCTCGTGATGTTCCATTAAGAAGAGGCTTGTCTTTTTCCCTGCTTGTACCTCTCCCCCTGCTTTCCAGGACTTAATTAAAAGTACCATCTTACTAATAATCATTGGAGTTTTTTTTAGTTCGTTCCTGGTTATTTTATTTCCCACTTTACGTAATCCAAAGCGGCCGTTTAAAGAGCCAATCTTCTTTACAATAAGTAGATCATAATTATTTATGAGTTAAAGCAAAATAATAGATTTCAGGATTGTTTATTTAAGTATCGAAACTTACATTAAATGTTGAACACAAAATTGAGGGGTTTTTTACATGCTTCGAAATTCAATTTTAATTATTAGTCTTAAGAATGGAAAGACTGTATCAAAAATAATCAATACTATTAATGTCCGTAAACCTCTGTATCTCTTTCTGTAACAAATTTCTTTAAACCGGAACTACTTTTTTTACAAGGAACGCAGAAAGCCGGGAAAGGTGTCAAAGAAAGGTCCTTTTCTTATAAGAGTACAACTTTCTTTTTGCTTATATCGATCCGTAATTAACGTAATTACGTGCTAATTAATGTCTCATTAAGGAAGAAAAGGTAGAATAATTTTATCAAAATCTTTTCATCAAATCTAATCAATCTTTTTATCAAAACCACAAGATTTCTCCAAGTTCTCCTAAGGGTTGCCAGTAAAATCAGCGGATGCATGGTTACCACGGAGGAAACTAAGCAATAAATGAAGTGGACATTTTAAAGCGAAATCGTATCTCACAAAGTATTGGTCCGAGAAATTTGTAAAAGGTATAGACAGACACGGAAAAAGTCTACTTTATTTTGGCATGAAGTTCAAATTTCTGTGATGTGTTTAAGTGAAAATATCCACTAAAAATCGACCGATAAAAATTTAATTTCTTTATTCGGAAAGATAATGAAAAGAGATTTCATTTTCCCGAGAAGCAGGTGTCAGACATGACGACGAGTGTGGTTTTGGGCAGTAGGATATTTTAATAAGAATTTTTAACTTTTTAAATATTAAACTTTTTGATAAATTTTTTTGGCATCCGGACGGGAAATCTCTCTCAGATTTCATACATACCCAGTTCAAAGGGATAAACTTTAAGCATTATGTTTGTTTTGTTTTAACGCAGTTTTATATCAAACTATCGACAAAATTATTATGTGGTACTCTTGTGACACAGACGTTTGTTACTCTTGTGACAACTTCCCAGAGCCCATTCCATGCATAGCATAAACAAAATATTTAATGTAAAATATGTCTTATACCTCGAAATCAGAGAATTAGAAATTTTGGGTAAAAAATTTAAGTAGTTGTTTTTTTTTTTTTTTTTTTTTTTTTTTTTTTTTATGTTTCCCGTTACTCTTGTGACATTTAAGTATTAACATTTAAATACAGCCAAAAATATATTAAAGACATTATCTAAAAGCGTTTTTCTATGTGGATTGTAAATAATAGATAACAGTTTGTTGATTTGAATGCATAGTAATTTTATTGAATTCTAAAAAGTAAAAAAATCATGCATTTCAATAAGTTGTATTTTGAGCTCAAATGTAAATGTAGTTTTATATTGTTAGTATCCACCTCATTTTCAGTAAACACTTGCTCTTGTCAAATTAAAATTTACAAATTCATATACTTCAACTCTTTAGCTTTAAATTGATGTATCACACTTATATTTCCGTTTAAAAAAATTTCAGCAAAATTTTTGGACGGTCCCATATCTACTGATAGGTTGTTTAACGGAGTTTCGTTCTGATAAACTTTTGTTATGAATAGAGTGCGCTCCCTCGTGGTGGAATGGGGAACTAACATAACGCGAATTCATTTAACGTAGGAAATCCGATCTGTTTGAAACTTTATGATAGTTTATAAAACATAAGATAAATTTTATAAAAAAGGGCGCGTAAAATTACAGGCATATAGGGGTAAGGGGACGGACGAAATATTTCTTTTCTTTTACCTTTGCGGTACTTACCGTTTCAGTTGTGGTATTTTGGCGCAGATATATATGGTCTTAAGGGGACTTTCATCTGAATTCGTTATAAAAAAATACTCTCATTACAATTTAGCTGGGTTTTGCGGGTTCCTGTGAGGGAGAGATTCTATAATTTTAATTTTAGTCTGCACCCTCCCAACATACAACTCATTTTAAAGGTCTTCATAAATTAGAGATACATATTTTCAATGTCATGGGTTTCGAGGCTTCCCCGTAAAGTTAGGGCCATTTTAAGATAGGGGCTGTTTTTACAAAATGCCATAACTTCGCTCCTATTGGAGCCACATTGGGAGAAGTCTCCTGGTAAAGATTTTATCAAAGCTATTTTTTTCCGCCGCATCTTTTGGCTACCTCAGATTTTTGATAAATTGCATGGGAGCTTAGTTAGGGACCGTGGGGGGGGGGGGGGGGGGGGGGTTCATAATAATATTAAAATTTTGAACTTTTGGTCTCATTTTCATAGCTCTCATCAATTTTTGTACTTTTACACATCCTCTGTCCCTCTTAGTTGCGTGCCCATAAAGGGTTAACTTTTGCAAATTCTTCTAGTTTTGACTTAGTACAGCGGTGTTTCATATCAAACTGTTGGACTGCACGAGCCCAGTTTGTCCCCCCTTCCCCTCTTGCCATTATCTTTATGAATCTTTGGTGTCCATCCCCCCAATTTTCCGCCCCAGGGGGCCACTTTTCTATATTTATCAGTTACCCGTCATGTGATATATCACAGGAAAGTTCTATGATGGCTGATTCATGTTATGCATATCCGGTTTTAATCCTCCCCGTTTTCACCCTCCCTGGGGGGCACTTTTCTAAATTTTACCGATAACTCTCTTGCGATATACCGTTGAAAATATCTGCCACAGCTTAATCGTACTATGCATCCGAAATGTCCATCCACCCAATTCGGCCCCCAAGCGCGGTTAGCTTTTTCATAAGTTTTTGCACACATTACAGATAAAAGAATATATTTTATACATAGAAATATTCATTCTTGCTTTCAGTATATTTCTGTCTACTGCACATTAAAATATTCTTGAGCAAGGACATTTTAAAGTATAGTAGAGTTGAAAAAATAATTATATAGTAATCCTAAATCGATACAGATGGCAGGACTTATTTGTTTTCTGAAATAAAGTGGAAGATTGTGAAAAATTCGCAATGGCTCATAGAATGTAACAAATGTTACCTTTTTGAACCCAATTATGATATGTTAGGAATCAAAAGGCAAACTTGAATTTTTTTAGCATATCATCTACATTATGCTTATGCCATATTGTATAGCTCTTATGTTTCCTTGAATTGATTTTTGTGCCCCCAAAAGATTAAAAATTGGGATTTTGAATTCTTTTTAAAGTTATTTTGAAGAAAAAGGAAATAAATGGCCACTTCCAATCATAGCAATGTGATTTCCATGAGTAACACTGCATCAGGCATTAATTTCAAGGACGTTTTTACATTCTATTGATTTTTATAACGTTTTTAATTTTCTCAAAACTGACAAATTTTCAATTTTTACAACTAATTTAAGGTTAAACATAGTTTTACCAAATTATTATTACTAAATAAATTTGAAGAAAATTTTCCAGAGGTTAGAATATTATAAAAAAAATAATTTATGTTAAATAGTTTTCAAGATACGGAACTTCAAACATACAACTTTGAGCAATTGCACAATGTCATTCTGTATCACAAGGTTTTAAATGTCCCTAACTGCCAAAATATTTTATTTTTTGTCAGTGTACTTTTCATAGCTGTATTTAAATATGAACTGAATCTGTGTATCAAATTTAATAATAATCGGTTACTATGAGGGCACGACTTTTTTTTTTTTTAATTTTTCTCATTTGGTATGGAACGATCCTATAATGTTACCAAGTTTTCACTATTTACAACGCAATTGTATACTTTTGTCTAAAATTATGATTGAAGAAATATTACTTCTGTAATATTGTTAGGAATACTACTTATCACAAATGAAGAGCTGAGTGGATAAACATGTTATGCTACATTTTCAAAAAAAAAAAAAAAATATCTTTTGGATGAAAGCGTTATGAGATATCCTAGCACATGGCGAAGCTAAAATACTAAGATTCTATTTAGTGTTGAAGATTTAAGACATTATTCTTTAATATTTAATATTTTAATATTTAATAATGTCAATAATATTAATAATTTTTTATATTTGAAAATTAAATATTAATAAGCTTTTCTGAGAGTGTTCAGTACCATACCTTTTAATATTTTAAACACATGGTATCAAACAGAAAATAAATCATTAAAATTTACAATAAAAACGTTCATTTCAAATTTCTTCAAATGTAACTTTTGTCACTTAACATGTTCTTCCACTTAGCTCTTCAAATATGAATTGGACCCAATGAATGCAGAATCCATTATACATCATTTTACGAACTATTCAAGAATTTAAATTGTATTAATAAAGTAAATGTTAGAAATACAAGTTAATTTCAACGGAGGTTAAGCTAATCCCCATAAATGTAGATAGAATTATGTGTTAATAATGTTTAATCCTGTCATCAAGTGAATACTAAAAACATATTAATGTTTCCCAGAGCGATTATTTGCTTTTAGGAGTTCTTGAATTAATATCAAGGAGTGCAGATAAACTTTATGAACATGAAAATGTCAAATTAGCGGAAAATTATTAATGTCAGGTAACTTTATTTAACACATTTTTATAAACAAAAAAACGAATTCATTAAGAAGATTTACGGAAGAGAAAGGTGGTATTTTTGACAATTAGTTATTATATTTGAGCACTAGTTAAAGTATATTTTTTGTCTTTCTAAGAGAGGTATTGCCAGTACATTAAGGCTGTTTTCTTTTCAATTGCACTCTCCCCATACCAATTAGTCTATAATTAAGATAAATCTCATAAAATAAATCTCATAAAATCGTATAAAATTAATCTCATACATTGCAATGACAGAAAAAATATGATTTATTTCATATTTTTGTATGAATTTCAGCATAACATGCAATACACATCCTACGTCATTTAATTTTTTATTAAATATTGTCACATAAGAATCTTAATTTAGAATAAATTAATTCACCTTTATATATAGAAAATTGTATTAAAAGTTTAAAGCAAAGTTATTTCAAAATTAACTTTAAAATACGTAATTAGCCATTTGGAAAAATGGTTATTGTCCTCTGTCACGGTAGGAAATCAAAATCATATCTAAAGCGTTTTATTGATTAAATCATCGTTTGATATCAATATTGATTAAATTATCGTTTTCTGATTGGTCTATACAGTAATGTGTATTTTCCCTTTACTTTCACCAGAGATGGATACTTCTGTTGCCACTATGACAAAAAAGTAATAAAAATTACAAAAACAATTAATGACTCAGAAACAAACTGAGGTACAGCTTTCAAACAAATTGCATTTAAAAGTACATTTATTTTCTCTATACGACGATGTGAAAAGTAATATTGCGGGATGTTTAGAAGTTTAAGAATGAAATTTCATTTGTAATGGGTCCAGGAATATTAATGTTTAATCCATGGCGTACGTAATGAATGACCAGCTCCGTAGAAGTTTAAAAATTTACAGTACCTAAAAATGTAATCCATGGCTTACGTAATGTATGATCAATTCCGTACGATTTTATGTCTTAAATTTTAGTCTTTGAAAAATTCATTTTCCAAATAGGCGTTGTAATTTATTAAATTGCATTTAAAAAAATTAAAATGTAAAATATTTATGTCACAATGGTAAAAATATACCTGTAAAATTACGGGCAGAGACCGGCAAAGTTTCCAGTCATACCCACCCCCCATCCCCCCCCCCAAAAAAAAAAAAATCCATGTCCATCATTTTGTGCAACCCGTAATTTTACGCACTTTAAAACACAATGACACTTTACTTACTGTTCCGTAGCACGTAGCACGTCAGATAATCATCACAGAATCGCTTTTGTCTTGGCGGGTTAAACACTATGTTACTGTCTGGGTTAAATGACATTATTTTTCGAAACACGACTAAAATGAAGGGTTACACCCTAGTGGAGTCAAGTGCATGGGATCGTACCGTATTTTTGCTAATAAATGGGCTAGAACTGTAAGAATATGTGGACTGACCTTAATTTTCTAAGTATTTACGGGATAAGGCCACTTATTTAATGCACCAGGCCGTTTTTTATCAAATAAGGCTGTTGCCCGTGAAAATTGAAGAGCAAACGCTCATAAATTTACAGTTTTTTCTGTGAGTGCACAACGAAATATTAACGCACAAATATTTATTAAATCTATGCATGTATGATAAGAAATTTCGTATATTTCCTTTTGCAAAACCCATTTAAAAATATAAATTTGGCATACATAATAACACACATATATTAGCATTACATATATTATTTCATATTAATAAGACATTATTTTCGCTTTTTCTCCTACATTTATACATTTTTGTCTAAAATTAATGATTGAAAAAAAAAAAATGTTACGTAATATCTTTCTGACTACTGCTTATCCGAAAAATGAATTCGACCCAATGATTGCAGAATTCATTCACCAAGTGAATAATAAAAATTATTAGTGTTTGCAAGAGTAATTATTTGCTTTTATGAGCTCTTTAATTAATATCAAGGATTAGAGATAAATTTTATGAACAAAAAAAGATGAAATTAGCGGAACAATATTAATGTCAGGTAACTTTGTTTATACACATTTTTATACACAAAACACGAAGTCATTAAGAAGATTTATGCAAGAGAAATATCGAATTCTCGACAATTAGTAACAAGATTCGAGAATTAGTTAAAATGATATTTTTATCATTCTAAGAAACGTATTGTCAGTACATTAGGGCTATTTTCTTTTGATTTGTACTCTCCTCGCATCAATTAATCTATGATTATGATGAAACATAAAATAAAACTATTTCATTCCAACGGCAGAAAAAAAATAACGGATCATATTAAAAGACCATGCATACGAATTTTTTCATACTTTTGTACGAATTTCAACATAATATACAATCAAAATCCTACGTCACTTTTTTTCTTATAAAATATTATCATATAAGAATGTCTTGTTCATTTAGAATGATTTAATCGACCTTTATCTATAGGAAATTGTATTAAAGGTTTAATGCAAAGTTATTTCAAAATTAACTTTAAAATATGTCATTTTTATTCAAATTAAAAATATTTAAATCACACCGAAATATTAACGTACAAATATTTATTAAATTCATGCATTTATGAAAAGAAATTTCTATATTTAACTTTGTAAAATCATTTAATAATAAAAATCTTGAATGCAATTGCATAATAATAACACATTATTTTCACTGTTTAGTCCTTTATTATACATTTTTGTCTAAAATTAATGATTGAAAAAATATTTCTTACGTAATATCTTTCTTAATACTGCTTATCCGAAATACCAATTGGACACCTAATGATTGCAAAGTTCATTAAACATCACTTTACGAAAAGTCCAAAAAATTTCAATTGCTTTAATAAAGAAAATGATAGAAATACAAGTTAATTTCAACATATGTTAAGCTAATCTCCGTAAATATAGAGAGAATTATGAGTTAATTATTTTTAATCCTGTCACCAAGTGAATAATAAAAATTATTAATGTTTCCCAGGGTAATTATTTGCTTTTATGAGCTCTTTAATTAATATCAAAAAGTGCAGATAAATTTTATGAACAAAAAAAGATGAAATTAGAGGGAGCATTATTAACGTCAGGTAACTTTATTTATACAAATTTTTATAAACAAAACACGAAGTCATTAAGAAGATTTATGAAAGAGAAAATTTGAATTACCAAGATTTACAATTAGTTAAAATGTTATATTTGTCTTTTCTAAGAGAGGCATTGTGAGAAAATTGGGGCAATTTTTTTTTACTTTGTCCGCATACATTAGTCTATAATTACGATGAAACATATAATAAATATGATTCGTTCCTCTTAGTTTGGTTATACTTTTATTTTGGTTATATTTAATTATATAAAAATAAATGTTTTAACATTTAAAATTTATAGAACGTTCATTTTCAAATGTAACATGTATCGGTGAAATATTTTATTAAACAGATAATTTAAAACATTAAAAAATGGTTCTTTTTAAGTAATTGAAAGTCTCAGTTTGTAAATCTAAATGCGCAGGCAAATGAAAATTTTAAAAAATAGCAAATACGAAGATAAAGTGTTCATAATAATGTTGTCACATACAGAAGATATTTTCTATCGTTTTGACTGTATGCTATTATTTAAATAAATCGTTATATTTTTCTTAAACCCAAACTGTTAATGCCAATGTATTTCTGAACACAAGACTGTGTTCTTTAAAATCATGTTATTTAAAAGTAACACGATGCTGCAATTAAAACAAGAAATGTGGTTCTCCCTCCAGAAAACTCGGTGAAATTTTGAGTAAAATATAATGAAACGGCATATTTTAATGTACAACCTTTTGCTATGAGATACAAATCATGAATGGCAGATGCAGCTCTAGAAGAAGGACAGATAAGAAGTATGAATTTCTGTTTCCAGTAACAGCGATTGATCCTACACACTGTTAAAAATTTGCAACATTCTGGCAGTTCATTTGACCGTTTTTTTCCGAAAACGGTTAAAACAACCGTAATTTAACACTATTCTGACCATATTAATGGTCATTTTATGGTCAGAATATAGTTAAATTATGGTTATGAAACAGTTTTTCAAAAAACGGTCGAATGACCTGCCAGAATGCTGCAAAATTTTTAACAGTGCATCTATGTATAATATTTTAAAATAGCGATGTACAGTATATTATTTGTAACAATTTTATCAATTTTACCGAAATATACTCAATAAAGATGAAAAAAAAATGTGATTTCAATTAATCATTTAATGATACTTTATATTACTTTATACTTACGAATTTCAAACATATTAATATTTTTTATATATGCATTTAGAATACGAGTACCAGGGGAAGAAGAGGGATTAGGATCAGGAGTAATTGGGATCAGCGATACTTCACTGGTAATCTGTAACAGATAACAAGTAAAAATTAAATTTAAAAATTCAAAAAACCCGACTGCGTAAAAGCGAACTAATTAATTTCTCATCAATGTGAAACTATTTTTTATATTACTTACCTATTTTTTTTTTTATTTACTGTATTGATGACTTTTAAGTTGTGTTTAATTGTTAGTTCCTATCTATAAACACTGTTTTGATGAGACCTATAGATGTCTATGAAGGTTAGAATTGCAGTAAAACTAGATATCTTACCTACACAACTTCCAGGTTGTGTAATATTTAAACGGAGATTCTGACTGTAAAATAGTCAATGAAACTTCGTCTTCCTTTTGAAAGACCTATCCAATGATATGCCACTCAATAGGGTGCGAAAGAATTTGTTTCGTCTCTACCGCCATTTTGTATTTTACGGCCGCTATTTTGAATTTATAAAAACGACATCTATCCTATAACCATCGGGCGGTTAAGACGAAGTGATAAAGATCTCATTCATTAAAATCCATCCAGCCGTTGGGATGTTTCGAGGGTATAAAAAAATCCACATACCCAGATACGCGTGAAACACATAACCCTGCTTGGCAGTCGGGTAAAAATAATTGACCATGCTAATTATGAAGTCTGATTAATATTCTACATGTTCAATTTTTTTGGAGTGAAAAATATGTTCCTGTGGAAATAATCACTGTTTTCCCAGAACACAAAGAAAAACGTTGTCCGTCAAACTGAGAATGTTTTTGTTTAACAAGTCCTGTGTAAAAAATTGTAGGGCTATTGAAATATACCTATGGCTTTAAATTTAGAAAAAGATTGTTTTTAACGGGAAATCGTTGCGATTTGCAACAGACGAAGTATAATGTTAATAATCTGCAGGATTGTAATTAACCCAGAAATAGCACTTTCGGGGAAAATAGGATAATATAGTTTTTGGGTTAAGGGTAAATCATGTCGTATATTTTATTTTCTATAGAAATCAAATTGTGGTGTAGAATTCATTTTTTAATCTTTCAATTTTCAGATCCTGTAAAATACCCCTAATTTAGTTTACTTTACTGCACATTTTGTGTTAGCAAAATATTTATTTTACAATTTTATTTTGCATTTATTCCAAATTGTATCCTTTACTGCATGTTTTAGGCCTAATTAGGCCTCAACACTTTCGATGTAAATGAAATTTACGTCTTTCACAACGTATGAGCTTTGTCTGATATTTTCCTCCCTTTTTTACATTTCATGTTACTTAAAATAATAATAATAATAATAATAATAATAATAATTAAAAATTAATTCATTAGTAATACAACAATTCTATTAATTTCCAATATAATTTTTTGCATTTTATTTCGTGTTGTAGGCAGAGTGTAAAATATATAAATATTGAACTTTCATTAAAAAACTTTTCTTTCCAGCGCACTTATCTTTGCAATACTGTATCTCTGAGAATAGTAGTAGTTGTAAAACTGAAAATTTCTTGCTGTAAAGCCCACACCTTGATCTTTTCATCCCATTTATCCATGACTGTGTATCTTGTAAGGCATGAGAGAAAGTACCACTGATCCCAATTGATCCCATGAAATGAGATTAATTGGGAGCAAAGAGGTATTTTTTGAAAAAAGACATTTGTACGAGCTAACATAGTACATTGAAAATACCTGTTTACACATTTCAGTAGATAACTACCTACTGAGTAAAATTATACATAATATCAGTATGTAGTCCACTTCATTCTCTGTCAATTAATTGTCAAAGTTCAAATTGTCAAACAGCGATCCTAATTACCCCCCCCCCTCTCTCCTATAGACTAAAAAATAAAAAAATCTTTATGAAATATGTATGATAAATAAAAACATTTTAATATATTTCTGATTAATGTTGATTTTAATAGCTATACATTCTTGCAAATATTATATGTCAATAAACACGGGATTTTTTCTACTGTTCAATTTAAATAAACCAATAAAATTGTCTTACCACCAATTCGTGAGGTTTAACAGATATGTAAATTGTATTAAAATTTGCCTTGAATATTAATTGAAACTTTCATTTTCTTGTTGAACTGCATGCTTGATAATCTTTTTTTTAAAATGTAATTCATTATTCAAATTTAATCAAATGAAGATTACCTCCTGACATTCAACGATTCTGCAACAATATTTTGAACGCGATGAAGATATGCCTACCCAATGCCACCATCTGCAAATATTAAATTAAATAATTGCTTGAAATAAACTAAATATTAAACTTCCACTCTTACTAAATCGGAAAATTTCTTTGCTTCTTAAAATTTAATGTTAGAAAAGTTATTATAATAAATACAAAAGATTTAGAATGTTTTGGGAATAAAATAAAACTTTAATTTTGTTTGTTCGTTTCTTGGCCCCACCAGTGCCCGAGAGGTTCTTCTCTGAAAAGCTGGTAGACGGGAGGTGCTAGATTCGAACCCAATCGCGCCCTTCAGCCTAATCGTTTAGAGTTTTCTGTGGTTTTTAATGAATCTCGGATTTTCTTGCCTAAATAAGCGTTAGATTCCCTTAGAAAAACTCTCCGCTGGAGGGCATACTCTCCCGGGCTCATATCCCTCGTGTAGATAAATGGCCGTCATAAACAACACCACACACACTACCCTTGTTTGTTTCTTATGAAGAAATTCTGAACAAATACAAATGGAATATTTTGAAGATATCGGAATTAAATCATTCTAACTGTTATATTTGTTATTGATATTATGTACCTAATGTTTCAAAACATTTCCTGTGATTCAGCAATGCGAGAACATATGTTACATAACATAGATGATGGCAATAAAATTGTAAAACTAATATAAATTAATATTTAAAATTGTAAATTCATTAAAGAAATATTTTTCTGTTTTTTCTTCTAAATTTAAATTTTGCAAGTTTTCTAAATATTAGTATCAAATTAAATACAACAATGACTAGCACTTTCTATAAAAAAAATACATAGCTATATACTCGTATTTCAAACGACTATATAATTTAAACCTTTAACACTTGACCTACACAATTGTTTAGGAGATCCTAAAGAAAATTAAAAAAGCATTTTCCTTTTTCTGTTCGATTTAAAGTCCAAGTATATTCAATAAAAAATCTCTGCATTTCAGTCATTCATTAAAAGAGCATTTATGGTTTTCTCAGATGACCAATTAAATGAAGAAATATAATTTATGCAGAAAATGGCATTTTATCATGGTTTTCCAGCAAAATATATAGGTAAGATAATTCAAAAGTAGAACGCACCCCCTCCTTCAGGCCAACGACAGGATAATAATCAACTTGTGGTCCACAGAAAATTTCACTACATTCCCAATATATTCGAAAAGCTAAAAAATATCATACATAAATATAATATAAAGTTGGTCGCTATTTCACCTCCTTACCTCATTGATATCGTCAGTGATAAGATCGACAGGATCCCAATGGATAAAAATCTGGTATATATGAAATGCCTATCACTTTATCTAGTAATGTTGAAAAAGTCTACATCTGCATGACAAAACGTAAGCTTTCGGTAAGGATCATGGAGCATCGCAGGGACATTAAACAACGTAATACAGCAAACAACCCTTTCTACGTTCTACTTGGGTAATGAAGTCCGCTATATTATCTTTGTATGTGAATACTGTGCGTAACTTTAAGATTGAAGACAAATAGGTTTCTTTTTCACATTTTTTATAACACACAGCACACAAATGTTACAAACAATCACGAACACTGAAGAACATAGAATGATGAGGTGACTTTGGGGTAATAACCCGCTGTTAGAACAAGTGACGTTCGTAAAACATATTATGGGGAATACTCCCGCTATAAGCAACAGAATAATTGGGGATAAGACCCGCTATAACATACGTGCCACAATGGCAGCTAAAGAACAACTACTCTATACTTGGGGATGAGACCCGCTCGAATACACAACGTGCCGCAATGGCAGCTAAAGAACAACTATATACTTGGGGATAAGACCCGCTCGAATACACAATGTGCCGAAATGGCAGCTAAAGAACAACTATATACTTGGGGATAAAACCCGCTCGAATACACAATGTGCCGCAATGGCAGCTAAAGAACAACTCTATACTTGGGGATAAGACCCGCTCGAAAAACACAACGTGCCGCAATGGCAGCTAAGCAACAACTGAACTGGGTCACATGACCGCAAAGCTACGGAGCTCGTTCGGCATGCGCACAAGGTCCGAACATGCCGCCCCGCGTTGCAATGTGCGTAGCACATTCAAAATATTAAAAATACACTATAAATACAAGAACTAAATAAAATACCAATACCACAAAATAATATTACAATACAAATACAATAATAATAAGTAGCAACAATAAGGACTATACAATACAATAAAATTAAATTCTTTGCTACAAAATTTAAGCTATTTTCTAAAAATAGTTCTATATTGTTCTTAAGAAAAGTTGAATGTAAAATAACATGTAAATCTTAGGTGCACCTTAAAATACATAAACAATGAGAAATAAGTATATACATTAGATTTCATTAAATTTCTGAAGAAATATTTTGTTACTAAGCTAACGAAAATCGCGATATAAACCTTATGAAAAATCCCTTTTCCTTTGTTTTTTATTTTTAATCTCTCAAAAAGGCTGGAAAATCAGCTCGTGTATAGTTAAAAGAAAAATTTGGAGTTAATCTTTCCGCTGGGAGGTCACCCATGATCTGTTTAGCAGTAACTGGGTTGTTCCTAAAACAGACAACGTAATCATGCACTACTTTTCGCGCTAAATTTTTTCCACTTACGGGCCAAAACCGCATACGTACGTAATGGATTAAAGTTTGGGGACCAATATCAAAATGCTTCCTGTGAAAATGCTCAAATATGAGTTTTGTGAGCTTATAGCCTTTCGGCAAAATGATTTGATGCTTCTTATCAAAGTTTAAATCTGAATTTTCCAACCTACCGCCAACTCTTAAGATATTATCTTGATCCAAAAAGGGGGATAAACATTTAATTTTACTGGAAGGGGGAACCCTTGATTCCCATTTTAAACCCTTAATCTCTTCCTGAAATTCTGCATTTTGTACTAATCTAATTAGAGAAACTTCTGAATTTTTTTATTTCTGGGGTTGTGAGGCTGCGTCTGCGCCGGTCTGCTAACTTACATTTGCAATTGTGAAAACACCTATAAACATATGCCAATATGCGAAGAATACTATAGTATTTACCACTTATGTTGAGAAAAAAATTTACTTCTTCAGGATTCCTGAAAAGAGAAAGAGAAATATTAGAATTGAAATCATTACAGTTATTTTTATATTTTGATTTAGTCTCTGGAATGTAATCTGTTTCTGGCACAGAAATAGTTTCTTGCTCAGTCACCAAGTCATCAGCTGCTAGGAATTTTGGTCCCCTAAACCACATTGGATTCTCTACAAGGGAATTAACACTCGCACCTCTGGTCAAGAGATCGGCAGGATTGTCCTTGCTAGAGCAGTGATACCAAGAATTCGAATCTGAAAGTGCATTAATCTCTATGACACGGTTTGCCACAAACTGCTTCCATCGCTTTGATGATCCTTTGATCCAGAATAAGGTTATTTTGGAATCTGTCCAATAGTACACCTTCGATGTGATTTTTTGATCTAGGATGGGTTTTACTTTATTGGTCAGTCTTGCACTTAGTAAGGCTCCGAGAAGTTCTAGCCGAGGCAGAGTTATCTCCTTTATCGGTGCAACACGACTCTTTGAAGTCACGAGATTGACTTCCACACCACTCTCTCTTTTTATTCTCAGATAAATTGCAGATCCATACGCTATTTTACTAGCATCAGAAAAGGCGTGTATTTCTACAGCTATTACTTGATTCAAGCAACCAAGAATTTTCCTCGGAATTTTTAATTCTGCTAAATTTGGAAGTTCTTCGAGCCACTTTAACCATTTTTCGTGCACATTAGTTGGTAACTGTTCATCCCATGCTGTCTTCTTTAGCCATAGTTCTTGGAACAGGCATTTTATTCTAATGGTGAATGGCGTCAGCATGCCTAACGGATCGAAGATTTTACCAACTGCTTGCAATAGTAGACGTTTTGAGCTTTTTTGCGATGACAAGAATTCTATTAAACCTTTGACTTCGAATGTCAGACAATCTTCTTCTGTTTTCCAGGACATTCCTAATACCTTGCTTAGATTGCTTCCTAGGCTTATTGCAGCATGTTCTGTTTGAATATTTAAACCTTCCTTTTGCCAGCACTTCAGTAACGCTTCATCATTGGTTATCCATTTTCGAAGAATCATTCCTGCTTCAGACATTATTTTGTTAGCATTCAGGGAAACATCAAGAGCTTCTTGCAGCGTATCTTCGCCAGATATAAAATCGTCCACATAAATATATTTATCGAGTAGGTGAACAGTTCTTGGGTGTAGGTTCATAAACCGCTTGATGTGCTCCTTTATTGTAGCAGATAGGAGGAATGGAGAGGCATTGACTCCAAAAATAACACGTTTGAATCTGAAGACCTTGAAAGATTTTAAACCATCATCATACCACAGAAAACGGACAGAATCCCGATCTTTTTCAGCTAGTGAGATTTGAAGGAACGCCTTCTCTATATCAGAAGAAAGGGCAATTTCGTATAATCTGAAGTGGATTAAAATATCAAATAGAAGTGGATTTAAGTTGGTGCCGGGCCATAAACAATCATTAAGGGACAAATCATTGTTATCATGAGAGCTGGCATCGAAGACGATTCGGACCTTTGTAGTAAGTTTATCTTCTTTACAGACCGCATGATGGGGCAAATAATAAACTGCCCTGTCTAAAACAGGTTCATTTTCTTGCACCTGCTCTATAATTCCTTGCTTTAAATATTCCGTGATTATTTCAGAATATTGTCGAAAAAGCTCTGGGTTTCGATAAAATTTTCTTTTTAGACCTTCCAAACGCTGTTTCGCAACATTAAAATTATCATTTAAATCCTTCCAGTCTCTTTTCCAGTGTAACTGAACTTCATAACGATCGCCTACAAATTTGACAGTTTTATCGAATATTTGTTGTGCTTGATCAGTTTCCGATATTTTCGGATCTCCATGTTTAATGCCTATAGACTCAAGCTCCCAAAATCGTTTTAAATTATCATTTATTTCATCGAAATCTCTAACGAAATTGCACATAGTAATATTGTTTGTTTGCGTGTTCTCCTCTAGCGCCCCAGTTGGGATCCATCCAAAAACAGTGTCTTGCAGAAAAAGTTTATCATTTATCTTAACTGAATTATGCTTTAAAATTCTATAAAATAATTCAGCGCCACCCAATGCGTGAATTTTTCCCGGTTTGAAAAATGTGGGGTCTGCCAATTCCACAATATTCGGTAAATTAATGTCCGATACATTTAATTGCTTTGATGGAATTACATCCGTGATTTTGGGAACAATTAAGAAATCTATATTCTCCCTGAAAGAGCCATCTTCGTTTGTAATTACACTCGAAATTTTATGTTTTACATTATAAGTATAACCGTTTAATCCTGTAACGGATACATTAATTATCCTTTTTTTTAAATTTCAGCATGTCAGCGCAATCCTTAGTTAAAATATTGACATTGCTAGCATTATCCAAAATGACTCTAAACCTTCGTTTATTTCCGAAATTATCTTCTATAAAAACAAAGCATGTACTCAATAAAATTGATTTTCTTTCTTTACTTATATTATTCAAGGTCTTTAAAGATTCGTCATTATTTATCGAAATGTTTTCAGTTTCTCTATTTACGGCACCTGCAAGAGGGGGGGAAATTTGGGGGGAAGCCAATTCATTTTTGGATTTATTTTCTTTTTCTCGATGAAGCGATGAGCTGTGTCGCAATCCACAGGTATTACAATTATATTTTGAAATGCAAGAATTTACGCAATGAGAATTATTCAAACAATTAATACACAGTTTATTTTTCTTCACAAAATCGTATCGTTCAGAAACATTCATTTTTAGAAACTGAGAACATTTGTTCAAATTATGAAAAGCCAATTTACACAGAATACAAGTTTTTCCATTCGATTTATCATTCGAATTTAGCATGAAATTTTTTTGTTTGTTCGAAAGAGGAAGGTTTTTGTTTAAGGGTTTTGAAGCAGAGTATCTATTTACGCTTTATAACGTAGAACTGCGGTTTTCCAAAAATGACATTAATTCATTAAATTGCGGGTATTCTGATTTTTTAATCGAATATTCAAATAATTTTCGAGATTCCTTATCTACCTTTTGCAATATAATATTGATAAGGATAGCATCAGACAGATTGTTTTCTTCATATTGTAATACTTTTAGGGCCCTCAAATTTTTATTTACACAATCAATAAAGGATCTCAATTCTTTAGAAGACTCGTAATGTATTTTTTCATAATTAATTATGGCCGATAAATGAGTGTCAATGAGCAAACGTTGATTTTCGAATCTTTCAGTAAGTGCTGTAAACAATGACTGAAAGGAATCGTCTGGGCTCTCTAGTTGTTTTGCTTCATTTTTTAGCGATGCTCGCAAATAAAACAGCTTCTGAGCGTCATTTAACTGAGCATTATTGATAATTAAATTTGTAAATTGTACTTTAAAGATTGACCACTCTTCATATTTACCATTGAATGTTGGTAGTGGGATTTCAGGTAACTTAACTTTAATATTATTCGAACTTATAGATTCAATACTATCAGCATGCACATTTATTTCAGAAACTTTAAGATTTTTAAGAAATATGTTGAGACTTACCTCAAGTTTCTCGAGACGATCTTCGAGTTCATCTAACTCGTTTTCGATTTCTGGTAAGTCCTTAATCTCAGGGATATCATAATATTTATCCCGTATTTCCGATACCTTTGCTTGAAGCTCAGGTAACTTTCGAATCTTTATTTCGAGCTCGGTACTCGAGTAATTAATTTCGTCTGTATTATCTTTTACGAAATTTTCTAATTTCGTTATAGCACCTTTTAGAGCACCTTTTGTTCTATTTAATTTTTCCATAGCAGCTATTTCGCTGCGAAATCGACGGACCACAACAATGTATGTGAATACTGTGCGTAACTTTAAGATTGAAGACAAATAGGTTTCTTTTTCACATTTTTTATAACACACAGCACACAAATGTTACAAACAATCACGAACACTGAAGAACATAGAATGATGAGGTGACTTTGGGGTAATAACCCGCTGTTAGAACAAGTGACGTTCGTAAAACATATTATGGGGAATACTCCCGCTATAAGCAACAGAATAATTGGGGATAAGACCCGCTATAACATACGTGCCACAATGGCAGCTAAAGAACAACTACTCTATACTTGGGGATGAGACCCGCTCGAATACACAACGTGCCGCAATGGCAGCTAAAGAACAACTATATACTTGGGGATAAGACCCGCTCGAATACACAATGTGCCGAAATGGCAGCTAAAGAACAACTATATACTTGGGGATAAAACCCGCTCGAATACACAATGTGCCGCAATGGCAGCTAAAGAACAACTCTATACTTGGGGATAAGACCCGCTCGAAAAACACAACGTGCCGCAATGGCAGCTAAGCAACAACTGAACTGGGTCACATGACCGCAAAGCTACGGAGCTCGTTCGGCATGCGCACAAGGTCCGAACAATCTTTGATGAGGCAAAAATTATAGTTCCGTACAATAACCCTTTTGAGAGTAAAGTTGAATCAGTTGAAATCATTGCACGTGAGAATAAACCTTGTAACGATAATTTATCCTATAATATCCCAAAAAATCTGGCATGACAACATAAAGTCATAATTCTGTATCTAATTGCAATATTTCAATTTAAACTTGAATCTTGTTGCCAAAAACTTTAATGAAAACTTTTTAAAATGTGGTTAAGGCTGTCATGCGTAGATGGTGACACTCGTCGTTTCTTTAATCGAACTTTTGATTTATTTGGACGCATTTCATTAATAAGTATTTATTTTCACTGGATGGCACCACTATATTTTTGTTTTCATATCTTTAGTCATTGTTCGACATATTATCTCTTGCACAGAAGCCTACATCTCAAACTTGTAGCCATTTAACCATCATATTTTTCCTGAAGACGGCTGTAGAAACAGCTCGAAACATAGAATTTAACTTTTAGCTTATTAAAGTTCGTGTTTTGTGTACCATTAAGAAATGTCATGTCTTTATTTATTATATCTTTTGGTGCAATTGTCCAGTATGTGTTAATAAAAAAACATTTTTGTTCATTTTCTTTGATGATTTGATAAAAGGAAAGCAAAAAACACATTTTATATCACTAAAAATGTTATAACATTATACTATTTAGTAACAAAGTTTTTAGTAAAATATATATGATTTTAAAAAGAAATATTTTTTGCTGAGTCACATGGTAATATGTTAAAAAATCTTTTTTACAACTTATTTTTAAATATATATAGGGAAAAAAAGAAATGAAATTTAAACTACCTATTCGGGGTTTCTAATTAATTTTCTCAATATATGATCATAATTAAATTAATATTAATATATTTATTGATAAACAAGTAATAAAAATAAGAACATACCATATAGCCGTAAAAAACAGAAAATTCAACACTATATGTACAATAATATCACATCTTTACCTTTATTTTGGAAGATATATAATTCAAACAACTGCAAAATGCTTAATACAATAAAAATAGTTTAACTCGAATGAATAACAAAGTATCAGGCATCGATTATGTGCAAAATGCCAACAATTACTGAAAATGATATGAAAATTTTATTTATCCATATTATAAACTAAAATATCTCAAAATGCAATTCAAAAAACGGATAGCCCAGTAAAAATATATTTTCAGCAATTACTGTAAGTGTAAGTACAGAAGAACTCAAAAGCATGTAGTGAAGAAGATTCATGCATCATGCATCGATTTTGAAAGACATTACTGCAATAACAGAATGGGATTACGAAATTGTATTTATTCAGAAAGTTAATATCAAATAAACACGTTTCTATAAAAACAGATTTTGATTTAAAAACTTTATTTTTTTTCGTACAGTAAAATCAAATAGCCGAATAAACAAATTAAATAACACATAACTCGGTAAAAATCTATTTTCAGAACTTGATGTCAATAGAAATAAACTTTTTCAACATTATTTTCCAAAAGCCACTACCCGTTAATTCCATCAATGCAAAGCAACAACACAGTGAACCCAGCGAACCGGCAAATGAAATCACTATAACATATGTAAATATCAGTTTCATCCTAATTCGCCTACTTCTGTTCTACCGGTTCTTACACTCTTGATTCAGCAAGCGCAGAATGAACAACCAATTCTTTATACCGCTTACTAGGGAGCTGCAAACGTTACTCGCCGATTTTGACGAGATAGGTATTGTTCAAAGTATTTCATTTTTGAAGGTAAATAAAACCCAATGGAACTACACATTGTGAATGGGAAGTTATTTGAATATTTGTGTGATACTGTTTATTTATTTAATTCAAAGTATTTCTGCTGTTACATTTGTTATGTCATTAAATTTAAAATTTTTCCTGTTAAATGGGATCCTGTTAACTCAATTATATTACTTATGTTTGAAAATTAAGCATTAAACAAGTAATATAAAAATTTTGTTTTTAATGTCAATTCCTACTTAGGCCATCAAAGAAAAATTTAATATTAAGCTAATATTAGTTTTTGTTGCATTAAAATATCTCAATTTGTTGGTCTTCTATAAGCAAGTAGGTTTACAATGGAACTCTATGGGAATTTGGCGAAATATTAGAGATATCGCCAAGTTGGCGACTCATTTTGGCCGCCAAATTTGGCGATATATCGCCAAGCTGGCGACTAACTTGGCGGTATTGGGCGACAGAACAGGGTCCCCCCTATGGTAACCCCTTATTGAAAATACTTTCATTGATCTTCAATAACCAATGGCCGCCATTTTGTTTCCCATGCAAAACTATAATTAATTAATTAAAATTTAATTAATTAATTAATAATTGAAAAAACTGTATTGACATCCGTTGTCATCCAGTACAAGTTTTAAAAAATTTATTTCAACTTGATAGGATGAATAATGAATATTTTATTAACGATTGAAAATTTGAACAAGATAAATATATAAATAAATATAGTAGTCCACGCAATAGGAAATTTTACCTAGCAAAATTAATGGTAGTACTGGAAATCGGCTTTCTAGATGCTTTTTGGGTCGCTGAATCCGAATTTGTAACTTCCCACCAAATTTTCCCCCGGCAACCTCCTCAAATTTTGGTATAAAGCCCCCCAAAAAAGGTTTTTATTTAAAAAATCAATTTTTTATTGTTTTAGAGAAAAAATATCTAGAAATTCAGAAAGTAGACAACATTTCCAACAAATTAGATGTATGACATTATGACTTAGGATGAAGGGGAAGGGAGGATCTGCCTCGGAACATGCGCGCGGTGCTGCGTAAACTAAGTTGCGCAATTAAACTTAACCACTCACACGTTTACATTCGCCCTCCCATCTCCCCTTCGAACTTTCTCTATAAGGTTTAATTTAAGATTTTTGGGTCGCTGAATCCGAATTTTTAACTTTCCCCCCCAAATCCCCCCCCCCGAAACCCCTCGCCCAAATAGTTGTTTTTAACTTAAATTTGTTATTGTTTTAGGGGAAAAGCATTACAAAATTCAGAAACTAGACAAAATTTGCAACAAATAGGATATATGGCATTATGAATTAGGATAAACGGGGAGGGTGAGGGCTGCCTCTGAACATGCACTGCGGCGCTACGTGCACTAAATTATGAAGTCCAGGCAATAGGGGATTTTATCTCGCAAAATTAATACTAGTTCTGGATTTCGACTCACTTTATGTTTTTTGGATAGCTGAATCCGAATTTGTAACTTCCCACCAAAATTTCATCCAGCAACCCCCCAAAAAGTTGATTCTTTGAAAAAATTTGGTTTTTAAGAAAAGCGCGCGGGGAATGTTCCGAGGCAGCCCCCTCTCTCCCCGTTTATCCTACGTCATAATGTCATATATCCTATTTGTTGCAAATTTTTTCTAGTTTCTGAATTTCGTAATGCTTTTCCCCTAAAGCAATAAGAAATTTAAGTTAAAAACAACTATTTGGGGGGGTTTTGGGGGGAGGGAATTTTGGGGGTAAGTTAAAAATTCGGATTCAGCGACCCGAAAAACATAAAGTAAACCATACAGAGAAAGTTCGGAGGGAATATGGGAGGGCTAATGTAAACGTGTGAGTGGTTAAGTGGAATTGCGCAACTTAGTCCACGCAACACTGCGGCGCATGTTCGGAAGAAGATCTCCCCTTCCCTTTCATCCTAAGTCATAATGTCATATATCTAATTTGTTGCAAATTTTTTTCTACTTTCTGAATTTCTAGGTACTTTTCCCCTAAAACAATAAAAAATTGGAATTTTTTAATAAAAACCTTTTTTTTTGGGGGGGGGGCTTTTTATCAAAATTTGGGGGTGTTGCCGGGGGAAATTTTGGTGGGAAGTTACAAATTTGGATTCAGCGACCCAAAAAACATCGAGAAAGCCGATTTCCAATACTACCATTAATTTTGCTAGGTAGAGTCCCTATACGGTCTCTATTGCCTGGACTACAGGGAGAGTTTGAGCTAATAGTAGGAATTGAAAAAAGGAGAGAAATTAATGTCTGTAAATGTATAGTTTTGTGTGCACTGTGTGTGTTTGTTGATGCTGGACATTCCAATTTGACACTGGTGGTTGTGGTCTTCTAAGTATAAGTGTGAAACTAGCCATTTAACACACACACAAAAAAAAATATTTTTAACGACATAACAAATGTAGCAGCATAAATACATTGTAATAAATAAAAAAGCAAAACAATTGTGTGACATGAAATCTCAGATATCTCTAAAACGACTCATTTGCGACGATTGCTCCAATGAGATTTTTACTCCGCACGACGAGGTCTTTCCAACGATAAACTCTTTTCAAAATCGGCGAATAACACCTCTTTCAGTTTCGTAGTTAATGCTCCTGTCCCTGCCGACGAAGACACTCACGAGCTAATCCTACCGGGGATGGATTTTTCTAATATCTCGTTTGCGTTTCGACATTTTATTTTATTTTATTTTATTTTATTGCATTGGATAGCCGAGATCCGTCTCTACATCGCACCTTTTTTATTTACTTTTTTGATTTTGGTTTCAGATATTTTTTAGAATGACACTTTCATTTTCAGAACCTGTTTTGAAAGTGAAAGTAACTTTATAAAAAATATCTGCAACCAAAATTGAAAAAGTAAAAAAAAAGGTGTGATGTAGAGACTGACCTCGACTATCCAATGCAATATATATATATATATATATATATATATATATATTTAAAAATGCCGAAATGCAAACGAGATATTAAATAAATCCCTCCCCATAGGATTAGCATTAGCTCGTGTGTGTCTTCGTCGTCGGGAACTGGAGCCTTAATAGTGGGCATAGGCAGGGCTCGAAAATGAAAAAATCCATGAACCGGAACGCTATTTCGAAATTATTGTCGACAATTTTTTTTTGGAAAGTACAATAAAGTCCCGATTATCCAAGTCCGCTTAACCAAGTTTCCACTTTAACCGATTTATTTTCTTCTGATGGACTTATAGCTTCCATTATTATGAAACAGCCATTATAAATGAAGTGTTAGGGGAAGATGAAAGAGCAGTCGTAAAAAGTTAGAACTCTGATTTTCTGGTCAGAATGGGAAAAAAATGGCCACATATATTTTTTTAATTATGCCCATTTTTTCCCATTCTGACCAGTAAATCAGAGTTCTAACTTTTTACGACTGTTCTTTCATCTTCACCTAATATACCATTTATAATGTCTGTTTCATAGTAATGGAAGCTATCAGTCAATCAGAAGAAAATGATTCATTCCAAAGGTATAATTTTGATTGAAAAAAAAACTATTCAATACTTTGAGCAGAAAGAAGAGGCTACACCTTCTATTTTCATGACACTAATAGAATCATATAGCTGTTAATTTGTACGGTTTTGTTACCTCTAAAATTGAATACAAATTTTTGTCACCTTTAATCGTTGACAATTGTTAGATTTCTGCGATTGAATTGGGCACAATTTACTGGTAAGTTTTAGAGGTAAGAAAAAAATCTTGGAAATTTGTAGCCATGCAGTAGCGTAATAATGCAGCAAAAATAAATAAATAAATAAATAAATAAATAAATAAAATAAATAAAAATAAAAAAAAGGCTTCAGTAAAATTGACATTCAACAAACAAAAAACTATCAAGGTCTTTTTCAAAGAAATAATTTCATTCCCCGTATTTCTTAAAAGTAACGGACGTCAAAGGAATGTTAGTAAATTTATATTTAAACGTAGAAATACAAATTTTAAAAATGCATTCAAGATTCTGAATAATTAGAAAAAAACGTTACAGTAAGCTATATGTATTAAACTGTGATAATATTTTTTAATAATTCCACAAAACGGAACAATATTTTTCCATACTTTCACGAACCGGAACAATATTTGTCACAATTTCACGAACCGGAACATCATTCCGGTTTGCTCCAGTACATCAGTGCATTTCGAATCCAGGCCACAGGTGTCTTTAAGAATTCCCTGAATCACCAGTGAGAGAAAAAGTTTTAAGTGAAGGGGGTCACCCTCAGTCAATTCTCCGTAAAGGAAATTGTCTCTAGTAGTGGCATACTAGGATGAAGTTCATTTTAATTCCAATTTCTTGTATGTGCATTTCGTCTGTGAGTTGATCTCTTTAATATTATTTTTAAGGGGACAGTGGAGTTTAAAATCCTTAAAAATAATTTTTTTTTCGTAAATTTCACCTTAAATATTATTCAAAGGTACATTATATGCATTATGGCATGCATTTATCACAAAAAAAAATAAAATAAAGTATTTTTTATGAGAAAAAAATGGAATTTTACGCGTCGTCTTAGAAATCTTCGAAATGCCCCCTGCGTCTGCCATATCAATGAAAATCCCCGATGTTTTTTTTTTTTTTTTTTTTTTTTTTTTTTTAATAAAAGTTCGGTTTATATAGAAATAAAATAGAGCATCGAATTCTACATATTTGAATTTAAAGGTTTAATTTTTTTTTTTTGAAAAATGTTGAAATTTTTTCGAAAAATTTTCAAATTTTCAAAAATCTTCATTTTTTTAAAATTTTATCTTAAATATTATTCAAGTGTACATTATATACATTATAGCACGCATCTATCACAAAAAAATATTTTTGAGAAAAAAATGGAATTTTACGCGTCATCTTAGAAATGTTCGAAATGCCCCCTGCGCGTTCCATATCAATGCAAATCTCTAATATTTTTTTTATAAAAGTTTGGTTTATATATAGAAATAAAATTGAGCATCGAATATTATATATTTAAATTTAAAGGTCAAAAAAAAATTTTTTTGAAAAATTTTTAAATTTTTTCGAAACACTTTTGAATTATTTTTTCACCTTTAAATTGAAATATATAAAATTAGATGCTTTATTTTATTTCTATACATAAACCAAACTTTTATAAAAAAAAATATTTTGGATTTTCAGTCATATGGAAGACGCAGGGGGCATCTCGAAGATTTCTAAGACGACGCGTAAAATTCCCCTTTTTTTTCCTCAAAAATATTTATTTTATTTTTATTTTTTTGTGATAAATGCATACCATAATGCATATAATGTACCCTTGATTAATATTTAATGTGAAATTTACAAAAAAAAATATATATATATATATTTTGTGATTTTAAACTCCACTGCCCCCTTAAAGAGCTGGTTTAGAAGTAATATTTATGAAGTTTCGTCATTTTACCGTCATATTGACATGGAAAAATTTTTTTGTCGGTATTTCTTCTTATAGAAGAAGTTACTTCCTGATTTCCTACAACAGTTAAAGGACTGATGACCTCATACTGCGGTTACCGAAATGCAATCTCAACTGCCGTATTCAGAAAATATGTTGCCTAAATATTAAATTATATTAGTTGAATGTCTTTGTGCAAAAGAATATTTAAGCGTATCGGAAGGTCAAGCTAAGATATAACCGTATACAAGATCACAATTAGATGTCTACGCATCACCTGACAGCTTCAAAAAAGGGATGTAATAAGACCTTTGCTTATTCGAGAATAGTGTGTGCATCGACAATTAAAATTTGTGCGTTTATGTTTCAAGAATAACGTACGCAGATTCATCATACATGTGGCAATTCCTAGAATCAATAATTTTTAGTAAAAACAGTGATTCTTCAGATCATTTAAGTAAAATAGGGCAGGAAAATAATTTGTTTCTGAAAAAATATTGTTCAGAAAAGATTAATTATATTTCAAAATGTAGTAAATCAAAGATACATTTCACCTCATTCCTTAATCGATAGGCCTAATAACTATATAGATGCATCTAATACGAATGTGAAATTTAACAGCTTAGTATTATATTATGCATTTAACGAAGCTATCTATGAATTATTTATTGACTTCTTTATACTTTTTTACATGAATTTTGCAATTATATCAATAAATAATCAAGTCACACAATATTTCATTCCTTTTTTTTATAACACATGCTTCTTATTGAGTAATCATGTTATATCGAATTACTTTATGCTGCGGGATCAAAGAAAGTAATTTATTTCTTTAAAAAGTTATTCCAGTTCACAATGCAAATTATCTTCTCCATTTAGGAATTATTTTCGAATTATAAGTAATTTATGGTAACAACTTATTTGAAAATGCGTTATTTATTCGGCCCAGTTTATTATCTAGAATTGTAAAATAACATCTTAAATTTAAATAAAATTTTCCTTTCTATCTACATTATAAAGAACATTTCAATTCTGACTACAAAAAAAAAAACGTTTAAAATTTGCTTTTATTTTAACTTTTAAAGGTCATTAATTTTTACTCCGTCTAACAGGAAAAAAAATTGTAATTTTAAATCCAATTTGTTTGAGAACCGCATTACAATTTGCTAATTTTTTATGGTTTTTAAAATAGTTTTCAAACACGGATTTCTTTAATCTGTTTCTATCTCATGTATTCAGACAATCACGAAAAGTATATCATTTTGCATTTAAGTTAATGTAAATAGGTCAGATGAACGGCATCGAAAAACTGTCGATAAATCATAATTAAATAATAAAACTTTGTATGAACCAACATAAACCAAAAGAACATACATTATGCATTTCGGGATTCATGTCCTAGTTCTTTTACAGATATATGTTTGCATTAGCTCAGGACGGGCGGTAAATTTTCCATGCCAAAACGCTGCCTGTGAGTTCTTTCGTTTTGTGGTGATTCATATAGAGTGTTATTATTTAATAAATCTTTCAGCATTTATTTCTGCCTCACATTCCATAACGAAATTAACACTTCATTATTAAATAAATAAAGGAATAAAATATAAATAAAATACAAATTTCAGCCTAAATTACAAATCCAACAACTTGCTTAAACAATTAAAATGATCAAAATCAAAATATCGTTGCGGTAAATAGGCTATTTCTTTGGCAATTTCTTCGATTGTTAACTCCAAGCATGAGGCAATACGAAAGTATCACATTTAATCCATTTCAAAATTGTATTTGAATACATAATGCTATTTTACATGTAAAAATGATTTTCATATTGTTAATGGAGAATATAAAAAATATACTAAATGTAAAAAATCTAATAGAGTTTCCACCAATATACTGCGATACGGGAAGCCCGGGTTGGACACCTTAGTACTTTTAATGATGACTCTCCTATCTATATTTGGAACCGATCTATATTGGTCCTATAATGTCCATATCGGTTAATGTGCACAAATTCTTTCTTACAACCCAGTATGCAATCTATAGAAATTATAAACACAATGTGATTCAATAAATATTAGATAAGATTAAAAAGATATAACTCAGTTTTAATCGCATTTCCTCAAATAAGGATCAGAGTCAGCCCTGTAAAAAAAAATTCTTTGCTCGTCTCTGTAAATGAACGGTAAAAGCAACGCACTTTATAATCTGTTGAAACATGTTATACATACAAAAAAAATATCCTTGTAAAATTACGGGTAGAGGCCGGCAGAGAGATTGCAGTCATACCCTGTAAAAAAATTACATATTCAATTACCAATCAGTATTTTTGCTATTGTAAATTGTAAGTAGAACTGTAAAAATATGTGGATTGCCCTTAATTTTCTAAGTATAACAGGGATAAGGCCGCTTATTTAATGGATCAGACCGTTTTTCATCAAATAAGGCTGTTGCCCGAGAAAATTGAAGGGCAAACGCTCATAAATTTACATTTTTTTTAGATTGTGGTGATTTCAGTAATCATTTTAAATTCCATTATGATCTAACTATGTAACAAGTCCAAGTGTCAGTTCTGGAATTTGACGAAAGGGGTATCGTTTGAAAATTTTTGTCACGAGGATCAAACAAAGTATAGGAACTGCACTCCTGAATCCAGTAATTCACGATATATGGACCCTTTTCTGATTCGGAGAGGAGAAATAAAAAAAGAGAAAAGTGCCCAATTAAACTGATGGCATTGAGCTCACTGGCTATTACTGTATGTTTATATTAAACTCCAATTTCCAAGAATAATGCTCCTCAAAAAATAAATGAAGTGGGATTAGTTCCGTTTCCTCCCTTTGTATTTAACCAATGAACCTCCAGATCTAATCAGAGACGCGCCTTATCAAAATAAATCTGTATACCCAATTTGAAGCAAATCAAATAATTCTGCATGAAAAACCATTTCGCTAAATTAAGGGGGTATTAGCTCCCCCATTTCCCCCTTTATGCTTAACCAATGAACCTCCGACATCTAATCAGGAAAGCTCCTTATCAGAATGAACCTAGAAAAAAAATTGAATCAAATTGTATGATTATGCATGAAAACTCATTAATCTAAATTAAGGGTAGGGTACTGGCCATATTTCCTCTTTTATACTTAACCGACGAATCTCCAAATCTAATCAAGGAAAAGAAGCGCCATATCGGAATAAACCGGTATATCAAATTTGTAGCAAATCCAATAATTCTGCAGGAAAAAACACATTTATCTAAATTAAGGGCAGAACTAGACCCCTTTCCTCCATTTATATTTAACCAATACACCTCCAAATCTAATCAAGGAAGCTTATTTACATAATAAACCGGTATACCAAAGGGTCTAGCCGGATAAGCAGATTCAGATTCAGATTCATCCAGGTGGGGAGGCCTACCAATTGGTTTGAGCTCAACTAGCCTCACCCAGCAATGATTATTTAAAAAAAATTACAGAGCAATTATTGAGTAATAAAATAATGGTAGGTAATAACAAGTAATTGAGATAATGAAATAAGTACATGCAACAATAGTAAGATAGCCGAGTTGAGCGCTTTACAGAAGTATAACATATAATGTTTCTTTAAAACAGTTATAGAATTAGTGTTATTGTTAAAGTAAAAGTTTGTTTGATTAGTTCAATAGCTGATGTTCATTATCATATAATAGGTCCTGTGGGGGCATTTGGAAAAGTCCTTGATTGTTTTCAATCAGTGTTATGCAGTTTATAATTTTTTGTAATAGTGCTGGTTGTTTTCTGATTATTTTGAACCATGAAGGCAGACTTATAGTTCTGGAGACCATGAGAATGCAATATAGATTGTTTTTAGCCTCTGACCTTGAACTGTCCTTGAGATAATCGGGAAAGTATGCGCCGGCACTGCTTTTTTTTTTCAAATACGTTTTTCTAAAAAAGTACTAAAATAAAAAAAATGAAACCAATGCCACTTATTGAAGAATGTACCAATTCATATTGTATATTTTTTTCACATTTTTACACGAATTTTAACATAGAAAAATACACAAAATTCTTTTTAAAAATTATTAATGTAGTAATTTTATATTTACACCAACCAAAAAATTACAGAATAATGCCCAAAGTGTGTACTTTTAAGAAAAAAAGTTTCGTTAAAATCGGAGATGCGCTTTTTGAGTTATAACTAAAATAATGCTAGCAACTTACTAAACTATTCGTAAATTTCCCTGCTTGTAATTGCAGAAATACCCTGCTACCAATGCATTGGTCGATTCGTGACATTTCCACTCGGGCAGGATGCGCAGTGTGCCAAAATAAGAGAATATTTCCATACATAATATTTCCCTATAGGTTTGTTTCGTGTTTGTAAACATTCTGTTATTTTGGCGTACTGCGCATCCTTCTCGCGTAATAATATCAAGAACTGACAAACAAAATTGTAACATTTGCCTACGATGGTTTTCACACAGAAGAAGGCTATGTGGCTAAACAGTGCACATATATAAGGTATAACTTTTGGGGGGAGGGGGTGGCATTTGACATTGGAAGATATCTGTAGGGGGAGGAATGTTTGTTATTTGATATCGTTATCATTGTTCATCAAACCAAAATTTGCTTTTTGGTATATTTTTCTTTACATATGTTATCTTGATTTTAAGTCTGTTTTCTTCTTTTTATGAAAATGCAAAATTATTATTAAAACCATTGAATGATTATAAAACATTTCATTCCAAAATATGGTAAAACCCAACGTTCGCCATTAACATTCTCCTGTCATATGCGTATGTAATTCTTTGTTAGAGAAAACAGATATGAAAGGAAACTTATTATTTTTTCTAGTAAAAGATGGAGAAGAATGTTTGTTGTCCACCTGTTGTGTTTATAAGAAGTTCTGTTTAGCCCCGTGCAAGGGCGAAGTGCAAGAAGACAATATTACTGTTTAATGCATTAGGTAACAAAGAGCTGTTATTAAAAGCTTTCAAATAAAAAGTTTTTCTTTAAAACGTTATTTGATATAAAGTCATTTCTTGTATAACAGCGATATTTTATGAATTTATTCTCTTCATTTAAATCAGTAAAATATGCGAATAAAAAATGTACAACCATATCTGTATATCATTGTAAACGTATAAAAAAAAGAAAAAAAATTGTAAAACTAAAAAGAGTTTTTAGACACTGATAACAAAATTATTAGGGTAAGGGAGATTCGAAGAATGATAACGTATGATATCGGAAGGTTGGGAATATCGTTGTGGGTCCGAAATTGTCAAAAAGTTAATAACCTTATATATTTACAGCCACTATTCAGCTTCACCTGCACAATCGACTAGATCATCGATTTGATATTATTACGCGAGAAGGATGCGCAGTACGCCAAAATAACAGAATGTTTACAAACACGAAACAAACTTATAAGGAAGTGAAATATATGGAAACATCATCTTATTTTGTCGCACTGCGCATCCTGCCCGAGTAGAAATGTCAGGAATGGACCAATGCATTGATAGTAGCGTATTTCTGCAAATGCTAACAGGGAAAGTTACGAATAGTTTAGTAAGTTGCTAGCATTAAATTTTGTTATAACTCAAAAAGCGCATCTTCGATTTTCACGAAATTTTTTTTCTTAAAAGTACATACTTTGAGCATTATTCTGTAATTTTTTGGTTGGTGTAAATATAAAATTACTACATTAATAATTTTTTTAAATATTTTTGTTTATTTTTCTATGTCAAAATTCGTGTAAAAATGTGAAAAAAATATACAATATGAATTGATACAATATGAATTGGTACATTCTTTAATAATTGGCATTATTTTCCTTTTTTTAACTATAGTACTTTTTGAGAAAAACGTATTTGAAAAATAGTAGCGCCGGCGCATTCTTCCCGATTATTTCAAGGACAGTTCAAGGTCAGAGGCTAAAAACACTCTATTTTGTATTCTCATGGTGAGCGTTAGTAACACACGTATTATTTCAAACATTTGCCGTGGGGGCCATTTCGCTATGCTTATCCGGCTAGACCCTTTGGGGCAAATCAAGTATTTCTGCATGTAAAACCCATTTATATAAATTAAGGGTGGGCTAGCCCTCTTTCCCCCTTTATACTTAACCAATGAGCCCCGAAGCTAATTGGGGAAGCGTCTTATCAGAATGAAACTAAAAAAAAAAAAAAAAAAAAAAAAAAAAAAAAAAAAAAAAGCAAATATTTCTACCAAGAGTTAACGCGTTACGTTCATAGATACAGAACAGGCTTGCACATTAGTTCTCAGGCTTTGATAACCTGCCAGTTAAAAAGAAAAAGTCAGCATAAAGTTCCTCTTAAATCTATCAAACACAGGAATTTTTCCTTATAATAAATCGTGACAGTGGTTTTTACAATAGTGTTTCATGATAGTGTAATACACAGAACGCTGTCCATCCTGCTATTTGACAGATTAAGTGGATAAATAGATGAAAATTTAAGCGCCGAAAACTTGGTTCTGGTATAGAGCCTGTATTTCTTTCAGCTGAATCGAGAAAATACGTTCAGCCACTGAATCTTTAATTCGTCGAAGACTACAAGGGTTGGTAAAGGAAATAGGTGAATATTGAAAAACCCATTGAAGTATTTGCTTTGCCGTTAAAACTATTATTACTAAAAATTCATCACTTGCCCTACAAACAATTCCGTTCACCCATTTCCAATGCAGTGCGAGAGTATGCTTTCCGAAAGGCTTTGATGTAAAGCACAGAGATGCAAAATACATTCCCATCAGTAAAGCATCTGTACTAAACACACCTGCACCGGCTGTAGAACAATAATGTCTTTCATCGTTTGAATCTGCTGTTAGAAAACTTGTGTTTTCAGCAATTGTACGTAGACAAACTCTATCGTGGTTAATTATATGACAAAATTCCCGTGTTTTTGCAAGTTTTTGAAAGAATCTCATTCTATTTTCCCTTCTTTAATTCCTTCTTGCGAAACAGAAAGGACCCATATCTCGTACATTATTGCATCCCGGAGTATTGTGCCTACACATTTCTTGATTCTCGTGAAAAGTGCTTTCGAATGATACCATGCTCGTCAAAATCCAGAAATGACACTTGGGGAAGTTCCCTAGTATGTATCATCAGTAACATCATCAAAATGGTCCGCGATCGAGTTTGGCCCATACATTAAAATTTAATGGAATTATTTAGTGTACACAAATCATACAAATGTTACTAATCTCTTAATGATACTTATCCATTTATCCTTAGAAAGTACGTTGTAATCCACATCAGTGAAATTTATTATTATTATCATGTTTAAGATATAGTAACATTTATAAAATAAACCACAAACGAATTTTCACCTTAGTCCATAATGTAACGGAATTCTTTTGTGTATCCCTGCAAGCTAAATATAAATTATAAACACTATCGCGATCACTAACACTATTTTCAGTCCCTAACATTCTATAGTATTCTTCAATAATGTATAAATATTTCAGTGCTAACAATTTTTGCTAAACGTTTCCTCCAAATAACTTCTTTTTATGTTTAGAAACCCAAATTATAAAAATATTTTCTAGTACCACATTAATTACAGCACATAAAGATGAAAAGTAGAATAATATATTCATTACTTTGCTATTGCTTTATTTGAGAATTTTCGCATGGTCGTATTATATTATACGTTTATCTTTCCATTAAATATTTATGCCTGAAATAGCAAGCTTACAAGAGCAAAATTGGAAATTTCTAACATTTGTCTTGGAGATTAATTTTGAAAGTAACTCATTTGATAATTGTCTAACATAGCGGAAATGAAATGGGTTAGAGGTTAATTTCTTGAGAAACTTTTAAAAGTTTAATAACACACACTGAGTTATCGACAAATGTTTTATTTCAAACTCTGTTTTGATTACACAAATACTGTTTGATACCAGGCTGGTTGTATTTTAATTAAAGTAGGGGCTCATAATAACTCAAAAAATATATATACAGACTAAAATTAACTGTATCACACTTTAATTAAACACTCTTCGTTTACAACCCTTACCAGAAATCGAATAAAAATATGGCAACAAAAACAGAACGTTGCCATTTTCAGAAAAATAAACTTTCACAAAAAATTGCTGACACTCAGTTATGACAGACGATAAAATTAAAATTTAACACACTGTTAAATATTCGATATTTTTAACACAAATTTTGCATTCACTTTTTCAATTATTTTTAGAATAGTAGAATAACTATTAATTTACGAAGATTTATGTTGACATATAACAGAAAATTATCGTTCAAAAAATTCTATAAACATTGTAAAGTAAGCATAATCTTATGTTTCTGGAGACTAATGAACTCCACACACCGTAATGCAACTGTTACTTATCAATATTGTTGAATGATTGTTGCTGGAGTTAAAACGACGATTTTGCTTATGATTTTTTTTAGATTGTAGAACAATTTATAAATATTTATTAAAGACAAGCCGTCATTCAAAACAAAAACATCCATTTATGAATCCCTGTAAATGCGTTAATATGATATTCGGATTTAAAAAATATACAGTTCGAATTACGTTTTACACCAGGTAGACAGTAATAGCTTTCGAAATCAATGTTTAGATGTTTAAGTGTATTTCAACATATTATGTGTTAGCGTCATACTGATGTAGTGTACTGTGTAAATTATGTAAAAATTTTAGCTGTTTAGAAGTATTTAGAAGAATATTTATTTAGATTATAATCGTAAAATAAGAATACTTTATTCGGCGAAAATTTTGAAAAAGAATTCTAAATTGGAAAACTTTATAATGTCCTCCATTTGTGCTGAAAACAATTAAATTATTATGCTGTTAAAGAATTCCTGAAGCGTCAATCTTAAAAAGCATAGTATTATAGTTATTAAGTTTACATTTTAATGGTAAAATTTCTGTTATATTTACATTTCAATATCGCGTGTCTCATTATAACTAAATTTTTTATTCATAAACTGATAGATTTTCTTTAGAGCACGGTTCAGAAGTTTTCTTCATAACAGATTTTGAACAAAAATATTATTTTTTTCTCTGTAACTATTCTGGTTTTACAGATTTAATGCAATGATAACATTGCAACTTCAATCTACAATGAAAAATTAAATCGTTTTTTACAAAATATATCAGAAGTAATATATCTGGAAATAACTTTGTATAATACTGCGTTTTGATTTGAAACTTCTTTTTTGCGCTGTCTTTAAAAAGCCGTGCTTTTCAACAATTATTCTTATACACGCTTACAGTTACACTAGTATATTTAGGAATGTACTGAATTACTGAATAATTACCTATGATATTTTAATGAATATTGTAAATACATAAAGATATGAGATAACAGATATTTGATTGTAAGAAGAGATGAGAACTAACAAATATTAATTAATATGAAATTTCTATATCACTTTGTTAGAAATATCATAAGACTTTAAAAAAAATACTAGTTGGCTACTGTTTTCATTACTCAAATTACATTGCACCTATTCAAAGGATTAGTGTGTGAAATGCTATATATTTAAACAAGTAATATAAAAATTTTGTTTTTAAAATCAATTCCTACTTAGGTCATCAGAGAAAAATTTAATATAATCCCTTAAGCTAATATTAGTTTTTGTTGCATTAAAATAGCTCAATTTGTTGCTTTTCTATAAGCAAGTAGGTTTACAATGGATGTCTATGGGAATTTGGCAAAATATTAGAGATATCGCCAAATTGGCGATATTTGGGGACAGCACAGGAGCCCCCCCTATGGTAACCCCCCTTATAGATTTGAAGATGCATTAAATGATGTTCAATAACAAATAGCCGCCATTTTGTCTCCCATATAAATCTAAAATTAATTAATTAAAATTTAATTAATGAATTAATATTTGTAAAACCTATATTAACATCAATTGTCATCCAGTACAAGTTAAAAAAAAATATTTTAACTTTGTAGGATGAATAATAAATATTTTATTAACGATTGAAAATTTGAACAACAAGATATATAAATAAATAAATATAGGGAGAGTGTGAATTAATAGTAGGAATTGAAAAATACATTTAGTATTGTAAACACAAAATAGTACTATGTAAGACATTGTATAATATGTAATCTTCCAAATATCTGTCACATAATGAAAATAATTTAAACTAAGAAATACCTTGTGACAAAATATTCTGTTGCAAATGTTGCATGTATATTAGTTAAATTTTATACTATAATGTCTATATCTTGGTTATACACAGCGCTTCAAAAATAGAAACATTATGTTATTATTTGTTTTGTTTTTTTCATCAAAATTATTTTTTCTGACTTGAATACACATGTTATACTAATAACATAATTATTCGAATTCCTTTCTTAGTTCACTCTGCAGAATTGCCTTCAAACCCCCTGTCGAAGCCGGTAGTAGGGTCGAAACATAATCAAACCTTTTAAGCATTATTTTAAATTTAGGGAATAAAGATAAGTCACAGGAGGCAGAATAACGAGAATTAAGTGAATAATTCAACACACAGGCGTTTATTTTGGAAACAAATACCTACAAACAATACGCGAGTGCAGCGAAACAACACCAAAAACTGGTGATATGAAACAATTAAAATAATAAATCTTTGTAAAAATCGCCATAAAATAAAAACAATACATAGGATGCGTTTCGAGCTAAAAATGTTAACAGCTCGTCATCAGCTAAAGTAAACACGTGTCCGTAAGGGGACAAGGTCAAAAATGAAATGAAAGGTAGAAAGAGCTTGCAAAGAATGCGACAGATGGCGCTAGCTGAAAGGAGGTCATGCAGAAAACGAAAGTGTTGCCAAAATTATAGAAGAGAAATTGATAGGGAAAAATGGAAATAACAGAAATAAACAAAATAAAAATAAAATAAAATAAGTAAATTAATATATATATATATATATAAATCATTATTTATATTTATATTTTTTAATTTAATTCTTTTATTTTATTTTAATTTTGTTTATTTCTTTTATTTCCTTTTTTCCCTATCTATTTCTCTTACATCATTTTGGCAACACTTTCGTCTTCTGCATGTTCTCCTTTCAGCTAGCGCAATCTGTCGCATTCTTTGAAAGCTCTCCCTACCTTTCAGTTCATTTTTGACCTTATCTCCTTACGAACACGTGTTTACAGCAGCTGATGACGAGCTGTTAATATTTTTAGCTCGAAACGCTTCCTATGTATTGTTTATATTATATGGTATTTTTTTTTTTTACAAAGATTTATTATTTTAATACGTGAGTAGGTTGTATTATAACGTAACAAACACTAACTGCTATTTTCATCCTCATATCTTGGTAGTTAATGCAACAAATTCTGGTCATCAAACTAGTCAAATTTAAATAATACTCACCAGTACTTATTTGTGAAGTTGAAACTAATTCATTGTGGATGATACACTTACTATGAATGAACGTAATGAGCATTTTTTTAATTTTGGATGTAACTTTTCCTATTTTTTTTGGCTAGTGGTGATATTTTAAAATTTCTTTCCATGCTTAGTCGCTTTGTTTTAGAATCACACTGAAACCACTATGTTTTAAAGCATGTCAAGAAGTTTGGATAATATTTAATGGTTAAAATGTTTCCTCAGCAATGTGCGCTAATCGCTGAAATTTTTTTCTTTGATAAAAGTGTAACAACAGATTTATCACAGATTTTATTTTGCACAAATCTTCACACAGGATTGTTCAATACTTTTCTTTTTATCTTTCAAGATTCTTCCAATATGTTCACTCATCACAGTCATTGTTTGAAAGAAATCGCGCACATTTTACATAATTTCATGTGTGCTGGTCTTTCGGTATGTTTATCATATGCTAGTGTATCTCTTCCGTTTAAAGATAGTTTGTACTACGGGAGTGCATTTGATTTACTTAAATAAAACTCGCCGGGAACGTGTTTCATCGATTAGTAAGTTTCCGCAGCACGTTTACCAAGAAAATATTTCGATATTTCACTGGCAAAAAATTTACATTAACCCTTTATGTAATGAATAATGAATTCGTGAAAATTTTATCTTTTAAAGCATTTTTCGTGAATTTTTGAAACTACATTAGAAGTTTTACATAATTATTTAATAAATTTTAGAAGGATTTGAGGAATTACAATGATTCAATAAGTTTGAATTTATAGGGATTTTGTGCAATATTTATAACCCCACTCAAATCTTTTATTTTAGATATTTTTCTTAGTATTTTGTAGAATTAGGAAATGTACAAATATAATGTTCTTGCAATAGAAATATAGGAATATTTCCAATTTGAAAAGTTCCACCCTTCCCCCCCCCCTCTCAGCTCCAAGAAAGCTGAAAAGATGCAAAGGCAAAATAAATCATCTTTTTAAAAATATTTTTGCTTTGTGTAACCCATAATGCTTTTGTAACAAGATAAAGTAATGTATCTATAACTCATTCTAAACTGCATTACTACTAATTGATGTATTAAATGAATTTTATAACACGTTATTTTAATAGTATTTATAAGCACCGTCAGTAGATAAAGGGCTAAAGGCTATTTTTCTAGACAGACGACAATTCATTGCAAACATTTCCAATGTAAAACGAATGTTTAATTAATATTAATGATTTATAGGAAATATTTACGATTAATGCAATATTGGTCAATTACTATCTCTCAATATTGATATGCACTGGATGCTACAGCAAATATTTCAGTGAGTGTAGAATTTAAAATTTTTAAAATATTTTTCCCTGAAATGAATTACAAGTACTTAAATAAAAATACTTAATGAGAAAAACTACTTAAAACGGTCAAGATTTGTCATCCTGTATATAATCACTGTATCGGAAAACGTTAAAATAAACATATATTTATAGGTTAAAAGACACAGAAGAGCCAAAAACTGTAAAAAGGATCAATTTCAATGTATTATACTGGATCATCATCGAGAAACTCGAACGTAGACATTTAGATTATAGCAGTCTTTAGAATTGATCAACACTTTGATAAATTCATCTTTTAACCACTTAAATGTTTTCTTCGAGATATGTCGGGGGTAAAAGCACTGTTTACATATACTTGTTGACGGTGAAGTGGTTATTTTCCTTCATTCTGTTGTGTAAAACTTCAAAATTTGTAATGAAATTATTTTTTTTCAAAGATTTGACAATTGTTTAATTTTTATAGACACTGATAACGCATTAGCGCAATTGGTGAATTTAAAGGAACACATTATCGTAGTTCTTAAAATTCACAAAGGTTTTGATAAATTCATCTTATCATTTATTTCCTTTTCATGAGAATTTTCTCAAATTATTATATAGAAATTATTTTTCTTTCAAAGACTTTTATTTTTTTCCTTATCGAGATGTAGAAACTTTTTAAATTAAATAGATTTCTACAAAAATTGTGTTAATCGCCATAATGTAAAAGCTATTATGGTTTCAAATTATTTTTTATCCCAGAGATACGAAACTGAATAAGGTAGAACATTTAAAAAAGTTTAGTTGATGTCTACAATATTTATGATAAACACCATTATCCTAAATGACACTGTACGTGTAAATTGTTCTTAATCACATCACAAAATCAAGCATAAAAATTACTACCTTTTCCAAAGTCAATTATGTGATTTCAGTGGATATTTAATTAAGATCACAAAATGCAGATAAACATTATGAAGGTTACAAAAGAAAATTAACGGAAGTGTATTAACTTTAGCTGACTTTATTCAGAGAAACATTGATAAAATGCGTGCGAAGTTATTAAGAAGATTTATGCCGGAGAAAAATGAAATCTTCATGATTGGTAGTTAGTAACAGCTTTATTATATTCTTTCTTAGAGAGGAAATTTCAATAAATTGGGATTATTTTCTTTTATTGATTTTTACACATTAATAAAAATGAAGTATATTAAGCAATATACACTGCTCAAAACAATTAAATTGAAGTTTTATATAAAATAAAGATATAAACGAAATTTTTTTTGCCGAACATAGAAGAAGAGAATCACAAATGCAAATTTTTCTGATTTTCAAACTGTGGAGTATGCAAATTTTGAGTTCGACGTCAAAAACGTCGCTTCAGCGGCAGCGAATGAAATTTGACTTTCAACTGGATAAAAGAGAATGAAGACAAGGATGATCGGCATTCAGCGATTGCCTTGTTTCGATGAGTACGATGTCTCAGCGAAGTCATTTGACAGATTCAGAAGCTTTGAGAATTGTTGGTAGGTTAGAAGGGGGCCAAACTCAAGCCGAAGTAGCGCAAGCCATTGGAGTGTCACAAAGTGTCATTTCCAGGATCTGGAACCGTTTTTTGGAGAGTGGATGTGCAGGCCGAAGACCTGGGAAAGGTCGTAGACGGGCAACAACGCCCAATGAAGATCGGTATTTATCGTTAACAGCTCGGAGACACCGAACCATGAACGCTACTCTTCTCCAACAACACCTTCGCTCGGCTACAGGCACCACGATTTCAACTCAGACTGTCCGAAACCGGCTCCATGCTGTAGGTCTGTATGCTCGCCGACCGATGGTATGTGTTAGATTAACATCAAGGCATCGTCGCGACCGCAGGGAGTGGGCAACCGAGCATGTCAACTGGAGGAGAAATGAATGGAGCAATATTCTGTTTTCTGACGAGTCCCGTTTTTCTGTGCATCCGGATAATAGGATTCATCTGGAGGGACCGTGGCAGTAGGAATAATCCTGCGTTCGTGCACGAAAATGTCAGATTTGGCGGTGGAGGAGTGTTGGTGTATGGTGGCATCTCCATTGACGCGCGCACTGACCTCTACATCATTCGAGATGGAGCTCTGACTGGTCGCCGATATAGGTATGAGATCCTCAGACCTATTGTAGTCCCTTACGCTGCAGCAATCGGAGATAACTTCATTTTAATGGACGATAACTGCAGGCCACATCGTGCAAACCTGGTGGAGGATTTCCTTTTCGAGGAAGGAATCGTTCGAATGGAATGGCCAGCGTGTTCTCCAGACATGAATCCAATCGAGCACGTTTCGGACGCTCTAGGAAGACGAGTTTCTGACCGCCAACAACCCCCACAAACTCTCCAAGAACTGGAAAGAGCTCTTCTGGAAGAGTGGGGCAGAATACCCCAACTCGTCATTAATAGCCTCATTGAGTCCATGCCTCAAAGGTGTTCAACGTTGCTGGCCGCCCGTGGAAACCATACCCCCTACTGAAAATGATTTTCTTTGAAGAAAACACCTTTTCTTATTCTTTTTTTCTCATATGCACAAATTGTGTTTTTTTCCTTTAGTACACAAATGCGCAATAAAATACATTTTTTTCTGCCAAACATGTGTAATTTATTCTCATATAACCTACTATGTCTGTCGACCATGTATCAATCAGCTAAACAGTTTACCAGATACAAAATCCACCTAAAACTGCAATATCCTTTAATTGTTTTGAGCAGTGTAACAAGGGATGATATATTTAATATATTTCAGCCTACATATAATTTTTAAATGTTGGTAAAACGTAAAGCAAATTTAATATGTTTTATTTTGTTCTAGAATATTTTTTTTTAATTCTTCTGTACTTTCGAATCTGAAATCGATAAAAATACATAGTTTTGTTTTCGTTTAAATATAAGCAAAAAAGCAATTATCTATTTTCTTAATGATATCTCTCGTCTAGTGAATGTTTGTGAAGTCAGTTGAAGTTAATCTATTGTACCTAACTATGCATTGCAACATTTCTTTAATGCTTTTTCCCTTTTAATATCATGGCTTCGCCATTTAAGGACGTCATTGTTATTTGAATTATCGATACAAATAATAAATCAGCAAAAGTAATTACAAGTATAAATAAATTTCGAATTAAAAATCAATTGATAACATAACAAACAAGTGTAATGCATGTGTCGTCAAGTGAATGTGATGCTACGATTATGCATTTTTGGTGTTGATTCCCATAGTTTGGCTATAGTTCTTTTTTTAATAGAAAGTGTTCGACGGGATAATGGAGAAGTACCGAATCATCATTGTAAAATGAGATTTTTGTGTGAAGCGTATATGATTCCCTTGGTGCAGTGCATATATCTAGAAACAATTTTTATTCCTACGGCGGTAAAGATGTTAATGAAATGTAGTTGGATGTATTTCATGTACCGGCTGTCCCAAAAATGACTGATGAATTTTAAAATTCAATAACTTGCAAACGGTGACAGATATTTAAAAAATTCTTGCAGGAGGATTATGTAAGATGTCAGGAATTTTTTTACTGTGATTCTAGATTTTAGTTCGAATTTCAAACAACAGATGGCGCTGACAGCGATTGACGCTCAGTGGAGGCAGAAACTGACGTCAATCAACACTGATGCGAAGGAAGGAGATTAAGGCTATGGAGTGGGTCTCATTCGCCAGTAGAATCTTGCTTTTAGGGACCGATTCTGAACACATTCGATATGATTTCAATGGAGTGCGTTGTTGCCATGGAAATAACAGGTTCTTCGATAGTGGAAATACAGCGTTAAGAACTGGGCATGAATTTAAGAATTAGTATTCGAGTTTGTAGGCGATTTTACATTAATGAAGTTTTATTTTCCCGGATTAAATTACTTTTTATGGTCTGATTAAAAGAATATTTTATGCATCGTATTTTAAAACTAGGTGAAGAGATTTAGAATTTTTTGTTGTTGTAAAAATTTCATAACCTTTATTACATTCTAATAAATTTTAGATCTTTTAAGGAAGTTCATCAGTAGGTTTTTATGAATGTTGGATAATAATCGTAAAAATGGTTAATAGTATACTGTTGTTCAAAATAACTACTTAAAAACAAATATTAGAATTTACCTTGCTTAACCCTTTTGAATATAGGTATTATATCGTTGTATTAAAATTAAAAAAATAAAATGAATGCTAGTTAATTAAAAATTTTGTTTGACAGTTTGATATTAAAATATTGTACTAAATGCAGCTTCATCTTGATGTTTCATAAAATAAAACTAGTAAATATTTTTTATCTACATCTGCTATTTAAATTGTAAAAATGTGTTAAAAGAATTCCTGGAGTTAGAATTTTTACGGTTTGACAACTCTTTCTACACACAAATGCTAATATGCATTTATTTTTTAATATTAAAAAAATCAGTGATATCTAATGTGATAAACTAAGTTGAAATTAAACTTGACAAGAGTCTAAAACTTAGTAGTACTTAAATTATTGAAGGCCACAAACAAATTTTTATTGAAATTTTTATCTTTATATAAATCAAAACCGTATTTCTAATATCAGTTTTTGTTGGAATGCAATTGCAATTTTAAAACTTTTTAGTTTATATATATTTTTCAAAAAATCATGAATCGTAATAATCAGGGCTTGGCAAATGCGGTCGCCACTTGCAACCAAAATTTTTTTACTCGACGACCACGATTTTTAATCTGGCGGTTTTTGTAGTGTTAACGAAAGAATAAAGTGTAGACGGCATTTTTCATATCATGCACAGAAAACGGCATTCTTTGTTGCTCTAGCCATCTAGCATGTCATGTCATGTGATTAGAATGTGGAGAAGGGTAGGTGGTTCTTACAGGTTGTTTACCACTGTTTTTTGCAAGAAGGTTCAGTTTACAGTTTTCAGGGAAATTTGGTAGTAGTTTTTTATTTTAAATAACAAAAGAACAAATAAATTAGTATAACATTAATAAAAATACAAATAAAACGTTGAAATAAAAACCACTTGATGGCATGAACATGTGTAGCTTCCTTAAAGTCATGTGAATGTGACATTTACGATCAACCATTATTGGCATTTAATGTTATAGTTTGGCGACAGATTTTTCGTCGATGGGATAACCAAGTAGCACCGTTTTAATTTACCACTCGAAAAATAAAAAAATGCTAACAGGCGAGTTAAAAAAAAAGCTGCTGGCGAGATTTTCACCCGGCTAACATAAAAGTACCAGGAATTCTTTGTGATCATGGCAAGTTTTATGTAGTTTTATTCGAAAAAATAGTTTTGATTCTTTAATCAAAATGGAAACCGTTCTTATGAAAAGCGAAGGAATCAGCCCGATGTTTATGGCAGTTACATGACTTGGACTATTATAATATAAACGAAATAATGGGGATAGAATAATATTCGGCGACTTATCACACCTGTGGCTGGCTAACATTAAAGTACCAAAATGGCCGCCTGGAATATAAAAAGCGAAGGGATCCGCCTGGAGCTGTTGATGATAGTCACATGACATAGGCTATTATTATAGATATTGTTTTTAATTTTAAAAACAGCGCAAAGAATAATATTTCTTAACGATTAAAAATTTATTTTTACGTGACTATTAAAAACAGAAATAAAAACTTTAAAATTACTATTCAATGAATACGTGTTAAAGGATGGAAAATATTGAAAATCATGTCCTGAAAATTAAAAGGGAAAGGAAACTTTAAAATAATAAATACATTAATATGCGTTTAATCCTTTCACGAACAAGGCACTTCTATTCGTAAAATCTTGAAATCAGTGAATGGCACCAGAATTTACAAACAAATTTCGAAATACAAAAATGCTTTTGTTCACTTACATAATAAAAGGGAAATTTTCATCCTAATATTCTGATGCTAATGTGGCATTTAAGAATTAATATTAAGTGGTCCAAAAATGAACCACCGCCCTTGAAAGGATTAAAGCAGCAAATTTTAGTAATTGTATTATGCCAATCGTTTTATAACGCTGTTAAAAAATACCGAGAGACAAAGACTCTGTTTACTTAATTCATTTTATTTTAGCTTCTTTTCAAATGTTTAACTGATCTTCTTTAACCAAACACGAAATCAACCATTCGATGTCTTAACAGCAACTGATTCTACCTTAATTTTTTGCAATCAAAGGGAATTGAATGGAAACCCGTTTACAGGGAGATCGCTACAGGTATTTTCAGTATAATTTAATCTTCTCTAATCTTTTTAAAACCGATCAGATTAGTGTGCTTTTAGGTTTTACAGTGTCTAAACGGGGGTTGGCGAGCGTAGCTTGCAGGGGGCAGAGCACCCTAGTATACATATATATTCACAATTCTGCACAAATCTCTTCCAAACTGATACATAAAGTCAAGGGGCATAAAATCTCGGTCAAGTTTGTTCATAGGCAAAATCGGACCAAAGGGATGGAAATAGGAAGGGGTTTTGCGAAAGGCGAAAAAAAAACCCTATTTTTTCTACTTATCAAATCAGTTTAAAGTTTTTATTGCTTCTAAAAATAGGATCAAAAATTTATGTATCATAGATTTTTGATAAAATTAAAAAAGGGCTCAAGAGGCTCAAGGGTCGCAAAAAATAGGGTTTTGGGAGAAAAAAATTCATAACTTCGTCAATTCTCCAGATATCAAATCCAATTAATTTTATTATAAATGTAACATTATCTACAACTTTTATATTCACAAGTTTTTGATAGGACCAATTCGTACCGCAAAAATAAAAAATAAAAATAAATAAAATAAAAAAAAACGAAAACAAAAAGAGGGGGTTGAAGAAGAAAAAAATTCATAAATCCGTCAATTCACAAGATATAAAATCCCCATGAATTTATCATATATCTTGTTAATATTGTCTGCAACATTTATACACACAAGTTTTTGATAGGACCAATTCTTACAGCAAAAACAAATTAAAAATACATAGAGGTTGAAGAAAAAAAACTCTTCTTATTAAGCGTGTATTCAAATCCAAACTTTTTACTTTCTTACCCATTTTTAAATTCCTTTTTGCTCTCAGAGGTATCCAATTGGTAGATTCTCTTATTCAGAAACTATATAATGTACCGAAATGATCGGTTTTTTGATAGAGGCAGGGTATATTTCAAAAAATGATGTCAAAGTGGGCATTTTGAAGAGAATTTCCCGAAGCGATTGTGTTAGAAACGAAAAATATTGTCCTACTGATAAAATAATTGTTTATAAATCAAGTTTTAATTAATTGAACGAAAAATAAAAACACAGGGCGCTTATAAATCTCTTCAAAAATCACGTCAGCAAGTTTAATATTTTTTCTATTAAAAACGAATCTGAACATGTGCCAGAAAATTTCGAGTTGTTGCGCAATGTATTTTTATAACACCGTCTTAACATGATTCTGATAAAACCAGCTATTATATAAAAATGAAATAAAAACTTGTCAAAAGCGACCAGATAAAATTGTTGAAGTGTGTTTATATCTAATCATGATTTAGTTTTTTTTTTTTTTTTTTTTTTTTTTTTTTTTGGTGAAATTAGTATACTTAACTTCGAAATCTGCCTCCGCTGTAGGTCGGGCCGGCAGGGATTTTTAGAATATCTGAAGCGGCATTTCCGAAAATTTGAACTCATTTTTCTCCAAATGACGTTTTTCGGCATAACTAGTAGGATATCTCAAAAACTTATGAATATTTGTTCACGAAATTAAAAAAAATATATGTTTCAGTCTGTATAAACTGAACCTAAAATCTCCTTTTTACTGTTCAAAAAAAATATTTTTTTAGGTGATTATACTGTTGAAATTCTCAAAATTTTTTATTAGCTAAATACAACTTTGTATTAAAAATTTAAAAATGCTTTATATACAAATTTATTTAGGTTCAGGATAATTATTGTAATCTAAAGTATAACTAGGCACAAAAAAAGTAATTATAGTGACAAAATTTATTTTGTAATCCTGAGCGTAAGCTGTCATACCAATTTTCTGCTCGACAAATATCTGACAGTTTGGCGCCACCTGTAAATACTATTTCTGCAACTTGACTTTTTTTAAAATACATGAAACGAAAGAACATACTTATATCTTTCAACACAATTAAATTTGTGTTTTTAAATCTGTTCAAATTTAATGTGTTTTTAAATTTGTACATTTTAAAATATTAAATGTTGAAAATAATTTTTTTTTCATCTTTTCCAATTTTAAGAGTTTTGTCCTGAGACCCCTTTAAAGATCTAAAATTTATTAGAATGTATTAAAAGGAATGAAATTCTTAACAACAACAAAATATACTAAATGTTTTCACCTAGTTTTAAAATACGATGCATAAAATATTTTTTTTAATTGGACCATAAACAGTAATTTAATCCAGGAAAATAAAACTTCATCAATGTAAAATCGCCTGAAAAGTTGAATACTACTTCTTAAATTCATGCCCAGTTCTTAACGCTGTATTTCTACTATCGAAGAATCTGTTGTTTCCATGGCAACAACGCACTCCATTGAAATCATATCGAATGTGTTCAGAATCGGGCCCTAAAAGCAAGATTCTACTGGCGAATGAGATCCACTCCATAGCCTTAATTTCCTTCCTTCGCATCAGTGTTGATTGACGTCAGTTTTGGCCTCGACTGAGTGTCAATTGCTGTCAGCGCCATCTATTGTTTGAAATTCGAACTAAAATCAAGAATCACAGTAAAAAAACTTCATACGTCTTACATAACCCTCCTGCAAGAATTTTTTAAATATCTGTCACCATTTGCAAGTTATTGAATTTTAAAATCCATCAGTCATTTTTGGGACACCCGGTACATTACTATCACAAATATGCTTCCTTTATCAAAATGCAATGTGAGATAAAAATTCGTTACTCTAAATATGGTTGTTTTTTATTTCTCCATTTTTTGTTCCGTATTTACTCGTGTATAGTGCGCACCCCGTCTTTACAGCAAAAAATGGCGAAATTTTTATATCTCTTATATAACGCGCACCATAAATTTGACATGCAAGTGAATGAATGACTAGATAAATTTCCGTAAAGAAATTCGAAACAAATGCTAACTCCATGAAAACTCTCTTGTGGTTTGATATGCTGGAAACCGCAACCGTTTATCCTGTTGGAGATAGAAACGTTCAATTGCGCACAACAGGAGCACACAAGCAACGATGCACCGTTATGCTGTTCATTGCGGTTGACGGCCGCAAGTTGACACCGTATGTGATTTTTAAACGTAAAACTGTCCCAAAAGAATATTGTCGACATAATTGCAAGAGCATAGGAAAAAGGGTGAAAGACAGATGACCTCATGAAAGATTGCATTAACATTGCACGTGATCATCGTCTAGGTGCTTTACGTCAGCTATCGATGCTGGTACTGGGCAGCTTCCTTGGACACGCGACGCCTGGAGTAAAAGATGTTGTCATCAATCGAGAATTCAAGGTTGCATTTCGGCATGGCTACAGTCAGTGAATGACAACAACAGATCTCAATATCACTCCAAGTGGGAGAATGAAGCGTGCGTCATTCCCAACTCTATGTGAGCGGATATGTGAAGCTTGGAATTCCATTTTAAACGAGATGATAATTAAGAGCTTCAAATTAAGAGCTTCACTGGAATTTCCAATCAGATGGGTGGAACTGAAGGCGATATGATTTCGGGGATACGGACTATGCCAGTGATGACGAGAACAAGAGCAGTAGCGGCAGTGAGAATTGCTAATTAGCGCTAAAATAATAATTAGCGTTAATTAGCGTTAGTAGAATTGTTGTACAAAAAAGTACAAGGGGAAAAGCAGCAATACTTCTATTAAGATTTTTCCAATTTTAAATTATTCTTTCAATGTATTTCTTGATTCATATGTGCAGGGTAGACCGGGGCACGTTTACGCGGTTTTTTTTTTCAATGTCTTTTTTAATTTTTATGCTTTAACGTTGGAAATGTTAGACATTGTGACTTTATAAAGCAGTTAATCAAGTCAAAATTTGTGTATTCAGTTGTTGCCCTATTTGTGTTTTTAACCGTAAAAAACTTTTTTAGGTCCAAGTCTCTTGCGTAATCTTGCCCCGGGAACAGGGCAAGTTTACGCATCAAGTGGGCCACGTTTACGCATATTATTAGTGATACCAAGGAGTAAGTGTAATAAATATTTAATCAAATTGAAATGTTTTTTTATAACTTAAAACACTGTTTAAAAATAAAAGAATTAAAGAGAATTAATTAAAGAAGAATTTTTAAGCTAAAATGAAAACATAGGGCTTATTGTTAATTAAAATCTGAAACTATTTCGTCATCTTCATCATCACTGTTACAGTTTTTACAAACAAAAAATAAATTATTTCCTTTTGCACACTTGTCATGGGACTGCATTTTGCATCTAAGACATTGAACACAGTCTTGTCCATTTTTAGATTGCTTGTATGATTTCGAACAATAAATACACACACAGTTTTCATCTTCGTCATCAGATTAATTCACTGTTTTCTTTTTTCCAGAATGTACCAACTTTTTGCCTTTTGCATTTTTTGGTTTCATACTTTTTCCTTTGCTGGCTTCTTGTTCTGCTTCCGTAGAAACTAAATTTTTACGCTTTTTTTCTTTTTGTTTTGTTGTGCCATCATGTTTTTCCTTTTCGCTTCTAACTTCTCTTGTCTGAGGGCTTCTTTAACTGGTAGGTCTTTAACTGGTATCAGTTAGGATTGCGGACTTCCTCTTTTTCTTCCCTTTCTTGGTGCCAAGCCTTGGTCTTGCCTTTTCAAATGGTCTCAGTGGTTCAGCTTCAGGGACGCGTTTACTCAGTAAGAACGTGCGTAAAGGTGCCCCGATGTCAATGCGTAAATGTGCCCCGTCGCCATGTTTTGATTTATTTTTAACGTGCAACGAAAATTAATAAATTTCTGTTCATACAAATACAGTTCTCACAAAAGGATAAAATTCTGCTATTCTTCATATATTTGTTTATCGTTAAATATGTATTATAAGCTCCCAATAAGTTTCAATAAGTTCAACACAAAATTTACTCACCTTGACCGAAAACAGATTTTCCTTTCCGCATGCTAGACCAAAGCTTGACTGACGCTCAAATGCTTGTGAGAATACCCGCTAGGGAGCAGCATCAATCTGTCATGACTGGTGGAGCGCCAGTTCCTCGTTTCGAAAAAAGTGCAGTGCGTAAACGTGCATCGGTCTACCTTATCGTGTGATTACATCCAGAGGTAAATATTATTCCGCGTATAACGCGCACCTAGGGTTTTTGCCCTAAATTTTTGAAAAAAAAGTGCGCGTTATACACGAGTAAATACTGTATATGAATTTTCTCTAAAAATGACCGTCGCTCATCTAAAATATATTTTATAAAAAAAAAAAAAATACAAGTTAAATTTAAACCTATCATACGTTTTAAATCACATTCTAAAGCGCGTTTTCATGAGTGTTGTGGGGTTTTTTTCAGAGTTTTGTGTCTGTATTTTGTTCTAAAACCAATGGAGAAAGGACAGTAAAACCGAGTATCATACCTTTATTGATGAATAGTTAAGTGAGATAAATAATTAACTGAGTGAATTACTTGAACATTAAGCTTCATTCCGATAGCTTCAGGGCCACAAGTCCAACCATTCCCGCTTTTTAATGTCTTTAATTTAATCAATTCCCCTTTTAAATTTGTCCGCTGTCAATTATTTCCTCATTCCGGTCAAGTGTCAAAAAGTGGTGATTGTTCAAATATATATATATATATGTGTGTGTGTGTGAAAGGACCTCGGGCGGCCACGCGGAACGTCGAACTCCGCGAATACTGCGGCGGTTCAAAATTTACTCAAGTTCCTCTCAAAATTCATTAAGCAATTTTTATTTGTAGAGGTATAAAGTTTAATGTCTATAGTACCTTTATTTAGGATGATTTTCTTCTTCTATTTTTTTTTTCTTTTGGGGGAAGCCTGATGTATACCGGAGAGAAATGAAAGAACTATCCACTGCTGTTAGCTTTGGAAGTGAATGTTTGAGTTGTTCAGGGGGCATGCTTCACCGAACTACTCGGTTTTGACACAAAGAAATTGTTTGAATAAACATGGCCTTTAATTGAAAAGAGAGGTACAGTAACCTCATCAAACATTGTATCACTTACCTTGAAAACACAGTAAAACTGGGACTACGTACTAGATGTATCCTAGTGGCCTTATAAAACACAAAATATTTCACTTGTAAGATAAGTACTTTTATACTGCTATAAGTGTCACTTTCGAACGGTAGTCAACATCACACTGATTGAGATGAACGATTGGTCCTATTTTGTGTATCAGGTGACAACATCACTGTAGTAGAAATAGGGGTAAACGATTTACACCCGACTACATAGTTTTAACCTCTTTTCCCCTAACTTACGTTTGCTTTTTTATAATAAACATTAGGGCCTCTGTCCCCTGTAAGCTACGATCGCCAACCCCCGTTCAGAAACTGCAGAATCTAAAAACACGCTAATCTGATCGGTTTCAAAATATTAGTGAAGATTGAATTATACTGAAAAAAGCTGTGCAGATGCAGTCCCTGTAACCGGGTTTCCATTCAATTCCCCTTGATTGCTAAAATTTAAGGCCGAATCAGTTGCTGTTAAGACATCCAATGGTTGTTTTCGTTTTTGATTAAAGAGGATCAGTTAAACATTTGAAAAGAAGCTAAAATAAAATGAATTAAGTGTACAGAGTCTTTGTCTCCCGGTATATTAAAACAATTTCTATAACAATAGCTTAAGTCATGTGACTATCATCAACAGTTCCGGGCCAACCACTTCGCTTTTTACAATCCAGGTGCCATTTTGGTACTTTAATGTTAGTCAGGTACCGGTGATAAGTCGCCAAATATTATTCTGTCGTCATCGTTTCTTCTATATTATAATAATAAAAGTCATGTAACTGTCATAAATAAATACACTTAGATCCCTTCGCTTTTCATATGAAAGTTTGGCCCAGATATCATATACGGCCCCATATTGGCGCGATTTTTTTTTTCCGACGCTAATTTGGGGAAAACATCAACAGCATATACAACAACATCCGGCTTACCAAACCAAGCAAAATAACGATACTATGGCGCCAGTTAAGTACCCGTTGCGTATATGACATTGGCGTCCGAAAAAATCGCGCCAATATGGGTCTGTATATGACATCTGTGACGAAAATTTTCCATTTTGATTAAAAAATAAAAAAAAATGAATAAAACTACATAAAAGTTGCCATGGTCGCAAAGAATTATTGGTACTGTTACGCTAGCCGAGTGCAAATCTCCCCAATAGCTTTTTTTCAACTCGCCATTTGGCATTTTTTTTTTCCGAGTGGTGAATTAAAACATTGCTCTGAAGTTGAAATTTAATATCATGGTTTGTTACATCATTTAATATTTGGTCAGATGTCATATACGCAACGGGTTTGGCGTGATATTTTTTTTTACAAAAATTTGGCGGAAACCTCGTTTCCGAATACCAATTACATATGTATTTTTGGTACTACTTAGTTATACCGTCGACCAAAAATCTATCACCAAACTATAAGATTAAATGCCAATAATGGTTGATCGTAAGTGTCACATTCACTTGACTTTAAGCAAGTTACACGTGTTTACGTCATCAAGTGATTTTTATTTCGACGTTTTATTTGTATATTTAATAATGTTATAGTATTTTATTTGTTCTTTTGTTATTTAAAATAAAAATGATGTCTATTTGTATAATTTGACGCGTGGTTTCGCGATTTATATAATTTGGCGGAATGAGTCGACGGAATAACTAAGTAGAACCGTATTTTTTAATTATTTTCTATTAATTTTAAAAGAAAATAACCAAAAACATAATTAACTACAGAACAAAACAATTTATGTAATTTAAAAAAAGAAATAAAGCAAATAAACATTTATTATTAAATGAACGACAATAGCCGGGTTACCATGTCACCCAAAATAATGACATTTTGGCGTCAATTAGGTACCCCGGTGCGTATATGACATCTGTGTCTAATATTTTTTTTTTTTTCGTTTCGTTTAAAAAAAAAAGAAAGAAGTGAAAGCCATTTATTTTGAATGGTTCAGTTTGTATTAAATAAAATGATAATGAAATACTAATTGAATTATGAATAAAAGTAACGTGATACATTTCTTAGCATACGTTTAAGGGAGGCCAAACTGGTCGCCAAATTATTTTAAAATAGTAACCTTTTCTAAAATCTGAAAAAAAAAATATCTGTTATGATTAAAATTTGAGCTGCCATCATTAGAGAAAAGTATATAAAATTAGAAAAAAAAAATAATATTTCGAAAACTAATTCGAAATTAAAAATTCTAATACCAGTTTTGAGATCATCGGATCAATACGAATTTTTGGTGTTAATTTCATCGCAAAGTTTTCCGTATTTTAGGAGAAATCGCCGTGATACATAATCAGTTGTTCAATCAGTCGTTTCATAGAATCGTTACATAAATTCGTTTCATAATGTCCGTTTCATTAGGATTTTATATATATAGGGTAGATATATGTGAAAGGACCTCGGACGGCCAAGCGGAACGTCGAACTCCGTGAATTCTGCGGCGATTCAAAATTCACTCAAGTTCCACTCAAAATTCATTAAGCAATTTTTATTTGTAGAGGTGTAAAGTTTAATGCCTGTAGTACCTTTATTTAGGCTGATTTTCTTCTTCTATTTTTTTTCTTTTAGAGGAAGCCTGGTGTATACCGGGGAGAAATGAAAGGACTATCCACTGCCGCTAGCTTTGGAAGTGAATGTTTGAGTTGTTCAGGGGGCATGCTTCACGTAAGTACTCGGTTTTGACCTAAAGAAATTGTTTGAATAAACATGGCCTTTAATTGAAACGAGAGGTACATTAACCTCATCAAAGACTGTGTCACTTACCTTGAAAATACAGCAAAACTGAGAATACGTACTAGATGTATCCTAGTGGCCTTATAAAACACAAAATGTTTCACTTGTAAGAAAAGTACTTTTATACTGCTATAAGTGTCGCTTTGGAACGGTAACCAACATCACATTGATTGACATGAACGATTGGTCCTATTTTGTGTATCAGGCTACAGGTGACAACATGAGTGGAGTGGAAATAGGGGTAAACGAGTTTCACCCGATTACATACTCGTAGTTTTATCCTCCTTTCCCCTAACTTACGTTTGCTTTTTTATAATAAACATATCTGGTAATGTAGAAAATAAAATTGGAAATACATGGCAAATGTAAAGGAAATTCTACAGTTAAGAAAGTTAATGAATATTTATTTTAAGAAATGATAAGCATTCTTAAAGTTCGGAATATAAGCTCCTAAAGATAAACATACTATTATATATACTTTAAATACTAAGAAAATACAATGATCTATGATGCTTTACAGCTGCATTCTTTAACGTTAGTCATGTATAATACAGATGAAAAATTGAAGATCATCCACCGTTAATAAATTAATATTCTCAGTTGGTTGATATTATTATTCAAACTTTCTCGAAAATTAATAGTTAATGTACATCTATACAAATTTTCTTAACACTAAACAGACCTCTTGAAACATATGCGTCATTTATAAAAGTATAGATAAGAAATTCTAAATTCTCCCCAGAAAGTTTGAATAGTTATATCTGATTATTATAATGGTAGATATTGTGAATAAAATGCAGTTTGAAAATGTCCCTCTTTATTGGTGCCCATAAAATTCCTCCAAGAAAAAACTTTAATAATTTGGTTTTTAAATTGTTGCTATTTCTGTACAATATCATACATAATTTAAATTTACAACAACTGTTAAATTGTAATTGTATTTCGGTGGTCAACTTCACTATTTCTTTTAATATTCTGACTACTTTTAATAATGTTTCTATTTACTCCACACAGAAAGAATGAAAGCACCATTTTGATATCGATATTTCGATATGATACAGCATAAGTTTCCAGCTGTGCACCGTAGTTTTACAGCAACAGGGTCAGCAAGTGATCTAGAGGTTTGTCTACAACGCAAGGATAGTTCTGCTATTGAAAGCATTTCGTTTTCACGGACCAACACGTTCATTTAGCGGTGTGTAATATCTATTAACTGAGAGGACGGTAGGTGAGAAAGAGTTACGAAACCTTCAGTGCCACTTTATTGATTAAGATAACAGTTATGGGGGTTTAATTAAGAAGTGCAACATATCTTAAGGCATCATGACCTTCTTCTTCTAAAGTGTCAAGCTACTTCCCTGGGTAGAAAAAAATATTTTGCAAACCGGGAATTCGCTTTAATTTTCTCAAAATAAAATTCGATTATCCATCAATACAAACGATTGCGAAATCTTTTTGCGAACTCTTTTGCTTCTAATAACTTCCAACCGTAATTTATGTAATACTGTATTTAAAACCTACAATAATTAAACTAAATTTTAATGCAGAATGGGAAGTAAGTATTAATTAAGAAACGATAAAATTAGATTCAAAGAGTTTCAGCAATTTTCGTGAGGATAATCTTTATTATTCTTAAATTTATTCTATCACTCTATGAAACGCATTTGGATTAATTTTATTTTATTTTATGTATAAATCCTAAGCAGAAAAGTAAAATTATTTTATAGCTACTATGCGTGTTTCCCACTTCTTCATTAAACGTATCACGTACTTACATTTCGTTATAGCACTGAACCTGAATAAATGAATAAATACACATTCATAAAAATTAAATTTAATGATTGAATCTTCAGAGTAAAAAAAAAAAATAAATAATAATATATTTTTTAATCCGTTTCTGTTTCGTGTACTAAGGTAATACAATATCAGTTTGTTGAGGTAAATCTTTTGTAGAAAGTAGTATTCATGATAATTATACGTTTTGATTTTTCTATTTAATAAATTTTAATTGTTCATGTAATTTGTTACAAACACTAAATCAAACCATTGAAGTTGTCGATATAAACTTTAGTTAAATACTGGGATGAACACGACATATTAATGTATGAGAATATGATTTTCTACAAAATATTTCTGTAACTGATATATTGTTATTTTTTTACGACATTTTGTTTGTTGATATAATTATTTTTTCTATGAATGCGCTACTAATTTCAACTAAACATACAAAGCAAGTAAGAGCATCATAAATGTTAATTTCTTCGAAACTAAATAATGTATTCTACTCATATTTTATCATTTAATTACTGTAGCTTTAAAGATAATGTATTGCATGATATTTTTACACATTTGTATAGGACTTACTTGAGTTATGACCTCCAGGCACGTGAAACTGAAACTAATGAATTCTTCTGGCATGTTCTTTTCAATAATTCCTCACAAGTGTTAGTATTTTACAAATTCCATGAGATCGTGTAGATAAACCCGAAATGTAGCGAAAAGAAAATATGTATTTAGTATTTGAAACTATGTTTTTGTATTTTTAACACTTTTCAACTATGTTGAAATGTGTTTATGACTTCGGTTTGACTGTCTGTTGTATATCTATCCGTGCTCTAAATTGCATAAGTATAGTAGATCGCCACGAAATTGATATGTGTTCTTGATATTCACTATGGCATTTTCGGAATTGAAAATGAAGCTTGTAGTATCGAGAGTTACTTTACAGGGCCATTCAAAAGAATACCAATACATTACGGCCTATAAGGAAAAATTGTTTGCGGTATATTTTATTCATGTTAAACAATTTTAAACGCATTGGAATCGATATATGTCACAAAGGTGCACTGCATGATATTTACTATAAAATATTATGTGCAAGAATTCATCATTGATATAAGGGAAAAACAAAATAATTCTTGTACAGTGCTCTGTATGAACAATAATTGCTGGAAGTGCATTTTCTTTTGTGGTAAGCGTTTTTAAATTAATCTTTTAAAAATATATTTGTTAGTGTGTATAAGTTCTACACATACCATACAGAACTGCACAAAACATCTGAAGTGCATTTCCGTTTCTTGATGGATATTGCTGAAGGGGAATTTTCAACTGTGCTATGAATTTTCTGATTGAACGAAATTCTTCCATGCTATGATACGATAAATTTATAGTTCATATACAGGTGTCTTTTTTTTTTTTTTTTTTTTTTTTTACTATTGATGATAATTGTATTATGCGTCTTACAAACTGTTTATTTAGACATCCCTTTTCACCTTATTAAACTTTGAAGTTTTAATATAGAATTATGAATGTGTTGTAAAGATTTTCATAATTATTGCTTAACGAATTATTTTACGTTCTTGTTAAAATTGCTTTGAAAAATTTTAAAAACGTCTTTGGTGGAAACATGTGTAATATATATATATATATACCGGGTGAACCAAAAGTTCGTTACAACTTTAAAAACTCATAAAAAATGAAAAAAATAAGATAAAAGAGTGCGGTTTGCAAGTAAGGGCTCACAAGGTTGTCGGATTTCTTTTACCAGCAAAAAAAAAAAAAAAAAAAAAAAAAAAGTTAAAAAATCACATTTAGAGGGCACTGACAACCCGAAACACAATGAACAGGACGCTCCATTCATTTGTTCTTCCAATAACAAATGTTCAAACTGACCTCCAGAACATTCTATGACAAAACTGTAGTGTTCATTGTGTTTCGGATGGTCAGCGCCCTCTACATGTGATTTTTTAACCTTTTTTTTCTTGCTAAAAAATATATATATATATATATATAAAATCCGACTACCTTGTGAGCCCTTTCTTGCAGATCACACTCCTTTATCATATTTTTTTCCCTTTTATATGAGTTTTTAAAGCTGTAACGAACTTTTGGCTCATCCAGTATATACCACCTTTCGTGCTAGAAAGCATAGCCTTTCTATACAGAATTATGGTCTGGCCTAAAATTGAAATGGTACCTTTAGAATACCTGGACATGGGATCTGAAATAAGGTACAAGCGTAGGTGATTGAATGCTTCATATCACTACACCAAAGCGGTGGACCAAAAAACCAACTCTAATGCAATCTCGATTAAAGATATATAGAAAACGTGCTGCTCATGAGACAAAAAAAGATGTAAGAGAGGATAAAGTGGATCATTTTGTACCTTACGTGGAAGGAAGGCAAGGAGATTTTAAGTAGAAATTTTACTTCTTTCGATAAAAAATTTTCGCTTTTCATTTTTTGAATTCCCCAAGTGGATAGATTGTTGCTGTATACAATGTTAAAAATACCAGTTGTATTAATAGATATTGTATTTTTTTTTTTTAACGGAATATCACGATTTCAGTTAAAGTACAGATTTTTTCTGTTATCCAACATACAGTGTGTCCATAATTAAAAGACCCTACTTTAAAGCTGTCTACAGAGAAAATTATTGTTCATAAAGTTGGGAAGTTTTGTGAAAGATATAATAAAGGATGGGAATTTGTTTAAGCAAAAAATGAATAATAATAATTCAATATTTCACCACCAGGGGGCGATTTTTAATAAATTGCACGTTTAGCATCACAATAATTTAGAAATTTTATTTACATGGTAGCCATAATTTAACGACCCTATTTTGAATTTGTCTACAGACGAAACTATTGTTCAGAATGTTGTGAAATTTTTTGGATGACATAATAAAAGTATGGGAATTTGTACGAGAGAAAAAAAAATAGGAGGTCGTTTCTTAACGAAATACACATTTAGCATAAATTTACGATAGTTTAAAAAAATTGTTATAACCAAACATGTTGCGCATGACGATCACTGATCTCAGATACTATCAATAATCTTAATATAGAATGTTCTAAAATTGACCGCATTGTGTTCAGGCAAATGCTAGGAACATGTCGTTGAAATGCTGTCTTTAGAATCAGGTTAAGTTACTAAATAACATTTCTAAACTATCGGAATGCTAAATGTGTAATTTATTGAAAATCGCTATCTGGTGGCAAAATTTTGATTTTGATTTTTTTTTTTTTATTATTTAATTATCTAAGCGGTTTGGCCGTATTTTTCCGTTTCCATAAATCAAATTAAATCGATTGTAGACAAAAAGAATTTTAACAGAATTGTATTTTAAGATGTATTTCAAATAAAGGGCATGAGGTGTATATTAGAAACAAACAGGGAAAGAAAATTTCAATTAAAATTAGTCTTATAAGCCTTTTTACGATTTTTACCCTCGAAACGCTCAGAGGGTTAAACAAATTCCCACCCCTTTATTATGTCTTTCACTAAATTTTACAACTTTATGAACAATAGTCTGTATGAACAAATGTCTGTAGACAACTAAAAGTAAAGTCGTAAATTTAAAGTAAAGTAAAGTTAAAAAAGTAACTTTAAAGTAAAATCGTTCAATTATGGACACCCTGTAGATATAATTTTCATCCTCAAGCAGAAAACTTTAAAGTCATAATACCCTTAAATTATCTCTGACAAACAATTTTTCAAATACCAGAAATACTGTAAAAGAACTTGAGAGTAATTTCTTGAAAAAAAAAAAAAAAAAAACTTGGGATTAATTATTCCAGTTACACCAGAAATTCTGAAAGGGATAGGAAACTCATCTCGTAGAAAGAACTTGTTTGAAACTGGATAAATTTATTCTTAAGTGACATAGAAAATGTCTGTTTAATACAGAAAAATTCTATATGTTGAAGACGATTTCGGATTCTTGAAGATGGAGAAATTGCGTTTCATTACTCTGAAGCATTGAGAAATTCTGTTTTATACTGAAACATTCTGTTCCTACTTAACAAGATTTCTCTGTATAAATTACAGCTGAAAACTGGTTGCTTTGTTGACAATAAATTTCGATAATATCTACAGAATTTTTACTTGAGAATGTAGCAGTTTCATGATATTCCAATTTCTCCCAATCATTGTTTCTCGTAGAACGTAAAGTTGCTATAAATGTTTAAACTTGTTAATCTCGAAATGATATTTTTCAAACCGGGCGACCATTTATCACGTGAACTACTCTTTGGATTTAATTATTTTTTTATTTAAAAAGTTGGTAATATTTTTTATAGAGCTTATACACCCCAAGATACACCCCAAAAACATAATTTTCATTTTTTTTTTTTTTTGAGATGGCAAAAGTAAAAAAAAAAAAAAAAAAAAAAAATGCAATTTAACAAATTACAACGACCATTTGGAAAATGATTTTTTCGAAGACTAAAATTTAAGACATAAAAAATTGCACGGAGTTGATCATACATTACGTACGCCATGAATTAAACATTGACATTCCTGGACCCATCATGAACAAATTTTAAAAGAAATTTCCGTTTTACACTTTTTGGTACTGTAAATTTTTAAACTTCTACGGAGCTCGTCATACATTACGTACGCCATGAATTAAACATTAATAGTGTTATTACACGTAAAAATTGCAAGCGACAAAAATCGCCTGCGACTCGTACATATTATCCACCTGAAACTTACGTATTAAGCATTTCATTGGCTGTTCGGGAAAAGACTTTTCCATCGTCAGATTTCCAAGAAATCTGACCATCCATTTTACATAAGATTTCATTCTTAAACTTCTAAACATCCCACAATATTGCTTTTAAAACCGTCGTATAGAGAAAAAAAATTTACTTTTAAATGCAATTTGTTTGAAAGCTGTATCTCAATTTGTTTCTGAGTTATTAATTTTTTTGTAGTTTTTATTACATTTTCGTCATAGTGGCAACAGAAGTATCTATCTCTGTTGAAAGTAAAGGGAAATACAGATTAATGTATAGACCCATCCGAAAACGAATAAAATGCGGATTAAACCAATAAAAAGCTTCAGATATGCTTTTGATTTCCTACACTGACGAGGACAATAACCATTTTTCCAAATAGTTAAAAAAAAAAAAAAAAAAAAAAAAAAAAAGAGAGAGAGAAAACTGGCCTTATTTTTTAACTGCATAATGTATAATTTTGTCAAAAATAATTTTTTAACTAAATATTAATGTAAGTTCCAGCTAATTTAAGGCAATTTCACAATTCGGCGAACAACGTAGTTTCAGATGCTTATGACAGAAGTAAAATCATCCTACGTTAGTTGCAATTATGTACACGTCTGTGCTGCATGTTTTTCTGTTATACTTTTTTATTGGCCAAAGTACACCCAAAAGAAAACCGTGCCAGGATCGAGGGATCCCATATCGCTGGTTATCCAAGGCAAAACCGGCCGAGGAATCGTCAAATCCCATTAAACGGGGAACTTGCCGACGGGCACCGGCACACCACCTGGGAAAGACCAGCACTCACCCTCGAACGTCTAGGTCCGACACGCTACAAGACCTAGCTACATATACAAGGCCTAGACACGCCACAAGGAAGGACATACCACGAAACCCACAGTCAACGTTCATACCGCAAACAGGAACACTTTCAAGGAGGGACTTTGAGAAAGTGACCCGAATTCTCCTTTTGCAAAACGAAAACCCCTAAAATATGCAAAGTAAAGTTACTGTTCTTTAAAATTAGTTTCTAAGAATACATTACTTGTAAAAGCCAGAATTTTAAAATTTTAAAATATTTAGGTGAGACAGGCAAATTTATTAATACTAAAATATTAAAAATGAGCATGAAAACTTTCCATTGCAGATATTATTCTGTGTTTTATTCTATTTAAGTACGTTATGGAAGTCATGTTATTTAAGTACGTTGTTTAGAAAACTATTCTTCAAAATAACTTTATTAAAAAGTTTGCTCATATCCCTATATTACAAATCCTGTAAATTATGAAGCGAAAAGAGAGTAAAACATTTTTATTATTTTAACTTTTTCACTTTTCGAAGTGATATATCATGCGTTTCTATTTTGTTTAAACATTTATGGTTCAAATAACAAGAATAATGCACTTAAATATATTTCTCAGAGTTTAATGTTGAGAATAATGTTTTTTTTTTTTTTTATAATTGTCTGACGGAGCGTAAACTAAACTGGTTAGGTGTTAATTCTAACAAAATCTTTTCAATGCTTCGTTTCATATATATTTCGTTTTCTACAATTTTTTTTTTATCTTTATTACACACAGAAAAACATGTACATGGTGTTAATGAAGATTATACAAACTAACAGGATTAAATAATAACAAAAACAATTTACTGAAATCTTTAACAATAATTTAGTTAGTGAAAAATATAGTGCGTTGCTTTATTGCAATTTGAAGCAAAATTTTTCTTTGTGAGTTTCACAAAAATGAAGGTATGTTGTCAAAATTTTTAAAAGAATTTTTCCAAGATTTGTGAAAATGCACATAAATTCCTATTAGTCAGTGACTATCGTGTGTATTACGAATATCCTCAAAATAAGGAGAGCCTAATTAAGCGCTTATTTATATGGTTGGAATACTGTCCATTTCAAGTGATTATAGGTACAGTCGTGGAAAAAAAAGGTAAACACCCACTACTAACACTTTAACGAATTGTCGTAGAAGAAAGTTACTGGTACCGAACGATTGGAAATAAGGTCTACTTTTAAATGATCTATACAAAATTTACACCTACATATTAAAACGAACCCAAACTTTGTTTTTTTTTTTCAATGGCAGTGCACAATTCTAACAGCATAAATAAACTCTACACCCTTTAATTAGCCTAAAAAAGAATTTTTATGCAATTCGTACCATAAGTTTCCGAGAAATTAATTATTTTAAAACGAGCGTATTTTAAGGGCTGTATCCAAATTGAAGTTCCTTACTCGATTGTTAACCGAGAGCAAGGTTATTAGACATATAAGGTTGGCTCGTAACTTTTCACCCAATCGGAGAGATCTCGCTCTGCTACGTCACAAGAATCCACAATCAGAATCCATCCCGTGCTAATAGCGTTATGTACAGTTGAATTGTTATGTAATTTTAAGTGGAAAGAAATATTAATACTTTTTTTTACACGTGTAAAGAAATAATAGACCTTAGTTTTAAAGAAAATTAATAAGTTTTAAAATCTGTACAGTGACACGAGGGGGGAAAAAAAGAGAAAATACAGTTATAGCTGAACTATAATTCTTATTCTCTCTCTCACTCTCTCTGTTATTTTGTTATTAATGTATATATTTTTTACTTATCAGTTGTCTATTTCTTATTTTTATATATATATATTTAATAAATTAGTAAAATAGTGGGTTGCAACTTGAATTCATTTTATTAAAATGTACGTTTTAATATGGAATTTCTACAAATTAGAAAAACAAAATAATAGTTTCTCAGAATTACGTTTATAAAAAATAATAAGTTTAAAAATCCTTTTCAGTTGTAAAAAACATTAAAAATACTTACAACATATGCAATTATTATTCTTTTAAAGCAGATTAGTAAAGTACAAAGTCAAAAATTCGGAATCCTCCTGAACTTGTCGATTGGACTTTTCCGAATTTTGAATCATTTGCATAATTAAAAAAAAAAAAAAAAAAAATGAAAATTTTATCCATTTTTACCGGCGAATTATTTACGTATTACAAAGCATTTGAATACTAAAAAGAAAACAATTAATTAATAATTAAAAGAAAATAAATTAAAATAATGCTAAAGCAGATATTTTAATTGGGGGAATATATCTTTTTTAAAAGGTAAAAAAAACTTCATCACAATTATAGATTTTTTTTTTTTGTGTGTGTGTGTGTGTAGTTTTTAATGTTTTTATGAATTTTGCCAAACATTTTTTACATTACTAATAGGAATCTGATTACAATATTCTAATTCAGTAAAATAAATGTTGACCTCTTTTCAGTGAAGTTTATTTTGAAATCATACATCGACTTTTCAATGTTTCGCATATTTTAAAGCGATTTTAAGAGGTTTTTTTTTTTTTTTTTTTTTTTTTTTTTACGTTTCACGGCGACTTTTTGACTTTCGTAAAGCTAATTCGATTTCAAAGTTTTAGCCTAATTAATATATGGTAAACTTCTTACCCCATGATTAGTGATTTTTTAGGGATTTTCAATGCGATATTTTGCGATTCGGGAAAGCATTCTGGTTGCAATGTTTTAGACAATACATTTAGCTACAATAAATTTTTGTTATTTGCGATTTTTAAATTTTTAGCCTTTTTTTCCCCCTCGTGCGGCACTTTTCCCACATCATTAAAAGGAATCCCGTTTTAGACTTTCAGCTTAATATGGTAAATGTTGTTCTCTTTTTAATAATGTTTATTCGGAATTCGTACAGCGTTTCTTGAAAGTTTCGCGAATTTTTTATGCAGATTTTAGATTTTTGCGGCCATTTTTTGACATTCGTAAAATGAATATATTTTCAATCTTTTAGCCCAATATAATACATTTTGTCTTACACATTTTTCGAAATTTGGGAGATTTGCAATGCGATTTTTGGCGTTTCGAGGCATTTTTGGGGGCATTCGTGAAAGAATTCCAGTTACAATATTGTCCACTATAGTAAATTATGTTCTCTTCAAACTTTAGACGCTTAAAGTTCTTTTCCTTCTTTCTTTCTTCACGTTTCGCGGCGATTTTTTCGCATTAGTAAAAGGAATTCGGTTTTAGTCGTTTAGTTCCGTATTATAAATGGCCTCTTTTTAATAAAGTTTATTCAGAATTCATATAGCGATTTTTAATTTTTTAAGATTCTTTTTTTCGTGTTAGAGATTTTTTTGACATTCGTAAAAGAAATTCGGTTTCAAACTTTTAGCTTAATATAATAAATTTTAACCTCTGCGATTTTCGCAGTTTTAGCAGTTGTTTTATGCGATTATTTAGCGGTTTATTTTACGTTTCGCTAAAATAAAAACGCCAGTTACGGAAACGTCCAAATTTTGGAGAATTCGGGATTTCGGACGTCCGGATTTGAGACTTTGTACTGTATATAAAACACATAGTACCTTCCTACAGCCCCCCCCCCCCCAAATATTGGCTGTTTCCAGAGGCTGATACAAAGGAGGGGGGGGGTGATAGAGGAGAAATTAGCCTCTCACAATAATTATTAACACAATCAATTTCTTGTTAAACATTTAATATATCAATAATTAAAAAATAATAATATTTACAACATTTCAACTGTTCACATATTATTTACAATTATTTAAAGCATTCGATTTTATATAATAAAGAAAATACTATTGAAAAAGGAAACAACTAGTTATTAAAAAGGAAAATAGTTTTTGACTCTCTCTTTTTTTTTTTTTTTTTTTTTTTTTTTTTTCGCTACACAATCCTTATTGCTAAATTTTAATTTTCTTTTTATTGATTTCATCTCTTTTGACTTAGCATTTAAATATTTTACGCGGATAAAAATTCGTAATTTAGAAAAAGAAGATAACTTATTGTCGATATTTAGATTGCATGTTTTTGATGATATATATTCAACAGGTTTTTTTTTTTTTTTTAATATCTTTCTTTTCATTGAATGTATTTTCATGAAATGAAATAAAATAATTTTCCATAATAGAAATGTTTAGCTGATATTATTGAAGACCACATCATTCACGTTAAAAGAGAGCTTTAAATTCAAGTCTTTGTGTATTTGTCTTCAAATCTAAAAAAAAATGTTTCGTACGAACAAGCAAAAACAAAGCAAACATGGGTTACGGCAGGGGTTCCTGGATTCTTGTGACGTATGATCCTACATAGCAACGGCAGTGGGCGGGACGGCGTCCTTAGTGACGAGCCAACCTTATATGTCTAATAACCTTGAACCGAGAGAGCCCCTTTCTTGATCAAGGCATCTTAAGCGCCACTCAAGGAGTCAATGAAGCCGGTTAGATTACGGTACAGCAGAAAAAATTTCAAAATGTCTACTCACTTCCATCATAGACGGCCCCTTAAACTATCATTTTGCCGTTTTTTAAGCATAATTTGAAAACTACTTGGAAGAAAAATGTGAAATTTTGGTTTTCCCATAAAGCAGGACTTAATAAATCTAAATCCATCAAAAAATTGTAGGTTGCAATTCATAATTTTTTCGATTATTAATTTCATAATTCATATCATAAAATTATAAAAATTGCAAATTCAGCGTATTTATGTTTGGGTATATTAGTATTATTTCTACAAAAAAAAAAAAAAAAAAAAAAAAAAAAATAGCGCATTGGGAGCATAATTTCAAGAGCTATAAATAAAAATATAAAAATGGAATTTAACATTAGAAGCACTAAATTTTGAATGTTTATAATTCAAAAACTTATCATTCAAATGACTTGAAATTTGGTGTCTAGGGATAGTTTGAACCGAAGATTTGAAATATCTCGTTAAAATTGGATATTGCTATTGAAAAAAATGAAGTTTGGATTCGTTTTAATATGTAGATGACCCCCTAAGAAAATTTTATATACATCATTTAAAAGTAGACTTTATTTCCAATCGTTCGATACCAGTAACTTTTGTCTACGATGATTTGTTGAGGATTTGGTAGGGGGTGTTTACTTTTTTTTCCCACGACTGTACATTTTACACAAAGTAAGGAATGTTAGTGAAAAATGCTGTTGAAATACCTTATTAATTCTTAAAGTTGTGACAAGAAAACTATTTTTGGAGTAGGTGACAGAGAAACAAAACTATCTTACTATCTGTATGTTTTAATCAATAACTCTTAGACTATGATAAATCTTGTCAGCAATGAAGCTATGTGTTCTCCACGATTCACAGTATCACCAAAAAATTACTAGAATTTCGCGAAAAAGTGCAAAAAAGAGCGAATGCTGAATGGAAAGATTGATTGTTTGTTTGTTTTACAAAGTTTGCAATTGATACTTTTCAGCAAAATCTATAAACTGTTAAAAAAAAAGAAAAAAAAAAGTAATAATAATAATAATAATAATAATAATAATAAATTAAAAAATTCTGTATTTTACAACAAAAGGCACTGATACACCGGTTGACAAAACAATTGCTGTAAAATTTATAAGCTGCTGTCTTTAAAAGTGCTGTAAATTTTCTCAAGTTTAAAGAATGTCGCGTTCTTATTGGCTGTGTCGTGCATGTGACAGAAATAATTCGATTATTACTACACCTTTTTGCTTGCATTCGCTTTCACAGCATCGGTGCTTCAATTCAATTTCACAGCCTCGGTGCTTGAAAAATAACAACAAAAAGTGCAGGACGAATCACTTCACTTTACAACAAAATGTGCTGGCATCCCGGCTGCCAACACAGTTGAGTAAACTTTACAAGCTGTTGTCTTTAATATGCTCTAAAATTACAACATTAAAGTGCAGGAAAAATAATTTTTTCAGCGTATTATAAAGGACAAACGTGTCCGTCCGTAACGCTGGCATAATTTTAAGTTGGCATCAACCGATGATTACATTTCGCTTTTAAATCAATTTTTTTAAACTTCTAAACGTCGCGTTATTTCAATTTTTTTACACCACCAAATAGAGTAGAATTTTTACTTACAAATGCAATTTGTCTGAAAACTGTATCGTAATTTACTTATTCTTTGTGGTTTTCAAAATAATGTTATATATTTTATTTATTTTTAATCTATCTCTATCGCCAGCAGACTATTAACTAATATATTAAAACGAAAGGCGATTTAAGTAAGATCACTTTAAGACCAATTTTGAGCCATATGCGCATGCGCGACCAGCTGAAGGATCTTCCGATTTGCTGACGCTGAAAATGTGGCCACCTGTGAGCTCAAATGGGAGTTCAGTGACATTCCTGTCTATATACAGATATCGTCACGCGTATGCGCCGATTTCAATAATACGTATTTGCTGCTGTTATATTGTATTAACGGGTTTATAGTTTCTTTGGATTACACCTTATTAGGTATTTTGTCTATTTATTGTTTGTTTTTTAATCTTATTTACGATTCCATTTTTAACTTTTCTTTCGAGTTACGTAGATTTAATGTGTCCTTTGTATCTTCCGCCGATTTAACTTGACCAGTGAAGCTGAAAATTTTGTTTACATATCGATTACGATAGAAATGTTTTAACATCCAGTAGTAATTATTTTGACAGTGTACCTTATAGCTTCATAGTTTAAAATTTCTCTACTGAATAACACCTTCTTCTGAAAAGGGTAACATAAATGATTTTCTGAAAAAATTTGTTTTGATTACATATCGAGTAACAAAAAATGTTCTTGACTCTTTATAAAATGCAACTGAAATGATAATTTTAACAATTGAATCATTAATAAAAAATTATATGTTAAATTAAGCCTGAAAAACTTAATACTTGGAAATGCTGAGACAAATATAAATTTTTAAAGCATATATCTTACAATGAATGTTTAATCACAATGTTTTAACTAAAATAACTTTATATATAAGCAAATTTAAACAAAATGAAGCTTTTAATTCTGATGATTGATTTTTCGCGAAAAAGGTGCTAAAAAACTTAAAACTATTTAGCTAGAAAAGACTACAATGTTTCTGTTGACAAATAAATGGATTTTTTAATGCTTATTTTAAAGTAAATTTAAAATTCAATGTCAGAATTACAAATTAATTAAATTGTTTATTGTGGGAATCCCATAACTTAAAAAATAATTGAAAATGAGTTATCACCGTTTTGCCAATGTTTGTTGACAGACGATTGCGATTTGTGTTAAAAACCACCAAAATAACATCCTCTATGCCCTGTCATGTGATACATGCTAATAGATTTCTAAACAGTTTCCACTTGAAAATCTAAAGACCATTAAGATTACTAAACTAAAAGAAAAGTTCATCATTAATTCCCGATAAGTCAGAGTGAATAAATTCAAAATACGTAATATGTGTAATCATATTTTAAAAAGCTGCATCCAAAAAGTTGAAATTCATTAACATACACTGACAATAACTTTTTCAGTGTTTCGGTTGGCGGGAAAACATTTAATGTATTTTATCAGCGCTGTCCAACATAGCATTATTTGGGGGGGGGGGGGGATTAAATTTTTGCCATTGATTTTCTGAGAACACCGCATTTATTTTGAAGAGCAAGGGTTGATTCTACTCTGAAAGCCCATACAGTTCTGAAAAGAAAAATCATTTCTTCTTAACTTAAAAACCTCATAATGGATATTAATTATGAATGAATCGTATGTTTTCTCCTACCGATTGGCAATTTTTGTGTGTTTATTATGCGACCAATTGACAAATTTCATGATTTTTCCCTCACAACTAACTGACTGTCGATTTTGGCATTTTCCCCTGCGACTGATTGGCGAATATTGTGATTCTTCAGGTGATGGATATACAAAATTTGCAAATCTTTTACATGAATTTTTACGAATCGACTGGTGAATTTTTCGATTTTTTTACCACAAGAACGATTGAGAAATTTCTCTATCTCTTATGGGGCGAATGGCGAAATTTACGACTTATTTCCATTGACTAAGTGATGTATTTCATATTGTTTTCTTCTGCAATCAAAAAGGGATGTAAATCGAAAGGGTACATCAATAATGACAGGTAATATAGCATTGTACTCACTGATACACTATATTTATATTGCACATGAAATGGATTTTTCAATGCTTACATTAAAGTAAATTTAAAATTTAATGTCAGAATTACAAATTAATTAAATTGTTTATTGTGGGATCCCCAGGACTCAAAAAATATTTGAAAATAAGTTATCACCGTTTTTCCAATGTTTGTTGACAGACGATTGCAATTTGTGTTAATAACCACCAAAGTAACATTCTCTATGCCCTATCATATAATATAATACAATAGATTTCTAAAATGTTTCCACTTGAAAATCTGAAGACCATTAAGATTATTAACTCAAAAGAAAAGTTCATGATTAATTCCCAATAGATCAGAGTGAATAAATTTCAAAATACTTAATATGTGTAATCCTATTTTAAAAAGCTTTTTCCAAAAAGTAAAAATTCATTCAGATACACTGACAATAATATTATCAATGTTTCGGCTTGTGAGAAAACATTTAATGTATTTTATAAGCGCTATCCAGCATGGCATGATTGGGGGGGGGGGGGAGCACAATTTAGTTGAGGGGCAAGATTTACAATACCATGAAGGATTTCATGAATCTTTGAAAAATAGGAAAATGCTGCAAAATAAAAATGCCGTGTGTTCCCCTCATTAAATTTTTCTAAAGACATGTGACTCTTCCTGATTCCACCCCCCCCCCCCCCGAGAAAGTGATTTTTATTTTTTTGTGTGATTTTGAAAAAAAATATTTTCTGAATTTCTTCAAATGATGGTAGAAAAATATTGTGAATTTTGCCAGTGAGTCACATATTGAAATGACAAGACTTCCTAATCAACCACAACTACCAATCGACAGATTTTACGATTTTTTGCAACGAGGGTTTGAAAAATGTCTGACAGTTTACCGATGAACTTCACAATATTTTAAAGCAATTGATTAAAGATATTTGAGTTTTTTCCGATGATTGACTCGCAATCTTCACGATTTTTTCTGAAAAATGAAGGAAGAATGTTGTAAAATTTCCCCCACAATTGATGAATTTTGCAGTACTTTTGTTTTTCTCCTACCGATTGGGTAATTTTTGTATTTTTTTATGGGACAAATTTTTATGTTTTTTTCCTTGCAACCAACTGTCGATTTTTCTTTTTCCTGTGCGACTGATTGTTGAAATTTGTGATTTTTTAAGCGATGGATAGACAAATTTTGTGGTTTTTTTTTTTTTTTTTTTTTTTTTTTTTTTTTTTTTTTTTTTGCATGACCAACTGAAGAATTTCCTGTAATCGACTGGTGACCGACTGTTTTTTTTTCCTTCACAAGAGCGATTTAGAAATTTTTATACATAGTTTTATAATCTATAGTAATCATAGACAAAATCCGTGCATTAACAAGATTCCTGTTTGCTGAGGATTCTGTTTCTACTATTTTCTCTCTCTTTTTTTTAAGTCCATTAATGCAGAGCTATATAATACAGAGAACCCGACTTGAACCTGCAAAATCCATTTTAAAATAACATAAAAATGAAGTTATTCATTATAGAAAATGCGTAATTTTAATGGTAAATCGTTACATACAGCAGTACAATGTATCAGCATTCCATGCCACAGACGTCATTTTGTTGAAAAAAATGGATAAGTACTTCCTCTTGTGGCTTTTTTGAGGTAAATATAGAGATAGTGATAGTGTTGAGGCAAAAAAGAATTGGAGAAACACTGCAGGATATGTATGATATTCAATTTCAAATACCACAAAATATTATATTGATAATACGTGACTTGAAGCAGACAAATGAGCAACTTCCAGGTCTAAAATGTTATTTTTATTCCACAACTTACAAACGAAATAACACAAACACTTGATATGCAATGGGATAACACTCTAAACATAATATCATGGAACAAAATAACGTGAAGAAATACAGACACAAACTTCTTTTCAAAAGAATATATGTTACATTGTGTAAACCGTCTCACTGTCAATATCCTATATTTCAGAATGTACAGGTGGGTCAAAAAAAGCGAAATTTTTCAGATAAACTTTTAATAGAGCAGAAAAGTTGCCATTTGTAATTAGAAGAATAGCGCAAAAATATTTTTGAAATCGGTTAGTATCTTTAGGTCGCGCATTGCTCTTGAATTTTTGAAAATATGATGAAAAGTGACGATTTTTGCAATCAATGATGAAAAAAAAAAAAAAAATTAGAACTACTCCTAATAGTGCGTAAATATCACCTTTTGGTATTAGAATAATAATACAAAAAATATTTAAAATCGGTTAATATCTTTCGGTCGCGCATTGCTCTTGAATTTTGGAAAATATGATGAAAAGTGACGAGTTTTGCAATCAATGATGAAAATTAAAAAAAAAAATTAGAACTACTCCTAATAGTGCGTAAATATCACCTTTTGGTATTAGAATAATAATACAAAAAATATTTAAAATCAGTTAATATCTTTCGGTTGCGCATTGCTCTTGAATTTGTGAAAATACGGTGAAAAGTGACGATTTTTGCAATCAATGATGAAAATTAAAAAAAAAAATTAGAACTACTCCTAATAGTGCGTAAATATCACCTTTTGGTATTAGAATAATAATACAAAAAATATTTAAAATCAGTTAATATCTTTCGGTCGCGCATTGCTCTTGAATTTTTGAAAATATGATGAAAAGTGACGATTTTTGCAATCAATGATGAAAATTAAAAAAAAAATTTAGAACTAGCCCTAATAGTGCGGAAATATCACCTTTTGGTATTAGAATAATAATACAAAAAATATTTAAAATCGGTTAATATCTTTAGGTCGCGCATTGCTCTTGAATTTTGGAAAATATGATGAAAAGTGACGATTTTTGCAATCAATGATGAAAATTAAAAAAAAAATTAGAACTAGTCCTAATAGTGCGGAAATATCACCTTTTGGTATTAGAATAATAATACAAAAAATATTTAAAATCGGTTAATATCTTTAGGTCGCGCATTGCTCTTGAATTTTTGAAAATATGATGAAAAGTGACGATTTTTGCAATCAATGATGAAAATTAAAAAAAAAATTAGAACTACTCCTAATAGTGCGTAAATATCACATTTTGGTATTAGAATAATAATACAAAAAATATTTAAAATCGGTTTATATCTTTAGGTCACGCATTGCACTTGTATTTTGGAAAAGATCAAAATTAACAATTTTTGAAATTACATGATGAATATAAAAATATATATATTCAGACCTAGAAAAATATGCAGACCGAAAGAACGACAACTGTGCGAGGTTTTGTGACACCAAGTTCAATTTTAGTGCTCACGATTATTCATAACTTAATGACTGGTCTATCTGCAAGGTTACTTCATCTCCCATATTGCACAGAAGAAGCATAGAGAGCATTTTGCCTCTCATTGGTTCAAAAACTCTGCCAGACAGTCTCCGATGGCATTGCTTTCTAAATCTGTCTGAATCTCAATACCCTTATTGTTCTCTTTCTTCTGTGATCATTGACAATCATAGGTTTTTGGTATGAGCAAAGACTTTGTGTGCATTTTTCCTAGAATAATAGAATGATTGCTATTCATGTCGAACAATATCGACGCACATGTCAGCATAGCGTATAAAACTAACTGTTTCAATTCATTGATAGGATTTTCGATGGATCCATACAGTCTGACAGTTCAGTTTGCGGTCGTTAGTGAGATATCAGCCCTCGATTACGTGCAGCAAGATTTCCAGGATTTCCTGTCACACAGCGTTGAATATTTACAGAAGATACGTATTTTGAATCTTAATTGAAGTCATTTGGTTTATTAACAGACATTATCGGGATATTGCAATTGATTAATCGAAATTTGACAACAAATATTGTTACAAAATCAGGTAGTTGCTTACATTGCTAAACACTATTCAGGAAGCTGTTTAACCATTTTACCCTTTTCTTAAATAACCGGTACTTGACCATATTGTTAACGTATTATGACCAAATTATTGACCATATTATGGTCCCGATCATAAAAAATACGGTTAATAACTGTTATCTGTAAAAACGGTCGATTGACTGGGCAGGTTGCTGCAATTTCTTAACTGTGCACCTATAGGATCACAAAATAATTCCGGATCTGTGATTTTTCCATCAATATGTTGAAACAAGTGCCTAAAAGGTAATTCAATGAAAGGCAAAAGGCAAATAAACCAATGAAAGGGCCTACATATCGGCATTTCTAAATTTCAAATAGTCCCGTATTTTCTAACCCGTATTGATGGACGCGCCGTCATATTCAACTACAACGACTCTTTCTGAGGAGATGTTCTTTTTACGCAAATGTAAAACAACACTTCTAAAACTATCTCTACCGGTTCCAGCTGTAGTAGTTATATGACTAAAGGCTAATTCCATGCGAACTTGTCATGTCTGTCACACAGCTGAAAATTGTTATGCTTGTTGGCCACCGTTATTTTTGAAAAGTCTCCTTAGCCTTATTCAATTGATGAGGCATCTCCAATAAAATAAGTCACATTTTTCCGTTCTAAAATACTGGTAGCCAAAAATCGTAGTATGTGACAGACATGACAAGTACGCATGGGATTAGCCTAAAGTATTTTGAACCCGGCTCCTGTATTGAAAAAATGTGCTATTTTGGACAATGTTTTCTGAATTTCAAGTGCGATGATGCGACCTAAAGATATTAATCGATTTTAAATAGTTTTGTGCGTAAAAATATGATTTTTACGCACTGTTAGAAGTAGTTCTGAATATGTCTTTAAATTTTCATCATGTAATTTCAAAAATCATTAATTTTGGTCATATTTTCCGAATTACAAGTGCAATGCACGACCAAAAGGTATTAATCGATTTTAAATATTTTTTAGTGTTTTCCTTCTAATATCAAAAGGTGACATTTTGGCGCTATTAGAAGTAGCTCTGAATATTTATTAATTTCCATCATTAATTTCAATAATCGTCACTTTTCATCATATTTTCAAAAATTCAAGTGCAATGCGCGACCTAAAGATATTAACCGATTTCAAAATTATTTTTTGCGTTATTCTTCAAATTACAAAAGGCAACATAACTGCGCTATTAGAAATTGATCTGAAAAATTTCGCTTTTTTCGACCCACCCTAATGTACAGTGGCAGTAAAATAAAGAATCTTGACAGTCATTGGAATTTTTAAAAAAGACCCATTTTCAAACCACTTCCAGATCTGAAAAAATGGAAAGCGCTGATGAATAATCACAAGCTGTAAAGGTCATTGCTACAGGTTGACCAACGAGCGAAAAAAACTTTCGCCCTCTTCTTCTATTTAAATTAAGAAAAAGTAAAATAAAACATCTAAACATTGAGATTGTGGCTTGAGTGTCAAGATTTTTTACTGGGGCTGTATACTAAAATGCAGAATAATTATATGATAACTTTCGGTGTATTAACGAATATACCTGAAAACATATCTGATTCTTGCATGTAAAAGATGTGTACAATGTATTTTCTGTTAACTCTTGATACATAGATTTTATGAGCGAATTATTTTCTACTAACTCGTGCTTTAGAAAGTGTTTCACAGAATAGCATTTTCATTTTCCTTTAATATAAAGTATTTTAAATAAAATGCTTTTAAAGATTTTTGAATAGAGAAGGAAAACGACTTATCTTTCCAGAATATCAGGTTTCAAATATATTCTTTCTTAAAGATTTTGATATTTAAAATAATGATCATTTCTGTACTTTAAATATTAATTAAATTTATGTAAGAATAAGAATCATGGAAGCAAATAATCTGATTAAATGTTAAACATAGAAACGTTTTATTCAATTTTAGATGTTAAAAAAAATCACTAACTCATCAATTATTCTTATCTTGAGTTTACACATTAAAAATTTAAAAATTCCCTTTTTTATTTCGATGCTTTATCAAATTCAATTACTTCTTAATGTATAGCTATATGGGCATATATTAACGAAATTTCTGAAAAGATAACAGATACATTTCTTTTTCTAAAGTTTTCTCTCTGCCAATATTTAGACAAATCTTTATTTATTTTACTATGATAAAATAGTGAAATAGTTTTATCAGCACAGACGTTGAACACATTTGTAAAGAAACTTAACATTTAATTATAGAAAATATATATATATATATATGTATATATACACACACATATATATATATATATATATATATATATATATATATATATATATATATATATATATATATATATATGTATATATATATATATGTATATATATATATATATATATATATATATATATATATATATATATATATATATATATATATATATATATATATATATATATATATATATATATATATATATATATATATATATATATATATATATATTATTTTATTTCAAAATTGATGATAAATTACTGCATGAATGGCGCTACAGCAGCACATATCTAATGCAATAAAACATATTACATCATTTCAAAATGCTAAAACACCATAACTTCAAAAGAAAGGTGTATATCTGCAGAAAATTTTTTTAACTATAAAACATTTATAAAAACAAGAAAGACAGGTAAAAAAAACAAAAACAGTCTGTTCTTCATCAGTGGGAGGACAGACAGAAAACTAACTCCACCCCCCACTTTTAAAATTTGCAGGTTTCTGAACACATGTTCACCCCGCATTCAATACTGAAAACTATTGTCATTTTATTAATATAATTCCATAAAAAATTAAAACAACTCAAATTAAAAACTTGTATATATATATATATATATATATATATAAAATATTTTCTATATTTTGGCTAAACATTATTTTCTGAGAAATATTACATAGTTATGAAATTTATTATTGAATTATTTATTTTTATGTTTCGTTAACTTATTAGATGCTTGTATTTTATCTGAAACTTTAAGATTATATACACCGATTGGAATTATTGTCTTTCATATGAAACACTACATCTACTCTGAAAGTTACACTGACTACACACATGAAGTGTACACTGTTCAGTATGAAATTTAAAATCAGGTTGGTATTAATTGAAGACGTCCAAAATAAATGTTGGTCGAATTATTTTTTTTTTCATTTTCTTTAATAATTATTAAGCTGTATTGTGGTTCCCTTTGCTGTATTTTCCACTTTCTGTATTCGGGACAGCCTTCTTGTTTTTTATACTAAATTTCCTTATAAACTTTACATTTAATTTCACATTTGTTTCCATACATATTAAAAATAAATTATATTATTGATAAATAATTAACTACATCAAAATAACGAAAAACATCTACAACATATTTTTTTCAAAATGCATCCAAATTTCCAAAAGATAATATAAATGATGTTTATTTTATTTTATTTATTTTTTTTTTTGAGATTTAGTTATAACTTTATTTAACTAATACCATATATACTTAGATCTGCATAGACAAAGAATTTTTTGGTTTGAATGTTTGAATATTGTTTATAATCATTTTATTGTCTTTTATGTCTACATATTAACTGTTCATAATTATATATATACTAGCAAACCCCGCGGCTTTGCTCGCGTAATATTTGAAATATGCCAAGTGATATTTATATGTCTAATTTTTATTAAAAGGTACTAACTAAATTTTTATTTTATAAAAAGGTAATATTTTATTTTATTAAAAGTTTTCTTTTTATTAAAAGGTACTTATTACTTTTAGGAATAATTCAAAAATTACTATTTAAAATACAGTTTGATTAAACATCATTATTACACTGCATTAGGCAGAAATGAGACTTAAATTAATAAAATGAAGTAAAACTAAATAAATGATAATTTAAAAAATATTTTGAAACTTTTATGCTCAATTAATACGCTCATTTCAGTATTCATTTGAAGTTTTGAATTTTTTTAGAAAACATCTTCTTACATCTTAAAATTAACTATCATGTCAAATTCGAAGTTCTACCACCTCTCTCAACATAAAGGGCTATGTTGAAACAGGAACTGTCACCATTAATTTGCCAACATTAATTTTTAAATCGGTTTGTTATTTCCTAATATTAGGAAATACACAGAAATGTAATTTAAAAAGCTTTTAAAGCCCCTTTTTAGAACGTTTGTTGTTCCTGTGAACTCCAGGCGGTAGAATCACCGGCATAAAATATAGCCTGTGTAGGATCAGAGACTGTTGCCATTGATTTGCAGCTATTACTTTTATAATCGGTTTATATTCCCTGAAATTGCATAGAATCGTAATTTAGAACTTTTTTAGAATGTTTTTTGCACCTCCCCTTCGCTTCACCCCTTTTTAATTCGAATTTATTTTCGAAGTTCCTTCGAGGGCATTTATATTTTATAAGTAACTACCATGTCATATTTAAAATTTCTAGCCTTTTCAGTATCACAGAAATCGCAATTTAGAAAGTTTTTAGCTCCTGCAACCCTCTGGTGGTAGTGGAACAGACATAAAATATAACTTATGTTTGAGCAGATTCTATCACCAAAATTTGTCACCATTATTTTTTTAATCGGTTTGGTAATTTATAAGTTTGCTTAAAAATTGTAATTTATAACGCTTTTCACTCATTTCATTTTTTTTAAATTTGGAATTTTCTTTCGACTGTTCTTAGAAAGCAGTTGCATCTTGTAAGTAAATACCATGCCATACTTCAAAGTGTTAGACCCCTCAGTTGTGCAAAAAACGCATATTAGAACATGTTTTGCTTTTGCAACCCTCAGCCTCAGATGGTAGAGACAGCAACATAAAATATAACCTATGTTATAGCAGGGACAGTCACCATTTATTTGGAACCATTACTTTTGAAATAGCTTTGGTATTTCCTTAGATTGAGTAGAAATCGCAATTTAGAACGTTTTTAGGACGCTTTTCGCACATTTTCACCCCTTTTTAAATTTCCAATTTTTTCGAAACTGTTCTTAAAGATCATTTATATCTAATAAATATGTATCTTGCCTAATTTTAAGTTGCTAGCCCCTACCGATCACAAAAATCGAAATTTAGAACGCTTTTTTGCTCCTGCAACGTCTTGGTGATAGTGATAACGATATAAAATAGTGTCTATGTTAGAGCAGAGGCTGTCAGCATCATTTTCCTACTATTACGTTTGAAATCAGATTCATTCTTCCTCAGATATTGCCGACAAAACGGCATTTAGAACGTTTTTAGAACGCTTTTCGCGCATTTTCCTCCTGCATCTCCTCTGGGGTGGTGGAAACAGAAATAAAATATAGCCTATCTTGGAGCAAGATCTGTCACCATCATTTTTACACCATTATATTTGAAATCGGTTCAGTACTTCCTGAGATTGCATAGAAATCGCAATTTAGAAAGTTTTTTACAACGCTTTTTGCGCATTCTGAGCCCCTTTTATATTTCGATTTTTTTAGGAAATGTCCTTAGAGATCATTGATATCTTATAACTAACTACCATTCCAAATTTCACGATTCTAGGCCCTTCCGTAACGCAAAAGTCGCAATTTAGAACGTTTTTCTCCTGCACCCCCTTTGGGGTAGTGGCACCGACATAAAACATCGCCTATGTTGGAGCAAAGGTTTTTACCATCATTTTGCGCCATTATTTTTTAGATCGGTTTGGTATTTCCTGAGATTGTGTAGAAACCACCATTAGAACGTTTTTAGAACGCTTTTCGCGCAATTTCACCCCTTTTAAATTTCGAATTGTTTAAGAACTGTTCTTAGAAATCCTTTATATCTAATAAGTAGCTAATATTTCAAATTTCTTACTTCTAGGCCCTTCGGTAACGCAAAAATCGCATTTTTGGAAAGTTTTTTGCTCCTGCACCCCCTTTTGGGTAGTGGCACCGACATAAAACATAGTCTATGTTGGAGCAAGGATTGTCACCGTCATTTTGACACCATTATTTTTTAAATTGGTTTGGTATTTACTGAGATTGCGTAGAAACCACCATTTAGAACGTTTTTAGAATGATTTTCGCGCATTATCACCCCTTTCAAATTTCGAATTCTTTAGGAACAGTTCTTAGAAATCCTTTATATCTAATAAGTAGCTAATATTTCAAATTTCATATTTCTAGGCCCTTCAGTAACACATAAATCGCATTTTTAGAACGTTTTTTGCTCCTGCACCACCTTTGGGGTAGTGACACCGACATAAAACATAGCCTATCTTGGAGCAAGCGTTGTCACCATCATTAAGACACCAATATTTTTTAAATCGGTTTGGTATTTCCTGAGATTGTGTAGAAACTACCATTTAGAACGTTTTTTAGAACGCTTTTTGTGCATTTTCACCCCTTTTAAATTTCGAATTGTTTAAGAACTGTTCTTAGACATCATTTATATCTTATAAGTAACTAATATTTCAAATTTCATATTTCTAGGCCCTTCAGTAACACATAAATCGCATTTTTAGAACGTTTTCTGCTCCTGCACCCCTTTGGGGTAGTGACACCGACATAAAACATAGCCTATCTTGGAGCAAGCGTTGTCACCATCATTTTGACAACAATATTTTTTAAATCGGTTTGGTATTTCCCGAGATTGTGTGGAAACTACCATTTAGAACGTTTTTTAGAACGCTTTTTGTGCATTTTCACCCCCTTTAAATTTCGAATTGTTTAAGAACTGTTCTTAGACATCATTTATATCTTATAAGTAACTAATACTAAGAATTTCATATTTCTAGGCCCTTCAGTAACGCTAAAATCGCATTTTTAGAACGTTTTTTGCTCCTACACCCCCTTTGGGGTAGTGGCACCGACATAAGATATAGCCTATGTTCTAAGTTGGACTCGCACCATCATTTTGATACCATTACTTTTGGAATCGGTTCGGTAGTTCCAGAGCTTACCTCCGACAAATAAACAATTTTTTCCTCTTTATAATAGGAGTATAGATATGTGTGTATTAACCGCGCTTTCATTTAAATAAATACTAGTTTAGCTCAGAAGCTGTCAATGTTCAATATTGACAGATCAACTCAATCTGATTTTCACTCTGGCTCTCTCTATGATTCTGGTCCATTTTGATCAGTTGAATAAAACAATTAATTTTGCATCTTTGTAATAGTAAAAGGTAATTTTGTGAAAACCGAGTTTTCCATTGATATATTTAAAAAAAAAAGGATGCATTTTCTACTGATGTCCAGTAATTTTCTTTCCTCATTCAATCCTATTTCTTAAATAAAATTGTTTTACTATACAATTAATGCAGTTTAATCCAATAAATGTGTTTTTACTATAGATTGATATCTTTACTGAAAATTGTAATCAATTTTATTCATTATCAACATGTAATAATTGTTTTTAAATTTAAATTTTTATTCTACTGTTAATGAAATTATGAATATGCATTGAGAACACAATTAGATAGTTTAAATAATGCTTTTTTCTCCTGTTACCATATCTTACAAATATAAATAGAAAAAATTGTAATTTGTTAAATAAATTCACTTATTCTCTGTATTTATTTAAAAAAGCCAAAGCGGTTAATATTTCATAATCACTGATTGCAACAAATAAACGGATTATAAGAGAAAAGTTTGGGAATTACATGAATTTTCTCCAAGGAATTAGGCTTTATTTACAAGTTGGATCAACAAGGACTGCTTGTATAAAATATTTTTAAAAAAGTATTGTCACTTTTATTTAGTTTTCTTGCCTATTCTACTTACCTCAATCAGCCTGTCTATTTATCCTTGTGACGAATATATAAACATTCATTGTCTTCATAAATTGATATCCCGTTGTATGAAACGTATTATATTGAGTTTCGTTTTCCACTGGACATTTTATAAATTTGAACTCTAACAGGTATACTTTAATTAAAACTATCCTTTTCATTCGTTCAGTGTTTGCACAAATCTTTTTTTGAAGTTCAGTCTCAAAACCACTGAACGGGGAAACTTCACGCTCTGAAGAATGTAAAAACAAAAGCTGATCTATAGGCTTCAAACAAATATCACATGTTTTGGACATCTTGTTACAGTACACTGCCAAAGACACAAACCGCTCCCCCACACTAACCATTCCAACCGCACCAACAGATACATAATTTCTACTTGAACATCTTCCTCTAACACACGTCTGTCGAAAGTTAATATAAGAATGCTAAAATATATTAACTCAAAAATGTATTTTGTAAAAAACAACCAATCATTCTCCTTAGATTTTGCAATCTACGAATGCACATTAGCCTTCATATCTTTATGTATTTTTCTCGCGGCAAAAGCGTCTGTGGAGACGGTAATTTGATTTTTTTGTTCATTTTTGTAATTAAAGGGAAAAGAACATAGGCTGTTAGTTAATAACAAAAGATTTCCCGAAATATCGCTGTATAAAGTACATAAATATGAAAAATACTTCATGTGACCTTAAAGCTACAACGATAAAGCTATAATATAAGATTTTGTAATACAGCAATCGAGTGCTAAATGTGAGTAAAATACATGCTGTTCTATTAAGAACTGATGATTTTTAAGGAGATTATTTGGTTTAACTTAGTAATATCTAACGAATGCTTTTAGGTAGATTTCGTATGAAATACTACCTGTTACATTCTCCCCTATGTTGAAATTTTGGAAAAATTTTTGCAGATCTGCACCGATCATGGCTCCTAGAATCCAAAACCACCCCCAGTAAAAAACTTTATCTATCTATCTATCTCACTTTGTTTATGGACACGATAATTTCCATAATTCTGCACAAATCTTTTCCAAACTGATACATAAAATCAAGGGGCATAAAATCTCGCTCAAGTTCTTAATGGGCCAAAATCGGACAAAAGGAGTGGAAATAAGTAGGTGTTTTGTTAAAAAAGGAAAAAATCCACAACTTCCTAATTATAATACATATCCACTGAGTTTGAAATTTTTATTACATCTAAAGAAAGGGCCAAAAATTTATGCATGACAGATTCTTGATAAAATTAAAAATGGGCTCAAGTGGCGAAAAAAATGAGGATTTTGGGGAGAAAAAAGTCCATAACTTCGTCAATTTTCAAGATATAAAATCCAATTAACTTTATTATAAATTGTCTTAATATTGTCTACAACTTTTATATTGACAAGTTTTGGAAAACAAAAAGTAGGGTTTGAAGATGAAAAAAATACATAACTTCGTCAAATCACAAGATATCCAATCCGCTTGGATTTATTATACATCTTCTGAAAATTATATGCGAATTTTATATTGATAAGTTTTTAATAGGGCCAATTCTTACACCAAAAACAAATTAAAAATACATAGAAGTCGAAGAAAACTAGTTGGATGTGCCAATCCCAAAACTTTCTTCTATCTTATACATCTTAATATTTCAAAACCTAGTTACACATGTTAATACTTCAATATTATTAGTTCAATACTATACCAACTGGGATTTTTATCTTAAATTTCTGTTTCAGTCAATTAAACGGACTAAAATCGAGTTAATTTATATTATAATATTTGTTAAATTATTATCTTTATTCTGTTGTTATCAGCTGTTTGCGAATAGCTGGCTTAGCAGGAAGCGAGTTCCTGCCGCTGCACAATAGAACTATGAAAAATCGAGAAATGTATACAAAAATCGCTATCACAGAGCCCCTCTACCGCGCAATATTTCCAAATTCAAGGAGACCTGTTAGCCAAAGCCACAAATATGCACAAAAATTTTGGTTCAATTGTATGCATAATTTTATACACTTTTTGATAGTACAATAAAGAAAATGGCTCAAACATCGCTATTACAGCGCCCCCCCCCCCCCTTCCGGCAGATTTTTTTTCAAATTCAGGGAGGACTTGTTTGTCATAGCTAGAAACATACACAAAAAAATTGGTTCAATTCTATGCATAAATTCAAACACTTTTCGATGGTACAATAATGAAAATGGCACAGAGATCGCAATTATAGCGCCCCCTTCTGACGGAATTTTTTTCAAGTTCTGGGAGGACTTGCTTGCCATAGCCAGAAAGATACACAAAAAATTTGGTTCAGTTATATGCATAACTTCATACACTTTTATATGGTACAATAATGAAAATGGTTCCGACATCACAATTGTAGCGACCCCTTTCAGCAGAATTTTTCCAAATTCAGGTAGGACCTTCGTGCCATGACCAAAAACAAACACAAAAAATTTGGTACAATTCTATTCATAACTTCATACACTTTTCGATGGTACAATATTCAAAATAGCAAAAAAATCGCTATTACAGCGCAAACACAATTTCAATTTACGGGCATTCAGAAAAATTGTTGAGCATCGCTGAATGTACCTATCGTTTCAGAAGAATAAAAGCATTGTTGATAATGATTTTCGAAAAAAATCATTGGTAATTAGCCGAGATATTAACCCTTAAAGGTACGGTGAGTTTGGACATACACAAAGAGAGGGGCGGCGTACTCTATGCCTAGTTAATAACTTTTAATGATATATATGTGCAATGTAATGTCCAGTAACAGTATAAAAGCAATAAACCTCAAATTGTTAAAAACATACTACTTTAAGGGTTCTCGGAACTCTAAAAAGTGGAAAAAATGAAAAAAAAGACTATTTTCAATATTTTATGTCTTAAAATGTATATGATTTTAAAACACAATATTAATTGGGATAAAAAATTGCAAGACACAGAATTAGTATTTATAGGGGGCTCGAAACTGTTAGAAATTTGTCGAACAAAAAATTGGCATAACAGTTTACGCGCAGGATTACAAAATAAGTATTGCAACTAGAATGAAAATTTTGGTGCTTACTTATACTTCAGATTGTAATAATTTCCCTGAACTTAAATCAGTTTGTATTTAAAGCCTTTTTATATTTTTAATGCAATGTTGCATTTAGCTAATACAAAATTTTGAAAATTTCAACAGTAAAATCACCTAAAAAAATATTTTTTGAACAATAAAAAGGAAATTTTAGGTTCAGTTTATACAGACTAACATGAAATATATGCTTTGAAAATTTCATGAAAAAATATTCAGAAGTTTTTGAGGTATCCTGTGCGTTATTCTCAAAAAACGCCATTTGGAAAATAATGACTTTAAAGTTTCGGAAACGCCGCTTCAGCTATTGAGCGGGTATAAATCTAAAAGCCAAAACTTCTGTTCTAATGGAAATTTCAAGGAAACAATTATATCAAAATATTCAGAAAAGATAGGAGTTTAACATCTAAAAAAATTAAAATTTCTTAAATTTTGAAGCTTTGAGTCCTGCGACCACTTAATCCTTTCCGACACGGAGTAATTCTGTTTATAAACTTATGAAATAATGAACTGACACCAGAATTTATAAACGAATTTATTAGAAAATGCGAACTTGCTTATTTTTATGTACATGATAAAAGGAAAATTTTAATTAAATATTCTTGGTGCCGTTTGTCTATTTTGGAATTAAAATTAGGTGTCCGTTTTTTAAGGGCATCGCCCACGAAAGATTTAATTAGAATGAATCGCATAAATACTGTGGGATTCGCGATAGCTTGCATTGATTGTATCTCTCAATACGCCTCGAGTGACTTTAAAACTTAATTAAACACCTATCTGGAAAAACGCGGCATTGACCAAGGCGGCGTTGCAACTTTGAGACCTCAACTCGAAGCGCATTTAGCACAATGCCAAATTTAAACTTTGAACAAAGGTTTTGTTTTAGCTACACTGTAGAAATAAAGGTTATTACTACGTTGAATTTAGTTTCATGAAATGCCAAATGAAGTTTAACTATGCACTGCTTTTATTGTCAGTACCGAATTAAGTTCACCATAAACAGATTAGTATAATATTAAAAGAAGAGTTATACGAATAGCTATATTTGATATTATTTAGGTTCCATATCTCTTTGAACTTTCATGGTATACTCATTTACACTTTTGTAATATATACAGTTATACCCAACCCTGCGTTGTATAGTTTTTTACAAAGTCTTAGTATTCTTTTAGCACCTTTTGTTTCTTATAATACAATTACAAATTCATATATTTATTCTACGGAACCCTCTGTGCGGGAGTAATGCTCGCACTTGACCGTTTATTTAAGCATAATTTGAAAACTACTTGGAACAACAATGTGAAATTTTGGATTTCCACAAAGCAGGATTTAATAAATCTAAATCCATCAAAAAAATAGTAGGTTGCAATTCATAATTTTTTCGAGTATTAATTTTATAAATAATAATTTATATCACAAAATTATAAAAATTGATAATTCAACGTATTTATGTTTGTGTATTTTAGTATTATTGCTACACAAAAAATTTGCACATTAGGAGTATAATTTCAGGAGATATTAATAAAAATATGAAAATGTAATTTAACATTAGAAGCGCTAAATTTTGAATGTTTATAATTCAAAAACTTATCAATCAAATGACTTGAAATTTGGTGTCTGGACATAGTTTGAACCGAAGATTTGAAATATCTTGTTAAAATTGGGTATTGCTATTAAAAAAAATAAGTTTGGGTTCCTTTTAATATGGAGATGGCACCCTAGGCAAATTTTATATATATCCTTTAAAAGTAGACTTTATTTCCAATTGTTCGGTACCAGTAACTTTCTTCTATGATAATTTGTTGAGGAGTTAGTAAATAGTGTTTACAATTTTTACCCACGAATGTACCTGCGCCTGTAAGCCGAGTGAGAACTCGCCGAGAGATCTTTTTGCATGCTAAAGATGCTTAAAATAACAGTAAAATTTAAAGCAAAAATCGTATTTAAAAAACTAGTTAGGTGAAATCCCGGTGTGTTACTTTTGAATTGCACGAGAGCATTCGATTCTTATTGGTAAAAAGAAATCTACCATTTTTTAAAATTAGAAGAAAATTATAGTATCAATTTTAATAAATACAATATTTCATAAAAACATGTATACTAATCACTTATAAACAGATTAAGTTAAATAATGCTATAAAAAGTGATAAAATATCTTTATTAAGATTGGTGATCGTTTCGTCGCACAAACGGCGACATTTTCAAACTCATTTACGATAGAAAATATTTTCACATAAGTTGAAAAAACAACATTTTATTATATTATTAAAAACAATACAATTTTTTAAATTATGTGAAAATATTTTCTATCGTAAATTATTTTGAAAATGTCGATGTTTGTGCAACAAAACGATCGTCAATTTAATAAAGATATTTTATCATTTTTATAGCCTTATTTAACTTAATCTGTTTATAAGTGATTATTATACAAACTCTTTACGATGTTCATTGTTTGTTTCTTTTTAATTATGTGAAAATATTTTCTATCGTAAATGATTTTGAAAATGTCGCCGTTTGTGCGACGAAACGATCGTCAATCTTAATAAAGATATTTTATCACTTTTTCTTGCTTTATTTAACTTAATCTACAATATTTCAAATAATAAATTATATTTACAATTTAAGTCAAATGCCTCTTTTTCCAAAATATACTTATTCTAAAACTTTATTTCCCAAAAGATTTTCGTTCTTACAAGATTTGAATTTTAATTTTGCAGCCGGAAGAAATACAACAGACTTTGTTTTGGCGAATTTATTCAAAAGCATTTTACATTTATGAATTAAATTAAGTGCTTAGATATTTATAATTTTTCTCGCTAAAACTTTTTATTTTTAACATGCTTGTGAAAAATGTTACTCGCCATTTTGAAATTTCAAGGCTCGAAATTAAAAAAAAAAAAAAAAAAATTAGAAAATACTTTTTTTCTTACCTTTATATTCGAATATATAAAATTCGATGCACAGTTTCGTTTATATATATAAACCAAACTTATATAAAAATATTGGGGATTTTCATTGATATTTGAGTTTGCATGGAGCATTTTGAAAAGTTCTAAAATATTATGGAAAATCCCTTTTTTTTTTCCTGATTTTATTTTTTTATTTGTGATAAATGCATGCTAAAATTCATATAATGTATCTGGAATAATATTTAAAGTGAAATTTACAAAAAAAAAATGATTTTAAATGTCCCCCGTCCCCTTAAAATCCATAATAAATTAGTCAATTAAGTTGCAGTTTTCAAACAAAATGTATTTTAAAATAGATTTTGTTTCCCATATGACGGTATAAAAATTGAATATGCGTGATGTTTAGAAAAAAAAATGCAGTATCAAATCGTTTAAAATCAAAATTTCATCGTCAAGGGATGCCACTCGCAAAATGACGTCAGCGTTACGCCCGGACAGGTTTTACCTTTATCATATAGATAGGATACAAAATGGTAAATAATGGTAGACTTTGTATCCATATATATACATTATTTTGAACATTCTTAAGTTTCGAAACAATACAGCGTCATCTATCGGTGACATATTTTGCTAAAATAATGAAGGATAAGAAAAATATTTCCCATTGCACCCTTTAATCTCAAGAAAGTCAAACTTTATTATGACATTTTGTTTTAATGTCATTACATTTAAAAAAACAGTCAATAACCTTGTAGCCACAATATAGGTACATATTTACTTAATCTATCGCTGTTTGCAACTTTGTATTTTCTACATTAATAAACTATATTATTCGATATTTCATTACTTTTATTTATTTGGCTTACTGTCACTGTATTTGAAATAAATTCTTCCCAACTTCAATAGGACGAACGATTTCAAACAATATACCTAGAATGACGGGAAGAGCCAAATTGGACCTCCATAACATATCCCTCTTTTCGCATTCACATATCAATGTTAGATTCTCGAAATGACCTTCTAAAGAGCATTCTCAAAAATTCGAATTCATGTTCCTCCTTTACATACTGTTTACATTCACCCTCCTTTCGTAAAATGGTTTTATCGGCTGATGAAGTCGACTGAATGACGCACCTAAATGTCTACACACGTGACCAGTAGAATGATAAGATATTGTCAGTTACTGAAGTGACAGACAATAGAAAATATGATTCGTAAACGTGGTCTCACTCACGAAGATATTTTAAAGGAATTGAGAAATTAGATGAAATGGAATCAGGTGACAGTGATAACAGCAGTTTAGATGGAGATAAAGACTGTAGTCCTCCTAAAGAAGACATGGAAACAGCAGTTCCACTGATAATGGAATTTAAATAATTACTCGAAATGCTGTTACTGTGTGAAGTTCTCAAGAATTCAGAAATAAGATTACGACAGAAGAATCTAGTAAAAATTACAGTAAAAAATCCACTTGTCTGATATTTTTTTATCATCTAAATTACAGTCAGCAGAACGCAAAGTTATTTATGACAGCGACTCAGATGGTGATTTTTCCGAAAATACTTCCTAGTCTTCTACATCTACGGCAAGGACGAGCGCATTCTCAAACGCCTGATCAAAACCTTCTTGAGAAAAGATCTATTGGTCTTCCTGGTCCACCTTGAATCGAACACTAAGAAACTACCTTCGACGGCGCAACTTGGAAAGGGATTGCACCTTCTGGTACTGAGAGACGACGTGAAATAGAGAACGTATTGCGGAAATCGCAAGAGCCGACCACATATAAAAAAGGAATATAAATAAAGATAATGTAATTAGTGCATGGTTTCTAATATTCAGTCATAAAATGGTGTAACATATAAACCATCGTATCGAAGCAGAAGCTCGCCGTCAACTTAAAAATGACACATGGACAGTAACATTAGATGAGTTGTACGCTGGTTTTTTCCATTGTGTATACTAGAGTAGATTGAAGAGCAAAGAAAGTTCCAGTAAATAAATTATGGTCATCAATTTGGGGACCAATATTTTTTTACAAACTATGCCAAGAGATCGTTTGAAGATATCATTCGATTTTTTTCTTTTCGATTTGAAAACTGAAAGATCAGAGAGATTAAAAGTAGATGATAAGTTCTCATTGGCATGGGCACTGTTGGATTCGTTCATTCAAAACGGTGCAGCATTCTACAAACCAGGAGAAAATCTTGCGGTTGAAGAACTATTGTAGCCAAGTATGCTTTTACTCAGTAAATTCCAAATAAACAGGACAAGTTTGGTAAAACGTTTTGGCTATTTGTCTCTTTAGATTCGAAATATATTCTCAACGGATTTCCATATACTGGCCGAGATATCAATAGACCCACAGATCAAACTCTCCATGAACATGTAGCGATGACAGTCACTCAAGGATATTTAGAGAACCGTAGAAAGGTATCTACTGACAACTATTTTACATCGGTAAAAGTGTGTGAAAAATTGAGAGCCAACTCAACAAGTTTTATTGCAACACGGCCAAGATAGGGAAGCAATAATTGTACTCCATAACTTTTTTTTTAAAAAGGACCATGAATTGACCTATCACATCGTATCAAGGAAAGAAGAAGAAACATGTTCTGTTACTAACGTTCCCTCCATCCGAATGTTACCAATGAAAAAAATGAAAAAAAGACACCTGATAGTTGTCCTGTTTTATAATGAGACAAATTATGGGATAGAAGTTGTAGACCAAGTGTTAAAACTATATCCACTAAATCTGGAACATGGCATTGGCCTATGCACGTCTTTTATAATGTTTTAGTTATGTCTATACTAAATGCTTGGATTTTATATAAAGAAGTGGCAGGAATAGAGAAACTCAGTCGGATAAATTTTATTCTGCAATTGTGTGAAGAGCTGCAGCTGCGATCTATATAAACCGCATCCCGACGCGGTACAGAATTTTATGTGACTTCAAAAAATGACACAAAAGACAGCAGTGGAACGAAAAGATCCAAATGCAAAGTCAACTCAAACTGCGAAGGAAGTCATACAAGGAATACTTGACTCGAATGTAAAACACCAGTTTGCACCAAATGCGGATCTACAGAATTTTGATGCACTTATTGATTTAAGAATGCATAAATTGTAAAGTTTAAATAAATAAAGATCACTATAAAGTTTATTTTCCATTTTCTTTAATTTTCCTCAATTTTTTTTCTTCTTACATAGCATTTAATCTACTCAAGAGATCAAGGAACGTCGAGGGGCCAAATTGGCCCCTTCCGTCTTTCTAGGTATACGGCAAGTTGTCATCTTTCTAGTGTTAAAGTAGGCTCCGACTGAACGCACAGACTTGCTCCAACGTTCCTGTCATTGATGGAAACAACAATAAAAGTCCTGTTGTGGTATCTTACCAAGTTTAGTCGTCTCGTTGGTTTTGATGTCTTCTAAGGTGTCTGAATGGTTATCTTTAATGGCCATTTTGATCTCGAGGAAGAGCCAGAAATCGTCATGCTTAACACTATTTTCTTTTTACCTGTTTCCATCACAAGGTGTTTTTTCATATCTTTGCGTTTAAATGCGCATAATTGCCAAAACTGTTGGAATTTTCAATTATTAGTTAAATATAGTAGATAATTTGAGAAGTACATTTATTATTACATTCTTACGTATTTATTAGAAATTATTTAATCAGATTATATATTCTAGCTAAATTCAACAACCTACAAAATATAAACATACATAGATGTAATCAAGCCTGTTTTATGTCAACAGGAACAACTATTAAAAAATATATTATTTTCTTCATTTTTATTATTTTTATTAGGAAATAACATTTTAATATTGTTAGCTTTTCAAACTTTCAATATAAAAATTCCTCATAAACTTTCACTTGTATAAAAATTCAACCTTTGTAACTTAAACAGCAGCAACAACAATAATCATAAAAACAGCAGATTGAAAAAAAAATTTCGTTATTTAATTTCACAGTTTTTATACGAATTAAAACAAAATTCATATGTTATTATCGATAAATATAATTTAGATATAATAAATTAATCAGAAATGAAGTAAAGTGGTTTAAAGTAATTAAAGTCAATTCAATAAGTGAGATTTATTGCTATCATAATCATTTTGTAAATTGCTAAGTAATATTTATTGATGTTCTAATAATTTTGCAAATCATTAAGTGTTATTTATTGCTTTATATATTTATCTTATGTTGCGCCATGTGAGCCCAATGACGTCAGATACTCTTTCTGACGAAAATGTAAACGAGGAATAATGTTCAGTATGTACTAAAGTTTTGATTATGTAACTGCTTTTCATAATCTTTGAATCAGATTTTATTTGTCGCTTAGAAATGCAGTTAATTGCTATGATAACTGCAGTTGTAGTTTTTATGAATTTGAAATTAAGTTATTAGAGATAACATATGTATTGAATTCACTATTATAATTGTAGAACAAAACGCGTTATTTGATTTTTTAGAACTAGTCACTGCAATGATCTATGCTAAAATGCATCATGACGGGAAACAAGCTAATATGAATGTTATGCAGTAACTCCTGTATTTTCCTTTACAACTGAAATCGGTATTCTATAATCTCATTTATACTACGAAAAGTCAAAAAATTAATTGTGAAGAAATGATTAAACTTAGAGAATAATATTAAGTTAAAATTCGAAAGGTGCCTTATGACACCTCTTAGTGTCTTAATAATACTGTCCGTGTCAGAAATGTGGTTGACACGGTGGGCAAGATTAAAATAAAAAGAAAAGTGCCCAGTTAAACTGATGGCAATGAGCTCACAGGCTATTCATCCTAATTGCATATTATACTCTTATTTCAAAGAATAATGCCCCTCGAAAAATAAATGAAAGGGGATTAGCCCCCATTTCCCCCCCTTTATACTTAATCAAAGAAACTCCAAATCTGATTAGGGAATCTCTTTGACATAATAAACTGGTATACCAAATTTGAAGCAAATCAGATAAATCCGCATGAAAAAATCACTTTGCTAAATTAAGGGGGGTAATAGCTCCACCATTTCTCCTTTTATACTGAAACAATGAACCTTAAAATTGAATCAGAAAAGTTCCTTATCGGAATAAACACAGAAAAAAAAATTAAAATAAATTGTATAATTCTGCATGAAAACGCACTTTTCTAAATTAAGGGGAGGGGACTTGCCCCCTTTTTATACTTAACCAATGAACCTTCAAATCAAATGAAGGAAGCACCATATCAGAATAAACTGGTATATCAAATTTGAAGCAAATCAAATAATTCTGAATGTAAAACCCATTTATCTAAAGTAAAGAGGGGGAGTAACCGCCGTCCCCCCCATTTATACTTAACCAATAAGCCTCCAAATCTAATAAAGGCAGCTCCTTAACATAATAAACTGGTATTCGAAATTTGGGGCAAATCGAATAAATCTGCATGAAAAACCATTTATCTAAATTAAGGGGGAGTTATTACGGTTATACCCCCTTTCCTCCCTTTCTCAACTAATGAACCTCCAAATCTAATCAGGGAAGCTCCTTATCATAGTAAACCGGTATACCAAATTTGGAGCATATCGAATTTTTTTGCATGTAAAATTTATTTATGTAAATTAAGGGGAGGGGATTAGCTCTCCTTTTCCCCCTTTATCTTTAACGAATGAACCCTCAAAACTAATCAGGAAAGAGCCTTATCAGAATGAACTTAGAAATTTTTTAAAAAGCAAATCGGATATTGCTATCAAGAGTTACCGCGTTACGTACATACGCACGTACGTACACACGTACGTACATACAGAACCGGCGGGTACATAAGCTCTAAGGCTTTGATAGTATGCCAGCTAAAAAACTACTTAATGGATCATCTTGATTTTTTTAAATTAAAGCTTATTTAATTGCCTTCGATATGGATTAAGGATTTAACGAAAATTATATATATATATAAAAGTTATTAACAAATAAGAACGATTTTTAAGGTGTATTTATTAATCAGCCATTGCATAACTTTTTTTAAATAATTTTATGGGTCCCTTTAATTTAACTAGAAACTATACTCACGAAGTTTACGAAAAAAATGATTTATGTGTTTCAGATAATTCTACAAGGCGCTATCATACTTACCGTCCAGACGAAATTTTCCAAAGCAGTTGGACATATTTGTTTATAACTTAGAGTAGTATCAACAAAATTTAATAAATAAATTCTTGTGTATACCTTAAAATATGTACAATAAACTGTTAAAATTTCAAAAAAAAGAAAAGCCATCATACAGTTTTATTACAAAAAATCATAAAAAAGTGCTTTTTTGGTCTCCTAATGTAGAAGGTCCCCATAATGTACTTATTTGTCCTCTGTTTTTAAAGGTAATGATGTATATGAAACAGATTTCCTTAATCTGCATATGAACTTAATGTTCGCTTTTTGCTCGAACTTCGATATCGCGCCATCTGATCAACGTACACTCTTACCTATAGCATGCACTATCGTCCCACTGCCCGGTATGAATTCTGGTAGTAAAAAATATAGAGGTAGTGAGCATTTGTAATTAATTACATCATGGTATTATAGAGTTACAACGAAACTCCGTGAAATTTTTGATTGTCCTTGTAATATTTCAACATCGGTGAAACAACGTACATTACCATAATGCGTTAAGAATTTGTTTGACAGTTTTTCAAAGTAAATCATAATCTTAGAAAGAATATTTTCAAAACAACTTTGTTGTGGAAACTTTTGATATAAATAATTATTTCTTCTTTCATCTTACATGTTTCTATGGTAACAGCTGTTAATTATCTTTTATGAATTTAGCCTGCCAAACTTTTAAAAGACGTTATCATCAGTTAGGTTTTGCTTAATTCAGCGTTAAGGATCAAGAATTTATAAATATTTTCTAAAAGATGCTCTAGAAACTGAGTAATTTCTAGTTTAAAAGGTTGTTTGACAATTTTTCAAACTAAAAAAAAAAAAAAAAAAAATCAGAAAGAATTTTTACAAAACAACTTTGTTGTTGAAACTTTTGATAGAAATAATTTTTTCTTCTTTCATCATTCATGTTTCGCTTGTAACAACTGTTAATGATGTTTTAGGAATTCAACCTTCCAAACTTTTTAAAAGATGTTAACACCAATTACGTTTAGCTTAATTCGGTGTTCAATAACAAGAATATATAAATATTTCCTAAGAGGTGTTCTAGTAATGAAGTATAATTTCTTGTTAATAATATCGTAGACTTTATAAGTGGTATAAATTAGTGAACTTTATAATTTTTTGTTTGAAAGACGTTTGCCGCTAGAAGTTCGCAGAGTTATTCTTCCGATTATTTGATTGCATGTTTCTGTCATTAAATAAAGCAAATCTTTTATTTTCTAAAAAATAGAGACTTGCTGACCCACAGGCCACAGGCTGAATGATCACTACTATAGATGCTTTGCTAATGATTCTTTGGAGATAAAAAATATTATTTCAATATTCGTATGCAATAGTGAGTTAAATAATAACATATCAAGCCAAATAAATACTAGGCAAAATATATTTTTCGGTGCTATTATTATCAAAGTACATGAAACAAAAAGACGTTTTACGAAAATATAATATAATCTATTTCAAGTTACTCACGATAATTCGAAAAACATTCCATCATTTTCAGAAACTTCAGAAATCAACAAATTTCTAAGATAAAAAGAAACAATATTGAAACAGAAATCAGATTGCTCCGCGTTATCTTCGCAAGCGTTATAAACTATGAACTTAAGTTTTCTAAACGCAGTATCAAAAGAAATATCTGTGTTTTAGATACTACAAAATCTGGAGTTCATATTTTCATGTTCAACAAAAATATGCAGTGAAAAAGCATCATTTGTTAACATTATTTACTTTCTTGTATGACATTAACATTAATTAACAACGTAAAACTAACATTAATTTATAAATTTCTCTGCACAGCAGAAAAGCATTTCTTGAATATTAATAGCATCAAAATACTAGATATTTTGTATAGATATAAAGTTCAAAGTAAACAACCAATATACTACAAAAATTTCTCGGAACCATTTCCGAAAAAAAGAACACACTACAAATAAGGGAAAGGTTTTCGGAATAGTGCGTAATTTGGAGTTGGTTATTGTATATTTTGATGAACCTTCTATCCATATTTAAAACAAAAACAACGAGGTTTTTTTTTACAGTGAAGTAGGCAGAATTTTTCATCATCATGCTAATAGTCTCTAGAATCTTTATATTTAAAACACAAGTCATTATTTTGCCATGTGCCACGAAAATTCCTCTGAACCAATTTTCAGACTTATATATTCCTCAACTGACAAATATTCATTTGTAAATGGTTCTCACCAGCTATATGTTTTAAAAACACATCCAATTATATGTACTAGCAGGAATGACTGAACTTAGCTCGGTCAAAATTAGCCTTGTGTTCAAATCGATATTTTATTCTCACTGTATCATTCTTGCTGTTTAGATACAATTGGCATGATCCTGAGGCATAGTGACCCAAAATTACGCACTAACCGAATTTTTCGAACATGCGACCTAACCAATGCTCTTCTCGAACCCGAAAACGATAGAATATAAATTTAATCAAAATCTTTAAAGTCGTTTTATAGATAACATAAGCTTGACCCATGGTAACCCAAATTTACCCACTAATCTAAATTTATCGAACATGTGATCTATCCTAATGGTCTTCTCGTGCTGGGAAACAATGTAATAAAAAAATTGTCAAAATTGTTTAAGCCGTTTTTTAGACACAATTAGCTTGACCCACAGTGATCCCAAGCTGCTCCACAAATCGAATTTTCTCGAGCATGTGAATTAGCCCAATGACCTTATTCTCAGAAATGATATAATGCAAAATTTTATCAAAATGTTTTGAGCATTTTTTTAAATACAATTAGCTTGACCCACAGAGACCCAAAAATGACCCACTAATCGAATATTCTTGGACATGCGACTTAGACCAATGGTCATGTCCAGAAACGGTATAATACAAAATTTTGACAAAATCGCTTCAGTCGTTTTTTAGATACAATTATCTTGAACCACAGTGACCCAAACTTGACCCACTAATCGTATTTTTTCGAGCATGTGACTTAGCCCAATCGTCTTATCATGCTCAGAAGCGATATAACACAAAATTTTGTCAAAATTGTTTGAGTTGTTTTTTAGATACAAATAGCTTGACCCACAGTGATCCAAAAATGACCCACCCTCAAATAGACATTTCTCGAACTTGTGACTTAGCCCAATGGTCTTCTCATGCCTAGAAACGGTATAATACAAAATTTTGTCAAAATCGTTTGATTCGTTTTTTAGATACATCGTACAGTTACCCAAAATGACACAGTAATAGATTTTTCTCGAACATGCGACTTAGTTTAATAGTCATCTCATGCCCAGAAGCGGTATATTATAAAATTTTGTCAAAATGTTTGAGCATTTTTTCAGATTAAATTAGCTTGCCCCATGATCCATTGTGACCCAAAATGACACATTGATCGAATTTTCTTGAACATGCAGCCTATCCCAATGGTATTCTCGTGCCCGAAAGCGATAGAACACAAATTTTATCAAAATCGTTAGAGCTGTTTCCTAGATAAACTTAACTTGACCCACAGTGACCCTAAAATGACCCACTAATCGAATTTTCTCGAACATGTGACTTAGTCCAATGGTCTTATGCTCAGAGATGATATAATACAAATTTTTGTCAAAATGTTTTGAGATTTTTTTGAGATACGATTAGCTTGACCCACAGTGGCCCAAAAATGACACACTAATCGAATTTTCTCAAACATACGACTTCACCCAATGGTCTTCTCATGCTCAAAACCGGTATAATATAAAATAATGTCAAAATTGTTTGAGTTGTTTTTGAGATACAATTAGCTTGACCCACAGTGACCCACAAATCAACTTTTCTCTATCATGTAACTTAGTCCAATGGTCTTCTCATGTCCAGGAACGGTTTAATACAAAATTTTGTCAAAATCATTTGTGTCGTTTTTTAGATACAATTATCTCGAACCACACTGACCCAAAAATGACCCACTAATATGTGACTTAGCCCATTGGTCTTCTCATGTTCAGAAACGATATAATACAAAATTTTGTCAAAATATTTCGAGACTTATCTTAGATACAATAAGTTGAGCCACAGTGACCCAAAAATGACCCAGTAATCGAATTTTCTTGAACATTTGACATAGCCTAATCGTTTTCTCATGACCAAAAACGGAATAATACAAAATTTTGTCAAAATTGTTTGAGTCATTTTTGAGATACAATTAGCTTGACCCACAGTGACCCAAAAATGACCCACCCACAAATCAACTTTTCTCTGTCATGTTACTTAGTCCAATGGTCTTCTCATGCCCCGAAATGGTATAATACAAAATTTTGTCAAAATAGTTTGATTCGTTTTTTAGATACAATTAGAAAGACACCTGGCCCATTGTGGCCCAAAATGTCCCACTAATCGAATTTTCTTCACATGCAGCCTATCCCAATGGTATTCTCGAGTCCGAAAACGATAGAACACAAAATTTCGTCAAAATCGTTAGAGCGGTTTTCTAGATAAATTTAACTTGACCCACAGTGACCCAAAAATGACCCACTAATCGAATTTTCTATAAAATGTGACTTAGCCCATTGGTCTTCTCGTATTCAAAAACAATAAATTACAAAATTTAGTCAAAATCGTTAGAGCCATTTTTTATATAAATTTATCTTGACCCGAAGTGACCCAAAAATTACCCACTAATCGAAATTTCTCGAACATGTGACCTTGCCCAAAAATTTTCTCTTTCCCAAAAACGGTTGCATATAAAATCTAGTCAAAATCGATTGAACCGTTTTTCAGACATAATTAACTTGACCCTGATCGATTTAGACCCTAAATGGCCCATTAATCGAATTTTCTCGAACACGTGACCATGCCCAATAGTCTCATCGTACCCGAAAATAGTAAAATACAAAATTTCGTCAAAATCGTTAGAGCAGTTTTTAATATAAAATTTACATACACACACACACACACACACATACATACACACACAATTTTTGTTCGCATTATAGTATAAGCTCTCTCTCTCTCTCTATATATATATATATATATATCGAAAAAAATCACCAATTTGGGTAACTGATATTTAACACTAACGTGAGGATTTAAGATATTAAAAGTCAATAAACATCATTTAAAAAAGAAATCAGTCATTTAACAACATGAAATTGTGCTATTTTCCTATGAATAGTTCAAAACGACAATATTTCAGGAACTTTTTATTTAACCAGCTCCGAAATTGGAGGTTACATTTTTAAGATGAAAACGCTTTAAAGTATCGAAATAACGCATCCTTTAACACTTTCCGGCGCGGAGTAATTTTGTTTATAAACTGATGAAATAATGGACTGACACCAGAATTTATAAGCGAATGTATTAGAAAGTACGAACTGGCTTATTTTCACTTAAATTATAAAAGGCAAATTTTTATAAAATATCCTTGGTGCCGTTTGTCAGTTTTAAAATTAAAATTAGGTCTCCTTTTTTAAGGACACCGCCATCGGAAGGGTTAAAAACCATTCAACTGAATTGCTATTTAATTATAAAATGTACTTTTTACAGACTTCTTTCATTAATATAAAATATCATAATATTATTGTTTTCTTTTAACATTTTCCAGCAAAGTTGAAAAGTGTTTAGGAATAGGCTTGTCTGTCCGCCTGTACATCTGTCTATCTGTCTTTCCTTCTATCCACGCTTTAATTCGTGCTAATACAGTCTGATAGCCGTGAAATTCATAGATGTTATTGAATGTCACTATGACATGTTCGTTATTGAAAATGAAGTGTCTGGGATTCCTGGTTAATTTACAGATACACTGAAAAAAAAATATATACCGTTACATTACGGTCTACGGGTAAAAAATGTTTGAGGCGTATTTTAATGGTATCATACTATTTTAAACATAGTACATTTTATTACGTAATAATAATTACTTATTAATACATTGGTTATGTAATAATAATTAAACTATTGAAGACAATGAACAATAATTGCCGGAAATGCGTTTTCATTTGTTATTCTCGTTTTTAAATTGAACTTTTTTTTAATATTACTAGGTGTATCTATCGATCATACACAGGGCTGCACAAACAATCTTTGAGAATATTTCCGTTTATTCACAGATATCGCTGAATGGAAATTTTCCCCAGTGCTATTTGTTTTACTGAACTAATTTTTTGCATACTGTGTAGTATACATGCAAATCTATAGATCATATATAGCACTGCACAAAAATTCTGAAGTATATTTCGTTTATTCACAGATATCGCTAAATGGAAAATTTCAACCGTGCTATTCGTTTAACTGAACTATTTTCTAGTATACAGTGTAGTATACATAGAAATTTATAGTTCAATTACAGGGCTGCTCACAAAAATTCAGATATTTTTCCACTATTGATGCTAATGCAGAAATTTGTTTTTCAAATGCGTTATATGCGCTTTTTTGTTTATTTAGTCATCATTTTTTACCTTAACCCATTTGTGTCTGTCGTCCCATTTTTGTGACACTTCGAGTTTTAATAAGATAATTTTTTTATTCTTAAAGTATAATTTTCTTCTTCTTAATAACATGAACATTTCATGAAATGATCATCTATACATGATTATTTAAGCAGGTAAATATATCTCGGTATCTCTATATGTCGGTAACAGATAAATCTTTATCTGTTACTGAGAGATAATAGAATAACATGGATATTTATTTGCTAAAATGAAGGATTTTTTCGTTGTTTAAAGATTTTTCATTTTTGAAGATGGCGAAATGCAAAAAATAAGTTTATTTGTATTTTTTCTATCAAGGATCCTAATAAATAAGTCATAATCTTAGCTTGTAGAACATTTTTAAATACGTATTTTTTTTAATTGTGAAATTATATGTTCAAGCCTATTTTTTATGCATGTTTGTAACGTACAAAATATAGCGCGCTAGGCACAAATGGGTACATATTTTTATTAGCCATTTAGCGGACAGTTATTTATGTAAAGCTCTTTTCATGATGATTATGAAATAAATTATTTTTAAACATCAAATACGATTATTCTTAATTTATTAAGAATAATAATCCTAATGTTTACAGTCCATGAAAAGAAATCAATATAATTTTCTAGTAGCTCATGAAAATACTAATTATAGTATATAATATACAATTTAAAAGCTTATTTTTTTATAAGTTTAGACAAAACAAATAATTATGCATATTGTATTATTATAAATATTATGCATATTATATTATTATAAATATTATGCATATTGTCATATTTAGTACGTTTACATTTTATGAAATAAATACAAATATTTTTTATCGTAGTATTTTTTAGGATTTTTTGAGTTCATTTTGTAACATTTTAAAGTGATTTGCCAACAAATTTGAGAAAACAAAAATTCAAGCACAAATGGATCAATTACATGTGAAATTTTGTTAATATATTCTGAATATGTTGGAAAGAGTTATATAATTTTTGCTTGGCGCATGATTTATCTTGCTTGTTGATATGTTAAACACACATTTTATTTTAATTTTAACAGATAAATGTGTCAAAGTAAATGAATTTATCAGATTGGTACGTCTATATCGGTAAGCTTCAGATGACATTTACCACTATTTAAGTAAAAACGTATTCGTAATATATCAAAATTTTAAAAATAAAATAACACAAAATAGGCAATAAATACAAAATCACTACTTCCTTAGTAAACAAGATTCTTTTAAAACTAACTACATTTGCAGAAATTTTCTCTCAAATGTTGGAAGAAAACAATAAAAACGGCGCTTGCACATAAATGTCAAATGAAAAGTTAATTATCACAAGAACTATGCGTTATAAATAACGATATTATCAGACTCTGCAAGCTTATTTTTTTAATTTAACGAGACTAAAGACATTTACTATCATTGAAATGATTTATGTGAAATCAAAGAAAAACAATTCTTTTGAAAAATATAAATGTTTTCTAGAGGATTTAAAGATGACGTATTTGGAATATAAATAAGACACAATCCTTGTACTTTTTTATAAATATATGTTTATACAATGGCAATAAATAATAAAAGCACTTTTGTTTCTCAGGAATGTTCCTGCTCATTTTACCCAGATATAATTATAGAATTTCTACAAATGTGATTTTGATATAAAAAAAATAAACTATTTTAAATTATAAAATTGTTGTTTTTTGGAATATATAAGAAAACTTTATTGTAGATTTCTATTTGTAAAGCTCACCGATAAGAAAAATTCTCTGCATAACAATATATAATTTAGCATGGCATACCCGTAACTTTTATCACTAAATTTAAATGAAAAAAATTAGTCTTTCAAACTAAAATTCTTATATTTTGCAGTGAAATATTACCATACTGTAAACTTGATATTAATAGCATAATGAATAAAAAATTAACTAACACTTTTCCATTGGAACAATATTCGCAATATTTTCGAGATTTAGTCTTCAAGAAATACTCATTATAATATGAGAAATATTTGACTGGATCTTATGAATTTCTAGTCAACAAATGATTTTTGGAAAACATTTTTGGCCTAATGCAGTTATTCTAAATAATGAAATTGAAGAAGTAGTTTCAAGGGTTTTTGTCTAATTTTTATTATACTCTGATTCTTGACATATAGGTAAACTAAATTTTATAACGATTTGATAGTGAGATACTTTTTAATTTTCATATTTTCAAAGTTAATTTTTTAAACTTTTTATATATATTTATTTTTGTCACAAGAATTCATTAGCTTCTTATAATGTAACAACATCGAAAAATCCATAACTCTGGACAGATTCCAAACAACATTCCATCTCTATTGTTGTGAAATTTCATTTGACTTACAATTAATTGAGTTATCTAAATAAACAGTTTTAAAAATGTTATGCAGACCATATTCTAACGCAGTGGTTACCAAATGCCTTAGTTTTGTACAGACCGCGATGAAATTGCGACTACTAGTTATATTAATGATTTATAGTACAACACGTACCATACAGGTGACGGCGCTTGTAACATTCTTTTAATCCATCATCATTGAGAGTTATTCTCAGTTTGACGACTTGCTTCTCCACAACAATGTAAAATTGATAATAAAAGACTTGGACATTGAAAAATGCTTTGTAGTACTGGAGGACATCAAAGAGTTTCTTTTAACTAGTGGACAAATAATAGCAAATGAACGCTTAGGCGTTCTTCGTAACTTGAAAAAAAAAGTGAATTCCATTACATATTTTACAGATCTGTTAAGTCAAATAAAATTTTTATATCTCAAACTACAAGGCAAAGTCAGAATTGTGTACAAATTTTTCCCAGAAGTAAAAATATTTTTTAAAGATTTACTTCTTCTCCGAAGATATTAGCGGTTGTCTTTACTCTTTCTAAGCCTTGAATAACTTTGTAGCAATAATGAGAATATTGACATCAGCCAGTTAACATTTTTTTTGAAAAACTTTAATCTGAATTTTGAGGACTTATAAATATCTGAGATGGTTGTATGTAGAGATCGTCAGACACAATTTTTCACTTATGCCTACTGGTGAAGCGGCAGATGTTACTGCCCTACAGTCGGAAATAATCTACCTTACCCGTGGCCCTAATTCTTTCCGCACTAGTTTAAAAGGGAAATTTTCAAAGAAAGAAAGCGAAAACTTAATTTTGTCTAAAAAAATAATCAATTTTTTGAAATGTCAATCGTCTAAAATGAATTGCATTGAATAACAAAATAAAAGAAGTCGTACACTTACAAGGAGAGGGCAAACCTTGTTAATCACAGATTTTGATTATTTTAATATATGTTGTAGGGTAGAGGCCCCTTAGTGTCAGGTTCAACGGATTTTATCCAATGTTCCTTAGTTCTTGAGAAACCGGGGGGGGGGGGGTCTAATATTAGTGCGCAATTTAAATACTTACTTTGCTACAACAATGATAGGTCAGTCGTAGCTCATTCGGTATGGTGTTAACAGGCTGATTGCCGGGCCCGGGTTCGATACCTGAATGCGCTACATTTGTTTTTCTCATTTTTTGTTTTATAAATTTACTTGTAAGTATAACTTAATAATCTCACTGTCAATTAAAATTTTATTATTGTATATCAATTATAATTTTAACCTATTTAATTTTTTTACTTTTAACTGAATAGTTGTAATAAAACATCATAAAACTGTTATTTTTTTAAATCACTTTTAAAATGTATTTCATATATTCTTTATCGTTGCAATGATATTGAGCAATTGTGTCAATTCGTGATTTTAAAGAAACATCATTTACGCATTGCTTGAACAAAGGAAGTCAGTGAGATAATACTATTATTCTGTTTTTAAAGTAACAAGCATAATCATATTAAAAATTAGCATCAGAATTAAATTACAACCAATTTTTTGCATATTAAAGATTTTTTAATTTGTAATAAGTATGCTTGCGCTTTCAATTATTTTGCTTTCCTCTTTATCTTTTTTCTGCTTTTATTTTATTTGAAGATTCCTTTTTTTTTTATCATAACTAGATGGCACCACAACAGAATTTGTCACGATTTTGGAATTTTTATCATTCAATAATAGATCCAATTTCTTTTTAAACCTCTTTAATGGATGAGAAATGATAGTTTACAAATAAGAAATGATAAATTTAAGTTTGTTAACATTATAATTAATGTTTGGTGTTAAAATTTTTAATTGAAATTATTAAATTATAATTATAACTATATTTATAAAACAAAAAATGAGAAAAACAAATGTAGCGCATTCAGGTATCGAACCCGAGCCCTCGGATCAGCCGGCAAACGCCATGCCAACTGAGCTACGACTAACCTGCCATTTTTGCTGCGAAGTAAGTATTTAAGTTGTCTACTAATATTAGACCCCCCTGGTTTTTCAAGAACTAAGGGGCATTGGATAAAATCCGTTGAACCTGACACTAAGGGGTGTCTACCCTACAACATATATTAAAATAATCAAAATCTGTGATTAACAAGGTTGGCCCTCTCCTTGTTAGATTTGTTTATGTAAAAGCTTCTCCCTCTGAAAAATAGATAGTCCTAATGTTTTGCGCAGGTGCATTTAAAGAAAGTTTTCTTACGATTGTGATTGGCTGGTTGTTTCTAAGTAGGCAAATTCTCGCATCCGGGACTGATGGCATGTAATGTTTAAAAGAAAAGTGATTTCAAATCAATTAATAAGAAGAAAATGAGTGATAAAAGATTGACGGTAGAGTTGAGTAAAAAGATAATAGAAAAACAAAACTGTGGGTGTACATGAATAAAATGGGCAATTATTTGATTATTTCTGAATCCGTCGAGTGGTAATGAAGATAAGATCAGGAACAATGGCAAAAGCCGCATCCGTATGGCAAGACAGCATAAGGCGATCAGTGACTCGTAAAATGGCTACAAAAAGGTTGCATAAAATGGGCATAAAATCTTATAAAAGCAAACGTAAGCCGATGTTAATTTCTGCTCAGAAAAGGAAATATTTCCTGTGGGCTGTGGACCACTTAAAATAGACATGTCAGCAATGTTAAAGTGTTATATGATTGGACAAATCCTCTTTTCCAGTTTTGTAAGGAAATATCGGTTGTCTGGTCGCACTAAAGCAAATAAAGCTTTAAACCCAAACAAGAGAGCAAAAAACGTCAAAGAAGAGTGCAAGTTCCCGTCATATGTTCAAATTTGGGGTGTTTTGATTACTCTGATGTCAGACAAATGCTGCCATATGACGGGACTATCAATGCACAATGTTATCGAGACATTTTGCAGAATCAGTTATTGCCTTCAATTCAATAACTTGGCCTTCAATCGTGTTATCTTTTTCAACAAGACTTAGCCAAACCGCATACAGCTAGGATAACAAGAGCCTGTCCTCAACAAAATGGTACCCTGTGATGGACTGGGTTCCGAATTACACGGTCATCCATTCTATCGAAGATTTGTGGCAATACTTAAAGGAGGAAGTTCGGAAAAGGACACCACAAATCAGCTACAGTGACAATCAGCAGTTGAAAAGAATTCTTCTTGAAAAATGGCAAAAAAATTCAGTTTCTGAGTGGCTACGTTTGTTTTAACTATGCCTAGAAGAGTAAAAGATGTTTATGCTGCCAAAGGAGGACCAACGAAGTGGTAAGACTTAGAAATTTCGTCTCATTTGAACATGCGCAAAACATTAGGAACATAAAAAAACTTCGGAGGAAATGGATTTTGTTGGCCACAAAGTTTGTTTCATTTATTATCTTTTGTTAAATATCACTATGTAATAGTGAAATGTATAATTTTTCATTAAAAATAATTTCCGTAAAATATTTTGATTTTTTTTATACTGTTATTGTCTAAAAATGCCACCATAAACTACTGCGCGAAAAATTAGGGCCACGGGTAAGCTAGTTCGAAGAAGAAGAATTATTTTTTATCCAGGTTCTAAAACCTTTTGGGAGTTACCAACTTTGGGTTAAAACTTTGTGTGTAAAGATGTATTCAGAATGAAAAACTTCAGCCATAATATTGAGTAATACGTTTGGGTCAACTTATGTGTGTGAAGCAAGATTCTCAAAAATGAACTTCGTTACAAACCGGTACAGACTTCGACTCATTGATGTCTCGATCTCCACCACAACAGTTCGAAGAGAATCAGCTGCAAGAAATTGGCCCCCAAATTTTAGGCAGGTTGCGCAAAATATATAATAAGCTCTGTGACAGATTTCTCTGCCACATATCGGTTTCCGTCCCCCCCCCCCCCGTTACTAAAAATCTACTTTGAAGAAGTAAATTCATTATTTTAAGTCTTTTTGCTAAAACAATTCATAGTTCTGCATTCATATATTTATTTTTTTTCTTTCGCCTTTCACAATGAACTTTACTCAACAAGATTTATAATTTCATTTTTACTTATTCAAAATTCTCATTCTCGCATATTTATTTTTCTTTCTTAACTGTCTTTATTTAAAAGTAATCAAGGACACATACAACCTCCGTGCATCCGCACTTTTTTTTTTAACGTTTCATTTTCTTTATCGTACTTTATCTGCGTTTTAAATAAACCACTCTAATTTCCTATTAGAATTTGACGGGTAAAAAAGAAATAAAAAAATATATATATTTTATTGGAATTGCGTTTCAAATTATATTTCATTTATCATCATTCCTTCAACATTTACATACATTCGTTAAAGATTTCACAATCACTTTTAAGCGCAATCTGTTGATTAATGTAAGCAAAACCAGACTTTATCTCGCACTTATTCTTGAAACATGTGGGGTTGCTTCACATCTTGTGGGCGGGCGGAAAGTGGGGCTGCCACATTATTTGTCTGCTAAACCTGCCGCCAATGCTTTGCTCCTGTAATTCCGGCGTCAAAAACTTTGTTAGTTGGCAATAATGCAATACGCCAAGTCATGTGATTCAGTACGCATTAAGAACAGTTCGCTCCCGACCCCTATGCTGTAAGGTCAGTGAAAGGGCCGCTGCTGTCTTTTTCCTGTTCTGACGTTACGAAGCACTTTATCATGGATAATTATATATCTTCATAGCTTCATATCTGATGCTTTTTCTACGAATTGTTTTCTCTCATTTTGAGAATGAATAAAAATTGACTGTACTTTCTTTTACCTATAAATGTTGGGAGTTTTTTTTTATCTCACCATACCTACGAACCCGTGAACCACCGCTGCATGGAGAATCAAACGCCTCCATAAGTATTCTACATCATAAGCTCGACCAAGCAGCGGTCGTTCGGTAGCTGTAGAGACCCGAGCCCTCCCTTCCCGCTTTTCTGTGTCTTTAATTTGTGTATTTTACCTTTCAAATTTTGATTTTTTTAACCTGCCTTCCGCTAGAGTCTCTTATACTCTGGGCGTGGCTGGTGCCTATGAACCTGGCTTCCGCAAAAGAGTCGGAATAAAAGAAGAAAAGCTTAAAGGACCGCGGACGGAAAGATGCCGCTCACCCCGGCGGTTGACCCCGTCTCCAACCACCGTTCGAAACTAATAATAAGCTCGATTCAGCGGCTGTCGTTTGGTAGCTTCAGAGCCTCGAACCCTCCTTTCCCATTTTTCGGTGTCTTTAGCTTGTGTAATTTCCCTTTTAAAGTTTGATTTTTTTTTTTAACCTGGCTTCCACTAGAGTCTCTTATGCCGCTGGACAACAGCGCTTTTGTCCTAGAACTAAAATTAGTTTATTCTAGATCAGTTTTTGTAACTGATTCCGAATATGCTTTTTGTTTATATCTAGGTGACCCGAGTTTTGAGAAATCTGCATATTTAAATTTATGCAAATTTAAGCTTTTTTGAGCTATTTTAAGCAAATTTTAGATACAATATGTGTCACATATAATTACGTTTTCTAGATAATGGTTACTTGACTATTTGCTTCAGATAAATGTCACGATTTGCATATTCTTAACATTTATTTATCAGTTATTAAGCCTAATTTGCATATTTTCCAATGGTATAATGTTTACATCACTTTCATCTTTAAAATATTTGCAACAGAATTGACGTAATGTTGTTCTAGACTAGATTTTTATGGTAATTTCAAATCTGTAGTCTGTTTTCTTATGGCATGTCTAGTTTTTGAGTAAGATGAATTTCTACTTTTACACGGCATTAACACAGGTTTTTTATAAGATGCTTTTTAGGGGTATGTAATTCATTGACAAGAAGGTGAACAGGGTCAGATTCATATCAGAGGCATAAACAAAAATTTATATAGTCGAAAAAAAGAAGTAGTAGAATCTATCCTAACTAGTTGAAGTTTATCATTCAAAGTATCATAAAAAGCTATTTCGGACTTTTTTGACCAAAAACTAAAACTTCACTTTTTTCAAAAACTAGACGTGATAGAAGAAAACAGATAGAATATTTGAAATTAGCTCAAAAAACTGGTTTAGAAACATATTAGCGTACTCGTGCTGCAGAAATATTTAAACGTTAAGAAACATTATTATAAAAAAGTGAAAAATATGAAAATTAGGTACAATATTTCACAGTCACATGTCAGTATAATCTCAGAAACAACGTTTTTGCAAAGTAACTTAGGTAGTAATCATAACATAAAAAAGACCCTGTCTGATATTGGTTTGTACCTTAAATTTGCAAATAATTGTATAAAATTTACTAAATTTGCATAAATTGAAATATGCAAATATCTCTCAAACTTGACGTAACTGGAGTAAATCTAAAACTAGATTCGGAATCAGCACAAAAAACCGCATAAAAACAACTAATTTCTGTTTTAGGACGGAGAAAAAGTTTACATTTTTGACCAGTGTACTCGGGAGGTGGCTGGCGACCTATGAAGCTTTTAAATAAGATAAGAAAAGCTTAAATGACCGCTGACGGAAAGAGCATTGTTTCTCATTGAACGTTAGTGACAATTCAATTCAATGAATAGACTTTATGAATTTATATGTAATTTGTCATCGAGATTCTTATATTAAAAAGCAGAAAAACCAACGTGTAAAATGCACAAATAATACATGACACCGTCCATTTTAAACGTTGGTTTTTCCGATTTTTAATATTGTTGCACAAAGGCTTTATTTGCTATTTTTATGAGTTTCTTATATTCTAAAAACCAGAAGTAAAAACTATTGATTTGATATGTATGCTCTTCATTTCAGTGGTATCCATGTTGTTTTGCATTTAAGATAATAACTGATTTCAAAGAAAATTTTGACTAAGTCAAGAAAAATACACTGATCTTAAACTCACTCTAAATTTTATACGAAATATAAACATGATTCTAGATACAAAGTGAGTCATTAGTACTCCATGAAAATGGTTAAATCGGTGTTGAACAAAAAACATATTTTTAATTCAATTGTAAAACAAAATGATAAAAAAATATAAATTCCTAACAATATCTTCATAGAATTTTAAAATATTAGGATTTTTTTCTTTTTTTTTCTCATAAATTCATGCTTACGCCAGACAACGTACACTCAATTAAACTAAATAGACATTTCAATTTCCTTTGGATTACGTACTACTATTACACATATCTGTGCGCTGAGCTAGCAGTTTTTGAATATGTTTAAATTTGACTGAAATAATTCGAAATATGTCTAAAATACATATTTTATATAAAAAATGACAATTGTGTGATATTTGAAGACCTATAAAATAATTACATTCTCGCGTGGAGCTTAGATTATAGTTCAGAACATAGTGACTAATACGGTAAGCATTCTGAGAAAATGTCACTGAAATATATTTAAAAAATTTTGTGCAATGGATTTTATCGAATGTGAAAAAAAAAAATGAAAAAATTGATTTTCCAGAAATCACATTTAAAGATTTCTTATATACATTTTTCCTTATCAATAAAATTATTCTAGAAGTATCAGTTAAGGTTTATTAGCGTTTTTATGTAAAAAACGTAAGAAAATCATGCGTAGAATCATTGTTTATATTTCTTCTGGGCTTCCTATGTCCTCTTCCGTTAGTAGAATAATTACTTCCTGTTTACTAAATTGGCCTTAAGTACTTTTCTAATAATCATAGGAATAAAATTATAAGAGATTTGGAATCGTAAAAGATTGCTCTTTCAAAAAAAAAAAAAAAAAAAAAAAAAAAAAAAAATCGAATTTTCTCTAAAACGACAAATCGATGTAGTAATTGTAAATTAAATTCATCAGAGATTAAAACATTTGTATGGAGACTTATAACTCACCTTGTGTATTCAATTACTGTAAATAATATGTGTTAGTGTAAAAAATACACTAATTAAGGGGAAGAGTTTCGCGTTTATAAAAATATGTTAGCAACTTTTAAAACATAAGTCATATTTTTAAATTTACAAAATCTTTAAATTGAATTTAGTGAGAAATATTTACATATGCTTCACTTAAAATTTATGATATTCCAATTTGTGCCTTGTCTAATAATACGATGTACTGCAAAACATATCGTTTCATTTATTCGATAAAACCCTTTCTTTGCTTTTGGAAATACAAAACATATTCAAAAATACAAAAATCTATTGAACACCTGTTGTGTGACGAGTTATTAAAATTTCGTTTCCTTAAAATAAATAGAGATGATTTAATTTTATTTGTTGCAGAGATGTTGTGTAATAATTGGTTTTCCCCTGAGATGTAGAAGAAAAATAATTACGTCATGCAATTATGTATTATCAGGGTTCTTATATATTATTTGTGATTAAGACAAATCACACGCTTCGTGTATTCTATTAAATTAAGCATATTAATTTAAAAATATTTTCTAATATCAGATATCCATGAAAGTTTATGACTGAATACAAATTGCACGCTCCCTAGATTTAATGAAATCGTATTACATTTCTGAAAAACCTTTGTTAGATGTTAAACCTATAAAATAGCTGTGAAAAAATGTACAGACAATTTTTTAAAGGCTAATTCCGTTTTCGTCATTTTGTCTGTATTGTGAAAAAATAAGTATAATGTACTATTTCGGAAAAAAATTTCCAAATTACATAATACAGACAAAAAAACATACATACATATCTACACACATAATATACAGGGTGTCCACTCTCATCGGTGTTTAATATCGAATTTCTAAACCGTTAGTCATAGACATATAAGTTACAATTGCAGAATTTATATTTGGTGAAATATTATTTTAAAAGTCGTTTTGATCAATAAAAACTTTTACTAAAAAGTTATGAAATTAAAATTTTTATGCGGCGCTCCGGTCCAATAAGTGATATTTAGTAAAATGTCTTATAACACTAGTAAGTAATACAAAAACGTTCCATTCATCTAACACTAAAATGTACCGAAATGTGAAGCTTTTAATTACATGACATATTTAGTAAGGATGTCTTATAACAATAGTAAGTAATACAAAAACGGCCCATTCATCTAACACTAAAATGTACCGAGATGTGAAGCTTTTAATTACATGACATATTTAGTAAGGATGTCTTATAACAATAGTAAGTAATACAAAAACGGCCCATTCATCTAACACTAAAATGTACCGAGATGTGAAGCTTTTAATTACATGACATATTTAGTAAGGATGTCTTATAACAATAGTAAGTAATACAAAAACGGCACATTCATCTAACACTAAAACTGACCGAGATGTGAAGCTTTTAATTGCATGATATATTTAGTAAGGATGTCTTATAACAATAGTAAGTAATACAAAAACGGCCCATTCTAAAATGTACCGAGATATGAAGCTTTTAATTACATGACATATTTAGTAAGGATGTCTTATAACAATAGTAATACAAAAACGGCCCATTCATCTAACACTAAAATGTACCGAGATGTGAAGCTTTTAAGTACATGACATATTTAGTAAGGATGTCTTATAACAATAGTAAGTAATACAAAAACGGCCCATTCATCTAACACTAAAATGTACCGAGATGTGAAGCTTTTAATTACATGACATATTTAGTAAGGATGTCTTATAACAATAGTAATACAAAAACGGCCCATTCATCTAACACTAAAATTGACCGAGATGTGAAGCTTTTAATTGCATGACTTATGCAATTTTTCTGCATCTGAACATAGATGAGTTGTGTCATGCTTCGAACGATCATACACAAAGTTCTTAAATTATTAACCCTTACCGGCTGTAATTCTGTTGCCAAAATGGTGAAATGATGGACTGACACCGGAATTTACAAACGAATTTATTAGAAAATAAAAAGCTACTTATTTTCCCGCACCTTATAAAAGTAAAAATTTAATTAACTATTCTTGGTGCCAGTACTCTTAAAATTATGTGTCCTTTTTTGGGTACACCGCCCGCTATAGGGTTAAAAGGATTAATTTCGCGTGCACATTTCAGCATTGCAGCCAGAGGGAGTCACTTCGATCAAGTTTTAAGATAACTTTAATTTCTATAATTTAATTTTAAGACTTCATAGCATAATAGCATAGTAAAATATGTATCATTTTATGAAGAATTGCGATTGTTGAGTTTCATCATTTCATTTAATAAAAGTTCTGCTATTTTTTTATTTATACTTTTAGTATACTTATAATTTTAGTATATTATTCTTGAATATGTCAGAATGAAATTGATTTCTTATTTATATTGCACTGTAATTTTTACTATGAACTATAATATTTTTTTATATCTGACGTATATTTAAATTTATAGTAAACTTGTAAAAGAACCATATTTCGTAGCAAAAACTATGCTTAAATTTTTAACATCTATTACTCATTTAGTTTTAATCGTAGAAGAATGGGATTTTGTTTTTCTTTTTTGCTTACTTGGTAGTGTAGAAGGACATTTTTACGAAACACTTGCTCTTTACGAATTTAGAGGCCAAATTTTCAAGAAGAAAACGCTCTTAATTCTGAAAATCACTTTTGCAGAATATTTGAAAACAAAGTTTAACTCTGTAGTTCGCAGTATTGCATGTATGTAAACAACAGTGTTTTGAATTTAATAGATTTTTTTATTCGTATATACCTAATTCATACCAGAAAATAATAGCAATATTTGCTTTAATTAATAACATACATTCCGTATTCAAATAAAGCGAAATTAACCATTGAAACTTTCTGGTGTGAAGTCAGATTCTCTGAACTACGTAATTTCTAGAATGTATTCAATCATGGGAATTAAAGGATTAAAGGTTAAGTTTTATAAAATAAATAATTATATAAAATAAGGTATTTGGAGATATACTTATTAAAACATATACTAATTTGCAATATTTTAGAGTAAAACAGACACACGACAGAAGTTTTTACGTGTATTGCAGATGTGCAACAGAAGAAAAGATTGACGCATTATATGAAAAATGTATCTCTTATATTTTCATTATTTTTCCTATGTAATAAGCCTTTCAGAGAATGATACATATTTTTTTTTCGAAACAAAATAAAAAATCGCACATTTAACGGTTAAAGCCGTTCAATTGAATTTCTAGTCATTGCTCAATGGTACTTTTTATTTTAACTGCAACCGAAAAATTTCTAAACTTAAATAATGCTATCATATTGACATGTCTAATTTGGAAGACTTTCATGAACCATATACATTTCTCTTTTCTTGTATTTTTAAATAAACACACTTAGACAATATAATTCGAATCTTTATGAATAATATAACGCAGAATCTGCAATACACACAAAAACACCTTTTCAACTAAACAAAATTCTTTTAAAGCTAACTACTTTTGCAGAAATCGTCTCTGAAATTTTGTGTTTAAAGGAAACAATAAAAAATGTGTTTACACTTAGATGTCAAATGAAAAGTTAATTATCACATAAACTGTGCGTTATAAATAACAATATTTCCAGACTCTGCAAGGTAATTTTAATTTATATTTAACGACACAAAAGACATTTATTGGTATGGAAGCGATTTATGCGAAATCAGAGAAAAATAATTCTTCAGAAAATTGCAAATGTTTTCTTGAGGATTTAAGAAAAACGCATTTGGAATATAAATAAGGCAAAACCTTTGTGCTTTTTTTAAAAAAGATACGTTTATATCAAGGAAGAAATAATAATCGCACTTTTCTGTTAAATATTCCTGCTCATTTTATCATTTTGTTATTGCGAAATTCTCAAAAGGTGGGATCATTAAACGTTAACTATATGTAATTTTTCAAAATTTCAAATTTAAGGCCAATTTTTTTAATATTATAGTATTTTGTCTATAAATATTATATATAAATATTTTAATAGTATGTCTACAAAATTATACACAAACATTAGAAGACAGCAACTATTCTGGAAAATTAATTATTAAAGCATTTAATTAGCAGTTGTGTACGTTATAAATTTCGGACATTTTTTCGCACGTAAGTTACAGATTTTGGAGGCTGCTCTTAGTATTTAAAAAAATTTTAAGACTAAGAATATTGTAAATGTGTCTGTATACATATATATATCTATAATTAACTTTTTGTTATCCAGTAATAGTAATAATAAAATCAAATGCTTTGTTACGTACGTTACTTTCGGACATAACAAAATACAGAAAAATTCTTTATAGAAAAGTCCTTCTATCTTCAAAAAAGCAATACATCAGCCTGCCATCTCTTAACGAAATTATCAAAAAATCATCCGTTTCCTTTATGCATTCGTTGTTTAACATTAGAACCACTTGGAAAAAAGTTAAAACTCTTTTTCTTGGTGGTACATTGGAGCAGTTAACGTTATGAATGTCCGAAATTGGCCTCTTTAGCATAAAATAATAAAATTTTAAGATATTTATACAAAGCTTTTACAATAAATTATGTCATTTTCTGTCTCTGAATAGAATTAAAAACTCAGTGTAAAAAAAAAGAAAGTCAATGATAATTAAAGTTAAGTTTGAAAGGCTTAAAGTTATGACGTTTGTCCAGTGCCCACCTTTTGAGAATCGCCCTATTATCATTTGTACTTTTTGAAAACTATAAAACATACTATTTTAGATGATAATATATTTTTTTACGGTATATAAATGAACTTTATTTATTTGTGTAGATTCTATTTACAGAGATGACCGAAAATTAAAGAACATTCTCTGCAAAATAATGTTTAAATGACATACACATCAATTTTATCCTCAAATTAAATAGAAAACTTAGAAGAATTACACAGAAAACTTTCCCTCTCCCTTCTATAAACAGTACAGTGCTAAAATCTTAATAAGTTACTCAAACTGATAAAATCTCTCCCAATATACACTTCAAAATTACCATATTTTAATCATTCACTGAGAAAAGAAAATTTCTTTAATAAATTATTTCAATCAGGCATATTCTAATTATTCATAAACCATAGGAAGATCATAATAATAAATTAGACTTATTTATTAACCCATTTGTGCTTAGCGTCATTTTTGGGACGTTTCAAATGTTCATGAATAAGTATATTTATCTTCTCCTTTATAACATGAAAATTTTATGAAATAATTATTTATAAATGTCTTTACCTATTACCGAGAAATGACAGCATAAGGTGAATATTTATTTATTTAAATGATGGCTTTTTTTGGTGTTTATAAATTTTTAATTTTTCAAGATGGCGAAATGTAAAAAGTAAGTTTATTTTTATTTTTTCTACGAAGCATCCAAAATCGCAAGCCATAATTTTAGCTTATAGACTTTGTTTAAATACGTATTTTTTTTAAATTGCGAAATTAAATGTTCAAGCCTATTTTTTATGCATTCTTGTAACGTCCAAAATATAGTGTTCTAGGCACAAATGGGCACATATATTTGTTGGACATTTAGGAGACAGTTATTTATGCAATCTCTTGTTGAAGATATTTATGAAATAAATAGTTTTTAAGTCATAAATACGATTATTCTTATTTTATTATTAATAATAGTTATAACGTTATTAGTCTCTGTGAAGAAATAACTATATTCTTTTTGTAGTTCATAAAAATACTAATTATAGTACATAATATTCAATTTAAAAACTTTTTAAATATAAATATAGACAAAACATATAATTATACATATTATTCTACTAGAAATACTCACATGTAGTTTTATTTTACATTTTATTAAATAAATACAAAAAAAAACAAAAAGTGTAATTTTTTTAGTATTTTTCTAGTTCATTTTGCAATATTTTAAAGTGATTTTACCACAACATTTGAAAAAACCAAAACTCAGGCACAAATGGGTTAAAACTTGCGGGAATTATAGCAGTATCGATAAAATTACAATCTATCTTATAAAGATATAAGCACACAATAGAATCTACTGCATGCATTCAAAATCACATTGATACAAGGCTCAATAGCAAAATAGGTAGAGTGACGGACTCGCATACCAGAGGTCGTGAGTTCAAACCGAAGGAAAAGATAAGTGATATTATTTTTCCCCTGTCGATAAATGCAAATTTTTCTAAACTGTGCAATAGATGGCACCAAGAGCCCTTTTAAGGGGGTCCGGGACACAAAAATATTCAAATTTTGCAAAAACATTTTATTTCATTAAAAAACTCTCTGTTATTTCCAGCTTAAAATGACATTAAAATCATGCTTCTATCTGAATTAGAACAAAAAATATTAATTATTTTCGTTTTGGTTCGCTTTCAAAATCTAGCTTTCAAGCAATGGCTGTCATGGAAACGACTTCTCGTAAAAATGCGTTTTTCTTCATGACAGGTTTATTCACCATTTCTCATATTTAAATTCTTATAACTCAAGAACCGTTAAAGATACAGGGTTCAAACTTGGAACATACCTTTTTAAATTGTTTTACTTTAACTTTGATTCAGCATATTTGAAAAAAAATGTATTTACTTTTGAAAATATGATTTTTTTTATAAGTTGCACCACTTTTTTGAAATTTTTTCGTTAAATATTTTTAATTTTCTTATAAATTAATATTTTTTTAAATGCTGAATCAAAATTAAAACTTATATAGTTCTGTTTATTTAAATGAAAAAAATTGAAATTCTATAAATAATATTTCGAGTTATAACGATTTTAAAATATCCCACATTTTTATTAAATTTTAAATTTAAATTAAAAAAGTCCTTCCGGCCAGTGCCGGGAGGAAGAGGTAGCTTTCATAATCCTTATTTAAAAAAAGCCAACTTATATCATGCAAACACACGAAGCTCAATTTAGTGGAAACCGAATATAGGAGATTCAATACTAATTTTTACAATATAATGAATGAGAATTTCGCGAAATTAGTCAGCTTTATCCAAGCTGCTTTTCTTTAAAGTAACTTATATTTGGCTGCCAAATTCGACAATTTCTTAAAGTGCCTGTCATTTTAAGACAACATGGTGGATGAGGCTAAGCAGTGAACTTGGCCGAGACCTTAGTAATTGCTGTGCACATGCTCACTCACATCGGAATCGGTTAATATATAGGAGTGCTGTCGCATGCAAAAAATCAGATTTTTCAAAATGTCACCCACAATAGAAATTGAAACTGCTATATCTGAGCCATTTTTTAAGGTAAAGACAAACAAAAAATGCTCCTGAATCCTTATATCAAGATCAAATACTTAAGAAAGAAACCTTTTTCAATTTCTAATTTTTTTGCACCTCACTTTAAATATATATATATTTTTTAATTTAATGGCCGCCATTTTGAAACAAGATGGCTGATGAATCTGGCCAGCGAACTTGGTCGAGGTGTTGATGTATACTATCCACATGCCTTCTTACATCGAAATAGGCAAATACGTGTGTTATCGCGTGACAAATACAAGATCGTTTCAAAATGTTAGCCATGCTAGAAATTCAAAGTGCTATAAATCAACCATTTTTTAAGATATCAACAAAAGAACAAATTTTCAGAAACAAAACTGGTCCGGAATCTTTGTATCAAGGCCAAACACATAAAAAAAATCTTTTTCATTTTCCAATTTTTTAATACCTCATTTTTAATTTTAAATTTAATTTTTTTTTAATGGCAACCCTTTGAAACAAGATGGCGAATGAAGCTGGCCTACGAACTCGGTCGAGACATTGGTATGTACTATGTACAGACCAAGTTACATCCAAATAGGTTCATAAATACGCCTGTTATCGCGTGACAAAAATCAGGTCGTTTTAAAATGTCAACCACAAGAGAAATTCAAAATGCTATTACTCAGCCATTTTTTTTTAGATATAGACGAAAGAAAAACTGTTCCGGAATCTTTGTATTAAGGTCAAACACATACAAAAAAAATCTTTTCCATTTTCCAATTTTTTGGCATCTCATTTAAATTTTTTTATTTTTTAATTTTTTTAAATGGCCGCCATTTTGAAACAAGATGGCGGATGAAGCTGGCCAACGAACTCGGTCGAGATATTTCTATGTACTATGTACACACCAAGGTACATCCAAGTCGGTTCATAAATACGCCTGTTATTACGTGATAAAATTCAGGACGTTTCAAATTGTCGCCACGCTAGAAATTCAAAATGCTATAACTCAGCCATTTTTTAAGATATAGACGAAACAAAAAGTGCTCCGAAATCTTTGTATAAAGGTCAAATACATAAGAAAAAAAATATTTTTCCATTTTCAATTTTTTGGTACCACATTTCAAATTTTAAATTTTTTAAAAAATTTTAAATGGCCGCCATTTTGAAACAAAATGGCGGATGAAGCTGGCCAACGAACTCGGTCGAGAGATTGGTATGTACTATGTACACACCGAATTACATCCAAATCGGTTCATAAATACGCCTTTTATCGCGTGACAAAATTCAGGACGTTTCAAAATGTCAGCCACGCTAGAAATTCAAAATGCTATAACTCAGCCATTTTTTAAGATATAGACGAAACAAAAACTGCTCCGGAATCTTTGTATAAAGGTCAAATACATAAGAAAAAAATATTTTTCCATTTTTAATTTTTTGGTACCACATTTCAAGTTTTAAGTTTTTTTAAATTTATTTAAATGGCCGCCATTTTGAAACAAAACGGCGGATGAAGCTGGCCAACGAACTCGGTCGAGACATTGGTATGTACTATGTACACACCGAATTACATCGAAATCGGTTCATAATTACGGGAGTTACAGTGTGACATAGGTCAGATATATATATATATCAATTTTGAACGGAGGGTGGTTTCGGGGTCTGGGGCTCATGATCGATGAAAATATACCAAATTTTTTGAAATCGCTTTCCTCCGAACGGCTGCAATAGGTAGCTTTTTTGTAAAGAAAGCTACCTAAAAAAATTCTGAAAAGTTTTATCATGGGATTTTGTTTACAAATGATAAGGTTAACCATCACCATAAAATTCAGAATTTTAACTCAATAAATAAATATTATTTTAAAATGTGTCCCGGACCCCCTTAATGCACTTTTCGAAAAAGCACTTTTAATGAAATTTGTATCCTCAAACAAGCGAAGAATTTAATTTGCTCAATTTGAAGAAATATTCGCTCGAAGTATTCCCCACGTTAGATAGACAATTTCCGGCTTGTTTGAACTATTACTACTACACTGTTAAAAATTTGTAGATTTCTGGCAGGTCATTTGACCGTTTTCTCCGAAAACGGTTACTCAACCGTGAATTTAACACTATTCTGACCATATTATTGGCCATTTTATGATCAGAATATATTTAAATTATGGTTATGAAACCGTTTTTTCAAGAAACGGTCGAATGAGCTGCCAGAATGCTGCAAAATGTTTAACAGTGTAGGGATAGCACTTCAAGCATTCTCTTGTTTGTTAAGCTTTGCACTTAAGACATTTTATCGTAAAAAAAATGAGTTTCGATTGTTTGATACTTTAAGCGTTTTTCATTCTTAGTCGTCAATTGACTTCAAAGTAGATTTTAAAATATTCTTGCTTTTCATCATAATTAAAAAAAAAAAAAAAAAAAAAAAAAATAGAAAAATCAATAAATTTCGAAACATGTTTTAAACAAAATTACTGTTGGAAATATATTTTTTATCTATTCGACGATGTAAAAATAAAAATTCTTTCAAATGCAATGTTTGGAAGTTAAAAAAAGTACCTTAACAGAAACGTTTATAGGCCAAGTTGTTGCTACAGTCAATAAAACCGTAAAGTTTATTCGAGAACCGACTGTTAAAAATTTCCAGCATTCTGGCAGGTCATTTGACCGTTTTTTCCGAAAACACTACACAACCGTAATTTTAACACTATTTTGACCATATTATTGGCCATTTTATGGTCAGAATATAGTTAAATTATGGTTATAGAACCGTTTTTTAATAAAACGGTCGAATGACCAGCCAGAATGCTGCAAAATGTTTAACAATGCATGCTTTTGCTTCATAAGGTACATTATACTGCTAAAGAAATTCATCGTTGAAAATAAAATTACGGTGCACAGTTCCTTTAACGGGAGTTAAAAGACAGTAGTATATCGCCAGGAGTTGTATAACACCTTCCTTTTTTACTACAACTTATAATAGTTTTATAATTAGTTCATAAACCAATCGCGGGGGCGTTGATAAATTGTAAAGGAAACCTCGTATAAGAGCGTTTAGTGGTATAAGAACATTTTGGCTTTCTACTGATCTCTCACAAAAGCCAACATGTTTTGAACAAGAAAATGTATATAAGGAAAGTAAAGGTCTCTTGTTTCTGTGTCGTACTTATTAAATTTTATTTTAAATTTTATCTTAAAAAAAAAATTCTTATGTAAACATGATTGACTTACATTAGAATCCGTCAGAATACCGAATTGTTAGCATCTGCGTTAATGGTAGTTAACTAACAAAATTAATTTCTTAGAAATAAAGAATGTTAGCTGTTTTATTTGCAATATATTTGAACGAATATTGACATTTTAAGCTGTTTCTAATATTAGATGTAAATTTCCAACTGGGCGAAAAATGTCCGGACCAGGATCCTGGTCCGGATATTTTTCGCCCAGTTGGAAATTTACATCTAATATGATTTGTTTACCAATTAGAATAATTGTGTTAATATTAATCTAGTGTAATTTCATATCCAGCGATTTCTGGAGTTCCATTACCTGAGATTTATTCTGTTGAGCTGAACCAGGTTTCAGACCAGATGCTGTAATCATCAAGGTTAGCTGGGTGAAAAAGTTCGACCAGAATCGTCCGGGATAGCTCAGATGGCAGAGCACTGGCGGCTTCAGCCAGGAGGTCCCGGGTTCGTATCCTGGTCCGGACATTTTTCGCCCAGTTGGAAATTTACGTCTAATATGATTTGTTTACCAATTAGAATAATTGTGTTAATATTAATCTAGTGTTTCTAATAGCTTACAAGTTTTCAAAAACTATTTATATTAGTTCTAAACGAAAATAATTGAAATATATTTTAGTAATCTCTATATTTAATATTATCTTAGGAACAATACAAGACATATTTTAACAGCAATTTGAGAAAGCAATTTTAAAGTAACATCTGTTTTATGAACACTGGTATAAAAAAGTGTGAAAGTCCACATTAGGGTCAGATCGAAGTTATTTATTACAATTTGCATTACTTTTTATCTTGTCGTCCATGTTAAACCGTAACATGAACGAAAAATCACGCCTTAAGCATGTATTAAGAAACACTTTCCAATACTTCCATAAAACTTTAGCAAAATATCAACAATGACGTATTTGAAAACGCAATTTCATAAATTACCATCAATAGTTAAAAAATATCCAAATTATTTTGTGCAGCCCTGTTTGTAATCTAGAGATTTCCATATACAGGATGTCCCTAAACTCATGGTACATACGTTAGAGGGTGATAGAACACAACTAGACAAACATAAATTACCATAAAATCCATGGTTGGAACTCAAGCCATAAAGCGCTAGAGGGCGCCTCCCAGCGACTGCAAAAAAAGACTGCTCACCGCAGCTGTCTTCCTTCGTTCTGTGGATCATCGATGAGGTGGATGCGTACTCAAATCAGGAGAAGGGCGAAATTCATGACATGTCTGGACTTTTTCTTCTAGGGTCACACGAAGAGCCTCATCTACGATGATGGTTCCATAGATTCGGTTGAAGACCTTGTTGCCCGGATATCCGTAGCTGCTGACACTATACGAGAGAGGCCTGGTATTTTCATCATTGTACGGCGGTCACTCCATCGGCGATGTTAAGCCTACGTTGCTTTTGGCGGTCGCATTTTGTGCAATTTCTGTGATAGGGGACGTACGTGTTGTTTACGTTCATTTTGTTGAATAAAATGTTTTTCTTCATATTATCGGTTTCCTTTCATTCCATCGCTGTCTATCTTCTTTTTCCTCGTTTTGTGCCACAGTATGTGTCGTATGCTAGCTTCTTACGACTTGCGTTCCGACCATGGATTGTATGGCGATTTGTGATCTAGTTGTGTTCTGTCATCCCCTAACGTATGTACCATGAGGTTAGTGACACCCTGTATACTACAAAGTATGATAAAATGTAATTCAAGTTAAAGTATATAACAGTTGAAAATTCCCATTCAGCAATTTTCGTCAATAAACGGAAATGTACTCGAGTTCATTTGTGCTGCTCTGTATATTACCTGAAGAATTTATATATCTCAAGTAATAGGCAAAAAATAAGTTAAATTTAAAAACGCCTACCACAACGTAAAACTAAATTCCGGCAATCACTGTTCTTAGATAGTACAATAACAAAATTATTTGGTGTCTCTCTGTAAATGAACGATAAAAGCTATGCACACCCTATTCTATAGTAAGCATTTTGTAATACAACTCAATGATATATACCATTTTCAACATTTTTCAAATAGTGTAACAACATTAAAATATCTGTAGATGTTTTTTCCTCATAGACTATAATGTAACGGAATTATTTGGAGTGTCTCTGTAAAAGAACTATTAACGTTATACATTTCATTTTCATCGCCAAAAATGCCATCGTAAACCACTATAACATATATTAATTGCATGGCAATAGGAGTATATTTACGCAAGTGAGAGCACAGCTGACGACAGACAGACAAACCAAATTCATAAACACTTTTCAAATTTGTTGGTAAGTGTTAAAAATAGACATATGTTCCTTAATTTAGAAAAAATATATTATATAACTACATATTCTTTACCTTTACAAACTCTAGAAACCAATACATTTTGGAGATTTAAAGAAATGTAAAAAAAAAAGGTGGAAATGGCACGACAAACGTGGCAAATGTGGTGCGTTCGTACTATAATTAGTTTGATAAATATTTTTTCTCATCATATTGTACTGAATGTACATTTCAGTGTGCACATCATAAATGCATATCAATTACATTCTGATCGAAAGGCTGTAACATCATTAAAATGTACTTGAAATAGCTTTTCCCATTGGCCGTAATGTAGATTAAAACTTTTGACTGTCCCTGTAATTAAACTATACATCCGATTTTCATAAAATGTGAAAATATTCTACAAAAGTTTACAAAAATTATATATTTAAAATTTCAGACCGTTCGGTTTTGTAGTTTTTGCTCTGTTATCTGCGGACGTACGGACAGACGGACAGACAGGTTCAGCAGCGCGGGATAACCGACCAATCGGCATAGGCTTCCAGATCCCGCGTTGCTAGTTTATTTTTTTTTTTAAATACAATATAATTTAACAATTGTTGAACATTCTCTATTTACAAGTTTATATAAGAGTTGTTAAAAGTTCTATTCACAAATTTATAAAAGAGTTGTTAAAAGTTCTATTTACAAGACTATGAGTAATCTGTTGAGAGTTCTTTTTGTAAGACGAGAACAAGTTGTAAAAATTTTATGTACAGATTACGATAGTTATTGTTCGGGTTTAGAATCTTCATAATGATTGGTTGGGCTAAAAATAACTTGGTTATGTTCCATAATCATGGCACATTTTATTATTTTTGAGTAGATAAATGTAGTTTTTTGCACAATATTGAACCACTGCTGTAGTTGTATAGTTTTGGATTTTTGGATACGAAACAAGGAGATTAATATTCATTCAGTTAGGTAATGAAATGAGGTACCAAGTTTGCCGCATGTGCAGAAAGGTGTCGGGGCTTTATTTATTTTATGAAGATAAGTTTGAAGTGGTCTATGATTGGTTGCAAATAAATGGGGTTATTCTCACCATCTTTTGACTTTTGGGAAAAAAAATCTGGCGAAATTAAACTTGCTAAAATAACATTTTAATCTAATAGACGAATGTCTCAATGATTCAAAATAAGGAAAAAATGGTCAGCAGCGAATTTTCTTTTATTTGACTGATGAGTGTGAATGCCTTTTTTTATTTTTATAAGCACAGACGGCATATGCAGTTCCTTGATCGGATTTAGAACCATCTGTAAAGATCAATGTTGCGAAGGTGGCTAGATATCCTTCTAATATGTGTAGATAATTAATATATGGTGTAGTTAACGAAGAGGATATTTTTGGCTGAAAGAAAGGCGAATGAAAAGAATAATACTTACAGCAACATTGTTATAACTGTATGAGAGTTATAACAGCGATATAAAATTGGCTTTGAGCAAACAACCACACAAGGAGTATTTAATATGTGTGTCGAATGAAGCTCGATCATTAAGGTACAAATTAATTATCCAAGTAACAGATATATAAACAAAAGTTTAAATTGAAATGTAAATATTTGCAACCTCCCTCCCCCCCCCCCCCAAAAAAAAAAAGAAAAAAACCCCTAGAAAACAGGAATTCTGCTTTTTCAGAATTTAGTCGCCCCCGATTAAAAACAAATATATGTATATATGAATAGTACAAAACATATTTAATTTTAAGACTTACAGCACGCGCTTTTATTTTATGTAAAATGACGTCATTCGCATCCGCTTAAGAATTCCACATTTACGATCCACTCTTAAAGATCTACAGTAAAGTAGGCATAGGACGTCACTATTGCGAAATAATACACAAATGCAGCAAAAAGATGCCGTCATTAAAGAAACTCGACCAAAAAAAAAAAAAAAAAAAAAACACGGCTATCATGATTCATAGGCCTTCATTTGTTTGTAACATTAAAATAGATACTTAAAATTAAATATAGTTTATAATAGCTCCCTGTTTTAACAGAAATCATTCGTTTATATTTTTTTTCAAAATAGCACATATTTTAAATACATTCGGTACTTACTTCGGTGTTACTTCGGTTGTTATGTAAAAATGGCAACAAAAATATATAATTAATATTTTACAACTATTTTTCCTTTAATTTCTACGGAAATGGAGTACTTCTGTTGCCAATATTAAGCAAATGGCTTCAAAATCTATAAAAAAAATTAATATTTAAAAAATAAATGGGGATGCAGTTTTCAAACAAATTGCATTTAAAAGTCCTTTTTTTTTTCCAATACGATGGTATAAAATTTGAAAATGTGCGATGCTTAGAAGTTAAAAAAATAGCTATAGAGTATTTAATCGTAGTGCTTTGTTTTACGGCTGGCTTCTGTAAGGTAACGTTATTTTTTGGATGACACAAAATAAGCTGGGAGAAAGAAATGCATACCGTACCAGGGGCTAATATTCATCCTGTGAAATTCCTAAGCGTAGGACATGACCTACTGTTGATAATGTATTAATTTGAATAGCGAACGGCATTATTCCACATAGTACGTTCAGCGCTTCTGTAGAGGTTTTCTTATAAGCTCGAGACACAAGAAGGAGACATTGCGTTTGAATTGCTGACTAGAGTCTTTTACCATGTGAAGGTTGTAAATAGGGGAACCAGCAAGGTGAGGCATAAGTTATTTTTTCTAATATACAAACAGTCAGACGGACCTAAATACGACTATAGGTGATAGGTATTTATACGAACGCACCTAACAAAGTTTCACTTGCTGTCCCAAATTTCCGTAAACGTCTCCGAGTACTTTTTATAGTCCATTACTTAGTTGTTAACTCATATTAAATACTCACAAATACACAAAATAACAAGCAGTGCACTGTTTTTTATTAAATAATATCACAAGAGCCGCTCATGGCTACCTCTTTCACAACAAAACATTCTATGAACTCGCATAAACAAACGCAGACGATAAAAATTATTGCCAAAAAATGCAAAGCATAAAAACGACCGAACATACCGGCCCTCGTTGAATGATTTTCATTCAACCACAATTATAATACATTATTACACTTTGAATTTTAAACAAATAATACAGCATGTACTAGTAAACAATAAATCGACAAATTACAAAAGATAATAATCAGTTTTCCATGGGTAACAGACAAAATTTTGAAATTGGTCTCTTGTAAACACCTCTTTGTGTTTTTATGTTTACCACTCTAATGATTCCATCATTATCTGGAAATAACTCTACAATTCTACCTAGAGGCCAATTGCAAATAGCAACATTGTCCTCCTTTATAATTACTAAATCGTTTATTTTAACATTTTCTTTCTCAAACATCCACTTTACTCTTTGTTGTAAGGAGCTCAAGTAATCTTTGGACCATTTTTTCCAAAAACACTGAATCATTTTTCTTGTTCTTTCCCATATTTTTAGTTTAGAATCATGAACATTAGTTATTTCAGGTTCAACAATAGAACTGATTGGCCTACCAATAAGAAAGTGGCCAGGAGTCAAAGCGTTCAAATCATCTGGATCAGATGAGAAAGGCACAAGAGGACGTGAATTTAGGATTCCTTCAATTTGTGTTATTACTGTCAAAAAGCCCTCGTAGGTTAATTTTGAATTTCCCATCACACGCTTCAGATGATATTTGAAGGATTTGACTCCTGCTTCCAAAAGGCCTCCAAAGTTTGGAGCCCTTGGTGGAATAAATTTCCAGTTAACACCCTCACTGCTCAAGTAACCAGAAAAATTATCGTCAGGAATTCTAACTAAATTATGTAACCGTTTGAGTTCATTATTACTGCCTACAAAATTTTGAGCATTATCAGAAAAACTACAAGCAATTTTTCCTCTCCTAGCAAAAAAAACTTCTTTAAAGCTTCTATGAAAGCTTGCGAAGTTAATTCAGTAACAACCTCTAAATGGATTGCACGTGTTACAAAACAAATAAATATGGCTACATATACTTTATGATAAATTCCTTTACGTTGGTACTTATACTTTATGAGAAAAGACCCAGTGAAATCAACACCTGAACAATTAAATGGATAGTTCTCAGTTACTCTTTCTTTTGGTAAATTTCCCATGAACTGTTGACATGAGATGGGTTTCTCTTTAAAGCAAATTATACAATTATGAACTGTTTTTCTACATATTGCACGACCATTTAAAGGCCAAAACGTCTGCCTTAACTGAAAAAGTAAAGCTTGTGGACCTAAATGTAAATACCGTTTATGAAAGTATTCTACTATCATTTGAGTAAGTTTACTTTTATTATGTAGTAAAATTGGAAATTTTTGGTTGGCATTTAAGTTACTGTTCGCTAATCTACCTCCTACTCTTAGAAGACCTTTTTTATCAAGAAATGGATGTAAGTTTTTTAACTGTCTATCATGATTAATATTCCATGATTTTTGCAAGGATTTTATTTCCTTGTCAAAAAACTCACGTTAAACGCTTTTTAACAAAAAACTTTCTGCTTTGTTGAGCTCTTCGAGGTCCAGAGGACCCTCCTTTTTTTCTTTTTTACAATTACTAAGGAATCTGAAAATAAATCCTGAAATACGAATTATTTTACAATAGTTATTACTTAAATCAATTATATCATGCACAAAAGAATTAATAGAAACTGTAAAAACAGATATGCTTTTAAAGTCACTTATATTAATATTTTTCAGTTCGTTTGAAAATTCATTGGAATTAACTGCTGCAGGAATATTTGTATTGGGATAGTCTTTTTCCTTTAGGAACAATGGACCACTCCACCATAACTCATTTGATAATAGTTTATCAGGATTAGCTCCTCTTGTTAGAAGGTCAGCATGGTTATGCTGAGATGGAACATGTCGCCACTGCATCGCTTGAGTTAGTTCTTGTATTGTAGAAATCCTATTCGCAACAAAAGTTTTTAGAACGTATGATTCTTTTTTAATCCAGGATAATACTATCATGGAATCGGACCACAAGAAGATTTTGTTTACACTAATTTTGAGCGAAGAAATCACTCGTTTCATAAGCTTTGTCAATAAAACTGCTGCACAAAGCTCAAGTTTCGGAACAGTTAATTGCTTTAAGGGAGGAACTCTAGATTTACTTGTCACTAATTTTACAGACACTTGACCTGATTCTGTCACTGATTTGCAGTAAATTACCGCACCATAGGCTGCTTCAGATGCGTCGCTGAAACCATGTAACTCGATCATAATTGCATCTTTCAATAAAATACACCTACTAATCTCAAATTTATTAATTAATTGTAGGGTATCCGAAAACTCTCTCCATTCCTTAGCCTCTTTCTCGTTTAGCAAATCATCCCAATTTAATTGTAATAACCATAACTTTTGCATAAATATTTTTGCTTTAATTATAACAGGAGATACTAAACCTAAGGGATCGAATATACTTGATATAGTAGATAACACTTGTCTCTTAGTGACATTTACATCATTACAAATTTTAACATTGAAACTTAAACAATCTTTCTTCGATTTCCACTAAACACCTAACGCTTTAGATTCTTCTGAACCACCAAAGGGGTATATTTCTACATTTGTTTTACAAAGTTGTGGAGCATTACTGCACCATTTATGTAATAACATTCCTGCACTGTTTAAAATTTCTATTAATTGATTTTGGAGTTCCAATGCAGAACTTAAAGAATCAGCTCCAGATAGAATATCATCCATATACATGTCTTCTCTCAGTACGGGTGCTGCTAAAGGAAACTTACTTACTTCATCCTTAGACAATTGAAGTAGTGTCCTCATGGCCAAAAAAGGTGCGCTAACAGTACCATAAGTAACTGTCGTTAATTCAAAATTTTTTAATTGGCTCGTTAAGACCTTCCTTCCATAAGACTTTTTGCAGCTTCCTCTGATCTGGATGAATAGATATTGCTCTATACATTTTTTGAATGTCTGCAGTGAACGCGACGATATATTTTCTAAATCTCAACATAATTGAGAATAAATCATCTTGTATTACACCTCCGTTATATTGAATAGAATTAAGTGAGTTTCCCTTAGTTGTTAACACTAGAACGGCGGGAGGGGTCATTTTGACACCTGAGTACTTTCGCCCGTTGATTACTTTTGTTTGCTTGGGCGAAATCATTTGAAATTTTTTGACTTTTCCTAAATAGATAACATATATTTCTGAAAAAAAATGTTAGCTTTCTAGATTTGTTAGTTTTTGAAATATTGACTTGTATTCCTAGAACGGCGGACGGGGGTCATTTTGACCCTTTTAGTAAAATACTCTTTGTACGTGAAGCTGCTTTTGTTGCTATACTATATATTCGAGGAGCAATAAAAAAAGGGGTTTAGAGTTTTATTCATTGTCGTCCAAGGCATGAGGAATATTATTTTGCAAAGAAACTATCTCAAGAGATAGATTCAAAGAAAGAAAAAGATTTTTTAGGTTTGATGAAAAGACAACGAGATCTAGCAGACTACAGACTGATAAATTTGCTTTTGCATCTGAAATGTGGATTAAATTTATTGAAAATTGCAAAACATGCTAGAGACCAGGACAAAATATTACAGTTGATGAACAATTGTTCCCATCTCAAGATAGATATAAATTTACACAATATATGCCAAATAAATCGGATAAATTTGGAATAAAATTTTGGTGATCTGTTGACTTAGATACTAAATACCTCTTGAATGAATTTATTTATCTAGAAAAAGATGCAACAGCCAATCCTTAATTACGTTTATCGGAAAATGTTGTCATGAAATTAACAGATCCCCATCTAAACGAAGGGAGGAATATTACGACAGATAGCTATATTACTAGCATCAAATTAGCAGAAATGTTAAAAGCTGAAAATACAAGTTTGGTTGCACAATGAAAAAGAACAGAAGAGAAATTCCTATATCATTGAAAAATATGCCCAGTACTCTTTATTCATCGAAGATAGTGGAATGTGATAATATGACACTTACCATCTATCAAGCCAAAAGAAAAAAAAAGTGTTTTTCTACTGAGCTCATTACATTCTACTATAAAAACTGAAGACGGTCTCAAGAAATTGCCCGATTCAATAAAATATTACAACGCAACGAAGTATCGTGTGGATATCCATGATCAGATGTGCCGAAAATTCTCCGTGAAATCGGTTTCTAGACGATGGCCTGTACATATCTTTTTCAATATTTTGGATCATGCAACTTTAAACACCTGGATAATTTATAAAAGTGGCAAGCCTATCAGTCGAAGAGATTTTCTATTAAATTTAGGGGATGTGTTCAGAATGTATCTTATGGTTTCAAAACTCCCAAAGATCTTTTCTGAGTCTTCAGAAAAAAAACAAGAAAATAAAATAGATATGAGAGAAAAAATGTCAAGTACAGACATGCAATGGAAACAAATTTCAAGAATATTTCGTACCATGTTTCAAAGTTGTGCGCAGAAAATGTACTGGAAAAATTGCTATTTTTTGTTACAACTGAATTAATTCCTAATACATGTGCACAATTTGGAGTATTATAAGCATTAAATAAAATTGGCACAGAATGCTTAACATATTAACCATTCAGCTACACTTATAATGAAATAACGGAAACAAGAGAACAAATTTCTTATTTATGGATTTAGAGAGTGAATCATTCGGCGAATAAGTTAGATGAAAAAAAAATATTTATATATATATATATATATATATATATATATTATTTTATAAATTATGTTTTATTTTAGTTAACATTAGTTTTAATTTGTGAAAACATTAATTTTAAATCGATTTTTATATCAAATTAATGAGTTTTTGAGTAGTTGTAGTATGATCCAATTAATCGCCATGTAGGCGTTACATATACAGTACTTCTAAAATTCAATAAATTATCGAGTAATATTAAATATAAATTATGAAATACACGGAAATTACATATTTTTGTCAATGTATGGCATTTAAAATTGTATTAGCGTTGTTATATCAGTATTTTCATCGAGAGGTCAAAATGACCCCTTCCCGCCGTTCCAGTAGGTAAGATTTTCCCGCCGTTCTAGTGTTAAGGAAGACGCGTTAAATACAACTCTCAAAGGCGTTGATATACTTTTTTCTATTCCTCTATACACTCCAAGATGGGGAATGTAATAGGATCCACTTCCTTCCTCGCTTTCGTTAACTTCAACCATGTGGCCTAATTGTTGATATTCTTTTAAGAAATCTGAATATAATCTTAAGTACTGAGGATCTTTTGCTAGACGATTCCATAAAGAATTTAATTTTTTCGTAGCGATTTGTTTTGAGTTTCCTAAAATAGCTGGATCCTCTTTTAAGGGCATTTTAACAACATATTTACCGCTTTTGTCTCGTGTATAATTTTCTACGAAATGTTTCTCACAAATTAAAGTCTCTTTACTTTTTGGTTTTTCAACCTCGATATTTTCTATCTCCCGGAATTTCATAAGTGTCTTGTCTAGGTTGGTTTCTTTCTTAATAAACCCACAATGAACTTTGTTTTCATTCTATGTCGAAAAATTTCCCGATACAACAAAACCGAAAACTGTGTCTTGCAAAATAAGATCAGAATTATTAACACGAATTTGTCCCGGTCTCAAAAGCTCATAAAAAATTCCTGCTCCTAAGAGCATGTCTACATGTACTGGGATATTGAAACTAGCATCTGCTAATTTTACATTAGGTAAATCTTGTATTGAGATTTCAATTGGACGTGAAGGCGTTAAATCTGCAGTTATTTTCGGAACTACCAAGAAATCTAAATTTTTCAGAAAACTTTCATCTCTATTGCATATTGATGCATTAACCTTATGATTTATTACTAAGGTAGCATCATTTAGACCTGACACTAAGATGTTTGTTCTCTCTTTTTTAAAATTCATTAGTTCTATTAAATGGCAGGATAAAAAATTAGACTCACTGCCTACATCTAATAAACACTTTACTCTATGTTTACATCCCGATTCATCAATTAGAAAACATATAGCAGTTGAAAGTAAAACTTTGCTCTTTTTATTCGAATAGTTACTAATAAAGATTTTCTGAACGAACTCTTTTGCATTAGCGTTCAAGACTGATGTGCCACGATTTGTTGGCCTACAATCTGAACATTCTTCCACATTTACCTTTCCTTGTTTATTTTGTTCCGATGAAACATATACTTTCACGTATGTATTGTTATTTGTTTTTGGAAAATGTATGGTTTTATGATGACGTTTTTTACAAAAGCACGTGTACTTTGATGGACAATTTGCAACTGAATGTGAATTTAAACAATAAAAGCATAACTTGTTACATTTTATGACGTTCACCCTTTCATGGACAGATAATTTTAAATAATGCGGGCATTTTGAAAGAGTGTGATTTTCGTGGCAAAAAATACAACTTAATGTTTTAACATCTGATAAGAATACTTTAGATACACTTTTGGAGCTAGTATATTTACGATTAACACTAAAATTCTCAGTAAGAGATTTTCCGCGTGATGTGAAATATAAATCAATCTCTCGTCCCAACTCTTCTGGTAAAAACCATTTATCTCCTTGTCTCACACTAATGTGGGAAGCTGTTTCTCTATCTAATGTTTGATATAATTTATCCGATACTATAAGTTGTTTTAGACTCTCGAAATTGGAGACATTTCTTAAATTTAAATAATATTCCCAGTTTGTCATTAGACGTGAAGCAAACTGTACATGCGTCTCATTTGGTTGTTTAACAGCTTTTCTAAATTGCTTTAAGCAAATATAAGGTGTAGGTTGAAATTCTTTTAACACTAATTCTTTTATTTTTGCATAATTCTCGATATCACTATCATGTAAGTAAGTTAATATGTTAGATGCTTTATTCCCTAATATATTTAACAGAATTTCTGCTTTATATTGTTCTGGAACATTTTTAATCTTAAAAGCTCGTTGTAAAGAAGAAAAGTAAAACCCCCATCCTTCAGGACGTATAGGTATTTTTACAGTCAAAGTTCGAATACTTTTTATCAATTGATCTAACGATTCTAATTTTATTTCATCCTCACTAATATTAGATTTAGCTTCAGATTTAATTTCACCCAGTTCTAATTCAAGTTTCATTTTTTCCAGATCATATTGCTTTTGCTCCTTATCAATTCGCCTTTGCTCCTGCTCCTCATCAATTCGCCTTTGCTCCTCATCAATACGCCTTTGCGCTTCATGTTTACGATTTTCAATTATATCGTTTGCTATATCTTTCACAAAATCTGGTTTATTTTTATACATTCCACTGTCTTCAATAATAACGTTTAAATCCGCAATTGTCATATTTTCATTAACATTTAGATTTATTTCAGTGGCTATAAGCCTTAAATCCTCTTTTTTTTGCACCTTTAAACATTGTTTAATATATGTATAACAGTAAAGATAAGAAAAAACACGTTCACTTACTTTTCGAATAATCTTTTGAGGAATTTCGTAGCACGGAACTCTTAGAACTTATCATTCATCTCGGCGTTTTACTCAACTTAAAATTTGATTTTAGAAGCTCGTTGGATTTAATCCCAGGCTGCTTCTACGTTGCTCGGCGGACCATTATGTTAACTCATATTAAATACTCACAAATACACAAAATAACAAAACTGCACTGTTTTTTATTAAATAATATCACAAGAGGCGCTCATGGCTACCTCTTTCACAACAAAACATTCTATGTACTCGCATAAACAAACGCAGACGATACAAATTATTGCCAAAAAATGCTTAGCATAAAAACGACCGAACACAGTCTTAACGGGAAATGACGGTTTTTCGTATAGCATACATTTAGATGTTCAACAAACATGTTGAACATGAACTTAAAGCAATAACAGTAACATTAAAGTTAATACTATTTAGTTAGTCTTGCATGTGCATTCAATTGCGCAGGTGAAAATGTTTACTTGAAATTCAATAGCATACTGAAAAAATTATTTTCCATGTTCACATAACTGATGAATACACTATAAAAACCACTCGATAAAGTTTCTAAAAATCAGTGGCAGCAAACGAAACTGTGAAGAACTTATTCTACTTTCTTTCTTTGATATACTATATTTTCAAAGATTAACACACGCTTGTCTTTTTACTTTCTTCTATCTTTGCAAGAAGGAAGTATTGAATTCGTGAAAATTTTCGCATTCCTGTTTTCAACCGATTTAAGCGTTTTAGTGGTTAGAGACCCCAAAGAACGTGTTTTTACAAAATGTCTGTCTGTGAGTCTGTCTGTCCGCCTGTCTGCCTGTCTGTATGTGATACAAATTTTGTGGGTGCCCTATCTCAAGAACTAATCAACAGAAGTTATTAAACTTTAGATTTAGTTAGTGACCGATATAAATTGGTGCTAATTACTTTTTTGTTCATATCTCCCAAGAGGTGATGCTGCTATGCTGCATTTTTCACGATTTGTGAAATAGCTATATCTGAAGATTAATGCACGAATTTTCATCAAACTTCAGATTGAGTTAGTCCCTAATATAAACAGACCCTGATTAGTTTTTTGTATAAATCGTGTAACAGGTGGCGCTGCTATGCAGAATGTTTTACGATATCCGGAAGAGCTCTATCTCAAAAACTAATGTACCGATTTTCATCAAGCTTCAGATTCAGTTAGAAGTTCACATAAGTTGTCGCTGATTAGATTTTGGTGTAAATCACATAACCATTGTCGCTGCTATGCTGTATTTTTCAGGAAGTATTAACATGAAGGAAATAGAAGAAGGTTTTGGGATTGCCATTTCCGACTAGTTTTATCTTTCAGTGTAAATATTTACTATCTATGTTATGACGAACGATTTTACGTGGCCATTCTTTTATAAATGATAATTTTACTCTAAAAATATTTTTCTGTGAATTTATCACCTACTTTTTAATGATTTTTTTTTTAAATACAACAATTAAGATAAATTAAAAAACTATTGAGTCTAAGCAGGGAGTTTCATAGGATTTACGAAGGTGGATCCAAAAATAAAAAGGCATCAGCAGCGTTTGAAAAGTAATTATTGTGGAGTGAATATTTTCCACAGAGTGGAGATAGATATCGCTAGTTGTCTTACAGTGGCTGTGCAGGTACTGTTAGGCTCCGATATCTTGGCGTTTCAAACGCGGAGATTTGGACGATTCTATTCTAGATAATCGGTAAAAGGTTGTAACCTACTAGGTAGAATGTCATCCATAATTGGCGCGTTATCCTAAATAGTGACAACCATAAGCGGAAATTTATTTTTAGAAAATATATTATTTATAAATGAATTGTTTAATTGTGATCGTTTCTAATAGCAATACTTTTAGTAACAATTATCCTATATATTAAAACAAAACAGTATTTTTTTAAGTAACGATTTTTCGGGCATATGTTCATGAGCGAAATCTTGGAGCTCCAATGGGAATTCAGTGATTTTCCTGTCTAGATACAGATTGATTCTTAGGAATTACGATTCCTTCATTTTCCCATGCTGTGGGCACGCGCGTTTCTTTCTCTTATCCAAACTGTAGTTGCTGCTTTAAAAAAGTAAGTTATTTATTTTATTTATTCAGTATCCACTTCGATCTCTTATTATTTGCTTCATTTTAATTTATCTAGGGACTCTTAGGATTATTTAGTTGGGTAGTATGGCTTTAGCATACCACGATGTTCGCGAAATCGTAGCGGATAAGAAATTGCTAGGGTGTTGTCTGTTTGTTTATGTGGTACAGAAGAGCACCAATATGAAGTTTAAAATACGCCACTATTTCTGAACATGTTGGTAATGGCAAGAATCTGATAAAAGATCATTATAAAACTGCATAACAAAACCGACAAGTACTCTTTTTTGTTTTAAAGTTCCTCGTTCCTCGGATCACGTTCCTCGGATATTTTTTAAGGCGCCGTTCTATTGCATTTTACATATTGATTACATTAAATTAAATTGGAAAGTATTATATTAAGAATATCCCCTCTAATGAAACTAATCTAACGAAGAAAATTTTAAAATGTCATCAGAAACAGCACATCCATATTGAATTTTGTATGGTTTTAAAAATGACTCTAACTTTTTTCTATGAGCATAACACGGGTTATTTTGTTCTTGCCGTCTTTGTTTTTTGGACGGAGAGAATTTAATTCTTTTTTAACTCTGCATAACCCTTTTTATTTTGTTCTTACAGTTTTTGTTTTCAGTCTTTTTTTTTTTTTTTTTTTTTTTTTTTTTTTTTTTTTTTTTTTTAAGAAATACTTTATTGTGATCTTCATGTCCATACATCGATACTGAATTTTATATGGCTTTAAAAATGACTTTACCTTTTTTCTATGAGTATAATGCTGTTTTTTTTCAGTTTTTTGTTTTTTGGACGGAGGTAGCTTTTTTAGTTTTGCATAGCACTTTTTATCTTTTTTTCTCACAGTTTTAGTTTTTTGTCTTTTTATTGTCTAATAATACCTTATTGTGACCTTCATATCCATTTCCATCATACAATAAATTTACTTCTATTTTACCTCTAGCATTTGGAGAAACATTTGTAACATTGTCATTTTAAAAATCAATAATAATGACAAAAAACATTAAAAATTGTGTGCGCACATGTGCGTAATGATCTTCTGAACTATATATAAACAAAGTCACAGTGCCCTAATAAGCAATTTCTGCACGCTACAATGACACAAATATTGTACGATGCTAAATTCATATTACTCAACTAAATAAACCTAGGTTTCGCTAAAATTAACAAAATAATAAGCAATCAAAATGTACACCTAATAAATAACTTACTTTTTCAAAGCTGCAGGTACAAAATATACTGATTTCAAAGCTGCGGATACAAATTCAAAGCTGCTGTAAGAATGTTGCAACATTTTTCCCACAATCTAAGAATTTTGTGATATTTTTTCTTCTACCGATTCAATGATTTTTGTATTTTTAAGTGAACCGATCAAAGAATTTCTTGATTTTTTTCCTATGTCCCACTGTTGATTTTAACGTTTTCCACTGCGACCGATTGATGAATTTTCTATTTTTTAGGTGATAGATCGACAAATTTCACGATTTTTTCTGACGAATGATGGGAGAACGTTACAACTTTTTTTCCTGCAATTTGGGAATTTGCGATATTTTCCTTCTACTGATTGGCAATTTTTGTGTGTATTTAATGTGACCAATTGAAGAATTTCATAACCCCCCCCCCTCCCCCACGCAAATGATTGACGATTTTTCAGGTGACTGATGAACAAATTTCGCGATTTTTTTTTTTTTTTTTTTTTTTTTGACGAATGACGGAAGAAAGTTGTAACTTTTCCCCCGCAATCGATGAATTTTGTGATATTTTTCTTCTGTCGATTGCTGATTTATGTGTTTTGTTTACGTGGAACGATCGAAGAATTTCACGATTTTCCAGTCACGACTGACTGACACATTTTCCCCTGCGACTGATTGACGAATTTCTATATTTCAGGCGATGGATCGACAAATTTCACGATTTTTTCCGCGGACAAAGTAAGAATGTTGTTTCCATAATCTATGAATTTTGCGATATTTTTCGTCAACCGATTGGTGATTTTTGTGTTTTTACGTGAACAGATCGAAGAATTTCATGATTTTTCTTCCCACGACACACTATTAATTTTAGCGTTTTCCCCCTGCGACCGATTGACGAATTTTCTTTTTTAGGTGATAGATCGACAAATTTCACGATTTTTTCTGACGAACGATGGAAGAACGCTACAACTTTTCCCCTGCAATTTGTGAATTTGCGATATTTTCCTTCTACTGATTGGCAATTTTGTGGGGTATTTTACATGACAGATTGAAGAATTTCATGATTTTTTCCCTGCAACTGATTCACGATTTTTGCGATTTCTAAGGTGATTGATGGACAAATTTCGCGATTTTTTTACGAATGACGGAAGAATGTTGCAACTTTTTTACCTGCAATCGATGAATTTTGCGATATTTTTCTTCTGTAGATTGCCGATTTTTGTGATATTTTTACATGAAACGATCGAAGGATTTCATGATTTTCCCATGCGACCGATTGATGAATTTTGAATTTTTCAGGCGATCGATCGGCAAATTTTACGATTTTTACAGACAGGCGTAGAGGTTGTAAGAATGTTACAACTTTTTCCCGCAATCGATGAATTTTGCAATATTTCCCTTCTACTGATTGACGATTTTTTTTTCTTTGGGAGGGGGGGGGGGAGATGTCTTTCACAAGAGTGGTTGAGAAATTTTGCGATATTTCCCTGAAACTGAAAGACGGAATTTACAATTTATTTCGCGTGATCAATTGACATATTTCGGGATTTTTTAAATCTGCAATCGAAAAGGAAATAAATCGAAAAGTCACATCAAAAAGGGCAGTAAGGTGCACCGGGTAAGTTAAATGTTCAAAAATAGCTATCAGGCACATAAAGTAGTTACAAGGAGCCGACCGGTTTAGCGCTTTGCTAAATTGGCCTACAATCAACACAAAGTTTAGAATGAGAGTAATGTTTATATTGAAAAAAAATATATGTTTTACATATTTGCTTAGGCTGAATTTTTATAAAAAGAACAAAAGTAAGAAATATAATTTTTTTTGTTGTTTTTAATGGACATAGAACATATATTATGATCCGCAGTGATCAGATCATAGACAAAATTTTTGCATTAAGAGATTCCTATTTGCCGAGGGATTCTGTTATCATTTTTTTTCTTCATTTTTCTTTCTTTCGCCCCCCCCCCCTCCATTAGTGCTGAACAGTGTAATACAAATATCTTTCAGTTAGTACGATATATTTTTTTTTATGCTTCCACATTCAGTACATTAAAGCACAATTATACGTCTTTCAGGGGACGGTACTAAATCGACGTACATCTGAGAAAGACGTACATTCGAAATTGTAGTTGCGTACGCTGTAAAATCTTTGACTGTAGAAGTATAATGCTGAAATCACACAAATTTAATTTTGCTATCATTTTTGTTTGTTTTACATGCACTCTATGTTGAAAAATATATATTAAATAATCACTTCTAAAATTGAAAATTGAGAATTATCATACCTTATATCAGTTGCACACCTTGAATAACGTTTTTTTATTCCATTATCGAAGAAAAAACAGATTTTAATTAAAAAAATATTTGTGCATATTTACTTTGAGACTTAAGAAAAGCATTACGTATGGAGTTAAGTTCCTCGAAAGTTTCTCACTTGTATTGTGAGAAACAATAAATGTTCTAAGTGCGTTAGTGTTAATACAGTTTGTCCACTGTCCATTCTCCTCCTCCTACCCCCCACAAGTTCCACAAACTTAAAAGAACTCATATAGAGTCACACATGTTCTTTGTATTTCATCTTTTCCCAAATATTGCCAGCAGAAAAGAAAAAAAGGGAGAGAAAATTCTGAGAAAATCAGTTGCAGCATGATAGAAACGACGTATAACCAACATTATGTGTCGTATAAACGAAACCTTACAACACTAAAATACATAGGGATGAATCGGGACCACACTGACAAGACGCATAAACGTAAAAGGCGTATAAATGAGAAACGTATAAACGGTTCTTTACTTTTTTTTTTTTTTTTTTTTTTTTTTTTTTCTTTTGAGAGCAAGATGATGTCTACTTTCAGAAATTGGTAAGTTTTCTCTTAAATAAATTTAAAAAATCGTCAGTTTAAAAAGCAATTTATCTGTAACACAATAAATTTTGAATCAAGTTATCTATGCTTAAAAAATCAATTTTATGATAAGTAAGCTATCATAATTAATCTAAAGAATTGTAGTAATGCAGAACAAAAATTTTAAGTGGCTTTGTACTGTTTCTCGACTGTTGAATTATTAAATTAGCTCACATGTTATATGGTACTTGCATATTATCCTGACCAGACTGCGCTAACATTTGTGCTGAAATAATTAATTACAATAACACTTTTTTTATTTATTTTTTATTTTCATTTTGAATGTAATGATAGATGGAACCCGTCAAAACTTGACCTCGCGGTACTGAAGAAAAAAGTATATTTACCTCTTTAAAATGTTAAAAATTAAAAAATAAATAAATATTAACAATGTAAAAAAATCCGTGCATTTTAAATCCAGGCAGATGACCAGGAATTGGCAGAGTTACACACTCAGACATGCTTTATAGAATTTCTTTCGTCTGACGATTTTCAATTTACTGACATAATAACATCTATAAATCTGTCATTTGTTACCAATTCCATCTAAAATGCATTCATATATACTACAATGATAAAATCATTATCAGAAATGGTATGTAGTAAAGCAAGTAGTGCATATGAATCCATTGCTTTAATATTATTTTTAACAATTTTATGTATGTAATTACCTTTAGAATATGATTGACGATTGGCAGTGATAAACAAAACTGGTGATTGACATTCCGGTTTTGGTTCGCCTGGCCCGCATAATATGTAAGCACCGTTTATTCATGAAAATTAAATACATTTTAAAGTAGCTAAATCTAAACCTACCGCATTATTTTCTCTCGTCCGGGGCAAATTTATAGTACTACGATTATTTATTGTGGTGCCGGGTTCGTTACATTCGCTTATCGTGCTTAATTCCTTATGATCATTTAAAGATAACAGTAGATCATTAATTAAATTATCAACCATCGCGCACGTTATTACTATTTTTGGGAACACCCTGCAATGTACTTTATCAGCCGCTATGCTTAGTGGAATGTTTATTAACGGTGCTCTTAACTGTTGTCTAAAAGCTGATTTAAGTGTATTTAAGTGTAATTGATCCGCATGGTACTCTAAAATGCTCTGGTACACAATCACACTTAATAATTGAAATCTGAGTACCGCAAACTCCGTTGCTTTGGCCTTCTGCTTGGCGCGAAAAATTCAGTCTCATTTTTTAATGGACAGACCATGTATGGAACGTATCTAACATTTCATATAATTATTTTTATCTCTATAGTAGCCCAATTTTGAAATTTATTTTTTCTCATTATAGTCGTTTTTTGAATAAGTATGAAACTAACTTATTTATAAATTTAATTTACATATCTAATTAATTATCTGTTTCTACAACATTGGTGGTTGAATTTTAATTAGCTTTCTTCTATAATTCGATTTCTAAGGGTGGAGGGGTATCATCAAGGAGCATTATATAGTTTTCCTAATTAGAAGAAAAAAATCCATTTACGCAAACTATTTTTTTTTCTCCTATTTACGAATAAAAACTTTTCTTTATTTAATCTAACTATATAATAGATAAATTAGATATTGCTTTGCTTATTATACTATTCGTTTGTTTCTATAAATGTAATTATTTTTTTCGTATGTTTAAAAAGATAAATCAATGAATCTCAGATTTACAGAAAACGAATATTTACTTGTCCTTTTTTTTACATAAAGGAAGGATTCAATATATTTTTCTTTGATTTGCAGACAAAATCATCTTTTAATTATTTTGACCTTTTGCAAGCAAGCTAAATTTCCGCCTTAAATAAGTTTTATGAAATAGTAAAATAAAACATCAAATAAAACTAATTAGAATGCGGAACCGAAGTAAACAAACTAATTTAAATAATTATATATTTTTTTCAAAATAATTGCTAATAAAATCTCTCCAATTTCTTGTTATTTTTAAAATGTTTTTAAATCGCCATAATATATTTTGCATGAAATATAACATAAAAACAAGCAGGATATTTTAAATCTGCATTCTAATTATTATTAAACTAATTATGTAAAATAAATGAAAAAAAAACTGTCCTATACAAGTAAAACCATGATTTACAAAATGTATTTGAAAATATGATGTTTTTTCCAATTTTTGCTTTCTTCTATCTTTACAAGAAGAAAGTATTGGTTTCATGAAAATTTTCATTCCAGTTTTCGACGGATTTACACGTTTTATGGGTCAGAGATTCAAAAAACATGTTTTTACAAAATGTCTGTCTATGAATCTGCGAGTCTGTCTGTCTGTATGTGACACAAATTTTTTGGGCGCTCTATCTCAAGAACTAATGCACGGAATTTAATAAAAATTAATATTCAGGTAGTCCCTGATATAGATTGGTGCTTATTAGTTTTTGGTGTAAATCGCCCTGCAGGTGGCGCTGCTATGTAGCATTTTGTAGAATTTTTGCAAAAGCTCTATCTCAAGAACTAATGCACAGATTTTTATAAAACTTCAGATTCCGCTAGTCCTTGGCATGAATGGATGATGTTTATGTTTTGGTGTAAATCACCCAACAGGTGTCGCTGCTATGCTGCATTTTGCAGGATTTACACCATTTTCGCAGTAGCTCTATCTCAAGAACTAATGCACACATTTTCATCAAACTTCGGATTTAGTTATTCCTTCATATGAAGTGATGCTGACTACGTGTTGGTGTATAGCCCAATAGGTGGCGCTGCTGTGCTGCATTTTGAACTATTTCCTCATTAGCTCTATCTCAAGAACTAATGCACGAATTTTCATGAAACTTCAGATTTAAGTATAACTTGATCAATATTGCTGCTGATTATGCGCTGTTGCAAACCGCTCAACAGGTGGCGCTTCTATGCTGCATTTGTCACGATTTGCGCAATACCCCTATCTCAAGACCTAATGCATGAATTTTCCTCAAACTTCATATTCAGTTAGACGTTGACATAAGTTAGTGATGATTAGGTTCTGGTGTAAATAACCAATAGGTGGCGCTGCTATGCTGCATTTTGCTGGATTTACACGATTTCAGTGACGGTCATACCTCGAGAACTAATGCACGGAATTTCATATTTTTAGAATTCTCATGATGAACACAGATTGCCATTTAATTTGGCACTGAGATAGTGAATTTTGAAGTATTGACATGTATGAGATAGAACAAAGTTTTGTGATGGTCACAACATACTAGTTATGAATGTAACAGAAAATATGTATAAGATATCGCTCACCCGCACATCTCGACAAAAGTAAATTTCACAGGAGAGGCAAAAGAAAATCTGCATGATTTTTCTGTGACATGAAATTAAATCATTTAGCTCTGTATACAGGAGTAAAAACGTGCATAAAAACATAAGACCCTTAAGAATGAAGACATGTGATGGGGTTTGGAGGGTTGGACAAATTAACCACCACACACAGTCCACCCCTCTCCTGTGGTCACGAATGGACACATAGCGTAATTAAGTGATCTTATTTATAACTACACTTATGAAACTTGTTGTATAGCAAGACACACCTATTAAAGATCTATTAGAGCAATAAAATGCAAAATGAATTTTTGCAAGATGTGTCACTTTTCCTGCGGGTGAAGATATGTAGATCAAAAAAAAAATTATGTTCTCTCTATTATAAAAAACAGTAACTATCGTTGTCACCGCCGCTGTAAATGATATTTTTTTTTGACCGGAAGTCTTTCTTCACTAATATTAAGGAACATACTGCATACAAAAATATGAAAATTGGTGATATTATACAGAAATTATTTATACATACGCTGAAGCGGACAGTTTTTAAATAGAAGTAATTATTTAGAGAGCTATTTAATGTTAAAGTTAGTCAAAATCATTCCATGAAAGAAGTTTTATTTGAGAAAAAAATATACACAGGATATAAACATTTATTTCTTGACTCATTTTTTGAAGGTTTATTTGAATTTTAAATTCAAATTTTCAACCTTTCCAGAGATATTTTTTACATATTTTACAAAAGGTTATTATTTTAAATTGTTGCCAATTGTAAAGACTCCACAAAGAATAATATTTCCTTCAAATTAAAAATTTATTTACACGTGACTTGTATTATAAATAGGGAAAAAACATTTCAAATTAAAGTTTAAGGATTACGTGTTAAAAGCCGGAAAATATTGAAAATTACGCCATAAAAATTGTTTTTAAACGTGAATATTTAAAAAGAAAGAACACTAAAAAATAAAGAATTTTTTAGTATGTGTTGGTTACTATCCCAGTAACTGTGAGCGAAATTACGTTCTATTTCAAATGGCCAAATAATAACTTTACAGTTTAAATTAAAAAATACATTTACACATACACAAGATTTATTTCATATTTCGAACTGCTCTTTTTAACTATTGTCGCCAATTCTAAGACAGCGCCATAAATGTTTTTTTTTTTTTTTTTTTTTTTTTTTTTTTTTTTTTTTTTTTTTTTTAAATAAAAATAATTTCAGGTGAATAAGACTAAGACAAAAAAAAAAAGTTTGGTGAAAATTACGTCAGATTTATAACGTTACATTTAAAATCTCTTATTTAAAATCGTTTTCTTATAGCATTGTTAAGAAATACCGGGAAGCAAAAACTCTGTTGACTTAGTTCGTTTTATATTAACTGATTTTCAGATGTTTAACTAACCTTATTTTATTAAACACGAAAACAGTGATTAACATCAGACAATTTGACCTTAGTAAAGGACCCTCAGTATGACCCTCAGTAAAGGAAATGAACTGAAAAACGGTTACAGAGAGATCGCTACTGTTTTTTTAATTATAATTCAATCTTCCGTAATCTTTTTAAAGACGATCAAATTAACGGATTTTTACAGTCTAAACGGGGGTTGGCAAGCGTAGCTCGTAAGTGGTAGGTTCAAATTAAACATATCAGTGATTTGAAACCACATTATAAAAATATCAGTGAAGATTTTTTTTTTTTTTTTTTTTTTTTAGAAAATCAAAAAAATTGTTGAGATAATGGCATAGATGTTCAGCTCAGCATCTGTAAAAAATATTTGTATATATATATATTTGTAAAAATAATGTTTATCTTTTCGTGTTTTTTAACATAACATAAACTAATTATATTTCAAAAGTTATTAATTTAAAATTAAAGATGACAGTGATTTGATACCAACTCATAAAAATATAAGTGATGATATTATTTTTCTTTAGAAAAAGGAAAAAATAGTGATATAACAAAGATGCTAAGTGCTGTGATTTTTTGTTGTAATTTTTTTTCCTATAACCTATTTTAAAAAAAAGTTAATAAATCAATTAAAGACCTCATTCTCTGTACAGTTTTAAAAATAAATAAATAACAGACGACATAATTTTCTAATTTTTCTTTTCTATGTCTGCTGAAACTCGCTATTACTTTTACTTGATATAAACGGAATTAATTAAAACTATATACCGACATTTAAATTTATGGACCCTTATTTTCCAATTTATTTTTAAAGAATGCATTTAATATTAATTAGAATACAGCACGTTACTATGCCAGTAAAATCTTTATTTATTAATTTAACTTCTATATAAATATATTCATACAAAAATTTATTACAATATTATTTTAATTAGCAATTATTTTGAAAAAATAATTAGAATTGTTATTTGAATTATTTTTTTCAAAATTCAAATTATTTTTTTCAAGTTCCTTTTTACTGTTTTAGCTATTTGTTGTGCGACCGGTGATAGTCTCAGTGCTTTGAATTTTAGTACATGTAGATTAAATATTTTCAAGACGGTGAAATACACTCTTTATATTTATTTATGTTTTATAAAATGTACTGTAAAGTGCCCATATTTCATCCCCTCTCCTAATTTCGTCCCCCTTAACTTCCCCGCTTCTGTGAAAGTGGCGACACTTATGACGCAAGGAATAGGGGGCGGAAGCTAAAAGGGGTCAGTAGTGAAAGTTTCGTTCGTCAAGAAGCATACATAAATTGAAGACGGCGAATTTCCTATTTTTAGAAGACCTAAGTTCTTCCTACATTGTTTGTAGAACGTTATTTATTGTACTGTAAGTATTTATTTCTTATTCATTGCATGTATTTTACGTTGCTAAGATGCTGACAGTAACATACAGTGGGTTATAGGACGCTGTGTTCATCTTACGGGATCTGAAGCTCCGTCATATTGGGAAGTAGCGTGGTCCCAATTTTGTCCCCCTTGCAGTTCTTATTTTCGTCCCGGGGACGAAATTAAGAATGCTTTTTCATGACATTTTTTTTTCAATTTTTTCCCTCATGTTTTGATGGCTAAAGTTTCGTTATTATGTTATTCTTCCACTGATAATTATTACATTTCTCTGTGCCTTACTTTAATGTAAATTAAATTATTTACTCATTTAGAAATAAATTTTTATTTAGTTATAAGTTATGCCTCGGCGTATTGGATTTTTTGGGGGGACGAAATTAGGACCACTTTTTTTTCCTTGGCATTTTTTAGATACTTTAAAACAATTTTTCGCATTGTTAACATTATCTTGTACGATATTTGCCCATGTTTCTATGTGCGTGGGTAGTCACTCTATCTAAAATCCAAATTTGGTAGATTTTCACTGAAAATTACAACTTCCAAGGGCCTAAATGTGACTGGGGGACGATAATAGGGCACCTTACCCTATATCACAAAATTGATTCCGTTCTAGCGGTTTTGCCAGTCGAGTACAATGTAGGCATTTAGCAATACCTGATTTAGGAACGTGACCACCTGTACACATGTAGACGCTTTACGAAAGGAAAAATGTTTTTTTTTGACTCTGTAGTATATAATGTCATTGTGCCTGAATATGATGACCTCTAAATCCGACATTTTTTTTAAATTAATATCTTAATGCAAGAATCGTAAATAAATGCTTTATAATGTGACATCGGAACTTACAATGTTTTCTTTAAAAAAAATCCCATTAAAATAGACATCAATCATCATAAAATACCCCCATCTTCCCTAAATGCGGCAAAAAATAACGAAAGGTGTTCACGAATTTTGTTTTTTAACTCTGAAGAACAAATAACTCTATGGACGGGCAGCACTACGACTTTAAGTTTCATTTACCTGTTGTGTAAGTTTAAGAAATGTGTCAAACTTTAAAATTAAAGTTATAAAATATTCTACGCATTTAGGTAACTTTGCTTTCTTCAGATACTTATTAGTGACAAAGAGAATGCGCTAACTGCGGAGAGACATTTAGGGGATAGGCGACATAAATTCATATGGGATTTTTCATATATTGTATTAAAATAATGCGTAAAGCAGAAATTGGTTTAATTAATAGTAATGTTATACATATCTTAAAAATAATCTTTTAACCTTTAGACTTAACAGTAATGCGAATTCGCACGGATCAAAATTTAAACTGCCCGCGTTAATTAAATCATGCTTTAATTAACATGCATTTTTCCTTAAAAATAAGATTTTTTATAAAAATCAATTTTCTTTTCGGTTCCTAATTAAATTTCCTACAGGAATCATGTGTTATATTTCATCATCATTCTGTTGCCAACAAAAGTATACGCAGTTGAATTTACGGATTCCCAAATTGCACTACTGTGGAGTTTACGTGTTAATATCTGTACGGAGGTGTACTAAGAGAATTAAGCGGATTGTAATTCATTAACAAAAACAAAGTTTTATTTTTCAAAAATAGAAAGAGAATATGGCTAGTTTCCAATTTTGAATTTGAATTTTTCTTCAAAGTTGAGAGAATGGCTTGTTGCCATTTTGAGATTGTTTTTTCTTAAAAAAAATAACTACGCAATAAATACATGAACTAGGTTGCATAAAAAAGGGTTACATGAATAGTAGCCAATTGGCACAGATGCGGGAGTGGTGTTCCGTCGCCAAGGGCGATGCTACAATGAGATTACAAGTACGGAACATCCCGCCCGGCGTTGAAATATTATATTTCAAAATACAAAATGCAACATGAATAATAAAGAGACATATAATAGTAGACATTATGAGAATCATGTAAGCACTAATACATAAGAAAATTAAATTAAAGTTCAGTTTTTTGACAAATTATCACTAATTGGTAAAACACTTAATTTAGTTATAGGCCGTTTAAATATGCCTTTAGCGGTGCGGAATTCCGCAACCCTAGCCATTCCATCTGCATCTGGGAATACCTTAGTAATGCGACCTAGAGACCAGGTGCAAAGGGGGAGTTGGGAATCCTTAATCAAAACTAGCATGCCTGGCAGAATATTTGGCCTTTTATACAGCCATTTATTTCTTTGTTGAAGATTATTTAATTATTCTGCCAGCGCCTCCAGATAACTTGAACAATTTTTTGAACTCTTTGCCATCTATTTAGCAAATTTTCCTTTACTTCAAGCAAATTAGGTTCGGGAATTGTATTAAGCGGTTTTCCTATCAGAAAGTGGCCTGGGGTCAGAACTTGAAGATCGTTTGCATCCGTAGATAACGGAGAAAGTGGTCGCTAATTTAGTATTGCTTCGATCTGAGTAATTACCGTTAGAAATTCCTCTAGAATAAGGCGAGTTGAGCCCACTACCCTTTTGAAATGGTATTTGAAGGCCTTAACTCCTGCCTCCCAAAGGCCACCAATGTTGGGTGCTCTAGGAGGGGAAAATGTCCAATTATTGCCTTCTGAGACCAAAAAAATTGAAACTTCATTACTTATTACAAGTTTGTGCAAACTCTTCAATTCTGCAGAAGCCCCGACAAAATTAGTAGCATTGTCCCTAAAAATTACCGAAATTTTACCGCGACGTGAGAAGAATCTCTTTAACGTTGCTACTATGTCTTCAGACGTTAAGTCGGAGACAAATTCTAAATGTACGGCCTTAGTGACCATACACACAAATATAACGACGTAGATTTTTTGAAAAATGCCCTTTCTTTGGCCCTTATATTTTATTTCGAAGGGACCACAAAGATCTAAATCTACATTTGAAAATGGGGAGTTGGTTACTATTCTTTCGGGAGGAAGATCCCCCATCATTTGGTTAGCCAGTATGGGTTTAAATTTAAAGCATCGTACACATTCATGTACAATCTTACGCGCAATATTCCTGCCGTCAAGTGGCCAATATTTTTGACGCACAGTATTCAGCAGAGCTTGAGGTCCGACATGAAAATTTCTCTCGTGATAAGATTTAAATATCAATTTAGTTAAGCGGCAGTTTGCTGGTAAAACCATTAGGTGTTTGTGATCGAAGTTTAAATTCGATTTCTTGAGTCCTCCTACCCTTAAAATGTTGTTATTGTCTAAGAATGGACTCTAGAATTTCAACTTACTTGAGCTATCTACTATACTTCCCTTCTTCAGAGCAGAAATTTCACTAGAGAAATAGATTACCTGTGCAATTTTAATAATGCACGTTTCTGCTCTCTCCTTTCTTCAACTGACAAGGGTCCTGTTGTAATTCCTTGTTTTTTACAAGCTGAAGAAAACCTATAAATATAAGCTACTACTCTAATTAATTTCTAAAAATTATTGGTAAGGCTAATTAAATCATCAAAAAATCATTAGAATTAATATACAGGGTTATATTGCGCACAGTCTTGAGTTCTTGGGAATAATGTTCATTTTCAAAGTTAATGTTTGGAAAAGTTTCTGTTTAACAGTTATTAAGAACACTAAGTAGAGGACCCCTCCACCACAGCTCACTGGAGGTAAGGTTTCTCACATCCAGTCCTCTACTTGTTAAGTCAGCAGGGTTGTGTTGAGAAGGGATATGAAACCAATGGAAGTTCTTTAAAAGTGTTTGATTTGCATAACGTGATTGCCAACAAATGTCTTTAATAGATTTGGAGCAGTTTCTATCGACGATAACGCTATAGTAGAATCTGAAAACAATCGAACATCATCGATCTGAAGCTTTAAACAGTCTAAGACCTTGCAGGTTAGTTTATATAGAAGCAAACATGCAGATAATTCCAGACGAGGCACAGTCATTACCTTTGTCGGTGCTACACGACTTTTGCTGCAGAGAAGATGAGTAACAGTTTCAGTAGAGTTAGACGTTTGAACGTACAAGACTGCACCGTAAGCCTTTGATGAAGCGTCTGAGAATCCATTCAGTACCACTGAATTGACGTGCTCCGTAGTAACGCACCTTGGTACCTGAATATATTCTAAATGTGGTAAAGAAGCCAGGAAATTTTCCCATTGTTTGGAGATATGCGTAGGTAAAGCTTCATTCCACTCTAATTTAAGTAGCCACAATTGTTGCATAAATATTTTTGCCTTTTTAATTACTGGCCTTAGGAGGCCAAGAGGATCATAAATTCGAGCAATTTGCGAAAGGACTGTTCTTTTTGTAAAATTGTTGACAGCGCTGATGTTGACCTTGTATGTAAATGCATCACTGGTACTGTTCCATAACATCCTCAGCGTTTTAACTGTTATTTGTTCGGAATTCCTATCAAAGGAAAATAATTGATTGTCACTAGATTGGGCTATATTAGTGCACCACTTGTGTAGTTGCATGCCCCCTCTTAAGAGAAGTTGGGTTAATTGACCTTTAACTAAATTAAATTCCTCTAAGTTGTAGGATCCTGACAGGCAATTATCCATATAAAAATCTTGCAAGAGAATTTTGAAGCTAAGGGAAAATCTTGCTGTTCATCCAAGGCGAGTTGTAGTAACACTTTAGTCGCTAAAAATGGGGCGCATGCTGTCCCATATGTAACGGTAGAAAGTTGGAAAGTTTGTATGGTAGAAGCCTTGTTTTCCTTCCACAGAATTTTCAAAAATTCATATTGAGAGGGATTTATTTCTATCATTCTAAACATCTGCTTGATGCCTGTAGTGAATGCGTAAATATGTTTAATAAATCTTATTAAAATAGAAAAGAGATCATCTTGCAGCACTCCACCCTTACATAATAAATCATTAAGGGAATTTCCATTCGTTGTTTTGGCACTAGCGTCGAAAGCAAAGCGCAGTTTCGTTGTGGCGCTCGACGATCTTAAAACTCCGTGATGGGGAAGGTAATATCCTTGATCGAAATCATTAGCTTCTATTATTTCATGCATATGTTTCAGCTGTTTGTATTCGTTAAGAAATTCTGTGTATAAATTTCTCCTTATGGGATCGCGATCTAGACGTTGCCAAAGATAGTTTAATCTTTTTGATGCAATGCGTTTGGAACTGCCTAAATAGGTTTAAGAGAATTCTGGTTTGAAAGGCATTTCTACAAAAAATTTGCCACTAGAATTTCTAAAATGTGTCTTATCAAAATGGTCATTACAATAAGCCAATTCGTCACATATACAGGGTTGCACGTCTTTTACTTCCTCGATCTCCCAAAAACTCTTTAGTGTATTGTTTAAGTTTTGTAATTTTTTTGTTAGAAAGCAATATCGTTCAGTATTGTTTATTTCCGTATTTAAATGATTCCTGATACAAGATAACCGAAAATGCTGGACTGCAACGTTAAATTATTGCCTAAATTTATTTTTTCCGAAAGGAGGAAATAAAATAAAATATTCAGCACCCAAAATTACTTCGATTTTGTTTGGAATATAGAACTGTGAATCAGCTAAGTATATTTTAGATGGGATTAAATGTTGTATGTTTAATTTCCTTGCTGACATAACATCTGTTATTTTTGGAATTAGTAATAATTCAACAGCTCGTTGAAATTCGCCAGATTTATTAGATAAACATGTCTTGACCTTTGACTTCAGACATATGAGAGAATTATTTATCCCGCTAATCGGAATGTTTATTGATTCCTTTTTCAATCCCAGTGATTTAAGTGCATCGAAACTGATAAAATTAATTTCCGAGGCTGAATCTAAAATCGCTCTGAATGGTCGATTTATGCCATTATTATCTTTCGAATAAATTATGGCTGTATTTATCAAGACTGATTTACTGCCGCGCGAAAAAAAAGGAATGAAATGCAGTTTCGTTTTGCGCCTCTGAAAGAGGATTTCTATTCATTGATTCTTCCGATAATGGATTGTTTATTGTTTGTTGAAAGTCAATTTCAGTGTCTGATGATGAGTAATTATGGAGTAAGGTGTGGTGTTTCGATTTGCAAGCAAAACAAGTGGTTTTTGAATTACATTTGCTAAATAAATGCCATCCCAAATAGTTAAAGCAAAGTTTGTTTTTCTTAACAATATTTATTTGATCAATTAACTTCATATTTTTATATTTATCACAGTGATAAAGTGGTTGAGCTTCGGTTTTACATACAATACACAATTTACTTTGCGGTTTATTAGTTTTAACGAATAATGCTTTATTAGTGGATTTTGTAGCGATGCTAGAATTAATGCTGCTTAAAATAGGATGTCTACGTTCCAAAAATTCCAAAAAATGGTCGAAATTGGGAACTTTATTGTCCTTTAATGTTAACTCGTATTGTTTCCGAGTTTCGCGGTCAAGCTTATCTAGTACAATATTTAGCAAAATTGCGTTTGAAAATGTGTCTCTTTCAAAATTTAACACTTTTAGAGCCCTTAAATTCTTCTTTAAATTGTCTAATAAATTATGGAGATCTTTAGCCGATTCATGTTTCATTGAATATATATTCAAAATATTTTTTATATGACAGTCTACTATAATTCTTTTGTTTTCATATCTTTGTTCTAATGCGTTGAAGAGGGAAGTGAAAGTATCCTCAGTGGTTTGTAAAGTTCTGGACCGCGGAGATAAAACAATTTTTCATTATCCTTTAAAGCGGGATTATCAATGATTATTTATTTGAAGGTCGTTTTAAATACTGACCATTCTTCAAACGTGCCACTAAAAGTTAGCAGAGTGATTTCAGGGAGCTTTAAGCTGATTCCTTTCGTAATATCACTACTATTATTAGACAGTTTAAAGTCAGAAATGTTAATTTTAGCATTTTTTTCTTCATACTTTTTATTAATAGAGGATTGTAAGCTTACCTCTAGTTTTTGAATATCTTCATCCGTCTGTGAAATCTGCTCTTCTACTTCACTGATCTTTTTTTATCTACAATTTTGTAGTATTCCTCCTTAATCAACTCAAATTTGTTCTCGGTTTTTCGGAGCAGTTCTAGTTGAGCTTTCAGTTCTGAAACACAAAGAGTCTTGCCATATGTAGCATTGAAAATCTTTGTAATTTGCGCCTTTATGTTTCCACGTCTTCTATTGAGCGCTGTTATGTCCGCGTCGGACACTTTTTTTTTTGTTTTGTTTAAATGTCTTGTTGACAATATAGTAAATTCTAATTACGCTGAATTAACCTCCGGGTCGCTAGGACCAATATGTACGGAGGTGTACTAAGAAAATTAAGCGGACTGTAATTCACTAACAGAAACAAAGTTTTATTTTTCAAATATAGAAAGAGAATATGGCTAGTTGCCAATTTTGAATTTGAATTTTTCTTCAAAGTTGAGAGAATGGCTTGTTGCAATTTTGAGATTGTTTTTTCTTCAAAAAAAAATAAAAAAATAAATAAAAATAAATAACTCGCAATAAATACATGAACTAGGTTGCATAAAAAAGGGTTACAAGAATAGATGCTAATTGGCACAGATGCGGGAATGGTGTTCCGTCGCCAAGGGCGATGCTACAATGAGACATGTACGGAACAAAATCCACTCGCGAATTCTGCGAATTTTAAGCGATGGTTTCCGAGACAAATGTTTAACCATTAACTGCTGTTAGCGGTCTCAAAGACGAATTCCTTTTAAAATTGTCACGGTTTAATACTAGAAAGGCGGGGAATTTTACTCAAATTTCATATAAAATATATGACACCTGAATTTTTTTTTAATTACTAATTTATTTACTTGACTAGTTTTTTTTTTCTTTGTATCTTTTAAATTAGTTTTATAAAGAAATTTCTGGTTCGAACTGAAATATATCCATTCAGTTAGCGGTCAAAATGACGGCTTGTCGTCTTTCCAGTGTTAATTTGAAAATTTCAGTTTAATTATAATATTTGTGAAATTTTGTTTCATTTAGAACCCTAGTACTAATGCTAGAGACTTCTGAGAATGATTTTAAATTATAATAGTCCTGTAAATAAAGAATAGTACAGAAGCAGTATCATATGCGTTAATGAAGCTTTTTATCTTTCATCAAGCGGCTTCGAAAACCGTCCATAGTAGCTGTGCGAGAATTTTTGTCACCGTGGTTAAAGGTAAAATTATTATTATCCGATAAATTGCGATGTATAAAACGCATTATCACATTTTGTGTTTAAAAAACGGAAGACATCATCGTACGGGATAAATTTAAACGTACACTGTACGATAAGCCTAAAAATGGCTAAAAAACGTACAACTTACGAAAAAAAAAACATATAATCTGGCAACCGAAACACATATACAGACGGACGGCATTTTTTTTCTTTTCTAAAAATGTATTTTTCGAAATCTCCAGTGTCTGAAATCCGTGTAAATCCTTAAAAAAAAAAATTCGATTTTTAAAACGATTACAAGATTTGCGTGTGATGAGTAAATAAAAATGAAAAAAAGACCATTTTCAACATTTAATAACTTAAAACATATATGATAATAAAACACGATTTTTAAAGCAATGAGAGATAAAAATATGTTCTTTCATTTCATATATTTCAAGAATTACAGGATGCAGAATTAATATTTATAGGGTACTTCAAACATGCAGACATTTGTCGAGCAGAAAATTGGTATAATAACTTACGTGCAGGATTACAAAATAAATTTTTCAACTAGAATTAAACTTTTTTATGCCTAATTATACTATATATATTATAATAATTATTCTGAACCTAAATTAATTTATATTTAAAGTATTTTTTTATATTTTTAATACAAATTTCTATTTATATAATCTAAATATTAAAAATAATATTTTGTGAACAATAAAATGGAAATTTTAGGTTCAGTTTATACAGATTAGCATGAAACATACATTTTGAAATTTTCTAGAAAAAATATGGAAAACGTTTTGAGATATCATGCGCGTTATGCACAAAAATGTCATTTTAAGAAAAATAACTTCAATGTTTCGGAAACGTTGCTTCAGGTATTGAGCGGGTATAGTTATAAAAGCCATATCGTCTGTTCTAAGGGTATTTAAAGGGGAAAAATATATTAAAATGTTCAGAAAATATAAGAGTTTAGCATCTAAAATAAACAAACAAACAAAATAATTTAAGCTTTAAGAATCCTGAGATTCCTTAAGTTTATTGAATTTTGTAATTTTTTCTTTACATTTGTGTACATATGCACGCACAAACGAACACAAACACGCATTTACGCCCATATATATATTCCATTACAAGCCTGTAATTTCCTTATAACGCAACGGCAATATTGTAATACACACGGTGCATAACAATTAATTGTTTTCACTTAATTAATGGAGCTGAGTTGTATGTATTGTACATTATCCAAACATCTGTATATTCATGTATGTCACTGATTTGCATGATGTATGGACATTTAATTAGGCAGTGAATGTTTAGCTACTACATCCATCATTCAGTTGACTATAACCAAGATAATATTGTTAGTAAATGATTAGATGAGAAAATTTAAATTGGCATTACATTTTTGTTTATCTTTGTGTGTTATTTATTTATTTACAACATATACTACTTTTCTATTTTATTTAGTATAATTTTGGCATTTGTCAGCTGATGATAACTTCTTCTAAAATTCATTCAACTTCCTTTATATTAACTATATTGAGTATGCTTTGCACATAAATGATTATTGAATAGTACACTAGTATATATTTTGAATATCATATAAATATATTCATATATATATATATATATATATATATATATATATATATATATATATATATATATACCAGGTGTTTCAAAAGTTCGGTGCGAAAATAAAACACGATAAAAAAGATCTATGGATCGGAGAGATATACGGTTTATAGATAAGTATTCAGCGTGGTACGGGATTTTGTATGACTCCAACGAAAATCATAGTTCAAAACTTCGACAATAGAGGGCGCTACGACAGAAAATTCCATGAAATAATTCCATATTGCACACACAACGCACGATTTGGAAACAAAAACATCAGAAAATAAAGCATGTACACTTTTTTGTATCCCAATCTTGCGTTATGTGAGCAATATGGAATTATTTCATGGAATTATCTGCAGTAGCGCCCTCTGATGTGAAGATTTTAAACTCATTTCTTATTTGTCTCATAAAATCCTGTACTAAGCTGAATATTTATCTTGAAACCGCTGGTCTCTCTCATAGATCTTTTTTTTTTTTATCGCGTTCTACTTTCGCTCGGAGCTTTTGAAACAAACCGTACAAATATAGTTAGATAGATACACTAGTCAAATATTTAAATATATTTTTCAAGATCTTCAAAAAAATATATAAACTACATGGTTTTGCTGTAAAAGGTTAATATGTTATATAAGAGCAAACGTGACATATAAATAAAAGTAATGTTTTATATATAAAAAATAATAATTATTACAATTATTTTAGGGATATCTCAACATACAAAATCATTTTTAAATCAAATACTGCCTTTTGTCAACATAAAATTCTTTTTCAAATAACACTATAGAATAATGTTTCATTTTCAAGATAAATGTAATAGTATCTATTGTAATTTAATGATACGTAATAAGGCTTACTTTGATAAGGTTATGTTTCATAATTATAATAATTCTTAATTTTTACAGATAATTAATGTGTTTGTAACAAAATAAATGATTATTCATAAGTGTAAGTATGCAATATGAATGCATGAATATAAGACGCACATGTCATATACAGGAAGTTCGGGTAATATGGAATACCTTTTACTTTTTTATTTTTAAGTAAAAAAAAATGAAATTCATTAAATGTTAGTAAAGAAGAAACTTTGACTATTTCTCAACACATTTTTAATGCGTTTAACGTGGAAGACAAATATACAATGTAATATTTATTTTTTAAATATCACACTTCTCGGATAATGGCAATTAGTCGGGTAATATGGAATAGGGTCATAAGGAAAATTAAAATTGCATGAAAAACCACGATTTCAAAGAATAACCAAAATTATTACATTATTAAACCTTAGTGCAGAATCCTTTAAATAATCTTTTTTTTTTTTTTTTTTTTTTTTTAGACTCTTCTTGAAACGGTTTTTTAGCTCATATTCCATACTACCCGACACACCATCAAAAAAATATAACACTTTTACTTGTCAATAAATTAGCAATGAGGAAAACTCGCTAAAATAGCAACAAATATAACTGTTCAACTATAATGTAAGTAAACTAACTTTTTTTTTAAATTACATTTTGAAAGTTACGTGTTTTTGTTGCAAATTATAGCAAAATGCACTTTGTAAGAGATTTGTGATATACTGATAATAAAATTTCATTGGCCGAGAGGATATGAGACAAATATGTTTTTCTTTAGTGTGGGTTGCTATGGTTTTTTCAAAAACATTTTATCCTAGCATACGCAGCGTGTGAATATTCAGACTTTATACTCAAAATATCATTCCTTTGACCTACATTTGAAATAAATTCGGAAAACATTATTTCATACAGATGAATATCATTAAAACCTTTCAGTTTTTCTGTAAAATTTCAGTATATGTGAAAATAAGTCACATGAATACTCAATACATTACATTTTAAAAAAGTAGATATAAACTAAAATTATTAAATCTATTTGAGAAACAAAGAGCGCGTTCACGGACCACAATTTGAGTTGCATATGATTACACATGTGTAACCCGAGGCGTTCAAACACCGATATCGCGTGACCTTTTGCGGATTACCCGTAGCGTTCAGAGGCGGAAATTACCCAGACAACGAGTAACACACATAACTACAGAATTTTGTTTGGGAAAGTTATCATGTGGTTGGGAAATCTGATTTAATTCGCATTTTATAGCTGAACTGTGACTGTTAGCAGGCATATTTCAGTTTTTATTCGGATTTTTTCCCTGCAGTTTTGGTTAATTTGTGAATAAATATTACAAAATATAAAATTCTGCACATAATTTGAACATAGGGGACGTCCACAAATAATGTCACACTTGGAGCGGGGAGCAGGGTTCGGGAAATTGTGACAGTTTGTGACAAGGGGATGTAAGGACGTAAGAAGAAATGTAACATGACACAGTTTGGTTAAAATGAAAGCATTAAAAATCAGTAGAATAAATTTTGAAATTAAAATATTTTGTGTTGATAAAGAAAATATATGATTTAAAGCCTAATATATTAAATTCCATTTTAAATTCCAGAATACTACTGTTTTCAATTGCTATTTCACATTAATATTTTATTACTATTGTATATTAATTATGTTTTTGTTGTTGTTGTTGTTGTAAACCTTAATCTTATTTCATACAAAATAAGTGCACGAATCATTTTTACTGTTATGCTCTCAAATGTCATTAAAACACATGGTTAAAGTTTTAAAGTAAAATTTGAAATATGATTTATAACGCAGTGCCTTGTTTCTGAACTACAAGTGTATGTTTATGTAATATAGCGTGACAAGTGATAAGGGGGGAAGGGGGTATGGTGAAAGTGACAATTTGTGACAAAAGGGGGGAGGGGGGTCAAAAATATTGAAAAAAGTGTGATATCGTTTATGGACCGCCCCATACCACAATGAATGTATCTCGATTGCCTAAAATAGCTAACAAAATCTCTGTCATAGCCCAGTGGTCAGGGAGTTGAATTCGGAAATAATTAGGGGAAAGCTGGAAATTGTTTTAACCCCTTCAGTTTAGGTCTAAAATGAATATGCTACGTTTCCCCCCTCGTACTAGGTGAGCGTTAGGAATTATACATTGATTTATAGTCAAAAACACTTTTTTTTTTAAAATACCATAACACTAACGCTCACTTAGTATGAAGGGGAAAACATAGAATATACATTTTAGACCTAATCTGAAGGGATTTAAATGATTTCCAGTTTTCCCCTAATTAATTCTGAGTTCAACCTTCTGACCACTGGGCAAAAATTTGAAAGTAGAATTGTGACCTTAATATACAACAAAAGTATTAAGTCTAGGTACTCATTGTATTCAGAATTTTAAGCTCTACAACATTTGTATTGGCAATGTTTTTGAAAAAGTTAGTGATTTTGAGATAGTGTTATGGTATTTAAAAAAAACGTGTTTTTTGACTATAAATCAATGTATAATTCCTAACGCTCACCTAGTACGAGAGGGAAAACGCAGCACATTCATTCTAGACATAAACTGAAGGGATTAAAACAATTTCTAGCTTTCCCCTAATTATTTCCGAATTGGGCCTTTTTTTTCTCACCTACCACTGGGCTATCAGACATTGTTGCGACAGTATTTTCCACATAAAAATTAACTTTTTGAATACTTTCCATTCTAAAACGAGTGTTAATTCGGAAAATGTTATAATGTTCCTCATCAGAGGAATAATAAAAAAAATATTTGCACTATCAAAAGTTCAGCTCGAACTTTATCTAAAAGCGTCCAGAGCCGTTTTAACTCAACGTTACACTAAGAAACCCATATGACGTCATTCACCAATTTAACTAGTAACCCATTTTTTGGCCTCTGAACTCGCCCAAAATAGAAACAAAACTATTTGTTTATAATTTGGAAAGCAGACGACATGCCATCAATCCCCCTTTTCAATATTTTCTTTTTTTTAAAATCTAGGAAATATGTTATCATCGTTACAGACATTGCCAAGAAAATAACATCTCAGAAACTATTACACATTTTAATATTACGTGAGCTTATATGACATCCTCTGATACATTTGGATATTAATTTCTTTGCATTGCATTCCATATTCAAGAAGGAGGCGTTGTGAAATACATTCAAACAGTTTGATATTAATATAACACATACAGCAGAGCTTGTGAAAATTCACCAGAGTCTCGTTAATAATTTCGAGTTTTAAATTACAGAATAAGAGAAATTTGTCTAGAAATTAATTCAGATCTATTCTATTAGTGGAATGTTAAATAAACCTCGTAAATACCTAAATACCTGAGAACAACCCTAATATTGTTGATATGAGACGGAATTATTGGAATCTATCCCTGTTAATACCTAGAAGAAAATATATTTATCTACGTATTGTCTTTGGTAATACCATTTGTATAATTAAAGAAAAAAGAAAAACAATGCCTCAAGCATAAATTATGAAACACTTTGCAAAATCTTTTCTTTACCATAACTTCTCTGTTTAATTATTTAAAAAAAATCTGGGTAAACATTTTACAAAACTCATACCACACCTGAAAATTAGATTTCTGCAATCATCCTCCATAGCAGAAAAGTAGTTAAATTAATTTGTGCAGTCCTGTATTTCATCTACTATTGGTACATATTCTACGAAATGTGCTAAATCTTAGTTCAGTAAAAAAAATGCACAATATGTTGAAAATTCACATTTAATTAGCAATTTGTATATATTCTTCATAATATGCTGAAACTTAGTTTAGTAAGGAAATACATAAATTAACCTTGAAAATTAACCTTCAGCATTTTCTATCATTATAGGGAAACATACTTGAATTTTTTTGTACAGCCCTGTGTATTACCAACAGATTTTTATCTAACCTACGTATTAAGCTAAAATTTAATTTAGGTTAAAACATAATAAAAACTACCCAAATCACACTTCCAAACATTTTAATACTTAGGAGGTCATATATCCAGTTCTTTGCGTGGCTATGTATTAATGCATATATGATTTTATTTATATTATTCAAAACTTTTTTAGTATACTAAATATTATTCAACTTGAAAGTGGATAACTCCGTTAAAAGCTGCCTTTAAGTCACTGACCGTGATATCCCGCAGTGCTTTCGAATTATTTTGTGAAGCCCTGCATAATGATCTATAGCATTTATAAACACTACATACTTTGCAAAAATTTAATTAAATGCGCATATCATAAACAAAATCGCATTTCTATCACTTATAGCTAATAAGCGGTGTACTTCAGATACATTACTCTAATCGAATCTTTTGCGTGTCCCAGTAAATGAACGGTAAACAGTATGCACATCATACTATACAATAAGTATTTTATACTAAGACACAGTGAAGTATATAATTTTAATAATATTTGAAGTAGTGTAACAGAACTAGAATACACTGCAAACACTTCTCCGTAGACGATTATGTAACGGAATTCATTTGTGTGGCCTGCAAATGAATAGTACTAAATGTTTTGCCACCCATTTTCTTCATAATGCATCATTCAGAGCACTACATAAATGCATATCAATTCCTTTATGTTTGAGATTGTCTAACATCATTAAAATGAATTTGAAACGATTTTTTCCCATAGACCGTAATCCAATGGAAAATTTTGACAATCCCTGTAAATGAGCTAAAGTTGCCACGCACTTCATTTACAATAACGAATATGCTATAGTAAACATCAACAACATGCAACAAAATCAGGGAATTCCGGTTATGTATACAAGAGTTACAACTCGGAGAGTCGGACAGACAAACAGAAATCATAAACACTTTTCAACAAGTTGGAAAGTGTTAAAAGAAATCAGTGACGTCAATTTTAATATCCAAAATATTTTACTGATAAAAAAATATATATATATTTTTTTACTGATAAAGCATAGTAACATGCAGCATATCTTTTAAAGTTTAAAGCGACCATCTGTAAAGACATGTTATTTCAATTCAAGATACATTATTTAATGTATTCCCCAGGTATATGTCACATAATTTAAAATTTTACATCACAGAATATATCATAGAGTTTAAAATTAGAAGAATAGAATACAGTACGATTTAAATATATATATAGAATCAAAGCAATGTGATAAACCAAGTTCCATTTTTAAAATATGGATTTTGTTCGTTAAGAAACGTACAAAATTGAATTCCCAAAGCAGATGTTTCCTGACAAAATCAACTGCTATATAATATATTCATAGACAAATTTCTAAAACTGTAAAACAAAATAAAAAATAAATAAAATAAATATATATTTCAACGAGGAATTTGACAAGACGTGAATACAACGACTGATTTTTTTTTTCTTTTACGAACATTGTTATCAAATTAAAATTTCACAGATTGAATAAGCAAACATTTTTACGAAATATAATTATAATACTAGGAATTTAATTTTCGTATTACTGTTATATAGTGAATTTAAGCAAAGTGTAACATATAAGGTATCCTGGGTAATAACGAAGGGGTGGTTAATACAGACAAGAGCTAATATTAAGCGTAATTATGAAAGAATTCCGGAAATGGCACCTTCGGGTTCTGCGCAGAAGGGCTCTATCAGAAGAGTCATCTGAACCACAAACAACCGTTAAAAGTTAATTTGTTCCATTTGAAGACCTTATCGCTGGAAGAAGCACTAAAGAGTCAACGAACGATATAAAATTTGCGAGTTGAGTTCTCTGAACTGAAGACTATACATTTAGTAGGAAATACTTCGTTTATTACATAAATTTGTAGTGTAATTTATGTATTTTCAAAATGTTGTGGAAGATTTTGGAATTGTTCTCGAGGCGGTTTGTTGTTTAAAATATACTGAACAATAAGTAAACCGAGGTAATAACGCCATCTACTGGCGTAATTACTCCGGTTGATAGTTTTCAGTGCTAGAACTACATCCGAAGACGGTTTATGTTTTATTTTATACACATTATTGTCACTGTTGAAAACCAAAATTGATAAAGAAAAATTCGTATTTCCTATGTGCTGCTATTTTTTTTCATATCAGAAGAATAAAATATCAAATGATTATTCCTGCATCCTGATATCGCGGCTAGTGGTAAGTAAGAGAAATTTGTCGATTTCTAGGGCTGTAGAGTTTGTATCTTTAGAATTGGACAATTTACATGCCATTATTCCATCTTATTGTACAATTGTTATTTGCATGGCGTTATTACCCCAAATAGGTGAGTAATAACGCCAAATAGCATTAGTCAAGGGATCACGCCATTACATTTTATGAATACATATCTGCTAAAATATTCTTTCTTGTATAGTCAAAGAGTTGTTGCATCAAATCCTATGTTTGTTTGAAAAAAAAATCTAAAACTAAGCCGTGAAAATTGGTAGAACCAATTAGATAACGTGGCGTTATTACTTCAGGACATATTATTTGATAAACTTTTTTTTTAAATTTTAGAACATCACAATTGATATAAATTGATCCTTTCACATTAGGTGCGCGCATTAGTATTTACAACATACTAATGTGAAGTACGTTTTTATTTGATAGTAAGTTTATTGCGATATGTTTTAAAAATGAACGCCCTTACACCTCTCTGAACTATGATATTAAAAATACCTTTTAAAAAAATATACATTGTATAATTTTAGTTATAATCAATATACAGCGAAATCTATGCAGTTGCATGTCTCAAATAGAATTACACATTTTAAGGGGGTTTTGTGGTAAAGCATACCAATGCGCAAAATTCAATAAAATTTAGTTCATATGCATGAAATAAAAACAAATATGTTAAAATATAATAAATAGTAACATTGCCACAAATGAGGATACAGATATACGTTATTTATTCTCGCATCTCTTTTTCATTAAAAACAGCATCCTGCTGTTATTTTCTTTATGAAATAGAATTCTTTTGGTAACATTTCGCTTGAAATGTCTTCGTCATCAAAATTTGATATAAACCAATTAAATTTTTGCAGAAAGTAAACATCTACCGGGAGTCGGAAGCACAGACAATCACCTCATCGAGTTCACGGCTGAAATTCCGGAAGTAATTAAAACTCGTTTCACCTATTAAAACGCAATTGGTCTGCCAAGTCTTATCTCGGTGGAAAACATCTGAGAACCCGATTTTATTGGTTGGCTCGTAGGTTTACCATTGTGATTTCCTGCTCCTACTCATCCATATTTTCATACCTTTCGGTGCAGGAAAACACAAAGATAAATCTATGAGTCAACTGCTAAAATCGGATTTTCAGGCGTTATCCACCAAAATATGACTTGGCAGATCGATTGCGTTTTAATATGCGAATCAAATTTTAACTAATTCTGGAATTTCAGCCGTGAACGCGATCGGGTATGTGCTGCCTCCTCTCGCTTTATCATGGAAATAACCACAAACAAGTTGGAAGAAAATCACCTTGAAATTTTTCAAATAAACAAAATATGCTGTACTACGATGTATGTATTTTTACTTTCTGCCATCTTTACAAGAAGAAGGTATTGGATTCATAAAAAATTTCGACTTCCGGTTTTTGAAAGGATTTATACGTTTTAAAGGTTCAGAACATGATTTGACTGTTTTTTAAAAATGCCTGTCTATGAGTCTGCCCTTCCGTATGTGACAAAAAAATTATGGGCGTTCTGTCTCAAGAACTAATGCACGGAATTTAATAAACTTTAGATTCTATTAGACCCTTATATAAAATTATGTTTGTTAGAGTTTGGTGCAAGTAGCGCTACAAGTGGCGCTACTCTGGTGCATTTTTAAAGATTTTTGCAGTAGCTGTATCTCAAGAACAAATGCACGGATTTTCATTAAACTTCAGATTCAGAGAGACATTAACCTAATTGTTCCTGATTAGGTTTTGGTGTAAATCTCCTAAAATGTGGCGCTGCTATCCTGCATTTTTCATGATTTCCATAATATATATCTCGAGAACAAATGCACGGATTTTCATCAGTATTCAGATTCACTTAGACTTTGGCATGATATTTTTTCTAACTAGGATTTGGTGTAAATAGCCCTTGGGGTGGTGCTGGAATTTAAGCAAACTTCAAATTCTGTTAGACCTCGACACAGGTTTTTGGTGATTAGGTTTTCGTGTAAATCATTTAACAGGTGCACCGCTATGCTACATCTTCCAAGATTTTTCACGACAGACGTACAGTAGAATCCCGGTTATCCGAAAATCGGCTTAACCGAAAGATCTTAAAATTCATCAAAATTCTTTTTAAATGTGAAAATATTTATTATCAACGCTATTTTTACCGATGTCAAATGACACCTTTTAACATATTTTGATTTGTGATTACTATTTTATTTGTTTTTAGATCAAACAATTCCGAATCATTTTTAATACATTGTAGAGTTGTTTTAATACTTATTATCTTTAAAAATTAAAAGGAAAATAAGTAAAAATCAAAACTTTGAAAGGTGTTATTGGTCACTGGTAGAAATAGTGTTAAAAAAGCATGTTCTTTATGAAATAAATAAACAGAACCAACTTATTTATTTTGTCCATTGGGGCATTCCACATCAAATCAGGCAGTAAAATAACAATATGTAACCCACCATCACAGATTTTAATGAAACTCCGTTTGTTTGTTCTTACTATTAAGATATGATCACCAGTAATTTTTTTTTTGCCGTTTGGTGAAATAGTTTCTGAGAAAAAAATTGTCAAAATTTTGAAAAACTGGCGGTAGTTGGCATTCTTGACTGCTCGGTTTTCAAATGTAGCATGTCATATATATAATCATATTTCAATATCTACTCTACAAATCATCTTCAAATAATTTATGCATAATATTTAGGGTACGCAGTTTATGAAAAAAATATATTGTTACGCTTATAACATTTTAAGTGGGTTTAAAAAAATGTTTAAACTTTGAAGTCGTAAATTTTTTATGAAAAATAATGCATTAACAAAAAAAGCATTATCAACAAAAGGCGGTATTTTTATTAAATTTATTTTTTATGGGAGATATACTTAAAGGTGTCCTTTACCTGATTCTGAAATAAAAATAGTGGGATTTTGGTTGTTTTTAGTAGTATTTTCTAATTAAATATATTTTGAGGTGCATTTCAAATCAAATCAAGCAGAGTCATTCCATGTCTGTTCCCCTAAGCCTAATCACTGTCACAAATTTCAATGAAACTGGGTTTGTTTATAGCTCATTTTAAGACGTAATCACATTTAATTTTCCTGATCCTATGTAAAATATTTTTTAAGATAAAAAAAATCAAAATTTTGAAATTTTTTTTTAAATTTTTTTAATGACAGTTCTATATTCAAAGACTGCATTAAAAAAAGTCATTTCAATATAAAATCACTAAATAGGTTTCAAATAATGTATATGTGACAAATAATGTTGGAAGATTATTATTTCTTGTATTTTGTCATGTTTAAACACTAAGAGTGTGTATCTTGTTGAGAATGTTTTATCTCGTGAATTTTTTAAATCAAGAATTTTGTCAAAAATAATGTGTTAATCAAAAATTTATTATCAACCGAAGGCAGGTGTTATTGCTTTTTACGTAAAAATATCTTTTAAATGGTTATAAAATATAAATAGTGAAAATATGAGAAAAAAATTATCAAAGTTTGGGAAAATTTCCACGAGTTGCCATTAATGATTGTTCAATTTTCAAAGGCCTCATTTTATATATAAAATCATATTTCAATAACTAATAAAGATATCTTCTTGAAATAATTTAAGCAAGGTAAATAAAGTATGTAGATTATGAAAAAAATATTGCTGTAATGTTAAAAAATATTTAAATGTGTTTAAAAAATTGTATAATCTTTGTAATCAAAAATATTTTACAAAAGATAATGAAATTATTTAAAAAGATCAATCAGAGGCGGAGTTCCTATGACTATTTTTTTAATTTTAAGTTGTGCATAATACTACATTATAACTGGATCTGAAATAAAAATAGTGGGATTTTGGTTGGCTTTAGTAGTATTTAAATCATATTTAAAATTATCAATATTTCCAGATGTAAAATCTATCCAATGTATCATCCCTGGAAATATTTTTATTTATACCGCAATTTCTGGTGTATAGCCCGCAGATCAAACAATTCAGTTTGGACCCAGAAATTTTATTCAGTATTTGAAGACCAATATTTACCGTGATCTAAAAAGTTACATTTTATTTATAAAAAATTCTGTGTCGAAACACGATTGTTTGATCCGCGGGCTGTGCACCGGAAATTAAGGTACATTTACTTTATTTTTCAAATTATCTTTTATGTTCGTTTCTTAAGGAAAAAAATAAACAATATTGTTTTTTAGTAAAACTTCTAGGGCGAAGAGCAATTATCCCTTTCCAAAAAAGAGAAAAATCACTAGCTCCTCACCGCCCAATAGAAATTTTCAAAATGACACTCCTAATTTTCAAACTCATATTTGGCTGCTGATATTGAAAATTTAGCATTGAGCTGCTAATATTGAAAAAAATACCAAATTTCACTCCTTTGAAGAAATTTTCGACATATTGTGCTTTACACATATGCAAAAAATGCATAATCCGAATTTATATCTTTCAAATAACTATATCTAAAAAATTATTTAAAACTTAATGAGTTGGACTTTCGTAACTTTATACAGTTTCTAATGATGTGTAATTTGACATATTTCATCACAATATTGCTGAAAGATGGATTTTCAACATATATTGTATGTATATATATGCGTGTGTGCATATATATCCCTGTTCTCAAACAAATTATTTAAAAATTATTCATTTATGTTTAATAAAGCATATATATTGTTTATACACTTATAGAAAATACATATGGTAAATTTTATGATATTATGTCAATAATATCTAAAATTAAAGAACTTATCTAATAGTATGTAACGAAAAATTTAACATCTGGTGTAATGACAACAAAATTTTATAATTGTTTTACTTAATTTGGATGAATGAAAAAAGCGTACATGTTTATATTTTACTGAAGTACAGGTGAAAATGTCACAAAGACATTCCTATCTCAACAACAACTGAGTATGTCACATTCACACTACAGCTGATTTTTTCTTTTTGATCTTTCGGCTTTGATTTCAGATGGTAATGAATTAATTAGTTTTGTTAGAAGTCCCATTGCAGTCAGCATATTAGGTTCACTATTTTTTTTTATAATTTATTTTGATTGACTCGATGAACAGCAACATTTAAAGCGACCATTTCATGAATTTTCAATTAAAAGCTGATTTATAAATTCATTATGTTGTTTAGTTATTATTATCGTCTTAAGATAATTAGTTGGTATTAAGATTTTTAAATTTAGTTTATTTATTATTTGAACAGTTGAAAGTATTTTTTAATAAGAGTGAGCTGTTGATTTTAAGTCGGCTGTTGAGCAGTGTAGTGTTGGTAAAGGAACTGGTACTATTTAATTTAATTTTTATTGCTGTAAATAATATTTGTTATTTTATTATTGTATTTATTATATTTAAGCAAGAGTAGCAATACACGACATCGTAGTCATTATAGTACATCTTAGCATATAAAGCTTCAATATTTATCATTAAACATTCACATTTTATGAAAATTTTGTTAAAATTGATCATATTTTCACTATTTTTATTTTATAACTATTGAAAAGATATTTTTACGTACAATTAAAAAAAGTAATAACAGCCTGCGTTCGGTTAATAATAAATTTTTGATTAACACATTATTTTCATAAAATTCTTGATTTTAAAAATTCACAAGATTAAACACACTCTTAGTGTTTAAACATGACAAACAACAATAAATAATAATCTGTCTATGTTATTTGTCACATATACATTATTTGAAACTTATTTAGTGATTTTATATTGAAATGACTTTTTTTTATGCAGTATTTAAATATAGATCCGTCATTAAAAACATTTTTTTTTTTAAATTTCAATATTTAGATTTTTTTTTATCTTAAAAATATTTTACTTAGGATCAAGGTGATTACGTCTTAAAATGAGCTATAAACATACCCAGTTTCATTGAAATTTGTGACAGTGAATTAAATGTCTTAGGCGAACTGACATGAAATGACTCTGCTTGATTTGATTTGAAATACGACTCAAAATATTTTAAAATAGGAAATACTACTAAAAATACCCAAAATCCCACTATTTTCATTTCAGAATCAAGTAACGGACACTTTTAAGTATATTCCCCACAGAAAATAAATTTAATAAAAAATACCGCCTTCTGTTGATAATGCTTTTTTAGTTAATGCATAATTTTTCATAAAAAATTCATGACTTCAAAGTTTAAACATTTTTTTAGAGACACTTAAAATGTTATAAGCGTAACAGTATTTTTTTTTTATAAACTGCGTACCCTATATATTATGCATAAATTATTTGAAGATGATTTGTAGAGTAGATATAGAAATATGATCATATTTATGTCATGCTACATTTGAAAACCGAGTAGTTAGGAATGCCAACTGACGGCAGATCTTCAAAATTTTGACAATTTTTTTCTCAGAAACTATTTGACCAAGGAGTAAAAAAATACTGGTGATCATATCTTATTAATAGGAACAAACACAGTCAGTTTCATCAAAATCTGTGATGGTGGGTTACATGCCTACCTGAACTGACATGGAATGACCCCATTGTGTAATTTCGGGCACTTTATTAGATAGACACGTACGATACTTCATTTTTTTACAAAATATGTTGCGATTTTCTTTTTTTTTCAACTTTGCATCGTTTCAATGCTGCTTTATCACGCCACCTTTTAAATAACAACACACCTGATGCTGTTGCATCTTATTGAACTTCAGCATATCAATCGCAGCTTTTCTTCAAACAAGTTTTCTCCATAGGCCTCCCGGTTAACCGAAAATGCTTTGGTCCCATGCTTTTCGGATAACCAGGGTTTTACTGTATTTCAAAAACTAATGCACAGAATTTAATCAAACTTCATATTCTGTTACACCTTCACATAAATAGATTCATATTAGGCTTGGGTGTACGCTTCCCAAAGGTATATCTTTCCTGCTCTGTGAAAGGAATGGGAATTTTTGTTGCAGACATCTAAGAGTGTGGGTGCCAAAATTCATTCATTTGTGGGTCATTGCTAAATGAGCAAAAATTAAAAAAAGAGTCGTGGCTACATAATAACCGATTTTAATAAAATTTGATACGCAGATTCAATTCATATTCAAATAGAACATTGCAAAATACTTCGACAAAAAAACAAACTTCGACAAACGACATTTTTGGAAGTTCTGGACATTTAAAAAACTTGTAACGTAAAATGGCATGTGCGTAATCGTTCAATGTTGCAAATTTGAAGTTCCGTATTTTGAAAACTATTTAACATAAATTAAATATTTTTGTAATATTGTAATCTCTGAAAAAATATCTTCATATTTAATGAGTAATAATATTTTGTTAAAGTCATGATTAATCTTAAATTTGTTGTAAAATTTGAAAATTTGTCAATTTTAAGAAAATTAAAAACGTTATAAACGTTAAAGGAATTCAAAAACATCTGTGAAATGGATGTCTGATACATATTAAGATCGAATTGCTAAAGTTTTTAAGTTGCCATGTATTTCCTTCACCTTTAAAAAAAATAAGAAACTTTAAAAAAAAATGACAAAATCTAATTGTTCCTCTTATTGATAGGCAAAAAAATAATGAAGGAAAGGTTAGACATTGCAGTTATTGCAGAGATATAGAGATCAAAAAGTCCACGATATACTAAAAAATATTTCAAGATTGCCTTTTGAATATTAACGTCACAAAATTGGGTTAAAAAAAGTAATATTTGTTGCATTCCAAAGGCCTTCCTCTTTGAATCCGCGCGCGTTTTTTACAATATTGCACGATTTCAAAGGGAAAAAATGTAGTGCTGCCATCTATGGATTTAGAGGATAAATCTAGCATGTTTTGTTCAACGTAATATATTTTTTTTTTATTGTAGTTTAAAATAAATATATTAATAGCCAAAAATAAACTGAAAGGAAAAATAAAATTTTCTATATTTAAAATATACACTTTTATCTATATTATCAAATAATTTAAATATCTTAAAACAGGTTTCCTTCACGTACAAACGGGAAGTAGAAGTATTGCATTTTACCCTCAACATTTTTTACTATTTATTTTTTTTTCTCATTAAGGAATAAAAAGTCAAGAATGAAAGTTTCGATATTTAAAATATATATTGTACTTTTAGCTATAACGTCAAGGAATTTTAAACTTGTCAGAGTTGTCCTTTGTGTAATAGCAATATTGCATTTTTCCCTTAAAAATTTTCAAAAATATTTTTTTTCTCATTAAGGAATAAAAATACAATAACTAACTTATGCTAATCTGTTACTTATTATTCATTCCTAATTATAATTAATTTTTAATATGATCTTTTTATTCCTAACGCTAATAATCAAAATTGATATTTCAAGCATGTAAACAATACCTTGATTTTGCATCAACTTTTACTGTAAATTTGAATATTTAAATAAACAATCCTGAAATCTATTAACTTACATTTACTCATAAACTGATATGATCTACTTATATACTAATTTTTATTAAAATCTGTGACATGTCTGTCAGCCACGGCTGATTTGCTCATTTTGTATGGAATGACCCTTGTTTGAAAAATACGATATCTCCTTTTTAAATCCACGCAATTCAACGAAACTAATCTTTAGAATCCTCATAATGGGTATATGTTATAATTTAATTTTGGCGCTGTGCTAATGGATTTTGAAGTATTAACCTGTATAAGAGAAGAAAATTATGGCATTGGCACAATCGACTAGTTACAAGATATGTATTGGGTAGTGTATATTGCTATACGTGTAGGTGGTCATAAAAAACTTCCCAGATATATGAAACCCTAGTGGCCTAACCGCTTAAACGATAGAAAAGAAATTTTAGATATACCTATTTGAAGGTATATCTCGCGATCTACCGCTCGAGATCGTGATGATTTAAAACAATAGAGCGATCACTGTTACGGTTACAGGGAAAAAAATTTCGAAAATTTCGAATGGCAACTCCCATTTTTTCATACACAAATTCCTCTGCGCATCGGAAAACCATAAACGGCGTTCGAATGATACACGTACGATAAAAATTGCCGACCTAAAACACTTGCAAAAAAGACCATTGCGACGAACGAAGAAGTGGTGGCTACAAGACATGTTTTTCAGTACCGGATTTTTTTTTACTTGTGAACTGAGTAATGTTGTAAGATTTGCTTTAAAATGTGTTTTTGAGTTGAATTGTGTACAGATAGTGAAAATAAAAATGTAATCCTTTGTTTTAAAGTGCTGAATATTACGTTACAGGGGGAAAAAAATTTGAAAATTTCGAATAGCAACTCCCATTTTTTCATGCACAAATTCCTCTGCGGATCGGAAAACCATAAATGGCGTTCGAATGATACACGTACGATAAAAATTGCCGACCTAAAACACTTGCAAAAAAGACTATTGCGAGGAACGAAGAAGTGGTGGCTACAAGACATGTTTTTCAGTACCGGATTTTTTTTTTTACTTGTGAACTGAGTAATGTTGTAAGATTTGTTTTAAAATGTGTTGTTGAGTTGAATTGTGTACAGATAGTGAAAATAAAAATTAAATCCTTTGTTTTAGAGTGCTGAATATTACGTTACATTGAACTGTTTAGGATTGAGTGCCACGATATTACACCGGCAATTTTAATCATACGTGTATCGTTCCAACGCCATTTATGGTTTATCAATGCGTTGATGAATTTGCGCAGGAAAAAAAAAGGTTGTTTCCATTCGAAAATTTCGAAATTTTTTCATTGTAGCCGTTACCGTACCGTGAGAGATTTATTGTTTCACATCATCACGATCTCGTGCGAATACCTTCAATTAACTAAATCTGAAATTTCATTTCGATTGGTTGAGCCGTTAGGTCTCTAGGGTTACACATATCGGGAAAGTGTTTTTTTATGATCACCCTGTATATTCAGGTTACATATAAACATATACACATATACATTACCTGTACCTATAATCATATGGTTATGTGTTTTTACACTTTAATTACGGGTTGGGAGATATTTATCCCAGTAAATATTTTTTTGTTCTGTTGGTGCCCCTTTTGAAAAGTAGTGTCTGCCTACACTCCTACTATTAATCATTTTACAGAAATGTACCATAACATAAATTTTCTGAAAATTTCAGTCTGATATGATATAAAAATAATCGCCCTTCATCAAAGGGTTAATGTATATATTTTTGTTGATATGCTATCAGCTTTAAAACTTACGTCACGACGGTAGTGGATTCGAGTCGTATGAATATGGTTAAAGCCACCCACATGCGGTATTTTTACATTATGAGCGTGACATTATGTCTCAAAAGTACACGCAATATTTGTATGTATACAAGGTGATATACATAGTTCATCTATAGATTTCAGGGAAAAACGGTACCAATTAATCACAAACTGCCAAGGAATACAAAGACTGGACAAGTGAAAACTGGAAAAAAAGTACTATTTTCAGATGAATCGACGTTCAATCTTTTTGTGAGTGATAAAAAACATTACAACCGACGATCTAAAAACAAAAGATAAGGTGCGAGATACATTATTTCTAATATGAAGCACGGCGGAGGACATGTTATGCTGTGGGGAGCATTTTCTGGAAAATGCGCCTGTCCGTTATTTGAAATCCGCGACAAGATGAATAGTGCAATGCATAAGGATATCTTGCAAGATCATTTGCTGCATATTGGAGGAAAAATTGTGGTCTCAACTATTTGTTTCACCATGATAGCGACCAAAAGCATACATCCAAGCTCGTCAAGCAGTGGCTTTCGCACAAAAAACTTCGCTTTTGAAATGGACAGCCCAATCATCTGACCTCAATATAATAGATAATCTTTGAAACTAACTTAAAAACGTGTGTGGAATTATAAATATTGCAATTTAGCAGCATTTTCCCAAAACTTGCAAGAACCGTGGACAAAACTTAACATTAATGATCTACAACTGTTCATTGAATCGATGCCGCGTTGCTGCGCCGCAGTACTTATTGCTAAATGTATGAATATAAAATACTAATTGTAAATGTTTTTAATCACTGTTATTTTCTTTTATAACACCATTTTCTTCCAAACTTGCCAAGGTGGACGGAAACTTTTGAGAACATGCGTTTTCTTTTGCAATTAATTTTGTCAATTAAATTTATTAATATTCAATTTTTATTCCATAAATAAGTTCTTAACTCTTATGTCAATAAAGTGTATAAGTATCACTTTGAGATTCCTCTTCATATGGGTATACTTACAAATTAACCAAAAACTTTATGCTGGCCGGAAACTTTTGACCGCCACTGTAAGTAGGAATTGACTTTAAAAACAAAATTTTTATATTACTTGTTTTAAATTAATCTACAAAACAATAATTACTTTGCATATCTCATATTTCTCTCTTTATCCTCTATCTAATCTAATATTTTATATGTTAATTCCAGTGTAATGATCATTACTTCGCTTGGAATGAAATAGTGCCTATTCTCGTGGTTTGCCGAAGTCAGCAATTCGTATCCGAACACGAAGCAAACCGCTAGTCAATTGTTTACACCCATATTGGTGTCACGCTTGCACAAAATTCTATTAAGGAGTACAGCTAAACCATTTTGAGTGTAGGATGCTTTTGAAAGATCGTTTCGAATGTTCGATAACACTTAATCCGGTGTAAACACGAGAAAAAGTGCATACTAAAACCTACTTTCGCATTTCATAAACACCAAATTAAGTGTAATAATACCCCCTTCTTTTTACACTGTTACACCTATCGTACGCTTCTTCATGTTACTGACACTGATCGTGTTTTCAGAATCAAATCCATATATTATATCTCTAATAATTCAATTCCTAATCAAACTGACTTTTTAAGAATTTTAAAACTCTAACACTATATTCCGGTTTCTCAAATTGCAAGGATTTTATTTTTAACACTTTGCAACAAAGTTGAAAAGTGTTTATGACGGACTGTCTGTCCGTCTGTCCGTGCTCTAACTCTCGTAAATATACTCGTATTGTCCTGAAGTTTTTGGATATTATCGACGTTTACCCTAGCACGATCCCAATTTCAAATGAAATTTTTAGCATGTTTAGTTTATTTACACGGACAGTCAAAAGCATTCCGTTACATTACGGCCAATGGGAAAAATCGTTTCAAATGAATTTTAAAGATGTTACGCCATTTCAAACATAATAAAATTGATATGAATTTACGAAGTACGCTAAAATATGCATTATATAGAATATGACATACAAAGAATAGTTATTATTCATTTAAAGGGCTACACAAAAGAATTCCCTTACATAATGGTATGGGGGGGGGGGGATTGTTTGCGGCATATTTTAATTATTTTAAACTATTTTATATGTAATGAAACTGATAAACGTCACTGAGGCTTACTATATGTTATTTCATGTATAATACGAAGTGAATAACATTTACAGGGAGAGACAAAAGACTTCAGATAGTGCATCCTATCCGGAATACTGTATATTAGAGATGATGGCCGAAAATGCATTTTTAATGCTATATGCACTTTTAAGCTTCATTATATCAATGCATACTATATGGCATGTATAGATGCTATAGTTGATATACTGGGATACACAAAAGAATTCATAAATGTTACTGAGTATGAGCTTAAATGGCTTAAAGGTGCTCTTTAAATGAGTTATGAATTTTTACGCTGAACTGCATTGAGTTTGTTAAGAAATGTCTATAGAATATAAGTAAAATGACATACAGGGCCACGCAAATAGTTGGATGCATGGCCATCAATGGATGATAATTTCTGGACATGTGATTTCAGTAGTTTTAACAGTGTTTTAGTTTGAATTAAATTTTATTTAAATAGTGGTGGGTAATAAAGTTACTAGGTAAAATACAGGGATAAACAAAAGTACTCAAGTATGCTTCCATCTATTAGTAGAAATTATTGAAGGAGAAATTTCAACCTGTTATGTGTGTTCTTGCTAAACTAAATTTTCCCATTATATAGTATGTATAACAAAGTAGAAATCAAATACAGGGCTGTTCAAAGGAATTGAAATACATAATTGGCTATGGAAGGTAACTGCTGAAATCAGTTTTTCAAATGATTTATCTGTTTTCTAAAGTGTTTATTAGTTATTTTATTTGTCTTATTTTCCTAAATAACGAATTTTGTTAAAGATTTCAGGATGTGTTGGAAAGTGTTTCATAATCTATGCTTAACGCATGGTTTTTCTTTCTTGTTTCATTTTCAATATGTGAAAAAAAAATTCACTTTTTATTCTAAGCCCAAAGACTGGTTTAAAAATCGATCCCGAATCCGTTACGGCCTGAGTTTGGGCTCGGGCTGATTCCATTACATCTCTATTCCCCACTATAATAATAAAAACCATCAAATAACTTCCAATACAATATTTTCAAATATAATAGTTTAAATACATTCAAAAACAATTTGATAAAAATAAAGGTTTTTTATGCGATATTTATGTGTTTCATTTTGTGAAATAGTTTCTTTATCACGTATACGTATTATTTTCTTACAAAGGTATAATTTTCCTCATTAAAATAGTCGAGTATAATTATAAAAGTAATCAACATTTGTATGGCATTTTAAGTAGCTGTAATAAACTTAAATGCATTTTGAACGTTAAAAAATCTACAACATAATGCTAATTAGCATTTTTATGTAAATTTAACGATAATACAATGTCCTAAATATACAGAAAAAATGATGATGGCACAAAAAAGTAATTTTAAAAGAGCAATTTAAATGTTATTTTTTCAGATATCTCGCTCTTAGCACTGTTTGATAGCTGCATTAAAATCTACTTTTTATTTTAATTATACGATATGTATTTGTAAAAATAATCAAAATGTATGAGAAAGCGATAAAAAAAAAACTAATTTACCATGTTCAAGTGAAAACTTTTGCATTATAAACTCTACATTCTAGAAATAAATGGTTGTACTATTTTAATTTCATTGTGCCTCAAAGTAGGGTTTACAAAAAAAAAAAAAAATGTCCTTTTATCTTAATTAAACTATTCCAAATTATTACAATATCTACCTAAAGAGGTAGCTTTAATAGTATCATAAATATCTTTTATCTTTTTTCCATGTTTTAAATGTGTATTCTTTTATTATTCTAAAAAACTTAATCCATTCGTCTAATCTCATAAAACCCCTTAAATTACTTTTTTAATTTTCTTCTGAAAATAAACTCTTTTTGTTTCGAATGTTTTTCATAGCATTTGTTCTCTGATGCTCTATTACCCAGAATTCCTTGCATAGCCTGCGAACATTTGTTTACGTTATTAATCTGATGCCAAGCCTAAATAGTTCATCATCGACGTCACGTGTACTTCTCCCTTTCCCCCGGAGCTAGGCTCTATCGTAAACCTGTCACTCATCGCGTTCTCCCTCTATTCTTACGGGGTTGGTTCTTGCACTTGTAATGTATTCATAAGCGTGCCATTTTCGGAAGTATTTATCATGTTGCATTGGCTACGAGAGAGTGGATTTTTACGAATATTCAGTTGCTTAAATAACCAATGTCACCTGGAGAGCTTTGTTTCCAGCATCTTCGTCATGTTGTTCTAATACTTAACATCTATTGGTTTACATTTTAAGACGTAGCAACTGCCTGAACATGGGTAGCATATTTCTAGTGGAGTTTGGTGCACTTTATGATAATCTAATAAATGTTTGATAAAACAAATGGCTTCTTCTGTTATTTACGGGAAAATTCCAATGGACGTCGGTTTGATCTTCCACTCTTAACCATGAGTTTACGACTGCAAAACTTTGAATTCTGGGTTGAGTTTACATAACGAGTATATGGTTGCTGTTTAAGACCGATATATTTATATGATACAAGTAAAAACGTATCATATATATATATATATATATATACAGTGAAACCTCTCTGTCAGGGCCACCTGTCATTCCATTGAAAATTGGCCCTTATGAGGGGTGGCCCTTGAATAGGGGTGACCAAATTTTTCATTTCTCTATCTTTTTATCCCGCATAAAATCAACACATTCTTTCAGTAAGTTCTCTTTGTTTTTAACAATATTGTTTAATTGATTCTTGCTGCAATTAAACTGTGAAGCCAATTTTCTTTTCATTGATCATGACAAATAAGAACTTTGATTTTGTCATTCATATCCAAATGTACTCTTAGTCTTCTTTTAGGTTCCATAATTTAAAATTTTACATAAGCCTGAGCATAAAACTTCTAGTGTAAAAATTGTGCTTCAATTTGCATTCACAGTTTTAGTAAATGTGGAATCAATTTTTCTAGATAATCTGTTATCCTTTGTGTACCCACAACAAAGGTAAGGTTTCCACTCCAACCCAACTCCTACAGGTTCAAAGGAAAAATAAAGTGTGAAGAACACATGTTTGTCTCACTTGTGGTCTTTCATTGTGTTACTAAATGCTCCCCATCTTCCCCTGCCTTCTTTGCTGCAAGTGCAGTCATTTGCTGAACTCTTATCTTTTGGCTCAGGATTTCAATACGTCTGTTTAGGATTTAAGGCATATGAGAAAAAAAATGACCTTTAAGAGGGGTAGGCGTGGCCCCTAATAGGAGTAAATTTAACATTGTGTCTATAGAAAAAAAATTCGTTTCTAAAAATATTGGCCCTTAATAGAGGTGGCCCTTGAATAGGGGTGGCCTTTAAAAGAAGTTACACTGTATACATACATATACAGTGCGGCGATTATAAAAAAGCCATACAGATATATGAGCACCTAACTATCATACCGTTCTCAGAAACTGATTGAAATTTTGGCTTAAAGTATTTTGAGGTATGCGCTCAAGAATCATATAAAATAAAACAGTTAAACTCTAACAATTACGGTTACAGAGACAAAATTTTGAAAATTTCAAATATCAACACTTTCTTTTTTTTTTTTTGTATTGGAAACTGAAATTTATAGTGAAAAACCATGAATAGATTTTGAACGCTACATGTAGCACGAAATTCGCCGGCACTAGACGTACTAAGAAGAAACTAAAAACAAACAATAAGTACATAGAACCAACTGAAAGCAAAACATTTTATTTTGTTTCACAATTTTTCCACATGACCTTCTTCACACACGATGACATTTTGCAAACTGCAGATTGTAGGTAGCACTGAAGCACCTGCGTATCATGGTATGAGGAATGTGGTCAACCTGACGTTTTATGCTGTCTTTGAATTCAGATGCAATTTATGTATTAAAGGCATGCATTTCGATTTCAGGTATCGCCACAGCCAGAAGTCCATTGAATGATATCGGGAGACCACCACCCCAGGTCGTTGGCTCACGATAAATATTCCATCGTGTGCTGCGTTTGTAGCCTTGCCAACATATAACAGTGAAAAATTTTCCAGGTTGGGTATCGTTCCATGTGGTTTAGTCGACAGAACGTCAGTGCGCTATACTGATGGCCCGGGTTCGAGTCCCGGCATTGAATCTTTTTCACTATGTTGACCCTGTGCGCCTCTTAAGCAATTACTTTGAAATTTGATTTTCATTTGAAATATTGTATACAAGAAGAATGTTTCTCTCTGGAATAATTTCCATGTATTAAAAAAGTAGGTGTTGCCATTTGAAAATTATCGAAATTTTGTCACTGTAACCGTAACTGATAGAATTTAAGTGTTTTATAAATCTTGAGTGCTTACTTTAAAATTCTTTAAACAAAAATTCCATCCAGTTTCTGTGAACGGTATTATAGCTAGAGGCTCATATATTGGGATAGTTTTTTTTCATAATCACCCTGTATACAAAATGTGTGTATCGCGCTCTTTGCGTATTAAATATATTTTATACGTTTATTACCCAGTAAAATTAATTATTTTAATCTATTGTAAGCAGTATTAGAATAATAAGTTTATATAAGTTTAAAATAAGAATATATGTATCTTTTTTTAATTTTTATAGTCCTGCGACTAATGTATACTATATTTCAGCAGACAAAAGCGCATTTGTTCGATAAATTTTCTGTTGCTTTTCGCTGTCTGACGTAAAAATATACGGTTTGACTTATGTTTCGGTAAATGTCATGAGTATTTCTGTAATGCGTTTTATTAGCATAATTTTTGAAATTATAAATCAGTTCAATGCAGAATTGAAAACAATGCATAATTTCAATGTGGTTTATATATGTCTATACATATCTGCAAAATAACTAGCTCTCTCTTTTTATTTATAATAAAAATAAATAAGAAAAATCACCGTATTCTGAATTCATCCGGCGTGTTTTTGTATCAAATCGTTAGACTATGTTTCGTGATATACGACGTTTGTAGTTCAAAAAAATCCCTGCCGGCCCGGCCTACAGGCGGAGGCAGATTTCGAAGTTAGGTATACTAATTTCACCACCAAAAACTAAATCATGATTAGATATAAACCCACTTTAACAATTTTATCTGACCACTTTTGACGAGTTTTTATTTCATTATCAGAATCATGTTGAGGCGGTTTATGTGTTGAAAAAAATACTTTTCCATGCTCAACAACTCGAAATTTTATGACACATTTTCAGATTCATTTTTTTAAGAAAAAAATGTTAAACGTACTGATGTGATTTTAGAAGAGATTTATAAGCGAACGGTGTTTTAATTTTTCGTTCAATTAATTAAAACTTGATTTATAAACAATTATTTTCTCAGTAGAACAATATTTTTCGTTTCTAACACAAAATGCCCAATTTGACATAATTTTTTAAAATGTATTCTGCCTCTATCAAAACATGGATCATTACGGTACATTACATGGTTTCTGAATAAGAGAATCTGCCAATTGGATGCGTTTGAGAGCAAAAATGAATTTAAAAATGAGTCAGAAAATAAGCAGTTTGGATTTGAATACACCCTTAATAAGATGATTTTTTACTTCAAACGCTATGTGTTTTTAATTTGTTTTTGCTGTAACAATTGGTCCTGTTAAAAACCTGTCTATATAAATGTTTTAGATAATATTAAGAATAGATATGATAAATTCATGGGAATTTTTATATGTTGTGAATTGACGGAGTTATGAATTTTTTTTCCATTTTTCGTTGCCCATTTTTCATTTTATCAAAAATCTGTGATACATAAACTTTTTGCACTATTTTTAGAAGTAATAAAAACTTTAAACTGATTTGATATGTTCAAAATTTAAGAAGTTATGGGGTTTTTTCGTTTTTCACAAAATCCCTCCCTATTTCTATCCCCTTAGTCCGATTTTGGCCATTAACGAACTTGACCGAGATTTTATGCCTCTTGATCTTATGTCTCAGTTTGGAAGATATTTGTGCAGAATTGTGGAAGTCATCGTGTCCAGAAGAAAGTGATATCTACATATATATATATATAGAGAGAGAGAGAGAGAGAGAGAGATAGATAGATAGATAGATAAAGTTTTTTACGGAGGGTGGTTTTGGGTTCTAGGGGTCATGATTGGTGTAGATCTGCAAAAGATTTTCAGAAATTCCAACTTAGGGGAGAATGTAATAGGTAGTATTTCATACAAAATCTACCTAAGATGGTGCATTGCAAATTATACAGGATGTCTCATATTTATCTTTACATTTCTCATCCCCTATAAAAACTAAATGAAATAAGATAGCAAAATTCGGTGTTGTCTGCATATTACAGCAACTCAGTAAGTTTTATTCGTAGTAAAAAGATTATTTCTGATTTCAGGTACGACAGAGTAATATCCATATCTGGTGGTGGCTACACCACAGGAAAATGCACAGTGTGTCGCCTGGTTCATAGAGACGAAGGCAGATACACAAGTCTAAAGGAATCAGACTGGTAGGCGGCAGCACAGGCAATCATCTCATCGAGTTCACGGCTGAAATTTTTGAATTAGTTAAAACTCGACTCGCATATTAAAACGCAATCGGTCTGCCAATTAATGTCTTGTTGGTAAATACCTGAAAACACGATTTTAGTGGTCTATAGGTTTATCATTGTGTTTTACTGCACCCAAAGTTATGAAAACATGAAGTATTGGGAGCAGGAAAACACAATAGTAAACTTACGAGTCAACCGCTAAAATCGGGTTTTTAGGTGTTTTCCAAGAAGATATGACATGGCAGACCGATTGCGTTTTAATATGTAAATCGAGTCTTCACTAATTCTGGAATTTCAGCCGTGAACTCGATGAGGCGATGGTCTGTGCTGGCGCCTATCGGTCTAAATCTTCAAACAAAATACGGACAACAACCACCACCCCGGCCCTCAATACGCGTTTGCAACAATATTTTTATGGAGACCGGTAGTAAGCTTCATAAAAAAATGCGCCGAACGGTTAATTACAAGTCAAGAGTATACAGAGCGTATTCGACTAAATAGACCTCTTCTTGCATTACATAAAATTTTGGAATTTGTTGTTCATTGCACAATAATCATTATTTTGTTATCTAATTTTGTTTATGTTTTATGATAATCAAAGTTTTAAAGATAAATTTGGGACACCCTGTATATAACTTATAAAATCTGAATAGACAACAAACGCGAAATTTATGAAAGAGAAAGAAATACTCGATTTGTTTTTCAGTTAATAAAATGAAATTCAAAGTGAGATTTAAAACTATTTTTAAATACCTTTTTTCCGACTAACTAATCAATAAACGAAACCTTTATTATACTTTTAGCGCAGCAATGGTGACGGCTGCAATAACAGTTTGTTAGGTATGAAACGAAATTATATAAACCCGCTCGATAAAAATGATTGCAGCAGATGGCCATGACAGGATGATTGAAACGTTAACAAAAATCCATTAAAAAGTTATCTTACTCAGAAATCGATTCTGTAATGAAATAATTTTATATTATAAGAAATGATATCAATTTCTTTCTAATTACGTTTGTCTCGATTCTTGAGTAACTAGATATGTAAAAAAAAATGTATATTGGTTCATATTAGAAAGGATTCAAAATATAGATATTATGTATTAATTTAATTTTCATATATTTCTGGTTCACAGTTATAAATACAGGATTTTCAAAAGGCATTGACACATTTTAAAATTCAACATAAAATCAAGTACTAATTGTCGTACAGGACTGCGGTTTGGATAATTTCGCATAATTTGGATAATAATTTGGAAATACTTCTCACGATGAAAAGTTTGCTTCGAGCGAATTAAAAAAAAATGTTTCAAACTTCGATCATACATAGCGCCACTTAACTATGTTTGGTTTCAAATGTGCGTTTTGTAGGATTTTTAGATTAATATCGATTTCCTTTCGAAGTTATGCCCTACGTAATTAGCTTTTACACTGTAAATCGTCATTTCTGTCTCACAGCCTCAAAACTTACCTGAAAATCTGAAAAAAAAACGCAGGTTTGAAACCAAAAATAAGGACAGGCGGAGTCATCTATCATCGAAGTTTAGAACTAGTCATTTTCATTCTCTTGAAGAAAACCTTTCATCGTAAGGAGAATTTTGATTCAAACCGCATACCTGTACTACAATTACTTGATTTTACATTGAATTTTTAAATATGGTACGACACCCTGTATATTCTGAAATACAATACTATCAATCTAAATAATTCAGTAAGAAATAAAGTGTAAATATTACGATTAAGTTTATATTTGGCGCAATTTAAATCAAGAGGATAAAGCAACGTTATTAGCACCAGAACGTTTAAGATTATAGGAGACTAGATTCGTTAACATTCAGCGCAGCGTCAGTAGTGCAAAGTATGACAGAATTTGGCTCTTATGAAAAGCGGATTCGAGGGTTAGGTTTTAATGATCAATATAATTAGAGTAAATTACGGGGGACAGCCACTAGGAAAACAATATAGGTAATGGGCCTTAATGTAAAAAAAAATATTAATAATTGAAATTATGAAAAAGAGCTTTTTACATAATATATCCAACAATCTGATAATGGAGGAATATATGCGTATATAAATTTCTGTAAATATACTGGTCAATAAACCAATCCCTGGAATCCGCTTTTCTTCCATATATATAAGCAAATCTCCCTAACTCTTTGCACTGGTGACACTACGCTGAATGATATCGAACTATATCTGTAGTAAGTTATAATGTTCTGGTGCTAATAAGGTTGTGTCATCTACTTAAAATGTAAATAGTTCTCTATTAGTATTTTTCCTAGTAGCTATATAACGCTATAATAAAACAGATTTAAAGATTTTTTTCTATTCTTTGTTTTTTTTCTCCATTATGAATACTCGCCCTCGAAAAAATCACACGCTAAAATAAGTAAAACATACTGCATTCGACCGACGTAAGATGTCAAATATTTTCGTGATACGTTGATCCAAAATACAGATGCTATAAACTAGACAACACCGAAAGATTAATATCGCAGTATTATGATATGTATCTTGATATGTATATATATCTACTTATATATATAAAATCCAAGCGGAAATTTCGTTCCGACCTCTATATTTCGAGTTCTACAGCATGGATTTGGACGGAACTTAAACTGTTAGATAGGTATCGTTATAGGGAAGGTTTTAAGCTATAACACATCGTTCTACGTAGATTAGTTATAGAATTATGACAGAAAGCTCTGTTATTTTGTACTAATAAGGTTGCCATTTTATTTCTTGGCGAAATTAATCGTTGATTAAAATAAATTGAAACGGCTATTACACCTCAAAAAAAAAAAAAAACTGTTACTAATTTTATTTAAAAGAAAAAAAAAGAGAAAAGGAAGAAAAAAAATTCGTTTTCTTGAGTGATAATATTAAAAAAGAACATATTTGATTTAAACATGAAAGGGAGTGTTCGTAATGCTTACAAATTTACGCAGTTAAAATATTGCAATTGAAATTAATTTTGGTTACTTATCTTTTGTGTCAGGTTAAGAAAATGCTTCTGAAAAAAATAATAGGATGATATCAAGGACGTTTCCATAAGTGCATGTTCAGAAATATTAAAAAGAAATGTATAATATTCTTCTCATGAGGAATATATAGAACATTCTTCTCATGGCATATATTATGTTTATAAAAAATCGGCAAAACTTTGATTTAACGTTTGTAAAAAAAAAAAAAAAAAAAAAAAAAAAAAAAAATGAAAATTTAATTTTTTTGGCGATTTAATGGTGGTTTGCGACACAATAAAATTTTGAATGATACTTTCTTTATGATAAATATTTTTTAATAAAACCTTTTTCTACTCTTCATACGAAGTTATTTAGATTAATTTTAACTTAAATAAATAACAAAATATACATGTAACAATAAATAGATGAAGATACTAGCGATGATAGTCTTTTATATAATAAAAAGAAGAAGAATACCACCATTCATTATATACAATACGACGAATGGAGTAATGACAGTTGGCAATCAGCATATGATCAGCATATGATGAAGTAAGCAGCATTTTTCCTTGCTGCAGAATTACTGTAGTAAAATCAGTCGTCAGGTGGATTGATTCACATCGTAATAATTATGATTGTAAGTCGTGTAGTAGCAGAACAAGACAAGGAGTGAAATCAGTGGCTGTTTCTCCAGAATGAAAAAAAAACAAGGAGAGTTAGAGCTCCCTGATTTGATTTAATGTAATTATCATATTTGTAGTCCACATATTACTTAAAAGAGATTGGCACCTCGAAAGCAATCAGATGCCACAACATCACTACATGTACGTAAGATACATCGAGCATAAACTCTAGAATAAATTATTAGGGTAAATTATTATAATAAATTATGAGTGGAGCGCACAGCGAGGACGACTCTTTACAACTTGAAAACCTGACCAAAATCTGTTGGAAGCTTGCTTGCGTCTGCTTTATGTGATACGCGGAGAAATACAAAATCATGACGTGGCGCGCGCTCTGGCCAATGCGAGAATAAGGTATACGCGTACAGTCTACGTCACGATCAATGAAAATGGTAAAGCAAAGAGTCCTGGAAATTTGAAGCAGACGCATTTGATAGTAAAACATACTGCAAAGGGCGAAAATAATATCGGAATAAAAAAAGAAATGGCTCTTTAAAAAACATTCGAATTCACAGAAATGATCATAAATCGTGATATAATTTTGGAATAACTAAAAGCTTTTTATTTAAGTAAATCGAGCAAGATAATAATTAATTTAAGGGTAAATTAATAGAATTAATTATAAATATTATTAAAAGATAAGGAATTAGTGAATATGGGTAATTTATAATAAAAAAACGGAAATATAACGAAGGAAGATTTAACTCTTAAATGCCTGGTGTTGCTTTTCGGCAACATACCCAATTTAGGTTCTTAAGTACTATTAGAATAATATTGAAGCTATAATGCTTAATGTTGCCAATAAAATACATTCTAAAAATATTATTAAATCGATTTTCAACATGTAGATGGAAACACTTGCGCTGTTTAAGAATAAAGATAGATTTATTTTTTCAATTGCTGCTACTTGTTCTTTTTGTTTCGTTTGGGAGCTTGCGAAATACCCTATTTTGACATACAGTGAGCAAGTGAAATTTATTTCTTATTATAGTTCCTAAAATTCTTGTGTGTTTAATATTATAGAATTTTATCACGGCAAATTATTTTTTCAATTAAACACCAGTATTGCCGATTAGTAACAAACAGTTTTTTAGCCGTTAGCTATGCATAAAACAAAATATGATTTTTTAAAGTATTTTTTCCATGATTTATTTAAAAAATGAAAGTCTAAAAACATTATTACAATGATTTTTAAAAAATCAGGCATTTAAGGGTTAATAATATAACATATATATACATATATATGTATATAAGTTTCGAATTATTAATTATATAAAGAAACTCCGCGCAGTTCAACTATAAATGGCTGAGGAAATTACTTCACGAAATATAGTTAAATGAAATAAACTCGCTTGAAAAGGAAAATGCTGGCAGATGGCGATGACAGAATGATTGAAACTTTATGAGTGAAAACTATTGAAAAGATGTCTTACTCAGAAACTTATTCTGTCTTGTATGTATTTTTATGTAGTAAGAAGTAATGTGCATTCGGTAAATTATATTTTATACAGTAAGTATTCTAGATTGCAGCTGTGAAATATTTGGATTATAAATTTATTTAAATTTATGTTAATTATCATCGTGTTATTTCAAAATGCAAAAAAAGATTTTTTTGTGAAATATATATATATTATATATATATATATATATTATGTTAATGAGAATATTAAAGCATTCAATATATTTGAAGAAGAAATAAATCTTAAGAATAATAATTATAAGAAATATCTTAAATAATCTTAAATAAATCTTAAGAAGAGTGTTATTTCAGTATAACCCGAATCTATATGTCAAAAAAAAATTGTTCCTTTTCAGTTCAAAAATAGAGAGTTCAAATTGCGCATGCCTTATCAGTGAAAACTATTAAAAAGATCTCTTACTCAGAAATATATTCTGTCTTGTAGGTATTTTTATGTAGCAAGAAGTAATACACATTCAGTAAATTATATTTGATGCAGTAAGAAGTCTATATTGCAGCTTTGAAAAACATGGATTATAAAATATTTAAATTTTTGTTAAGTATTATCGAGTTATTTCAAAATGCAAAAAGAATTTTATGTCATTTTTTTAAAAATGTTAATGAGAATATTAAAGCATTCAAAATATTTGAAGAAGAAAAAAATTTTAAGAATCTTCCTTATCAATACTAAGTGCTATTGCAGTATAACCCGAATCTACATTGCAACAAATAATATTTATTTCCAGTTCAGAACTAAAGTTTTCAAATGCGGTATGGAGATGGCTTAGTAGGTCTTTTGCAAATTATGCAGAACATCCCTCCCGCCGTTGGAAAGCTGTTCAACAATATCATAAACGGGCAAAGTTACTATTATTGTAATAGTTCTACGTAATGTACCTGTGAAGGTCTTTAAATCAAAGACAAGAACGAATCCATCATCACCGTTATGAGTTTTCAGAATTCTTGCTAATTTCCAGTCTATAAACTTGTCATTTATATCCTTCAATAAGACAAGTTGAGTAAAACCTGGCCCCGTTAGAAATCGTCCCAGCTATCCTATGAAAAAAAAATTCAAAAAATATTAAAATCCAAGCGAGAAATTAAAAAATAACTTCCTCAAGGAATTGACATTAGCTTCCGAGTATTTTCCATGACTAGTGGAAGACTTTAACTGTTGAATGTCGGGTGTTACTTTTTGGCAACATACCCAATTTAGGCTCTAAAATACTATTAGAATTAATATTGAAGCTATAATGCCTGATGTTGCCAATAAAATACAGTCTGAAAATATTAAATCGATTTTCACCATGTAGATGGCAACACTTGTGCTGTTTAAGAATAAAGATAGTTTTATTTTTTCAATTGTTGCTACTTGTTCTTTTTTTTTTTTTTTTTTTTTTTTTTGAAGCTTGCGAAATACCCTATTTTGTTATGCAGTGAGCAAGTAAAATTTATTTCTTATTATAGTTCCTAAAATTCTTGTGTGTTTAACATTATAGAATTTTATCAAGGGAAATTATTTTTTCAGTTAAAGACCAGTATTGCCGATTAGTAACAAACTGTTTTTTAGCCGTAAACCATACTTAAAACAAAATATGATTTTTTAAAGTATTTTCCCCGTGATTTATTTAAAAAATGGAAGCCGAAAAAACATTATTACAATGAATTTTGAAAAAAGCAGGAATTTAAGGGTTACGTAATTAATTTATTATCCTGTGAGAGGTATGTATTAAAATTCTTTAATTGTATTTTTGTGTAAATATAATGGTGTGCAAAAATTAAGGACAAAGCAGATAGATTAGCACAAAAGCTGATTAAGGCATCAAAACGGATTATATAGATTATTTTGTTTTATTGTACCATTTTTTAACATCTTGGAGATTTTATGGTATGATTTTGGTATATGTGGAAAACTTCTGCACGAAGTTACATTGAAAAAAATATCTTGTCCTTAATTCTATATTTCTTATTTATATTAATTCTATATATATATAATTATTATATTAATTATTATATTAATTCTATATTTAGGTGATAACTAATGAACAATTTAAGTTATAAACGTAAAATTGATTCTTTAATTTTACTAAGTAAGTACCAATGAACTAGTAAAACATGTATTAAAGTCTATTAAATTATAAGTTTTTTATTATTTAAGAATTAATAAAGCCTTTTTGCTATAGATTCTTTTATAATTATAAATTTGTTATTTTGGATTGCATGCAATTACGTATTCCTTACAATTCAAAATCACATTTTGGCTAATAATAAAACAATAAAACATCTTATTTTATAATTTTAAATGATAGAGCAAAACCTAGATATAATATTTCTACAATTAAACTGACATCTGCTGTAGAAACAAAGTGTGATTAAATATTGAAATTGAATAAACTTTCTGAAGAATGTAAGCATTGCCAGATAGCAATGAAACAATAAATGAATGTTTACGATATAGAACTGTTAAAGTGATCTATTACTTGTAAATATAATATCCGTCTTAAAATAGATACGCAGTAAAAATTATTATATGCGTAACATCTAATAACCGGTTAACTAAAAAATATTTAATTTAAAGCTACGTAGTTAATTACAAATCCCATGAATGCAGTATATTTAATTGCTAATTGGATTTTATCTGCAAATTATATTTTTCATTGTACGAAATTTCACATTGTAACTATTTTTAAGCGAAGTAAATCATACCAATCGTCCTTGGGTATTATATACAGGGTTGCCACAGGCGACTATTTTCATATTCTGCTCGCGTCACTAATTTTAAGAAATACATTTTGTTGTATATTTCTCTTGCAATTGTTGTCAAAATGTATATAAAAATATTTGTTTTAAAAAAGTGGTGCGAAATAGAATGAAAAAAATAGTCGCTTGTAGCATACCTGTAAATATACATTTTTGTTAATTTAAACTAAAACAGTCTTTAAATTTTCCCATTTATCACTGTAAAAGATAGTTCCTAAGTATTAATGAATTCGATTTATCTGGGCGTCTGGCCGTTCTCTAACTCTCGTAAATGTACTGGGATTGAACTGTATGTATATGATTTATATATTTTGTTGAGTTTTCGATATTTAAACAGAATAGTGTAAAAAAAAGTCCTTACGCCATGTGCCGCTAGGATGAGATAATTTACTTTTTTTTTTTTAAAGCCAACTTAATTTATTCATATTATATGTAAATCTCCGACTGGGCGAAAAATTTCCGAACTAGGATTCGAACCAGTGACCTCTTGGCTGAAGTCACCAATGCTCTATCATCTGAGCTATCAAGGAGGAATCTGATGGAACTTTTTCTCCCAGCTAAATTAATCTGTATAATTACGCATCCATCGATTTCTGGAGTTCCATTACGTGCGATTTATTCTGTTGAGCTGAACCAGGTTTCAGACCAGATGCTATAATCATTAAGGAAGGGGTGAAAAAGTTCCACCAGATTTGCCCGTTATAGCTCAGACGGTAGAGCACTGGCGGCTTCAACCAAGAGATCGCCCCACCAGTGGCCGAGAGGTTCTCCTCTCAAAGATGGTAGACGGGAGGTGCTGGGTTCGAACCCAATCGCGCCCGTCGGCCTAATCGTTCGGAGTTTTCGTGGTTTTCTTCGAACCTTGGATTTCCAGGCGTTAATACGGGTTAGGTTCCCTTAGAAAGACCCCCACGAAGGGCACTCCTCCTTTTAGGGCCTATATCCCACGTGTTGATAATTGGCCGTCATAAACACAACCAACCATCAACCAAGAGATTCCTGTTTAAAATTCTGGTCCGGACATTTTTCACCCGGACGAAGATTTACATCTGATATGAATTATTTACCTATTAAAATAATTGTCTTTAAAATAATCTTGTGTAATTGCGTATCCAGTGATTTCTGCAGTTCCCACGTTTTTGGAGTTTTCATGTGCGATTTATTCTGTTGCGCTGAATCAGATTTCAGACCAGATGCTGTTATAAATAAGATTAGCTGTGTGAAAAAGTTTCATCAGATTCGTCCGGGATAGCTCAGATGGTAGAGCATTAGAGGCTTCGGCCAAGAGATGTCTGGTTCGAATCCTGGTTCGGACATTTTTCGCCCAGTCGGAGATTTATATCTGATATGATTTAGTTACCAATTAAAATGATTGTGTTTAAATTAATCTTGTGTGTATTATTTTATTCAATCACCTGAAGCTCAAATTAGTGGAACCCGTTTATAGAAACATTAAGCTCTAAGCCGCAAAGGTTTGTCCGATAGCTTCAGTGCACCCTATAGATCACTTCCTGCTGAACAGGTGCTGAACAGGTGAGCAGTATTAAGGGGTTTCCTAGCTGATATCAGCTTAACACCCAGACTAAGAATTGAAGTATCTTATGTCATTATGAGCCATTGGGAAAAATTTAAGCTGTAGTAAAACTACTAGTGAAAAAAGTTAAATAATTAAAGAAAAAAATTAAAATTAAAAGAGAAGAAAAATTACAAATTAAGTTAAGTCTTAAGATGAATAAAAAAGTAAAATTGAATCTAAAAATGTTAAATAAATAGTCAAACTGTAGTTGAAAAACTACTATAAGGGTTTAAAAATAGGTTAATGTTAGCACTGTTCAGTGATGCTCTCGCCAAGCATGGACAAGAAAAGCTAGAGTTAGCAAAGTTCACATTAACCTAAAAAAAGGGATTAATCAGGGCCATACATTTTTTATGTTTTACAATTTTTATGTTCTCTATAGCACTTATAGAGAAGTTTTTTTTTTCTGTAAGAAATAAAAAAGTTAAGTTAATGAAAAAATATAGACATAGGCAAGCTTAGCATGGTGTACCCAGATGTTACTGGGTGTCCATAATCATGGAAAACCGTGGGCGTTTCCGGTGGTGGGGCGTCATAATCCGCCATAATCCGGTAGCTCCGCTACGATTTCGTTAGGGAGACCGTAGAATTTCTTTGCTAAGTCGTTGATACGCTTACGCAGGGTGGTTGTTTTTAGATCCCTACGAACCGTAGAGTTTCGTAAATAACGGAAAGCGTTGCGAACAATACGCAGATGTCTATTATGTAGCCGACTTAGGTTGAACACTTCCCGCTTTTCGATATCTTTCATTTAATCAATTCCCCTTTTAAATTTGTCCGGTTTCAGATTTTCATTTTTTTTCTTTTCTTCCTTTCTTCCTCTAGATAGCCTCGGCACAAGACACGTAGTTAGAGACGTTGTAAAACGCCGCGATGCTTGGGAGCAATGCTAGGTTTTGTCAATACTGAATATGAATGATAATTATCACATGTTCTTGAAAATGATGGAAGATATACTGGTAGGCCTTGTGTTATTGAAATACTAGAACTTTCTTTTTTATTTTTGGTTGAAATGCTTTTAATTGCTGAGAAACTTTCATCACTTTAATCCTGTTGCAAGTACTCGCTGTCAGTGATACTAACAGTGCCTTCCTTTCTTAAAGCAGGGGTCTTTGTCTATTGGAGACTTCTGTTTAACTTGCATTTTAAGAACTTTTTCTTTCTTTTAATACGTTTCTCAAGTTTTTTTTACTCTCTAATGCATCAATACCTCCGATACTCACAAACCTCAGGTTTCTTTGGTCGTTCAAGAACTCATGTTCTAATTTTGGAACTTTTCTTGGAGCTGGACATAAATATTTCTCTAAATCGTGACATTTACAGGAACAAATATCAAAAAGGCTATTTTAAAACGCTGTACCGCAATATCTATACTATAAATACAATAATTGAAATTATTTGTAAACATTTTAAAAATATGACAATTTTGACAAAAGAGTGATGATTTATTTCCAATTCCGGGAGACCTAAATGTTAAATTTCTAATGCAATATATATTTTATTGATAGAATTCACCTGAAACTGTTCATTTCTGCACTTGAAAATTTACTTTTGCTTTATACATACTTTATAAAAAAAAAGTTTAAAATCACCGTTTTGACTGAAAAAGTTGAAACTTTAGGATCATTCCGCCAGACCTAAATATTTTTCAATTTTATCAAAAAAACTTTTGGTAAATATATGACCATAGAGACAACTTTTTATAAACTTGAAATTTTGAAATTCTTTTTTTTTTTCGTGATACACCCTAATACATAGGGTAGCTTATAAAATTTATGAAGAAATCTAAAATATTAAAATAAGGTTTTGAATAAAGATATTATTGTGTTTTACATTAATGGAATTAAAATAGGAATAAATGATAGATATTATTAAAGTAGGAAAATATTGATTATGCCGAAAAGTAGAATAATTTAAGCAACATCGCGACTAAAACTTTTATATAACATATATACAAATAAATAGATTATATACAGGAATTTAGAAAGTGTTTTGGATATTCTTTTGAACACTAAAAAGTAATTGCTGAAAATGGATTTTAAATGCACGACGAGTTTTCGAAAAGTAAAGATTAAATGCCTTATACTCATTCAAAAAAATTTTAATTCATAAAATCCCCATTATAGATTATCAACTGGTTTATGCCTTATTATTCGGCATAGTTGCCGTCATTGTTCAAGCATTTTTTAAGTCTGGGTACAAGCTTTTCTATTTCACACTCGTAGAAATTTACTGACTGTTGTCCAAACCACATTTCAACTTCGATTTTGATCTCATTATCGTCGTGGAAGTCTAGCACTGCAAGAATTTTGTTCCAGTAAAAGAAAATATTGTAGTCACTGGGTGTAAGGTCCGGGTTGTAAGGTTACCTACCTGTTATTGGTTCTTTATTAACATTGATCCTAGCTCCAGAGAAAGAACGACACCATTCCGTTTCATTTTGTGGATTCAGATTTCTCGCATTTACAGAAACAATTTCTTTGTGAATATCCACTGAACGCTCTCGTTTTTCATGAAGAAATCGCATGACGAAACATACATCACATTTGGCGTGATTCTGAATGGACGCAGCAATTATAAACACGTGCATCTCGAAACAGACTCACATACTAATAACGAATGACTGCGAGGGAAAAGTGACATGTTCAAGGTTAAAATATGTGTTGGCAATGTACTCATTAATCCTTTTTCTTTCCTGCTACCTCTAATTTTTAAAAACACCTCGTATTATGCGTTAACCAAAACTTCCATCTTATTAAAATGTAAAGTTTTTTACTGTATTATGATTGCGTCGAAAAGCGTTTCATAATCTATGTCTTACATACGAGGGTGTATCAATACATATTTGCTCTCGCATAAAAATAATTGAGTGAAATTTATGAAATTGCTACATTGTATGAGGCATTTTCAATATAGTCACTGTTCACAGTAACACATTTCTGCAAACGGTATTTCAAACAGAGGGAGGAGGATGTATTCCAGGAAGCGCGATAGTATACCTAAAGGGAGACATTTTTCTAACTTTTGCTGACCCCCACATGTGACATATTGTTGGAAAGCCTGTGACCACTTATTCATGCTATGCACATCCCTCCCTCTCCCAACAAATTTGCCTCCCGGTGGGCATGAATAATAGGGTGGGCCGAAAAACCATTTTTTTTTTTTTTTGTTTTTTGATTCACTATACCGCGGAAAACTTGGATTTAGGGTAGCTTAGTAAAATGCAAAAACAAATTCAATATTTTTTTACGTTTGGCGGTAGCGCATCGCACTTGAATATTTGAAATTTATTGAAAAAGCAGCAGTTTTCTTTCGATTTTTTAAAGCTATAAACGAAAAAGATGCTATGGTGAAACTGCTATGGTGAAAAGGCTTTAAAAGAAAGTTCAAAAAGCACATTATAATAAAAAAGAAAGAAAATTACTTCATTCAGGGTAGCCCTAAGCAATTAAAATATTCTTAAATTGACGCATTCAAGCTGTATTATGAGTACTTCTACTCTGGTAGTAGTCCAGCGCGACGAGCCCTGCTGCGAATTGGATACCGTCAATACTACTTGTACTGACGCTTTACAATGCACTGTGCGATACGCATGCGTGTGCTTTATGACACAACGGTTCCTGTGAGTTGATCACTAGAATTTTGCCGGCAGTGATTAGCAGTGTGTTTTTCTTGTACGTTTCAATTGCGTTTCTTAACGACTGATTTAATTAATGACCGCTTAATAAGTGATTCGATCGCTGTGTTATGGCTGTTTACAAAGAAATTACTCGCAGTGACTTTAACTGCCCGTTATTTTGCCACCCAAAAGAGTTATCGGTGAATAAACTTCCAACTTATGAAGACGTTCTCAAGTGTTGCTTCTATGAAAATTAAAACTTAGCCTTCAAATCAAACAACAAGTGAGTTAATTTTTCTCACGTTTCTATTATTGTGACGCCAAAAGTTAAATCTGTGTTTGATAAAGCTTCAATACTGACAGTAACGCCTTACAGAATTGTTCAGTTAACAAATGCATATCATGACAGTTATCGTAATCTTATGGAGTCCTTTAAGGGTGATAAGGGAAAGTAAAAATTGAAAAAGAGAGTTGAAGATTTAAAAAAAAAACTTTGTTACTGTTTATGTCTCTGCGTGTAAGTGAAAATGACATTAGACTGCAATTGTAAAATGCTCCCTGAGGTTTGTATGTGTCCTGTCTCTATTACTTGTAACTGTGAAAAAGCAAAAAATATACCCATCATTGAACTAAAATTCTTGTACTTTCAAAGAATGTATGGTATTGGTAAAATTGGAAGTGTGGACGTAAAGGAAACAAAAAAATGTGTTTGGATGTGATAGCACTGTTACTAATACGGTGTGGAAAACCGGTGTTATTCACGTTGAAGAATAAGTTAAAAGACCAAAAAGAGGTGTATGCCTCTTACATTTCAATGAGTTGCCATTCCGGCATTTGTTTCAAACTTTAGATGGTAAAACAACTGGGTCAAAATCACTAGTCCGATTGGCACGCAGCTCAGGAAATGTGAGAAACTCCTAGTGGTAAATTTAACAGTGTTGAGTGTGAATTTCCAAAACTGACCGGCAAAATTTAAGAAAAGATCAGCAGTACCTACTGGACATTATTTGTACTATAAAATCAGGAAGCTGCCCTGAAGATTTATCTGTTCTGAGTCTGGCACACGTTCCACTCAAGGTTGGTAACGACGGAGAACAGAATTCTCCAGTTGTACTTAAGTATTGAAAATCCAACAGACGAACACAAGATTATAGTTTCTTTTCTCCTAAAGTCTTATGTACTTGTATGGATAAGTATAAAAAAGTAAATATTTCACAAATGGGACGGAACATGTAATGAAAGTTATAAAATCGTCAAAATTCCTCTTTGTTGAGAGAAACGCATTTTCTGCCAAACCAGAAAATTTGCTTTCGAGTATGATAGTAGATAAAAGGGATCATATACGAGAGTTATGTTTCAGAAGAATTATAAAGGCTAGAAACTTAGCTTCTAAAAGAAAGTCAATCAGGTGTTTTCAAACATCCAAAATCATTTTTCTAACTAAGACTACATCGGAATCATTCACTGGAACTCTACTACACTTTCACGACCACCTTTTTCTGAGAAGAGCCACCAACGAAGAGATTTTGTCTAAGGTCGAAACAAGTAAAACAGCCGCCCAGTAGAAATTTGACCAATTCCCATGTCAATCCCAAACAGCAGAACGGTGCGTGAAGCTGGTAAGCGAGGTATCATAAAAGTCTTCGGGTCTATAGATGTTTTTATAAGAACGACACATTTCTAGAGATCTTCCGTGCCTAGTTTTTCAAGCAAATCTTATTTCAAACTTCCAAAAGATACTAAAGACAAGAAAAGGACTATATTTTATTACAAAGTGAAATTACACTCAGGTACAATCAGATAAAGGTAATCAGATCGGGTAATAGTACAATCAGAAAAGTAGTTTTATTTCAATGAAAATTTGTCATTTTTAAAAAAATGCCATTTTTTTAAACATAATCCTCTGCCATTTTATTGCGAAATATATGAGTCAATCCATTTCAAATAGTCCAGAAAATCATTAATTCGTTGCTTGGCCATTTTTAAAAAATCTGAAATTTTTTGTACAACAACCCTAACATGATGGAAGTTCAAAATGACAATTGTTTTAATTTTATTAATTTTTGTTTGTGCATGGCGGCCATCTTTATTTCATCGTCTGCAGCAATTTTCTCACAAGAAGGGTTTACGGAATTGTAAATAATTCATCGTTTATTTGTCCAATTCAACTGCGGATTAAAGCAATTTGTACAGAATACACTGGGCTAAAAATTTGGTAATGGAGTGGTTTCCGAAACTAAATACTTATTGGTAAAATTTAAGCATAAAGATTCAGTTTTTTTCCAAAATTTGTCCGTTTACAAGAAGAAATTTTTCTAGCACGGAATACTGTCAACATGACATAATTTGTTTTACAAATAGGCCGAAAGTACTTTTACTCACACGCCGAGTTCCAGATCCGGGACTTGCTTTCTCTTCGCTAAAAAAAAACCCAAATTTTTCAAAAATGTCAAAAATCGCACTTTTCAGGCATTGACATCTCTGGTGGGGCACGAGATAAAAATCTGAATTTTTTTTTTTATATATAAGAGTATCGTATGGTAGTGTTATGCATAAGAAATTTCAGGATGGAGATTTGACTACAAGCTGAGATATGGCAACGACAACATGTCAAACCAATACTGCCAAACTATTGTTTCGTTGTAGTCACAGCTATGTATTTATCTCAGAGTGTCATTTAAATTTATAATAATTAATAGAGAAGTCATTTAAAATTTTTGATTATCTTTAAATAATAGTAACAGAAAATAAAGCCTTTTGCAAAGCTTAGCAATTAATTACAAAAATAATTATGCTAAGGCCATACATTTTGTATGATTTCAGTAATTTTTGTTGTAAGTAATTTTAGTAACTAAAAGAAACCTCAGCACTTTTACATAAAGAAAAAGAATATTTTTATACAAGACCTGAGACAAAAACAACATATGGTAAAAGAAAAGCTGTTAATGTTGTCATACTTGTTGAGACATGATCAAACATGTTGAACATGTCAGAACACATTCTTTCTTGTTTGTTCAAAACCCACAATTTTGATCTTTCTCAAAATTTTATTTGTAGGAACCAAGTCTTTTCATCTCTTGATAACTCTTTGAAAATCTTGGTCCTGCTGGCTCATTGAAATATACTTTGAAATCACAATGTGCAAATCTCAATTCATTAATAATTCCTAGCTTACTTATTATGCAAAAATGTGATTTTTCTGCAGTATAAATTTTGAAAAGGCTTTGGGTATCTTTACTCTCTGAAAATTACTTGAGGCTGATGCATGGTAACATCGCATAATGTTTCATTTACAGGAACATACTTATGGTAGGAACACGTTTCAGGGACTGGCAAGCAGCATTAAAATTGTGGTTTTTAAACCAACAAGCAGGAATGTGTTTTGACACGTTTGATCATGTCTCAACAAGTATGCCAACATTAACAGCTTTTCTCTTTCCATATTCTGTTTTTGTCTCAGTTCTTGTATATATATATATATATATGTAAAAGTGCTGAGGTTTCTTTTAGTTACTAAAATTACAACAAAAATTACTGAGTACAAGATGGTCCATACAAGATGTAGGCCTTAGGCATAATTATTTTTTAAATTAATTGCAAAATGCTTTATTTTCTGTTACTATTATTTAAAGATAATCTAAAAAATAAATTTAAATGACACTCTGAGATAAATACTTAGCTGTGACTACAACAAAAGAATAGTTTGGCAGTACTGTTTTGACATGTTGCCCTTGCCATATCTTAGCTTGTAGTGAAATCTCCATCCTGAAATTTCTTGTGCATAACACTACTATACAATACTCTTATAAAAAAAAAATTCAGATTTTTATCTCGTGCCCCACCAGAGATATCAAAGCCTGAAAAGTGCGATTTTTGACATTTTTGAGAAATTTGGGATTTTTTAGCAAAGAGAAAGCAAGTCCCAGATTTGGAACTCAGCCTGTGAGTACAAGTACTTTCGGCCTATTTGTAAAAAAAAAAAAATTATGTCATTTTGACAGTATTCCTTGCTAGAAAAATTTCTTCTTGTAAACGGACAAATTTTGAAAAAAAAACTGAAACTTTATGCTTAAATTTTACCAATAAGCAGTTAGTTTCGGAAACTACTCCATTACCAAATTTTTAGCCCAATGTATTCTGTACAAATTGCTTTAATCCGCAGTTGAATTGGATAAATAAACGATGAATTATTTACAATTCCGTAAACCCTTCTTGTGAGAAAATTGCTGCAGACGATGAAATAAAGATGGCCGCCATGCACAAACAAAAATTAATAAAATTAAAATAATAGTCATTTTGAACTTCCATCATGTTAGGGTTGCTGTACAGAAAATTTCAGATTTTTTAAAAATGGTCGAGCAACGAGTGCTGGACCACTTGAAATGGATTGACCCATATTTATTTATTTTTTTTTTTCATTTATTTATCATTCCTATACTCTTTTCTACTAAAATATGTCTATAGCTGCATGTTATATAAGTTATTTGATTTATTTCCATTTATTAGAAAAATTATCAAAATCGTGTTTTTTCTCAAATTTTAAGCCTGATGCGCTACCGCCAAACGTAAAAATTCATTTATTTTTTATTATTTTTACTAAGCTACCCTAGCCACAATTTTTCCGCGGTATAGCAAATCAAAAAGAGAAAAAAAGTTTTTTTCGGCCCATCCTAATGAATAATGTGAGCAAAATTTAGAAACGTGCTCCACGGAGGGCAAATTTGGGAGGAGGGACTCGGGAAGAGTATATAATAGCTCTGCATAGCATGAATAAGTGGCCACAGGCCTTTTCAAAAGTAATTCACATGTGGGGTCGATAAATGTTAGAAAAATGCCCCCCCCCCCCCCTTGGGTCTACTATTGCTTCTCCTTGAACACATCCTACTCCTCTCTTTGAAATACCGGTTGCACAAATGTGTTACTGTGCACCGGTGACTATATAGAAAAGGACTAACAGAATGTAGAAATGTCATAAATTTCACTCAATTATTTCAATGTGAGGGCAAAAACTTATTGATATACCTTCGTATCATGACGATTAATTTTTCTTTTTAATGTTAACAAAGACTGGAAACTTGTGTATTATTCGCAATGATTTTAAAGCTTTATTGTCCCAGGGATATGAGTACGATTAATTGAAAATAAAATATTATAAAATTGTGATTAATAATAAGGTAATAAAAAAATCTGATATTTGAATATTTTGCCTCTATTCAAAACCATAAAATTAAACTTTTTTTACAAGTCCACAGTAAAATGCAGTAGCAAATAAGTCAGAATAAATAAGTAAATTAAATGAGCTTACACGAGAAAGTTGCCAGATGGCAATGGCACATACTAACGATTGAAAGTTTATCAGACAGAAAATTCCTTTCCAGAAATAATTTTCTAGGTCGTACAAAATTTCTACCGAGAAAGAAATAATTTTTCATCTTTATTCGTGCTTTTTTGAAAATCTAATTCTGGTGTAGTTAATAAATGAATTTTACGTTACTATCCTCGTATCATTAAAAATAATAATAATATTTTGTGTGCCGATATATTATTAACATACTTGGTTGATAATAATAAAAAATTCTAATTTAAATGATAAAATATAAATAATTAATACAAACAATTAATATTGACACATATAAATATTACAGATGTAAATAATTAATAAACATTATCTAACACATTCTAATCTTATTGTTAAATAACAGACATCGCGATTTGTTTCTTTATTAATAAGCAAGTTGAAAATTGCATATCAAACGTAGCAAATGTCGTGCGTTGGTACTCTAACTAGTTTTATAAATATTTTTTGCACCGCATATTGTACTGAATGCATATTTTAGTGCACTTCATAAGTGCATATCAATTTCACTCTGTTCGAAAGGCTGTAACTTCATTAAAATGCACTTAAAATAATTTTTTCCCATTGACCGTATCGTAACGGAAACTTTTGACTATCCCTGTAATTAAAATATGCATCCGATTTTCATAAAACTTGAAATGGCTCGACGGTATTTTTCAAAAATTATATATTTAAAATTTCAGACTATTCGGTTGGGTAGTTTTTGCTCTGTTATATAAGGACGAACAGACAGACAGACAAACGGACCGACTATAGGTGCTACATATTTATATAATTGCGAACGCACCTAAAAATATTTATTTTTATTACATATTGAAGAGTTTCAAAAAATGTGTTTTACACTCAGATATTACAGAGGTAAATCTTTTGTGATATGTTATCTAATTTTGATTCAAACACATTTCTTAATAATAGTAACAAAATTTTATTTAGAAATGTTACTTTTCTTTTTTGCAATTAACACTAAAGGCCAATTTTCTATGTCTGTTATTCAACTGATATCTGTATAAGACAGCATGACATACTAAATAATGAAATTAAATGACCTAATTCAAGAAATGGATCCATTTTCATATGGTGTTGACAGTATGAGCGAAAGTTTATCAGACAGAAACTATTGAAAAGATATAACTTACTCAGAAATACGTTGTATGTTGTATGTTGTATTTTAGTATTTTTATACTGCGAGAAATAGTTTTAGCCTTTAATGTACCTTTTGCGGCATCAAATGAATTTTTATAGCTGATATCATGATATTATTTTTTTCTAATTTACTAAATGTTTTTTTTGCGTGAATTATTTTTTTGTACTTTGAATGCAATTCCTGTGAAATTATGAAATGCCTTTAATAGAGATATTTTTAACTCCTCTGCAAGGGCCAGTCCCCTGCGAGCTACGATCTCCAAACACCGTTCCGAATTCGCAGCCTCTGAAACATACTAATGTGCCCTGTTTAAAAAATATCAAAATGTTACAGAACAGTGAGTGATATGACCAGTGTAGCAGCACGGCTATCTTCTATAATCGCGTTGCCATGCTTTTCAGTTGGAATGTGCATTTTTTGGTTACATTGCCGCATGCATCGCTGTCGTAATAAGTGACATCAGTTTTCGGTATTGATAAGTAAATTCAATTACACATTTGAAAACCAGCTTGTACAGAATGGTTAGATTAAAAATGGTGCTATCTTCCTGAGTTTTATAACGATCTTATAGACAATATTCTTCCTTTAGGTTTGAGGTTAAAAAAATCGATTAACTTTCAAATCCACGTATTTTGGAATTTTTACCTTATATTTTATGTCTTGATCGAGTTTTAAGTATCTCAAGAACAGGTATAGCTTATTCATGAATTCTTTTCTCTATTTTAATACGCCATATGCACATTTTCATGTTACTTTTACGATGTACATTGTTTGTATTAATATGAACATCCGAATTTTCTAATATGTATTTATTTAATAGTAATTCACTGCAAAATAAATCGAAAGCATTTTCTCATACATTTATCTGTATTTATGCTGCATAAAGTGATGTAATATACAGGGCGTCCACGAATAATCTGAACGACCATTATTTTCGCAACCGTTGGTCCTAGATGCATACCTCGAATAACAAGAATGGTCAAAATTAGTTGTAGAGTTAAGATTAAAAAAAATTGAAGCGAAAAAACAATTTATTGAAGAATTACAGAATCTAAATTTTTATACGGTCCCCGGTCCTATAAGTGATATTTTGTTAATTTTTCTAGTTACACTGATAAGTAAGGCAAAAAAAGTCTCGTTATTCTACGATTAAAATTGACCGAGTAATAGCTGTTTAAAGTTGGAGCATATATTTTATTGCAAATTAGGGGTCATCCAGAAATTTAGTACAAATATAAGTTCGTCAGATATATTAAAGAAATGGTTGAGAGTAAAATTAGCATCGTAATACAAATTTTAAATCTTTAATCATTCTGACATTTTACTGCATAATATACAATTTGTACTGAACATATAGGGGGGTAAAAATAACAGAATTTTTGCTCAATAAAACGATGAAAAACAACATCCTCAATTCTTTACAAAATGATGCATATTTTAAAATGCTATAAAATTACACGGTCTTTCAAATTTTGGGTTGTTCCGTGTTTTTTAGCTTTTGAAAATTGATTCTTATGTATTTTTTAGCGCTGAATCCGAAAATGACCTTTTTATAATGACCTTTTTTCAATGACCTCATTTTAAACTATCACATCAGGATTTTTCTCAAATCACAAATTTGAAAGTTAAAGAGCTCCATGTTAAAATTGACCCTCCACTCTCAACCTCATCGGACCACTGAGCTGTTTAGCTGCAGGAAACACAGTAAAAGCCAACAATTGAATAAATTATTGAATTAAATAAAATTAAACTGAATAAAAAAGTCTTTCATATATTTCATAGTATCAGATTTTTTTTCTGTTCTTTAACCTTGAAATTTGCGAAAAATCCTGACATGATGGTTAAAAGTGACGTTAATTTTTTTTTATTATTATTTATTCAGCGTTAAAAAAAATGCGTAAAACGTAATTATAAAAGTTAAAAAACACACTCATCGGAGGTTTATGTTATCTAATCTAAAACTATTTCTTAAACTTGTTGACGGTAATCTATCCGAATTTTTTTGTGTTATCCTCTAATATAAGTATGTATAAGATGCAATTAAAATAATAAAAATTTGTAAAAAATCACAATAAAATAAAAACAATGTTTGGGTCTTTTACATATGGGGACGCAATTATCCCATTTAAATGCGCTTCTCGTGTGATAATTGTATTTTAAAGTTTTCGTAATTTTTAAATATTTGTGTAAAGATTTTGACATAACTTTCCTTATTTTCTTTTTCTTAACACGTGATCATTTTACTCTGATTTTAAAATTTGCTGTTTTTAAGATTATTGATGCCATTTTTTTCTTTAAAATTGAAAAGAAAACCTTTTTTTTAACGTCTATGGAATTTAAAAGTGACAAATGATTTTTGATTTCTAAAATAAAATGACCTTGGATGATTGAAATATTCAAAAATGATTTTATTTTTTTCCCAGAAAAACATAATTTAATCACAAAATTTTCTTCACTATCGACTGAAATAAAAGGTAATTTTAATTTCAATTCGAAACTAACAAAAAGAAATTTAATAGCCCCTGTGTTTTCCCCTTTTTACACAAAAATGGAGTAACCTGGTTGCCATCATTATACAAACGTCATTAATCCGGGATATGTACGACTTATACTTTACCACCAATAAATTCAACTAAAAATCGTTATGTTATTTAATCGTTGATATTGCTCACAAATTCTGCAATAAAGTAATTTGAATATTACTTTTCGAAAAATAGTGGTGGGAAATGTAATAACCGTTCGCACCCTGGGTATGTCATATACCTGTAATCCCGGGATAAAATTAGAAAAAAAAAATTAAAATCTCGAAAACTAATTCAAATTTTAAAATTCCAATACCATTTTTGAAACCTGTAGATCAATACGGACAACTGGAGTTAATTTCGCCGACAAACGTTCACTACTTTAGGAGAAATGGATGTAAAACTTAATCAGTCTTTTCATAAATCCGTTTCATTGGGATTTTATATATACTAGTTGCGTAGCAACCCGTTGTGTTGCTTTTGAATTGCATGAGACAATCGATCTTTTTGCGAAAAATGAAATCTTAACTTTATTGTAAACTTAGAAAGTCATTGCAATATTAATTTTATTAAATACAATATTTCAAATAATAAGTTATATTTACAATTTAAGACAAAACTTTCCCAATAAAAATGCACATATTCTGTAACTTTATTTGCCTAGAGCTTTTTGCTCTTCCAAGATTTCTTTGAATTTCGGAGTTCGTAGAAATGATGTCATTTGGGTCAACTTATACAAAAATGAATTTGTTTGGACGAATCTATTCAGAAGCATTTTATATTTATGAATTAAAATAAATATTTAAAGAATTATTTATTTTTCTCGCTAAAACTTTTCTCTTTTTTTTTCTCGCTTTTTCGCATTTTTAATGTCCGCTTCTGAAAAGTTTTATTAGCCATCTTAAGGCAATTGTTGAAAATCTACTTTACGACTTTAAATTAAATGAAAATAACGTACGGTGTTTTTTTTTTCTTTTGACGTCAACAGAATTTATCTCAATGTTCCAGTCGAGAGACGAATTTGTGTTTCTAAAGTAAACGGATTCCGGAAGCTTGAATATGTGTGAGTTCGTATTTCGTGAAATTTTCTTGAAAACTACAATCATTTTTTCACTATTTATTCAAATATACGTTAATTTCAATTTTAAAATGATTTCAAACAATGATACCTAATAATCCTTGTCATTTTCCCTTTTCTCTCTTTTATCCACAAAAATGGAGCAATTTTAGTTTCCATCATTACAGAAATGTCATCAAAAATAACGTAAAAATTTATCTCGAAAAGTAACAAATTTTAAAATTCTACGACCACTTTTAACATCCTCGGACCCCATGCGGATAACTGGCATTAATTTGATCGCCCAACGCCCAACATTCCATATTCTAGGAGGCGCAGCTGTGAAATACAAATGGACAGCCACTTTTTAATATAATAGTTTGATGAAGTTTTAATTTCGCTATAAAAAATTAGTCAGGGACAAATGCTGAATTATTTATATTATTTTAAGTGCAAATGGCTTATTCCTTAAATGAGCCTGTACGCAATGGATATAGATTAAAAAACATTATTCTTGAAAATTATTTAAAAAGACATAATAAATAAATCAATTAAGATAAAGTTTTCAAGAAAATTGCATTTAAAAGTAGATTTTTTCCCCTATATAACGGGTGTAAAAATTGAAGATGCGCGATGTTTAGAAATTAAAAAAATTGCAGTAGCAAACATTGCAAATCCGACATTTAATCGTCAAGCGTTGCCATTCTCAAAATGACGTCAGCCGTACTCATGAACATATTTTCCCTTTAGATAGATTTTCAAACGTGAAGTTCCGTTTGTCAGCTAAAACTTTGCGTGTGAAAATGTATTCTTTTGGCTTGAGGGTCTAATTTCAGTACCGCGAAGTACAAATTCCAGAAACTGATGTCTTTTAGATGTATTCGTGTAAAAATATATAGTTTTATCAAAGAAAAGGATTGTTTTCTTTTAAATATGGCACTTACTGAAGTGCCAATGTCTCAAATTCGGTATCAGCCGAATGAAAATATATTGTAACATTAGCTTTATTAGCGAAAATGTTTTTTAAATAGTGACGTCATTTTCTGTTCAGACTTAAAATAGTTACTTTTAATTGTAATGAGTAAATGATATCAATAAGGATAAATAAACCCAATATTTCTTTTTTTTCTGCAACAGTGGAAATAATACGATTGCTACCATTTTGATGAAATTTCAAAAAATCTTTTCAAATTAAATTAAAAATATAAAAATGAAAATATTTAGAAAAATAGCTAGTGCGAGGACATCTACAAATGAACAGCTTTCATAAAAAAAAAGAATTATTAGCAAAATTGGTACAGTAGAAAGTTCAAGGAAGATGTTTAAAAAAGCTATCTTGTGTTTTCAATCTATAGATTATTTTTTCTCTTTTACTTTAACAGTTGCCTAGCAACTCTATTTCATACAAATTACATTTAAAAGCACATATTTTTCCCAATTCGGAGCTAAAAGTTTAAATTGTTCGACTACATATATGTTAAATTCGAGCTTTTTTATATATTATTCTTTTATTTATTTATTGATGAAGCTTTAATTCCTTTGTAGAAAATTAGCGGGAGAGAAATTCTGAACTTTTTTTATGTGCAAATTGCTTATTAATATTTTGCAATGGAGCCGGCACGGCAAAATCATTTAATTGATAAATAACAACGAAATAAAGCCAAAGCTCACTGGGTTTTATAACAGACGATATTATTGACATAGCACGTATTTTAATTTCAATTTTTGTTTTCGGTTTTTATGAGAAAATGGCAACTAAAAGATACAACAATCTACTATTTTCATTTTTCCCCTTTAGTTTCAACAGAAATGGAGTACTTCAGCTGCCACGATTACAAAAAAAGTAATAAAAACTACAAAAAAATTAATATCTTAAAATTAAAATGAGATGCAGCTTTCAAACAAATTGCATTTAAAAGAGCATTTTTTTCGTTATATGGCGGTGCAAAAATTTAAAATGTGCGACTACATATATGTTAAATTCGTGCTTTTTTATATATTATTCTTTTATTTATTTATTGTGAAGCTTTAATTTCTTTGTAGAAAATTAGCGGGAGAGAAATTCTAAACTTTTTTTATGTGCAAATTGTTTATTAATATTTTGCAATGGAGCCGGCACGGCAAAATCATTTAATTGATAAATAACAACGAAATAAAGCCAAAGCTCACTGGGTTTTATAACAGACGATATTATTGACATAGCACGTATTTTAATTTCAATTTTTTTCCGGCTTTTATGAGAAAATGGCAACTAAAAGATACAACAATCTACTATTTTAATTTTTTCCCCTTTAGTTTCAACAGAAATGGAGTACTTCAGCTGCCACGATTACAAAAAAAGTAATAAAAACCACAAAAAAATAATATCTTAAAATTAAAATGAGATGCAAATTTCAAACAAATTGCATTTAAAACAGCATTTTTTTCGTTATATGGCGGAGTAAAAATTTAAAATGTGCGATGTTTAGAAGTATAAAAATTTGCAGTAGAGAAAATTATAAAATCAAAATTTTATTTCAAATTTCAAAGTGTTGCCATTCGCAAAATGATGTATGCGTTACGCACAGATATGTTTGTCCTTTATAATATAGATAGGGTAGATATTAAAAATTAATAAAGCTTATATGAAGCGTATGTTTACACTTTCAGTTTTCCAATAATATTCAAGTTATTCTATTGCCTAGACACTACCTAGCCTTATCGGAAACAAGTTATTCACTATTTCTTCAACAAACGTCTCTAAACGGCTCTAAATATTAGTACAGAATAATCAATTCTTCGTAAATTTAATAATTATAAATGAAATCACATTTTTTAAATAAGTATGTATAATTCGATAAAAGAGGATCAACCGAAATAACTGAGTTGCAAAACATCGTATAAAAACGGGACTGATACCAATCAAGTAGTAATAACATCTACTAATTAATTACGAGTTAAAATTTTGCTTAGAGAGTCGTCTTCATATGGAAGTTATAACAAGCATAACGTTTTCAATAAAACACCTATTTTTCAGACATTTTCCGGTTTTTATCTTAGGATATCAAACAGGAAGTCATTCGCTGACGTACAGCGTGGAAAATAAAGTAAACATTCCCTACTAACTCCTCAACAAATTATCGTAGACGAAAGTTCCTGTTACCGAACGATTGGAAATAATGCCTACTTTTAAATTATGCATATAAAATTTGCTTATGGGCCATCTATATATTAAAACGAATCCAAACATCATTTTTTTCAATACAAATACACAATTTTAACGAGAAATTTCAAATCTTTTGTTCAAACTATCCCTAGACACGAAATTTCAAGTCATTTGAAGGATGTGTTTTCAAATTATAAACATTCAAAATTTAGTACTTCGAATGTTAAATTACATTTTCATATTTTTATTTATATCTTCTGATATTATGCTTCTAATGTGCTAATTTTTTGTGTAGCAATAATACAAATATACCCAAACATAAATACTTTGAATTTGCAATTTTTATAATTTTATGATATGAATTATGAAATTAATATTCGAAAAAATTATGAATTGCAACCTACAGTTTTTTGGTGGATTTAGATTCATTAAGTACTGCTTAATGGAAATCCAAAATTTAACATTTTTCTTCCAAGTAGTTTTCAAATTATGCTTAAAAAACAGCAAAATGATGGTTTAAGAGGCTGTCTATGACAGAAGTGACTAAATACACTGCTCAAAACAATTAAAGGATATTGCAGTTTTAGGTGGATTTTGTATCTGGTAAACTGTTTAGCTGATTGATACATGGTCGACAGACATAGTAGGTTATATGAGAATATATTACACATGTTTGGCAGAAAAAAATGCATTTTATTGCGCATTTGTGTACTAAAGGAAAAAAACACAATTTGTGCATATGAGAAAAAAAGAATAAGAAATGGTGTTTTCTTCAAAGAAAATCATTTTCAGTTGGGGGTATGGTTTCCACGGGCGGCCAGCAACGTTGAACACCTTTGACGCATGGACTCAATGAGGCTATTAATGACGAGTTGGGGTATTCTGCCCCACTCTTCCAGAAGAGCTCTTTCCAGTTCTTGGAGAGTTTGTGGGGGTTGTTGGAGGCCAGAAACTCGTCTTCCTAGAGCGTCCCAAACGTGCTCGATTGGATGCATGTCTGGAGAACACGCTGGCCATTCCATTCGAACGATTCCTTCCTCCAAAAGGAAATCCTCCACCAGGTTTGCACGATGTGGCCTGCAGTTATCGACCATTAAAATGAAGTTATCTCCGATTGCTGCAGCGTAAGGGACTACAATAGGTCTGAGGATCTCATCCCTATATCGGCGACCAGTCAGAGCTTTATCTCGAATGATGTAGAGGTCAGTGCGCCCGTCAATGGAGATGCCACCATACACCAACACTCCTCCACCGCCAAATCTGAAACTTTCGTGCACGAACGCTGGATTATTCCTACTGCCACGGTCCCTCCAGATGAAAATACGCCTATTATCCGGATGCACAGAAAAACGGGACTCGTCAGAAAACAGAATATTGCTCCATTCATTTCTCCTCCAGTTGACATGCTCGGTTGCCCACTCCCTGCGGTCGCGACGATGCCTTGATGTTAATCTAACAAATACCATCGGTCGGCAAGCATACAGACCTACAGCATGGAGCCGGTTTCGGACAGTCTGAGTTGAAATCGTGGTGCCTGTAGCCGAGCGAAGGTGTTGTTGGAGAAGAGTAGCGTTCATGGTTCGGTGTCTCCGAACTGTTAACGCTAAATACCGATCTTCGTTGGGCGTTGTTGCCCGTCTACGATCTTGCCCTGGTCTTCGGCCTGCACATCCACTCTCCAAAAAACGGTTGCAGATCCTGGAAATGACACTTTGTGACACTCCAATGGCTTGCGCTACTTCGGCTTGAGTTTGGCCCCCTTCTAACCTACCAACAATTCTCAAAGCTTCTGAATCTGTCAAATGACTTCGCTGAGACATCGTACTCATCGAAACAAAGCAATCACTGAATGCCGATCATCCTTGTCTTCATTCTCTTTTATCCAGTTGAAAGTCAAATTCCATTCGCTGCCGTTGAAGCGACGTTTTTGACGTCGAACTCAAAATTTGCATACTCCACAGTTTGAAAACCAGAAAAATTTGCATTTGTGATTCTCTTCTTCTATTTTCGGCAAAAAAAAATTTCGTTTATATCTTTATTTTATATAAAACTTCAAATATCCTTTAATTGTTTTGAGCAGTGTATTTTTAAATTCATTCTGCTGTCCTGTAATCCAGCAGGCTTCATTGACTGCTTAAGGTGCCTTGATCAAGAAGGGGGCTCGGTTAACAATCTCTTCGTTAACAATCGAGTACCGAAATTCAATTTGGATACAGTCCTTAAAATACGCTGGTTACAAAATAATTAATTTCTCGGAAACTTAACATACGAATTGCATAAAAATTTGTTGAAGGGCTTACAGTTCATTTATACTGTCAGTATTGTGTACTGCTATTGAAAAAAAAGTTATGGCTCGTTTTAATATGTAGATGGGCCCTAAACAAATCTTATATACATCATTTAAAATTAGACTTCATTTCCAACCACTCTGTACCAGTAACTTTCTTCTACGCTAATTTGTTGAGGTGTTAGTATGGGGTGTTTACTTTTTTTCCCACGACTGTACTTTACGAATTACTGCTTTTTAAAATTTTTAACTTCAACTAATAAATTCGTTTTTAATCTTTGAAAAATAAATAGAAATGTTGGTAGTATTTTTAAAACATAACTCAAATAATATTCGACTGTATAAGGTTTGATTCTAGACACGCATATTTGAAAATCTTTCTGAAAATTGATTTATGTAAAAAAATATCATATTAGAATTCAAATTTATTTCATTATATTGAATTCGAAAGTATATATAGTTTCACATTAATTTTCGAAAAAAAAAATATTATAATCAATGAATTTTTAATATCAATTAGTGATAGTGCAGTCATTACCATCGTAGAACTGAGGAAATGAAAATTAATAATGGCACAAAACCTTTCCAAAAATACTCATTCAAGACTGTGCCTTTTGTATGTTAAGGATGTTAACATTAGAAATAATATACATGATGGTTTTCGCCTACGTTCTGTAAAAATTGAAGCCCGGGTTTAACACCTTGTGTGAGTAAAATCTAAACAATGGAAATTAATCAACAATGAGCAACAAAAATTCATATACTGCACCAGGTGTAAGATCGACCTAATCTTTGTATGTATTATCATTGTCATAAGGGCATTCTCACAATCTTTTAACTTTCGTGTCCCTGAATAATATTTTTTATTTAATACGCTTTCTGGTGTTTATTTTTATTTCATATACTTGGGAACATACCATTGCATGATTGCACAACAATATTAACGAGATAAATAAGTTTTGGACGATGTTGGGGGTCCAAACACATGGAAAACTCATCTAACGTCCCGTGTCCCTGATGCTGATTTTGAAGTTTGGAGCTGTCTGGATAAAATTGTTTCAATAAAAATAATTCGATGTAATTTTTTCTGAAACTGGAACTATTGTTTTATATTAATATGTAGCTAAAAATTAACCTGCACACATTTATAGGGTTGATATTATTTTTTGAACTCTGTCCCTGGGTTTTAGATTTTTTACCATCCCTCTTCTAAAATTATACAGATAATCACTTCAGATGCAGCGACAGAATTTTTTTCAAGTTTTTGCTCATGCAAAAGTATGCTAGAGAAAAACTATCTAAAATTCTTTGACAGGAAATTTACTGCAGAATATAAATCAACATTTAAATATCAATTTCAAGCACCGTGGCTTTATTGGTAGTCTTGCCGTCCCCAAGGTTTATTCCTGCACTTTTCGAGGTAAATTAAGAAAAAAAATAATTTAATACAATGTTAACAACTGTTTCAAAAAATCAATGAACATTGTGTCTATCACTATTCTACTATGCAAATTCTATGCAAATTCATTATAAGTAAAAATTTAGAAGAAAATAAAAAGTTATAGGGGTAAAATGGTAAGGAAAATTAAACTCGCAAGTTTAACCTAAACCTCAGTTAAATAAAAAAATTTTCACTGCTGACCATTTTTTCTTTATTTTGAATCATTAAGGCATTCGTCTATCAGATTAAAATGTTATTTTAGCAAGTTTAATTTCGCCAGATTTTTTCCCCAAAAGTCAAAAGATTGTGAGAATGCCCCATTAATGACTTTCTTTACGATTTTTATGATCATTTTGGCCACCAAACGCTCATTTGGAAAATTCGAAAAAAGAAAGTTTATAGAATGGTAATTAAACTAAATACGGAGAACGATCTTGATAAAATGGTAAATATCATGGAGCCAGTTTAAGTTCAGTTGATAGTCGATATCAAGTTAAGTTATATAAATTAAACATTTTCCGAGAAGTTTAGATTTTTTTAAGGTGGTGATTTCAATTGAAAAATAATGTTTGACAACGTGTGGCGTGTGAAGCTTAGCTCAATTTTTAAGGCTGTTTAGTTGGATGAATAAAGCGAGTAAATAAATTTTTAATTATTTACTATGGGTATCTAGTATAACTATTTATAGTCCAAGAGCCAAGAATATTATCAAGCACAAGAAATAAACCTTTATTTTATGGAAGCGTAGAAGTAGGAGAATCTAATGACCCATGTCTGCCTGATTTGAAGTGGTGCATAAGCCATAAATTAATACAACCAGTGGGTATCTCGTAGGTTTATCATTGTGATTATTCTACAATTATCTTCCATGTTTTCATACATTTATTTGTAGGAGAAGCACAATGATAAATCTACGAGTCAACCACTTGTGGTATTAATTTTTGGCTTATGCACTACTTCACTTCCGGCAGACAAGAATCATTAGATTCCCCTGCTCCATAAAATAAAAGTTTTTTTTTTCTTGTGTATGATAACATAGGTTTTTGTGCTGTCGCATCTTAGACTATTACACATTTGCATTCATCGACTCATAACCAGCTATTTAATTACAAATCTGCTTTATTCTCATCAAAATTTGGCGATTTTGTAGCAATATTTTCATTTTTAATAAATGTGTAAATAAAGCTTTAAATTTTTTTTATTATTATTCTTAAATGGAACAAGACAATTTCATTAGTTTGACATAGTTTAACTTAATATTATTTTAAAAAAACTTTCCTTTTTATAATAATTGTAAGTTTCAAATATATATTTACGATAATTTAGACAAAAAAGTTATAAATTTTAATTGGATACTTTAATAATAGCTTGAACAACATAATTTGACTTGTTTGGCATAGCTTAGTGTAATATTATTAAAATCCATTTTCCTTTAAATCCATTTTCCACCAATCCATTATATAGATGGTATCAAATATATTTTCACGAAAACGTGGACAAACAAAATATAAAATTTAACGCTATAATTTATTTATAGCTTGAACACGATAACTTGGATAGTTTTGCATTATTAAGTTTAATATTTTTAAATAAATGTTTCACTTATTTAACAGTTACATGGTATATAATATATATATATATATATATTTAAAAGATAGAAGAAAAAGCGATACATTTTAAAGCAATATTTTAATAATAGCTAACATACGACAATTTAAATAGTTTCATTAACTACTTTAATGCATTATTATTATTAATTTCATTTTCTAATAATTAGATAGTATCATATATTGTTTTCAGTAATATAGAAAAAAATCTATAAAATTTAAAACAATACTTTAATAATAACATGGGCATGAACATGATACTTTGAATAGTGTTAGATAAATTAATTGAATATCATTAAAATTATTATAGCTTTTTCCAATAATCAGATAGTATCAAATATAAATTTTCGAAAATGTAGAAGAAAAAATAAATCTATAAAGTTTAAAACTATAAAACAAATATTTCTGCAAAACTAACCTCATCTGAAAGAGTAGTATAGAGCATTACTCGAACAAAGTATAAAGAATACAGTTTATCTCCAGTACAATTCCTCAATTTTTATCCCCTTCTCTATATTTTTCTCAGCGCTCAGAGGAAAATTCAAACAAATTTATCTATGAAAGTTGTTGAACTTTTGCAAAGTGTAATTTATTTCAAACATTATTGAAAATAGTAGGAAAATGGCTTTTATATACCGGATAACCCCAGGAGACATGAAAATGGAAAAATTTGTATTTGTAACGTTTCTTATCATAAAAATGCAGAATTATTTTACGAAGAAATAAACTATAACACAGTTTAAAACAGCACATAAAAAGTTCTGTAAACAGTAATAAATTATAATGTGGCACTTTTTCATATTTTAAAATATTGTGTTTTTGTTATACTTACTGTTTACTCTGAAATTCCCTTATATTACGAAAAGAACGAATATTCTTATTAAAATATCGAATAAAACTAGGCGGCAAAAAAAAAAAAAAAATAAATAAAATAAAATAAAAAAAAATAAAAAAAAATAAAAAAAAATAAATAAAAATAAAAATAAAAAAATAAAAAAAAATAAAAAATAAAATAAATAAAAATAAAGTGTGCCTCTTTGGTGGCGTGATTCCACCATTTTATTTTATCTTCATTCCTCGTCTCGTGGACTCATTTGAATCAAGGAATGTAAAATGTTGTTGCTTTTTATTTACAGTGATTATATTTATCTGTTATCAGTAGCATTTAATAATAATAATATAATTATTTCACTTTTGTTGTTGTATGTACATATATTCGCTAAGAGCTATTTTAATGTATATGTTGCGACAGGAAGTCTCAATTTAAGCAACTATAGAACAACAAACTCATGTTTTTGCGACAGATTATTTTATGGACATGCTTGAACATAATTAATTTGATTAGTTTCAACTTATTTAATTCATTATTTTTTTTTCTTATTACGTTTATTTAATAATTAGTTCGTAGAAATTATATTTTCTCGAATATACAGAAGAAAGAGTTATAAATTTTAAAGCAATATTTTAATATTAGATAACACATGATAATATGAAAACTTCTAATACTACTTTAATTTATTATTTTTTTTACTTTTTTTCTAATAATTAAATAGTATCATATATATTTTCTGAAAAATAGATACAATTCTATAAAGTTTAAAACAATACTTTAATAATTATTTGACACGTTACTTTGAATAGTTTTAGATTATTGAATATAATGTCATCAAATGTATTTTATTTTTTTCTAATAATCAGATAGTATCAAATAATTTTCGTAAAGATAGAAGAGAAAATAAAGCTATAAAGTTTAAAACTATGATTTAAAGCAAATATGTCTGCATAAATAACATCATCTGAAACAGCAGTATAGCGGATTACTCAAACAAAGTATGAAGTATACAGTTTATTTCCAGTGTGATTCTTCGATTATTAATGCTTTCTCTATATTTTACTTAGCGCTCAGAGGAAAATTCAAACAAATTTATCTATGAAAGTTCATGAACTTTTTCAAAGAGTAATTTATTTCAAACATTATTGAAAATAGAAGGAAAATGGTTTTTATATAACCGGACAGCCTTGGGAAACATGAAAATTGAAATGTTTGTATTTGTAATGTTTCTTATCATAAAAATGCAGGATTATTTTACGAAGAAAGAAAATTGAACATTGGTTTAAATAGCACAGAAAAGTTCTGTAAACATTAATAAATTATAATGTGGTACTTTTTAACATTTTAAATTATTTAGTTTTCGTCATACTTACTGTTTACTCTAAAATTTTCATATATTACTAAAAGATCAAGTATTGTTATCAAAATGTCCAATAAAACTGGGCAGCAAATAAACAGCAACAAAATTTCTGCCTCATGGTGGAGTGATTGCCCATTTTATATTGCTTTAAATACTCGTCCTGTGGACCCATCTGAATTAAGAAATATTACGTACATATACAGGGTATCCGAGCTAAAAGTATCCAAATGTTATGGCTTATTATTGCAGAACTATACATAAAAAGATAATAGACTGACCCTCTGTGGATTGGAAACCCCTCCGAGATTTTTTGGGGCTCTGCCATACTAAATCAGAGATATTACCGCGTTTTTGAATATGACATTTCCTGGAAATTGGATTGGAAGACGGGGCCCCATTGCCTGGTCGTCAGGGCCTCTGGTTTTGATTTCATTAGACTTTTTTGCTTGGGTATTCATTAAATCCGTTGTGTATAATCAAAACAATTCTGTGGATTAGTTGAAGAAATGTATTATTCAAGCAATTCGTCTAATAACTCCTGATATGCCACGAAACATTTGGAGAGATTTGTATTACTGTTTAGACGTTTGTCATTCTAAAAAAGATACACACATCGAAATCTATTGATATTAAAACTTTGTGAGATGTTATTTCTATTTAAATAATTTTTTTTAATTCAAATGGATAGTTCCGTAAAAATAAGCCGTAACTTTTGGATACTTTTAGCCCTTTCACCCTGTATATATATATATATATATATATATATATAATACTATAATGATTATATTATCAGTATAATTTAATAATATTATTATTATTATTCACGTTTATTGCTGTATTATATATATTTGCTAGGAGCTATTTTAATGTATATATCGTGACAGGAAATCGCAAGTTAAACAAATATAGCACAACAAACTGATGTTTTCACGACAGATTATTTTATGAACATGCTTGAACATGATTAACTTGAATAGTTCCGCGTAATTTAATATAATTTTAGGTAGATTTCGTAAGAAATACTACCTATTGCAGTCGTTACCATGGTGCGACTTTTGAAAAATTCCTTCATAACTTTTCATTATAGGACCCCATGAACCCAAAACCACCCCCACCTAAAAAGTTTATATATATATATATATATATATATATGTGTGTGTGTGTGTATGTATGTATGTATGTACTAAATTTTGTCCGCACGATAAAAGTCGCAATTATGCACGGATTGTCCTCAAACTCACCAACAACTTTGATATGTCTAATATCTCGGCGGGGATTGAAAATGGGTGAAATCGGTCCAAGAGGGTGAAAATGGGGAGGGTTCAAAATTTTGAATACTGTCTTAACATGATTCTGATAAAACCAGCTCTTACACAACAATGGCAGGAAAAAAATAAAAGTTTTTCGTTATAACAGTTGCCAACAATTAAAGAAAAAAACAATAAAATTCTCACCACAACAACTACTTTTCTAATGCAAAATTTTCACGTGTAAAATTAAATAGTTTGACAAATTGAAAACAAATTGAATATTACGTCATAAGTTTTCTAGAGCAAGATTTCAGCATGAAAACTCAAAATAAAATAAATAGTTTGACGAATTAAAAAAATATGTATATTGCGTCATATTGGAAATATAATGGACCTCAGCAGGTGAATATGTAACGCCATGTGAGTTTGAAGAAACGTATGAAAACATGATAAAAACACGACTATGGAAATATTAACATATTTTAACACTTTAAGGTTCGCTGAATTTTTTGTAGCCATTTTTTAAACCTATTCCATATACATGTGTGTGTGTATTCGTGTATACTATAATTTTCACAAAAAGTTTAGCTCCCTAAAGCTCACTCTTTGTGAAGAAACTGGGTTTATCTCTAATCTTGATTTAAGTTTTGTTAGAGAATTTAGTATTTAACTTCGAAATCTACCTCCGCCTGTAGGCCCGAGCCGGCAGGGATTTTTTAAAACACATTTTACATTTATTTAATAATTACATCGTAGAAAATATATTGTTTCAGGAAAACAGAAGAAAGAAGTATACATTTTAAAGCAATATTTAATATTAGATAACGTATGATAATTTGATTAGCTTCTAATGCTATTTTAATGTATATATATATATTTTTTACTTTTTTTATAATAATTAGATAATACCATATATTTCTTTTCAGAAAGATAGAAAAAAATCTATGAAGTTTAGAACATTACTTTAATAATTATTTAAATACGATACTTTGAATAGTTTTAGATAATTGAATGTAATATCATCAGAATTATTTCAGCTTTTGAAGATAATTAGATAGTATGAAATACTTTTCGAAATGATGATGAAAGAAAAAATACAGCTTATAACTTTATTTTTTATAATATAAAAATATACTGATGATATAAAAATGATACTGATAATATAAAAATATAATCATTGTAATATATATATATATATATATATATACAGGGTGTCAGGGCTAAAAGTATCAAAAATGCACGCCTTATTTTTACGGAACTATCGTTTTGAATTAAAAAAAAACACTATTTAAATAGAAAGAACATCTCACCAAGTTTTAATATCAACAGATTTCGATGATTAAAACTATGAAGTTTAAAACTATGTTTTAAAGCAAATACTTCTGCATAAATAACGTTATCTCAAACAGTAGTATAGTGGATTATTTGAACTAAGTATGAAGAATACAGATTATTTCTAGTATGATTCTTGAATTTTTATTCCTTTCCTATATTTCACTTAGCGCTCAGAGGAAAATTCAAAGAAATTTATCTACGAAAGTTCTTGAACTTTTGCAAAGTGTAATTTATTTCAAACGTTATTGAAAATAGAAGGAAAATGGTTTTTCATATACCCGGATAACCCCAGGAAACATGGAAATGGAAAAGTTTGCATTTGTAACTTTCCTTATCACATAAAAGCAGGATTATTTTACGATGAAAAAAAAAGGGAACATCGGCTTAAACAGCACATAAAATGTTCTGTAAACAGTAATAAATTATAATGTGGTTCCTTTTCACATTTTAAAAATTTGTGTTTTCGTCCTACTTACTATTTACTCTTGAATTTTTATATATTACTAAAAGAAGGAATACTGTTTTCAAAATGTTAGATAAAACTAGTCGTAAAAAAACTGTGTCTCATAGCGGCGTTATTCCACCATTTTATTTTATTTTAAATCCGCGTCTTGTGAACTCAATCGAAATAAGAAATGTTAATATTTCTTTTATTTACAATTATTATAATTTTATGTTATCAGTGTGATTTAATAAAACTATAATTATTAATAACTTTTATTCTTGTATGTGTATATATATGCCCAGCAAACACAGAGCTATCGGTAAACAATCGGCCGACAGCCGCTTTGCCGTTACCGATGGTATCGGTACGATACCGGTTCCGTATCTTTTTCGACACGCTGGGCGAGTGACGCCGACAGATAGGCACACAGCCGGTCCGGTATCGGCAAAACACTATGCCGACAGTTATCCATACGAATGCCGGCCGCAGCCCGACACCAGCATCAATTGAGAAAAAAAATGGTTTGATTGCGCCATCTATGTGCCAACGCGCAATGCAAATTTGAAAGGAACGTGTTTCGGCGCTGGATAAGGTTGGATTTGATCCCACGAACCCAGGACAGAAAGCAGACGCCTTAACCCCTCGGCCACTCAGACGTGATCAGGGGAGGATTATATGAGGCAATAAAGGGAAGTCTTATCGATACGTAATAGTTTATCATTGAAGGTAAATGGTAGATGGGAAAATTAGAATTTTGACGTGTATTTATTGTATTTTTTATTTATTTATTTGTAATTGTCTTACGCGCGTTTATTTAAAAGTTAATTTAATATTTAAATGAATGAAATAAATATTTTAGCGAATTCGTTAAAGCAAAGGAATTTAAGAATAAATTTAAGTTTAAATAAGATAAAATTATAATTAAGAATAATTAAGAATAGATTTAAATTTAAGAATAATTAAGTATTAAAACAATATTTTTAGGGTTCTTGTTCAGTTAATCAAATTTTCTTATTAGGATTATGCAGTAATTACATCGTTGCGGTAATTTATAAAATATATATTTTTAACATGGAAAAATTTATTTTAATAAATAAAAAGTTGATAATTATTAACTTTTAATTAGAATAAGAATTCCTTTTATGTCGTTTTGATGATTTAAAGTAGAACATATATTTAATGAGTATGTTGCAATATTAATTTGTTACTTATCAATATTTTTAATTTAAAAATAAAATTAAAATATTAATTTACATTTTTTTTTTTTCTTTTGGAAGATTATTTTTAAATGGGGGATATTTCTGAATCTTTCTTATAAATTTAAGAATGTTTATTAAATAAAATAAGTGACTTTCAGAGGTTTTTCTCTTAATACAATTTTTTCTTATTATTATCTAATTATGGAATTATAATGTAATTAAATGCGTTAATTCAAGAAATATATATTTGTAACATAGAAAAACTAATTTTAATAAAAAATAAGTTGGTAATTAATCACTTTTAATTAGAATAAGAGTTCATTTCTTGTCATTTCATGGTTTAATGTAGAATATATTTTTAGTGATTATGTAGCAGTAATGATTCTTTTACTTATCAACATTTTTTAATCATCAAATAAAATAGAAATATTAATTTATATATATATATATTTTTTTAGGGGGGGGGGGGAATAATTTTTTAGAAGGGGAATGTTTCTGAATCTTTCTTTTAAATTTTAATGCTAAAAAGTTGGGTAGTTTTTTTATAATTTTATAGCTTGTAAAATAATTTTAAACACTTTTTTAATAATTTGATTTTTAAATAAAATAAGAAACATAGCTATTGCTTTTAAAATTAATACAGTGAAACCTCCCTGTGTGACCACCTCCATTAAGCGACCATTTTTTCTTGGAACGAAATTTATTCCCATAGGCTCAATACTAATTTTACCTCCATTCAGAGACCATCCCAGTTGAACTCCCTCAATGAGCGACCCATTTCTTGAAATAAAATGAAACAAATTCCATTTTTTTCTGGTCTCTTGAAGAAGGTTTTATTAGAAAAATAATTCCAGACAGTTCATTATTCATAAAACTTCTAAACTAAGTTTATATTTTTTTTCCGGTAACTGTTAAGTGTATGATAACACCTTTGTGCCATTTTAGGCAATGAATTTAACCCTGATGACAAATTAAGAATGACAGTCATTATTTGTTTCCGTCCAAAAAAATTGCATTTATTTACTGAACTTCGAAAGGACTTGGAAATAAAAGTTATAAAAGATAAAACCGTAAAATCAGAGCAAACGTCAATTTATTCATTTTTTAAACTCTACAGTAATTTACTTAAGTAATTAACTTTTGCTTTAATATTTTAATTTTTAATTTTTTTCCTAATGTGAAAAGTAAATTTTAGTAACGTTATTTCTTACCTTTTTTCAACAATTAAAATCTGAATTTAAACATGACCTCCATTAAGAGACCACCTCTCAGAGCGACCAATTTTCATTGGAACGGAACGTGGACGCTTTAGGGAGGTTTTACTGTATATAGTTAGAAAATAATTAATTTATGAAGTATTATTTTGTACGATTACGTTTATAGCGAATAATAATTTTAAGGGGCGATTTAAAAAACTCTTTTGATGATTCAAATAATTGTAAGCCTTTTTAAAATGAATTCAATAACAGCTTAAAAATAAATAAATAAAAGCTATTTTTGAAAAATTTTTTTGTTTATCGCTGTTACAATTTCATATGAAATACATGAAATATACATATCTTATCAAAACTCAAATTCAAACAAAATTAAAGAAAAGAAAAAACAAATGTCGGCTAAGACTTAAAATTCCGAATTCGGATCGATGTTGGCAAATCTAATCGGGCCACTATCAGAAATCATATATCGGTCCTGCGTCATTTGCCGGTGTAAGTCGCTTGCCGATATATAACCATAAGGGGACCGATTACGGTAATCGGCAGTCGAAAATACAGATTCTTAAGTTTCAGTTGCCGACAGGCTGCCGACACTTCACCAAAACCACTGTGCCTATGCCGACAGTTAACCGACACTGCCGGCTGCGGTCCGATCGTGTGCCGAAAGGTATGTGTTTGCTGGGTGTATTTGCTAAGAACTATTATAATGAATGTGTCGCAACAAGATCAATGGTAGGCAAAATATGATAAATTAGGTCACCATTAATGAATCATATTAAGTGGTATTGTTCATATTACAATTTTAAAAGGACGTTTATGAATTGGTAATTATCAACCAGGATTTTATTAATTTTACTTTTTATTATTAATGCTAAATATCTGAATATGCTTCAAACTAATCATCAGGCATGTGATGATTTTATCTAGAAAAAGTTAAAAGAAATGGTATTTGATTCATGAATAATTGCAAAAGTTTTGTTTTGTCTGAAAATTACCCCCAGGCTACCCTATTTCTTCAACTAAAATAGCTATATACTATACTGTATATAGTTATTTTAGATGAAGTTGTTAGTATACCTGTTTGCACTTTTTGCGTCTACAGAATCACTGGACTGTTTGTTTTTTCAGAGTTTCATAGTACTGCATGCATCTGCGTCATTGTTTTCTGAAAAATCCATTTTTATTTTATATAAAGTACAAAAAGTAAAAATGATGCGATTTTTTTATTGAACTACTAAAAACTGCATTGCGTTTAACTCTGTTCTGGTCCAAGTTTAACCGTTTCACCGTTAGCCCCGAGATAAGTCGGGGATAAAAGCACTGTTTCCCCATACCTGTCGCCGGTGAAGTGGTTAAGTTATTTGCCGTCTGTTAGAAACACGAATAAAGCAATGAAATGTCAAAAAATTCTGCCAAAATATCACTGCTTTTTATTTTGCTCAGGTACAGCGATTCTACCCATTAATTCGATTATGATTCATGTTGGCAGTTATAGAGTTCAGAAATTAATAGAGCTGAAATGTGCAGCCTATCCTTGAAGCTAAAAGTGTAACCCTAAAACAAATTACAATTCTGCCCAAACTTTGCAGCTATCTTTCAAACACCTGTCGAGTCTTTCCCTTGCAGCCATACAGATGCCTTAAAGAATAGTCTTCAAAGCGCCCCATCGAAATAAATCATCTGTTGTTTCTTGTGATTGTGTTGTTTGGGATGAATGAAGGCATTTGAAATTGAGCGATAACCTGCTTCGTATTCAAAACAGTTTTCATAGTGTATTATAGTTATAACTCTGTGTTTGATGGTTCACAAACACGCAGTTCAGTCATTTTTCTGACAGCTGACGCAAAGAAGAAATCAGACACGAATGAATAACACTCTACGCATGAGACTTTATTGTCTCACAGTGCCCAGAAAGGACGTCACGCGTAAGAACATGTGGAGTCGTGTGTCAGTGAAAGTGGTAATTTAATACTGCTATGTATAATATATAGTTGAAGAAGTAATACCGATTAGTATTGTTTATAAAGAAGCACATATATAGCATTATCCTGCTATAAAAAATAATAAAAAAATGTTGGATGATAAATATGAGACTTAACGTGTTATAATAATAATCATATTAAATCATAAAATAAAGATCCTTTTTTATCTCAAAGAAGTTTTTCTCTCAAATTTAATTGTGTTTCTACCTTCTTATGTATATTTTTATTTCCTAGAAACTTAACTGTTCTGGCGATTATTATTTCTTTACCACTTGTGTAAATACGGTACCATTTGGAGTAATTGTCGTAGCCGACAAAAATACCTTCAACCGCCTCACTGTGGGGTATTTGAAGAATCTGGGCGGCCAAAAGTCGATTTCATAAAGTACAGCGCAGGATCGAACGGATGGATATAAGTTGAAACTGAATCATTGGGGAATCACGTGATGCGATTTTTATCTCCTTTAAGAGAACGATGACCTCCTGTTATCAATTGAAACTGGAGTGTTGCGTTAAGTGTATGAGTGTCAAATCGTTCTTCATTGTGACTTCCTATTTTCGAATGTGAATAACTTTAGTTTTGAAAGTATTTAAAATCTAATCGTTATGGATAGAGACGAGGCAGGTATGTATATTATTATCATTAACTTTGAATTGAGAAAAAAATAGTTTTAGTATTTACAAAATTAATTTAAAATAACGCATATTTTTCTATTATTTTTTTCCCTTGTTTCCCAATTCACGAAGGGTTTAGTTATATTTCCAAACATTTCCAAGCAAAGTTACTTATTGTACCAATAAATATACACCCTTCTATTTGTGTTTTCGTTTAAAGTAGTTCCACCTTCGTCCCCTTTTTAAAATGAAGGCGATATAAATATGCTCTTCCAAAATTCTGAGTAAGCATACAAAATTACTATATGTTGTTTTTTAACTGATATTTATCATATAAATTTTAATATTAAAAAAAATTGTTATGATTCATTAGAAAGTGATCACATTTGTTAATTTTTCAGTCATTCTGATTGAAATTAAATTTATATAATTTAAAAAAAATTGCTTTAAAATATATTCATTCCCTTTTATCTTTTGTTAAGCACTTTTCACAAAATTGAAATAATTTATTGCTCGTTATTAACATTTGTTTAGCTAAAAAATAAGTCGAGGCAGTTTTCCGTATGTTTTTGTTAAAAGTTAGTGAAAGATTGTGAGATTTTTTTTTAAATAAGGGATAAAATGATGTTATCTATCAAAATTGCATATAATTATTATGCATTCTTTTTTGTTCATATTTTGTATTTATTTTTATTTAGGGCCTTCGAATGTCAGAGTAATGACTCGAAAAGAATTTTTAAACATTATGCAACAGCAGAATTTGCCAAACATTAATCATAGATTAAATTTCCTTGAAAATTACCTTCTTAATTGCGATAATTTTGACGATGATGAAATTAAAAATCTCAAGCACAATTTCTCCCAATTTAAATCTCAGTTCAAAAGCAAATGGATCGAAGCCTATTATATGTTAGATAAATTTGTGAAAAATAATAAGGAATGGCTTGAAGGTACAGTAGAAATTTCAAAAAAAGTAAATCGACCAGGAAGGCCAGCAAAAGCTTTCACTGAATCAAGTGTCAGGTCAAAGCGGAGAAAGTCTCAAAGTTTGAGGAGCTCGACTGATGTGGAAGTACTTACACATGCCGCTCAGATAAAGTTAGAAACCTCAGGGAAGAGAGATGCTGCCCATGTTCTAAAGGATTTAACATGTTCACCAATGCGAGCAACAAAATATAAAAAAGCATATTTGAGAACTCAGCAGACGGAAAAGAAAACACAAATATCGCCTTTACAAGCGTTATCATTATTCGCCGAAGCTAACCTTTCAAGTAATCAATACGAAATTATAAGACGATATCAAAAAAATGTATACCCTTGTTATAGTCTTCTACAACGGTCTAAAATTGATTGCTATACAGACAAAGACTCTTTTAAAATTACTGAAACTTGCGCTGAAATTAATATTCAAGATTTACTTAATTTAACAGTGACACGATTATTCATTTATTTGAAAGAAGTTTTGGAAAGTTTAAAAGAAAATGAAAAAAATGCATTAATTCTTATATATAAATTGGGCTGCGATGGATCGCAACAAGCACAATACAAACAAAAATTTGAGAGTGATTCCTCTTCCGATGAGCATATATTCCAGAGCTCGTTTCACCAATTCAGCTAATTTGCAGTATAAACAACAAGACTATCTGGCAAAATCCATTGCCTTCATCACCACGTTATTGCCGGCCCATGCGAATAAGATTTGTGAAAGAAACAACAGAAACTATTAATGATGAGATTAATTACATAAAAATTGCATTAAAATCCGCACAGCCCTCAAAAATTACATTAGAGGAAAATATATTTTTAGTAAAACATAAAATGATACTTACTATAGTCTCTGGAAAAATATGTAACGCAGTCACAAGTACAAAATCGACAATGCGTTGCTACATTTATGGACTGACATCCAAAGATTTTAATGATCTCTCTAAAAAGAAAAATGTGAAGCCAGAAACATTAGAATTTGGACTATCGATTTTGCATGCTAGGATTCGATTATTTGAAAATTTGTTGCATTTAGCTTACAAACTATCGATAAAAAAGTGGAGATTGAAATGCAGAAGACGAAAATGCTCTCGTTAATGAAACAAAATTGCGCATTTAAGAAAATTTCAAAACAAAGTTAAGTTTACTTGTAGATATTCCTAAGCCTGGATATGGTAATACAAATGATGGAAATACGAGCAAAAGATTATTTACTGACCCATCTCTAGCAGCAGAAATTACCGGCATTGATGAAAGTTTAATATATCGATTTAAAGTTATTCTTGAAACCATATCCAGTGGCCACAAAATTCACCTTGATAAATTTAAGGAATATACAGAAAAAACAGCAGAGCTCTACGTCCAGTTATATAAATGGTATCCAATGTCACCCACAATGCATAAAATATTAATCCATGGACCCACTGTGATAGAGAAAGCTTTACTACCAATAGGCCAATTGTCTGAAGAAGCAGCCGAAGCACGGAACAAACATTTTCGATTATTTCGTCTAAATCTATCGCGTAAATTTTCAAGAATTTCTTGTAACCGTGATGTTCTCAACAGATTGCTTTTGAGTTCAGATCCAGTTTTAACTGGAATGAGACCCACGATAAGAAAAAAATCAAAATTGTTCCTTAAAGAAACTCTAGAAATGTTACTGCCTATGGAATCTTCTGAAGCCCGTGATCCAAAGGATTCTGATTATGAAGAAACAGATTACGATTCTGAATTATCATCTGATTAAAACATCCCACATTGGGGATTTATAAACTAATTGTTCTTATCATAAATAATCTGTTTTTATAATTTATTCAATTATTAAACACATTATTCCATTTTTATCATAATTATCATTTATTTTATAATACTATTTATCATTATTATCATTTATTTTATAATACTATTTATCATGATTATCATTTATTTTATAACACTATTTATCATAATTATCATTTATTTTATAATACTATTTATCATAATTATCATTTATTTTATAATACTCTTTTTCATAAATATCATTTATTTTATAATACTAATTTTGATCAATAAAAATCAGTACGAAGTTGCAAAACATCCATGATTTTTAATTTATTAAACACTATTTATTTTTAAAAATGCATTTATTTACTGCTTTAAACGTTTAAATTAGTTTAAAAGCAAAAAATAATTTTGGCCGCCCAGATTTGTGAAATACCCCACTGTGCGCCTTATCATCTAATTTTTGTCATTTATTTTTGTTGATATAAGCAAAGGCTTTACAGCCAAACACTCTAAGGCAATGTAAATTTGTTGGTTGTTCATTCCAAAGCTCAAACGGGGACTTTTCATTAGCTTCTGTAGGCAATCGGTTTTGTAGGTGATTCGCCGTACAGATAGCTTCACCCCAGAATTTTTGAGGGAAGTTTGCTTCACTAAGCAAAGCTCTCGTCATTTCAATCAAAGTTCTGTTTAATCGTTCAGCTACCCCATTTTGGCTCGGAGAGTACGGAACAGAGTGTTGGTGCTTTATGCCATTTTTTCTAAGATAATTGTTAAATTCCCCTCCATTGTCTGTTCTTATATTTTTCGGCTTTTCACCAAATTTATTACTAACTAAGGCAACAAATTCCTTAAGTTTTTCATAAACTTCTGATTTCTTTGATAATAAATACAGAATGGTAAATCTTGAGTAATCATCTACAAATGTTAAGAAGTATGTTTTCCCCCAATTGCTGATGTCTGGAAAGGCCCACATATGTCAGAGTGTATCAACGGCAATCGTTTAGTGGCTCTATAATCTGCTAATATTGGGTAAGGTGCATCTGTTAGCTTTGTTTTGATGCAAGTTTCACAAGTTGTGTCATGTTTACATTTATTTATTTGTATTCCTTTCGCTAGGTGTTTTTCTTCGATTTGTTTGATAGATTCAAAATTTTTAGGGCCAAACCTTCTGTGCCCATAGTTCAATCAATTATTATCCTTACATGTGTAAGTTTTAGTTACATAGTTTATGTTTGCGCTTTCATTTTCTAATTGAATTCCACATAAGTTATTTTCTTTACTGCTTCCAGGCGGGTTATTCCGTTAAACGTTATGTTACATTTATCATTTTTGAATAAAATCTCTCATCCATTTTCTGTAGCTTTACTAACGGAAAATAGGTTTGATTCAATATCAGGAATAAATAAAACATCGTTAAGTGTTATGTTGTGTGTTTCACCTACTGAAGTTATTGTTTTTATTAGCGTATTTCCTGATCCATAAGAAACTAATTTGTTTCCATTTGCGATAGAAACATTATTTTTTTTCATTTGATTTAATTTCGGTAAATAAATGTTGACAATTTGTTATGTGACTCGAACTGCCACTGTCAACTATCCACGCTTTGTTATTGCGCGGTTTTATTATAAACACACAGTGTTTATTACCTTGATGACTTTCATATTCATTACAATTGGCATTTTTATCCGAATTTCATGCATAATCATTTCTAACAGTTTTATCATCCTTTTGCAAAACAAGAGAAGAATTAAAATTTTTCCTGTAATTTTGTTTGTAATTCGTATTATGTGAAGGATTGTTTTGTTTAATTTTATAATTATTATTATGCCAGCATTCTTTAGTGGAATGGTTTTTTAATTTAAAATTTGAACAGTATTTTTGTTAATTTTTATATCCCACATTATTGAATTTGTATCTTAAATTGTTAAATTTCTTCGTAAATTTGAATGCTCTAGCGGTATTTTCAGATGATTCCCAACTATCGCTTCTGCGATTATATTCGTCAATCAGTTTACTTTTAATAAAATTAGGTGTCAGTTCTTCTTCATTTGGGGATTCAAGTGACGTTATGAGTGTGTCGCAAGAAGCTGGTAAGCTACGCAGCAAAAGTGCTGAAATATGATTATCTTTTATGGTTTCGCCAAGTGCTGATAATTTATCGATCAACTCAAGTATGTTTGTGATATCCTTAACCATATCACCTCCTTTAGGTTTTTTTGTGCTATACAGCTTGCGTAAAAGGTTGCTAGAAAAATTACTTTTTTCATGAATTGCTTTTAAAGTTTTTCAGGTATCTCTAGCATTTTGAATATTTTTTACGTGGACGAACTGGCTATCCTCAATGCTGAACTTAATTATAGCCCTTGCCATCAGGTCATTTTTTGGACCAATCAGATCTTCTTTAATGAGAAGCATCTGGATTTTAAATTTCCAAACGTTATAATCATTCGAGTTGAGCTTCTCTACTATCTGTGCATCTTTCAGTGAAGTCATTTTTAACTTCTGTCACCACCTTTTAATTTTCCAATAAACCATTTTATTAAATTATCATACACATACAAGGTACCTGTACCCAATATGGACACCCTAAGCAAAATTGATTTTTTCACCCCCGTGTACACGTCATAGGACTCCAAAAATATATGACAACTATCCCTGGACTGTTGACTATGATTATTAAAATTAGCGACCTTGTAATTATTCTGGTATAATTTTAATGATGAAAACAAAAAAAAAATGTTTGCAAGTGTCCATATAAGGAGACACATGTCCCTATTATGAACATACATGTCCATATTAGGGACAGGTGGCTCCTTTTTGACCTACTACACAGGGCGTATGGAAGATCCACTCTTCCAAGGGATTTTAGAGGATAGGGGATAAAAGAAATATATCTCAAAGTATTGCGGGGGACGGGGGGCACAGTAAATATCTTCAGAAAATGCACTTTACAAGGGAGGGGTGGAAGGTCATTTTCGGTTGTGGCTTTTTGAAGACCCATGCAAAGCACCTCAGTTATTACAAAATATTATGAAAAAATACAGTTGGTTTTGCTTAGCTTTATTGCATCTGTTTGCAGAATTTACATCTGTTATTACTCAGTCCTGACAGGATGGGCAAATAAAAACTTCTTCATCATGGGTGGTAAGTCCCACACAGTCCTCATGGACATATCTGCCGCATGTGGTGCATAGCCGCATGTCTGCAACAGCATCAATACTACATAAGAAGCAGTACCAGCTCTCCTTTCTCGAGGAAGTCATATCGCTGGTATATGCGATTTCGCCAAAGGTACCCTACTTAGGGGTGGGGCTTCGTTTGATTTTTCTGCAAGGGCTTTTTGGAGAATTTTTTCTTGGAGGATTGTTCAGATGGCATTAAACAGATATTTTACAAATTTGAGAATCTGAAGATTCACTAGCTGTATTTCCATTGTGGACATGATGTGTCCATATTGGGAATCGGGAATAGTTTTACAAAATCTTGTAATAAATAAACAAAGAAAACATTTTAAAGCAATATATGCAATAGAAATATGTTTTATTAGCTTTCAAAAATCACTCCACTTTTCAATATTTAAAGTAATTTTACCTTATCTAATAAGAATTTAAACTTACCTGTAATTACGATCAGCACACCACGAAGAAAAAGTTTCCTTCTAAATGGCGAACAGCGCGCTTTTTTGCTCTTTCCAGGCTTAATTATCTTTTCAACTGCTTTTTTTCAAGGACATGTAGCGCCATATCTCGATCAAAATTGTAACATTGAAAGATACTAGCGGGGTCAATATTGAAAGCACTGTATATATTGGGTACAAGTACCTTATTTAATAATTAAGGAAGGCAGCGCGTCAGTCTCATAATCATTGTTGGATGATAAATATGAGACTTAACGTGTTATAATAATAATCACAATAAATCATGAAATAAAGATATGGTAAATCTGCTTGCCTTTTGGTTCATGATCGTCCACGGTAAAACGGGAACTTTCTTCAACATATCCAATGAGGGCTTGTATAAATCCATTTGTTATCTAAAATATCTTTAGATGTTTATCCTGTAAAAAAACTTGAGATTTCTTTTATTCTTATGTGTATTTTTTATGCATAATATATCCCATGGATTTTTCAGAATTTTAGTTTAATGTACTATATTTTACATATCTTTAAAATAACAAACTGCAGCTTACATTTTTGCTCCTATCTGATTACATATCTATATACACACTAAAAAAATTATAATATACAAAAAAAAATTATGATTCTTGATTAATTACATAAATAAAAATTCTAGATTATATTTATCAATAAAACACTGAATATCATTTAAAGTCTTAAATTATTAATATAGTTCTTTCAGCTGTCAAAATTGCAGTTTCTTAATCTAAATGTTTAACAGTTTTTGATTGATACATTAGATAAAGAAGGAAGTCATTTTCTGTTTTCCTAATATGATGGGTGAAAGAATAAGCAAGTCTTATTTACGACAGGCATTGTTTTTTAAAAAACAGTTTATCTTGATTTATAATGAGTTTATTTAATTCTGAAAGATATTAGTATTTCCAACATGCCCTCCTATATCTCTTCAGATTGACTAAGCAAAGAAGTTCATTGAATCTCTGTGATTCACTAATTCAGGTTTGGGAATGGGTTTAGTGAATGCATCAGCAATCATATATTTCGATGAACAGTACTTTAATTCAATTATTCCATCTTCTTTGAGTTGTTTAATAGCGTGAAAACAAATGTCGATGTGTTTACTTCTTTTTGAAAACTTCACACTTTCAATCATTTTGATGCAGCTTTTGTTGTCTTCATATAAACTAATAAGCTTTTTCTTTGCTAAATCTAAATCTTCCAGGAGTTTCAATAAATATATAATTTCTTGCCCTGCACTTGCGGCTGACACATATTCAGCTTCTGCTGATGAAAGAGCAATACATGATTTCCTTTTTGCAATACATTGAATTGCATTATTACCTAAAGTAAAAAGATTGCCGCTGGTTGATTTTCTTGTGCTAGTATCACCTGTCCAGTTGGCATCCGCAAAAGTCATTAAAATCGGTTCAGTTTTAGTGTTTATGCACAAGTTTAGTTGTTTTGTGCAGTTTAAATATCGTATTATATTTTAGCTGTCATCCAATCTTTTTGACGCGGGAATTTCTTCTACTTAATATATTCACAGCAGCAGAAATGTCAGGTCTACCGACAGATGTGATATAAAGCAATGAACCTTTTGCCTGTCTATATTTAACATTATTTGGCAATAAATTGTCATTATCTTCTAATTTATTAAAATTAGGTTCCATCCTAATACCCACTGGTTTAGCTTCCTCTAATTTAAACTTTTTTACTAGTTCTTCTATTTTAGCTTTTTGATTTAATTCGTAACCTTCTGCTGTCTTCTTTATTTTGATTCCTAAATAATAACTTAGTTCTCCTAGATTTTTTAATTCATATTCTCGCGTAAGTTTTCTATTATGTCTTTAATTTCGTTATCTTTTCCTGCTATAAGTATATCATCGACGTAAACGATAGTATATGTTAATTTTCTCCTTCATTTTGAATGCATAAACATATGTCCGAATTAGACTGTTTAAATTTTAAATAATTTAATGATTTTGTTATCTTAGTGTGCCATACCCTGGCTGCTTGTTTCAATCCGTAAATGGATTTATTATTCGGCATATTTTGTTTTCCTGATTTGGAATAATATAGCCTTCTGGATGAGTTATGTAAATTTCTTCATCTATATTACCATACAGAAAAGCCGTTTTTATGTCAATGTGATTAATTTTTAAATTGTGGTAAGCTGCTGCTTCTATAAAAATCTAAGTGTCGTATATGAAACAACAGGGGCAAAAGTTTCTTCGTAGTCTGCGCCATATTTTTGATAATATCCCTTTGCCACTAATCTCGCTTTATATTTCTGTATTCTTCCTTGATCATCATCTTTAATTTTAAAAATCCATCTGGATCCAATTGTTTTTTTACCTTGTGGGGGATCAACTAGTGTCCATGTTTTATTTTTATTAAGAGAATTTATCTCTTCTTGTGTCGCATTTAACCAATCTTGTTTTTCTTCTGGATTTTCAATATTCATTATGTCATGAAAATTGTCTGGTTCTTTTATATTTTCGTGAGTTGTCATGTAAACGAATCGGTCTGGAGGGACTCCTTTATTTGATCTATCTGACCACCTTGATTCTGGTGTTAATTGTTTCGACTCAGTTGGTGTGTCTTCAGTGTTAGTGACTTCAATTTTTACGAAGTTTTTATTCTGTGATTTGTAATTTTCATCAGATGATTTTTCTCTCAAATTTAATTGTGTTTCTACCTTCTCATGTGTATTTTTATTTCCTAGAAACTTAACTGTTCTGGCGATTATTATTTCTTTACCACTTGTGTAAATACGGTAACATTTGGAGTAATTGTCGTAGCCGACAAAAATACCTTCAACCGCCTTATCATCTAATTTTTGTCATTTATTTTTGTTGATATAAGCAAAGGCTTTACAGCCAAACACTCTAAGGCAATGTAAATTTGTTGGTTGTTCATTCCAAAGCTCAAACGGGGACTTTTCATTAGCTTCTGTAGGCAATCGGTTTTGTAGGTGATTCACCGTACAGATAGCTTCACCCCAGAATTTTTGAGGGAAGTTTGCTTCACTAAGCAAAGCTCTCGTCATTTCAATCAAAGTTCTGTTTAATCGTTCAGCTACCCCATTTTGGCTCGGAGAGTACGGAACAGAGTGTTGGTGCTTTATGCCATTTTTTCTAAGATAATTGTTAAATTCCCCTCCATTGTCTGTTCTTATATTTTTCAGCTTTTCACCAAATTTATTACTAACTAAGGCAACAAATTCCTTAAGTTTTTCATAAACTTCTGATTTTTTTGATAATAAATACAGAATGGTAAATCTTGAGTAATCATCTACAAATGTTAAGAAGTATGTTTTCCCCCAATTGCTGATGTCTGGAAAGGCCCACATATGTCTGAGTGTATCAACGGCAATCGTTTAGTGGCTCTATAATCTGCTAATATTGGGTAAGGTGCATCTGTTAGCTTTGTTTTGATGCAAGTTTCACAAGTTGTGTCATGTTTACATTTATTTATTTGTATTCCTTTCGCTAGGTGTTTTTCTTCGATTTGTTTGATAGATTCAAAATTTTTATGGCCAAACCTTCTGTGCCCATAGTTCAATCAATTATTATCCTTACATGTGTAAGTTTTAGTTACATAGTTTATGTTTGCGCTTTCATTTTCTAATTGAATTTCACATAAGTAATTTTCTTTACTGCTTCCAGGCGGGTTATTCCGTTAAACGTTATCTTACATTTATCATTTTTGAATAAAATCTCTCATCCATTTTCTGTAGCTTTACTAACGGAAAATAGGTTTGATTCAATATCAGGAATAAATAAAACATCGTTAAGTGTTATGTTGTGTGTTTCACCTACTGAAGTTATTGTTTTTATTAGCGTATTTCCTGATCCATAAGAAACTAATTTGTTTCCATTTGCGATAGAAACATTAATTTTTTCATTTGATTTAATTTCTGTAAATAAATGTTGACAATTTGTTATGTGACTCGAACTGCCACTGTCAACTATCCACGCTTTGTTATTGCGCGGTTTTATTATAAACACACAGTGTTTATTACCTTGATGACTTTCATATTCACACAAATTGCATAAAAGTTTGCTAGACAAATTACTTCTTTCATGAATTTCTTTTAAAGTATTTCAGGTATCTCTAGCATTTTGAAATTTTTTTTACGTGGACGAACTGGCTATCCTCAATGCTGAAGTTAATTATAGCCCTTGCCATCCGGTCCTTTTTGGACCAATCGTTTGTAATTGGGTTTGGTGGTTCATCAGTAATGATCTCAAAAAGATCTTCTTTAACGAGAAGCATCTGGATTTTAAATTTCCAAACATTATAATTATTCGAGTTGAGCTTTTCTACTATCTGTGCATCTTTCGGTGAAGTCATTTTTAACTTCTGTCACCACCTTTTAATTTTCAAATAAACCCTTTTATTAAATTATCATACACTTACAAGGTACCTGTACCCAATATGGACACCCTAAGCAAAATTGATTTTTTTCACCCCCGTGTACACGTCATAGGACTCCAAAAATATATGACAACTATCCCTGGACTGTTGACTATCATTATTAAAATTAGCGACCTTGTAATTATTCTGGCATGATTTTAATGATAAAAACAAAAAAATGTTTACAAGTGTCCGTATAAGGAAACACATGTCCCTATTATGAACATACATGTCCATATTAGGGACAGGTGGCTCCTTTTTGACCTACTACACAGGGTGTATGGAAGATCCACTCTTCCAAGAGATTTTAGAGGATAGGGGATAAAAGAAATATATCTCAAAGTATTGCGGGGGACGGGGGGCACAGTAAATATCTTCAGAAAATGCACTTTAGAAGGGAGGGGTGGAAGGTCATTTTCGGTTGTGGCTTTTTGAAGACCCATGCAAAGCACCTCAGTTATTACAAAATATTATGAAAAAATACAGTTGGTTTTGCTTAGCTTTATTGCATCTGTTTGCAGAATTTACATCTGTTATTACTCAGTCCTGACAGGATGGGCAAATAAAAACTTCTTCATCATGGGTGGTAAGTCCCACACAGTCCTCATGGACATATCTGCCGCATGTGGTGCATAGCCGCATGTCTGCAACAGCATCAATACTACATAAGAAGCAGTACCAGCTCTCCTTTCTCGAGGAAGTCATATCGCTGGTATATGCGATTTCGCCAAAGGAACCCTACTTAGGGGTGGCTTCGTTTGATTTTTCTGCAAGGGCTTTTTGGAGAATTTTTTCTTGGAGGATTGTTCAGATGGCATTAAACAGATATTTTACAAATTTGAGAATCTGAAGATTCACTAGCTGTATTTCCATTGTGGACATGATGTGTCCATATTGGGATTTGGGCATAGTTTTACAAAATCTTGCAATAAATAAACAAAGAAAACATTTTAAAGCAATATATGCAATAGAATTATGTTTTATTAGCTTTCAAGAAACACTCCACTTTTCAATATTTAAAGTAATTTTACCATATCTAATAACAATTTAAACTTACCTGTAATTACGATCAGCGCACCGCGAAAAACAAGTTTCCTTCTAAATGGCGAACAGCGTGCTTTTTTGCTGTTTCCAGGCTTAATTATCTTTTCAACTGTTTTTTTTTCACGGACATGTAGCGCCATATCTCGATCAAAATTGTAACTTTGAAAGATGTTAGCGGGGTCAATATTGAGAGCACTGTATATATTGGGTACAAGTACCTTATTTAATAATTAATGAAGGCAGCGCGTCAGTCTCATAATCATTGTTGGATGATAAATATGAGACTTAACGTGTTATAATAATAATCACATTAAATCATAAAATAAAGATATGGTAAATCTGCTTACCTTTTGGTTCATGATCGTCCACGGTAAAACGGGAACTTTCTTCAACATATCCAATGAGGGCTTGTATAAATCCATTTGTTATCTAAAATATCGTTAGATGTTTATCCTGTAAAATAAAACTTGGGATTTCTTTTATTCTTGTGTGTATTTTTTATGCATAATGTATCCCATGGATGTTTCAGAATTTTAGTTTAATGTACTATATTTTATATATCTTTAAAATTACAAACTGGAGAGTACATTTTTGCTCGTATCTGATTCCATTTCTATATACACACTAAAAAATTATAATAAAAAAAAAACCATTATTGATTCTTGATTAATTGCATAAATAAAAATTCTAGATTATATTTCTCAATATAACATTGAATATCATTTAAAGTCTTAAATTATTAATATAGTTCTTTCAGCTGTCAAAATTGCAGTTTTTTAATCTAAATGTTTAACAGTTTTTGATCGACACATTAGATAAACAAGGAAGTCATTTTCTATTTTCCTAATATGATGGGTGAAAGAATAATCAACTCTTATTTACGACAGGCATTAAGTGTTTTTGAAAAACAGTTTATCTTGATTTATAATGAGTTTATCTAACTCTGAAAGAGATCAGTATTTCCAATAAAAATAACTCTGTGTTTGGTAATTCACAAACACGCAGTTCAGTCATTTTCCCGACAGCTGACGCAAAGAAGAAATCAGACATGAATGAATAGCACTCTAGGCAGGAGACATTGTGTTCTCACAGTGCCGAGAATGAAAAACACGCTTAAGACCATGTGGAGTCGTGGGCCAGTGAAAGTGGTAATTCAATACTGCTATGTATAGTATATAGTTATTTTAGTTGAAGAAGTAATACCAATTAGTATTGTTTATAAAGAAGCACATAAGTAGCATTATCCTGCTATAAAAAATAATAATAAATAACCCTGTGTTTGGTGGTTCACAAACACGCAGTTCAGGCGTTTTTTCGACAGCTGACGCAAAGAAGAAATCAGACACGAATGAATAGCGCTCTGCGCATGAGTCCTTATTGTCTCACAGTGCCCAGAATTGACGTCACGCGTAAGACCATGTGGAGTCGTGGGTCAGTGAAAGTGGTAATTTTATACTTCTACGTATAGTATGTAGTCATTTTAGTTGAAGAAGTAATACCAATTAGTATTGTTTATAAAGAAACACATAAATAGCATTATCCTGCTATAAAAAGTAATAAAATTTCATAAAAACTGAATCCATTTATGTCTTTTTTTTTATTTATTCAACAAAAAGTTCATACACAAAAAGTGTATTTAAAATAACAATTCGTGGATATTGCATATTTTTATATTAAATACTAGGAGCCTCTGTCCCCTACGAGCTATGCTCGCCAACCCCCCGTTCAGACACCGCAAACTCTAATAGCACGCTAATTTGATCGACTTTAAAATTTTTTTGAAAGAATGAATTATATTTAAAAAAAATAGTACCTATCTCCCTGTTAGCGGGATTTTTTTCGTCTTTTATTAAATCAGATCAGCGTAACATGTGAAAACAAGCTAAAGTAAAATGATTTAAGTAAACAAAGTCTTTGTCTCCCGTATTTTTTATCAACGCTATAAGAAAGTTTTTTTAAATAAGACATTTTAAATGTAGCGTTGTAAATCTGACGTAATTTTTATCAATGTTTTCCTTTTCTTTTTAATATTCACGTGAAAATCCTTTTGTTGTTCGAAAGAAAATAATTTGCGCTGTCTTAGAATTCTCGATCTCAACACAAGAGCAATGAAAATCTTGTAGGGACTGTTTATTAGATTGTTGGTTTACAGTGGAAGTCTATGGGAATTTGGCGAAATATTAGAGATATTGTCAAGTTGGCGTCACTTTTGGCGATTAATTTTGCTCGCCAAATCTGGCGATATACCGCCAATTTAACGATATACTTGGCAGCATTTAGCGACAAAACAGGACCCCCTATGCTAACCCCCCCCCCCCTTTACGGTATGGATGTTTCATGAAATGCTGTTCAATAACCAATGAGATGCGTTTCATTTGGGCGTTGCCATTAATCAATTAACAAATAATCGCGTTTCTGTGTCACATACGACAGCGTAATATATATATATACAAGATGGTACCCGTCAAGATTTGTCGGTAAATAACTTATGGTTCTTTTTACCAGAAATTTAACTAAAAATAGTGGGTAGAGCATTTATTTTTATTTACTATGGTCTCATTTTTCCGATAAAATAACAGTATTTATTTTTATTTATGTATTATGATTTTTTAACTACATGACCATTAAAAGTTGCCATGAATTTTATTTATATCAGTCTCATTCTCTAAAAGCCCAAATTTGAAACTTGGTACAGCATATAATTTTTATTACTTGAATTTTATTTTACATTTTTATACACTTTTTAAATATTAAACAATGAATATCAAGGTAATTTTTTTAATAGTTCTTATATGAATATCTTTCTTTCTTTCCGTTTTCTTTTTTTAAGGAAAAGAAAAGCAAACTTTTCTTTCTGAGACACACACACATATATTCTTGATAACGGTCAGAAGATAAACCAAAAATTGTAGATCAGCTCAATTTATGTAATTGATCATTACGTAAAAAAATTTTTAGCTTAAATATTTTAAATATAAAATTATTATTACTATTATTATAAATATTGCTCAGCGTTAAATTTTATTTAATTATAAAGCATTCAAATAATAATAAAATAAAAACCATATAACTTCTCCTCCTAATAAAATATGTCATTATTGAAATAACTTATCGCGAAAAATATTATAGAAATCGCTTTGCCGGGGATTGGGTTCGAACCTGCTATCCACTATAAAATATCGGCACTTTAAACTGCTGCTTTAGACCCCCTCAGCCACCGAGAACTCGTTCTCAATCCCTCTAAATTGAACAGGGTTGATGCATGTGCAGATGTCCCGAAATGGGTCTACTTAAGATTTTACCTTTGCGTTTTAATATATATGATGATTTTATAGTTTTTGAAGGTTTTAAAAAACTGAAAAAGGATAGATGTTATACAACGTAGATTAAATAAGGCAGTTGTTCGACTTATAATACGGCATCGGAATGCTTAAACTTAACACGGACGAAATAAAATGGCTGATTTTAACGAAAGATTATCAAGATCCGGAAGCGTCATACACTTTGCGCCATTATATGTATAATAAAGATTAGTTTTAAATGATTATCTCAAAATAGAAAATAAATGTCTTGCACAAGTATATTTTTTAATTTAAACTGTTTTGCAATATTATGGTTTAGCAATTTTAAATATGACGTAATTTCTTCCATTTACGGCTTTTAACGCATATCAATCACTTATTATTTTACAATTTTTTTCTCTTTTAAAACTCACGTGTGAATATATTTTTTATGACGTAATTATCAATATTTTCCTACTTTTAATACTTAATTATTTAATTCTCATTTGAAAGTTATTTTTCTGTTTATAATAGTCACGTGTTAATAAATTTTTAATTTGAAGCAAGTATTCTTTGCGCTGTTTTTAAATTTGGCAACAATTTAAAGTAATACACTTTTCTAACAGTTGTAAAAATGAACGCTGGAAAGTTTGAAAATTTGAATTTAAAAAAGAAATAAAGCCTCAAAAAATGAGTAAAATTAAAAAAAAAAAAGAATACAGTTTGCGCATCGGGAACTTCTAATGTATAAAATGATCTAAAAAGGATTAAATTCCCATGTATAGTTTTTGCTCCTATAAAACATATTTAATGGAATGAGTTTGGCCAAATTTAACATTAAATATCTCTTAAAATAATTCTTCGATTTAAAACTGTTCACATCAGCGTATTTATCAAACAGTTCTCTATAACATCACGGTTTTTAATATTTTTTTAAGCAATATTTTTTAAAAAATATTAACGAAGAAAGACCTCCGGTCACAAAAAAATTCCAAACCGGCTGTGTCGGTGATAGCGTTATTTATTTTTTATTTTATTTTTTTTTTTTTTTAGGAATACAGAGATATAATAACAGTTGTACATTAAGATAGTATTTATTTCACTTTTAATGAAAGTACTGTATTTTAGTGCAAAAATAAGTGATTAGTTTAATTAAATGAAAAGTAATGGCAATTAAAATAATAATTTTCAACGTACGCTGAGCAGTGACCCATTATCCTCTAATTATCCATGTCTACAGAATTGGGGTTGTGTCATATTTTTAATTTTTGATGATTGATTTTTAAGTATATTTTAGCGCTGAATACTAAAAAGACCTTCATTTTTTACCATCACGTCAGGATTTTTTGAAAATCGCATTTATTTTCCATTGTTAAAAATTCAAAATATTGTAAAAATATGATATTATAAAGCAGACTCAAAGCGTTTTTTCATAATAGCTTATTATTTTTTTTTTTTGGCTTATATTGCACAGAACGTATATTTCCTTTCACTTTGAGTTACGTTATGTGTTATCTGTCCCAGACGGGTCAATAAGCAATTCCCCTAACGTTTCCTCATCAAATTCAATTGTTTAGTGAATAAAATTTTGTGAGTAAAAGTACGAAATAGTGCGGATAAGATGTTACGAAAAAAAGTTTTACATTTATTTTATAGTGTCAGATTTTCGAAATATTTCGACTTTTTAAAAAGTTTTCAAAATTTCGATATGCAAAAAATCCTGACATGATGGGTAAAAATTATGGTCATTGTCAAATTCAGCAGATGCAAAAAATGCATAAGAATTAATTACCAAAGTTAAACAAGTAAAAATTAAATTTAAGAAATCAAAAAACCCGACTGCTTAAAAAGCGAACTAATTATTTCTCATCAATGTGAAACAATTTTTTCATATTGCTTACCTATTTTTTTTTTATTTACTTGTATTGATGACTTTAAAGTTGTGTTTAATTGTTAGTTCCTATCTATGAACACTGTTTTGATGAGGCCTATAGATGTCTATGAAGGTTAGAGTTGCAGTAAAGCTAGAGATCCTACCTACACAACTTCCAGGTTGTGTAATATTTAAACGGAGCTTCTGACTGCAAAATAGTCAATGAAACATCGTCTTCATTTTGAAAGACTTATTCAATGACACGCCACTCAATATGCTGCGTAAATGTTTTCGTCTCTACCGCCATTTTGTATTTTATGGCTGGTATTTTGAATTTATAAAAACAAAACCTAACCTATAATCATCGGGCCGTTAAGACGAATCGATAGGGACCTCATTCATTAAAATCCATCCAGCCAGTGGGATGTTTCGAGGGTATAGAGAAATCAACATACCCAGATACGCGTGAAACACACAACCCTTCTTGGCAGTCGGGTAAAAATATAAACATCTCAGAATAATACAATTAAAACCGAATAATATCGACGTTTATTCATCACAGCCTAAATTTTTCTAAGATATATGGCAGATGAATTTAAATTTCCTAATTTTTTTTTTAATGTATGTTTACTTCTTACGAAAAGCTAAGCAGCGGTGCACTCAAATAGTATGAAAACAAAGTATGAAAGCATCGTTTTGAACTGAATGCTTGTAAATTAAAAAGAAATACTTATTTAGAGTAGGTATTCTCGTATTTTATATAAATTAGGAAAAAAAAACTAACGTTATTCTGCGGTTGCAGACTTGCCAAGAGAAAAGAGTGAGAAGTAGTATAGTAGTAAAGTAAGAATATAATAATAATTAAGAATATTAAAGTATAGAAGTAAAATATAAATAAACTAAAAGTCCAACATTAACAATATTGCGCAGACCTAAAGATCAATAAGTTCATGATATTCTAAAAAAAATTCAATATTGCCTTTTGGTTCCTAACATACCAAAAATGGGCTCAAAAAGGAAATATATGTTACATTCCCTGAGCAATTCCTCTTTGAATTCGCGCTCGTATCTTAAAATATTGCACGATTTCAAGGTGAAAAAAATGAGTGCTGCCATCTGTTTTTTGTATCTGGATTTAGGATAAATATGTAACTTTTTGTTCCACTGAATCATTTTTTCTACTTTTATTAAAAATGTTTTTGAGGCAAAAATAGACTGAAAGCAAAAATAAAAGTTTCTATATTTAAAATATACACCTTTATCTATAATATCAAATAATTTAAAAAATTTTAAAAGCTTTCCTACACTTAAAAAGAGGTGATAGAAATATCACATTTACCCTCAAAATTTTTTACTATTTTATTTTCTCATTAAGGAATAAAAAGGCAAGAATGAAAGTTTCGATATTTAAAATTATATACTTTTAGCTATAATGTCAAGTAATTATAGAATATAATAACACTATAGAAGTAGGCTTGGCATCGTCCAGGTAGATTATTCGCAAAAGCGTTGAGGCGTATAGGAAATGTTCCGGGTTTGATTCCAGGCTTGGTCACTTTTTCACTCTGTTGGCTTTACAACCATTTAATAAATAAAAAAATCCAAATTACTTAATTCTAGGCGCGTGAATTTTCTGCAAACAAAATCCAAAGTTATATATATAGAGAGATAGATATACCGGATGATTATAATTAAAGTTACGATTTCAAAAATCGATAATTTTAAAACTACTCGTCAGAATGATTTGATATTTTAGCAGAACAATCGTGAGGCAATGAAATTTTGTTTGGCGAAGGAAAAAAATAGTTCCAAAATGTACCGATAGATGGCGTTGTCAGCATAATATCAGAGGGAAATGCCAAAAATGTAATTGTTCAACACAGGAATGTTGTTAGCCAAAAGGAAAAAATAGAGTTCAGGGATTTACTAAAAATTTATTAGCGAAAAGACAAGAATACGTGTTTACAGTGACAACAGCGATAATGACAAAAAATGAAAAAAAAAGTGCGTCATGGAACAAACACCTTACTGATGATTAAGGCATAAGTTGTGCGATATGCCCTCCGCCTTGTTCCGCTACTTATTGGAAGCGCAAAACGGCATGCTCCACAACAGATCGGAGGGTATCTGTACTGATGCAATGGGTGTGGTGTGTGATGCTTGCCTTAAAGTTGGCTAGATTCTGAATCCGATCCGCCCGCTGTAAACAACACGTTTCAGGTGCATTGTTGATTCCAGCCTCACTGTTAGTCTGTTCTTGTAAGGCTGTAGCCACATCTTCCACTGCCGCCGCCGAAACTGGTTTCCTTCCTCTACCCCGTTTAACATCAAATGAACCGGTCCCTTCGAATTTAGCAATCATTTTTCGTAGACCATTTGTGGTTATTGGACCCCTGCTTATGGATTTCAATGTCCGAAACTTCCTAATAGCTGGAAGTGCACAGTCATTGTTCTTATAAAAAATCTTCAAGAGCACAACGCGATCCTTTATAGTCAGAGTCATGATGAAGCATTAAGGCAAAGAGCTAGTGCTCTGCAGTTTTATGGCAGCTATGTCTGCAGTGCGCATGTCACGTATTAGTAATTTGCATATCTCCAGACAATGTGAACCCTGACAGCGCCACCTATCGGCGCATTTTGGAACCATTTTTTTTTCAAACAAAATTTCATTGCCTCACGATTGATCTGCTCAAATATCAAGTCATTCTGATCAGTAGTTTTTAAATTATCGATTTTTGAAATCGTAACTTTAATTATAATCACCCGGTATATCAAAACAAGTGCACTAAAAGATATTTTTTTTAAATTTTTTGAACTAGATTAAATTTAGATTTATTTACCTTTGTACAGTACATTAAGTTTCGATTAGCACAGAATAGGGGAGAGTAGCCATATTTGACCACCATTAAATGGACTGATGCCATTCTGCCGTTAATTACAGAAAGAGACACCATCTACCGATGAAATTCTACTTATCAGAATGGCATCATATATGATTAGAAGAAGCACCCGCCTACCGTGTGCTGTTTACAGACAATTTTTAAAAACCTAAAGTTAGCTGTTTTGATCTAGTTTTTTCCTAATAAACTTAAATGAATATTTTAAAACAAAGGTAAGTTGTTATGTTTTCATATACATGTCTAAATTCATCTGTTAATTGCGCATACTTTTCATGGGGATTTGTTTGATTTCGTTTTTGTTCTTAGTCTTGAGATTATTATTATTTTTTTTTAAATGCGCAGTTGCCTTAATTGGGCCAATTTAATTTGCTTAAATTGGACCATATATATGATCCTAAATTTGAAAAGTAAGTTATGAATTTCAAGGGCGGCACGCCTTGTACACTATTTTATAATGGATTCCTATCTCCATGGATGATTTTTAATATTTTTTATTTTGTATATCCGGATCAATTTCTTTATATAGTTCAGGCCTTTACAAACATAAAAATATTTTTACATGTTTATGCAATAATTTTTGAGTGCGATTTCTTTTATCTTGCATGTATTTGTATTTATTTTCTATGAATTCTTTATTCCTACAGCGTATTTGATTTACAGAGTTGAATTAAAGCATTTTCCTTTTGAGAGGATGTTTGCGGTTCCGTGAGGGGGGGGGGGGACACAGACTTTTTACAGTTCTGCATCTTGGAATTACGGTTTTTCTGCAAAAACGCAAAAAATCTCAAATCTTTGGTGTGTGTGTGTGTGGGGGGGGGGGGGGGTTGTTATTTCAAGGCTCCGGGGTAGTGGGCCCCTGAATTCAACATTGTTTGAATATATGTTTTGCGTTTGATTAATCGTAGCGCATTTTTTTCAATAGAGCATATTTTTAAATACTTTTTAAATATAATGTTGAAAATGTTGAAAACGACATAGACAAACTATCTGGCAGAAAAATACCAGTGACAGCAAAATACATTAACGGTATAGGAAAGGAAAAGGAAAGAGTAAGCTGTGAAGAAATTGACCTGCAAGAAGGCTGCAGCTACAAATCACCCTAAAAAACCAAAAAATCATTATAAATGTTATTTCCCTTGCTAAATTCAGTTAAAGTAAAGTACAGAGGGAGCGACAAAACAGTTGTGTTTCTTCGCCATATAGAGTAAACCTTGAAATGAATAAAAAAAAAGTCAAAAAGAAAGCTCTCACAGCACAAGAGCATTTGGAACGTCAAGTTTTTAAAAATAGGCGTAATGCAATTGGGAAAAAAATGATGGAAGGGAAAAACTACAAACATAATGCAAATAAAACTCGTGTTTCAAAAAAAAATCTAATAATTCAAAATCTAAAAAGAAAAATCTATACAGTGATAATTGGTTTCGCCTAATTTGTAAGAAAAATAAAATAGCAGAAATGATTCAGCGTTCAGATTGCCAAATATGGTTCCATGTTCTGTGCGCTGGAATAAAAAACGAATAAACGAAATTCATGTGTAAGCATTGCACCACTCTTTACATTATATTCAAGTAACTGGCAATAGTTCCATAATTTCTATCCTTAGTTACTGATAACTTTGATTTATATTTTGAATAAATTTTGATTTAAAACAATTACTCTTATTTTCAGGTATTTGATTTCATTATATTTCATTGCTGTTATTTTGTTTGATTGTTTCATTAATCGCAAAGTTTGCTTTTAATAAAATTAGTTCTATTCCCTAGTCATTAAAACAACCTGATATTGTTTGGTCCAATTTAGGACACTGGGGGGTCCAACTTAGGCGACCAGTTGCTGAATTTGCACCACTTTTGACAAATTTTTCAAATTAAAATAAAATTTAGGATTTTCAAAATTAAATTGATGTAAGGATTTATTTAATTAGTAGATGAATAGCTTGACTCCGTGTAGTGATGTTTTGCCGATATACCAAAAATTAAGCGAGTTACACCTGAAGATAAGTGAAGTGGTCCAAATTCGGGTACTCTCCACTATATCCGTTCTTAATTAGACCACAACTTAATCCATGTTAATATTTATTTAGACTTAAAAACATATATTTACAAGTTAAAATAAATTAATATTTTATATACGTTACTATAAATCAATATTTGTTTACAATATTTTCATCAAAAGAAATATTTGATGTTTTAAAGTCAAAAATATAAGATAAATAAACGGCTCTAAAATACCAGTGATATTAAACAATTTAAATACTTTTGTTATTTAACAAGTGTACTTTTAACAGATGGGATAAACGATATTCCCTTTAGTTTTGAAAACACCTTTATTTGTACGTCACCAAGGAGTAAAATTGTTTGCATTAGAAAGTAACATTTTTAATGTAATTAACGTTGATATTTTTAAATAAATATTTAACGAGTCATCAAGGGAATCAGCTCGATGGAATAAATGTGAACGAGCGAGAATATGAGAAATTATTTCTGTTTCTATTGTATAATATTGAATTTAAAAATTGTATTTAAATTGCTCAAGCAAATAGTGACTTTTAAGCTATTTTACAATATACGCTTGATTAATACTGTTTAATGAAATATTTTCATACAATTTGCACTGTTTATATTTAAAGTTATTTTTTAAACCGTTAGGGAAAAAATTTGCTGAGTATTTTATGACTTTAAAAGGTATGTTTAAACATAAGTATTATTTACATTAAATTGATTATTGTTATGATAAGATGATTTGATTAATTCTGAAAATCATACTTGTTTCCGTAACATAATATTTTCTATCTGAAGGAATACATTTCCTATCGGGTGTCCGAAAAATGATTGATGGATTTTAAAATTCAATAACTTCGAAACGGTGACACATATTTAAAAAAAAATTGCATGAGGGTAATGTATGATGTCAAGGAATTTTGTAGTGTCATTCTTGATTTTAGTTCGAATTTCAAACAATAGATGGCGCTGAGAGCAATAGGCGCTCTGTCCAGATCCGATTTTTGGTACTTCGGGATCCATTCAATACATTTTACATCACCTTTTTTTCGCATGGAAGAAGAGAGAGGCCGAAAAATCGAGCCTGGATCTAGCATTTATTGCTTGCAACGCCATCTATCGATGCTATAAGTAACTAACTCTCTGAATTTCATCATAAAACTCCTCACATCTTACATAACACTCCTGCAAGAATTTTTTTAATATCTGTCACCGTTTGCAAGTTATGGAATTTTAAAATCCATAGTCATTTTTGGGAAACCCGGTATATTAGACTGGATAATGTTTCAGGAAGATATATATATTTATTTAATATTTATATGGTTATTTCTGTTTCAGATCTTGTAATAAAAAATATTTTTAATATGTTTAAGATTAGAATGAGCAGAAATTTTACTCAAATCATGTAAAATTAATTTACACAAGAATTTTCATTTAATTCTAGTTAATATATTTTTCAGTTGTAGATGTTCCACTTGTATTTTGAAAGAACTTCAGGTTCAAATCAAAAAATATTTATTTATTCTTGGTCAAAGTTCTACCGTTAATTCTTACGGTCGAGTGCTGCCCAAGCTTTACATACATGATTTTATTTTTATATTTTATTCCCACCAATATATTTTAGAAAAACATTTTTAATTAAATTTCTTTTGCATAGGTTGCCAGAGTGGAAGTAAAAATGTTTTTTTTTTTTTTTTTTTTTTTTTTTTTTTTTTTTAAGTGGTTCTTTTCGTGTAACAGATGTCTGTGTCTTGGAGGAGTATGTCGACCGTTAAGGGTTAATCTAATTGTTTACATGTTATTTTAGTTTAATAATAATGTGAAATATGTATGGTGTGAAATACGAGCTATCGACTATAATGAGCTGTGAAGTTGTTACTGATCTTTAGTAGAATTAGGCAATATTTGATACAAAGATGCTTTAGAAATATTTCTTTTTTAATTTATCAAGACGTTTTTGCTTAACATGTTCGCTGCCAAAGCTGAAATGGTGCATCCGTTCATACACGAAAAGACCATATCTGCAATTTAGTACTTTTAAATTATTTTCTGTTTTATTATTTAAGTGCTATATATATGACGAATTACTTTTAGTAACAAATAAATTCGCACGAGTATACTCGTTGTTGGCATATAAAACATTGCAGGTATTTTCTATGGCAATGCTCGTAATAGTTGATTTATATACGAAGATCAATAACGAGTTATCTCGTAGCTGGCAAGGAAACCCAATTTGCTGACAATGAGTATTCTCGCAGATGGCAGCGAACGTGTTAAAGGTGAAAATTCGAGATGAACGCAATTAACAGATTTAGGAATTTGTTAATAAATAATTGATTTAAGTAGAATCTGTAATATCCATGAATTATGTATGTGTTTTATTAAATTTGTTTATTTAGCCTTTTTATTACTTATTGTTATTCTATCTAATAATTCTGTCAAAACCATTTTAACGTTCCACAGAACACCGGCTGAGTACAATATTCAAAGGCTTTTTATCTGTATGGATTAATTAATGATGTTTCACCGGAACTGGATCTTATTAGTAATAAACTGTGTGTTCAAAAATTAATACCAGTGTTGTCATAAAATAGAAATTATTCAAGATATAGTTATAAATGTTTATAAATCTTCAAAGTACTCCGCCCCCCTCACCCATCTGCAAATTTTGTCTAGTAATATTCCCAGACACAGTTTGCGGCCTAGAAAGCAACCTCAGGGCGGTCGTCATGGTGACTTGGATCGTCTCATTGCTGTCCAAACGGTATCGTTTGAGGATGTTCTTAATCCTAACCCGGTAAACATTTGCAGCCAGTTGTCCAGACATTTGACCATTTTAATAGAAAACGATTACATAACCGTATTTAACTTTGATCTGACTATAATATTGTCACATACGCTTAATAATATTTATAAGTAACCTCTATATTTTAAAAAAAGTTGGATACGTTGGCAGCGTAGAAGGCTGTGGCAGCTCTGCCAAGATTGCTTCGTCAGAAACTCATGCACTCTAAATTAAAATGTCTGAAATTCAGACACTTAAGTGTCTGAAATGGAGTGTTCAATTTTCAGACATTTTAAAATGTCTGAATTTTTTCAGACACTTTTTGCGTCTGAATTTCAGACACTTCAAACGTCTGAATCGCATCCATTTTTTTGTAAGCATCATACGTAGCCATGTTTGACCACGTTGAATCCTGGAAAAATATTTGGCTGTGGTCCTGCCCCCCCCCCCCCAATACAGCCTGATTTTTTTGGTGCTCTCAGTTTTGGTATACAATTTTCGTTATGTTCATAATTTAAATCTTTTACGACATTGTACCGATTATAATCAATATCTTGAACTTCAGGAGTAGAACAAGATTAAAAAACAAAAAATATTTATCTAAATATTAGATTTTTTTTAATTTATTTTGTTTTTAACCTTATTTTACTTTAAAAGTTCAAAATATTGATTATAATCAGTACAATTTCGAAACAGATTTAAAATATAAGCTTTACAAATATTGCACATCAAATTTCGGGGCACTACAGTCGTAGGGGGACGGGGCACTTCCCAGTTTGCCCTTCCTTTAATCAAGAAGTACTTTTGCAAAAAACGCAACCCTGCATTATAGTTGTCTAAATTGAGATGTCCGGTATTCGGGAGTATCCGTTGTGGAGGTTAATGGACATTCTCGAATAGCGAACACCTCTATTTAACGAATACTTTTTTAATCAGCAGACATACATATTTGTATATTTTTACCTCAAAAAAGTAGACATCTCCAATTATCGGACAAATTCCGCGGTCCCGAAGTGTTCGCTATCAAGTGTTCGAGGGTACATAGATAAATATATATATATATTTTATAATCTTGTCCTACTCTAAAAGTTCAAAATATTTATTATACTCGGTTGAATGTGGAAAAAGATTTAAAATATCAGATGTACGAAAATTGCAAAAATCCCCCCCCCCCAAAAAAAAAAATGAAAATATAAAAAAATATATTGCCACATAGGCAATTTTACATATACATCACTTGATAATCACAACAGCCATTTAACTATGAATAATGAAAATAAATAAATAAATATTCTACTTTAATAACATTGGGGAAAAAATGACTTTGGTATTTTGTTAAATATATTTGCGTTTTTAAACTTGTCCTACTCTAAAAGTTCAAAACTTTCATTATAATCAGTGCAAGATTTAAGATATCAGCTTTACAAAAATTCATGCAAAATCCCCCCCCCCCCAAAAAAAAAAAAATGAAAATACTTATTTAAAAATTATGTTTTTAAAAAATTTATATTTCCACATGGGCCAGTTTTTATGTAGATCAGAGGGTAATCACAAAAGCTATTCAACTATCAATAAAAACAAATAAGTACATATTCTATATTAAAAACATGAGGAAAAAATAACTTATGATTTCCAAACTTCTTTCGTCTTAAATATATACAGTAACATCTGTCATTTTTGTATTTTTCGTATAAGTGCATATAAATAAAGTTACCACAATTTTAAATACGAAATCTAGTTAGAGGTTTTTACTTTTTCCCATTATAAATTTCAAATTACTTTTTTATTAAAAATAATAAAAAAATCAGTATTAGAGTTGATTGCAAATCAAATACATATGTATATTTTTACAGGCAGCTTCATATAATAGACCAGTCTCATTTACTTTATTTATCTTTTTTTAATCTGCGGTTTTATGCCAGGAAGTAAGAAAGCATTAGGTCATCTTTCAAAATTTTTTTTTCTTTACTTCCTTGTGGCCGTCATTTACTGCGAGATAAAAATTATCCATTGAAACTAAGAACTGACATTGAATATATAATTCGTAATAAAAAAGAACGTCATAAGTTTAAAAATATATACTTTTAGAATTAGTGGGTTTTTTTGCGAACAGATTCAAAACTAATTAAATTTCATGCAGGATTTTGTTTAGTACAATAAATAAAATCATAAAATACACTAATTTTACTACTATAAAGAAACTTACTTGAGTTGCTGCAAGAGGTAAGAAATATTCCTCGATTTGAAATTTTAAAAACTACCACAACCACAGTGAGGGAGAAAGACTTTCATCAGTTTAAAAGGTAATCCCATAATACATCCGACTAGCCATATTTAAAGAATGAGATGTTTCATCCTAAAAACAGGACCCGCCAGACAAAAGTTTCTTTTTTTTTGCCAGCTTCGACAATACGAAGATGAATAACACAATATTATTGATATAAATTGATACGAGTTAACACTAAGCCCATTGCACACGCTTTGTAGAATTTCCGGGTGTAATCTTCAACCGTCGTCTACTTCTGTTCTGTATCTATCCCGCCCTTGTATCGACGTCAGCTTCTAAGAGACATTTGATGTCGAGCACACACGTCAGATGTATGTATTCAATAAATAAATAATCCAAGTTAATACGAATTAAAATCACAGTACTTCACATTTCGCAAAAAACGAATTAAAATACACGCGTACATAAAACAAACTTTGTTTGAATTACAACGTATACCACTTCGAACGAAGACATCTAAAACGCATGCGCAACTGGGAGTGCTACTGCCCCCTGGTGGTTATTGCGTCGGAAGAATCAAAACGTCTTAAATTAAGACACGTTTAAAGCAATGAAGTGTCTTAAAATAAGACGTTTGCGGATATTTTAGACATTATTCTCAGTTCGTTTACACCATGGTCATAGTAAGACGCTTATATATCTTAAATTAAGACATCTATAGTGTCTTAATTTTCAGATTAAGACACTTAAGTGTCTAAAATTCTTTTTCAGTCACATAGGTGTCTAAATTTAAGACGCTTCTATTTGCAGTGTGGATGCGCAAAGCAGTGTGGCTGAGAGTATTGAAATGATGAACCGCACTGGTAGCGTTCATCAAGTACTATCGAACCCGAAGGACCCTTATTCTCGAATTTTAGAGAACATACACGTAGTAGACAGCATTCAGGGGGGTTTATCAGGTGTGCCGCTTTAATCAGGGCGGCATATGTGCTGGACAGCACTAATTTCTTATAGTTTATTTCGCCATCTTTAACCCCTTGAGGGTCTGTGCGATATATTATATCCCACCTAATTTTAATTCAGATTTGCACATGGAAATTTTAATTAAGTTTTAATGTAATAACTTTGGTGAGAAAAAGCTAAAAAATATCTTTCGCTTTTTTGGAATTTCTTTTTTTAAACTTCCGTGGTAATTCAGCATTACAGAAACACAATTGCTTTTCCCTCAAAGGGTAAATCGCAGATAATTCTTCCATTTGATAAACGGGAGAAAATTACTTTGAAATATTGGTGTTTGTTTGTGCTTTTGACGGCCAATTATCAACACTAGGGATATAGACCCTATGGAGGAGGAGTGCCCTACGTGAGGGTCTATCTAAGGGAACCTAACCCGTATTAACGCTTGGAGAATCAAGGTTCGAAGAAAACCACGAAACCTCCGAACGGTTTGGTCGACGGGCGCGATTGGGATCGAACCCTGCACCTCCCGTCTACCAGCTTAGAGAGCTGAACCTCTCGGCCACTGGTGAGGCTGAAATATTGGTGTCTAATGCATTTTGAGTCCGTTATACGTAAACACCTGGCAACACTAGTTGAGGGTCGTCTTGGAGGTACAAATTCCTTTTGGATTACACCTTTTGCGTCGAAAATGACCGCATCATGACACGGTCTTTGAGACAAGGTTCTCAGAATTAACGATGCTGACGAAAAAAACTGCTCGGGGCAGACTGAGTTTGAACTTCGTTACTAACCCACGTCTCCCCACCGCCTAACACTAGCGTTCACTCTGAGGCGTATAGTAACTTACCAATAAGCTCACTTGCATTACTTTGTGAACGCACCATGTATTTAAATAATAAATATCAGTAGAATTCCCATGTCATATTAATGGACACATGAAAACAGAGAAACGTCTCTTTCTTGACAGAAAAGGTTGAAAATTCATAAAACTCACGTTTTATTATTTCCGATCAGTATGTTTTGGTATTAAAAAAGCAGTTTTTGTACTTTTACTTATTATATCACGGAGACTGATTTATAAATATAACTCCGAGGTCCAGGGACAGTAAAGAAACTGAAATTTCGTAACTTAAAAAAAACCATTTTCAAGTAATTGTGTTTTCTTAAGGTTAAGAACCTTATTTGAAATATTTTTTGTATTGGAAAAATATATCTTAATTTAAAGGTTTAAGTAATACTTAAACCTTTCGTTTAAGATATATCGTTTAATATCTCGTTAATATCTTAATATAGCGTTTAAGATATTAAGATATATGACCAATATCTAATAGATATTGGTCAGTTACAAAATGGAACACTGTCTGCATTATATCTAAATAAAAATATCAGATCTTAAAAATAATTTTTTTTCGAAATCTGCTTCAATTTTTAAAATATTTATTACAGCATTTCTAACTATATTTAAAATTAAAATTTCTACATTATACGACGTTTTATGTCGTAAATAACTGTACAGTGAAATTGCACTTTCACTGAATCTCAAAATCTGTAAAAACGCATTTTGAATAATGTTTTAAATTTCATCTGAATTATTAACGCATGATCTGTTTTCTGATATCATATAGAATAATAACAAAATAGTTGTAATGTTGATTTAAAAAGAAAAATTTTATACGTACAACTTTCATAGTTTTATGGTCCTATTTTGAAAGTTTTAGGAAAGATAAATTACAATATACCAAATTAAATTTTGCTATCATACATATCCTAGTATATATGTATACGCCTATATCAAATACATTCCCGTAATAAAAAGAGAAACATTTTAGGAAATAAAAAATAATTACTACAATTTTATTCTAAACATTTCCGCATTCCATAAAGTTTGAAAAAGCTAGTCATTATGATATGTCACGTATTAGGTGAAAAAATTAAATAGACGAAACGTGCTTATTACTTCCTGTTTCCTCACTCTTGAAACGTACGTGGTATACATTTAACAAAGTATCCTATTATATTTTACATCTCTGCAGCATAATAATATTGCATTAGGAGAAAGTAACCACAAAATTTATAAATGCATTATAATTTTTTGTATTATATATGTACATGAAAAATATATTTTAAATGTACTGGCAAAATATTTTAAAATGTACAGTAAAATATATTTTTAATTAGTGGAATTGATTTTACATGTACTTCCTAAAAATAATAAGTCAAAAGATAAACATTTTTTATTTAGGTGATAATTAATAAAACTAGATAATAGCATTGTTATGAAAGAACACATTTTAATGTTTTAAATTAAGTTTAATTTTTGAAAGGGAATTATTTTTCTTTTTTAAATTCATAACGTTATAAATAATAATTCTTAAAAAAGTTTATTTTTTTTATTATATATTGTTTCTATTATAATTATATTAAGCATTTAGATTTTAAAAACCCTTTCTTTTTTTGTGAAATTATTTCAAATTAGCATGATTAATTTTTGTTGAATTAAATTTAATATATATATATATATTAAAAAATGAAAAAAAAAGCCGAGAGAAATAATCTAGTTTAATGAAATATTAATTTGTTTAATACTGATTACATATATATATATATATATATAATCAATGGAAAAACGGTTCGTAAAATTTCCAATAAACATAATATATATATATATATATATATACAGGGTGTTCCGTTAAAGGGGTCCAATATTAATAGGGGTAATAGAGGAGATCACACGGAGCATAAATCAGTATATAATGCCTGGCCGGATCTCAATAATTTTCAAGTTACAGCAAATAGAATGAAAAATCGGAAATTTGTAAAAAAACCCTCATTGCTAAACTATCGATAATGCTACATAAAAACGAAGCACATATTTAGAAAGAGCAGAAAAAATCCTACGAAATGACATAAGTTGTTTTAGAATATTGAGAATTAATGGCGAGTTACAAGCTCTGAAACAGTGAAAAAATACAAAATCAAATATTTAGCAAAATAGTTAATCATTAATTCCAAAAATGCAACTCTACCTACATCAAGGAAAATGTTATAAAATTTGGTCCATTCCGAAAGCTTTCGAAGAAGCTGACAATAAACCATATCAGTTTAATTGTATGGGAGAAATCAAGCAGTTCCCTAGTTACAACTCTGTACTGTTGCACGCTCGGAAAGGGCGAAACTCCGCCCATGACGATTGTAAACACCCCGTTTTAATATCTTTCAATTATACATTTCTGATCAACCTCTATCAATACCCTTTCATTATTCAGTCTGGTCAAGTGAATGACATATTGTGCAGCTCTCGCCTTGTCTTAAAGCAAACTCCGTGACGGCTGCGTTTCCTCCATGAACTTTCAGGATGATGAAGAAGAAGTACTTTTTATGCAAATTTTCTATGTGTATAGGAAGAAAAGTGTAATAAAACAGCAGTCATCAGTGGGCGTTATGTTAAAGGGAGGCTGTTGTAAGTGGGATTGTAGTAAGTTGATGTATAATAATTATGCCGGAATACTCTAACGAAGAATATGCGGACATGCATCTGATGTACGGGCAAGCTCATGGAAATGCATGTCTAGCACAGCGCATGTACCGTGAGCAATTTCCAAGGAGACGTTGCCCAAGTTCGAAACTCTTCATAAAAATCGATAGACGATTACGGGAGACTGGATCGTTTAATACAGCAAGCATTGATGCAGGGAAACCTCGACATGTACGAACACCTGCAATGGAAGAAGATGTACTGAATATTTTTAAAATAACCCCTCCACGAGTACACGAGCTGCTGCGCCTGAAGTCGGTGTTTCTCACCAAAGTGTGTGGCGTGTTCTGCGTGCAGAAAACATGCACCCCTTTCATGTGCAGCGGGTACAACTGTTATCAGTAACAGATTGTGCTCAGCGGACAGAATTCGTACGCTGGTTGCTTAATGTAACAGAAAATAATCCACAATTTCTGGAAAATATTTTATTTACTGATGAAGCAACATTTACGAGAGAGGGCGTGGTAAACACGCACAATATGCACACATGGTCATATACAAATCCGCACACTGTTTTCCCGTCGAACGCACAACAAAAGTTCAGTGTGAACATATGGGCAGGTGTCCTCGGCGATTATCTCATAGGACCATATTTACTCCCAGATGTACTCAATGGCAGTACGTACTTGGTTTTCCTACGGGATATCTTACCGCAGTTACTGCAAAATGTGCCAGCAACATTGCGCCACAATATGTGGTTTATGCACGATGGCGCACCGGCACATTTTTTCATAGGTGTTCGCAATCACCTCAATTCAACATATCCTGGGAAATGGATTGGACGCAGTGGACCTGTTGCTTGGCCTGCACGCTCTCCAGACCTCAATCCGTTAGACTTTTTTGTTTGGGGACACCTTAAATCGCTGGTGTATGAAACGCCTGTGGATACACCGGAGGATTTACTAGCGCGAATCGTTGTCGCTGCAGGAGACATTCCCAACTCCGTCGGAGTTTTTCGGCGTGTTCGCCAATCTTTACGACGTCGCTGTCGGCTGTGCGATTCTGTTAATGGGCGCAACTTCGAACACCTATTATAATAATGTCCGTTCGTCTGCCTTCCGACATTGAACTGTGCAGCGCAGGCCAGAAGACTATGCTTCACATATGTCATAAAGTACGTGGAATGTAATTCTTTATTTGTCATTTTCCTTTTATTTTCAACACTTTTTGGCACAGTATTTTGTAAGTCACAGACTGTGGTGTGCTCAAATTGTAAATTACAAAGTTTGTATGAATTAATTTAAAATTTAGTGTCTTTTTAAAATTTATAATTAATAAAATTATTATGCTATTTGTTATTATTATTTCCTATCATAAATTATGATGCACATATACATACAATAATTGTCCATGTAAAACATGTACTGAAACTTCTTGCATAGTTACAAATCGCAATATTTTTAATTATTTCCGAATTTTCACCAGCAGTTTAATTTTAAAGAATTTAACTTAAGCTTTATATCAATAAAAGACCACTTTAAAATGTAGACTATTATTGTAAAGTTATTTTGGTTCATTCAACTCTTGAATAATTAAAAATGTTGCATCTCAGAAGAAGCATGATCGAAAATGTATAGTTGAGAGTAATTAAAAAGGCGGTGTTTCCAATCGTGATGGGCGGAGTTTAACCTTTGCTAGTGTCGAAGAAAGCGGAGTTGTAACTAAGAAACTGATTAATTTCTCTCACACAATTAAACCGATATGGTTCATTGTAAGCTTTTTCGAAAGTTTTCGGAATGGACCAAATTTTACTACATTTTCCTTGTTGTAGCTAGAGTTGTCTTTTTGGAATTAACGATTAACTATTTTGATGTATATTGGATTTCGTACTTTTTTCACTGTTTCAGGGCTTGTAACTCGTCAATAAATATTGCTATTTTAACACAATTGATGTCATTTTGTAGGTTTTTTTCTGCTCTTTCTAAATATGTGCTTCGTTTTTATGTAGCATTATCGATAGTTTAGCAATGAGGGTTCTTTTACAATTTTCCGAATTTTCATTCTATTTGCTGTAACTTGAAAACTATTGAGATCCGACCAGGCTTTATATACTGATTTATGCTCCATGTGATCTCCGCTATTACCCCTATTAATATTGGACCCCTTTAACGGAACACCCTGTATATATATATTATGTTTATTGGAAATTTTACGAACCGTTTTTCATAAAATAACATATAACATGAGATATACTTTTAAAAGCCTTTAAAAGTTTCAATATGTCACTGGAAAATAAGTAAGCACATTTTAAATTGAGTTTTTTCTTACGGCAGGGAATATGAAACCTATTATATAAAATCCAATATTTCATGGTAAATTTACCATAATAATATATCATTAATTTTTCAAAACGTACATATCAAATTTTTGCACGGAAAAGACAACGAAATCAAGCGATTTATAATAAAGTTTTATTTACTGAGTTTATTTTTCAAATTTTATTCGTAAACATTTACAGTAAAATACTTAAACAAGTAAGAAAAATTAGTTATAACAACAAAGTATTATTTAAAAGTTGGAAAATATCAATCATATGTTACATGGAACCATACTACGAACAGAAAGAAGTGTATTAGGAATATATTATTAAGACACGCTTTGTTAATATTATTTAGTATGCTCACGGGCAAATTTGCTAGAAAAATTAATCTAAATTTACACTCGTGCGTTATACGCTCGTTTTAAAAATGAAATATAAAGTAAATACAAGATGATCTTAAAAAAGATATTTCTTCTTTAACGAAAATTGTATTTATTTGCAAAAAATAATTTTCGCTGTGAGATTATATAAAAATTAATATTATACTTTACAATGCTATTTTTATTTATTTCTTTATTGCTATTTATCTGACAGACATTATTAGCAAAGAAGGATATGCGAGTTATACAACAAATATACCCAAAAAGAGAAAAATGGAAATCTGAAAATTTAGGTGCGAATTTATAGTAAGGAATATTCAGTCAACTATAAAAGTTATTCAGACCTTTAGTTTCCATATAGTTTTAAACTTATGTAGTCAGAGAAATTATAACATACCAAAAAAATTCTTCTTGTTATTGGTTTCATATTTTTAAAGAAACGCAGACTAGGCAACATTAGGCGTTATTTGTAAATACAATTAAAAACATACAGACTTAAATTATTTTTATTACACACCAGCGTATACAGTACAGTAGAATCTCCTTTATCCTAAACTCTTTTAATCCAATCTCTCGGTTAACCGAAATCCAGTTTTTTTTTTTTTTTTTTTTTTTTTTTTTTTTTTTTTTTTTTTTTTTTTTTACTATCACATTACTTGTGTGCAAAATCCATTTAGAAAGCTTTTTATCTTTTTTTTTTTTTAACTATCATATTCCTTGTGTGCAAGCGGTCTTTTCCAACATACGAGTATATATAAATATTTTTGATACCCTTTCTTAGAGTTCCTTTGAATTTAACTTGAGCTGCCGCAATCGGAGTGGAACGAAGAAAATGAACAAATTAACAATTCTGAAGCTTTTGAATATTTTTTCAAGTGGACTGCTATGGCTGGAGTAGAAGAAAGACTATGATACTCGTGAGATAATAATATTAAAAATCTCTGTGACAGAGCTTCAAAGCAAAGGCAATTGAAAGGGCGACAAACAAAACATTTTATCAAACCCTTGTAATAGGGGAGAGTAGCCATATTTGGATCACCGCTTTAATTACACCGTTGTCATTCTGCCGTTAATTACAAGAGACTCCATCTACCGCTGAAATCCTAATCATCAGAATGACGTCACTTATGATTAGCAGAAGCAGCCGCCTACTACGTGCTGTTTTCAGACAATTTAAAAAAAAACTGAAGTTGTTGTTTCGATCTAAATTCTTCCTACTAAACGCAAGTGAATATTTTAAAACTAAGGTAAGTTGTTATGTTTTCATATACATATATGAATTCATCTGTTTACTGCGCATAGTTTACACGCGGATTTGTTTGATTTCGTTTTTGTTCTTAGTCTTCAAATTAACTGTGATAGCATCTAGTCTAATTTAAGTTGCTTAAATTGGACAAGATGTGCGATCATAAATTTGAAAAGTAAGTAATGAAGTTCGAGGACGGTACGCTTTGTACACTTTTACACTTTTACACTTTTTTTTTTTTTTTTTTAATGGATTACTATCTCTATGCAAGTTTTTTTTTTTGTTTATCTCGATTAATTTTTTATACAGTTTAGGCCTAACATAAAAATGCATTTTTTTTTTTTTTTTTTTTTTTTTTTTTGCAATGTATCTTATCTTGTATGGAATTGTATTTATTTTCTTCGAATTCTTTATTCCTACGGCATATTTGATTTACAAAGTTGAATTCAAACATTTTCCTCCTGCAGGATATTTGTGATGAAAGACTTTTTACAGTTCTGGAGGGTGGGAGTATACTTTTTTGCCATTAAATCGCATAAAGTCTCAAACCTTGATGAAAATGTTGAAAAAAAGACATAGGCAAACTGCCTGAAAGAAAAACACCCGTGACAGCAAAAGCTGTTAAATATATAGGAAACAAAAAGCAAACAGTAAGTTGTGAAGAAATTGACCCGCAACAAGGCTGCGGCTACTTATTCTCCCCAAAAGCAAACGAATCATTGTAAATTTTATTTCCCTTGCTAAATTCAGTTAAATCAAAGTACAGAGGGAGTCAAAAAACGGTTGTGTTAACATCATCACCATATAAACTAAACCTTGAAAGGAAAAAAGGAACTTTCACAGCAGAAAAGCAATTGAAACATCGAGTTCTAAAAAGTAGGTGTAATGCGATTAGCAAGAAAATGATGGAAGAGAAGAACTACAAACATAATGTAAAGAAAACTTCTGTTGCAAAAGAAAAGACTGATAATTCAGAATCTAAAAAGAAAAATCTAGACAGTGATGATTGGTTTTGCCTAATTTGTAAGAAAAATAAAATAGCAGAAATGATTCAGTGTTGCGATTGCCGTGTACGTTTCCATGTTGTGTGCTCTGAAAACAAAAACAATAAACAGAATTCATGTATAAGCTTTGCATCACTCCTTACATGATATTCAAGTAACTGACAATTAGTTCCATAATTTATATTCTTAATGACTGATAACTTTGATTTATATTTGGAATACATTTTAATTTAAAACAATAATTCATATTTTCAGATATTTGATTTCATTATATTTCACTGTTATTTTGTTTGATTGTTTCATTAATCGCAAACTTTGTCTTTAATAAAATTAGTTATATTCTATAGTCATTAAAACAACCTGATCTTATTTGGTCCAATTTAGGAGACTGGGGGTCCAACTTAGGCAACCGGTTGCTGAATTTGGACTAGTTTTGACAAATTTTCAAATTAAAATAAAATTTAAAATTTTGAAAAAGAAATTGATCTAAATATTTATTTAGTTGGTAGATGAATAGATTGATCTTGTGTAATAATACTTAGCAGATATTCCAAAAATTAAGTGAGTTACACCTGAAAATAAGTGAAGTGGTCCAAATTCGTGTACTCTCCCCTATATGTAAAAGGTACTTAATTGCAAAATTAAAATTAAGGTAATTTATTCTAGTTTATTTTTTGCTATTGGTTTATTTTTATTAAGCACTTGCTACCATAATAAGAAATATTATATATGTTTCTCCTTAATCGTAAAATTGAGGCATTCTCGATTATCCTAATATTTCGATTTTCCGAAAGATGGTCGGTCTCAATTACTTCGGATAATCGAGGCTCCACAGTAATTATAAACTTTTACGATATATTTATATGATTTTTAATTACATAATATTTTATAACGATATATTTTAAAAACTCCTACGATAGCTGTTATTCAAAAGTTTAGTTTCCAGATAGTTTTACACTTATTTAGTAAGAGAAATTGTAACATACTAATGAAACTAGCAAAAGCCATGCCTTGTTTGAATTCGCGAAGCAATATTTAATAAGACAAATATTTGAAAGTAACAATATTATTTTTACATTATTTTTCATATTTATAAAGCAAAAATATTATTTTATGTTTTGTATGCAAATCTACGGATCATAATTTAGTTTTATGTTCAATTTCAAGTCAAAATACTGAATCCTTTTTTTTTTTTTTTTTTTTTTTTTTTCTTTTTTTGTAAAGTGTACGACAAAATGTAATTTGTGCAGACTAGTACACTGTAAAAAAAAAATCTGTAGTTCTACAGATGTAAAGTTACATGCTTACTAAACTTTTACCTGTAACTGTACGAAAAAAGCTGCAAACCTACAAAACTAGTTCTTGTAAAGCTACAAAAATCTGTAACTTTACAAATGAATCTGCTAAAATTTCAGTAATCTTACTTAACTTTTATTTGTAACGCTGGCTGCAGTTACATGAAAAGTTCTCGGAATCCCAGTTTCCAAAAAAATTCTTAGTAACCTTACAGATTTTTTGATTTTCGGCGCAAAAGTGTGTCTGTTACATGAAATTTTGTTGTTACCGTTACATGAAAAGTTCTAGGAATCACAGTTTCCTAGAAAAACTTTAGTAACTTCGCAGATTTTTTTTTTACAGTGTAGAGGATTCGCTTCACTCATCCTAATAATACTAATTATGTGAGCACGTTTTAAAAGAAACACTAAGTAAGCTACGTCTATATATATAAATATAAATAAAAATATGCTAACTTAAATTACTTTTATTACTTTTAAACAAATATTTAACAAACTATCCAGGAAATTATCAAAACGGAATGAATGTGAACAAGCCTACATTTGTTTTTCCATTTTATAATTTTCCATTAAAAAATAAATTATGTTAATTGAAGCAAATTATGATTTCTTAAGATTCCATAGAAGATGCGCCTAATTATTAATATTTAGTAAATATTTAAATACATTTTTCGGAACCTTTTTTTAACTTAATATTTATATTTATGTATAAAAATACATTTATTTATAGATTTTATAAATATAAAGCAAAATTTATTACAATATATCAAATTAAATTTTGCTATCGTATTTATTCCTGCATACATTTTACATCCAGCATCTTGTGCATTCCTATAATAAAAAAGGGAACATTTTGACCATTTAAAAGAATTATTACAATTTTATTCTAAACATTTCCGCGTATGATACAAGTTCAAAAGTTAGCCATTACGGTATGTCACGTATAAGATGAAAAATTAAATAGAAGAAACGTGCCTATTGCGTTGCATTTCTTTACTTTTGGAATGTACGTGCTCTAAAGTTAAAAAATATATTCTGCTCTATTTTATATGAAGGCCTCAAAATAATATTGCCTTAGCAAAAGGAAATTACGCAATTTATAAATGCGTTACTATCAACTGTCGTTTATGCAACACAATTAACTGAATTTATAGGCAAGTATTGTATAATAAATTAATTTTAAATATAACTAATAAATTATCATTTAATATACAAGGTGATCATTAAACTGAAAGTTATTACCGTCTTCTGTAGCATAATCTAATTGCAATAATGTACATTTGGATATTATGAATTTCAACGTTTATGACATTTGCATTTCATATTTCTTTAAGTCAATTGAAAACACTTCACCTCAGTTTTAAATGGAATATTATATTTAATATTTTGTTTCAAACTACGTTTCGCTGCTTGTAAAGTTTTTATCATTTCTCTTTCATCCTGAAAACTTGTAATTATTTTTTTCTGAATTTTCAATTTTAATTTTTAAAATTACATTTTCATTTTATAATTTTAATATTAAATCTGATTCTCTGATTCTGTATAATTAAATTGGGGCTGTAAATATTTTGTTCGATCCTATTTTTTTGTTCCCATAATCCAGTTTTATTTATTTGATGTCATTTAGTTTGTATTTGAACACTCAACATTTATGATTCATAAATATTTTTTATACATTTTTCAAAATGTCTGCCTTTTTTTTATTACATTGCCTATTATTTATTTTTCTTTTAATCCTTTATGTACTGAATTATGAATTAATGAAAATTGTTCATTCATGTGAATTCATCTGAATTTTTGAAACTACATTAGAAGATTTACATAATCATTTAATAAATTTTAGAAGGATTTTAGAAAGATTGAAAGATTTAGAAGGATTATTTAACTTTGAATTTACAGGGATTTTTGTGCAATATTTATAACCCTACTCAATTATTTTATTTTAAATAAATTTCTTAGTATTTTGTAGGATTAGGAAATGTACACATATAATGTTCTAACAATAGAAATATAGAAATATTTCCGAATTGAAAAATCCCCCCCCCCCCCACCCAACGCCAAAACAGCTAAAAAGATGTAAAGGTAAAAGAAATCATCCTTTTAAATATGTTTTTGTTTTGTATAACCAATAATGCTTTTGGAACAAGATAAAGTATTGCATCTATAATTCATTCTAAACTGTATTACTACTAATCGATGTATTAAAAGAATTTTATAACAAGTTATTTTAATGATATTTATAAGTACAGTCAGTAGATAAAGGGTTAATTCAAAATTAACTTTTTAATTTTCAAATATATATATTTTTAATTTTATCTTTTTTTTTTATTATTATTTTATTTTTAAATTTTCAGGATTTCCTTACCCACAAACTTCCCATGTTCTCTCCAAAAATAAATATTTAAAAAATATGTATGTGCATAAAATTCAAAACAATTATATCATGCTTTATTTTTTTTAAGTGAACTACAACGTGAAACTACAGCATCTGCTGAATGTTTTTTTTTTTTTTTTTTTTTTTTTTTTTTTTTTTTTTTTTTTTTTTTAATGAAAATTTTTATTTTATTAACCATGACTATAAAAAAACTCAGACTTCCTGTTTATTTTGCAGAAATCGGTGAATAATTACAAAAGAAAGAGCAATAGAGGGAAAATGGACAAGCAGCTTTAGAGACGCTCTATAAGATATGAAGGATAGCCAAAGCTTAAACTACTGTGAAAAACTTATGTCATTCTAAGTAAAACGTTACGCGATATCGGCCAATTGTAAAAGCAAATACTTACGTTTTATAATTTTAATAAATAATATTAGGATTTCATTATTTCAATCAATTTTCCCAATGTGAGGGCAAAAGGCACGGGGGGGGGCCTAATACAATGTACTCGCATGTAGAGGACGAAATTCCCAAATACATTACCTTCGAAAGTAATACATTAATTAAAATCTGAGCGAACTTTACATTACTAAGATATACGTAATCGAAAAAAATTATCACGTTTACGTATAGGTGATTTTTTGCGTTTTTCCATGAACTGTTTTTAATTCAAGACTGATTCTTTATGTACTGAGCGTTTTAGCCCGTTCTACTCTATATAAATCTTTGAAAGCCATAAAGCACAATGAAAAGTAGTGCTTGAGATAAACAATGTCAAAATTTACTTTACAGTTTTTAATGAGAAAAATTTCTTCCTTTATCATGGTTTACAGCGTGCTATATTCAAGAATTTTATTTTTCAGTACGAATACCATTCAGATTTATTTTTCGCAACGAAATTTTTTATCAATTATTTTCGAAATACAATTGAAAAAAGATGTATAATAATTGAAATTACAAAAAATATAAATTAAATATGTTTCGTAGCCTATAAGTATATATTTTAAATACTAAATATCGCTTGTTTAAATATTTAATGAAAATAAAAGAAATATAGGCCAATTTACATTTCGTAATTTTTTGATAATATTTTTATAAATTTTTATAAATTTTACCTATTATTTAAAAATTACAGATGTACAAATGAAAAATCTACTCATTTTAACAGAGAAATAAATTAAGTGATATAAATATATTATTTTAATTTTGTTTCATTATGATAATATTTCAACTATTTCATTGTTTATTAAAAATATGCTTAGATTTTAAATATATTTTCAATCTCGGATTCTTGTTTTTTGTAATTAGAATAACTATCTGCGTAACTATTGTTAGTAATTCACTTATTTTGTCTTGTTTAAGAGGACTCGGGTCTCTTAAATCTTCTAAAGCTTTTTAATGTTTTTAGATGTTAAACTCCTATCTTTTCTGGACATTTTGATATAATATATCCCTTGAAATTCCCATTAGAACAGAACTTATGGCTTTTAGAATTATACCCTCTCAATAGCTGAAGCGCCGTTTCCGAAGCTTTTAAGTCATTTTTCTCAAAATGTCGTTTTTGAGCATAACGCGCAGGGTATCTCAAACATTTTTGAATAATTTTTCATGAAATTTTAAAAATTAATGTTTTATGTTAGTCTGTGTAAACTGAATCTAAAATTTCCTATTTATTGCCACCCCCCCCCCTCCCCCCCCCAAAAAGGTGATTGTTGAAAATTTCAAAAATTTTTATTAACTAAACACAACTATATATTAGATATATAAAAAATTCTTTAAATACAAATTCATTTATGTTCAAGTAATTGTCACAATCAGAAGTATAAGTAGGCACCAACAATTTCATTCTAGTTGCAATACATAATTTGTAATTCTGCGCGCAAGCTGTTATACCAATTTTCTTCTCCTCAAACGTCTGTATGTTTGGAGCCACCTATAAATTCTAAGTCTGCATCTTGCAATTTTTTAAATATATGAAATGAAAGAACATACATCTTTCATCAGAATAAAAATTGCTTTCTAAAATGAGGTAAATTTAAAGATGTTAAATGTTGAAAATGGTCTTTTTTTTCTCATTTTTCCAATTTTAAGACTTCCTGAGACCCCTTAACACGTTAAGCGCCACGTCAGCCACCGATGGCTGACAGCGAACTTTCCGTTTAAAGCGTGTCATTCACCGATGGCTGGCGTCTAAAATATGATACAAAACAGAAAAAAATATACGTTGTTTTAAATAATTACCGAACAAATATGTAAAATTTTCCTACCTTTTATTTATTACAGGATTATACTTTCTTAAAAATTACTTTAAACATTGTAAATTTTCAGTGCTTCAGTGTCAATCATCGTGGCACTCAAAGTGTTAATATGTTTTATAACAGTTTAATTACATAGATACAATTTTTATCAGTGCAATTTTTAATGTTTTGTTTATATATTTAAGGACAAGTAAATACAAAAAAAAAAATAGACTATTGGTATTTTTAAAGAACACAAAATTTTGCTCGTTTTAAAATTTATTTACTATTTTTACATAAATAAGTAACGGTATTACGTTAAATAAAATTATAACATGCTGCTTTATTTATTTTTTTATTTATAATTTTTCTATTATTAAAATATTTTAAAATGTATCTTTTTTAACAACTAACTTTTTTTAATTTTTAAATTTTATAATTTCGGATTCTTATGTTTATAATTAAAATAAATCTCCATATACATAAAAATAAGTTCTAAAAAGATATTGAATTGCTAGAAATATTTATTACGTAGGTGGTAACTGCAAAACCAAATATCCGAAATTTTAGAAAATCCTTAAGAATTTAAAAGAATATTTTAAAAAATCGTGGAATATTCCAAATATTTCCATAATGAAACAAAATTAAAATAATGCATTTATGCACGCATTTATATCACATAGTTTAATTTATTTCTCTGTGAAAAATAGATTATTAATTGAGTGAACTGTAAATAGTTTTAAGTAAAAGCAAAATTTTCTGGTCTGTAGAAATATAAATTTGCTATTTTTTTTTCTTTTTACATTTCATTAAATATTTAAACATACAAAATTCCATAGTTAGAAATATACTTATATGCTGCAAAAAATATACTTAAATTATATCAAGGTTCGAACGCATCAAGAAATGCAGGGTATTTTAGGTGTTTTAGTACAATAAATTTCTTAAAGTACTGGTCGCTATATCTGAACGTAGAATCTATTTCCATTAAATAACGCAAATATTACTTTACAAAAATTCTGATAAATGGTGCTTGAATGTCTTTGAAGCGTACGAACCCTGTATATTTTTCTTATTTTTTTATTATTGCACATATTTTTAATTGCGGTTCGGAAATAATTGACAAAAATTTTCTTTGCAACAAATAAGTCTGTCTGGGATTCGAACTCAAAAAGTAAATTCTTGAATTCAGTACGCTGCCAATCAAGTAACTCAGTCGCTTGCTACATGATGATTTTTATCCAATTATAAATAATTAACGTAACCTTTGAAGCTTATTTTTCAAACACCCTATGGATATTGTGCTTTACCGCTTTCATACATTTCTATACTAAATATACCGTATAGATAAACAACCGTTAACATTATTCTGTGCACCGACCTCGGAACCAACCTTTGTTAGTTCAGTTAGGAACGCAAAAAGAAATTGAAAATTCCCTTTCAACAACTGCCATCAGTAAATGGGGATGTACTCGAGTTCTTTTTTGAACCCCTGTATAAAATCAATAGAATTTACAAACACCAAGGAATATGCAAAATATTGGTTAAATTATAAAATGTATACCACAACTGAAAATCACTTCCAGCATTTATTGTTCGCAGACGCTGGTGGTATAACCGAATTCATTTGTGTCAATTTAAATAAATTATTAATGCTATGCGCACCATATTCAAAAAACCACCTTTTAGTGCACCCGAGTGATATATATTATTGGGTGAGTGCAAAAGTTCTACCCGTTTTGAGCACATGTAAATGTCAAGTGGAATACAGACGTTACAGCTGACGTTTTGAAGACAGGAAAATGACAATAATGCGTGGAGCTGTAGCGTATGTATAAGCACAGCATTTGTCAGAAGAAGTCATGCGGAACGGAAAACAACATGGCAAGCAGGCAAGACTACATCAGACATTGTTTAAGGTACGAATTTGATAAAGCCGCTACAGCAGCCGGAGCTTGCCGCAGCATTTTTCATGTGTATGGGGAAGATGCCGTGGGCGATAGCACCTGCTGCAGTTGGTTTAGGAAATTCCGGGACGGAGAAATGAGCTTTAAAGATCATGCCCGTTTTGGACGTCCATTAGTGGTTTCTGACGAGGTTCTGGACACAGCCATAGCAAATTCCCCACATCCAATAGTCGCAGAATCAGGTTAAACGTTCTCAGTACACAGAACAACAGTCAAAAGACGGATGCATGTGATTGGCTTCAACACCAAATTCGATCAGTGGGTACCACACCAGCTTACAGTAAGGCAACGAGAAGAGAGGATCATCACCTCTGTTTCTTTGCTTTCCTGTAACAGTAGGGAACCATTTTTGAATCGAATTATTACGGGTTATGAGAAGTGGGTACTGTACCGTAATGTGATGCGTCAAAAGACCATGTGCCGGTGTTATATAGGGTACTCCATTCACCTAAACAGGAGGGCTTCATTTCAAAAATGTTTTGCTCAGTGTATGGTTTAATGCCAGGGGAATAACCAACTAGAATTTCCTCGCACCAAACCAAATGATCAAGGCAGACCTCTACTACCAAAAATGGGACAAATTGTGAGCGAAGCTCACATCTAAGCGGCCAGAATTGATCAATCGCAGAGGGGTTCTCTTTCAGCACGATAAAGTCAGGCTTCATGTTTCTTTAAGGATTCGACAAAAATTACATGGGATGGGAACTTTTACCTCAGCCGGTGTACAGCCCAGACCTTGCAACTTCGATTTATCACCTTTTTTATCGTTACACAATGCCTTTGCTCACCGAAAGTCCAATGATTTAGAGACTGTAAAACGGCGTTACAACAGTATTTTCATTGTAAAACGGAGGAGTTTTATCGGCGTAGGATTAACTTACTGTCAAACATATGGCAAGAGGTCATACATAACGATAGTGCTTGCGTGAATTCACATGTGCTTAACTTTTTGTGTTCTCCGTCTTTCTGTTTTTGCTAAAAAACGGGTAGAACTTTTGCACTCACCCAATAATTTATGTATGTTTAAAATAATCTAACATTAAAAATATATAATTAAAATGAAATTGGAATAGACAAAAATTACATGGCTTCATAATGCAGGGTATCTACAAATTAGTTCTGCAATTTCGTAAGTTAAGAACATCCGAAATATTAAATGATATTAACTATTTGAAAGTCAGACGATTGGTAATATTGCCGAAGTTTATTCATTGATGGCATTCGATGTCATAACTGATGCTATCGCTTAACGGGACGAGAGACCTTTAAAATATTTTTTTCAATTTTTTTGTAAATTTCAATTTAAATATTATTCAATGGTACACTATATGAATTATGGCATACATTTATCACAAAAAAACATAAAAAATTTAGAAAAAAAATAATTTTCCGTAATATTTTTTAATTTTTCAAAATGCCCCAAGCGAATTGAACATCAATGTAAATCCCCAATATTTTTTTATACAAGTTTGGTTTATATATATATTAAACAAAAACCTAATTTGCAGAACAAATTAAAAAGTCCTTCCTTTCCAAAGTCCTGCAAAAAATTAGATTTTTCAAAATGTCACCCACAATAGAAATTGAAACTGCTATATCTGGGCCATTTTTTAAAGTAAAGACAAACAAAAAATGCTCCTGAATCCTTATATCAAGGTCAAATACTTAAGAAAGAAACCTTTTTCAATTTCTAATTTTTTTGCACCTCATTTTAAATATATATATATTTTTTAATTTAATGGCCTCCATTTTGAAACAAGATGGCTGATGAATCTGGCCAGCGAACTTGGTCGAGATGTTGATGTATACTATCCACATGCCTTCTTACATCGAAATAGGCGAATACGTGTGTTATCGCGTGACAAATACAAGATCGCTTCAAAATGTTAGCCATGCTAAAAATTCAAAGTGCTATAAATCAACCATTTTTTAAGACATAAACAAAAGAACAAATTTTCAGAAACAAAAACTGCTCCGGAATCTTTGTATCAAGGCAAAACACATAAAAAAAACTTTTTCATTTTCCAATTTTTTAATACCTCATTTTAAATTTAAAATTTAAAATTAAATTTTTTTTTAGGTAGCTTTCTTTACAAAAAAGCTACCTATTGCAGCCGTTCGGAGGAAAGCGATTTCAAAAAATTTTGGTATATTTTCATCGATCATGACTCCCAGACCCCGAAACCACCCTCCGTTCAAAATTGATATATATATATATATATATATATATATATATATATATCTGACCTATGTCACACTGTAACTCCCGTAATTATGAACCGATTTCGATGTAATTCGGTGTGTACATAGTACATACCAATGTCTCGACCGAGTTCGTTGGCCAGCTTCATCCGCCGTTTTGTTTCAAAATGGCGGCCATTTAAAATTTTTAAAAAAATTTAAAACTTGAAATGTGGTACCAAAAAATTAAAAATGGAAAAATATTTTTTTCTTATGTATTTGACCTTTATACAAAGATTCCGGAGCAGTTTTTGTTTCGTCTATATCTTAAAAAATGGCTGAGTTATAGCATTTTGAATTTCTAGCATGGCTGACATTTAGAAACGTCCTGAATTTTGTCACGCGATAAAAGGCGTATTTATGAACCGATTTGGATGTAATTCGGTGTGTACATAGTACATACCAATCTCTCGACCGAGTTCGTTGGCCAGCTTCATCCGCCATTTTGTTTCAAAATGGCGGTCATTTAAAATTTTTTAAAAAATTTAAAATTTGAAATGTGGTACTAAAAAATTGAAAATGGAAAAATATTTTTTCTTATGTATTTGACCTTTATACAAAGATTTCGGAGCAGTTTTTATTTCGTCTATATCTTAAAAAATGGCTGAGTTATAGCATTTTGAATTTCTAGCTTGGCTGACATTTTGAAACGTCCTGAATTTTGTCACGCGATAAAAGGGGTATTTATGAACCGATTTGGATGCAACTTCGTTTATACATAGTACATACCAATGTCTCGACCGGGTTCGTTGGCCAGCTTCACCCGCCATATTGTTTAAAAATGGCGGCCATTTAAATTTTTAAGAAAAATTTAAATTTGAAATGTGGTACCAAAAATTGAAAATTGAAAAAAATATTTTCTTCTTTTGTGTTTGACCTTGATAAAAAGATTCGGGAGCAGTTTTTGTTTCGTCTATATCTTAGGAAATGGCTGAGTTATAGCATTTTAGGTAGCTTTCATTACAAAAAGCTACCTATTGCAGCCGTTCGGAGGAAAGCGATTTCAAAAAATTTTGGTATATTTTCATCGATCATGACCCCCAGACCCCGAAACCACCCTCCGTTCAAAAGTTGATATATATATATATATATATATATATGACTTTTGTCATACTGTAACTCTCGAATTTATGAACCGATTCGGATGTAATTCGGTATGTACATAGTACATACCAATGTCTCGACCGAGTTCGTTGGCCAGCTTCATCCGCCATTTTGTTTCAAAATGGCGGCCATTTAAAATTTTTAAAAAAAATTTAAAATTTGAAATGCGGTACCAAAAAATTGAAAATGGAAAAATATTTTTTTCTTATGTATTTGACCTTTATACAAAGATTCCGGAGCAGTTTTTGTTTCGTCTATATCTTAAAAAATGGCTGAGTTATAGCATTTTGAATTTCTAGCGTGGCTGACATTTTGAAACGTCCTGAATTTTGTCACGCGATAAAAGGCGTATTTATGAACCGATTTGGATGTAACTTCGTTTGTACATAGTACATACCAATGTCTCGACCGAATTCGTTGGCGAGCTTCATCCGCCATCTTGTTTAAAAATGGCAGCCATTTAAATTTTTAAGAAAACTTTAAATTTGAAATGTGGTACCAAAAAATTGAAAATTGAAAAAATATTTTTTTCTTATGTATTTCACCTTTATACAAAGATTCGGGCGCAGTTTTTGTTTCGTCCATATCTTAAAAAATGGCTGAGTATAGCACTTTGAATTTCTAGCATGGCTGACATTTTGAAACGTCCTGATATTTGTCACGTGATAACAGGCGTATTTATGAACCGATTTGGATGTACCTAGGTGTGGACATAGTACATACAAATATCTCGACCGAGTTCGTTGGCCAGCTTCATCCGCCATCTTGTTTCAAAATGGCGGCCATTTAAATAAATTTAAAAAATTTAAAATTTAAAATCAGATACCAAAAAATTGGAAAATGAAAAAGATTTTTTTGTATGTGTTTGACCTTAATACAAAGATTCCGGAACAGTTTTTGTTTCGTCTATATCTAAAAAAATGGCTGAGTTATAGCATTTTGAATTTCTATTGTGGCTGACAATTTAAAACGACCTGATTTTTGTCACGCGGTAACAAGCGTATTTATGAACCGATTTGGATGTTACTTGGTCTGTACATAGTACATACCAATGTCTCGACCGAGTTCGTTGGCCAAATTCATTCGCCATCTTGTTTCAAAAGGGTTGCCATTTAAAAAAAATTAAATTTAAAATTTAAAATGAGGTATTAAAAAATTGGAAAATGAAAAAGATTTTTTATGTGTTTGGCCTTGATACAAAGATTCCGGAGCACATTTTGTTTCTGAAAATTTGTTCTTTTGTTTATATCTTAAAAAATGGTCGAATTATAGCACTTTGAATTTCTAGTATGGCTAACATTTTGAAACGATCTGGTATTTGTCACGCGATAACACACGTATTCGCCTATTTCCATGTAAGAAGGCATGTGGATAGTATACATCAACATCTCAGCCAAATATAAGTTACTTTAAATCAAAGCAGCTTGGATAAAGCTGACTAATTTCGCGAAATTCTCATTCATAATGATTTAGTATTGATAAAAATTAGTATTGAATCTCCTATATTCGGTTTCCACAAAATTGAGCTTCGTGTGTTTGAATAATATAAGTTGGCTTTTTTAAAATAAGGAATTTGAAAGCTACCTCTTCCTCCCGGCACTGGCCGGAAGGACTTTTTTAAATGGCAACCCTTTTGAAACAAGATGGCGTATGAAGCTGGCGAACGAACTCGGTCGAGACATTGGTATATACTATGTACAGACCAAGTAACATCCAAATCGGTTCATAAATACGCCTGTTATCGCGTGATAAAAATCAGGTCGTTTTAAAATGTCAGCCACAATAGAAATTCAAAATGCTATTACTCAGCCATTTTTTTAGATATAGAGTAAACCAAAACTGTTCCGGAATCTTTGTATTAAGGTCAAACACATACGAAAAAAATCTTTTTCATTTTTCAAATTTTTAGTATCTCATTTAATTTTTTTAATTTTTTAATTTTTTTAAATGGCCGCCATTTTGAAACAAGATGGCGGATGAAGCTGGCCAACGAACTCGGTCGAGATATTTGTATGTACTATGTACACACCAAGGTACATCCAAATCGGTTCATAAATACGTCTGTTATTACGTGAGAAAAATCAGGACGTTTCAAAATGTCAGCCACGCTAGAAATTCAAAATGCTATAACTCAGCCATTTCTTAAGATATAGACGAAACAAAAACTGCTCCCGAATCTTTTTATCAAGGTCAAACACATAAGAAGAAAATATTTTTTCAATTTTCAATTTTTTGGTACCACATTTCAAATTAAAATTTTTCTTAAAAATTTAAATGGCCGCCATTTTTAAACAAGATGGCGGATGAAGCTGGCCAACGAACCCGGTCGAGACATTGGTATGTACTATGTATAAAGGAAGTTACATCCAAATCGGTTCATAAATACGCCTTTTATCGCGTGACAAAATTCAGGACATTTCAAAATGTCAGCCACGCTAGAAATTCAAAATGCTATAACTCAGCCATTTTTTAAGATATAGACGAAACAAAAACTGCTCCGAAATCTTTGTATAAAGGTCAAATACATAAGAAAAAAATATTTTTCCATTTTTAATTTTTTGGTACCACATTTCAAATTGAATTTTTTTTTTTTTTAAAGTTTAAATAGCCGCCATTTTGAAACAAAACGGCAGATGAAGCTGACCAACGAACTCGGTCGAGACATTGGTATGTACTATGTACACACCGAATTACATCGAAATCGGTTCATAATTACGAGAGTTACAGTGTGACATAGGTCAGATATATATATATATATATATATATCAATTTTGAACGGAGGGTGGTTTCGGGGTCTGGGGGTCATGATCGATGAAAATATACCAAAATTTTTTGAAATCGTTTTCCTCCGAACGGCTGCAATAGGTAGCTTTTTGTAATGAAAGCTACCTAAAAAACAAAATTTATTTCCCAAATTGTTTAAGCCCGAGAAGGGGCAGATATTAAGATATTTCATTCAATTCGTTCTACATTTAATGTTAAATTTTTGTAACAAATACGTTAAACCAATTGAACATTAAAAATAAAAATGAAATTCATGCAATATAATACTTTAAACACCTATATACTTAGATTCCGTTCAAATGAAATTGAAATAAATCTTAGACTTTTTTTAAAGTTTTGTATTTTGCATGTATCTTATCATATTATGTACAATCGTTATAAACATAATGCAGAATCTGCAGTATAAATATTTACAACTTAAAAATGGAAAAAGTCTAAGATTTATTTTGATTTCATTTGAACGGAATCTAGGTATATAGGTGTTTAAATTATTATATTGTATGAATTTCATTTTCATTTTTTAATTTTCAATTGGTTTAACTTATTTGTTACAAAAATTTAACATTAAATGTAGAACGAATTGAATGAAATATCTTAATATCTGCCTCTTCTCGGGCTTAAACAATTTGGGAGATAAATTTTGTTTTTTTAATTTGTTCTGCAAATTAGGTTTTTGTTTAATATGTCAAGTTTTTTAATAACTACTGTATTCAGACGAACGCATTTCAAAATTAATGGAAGGTATCATCAGGCTTTGATTTGTGCGATATCGTATCACAATTTGTGATGCAATTTACCTATGTATAATTCAAAATGTTTCACCAGTGCAGTAATGCAGGTTGTTGTAGTTTGGTCAAAAAATTACAATCTGAACTTAAAAAATCTGCTTGAATATGTCATTTTTATTTCCACTATGACGTCATATTTATCTTCTTTTTAATTCTTAAAAGAAAAAAAAATAACTATTTCAGATTTTTCAGTTTCATGTTTCACGTGAAAATCATTCAACTAAAAATAGGCAAATTATTATCACGGCTTTTGAATTATTTACAACAATGAAGGAAAATTTTTAAATTTTATTAGAAAATGTCCGTTGATTCTCAATGAAAAAAGCGAAATTTGGAATTATTAAGAAACATATTCGATTAATGTAAATAAAAATTATCCCATGTTACTCTCTAGATCATAATCCACTTATATGCAAAGACATTTTATGATCCGTTTTGACCCGGACGTCTGGCAAATGTTTTTACACTTTGAATTTATAATATTAGAATTACCAAAGAATTAAAAATGAGTGGCATCAGGGACAAACAGGTGGGAAGAAAAAATGAAAAAGTTATGATCTCCATAGACTTTTCTATGTTAAATTAACATTGACAAGTGACACTGGAAATAAATAAGTATTGCGCGGCAGCGCAATACTTAAATATGTATATATAACTTTTCAACAATTTTTATATATTTTAATATAAAGGTCAGAAAACAAAATATTTTCAACATTTCTTTTTAATTTTGAGCCTCAAAAATTAAAAAAAAAATTAAAAATTATTTTTTTTCTTACCTTTATATTCAAATATATAAAATTCAATGCACAGTTTTATTTATATATAAAAACCAAACTTGTATTAAAAATATTGGGGGTTTACATGGATATTATTCATTGATATTGATATTTTTCATCACATGGGGCATTTTGAAAAGTTAATATTGTAAGGTTAATAAATAAAATAATACGAAAAATTCCTTTTTTCACTCCTTTTTTTTTAACCATTTGGAAAAATGGTTATTGTCCTCGGTTAGGGTAGGAAATCAAAAACATATCTGAAGCATTTTATTCGTTTTCTGATTGGTATATACAGTAATCTGTATTTTCCCTTTACTTTCAACAGAGCTGAATACTTCTGTTGCCACTATGACAGAAAAGTAATAAAAACTGCAAAAAAATTAATAACTCAGAAACAAATTGAGATACAGCTTTCAAACAAATTGCATTTAAAAGTACATTTTTTTTCTCTATACGACGGTTTGAAAAGTAATATTGTGGGATGTTTAGAAGTTTAAACATGAAATTTCATTTGAAATTGGTCCAGGAATATTAATGTTTAATCCCTGGCGTACGTAATGTATGATCAACTCCGTGCGATTTTTTATGTCTTAAATTTTAGTCTTTAAAAAAATCCTTTTTCAAATGATCATTGTAATTTGTTAAATTGCTTTTTTTTCCGTGAAATGTATGCCATAATGCATATAATGTACCCTTGAATAATATTTACAGAGAAATTTACAAAAAAAAAAAAAAAAAAAAAAAAAAAAAAAAAAGTTTTAAAGTTTTCTCGTCACTTCACGAGCGATAATCATTCTTGTTCCGTATTCCGATATTGGAGACGTCCAACGGTGCTGAAAAATCGAAATGCTGTCTTTAGTCTCATGAAACTCATTCTGCTGTGCAAGTACGACCCTAACGCCATCTATGTATAAACTTCGGCAATATTACTACTAGTCTGACTTTAAATTACTCAATTTCATTTAATATTTCGGAAGTTGTTAACTTACGAAATTGCCCAAATAATTCGTAGACACCCTGTATATAACTTTTCATATTACAGTTTATACTCCTGAGACCCAAGTAAAATAAAATGCATATATATTTTTTAATATGAGTTTTTTTTTTTCAACAAATAGGCATCAAAAACGATGTTTTTAAAGAAATTTATAAATTTCGATTTTTTAATTTTGTTTTACAGCACACCTATCTAACTGAATGCTCAGGTCATAACTCGCTTTAAAATAATTTTAAAAATGCTAAAAGTATGGGAAAGAAAAGAATATATTATAAAGAACATAAAGCAAGTATTAATATCTGCTATCAAAATTGCAAAAAAAAAAGAAAAAGAAAAAATAGTTTAAACAAATTAAAATTACATAAAAACGAAACTTACCAACATAACGTAGAATTCCAACTTGACTCATTTATTACGCCATTTTGTAAACAAAGTAGTTACCATTGCCAAAATCTAAAAGCTGAATGTAGAGTTTTGATTCATACATTACCATGCCAAACTGGTTTTAGATTGCTACAATGAAATTTAACGCAATAGAAGGAGAAAAAAAAAACCATCCATTTAAATGGATGCCAGGTCTCAGGAGGATATACTCCTAAAATCGCTACTGGAAACATTCTGAAGTAACTTACGTAAAATTAAATATTATATAAGCACTAACGGAAATCTGAAATAATTCACAGCAAATATGTTCACATATTTGCTGTGAACTATATAGAGAATAGACTATAGACTATATAGAGAATATACTATATTTTATGGCTTTGCACATAAAACCTCTTCTATTAAATTTAATATTTCAAGAAAAATTCACCATAAATCACGTTCGAAAACTCTTTAAAACTTAAATGTTACGTTAAGATTGAAAGACTCAATTGAGACCGTCGGATTTTTAACAACATGTTATTCGGAGATATCATTCAATTCCTACTATTAGTTCACACTCTCCCTAATATTTATTTATTTATATATCTTGTTCAAATATTCAATCGTAAATAAAATATTTATTATTCATCCTATCATGCTGAAATAAATTTTTTAAAACTTGTACTGGAGGACAATTGATGTTAATACAGATTTTTCAAATATTAATTCATTAATTAAATTTTAATTAATTATAGTTTTATAGGGGAGAAAAAATAGCGGCCATTGGTTATTGTGCAACATTTAATGCATCTTCATATCTATAAGGGAGGGTTACCATAGGGGGGACCCTGTTATGTCGCCAAATACCGCCAAGTTTGTCGCCAACTTGGCGATATTTCTAATATTTCGCCAAATTCCCATAGACTTCCATTGTAAACCTACTTGCTTATAGAAAATCAACAAAATTAGATAGTTTAATGCAACAAAAACTAATATTAGCTTAAGGGATTATATTAAATTTTTCTTTGATGACATAAGTAGGAATCGACTTTAAAAACAAAATTTTTATATTACTTGTTTTACAAAATTTATTTACAAAAATCAGAGTAAACAGTATTTCAACAGTAAAAAATACTTAACGAGCAAACCAATTATAAGCTAAACGAGCAAACCAATTATAAGCTATAATTCATTAAAAAAAATATCGAATTCATCAAATATTCTGTAATATTAAACACAAACTAAAATATTATAGTTCTTTCTGAACCCACTGTATTTTAAAACTTATAAGATTAAGTATAACTGATAACGTAACTTTATTGGAAATAAAATAAAGGATATTTAACTTATTTTTGTAATATTTTTCAAAAATGTTTAGTTTTATTAATTCAAATAAAAAATTTTGAAATAAAAAAGTAATTAATAACCTGAACAAATATTACACAAAATATCTAATTGCTGGTTCAAATGACGTTTAATTTATAAAACAAAACCACCAAAACGTTGTCAGCATTATCTTTGAATGAAATGCCATATAACCATTATTATCAGAAATCTCACATTTCGTCAAAATTACATTGTAAAGATAAGTGCATGTATTTGAATTTTAGTATTCTCTTCTGGTACTGAATTTAAAACCTAGTAAATAAATCTAATATTTTATGGAAAATTTACCATAAATCGCATAATATTAACTGCTGAAAATAGACCTATCATGTTATGATTCAAAAGCAGCATCATTGCAATTGGAGACGCGTCATTTATCAGGAAAATTTGACTATCCAAAACGTCTTCCCAGTTTTATTTTTGCGTATCTGGAGTTACTGATAACTCAGCCGGAAAATTACCTAACCAAGAGAAATTTGTTATCTTATATTCATTTTTAGATTGAGAAAACCCATGAATATTTTAAAAATAAATTACAAAAACCATAGTAAAATGTTATTTACCTAAATCGTGAAAGAAATATCGCACGGAACGCCTAGGTTATGATAGATTATATATCATTAGGATTGTAAGACATATCATTAATATAAAATTGAAAGTTTAATTTTTACGATAGATTGCATTTACAAGTTCAAAATTCAAAATTCTTTTAAGTTACTTTACAACAGAAGAATAACATAATGTAATAAACACACACACACACTCATACATCTATATCTATCTATACTCATATTACAAAGAGGTAAAAATTGTTTATTTGTAGGAGGTAAGCTCTGAAACTAACGAACCGATTCCAAAAGTAATGGTAGCAAAATGATGGTGTTAGTCCAACTTAGAACATAGACTTTATCTTATATCCGTGCCACTGGATAAAAAGGGATGCAGGAGCAAAAAATCGTTCGAAATTGCGATTTTTGATTTACTGAAGTGCCCAGATACATGGAATTTGACATGGTAGTTACTTATTTGCTATAAATGATCTCTAAGAACATTTCTTAAAAAAAATGGAAATTTAAAAGGGGTGAAAATGCGCAAAAAGCGTTCTAAAAAACGTTCTAAATGGCGAATTTTATGCAACCTTAAGAAGTACCAAACCGATTTCAAAAATAATGGTGTCAAAATGATGGTGACAGCCCTTGTCCCAATATAGTCTACATTTTAAGTCGGTGCCACTACCCCTAAACGGAGTACAGGAGCAAAGAAACGCTCGAAAGTGAGATTTTCGTGTTACTGAAGGGCCCAAATACATGGAAATTGGCAGGGCAGTTATTTATTAGATATAAGTGATGTCTAAGAACATTTCTTAAAAAATTGGAAATTTTAAAGGGATGAAAATGCGCAAAAAGCGTTCTAAAAAACGTTCTAAATGGCGATTTTTACGCAATCTCAAGAAGTACCAAATCGATTTAAAAAATAATGGTGTCAAAATGATGATGAAAACCCTGGCTCCAACATAGGATACATTTTATGTCGGTGCCATTACCCCCAAAGGGGGTGCAGGAGCAAAATCACGTTCGAAAATTTGATTTTTGTGTTACTGAAGGGCCTACAAACATGCAATTTGGAATGGTAGTTATAAGATATAAATGATCTCTAAGAACATTTCTTAAAAATTTCGAAATTTAAAAGGGGTGAAAATGCGCAAAAAAGCGTTCTAAAAACCGTTCTAAATGGTAATTTCTACTCAATCTCCGAAAGTACCTAATCTATTTCAAAAGTAATGGTTGGTAATTGACGATGACACCCCTTGCTCCAACATAGGCTCTATTTCATGTCGGTGTCACTACCAACTAGGGGTTGCAGAAGCAAAAAAACCTTCTAAATTGCGATTTTTGTATTACAGAAAGTCCTAGAATCCTGAAATTAGGCAGGGCAATTATTTATAAGATGCAAATGATCTCTAAGAACATTTACTAAAAATCGAAATTTAAAATGGGTGAAAATGAGCTGAAAGTGTTCTAAAAAACTTTCTGAATTGCGATTTCTACGCAAAATGAGGAAGTACCAAACCGATTTAAAAATTAATGGCATGAAAACGATGGTGACAGCCCTCGCTCCAACATAGGCTGTATTCCATGTCGGTGCCACCCCACCAGTGGCTGAGAGGTTCTGCTCTCGAAGCTGGTAGACGGGAAGTGCTGGGTTCGAACCCAATGGCGCCCGTCGGCCTAATCGTACGGAGTTTTCGTGGTTTTTTTCGAACCTTGGATTTCCAAGCGTTAATACGGGTTAGGTTCCATTAGAAAGACCCCCAACGAAGGGCACTCCCCCCTGGGCCTATATCCCTCGTGCAGATAATTGGCCGTCATAAATACAACCAACCAACCATGTCGATGCCACTACCCCAAAGGGGTTGAAGGCTGAAAAAAACGATCTAAGTTGCTTTTTTGTAATACTGCAGGGGCTAGAAACTTGAAACTAGGCATGGTAGTTACTTATAAGATATAAATGATCTCTAAAAACATTTCCTAAATAATTCAAAATTTAAAAGGGGTGACAATAGACGAAAAACTTTCTAAAGAACGTTCTAAATTGCGATGATTTCTGCGCAATCTCAGAAAGTACCCAACCTATTTCAAAAATAAATAATCTCTAAGAAGCAAATGATCTCTAAGAACATTTCCTAAAAAATCGAAATTTAAAAGGGGTGAAAATGAGCGAAAAGAGTTCTAAAAAACTTTTTAAATTACGATTTCTACGCAATCATACCGAACCGATTTAAAAATTAATGGTATGGAATTGATTATGACAGCCCTTGCTCCAATATAGGATCTATTTCATGTCGACGTCACTACCACCTTGCGGTTGCATTTAAAAAAAGTTCTAAATTGTGATTTTTGTGATACTGAAGGGGCTAGCAACTTGAAATTTGGCATGGTAATTACTTATGAGATGAACTCTCTGAGAAGAGTTCCTTAAAAATTTGAAATTTAAAAGGGGTGAAAATGAACGATAAGCGTTCCAAAAACTTTCTAAATAGCGATTTCTACGCAACCTCAGGAAATATAAACCAATTTCAGAAGTAATGGTTTCAAATTGATGGTGACAGTCCCCGCTCCAACATAGCCCATATTTTACGTTGTTGTCACGAAAACCTGGGGGTTAGAGGAGCAAAAAATGTTCTAAATTGCGTTTTTTGTGTTACTGAGGTTACATTTTAACTTTGGGATGGTAATTAATTCAAAGATGCAAATGCTTTCTAAGAATTGTCGAAAAAGCTTCCAAATTTAAAAGGATGAAGGGAGCGAAAAGCGTTCTATAAACGTTCTAAATTACGATTTTTGTGCAATCCTGTGAAATAGGAAACCGGTTTCAAACATAATGGTTGCAAATTGATGGTGATAGAAACTGCTCAAACATAAGCTATATTTTACGTCGGTGCCACAAACCCTAGAGGGTTGCAGGAGCAAAAAACTTTCTAAATTGCGATTTCTGCGGTGCTTCAGAGGCTAGAAACTTCAAATATAGCACTGTAGTTACTTATCATAATATATATATATCTATGATAAAGCAGTAAGCTCTAAAAGTTTCGCTGGAATGTTTTCAAAAACTACCTGGTGGATTTTTTTGCAGAGTGTATCATTCGACGGAAAATATCCCTGTGGTGGTTTATGAGTCAAATATACAGGGATAACTATGATTTTTGTAATAAATTTCGTATTTTATTGATATTTTCGACGAAAGGGTTGCCAGTGGTCATTTTGGCAAAAATTATAGTTGATAAATGAATTAAAATGTCTATATCCGTTAGAAAATAATATAAACATCTCGAGAAAAAACCTGTTACTTATTTAATTTAAAATAAAGAAAAAAAAAGAACAAAAGCCAATTTAATGAGAAATAATATTATGAAATGATATTTAATTTAAACACGAAAGGAATATTCGTAATGTTTAAAAATTAATTAAGAAAGTTTTGAGTTGATACCATATTTGGCGATTTTATCTTTTGCGCGCTAAGTTAAAGAAAAAATGCATCTCAAAAATTTCATTAGATAAAATCTGAATAACTTTATTTTTCTTTTTTAAAAATAATTTTATTATGATTTTTATCTGTTCTCCCATTATTTTTCTTACAGGAGAAATTAGCAGAATTATTTTTGAAAATGGCTCTAACTGTGTATTGTACGATATTTGTTAATTGGGAGTTTCAATTTACTTTTTGCTGCCAAACAATGCGATTTTAAGCCAAAAAGGCATAAGCCGGAGTGATTTTCGCAATAATTATGTTTTTCTTATAAGTATACGAGAGCATTTTTAGGATAAATTTTTACATTTAAATGTAAATATATACATAACAGTTAATAGCATAAAAATGGAGTAAAATATTTGAATTTTAATGTAAATGCTTTCCACATACATACATATTATAAAATAATTTACTCGCAAACATTTAAAAATTTTTTTGACTATACTTTAGTACGGAAACATGCCATATAAATATCGATTACTGTTTTCCCCAAGCATGGGAATTTTTTGCGAAATATGATATATTCAAATGGTAATTGTATAAATAACAGTTAATATTATAAAAGTAGAGTCAAAAAATTAAATTTCAGTGCAAATGCACACACACATACAATGGAAAAATTAATTTCACACATTCAAAAAAAAAAAAAAAATCACCTTAAATTTCTAAGTCAAACTGCCAGTTTGTTTTTCTCCCAAACCAGTGATTTTTGCAGGCTAAATTAAATTACCGAATATTGTTCATTCTTTTTCCTTCCATTTTTTTTTTTTTTTACAATACTATCGCTAATTGCGTGTATAGAAATGTTCACTGCTTCAAAAGTTTGGAACTAAAGTTTATTCTTAAGAATATTTGGAACAGATGCTGTATATCCCCGCGGTCGCCATCTTGGATCTTTTCTTGGCGTGAAAACCCCCTTTCCGCCAAGTAGTAAATGTCGCCAAGCAGCGATTTATGCGCATGCCAGGCTTAACGAAAATAAAGTGTAAATAATAAAGTATAAACCTTGGGGTTGCCTTATTAATAAACGCCAAACAAAAATCGACAAAAAATCCGAGATGGCGGCCACAGGAATATGGGCAATTTATTGCAATTATGCATCTAAACCGAATATTTATGCAATTATGCTTTATTATTATATATATGTGTATACAAAAATGTTCTGCAATAATAATTGCTTGATGAAATAAATTTTGGGAAGTGTTCCATATACTTTTCTGGTTTTTATGGCGAGCTTCATTTGGCGATAGATGTTTCGATGCGGTTGTTGCGATCTTCAGTATTTGGGGTTAATTTTATTTTTTACTTGATGCCACTGTTGGATAAATAATAATTTTGCATACATGTTTTTGTTATAATTATTATTTTTTCCGTTTTTTTTAATGATATTTTTCTGTAGATGTAATATTATAAACATATATTAACCTTTGTTATATAATCTTATGTTTTAACTTCGTATATATAATAAATAAATAAAATATGAAATATAAAAAATATAAAAACATGTATAAGTATTTAGTATATTTATTTGGTACTACTACTTGGTTATCCCGTCGACCAATAATCTATCGCCAAACTATAAGATAAAGGCCAATAAGTGTTCATCATAAATGTCACATTCACTTGACTTTAAGCAAGTTACGCGTGCTTACGTCATCTGGTTATTTTTATTTCGACGTTTTATTTGTATTTTTCGTCAATGTTATACTAATTTACTTGTTCTTTCGTTATTTAAAATAAAAATTAGGTTAATTTGTATAATTTGGCGAGTGGTTTGGCGATTTATATAATTTGGTGAAATTGGTCAACGGGATAACTAAGTAGTACCATTTATTTATATGTGTATATAATATGTATTTATCTGTCGATCTCTCTATATATACAAAATTACTGAATAATGTATAAAAAAATACAAATATGATGTTTATAATACAAAAATATATGTTTATAAAAATTTAAAACAATGTTTTTCCGTCTCTTAAAAAATTTGCTAAAACGGTCTTTCGGTGCCATTTTGGATTTCTCCGCCAATTGCGCCAACCAGAACAGGATACGGATCACTTCCCTAAACTTTTTATACTGTTTTTAATTCATCATTTCTTTTTACTTTTTTTCTGCATATCTTCTGTTCTTTTAGGAAGGAATTTAAAATATATTGGGCTAATTTCCCGTAATCTTCTGGTCGCCAGCCAATAGTGTTTTTTCTATATTGTTGGAAGTTTTATTTGTATTTGACGATTACAGAAGACAAAAACTACCAAATGAAAATGAATCACCTGAAAATTATTTAAACTCAATGGTTAATCTCTGCAATCATTATAATATTCTCTATTTTAGTTGTGTGGTAACTAGAGGATATTTAAACTCCTGCTGTCATAACTGCCTAATTTCTCTACTAAACTCTACTAAATATGATCAACAAATAGATTTGTGTCAAAAAAGCACAAATTTTTCCCAACGCATAAGATAATGCAACAGCGCAATGGCTTTCGTATCGTTTTCAGCAATGCAAAAGGGCATTCGAGGTGAAGGTCCATATTGCTTTTAAATACAAAGTCAAATTCGGGATTTCGTTTGATTTATGTTTTGTTTTGAAATATAGACCAGCGCAGCGGGCTCAGCCTGTTTGTATATTATAAAGCAGTAAGCTCTAAATGTTCCGCTCGAGTGTTTTGAAAAACTACCAGGTGGATTTTTTTGCAAAATATATCATTCGACAGAGAATATTCCCCCGGTGGTTTATGAGTCAAATATACAGGGATAACTATAATTTTTGGTAATAAATTTCGTATTTCATTGATATTTTCGACAAAAGCGTTGCCAGTTCTCATTTTGGCAAAAATTATAGTTGATAAATGAATTGAAATGGCTATATCCTTTAGAAAATAATATAAACATCTCGAGAAAAAAACTGCTACTTATTTCATTTAAAATAAAGAAAGAAAGAACAAAAACCAATTTAATGAGAAATAATATTATGAAATGAAAATATTTAATTTTAACTGGAAAAGAATATTCGTAATGTTTAAAAATTAATTAAGAAAGTTTTGATTTGATACCATATTTGGCGATTTTATCTTTTGCTAGCCAGGTTAAAGAAAAAATGCATCTAAAAAATTCATTAGATAAAATATGAATAACTTTATTTTTCTTTTCTTTTTTTTTTTTTTTTTTTTAGTAATTTCGTTTTGATTTTTATCTATTCTCCCATTATGTTTCTCACAGGAGAAATTACCAGAATTAATTTTTAAAATTGTTCTAACTGTGAATTGTACGTTATTTGCTTAATTGGGAGTTTGAATTAACTTTTTCTGCCAAATAATGCAATTTTTAGCCAAAAAGACATAAGCCGGAGCAATTTTCGCAATAATTATGTTTTTCTTTTAAGTGTACGAGAGCATTTTTAGGGTAAAGTTTTACATTTAAATGTAAATATATAAATAACAGTTAATAGCATAAAAATGGAGTAAAAATTAAAAATTTTATGTAAATGCTTTCCAGATACACACATATTGTAAAATAATTTACTTGCAAACATTAAAATTTTTTTTCACTATACTTTAATAGGGAAAACTGCCATATAAATACCGATTATTGTTTTCCCCAAAAGTGGGAGTTGTTTGCGAAATATGATATATTCAAATGTAAATTTATAAATGACAGTTAATATTATAAAAATGGAGTCAAATAATTAAATTTCAGTGCAAATGCACACTCACATATCATAAAAAAATTTATTTCACACATTAAAAAAAATCACCTAAATTTCTATAGCAAACTGACAGTTTGTTTTTCTTCCAAACTAATGATTTTTGCGGGCTAGAAATTAAATTACCGAATATTGTTCTTTTTTTACAATACTATCGCCAATTGCGCGTACAGAAATATTCACTGCTTCAGAAGTTTGTAACTAAAGTTTACTCTTCAGAATATTTGGAACAGCTGTATAGTCCCGCGGTCGCCATCTTGGATTTTTTCTTGGCGTGAAAACCCCTTTTCCGCCAAGTAGTAAATGTCGCCAAGCAGAAACATAAGCTTCTTTTAGCGATATATGTTTCAATGTGGCTGTTGCGATCTTCAGCATTTGGGGTTAATTTTCTTTTATTACTTGCTGCCACTGGTGAATAAATAATAATTTTGCATACATATTTTTGGTATAATTATTTTTTTTTTCGGGGATTTTTTAAACGATATTTTCCTGTAGATGTACTATTATAAACATATCTCAACGTTTGTTATATAATCTTATGTTTTAATTTCGCATGAATAATAAATATATAAAATATGAAATATAAAAAATTATAAAAACATGTATTGTGGCTATATAGTATATAGTATGAGGGTGTTAGGCTTAACGAAAATAAAATGTAAATAATAAAATATATGCCTTGGGGTTGCCTCATCAATAAACGCGAACAAAATATTGCCAAGAAATCCGAAAAGGTGGCCGCGGGAATATATAGCATCTAAGCCGAATATTCATCCAATCATGCTTTATTATTATGTATATGTATACACAAAAACATTCTGGAATAATAATTGCTTGCTGTATAAATTTTGGGAAGTGTTCCATATACTTTTCTGGTTTTTACGGCGAGCTTCTTTTAGCGATATATGTTTCAATGTGGCTGTTGCGATCTTCAGCATTTGGGGTTAATTTTCTTTTATTACTTGATGCCACTGGTGAATAAATAATAATTTTGCATACATATTTTTGGTATAATTATTTTTGTTCGGGGTTTTTTTAAACGATATTTTCCTGTTGATGTACTATTATAAACATATCTCAACCTTTGTTATATAATCTTGTGTTTTAATTTCGCATGAATAATAAATATATAAAATATGAAATATAAAAATTATAAAAAACATGTATTGTGGCTATATAGTATATAGTATATTGATTTGGTATTACTTGGTTATAACGTCGAATAAAAATCTATCGCCAAACTATAAGATTAAATGTCAATAATGGTTGATCGTAAATGTGACATTCACTTGACTTTAAACAAGTTATACGTGTTTACGTCATCTGGTGATTTTTATTTCGACGTTTTATTGGTATTTTTTATTAATGCTTTACTAATCTATTTGTTCTTTCGTTATTTAAAATAAAAATTATGTCAATTTGTATAATTTGGCAGGTGGTTTGGCGTTTTATATAATTTGACGAAATTGGTAGATGGGATAACTAAGTAGTACCATTTATTTATATGTCTATATAATATGCATTTATTTGTCTATGTCTCTCTCTCTATATATATATATCATGGGAGACGGTAGTATTCCAGTGACGCAGTTTTACGCCTAAAATTGTAAGAATGGCGGAACTCATATATACACCTAACTCGAGACAAAGGAAACGCGAAAAGCCGTCACTTCATAACTCAGCAAATGTAGCGCATATTGTTCTGATTTTTTTTAAACAGTCTTACATCTGCAGTCTTATCCTATTTTGAAATTTTTACATTTCTACATGCAGTATACATTGAGATATAGAAACCCATTTTTAAAGTACTTGCGATGTATAAAGTTCCTCCTTTCCATTTCTGGAAAATGGCCGGGCGATTTTCTTTAAATTGATATATGAATTTGTTTTAGATGAATGGAATGAGATAATACTTGCGTCCGAGATAACTCGTGTTTTTTTATAACTAGCTCACCCGCCCGTCGTTGCCCGGGCCTTAATAATATTCTTAAATGAATCTGAAATTTTTATCACAGGTGCGTACAGAGGGGAGTGGGGGGTGGAGACAGGGCAAATTACCAGGGCCCGACTCTTGTTCAGTTCCAAAGTTGTGTAAATTCACAGGTTAAGTTTTTTCATTTTTATATGTCTCATGCTCTTTTTATTCCAAATTAATTGATGAATTCAATTAAAATTTAATTATATTTTTAATAATTTAATTTTTTATTTAAAATCTTTGGATGAAAAAGCAATTACAAATACAACATAAACTGTAATAATTGAAAAAGAAATAATAAAATTGTAAGCAAATATTACTATATAGAATATTTTAAAAAGTACCATCCAGCAAATTTATTTTCTAATAGAGTAAAGCCTGTTTCTAATGGAATCCTTCAATAAACAAAAAAAAATAAATAAATAAATAAATAAATAAATAAAGTTCCAGCTTCCCTCTCTCCCCCAAAAATGTTATTATGCTTTGTTCAATTTAAATAACCTGCATAAAACGGAATTTATCACTGGTCGTTTCCGTCTAAGCAGGTTTTATTGTATCTTACTTCTGGTGGGCCCGTAAAAATATTCTTAAATGAACCTGAAATTCGTATCGCAGATTCGTACAGAGGGGGGTAAACAAAATTACTTAACGTCATGCCAACATTTTTAAATTTCTTGCTGCTGAATAATTCGCATTTCCAATATAGTGCTTTGCAGAAATTGCACGTTTTACTCAAAGTTCCACAGTTATCCCACCCGGAACGTTTAAATCAATAATTTGGATTTCAGAAGCAACGCGTGCACTCTGCGGTTATTAAGCCTATTTTAGCGATCGCTTATGCTCTGCGTTTAACTTTATTCCTGATTCAATCTATTTCGATTTTCTGTTCTTAATTCGGCTTCTTCTTCACTTTCAAGCATTCGCCGAGATCTTTTACGGGCATTTCAAATGATATTTTGAAGCTCTATAATTGCAGCGAAAGAGGGAAACATCATGGGACTCTTTCCTTTACGGCGAAATGTAAATAAACCCGATCGCCCTAAATCCTGCCAAAGGACTTTTCACAATAACCAGTGAGATGCGTTTCTCGGACGTTGCCATTAGACAATAACAAATAATCGTGATTTCTGTGCCACGTACGTTAGCGTAATATATATATAGATTCGCAGTTTTTTTTTTTTTTTTTTTTCAAAAATGACCTGCGCGATTTTATTAAAGTTAATATAAATCTGTTTTAGATAAAGCGAATAACATAACACTTATTTGCAGAAAAACTGTTGTTTGTTATATAATCGGTATGAAAAATGAGACTATATTTTTTCGCCATTCTATAAGAATTTACCGCAAAGGCGCAAGAAGTTATTAATTTATTCCTGCGCATGCTTTCTTTTTATTCACTTTTGGGAACAGCTAGCTATCGAAACACTAGCTGGGCGGTTAAGAGCGCTGCTCTCGTAGACGCGATATCTCGGGTTCAATCCGCAGTGATGCTTTTGATTTTTTTTATGAGTTCATTTGTAATTTTTTATTGCCAATTAGATCATTAAATAAAATTTAAGACTTTTTTAGTTGTTCTCAAGTTAAACAAAATTAATTTGCATTTATAACTAAGCTAAATAAAATGAAACTTCATTTTAAATAAATTTCAATAACAAAATGTGCCATTTCCTGCAGTAAATGTGCGCCATCTATATTTTGGATAGAAACCTAAACTCTAACATTTCAAATAGAATACAGATATATACATTTAACATTTTTTAAATAACGATAACTGGAAAATGTTATTCCGTATTATTTCATAATCCTTTAGATATTTTGAGAGTGTTACTATCCCACAGCAAATATATCTAGTGCATTGACTTGATTAACTCGTAAATGTAATTGAGTTAAAAATCTTTATCTAGATTTAAGTAATGAATTTTGTTCTATGCATTTCAAATATTTTGTAACTATGTATCTTATCTCATCATAAAAATTAAAAATCTTAGATTAACTATTTCAAAAAATATATTCACATTTAATTATGTGTATATAAATAAATGCAGTCTTTTCTTGTCTGATGTATGTTTTTTATATCTGCTTAAAAAAAAACAAACACCTAAAGTATGTCCCAAATAGTATTAAATTCAGACATTTTTCTCCGGAAAAAAAAAACTGCAGAAATTACTTTTCCTATATTAAGGAGTATAAAAAATTTAATGTAATTTAAGATCAATATAAAAACCCTTAACGGGTTATAAGTTTCTGACGCAGCACTTTATCTTATGCTCTAAGAATTTTAAATATGGAACTTAAAAATACTGATATCAAATTTTGAGTGACGTAATGCTACTTTTTAAAATATATATTTGTATTTATTTCATCATTATTTTTTTTGTTGTATTTATAATCGCATGTTCAAAAGTTTTGTTCAACATGAAAAGCTGCATAATTTTTATTCCCTGTTGCTTTATCATTTACATGTCTCATAAATTCAAACTATGAGTTTTAAAAGATATGATATAAAATTTAAGTGACGCCTTGATGTGGCTTTAAAAGGTTTGTTTTAAAATTCAATTTAAATTATTTTTGACTTGGTTAAAATTTATTTTTACATCTACACAATACTTCTAATTTTTCAATTCACTATTACATATATCACTTTCATTGAATTTATACTATGCATTGAAATGTATTTTTTTCAATAAATTGATTTATCTCTTGTGTCACGCTATTCAGAATTGTGAGTAAGATTTATCTAATTGGTTTCGTTGCGTCAAACTATCCATTTTCATACATTTCACGTTGTTTGGATACAATGACGCAAAGAAACCATTTACATAAATCTTACTCACAATTTTGAATAGCGTGACACAAAAGATAAATCAATTTATTGAAAAAAAAATACATTTCAATGCATAGTATAGATTCAATGAAAGTGAGATATATTTAACAGTGAATTGGAAAATTAAAAGTATTGTGTAGATGTAAAAATATATTTTAACCAAGTCAAGAATAATTTAAATTGAATTTTAAAACAAACCTTTTAAAGCCACATCCAGGTGTTACTTAAATTTTATATCATATCTTTTAAAACTCATATTTTGAATTTATGAGAGATGTAAATGATAAAGCAACAGCGAATAAAATTTTATGCAGCTTTTCATGTTGAACATAACTTTTGCACATGCGATTATAAATAGAACAAAAATAACATGATGAAATAAATACAAATATGTTTTTTTATGAAATAGCATAACGTCACTCAAAATTTGATATCAGTATTTTTAAGTTCCATATTTAAAATTCTTAGAGAGTAAGATAAAGTGCTACGTCAGAAACTTTTAACCCGTTAAGGGTTTTTGTATTGATATATAAATACATGCATAATGTACAAAAAATAATACAGATATTATGTTTATAATTCAAAAATATATGTTTCTAAAAATTTAAATCCATGTTTTTCCGTCTGTTAGAAAAATTGAGAAAACGGTCTTTTGATGCCATTTTGGATTTCTTCGCCAATTGAACCAACCAGAACAGGATACGGATCTCTTCCTTAAACTTTTTATATTGTTTTTAATTCTTCATTTCCATTTAATTTTTTCTACATATCTTCTGTTCTTTTAAGAAGGTATTTAAAATATATTGGGTTAATTTTCGATAACCTTCTTGTCACCAGCCAATAGTGTTTTTTTTCTATATTGTTGGAAGTTTTATTTGTATTTGAAGATTACAGAAGAGAAAAGCTATCAAATGAAAATGAATCAACTGAAAATTATTTAAACTCAATAGTTAATCCCTGCAATCATTATAATATTCTCCATTTTAGTTGTGTGGTAACGAGACAATATTCAAAACCAAATTTTACAAAACACATAAGATAATGCAACAGCGGAATGGCGTTCGTATTGTTTTCAGCAATGCAAAAGGGCATTAGAGGTGAAGTTCCATATTGCTTTAAAATACAAAGTCAAATTCAATATTTCGTTTGATTCATGTTAGACCAGCGCAGCGGGCTGAGTCTGCTAGTATGCAATAAAGCAAGAAAGGATGCAATATTGATCTATTTTTTAGTAACGAAAAACGTTGAAGTTAATTCTGCGGCAAACCCCTATCACAAAAATGTGTCCACTGACTGTAAAACTGCTTTAACAAAATATTTTAAGCACGCACACACACACACACAAAAAAGGAAACATAAATGCATAGAAATGCGCGGGAAACACGATTTGTGGAATTAAAATTAGAAATAAAAATGGCGTTTCTAAAACATTCTAAGATTTAAAAAAAAAAAAAAAAAAAAAAAAAAAAAGCTAGCTCCTCAATTGTAAATATGCCGGAAAATTAGGCTAAATTAAAGGGATATCGAGAAGTAAAAATTTTTACATAACACACATATGTATATATACTTTTTTCAAAATTTGCGTTGTTTTAAATTGCAAGCAAAAACAACGTTGTGTGTCTTTCAAATATAAATAAATGTATAAGATGTTTTAGTGATTTTTCTGTACAAAATAAAAACATTATAAAACATAAAATAGATGTTCGCCGATGCAACATTAAAATATTGCTGTTTAACTCACCTTCTGGAACAGTATATGTAATTATAGGTGTAGGTGAAATATATCTGAGAGATGATGTTATCAAAGTTTAGAAATTTGAAATTTTAATGAAGTACAGTAAATATGAAACACTTGATTTAGATGAGTTACTGATAATGCCCTAGAAAGGCAATGGGATCTTTGGTGGCTACTAGGATTTTTTAAATTATTATTAGGAAAGCTGAAAGTGACAAAGACATAGTTGACTGCTCGATAAATCACGCTGACGGACAGTTGTGTTACTTGTTTATTTCATATATTTATTTGTATTATTTACACACATAATTTAATTATGTCATTTATATTGAAAATCAGAAATATATATATATATATATATATATTGTTTACTTTATTGTGGAAGGTTACATATTAACTTTGCGTTTATGAAGCACAAGCCTTTAATAAATATTTTATTACATGTAGTAATATTATTTTTTAGAAATATATTCAAAAACAGCTCACACTCAGATATGGTTACTCAGATTTCACGAAATTTTCTTCGTTTTTTGTGAAACCCGTTTCCTGGGAAGTGCTCCGAGCGAGTATTTCGTCTAATGGACGGAAATTACTTTCTTCTCTTGTTTGAAGATACGAATTTCGTGAATAATGTTTGCTCAAAAAGTGAAAAAAAAAAAAAAGCCGGTGGTATCATCTGTTGGGCATTTTTGAAGCATCTGTATTTATTGATGGGGGAGAATTGTGTTGGTTAACATTTCCTTAAATGTAGAATCGGACTCACTATTTCGGTTTTGTTTATCGCGTTACTTGCCTTACCATTGTGGCCTTGCATGGGTGTGAATTTAAATACGGGTTATGGATTATGCTGTGTGTATTTTTACAAGGCAGATTGTATTTTTATCGGTGCTGTTATAATTCCTGCAAGTTTTAATTAATAAGGTTAATTCATTATTGCGGTTTTTCTATTGACAATTAATATTTAGAATATGGCTTGATTAATATATTTTATGAGCGACATTTTCTTTGATCATTGATTGATTAGAATATGGTTTTGTTTATTTATAACTGAGAAAAAAAAAGTGCATATTGGGGGGAGATTTTAGAAATTGGAGATGGTGGTAAAGAATTTAACACTATACAGTTTATAAGGGGTGAGGTGAATTATGCATATTTGGAATTCGATTGTTACATGAATGTATTTCTTAAATGAAAGAACGTTCTAAAAACTTCGAAATTTATCGAGAAAATTTTCTTTTTCAACGATTCAGTAAAACACAGTAAAATTTCTTTTTTCCATTTATTTATAATGAACAATAACAACAAAAAATAGATGTTCCTGAAAACTTTAACATATACAAAAGTAACTAATGCAAAAACAATAGCCGCATGTATTTCAGTACTCCGTGAATAGCGCGAAAAAATGCTTTTTTTTTTTTTTTTTTTTTTTATATATATATAAATTGTGACAGGAATAACTTAAACAAACATATATAGGCTTACTAAAATTTCGGGATTTGAGGACAGTAGTCCCCCCCCCCCCCCTCAGCAAACATTTACCTCAACTGTGTCCTGAAAATGCATTGGGCCTGGCCGTGGGTGAAGAAACGGTTTCGTAAAATATTTGTGAGTTTCTGTTTCATTAAAATTCACGTGATTTTGAGACGAAATGATTGTCAAAAAACAACGAAATAAAGCTCAAGGATTGGTGAATCGAGAAATATCAGAGTTTTATTTCTGAGAGTGTTCCGTTTTTATTATTAAAAAATCTTTTCTTTAATGCCAAAATCAGGAGTGAAATTTAGGAATAGTTATACTGCACCATTTTTATGCATCTAAATGCTTTTCGAATGTTAAATTATTTTTTGTTAATTTAAATCGTTTATGTTTCTTTCAATTCGAAATATTCCTTTAAATTATATTTCTGATATTACAACAGTAAACGATAGTACAATGTATATTTTGGGTACTCTTATTTTTTTAATATTTACCTGGAATGTAAATATGTAACTGCTCGTAAATACACGAACAAAGGATGATCTTTGAAAATATATTTCATTGAATAAAAAATTTATGCCTTTAAAGTTTAATTTAATTTTTATATGTAAAAAATGTACTTAAGGCTATTCTCAAATCCAAAGGCTCAACTTTCTGACATAAGTTTTAATTCATATTTGTTCGGAAACGCATGAAACTGGAAGATGTTGTTATTCAGAAACTATGTCATCGAACTGTTTTTTCCGTTTTCTTGTAAACGCAATAGTTTTTAAGAAAATACTGTCAAAGTTGGCATTTTGAACCGAACATCCGAACGAAAGAAGAAAGTCCAGTCAGTAAGGGGAGAAAAATGCCGTATCACGTGATCAAAATTTGCTTATAACTCAATAGGTAATTGGTTGATCAAAAAATGGAAAACACAGTTTGATTCCAAATCACTTCCATGGTCAGCCTTTCTTATTTTATATCGTTCCGTTAAAAAATGAATTTGTAAATGTGTTAAAACGTTTTGCGCTTGTTGAGCAATGCAGTTGAGAACAGCCTTAATATCATTTAGATTTTAGCTGTGTTTACAAAAAATAGGTCATTGAACTAAAAGCGATTTATTTTGTTTAGATAAAATTACGACCATAAACGAACTTTAGAAAAATATTTTTTTATGCATGCATTCAGTTTTTTTGCACTGCGTTCGGCTTATTTGTTGTTTAGAGTATTTGGTTGTGAAGGGCGGTACATTGTTACAAAATCTGTGGTATTAGAACACAATTTTGGTGATGCAGTAGCTGCATCCATAATATGGGGATATATCGTTTCGACATTTGGGGCTCTAGTTTATAAATACATGTAACTGTTTGGACAATATTTCATCATTTAATGACTATAACAACCGCAGCACCAAAAATTGGTTAGTATCACCACAAAAGTTTTAATAGCGCATATATTTTTTTTTCATTATTTAAACTAACAAAATTTAAAATTTAAATTACTATAATAGTCTTAATACCATGATAAAAAATTTTCCTATAAAAAAATAATATAAGTATAGTTTTGGACCCCCCCCCCCCCCATCTAATTTATGAAATAAGAAGACTTATATACCCCTGTTTCATTAGAAAAAAGTTCATGTTTTGCGTTCTTTTTCATATGAAAATGAAGATTGTTATATGCTGAAAAACATTCCCCTACGCCAATTTCAAGATTGCAACATTGATTGTAAAAAAAAAAAAAAAAAAAAAAAAAAAAAAAAAAAAAAACAGAACGATTATACAACCCGAAAAAAATGCAGTTTTTGCAGCGCTCGAATACCTACAGTACATAACCTGAACTATAAATCATATTTCCTGATAACGCGGGGATATACTTCATGAATATCTACATCTTTTTGCAATAGCTGTTACAGTCATATTCAAAAATGCATGAATACAAAATTTATTACTATTATATATATATATTATATTCAGTTATACGGAAATAACAGGACTCCATTTTAAATGGCACGTCATCATCATAGAAACCTAAAAGCATTACCTAACCGGGATATCATTGAATTAATGACGCGTGATAGGATTGACAAAATTATCCAAAGATTCTATATATTAAATTTCAAATCATTTGTTTGGGTAGTTTTTGCGCTGTTCGATGCGGACTGATAGAGAGACCAGACGAAGACTATAGGTTTACGTATTTATATAATTAGGAATGCACCTACAAAGAAATCAAACAGTGTGCTTTGTTCTTTTGAAATAAATAAAATGATCTATTTCATTGAAGTAGATCATTATATTTATTTCAAAACTTACCTGATATATTTCCTTGAAATACGAGTATGTCAGGTATTTTCTAATTACTGAATACACTGGTAATCTGCACTTTTGAATTTTTACGTCAAAGCAAAGATTTCCGGGATTAGACAGCTGTGTATAAAAAGTAAGGAAATAAAAATAAGTATGTTTACCAATTATATGTAAGGTTAGTTGGGGTAACTGGATCCATGAGGTAACTGGGCCATAGGCTGTTTTATAAAAAAACTGTTGATGTTTTTTAAATTTTAGCTTTTGTGAACAATGCACATTAATCTCCACTTCCTAAAACAACGTGTGTCAACTCAATCATAACTTTTACTTTGCTGTGATTGGTTGTCAAAAATATTTGTTTCTTTTGTTAAAAACAACGTCAATATGGTTGAACTTCCTCGGCTTTTTATTAAAATACTGTAAGTACTTTTATTAAGCAAACTTTAAAAAAAAAGGTTAGGCATATAACTACATTCATATTATTAGGTAGTCATTCATATTTACTTCATGTTTCAAATGTAAGCCCGGCGTCCCAGTTACCCCATAATTTTTTCAAGAATGGGGTAACTGGGGCATGTATACGGGGTAACTGGACCATGCTGGATCCAGTTACCCCAATCGTTGTAAATACTTTTTTTTTTAGTTTCTCTTACTGCGGGAAATAAATTTCGCCATTATTTCTTACTCACAATAAAGAAAATTATAGAATACCGTATTAAAATTACGTAATAAAATTTTAACAAGTTGGAAATTGCTCGTCAAACGTGGCAAATGAGGTGCATTCGTACTATAACTAGTTTTATAATTATTTTTTGCACCCCATATTGTACTGAATGTATACTTTTTTGCACTTCATAAAGCGCATAGTCTGATACATCATTAAAATGCACTTCCAATAATTTTTTCCCATTCCCCGTAATGTAACGGAACACTTTTGACTGTCCCTGTAATTAAACTATACATCCGATTTTCCTAAAATTTGAAATAGCTCAACAAAACTTTGCAACAATTATATCTTTAAAATTTCAGACCATTCGGAAGGCTGTAATATCATTAAAATGCACTTGCAATAATTTTTCCCATTCCCCGTAATGTAACGGAACACTTTCGACTGTCCCTGTAATTAAACTATACATCCGATTTTCCTAAAATTTGAAATAGCTCAACAAAACTTTGCAACAATTATATCTTTAAAATTTCAGACCATTCGGAAGGCTGTAATATCATTAAAATGCACTTGCAATAATTTTTCCCATTGGCCGTAATGTAAAGAAAAACTTTTGACTGTCCTGTAATTAAACTATGCATCCGATTTTCATAAAATTTGATATGGCTCGACAAAATTTTGCAACAGTTATATCTTTAAAATTTCAGATCATTCGGAAGGCTCTAATATCATTAAAATGCACTTGCAATAATTTTTCCCATTGGTCGTAATGTAAAGAAAAACTTTTGACTGTCCCTGTAATTAAACTATACATCCGATTTTCCTAAAATTTGAAATGGCTCGACAAAATTTTGCAACAGTTATATCTTTAAAATTTCAGATCATTCAGAAGGCTCTAATATCATTAAAATGCACTTTCAATAATTTTTCCCATTGGCCGTAATGTAAAGAAAAACTTTTGACTGTCCCTGTAATTAAACTATACATCCGATTTTCATAAAATTTGAAATGGCTCGACAAAATTTTGCAACAATCATATATTTGAAATTTCAGACCATTCGGTTGGGTAGTTTTTGCTCTGTTACATGCGGACAGACGGACGGACGGACTGAACGACGACTATAGGTGCTACGTATTTATATAATTACGAACGCACCTAAAAAGCATACTGGGTTGTATCAAACCAAATTTCTTGACCCCTTGAGAGGCGGTGATTCCGTTATGACATCACATAATTTTAATCCCTAATTGCCACATTACCACCGGAATTTTATAATGAAAATTTCACCTTTATTAAGTCCTCGAAAATATACCTTTACTTGTTTACAAATATATTCTCTTGTAAATACTGGTGTCATTAAATTATTTCAACATTTTTTTATGAATGCAAGTACCTTGCCCCTGAAAGCGAGGCAGCCAAAGCTTGAAACTGTACGATACACACGGGTCGCATTCTATAGGCAAACTTTTACTGTTCCTACCGCTATTTCGAAAATAATATCTTCATTGCACCTGTCTTTGGAATATGTTAAATAAAATTATCATGAAGGTAGCTCATTAAGGGCTCTGGTAGGAACAATAAATTTTTTCCTTCATAATGCGACCCCTGGATACAGATAAACATAGGCGTAGAGTTTTCAAAATTATTGGAGGGGCTCAACCAGTGGCGCAGACAAGGGGGTGGGAGTCTACACCCCACCCCCCTGAAACAGGGAATTAATTTACTAAGTAATGAATACAAAAATAGTAAAACCTGATAAGACAAAATTACAAATAACCGTTGAATGTTTCCGTTTTATACAGGTTTTCGTCTATCTTAACAGGTAAAATTTCAAAGTGTTTCTTTGGATGGGATCATGAAATGTTTCCCATTAAAGAAGATTTTGTTATAGACAGGTTCCGTCTACACAGGCTAACCTTATATCCGTACAGTAAAACCTTTGTAAGAGCAATCATAAGCGAGCGAAACAATATTCTGTTTAAGACAGGTTTCTAGCTAATTAAGTAAAATTGTACGGCAATATTTTCTTCTGGAGCATGAAAAGTTTCCGTTTAAGACAGCATTATGCCATAGACAGGTTCCGTTTTGGCAGGTTTTACTCTACATATATCATAAATATCTATATGTCTTATAATAAAAGACAAGATCGCTGTTTGTGTGTGTTTACTGCCGATGGCTATGAAAATGTACTGCCAGCCGATGTCTGAAAATTTATATGAGAATAGTTCAATGCAGGTATGGATGCCCCCGAGGCTCACATTTTTAATTTTTTGATAATTGGCTGAGATATTAATTAAAAATTCATCAAAAAGAGATCTTTTTTTGAAAATTGGCAGAGACGCGCTCGTGCAAGACCAGAACCTGCTTTACGAGCGGAAAGGAAAGAAGAACTAAATAAATTTTTTTTTCCGTTTTGTTTTAATGCTCATCAGCCGTGCCGTTTAAAATACGGAAAGACGGATCACATATTCTTATAGTTCGTAGATTTACGTTTCAAACGCCGCAATCAGTTAAAAAAATATGATTCTTAACTCTTTGAAATTTTTTTTCAAATTATCAGTCGACTTTTTCTCCCTTTCGCCAACGCTTACTCAGGGCTCAATTTTAGAGGTACCGATTCACATAAAATACGTATTTAAAGTTAAGATCTTCTTCTCGTCGCCGGTGCAAACGGTTTTCTAAAAGACTAATTTTAATTCTTCAAACAAATTCGCGACCGCAGGTCACTTCGCGCCTCAACGTGACGAGACTCTCTTTTTTCCACAATATTTTTAGAGCATTTCGACAGACTGGATTTTACATTTATTACAATAATTTCGTAATTTTAGAACGAGTAGAAATATTTAAAAATAATAATAATAATAAAATCTTAGAAAATTTCGACAAAAAAGCTAAAAAACGGTTTCGGCGCAGTTTCGCTTGGCTTCGGCACACGTTTTCGCTATTAAATATGCATATTTTTCATGAAATTTTATAGAGTACTCAGGTATAGTTATGTTTATAACATATTAAAATTTCGGACAGTTCGGACGACGAAAACTATTTTTTTGTTGTTGTTGTTGTTGCTGTTATGTTAAAGAACTCGACGCGACAACAAGAAAAACTAGTCGGATGTGACAATCCCAAAACTTTCTTCTATCTCATACATGTTAATACTTCAAAATTCATTATCACGGTGCCAAAATTAAATGACAATCTATAGATTGTCATGAGGAGCATATATGCTCATCTCCACCATAAGGATTCTAAAGATATAGGTTCATTAAATTGTGTACATTTTAAAAGGAGATATAAGCATCGCACCTTTGAAACAACAATTGAATTTCGGCATCCATCCACTTAGATGTCTGCAAGAAAAAGTCTCAGCTCAAAGAGCACAAAAGCGACACCTGTCGAGCTGTATATACTCAAGCTTAAAAAAAGATCTATTTATGTGAAAGTGTAACAGAATATGAAGTCTGATTAAATTCCGTGTATTAGTTTTTGAAGCAGAATAATTGCGGAAATCGTGAAAAACGGGGCATAGCAGCGCCACCTATTGCTCGGTTTACACCAAAACGTAATAAAGAACAAGATATATCAACGTCTAATTGAATTTGAAGTTTGAGGGAAATTTGTGCGTTAGTTTTTAAGATACAGCTATTACGGAAATCATGAAAAATTCTGTATCGCAGCACCACCTGTTGGCCAATTTACACCAAAAAGTAATCAGCACCATTTTATATCATGGACTAACCTAATCTGAAGTTTGATGAAAATACGTGCATTAGTTCTTGAGAAAGAGCTATTGCGAAAATCGTGAAAAATGAAGCATAGTAGCGAAACCTGTTGGACGATGTACACGAAAACGTAATCAGTCCGAAATAATATCAAGATATAGCTGAATTTGAAGTTTGATGAAAATCTGATCATTAGTTCTTGAGATATAGCTATTGAGGAAATCGTGAATAATGCATCATAGCAGCGCTACCTATTGAGCAATTTATACCAAAAATTAATCAGCACCAAACAATATCAAGGACTAACAGAATCTGATGTTTTATGAAAATCTGTGCTAGTTCTTGAGATATAGGTCGATTTGCAACAACAACTATTCAGCATCAATTTATACCAGGGACTAATTAAACCGAAAGTTTTATTAAATTCCGTGCATTAGTTCTTGAGATAGAGCGCCCCAAAAATTTGAGTCACATGTAAACTCACAGACAGATTCTCAGAAGACATTTTGTAAAAACGTGTTTTTCGGGATCTGTGACCGCTAAATGTGTAAATCCGCCGTAAACCGGAATTCAAAAATTTTCTTGAATGCAATATTTTCTTTTTGCAAAGATAGAAGAAAGTAAAAGGGAAAAAGAAAACATTTCTTTTAGAAGTAGATATCAATATTTTTTCACGAAAATTTTACACGCGCTGGGAAACAGTTATATTTATAACGATAAAAATTTTAAAGAATTCGGACCAAAAGAAACTATTTAAAAAAAATTATGTGTGAAAAACAGAAAATTACTTCTTATACGAGCACTTTTACCATTAAAAGATCAATATTTTTGGAGATTTTTTCACTTAAAAATATAAACTCGGACAAAAATGTTTAAAGGATTAAAGGTATAAAATCATACAAATTTGTGCTTTATTAAAGGTCATTATCACAGGCCCGGGCAACGCCGGGCGGGTCAGCTAGTCTATAATAATAAGGAAAGAAGTTTGTCTGTCTGTCGGCTATGTTCTGAAAAAATCGCTGTACGCAGAGCTGCAAAATTTGGTATGAAGTTACCTGTATATGCACCCCGAAGCCCGATTTCGGACTTTTTGATTAGACTTTTTCAATATAATTTTTAATGCAATTTTTAACGTTTTTTCACTGTTCGAGGCAATTTTTTTTTATTATTAAAATAAATCAGATTTAAATCTTTTAGCGTATATTATAGTAAATTTTGTCCTCTTTTCAAAAAAGTTTATTCGGAATTCGCGCAGCGATTTTTGACTTTTTCGCAAATAATTGCATGCGATTTTTAGCGTTATTTCGTGTTTCGCAGCGATTTTTTTTATATTGATAAAATGAATTCGGTTTCAAATTTTTAGCATTATACAGTAAGTTTTGTGAATTTTTAATTCGATTTTTAATGCGAGTTTTTGGGATTTTTCGCAACGAGTTTTGACACTCGTGAGAGAATTCCTGTTAAAATGTTTTAGAGCACTTGTAGTAATTTTTCGCGTTTGCGATTTTTTGCGCTTTTTAATGCAAATTTCAGCGGTTTTTCGCTTTCCGCAGTGACTTTTTTACATTGGTAAAAAGAAATCAGTTTTAAACTTTAAACCTAATGTAGTAAATTTTGTTCACTTTGAGCGATTTTTATTGTGATTTTTTTGCATTCCGTGGAGATTTTTTGACATTCGTGAAAGAATTCCGGTTAATGTTTTTAGTCCACTATAGTGATTTGTGTTCTCAGCGATCTTTGAATTTTTAATGTCTTTTTTGAATTTTTTCGCATTCCGTAGCGACTTTTTGGCATTCATAACATTTTTTCGGTTTCAAACTTTCAGCCTAATATAGCAAATTTTCTCTTCCGCGATTTGTGAAAAAAAAAAAAAAATCACTTCAACACGTTTTTTAGCATTTTTATTCGTTCCGTGCCTTTTTTTTTTTTTTTTTTTTTTTTTTTTTTTTTTACATTTATAAAAGAAATTTGTTTCAAACTTGTAACACGCTGTAGTAATTTTTTTCCTCTGCGATTTTTGATTTTTTATCTATTTTTAATGCGATGTTTAGCGTTCCGCTGCTATCTTTTGACATTAGTAAAAGGAACTGGGTGTCAAATTTTTAGCCCAATATAATAAATTTTGTTATATTTTCAATAAAGTTTATTCGAAATTTGTACAGCATTTTTTCAATTTTTTGCGAACTTTTATGCATTGTTTAGCGATTTTTCGCATTCCGCGCTGATTTTTCTACATTCTTAAAAGGAACCCTGTTTTAAACTTTTAGCCCATAATGACAAAATTTTGTCATTTGCGATTTTTGAATTTTTAGCGATTTTTAGTTTTTTCGTGATTTGCTACAATTTTTTCAAATTAGTAAACGGAATTCAGTTAGTTTCTAGCCCAAAATAGTAAATTTTGTTTTCTTTTCATTTAAATTTATTTGGTATTCGTGCAGCTTTTTTTTTAATTTTTCGCGATTTTTTTAGTTTTTTCGTGTTTTGTACTGTTTTTTGACAGGCCGGACAACGTCGGGCATGTCAGCTAGCTAGTGTATAAATGTAAAATATAAATACTACAGGGCTGCGCACAAAAAAGCGGCCCTGCTGTGTTTGCCACGAATGCGCATGTACAGATAGATACTTTTATATGAACGTCTAAAAGCTTGAAAATAGCACGAAAATCGAATCAAATGTCAGTCCGAAACGGCACGGGAAAAAATTAAGTTTAGGACTGGCCCGGGTTTACAGAAAAAAATTTAGACCCGGTCCCTACTCAGCATGATTTTAATGAAAGAAAATGACCCTGAGAAAGGGTTTCTTGCTCGGCCTGAATAAGAACAACTGAATATATACTGTTTATTGTTACCAGATCCTGGTGAATCGTCATTTACTACAGGGAGACCGCTTAATAGATTTGGACTATTTTAATAAATATGAGCTTTATGCATGATTTAGAGACAAAGAATTTCTCCCTTTATATTCTATGCTTTGGAGACACTGGTGATTCTTCCTGGCTATCATTTGCAACAAAACTTAACTCCTCTCCCCCCTTTCTCCCGAGTTTTTCAAAGCTCGTAAATTGGAGTCACTTTCTTTGCAGATTCGGGAAACGGCCAACCATTTTATCTGTGCTCTACTCAGATCATATCGGACACCATTTGTTGTCCGTTAAAAACGTGAATTTATTGCCCTATGTCTATGACGCCGAATTAGAAAAAGAATTTTTTTCCCAGAAAGTGTGCCCAGCGTCCAAAGAAGGAAGAAAAACCCATCATGGGGAGTGCTTAGTTTTTCCCATACGCCACGCTAAAATTTTCCAGTTATTTTATTTGTTTAGAAAGGATAAAAGTAAACAGCGAATTTAGAGAAAGAACAATTATCCATCGAAAACATATACTAAAAACTTTTGCAAATTATCTGAAATTCCAAAATCTGAGTTTTTTTCCTATGTCAGTTGACATAAAAAAATATAGCCCATCTGAAAAAATTATTGGAGGGGCCCGAGCCCAACGGGCCCATATAACTGTACGCCTATGCAGATAAAGTACTTAAGTACTTACGTAGCCGTTTGTTCATAGATTTACCTTGTTATTTTTTCCCTTAAAATACCCATGTGACTTTTATACATATTATCTGTACTAAAGTACATAAGTACTTACTTAAGTTTTATATTTTTGATATAAATAAATCTAATATTTTCACTTTTAGTGCATTTTTAGGCACACTGACAGCAAAGGTTTCCCTTACAACGCTATTTATTGACATATAATTTACATGATCTGCCTGGTTTAAAATTTTTTAAGTTGTTTGCACATTTTCAAGCACGACCTGATATCCCATATGAAAAAAAAAAAAAAAAAAACGCATGTGGAACATAGACCCTCCTGGTCAACTTACCCTATTTTTATGGGGCAACTGGACCCATGAGGAAAGAAAGATGAAATATGCATACTTTTATATATTTTTAAATATTAAGATGTAATTTTGAGCATTTCTGTCTGATAGAGGGAACTTAATTGAACACATATACAGAAGTTCAGACTTTAATTCAAATGAACGTTAGCTTTCTGAAGCTGAATTGTCAGAGGCTCCACAGTCACATTGTGAAATCATGGCCCAGTTTCCCCAACTAACCTTAATCCATGTACAGTACAAATTATATGTAATAATTTCTTTGTCTGTAATTTACTGTCCACTTAATATTGATAAATGCAAATATCCACATCATTATTTAGCAAACAGTTTTCTTCATCTATGTTAGATCATTAAATAAATAACGTATATTTACATCTATCATATTTTCTGATTATGAATCTTATAATTTTTCTGATACTTTACCGTGCTCTCAAAAAATAAATGTAAAAATAAGATATTCGGTAATTATATATATGGTTCACTGTACATAAATTACTGTTAAATGCAAAAGTATTAAATAAGTTAGAAAGTTAAATTTAATAGTATACGTTAAATTGAAAATTATGGAGAAAATGAACCAAATAATTAAAGCACTGACCTTCTGTTTTTACATATTTATAAACCAATAATCTGAAATACATACAGCCTAAAATTTATGATATTTGTCTGTGTAGTAATATGTTTTTTCACACGCTTTTAATATTTAAAACCTTTTATAAGTCAGAAAATAATCTGATAAATTCCACACTTACCCTTAGTTGTGGAAAGTTTTCTCGTATTCCTCACTGGAATGATGTATACTTTTAATTAAAAATTATTTGGCTACAAATTTCGTAGTAAATATTATTGCAATAAGCTTTATTGTGTAGTATTTTCATTGTAGCATATTTCTAAACTTATTTCTCTTGGTAACATAAATACTATAAGTGCATCTATTTTTAATATGCGTTCTCAATAGTAAAACATTGTAAGAATAGTTTCAAATTTAGTCTAAAATCTTAAACTATTATCTGACAACTTTATAACCTTTACACTGTAATACTAAACCTTAGATACTGACAGGTATGAATGCATATATGTAGTATATATTACATCTGCTTTAAAATATATTTAGACATGTATACTTAAATATTGCGCTTAAACTTTTAGAAATAAGAAAAACGATAATATAACTTACCAACTTTATAAAGGAATATATATCCACATTATATTTTTCTTCACAAAAAAATATTTTATAAGTATTCATGCAAACAAAAATTTCTTAATTAATAACGTAAAAAATAGAAATAAAAATTGCACTCGATACAATCCAGGTCGAGTGTATATATAATAAAAATCGTAATATTTTACAATTTTATAATAAAAATAGTAAAATAAAATGGAAATTTCTTTAATTTTTACATGATTTTCCCTTTTATATTTATAAAAAGTCAATTATTTTTTTTCTTAAATGCATAACTAATGAAAAAAAGTCATACTTTTATGATAGCTGACTGTGCATAATCAGATAAACCTAATTTAATTGGAAATGTTTAAACATTTCATTTTTTTTTGCGAAATGAGAGGAACATGATCTCAGGTAATTAAGTTGTTTTCCTAACAAGAAGCATAATTAAAAATACAAAAAAAAAATAGAATTATTAAAAAATATTTTTTTCTGCTGCGATTTTAAAATGCTCAGATTAATTTTCTGTAATTAGAAATGTTGAAAGCAATTATTGTTCATCTTTTTTATTCAAATAAGGGAAATATCATTCTTAAACTTAAATTGCTTTAATAAAAAAACAGAAATAAAAAACAGCAGTTTTTATTAATAGGAAAAAATTAAAAATATTTAATTAAAAAAATCATTTTTCACCTGTTAAAATTGTTTTCACCTGTTTTTCTTATCTGTTAAAAAACACAGAATAATCTTCCATGACATAAATTTGATGAGAAATAGAATATAAATATAATCACTATACAACTGCTTCTTTATCTAGGAAAATATGACATAAAAACGAAGGAAATTATAGTATAACCCCCTCCGAGTTACCCACAATTCAAAAAAGAGTTCTTATGAGAAAACATTATATTTTCAAGCTAAAGAAAAGAATTTATAAAATCAACATTCCTTTGCCTGCCATCTATTTTCGGAAACGTTTCGGAGAGGATTTTATAATGTATTAGTTTTCTCAAACTGAAATATAGGTTTTTCAAGTTGGATTCAATTATCAAATAAATGTTTGCATGTTCAGCAAATATGTTTTTTAGACAAACATGATACCGGGGTCCAGCAAACGATCCTGATACAACCTGATTTTAAAATTAAATAACTCGAAAACTTAGATCGGTAGAAGAAGGACACAAGTGGTATATTTATTTTGAAAGCCACAAAAATCTGAAACAATAGTTTCAAAATTAGTTAAATTTTTTTTCGACAGGTGGCGCTTTTCGGTGCAGTCGCAGTACGGAGTCGAAGATATAATAAGATATATAACGCAGTCATTCTAATCATCAGCCACCCTACCTTATCAGGAACTTTTGCCACTTTAAACTACGATTAAAAACTACGCCTTGTTGCAGTAGGAATGCGATTTAACCCGTAAATCCATAGTGATATAAATTTCCATCACCTTTTTATTTAATTTTTAATACATAAATTAAGTTCTTACAACCACTATATTTATATAGAAATTTTAATCCTCTAAAAATTACAAAAATATGTTACTAAATAAAGTTAAAAATCTATCTTAAGATTTCTGGTGTCTAATCTTTAATTTAAAAAAAAAAAAAAAAAAAAAAAAAAAAAAAAAAAAAAAAAAATTCTAAAAGAATAATTCATGCAGTTAAGGGTTAACTGGCGATACTCGAGTATTATAAAAACACGTTTTTTCACAGAATAGATGACTCCACTCATTTCCTTCAGTAAGAAGATTGATAACTCTGTTCTTCAGGGTACTTTGTTTAGGGACCCCTCATTGACTACAGTCCCACCTGCCGACTAATTTTGAAACTATTGTAATAGATTTCTCTGGTATTCAAAATAAACATAACACTTGTTTTCTTTTTCTATCGATCTTAGTTTTCGAGTTATTTAATTTTAAAATCAGAGAGCCTTTTGCTGGACACCCTGTAAATTAACAGCGTTAACATTAACTTTACATTTATATTATTTTTTTTCCTTTTTATGTATAAATTCAGTTACAAACTGAAAATGTTTAACAGGGAATAAATAGTATCCTAAAAACTTACATTCCGGCTTGAGGAAACTGATGAGCACACTATAAAAACTTTTCGAAAACGCTTCAGAAAATCTTTGACAGCAACAGAAACCTTGATTATGTAAATAAATCTCAGAAATATATTAGTTTCTGAGGTTTAGACGAATAAAAAACTATTTCCTGAACGTTGGTGACTCGTAAAATGTTATTATATATTTTCGTTTGTGGTTATAATATATTTTTCTAGATTAAGAAACATGTATATTTTTTATAGTGATTATAAGTGATATCATTTTACTGCATAATGCAATAACCCGAGCATCACTGTTTACGGAATACTGGTGAAAATTCTTTTTTGGATTGAAAACTGTAATACATATTTTATATTCAACATATTTTTTTAGATTGTGCACAATCAATACCAAACTAGTATGTTGTGGCCATCACAAAACTTTCTTCTACCTCATACATGTCAATACTTCAGAATTCACTATCTCAGTGCCAAATTAAATGGCAATCTGTGTTCATCATGAGAATTCTAAAAATATGAAATTCCTTGCATTAGTTCTCGAAGTATGACTGTCGCTGAAATCGTGTAAATCCAGCAAAATGCAGCATAGCAGCGGCACCTACTGGGTTATTTACACCAGAACCTAATTATCACCAACTTATGTCAACGTCTAATTGAATATGAAGTTTGAGGAAAATTCGTGCATTAGTTCTTGAGATAGAGGTATTGCGCAAATCATGACAAATGCAGCATAGAAGCACCACCTGTTGAGCGATTTGCAACAACACATAATCAGCAGCAATATTAATCAAGCTATACTTAAATCTGAAGTTTGGTGAAAATTCGCGCATTAGTTCTTCAGTTAGAGCTATTGAGGAAATAGTTCAAAATGCAGCACAGCAGAGCCACCTATTGCGCTATTTACACCAACACGTAGTCAGCATAATTTCATATGAAGGACTAACTAAATCCGAAGTTTGATGAAAATGTGTGCATTAATTCTTGAGATAGAGCTACAGCGAAAGTAGTGTAAATCCTGCAAAATGCAGCATAGCAGCGCCACCTGCCGGGCGATATACACCAAAACGTAAACATCATCCATTCATGTCAAGTACTAACGGAATCTGAAGTTTTATAAAAATCCGTGCATTAGTTCTTGAGATAGAGCTTTTGCGGAAATCCTGCAAAATGCTACATAGCAGCGCCACCTGCAGGGCGATTTAAACCAATAATTAATGAGCAGCAATCTATATCAGTGACTATCTGAATATAAATTTTTATTAAATTCCGTGGATTATTTCTTGAGATAGAGCGCCCACAAAATTTGTGTCACATACAGACAGACAGACATACGGACAGACAGACAGACTCACAGACTCACAGGCAGACATTTTGTAAAAACATGTTTTTTGGAATCTCTGACCCATAAAATGTGTAAATCCGTCGAAAACTGGAATTTGAAAATTTTCATGAAACCAGTACTTTCTTCGTGTAAAGATAGAAGAAAGTAAAAACATTTCATATGAAAATATCATTAATGTATCCAAATAAAGTTTTAGAATTTCTTAAAATCCATATACTTTCTCATTTAGAGCATGGTAAAAATTAATAGCCGAAGAAATACCTGAAAATTTACTACTAAGAATAACTTTTTTTTCTGATAACTTCAGTGTTTTTAAGTGCCGACTTCCATTACATGTCTTTTAAATTTGTGTTTTATTTATGTTTATACATTTATTTTTTATTTATTGAATCATGAAGTTTAAACTTACGTATGGATGTTGTTTAGAGGAGAAAAGTGTTCATTTTTAGTAATCGGGTTCCACGCGATATAGATTCTTGAAATTTGTAAAAGTATATTATTGAATTTTTAGTGAATTCTTTTGATTTATAAATTAATATGGTTTTCGCAGCGATTTTTTGACATTCGTAAAAAAAAAATCCGGTTTAATGTTGCCCAACGTAATAAGTTTTGCCATTTGCGTAAATTTTTGCAATTTTAGCGTTTCTCCTAAATGGATTCGTTGAGTTTTATTATACATTTCTTAGCGGTTTTTTATTCCGTTTTTGCGTGTCACTGTGTTTTTTCCGCATTGGCAAAACGGATACGCTTTCAATGATGCTCAATATTGTAAATTATCACTATACTGTCTGCCTTAAGTTCGTTACTAACTGCCTTAAGGTCGTTTAAAAAGATTTACGTTTACAAAAATTTCGATATTCATTTGCAAAAATGGACCGAAGTAATGCTGCCGAAAATAGTTCGTCCTCATCTCTGTAGTTCACTTGGGTAGTTTTTCCTGCACAAATACAAAGTCAGAAAAACGAGGATTTTCTCTGCCGAAGACATTGAAACGAAAAACATTCGGTTCGTTTTGAAATATTTTCGTAACAAATATGAATTAATTCAAAATCAAGGTTGGTTTGCAAAAGCAGAACAGGGCGTGCTTTGCAAGCCTAAAAAGGGTGGGAATGTGAGTACTCTAATACTAAATCCATACCGGTGAAAAATTTCTCAACTCACCTTTTAAGTATATATAAAGGCGGTCGAGGTCCGGGCAACTCCGCCCGCGTTAGATGGTTTAAAATACATTAGACCCGCTATCTTAATTGCCGAGATCTGGATAACTGAATATTCAGTATAACGAACTCGACTATTGTTTCCTTTTATTATTTTTTTTTTAATTGCTAAATGATTTCTACTGATCATGTATACCGTAATGTATGAAAAAATGTGCTGATGTGGTTGAAAGTTTGATATTTTACTATGTTATTAGCTTAAGTATTTTAATAATTTTCCTATCGTAAATAGAAGTGCGTCGGGACACAAGTAAAGTTCCACTTATCGCTATAGACACTGAATGTAAAAATGCATGCTCAAATTACTATGATTTTTCTCCATGTTTCTGAAATAGCGTATTGAATAAAACCATTTGAAAAGTTTCCATCTCACTTTTCACAGTTCTACAATAGCAATAGATCCTATATCGCCCTATATGAGCACTTTTAAAATTTAAAAGCTTTTCCTTTAATTTTTTCTTTGGTATATTTTCCTTTGAATTTTTAACAATCACCTTAGGATATGTTAAACAGTATCCTACATAGTGCTAGTACATTCATTTGTGTAAATCTTCTACTCTGCTAATCTTCTATCTTTCTACTCTGCTTGAAATTTCACATTTCTACAAAATCTTTCTTTTTTTTTTTTTTTTTTTTTTTTTTTTTTACATGAAAGTAAAATGCGATGTAAATAAAATGTGTTAGTAGTGAAGGAACTCCAGTTGCATGCCATGGAAAATATTTCAGTTATTTCAGAATAATTGTACATGGCCGCAGACTTCTTATGCCCAAATAAGTCTAGATAAATAATCTCAAAATAAATGATTAAGGATTTTAAAAAAATGTAAAAAAAAATCAATTTTGTTGCATAAAATCCAATTCTATCTATTTAATCATAATTTAAATTCTATCTATGTAAATTCTTTTATAGATTAAAAAGATTTATAGATTTCAAAAATTAGATGGTTTCTGGGATGTCGTCCCCACCAGTGGCAGAGAGGTTCTGCTTTCGAAGCTGGTAGACGGCAGGTGCTCGGTTCGTACCCAATAGCGCCCGTCGGCCTAATCGTTTTGAGTTTTCCATGGTTTTCTTCGAACCTTGGATTTGATTGCGTTAATACGGGTTATGTTCACTTAGAAAACCCCCACGGAGGGTAGTCCTCCCACATTGGGGCTATATCCCTCGTGTTGATAATTGGCCGTCATAAACACAACCAACCATCCAACTTGGAATATCGCAAGTAACAGTAAGGATTTCAAATGGACCACTTCAATAATTAAAATACGTTTATATTAATTAACGATAATAATTTTAATTTTTCAGCTGATTATTAAATTCTACAGACTAGGATTTGATCTTAATTACCTTTGACTTAAGCTGTCAAAGCTCTATCACCTGAGAAAGCTCGGATAAATATGGCAGAAGCAATTTACTCAGACAACATTTTGATAATAAGATCTACTATACATATATAAGTGCATATATAAGTACAGTCGTCGGAAATAAAAAAGTAAACACCCCGTACTAACTTCTCAACAAATTATCGTAGAAGAAAGTTACTGGTATCGAACGATTGGAAATAAGGTCTAGTTTTAAATTATATAGATAAAATTTGCTTCGGGGAACATTTACATATTAAAACGAACCATAACTTTGTTTTTTTTCAATAGCTGTACAAAATTCTGACAGCATAAATGAACTCTACTCCCTTGAATTAGCCTAAAAACAAATTTTTATGCAATTTGTACTATAAGTTTCTGAGAAATTAATTATTTTAAAACGAGCGTATTTTAAGGGCTGTACCCAAATTGAAGTTCGGAACAGGATTGTTAACCGAGAGATCCCCCATCTTGATCAAGGCACTTTAAGAAGTCAATAAAGCCTGGTAGAGTAGAGTACAGCAGAAGAAATTTCAAATATCTAGTCACTTCTATTATAGGCGGCCACTTAAACCATCATTTTGCCGTTTTTTAAGTATAATTTGAAAACTATTTGGAAGAAAAATGTGAAATTTTAGATTTTCATAAAGCAGGACTTAATAAATCAAAATCCATCAAAAAATTTGTAGGTTGTAATTCATAATTTTTTCGAATATTATTTAATAAATCATAACTGATACCATAAAATTATAAAAATTGCAAACTCAGCGTATTTATGTCATATTTATGTTTGGGTATATTAGTATTATTTCTACACAAAAAAATTATCACATTAGGAGCATAATTTCTGGAGATATAAATAAAAATATGAAAATGTAATTTAACATTAGAAACACTACATTTTGAATGTTTATAATTCAAAAACTTATCATTCAAATGACTTGAAATTCGGTGTCTAGGCATAGTTTGACCCGGGGATTTAAAATATTACGTTAAAATTGGGTATTGCTATTGAAAAAAATGAAGTTTGGATTCGTTTTAATATGTAGATGGCTCCCTAAATGAAGTTTGGATTCGTTTTAATATGTAGATGGCTCCCTAAGCAAATTTTATATACATCCTTTAAAAGTAGACTTTATTTCCATTCGTTCGTAACAGTAACTTTCTTCTATGATAATTTGTTGAGGAGTTAGTAGGGGGTGTTTCCTTTTTTTCCCACGACTTTACATACATAAGTACATAATTACATCTAGATACCTATAAAATATACGTAAACTATATGAAGTCATATAATTTAGGCATAATTATTTATTATTTTTATTACATTTGTTATTACTAAAATATAATACTAAGTCTCTCATAAAAAAATTTCCCCTAAGTATATTTTTTCTTGTTTTTACTTCGAAAATATAGTTATCGTGTTCGGAGTCTATTGTTTAAAAGTTATCTTAAACCATTTACCATTGAAATATGCTTTCAAATATTTTTTAGTCTTTCCAGAATAAATATATGTGACAAGAATTGAATAGTTGAAATAAAAATCTCACTATGAAAATTATTTGCATTTTGTTCAAGAATTTGTAAGTTTTTAGATTTTCTAGTACACCCTTTACTTTAACAATATAAGTCACAATAATAATTTAATTGAAAGCTCATAATTTATAGCCAAATACCACACTAATTACATCATTCTATTTTTATATATATATTTTGGAAAAAAACGTTATTTGTTTGTGCTATTTAAAAGTGAAATGTAATGCTTTAAATTTTCATTTAATGAAGCACGGGGAATTAGATCATTGCTGCTTTTATATCGTTTCGCGAATTGCCCTTTTATTTGCAATTAAATTAAAGCCCTAATTCTACTGCGGAAACCGCTTTTAATGTAATGGTTTTGGGAGAAATTTCGATTAGAAAATAAAAGATTTGAATTTTCTAAAACTGTTATACAATCATTGAACTAGTATTCGATTACACTCTCATTTGAATCCGAAATATTATTTCGGATGTAATGGTTTTTAAAACTGTGACACTAATAGAAATTTACTAAAAACTTTGATATTTTAATATGGGTCTGTTTAATTTGTTCTTTATATTGCTTACGCAAATTTCAGAATAAAAATATTTAAATCGAGTAAATATTTACATAAATATTTTCTTAATACAGTCGAACCTCTATTTAACGAAGTCGCTAAATCCCGGAAAAAAGTTCGTTACATGGAAAATTCGTTAAATAGAGATTCACCTTTTAAAATACTTTTAACTACATAAAACAGATTTTAAATTCATAAACACCAAATATTTTTACTAAAAGTAATTAATCACATTTTTTAAATCAATTATACCGATTTGTTTTATTTATTTTACCCACCAATATCCATCATCAAATCATTTTTATTTTTCTGTGTATCTAAATCTTTGAAATCTGCAAGGAAAACAAAACATTGTTCGGGAGTACACTGTATTTTCTGTTTAAAGTAAATAGTTTTACATTAAAATTAACGAATTTTAATGACCTTATCGTATTTATTATTATTATAACAAATAATTTTAACCATGCATTAACATATGCGTTCTTAAATTTAGTTTCTGAAAAACTCTGTTAATTTTGTCTGAGTTTTTTCTTTTAAAAAGTGCTTTCTCTCATAATACGTCTCGCATCTTTGCAATGCACCCAAAACACCTTCATGCGTATTTTCTTCTAACTATAATCCGCGTCGGATTGTTTCAAATGATTTTAGCATTTCATCATACAAAGTTTTGTTAATTCCTGCATCATGATCATTTCCATCATCATCATATTCGTCTCATCGCAATTCATTGCTGTATTGTTTTTTATTTTTCATACTGTCGAAAATATCCAATTCGGATAGTGTTTCCGAGGTCTCAATTTCAGAATTAAGTGAAATAGAATCATCAATCAGCACATCATGGTTAATTTCTTCTTTTTTTCTCATTTGTATCCACATTTTTTTAAGTTACTCTAAGGGATTATCGTCTTCGTCCTCCGTACTTACCGAATTTTCACTGCTGACAAAGAAGGTGCCTGGTAAAACCAGTTCAAGGCCATTGAACATCATAAAATGTGTTTAAAGAAAAAATAAGTTTAAAATGTCCAGAAATATTTTGAGAAATGAGGAGAAAAAAAATTAGATCACAAGAAAAAGTTCGTTAAATAGAGAATGCACTTCGCTATTTGGAGGTTATTTTACGAAGAAATTTGCAAAATGTTTTTGGTTCCAAGGAAAAGTTCGCAAAATAGAGGTTCGTTAAATAGAGGTCCGACTGTGTTTTAATTTGAAAACAACTATAATTTTATGTGTATATATATTTTAATATAACCAAAATCATTAAAGAAATCATTTAGCTTTTTTAGTACACGTGCTTCTGCACGGTGTTTCTACGATATGCATCTCAAGTTTTATTTGTTCCGTTTTTTTAAATGCCCTCTTGTTTATAGGAATTTTTATTTTTTACTAATATACATTTCATTATTACTATACGGCACCGAAGTCATGTTTATGCATATTAAACAAAGAAAATTTATATTTTTCATAATCTATTTAAAATTTGTACTCATGTATTATTTGAGATATTTTATGTAGATATTCTTTCATTGATAAACATATTTACAAATAGCACCTGTTGCATAAAGAGTCATTTTATCTATATCGCAAAACTGTAAACATTTAAACTATAACTCTTTAGAACTATATCGCAATTTGTTTGAAATCTCTATCGCAATTTATTAATTTTTATTGTTTTCAAAACTTTTTTTATGCATGATTTTTTTTAATATATTTTTGTCGCTTACAGAAAGACGATTGCAAAAGTTAACTTAAATGGGTGTAAATATAATAGTTCAGCATTTGTTTCCGACATATATTCCATAATGGAATTTAATCTTTATTAATCCTTAAATAAAAAATAAAATAAAAATAAAACACAAATTTAAGAAACGTAAATGAACGACGCTTATAACACTGAAATTATCAGAATAAAAATGACTAGCAATCTTTACCGATTTCTCGTCTGTTAAATCCTGGCACGAGGCCAATACGAAGGTATCGCTTTTAATAAATTACAAAATTTTATTTAAATTTGAATGCATAATTGATAACATATAAAAATTATTGTTGGTAGTGTTAGTGAAAAATCTAAAAAATATACATTAAATGTAAATAATATATTAGTTTTCAATTAAAAAAGCACATATATGGTTTTCACCTGTACTTTTTAACCCTGGAAATCCGGGTTGGACCTCCTTGTAGAATATAAAAACAAAACGTATTGCATACAACAAATCACACATAAATATAAATTTTAATCAATTTGAATACCGAGACAATACAATATTTCACTTCAAATAACAAAAAAAAAAAAAAAAAAAAAAAAAAAAAAAAAAAAATTACAACGACCATTTGGAAAATGATTTTTTTTTTTTAAACTAAAATTTAAGTCATGAAAAATAGCACGGAGTTGATCATACATTACGTACGCCATGAATTAAATATTAATAGTGTTATTACACGTAAAAATTGCAAGCGACAAAAATCGCCTGCGACTCCTCAGATTTCCTGAATCTTACGTATTATCCACCTGAAACTTACGTATTATCCAAGCTGTTTGGGAAAAGGCTTTTCCATCGTCAGATTTCCAAGAAATCTGCGACCAATTTTAAAAGAAATTTCATTCTTAAAATTCTAAACATCCCACAATATTACTTTTTACACCGTCGTATAGAGAAAAAATGTACTCTTAAATGCAATTTGTTTGCAAGCTGTATCTCAATTTTTTTCTGAGTTATTATTTTTTTTTGTAGTTTTTATTACTTTTTTGTCATAGTGACAATAGAAGTACCCATCTCCGTTGAAAGCAAAGGGAAATACAGATTACTGTATAGACCAATCAGAAAACGAATAAAATGCGGATTAAACCAATAAAAAGTTTCAGATATGCTTTTGATTTCCTTCCCTGACGAGGACAATAACCATTTTTTTTAAATGGTTAAAAATTATACTGTTTTCTTGTAAATAAAAATGCTCATTGTTTCAAAATTTGAGATTTTCCAACTAGATTTATGGGAGAAATTTTTAACTGTTGTTTTTTAAAGTGTTAATTTTTTTTAACGCTTTTTTCTGGACAAAGTAACAAATTCACGATCCAAAACCAGTTAGATATTTGATTTTATAGTATTTCTATTAAAATGCCTTAAAATTAAAGTTTAAAAAAATCTTATTATGATTTTTAACAGTTGATCTAAGAAACCTGTTTTCTAAGGAAATAAGTTACTCATGCTTGTAGAATTATATATCCAGAGCTTTTGAATCTATATATATTACACATCGCTTACCCGCAAGACAAGTGACACATCTCGACAAAAGTAAATTTCACAGGAGAGACAAAAGAAAATTTGCATGATTTTAGTGTAAGACGTATTATAGCTCTGCATGCAGGAATGAAAACGTACACAAATGCGTAAAACCCTGAAAAATGAAAGCGTGGAGTGTTAGGTAATTTTACCTCCCACCACAATCCACCCCTTTTCTGTGGTCACAAATGGACATATAGCGTAATAAAATGATTTTCCGCATAACTACACTTATGAAACTCTTTGTGTAGCAAGACGCAACTATGACATACATATTAGTAGAATAAAATGCAAAAGGAATTTTTGCGAAATGTGCCATTTTTCGTATTGTTTACAATATTTCTATTTTTAATATTTATTTGCATACCTTTGTGTGCCTTTTAAAATATATCATCAATTCAAATATAACAGGAAAAGAAAACTCTTACCTGTATGCTCGATAACGCCACTGACCCCGATCCCTTTACTCGTAAAGCCGATAATCATCTTCATTCGCACTGTCGGAGAACATATTTCACATATTAATCTATAGTGTAAAAAGAAAATAGATGTTTTTCATTATTATTAATATATATATATATATATATATATTGTGTGTTTAAACTATGGTGGTATTAATCATTCCTTGCGCTGGTTTAATCCTTTTAATGGAAAATCTTGATTATTATAAAAATGAGCACCGAGAAATTAAGTTCTCGGAGCATCCTTTAAAACTACACACTACATGAGAAGCAAAAAGAGTTCTAATACAATATATAAAAGACAGTCAAAATTCGAAGTAGGTGACGTCAACTCAATTGCAAACTGTGCACTGTAGAGGTAAGAAAGGCGAGGCAAACCGCAAATATGCACTCCTTCTCGAAGCTAGGAAAGTTTTAATGTTCAGTAGTTAAAAAAGATTTCTGTGTTTTCTTACAGGGGTTTATACTGTCCAACCCCCCCCCCCCCCTTTAACCCCTGAAGAAATAAATCATATGTTCATGATAGTCTTTCTATGAAAAACAAACTTACGTTTGGGAAAAGGTTTTGTAGTAGATCTGCTGTCATTAATTCTATGTCAACGTAGCGGAGTTTTATTATTTCTTTCTCCACTAGGTGTCTTAAGAGATGGTAACGCAGATCAATGTGCTTAATCCTGTAATGAGATTTGTCAGACTCCGCAAGTTTTATTGCGGATGGATTATCATCCATTAAACTTATCGGGCACTGCTGTGGCATGTCCAGTTTTGTTAGTAAATTTATTAACTATGAAATTTCTTGCGCGACACTGGAAACAGATATAAATTCAGATTCAGCTAAAGACATTGTTAAACATTTCTGATGTCTTGATGTCCATAAGATTGAGTTGGACGCCAAGAAGAACAGATTTCCGGAAACAAATTTCCGATCGAGTGGGTCATTTTCCCAATCAGAGTCGGCGTATGCCCTCAAGACAGGTTCTTCGAAATTGGTATACGTTAATTTTAGATCGATAGTAGTTCTTAAATACCTAATAGTTCCTTTAACGGCTTCCCAGTCCTTTGTTCTTGGACGTTCATTTCTACGACATACTATGTTAACGGCTGCACTAAAGCTGATCGGGAAATGGTTGAAATGTATAGTAGTGCGCCGACCGCCTGTCTATAGTTTACATTATCCGGTAAAAGATTTTCATCATTATTTAATTTAACATAGCCCGGTTCCATAGGAGTATCGGTTGGTTTTGAATTTTCCAAGCCAAATTTAATTACTAGTTCATGAATTTTGTTAATCTGATCTAGGGTCATTGTATTATGATCAGGCGGATTAATGTTTATACCTAAATAATACTTAGCATCGCCTAAATCCGTCACAGGGTATTCTTTCTTTAACTGACGTATTAGTTTATCAATGTTATTATCCTACCCCGCAATGAGGAGATCGTCAACGTAAACGATTACATATATTGTTTCATTATTTATGGTTCGTTTGTATAGACACTTGTCAATCGAATATTCGTTAAACCCTAATTTTGTTAGCGAATAATGTATTTTTATATTCCAAGCTCTCACTGAGTGCTTTAACCCGTATATCGCTTTTTTAACTTTACAAACCTTGTGTTGAGATCCGGGGACTACATATCCTTCAGGCTGACGCATGTAAACTTCCTTTTTTAACACCCCATGTAGGAAGGCCGTCTTAATGTCGATGTATCTAAGGCATAAGTTTTTATGCAAAGCCATTGCTAAAACGCTTCTTATAGTAGTGTGAAACGAAACGGGTGCGAAAGTCTCATCATAGTCAATCGCGTATTTCTGGGCGAAACCCTTAGCCACTAACCTTGCCTTGTATTTTTCTATTTGGCCCTGACTTTTGTACTTCGATTTAAATACACATTTGCTACCGATTACCTCTGTCCCTTCTGGGACCTCAACTAATTCCCAGGTACAATTTTCTTTGAGTGAATTTATCTCGTCCAAGGTAGAATTTATCCATTATTGCCTTTCCAGGTAATTTTCCATTTTTTAGTATATCATCCCAGTACTTTGGCCCTTTTATCATTACATCATTTATTAAAAACGCGAATCTGTCAGGGAGAACCCCTCTATTAGATCTGTTAGATCTACGTGGTATAATCTGTGGGGTGCCTGATACATTTGTGTTCGTATCCTGATTTTGCATATCATTTTGAGGGCTATTCTCTTCCTCGTTAATTAGTTGTAATTTTGATTGCGGATTTTTATCGCTTAGTATTTCTTTATTTTCATTTGACGCATTATTTTTAACTAAATCATAATTTTCATCCTCAAAAAATTTTACTGTCCGACTTATAACTATTTTCCTTCCGTCCGTGCAAATTCTAAAACCTTTACTTCTGTTGCCGTATCCGACAAACATACCTTCTTGCGCGGTGTCGTCCAGCTTTCTCCTATATGGTTTTTGAATATATGCATATGCGCGGCAACCAAAAGTTCTGATGTTTCAAAGGTCTGGTTTACGACCGGTTCATTTTTCATACGGAGTCCGATTGCAGGACGAAGTTGGGAGCCTATTTTGAATGTACGTCGCTGTATATATCGCTTCTCCCCAGAACGAATTAGGAAGACCGCTTTACTTAGGAAGACAGCGTTCCATCTCCACTAATGTGCGATTTAACGCTCTGCAACACCATTTTGAGGCGGGGAGTACGGTACGGTGAATTGATGATCAATTCCCTCACGTTTCAAATAATCTTCGAGTTCCTGACTCGAATACACCACCCCCCTGTTATAGAACCGAAATGCCTGCACCTTTCTGCCAAATTTGTTAGCAGGCATTTCTGCTTATTCCTTAAATTTGGAAAAAACTTCACATTTGTTTCTTAGCAAATATATAACGGTAAAATGACTAAAATCGTCCACGAAGGTTAGAAAATAATATTCCCCCCCAATCGTCGCTGTTTGCATAGGGCCACACAGGTCACTGTGGACCAGCTCAATTGCTCTTGTAGCTCTAAAACTAGCATGTTTGGGGCAATGCTTATCGGTTAGTTTTGAAGCAAGGCAGACTTCACATTCATTACTGTGCTTACAGTTATAAATTTGAATCCCTGATGCCATGTTTTTATCAACTAATTCTTTTATGTGGTTAGTATTTCTATGACCCAACCTTACGTGTCACTTATGTAAGCAATTTTTCTTTTCACAGTAATTTATCACATTTACATTTTGAATTAAATCAGATTTCAAATTACTTTCATATAAATTGTTATTTATATAACACTCGAGGTTTGTTACCCCTTCGTGAGTTATTTTACACATTTTATCTTCGAATATAGCTACGCAACCATTCTCGATAGCTTGTTTGATGGAAATTAGAATCGTTTCTGCGGAACATATAAAACATTTTTTAATGTTATGGTTTTACTCGTATTATCTGACATAACAGTATTTAATTTCACAGATCCGTAACCGTCAGAATGTAGTTCTTAGCCGTTTGCGATAGTGACATTCGATGTATCATAATTGAAGTCATGGAATTTATTTTTATCATTGCAAATGTCTTTTGAAGACCCTGAATCGGCAACTCAGAGATCTTTCGAAACATTACCAAAGAAAAATTTTAAGTTTTTATCTGCGCGTTTTTCCTTATTGAAATTTTTGGTTTTAGAACAATTTGTGTCTACGTTGTCTTGAAAGCATACCACTTAGGCTGACCTCTTAGGCTGACCTCTTAGGCATGTTATTGTTTTTATTTCCGAAATTTTTCGTTCTTGGTTTTTCATTGTTTTTATTCTTTAATTTCCAACGTTCATCTATATTATGTGAGTTTTTCTTGAAATATTTGCAGAACTTATTACTCCTATGTTGCGAGTATTTCACTCTTAAAGCAGAATGGTTGTTAGAGTTTTCAACGTTGTTTTGTCTTTTATTATATTCATCTATTAATTTTCCGCGAATAAAATTCGGTGTGAGTTCGACATTATTTATTTGTCTCAAGAGCACATATTAGCGTGTCATAACTTGGAGGTAGAGAACAAAGTAATAAAGCCGCCAGGTGTTCATCATTTATATTATATTTTCACCAATGCCGGTTAATTTATCGCGAAGCTGATAAATGTTCGTTAGATGATCCCTCATGTGGCCGTTTTCAGCAAACCTGCTAGAATATAATTTTCTTAGCAGAGATAATTTGTTGCAAAGGTTTGTTCTCTCATGCACATTTTTAAGCGCATTCCACACTTCTCGTGCAGTTTGTAGGTTTTTAGTGTGGATATTTTGATTGTCATCTATTAGTAAATTAATAATAGCTTTGGCTTTACGATTTTTATTAGTGAAATCGTCATTGACGGGATATGAAGGTTAATTTATTATTACATCGTAAAGATCTTCCTTTTGTAGATAATTTTATACGCGAAATTTCCAGACGTCGTAGTTTGTATTCAGTTTCTCAATAACAGTCTTTTTAAGAATGCTCTTTTTTTCTTATTTTTCTAATTTATATAGATTGCAAAATCTTATATAATCTGTATTTCAATAATGCAGTGAGTAATTTAATTAACTTGGTAAAGCAATTCAATATATTAATTGCGAGTATATAACAATTCTATATTCAATTAGGTATACTTACACTTTCTCTTTGTTCAGGCTTGTGTAGCAAAATATTTATATACAGACACTTCGGCACACTTGTTAATTTAGCTTTTAAATGTTAATTTAGCACTATATCAGTTCTACATAATCTATTGTTTATAATATTTCTATTTTTAATATTTGTTTGCATACCTTTGTGTGCCTTTTAAAATATATCATCAATTCAAATATAACAGGAAAAGAAAACTCTTACCTGTATGCTCGATAACGCCATTGACCGATCCCTTTACTCGTAAAGCCGATAATCATCTTCCTTTGCACTGTCGGAGAACATATTTCACATATTAATCTATAGTGTAAAAAGAAAATAGATGTTTTTCATTATTATTGATTTATATATATATATACATTTTTTATATGTGTAAACTATGGTGGAATTAATCATTCCTTGTGCTGGCTTAATCCTTTTAATGAAAAACCTTGATTATTTTTTAAATGAGCAGCGAGAGATTAAGTTCTAGGGGCATCCTTTAAAACTACACACTACATGAGAAGCGAAAAGAGTTCTAATACAATATATAAAAGACAGTCAAAGTTCGAAGTAGGTGACGTCAACGCAATTGCAACCCGTACACTGTAGAGGTAAGAAAGGCGAGGCAAACCACAAATATGCAGTCCTTCTCGAAGCTAGGAAAGTTTTAATGTTCTGTAGTTAAAAAATATTTCTGTGTTTCCTTTCAGGGGCTATACTGTCCAACATTTAGTGCGGATGAGTGATATGTTCTTAAATTTTAATTTGTTTCGTGATAACATTTTCATGGGACTCTACATATTTTTCTAAACCTATGCATCATGTTATAACGCTATGTGTAACATTAAAAATGTGCAAGCGGATTTTTCTTTGAAATATCTAATAGTTAATAAATCACTTAAATGATATTTATTGTTCTATATGAAAATTTTATATATTGTGTAAAGTCTGAATATAATATTCTGAAACTATGAACTATTATGAGTTACTTTAAAACCTCAAATAGGAATTAACTTACACAAAAAAATGAAAAACTTTTCTTGTAATTTTTTTTCTTTTCCCTATTACATGGATATTTAGAAGATTTTTAGAGCAATAAAAAGAATAGAAAACTATGCTTTCCAATTTTAGAAAATATATTTGTATGACTCTTTTCGAATACTAAATTTCGATTTTAAAATATACTCTTCAGCAAAAATGCATTCTCTTAAACTATCTTATAAAGCATTTACGATGACTTTCTTCTTACTGTTGAAATGAACAGGATCGCAGTTTGATTGTATGTAGAAATTGTAAAAAAGAAAAGAACTGAAACACAATATATTTCCACTAGACCCGATTGTTTACACTAGATTTGAAGAATGCATGCAGTTTGATTTGAAATCCACCGTAATGGCTTTGAGGCCACCATGCTTTGAGGCCAATAGCAACAATGGCTGTCGCCTCGAATGATCTTTATTTATACACAGAATTTGTAACACAAACCAGACATAACAATCTTATTTCTCTACATTACATATATATATTACTTTGAAAACACACTTACAACCATGTCTTACCCAGGGACTCGAACCCGCACCCCCAGTGTGACAGCAGCCTCCGCTAACTGACCACGCCAACAGACGACCAATGCATGCAGTTAAATAAACACGCTGTACATAAATAAACAAATAGCAGATGGTTCGATAGGGAGTTAATAGGATTAAATATGTCCGCGTGGCGACTTTACTATAATAAAATTACAGATAAACAGTTTTGAGTTTACCCATCAAACAAAGCCGGGCACCTCAGCTAATCCTTGCATAAAACTTCGCGGAAACTATTGAATTCATGACATCATCCATCATTTTCTAATCTTGTGAATATTTTATGTCAGCCGAGTTCAGGTTTTTCACGTTTAGATGTTACTTATTTTTCTCACATCGATGATTTAGCTGATGGTGTGGTTCTCAAACATGAAAGAATCTCAAGTACTATGCAAAAATTTTCCGTTCACGATTTTGCGATTAAGGGGACAAGGAAACTTAAAATCCTTAAAAAAAAAAAAAATATATATATATATATATATATTTGTAAATTTCACCTTAAATATTATTCAAGGGTACATTATATGCATGATGGCATCCATTTACCACAAAAAAAAATATTATTGAGAAAAAAATGGAATTTTACTCTTAGAAATCTTCGAAATGCCCACTGCGCATTCCATATCAATGAAAATCCCCAATAGTTTTTATAAAAGTTTGGTTTATATATATATAAATAAAATAGAGCATCGAATTTTACATATTTGAATTTAAAAGTAAAAAAAAATAAAAAAAATTTTCGAAAAAGTTTCAAAATTTTTATTATTATAATTATTATTATTTTTTATCTTCAAATTCAATTGTATAAAATTTGATGTTCTATTTTATTTATATATATAAACCAAACTTTTATAAAAAATATTGGCGATTTTCATTGATTTGGAATGCGCAGGGGATATTTCAAAGATTTCTAAGACCAGAATTTTAAAATTCCATTTTTTTTTAAAAAATATTTTTTTGTGATAAATGCATACCATAAATGCATATAATGTACCCTTGAATAATATTTAGGTGAAATTAAAAAAAAAAACATATTTTTAAGGATTTTAAGGTCCCTTGTTCCCTTAACAAAATTGACACTACTTAAAAAAGCAACATTCCATATTCTGCAGTTTATTAGATAATGATATTTAGTGTTGTAAAATTTGTTTAGCTATGTTTAGCATTGTAAAATTTGTTTAGCTATGTTTAGCATTGTAAAATTTGTTTAGCTATGTTTAGCATTGTAAAATTTGTTTCAAGTTTGTTTAGCATTGTACACTTTTATTTAAGCAACCACGTTAGTGGTTTAACGTACCACGTTTAGCATTGTACACTGTAAAGAGTATGTGAAGAAAGGGAAGAAAATGGCTTACATATTCAATAAATATAATCATTTCAGAGAAAAGTTATAGGTTCACAACCAGCAAAGATTAGTACAATTTATCTGGAATATAAGAGAAATGCTTTTCATTTAACTGCTGTGTGCTGAAGACTAAAGTAAAACTGCATCAGTAAAATCATAAAGGAACATGACCTACATAACCCAGCAATGATTACTGATCCATAGACCCTGGGGCACGATACAGCCTATGTCTCGGTCACGTGGTCACCCTAACGCGTGACACTTTCTGTTTAGCTCTCAAATAAGCATCGTACTCATTTGTTTTACCCCGGAAGAATGAAAGGTTCAGGACAATTTGCCAAATTCTCTGTCCGGAATCGAACTGTGAACCTGTAGCAGTATAGTGCGACGCACTGACCATTAAACTACTGGATTATCGTTGCCTGCATGCACGTCAGTAAATATTATAGAAGGAGAGTGCTAATTAAAAAGTTTTACATAAAACCATTTCCACTCTCTTTAAAATAATTAATTTTTATAGATAGTAATATTAGTAAAAAAGGATTATGAAAAATAAAATTTTTGAGCTAGCAGGCGCTACAAAAAACAAGTCATTTTAGATTTAATTTTTCAAGTGTTTGCCGTCACGCATGATGGCACATCGCAATCAGTAGATTAAGGGCAACAATAAATAATCGCATGAAGACAACAACACTGAAAAAAACTATTTAGTTAAAGAATCACAATTTAGTTAAAAGAAACAAAAAATGGATCCATCCTAATATTTGGTCGGACTGACCAAATGATTTTGTTAGTTCAATAAAATTTTATTGAACTAACAAAATCATTTCGTTAGCCCAACCAACATTTGGTCAGACCAACAAATTATTTGGATGGGACTATATTAACCAAACATTTAGTTATTTTAAGTAAATTGCTTTTTCTGTGTAGAGTTTCACTTTTAATGGTGTTTTTAGTACCTTGCGCACTTAGCTAATTTGACGTCTATACATTGGATTTTAAATACGTCAAGAAGCAGAAAGATTTCCAGGTATGCTTGAGTGATCATAATAATCACAAAAGATCGGAATGGTGATACATCACAGTGTCACCAATGTAATTTTGGAACACACATAGATCCTTAAGAAGACTTCTAGAGACTTGCTATAAGAAACCGATTCTAGTGCTATAGGTGCTGCTTCCTCGTCATTTGTTGCATTTCACCGTGAATAAATTTTGCGACGAGACAAACAGAGTGTTACTGACTGAAATTTTCAAACATTTGCAACTGAAGCCGTAACAAACATTCCCGTTTTCTTTCTTAACCTCATGCTCTAGCCCTTGTCTCATACTACCCACATTCCAAACACCATTCCGATGTGTATTCAAAGGGATCCTTTCTCTAAAATGCTTTTTTAGACCATACTGTATTTGTGAACAGAACGAATATATTATTATAGGGTCCGTACAGAAATGATGTCCGGCTTGCAGGGGTTCATGAAATTGTGACAGTTTATGACGAGGGGACGGGAGAGGGTAAGAAGAAATGTGACATCACATATTTTGGTTAAACATTACAGGGCTTACTATCATTGCATTAACATTAGAGGGCTTAGACCAATGTCAGACGGGCGTCTTTTTTGCTGCTATTTTGCTTACGTATTATCCATTCACAATGCTATAGCACTGTGAATGGATAATAGGTAAGCTTAAAAGCAGCAAAAAAGACGCCCGTCTGACATTGCTCTTACTATCCCCGAGGATGAGAATGATTTCAAAATGCCTGTGTACTCTATGGACGAACATATATCTTCTACAAGGCAGGAAAAGGGTTAATAGTAAATGAGTCAGAGTATTTTCTATTTTATGATTTATTATATAATTTTATAAATGTTGATATTAATGTGACAAATGAAATGTGATAGCAATTCCATTTAAGTAAAACTGATATTGAAGATTCTTCTTCAAAGTCAATCTGTTTTAAAGTATTTTGTGTTCATAAAATAAATATAAGATATAAAACCAAATACATTAAGTTCCATTTCAAATTCTAAAATACTACTGTTTTCAATTGCTCTTTCATATTAATATTTTATTACTATTGTATATTAATTATGTTTTTTGTTGTAAAACTTAATCTTATTTCAACACGAATTATTTGTATCGTTATGCCCACAAATGTCATTAAAACACATAGTTAAATTTCAAAAATAAAATTTGAAATATGATCCATAACGTAGTGCTTTGTTTCTGAAATGCAAGTATATGTTTATGTAATATAGCGTGACATGTGACAAAGGGAGGGATGGGGGTATAAAGTGTGACAATTTGTGACAAAGAGTAGTAGGGTGGTAAAAAATATTGAACAAAAGTGTGACATCTTTTATGGATCGTTCCATAGGACTATTTTCAATGCATAATAAGCTAAAATGAACTAAAACCTTTTATTTATATGCTGAAAGAGCTATTTTTAAAGAAATAAACACAGGGAGCCATTTAAAGAAGATCCGCTGAGAATACAAATAAGGAAAGAAACTCATTATCCGCGTTCGACAAGAAAATGTAATTTGTTTAATCAATGTACAATTTTCTTCAAACAAGTTATAGACAATAATGTATTTTTTAAATCTAATTGTTTTTTTTTTTCATATTATATCGCATTTTAACTTCTTTCAATACATATATTTATTTGTAATAAAAGTTTTCAATACCTATATAGTTTACTGTTTTTCGTCATAATAATTCATTATATTTTTTAAATGTCTGAATTTCTCCAGCGAAAAATTATATTAATTTTAGCACAACCAGTACTTTAGTATTAATATTATGGTATTTATGAAACTGCAATTTCATATTTTCCAAAATTACAGTTTTATTTCGAGTATATAAACTTCTCTCTACAGAATGCACTTTAATTAAAGTTTAAATGTAAATGAAATGTTTTTAATTTTGTTAAGCACTTAATATAAATACATGAAATTTAATTCTCCAAATGAACAATTTTATTGCAACAGTTTACGTGTCATACGGAAAAATATTTAATGTGTTTTGCAAAATTACATCAGAAATAGGTTTTCTCTTTTGAGTGTAATTCAATAATCGTCATTTGTTCTTTAGATATTGAGATTTTTATGCGTTTTATTGAAAACATATTATTAATAGCAGAATATAAATGAGATATCGGCAAAACAATTTGAATTATTCTGATTATGGAAATTAATTAAATTTCGACAACAGTAAAATTAATATTTAGAATTTTCTTGATTAGATGTATATTTAAAAATATTTACACTAAAATTAGACAAGCACTCATAAAATTTGAAGAAAGCAGGTCTTGAAAAACAAGAACAACTATTTAATTTTTAATAATACATACTGGACAATTTCACCATGAAATATAATAAATAAAGACACAATATTGCTTAATGGTACACAAAATACGAACTTTAATAAGCTAAAAGTTGATTTCTACGTTTCGAGCTGTTTCTACAGCCGTCTTCAGGAAAATAGGATGGTAAAAAGGCTCAAAGTTCAGAGACAAAAGCTTCCTGTGCAAGAAATAATTAGTCGAAACTTGACCAATGATTTGAATACCAAAAATGTAGTGTTGCCATCTAGTGAAAATAAATAATTATTAATGAACTGACATCAAATGAATCCAAAAGGTCGATTAAAGAAACCATGCGTGCCGCTATCTAGACATGAGGGACAAAATCACGTTCAACTGAGTTTTCATTGAAGATTTGGCAACATAATACAAGTTTAAGTTGAAATATTGTAAATGGATGGAGAACTATGACTTTATAATATTATGCCAGATTTTTGGGATATTATAGGATAAATTATCGTTACGAGGTTTATCTTAACGTGCAATGATTTCAACTGATTCTCTATTTTTACTCTCAAAGGGGTTATTGCACGGAACTATAATTTTTGATTCATCAAAGTTAATATGGCAGACTTCATTAGCCAAGTAGAACTTAGAAAGAGCTGTATTCTGTTTACGCTGTTTAATGTCTCTGCGATGTTCCATAATCCTTACTGGTAACTTACGTTTTGTCATGCCGGTGTAGACTTTTTCAACATTATTAGATAAAGTTATAGGGATTTCATATATACCAGATTTATGATCCATTGGGATCCTATCGATTTTGTTACTGACGATATCAATGAGGTAAGGAGGTGGAATAGCGACCAACTTTATATTATGTTTCTGTATGATATTTTTTATCTTTTCGAATATAGTGGGAATGCAGTGAAATTTTCTGTTCACCATAACTTGATAATTATCCTGTCGTTGACCTGAAGGAGGGGGAGCGTTGTACTTCTGAATTATCTTATCTATATATTTTGCTGGAAAACCATGATCAAATGCTATTTTCTGTATGAATTCTATTTCTTCATTTAGTTGGTCATCTGAGCAAATCATAAATGCTCTTTTAATGAATGACTGGAATGCAGAGATTTTATATTGAAACGGGACGTTTGCTGAAAAACGGATAACGGTGTTTTCTTTAATAGGTTTTCTATAAACTGAAGAGTTTAATCCAGAGCTGCATCTATTAATTTGAACATCTAAAAATGGAAGTGCAGCATTTTCTTCGATTTCAAGGGGGAATTTTATACAGTTACTTAATTTATTAATATCATGAAGAAAATCGGTTAAACCAGATAAACTGTAGTTCCATAAGATGAAAACATCATCGACATATCTTAACCAACATTCGGGTCTCAAATTGAACGTATCAAAGATCTTATGTTCTAAAGGCCTTAATGTAAACTATGCAAATAAACCGGAAACTGGTGATCTCATCGGTGCACCATGTAGTTGTCTATAAGTATTCTTATTAAAAATGATGATGTTACTGCAAACAATGAGGTTCAGTCCAGATTTTAGTGAGGTTTTTATATCGTGAGATAAATTTGAATTGTTATCTATGATCATATTAATGTATTGTATGACTTCATGCATATTGATGGAAGGGTATAGAGATACTACGTCTAAACTTGCCATAATGGTGTTTGTATTAACTTGAAATTGTTTAACTTTATCAATAAAATCTTTTGTAGACTCAATAGCAAAAACTGAATCAGGAAGTATTGACTTTAAGAAGATCACGAAAGCCTTTTCTAAAAAGTATGTGGGTGCGACACAGCGGGAAACGATAGGTCTCAACGCTTAAATTTGATTTATGATCTTTCAATCTTCCAGTTAACATCGGAGTAACTCCAGTATGGTTAATTTTAATCAGCGATTTCAAACTTTCCGGCCATTTTCCAGTGCGGACTAACTCTTCTACTTTACGAAAAATCTTGGGATTTAAATCTTTTTGTAGAATTTCACAATCCATATCCGCTATACATGCATTCATTTTATCTATGTAAGCTAATTTGTCCAATATTGCAATTCTGTTTGATTTGTCAGTCTTGATAAAAATAATATCAGGATCTTTCTTCAGTTTCTTTAACGTATTCAAAACTAAGCTTTGCTCTTTATCTTGTTTATAAGAGATTTGTTTTCCTAACTTGTACATTGCTGCGCTCTCTTCGTCTTTTTTATTCTCTGGAATGGATTGAATGACATTTTCACAATCTGCAATAATACTATTATGGTTTACTTTATTATTAAATACAAATTTTGGTCGAAGCGAAATTTATTATCAAGTTTCAAGTTTAGACGTAGTATCTCTATACCCTTCCATCAATATGCATGAAGTCATACAATACATTAATATGATCATAGATAACATTTCACATTTATCTCAAGATATAAAAACCTCAATAAAATCTGGACTTAACCTCGTAGTTTAAAGTAACATCTTCATTTTTAATAAATAATATTTATAGACAACAACATGGTGCACCGATGGGATCACCAGTTTCCGGGTTATTTGCAAAGTTTGCATTAAGGCCTCTAGAACATAAGATCTTTGATACGTTCAATTTGAGACCCGAATTTTTGTTAAGATATGTGGATGATATTTTCATCTTATGGAACTACAGTTTACCTGGTTTAACCGATTTTCTTCAAGATATTAATAAATTAAGTAACTGTATAAAATTCACCTTTGAAATCGAAGAAAATGCTTCACTTCAATTTTTAGATGTTCAAATTAATAGATGCAGCTCTGGATTAAACTCTTCAGTTTATAGAAAATCTATTAAAGAAAACACCGTTATCCCTTTTTCAGCAAACGTACCGTTTCAATATAAAATCTCTGCATTCCAGTCATTCATTAAAATAGCATTTATGATTTGCTCAGATACCAATTAAATGAAGACATCGAGTTCATACAGAAAATAGCATTTGATCATGGTTTTCCAGCAAAATATATAGATAAGTTAATTCAGAAGTACAACGCACCACCTCCTTCAGGTCAACGACAGGATAATTATCAACTTATGGTGAACAGAAAATTTCACTACATTCCCACTATATTCGAAAAGATAAGAAATATCACACAGAAATATAATATAAAGTTGGTCGCTATTCCACCTCCTTACCTCATTGATATCGTCAGTAACAAGATCGATAGGATCCCAATGGATCAGAAATCTGGTATATATGAAATCCCTATAACTTTATCTATTAATGTTGAAAAAGCCTACATCGGCATGACAAAACGTAAGTTATCAGTAAGGATTATGGAACATCGCAGAGACATTAAACAGCTTAAACGGAATACAGCTCTTTCTAGGTTCTACTTGGCTAATGAAGTCTGCCATATTAACTTTGATGAATCAAAAAATTATAGTTCCGTGCAATAACCCCTTTGAGAGTAAAATTAGAGAATCAGTTGAAATCATTGCACGTGAAGATAAACCTTGTAACGATAATTTATTATATCCCAAATTATATCCCAAATTATATCCCCCCGATTATATCCCAAAAATCTGGCATAATATTATAAAGTCATAGTTCTCCATCCATTTACAATATTTCAGCTTAAACTTCTATTTTGTTGCCAAAACTTGAATGAATACTCAGTTGAACGTGGTTTTGTCCCTCATGTCTAGATAGCGGCACGCATGGTTTCTTTAATCGACCTTTTGGATTCATTTGATGTCAGTTCATTAATAATTATTTATTTTCACAAGATGGCAACACTATATTTTTGCTATTCAAATCATTGGTCAAGTTTCGACTAAATATGTCTTGCACAGGAAGCTTTCGTCTCTGAACTTTGAGCCTTTTTACCATCCTATTTTCCTGAAGACGGCTGTAGAAACAGCTCGAAACGTAGAAATCAACTTTTAGCTTATTAAAGTTCGTATTTTGTGTACCATTAATCAATATTGTGTCTTTATTTATTTAATTTTTTTTCAATTTTATAAAGTTTTAACTAAAGAATTATCAAAAAGATTTGGAATAATTATAGGCGAATTAACTTACTATCAATGAAAATAATGAAAAAAAATTAAATTTCATTAAATAATGACATCATTTAATAACAAACAAACATTTCTTATGTTTAGCGTGTTTTTGCGATATTTTAAAGAGATTTATGTTCCGTTTTGAAGTTTTGTCGCAACAGTCAAAACAATTCCTTATGTTTAAATTAACAACCACGCTATTACTATTTTAATTTTTTATTAAATTTTGCCTTATTTAATGACGGAAAATTTGAGGTAAAATAAAGCTAAAAGTGCTTTTCAGAATACATGATGGAAAAACACTTTCAGTAAAACAAGATATACACATTTTTTCTGTTGAAAAAGTGATTATTCTGATGTGAATTGTAAATATGAGTATCACATAGAAACCTTATAGTTTTCACGATTAATGTTAAGTCTCCAAGTTAGAAGGATAAGTAAATTTAAAAAGAAAAGTACAATCTTTCATATTAAACACACATTATCCATTTACACAAATCACATGACAATTATCATTAGTTCAATAGAAAACAATTTCAATGTTCTTTTTAAAATATTTTGTTTTTGAAAAAAGCTTTTTAAGTAGTCTTGGATAGAAATTCAGAAAAATAATAAATCAATATTTTTTTTTCAAAATCCCGCAATTAGATTCGCTATTATTTTACAAAAGTATAAACCGTAAAATCAGCCATACAACACGCACTTTTAATACCAAAAATAAGATCAAAATTTATGTGTGCGCGATATACGCCGAATATGAAAATTATATATTTAAAAATACTGAAAATATAAGCATAAAAAATTAGTTTTAATAATTAATACACTTTTATAAATGAAAACTTTAATAAATTTAGTTGTATGAGTTAATTTAATCAGGACTTAGTATGTAAGTAGAAAATGTGATATTTTTTCATATTATGAGTTAAAAGATCCTGTGTTTGGAAATATTATTCCCCATATTGCTTGTCACTTCAGCATACTACTGTTCGAAAGCCTATGAAAATTTCTGAAATGAATAACTTCAAAAGATAAGAGAATTGCGTATGTACAGTCGTGGAAAAAAAAGTAAACACCTCTTACTAACTCTGCAAATATTATCGTAGAAGAAAGTTACTGGTACCAAACGATTGGAAATAAAGTCTACTTTTAAATGATGTATATAAAATTTGCTTAGAGGAAAATCTACATATTAAAACGAAACATAACTTTGTTTTTTTTTCAATAGCAGTACATAATTCTGACAGAATCGATGAACTGTACACTCTTCAATTAGCCTAAAAACAAATTTTCATGCAATTCGTACGATAAGTTTCCGAGAAATTAATTGGTTTAAAACGAACGCATTTTAGGGCCTGTATCCAAACTCCATTGTGACCGAGAGAGCCCCCTTCTTGATCAAGGCGTCTTAAGTGCCACTCAAGCAGTCATTAAAGGCTGATAGATTACAAGATAGCATAAGAAATTTCAAAATATATAGTCAGACCTTATATACTCTTAAACCATCACTTTGCCGTTTTTAAGCGCATTTGAAAACTACTTGGAAGAAAAAAATGAAATTTTGGATTTCCATAAAGCAGGACTTAATAAATCTAAATCCATCCAAAAACTTGTAGATTGCAATTCATAATTTTCTTTGAATATTTATTTCCTAATTCATAATTCATATGATAAAATTATAAAAATTGGAAATTCAACGAATTTATATTTGGGTATTTTAGTATTATTGCTACACAAAAAACTTAGTACATTAGGAGTATAATTTCAGGAGATATTAATGGAAATATGAAAATGTTTATAATTCTAAAACTTATCATTCTAATGACTTGAAATTTGGTGTCTAGGCATAGTTTGAACCAAACATTTGATATCTTGTTAAAATTGGGTATTGCGGTTGAAAAAAAATGAATTCTGGGTTCGTTTTAATATGTATATGGGCCCCTAAGTAAATTTTATATACATCATTTAAAAATCGACTTTATTTTCAGTCATCCGGTACTTTCTTCAACGATAATTTGTTAAGGAGTTTGTAGGGGGTGTTTACTTTTTTTTCCACGACTGTACGTACATTTCAGGTAAAATGTGCGCATTATACGGAGAAAATTTCTAAAGTTAGAAAAATACAGGCAAAAATCGCAGCTGCGCGTTATATACTGGTATGCGTTATACGCCTGATTTTATGGTATTTGTATTATATATAATAGAAGAGCTGGACATTTACACAATGAAATGTTCAATATTAGCGTGAAAATAAAAATCACAAATTTATAAAATGGTGGATACAAAATATTGTAAAGGCAAAAGTCAAAAACTAACCAAGCACTAAAATAAAATTATAACAATCGTCGTTTCGGCCGTCGTCTATGACCATCTGCAGGAAAGAGTTATACCTTTGCTTTTAAAGTTTTAAAGAACAAAGCCAAGCCGTCTTGAATTTTAAAAGTTCGTTAGGTTTCCAATCGATAATCGGTTTCAACTAAGAATCACAAATTTAAGAAATGGTGTATACAAAATATTGTATAGTCAAAAACTAAACAAGCATTAAAATAAAAGTATAGCAATCGACGTTTCGGTCGTGATAGATGAAGATCTTCAGGAAAGAGTAGTTACACTGCTTTTAAAGTTTTAAAGATCAATGCCAAGTCGTCTTCAATTTGAAAAGTTCGTTACGTTTTCAATCGATTTTCGCATCAACTAAGAATCAAAAATTTACTAAATGGTGTATACAAAGTATGGGGTTTCCAGTCGATTATCGCTTTAACCTATCGTAAGAAAGATAATATGATATTTGTATATAATTTTTTTTTTTTTTTGGATTTAAGAATTATTTTTGAGGTTACTACTGTAGTATGAATTATGTTATAAAGCATTAAAATTACCACATTTGATTTAAAAACTATTTCCTAATTCAGAGTCAGAGCACATCTACATATGTCATAAAAATTATAAAATGTACTAAATAAATAAGTCAAATTTTTATCTAGAATTTTTGTAGCAAGACATAAATCACATAGCAGTGCATTTCCTTTTTTTTTAATTATATTTTAACTATTACGATATTGAGAGAAGTAAAATTAAACGCACAAACCATTAAATTATCGCCGGAATTAAATTAGGTCGTTAAACATTTCACATCCTGGAAATGCAAGTAAATGACGTGTCATTAATCTAAACTCGGTTTCTGCGTCAAATACTTTGAGAACTGTCATAATTACGATTAAAGGAGTCGTAAATGGTTGAATATCCACACTATTAAATGTTTATAAAAAATATTTTTGTTCTCAAATTTTTAATATATTTCGCATCTAGACGAATATAAAACATAATTCAACTAAATAAATTCTTATTAAACATCAATTATGAAAAGAAAAATGAATTAAAATAAATATGCACAAGTCTTATATTACGTGTTGAATATAAATTACGATATAAAAATAAAATCAGTTTTATGAATTTAAAGCATACTTTATAAAATTAAAATATTTTTATGTGAAGGAAGTGTACCCACATAAATTGCTATCAACCCTGTTAAAAATACTATTTGTATTAAAAACAAAATATAAAATAGAGACAATTTAATTAGAAAGTTATAAAGCACCTAAAAACATTTAAAAATTTGAAATAAAAGCATTAAACGTTTAAAACTTGATTAAAGTTTCTCGTCAATAATGTAAATAAACACAAATTCACGAGAAATAATACTATTCAACTTTGTGGTGAGAGCATGTGTCACAAACTATTAAACATGGAGGTGGATTTTTGAGTGAGGTTAAAATGTTATATTCAGCTGGAAGTGAAATAACTTCATTGAGTGGGAATTTGGCTGTTGTAGTAAACTATGCCTCCAAGAAAATATGGCTCTTGTATAAGTAGGAAATTTGAGTTAATGACCTTGGCCATCTCAAATTATCATGAAAAAAAAAAACGATTATATTTAAGATTTTGAAATGAGCAAAGTCATCATTAAATTAAAATGCAACAAATACAAGAGCCTTTTCTTGCTGGAGGTCATGATTTACTAGAACGGAGAAATTAAATACTCCTTAAAATTTGCATTTCATGTAATTTTCCCTTTCACCTCAGGCAGTTAGTAACAAAGTTGACAATTTCTTTTTCGGTACTTTTCTGTTATAGGGGTTTCTTCAAGGCAAAAAACAAAAACAAAAAGAATGTTTGCGAAAAAAGAAATTTTTCATGTGATTGTTCTGAGTACAAGAAAAATATTTAAAAATTAAAGTATAATAATAATAATATATAAATATTATATTAACATTATAATAATAGAAATACAAATAATCTAATATTATTATATAATGTAATAATATATATAATATAATATTATAATATAAGTAATATAATATAATAATATAAATATAAGTAACATCATATAATAATATAAGTATAACATTATATAATTTATATTATAAAAAATTACATATTTTCTGGCACTGTTTCATATACACCTATATTTTTTTTCAATATGGATAGAACTATTTAACACTAGAACGCCCGGAAATTTTACTAAAGTTTTATAAAAATATTCGGCACTATTTGACATTATTTAAAATTATTTGATTTTATTTAACGTAAATCTGCGTGGTTTAAATTTAAATTATTTTATGATAGAATTTATGGTTCCAAATGACATTTAATCATATGGTCGGAGTCAGATCGATTCCTTACGGGCGTTCTAGTGTTAATGTAAATCAGCTATTTATGTACTTTTGTATACGATCAGAGGTAATATGTATGTAAAAAAAACAATAATAATATGTTGAAAATAAAATGTATATAGAAACAACAATAAAAGATCCTCAAGTTAGTTTGAATAGCAGTTTATATCATTTGGAAAACAAACTCACTTTCCGAAGTCTGAATTTCTCCAAGCTAAAAAAAAACCACGTTTTGTATTACCGGATAATGTTTCTTTTTTGTCAAGAAAACTTACAAGGAAGGTCTCCACACGGGCATATTCAGAAAAATCTGAAAAAATTACAGAGTGTTCGTCTCATGTGGATATATATGTTTATGAAAAATTTTTTGGCGGAACCCCGATAGAACGTTCGTAAAAAAATAATGAAATTTTCGTTTATTTGGCGATTTATCATCGGTTGGCGAGGAAATAAAATTTCGAAAAATATTTTTCCATGTCGAATACTCTTTAAGATAAAAATATTTCATATTGAACTTGTTTAAATGAATTTAACTTAAATAACTGTAGTTTTGTCAGTTTTAGTTTGATTTAGCTATAGTTTTGACATATATGTATTTATAATGAAAGTTAAATATCAAATTTTACGAATTAAAACAAAATTAAAATTGTTTCAATATCTCAAAATTAAGTCCAATTGAGCGCTGTCGGTTCAACTTTGTTGCTATGGAAACGACGAATTCCTTGGTTTGAAATGAATAACTGCTAAACGAATCTTGCCTTTATTTTGGAATACGCTTAAATATATGAAAGTATTTTTTTATAGATGAAATTGTTTTTAAAGTAATAAAATTAAGTAACAAGCAACATAAATATGTAATACGAAGAAATGTATTTATTAAACTCTCTCATTCTTTATGTTTAAATTCATTAAATACTTCTTACACGCATTCTAAATATCAATTAACAAACAATTTTCAGATGCATTAAAATCGTTTGCTTTTGGCGGGGAAAAGTACTGCTAGCCAAATCGCGTGACGCTTTCATCTTTTCGCGCCAAATACTCGAAAGTATTTTATTTTTTTTACAGATTTTCTGCTGTATTTCCGCCGCTCAATTTGACTTATCCTTTATTACATACATGAGCACTTTCACTAGCATTTTTTTTCAACATATTCTGAGTATGCCCAGTATGGAGACCTTCCTTGTTAGAAAGTAAACGGCGATTCGGTATTAGGGCAAGAGTTTGTGAAATATGCCACTGTGCGCCAGTAATTGACTAAAGAGGAGCAAAACTGTAAAAAAAAGAAAATTTATTGCAGTGTTGTGTTGATATTGGTTGTTATCGCATCACTTTCATTGGAAAGATAAAAACCTACATTAGAGACTTACTTTGAACAACATTAGAAAACATATCTTCTACGAGCATCACTAAAAAATGGGGAAACGCGAACCAGGAACGTACGATAATGCAAGGCATATTAATGTAAAAAACTCAAGTATTTTGGTTATTTTCATGTCCAGTATATAACGCGTACGTGTACGTTTAGATGATTATGTGTGCGTTATTTAAGTCAAATTCTGGAAAAAAGCATTTTTACTATCTTCTATCTTTACAAGAAGGAAGAATTGGATTCGTGAAAAAAATCGACTTCTGGTTTTAGATGGATTTATGCGTTTCAGAATGTCCTGAACACAATTAGGTGGTATATAGAAAATGTGCTGTTTGAGTGCCCGTCTGCCACTGTCACTCTGTGAGTCTGTCTGTATGTGACAAACATATTGTGGGCGCTTGATCTCAACAATTAGTTCAGGTATTTTCACAAAACTTTAGATTCAATTAGACCTTGATATAAACTGAAGCCTGTTAGTTCTTGGTATAAATCACCAACAGGTGGTGATGTTAAGAAGATTTATTTACGATTTCTGCGATATTTCTATCTCAAAAACTAATGCACGGATTTTCATCAAACTTCAGATTCAGTAGTTGACATAACTTGTGCCTGATTAGATTTTGGTGTAAATCACCGAACCGGTGGCGCTGCTATGCTGAATTTTTCAGGAAGTATTAACATGCATGAAATAGAAGAACACCACACCAATTGCCACATCCGACTAGTTTATTTTTCTTGCTTTAAAATATACTACGCAGATTAGTAAATTAAATAAATCGAATCGTATATTTCTACGATGTTTATATCTGAAGATATAACAGTTTTTTTTGTTGAACTATGAGTTTGTCTTGCCTGTAACTAAAAATTTATGTCCATTGATCTCAGAATGCAGTTTTTCATAATTTGCAATGTTTTAAAGGATATAGCTAAATTTTCTTGCAAGATATGTTGCATGTAATTGTGTATAGATGTGTTTATGTTTTTAAAAAAATTGTCTGCAGTATGGTTAATTTCGTGTAGAAGTTTTAAAAAGTGTATTCCTCGAAGTAAATATCACTCTCAAAAAATCCACTTTTAAATTTATTATAAGTTTTGTAAGTAACATTTTTATAAATCTTGAAGTCATAAAAATTTTCTGCAGACAATAATGAAAATGTTATGAAATAGAGAAAGTGGTGCACGAGCAATATCAAAGATTAAATAAATTTTTAAATTTTTTAAACAAATTTTCCAATTTTTAAAAAAATTTCATCTGAAAAATAATTTTTATTGAAATATATATTTCAAAGGGAAGAACAATATTAAAAAAAGCCAATGAATAAAAATAAAATTAAACTTAACACCGGGCCCCATTAAATGCGAAAATATAAATCAGCGTAATTAAATCCTTATGTTTGATCCATTTTTAATAAGTTACTTAATGGATTCACTGAAATACATTCTATTATCTACTCATCATCATACCTACCTTTAAATATATATATATATATATATATATCATAATTCTGTATATCGAAATATAATACTTAAACATTTATGTAGAATAAAATGTTTATGTTCTTCTCATCTAATTAATAATAATATTAAAAAACTAATTTATGATGCATTAAATCAAGGTTTTCCAAAGAAATTCATATATTCTTTAATATACAATTAGTACTTGCGTGATCTTAATATATATATATATATAATAACACATGTGTAAACAAAATTACAAAAAAACTTATAAAATAAGAAAATATTTATAAAAAAAAATAAAAAATTGCAAAATAATTAAAAAATTATTATAGGACAGTTGGGTGGATATATGTTAGAGTACGGAGGAGGGTGGTGTTGTCTGGATAATACGCAATGGTTAATTTCTATAAAAAAATGATGGGGCATTTGAATTATAACTACAATGCTGATACACTTTTTATATGGAGGTCGATTCGATATTTTATATATATATGGTGACGTTAAATTTTTATTTGTTCATGTTATTAATTAATTTTTTTATATTTAAAAGTATGTCTTATAGTTTATATTTTTATTATATACAATTGTTATATATAAATTATTTAGTTTTATAGCATATTGCTATATTATATTATTATTGTTTTGAAATTATTTAAATTTTCCGTATATATTAATTGGTTATGGTAGTAGAATATATTGTAATCATTCTATTAACATTTGTATTTATTTAATATTTATATGAATAATGGAATATAATATGGTATTTTTATGTTAGGATTTGTTGGGATATAGCAGTTGGTGTATTATGAATGAATTAACTTATAATAGCATAATCGTATGACAATTTGTTCATATTACATTCAAGTTAATATCATAGATGGCAGAATTAAAATTTGATTTGGATTCTGTCTGATGCTTCGAATAGAGTAATAATATCAATTTTTAACACATGGTGGAGCTTAATGTTGGCTATTTACGATTTTGTAAACTTATAGTTTTGGTATTTTTTACTTTAGTTAAGAAATTTAAAAAAATTTAAAAGTGTTAATAGGTAATTTACTTAATATGTAATTATTTTCTATTTATATTAAATTAATTGCATTTATCACGGTATTTCAAAATAGATTAACTGTATACATTAGGTTTTATATATGTGTTAACTTCACTGTAAAAATAACCTTAAACTTATCTAGCTTTTGATACCATGTGCTGATGTGTATTTGGATAAAATAACTGGGATTTTATTAGGTATTTTGTGTAATATTACTATTTTTCCTTGCTATAAATTAATTATTTAAAATGTTGTATTGCTTTTTCCATTTAATAGCATTTAATTTTTTTCTGTTTACATCTTGAAACTATTCTCTTGGTTATATTGGTCGTTAGAGTACAGGGGGAAACAAAATTCAGCTTTTAGTTTTTTTTTCTCACAGAAAACGACTGGTTTTGCTTATATAATGAAATTCTGTACTCTTGATAACGTAATTCAATATATAAGCTTTTCAATTATTTTTATCGAAATCCATATTCTTCTTTTATTCTTCATTATTAATTCTTGTTATATAGTACAAGGGGCTTTATTTTATACATAGCAGCTTCAATATTATGTTTTTGGTATCCATTCAGTGTGTTTGGGGACACTGTATTGTTGTAAATTCATTCATACTATCACATTTATTGAAGGTGGTCAGTAATGTTTAATTAATGGTTATATATATATATATATAGGATCATTTTATCTGTCTTGGTCGAAATCTACCTATAGAAAAGAAGATCCCAAATATTCGTAATTCTATCCTTACCATCAAGACAAATTGTTACATTGTCCGAAAAGTAAGACAGTTATATTAAAACAATTTAATCTCAAATTAGCATTAAGCTCATGTTTATAAAAACCTTTATAGTAAAAACAACATAATATACATAGGAATTTTTAAATCTGATAAATATAATTTAGTATTATTTATAAATTACTTTTTGTTGTATTTACTTTTAAGGTGATTAATATAGTTGATTAATTTATAGTACTGTCCAATATGGTTTTACATATATAATAAAGTATTCTTTCCCGAATCTTGCAGATGTTTTTTGCTTAGCTGCTAGGAAGTTTCCATTGTAAATTTATGTATAAATCTACTCAATCTGTCAAAATCTCAAAATCTGTCAAAATATATATATAACGATATAGATGTTATATGGTGATTCGAAAGTGGTGTTAGTTTCGATGCGATAGTAGATGAATAATCAATCTGGAAACCATGCATTAGAATAAGCTGAAAGAGAACGTTTCTGTAGTAACTCAACATGGATATTCTTAGGTTGTTGCAGTCATTTAGTGATAGGCTAGGTAACACATTTATCCAGTGTATGTTTCTCAGGAATAATTGAGACAATACGTAAATCAACTCAGGATTTTATTTAGGCAGCTTTCATCGGGCAGTTTCCACCGATTCGTTTTAATCGAGCCGTCGCTACATAGTAGTTAATAAGGGTAAGCAAATTTGTAGATAAGAGAAAACATGAGATGGCAACCAGGGGAAGGTTTTTACAATTGGCTAAAAATACCACAAAATCTTGAGAAAGAATCGCGAGCATCTCCTTTTTGTACTCTTAACGTAGTAATAAAAATATGACATGTCTCACGCTCTGAACCAATTAAGAATTAAGGATAACATGCCATATTACTTCACGGACGAATGGGAGAGTACTAGCAAGGAATCCGGTCAATTTGGAGCGTATGGATAAAATTATAAAAAGGAAACCCCGCAATTAAAAGGGGGAAAAGAAAATTCCCGGAAGGGAAAAAAATGGCTACTAAAAAGAATATTCGAAATAAGAGAAAGATCAGAAATGGAACATTTAATTTAAGAATACTAAAAACGTAATAGTTAAGTAAATTGGGCAATTTAGATGTTATATTATCGGGAATTTAAAAGTGTTAACGATAGAGATAAGTTAAGAATAATGATTTAGTGAGTATAGAGTAGTAATTTAGAATAAAACAGAGAATTCGCGGAGATAGATCTAATAATATAGTATACAGATGATCAACCTTCATATTCCTCCTCTTATAAGATATAAGTACGATATAAGTACTGTATCATAAAAATATTTAACGTGCCAATAAATAATGAAATAAATTCCACTTCAAAACTCTCCATCTATTCCATTCTCCATCTCTATCTCATTATAAAAGACATAATTTACCAAAAGCTTAAATTTGACCGTATTTTAGGCGGTCTGAATATCATAACTTCTATAGTATTTGAGTTGCTTAGAGCGGCTATAAAAAAGAAATGCATCACAGATATATACGACCACAATTGGAGCGTTTTAATGATCTTTGGCTTGTAATCAAGTAAGAGCAGTTCCTTTTTGTGCTTTTCCCGAAGGCACAGGGCTGCCCCGTATACGGATGGACAGGGCATTGCGAAACGTTGAACTCCAAACGATGGCCTAAACTAAGACCTGAATTGAAATAAAGTTTGTACTCTTCCCAGACCCAAGCGCAGTATTGAAAACTCTGTGAACAGAGTATAAATTAAGCTCTCAATGTGCTTTTCACATTGATAATTCTAATTTGCTTCTGTTTTTGTATGTTGCTGTAAAGCTGTAAATAAATAACGCTTTGAACTATTATTTTAACACAGTCAAACTGACTGGTAAAGTTATCATACGAATTGAATATTTCCAACTGAGCGAAAAAATGCCCAGGCCGGGAATCGAACCCAGATCCTTGGCTTACAAGGCCAATGCTTTTCCATTTAAGCTAACTGGGCCGACAACCAGCCAGCATATTTCGCTCAGATAAAACTTATTGGTAGGAACATCTGGTCTGTCATGTAGACAGCTCAACAGAATAAACCGCAGGTTAAGGACCTCCATATTAACGATGGATACGTAGATGAACTATTGTTTTAACACAGTCAAACTGACTGGTAAAGTTATCATACGAATTGAATATTTCCAACTGAGCGAAAAAATGCCCAGGCCGGGAATCGAACCCAGATCCTTGGCTTACAAGGCCAATGCTTTTCCATTTAAGCTAACTGGGCCGACAACCAGCAAGCATATTTCGCTCAGATAACCTTATTGGTAGGAACATCTGGTCTGTCATGTAGACAGCTCAACAGAATAAACCGCAGGTTAAGGACCTCCATATTAACGATGGATACGTAGATGAACTATTATTTTAACACAGACAAACTGACTGGTAAAGTTATCATACGAATTGAATATTTCCAACTGAGCGAAAAAATGTCCAGGCCGGGAATCGAACCCAGATCCTTGGCTTACAAGGCCAATGCTTTTCCATTTAAGCTAACTGGGCCGACAACCAGCCAGCATATTTCGCTCAGATAACCTTATTGGTAGGAACATCTGCTCTGTCATGTAGACAGCTCAACAGAATAAACCGCAGGTTAAGGACCTCCATATTAACGATGGATACGTAGATGAACTATTATTTTAACACAGTCAAACTGACTGGTAAAGTTATCATACGAATTGAATATTTCCAACTGAGCGAAAAAATGCCCAGGCCGGGAATCGAACCCAGATCCTTGGCTTACAAGGCCAATGCTTTTCCATTTAAGCTAACTGGGCCGACAACCAGCCAGCATATTTCGCTCAGATAACCTTATTGGTAGGAACATCTGGTCTGTCATGTAGACAGCTCAACAGAATAAACCGCAGGTTAAGGACCTCCATATTAACGATGGATACGTAGATGAACTATTATTTTAACACAGTCAAACTGACTGGTAAAGTTATCATACGAATTGAATATTTCCAACTGAGCGAAAAAATGCCCAGGCCGGGAATCGAACCCAGATCCTTGGCTTACAAGGCCAATGCTTTTCCATTTAAGCTAACTGGGCCGACAACCATCCAGCTATTTCGCTCAGATAACCTTATTGGTAGGAACATCTGGTCTGTCATGTAGACAGCTCAACAGAATAAACCGCAGGTTAAGGACCTCCATATTAACGATGGATACGTAGATGAACTATTATTTTAACACAGTCAATCTGACTGGTAAAGTTATCATACGAATTGAATATTTCCAACTGAGCGAAAAAATGCCCAGGCCGGGAATCGAACCCAGATCCTTGGCTTACAAGGCCAATGCTTTTCCATTTAAGCTAACTGGGCCGACAACCAGCCAGCATATTTCGCTCAGATAACCTTATTGGTAGGAACATCTGGTCTGTCATGTAGACAGCTCAACAGAATAAACCGCAGGTTAAGGACCTCCATATTAACGATGGATACGTAGATGAACTATTATTTTAACACAGTCAAACTGACTGGTAAAGTTATCATACGAATTGAATATTTCCAACTGAGCGAAAAAATGCCCAGGCCGTGAATCGAACCCAGATCCTTTGCTTACAAGGCCAATGCTTTTCCATTTAAGCTAACTGGGCCGACAACCAGCCAGCATATTTCGCTCAGATAACCTTATTGGTAGGAACATCTGGTCTGTCATGTAGACAGCTCAACAGAATAAACCGCAGGTTAAGGACCTCCATATTAACGATGGATACGTAGATGAACTATTATTTTAACACAGTCAAACTGACTGGTAAAGTTATCATACGAATTGAATATTTCCAACTGAGCGAAAAAATGCCCAGGCCGGGAATCGAACCCAGATCCTTGGCTTACAAGGCCAATGCTTTTCCATTTAAGCTAACTGGGCCGACAACCAGCCAGCATATTTCGCTCAGATAACCTTATTGGTAGGAACATCTGGTCTGTCATGTAGACAGCTCAACAGAATAAACCGCAGGTTAAGGACCTCCATATTAACGATGGATACGTAGATGAACTATTATTTTAACACAGTCAAACTGACTGGTAAAGTTATCATACGAATTGAATATTTCCAACTGAGCGAAAAAATGCCCAGGCCGGGAATCGAACCCAGATCCTTGGCTTACAAGGCCAATGCTTTTCCATTTAAGCTAACTGGGCCGACAACCAGCCAGCATATTTCGCTCAGATAACCTTATTGGTAGGAACATCTGGTCTGTCATGTAGACAGCTCAACAGAATAAACCGCAGGTTAAGGACCTCCATATTAACGATGGATACGTAGATGAACTATTATTTTAACACAGTCAAACTGACTGGTAAAGTTATCATACGAATTGAATATTTCCAACTGAGCGAAAAAATGCCCAGGCCGGGAATCGAACCCAGATCCTTGGCTTACAAGGCCAATGCTTTTCCATTTAAGCTAACTGGGCCGACAACCAGCCAGCATATTTCGCTCAGATAACCTTATTGGTAGGAACATCTGGTCTGTCATGTAGACAGCTCAACAGAATAAACCGCAGGTTAAGGACCTCCATATTAACGATGGATACGTAGATGAACTATTATTTTAACACAGTCAAACTGACTGGTAAAGTTATCATACGAATTGAATATTTCCAACTGAGCGAAAAAATGCCCAGGCCGGGAATCGAACCCAGATCCTTGGCTTACAAGGCCAATGCTTTTCCATTTAAGATAACTGGGCCGACAACCAGCCAGCATATTTCGCTCAGATAAACTTATTGGTAGGAACATCTGGTCTGTCATGTAGACAGCTCAACAGAATAAACCGCAGGTTAAGGACCTCCATATTAACGATGGATACGTAGATGAACTATTATTTTAACACAGTCAAACTGACTGGTAAAGTTATCATACGAATTGAATATTTCCAACTGAGCGAAAAAATGCCCAGGCCGGGAATCGAACACAGATCCTTGGCTTACAAGGCCAATGCTTTTCCATTTAAGCTAACTGGGCCGACAACCAGCCAGCATATTTCGCTCAGATAACCTTATTGGTAGGAACATCTGGTCTGTCATGTAGACAGCTCAACAGAATAAACCGCAGGTTAAGGACCTCCATATTAACGATGGATACGTAGATGAACTATTATTTTAACACAGTCAAACTGACTGGTAAATTTATCATACGAATTGAATATTTCCAACTGAGCGAAAAAATGCCCAGGCCGGGAATCGAACCCAGATCCTTGGCTTACAAGGCCAATGCTTTTCCATTTAAGCTAACTGGGCCGACAACCAGCAAGCATATTTCGCTCAGATAACCTTATTGGTAGGAACATCTGGTCTGTCATGTAGACAGCTCAACAGAATAAACCGCAGGTTAAGGACCTCCATATTAACGATGGATACGTAGATGAACTATTATTTTAACACAGTCAAACTGACTGGTAAAGTTATCATACGAATTGAATATTTCCAACTGAGCGAAAAAATGCCCAGGCCGGGAATCGAACCCAGATCCTTGGCTTACAAGGCCAATGCTTTTCCATTTAAGCTAACTGGGCCGACAACCAGCCAGCATATTTCGCTCAGATAACCTTATTGGTAGGAACATCTGCTCTGTCATGTAGACAGCTCAACAGAATAAACCGCAGGTTAAGGACCTCCATATTAACGATGGATACGTAGATGAACTATTATTTTAACACAGTCAAACTGACTGGTAAAGTTATCATACGAATTGAATATTTCCAACTGAGCAAAAAAATGCCCAGGCCGGGAATCGAACCCAGATCCTTGGCTTACAAGGCCAATGCTTTTCCATTTAAGCTAACTGGGCCGACAACCATCCAGCTATTTCGCTCAGATAACCTTATTGGTAGGAACATCTGGTCTGTCATGTAGACAGCTCAACAGAATAAACCGCAGGTTAAGGACCTCCATATTAACGATGGATACGTAGATGAACTATTATTTTAACACAGTCAATCTGACTGGTAAAGTTATCATACGAATTGAATATTTCCAACTGAGCGAAAAAATGCCCAGGCCGGGAATCGAACCCAGATCCTTGGCTTACAAGGCCAATGCTTTTCCATTTAAGCTAACTGGGCCGACAACCAGCCAGCATATTTCGCTCAGATAACCTTATTGGTAGGAACATCTGGTCTGTCATGTAGACAGCTCAACAGAATAAACCGCAGGTTAAGGACCTCCATATTAACGATGGATACGTAGATGAACTATTATTTTAACACAGTCAAACTGACTGGTAAAGTTATCATACGAATTGAATATTTCCAACTGAGCGAAAAAATGCCCAGGCCGTGAATCGAACCCAGATCCTTGGGTTACAAGGCCAATGCTTTTCCATTTAAGCTAACTGGGCCGACAACCAGCCAGCATATTTCGCTCAGATAACCTTATTGGTAGGAACATCTGGTCTGTCATGTAGACAGCTCAACAGAATAAACCGCAGGTTAAGGACCTCCATATTAACGATGGATACGTAGATGAACTATTATTTTAACACAGTCAAACTGACTGGTAAAGTTATCATACGAATTGAATATTTCCAACTGAGCGAAAAAATGCCCAGGCCGGGAATCGAACCCAGATCCTTGGCTTACAAGGCCAATGCTTTTCCATTTAAGCTAACTGGGCCGACAACCAGCCAGCATATTTCGCTCAGATAACCTTATTGGTAGGAACATCTGGTCTGTCATGTAGACAGCTCAACAGAATAAACCGCAGGTTAAGGACCTCCATATTAACGATGGATACGTAGATGAACTATTATTTTAACACAGTCAAACTGACTGGTAAAGTTATCATACGAATTGAATATTTCCAACTGAGCGAAAAAATGCCCAGGCCGGGAATCGAACCCAGATCCTTGGCTTACAAGGCCAATGCTTTTCCATTTAAGCTAACTGGGCCGACAACCAGCCAGCATATTTCGCTGAGATAACCTTATAGGTAGGAACATCTGGTCTGTCATGTAGACAGCTCAACAGAATAAACCGCAGGTTAAGGACCTCCATATTAACGATGGATACGTAGATGAACTATTATTTTAACACAGTCAAACTGACTGGTAAAGTTATCATACGAATTGAATATTTCCAACTGAGCGAAAAAATGCCCAGGCCGGGAATCGAACCCAGATCCTTGGCTTACAAGGCCAATGCTTTTCCATTTAAGCTAACTGGGCCGACAACCAGCCAGCATATTTCGCTCAGATAACCTTATTGGTAGCTGTCTTGGTAACCTTATTGAGCTGTCTACATGACATCTGGTCTGTCATGTAGACAGCTCAACAGAATAAACCGCAGGTTAAGGACCTCCATATTAACGATGGATACGTAGATGAACTATTATTTTAACACAGTCAAACTGACTGGTAAAGTTATCATACGAATTGAATATTTCCAACTGAGCGAAAAAATGCCCAGGCCGGGAATCGAACCCAGATCCTTGGCTTACAAGGCCAATGCTTTTCCATTTAAGCTAACTGGGCCGACAACCAGCCAGCATATTTCGCTCAGATAACCTTATTGGTAGGAACATCTGGTCTGTCATGTAGACAGCTCAACAGAATAAACCGCAGGTTAAGGACCTCCATATTAACGATGGATACGTAGATGAACTATTATTTTAACACAGTCAAACTGACTGGTAAAGTTATCATACGAATTGAATATTTCCAACTGAGCGAAAAAATGCCCAGGCCGGGAATCGAACCCAGATCCTTGGCTTACAAGGCCAATGCTTTTCCATTTAAGCTAACTGGGCCGACAACCATCCAGCTATTTCGCTCAGATAACCTTATTGGTAGGAACATCTGGTCTGTCATGTAGACAGCTCAACAGAATAAACCGCAGGTTAAGGACCTCCATATTAACGATGGATACGTAGATGAACTATTATTTTAACACAGTCAATCTGACTGGTAAAGTTATCATACGAATTGAATATTTCCAACTGAGCGAAAAAATGCCCAGGCCGGGAATCGAACCCAGATCCTTGGCTTACAAGGCCAATGCTTTTCCATTTAAGCTAACTGGGCCGACAACCAGCCAGCATATTTCGCTCAGATAACCTTATTGGTAGGAACATCTGGTCTGTCATGTAGACAGCTCAACAGAATAAACCGCAGGTTAAGGACCTCCATATTAACGATGGATACGTAGATGAACTATTATTTTAACACAGTCAAACTGACTGGTAAAGTTATCATACGAATTGAATATTTCCAACTGAGCGAAAAAAATGCCCAGGCCGTGAATCGAACCCAGATCCTTTGCTTACAAGGCCAATGCTTTTCCATTTAAGCTAACTGGGCCGACAACCAGCCAGCATATTTCGCTCAGATAACCTTATTGGTAGGAACATCTGGTCTGTCATGTAGACAGCTCAACAGAATAAACCGCAGGTTAAGGACCTCCATATTAACGATGGATACGTAGATGAACTATTATTTTAACACAGTCAAACTGACTGGTAAAGTTATCATACGAATTGAATATTTCCAACTGAGCGAAAAAATGCCCAGGCCGGGAATCGAACCCAGATCCTTGGCTTACAAGGCCAATGCTTTTCCATTTAAGCTAACTGGGCCGACAACCAGCCAGCATATTTCGCTCAGATAACCTTATTGGTAGGAACATCTGGTCTGTCATGTAGACAGCTCAACAGAATAAACCGCAGGTTAAGGACCTCCATATTAACGATGGATACGTAGATGAACTATTATTTTAACACAGTCAAACTGACTGGTAAAGTTATCATACGAATTGAATATTTCCAACTGAGCGAAAAAATGCCCAGGCCGGGAATCGAACCCAGATCCTTGGCTTACAAGGCCAATGCTTTTCCATTTAAGCTAACTGGGCCGACAACCAGCCAGCATATTTCGCTCAGATAACCTTATTGGTAGGAACATCTGGTCTGTCATGTAGACAGCTCAACAGAATAAACCGCAGGTTAAGGACCTCCATATTAACGATGGATACGTAGATGAACTATTATTTTAACACAGTCAAACTGACTGGTAAAGTTATCATACGAATTGAATATTTCCAACTGAGCGAAAAAATGCCCAGGCCGGGAATCGAACCCAGATCCTTGGCTTACAAGGCCAATGCTTTTCCATTTAAGCTAACTGGGCCGACAACCAGCCAGCATATTTCGCTCAGATAACCTTATTGGTAGGAACATCTGGTCTGTCATGTAGACAGCTCAACAGAATAAACCGCAGGTTAAGGACCTCCATATTAACGATGGATACGTAGATGAACTATTATTTTAACACAGTCAAACTGACTGGTAAAGTTATCATACGAATTGAATATTTCCAACTGAGCGAAAAAATGCCCAGGCCGGGAATCGAACCCAGATCCTTGGCTTACAAGGCCAATGCTTTTCCATTTAAGATAACTGGGCCGACAACCAGCCAGCATATTTCGCTCAGATAAACTTATTGGTAGGAACATCTGGTCTGTCATGTAGACAGCTCAACAGAATAAACCGCAGGTTAAGGACCTCCATATTAACGATGGATACGTAGATGAACTATTATTTTAACACAGTCAAACTGACTGGTAAAGTTATCATACGAATTGAATATTTCCAACTGAGCGAAAAAATGCCCAGGCCGGGAATCGAACACAGATCCTTGGCTTACAAGGCCAATGCTTTTCCATTTAAGCTAACTGGGCCGACAACCAGCCAGCATATTTCGCTCAGATAACCTTATTGGTAGGAACATCTGGTCTGTCATGTAGACAGCTCAACAGAATAAACCGCAGGTTAAGGACCTCCATATTAACGATGGATACGTAGATGAACTATTATTTTAACACAGTCAAACTGACTGGTAAATTTATCATACGAATTGAATATTTCCAACTGAGCGAAAAAATGCCCAGGCCGGGAATCGAACCCAGATCCTTGGCTTACAAGGCCAATGCTTTTCCATTTAAGCTAACTGGGCCGACAACCAGCAAGCATATTTCGCTCAGATAACCTTATTGGTAGGAACATCTGGTCTGTCATGTAGACAGCTCAACAGAATAAACCGCAGGTTAAGGACCTCCATATTAACGATGGATACGTAGATGAACTATTATTTTAACACAGTCAAACTGACTGGTAAAGTTATCATACGAATTGAATATTTCCAACTGAGCGAAAAAATGCCCAGGCCGGGAATCGAACCCAGATCCTTGGCTTACAAGGCCAATGCTTTTCCATTTAAGCTAACTGGGCCGACAACCAGCCAGCATATTTCGCTCAGATAACCTTATTGGTAGGAACATCTGCTCTGTCATGTAGACAGCTCAACAGAATAAACCGCAGGTTAAGGACCTCCATATTAACGATGGATACGTAGATGAACTATTATTTTAACACAGTCAAACTGACTGGTAAAGTTATCATACGAATTGAATATTTCCAACTGAGCAAAAAAATGCCCAGGCCGGGAATCGAACCCAGATCCTTGGCTTACAAGGCCAATGCTTTTCCATTTAAGCTAACTGGGCCGACAACCATCCAGCTATTTCGCTCAGATAACCTTATTGGTAGGAACATCTGGTCTGTCATGTAGACAGCTCAACAGAATAAACCGCAGGTTAAGGACCTCCATATTAACGATGGATACGTAGATGAACTATTATTTTAACACAGTCAATCTGACTGGTAAAGTTATCATACGAATTGAATATTTCCAACTGAGCGAAAAAATGCCCAGGCCGGGAATCGAACCCAGATCCTTGGCTTACAAGGCCAATGCTTTTCCATTTAAGCTAACTGGGCCGACAACCAGCCAGCATATTTCGCTCAGATAACCTTATTGGTAGGAACATCTCTGTCATGTAGACAGCTCAACAGAATAAACCGCAGGTTAAGGACCTCCATATTAACGATGGATACGTAGATGAACTATTATTTTAACACAGTCAAACTGACTGGTAAAGTTATCATACGAATTGAATATTTCCAACTGAGCGAAAAAATGCCCAGGCCGTGAATCGAACCCAGATCCTTGGGTTACAAGGCCAATGCTTTTCCATTTAAGCTAACTGGGCCGACAACCAGCCAGCATATTTCGCTCAGATAACCTTATTGGTAGGAACATCTGGTCTGTCATGTAGACAGCTCAACAGAATAAACCGCAGGTTAAGGACCTCCATATTAACGATGGATACGTAGATGAACTATTATTTTAACACAGTCAAACTGACTGGTAAAGTTATCATACGAATTGAATATTTCCAACTGAGCGAAAAAATGCCCAGGCCGGGAATCGAACCCAGATCCTTGGCTTACAAGGCCAATGCTTTTCCATTTAAGCTAACTGGGCCGACAACCAGCCAGCATATTTCGCTCAGATAACCTTATTGGTAGGAACATCTGGTCTGTCATGTAGACAGCTCAACAGAATAAACCGCAGGTTAAGGACCTCCATATTAACGATGGATACGTAGATGAACTATTATTTTAACACAGTCAAACTGACTGGTAAAGTTATCATACGAATTGAATATTTCCAACTGAGCGAAAAAATGCCCAGGCCGGGAATCGAACCCAGATCCTTGGCTTACAAGGCCAATGCTTTTCCATTTAAGCTAACTGGGCCGACAACCAGCCAGCATATTTCGCTGAGATAACCTTATAGGTAGGAACATCTGGTCTGTCATGTAGACAGCTCAACAGAATAAACCGCAGGTTAAGGACCTCCATATTAACGATGGATACGTAGATGAACTATTATTTTAACACAGTCAAACTGACTGGTAAAGTTATCATACGAATTGAATATTTCCAACTGAGCGAAAAAATGCCCAGGCCGGGAATCGAACCCAGATCCTTGGCTTACAAGGCCAATGCTTTTCCATTTAAGCTAACTGGGCCGACAACCAGCCAGCATATTTCGCTCAGATAACCTTATTGGTAGGAACATCTGGTCTGTCATGTAGACAGCTCAACAGAATAAACCGCAGGTTAAGGACCTCCATATTAACGATGGATACGTAGATGAACTATTATTTTAACACAGTCAAACTGACTGGTAAAGTTATCATACGAATTGAATATTTCCAACTGAGCGAAAAAATGCCCAGGCCGGGAATCGAACCCAGATCCTTGGCTTACAAGGCCAATGCTTTTCCATTTAAGCTAACTGGGCCGACAACCAGCCAGCATATTTCGCTCAGATAACCTTATTGGTAGGAACATCTGGTCTGTCATGTAGACAGCTCAACAGAATAAACCGCAGGTTAAGGACCTCCATATTAACGATGGATACGTAGATGAACTATTATTTTAACACAGTCAAACTGACTGGTAAAGTTATCATACGAATTGAATACTTCCAACTGAGCGAAAAAATGCCCAGGCCGGGAATCGAACCCAGATCCTTGGCTTACAAGGCCAATGCTTTTCCATTTAAGCTAACTGGGCCGACAACCAGCCAGCATATTTCGCTCAGATAATCTTATTGGTAGGAACATCTGGTCTGTCATGTAGACAGCTCAACAGAATAAACCGCAGGTTAAGGACCTCCATATTAACGATGGATACGTAGATGAACTATTATTTTAACACAGTCAAACTGACTGGTAAAGTTATCCTACGAATTGAATATTTCCAACTGAGCGAAAAAATGCCCAGGCCGGGAATCGAACCCAGATCCTTGGCTTACAAGGACAATGCTTTTCCATTTAAGCTAACTGGGCCGACAACCAGCCAGCATATTTCGCTCAGATAACCTTATTGGTAGGAACATCTGGTCTGTCATGTAGACAGCTCAACAGAATAAACCGCAGGTTAAGGACCTCCATATTAACGATGGATACGTAGATGAACTATTATTTTAACACAGTCAAACTGACTGGTAAAGTTATCATACGAATTGAATATTTCCAACTGAGCGAAAAAATGCCCAGGCCGGGAATCGAACCCAGATCCTTGGCTTACAAGGCCAATGCTTTTCCATTTAAGCTAACTGGGCCGACAACCAGCCAGCATATTTCGCTCAGATAACCTTATTGGTAGGAACATCTGCTCTGTCATGTGGACAGCTCAACAGAATAAACCGCAGGTTAAGGACCTCCATATTAACGATGGATACGTAGATGAACTATTATTTTAACACAGTCAAACTGACTGGTAAAGTTATCATACGAATTGAATATTTCCAACTGAGCGAAAAAATGCCCAGGCCGGGAATCGAACCCAGATCCTTGGCTTACAAGGCCAATGCTTTTCCATTTAAGCTAACTGGGCCGACAACCAGCCAGCATATTTCGCTCAGATAACCTTATTGGTAGGAACATCTGGTCTGTCATGTAGACAGCTCAACAGAATAAACCGCAGGTTAAGGACCTCCATATTAACGATGGATACGTAGATGAACTATTATTTTAACACAGTCAAACTGACTGGTAAAGTTATCATACGAATTGAATATTTCCAACTGAGCGAAAAAATGCCCAGGCCGGGAATCGAACCCAGATCCTTGGCTTACAAGGCCAATGCTTTTCCATTTAAGCTAACTGGGCCGACAACCAGCAAGCATATTTCGCTCAGATAACCTTATTGGTAGGAACATCTGGTCTGTCATGTAGACAGCTCAACAGAATAAACCGCAGGTTAAGGACCTCCATATTAACGATGGATACGTAGATGAACTATTATTTTAACACAGTCAAACTGACTGGTAAAGTTATCATACGAATTGAATATTTCCAACTGAGCGAAAAAATGCCCAGGCCGGGAATCGAACCCAGATCCTTGGCTTACAAGGCCAATGCTTTTCCATTTAAGCTAACTGGGCCGACAACCAGCCAGCATATTTCGCTCAGATAACCTTATTGGTAGGAACATCTGGTCTGTCATGTAGACAGCTCAACAGAATAAACCGCAGGTTAAGGACCTCCATATTAACGATGGATACGTAGATGAACTATTATTTTAACACAGTCAAACTGACTGGTAAAGTTATCATACGAATTGAATATTTCCAACTGAGCGAAAAAATGCCCAGGCCGTGAATCGAACCCAGATCCTTGGCTTACAAGGCCAATGCTTTTCCATTTAAGCTAACTGGGCCGACAACCAGCCAGCATATTTCGCTCAGATAACCTTATTGGTAGGAACATCTGGTCTGTCATGTAGACAGCTCAACAGAATAAACCGCAGGTTAAGGACCTCCATATTAACGATGGATACGTAGATGAACTATTATTTTAACACAGTCAAACTGACTGGTAAAGTTATCATACGAATTGAATATTTCCAACTGAGCGAAAAAATGCCCAGGCCGGGAATCGAACCCAGATCCTTGGCTTACAAGGCCAATGCTTTTCCATTTAAGCTAACTGGGCCGACAACCAGCCAGCATATTTCGCTCAGATAACCTTATTGGTAGGAACATCTGGTCTGTCATGTAGACAGCTCAACAGAATAAACCGCAGGTTAAGGACCTCCATATTAACGATGGATACGTAGATGAACTATTATTTTAACACAGTCAAACTGACTGGTAAAGTTATCATACGAATTGAATATTTCCAACTGAGCGAAAAAATGCCCAGGCCGGGAATCGAACCCAGATCCTTGGCTTACAAGGCCAATGCTTTTCCATTTAAGCTAACTGGGCCGACAACCAGCCAGCATATTTCGCTCAGATAACCTTATTGGTAGGAACATCTGGTCTGTCATGTAGACAGCTCAACAGAATAAACCGCAGGTTAAGGACCTCCATATTAACGATGGATACGTAGATGAACTATTATTTTAACACAGTCAAACTGACTGGTAAAGTTATCATACGAATTGAATATTTCCAACTGAGCGAAAAAATGCCCAGGCCGGGAATCGAACCCAGATCCTTGGCTTACAAGGCCAATGCTTTTCCATTTAAGCTAACTGGGCCGACAACCAGCCAGCATATTTCGCTCAGATAACCTTATTGGTAGGAACATCTGGTCTGTCATGTAGACAGCTCAACAGAATAAACCGCAGGTTAAGGACCTCCATATTAACGATGGATACGTAGATGAACTATTATTTTAACACAGTCAAACTGACTGGTAAAGTTATCATACGAATTGAATATTTCCAACTGAGCGAAAAAATGCCCAGGCCGGGAATCGAACCCAGATCCTTGGCTTACAAGGCCAATGCTTTTCCATTTAAGCTAACTGGGCCGACAACCAGCCAGCATATTTCGCTCAGATAACCTTATTGGTAGGAACATCTGGTCTGTCATGTAGACAGCTCAACAGAATAAACCGCAGGTTAAGGACCTCCATATTAACGATGGATACGTAGATGAACTATTATATTAACACAGTCAAACTGACTGGTAAAGTTATCATACGAATTGAATATTTCCAACTGAGCAAAAAAATGCCCAGGCCGGGAATCGAACCCAGATCCTTGGCTTACAAGGCCAATGCTTTTCCATTTAAGCTAACTGGGCCGACAACCATCCAGCTATTTCGCTCAGATAACCTTATTGGTAGGAACATCTGGTCTGTCATGTAGACAGCTCAACAGAATAAACCGCAGGTTAAGGACCTCCATATTAACGATGGATACGTAGATGAACTATTATTTTAACACAGTCAATCTGACTGGTAAAGTTATCATACGAATTGAATATTTCCAACTGAGCGAAATAATGCCCAGGCCGGGAATCGAACCCAGATCCTTGGCTTACAAGGCCAATGCTTTTCCATTTAAGCTAACTGGGCCGACAACCAGCCAGCATATTTCGCTCAGATAACCTTATTGGTGGAACATCTGGTCTGTCATGTAGACAGCTCAACAGAATAAACCGCAGGTTAAGGACCTCCATATTAACGATGGATACGTAGATGAACTATTATTTTAACACAGTCAAACTGACTGGTAAAGTTATCATACGAATTGAATATTTCCAACTGAGCGAAAAAATGCCCAGGCCGTGAATCGAACCCAGATCCTTGGCTTACAAGGCCAATGCTTTTCCATTTAAGCTAACTGGGCCGACAACCAGCCAGCATATTTCGCTCAGATAACCTTATTGGTAGGAACATCTGGTCTGTCATGTAGACAGCTCAACAGAATAAACCGCAGGTTAAGGACCTCCATATTAACGATGGATACGTAGATGAACTATTATTTTAACACAGTCAAACTGACTGGTAAAGTTATCATACGAATTGAATATTTCCAACTGAGCGAAAAAATGCCCAGGCCGGGAATCGAACCCAGATCCTTGGCTTACAAGGCCAATGCTTTTCCATTTAAGCTAACTGGGCCGACAACCAGCCAGCATATTTCGCTCAGATAACCTTATTGGTAGGAACATCTGGTCTGTCATGTAGACAGCTCAACAGAATAAACCGCAGGTTAAGGACCTCCATATTAACGATGGATACGTAGATGAACTATTATTTTAACACAGTCAAACTGACTGGTAAAGTTATCATACGAATTGAATATTTCCAACTGAGCGAAAAAATGCCCAGGCCGGGAATCGAACCCAGATCCTTGGCTTACAAGGCCAATGCTTTTCCATTTAAGCTAACTGGGCCGACAACCAGCCAGCATATTTCGCTCAGATAACCTTATTGGTAGGAACATCTGGTCTGTCATGTAGACAGCTCAACAGAATAAACCGCAGGTTAAGGACCTCCATATTAACGATGGATACGTAGATGAACTATTATTTTAACACAGTCAAACTGACTGGTAAAGTTATCATACGAATTGAATACTTCCAACTGAGCGAAAAAATGCCCAGGCCGGGAATCGAACCCAGATCCTTGGCTTACAAGGCCAATGCTTTTCCATTTAAGCTAACTGGGCCGACAACCAGCCAGCATATTTCGCTCAGATAACCTTATTGGTAGGAACATCTGGTCTGTCATGTAGACAGCTCAACAGAATAAACCGCAGGTTAAGGACCTCCATATTAACGATGGATACGTAGATGAACTATTATTTTAACACAGTCAAACTGACTGGTAAAGTTATCCTACGAATTGAATATTTCCAACTGAGCGAAAAAATGCCCAGGCCGGGAATCGAACCCAGATCCTTGGCTTACAAGGACAATGCTTTTCCATTTAAGCTAACTGGGCCGACAACCAGCCAGCATATTTCGCTCAGATAACCTTATTGGTAGGAACATCTGGTCTGTCATGTAGACAGCTCAACAGAATAAACCGCAGGTTAAGGACCTCCATATTAACGATGGATACGTAGATGAACTATTATTTTAACACAGTCAAACTGACTGGTAAAGTTATCATACGAATTGAATATTTCCAACTGAGCGAAAAAATGCCCAGGCCGGGAACCGAACCCAGATCCTTGGCTTACAAGGCCAATGCTTTTCCATTTAAGCTAACTGGGCCGACAACCAGCCAGCATATTTCGCTCAGATAACCTTATTGGTAGGAACATCTGCTCTGTCATGTGGACAGCTCAACAGAATAAACCGCAGGTTAAGGACCTCCATATTAACGATGGATACGTAGATGAACTATTATTTTAACACAGTCAAACTGACTGGTAAAGTTATCATACGAATTGAATATTTCCAACTGAGCGAAAAAATGCCCAGGCCGGGAATCGAACCCAGATCCTTGGCTTACAAGGCCAATGCTTTTCCATTTAAGCTAACTGGGCCGACAACCAGCCAGCATATTTCGCTCAGATAACCTTATTGGTAGGAACATCTGGTCTGTCATGTAGACAGCTCAACAGAATAAACCGCAGGTTAAGGACCTCCATATTAACGATGGATACGTAGATGAACTATTATTTTAACACAGTCAAACTGACTGGTAAAGTTATCATACGAATTGAATACTTCCAACTGAGCGAAAAAATGCCCAGGCCGGGAATCGAACCCAGATCCTTGGCTTACAAGGCCAATGCTTTTCCATTTAAGCTAACTGGGCCGACAACCAGCCAGCATATTTCGCTCAGATAACCTTATTGGTAGGAACATCTGGTCTGTCATGTAGACAGCTCAACAGAATAAACCGCAGGTTAAGGACCTCCATATTAACGATGGATACGTAGATGAACTATTATTTTAACACAGTCAAACTGACTGGTAAAGTTATCCTACGAATTGAATATTTCCAACTGAGCGAAAAAATGCCCAGGCCGGGAATCGAACCCAGATCCTTGGCTTACAAGGACAATGCTTTTCCATTTAAGCTAACTGGGCCGACAACCAGCCAGCATATTTCGCTCAGATAACCTTATTGGTAGGAACATCTGGTCTGTCATGTAGACAGCTCAACAGAATAAACCGCAGGTTAAGGACCTCCATATTAACGATGGATACGTAGATGAACTATTATTTTAACACAGTCAAACTGACTGGTAAAGTTATCATACGAATTGAATATTTCCAACTGAGCGAAAAAATGCCCAGGCCGGGAACCGAACCCAGATCCTTGGCTTACAAGGCCAATGCTTTTCCATTTAAGCTAACTGGGCCGACAACCAGCCAGCATATTTCGCTCAGATAACCTTATTGGTAGGAACATCTGCTCTGTCATGTGGACAGCTCAACAGAATAAACCGCAGGTTAAGGACCTCCATATTAACGATGGATACGTAGATGAACTATTATTTTAACACAGTCAAACTGACTGGTAAAGTTATCATACGAATTGAATATTTCCAACTGAGCGAAAAAATGCCCAGGCCGGGAATCGAACCCAGATCCTTGGCTTACAAGGCCAATGCTTTTCCATTTAAGCTAACTGGGCCGACAACCAGCCAGCATATTTCGCTCAGATAACCTTATTGGTAGGAACATCTGGTCTGTCATGTAGACAGCTCAACAGAATAAACCGCAGGTTAAGGACCTCCATATTAACGATGGATACGTAGATGAACTATTATTTTAACACAGTCAAACTGACTGGTAAAGTTATCATACGAATTGAATATTTCCAACTGAGCGAAAAAATGCCCAGGCCGGGAACCGAACCCAGATCCTTGGCTTACAAGGCCAATGCTTTTCCATTTAAGCTAACTGGGCCGACAACCAGCCAGCATATTTCGCTCAGATAACCTTATTGGTAGGAACATCTGGTCTGTCATGTAGACAGCTCAACAGAATAAACCGCAGGTTAAGGACCTCCATATTAACGATGGATACGTAGATGAACTATTATTTTAACACAGTCAAACTGACTGGTAAAGTTATCATACGAATTGAATATTTCCAACTGAGCGAAAAAATGCCCAGGCCGGGAATCGAACCCAGATCCTTGGCTTACAAGGCCAATGCTTTTCCATTTAAGCTAACTGGGCCGACAACCAGCCAGCATATTTCGCTCAGATAACCTTATTGGTAGGAACATCTGGTCTGTCATGTAGACAGCTCAACAGAATAAACCGCAGGTTAAGGACCTCCATATTAACGATGGATACGTAGATGAACTATTATTTTAACACAGTCAAACTGACTGGTAAAGTTATCATACGAATTGAATATTTCCAACTGAGCGAAAAAATGCCCAGGCCGGGAATCGAACCCAGATCCTTGGCTTACAAGGCCAATGCTTTTCCATTTAAGCTAACTGGGCCGACAACCAGCCAGCATATTTCGCTCAGATAACCTTATTGGTAGGAACATCTGGTCTGTCATGTAGACAGCTCAACAGAATAAACCGCAGGTTAAGGACCTCCATATTAACGATGGATACGTAGATGAACTATTATTTTAACACAGTCAAACTGACTGGTAAAGTTATCATACGAATTGAATATTTCCAACTGAGCGAAAAAATGCCCAGGCCGGGAATCGAACCCAGATCCTTGGCTTACAAGGCCAATGCTTTTCCATTTAAGCTAACTGGGCCGACAACCAGCCAGCATATTTCGCTCAGATAACCTTATTGGTAGGAACATCTGGTCTGTCATGTAGACAGCTCAACAGAATAAACCGCAGGTTAAGGACCTCCATATTAACGATGGATACGTAGATGAACTATTATTTTAACACAGTCAAACTGACTGGTAAAGTTATCATACGAATTGAATATTTCCAACTGAGCGAAAAAATGCCCAGGCCGGGAATCGAACCCAGATCCTTGGCTTACAAGGCCAATGCTTTTCCATTTAAGCTAACTGGGCCGACAACCAGCCAGCATATTTCGCTCAGATAACCTTATTGGTAGGAACATCTGGTCTGTCATGTAGACAGCTCAACAGAATAAACCGCAGGTTAAGGACCTCCATATTAACGATGGATACGTAGATGAACTATTATATTAACACAGTCAAACTGACTGGTAAAGTTATCATACGAATTGAATATTTCCAACTGAGCAAAAAAATGCCCAGGCCGGGAATCGAACCCAGATCCTTGGCTTACAAGGCCAATGCTTTTCCATTTAAGCTAACTGGGCCGACAACCATCCAGCTATTTCGCTCAGATAACCTTATTGGTAGGAACATCTGGTCTGTCATGTAGACAGCTCAACAGAATAAACCGCAGGTTAAGGACCTCCATATTAACGATGGATACGTAGATGAACTATTATTTTAACACAGTCAATCTGACTGGTAAAGTTATCATACGAATTGAATATTTCCAACTGAGCGAAAAAATGCCCAGGCCGGGAATCGAACCCAGATCCTTGGCTTACAAGGCCAATGCTTTTCCATTTAAGCTAACTGGGCCGACAACCAGCCAGCATATTTCGCTCAGATAACCTTATTGGTGGAACATCTGGTCTGTCATGTAGACAGCTCAACAGAATAAACCGCAGGTTAAGGACCTCCATATTAACGATGGATACGTAGATGAACTATTATTTTAACACAGTCAAACTGACTGGTAAAGTTATCATACGAATTGAATATTTCCAACTGAGCGAAAAAATGCCCAGGCCGTGAATCGAACCCAGATCCTTGGCTTACAAGGCCAATGCTTTTCCATTTAAGCTAACTGGGCCGACAACCAGCCAGCATATTTCGCTCAGATAACCTTATTGGTAGGAACATCTGGTCTGTCATGTAGACAGCTCAACAGAATAAACCGCAGGTTAAGGACCTCCATATTAACGATGGATACGTAGATGAACTATTATTTTAACACAGTCAAACTGACTGGTAAAGTTATCATACGAATTGAATATTTCCAACTGAGCGAAAAAATGCCCAGGCCGGGAATCGAACCCAGATCCTTGGCTTACAAGGCCAATGCTTTTCCATTTAAGCTAACTGGGCCGACAACCAGCCAGCATATTTCGCTCAGATAACCTTATTGGTAGGAACATCTGGTCTGTCATGTAGACAGCTCAACAGAATAAACCGCAGGTTAAGGACCTCCATATTAACGATGGATACGTAGATGAACTATTATTTTAACACAGTCAAACTGACTGGTAAAGTTATCATACGAATTGAATATTTCCAACTGAGCGAAAAAATGCCCAGGCCGGGAATCGAACCCAGATCCTTGGCTTACAAGGCCAATGCTTTTCCATTTAAGCTAACTGGGCCGACAACCAGCCAGCATATTTCGCTCAGATAACCTTATTGGTAGGAACATCTGGTCTGTCATGTAGACAGCTCAACAGAATAAACCGCAGGTTAAGGACCTCCATATTAACGATGGATACGTAGATGAACTATTATTTTAACACAGTCAAACTGACTGGTAAAGTTATCATACGAATTGAATACTTCCAACTGAGCGAAAAAATGCCCAGGCCGGGAATCGAACCCAGATCCTTGGCTTACAAGGCCAATGCTTTTCCATTTAAGCTAACTGGGCCGACAACCAGCCAGCATATTTCGCTCAGATAACCTTATTGGTAGGAACATCTGGTCTGTCATGTAGACAGCTCAACAGAATAAACCGCAGGTTAAGGACCTCCATATTAACGATGGATACGTAGATGAACTATTATTTTAACACAGTCAAACTGACTGGTAAAGTTATCCTACGAATTGAATATTTCCAACTGAGCGAAAAAATGCCCAGGCCGGGAATCGAACCCAGATCCTTGGCTTACAAGGACAATGCTTTTCCATTTAAGCTAACTGGGCCGACAACCAGCCAGCATATTTCGCTCAGATAACCTTATTGGTAGGAACATCTGGTCTGTCATGTAGACAGCTCAACAGAATAAACCGCAGGTTAAGGACCTCCATATTAACGATGGATACGTAGATGAACTATTATTTTAACACAGTCAAACTGACTGGTAAAGTTATCATACGAATTGAATATTTCCAACTGAGCGAAAAAATGCCCAGGCCGGGAACCGAACCCAGATCCTTGGCTTACAAGGCCAATGCTTTTCCATTTAAGCTAACTGGGCCGACAACCAGCCAGCATATTTCGCTCAGATAACCTTATTGGTAGGAACATCTGCTCTGTCATGTGGACAGCTCAACAGAATAAACCGCAGGTTAAGGACCTCCATATTAACGATGGATACGTAGATGAACTATTATTTTAACACAGTCAAACTGACTGGTAAAGTTATCATACGAATTGAATATTTCCAACTGAGCGAAAAAATGCCCAGGCCGGGAATCGAACCCAGATCCTTGGCTTACAAGGCCAATGCTTTTCCATTTAAGCTAACTGGGCCGACAACCAGCCAGCATATTTCGCTCAGATAACCTTATTGGTAGGAACATCTGGTCTGTCATGTAGACAGCTCAACAGAATAAACCGCAGGTTAAGGACCTCCATATTAACGATGGATACGTAGATGAACTATTATTTTAACACAGTCAAACTGACTGGTAAAGTTATCATACGAATTGAATATTTCCAACTGAGCGAAAAAATGCCCAGGCCGGGAATCGAACCCAGATCCTTGGCTTACAAGGCCAATGCTTTTCCATTTAAGCTAACTGGGCCGACAACCAGCAAGCATATTTCGCTCAGATAACCTTATTGGTAGGAACATCTGGTCTGTCATGTAGACAGCTCAACAGAATAAACCGCAGGTTAAGGACCTCCATATTAACGATGGATACGTAGATGAACTATTATTTTAACACAGTCAAACTGACTGGTAAAGTTATCATACGAATTGAATATTTCCAACTGAGCGAAAAAATGCCCAGGCCGGGAATCGAACCCAGATCTTTGGCTTACAAGGCCAATGCTTTTCCATTTAAGCTAACTGGGCCGACAACCAGCCAGCATATTTCGCTCAGATAACCTTATTGGTAGGAACATCTGGTCTGTCATGTAGACAGCTCAACAGAATAAACCGCAGGTTAAGGACCTCCATATTAACGATGGATACGTAGATGAACTATTATTTTAACACAGTCAAACTGACTGGTAAAGTTATCATACGAATTGAATATTTCCAACTGAGCGAAAAAATGCCCAGGCCGTGAATCGAACCCAGATCCTTGGCTTACAAGGCCAATGCTTTTCCATTTAAGCTAACTGGGCCGACAACCAGCCAGCATATTTCGCTCAGATAACCTTATTGGTAGGAACATCTGGTCTGTCATGTAGACAGCTCAACAGAATAAACCGCAGGTTAAGGACCTCCATATTAACGATGGATACGTAGATGAACTATTATTTTAACACAGTCAAACTGACTGGTAAAGTTATCATACGAATTGAATATTTCCAACTGAGCGAAAAAATGCCCAGGCCGGAAATCGAACCCAGATCCTTGGCTTACAAGGCCAATGCTTTTCCATTTAAGCTAACTGGGCCGACAACCAGCCAGCATATTTCGCTCAGATAACCTTATTGGTAGGAACATCTGGTCTGTCATGTAGACAGCTCAACAGAATAAACCGCAGGTTAAGGACCTCCATATTAACGATGGATACGTAGATGAACTATTATTTTAACACAGTCAAACTGACTGGTAAAGTTATCATACGAATTGAATATTTCCAACTGAGCGAAAAAATGCCCAGGCCGGGAATCGAACCCAGATCCTTGGCTTACAAGGCCAATGCTTTTCCATTTAAGCTAACTGGGCCGACAACCAGCCAGCATATTTCGCTCAGATAACCTTATTGGTAGGAACATCTGGTCTGTCATGTAGACAGCTCAACAGAATAAACCGCAGGTTAAGGACCTCCATATTAACGATGGATACGTAGATGAACTATTATTTTAACACAGTCAAACTGACTGGTAAAGTTATCATACGAATTGAATATTTCCAACTGAGCGAAAAAATGCCCAGGCCGGGAATCGAACCCAGATCCTTGGCTTACAAGGCCAATGCTTTTCCATTTAAGCTAACTGGGCCGACAACCAGCAAGCATATTTCGCTCAGATAACCTTATTGGTAGGAACATCTGGTCTGTCATGTAGACAGCTCAACAGAATAAACCGCAGGTTAAGGACCTCCATATTAACGATGGATACGTAGATGAACTATTATTTTAACACAGTCAAACTGACTGGTAAAGTTATCATACGAATTGAATATTTCCAACTGAGCGAAAAAATGCCCAGGCCGGGAATCGAACCCAGATCCTTGGCTTACAAGGCCAATGCTTTTCCATTTAAGCTAACTGGGCCGACAACCAGCCAGCATATTTCGCTCAGATAACCTTATTGGTAGGAACATCTGGTCTGTCATGTAGACAGCTCAACAGAATAAACCGCAGGTTAAGGACCTCCATATTAACGATGGATACGTAGATGAACTATTATTTTAACACAGTCAAACTGACTGGTAAAGTTATCATACGAATTGAATATTTCCAACTGAGCGAAAAAATGCCCAGGCCGGGAATCGAACCCAGATCCTTGGCTTACAAGGCCAATGCTTTTCCATTTAAACTAACTGGGCCGACAACCAGCCAGCATATTTCGCTCAGATAACCTTATTGGTAGGAACATCTGGTCTGTCATGTAGACAGCTCAACAGAATAAACCGCAGGTTAAGGACCTCCATATTAACGATGGATACGTAGATGAACTATTATTTTAACACAGTCAAACTGACTGGTAAAGTTATCATACGAATTGAATATTTCCAACTGAGCGAAAAAATGCCCAGGCCGGGAATCGAACCCAGATCCTTGGCTTACAAGGACAATGCTTTTCCATTTAAGCTAACTGGGCCGACAACCAGCCAGCATATTTCGCTCAGATAACCTTATTGGTAGGAACATCTGGTCTGTCATGTAGACAGCTCAACAGAATAAACCGCAGGTTAAGGACCTCCATATTAACGATGGATACGTAGATGAACTATTATTTTAACACAGTCAAACTGACTGGTAAAGTTATCATACGAATTGAATATTTCCAACTGAGCGAAAAAATGCCCAGGCCGTGAATCGAACCCAGATCCTTGGCTTACAAGGCCAATGCTTTTCCATTTAAGCTAACTGGGCCGACAACCAGCCAGCATATTTCGCTCAGATAACCTTATTGGTAGGAACATCTGGTCTGTCATGTAGACAGCTCAACAGAATAAACCGCAGGTTAAGGACCTCCATATTAACGATGGATACGTAGATGAACTATTATTTTAACACAGTCAAACTGACTGGTAAAGTTATCATACGAATTGAATATTTCCAACTGAGCGAAAAAATGCCCAGGCCGGGAATCGAACCCAGATCCTTGGCTTACAAGGCCAATGCTTTTCCATTTAAGCTAACTGGGCCGACAACCAGCCAGCATATTTCGCTCAGATAACCTTATTGGTAGGAACATCTGGTCTGTCATGTAGACAGCTCAACAGAATAAACCGCAGGTTAAGGACCTCCATATTAACGATGGATACGTAGATGAACTATTATTTTAACACAGTCAAACTGACTGGTAAAGTTATCATACGAATTGAATATTTCCAACTGAGCGAAAAAATGCCCAGGCCGGGAACCGAACCCAGATCCTTGGCTTACAAGGCCAATGCTTTTCCATTTAAGCTAACTGGGCCGACAACCAGCCAGCATATTTCGCTCAGATAACCTTATTGGTAGGAACATCTGGTCTGTCATGTAGACAGCTCAACAGAATAAACCGCAGGTTAAGGACCTCCATATTAACGATGGATACGTAGATGAACTATTATTTTAACACAGTCAAACTGACTGGTAAAGTTATCATACGAATTGAATATTTCCAACTGAGCGAAAAAATGCCCAGGCCGGGAATCGAACCCAGATCCTTGGCTTACAAGGCCAATGCTTTTCCATTTAAGCTAACTGGGCCGACAACCAGCAAGCATATTTCGCTCAGATAACCTTATTGGTAGGAACATCTGGTCTGTCATGTAGACAGCTCAACAGAATAAACCGCAGGTTAAGGACCTCCATATTAACGATGGATACGTAGATGAACTATTATTTTAACACAGTCAAACTGACTGGTAAAGTTATCATACGAATTGAATATTTCCAACTGAGCGAAAAAATGCCCAGGCCGGGAACCGAACCCAGATCCTTGGCTTACAAGGCCAATGCTTTTCCATTTAAGCTAACTGGGCCGACAACCAGCCAGCATATTTCGCTCAGATAACCTTATTGGTAGGAACATCTGGTCTGTCATGTAGACAGCTCAACAGAATAAACCGCAGGTTAAGGACCTCCATATTAACGATGGATACGTAGATGAACTATTATTTTAACACAGTCAAACTGACTGGTAAAGTTATCATACGAATTGAATATTTCCAACTGAGCGAAAAAATGCCCAGGCCGGGAATCGAACCCAGATCCTTGGCTTACAAGGCCAATGCTTTTCCATTTAAGCTAACTGGGCCGACAACCAGCCAGCATATTTCGCTCAGATAACCTTATTGGTAGGAACATCTGGTCTGTCATGTAGACAGCTCAACAGAATAAACCGCAGGTTAAGGACCTCCATATTAACGATGGATACGTAGATGAACTATTATTTTAACACAGTCAAACTGACTGGTAAAGTTATCATACGAATTGAATATTTCCAACTGAGCGAAAAAATGCCCAGGCCGGGAATCGAACCCAGATCCTTGGCTTACAAGGCCAATGCTTTTCCATTTAAGCTAACTGGGCCGACAACCAGCCAGCATATTTCGCTCAGATAACCTTATTGGTAGGAACATCTGGTCTGTCATGTAGACAGCTCAACAGAATAAACCGCAGGTTAAGGACCTCCATATTAACGATGGATACGTAGATGAACTATTATTTTAACACAGTCAAACTGACTGGTAAAGTTATCATACGAATTGAATATTTCCAACTGAGCGAAAAAATGCCCAGGCCGGGAATCGAACCCAGATCCTTGGCTTACAAGGCCAATGCTTTTCCATTTAAGCTAACTGGGCCGACAACCAGCCAGCATATTTCGCTCAGATAACCTTATTGGTAGGAACATCTGGTCTGTCATGTAGACAGCTCAACAGAATAAACCGCAGGTTAAGGACCTCCATATTAACGATGGATACGTAGATGAACTATTATTTTAACACAGTCAAACTGACTGGTAAAGTTATCATACGAATTGAATATTTCCAACTGAGCGAAAAAATGCCCAGGCCGGGAATCGAACCCAGATCCTTGGCTTACAAGGCCAATGCTTTTCCATTTAAGCTAACTGGGCCGACAACCAGCCAGCATATTTCGCTCAGATAACCTTATTGGTAGGAACATCTGGTCTGTCATGTAGACAGCTCAACAGAATAAACCGCAGGTTAAGGACCTCCATATTAACGATGGATACGTAGATGAACTATTATATTAACACAGTCAAACTGACTGGTAAAGTTATCATACGAATTGAATATTTCCAACTGAGCAAAAAAATGCCCAGGCCGGGAATCGAACCCAGATCCTTGGCTTACAAGGCCAATGCTTTTCCATTTAAGCTAACTGGGCCGACAACCATCCAGCTATTTCGCTCAGATAACCTTATTGGTAGGAACATCTGGTCTGTCATGTAGACAGCTCAACAGAATAAACCGCAGGTTAAGGACCTCCATATTAACGATGGATACGTAGATGAACTATTATTTTAACACAGTCAATCTGACTGGTAAAGTTATCATACGAATTGAATATTTCCAACTGAGCGAAAAAATGCCCAGGCCGGGAATCGAACCCAGATCCTTGGCTTACAAGGCCAATGCTTTTCCATTTAAGCTAACTGGGCCGACAACCAGCCAGCATATTTCGCTCAGATAACCTTATTGGTGGAACATCTGGTCTGTCATGTAGACAGCTCAACAGAATAAACCGCAGGTTAAGGACCTCCATATTAACGATGGATACGTAGATGAACTATTATTTTAACACAGTCAAACTGACTGGTAAAGTTATCATACGAATTGAATATTTCCAACTGAGCGAAAAAATGCCCAGGCCGTGAATCGAACCCAGATCCTTGGCTTACAAGGCCAATGCTTTTCCATTTAAGCTAACTGGGCCGACAACCAGCCAGCATATTTCGCTCAGATAACCTTATTGGTAGGAACATCTGGTCTGTCATGTAGACAGCTCAACAGAATAAACCGCAGGTTAAGGACCTCCATATTAACGATGGATACGTAGATGAACTATTATTTTAACACAGTCAAACTGACTGGTAAAGTTATCATACGAATTGAATACTTCCAACTGAGCGAAAAAATGCCCAGGCCGGGAATCGAACCCAGATCCTTGGCTTACAAGGCCAATGCTTTTCCATTTAAGCTAACTGGGCCGACAACCAGCCAGCATATTTCGCTCAGATAACCTTATTGGTAGGAACATCTGGTCTGTCATGTAGACAGCTCAACAGAATAAACCGCAGGTTAAGGACCTCCATATTAACGATGGATACGTAGATGAACTATTATTTTAACACAGTCAAACTGACTGGTAAAGTTATCCTACGAATTGAATATTTCCAACTGAGCGAAAAAATGCCCAGGCCGGGAATCGAACCCAGATCCTTGGCTTACAAGGACAATGCTTTTCCATTTAAGCTAACTGGGCCGACAACCAGCCAGCATATTTCGCTCAGATAACCTTATTGGTAGGAACATCTGGTCTGTCATGTAGACAGCTCAACAGAATAAACCGCAGGTTAAGGACCTCCATATTAACGATGGATACGTAGATGAACTATTATTTTAACACAGTCAAACTGACTGGTAAAGTTATCATACGAATTGAATATTTCCAACTGAGCGAAAAAATGCCCAGGCCGGGAACCGAACCCAGATCCTTGGCTTACAAGGCCAATGCTTTTCCATTTAAGCTAACTGGGCCGACAACCAGCCAGCATATTTCGCTCAGATAACCTTATTGGTAGGAACATCTGCTCTGTCATGTGGACAGCTCAACAGAATAAACCGCAGGTTAAGGACCTCCATATTAACGATGGATACGTAGATGAACTATTATTTTAACACAGTCAAACTGACTGGTAAAGTTATCATACGAATTGAATATTTCCAACTGAGCGAAAAAATGCCCAGGCCGGGAATCGAACCCAGATCCTTGGCTTACAAGGCCAATGCTTTTCCATTTAAGCTAACTGGGCCGACAACCAGCCAGCATATTTCGCTCAGATAACCTTATTGGTAGGAACATCTGGTCTGTCATGTAGACAGCTCAACAGAATAAACCGCAGGTTAAGGACCTCCATATTAACGATGGATACGTAGATGAACTATTATTTTAACACAGTCAAACTGACTGGTAAAGTTATCATACGAATTGAATATTTCCAACTGAGCGAAAAAATGCCCAGGCCGGGAATCGAACCCAGATCCTTGGCTTACAAGGCCAATGCTTTTCCATTTAAGCTAACTGGGCCGACAACCAGCAAGCATATTTCGCTCAGATAACCTTATTGGTAGGAACATCTGGTCTGTCATGTAACAGCTCAACAGAATAAACCGCAGGTTAAGGACCTCCATATTAACGATGGATACGTAGATGAACTATTATTTTAACACAGTCAAACTGACTGGTAAAGTTATCATACGAATTGAATATTTCCAACTGAGCGAAAAAATGCCCAGGCCGGGAATCGAACCCAGATCTTTGGCTTACAAGGCCAATGCTTTTCCATTTAAGCTAACTGGGCCGACAACCAGCCAGCATATTTCGCTCAGATAACCTTATTGGTAGGAACATCTGGTCTGTCATGTAGACAGCTCAACAGAATAAACCGCAGGTTAAGGACCTCCATATTAACGATGGATACGTAGATGAACTATTATTTTAACACAGTCAAACTGACTGGTAAAGTTATCATACGAATTGAATATTTCCAACTGAGCGAAAAAATGCCCAGGCCGTGAATCGAACCCAGATCCTTGGCTTACAAGGCCAATGCTTTTCCATTTAAGCTAACTGGGCCGACAACCAGCCAGCATATTTCGCTCAGATAACCTTATTGGTAGGAACATCTGGTCTGTCATGTAGACAGCTCAACAGAATAAACCGCAGGTTAAGGACCTCCATATTAACGATGGATACGTAGATGAACTATTATTTTAACACAGTCAAACTGACTGGTAAAGTTATCATACGAATTGAATATTTCCAACTGAGCGAAAAAATGCCCAGGCCGGAAATCGAACCCAGATCCTTGGCTTACAAGGCCAATGCTTTTCCATTTAAGCTAACTGGGCCGACAACCAGCCAGCATATTTCGCTCAGATAACCTTATTGGTAGGAACATCTGGTCTGTCATGTAGACAGCTCAACAGAATAAACCGCAGGTTAAGGACCTCCATATTAACGATGGATACGTAGATGAACTATTATTTTAACACAGTCAAACTGACTGGTAAAGTTATCATACGAATTGAATATTTCCAACTGAGCGAAAAAATGCCCAGGCCGGGAATCGAACCCAGATCCTTGGCTTACAAGGCCAATGCTTTTCCATTTAAGCTAACTGGGCCGACAACCAGCCAGCATATTTCGCTCAGATAACCTTATTGGTAGGAACATCTGGTCTGTCATGTAGACAGCTCAACAGAATAAACCGCAGGTTAAGGACCTCCATATTAACGATGGATACGTAGATGAACTATTATTTTAACACAGTCAAACTGACTGGTAAAGTTATCATACGAATTGAATATTTCCAACTGAGCGAAAAAATGCCCAGGCCGGGAATCGAACCCAGATCCTTGGCTTACAAGGCCAATGCTTTTCCCATTTAAGCTAACTGGGCCGACAACCAGCCAGCATATTTCGCTCAGATAACCTTATTGGTAGGAACATCTGGTCTGTCATGTAGACAGCTCAACAGAATAAACCGCAGGTTAAGGACCTCCATATTAACGATGGATACGTAGATGAACTATTATTTTAACACAGTCAAACTGACTGGTAAAGTTATCATACGAATTGAATATTTCCAACTGAGCGAAAAAATGCCCAGGCCGGGAATCGAACCCAGATCCTTGGCTTACAAGGCCAATGCTTTTCCATTTAAGCTAACTGGGCCGACAACCAGCCAGCATATTTCGCTCAGATAACCTTATTGGTAGGAACATCTGGTCTGTCATGTAGACAGCTCAACAGAATAAACCGCAGGTTAAGGACCTCCATATTAACGATGGATACGTAGATGAACTATTATTTTAACACAGTCAAACTGACTGGTAAAGTTATCATACGAATTGAATATTTCCAACTGAGCGAAAAAATGCCCAGGCCGGGAATCGAACCCAGATCCTTGGCTTACAAGGCCAATGCTTTTCCATTTAAGCTAACTGGGCCGACAACCAGCCAGCATATTTCGCTCAGATAACCTTATTGGTAGGAACATCTGGTCTGTCATGTAGACAGCTCAACAGAATAAACCGCAGGTTAAGGACCTCCATATTAACGATGGATACGTAGATGAACTATTATTTTAACACAGTCAAACTGACTGGTAAAGTTATCATACGAATTGAATATTTCCAACTGAGCGAAAAAATGCCCAGGCCGGGAATCGAACCCAGATCCTTGGCTTACAAGGCCAATGCTTTTCCATTTAAGCTAACTGGGCCGACAACCAACCAGCATATTTCGCTCAGATAACCTTATTGGTAGGAACATCTGGTCTGTCATGTAGACAGCTCAACAGAATAAACCGCAGGTTAAGGACCTCCATATTAACGATGGATACGTAGATGAACTATTATTTTAACACAGTCAAACTGACTGGTAAAGTTATCATACGAATTGAATACTTCCAACTGAGCGAGAAAATGCCCAGGCCGGGAATCGAACCCAGATCCTTGGCTTACAAGGCCAATGCTTTTCCATTTAAGCTAACTGGGCCGACAACCAGCCAGCATATTTCGCTCAGATAACCTTATTGGTAGGAACATCTGGTCTGTCATGTAGACAGCTCAACAGAATAAACCGCAGGTTAAGGACCTCCATATTAACGATGGATACGTAGATGAACTATTATTTTAACACAGTCAAACTGACTGGTAAAGTTATCCTACGAATTGAATATTTCCAACTGAGCGAAAAAATGCCCAGGCCGGGAATCGAACCCAGATCCTTGGCTTACAAGGACAATGCTTTTCCATTTAAGCTAACTGGGCCGACAACCAGCCAGCATATTTCGCTCAGATAACCTTATTGGTAGGAACATCTGGTCTGTCATGTAGACAGCTCAACAGAATAAACCGCAGGTTAAGGACCTCCATATTAACGATGGATACGTAGATGAACTATTATTTTAACACAGTCAAACTGACTGGTAAAGTTATCATACGAATTGAATATTTCCAACTGAGCGAAAAAATGCCCAGGCCGGGAATCGAACCCAGATCCTTGGCTTACAAGGCCAATGCTTTTCCATTTAAGCTAACTGGGCCGACAACCAGCCAGCATATTTCGCTCAGATAACCTTATTGGTAGGAACATCTGCTCTGTCATGTGGACAGCTCAACAGAATAAACCGCAGGTTAAGGACCTCCATATTAACGATGGATACGTAGATGAACTATTATTTTAACACAGTCAAACTGACTGGTAAAGTTATCATACGAATTGAATATTTCCAACTGAGCGAAAAAATGCCCAGGCCGGGAATCGAACCCAGATCCTTGGCTTACAAGGCCAATGCTTTTCCATTTAAGCTAACTGGGCCGACAACCAGCCAGCATATTTCGCTCAGATAACCTTATTGGTAGGAACATCTGGTCTGTCATGTAGACAGCTCAACAGAATAAACCGCAGGTTAAGGACCTCCATATTAACGATGGATACGTAGATGAACTATTATTTTAACACAGTCAAACTGACTGGTAAAGTTATCATACGAATTGAATATTTCCAACTGAGCGAAAAAATGCCCAGGCCGGGAATCGAACCCAGATCCTTGGCTTACAAGGCCAATGCTTTTCCATTTAAGCTAACTGGGCCGACAACCAGCAAGCATATTTCGCTCAGATAACCTTATTGGTAGGAACATCTGGTCTGTCATGTAGACAGCTCAACAGAATAAACCGCAGGTTAAGGACCTCCATATTAACGATGGATACGTAGATGAACTATTATTTTAACACAGTCAAACTGACTGGTAAAGTTATCATACGAATTGAATATTTCCAACTGAGCGAAAAAATGCCCAGGCCGGGAATCGAACCCAGATCCTTGGCTTACAAGGCCAATGCTTTTCCATTTAAGCTAACTGGGCCGACAACCAGCCAGCATATTTCGCTCAGATAACCTTATTGGTAGGAACATCTGCTCTGTCATGTAGACAGCTCAACAGAATAAACCGCAGGTTAAGGACCTCCATATTAACGATGGATACGTAGATGAACTATTATTTTAACACAGTCAAACTGACTGGTAAAGTTATCATACGAATTGAATATTTCCAACTGAGCGAAAAAATGCCCAGGCCGTGAATCGAACCCAGATCCTTGGCTTACAAGGCCAATGCTTTTCCATTTAAGCTAACTGGGCCGACAACCAGCCAGCATATTTCGCTCAGATAACCTTATTGGTAGGAACATCTGGTCTGTCATGTAGACAGCTCAACAGAATAAACCGCAGGTTAAGGACCTCCATATTAACGATGGATACGTAGATGAACTATTATTTTAACACAGTCAAACTGACTGGTAAAGTTATCATACGAATTGAATATTTCCAACTGAGCGAAAAAATGCCCAGGCCGGGAATCGAACCCAGATCCTTGGCTTACAAGGCCAATGCTTTTCCATTTAAGCTAACTGGGCCGACAACCAGCCAGCATATTTCGCTCAGATAACCTTATTGGTAGGAACATCTGGTCTGTCATGTAGACAGCTCAACAGAATAAACCGCAGGTTAAGGACCTCCATATTAACGATGGATACGTAGATGAACTATTATTTTAACACAGTCAAACTGACTGGTAAAGTTATCATACGAATTGAATATTTCCAACTGAGCGAAAAAATGCCCAGGCCGGGAATCGAACCCAGATCCTTGGCTTACAAGGCCAATGCTTTTCCATTTAAGCTAACTGGGCCGACAACCAGCCAGCATATTTCGCTCAGATAACCTTATTGGTAGGAACATCTGGTCTGTCATGTAGACAGCTCAACAGAATAAACCGCAGGTTAAGGACCTCCATATTAACGATGGATACGTAGATGAACTATTATTTTAACACAGTCAAACTGACTGGTAAAGTTATCATACGAATTGAATATTTCCAACTGAGCGAAAAAATGCCCAGGCCGGGAATCGAACCCAGATCCTTGGCTTACAAGGCCAATGCTTTTCCATTTAAGCTAACTGGGCCGACAACCAGCCAGCATATTTCGCTCAGATAACCTTATTGGTAGGAACATCTGGTCTGTCATGTAGACAGCTCAACAGAATAAACCGCAGGTTAAGGACCTCCATATTAACGATGGATACGTAGATGAACTATTATTTTAACACAGTCAAACTGACTGGTAAAGTTATCATACGAATTGAATATTTCCAACTGAGCGAAAAAATGCCCAGGCCGGGAATCGAACCCAGATCCTTGGCTTACAAGGCCAATGCTTTTCCATTTAAGCTAACTGGGCCGACAACCAGCCAGCATATTTCGCTCAGATAACCTTATTGGTAGGAACATCTGGTCTGTCATGTAGACAGCTCAACAGAATAAACCGCAGGTTAAGGACCTCCATATTAACGATGGATACGTAGATGAACTATTATTTTAACACAGTCAAACTGACTGGTAAAGTTATCATACGAATTGAATATTTCCAACTGAGCGAAAAAATGCCCAGGCCGGGAATCGAACCCAGATCCTTGGCTTACAAGGCCAATGCTTTTCCATTTAAGCTAACTGGGCCGACAACCAGCCAGCATATTTCGCTCAGATAACCTTATTGGTAGGAACATCTGGTCTGTCATGTAGACAGCTCAACAGAATAAACCGCAGGTTAAGGACCTCCATATTAACGATGGATACGTAGATGAACTATTATTTTAACACAGTCAAACTGACTGGTAAAGTTATCATACGAATTGAATATTTCCAACTGAGCGAAAAAATGCCCAGGCCGGGAATCGAACCCAGATCCTTGGCTTACAAGGACAATGCTTTTCCATTTAAGCTAACTGGGCCGACAACCAGCCAGCATATTTCGCTCAGATAAACTTATTGGTAGGAACATCTGGTCTGTCATGTAGACAGCTCAACAGAATAAACCGCAGGTTAAGGACCTCCATATTAACGATGGATACGTAGATGAACTATTATTTTAACACAGTCAAACTGACTGGTAAAGTTATCATACGAATTGAATATTTCCAACTGAGCGAAAAAATGCCCAGGCCGGGAATCGAACCCAGATCCTTGGCTTACAAGGCCAATGCTTTTCCATTTAAGCTAACTGGGCCGACAACCAGCCAGCATATTTCGCTCAGATAACCTTATTGGTAGGAACATCTGCTCTGTCATGTGGACAGCTCAACAGAATAAACCGCAGGTTAAGGACCTCCATATTAACGATGGATACGTAGATGAACTGTTATTTTAACACAGTCAAACTGACTGGTAAAGTTATCATACGAATTGAATATTTCCAACTGAGCGAAAAAATGCCCAGGCCGGGAATCGAACCCAGATCCTTGGCTTACAAGGCCAATGCTTTTCCATTTAAGCTAACTGGGCCGACAACCAGCCAGCATATTTCGCTCAGATAACCTTATTGGTAGGAACATCTGGTCTGTCATGTAGACAGCTCAACAGAATAAACCGCAGGTTAAGGACCTCCATATTAACGATGGATACGTAGATGAACTATTATTTTAACACAGTCAAACTGACTGGTAAAGTTATAATACGAATTGAATATTTCCAACTGAGCGAAAAAATGCCCAGGCCGGGAATCGAACCCAGATCCTTGGCTTACAAGGACAATGCTTTTCCATTTAAGCTAACTGGGCCGACAACCAGCCAGCATATTTCGCTCAGATAACCTTATTGGTAGGAACATCTGGTCTGTCATGTAGACAGCTCAACAGAATAAACCGCAGGTTAAGGACCTCCATATTAACGATGGATACGTAGATGAACTATTATTTTAACACAGTCAAACTGACTGGTAAAGTTATCATACGAATTGAATATTTCCAACTGAGCGAAAAAATGCCCAGGCCGGGAATCGAACCCAGATCCTTGGCTTACAAGGCCAATGCTTTTCCATTTAAGCTAACTGGGCCGACAACCAGCCAGCATATTTCGCTCAGATAACCTTATTGGTAGGAACATCTGCTCTGTCATGTGGACAGCTCAACAGAATAAACCGCAGGTTAAGGACCTCCATATTAACGATGGATACGTAGATGAACTATTATTTTAACACAGTCAAACTGACTGGTAAAGTTATCATACGAATTGAATATTTCCAACTGAGCGAAAAAATGCCCAGGCCGGGAATCGAACCCAGATCCTTGGCTTACAAGGCCAATGCTTTTCCATTTAAGCTAACTGGGCCGACAACCAGCCAGCATATTTCGCTCAGATAACCTTATTGGTAGGAACATCTGGTCTGTCATGTAGACAGCTCAACAGAATAAACCGCAGGTTAAGGAGCTCCATATTAACGATGGATACGTAGATGAACTATTATTTTAACACAGTCAAACTGACTGGTAAAGTTATCATACGAATTGAATATTTCCAACTGAGCGAAAAAATGCCCAGGCCGGGAATCGAACCCAGATCCTTGGCTTACAAGGCCAATGCTTTTCCATTTAAGCTAACTGGGCCGACAACCAGCCAGCATATTTCGCTCAGATAACCTTATTGGTAGGAACATCTGCTCTGTCATGTAGACAGCTCAACAGAATAAACCGCAGGTTAAGGACCTCCATATTAACGATGGATACGTAGATGAACTATTATTTTAACACAGTCAAACTGACTGGTAAAGTTATCATACGAATTGAATATTTCCAACTGAGCGAAAAAATGCCCAGGCCGGGAATCGAACCCAGATCCTTGGCTTACAAGGCCAATGCTTTTCCATTTAAGCTAACTGGGCCGACAACCAGCCAGCATATTTCGCTCAGATAACCTTATTGGTAGGAACATCTGATCTGTCCTGTAGACAGCTCAACAGAATAAACCGCAGGTTAAGGACCTCCATATTAACGATGGATACGTAGATGAACTATTATTTTAACACAGTCAAACTGACTGGTAAAGTTATCATACGAATTGAATATTTCCAACTGAGCGAAAAAATGCCCAGGCCGGGAATCGAACCCAGATCCTTGGCTTACAAGGCCAATGCTTTTCCATTTAAGCTAACTGGGCCGACAACCAGCCAGCATATTTCGCTCAGATAACCTTATTGGTAGGAACATCTGGTCTGTCATGTAGACAGCTCAACAGAATAAACCGCAGGTTAAGGACCTCCATATTAACGATGGATACGTAGATGAACTATTATTTTAACACAGTCAAACTGACTGGTAAAGTTATCATACGAATTGAATATTTCCAACTGAGCGAAAAAATGCCCAGGCCGGGAATCGAACCCAGATCCTTGGCTTACAAGGCCAATGCTTTTCCATTTAAGCTAACTGGGCCGACAACCAGCCAGCATATTTCGCTCAGATAACCTTATTGGTAGGAACATCTGGTCTGTCATGTAGACAGCTCAACAGAATAAACCGCAGGTTAAGGACCTCCATATTAACGATGGATACGTAGATGAACTATTATTTTAACACAGTCAAACTGACTGGTAAAGTTATCATACGAATTGAATATTTCCAACTGAGCGAAAAAATGCCCAGGCCGGGAATCGAACCCAGATCCTTGGCTTACAAGGCCAATGCTTTTCCATTTAAGCTAACTGGGCCGACAACCAGCCAGCATATTTCGCTCAGATAACCTTATTGGTAGGAACATCTGGTCTGTCATGTAGACAGCTCAACAGAATAAACCGCAGGTTAAGGACCTCCATATTAACGATGGATACGTAGATGAACTATTATTTTAACACAGTCAAACTGACTGGTAAAGTTATCATACGAATTGAATATTTCCAACTGAGCGAAAAAATGCCCAGGCCGGGAATCGAACCCAGATCCTTGGCTTACAAGGCCAATGCTTTTCCATTTAAGCTAACTGGGCCGACAACCAGCCAGCATATTTCGCTCAGATAACCTTATTGGTAGGAACATCTGGTCTGTCATGTAGACAGCTCAACAGAATAAACCGCAGGTTAAGGACCTCCATATTAACGATGGATACGTAGATGAACTATTATTTTAACACAGTCAAACTGACTGGTAAAGTTATCATACGAATTGAATATTTCCAACTGAGCGAAAAAATGCCCACGCCGGGAATCGAACCCAGATCCTTGGCTTACAAGGCCAATGCTTTTCCATTTAAGCTAACTGGGCCGACAACCAGCCAGCATATTTCGCTCAGATAACCTTATTGGTAGGAACATCTGGTCTGTCATGTAGACAGCTCAACAGAATAAACCGCAGATTAAGGACCTCCATATTAACGATGGATACGTAGATGAACTATTATTTTAACACAGTCAAACTGACTGGTAAAGTTATCATACGAATTGAATATTTCCAACTGAGCGAAAAAATGCCCAGGCCGGGAATCGAACCCAGATCCTTGGCTTACAAGGCCAATGCTTTTCCATTTAAGCTAACTGGGCCGACAACCAGCCAGCATATTTCGCTCAGATAACCTTATTGGTAGGAACATCTGGTCTGTCATGTAGACAGCTCAACAGAATAAACCGCAGGTTAAGGACCTCCATATTAACGATGGATACGTAGATGAACTATTATTTTAACACAGTCAAACTGACTGGTAAAGTTATCATACGAATTGAATATTTCCAACTGAGCGAAAAAATGCCCAGGCCGGGAATCGAACCCAGATCCTTGGCTTACAAGGCCAATGCTTTTCCATTTAAGCTAACTGGACCGACAATCAGCCAGCATATTTCGCTCAGATAACCTTATTGGTAGGAACATCTGGTCTGTCATGTAGACAGCTCAACAGAATAAACCGCAGGTTAAGGACCTCCATATTAACGATGGATACGTAGATGAACTATTATTTTAACACAGTCACCTGCGGTTTATTCTGTTGAGCTGTCTACATGACAGACCAGATGTTCCTACCAATAAGGTTATCTGAGCGAAATATGCTGGCTGGTTGTCGGCCCAGTTAGCTTAAATGGAAAAGCATTGGCCTTGTAAGCCAAGGATCTGGGTTCGATTCCCGGCCTGGGCATTTTTTCGCTCAGTTGGAAATATTCAATTCGTAAAATAACGCTTTGGTTGCAAATCGACCATCCTGCAATTATTTCTAATGCTGTCAGACTTTGAAAGAAATTTTTATAATGTTTGATTGTTTATTTATTTATTTCTTTTTTTTACAGTTTAATTAGAAAACCTAGAATAATTTTTGTATGTCGTATTTTTACTGTCAAGATAACTCTTAAAATGTGATTCTTAAAAAAATTTTAACGGTTTCTTGCACAATTATATTTAACTCGGAATGAACATTAAAAGAAATCTTTTTAGGCATTTATTTAAATGTTATACACTAACATTTTAGTTTTAAATTTTCTAATAAATATTTTCATTTAAAATACAATTAAGATAAATCCATTAGAAGGACAAGATGTAATTTATTCGGGTCATTTTGTTATCTGCATTTAACACTAATACGAATTTTCCAAATGATAAAATAAAGACTATGTTATTTTAATTATTTTACCCAGCTACTCATAACATAAATGTCGTGCCTTAAATTTCATTAATATCACAGACGTCTTTATATAACTGCTATTTTCTTATTTAATGAAATTAAATTTTATCGCATTTTAAATTACAGTTCGTTTTCTATTGTAAAACCTTCCTATGTAATGTGTTTTTGACAAAATTATATCGGAAAATAAAGGGATTTTAATATTCTAAACCTTTTATATAATAACATGCAATTTTATTTACAAAATAGCATTTTTCTTCGAATCATTATGACAAAGAATCGATTTGCATTTTATGATTTTATGTAATTTGGGCAATAACGATATTTTGATAAAACCATTTGTATTTGAAAAATATTTATTTTTCATTGACATATATGCAATATATACGGGAGAAGGGGACACATGTGAACATCAAAAATTTTTAATAGTTATTATATGTTTCTTTATGTGATAAAAATACCAAAGATGGCAGCCGCTGTACACATCTGGTGAAAACTTTTTTAAACACTTTGACATTATGTTTGTCTTCTGTAGTCAAAACACTGTTTACAGATCTGAAAAGTAAAATCTCAGTTACTTGAAAATGAATAATATATTTATATATATTATATATATATATATATATATATATATAATTATTTATTCGTTTATTTAAATTTTAATATTTTAACATATATTATGAATACCAATAAATGTTAAAGATAAAGTTTTTTTTTAATAGTAAAATTGATAAATGTCAATAATTTATCAATTTAACTCAAGCAGCCATGTGGGGCATTTTAACAGACTAGTTGTGATAGATATGAACAGTTCCTAAGTGACCCAATAATCATTCAGTGTTTCTTAACCTTTCAGTTAACTTCATGAGAAATAATGTCTGCTCATATATTCATAATTGCCCTGAAATTGAAGACATTTCCGTCATACAAAGTTGATTTTCTATTGAAACTTCCACAAACAGATCTATCAGATTGTACATAAAGAGCAACAAGTTCGTTTACATTCACTTGTAATTTAAATAAATTTAATGTTTTCTAAAATGAAATAAGTGTTATGTATTATTTTACTAAGCGGTTTACAACAATATTTTTTATGCATTGTTAATACAAAAAGTATTACGTTAAACAACTTTTCAAAATTTTCTATTTTATTTGTTCCAAACTTGCAGTGATGGTTTCTTAAATCTCAAAAACAGTATGATGCTTTGTATGGAGATACGTATCAGTAATATTTCAAGAAAATAAAATTTTTAATCTGATAACTACAATAAAATCCCGATTGTAAACCTCGCCCCTTCCGTTCTTTCAAGAGAGGTTAATTAAGAGTAAATAAGGCAAATACAGCGGTGAAAATGTTTCGTATTTCGGCTGATTTTCGATAAATATTATCTAAATGCTCCCTCTTTATTGCTACAATATTTAATAAATCAGCTAAGCCTCCCTCCCTTCTCGACTTATTTTCATTTTATAATCTTTAGCTTTAAAATTATATATACTATTATATTTATTTATATTTAAATTTCATTTAGTTACTTTTATTTTAAGATAAAAGAAATTAATTACTAGGGATAAAATATCTTTTTTCATTTCAATTAAATATAATTATATAATAATTGGACAGTTAAATGAATAATAGTAATTATAAAATTGGATAAAACATTATACAAAAAAATATTAGTCTATTTATTTAATTAATGTAATTTTTGTTTATGTTTTATTATTTTTCTCTTTAAATATTGGAAATTGTAAAAGGAAAAATAGGGTAGTTAAAGTATCTAGATCAAAATATTTTTAAATTTACAATCATTGAAGATGCATAAGAGGATTTTATTATATTTAAATGTACACAATAGATGGCAGCCGTCTGTATAATCGTTCAAATTTTTCCATGGTTTTCTTTGAACCTTGGATTTCCTTGCCTAAAGAGGTTCCTTAGAAAGACCCCCTCGTAAGGCACACCCATTTGGGCCCATATCCCTCGTGTACATAATTGTCTGTCATATACAACACCAACACCATAGTTTTAATTTTATTCAACCTTTATTTAAATATAAACAAAATAGTCATTAGAAATCAGATGAACTCGTTTATGATATATATATTTCTTTTTCTTATCTGCAGTTATTAAATTTATTTTTTATTTGAAAAAAAAAGTATATAATTTTGTAAATTAAAATTTTAATGTACACAAAACAGAATGAACTTCTTATATTCGTTATGCGTTTATTAAATTTCACACTTTGATCCTGTGCAAAATATCAGCTTAGTAAAGAAACGAATTGTTTATGTTAACAAAAATATGTATCACCACGTTCTTAGGCGAATATGAAATATTTATATTTACAATAATGTATTTTATAATACAAAATTATCACTTATTCAAATAAGAGATTAGGACAATGTTACTTAAATTAATTCAAAAAGTAGTGGATAATTGTCAATAACTTTATTCAAAAATTTATAAGAAGCAACATAAGACTCTTTTATAAAAGAAATTGAAAAAAAAAATAGTGTTATAAATCATGTTTAACTCTTTAAAAGATCGTATTTATAAAATAATCATTAAAAATTTTTCTTTATAAATTATTAAAACATTATTCATATTTTATAAAGGTGTATTTTTTTTAATTACTTTTTTTAATTGAAAAATGTAATCTTTAATATATATATATATATATATATATATATATATATATACAGATAAAACTGTTTAATAAACAGGGAGAAAAATATTTATATAATGAAGTTTGTAGCTGTTATCCCCTCCCCCAGGCTTTTATTTCAAAGAACTTCAATTAAAATAATCAATATAATTTTTCTAGATTGCTAACAATAATTTATTAAAATGTTTCTAAGAAGGGATAATACTCGTTTGTGAAAAAAATGAATAAAAAATCGTATTGTTGATATTTGAAAAAAAAATATTTTGTCCGAAAAAAAAATAGTTTTATTCTTTAAAAAAAGTACCGTAATTATAAAAGGATGAACAAAGTTTTTCATTTGTAAATTATTTAAAGGTCATACATGCTTAAAAATAGTATATATTTTTAAATTAGTAATTGCTTTTAAATATGTAAAAGATAATCTTTGTTATATATACCGACAAAAAAGCAAAACAAACATTGAGAAAAAAATTTAAGTCTCTGTATCTGAATTAATAATTTTTAATTCAGATAATAAAAAATACATTGAAAGAAAATTAAATTAATGATTTTTTTTAGATTGTTAGATGTACAATACATTGAGTATAGTTAGGATCATAAAAAATAGTGAATTATATTAGTTGGAATGGCAGTATATAAAGCTGATACAAAGTATGGAATTATTTAGTATTAATAACATATGTACTTTATAATCTAAAGTTGGGTCTTATAAAGTATGAAATTTACCTGTGTTATTTAATTTAATTTCAAAAGCATTTAGTAATTCTCAATAAAGGTATTAAAACGTTTCTAAGAAGCAATATAATACTCGTTTATGAATGAGTTTGAATAAAAAATCATTTTAATAAATCATGCAATATACATATATATATATATGTGTGTGTGTGTGTGTTACATTATTAGATCTAATTCCGCGATTTCCTTATCTTATTCTAAATTACTACATTATATTCACTAAATCCTTATTCTTAAATAATCTCTATAGTTAATTCTGTTAAATTCAATTTAATTTCATGTCTCACTTGTCTAAATTACTTGAATATTACGTTTTAGTAATCATAAATTAAATGTTCCCTTTCCGCTCTTTTTTCCCTTTTTTTTTTAGAATGTTCGTTTAGCTTCCATTTTATTTTCCCGCGGGTATTCCGGGGTTATCCTTTTTACCTTCAAATTCATCCCCTCGCTCTATTTCAATGGTGTGGTATTCTTAATTATTAATAGGTTGAGAGCGCGACCTACGTCATATTTATATTCCTACACTTGACGCACAAAAAGCCGATGCTCTCTGTGTTTCAGCAGTCTTATTTCCATTTTTCATACCACCCTTTGGTCACCGTCCACGTACTCGATTATCTACAACTTTGTTCATCCCTAAATTACAACTATGAAGCGATGGCTAATATTCTTGGTGGAAACTGCGCCGCCGAAAAATGTTTCAATAAAATGCTGAGCTGATTTTACGTTTTGCCTCAATTATTTCTGGGATTCTTTCACGGAAAAATGACCTTCACTCGTTGACTGATACAACTTCCAAATCATTATATAACGTCAATGTCGTAGTCTTTAACACGACAGGATTCCAGTTTTCGTTATACTAGCACAACATGATCCAATTTAGCTGTTCTGACAACATATCATATGTCTCTATTACTGCTGTATGTGATCCACTACTGATATTGAGAAAGCCAGCTACTTCATTTCAACTATAAAAATCTTCCGATGTTGGGATAATGCAACATTTATATATATACAGGGTGTTCCGTTAAAGGGGTCCAATATTAATAGGGGTAATAGAGGAGATCACACGGAGCATAAATCAGTATATAATGCCTGGCCGGATCTCAATAATTTTCAAGTTACAGCAAATAGAATGAAAAATCGGAAATTTGTAAAAAAACCCTCATTGCTAAACTATCGATAATGCTACATAAAAACGAAGCACATATTTAGAAAGAGCAGAAAAAATCCTACAAAATGACATAAGTTGTTTTAGAATATTGAGAATTAATGGCGAGTTACAAGCTCTGAAACAGTGAAAAAATACAAAATCAAATATTTAGCAAAATAGTTAATCGTTAATTCCAAAAATGCAACTCTACCTACATCAAGGAAAATGTTATAAAATTTGGTCCATTCCGAAAGCTTTCGAAGAAGCTGACAATAAACCATATCAGTTTAATTGTATGGGAGAAATCAAGCAGTTCCCTAGTTACAACTCTGTACTGTTGCACGCTCGGAAAGGGCGAAACTCCGCCCATGACGATTCTAAACACCCCGTTTTAATATCTTTTAATTATACATTTCTGATCAACCTCTATCAATACCCTTTCATTATTCAGTCTGGTCAAGTGAATGACATATTGTGCAGCTCTCGCCTTGTCTTAAAGCAAACTCCGTGACTGCTGCGTTTCCTCCATGAACTTTCAGGATGATGAAGAAGAAGTACTTTTTATGCAAATTTTCTATGTGTATAGGAAGAAAAGTGTAATAAAACAGCAGTCATCAGTGGGCGTTATGTTAAAGGGAGGCTGTTGTAAGTGGGATTGTAGTAAGTTGATGTATAATAATTATGCCGGAATACTCTAACGAAGAATATGCGGACATGCATCTGATGTACGGGCAAGCTCATGGAAATGCATGTCTAGCACAGCGCATGTACCGTGAGCAATTTCCAAGGAGACGTTGCCCAAGTTCGAAACTCTTCATAAAAATCGATAGACGATTACGGGAGACTGGATCGTTTAATACAGCAAGCATTGATGCAGGGAAACCTCGACATGTACGAACACCTGCAATGGAAGAAGATGTACTGAATATTTTTAAAGATAACCCCTCCACGAGTACACGAGCTGCTGCGTCTGAAGTCGGTGTTTCTCACCAAAGTGTGTGGCGTGTTCTGCGTGCAGAAAACATGCACCCCTTTCATGTGCAGCGGGTACAACTGTTATCAGTAACAGATTGTCCTCAGCGGACAGAATTCGTACGCTGGTTGCTTAATGTAACAGAAAATAATCCACAATTTCTGGAAAATATTTTATTTACTGATGAAGCAACATTTACGAGAGAGGGCGTGGTAAACACGCACAATATGCACACATGGTCATATACAAATCCGCACACTGTTTTCCCGTCGAACGCACAACAAAAGTTCAGTGTGAACATATGGGCAGGTGTCCTCGGCGATTATCTCATAGGACCATATTTACTCCCAGATGTACTCAATGGCAGTACGTACTTGGTTTTCCTACGGGATATCTTACCGCAGTTACTGCAAAATGTGCCAGCAACATTGCGCCACAATATGTGGTTTATGCACGATGGCGCACCGGCACATATTTTCATAGGTGTTCGCAATCACCTCAATTCAACATATCCTGGGAAATGGATTGAACGCAGTGGACCTGTTGCTTGGCCTGCACGCTCTCCAGACCTCAATCCGTTAGACTTTTTTGTTTGGGGACAACTTAAATCGCTGGTGTATGAAACGCCTGTGGATACACCGGAGGATTTACTAGCGCGAATCGTTGTCGCTGCAGGAGACATTCCCAACTCCGTCGGAGTTTTTCGGCGTGTTCGCCAATCTTTACGACGTCGCTGTCGGCTGTGCGATTCTGTTTATGGGCGCAACCTCGAACACCTATTATAATAATGTCCGTTCGTCTGCCTTCCGACATTGAACTGTGCAGCGCAGGCCAGAAGACTATGCTTCACATATGTCATAAAGTACGTGGAATGTAATTCTTTATTTGTCATTTTTCTTTTATTTTCAACACTTTTTGGCACAGTATTTTGTAAGTCACAGACTGTGGTGTACTCAAATTGTAAATTACAAAGTTTGTATGAATTAATTAAAAATTTAGTGTCTTTTTTAAATTTATAATTAATAAAATTATTATGCTATTTGTTATTATTATTTCCTATCATAAATTATGATGCACATATACATACAATAATTGTCCATGTAAAACATGTACTGAAACTTCTTGCATAGTTACAAATCGCAATATTTTTAATTATTTCCGAATTTTCACCACCAGTTTAATTTTAAAGAATTTAACTTAAGCTTTATATCAATAAAAGACCAATTTAAAATGTAGACTATTATTGTAAAGTTATTTTGGTTCATTCAACTCTTGAATAATTAAAAATGTTGCATCTCAGAAGAAGCATGATCGAAAATGTATAGTTGAGAGTAATTAAAAAGGCGGTGTTTCCAATCGTGATGGGCGGAGTTTAACCTTTGCTAGTGTCAAAGAAAGCGGAGTTGTAACTAAGAAACTGATTAATTTCTCTCACACAATAAAACCGATATGGTTCATTGTTACCTTTTTCGAAAGTTTTAAGAATGGACCAAATTTTACTACATTTTCCTTGTTGTAGCTAGAGTTGTCTTTTTGGAATTAACGATTAACTATTTTGATGTATATTGGATTTCGTACTTTTTTCACTGTTTCAGGGCTTGTAACTCGTCAATAAATATTGCTATTTTAATACAATTGATGTCATTTTGTAGGTTTTTTCTGCTCTTTCTAAATATGTGCTTCGTTTATGTATCATTATCGATAGTTTAGCAATGAGGGTTCTTTTACAATTTTCCGAATTTTTATTCTATTTGCTGTAACTTGAAAACTATTGAGATCCGACCAGGCTTTATATACTGATTTATGCTCCATGTGATCTCCTCTATTACCCCTATTAATATTGGACCCCTTTAACGGAACACCCTGTATATATATATATACATATACAAGGTGCAATATGTTATCTATCGCCGACCTTTAATTTCTCAACCGTTGGTCGTAGACATATAGTTCCAATTACAAAAACGTTTCAATTGAGGTAAATATTCATGTTGTGGCATTATTTAAAGTAAAAAATCAATTTTATAGAAATTACGAAATCTAAATTTTTATACGGTCCCCCATCCCGTATAGTTATCTTTAGTAAACGTTTGCACATATCATAACATATATAACACAAAAAGTTTGAAACCTGTACTACAAAAATTGACGCAGTTATTAAATTTCAAAGTTTGAGATTTTTTCGCATGATTTTGCCTTTCAATGAGCTTTTAATCAGTTAAAAGATGAATTAAAGTAATTCGAGATCGAAATCAAGGTGCAATGTTCTTTTTTACGGCGTAACTACCTTTGGCCGGTATCGCCAAATTGGAGTATCACGCAGAGGGTTATCTCATAAAAAACTTTTAGCTGCCTTTAGGGGTCGTATACAAAGCGAAGAATGAAATATTAAAATTAAACAGAAAAATAAATAATTTATTATAATATCAGAAAACGGTCTACTATAAAAAATGAATACACTAGAATTATATGAATCTACTAAAGATACTGCTCAAAGTGTTCTCCATTGGTGTCAATGCACAATTGAATGCCTGACAATACTGAGTCCTCGACACGTTAGATCACAGCAGGTGTGCAAACTGTACGACAATCAAGGATGATGCGCTGCTTCAGATAAACCATAGAAGTGGTCTCAGTCACATAGATCTATGCCTTGATCTAACCCCAGAGGTAGAGGTCCATGGGAGTCAAGTCCAGCGAACGCGGTGGACACTCTACCGGGCCACCATATCCAAGGATCTGTTGACCGAATTCTGTGGCCAGATATGGCCGGACGTTTGATGTTTTATGCGGAGTGGGGCCCATCATGTGGAAATAACACCCGTCATGCATGTTAGAACGCAAATCTTCATACCAGTCACGTACCGTGTTTTGAAGCAAATGCAGGTAACGATCGCCCGTTGAGTTCCCATCGTAGAAGATGGGTCCAACAATGTGGGTTCCCCATATACCGCACCACACATGTCGTACTGTTGGAACGATGTTGCGGTTTTCCAGAGACCAGTAATGCCCATTGTGCACGTTCACTATGCCACTTCGTATAAACATTGACTCATCTGTCCACAAAATGTCACAAATGAAAGACGGATTTTCCTCTAATGTGTTGAGCATGAAATTACAATAATCAAATCGTCGTGCGTGGTCACCCAGCATCAATGCTTGCACCAGTGTCAGATGGTACGAATGCGCATCATGCGTATGTAACAAATGCCAGACATGCTGACCACATGCCTCGCTTATTTTCACCGTGCTCAGTTGTAGAATTAAAAGAGCGAATCCCAGCACCGCATCCGGTGTCACTCGAATCTATATTCTACAAACATTTCTTAGAAAATTAAATGCAGTTCAACGTAAAAATGCATAACTAATTAAAAACTTCCTTTATGCAATATGCGCCCTTACCCAGTAACCCTTACGAATACATTTGTGTAGCCCTGTATATGAATTATAGCATTTATATACATCATATACTACACCTAAATATAGTGAATCATAAAAGCGCATATCATAATTAAAAATGCATTTTCAGCAGTCATCGCTAATGAACAGTACTTCGGATGCAATATAGTCTCTGAAATATTTTGTGTGTCCCTGTAAATGCTATATACACTTCGTATTATCATGAAATATTTTATAGTATGTAAACCTTAGTGACGTATATCAATTTCATTATGTATGAAATGGATTAACATAATTAAAATAAGCCGCAAACAATTCCATCCACCCCTATATCCTTATGTATTGGAATACCTTTTTTATCCCTGTAAATGAACAATAACTATTCTTTGCATCGCATATTCTACAGGATGAATATTTTAGTGCCCTTCATAAATGCATATCAATTTTATTCAGTTCGAAAGCGTGTAAAATCATTTGAAACGATTTTTTCCCATTTGCCGTAATGTAACGGAATACTTTTGACTGTCCCTGTAAATGAACTCAACATGTTACTAACTTCGCTACAAATAGGGACCGTGATATGGTAAACATCAATAACATCAAATCTTTCAAAGCAATCCGAGTATGTTTACAAGAGTTAGAGTGCGGAAAGACGGCCCGACAAACCGAAGTCATAGTGTTAAAAAGGAAACATAAAAGTAAAATAAATGATTGCATATGAACTGTTTTTATTGTTTGAAAAACATTTTAATGTAAAAAGTAGTTTTTAATCATATTTTATTTTTTAATGTCAATAATTACGTGATGTATTGAAAACGTAGAAAATGAATTTACAATCGAAGAAAATTTAATATCTGATTCTGAATGTCTACAATAAAATGTTTGATTAAAATCATAAACAGCAAAAAAATGCATGAGTACAATTTAAAAAAAAATATATATACCAATTTGAAAAACACTAAATAATTAGTATTAATAATTATGCTAGTAAATAACAACGAACTACAATAGATGAATTAAATGCATTATTTGATTTAAAAATTTCTCAAAAATGTCTCCATATGTTATAAAAAATTCCTATTACTTTATAATTTTGGCAAATGTTAAATCTGAAAACATTGGTATGAAGGTATAAGATTTTAAATAATAATTTAAAATATTATTAGCAATGAAAAAAAATCTTTCAAAAGTTTCACTACTATAATATGAAAAAAGACATTTTCTCAGTATAATGTTAATTTTTAATCTGAAACAGTTTCCTAATATCATAATAATAAAATATCATATTTAACTCCAAAATAATAATGACGTTGTAAGTGAATAGGCGCTGTAAGAAAATAGTAAGAAGCCGTAAAATTCAACATCACTGCCTCAACACATTTTCAAACTCAAGTAACTGTAAATTAATGTTTACAGTCATTTCACTATCAATGTAGGCATGAATCAGTCAATGCGTCAACTTTTTTTTTCTTTCCAAGCGATGGCAGATGTTTTATATCACAGAATCGAATAGGTAAATGTCGTTCTGAAAACAATACCAGATCAGCCTCTTTCTATATGTATAACATAAAACTATTTAACTCATCATCATAACATGCAATACAGGAGTAAAAAATTTTAATTTAACAAGACTTACTTTCTGCGCTTATAAATTAATAATCCGTGTATTATTATCCGACGTCTTTCTCTTACATTACAAAAAACATAAGCAAAGCTTACATTGTAGATTTCGTGATGTTCTGAACAGTTAACTTCCAGCGTCTATTACAAAAAGTTCTCTGTTTACCCTGTGGTATGCCCTGTGTGCGCAGACGATTTTCAGATTCGTTTCAGATTAGTTTTAGCAGGTGTTACCATTTATTTGCGTTTTTATACAACATTTCTGGAACTTATATGTGCAATAATTTATGACACTGTCTGTAATTAAAATTTTTTATTTGAAGAATTTTTCAATGTATTTTACCATTTCTTATTATCAGTTTTAACTCCCGCCTTTATTTTAAGTAAAGTTTGTTTTACACGTAATAAATGCAAAATACATATCTTCTTAATAAATGAAAAGAGAGTATAGAGGATAAAAAAATTTTCTTTGTCAATCTGTCATTTTTTTTCATATTAATTTTCTGTAGAATTAAACAATTTGTAAAATAGCTTTTTTTAAAGTCATATCTCTAAAACACAAATTTGAAATACGAATAATTAATCATATCATGTGTTTTGCATAAATTTTGTATTTTATTTAAAAAGTCTGAAAGAAGTAGAATTTTTTAAAAAATAGTTACTTAAAATAGGTGCACTAGCAGGACAAAATATGACTTGAATGGAAATTATAAAGTAAGAAATGCATATATAACTAAACTCTGAAGACTCTTTCTACGTGCTCATTAAAAGCTGCAGACTTAACTGTAATAGAAATTTTTTTGTTTCAAACCACAGAACTGTTTCGAATACCAATGCTTGTCAAAAAAAAGAAAAAAAAAATCCTCCGTACAAACTCAATAGGTAAAGTGTATAAATTTAATATTCCTAATTGTAAATATCTTATCCAAATTGCTCCTGCGCGTACCATTTTTCCAAGAAACACTTTTATAATAATAACAATAAGTGAAGGATTATTATACTAAATTGCAATGCTAGATAAAATTGAAATAATGAAAAAAGTATACTTTCACTGTCTTAGATATCAAATTGATAAAATACAGCATGGAAATCTAGTTTGTTGATACTTGTACCGTGCATTTTCCTTTTAATCACCCCCCCCCCTCTTTTAGTGTCCGAAATTACTATTTGCTATCCACTAATATATTTTCATTCCTTATGCAGCTGTAACTCGAGCCTGTTTAAAACATTTCATTTTCAAAGATTTTTGAAGTTCATATTTTTGTCGCACTGTGACTTACAATATGGTATTTTTTTTTGTTTTTTTTTGTCACATGTGTGACGTGACGTACGTTACATGCAGTGACATAACAGTGACGTCACAATTTTTTTTAATTGCCAGAAAAAGAAAATATTACACTAAGTAACATGTTTTAAAGAATTTTGTAATTTTTAAAAGTTTTCTAAGAAGTTCACATCTCAGTCACAATGTGACATCACTGAGTGGTGGCATATGGGTCACAGATGTGACGTGACCACAGTGACTTACATAACGTCACAAAGACGTCACTGTGACCATGCATGCTATGAGGGCGATAGATAACATATTGCAGCCTATATATATGCAATATATCTATATTATTTTTATCGCTGGAATTATTTATTTTTAATTCATAAAGAATCCAGTTTAATTCATTAAAAAAGAGAACCATAATTATAAAAAGATGAAAATGTTTTTATTTAAGAAATGTCATAAATATTTATTAAAAGTGTATTTTTTTGAAATCCGTATTTTTTTTTTAAATTTAAGACATAATATTTGACTCTTTTTAAACATAATCTTTGATACATGTACCGATAAAAACAGTTAATTAAACATTGAAAAAAAAATATTTATATAATAAAGTGCCTATCTCTGTTATATAACTTTAATTTAAAGAATTGCAATTAATATTCTTTGAAAAAAAAATTAATTAAACGATAATTTATTCGCTTTTAGATTAAATATAAGATGTACTCAGTATAGTTAGGAACTCAAAAATGAGTTATTTATGTATGTTGGAATAAAAGTATCTAAAGTTTTGGCCTATTTCAGCTATATTGTTGTGGAAGAAATAATGTCAGAAAAGAGTTTCGAAGGAAAAGTTACACGATTTATTTCTCCAATGCAAAGAAAATCTTTAAAAACATCCACATCCGCTTGTACTAAACTCACACACATCGAACCAAGCTCTTTATTTTGAGATCAGCATGATAACATCTGGGGTGAATGGTTCTGAATACAAAAAGTTAATGAATTTGATTTTTTTTTTTTAAATCAGTTACATATTATGTTTGATGCTTAACACTTTGTGTCATCGAGTTTCGTATCTACAACACACTCAAACGTAAATGTTACTTATACACTAGGCTTTTAAAGACGATGTTATTTATTGTTGCTATCGCCTAATACAGTACATAATCTTGATTGCTTGTAGAATTCCCAAGAGATGATGGTATTGGGTTAATTTTTCACGACAAACTTTTATTTATCATTTGATCAATTTCGCATCTTATTGCTAAAACTATCTACGTAAAGTTCGTAAAATTGAAAAGGCTGGAAAGGGCCAATAATAGATGTTTTACAAATGCAATTTCGAATACTTCACAATATTTGCATTAAAAAATTAATAATATTTATCAGAAACATGTAATTTTCTGTTTACTGTAGATATGAAAAAAAAAATACGTTTTAGTCTCTATATTTTTTTATGTTCTATTTTTTTTTTTTTTTTACATGCTTTAAATGATTTATTCTAACATCTAGATGAATATTTTTCAAATCACAGTTGTTGAGTCAGAAAGTGTTTATTCTTATGTCATAAAAAATACTTTCGTTTAATTCAAAATTCCTGCTAACTAAAACTCTAAACTAATTTTGAAATTACTGTGAACTAATTTTGTAAATAAAACATTTTTTTTTTTACATTCTATCATATTTTTAGATGTAAACATCGTTAAAATGTTTATAAACTTTGTTAAACTACGAGTGTTTTATCGATAACATTGCCCTTTTTTTCAGGCTAATTAAATCGGTGAAAAATGGCCACAAGGTTAAATTATATTTTAAGACACCAGACATTGGTTTTCGTTCTAATCAATACATTTCTCTGTACACGTTCTAGTGCAAGATAAGATATGCAAGTTTTCTTCCATGAATTGAAATAACACTTGGAAGAGCAGTATGAAAATTATTGTACTTTTAAATTATCCAGTCGACTACTTTCGATAAAAAGCTAGTCCCAAATTATTGGGTCGTTCGGAAAGACGTGTCCGTTTGGGAAAATCAGTTCGTACTGAAATATTGTATCATTTAATTACGAGACATTGATTCCGATATCTAATGTCTAATACCAGGGCAGAATTTTCCGGTACGAATTGATTTTCCCAAATGGGCACTACTTTCCCAACGACCCAATATTTGTCGGATTGTAACGCCCAATAAATAAATGGAAGAATGTTATCATGTAAATCTAAAAAAAAAAAAAATGCATGGTATTCGTGAAATAAAATAAATGACGTGTCGTTAATCTAATGGCACTGTCTGCGTTAAATACTGCGAAAACTGACAAAGTTATTGTAGGATGTTTCGCAAAATTTTCTACAGAAATGTCTTTGCATTAAGAATATCACAGCTCACAAATCTTTAAGAAATATCGCATTTTCTACATGAAATACTTTTGAAAATGTCATAAATATTGTTGGATGTTCAAAACAAAAATACAACATTAAACATGCTTGAATACCTTAAAAAAATAAAATCAAAATATTATTTAAAATTATTAAAATTTTAAATAAAAAACGTACAAAATATACGTTTCATTACGCCCTCACATAGCCATCTAACATCAACCACAAAAACAAGCCATCGAAACAACACACTGGATTCAGTTAAAGTTGAAGTTTTTGTTTTATAAACAAGAAATATTTAATAGAAACTTAACCCGAACCGTTCAAGATATGTGGGTATATCTTATTTAATAATCCCTCCGTGAAGAGTCTGTATTGGTAAACTTTGTATTTAATTTCCAAAATTGATGAAACTACGAAAGTTGGCTTGTGTTCTATGTCCAAATCCTGTTGACCTACACTGGAATTTAACTTGCCATTTCACAATCACATAGCAGTGTATTTTATTTAAGATATTAAGATCTTTGTAGGAAAAAAATTAGTTGTCATGCGCTTAAAGACCTTTTTTGGAATTAAATTACATGCATAAAATTTTTATTTCCCTGAAATAAAGTAAATGACGAATCGTTAATCTAATCGCAATTTTCAGTTAAATACTTCAAAAACTGTCATAATTATTATTGAATGTGCTGCCTATGGGCATTTTCTACAGAAATTAATAATTATTATTTATTTGTAATTATTTATTTGTATACAGAAATTATTATTTATTTATATTTAGATTGTTATCACTCACAAATCTTTAAGAAATATCTCAATTTAAAAAATTCAAAGCCTAATTCGAAAAAAAAAAAAACTAATTTAAAACTACTTTATAAAATTAAATATAAATGCAGATTTTTATTTGTTATTTTTAATGGCCATAAATCAAATAACACTATATTTTATTTAAAATATTAAGGCCTTTAAAGAAATAAAAGCAGGTGATACGCGCCATAAAGATCTGCTTGGAATTAAATTACATCGTTAAAATTATATTTCCTTGAAATAAAATAAAATGGCGTGTCGTTTATCTAATCGCATTTTCTGTTTAAAATACCTTTCAAAAAGTCATATTTTTTCTTGGATATTCCGCAAATGGGGCTTTTTCGACTGCAATTAAGTTTGTTCTAGATCACAAATCTTTAACAAATATCAGAATTCCAAAAAAACATTAAACTATAACTAACAGTAGATTTTACCTGAAATATTAAGACCTTTAAAGAAATAAAATCCAATGTCGTATGCGCAAAGATATGCTTGGAATTAAATGACATCGTTAAAATTTTGATTCCTTTGAAATAAAATAAATGGCATGTCATTAGCTTAATGGTATTTTCCGCGTCAAATGCTATTGAAAATGTCATAGTTTTTGTTGGACGTTTAAACTAACAATAAGACATTAAACAGACTTGAATACATTTAAAAACAATTAAATTAAAATATATACTTACAATTTAAATTAAAATCAAAAACATACAAAGAATATATTTTGTTATGTGATCGCATAGCCTCCTCAGTACTTACATAATCCACAACAACAAAACATGGAACACACTGGATTCAGTTCAAGTTTACTTTTATAAACAAGAAATAGTTATTTAGAATTGAACCCGACCCGTTAAGGGTATACGGGTTATAGCTTAGTAAACGATCCTTCCATCAAAAGTCTGTAATGGTAATCTTTGCAATTCCTTTTCGAAATTGATGAAACTACATAAGTTAGAATGTGGCCCGCTTCAAAAACATTTTGGACTAATATGGAATTTAATTTGTTATTTTTATATGCGCCGATATGTTCTTTAACCCCTTAATTCTTGCTCCCGAGAATATCACGGGCTGAGGTGTCGTTCGTTATTTGCCGTTCCCGTGATATTTCCGGGCTGGAGATTTATTGCTTGAAAAAACTTCTGAAACCAGAAAAATTTAACTGGCATGTCGGTGTGAAGTCTTTGAAAATTGCCGTCTGCGTTTGGCTTTTGCGCTGACTGTAATGGCTTTGTATTGCATGTTTCGAAATATGTAACACTCAAAAAATTATTAATAATCAAAATTTAATGTATATATATTATTTCAAATATTATTTGTAAAAATGTGTGTGATGATGATAAATAAAGATCAAAGATGTGAAAAATAAAGGTTTTATTCGCATTAATTTGTACGGTGTAAAATAAACTTTAAGATACAGAATTCTCGCATGATGGCTTTTCTACAAAAATGAATTTGTTCTATAACACCTTTTTTTTTCGCCTTAAAAAAAAATAATTGCATATTTTATTTAGAAACCTTATAATTATTCAATTTCTGTAATAAAATAACTAGGTACTCTTTTGATGTTTTTTCTAAATATTAAGCGACCGTGAAGGGGTTAAGTCGAATATCCATAGATTTTCCAATCACATATACACAATGTTTCATTAACCCGGGAGAACTCGCTGCATGAGATTTTCTCTCACCGTCGTACTTTTTTTAAGACTGTTATTTAAACCATTTCTCATTTTAATTAAAATTTAAAAATGTTATTTAAATTATTTTACCCATTTGTGAGTAAAAGTGCTAAGCCAAGCAAAAACAAAATCATATTCAGCGAATGTAAAGTAAAAGAAAAGCAAATGGGCACCGTGAGAGAAATTCTTACTAGCGAGTTCTCCGGGTTTAAGGATGGGCAAAACTTTAAGAGGTGATATCACACATCCAAACAAACAACTTTCATCAAAAAATTCATTGCCGGAATCAAAACGCAAACTTACTAGAGGACGTCGAAGGTGATGTCGTTATACATGAAAAAAAAAAAAAAAAAAAAAAAAAAAAAACACAAAAAGCGATTAAGTTACAAAAGAAAGGTGGGAAACAGCTATATGTACTTGAGCCTCTGAGTCAATCCATTTGAACTTCTGTATATAAAATGCATATCATCCTTTTCCTTATTAGTGAAAGGCAACATCTCCTGATACGATTCTAGTGCAATTGAGAGCTGCACACTTGGATCAGCGGCTTTTATGTATTAATTTAGGTGACATTTTGCAAACACGTTCTTATTCGTCCCCATATCACATTTTGCATGCCATTAGTGTTCTTCTCCGGATAGCTTGAAACAGGAATGGAGTTTTAACGTTCGCATGAACCAAGTTTCCAAATGCGACAGCCCCTTTGCATTTCATTACCAACCATGCCTTCTTTGACTATAGTTTTTTGTTTGGATGTGTACTATCACCTCTTAAAGTTCTGCCCATCTTTTATGAAACACCTTGTATATACATTCTTGCAATCACTGCATATAGACAACATATAGACCCTGCATATAGTCATATAGACAATACAAAAATTATATTCTTTTTAACATTGTTCTGTAAACGTCAACTGGGCATTTTATACTGTAATGAGTTGTTCCAGCACGTAAATCTTTATGAATAATCCGAGTTTAAATAATCATTCATTAAAACTAAATTACAGTATATTTTATAAAAGCATAAATGAAAATCACTAATAATTATCCAAACTAAGCTGAAAGTGATAAAAAAATACACTTTAAAGGTATCGAAATACCTTATTTCAGATCGAAATATGTTTAATCGCTCAAATGGTGAAATTCCCAAGACCTTTGTTGACACAAATGTTTTCGCAAACATTTTTAAAAGTTTGGATTAGTATATTTTATTTAAAGGTTTTCGGGTATCTTAAAGTTTCAAAATTTTCGAAATTTTAATTTTTTTAGATGTTAAACTCTTATTTTTTCGGAATATTTTAATATTATAGGTTCCTTGAAATTCCCATTATAACAGAATTTGTGGCTTTTAGAATAATGCAACTCTATTACTAAAGAGGCGTTTCCGAAACTTTGAAGTCATTTTTCTCCAAATGACGTTTTTCGGCGTGACTCACAGGATACTTCAAAATCTTTTGAATATTTTTTCATGACATTTTCAAAACATTATGTTTTATGTTAGTCTGTATAAACTGAACGTAACATTTCATTTTCATTTTTCAAAAAATATTTTTTTAGGTGATTATAAAATTTCAAAATTTTGTATTAACTAAATACAACTTTGTATTAAAAATATAAAAATGATTTAAATACAAATTTATTTTGATTCAGAGAAATTATTACCATCTGAAGAATAATTAGTCACAAAAACAATTTATTCTAGTTCAAAAATTTATTTTGTAATCCTGCGCGTAAACTGTTATACCAATTTTCTACTCGACAAATATCTAACGGTTTGAAGCCCCTTATAAATACTAATATTACACCATTTATTCTCGATGATTATAAGGTAATAATTATAAATTCTGCGAATTATTAAAAGCATTATAAAAATATTACGTTGTTGAAGGTTCTTATTGTGCAATGTAAACACTTTAACGTATGTATATAATTTAAAATTAACATTTTTTGAGCAATTTTTATTATGTAACTCATGAGCACGTGATGTTTTTTTGTCCAACAGAAACATACATAATTTTTTTCACTATTTTCCTAGTGGATAGTTAAATAAAATATACGCAAATATAATCTTTTCCGAACAAAATAAAAAATCATGCATTAGCTCTTTCCGGCGCGAAGTAAAATGACGAAATGGTGGACTGACACCAGAATTTACAAACGAATTTACTAGAAAATAAAAACTTACTTATTTTCCCGTACTTTATAAAAGAAAAATTTTAATTAAATATTCTTGGTGCCGTTTGTCAGTTTTTGAATCCAAATTAGTTGTGCTTTTTTGTGGACACCGCCCGATAAATGTTAATCGGTTAAGTATCGTAATATACATCAGCTAATAACAGTTTAATTAGCTCCAATTCTATTTCAGAATATCTTTTCAAGATTGTTAAAAAGCATATTTCGGGTACATTAGGAGATTGAAAGAACTTTATATTTATTCATTCTGTAAAATCTCCAGACTCAGGGCATATAAAAACACAATTTTATGTCTAATATTTCATACGATAGGTACCATAAATTATGTAAAATATTTTCCAATATATATAGCACGTTACAGTTTTAAAGTAGCTTTATATCCGCAGTGACGCATCATTTATCAAGTGAATATATAAAACAAGATTATATTCAAAATTTTATTTATGATACTCCTGAGAAGTAAATAGAAGCTGAGCTGAAAAATGGCTTAGCTAAAGAAGAATTCATGGAATATATTTTGCTTTTAATTTAAAAACAGAATATATGAATGTGATTTTTTTTCAGTAAACAAACAATAAACATGATATAAACATATTAGTCACACAAAAAAATATAAAATTTTATTTAGGAGTACTCATTAAACATCAACATTTGTTTCTAAATTCTCATTTAAAATTTAAATCTCCACATCCATAAGGGAGATTACCATAGGGGGGGGGGGGGGGGCACTGTTCTGTCGCCAAATACCGCCAAGTTTGTCTCCAACTTGGTGATATCTCGAATGTTTCGCCAAATTTCCATAGAGTTCCATTCTAAATCAATAGGGTTTACTTACTTACAGAGAATCAACAAATTGAGATATTTTAGTATGCTTTCCCAAACATACATTTAAAAGAAGACCAAACAGTCGCCAAGTGCGGCTAGTAGAGAGGAAATGCTCTAGTCTTTTCGGCATTATTTTTTCTTTTATCTTCAGGTGCAATTAACACTTTAAATCAGGATCCAGACTTCTTATTGGTTCAAACCATATTTTTTATGTTACTTTTTGATGTTTTTATGTTACTGTTAAATGTTATGATGTTTTACTGTTAGGTAGATTTCGTATGAAATACTACCTATTGGGATCGTTCCTATGTTGGAATTTCTGAAAAATCTTTGCAGATCTACACCGATCATGACCCCTAGAACCCAAAACCACCCTCAGTAAAAAAATTTATCTATCTATCCAAATATATATATATACATATATCACTTTCTTCTGGACACGATAACTTTCGTAATTCTGCACTAATCTCTTCCAAACTGATACATAAAATCAATGGGCATAAAATCTCGGTCAAGTTCGTTAATGGGCAATATCGGACCAAGGGGATGGAAATAGGGAGGGGTTTTGTGAAAACAGAAAAACCCCTATAACTTCTTTATTTTTGTACATATCAAATCAGTTTAAAGTTTTTATTACTTCTAAAAATAGGTCCAAAAATTTATGTATCATATATTTTTGATAAAGTTAAAAATGGGCGCAAAAAATAGGGTTTTTGGGAGAAAAAAATTCATAACTTCGTCAATTCTCAAGATATCAAATCCAATTAATTTTATTATAAATCTTCTTAACATTATCTACAACTTTTATATTCACAAGTTTTTGATAGGACCAATTCGTACCGCGAAAAAAAATCAAAATTAAAACAAAAAGGGCGTTTGAAGAAGAAAAAAATCCATAACACCGACAATTGAAAAGATATAAAATCCCCATGAATTTATCATATATCTTCTTAATATTGTCTACAACATCTATATAGACAAGTTTTGAATAGTACCAATTCTTACAGCAAAAAGAAATTAAAAATACATAGCGGTTGAAGAAAAAATCATCTTAGTAAGGGTGTATTCAAATCCAAACTGCCTATTTTTGGACTCATTTTACAATTCATTGTTGCTCTCAAAGGCTTCCTATTGGTACGTTTTCTTACTCGGAAATTATATAATGTACCGTAATGGTTGATTTTCTGATAGAGGCAGAATATATTTTTAAAAATGCTGTTAAAAAGGGCATTTTGAACCGAATTTACCGAAGCGGATTGTGTTGGAAAAATAATTGTATTAAGGATGCACTCAAAACCAAACTGCTTATTTTCTGACTCATTTTTAAATTCATTTTTGCTCTCAAACGCATTTAATTGGTAGATTCGCTTATTCAGAAACTATATAATGTACCGTAATGATAAATTTTTTGATAGAGACAGAATATATTTCAAAAAATGATGTCAAAGTGGGCATTTTGAACGGAATTTCCCGAAGCGATTGTATTAGAAACGAAAAATATTGTCCTTCTGAGAAAATAATTGTATATATATCAAGTTTTAATTAATTGAACAAAAAATAAAAACACAGGTCGCTTATAAATCTCTTCAAAAATCACGTCAGCAAGTTTCATATATTTTTTTTTTAATTAAAAATGAATCTGGAATTATGCCAGAAAATTTCGAGTTGTTGAGCATGGAAAATTATTTTTTTGAATACCACCCTAACACGATTCTGATAAAACCAGCTATTATATAAAAATGAAATAAAAACTCGTCAAAAGCGGCCTGATAAAATTGTTAAAGTGGATTTATCTCTAATCATGATTTAGTTTTTGTTTGAGAAATTAGTATAATTGACTTCGAAATCTACCTCTGCCTGTAGGCCGGGCCGGCAGGGATTTTATTTTTATGTTACTCTTATGTTACTGTTTGAAAGTGTTTTATAATCTATATCTGATGCATATTTTTTAGCTCTTATTGACTTTATTTAAGAATTTTAATTGATGGACAATTCTATATATTTTTAACCATTTGGAAAAACGGTTATTGTCCTCTGTCAGGGTAGGAATTCAAAAACATATCTGATGCGTTTTATTGGTTGAATCCGCATTTTATTCGTTTTCTGTTTGGTTTATACAGTAATCTGTATTTTCCCTTTACTTTCAACAGAGATGGATACTTCGGTTGCCACTATGACAAAGAAGTAATAAAAATCTAAAAAAAAAAAATAAATAAAAAAAAAATAATAACGATTATCTATTTAACGATTGAACGATATAATTAACGATTAATTATTCCGATATCTAATGTCTAATAACCGGGCAGAATTTTCCGGTACGAATTGATTTTCCCAAATGGACACGACTTTCCCAACGACCCAATATTTGTCATATTGTAACGCCTAATAAAGAAATGGAAGAATGTTATCATATAAATAAAAAAAATAAAAATAAATATCATGGTATTCTTGAAATAATTAAATGACATGTCGTTAATCTAATGGCAATGTCTGCCTTAAATACTGCGAAAACTGACAAAATTATTGTAGGATGTTTCGCAAAATTTTCTATAGAAATGTCATTACATCAAGAATATTACCGCTCACAAATCTTTAAGAAATATCGCATTATGTACGTCAAATACTTTTGAAAATGTCATAAATATTGTTGGATGTTCAAAACAGAAATACAACATTAACCGGACTTGAATACATTAAAAAAATAAAATCAAAATATAGGGTAATTCCGGGATTTATGCCGCACTTTTTTTTGAATTTGTGTATAAAGTACCATGGTGGACATAATGTAAAAAAAATCATGCTGTGCTGTTTAATGTTAAATATACAACGCGTGTAGTGCGACAAAAAAATTCAAAACAAATTATTAATATTTTTTAACAATTTTTTTCTAAAACATTACACTGCGGCGCGTCACCCGTACATTCAGGCCGAGATGCCGCACTTTTGCTGTAGTTATGCTGCGCTTATAATAAGAACATAATGAAATTATAAATAAAAATATAAAAAAAAAATATTCCTATCTGGACTATAATTAACGATGTAATAACAAAATGAAACTAAATGAGTACAATGAAACGTATTATTAGATCCAAATCAATAATTGTTGCCTACTTTCACTATTAAAATTATCGACTTATTTTTTTTATATTAAATTTTAATTATTATTTCAGCAACAATGTAACATCAATGTATTAGAAAGGGAAAAGAAAAAAGTAAAATTGTGCTTACATAATTTATTTGTTAAACCTTTCGGGACCGGTGGCTTTTACAAAAATTTTATTCGGTTGGTACCACTTTTTTAAAAAAAGTTACCTTTACTTAAATAATCATGAAAATGCTCTAATTAAACAAAGCAAATATTACTTTTCTTTTTAATGGTGCCAGAAACAAATTTTGTAAACTCTTTAAGAAGGTGCTTATATGCACCTATGGTCCCGAATGGGCTCAGAGCCCTGTTTTTTCGACTACAATCTAACGAAAAAGTGTCGAAAAAGTACAGTCTTTATGTAACTACATTTAAACACATGATACAACGAAGCTAATTACACGTCCTCTTTTTTTGGAGTAGTTTGCAAAGAACGTCTGCTTTACGCATAATCCAATTTTTCATTATTATCATCGTGACTTGCATCTTTCTTGCCCTTTTTACTTTTTATTTTCCCCTTTTTCTCCTTTGGTTTTAGTACACTTGTTAACATGCCTAACATGGTTAGTCTGTGCAAAAAGAAAAGGCAAAGTTAATAACACTTAATCATCCCGTACAAAAGAAACTGCGGCATGTATACCGGAATAGTAGTGCGGCATGTATCCCATTTTGCATGGTGCAGCGGTCGGCCATCACAGTTACCTGCCATCGCTAAGGGGAATGTCGTAACCATACACACTATACAAAGGCTACACTTAGTTTTGACTTCGAAAACATGCATGCATTTAGTAATTAGTGTATGAAAAGCATTTAAACATAACGTGTTCAAAAGTTTTGACAGTGAAATAATGCACTTACGTCAAATTAAGGATTGTACTTCTACAAGTAAACATCAAAATGGGAATCAGGGTATACAGTGGTTTAAGTAATGTCATTGCGCATCTATACTGTGTGTTTGACGACTATCTATCGATAATTACAAGAAATACAAGGGATGCGGCATCTATCCCGTATGCGGCGACTCTCCCGGAGTTACCCTATATTTAAAATAATTAAAAATTTAAATATAAAACGTACAAAGTATACGTTTCGTTACGCCCTCGCAAAGCTTTCTAACATCAACCACAAAAACAAAACATCGAAACAACACACTGGATTCAGTTAAAGTTGAAGTTTTTGTTTTATAAACAAGAAATATTTAATAGAAACTGAACCTGAGCCGTTCAAGATATATGGGTATATCTTATTTAATCATCCTTCCGTGAAAAATCTGTATTTGTAAACTTTGTATTTAATTTCCAAAATTGATGAAACTACGAAAGTTGGCTTGTGTTCTATGTCCAAAGCCTGTTGAACTACACTGGATTTTAACTTGCCATTTCACAATCACATAGCAGTGTATTTTATTTAAGATATTAAGATCTTTGTAGGAAAAAAAAATTAGTTGTCATGCGCTTAAAGACCTTTTTGGAATTAAATTACACGCATAAAATTTTTATTTCGCTGAAATAAAGTAAATGACGAATCGTTAATCTAATCGCAATTTTTAGTTAAATACCGCAAAAGCTGTCATAATTATTGTTGAATGTGCTGTCCATGGGCATTTTCTACAAAAATTATTAATTATTATTTATTTGTAATTATTTATTTGTATGCAGAAATTATTTTTATTTGTATTAACATTGTTACCACTCACAAATCTTTAAGAACTATCTCAATTTGAAAAATTCAAAGCCTACTTTGAAAAAAAAAAACTAATTTAAAACTACTTTATAAAATTCAATATAAATTCAGATTTTTATTTATTATTTTTAAGGGACGTAAATCACATAACACTATATTTTATTTAAAAAATTGAGGTCTTTATGGAAATAAAAGCAGGTGTTATGCGCCATAAAGATCTGCTTGGAATTAAATTAGATCTTTAAAATTATATTTCCTTGAAATAAAATAAAATGGCGTTCCGTTTATCTAATCGCATTTTTTGCGTCAAATACTTTTGAAACAGTCATAAATTTTCATGGATGTACCGCAAATGGGGCTTTTTCGAATGCAATTAAGTTTGTTCTAGATCACAAATCTTTAACAAATATCAGAATTCCAAAAACATTAAACTGTAACTAACAGTATATTTTACCTGAAATATTAAGATCTATAAAGAAATAAAATCCAACGCCGTGTGCACAAAGATGTGCTTGGAATTAAATTACATCGTTAAAATTTTGATTCCTTTGAAATAAAATAAATGGCATGTCATTAATTTAATGGTATTTTCCGCGTCAAATGCTATTGAAAATCTCATAGTTTTTCTTGGATGTTTAAACTAACAATAAGACATTAAACAGACTTGAATACATTTAAAAACAATTAAAATAAAATATATACTTACATTTTTAAATTAAAATCAAAAACATACAAAGAATATATTTTGTTATGTGATCGCATTACCTCCTCAGTACATTAAATCAACCGCAACAACAAAACGTGGAACACACTGGATTCAGTTAAAGTTTTCTTTTATAAACAAGAAATGTTTATTAAGAATTGAACCTGACCCGTTCAAGGTATACGGGTATAGTAAATCTTCTCTCCAACAAAAGTCTCTAATGGTAATATTTGCAATTAATTTTCGAAATTGTTAAAACTACATAAGTTAGGATGTGGCCCGTGTCAAAAGCATTTTGAAATAATCTGGAATTTCATTTGCTATTGTTATATGTGCCGATATGTTCTTTAAGTCGAATCTCCATAGATCTTCCAGTCAGGCATATACACGGTGTTTCATAAAAGATGGGCAAATCTTTAAGAAGTGACACATCCAAACAGTGTTGCCAGTGGGCTACTTTCTTTTAAATTCAGATTTCATGATTGCCCCCCCCCCTTTAAAATACACTTTGTTTTTGACTTAATTAATATGTCATTAAATAAGGTACGTTTTACCATTTCAAAAAGTGGTGCCAACCAAGAATCTGATTTTTAAAAAAGTAACTCATCTGGAAACCCTGCATCCAAACAAACAACTTTCATCAGAAAATGCATGGCCGGAATCAAAACGCAAACTTGCTAGAGGGCGCCGAAGGTGATGTTGTTATAAATGAAAAAAAATAAAAAACACAATAAAAAAGAAAAGTGCCCAGCTAAACTGATGAGATTGAGCTCACAGGCTTTTCACACTAATTGTATATTATACTCTTATTTTAAAGAATAATGCCTCTAAAAAAATAATGAAGGGGAATTAGCCCTCATTTACCCCTTTATACATAACCAGTGAACCTCCAAATCTAATTAGGGAAGCTCCTTAACAAAATAAACCGGTATACCAAATTTGGAGCAAATCGAATAATCCTGCAAAAAACCCCATTTATCTAAATTAAGGGGTGTACTAGCCCCCCTTTATCCTTAACCAATAAATCCCCAAAACGAATCAGGGAAGCTCCTTAACATAATAAACAGGTATACTAAATTTTTCGCGAATCGAATAATTCTGCATGAAAAACCCGTTTATCTAAATTAAGGGGGGTGGACTACCCCCCTTTCCCCTTTATCCTTAACCAATGAACCCCAAAACTAATCAGGGAAGTTCCTTAACATAATAAACCGGTATACCAAATTCGGAGCACATCGAATAATTCTGCATGAAAAATCCATTTATCTGAATTAAGAGAGGGTGGAGTAACCCCCTTTATCCTTAACCAATGAGCCCCCAAAACTAATCAGGGAAATTCCTTAACATAATAAACCGGTATACCAAATTCGGAGCAAATCGAATCCTTCTGCATGAAAACCCATTTATCTGAATTAAGGGGGGGTGGACTAACCCCCTTTTTCCCTCTTTATCGTTAACCAATGAACCCCCAAAACTAATCAGGGAAGCGCATTATCACATTGAACCGAGAAAATTTTTTTGAAGCACATCGGATGTTTCTATCAAGAGTTAACGCGTTACGCACATACATACATACATACATACAGAACGGGCGGGCACATTAGCTCTCAGGCTTTGATAGCCTGTGAACTAAAAAGCGATTAATTGGCAAAAGAAAGGAGGGAAACAGCTATACGTACTTGAGTCTCTGAGTCATTCCATTTGCATTTCTGTACATAAAATGCATATCATCCTTTTCCTCATTAGATAAGGACAACATTACTTGATACGTTTCTAGTGAAATTGACAGTTGCACACTTGGATCAGCGGCTCTTATGTATTAATTTAAGCGACATTTTGCATACACGTTTTTATTAGTCCCTATATCACATTTGCATGCCATTAGTGTTCTTCTCCGGATAGCTTGAAACGGGAATGGAGTTTTAACGTTCGCATGGACAAGTTTCCAAATGCGACAGCCCATTTGAATTTCATTTCCAACCATGCACTCTTTGATGAAAGTTTTTTGTTTGGATGTGTACTATCACCTCTTAAAGTTCTGCCCATCTTTTATGAAACACCTTGTATATACATTCTTGCAATCACTGCACGGAGTCATATAGACAATACAAAAATTATATTCTTTTTAATATTGTACCGAAAATGGGCATTTTATACTGTAATGCGTTGATCCAGCACGTAAATCTTTACGAATAATCCGAATTTGAAAAATTTAAAGCATCCTTTACGAAAACTAAATTACAGTATATTTTATAAAAGTATGAATGAAAATCATTGTTAATTATCCAAACTAAGCTGAAAGTGACAAAAAATACACTTGAAAGGCATCGAAATACCTTTATTCAGATCAAAATATCTTTCATCGCTCAAACGGTGAAATTTTCAAGACCTTTGTTGACACAAATGTTTTCGCAAACATTTTTAAAATTTTGGATTAATATGTTTTATTTAAGGGTTTTCGGGTATCTTAAAGCTTCAGAATTTTCGAAATTATAATTTTTTTAGATGTTAAACTCATACTTAGAAACAACTCTCACTTAGATGTCAAAACTGAATTTTTTGGAATATTTTGATATAATAGTTACCTTGAAATTCCCATTATAACAAAAATTATGGCTTTTAGAATTATGCCCACTCTATTGATAAAGCGGCGTTTCCGAAGTCATTTATCTCCAAATGACTTTTTTCGGCATGACTCACAGGATACCTCAAAATCTTCTGAATATTTTTTTCATGATATTTTCAAAATGTCATGTTTTATGTTAGTCTGTATAAACTGAACGTAACATTTCATTTTTTATTTTTCAAAAAGTATTTGTTTACGTGATTATAAAATTTCAAAATTTTGTATTAACTAAATACAACTTTGCATTAAAAATATAAAAATGATTTAAATACAAATTTATTTATGTTCAGAGTAATTATTACAATCTGAAGTATAATTAGGCACAAACCAATTTATTCTAGTTCAAAAATTTATTTTGTAATCCTGCGCATAAACTGTTATACAAATTTTCTGCTCGATAAATGTCTAACGGTTTGGAGTCCCCTATAAATACTAATATTGCATCATTTATTCTCTATCATTATAAGGTAATAATTATAAATTCTGCGAATTATTAAAAGCATTATAAAAAATACTATGTTGTTGAATGTTTGTTATTGTGCAGTGTAATCACTTTAGAGTATGTATATAATTTAAAATTAACATTTTTTGAGCAATTTTTGTTATGTAACTCATGAGTACGTGATGTCGTTTTGTCCACTAGAAACATACATAATTTTTTTCACCATCTTCCTAGTGGATAGTTAAACAAAGTATACGGAAATGTAATGTTTTCCGAACAAAATAAAAAATCATGCATTAGCCCTTTCCGGCGCTGAGTAAAATGACGAAATAATAGACTGACACCAGAATTTACAAACGAATTTACTAGAAAATAAAAACTTACTTATTTTCCCGTACTTTATAAAAGGAAAATAATTAAATATTCTTGGTGCCGTTTGTCACTTTTTGAATCCAAATTAGTTGTGCTTTTTTGTGGACACCGCCCGATAAATGTTGATCGGTTAAGTATAGTAATATACATCAGCTAATAACAGTTTAATTAGCTCCAATTCTATTTCAGAATATCTTTTCAAGATTGTTAAAAAGTATATTTCGGGTACATTAAGAGATTGAAAGAACTTTATATTTATTCATTCTGTAAAATCTCCAGACTCGGGGCATATAAAAACACAATTTTATGTCTAATATTTCATACGATAGGTGCCATAAATTATGTAAAATATTTTCCAATCTATATAGCACGTTACAGTTTTAAAGTAGCTTTATATCCGCAGTGACGCATCATTTATCAAGTGAATATATAAAATAAGATTATATTCAAAATTTTATTTATGATACTCCTGAGAAGTAAATAGAAGCTGAGCTGAAAAATGGCTTAGCTAAAGAAGAATGCATGGAATATATTTTGCTTTTAATTTAAAAACAGAACATATTAATGTGATTTTTTTTCAGTAAACAAACAATAAACATGATATAAACATATTAGTCACACAAAATAATATAAAATTTTATTAAGGAGTACTCATTAAACATCAACATTTGTTTCTAAATTCTCATTTAAAATTTAAATCTCCATATCGTATGAAATTTCGAAATGCAGATTTCGTATGAAATACTACCTATTTCATTCTCCCCTATGCTGTAATTTCTGAAAAAAATTTTGCAGGTCTACCCCGATCATGCCCCTAGAACCCAAAACCACCCTCAGTAAAAAACTTTATCTATCTATCTATCTATCTATCTATATATATATATATATATATATATATATATATATATATATATATAACCATTAATTAAACATTACCGACCACCCACAAAAATTGTGGACAATAATACAGTTTCCTCCAAACACACTGAATGGATACCAAAAACATAATATACAAGCTTCTATGTATAAAATAAAGTCCCTTGTACTACATAACAAAAATTAACTTGGAAGAAAAAAAGAAGAATATGGATACCGATAAAAATAATTGAAAAGCTTATATATTGAATTACGTTATCAAAAGTACAGAATTTAATTATATAAGCATATTAGTCGTTTTCTGTGAGAAAAAAAGCTAAAAGCTGATTTTTTTTTCTTTTGTACTCAAACGACCAAAATAACCAAGAAGATAGATTCAAGAAGAAAACAGAATAATATTAAATGCTATGAAATGGAAAAAGCAATACAACCTTTAACATATTTAATTTATAGCAAGGAAAAATAGTAATATTACACAACATATCCAATAAAATCCCAGTTTTTTTATCCAAATATACTCTTGCACATGGTATCCTAAAGCACGATATGTTTAAGGTTATTTTTACAGTTAAGTTAACACAGATTTAAAAACCTAATGGATACTGTTAATCTATTTTGAAATGCCGTGATAAATGCAATTAAAATAATATAAATACATAATAATTACTTAATTAGTTCTTAAAATACATATTAACACATTTAAATTTTTATATTGCTTAATTAAAGTAAAAAATACCAAAAGTATTAGTATACAATATCGCAAATAACCTGCATTAAGCACCACCATGTGTTAAAAATTGAAATTATTACTCTAATCAAAGGAACAGACAAAATGCAAATTAAACATTGGTGCTGCCATCTAGTATAATAACTTGAAACTAATATGATCAAAATGTCATAAGATTAAGCTATTAGAAGCTAATTCTTTCAAAACATACCATCAGCTTTACCCCAACAAATCCTAATATAAAAATACCATATTATATATCATTATTCATATAAATAGTTAATAAATACAAATGTTAATAGAATGCTTACAATATATTCTACTACCATACCCAATTAATCTATAAGGATAATTTTAATAATTTTATAACTTTGATAATATTATTTAGCAATATGCTATAACACAAAAAAATTATACATAATAAATTATATATAATAAAAATATAAAAAACTATAAGAAATACTTTTAAGTATAAAAAATAATTATTTAATAAAATGAACAGGAAAAAATGGATGTTTATAGAATTTTGTCAGAATCCTCAGTTCCCAATTGCCTAATGATTACAAAAAAAATTGTGTGGTTTATTTTCATATTAACAATAAAAAACTAAATAATATGAATTTGGGATTAACATTTATATAAAACCGATAATTAATCATTTAATACCAAGTTCAAAATTAAACAAAACTAAAAAGTATACAGGAATAATAAAAATCTAATAACCCAATTTCAATACAAACTATAATAACATTAGTTATATGAAATAAACTTATTATGCATATTATTCTCTTTAAAGATGGTATACTATTAGAAATTAATATGATATTGTCCCGAGAAGACTAAAAGTTAAAAACAAGTTAATTGTTAACTTGATTAAATATTAATTAAGCTAAATAAATTTAATATGAATTGACATATAAATATAACGTAACCATATACATATAAAATATCGAATCAACAACCATATAAAATGAGTATTATCAATGTAGTTATAATTCAAATATATATATATATATATATATATATATATATATATATATATATATATATATATATATATCACATTCTTCTGGGCACGATAACTTCCGCAATTCTGGGCAAATCTCTTCCAAAATGACACATAAAATCAAGGGGGATAAAATCTTGGTCTAGTTCGTTAATGGCAAAATCGGACCAAGGGGATGGAAATAGGGAGAGGTTTTGTAAAAACCGAAGGAAAATCATAACTTCTTAATTTTTGCACATATCAAATCAGTTTAAAGTTTTTATTACTTCTAAAAATAGGGCCAAAAATTTATGTATCACAGATTTTTGATAAAATTAAAAATGGGCTCAAGGAACGCAAAACTAGGGATCCTGGGAGAAAAAAATTCGTAACTTCGTCAATTCTCAAGATATCAATTCCAATGAATTTTATTATAAATCTCGTTAATATTATCTACAAATTTATATTCACAAGTTTTTGATAGGACCAATTCGTACCGCAAAAATAAATAAATAAATAAATAAATAAACACGAAAACAAAAAGGGTGTTTGAAGAAGTAAAAAATCCATAACTCCGTCAATTCAAAAGATATAAAATCCATGAATTTATCATATATCTTCTTAATATTATCTACAACATTTATATAGACAAGTTTTTGATAGGACCGATTCTTACACCAAAAACAAATTAAAAACACATAGCGATTGAAGAAAAAAACATCTCATTAAGAGTGTATTCAAATCCAAAATGCTTAAGTTCTTACTCATTTTTAAATTCATTTTTGCTATCAAACACATCCAGTTGGTAGATTCTCTTATTCAAAAACTATATAATGTACCGTAATGATCGATTTTTTGATACAGGCAGAATACATTTAAAAAATTCCTGCCGGCACGGCCTACAGGCAGAGGTAGGTTTCGAAGTTAAGTATACTAATTTCACCTACAAAAACAAATCATGATTAGAGATATACCCAAATTAACAATTTTATCTGGTCGCTTTTGACGAGTTTTTATTTCATTTTTATGTAATAGCTGGTTTTATCAGCACCATGTTAAGGCGGTATTTAAAAAAAATACTTTTCCAGGCTCAACAATTCGAAATTTTCTGGCACATTTTCAGATTTATTTTTAATAGAAAAAAATATGAAACGTGCTGACGTAGTTTTTGAGGAGATTTATAAGCGACCTGTGTTTTTATTTTTCGTTCAATTAATTAAAACTTGATTTATAAACAATTATTTTCTCAGTAGGACAATATTTTTCGTTTCCAACACAAACGTAAATTTGCTTCAAAATGACATAATTTTTTGAGATAATTTTTTTAAATATATTCTGCCTCTATCAAAAAAATCAATCATTAAGGTACGTTATATAGTTTCTGAATGAGAGAATCTACCAATTTCATGCGTTTGAGAGCAAAAATGAAATTAAAAATGAGTAAGAAAATAAGCTGTTTGAATCTGAATACACCTTTAATAAGATGATTTTTTTCTTCAACCGATGTGTATTTTAAATTTATTTTTGCTGTAAGAATAGGTCCTATCAAAAACTTGTCTACATAAATGTTATAGGCAATATTAAGAAGATATATGATAAATTCATGGGGATTTTATATCTTGTGAATTGACGGGGTTATGGATTTTTTTCTTCTTTAACCCCCCTTTTTGTTTTTGTTTTATTATTTTTTTGCGGTAGGAATTGGTCCTATCAAAAACTTGTGAATATAAAAGTTGTAGATAATATTAAGGAGATTCGTAATAAAATTAATTGGATTTGATATCTTGAGAATTGACGAAGTTATGAATTGTTTCTCTCAAAAACCATATTTTTTGCGCCCCTTGAGGCCATTTTTAATTTTATCAAAAATCTGTGATACATGAATTTTGGCCCTATTTTTAGAAGTAATAAAGACTTTAAACCAATTTGATATGTACAAAAATTAAGAAGTTATGGGTTTTTTTTTTCACAAAACCCCTCCCTATTTCCATTCCCTTGGTCCGATTTTGCCCATTAAAGAACTTCACCGAGCTTTTATACCCCTTGATTTTATGTATCAGTTTGGAAGAGATTTGTGCAGAATTGTGGAAGTTATCGCGTCCAGAAGAAAGTCATATATATATATATATATATATAAAGTTTTTGGTTGTAGGGGTCATGATCGGTGTAGATCTGCAAAAAATTTTCACAAATTACAACTTAGGGGAGACTGTACTAGGTAGTATTTCATAGGAAATCTACCTAAAAGTTATGTCAAAGTGGGTATTTTGAACAGAATTTCCCGAAGCGCTTGTGTTAGAAACGAAAAATACTGTCCTTCAGAGAAAATAATTGTTTATAAATCAAGTTCTAATTAATTGAACGAATAATAAAAACACAGGTCGCTTATAAATCTCTTCAAAATCCACGTCAGCAAGTTTCATATTTTTTCTATTAAAAACGAATCTGAAATGTGCCAGAAATTTTTTTGAATCCAAATTAGTTGTCCTTTTTTGTGGAGACCGCCCGATAAATGTTAATGGGTTAATTATCATAATATACATCAGCTAATAACAGTTTAATTAGCTCAAATTCTATTTCAGACTATCTTTTCAAGATTGTTAAAAGTATATTTCAAGTACATTAGGAGATTGAAAGTACTTTATATTTACTCATTCTGTAAAATCTCCAGACTCAGGGCATATAAAAACACAATTTTATGTCTAATATTTCATACGATAGGTACCATAAATTATGTAAAATATTTTCCAATATATATAGCACGTTACGGTTTTAAAATAGCATTATATCCACAGTGACGCATCATTTATCAAGTGAATATATAAAACAAGATTATATTCAAAATTTTATTTATTATATATACTCCTGAGAAGTAAATAGAAGCTAAGCTGAAAAATGGCTTATCTCTAGAGGAATGCATGGAATATATTTTGCTTTTAATTTAAAAACAGAGCATATGAATGCGATACTTTCAATAAACAAATAATAAACACAGTATAAACATATTAATCTCAAAAAATTAAATTCTAAAGTTTATTAAGATGTACGCATTAAAAACCAACATTTGTTTTTAAATTCTCATTTAAAATTCGTTGATTTTTAGGAATTTTAGTACATTAATGGGTGCAAAAAAATCTTCTTAATAGCCCTATCTATATATATATTTTACGCTATCGCACGTGGCACAGAAATCGTGAATATTTGTTAATTGTTTAAGGGCAACCCCCAAAAGAAACGCATCTCATTGGTTATTGAACAGCATTTAATGCACATCCATACGTATAATAGGGGTTACCATAGGAGGAACCTGTTATACCGCCTAGTTTCCTGCCAACTTGGTGATATATCGCCAAATTTGGCGACCAAAATTAGTCGCCAACTTGACGATATTGCTGTTTCACCAAATTCCCATAGGCTTCCATTCTAAACCAATAGGGTTTACTTGCTTACAGAAAATCAACAAATTGAGATATTTTAGTATGCTTTCCCATACATACATTTTGAGGAATATCAAACTGGTCGCCAAGGGCGGCTTGTAAAGATGAAATGCTCCTGTCTCTTCGGCATTATTTTTTTTTTTATCCCCAGGTGCAAATAACACGTGTTACCACTTTAAATAAGGATCCAGACTTCTTACTGGTTCAGAACATATGTTTTTTTTTATATTTTAATATCATTGCATCTTTTTAAAGTTGGTAGTGACAATTAGGCTGTTCAGATAAATATATAGGTATTCTATAAATTAATGTCGCAGTTTCAATGCTATATTATGTCAGTTCAGTTTGACTATTTACAAAATCACAAGGAAATTTTTGGTTTATATCGAATTATACATATTTCTAAACAGTCAAATTGACTTCTCTTGGCGCTTATTGTGTTCAAATGTTTGTTTAGATATCTCATTTCATTGTATGAAAAAATGAATTTTCGTAATACTGTTATTCTTAACATATTAAAGACTGACGCTGCGTTTTTGGAAACATTATATTTGTGATTTTAAAAATTTAAGAAAATAAAAAAGTAAAATTTGTCTCATTTAATTAACACATTTCAATAATTCATAAAGTAAAAGTAAAGTATTTAACAAAAAGTGGTGTTAAAAGAATAAAATTCCTGTAAAACAGGCTGGTTCTTAATGGATTAATAAAGTCTGTTGAAAAGTGTTTTATAATCTATACCTGATGCATAGTTTTCAATCTTGTTCACTTTACTTAAGAATTTTAATTAATGGCCAATTCTATATATTTTATATTTACATTTTTTTTTTATATATTTCCTAACAAGGCTTTTTAATGTTGTTAATAATGTGCAACATTAAGTACAATCTACAATGATTGTACATTTGATGTGTAATTCCTCCTTCGATCACATTAATTTCAGAAAAAAAAAAAAACATAATTTTTCAATTTTTTGATTTTTCACTTTGTAACACAAATGTATTTAATAGTGATTGTAATCTTAAACAAATCTTACTACGTAAAATATTTATATCACCACACCAGTTTTATAATATGATTGTTCTATGATTTCATCATAGAACAACATTAAAACCAACGAAGTGGAAACAAATATTTTTCTAAACTATTTGTAATAAATTTTCTAGAAGTTTTTTTATTTTTACGCACAGATTAGTATTGAAAAAAAAGGATATTTAGATGCTATCTTAAATATTAAAATTTCCAAAGAGAATTGAAGAGAATTTTCAAAGCGTTTAAAATTTCGTTAATGAAATTACGGCAAACAGGTAACTGTTATTTTCATATCGTTTAATGAAATTGGATTTTTCTCTCATTTAAAATAACAGTTCTATTATTATAGCGAAAACCACATTCTATGTAATGCGTTTTGTACAAAATTCAATGAGAAAATTAAATGCCTTTAATATCGTAAAACTTTTACGTAATTTCAGGCAATTTTACTTTCGAAATTGTTCTTTCATTACAGATTTCAGGCTTTGTAAAGCAAGGAATCGCTTTACATTTAATTATTTTTAAAATTGAGATACTAATGGTCTTTTACTTGGAACAATGACATTTTAATGTTGCTTTACATGCTGAATGATTGTGTGTTATACGCATATAAATATCGTTACTCAATTCAATTAAAATAATTTATATTTATTGTTGGAAATAAAAGGCTACGATAGTATCGATTCTGCAATAGTTTAGTTAAAAAACTAATTAAATGGAATGTAATATTTAATTAAATATATCCCAAACTTTTATAAACAAATTTATAATAAGTATTATTTAATGTTTTTGATGAACATGACTTTGATATGATTTTCGTATGACGCAACATTTATTTTTAACTTATGTATGTACTGTAAAAAATCTGTTTATTTTATCGGAAAAACTACTAGCGATTACGATAGTAATAAAAAGAAAAGTATCCAGTTAAACTGAAGGCATTGAGCTCACAGGCTATTCACATTAAGAGTATATTATACTGTTATTTCAAAGAAAAGGGGGCACGTTTTAACATAATTTTTATTTATTGAGTTAACATTTTGATTTTTTTTATGGTTCACCATATATTTTGAAAAAAAAAAGATCACATGATAAAACGTCTCTCTCTCTCTTTTTCTTTTTTTTAACAGAAATTTAAAATTTATTAAAAAAGTGGGCATATAGTCCCAAATAAAATTTAAAATCGGTATAACTCCAAATATTATTTGTAGAATTTCAAATTTGTTTTTCATTTAAATAAGCAGTAATAAATAATTTTTAATTCTGATTCAGCATTTTTTTAAATATTAATTTTTAATAAAATTAAAAATATTTAAAGCAATAATTTAAAAAATAAATGGTGTGACTTAGAAAAATCATATTTTCAAAAGTTAATATATATTTTTTTTATTTGCTGATTTAAAATTAAAGTAAAACAATTGAAAAAGGCATGTTCCAAGTTTGAATCATTTATCTTTAACGGTTTTTGACTTATACCAATTTAAATACGAGAAATGGTGAAAAAACCCATCATGAAGAAAAACGCATTTTCACAAGAAGTCGTTTCCATGACGACCATTTCCTGAAAGCTAGAGTTTGAAAACAAAGCAAACCAAAAAAGTTTATATTTACTGCTCTAATTAGATAGAAATATGATTTTCATGTCATTTTAAGCAGAAATAAACATATAATTTTTTATTATCCCATAAAACATTTTTTAGAAAATTTGAAGCTTTTTCTGTACCGGATCCCCTAATGGGGAATTAGCACAGTAGCCCCCCCCCCCCTTTATACTTAGCCAATGAACCACGAAAACTAATCAGGGAAGTCTCTTATCGGAATGAAAATTGAAGCAAATCGGATAATTCTGCCTAAAATATGTTTCTAATGCTGAACTCACTGTATTCCAATAACCATCTAAAAGTACATTTTGAAAAGAAAAACTGCATATTTAATTAAAGTTTTAAAAAAGATTTAAAAATTTTAATTATTTAAAACGCCAACTACATTTTTAAAGATTGATATTTGTGTCCAATGTTTTTCAAGATCTCGAAATATGTATTACACAAGATTGCGCTTGAATTTTTAGATATATCTAATACTACAGTTAATATATATACATATATATATATATATATTTACTGATATTTCACAGGACGTCCACTCTCAATGGTGGTCAATCACTAATTCCTAAACCGTTACTCATAGACATATAGTTCCAATTACAAAAATGTCGAGGTAAAGAAGTATATTAAAAGCAATGGGGGTCAATAAAAGCATTTCTCAAAAAGTTACGAAATTTAAATTTTTATACAGTCCCCCAGTTCTATAAGTTACAGTTAGTGAAATTTTCCTATTACATTGTAAAACAAGACAAAAAAATGTCCCATTATTCTAAGATAAAAATTGTCCGGGTAATAGCTGTTTAAAGTTGGAGCATCTTATTTGCTGCAAAATAGAGTTCATTCACAAAGGGTCTAGCCGGATAAGCATAGCGAAATGGCCCCCACGGCCGATGTTTGAAATAACATGTGTGGTAATAAGGCTCACCTTGAGAATACAATATAGAGTGTTTTCAGCCTCTGACCCTGAAGTGCCCTTGAGATAATCGGGAAGTATGCGCCTGCGCTACTATTTCTCAAATACGTTTTTCTCAAAAAGTACAAAAGTTAAAATAATGATATCAACGCCAATTATTGAAAAATATATTAGTTCACATCATATATTTTTTTCATATTTTTACACAAATTTTAACATAGAATAATAAACAAAAATATTTTTTGAAAAAATTATTAATGTAGTAATTTTATACTTACACCAACCAAAAAATTACAGAATAATCCACAAAGTATGTACTTTTAAGAAAAAAAATGTTAAAATCGAAGATCCGCTTTTTGAGTTATAAAAAAAAATAATGCTAGCAGCTTTCTAAAATATTCGTAACTTTCCCAGTTTTATTTGCAGAAATAAGGCTACTATCAATGCATTGGTCCATTCGTGACATTTCCACTCGGGCAGGATGAGCAGTGTGCCAAAATAAGAGAATGTTTCCATACATACCACTTCCCTATAGGTTTGTTTCGTGTTTGTAAATATCCGGCTATTTTGGCGTACGGTGTATCCTTCTTGCGTAATAATATCAAGTCAATGGTCTAGTCGATTTTGCAAGTGAAGCTGAATAGGTGCTGTAAATATGTAAGGTTATCAACTTTTTGGCAATTTCGGACTCCCTACCAACCTTCCGATATCAGAAGTTAACGTTCCTCGAACGCCCATCCCCCTAATAATATTGTTATCAGTGTCTAAAGTTTCGTTTTATTTTTACAATTGTTTTTCCTTTATTTTATACGTTTCAATGCGATATACAGGTATGGTTGATAAAATATGATTCATAAAATATCACTTTAATATAAGAAATAACTCTATATCAAATAACATTTTAAAGAGATACTTATTGATTAAAAGTTTTTAATAATGGCTCTTTGTTACATTATAATGCATTGAACAGTAGTATTGTCTTCTTGCACTTCGTCCTTGCATGACGCTAAACAGAATGTTTTGTAAACAAAACAGGTGGACAAAATTCTTCCCCATCTTTTACTAGCAAAAATATCAAGTATAATTTTGAATCTGGTTTCTCTAACAACGATGTATATACCAATGGCAAGATAAAATTAATGGTGAACGTTGGGTTATTCCATATTTTGGAATGAAATGATTTATAAACATTGAATATGGTTTTAATAACAACTTTGTATTTTCATAAAAAGAAGAAAACAGACTTTAAAAAATTAAGATTACAAATGTAAAGAAAAATATAACAAAAAATTAAATTTTGGTTTGATCAAAAATGATAACGATATCAAATCACAACATACCCCCTACAAGTATCTTCCGATGTCAAGTGTCAGACCCCCCCCCCCTCCCCCCCACACACATACACTCCCCCCTAAAGTTATACGTTATATATGTACATTGTACAGCCCACTGGTCTTCTTCTACGTGAAAATTATGGTAGGCAAATGTTACGATTTTATTTGTCATTTCTTGATATTATAACACGAGGAGAATGCGCAATACGTCAAAATAACAGAATATTTACAAACACGAAGCAAATCTATAGGCAAGTGGAATGTATGGAAACATTTTCTTAGATTTGTGCACTGTGCATGCCCGAATGGAAATGTCACGAATCGACCAGTGCATTGATAGTAGCGTATCTCTGCAAAAGCAAACAGGGAACATTACTAATATTTTAGCAAGTTCCTAGCATTATTTTTTTTATAGCTCAAAAAGCGCATCCTCGATTTTAACGAATTTTTTTTTCTTAAAAGTACATACTTTGAGGAGTATTGTGTAATTTTTCGGTTGGTGTAAGTATAAAATAACTACATTAATAATTTTTTCAAAAAATATTTTTGTTTATTTTTCTATGTTAAAATTTGTGTAAAAATATGAAAAAATATATGATGTGCATTAATATGTTCTTCAATAATTGGCGTTGTTTTCTTTTTTTAACTTTTGTACTTTTTGAGAAAAACGTATTTGAAAAATAATAACGTCGGCGCAAACTTCTCGATTATCTCAAGGGCAGTTCAAGGTCAGGGGCTAAAAACACTCTCTGTTGCACTCTCATGGTAAGTCTCATTACTACACATGCTATTTCAAACATCGGCCGTGGGGGCCTTTTCGCTATACTTATCCAGCTAGACCCTTTAGTAGAAATATAAATAACCGTCAGAGGTATTAAAATAATAGTTGACAGTAAAATTAATATTACAATATAAATTTGAAATGTAACATCATTCTGAATTATTAATGCAAAAAATATATATCGTGTTCTAAATACATGAGAGGAAAAATTTTTCTCCGACAGAGAAAACAAAATTTTTCTTCTTTAAAATGATGAAAAACAATAGCCTTGATTCTTTACAAAATTATACATATTTTAAAATGCTATTAGTACACTAGCCTGCAAAATTTAGGTTTTGTGATGTTTTGTAGTTATAATTTTTGGTAATTGATTCTTATGTATTTTGTAGCGCTGAATTCGAAAATGAGTTTCATTTTTAACCATGACGTCACGGGTTTTCGCAAATCGTAAATTTCAATGTTTCAGAATTAAAACTTAAAACTGAACCCACCAACATGTCTTCGGATCCTTAAGCTGTTTAACTGTAAGAGTGCCAGTTTAAGACAAAAATTTAATAAATTATTGAATTAAATAAAATTAAATTGAATAAAAATGTTTTAAATCCACTTTATAGTATCATATTTTTGCCGTATTTAAACTTTAAAATTTGCGATTTGCGAAAAGGTCTAAAGTGATTATAAAAAAATAAGGTGATTTTCTGATTCTGTGCAAAAAATTACATAAAAAGAAATTATCAAATGTTTAAAAAAAAACACAACCATCTCCTATATTTCATAGTCTCATATTTTTTTCTGTTTTTTAACTTTCAAATTTATGATTTTCGAAAAATGCTGACAAGATGCAGATGGGTAAGAATGAAGGTGATATTTGGATTCAGCGCTAACAAATACATAAAAATCAATTTCAAAACATACAGTATAACCATCGCAGGTTTATGTAAAACTGGATAATCTAACTGGATAAACATGTTGTATGTAATCTATTCGAAATTTTTTGTGATATCCTGTAAAATAAACATAAATGGTAAGCACTGAAAATCATAATAATGTTACATTGTCTTTTGGTTTACGTCAGTAGATGGAATTTAACTTCAATCGGACATTTTAATGTGAGTTAACATTCAAGTACAAATTTTGAATTGGAAAAACATAGATACGATCGTTTCAAGTTAAATAAAAGCTGATAAAAATATTATAATTTTTGTTAAAAGAAATCACGAAAAGAAGCAACCTCAAATCCTTACAAAATAAAACATATGTTAGAATAGAATTATTTTAACCAATCTGTAACTTAATTAATAAAAGTTAACTCTACAGTAATACTTGTACGATTTCATTCAAAGCTCAAATACACGTGAAATAAGTTTTTCTAATACTTCAATCACTTTGAATACGATCCCTCGAAGCAAGGCCGAACTCATATGTATTTAGATGCAGAAAAACGGTATAAGTTATGAATTTCAAGGTTTCATAACTTGGACAATTTTACTGTTAGATGAACGTGACTTTTATTGTCTTTATTTTCAGTGCAGCATGGATTTTTCCTAAATATTACATTTAGGAACGGTGGGCCGTGTAAAAATGTAAATTTCGTAACCTTTTAAGAAATGTTTTTACTGACCCAAACTGTTGTAAAACTACTTTTTTACCTCATTTCAACTTTTTTTTTGTAATTGGATCTATATGTGTGTGAATAACGGTTTAGGAATTTGGTATTGGACACAGTGGAGAGTGGACACCTTATATAGTGTAAACCTATGAAGTCTAGCACAACTTCATATACTTTTATTATTTTTTTTTAATAACAAAAAACCTGAAATTCTATACGCAGATTTATCACATACGAGTATATAATAAAGAGCACGTATAAAAAATTTTAAATCTCTACCTCAAATACAAAAATACCTTAGCATTTTTAAAACATTAAATTAAAAAATATATGAACATGGAGAAAACAAACGCCATTTAAAGTTTTAATTTGCGTGCGTAATTCCGCTAGACGTATTAACAAAATTTACAATATCTCGCGACATAATTGGTAAAATTGGCGTGCCAAAATATTCACAATGAAACAGGGGTTCATTTAATATTGAAAAAAGAAAATCGATTTTTTCAACAATTTTAAGGCCCTAATATCCCTTTAAATAAATCATACTTTCAGAGATAAAGCGTTAAGGAATAAGCCCATCTTATTTCTCATACATTTGAATAATATTTTATATCCCGTTCATATGAACTGATCATAAACATGAAATAATAGCACTTTATTTGAATAAAATGGTTTAATCAGTGACTGAATCTTAAATAAATTCCACATATTTATTCCTGAAACATAATTAATGTTTCCCAAAATGCAATGTGAGTAATGATTTATAGTGCTAAATGATAGCTTGGACATTCTCTTGCGATATGCAAATGAGGTAAATGACATGATAAATGTAATTTATTCACACTGAAAATGTAGAAATTAAATTTACTTGAGACATAAGTATAATTTGAAGCGCATCAATCTTTCAATCCGTATTATTCTGTAATTGTTATTAACGTAGACAGCATTTTTTATGTCCTTGAATGTATGCTATGTTTTCGGTATATTTGAGGTAAAATTTTTGTCAATAACAACCAATAATAACAATTGTAAAGTATTTACCTGAAGGTGAGAACGGGAAGAAGGAAAAAAATATGGTTTATTCTCTTATTTGTATCTTTTATATAAACGAATTCTGGTTGGTATACCTTTGTAAGTTAGAGCTATTATATATATAAATTCAGGACCACTGTGTAATATGTGCGAAGTGTGCAATGAATCTAGGCGTCTTTTTCTCTTTTTTTTAATGTGAAAATATAGGGCTAATTATATATTCATAATGACGGTTGCCCGAGAAAATTACAATCCGAAATTTGGCAGCCAAGATCGATAACTAAAATATATTAGGAAAACTTTCTATGTAGTATTCAAATATACTTAAACCCGTTATACCCCGGCAGTACTTCCAATTATCATTCCTTAGGAAAATTACCTTACCTAATTGAAAATTTAAAACCCAAAATATAAAAAAATAAATTTCTTTTAATTCACAATGTATTATTAACATAAAGTTTGTGAAAATGTTTCGTCATCTTTGGGACTTGAACAAGTATAGATTTTTTTTTAATATCATATAATCATATGTAAAATTTTTCGTAAAAAACTATTCCAGAAATGAAAAGTAACTGGCGGAAAATGAAGATGCATGTGGAACAAAATTACTGCATTTTATAATCATAATTATGGAAAGAAAGCCAAATATAAGATGGAATCTCTAACTTATTGTAATTTTTTATATTCAATATTAATGCACTGATCGTTTAATATGACTATTAATTAATATTAAAATAAAATATCACTACAAAATCAAATGGAATAAATTAAGCTTACCCTAATGCTTGTTGTCTTAAGATTAATTTTAAAATTTTGTTTTAAAATGTTCTCATCATTCAGTCAATAAACAAAAAATCAAAATGAAGACGCAATGATATGTTGATACAAAACTGCAAATATATGTTGAATATTTTCGGGCGTTATTTTTACATCACCAAAACAACAACAAATTCAAGTTCAAAAAATTATAATATAGGGTATTTGTTAGTTATCCGGTCGACCAAATTATTGTCGCCAAATTGTAAGATTAAATGCCAATAATGGTTGATCGTAAATGTCACATTTACTTGACAACACGTGTTTACGTCATCAAATGATTTTTATTTCGACATTTTATTTGTATTTTTATTAATGTTATACAAATTTATTTGTTTTTTTTCGTTATTTAAAATAAAAATTATGTCAATTTGTATAATTTGACGAGTAATTTGACGATTTATATAATTTGGCGAAATTGGTTCACGGGATAACTAACAAGTACCTAATATAGTCATAAGTCAAAAAAAAAAAAAAAAAAAACAATGCCTGCGCGAGGCGACAAATTTAAACGATAATGCTTAAATGATAAACAAAGGAAGCAGTTAAAACGCAACAATAAGAAAGAAAGTGCTATTTATAGAAAATAAATCATTATTGCTAAGACAAATGCATGGCTGAAAGTGTGCTAAAAGAAACAAATCCCTATAAACACGTCAAGGGGTGTCAGGTGGATAAAATGAAAAAAAAAAGGCCATTTTCAACATTTAATATCTTAAAATGTATTTGACTTTAAGACACAATTTTAATTGGAATAAAACATAATTATTTTCTTTCATTTCATGTATTTAAAAAATTATAAAATGCATACATGGGGCTCCAAACTGTTAGACATTTGACGAGCAAAAAATCGGCATAACAGCTTATGCGCACGATTACAAAATAAGTATTGCAACTAGAATAAAAATTATGGTGTCTACTTAAACTTCAGATTGTAATAATTACTCTGAACCGAAAGAAATTTGTATTTAAAGCATTTTTATATTTTTAATAAAAAGTTGTATTTAGCTAATGCAAAATTAAGAAAATTTCAACAGTATAATCACCTGAAAAAATATTGTTTTGAACAATAAAAAGGAAATTTTAGGTTCAGTTTATACAGACTAACATGAAACATATATTTTGAAAATTTCTTGAAAAAATATTCATAAGTTTTTGAGATATCGTGCGCGTTATGCCCAAAAACGTCATTTGGAGAAAAATGGCTTCAAAGTTTCCGAAACGACGCTTCAACTATTGAACGTGTATAAATGGAAAAGCCATAACTTCAGTTCTAATAGGAATTTCAAGGAAACAATTATATCAAAATGTTCAGAAAAGATAGGAGTTTAACATCTCAAAAATATTAAAATTTTGAAAATTTTAAAGCTTTAAGAGTCCTGAGGCCCTTAAGGAATCTAACCTTTCAGCAGTTTCACGATAAACTAAACAGCGTAAATCTAGGTTAGACATTAATTACCGGGGTAATTTTATTTCAGCTATTGCACATTTAACGGAGCTAGTGACGTTCTCCTACTCGCGATCATTATAAAAAAGCGTAGTAGCCAAAGTTACAGCGATTTATTTCATCAAATAAAAGTTATATTCATCAAAAAGGTACGTTTAACCCATTTTATGTAATCAAAACATAGATATAGTAGCGGATGAAATGTAATGTATTTATTACAAATTTTTCATGAAATATTTAGCGAATATTGTTGAAAAAGCTACTGAATATTGTTTATAGGTGTCAACCATATTTCTTCCTATTTCCAGAGCTACTGGCTGAAGCTTCTATTCCGATCGAGTGGGGCGTACAACCCTGGGGTTCGAGATAGATGGCCAAAGTTCTTGATTTTTTAATAAAAATTCCATTTGATCTGGTATTTATATTACAGTCATTTTATTCTTACTATTAAACTTCTTACCATACACTGCCTGTTCCCCAAAATATATGTCTTAAAAGATTCATTTCTTCAGTATTCGCAAAACCGTAGGATTCTTAAATAGGTGTAAAATATTATGCGTCTTGAAACACGACAGAAAATATCTGCTTTTTGTTTTTTTCTGTACAGGGACATTCAGAAATTGGTGGTAATGAGATTGCAAATTAACAGTAAACGATGATGAAGTACCATAAAACTTCTTACAGTACCCTGCCTGTTCTCCCAAATCCGTCTTAAAAGATTCATTTATTCAGTGCTCGTAAAACCGTCGGATTCTTAAATAGGTGTAAAATATTATGCGTTTTGAAACACGAGAGAAAATATCTTCTTTTTGTTTTTTTCTGTACAAGGCCATTCAGAAATTGGTGGTAACGAGATTGCAAATTAACAGTAAACGATTATGAGGTACCATAAAACTTCGTACCATACCCTGCTTGTTCTCCCAAATCTGCCTTAAAAGATTTATTTCTTCCGTGTTCGCAAAACCGTGGGATTCTTAAACAGCTGTAAAATATAAATAGAATCTTATTCAGAAGGTTCATTGAACAATAGATATTTGTTTTTCTGATAGTATATCAAATTGTGAGAATCTATATAATAATAGCCTAAGCCAGTGACTGTCATCAACAGTTCCGGGCTGACTGCTTCGATTTTTGAACACTGTTAAAAATTTACAGCATTCTTTCCAGTCATTTGACCGTTTTTATCGAAAACGGTTACACAACCGTGAATTAACACTGTTCTGACCAAATCATTGGCCAATTTATGATCAGAATATAGTTAAATTGCGGTTATGAAACCGTTTTTTCAAAAAACGGTCGAATGACTGCACATAATGCTGCAAATTTTTAACAGTGTATGCCAGGTGGCCAATTTGGTAATTTGATGTTAGCCTAGTGCAAGTGATAAATCGCCAAATATTGTTCCACCGCCATCGTGTCATCAGTATTATAATTGTCCATTTCATGCAACTGTCATAAATAATTTTTCGCGTGATAAATTAAAACAAAGCTTTGATGTTGAAATTAAATGTCATGGTTAATGTTATTATTTATTACTTTTCTTTTTCCTTCTCTTTCTTTTTTTGAGAAATAACTGAGAGTCATGACTTTTAAATATTTCAGTTTTAAATTAAAGTTATATATTTTAAATAAAAGGAGTGAAAGTATTATATTTTACTGAAAATTAATGAAATAAGAAAAAATGCAACGGGAACAATATTTGGTGGTTTATCACCTGCGGCCGGCTAACATAAAAATACCGAGTTCATGATTTCTGTATCAGAATCTTCCGATTTAGCCGAGTTCATGATTTCTGTATCAGAATCTTCCGATTTAGTGAAGGATTGAGCATATAAATTAAATTATGAATAAATGTAACATGATACAATGCTTAGCATACATTTAAGGGAGGACAAACTGGTCGCCAAAGGTGGCTAGTTTGAATAAGATTAACTAACATATTCATATAGCCTCATATAGCCTAACAGGTAAGGCATTGGCACGGCACGCCAAGTATCCAGGTTCGATCCCTGGTCTGGACATTTTTTGCTCTGTTGGAATAAACTTCAACTGTGCTACTCCATCCTTGAATATAATTTAATCCAGTTGAAAAAAAATATATATTCGTTCCCTTCATTATGACCCAATTACATGGTATACAGGAGTTTCCGTGTTAAAGTAGTTTCATCATGTAAATGCTATAGTTATAGCTAAGATGAATGAAACTAGCGCTGCAGTTCGCAGCTAAGTCCAACTAATAAGAGTGAATTATGTCAGCCAGGTATCGGTCCGGATAGCCTAACAGGTAAGGCATTGGCACGGTACGCCAAGTATCCAGGTTCGATCCCTGGTCTGGACATTTTTCGCTCTGTTTAAATAAAATTCAACTGTGCTACTCCAGCCTTGAATATATTCAAAACATTTTATACTTTTTTTTTCTTTCTTTATATCCTTTCATTTTCTTTTCCCCCACATCGACGATTATTTGCATTAAATTGCTATATGTGTGTATATGAGTGTATATGTAAATGTATATAAGAGTGCATGTACGTCTGTGTACAAATATGTACGTTTGTTATATGAATGTACGATAGTTATATATATGGTAGAGGAGTACACAGTGAGACATGGTGCACAGTGAGACAACAGCCACTTTGACATATAGTTGTAACTTTTTCTTCAAGCTGGCACACACACATAACGACCTCAACTCATGCAACACGTGGATGTAGTATCGGCGCTTCAGTTACTCGTCCGACAAAATAGCAAATAATTCCTTATTTTATATTTGTTAAAGTTACATAAGCGTCTATTTTAGAGTTTATTTCCTTCAATATGATATATATTTACTTAACCAAACCTAGCTATATCTAATAATAGACTAGTTCTGCAAAACGACATAAAATTTTTAAAGAGATGAAATTGATGTAACAGACGTAACATCCATTTTGTTACAACGTAACGAAAGTACACAGTGAGACACACAGTTGTGGTACACAGAGAGACGTGTCTTACTGTGTACCTACAATGTGGCTCTAATATAAAAAAAGTTATTTATTAAAAAAAGAAGGTTTTTCTCTCTCTTTCTCTCTGTGTGTGTGGGCGTGTGATGGCTAGAGAAATTTACTAAACGTTATAGGGGACGGGCAAAAATTTGCATGAAGGTAGCCCAAGGTCTGCCATTGTCCACCCGAGGCTCATATTTTTAATATTTTGAGAATCTAGAAATATTAATTAGAAATCATAAACTGCAGAAAATTATTGATAGAGTGTAAAAACGTATGATTTATGAAAATATATACATTGTCTCACTGTGTACTACTTGTAGTACACGGTGAGGCAATTTTCGATACTCCGTTAAGCTGCTTCTGTGCTTTTATAAATAACTTTTTTAAAAACCATTTATACATTAATGTGTAGCGGAATTGTGTAGCTTAAAGATGCAGCAAAAGAAAAAAAAAAAAAAAAAAAAAAAGACTAAAAATCGTCTCTATTTGTTAAGTAATAATAATTTTTGTCTCACTGTGCACTACCCTCCCCTTCTATAAGAATATATGCCTACTGGCTTTTCATATGTTGGTTATTTTTTTTGTTTTCTTATTCATCTTAGTTTTATGTAAATGAACTGAAATACGTCCTCCTGAGTTTTCACTGATGCCATAAAGAGGTAAATCTTATTTCTCCCCACTCTAAACAAATAAAAATATTTCTTAATCTACGAAAATATAATGTAACTTTAAGGGGTCTCAGGACTCTTAAAATTGGAAAAATCGAGAAAAAAATACCATTTTCAACATGTAATATCATAAAATGTAATTGATTTTAAGAGAAAATTTTATATTGGGATGAAAGATATAAGTATGTCCTTTCATTTCATGTACAGTAGAACCTCGATTATCCGAAGTAATTGGGACCGACCATCTTTCGGAAAATCGAAATTTTCGGATAATCGAGAATGCTTCAATTTTAAGATTAAGGAGAAATATATGCAATATTTCGTAATATGGTAACAAGTGCTTAATAAAAATAAAGCAATAGCAAAATAGAAACAAGAACAAATTACCGGAATTTTAATTTTGAAATTAAGTACCTTTTACATATATGTTTTGTTTATCGCAGTTTAGATTGCCTTTGCTTGGAAGCTCTATCACGGAGTCTTAATATTATTAGTTCACCAATGTCACAGTCTTTCTGCTGCTCCAGCCATGCCAAACCTTTTACAAAAGATTTAAAAGCTTCAGAATTGCTAATTTGTTCATTTTCTTCGTTCCACTCCGCAGCTTATGGGAGCTCAAGTTAAATTCAAAGGAACTCTAAGAAAGGGAATCGAAAATATTTTTATATGTACTCGTAGTTCGGAAAGGACCGCTTGCACAAAAGAAATATGGTAGTTAAAAATAAAAAAAATATATAAATAACAAAAAAGCTTTGAAAATGGATTTTGCACACAAAGAATGTGATAGAAAAAAAAAAAGCTTTCAAAATGGATTTCGGTTAATCGAGAGTTTCGGTTAAAAGAATTTCGGATAAAAGAGGTTTTACTGTATTTCAAAAATTACAAGATGCAGAATTAGAATTTACAGTGGGCTCCGAAATGTCAGACATCTGACGAGTGGAACATCAGCATAACAGATTATGCGCATGATTACAAAATAAATTTTGCAAGTAGAAGGAACATAAGCTTAAAGATTTGGGTCCTACTTATGCTTCACATTGTAATAATTACTCTGAACCTAAATAAATTTGTATTTAAAGCACTTTTCTATTTTTAATACAAAGTTGTATTTAGTTAATGCAAAATTTAGAAATTTTCAACAGTATAATCACCTATAAAAAATATATTTCTGAACAATAAGAAGGAAATTTTAGGTTCAGTTTATACAGACTAACAGGTAACCTATGTTTTGAAAATTTCATTTAAAAAAATCTGAAGTTTTTGAGATATTGTGCGCGTTATGCACAAAAACGTCATTTGGAGAAAATTGACTTCAAAGTTTCGGAAATGCCGCTTCAGCTATTGAGCGTGTATAATTCTAAAAGTCATAACTTCTGTTCTAATAGGAATTTCAAGGAAACACATTTTGTATCAAAATGGTCAGAAAAGATAGCAGTTTAATGTCTAAAAAATTTAAATTTCGAAAATTTTAAGGCTTTAAGAGTCTTGAAACCCCTATGAAAACATGCAATAACATTTACCTATTCGAGAAAGCAATCTTTGTCCGTACGAACTTCAGAAACCAGTCGATTTTCGAGACATAACGAAGCATTTATAAAAGATTTTTATTTTATTTTTTTTTTTAATTATTTTTTTTATTTTTTGCTGCAAATTATTTTCAGAAACGTTTTCAAGAAGTTTTTTATGGTGTATTAATCAGTTTTCTTCAATCAGAATATCGATCATTTAGGATGCTATCAACTTTTAATTGAACATTTTCGACAGCGTAATTGAAGTTATACATGCAAGAGTGATAAACTAATATTAATTTTAATGGAAATATGTAAGCTTTTAATTTACCATGTTAGTCTGTAAAACACGTTTGTTGAATATGAAAATACTTACATGACAATTTATAACATCCGTAAATTATTGTTGTATAGTCAAAACTCATTCCTCTACCTCCCTTAAAATTTGTTTACCTGGTTCAGAAAGACACTATTAAGTTGATATATTAGCCTTGAAGCTAATAACAATAACTTCAATATCTCAAAACTGAAAGTGAATTTCAACTATATTCCAATAACCTTCTGAATGCATTTATCGAATATATTTAATTGTCATATAATGCTCGACTCAATAAATTTATATTTATTTATCGATTAAGTAATTTTGCAATATTTTTGCTCGAATATTTGTATTCAATTTACAATAAGTGCGAACATATGAATGTTATCAATTATTTAGTAAGATGTTTGTTTATTAAAGTATGAATATTATAGTTATGCTAATATTAGCAATTGCTAATATTTTATAAATATGCTAAATACTAATGCTAATTATTTTATAAATAAATATGCTACGGCACTTAAGTAAAATGGAAAAGAATGAATTGAATGCATGTCTACCAACTTTATGCTTTTTTAAGTCAGGAAACCCACATAGTACCATAAAAAATATTTAGAAAAACTATTTAATGATGTGACTTGTTACTTTATTGTACTTATAATTCATTAAGAAAAATGTCTTTGTAAAATGTGTTCACTTAAAAAAATCTGAATTTTTATAGCTATGTAAATAGATGTGGAAGGTACTATAGAAAAAATATGTATAGACCTATATTATTTAATACAGAGAGATTTATCAGTATACCAATTAGTATTTAATAATGCCTAAAATTATTTAATGTTTAAGATGCTACAGTGTTAAATATCCTACTGTAACTCAGTTTGCCATTTCATGCTTATGAGCATGCATCATGCTTATGAACGTGCATTTCATGCAGTGAGCTTATATTTGTTTTTGATAAGAATATACCTGAGTTAGTCAGAATTTTTTAAATATGTATACATTCTAAACACGGCATTATCCTTAGTCCTTATAACCTGTACCGGGAGGAATAGGAATCTTCTCTATTTCTTGTTTTTTAGGGAAAACTAAAATGAATAAAATCTGAATATGGAAGATTTCCAGTTTTCTTCAATATTGATTTTGAATGGGAATTAACAAAGCATTGTCTACTATCACCAAAATCAACTTACTGAGCAATTTTTGTCGTAAAACTTAGCGAAATTTCTTTAGGTGTGGAAAAAAGTGGCGATAATTTGACGCTGGCGGATTTGACTATGTAGTTTTAAGCTTATTAGATTTCAGATAATCTTTCCAATAATGAAACAAAAGTTACGAGAAACTGCATTCAATAAAATTCATCAATTAAACCTGTTTATGAAGTAAACCCTTTTTTTAATATGTTGTTTTGTTTCAAAATCCCATCCATCATAAAATTTGAAATGGCTATATTGCAAAGCATTTATTAAGATACACGCGGGGGAAAATGCTCCCAGAGACGAAAAAGTTAGTGGACAATTTCTTTTTTTTAGATTTCTATTCCTTGTTCACCTTTTTGAATTCGAGATCTTTAAAAGTCTGCCATTTTGAAACCAGATGGCAGAAGAAGCTGGGAAATGAACTCGGTTCAGGCCTTGATATGTCCAATACACATGTTCAGAGTTCTGAGTGACATTTACACTGTTTTAAAATACAAGTGTTATTCCATAACAAAAAACATATAGGGTAAGTGCACCAATAGTCGGCCACTTTGAGATAAAATACGTTGTGAATAGCTTATTTTTAGTTTCAAATGAAATATTACAATCCCCTATATGTAACCATTTTTATACGTCATAAGCCATCAGCAAATAATTGTGAGTATTTTTATAGCATTAGAAATCAGCCATTTTTAGGTGCGTTCGTAATTATATAAATACGTAGCCCTTATAAAAGTCGTTCAGTCCGTCTGTCTGTACGTCTGTCCGTCCGCATATAACAGAGCAAAAACTACCCAACCGAATGGTTTGAAATTTTAAATGTATGTTTGTTGCAAAATTTTGTCGAGCCATTTCAAATTTTATGAAAATCGGATGTATAGTTTAATTACAGGAGCAATCAAAAGTTTATCTTTACATTACGGCCAATGGGAAAAGTTATTGCAAGTGCATTTTAATGATGTTACAGCCTTCCGAATGGTCTGAAAATTTAAGTATATAATCGTAGCAAAATTTTGTCTAGCCATTTCAAATTTTATGAAAATGGGATGCATAGTTTAATTACAGGGACAGTCAAAAGTTTTCCGTTACATTACGGAGAATGGGAAAAAGATTATTGCAAGTGCATTTTAATGATGTTACAGACTATGCACTTATGAAGTGCAAAAAATATACATTTAGTACAATATGGGGTGCAAAAAATAATCATAAAATTAGTTATAGTACGAACGCACCTCATTTGCCACGTTTGGCGAGCAATTTTCAACTTGTTTATTTGGTTGCGGTCCAATAACCGTTTTTGCTACTTTTTGTTAACCTTATGACAAAATTTTTAAAAGACTAGTAATAATTTATTCTTTATTATTTTCAGAAATTATAAGACTGTACTATTAAGAAGTTTAATAAACTAATGTTTTTCAGTATCAAAATGAAATAAGTGTGTTTGTATTAATTAATTTTAATGTGGCTGATTATTGAGTATTATTTACTTACATTTATTTACTTAGATGTTCAGTAATCGGCCACCAAGGTTGATTACTGGCTAAAAGGCCATTTGAATTTTTTGAGTCCACTTTTAATAATTTTAGTTTTTTCGTAATTTGATTTTCGAAATTTGAGATTTATATAACCTTTTACTTGCATTTTATTTTATGCACACTATATATAAGGTGTCCTGGGGTAATAACGCCACGTTAAGGTTCTACCATTTTTTACGGTTCAGTTTTTGATTTTTTCCCCAAACAAATATAGAATTTGATACAGCAGCTTATTGATTATGTATACAAGAAAGACATTTTAGCAGATATCTATTCATAAAATGTAGTGGCGTGATTTCTTGACCAATGCTATTAGGCGATATCACCCACCTAGTGGGTAATTACTTATTGTACCCACCTAGTGGGTATTACTTATTTCCCACCTATTGGATAATAACACCATGCAAACAAAACTATAAAATAAGATGGAATAATGGCATGTAAATTGTCTAATTCTAAAGATACAAACTCTATATCTATAGAGAATGACAAATTGATTTTACCTATCACTAATTGCGATATCAAGACTCAGTAATAATCATATGATACTTATTCTACTTATTCTTCTGACATGAAAAAACTACCAGCATTTAGGGACTGCAAATTTCTCTTTATCTTTTTTTAATTTTCAAGAATGGCAATAATGGTCGCTCGTGTATAAAATAATAAAAAAAAAACAGTGGCAGTCCGGGAGTGCCAATAGAAGTGAAAACTTCAACAATTACGTGTGTGTTTTTTTAATCGTCAGGAAATTTTTTATGCATTGAATTGTGTAGCAGCACTAATGAAAGCATCTGGAAACACGGCAGTGCCCCTGCCAAGTCTTGAAAGCGCAGCCGTAAGCATCTTTTTCTGGAAGCAACTCAGGGTACTTTTGACCCCCAATATCTTTGTGTTGGTGATTCCCAGAAACTTGAAACTTCGTAAATCTAAAGTAATGTGGAAATAGAACTAAATGCTGAAATTTCACGTTTCTGTCTTTTTTATTTCAGAAGATATATGAACTTAAACTTTCGCCTTTTCGACACTAATTCACCGATCATCAAAACTCAGAGGTACGTCCTGTATCCCTAGAATCTTGAAATTTGGTATGAAGGTAGTGTTTGGGATACAATGAAAGGGAAAATTTAAAAAATCAGGAAAATTTGGATAAAAAGTCGAAAAATCAAAAAATCGAGAATTTGGCAGAGATGTGATATACCAACCAGGTTTGGCGCGATTTTTTAACGTCAATTTGGCGAAAGCCCGTTTTCCAATACCAGTTACAATATATATTTTTAAATTATTTTTTATTGTTTTAAAAAGTAAACAACAATAAATAAACGGTAATTTCATTAATAACTATAGAACAAAACAATTGTACAATTTAAAAAAATAAAATAAAAGTAAATGAACAATTTATTAATAAATAAGCAACAGTAGCCAGATTACCTTGTAAAATAAAGTAACGCCATTTTGCTGTCAATTAGGTACCCAAGTGCGTATCTGGCATCTGTGCCCCGTATTTTATCTTCCGTAATCGAAATTCCCACCAATACTGTTGGTTATTGACCAGACCATCAACACGATAAAATACAGCGTTATCGGTTTTTAGTTACACGAAATAGGTAGGTCACGAATACGGTATAATTCATTTTAACTGACGAAAAACAAAATAATAATTTGTTTTAGCAATACGCCAGGAGAAAAAGTGAGTTTTAGCTTCCTTCTTCTTTTGCGGATTGAGCTGAAGAGGGAAAAGTTCCCGTCATTCACCGCTTGGCGCGCTAGTGTCTATGTATCAAAATGCTAGCATGTCGTTACGTTACAGTGTCTCGAAATCAGTGGTTTTTCCCCATCTCAAAAAAAGCTCAACGCGCCTAAAGAAGTTTTCACTTCAAAAATGAAATAAAAAACGTAGTTCTGCCGCTGAAAAGAATCAACCGCAGTGATAACACTAGTGGATGGCGTTATTACCCCGATATGCATTTTGCACAGTATATTTTAAACTACAAGCTACCTCGCGAATATATCCAAAATCTCCCATAACATTTTGAAAGTATAAGAAATACACTACAAATTTATGTAATAATCAATTTCCTAACAAATATATTGCTCACCTGCAAGAAAAGTGACACATCTCGACAAAAGTAAATTTCACAGGAGAGACAAAAGGGGGGGAAATTGCATGATTTTACTGTAACATGAAATTATAGCACTAGCCCTGCATGCAGGAATAAAAACATGCATAAATGCATAAAACACTTAAGAATGAAGACGTGGGATAAGGTTTGGAGGGTTGCGTAATTTTACCTCTCCGCACAATCTACATTTCTTCTGTGGCCACAAATGGACATATAGTGTATGAATGTGATTTTTCATATAACTGCACTTACGAAAGTTTTAATGTAGATAGACGCACCTAAGACAGATATATTAGTGGAATAAAACGCAAAATGAATTTTTCCGAGATGTGTCACTATTCTTACGGGTAAGAGATATAGTCTTCACATCACAGAACTTACCTAGCAAATTTTAGATTGGACGTTGACTCTTATGAGCTTATACCAGCGATAAGGTCTACAAATGTAACATATTAACTTTTAGCAGCTGTTTGTGATTCAGATGACTCATAGCTTTTGAGCGCAGAAGACGAAGTACCATTTTAACGGATTCCTTCATAACTACGCGTAATATTAGCATTTGGCGTTATTACCCACCCTGGCGTTTATACACCAGTACACCTGATATAAAATGAAAATGAGAATTTCGTTCTGGCCGCTAATAATTTTAGTTTTGCTGAATGGATTTCGATGGAACTTGCATCGTTAGTTAGATAATTTTTCAGGAAAGGTTTTAGTTTATTGTATACCATTCTATGTTGTTTGTTATATCCTCACGGGTGATAGTTCTATGTTCAGGTGAATGCTATTATGAAGTATTGGCATTAGTGTTTCAAAGATGTTTTAGTATATTGCATTACATCGTTCTACTAGTATTAACTAATCCCACTATAAATGATCAACTCAAAGATTCTTATCAGCGAAAATTTTGTCTAACAATTAAACATATAATAGTGCAATGTTATTCATATAGTTTACTTCAGTTCGCAATGACATTTCAGAGAAAGTTTCATTTTGCTTTAAAATTTGTAATGACGGCGATAGAATATATGTAAACTGTGAATTTAACCTTGTATTTACAAGTTAAATTCACCGATATATTTCGTTTGGGAAATTCGACGATTATAAAGCCCTCCTGTTAGTATGCCAGAATGACGAATTGACGCACTAATCTGATCATATCGTACCAAGATATCACGAAGCAGATAGTAATATTTTTACTGTACTAATCTAAATATGCAACATATTAAAATTTCAATCCGAAATTCTATGATGCGATGGTACAACAAAAAGGAAGAATTAGCGCCCCGTTTTTCTAATATATTATGGAGATATCACGAAACAGACTGAAGCATTTATATTATACAAATCTGTAATTTTAATTATTAACATTTTATGCTCAAATGTTAAAACGAAATAGTACCCCCAAAACAGTGAGTTGGCAACTCGTTATGCTTGTGTAGTACTCAGATACCACGAACAGACTGAAATACTTAAATAGTATTAATCGAAAGTGACATATTAAAATTTCATTTCGGAATTCTGTGACCAGATAGTAAGTAAGAATAGGCGCCTCATTCTGCTCATATCGTTCAAAGCTATTACGAGGTAGACTGTAATATTTGTAATGTACTATTCGAGCTATGCAACTTATTAAAATTACATTTCGAAACTCGAGGACGAGATAGTACCTCGAAAATGAAAAACTGGCGCCGTCCATGCTCATATCTAGCCACGAAATCCCATGACAAACTGAAATATTGCCGTTGTATTAGTCGAGATAGGCCACACATAAAAATTTTATCCCGAAACTCGATGACATGATAGTAACGCTAAAATGACAATTTGACTCTCCCTACTGCTAATATCATACCAAGATATGCATCGACAGATCAGTTATTTATGCTCTGTTAATAATCTTGTTCTACATCATAATTCCATTTTGAAACAAGATGACGTAATATTTTTTCGCTGCCCGCCGCTTAGTATACGATGGATAAACACAAATTTTGAAAGGCCGACTACTAGATTATTTGGTACCTTTAACTTTAATTTCTATAAGAAACCAGAATGAAAAATCATGCATCAAGAATAGATTACAGTAGCACTTCCCATGACTTGCAGAATTCGTTAACGAAATTTAGCTGGTTAATACTGTAAAAAAATAAACATTTTAGAAAAAGCATAATCTTTTTTAAAACCAGATTGCAGTTCCTAACCGGGAAAGCAGTTGAATTCTTTTGTGTAGTCCTGTATGTAATTTAAAGATTTGTATATTATTCTATACATAGTATGATAAAACTTAGTATAGTAAGAAATGCATAACGGATTGAAAATTCACCTTCAGCAATTTCTACCACTATACGGAAACATACTTCAATTATTTTGTATTGCTCTGTATATTACCAACAGATTTTTATATGCCGCGCATATTAAGCTAAAATTTAATTCAGACTAAAAAGTGGTTAAATCTACTGAAATCATACTTCCGCATATTATTGTCACTAGGAGGTCATGTTTTCAGTTCTTTGCGTGGTCCTGTATATTATCTTATTTGTATTATACAAACATCTCTCAGTATACAACATATAGTTCAGCTTGAAAGAACGCAAATCATTTAAAAGCCCTTTTTAAGCCATTCACGCTCATACTCCGCAAAACTTACAAACTCTTTTGTGTAGCCCTGTATATGATCTATATCAGTTATACACGCCGCATACTAAGCAAAGATTTAATTAAGCTTAAAAACGCATGTCATAAACGAAATCACACTTCCAACAGTTATCGCTAATAGAAAGATACAGTACTGTATCCGAATTTTTTGTGTGTCCCTGTAACTGATGCATATGATGCTATGCATAGGATATTAAACAACAAGTATTTTGTAGTAAGCCTCAGTAATGTAGTATATCAATTTCATTACATTTGATATTGTGTAACATAACCAAAATATGCTGCAAACCGTTTTTCCCCTCATACTATTATGTAAAGGAATTCTTTTGCGGGGCCCTATAAATGAATAATAAGTTCTTTAGACCCCATATTGTCCAGAATGAATAGTTTAGTGCACTTTACAAATGCATATCAGTTTCATTATGTTTGAAATGTCCAACATAATTAAAATACACTTGAAGAAATTTTTTTCGCATTGAGCGCAATGTATCGGAATACTTTTGACTGTCTCTATAGATGAACTATAAATTCTACACACTTAATTTTCAATACCGATCGTGCTATTACTAACATCGATAACATAAAAAAATCAGGGAGATTCGAGTATATTTACGAGTGTTAGAGCTCAGAAGGACTGAAGACAATCCAAATTCACAAATACTTTTAAAGTACGTTGGAAAGTGTTAGAAACTATTATAATATTTTAAATTATTTCTGAAACATTACAAGAAAAGTATAAATTAACATATTTTATCGTTAAAATATTGTTCACTTTATAAAAATTACATTTTAAGTTATTTAGAATAACAAAGCATTTAAGTGGCCGACAACTGGTCCAGAAATAGCCGAACACTAGAATTGAGTGGCCGACTACTAGCGACTTTGCTTCTTTTAAGTTTAACTTTTTATAAATAAAAACTATAATTAGTTTTTTTTTTTTTTTTAAAGAATTGCTAAAACAGTAAAAGAAAAGTATACATTAACATTTGTCACATTTGTCACTGTTAAAAATGTTGTATTGCTTTTAAAATTCCGCTTTGAGCTATATACAATAGGAAGGCGCTTAAGGTGCTATTGGTGCTAAAAGCCTATACATATCGAAATTTAACGCAAGGTGGTTTTGTGATCTGGGTTTCGTGGTCAGCGAAAATATTCACCGAATGAAATGTTTCGCTTTCCTCTGGACGTCTGCAATAGGTAGTTCCTTAATTTTTGTAATATCAGCTTTTCAACAGTGTTTCAACAGTGTTTTCTATTAATCGTGTCACGCGAAAAACTGTGATAATGATTGTCAATTAATAATTATATGTATCAGTGCTTATCTTTGAGCAAAACGTTTCTTCAGAACCACACGTGTCAATTAAAGAAAAATATTTCCTTTAATGTTAGTTTTAATCTTTAGAATAAAAAAAAATGCAATTTAACAAATTACAACAACCATTTGGAAAATGATATTTTCAAAGACTAAAATTTAAGACATAAAAAATCTCAAGGAGTTGTTCATTTATTACGTACGCCCTAAATTAAACATTAATAGTGTTATTACACGTAAAAATTGCAAGGGACAGAAATCGCATCCGACTTGTACTATTATCCACCTGAAACTTACGTATTATCCAAGCATTTCATTGGCTGTTCGGCAAAAGGCTTTTCCATCGTCATATTTCCAAGAAATCTGACGGCCAATTTTAAATGAAATTTATTTCTTAAACTTCCAAACATCCCACAATATTACTTTTTATATCGTCGTATAGAGAAAAAAAATGTACTTTTAAATGCAGTTTGTTTGAAAGCTGTATCTCAATTTGTTTCTGAGTTATTAATTTTTTGTAGTTTTTATTACTTTTTTGTCATAGTAGCAACACTCTGTTGTCCATCTCTGTTGAAAGTAAAGGGAAATACAGATTACTGTATAGACCAATAAGAAAACGAATAAAATGATGATTAAACCAATAAAAACCTTCAGATATGCTTTTTATTTCCTACCCTGACGAGGATAATAATCATGTTTCCAAATGGTTAAAAAATACTTTATGCGTCTCTAAAGATCATTTTAAATTGTTCGTATAAAAAATTCTAAAATTTTTAAATCACTGTAACTGATAATTCTGTAACTTTACACGCATCAAAGAAATCTGTGAATGGGAATATATTATTGTCAAACATATTAAAATTGATATCTTCACAAATGAATTATTCTATCTGCCTCATTTCTAAAGCAGCATGTATTTGCTAAGAGAATTCCCAAGTGTTATCAAAGGACTCTCAAGTGTCTCAGCTTGAATCGTATTGATCAATGGCAGCCTGTTAGCCTTTTAATAGAAAGTCAATTATCGTAAACGTTAACTTGTAATGAACTACTTCCTGAGTCATCAAAATTCAGTTGAAGATGCTTAGAATCACATTTGGCCACATTCCAATACGTCGCATTATCGAACAGGCAGTCGATTTTATTGTGGAATAAATTAAATACATTTTATGTGTTTAATATATAAGGAATTCTGGTTCGCAAAAAACCCGAAGAACTTTACAAAATTAAAATTTAAACATTTGAAATCATTAAATACCTGTTTTCAAACATCTTTTTAATAATTATAAATGATACATAATTTAATAGGCATAAGTTTGTATGTGTTTATAAATTTCCACATTTCATATATTTTAAATTGTGGAGCAATAGCCAAAAAATAGTAACAGTATAAATATATATATTCAAAATTAATTTAATATATTAGTAAAAAAAAAAAAATAGTAATAATTTTTTGTGACTTCTAGAGAGAAGTTATGATTTACATACAGTTTTTATTAACTTAATTATAATTTTTAAAAACAAACATAAATGTCATTTTGTCTTCACGTCATAGAATAAAGTTTTATTAACAATTACCACTTTCATACATTTCGCAGATTATCATATAATTATCGTACATTTTAAAATTATAAATAATGATTTGGATAATATGTGTACTGAAAATCTTAAATTATGAATAAGGCATGTTAAGAAGTTTTAAAAAATGTTTTCGATATTAAGTGATAGAAAAAATAATACATACCGAAACAAGCTTTTCTCTAAAAATTGCTAACGAGGAAATACTTTTTACTAAATAAAACAAAATAAAAAGTTAATTCAAATTAATTCATAACAGTTGTTGTAAAACATTATTAACACCTAGCTATTGTTTGTGTTTCATTGAGCTGTGTTTCTTCAACGAATAACTTACTGATAATCAGTTGAATACCCATACTGAGCCAAGTGATCACCTAACGGTTGTGATGATCTGGGCCTATTAGAAAACTAGCGTTAACTCCTTTCTGATCCCTCAACATTTCCTTTGGGAAGGGGACGACCCAAAAAACAATTAAACCTGTTATTTAAAACCCCTTAAATACCTATTTCCTCATAGTTTCCTCATAGTAAATTAAAGTAAATTAAAATAAATTAAACAAACTGCGTGATCGCTAAATGTCCTGACCAGACCAGAGATAATACCATTATTGTCTTAATACGAACGGTGAATAAAACTTCATCCGCCAGAGCGTTGTGAATATTTAAATCGCGGACTAACTTATAGACATAATAAAATAATTGCACTACAATCCAAAATCTACGATTAGTTACTGAAATAAAATAGCATCATTAATTTTTAAAAAGGATTCATGATGCAAGTAAGAGAACTCATAAATTCACATAACGATTGAATTTATTTACAAACACATATTAATCACATTAAGAAATAAAACATTACCCCAACCACTCTCTCATCCGAGAGTAATTAAAATTATTTGAATTCTTACAAAGTTACTTAATTCATTTACCATTCCATTTTGACCATTTCGTGTTAATCGTCATAATTGTGCAAGACCACCATAAAGTACACATCGTACTATTATACACTTAAATTAACAAGGAACAATAAAATTACAAGTACATTTAAAACCAACTAAGGCGATGAACACGGGACACATCCAATAACTGGAGATTTTTTGATTCCGGGACATCAAGTTCATAACTTATTTTTATCATTTTGGAACACCACACACTCTATTAAACAAATTTGAAGATTAACATTGATTCTATAACGACTCGTAATTATTGCCTTGACACTTAATTGAGTGAACATTTGTTATCCTTGACACTATACCAAGTCAGTTAAAAAAACTGGATTCTTAAACAAGTCCGTTATTACTGTTGCTAATCATCTCTTCTGAATCGCTGCGTAGTACTTTAGATGCTACATTGGTACTGACTGCAAGAGAAGAACTCTCTGCACAAATGCTGAATTCTGAAAGCGTAGTGAATAATTGCTTCTGAACTACTTTATTTCTCATATTTAAAATTACTTTCATATATAATATTACTTTCATTCAACAAAGGAAGGCAGGGCCTGAATAAGCTTAAACAACCACGGTCAATGCCGAGCAATATTCAGGTAGGTACTTTACGGCACTTCTCCCATTAGTAGTCAGGCACCCGGGCCTCAGGTGACTGCGCCTCCTACTAGAGGCGCGTCCTCTGTACTGTTCGGGACACCTCTCCACATGTGAGGTCCAAGATATAGCTCCGATAAATAGGGTCATAAAGTACCCCTGACAGAAACTGTCAAGGTTATTGTACAGGTCCCGACTTATAGACTCTCATCGTAAATTCAAAAATCGGTGGAACCAAGTTAATTCGCATTGCAAGACCATCCTGCCCCTGTCACCTAAAATCTTGGAAAAACAGAACTAAACTCTGTATATACATATTAAACCTTTTAAATACAGTAATTAAACATACATAATAATAAGTAAAACAAGTAATATAAAAATTTTGTTTTTAAAGTCAATTCCTACTTAGATCATCAAAGACAAATTTAATATAATCCCTTAAGCTAATATTAGTTTTTGTTGCATTAAAATATCTCAATTGGTTGATTTTCTATAAGCAAGTAGATTTACAATGGAACTCTATGGGAATTTGGCGAAATATTAGAGATATCACCAAGTTGGCGTCACTTTTGGCGACTCATTTTGATAGACAAATTGGGCGATATATCACCAAGTTGGCGACAAACTTGGTGGTATTTAGCGACAGAAGAGGGACCCCCTATGGTAACCCCCTAATAGATATGAAGATGCATTAAATGCTTCAATAACCAATGGCCGCCATTTTGTCTCCCATATAAAACTAAAATTAATTAATTAAAATTTAATTAATGAATTAATATTTGAAAAAACTATATTAGCACCAATTGTCATCCAGTACAAGTTTAAAAAAAAATTATTTCAACATGATAGGATGAATAATAAGTAATTTATTAACGATTGAAAATTTTAACAAGATATATAAATAAATAAATAAATGTAGGGAGAGTGTGAACTAATAGTAGGAATTTAAAAATAATAATATTATTACAATAAATGTTTTACAAAATTCTTTCGAAGTGTTTAGCACAGTTCTGCTCAACACTAACACCTTTTTTCTTAAATAAATTTTGTATTATTTAATCGTATTGTTTGTGAAACTTATCTGAAATTATATTAGGCTAGTTGGAAGGATTACTTTTATCGTATAAAATTTGTTGCCAAATTTTAACATTGCATGGCTCCTAAAATTATTCTTTAATTTAAAAACTAACTCTTTAAACATATTTATCTGTAAAACTTCATCTATACTCCTATTATAAAGAGGAAAAAATTGTTTATTTGTCGGAGATAAGCTCTGGAACTACCGAGCCGATTCCAAAAGTAATGGTATCAAAATGATGGTGTTAGTCCAACTTAGAACATAGGCTATATCTTATGTCGGTGCCACTACCCCAAAGGGGGTGTAGGAGCAAAAAACGTTCTAAAAATGCGATTTTAGCGTTACTGAAGGGCTTAGAAATATGAAATTTTGAATATTAGTTGCTTATAAGATATAAATGATGTCTAAGAACAGTTCTTAAACAATTCGAAATTTAAAAGGGTTGAAAATGCACAAAAAGTGTTCTAAAAAACGTTCTAAATGGTAGTTTCTACACAATCTCAGGAAATACCAAACTGATTTAAAAAGTATTGGTGTCAAAATGACGGTGACAACGCTTGCTCCAAGATAGGCTATGTTTTATGTCGGTGCCACTACCCCAAAGGCGGTGTAGGAGCAAAAAACTTTCTAAAAATGGGATTTTAGCGTTACTGAAGGGCCTAGAAATATGAAATTTTGAATATTAGTTACTTATAAGATATAAATGATATCTAAGAACAGTTCTTAAACAATTCGAAATTTAAAAGGGGTGAAAATGCACAAAAAGCGTTCTAAAAAACGTTCTAAATGGTGGTTTCTATATAATCTCAGGAAATATAAACCGATTTAAAAATATTGATGTCAAAATGATGGTTACAACGCTTGCTCAAAGATAGGCTATGTTTTATGTCGGTGTCACTACCCCAAAGGGGGTGCAGGAGCAAAAAACGTTCTAAAAATGAGATTTATGTGTTACTGAAGGGCCTAGAATTATGAAATTTTAAATATTAGCTACTTATTAGACATAAAGAATTTCTAAGAACAGTTCTTAAGCAATTCGAAATTTGAAAGGGGTGAAAATGCGCGAAAATCGTTCTAAAAAACGTTCTAAATGGTGGTTTCTACACAATCTCAGGAAATACCAAACCGATTAAAAAAATAATGGTGTCAAAATAAGGGTGTCAAAATGACGGTGACAACCCTTGCTCCAACATAGGGTATGTTTTATGTAGGTGCCACTACACCAAAGGGGCTGCAGGAGCAAAAAACGTTCTAAAAATCCAATTTTTGCGTTACCGAAGGGCCTAGAAATATGAAATTTGAAATATTAGCTACTTATTAGATATAAAGGATTTCTAAGAACAGTTCTTAAACAATTCGAAATTTAAAAGGAGTGAAAATGCGCGAAAAGCTTTCTAAAAATCATTCTAATGGTGGTTTCTACACAATCTCAGGAAATATTAAACCGATCTAAAAAATAATGGCGTCTAAATGATGGTGAAAACCATTGCTCCAACATAGGCGATGTTTTATGTCGGTGCCACTACCCCAAATGGGGTGCAGGAGCAAACAAGTTCTAAATTGCGGCTTTTGCGTTACGGAAGGGCCCAGAATCGTGAAATTTGGAATTGTAGTTATAAGATATCAATGATCTCTAAGGACATTTCCTAAAAAAATCGAAATTTAAAAGGGGGTCAAAATGCGTAAAAAGCGCTATAAAAAACTTTCTAAATTGCGATTTCTATGCAGTCTCAGGAAGTACTGAACCGATTTCAAATATAATGGTGTACAACTGATGGTGACAGATCTTGCTCCAAGATAGGCTATATTTTATATCTGTTTCCACTACCCCAGAGGAGATGAAGGAGCAAAATGCGCGAAAAGCGTTCTAAAAACTTTCTAGATGCCGATTTGTCGGCAATATCTCAGGAAGAATGAATCTGATTTCAAACGTAATGGTAGGAAATTGATGCTGACAGCCTCTGCTCTAACATAGACGCTATTTTATGTCGGTATCACTATCACCAAGACGTTGCAGGAGCAAAAAAGCGTTCTAAATTTTGATTTTTGTGATCGGTAGGGGCTAGCAACTTAAAATTAGGCAAGGTACATATTTATTAGCTATAAATGATCTTTAAGAACAGTTTCGAAAAAATTGGAAATTTAAAAAGCGGTGAAAATGCGCGAAAAGCGTCCTAAAAACGTTCTAAATTGCGATTTCTACTCAATCTAAGGAAATACCAAAGCTATTTCAAAAGTAATGGTTGCAAATCAATGATGACATTCCCTGCTATAACATAGGTTATATTTTATGTTGCTGTCACTGCCATCTGAGGGTTGCAAAAGCAAAACATGTTCTAATTTGCGTTTTGTTGCATAACTGAAGGGTCTAACACTTTGAAGTATGGCATGTTATTTACTTACAAGATGCAACTGCTTTCTATGAACTGTCGAAAGAAAATTTCAAATTTAAAAAGATGAAGTGAGCAAAAAGCGTTATAAATTACAATTTTTATGTAATCTTATCAAATACTAAACCGATTAAAAAAATAATGATGACAAATTGTTGGTGATAGAACCTGCTCAAACATAGGCTATATTTTATGTCTGTGCCACTACCACCAGAGGGTTGCAGTAGCTAAAAACTTTCTAAATTGCGATTTATGTGATACTGAAAAGGCTAGAAACTTTAAATATGGCATGGTAGTTACTTATAAAATATAAATGCCCTCGAAGGACTGTCGAAAATAAATTCGAATTTAAAAGGGGTGAAGTGAAGGGGAGGTGCGAAAAGCATTCTATAAAAGTCATAAATTACGATTTCTACGCTATTTCAGGGAATATAAACCAAATATAAACGTAATAGTTGCGAATCAATGGTAACAGTCTCTGATCCTACACAGGCTATATTTTATGCCGATGATTCTACCACCTGGGATTTACAGAAACAACGAACGCTCTAAAAAAGGCCTTTGAAAGCTTTCTAAATTACGTTTCTATGGAATATTAGGAAATAACAAACCAATTTCAAAATTAATGTTGGCAAATTAATGGTGACAGTTCCTATTTCAACATAGCCCTTTATGTTGAGAGAGGTGGTAGGACTTGGAATTTGACATGACGGTTAATTTTAAGATGTAAGAGGATGGTTTCTAAAAAATTCAAAACTTCAAATGAATACTGAAATGTGCGTGTTAATTGAGCATAAAAGTTTCAAAATATTTTCTAAATTATTATTTATTTATTTTTATTTCGTTTTATTAATTTAAGTCTCATTTCTGCCTTATGCAGTGTAACAATGATATTTAATCAAACTGTGTTTTAAATAGTAATTTTTTTAAATTATTCCTAAAAGTAATAAGTACCTTTTAATAAAATAAAATATTACCTTTTAATAAAATAAAAATTTAGTTAGTACACTGTAAAAAAAATTCCGCAACGTTCCTGGGAAAAAATGGGCAGCTGAGTTGCCCATTATTTCCAAGAAACATTTCTTGAAAATGACTGGTACTTTACTGTATATGTTAAAAACTTTCTACAGAAATGCCAGTAAGTTTCCTGCGAAATACCAGGAATATTTCTGTTGACAGCAAAACATTACTGACATATTCAAGGCTGGAGTAGCACAAGAGCGAAAAATGTCCAGACCAGGGATCGAACCTGGATACTTGGCGTGCCGTGCCAATGCCTTACCTGTTAGGCTATCCGGACCGATACCTGGCTGACATAATTCACACTGGATGTTCGTTCCCTTCATTATGACATTACTGACATTTCACAGCATGCGGGATCCGCAGACGATTTTTACATTTCCAGTTGACAATTTTCGCTTTATTATCATTATTTGTTAGAATGAAAAAATATTTTGAAATTGACATCAAAATTATTATTTATAATTTACACGAAAAAATAAATTTTCATTTAAAATTCAATAAAGTAAATATATATATGTGTTCTGAACTTTGCTTATTGTTTCTGAACTTTGCTTAAAATATAAAAATATATAAATGTAAATAATAATTAGAAAAAAAATCTAGACATAAAATATTTTGGATTTTCGTCAGTGATTATGTTAGTTTACAAGTTAGATAAAATACATATAAATTTTCATGAAAAAAAAAACCTAAACGTAAACCTAAAAATATTTTTTCCGAAAAAAAAAAAAAAATTCAAATTTGCAGCAATTCAAAGTGTCAAATATATGTCAAATTTAAATCAAATTGTAATAAAGTGTTAAAATATAAAATTAATTAAAAAAGAAAAAAAAAAAGTCAAGAGGTAGCATCGAACCCGGGCCGTACGGGTGGCGTGCAAGCTTTCTGCGTCCACACCACGGAAGACACGTTGAGAGCTGCAAACTAATGGGTATTTGAAACGTATGCTAAAACTCGGCATCTAATTTCTGAAAATCTAAGGCCCATTTGAAGAAATCCTTTCACAAGAATAATTAGAGATAAGAACTCTAAAACATACTTTAAATTAATCAAAATAGGTGAGAATCATATTTGATTGTCCCCTGGTTAATGCAGATCCAAATAATAGGTGTATTTTTTTTTACACAGTCTGCTCGTTAAAGATTTCACAGACAAGTACGAGAGATAATCTCTTAGTGATGTCACAGAGGTATTGTATTTTCATCTGAATTATCTTGACAATAGAGACGTAAAGGATTATGTCGTCTATTGATTTATTTGCATTCCATATTGATTTTTTTACATTCATTTAAGGAATTCGTTTTCGACACTCGCGCGCGAGCAACGGATTATAGGAAAAAAAATAATAAATGGCGGCCGCAGCGTTTTGCTGTTTCCAACTTTTGTTCAGGAACGTTTCAGATAAGAAAACCAGAATTTCACAGGAAAGAGCTAAATTATTCTGAAAACCTGATAAAAGGCGAAACGTTCCTGGATTTTACATGGAAAGTTACCATTTTTTTTTACAGTGTACCTTTTAATAAAAATTAGACATATAAATATCACTTGGCATATTTAAAATATTACGCGAGCAAAGCCGCGGGGTTTGCTAGTATTTTAATATTTTTATATGTAATATCCTACGTAGGAGAAATTGAAAAGTATACTAGCGACTCAATATATACAACGGTAGCTTTAATAAGGATTTTTTAGAAGCGAGAGATTCAGGTTTGCATGCGAAACAAATAAAACTTAAATTTAAGTACATTCACTTTGAAAGTAAATTTTTACCGTACGCAGCGGATTTTAAACAATAGAAGGAAAAGGAAATAATTTTAGAGATAATTAATTTGATGCTGCTTTATTGCATGCATTTTGATTATATCAAAAATTCAATTTCTCGAAGCTCAAACTGGTGCCTCCACCTTTGACCAGGAACAAATTAGACGAAGGTAGAAGCCAACCAGAGAAAAGTGACCGTTAAAAATATTTTAGATCATTTCAGCATTTCGTCACGAACAGTTGCAGAAGACATAAATATGCATCGAGAAGCGATTTAACATACTGTTAAAGAGCCCTATACATTTACATAAATCAGTTGTGTAAAGCGGATGATTTATTATGCATAGACAACCACCAGAGAGATTATGATTACAGGATAGTAAGCACGAAAGCTTTTCTCCTTTATAAATGGTCAATGTAGCTATCCTTCTTTCATGTGGAAATGTACAACCGTATCTTGTGATCTGTTTCACACATGGTCACATCGATCATAACACGAGCAGAGCTGAATCGTGATTTCAATTCATGGATGTATTTATGAAGAGGAGGACTCTAAAGTGATCTTTAATAAAACAATATACTAAACACTAGTAATGAAAGAAATGACAATCGTGAGATGACTCGTAGAGATAGTTTTTTTCTAAAAGTAGTTTGATGATAAGAGTTTGTTCACAAACTTTAATCTGCATAATACCGGATGGTTCAAATTAATGTATCCTTCTTTGGGAAATATTGGCAAGAAAACAGTGGACGTAACGTCTTCATATTTAGAGGGTATACAGAAATGCCGTGGGAAATTGATTGGTGCACAAAATTAGTTCAATCACAGGTTGCTAGCTGTAAATGTTCCGCTGCGATTTGTTTAAGGTAAGGAAATGGTAACATGAAACAACCGATAAAGAACATAATACAAGGTGAAGCTGTCGACCATGCAGTAACAATGTTTCAGGTGTTGGGCCTGAAGCAAGGTGGACACCTGTGAAACATTTTTGTGCTGTTGTGTTACTACGCGTATGTCTTTCGTTTGTGCTGTCACTAACATTTTTAAAGGTTCGACAGTTTGCGTATAGAAAAAAGTAATAATAACGTTAATCCTCTCGCTGCGCAACCCGAGATATTCTCGGGCATGCAGTTTTCCATCTAATTAATACTATTTGGTTATTCCCACCAGTTATCTTTACGGTTACTTACAGATTACTTTGTCTGATTTAATCAGGACATTTTCCCCGATTACGATAGTCAAAAAATTCTACTTTGAAGAATCGGTGATAAAAAATTAAAAATTTTGTAAAAGACGCTCATCGCGAAGAATTACTTACGCAGCGAGAGGGTTAATGACCGACATCCCGTATATTGTTCTTCATTAGTTGTGTCATGTCACATGTTCCTGACCTTAAATCAAGAGCAGCGCCCCATTTCCACCTAGAAGCCTTTGTTTAATCTAATTTGTTTTTGCACCGATCAATGTCTTATGGCCGAATACACTCCCGATTATGAAAACATTAAGTTCACTACATCTCTTGCCAGGACATCCCAAACAGGTATACATTAATTCAGACCATCCTCCCAGGTAGCACACAGATATCGGCCAATGTCCCGATCAATATTGGCCGATATCGCTAAAGTCACTGAATGTCAGACGTCAAATTTACACTATCTGCCGATATTCACAGATGTAACTTAAAATTAGTTTTTAAATGAAAGCATCCAAACAAATTTTTTGCATTACTTATAACATAATAATACGTAAATACTATTCTAAACAATAAAATTTAACTATTTTACTATTTTTAGAAAACTTGTATTTTTAATGCCTTATTTTTGATATTTTATTTACATTGGCCAATGTCGTAAAAATGATATTAGTATTCCAACATTCAGAGATATCTATCGACATTCGTAAAAACAATATCATTTTTAGACATTTCAAGATATCTGTCGACATTTAGCATATCTGACGAAGTTTGTAATCTTGACGAAAGTGAATGGGCAGTTCTGAAGGACCGCCCATTTTTATAGTTTTCGTTGGCCATGAAATTTGCGTTATATAAAAATTTTCTTTACAAACCTATAGTTATTTATATATATGTATATATTTGAAAAAAAAAAACCATAGAAATCTATTGAAATTAGTATGGAAAATTTTCTGTAGTACAATTTATATAGAAATTTATAGATTGCAAAATAGAAAAATTTCTTAAGAAAAGCCTTTCACATTAAAATCTATTGATAGTGCTAATAAAAAGTTAATAAGGAAATCTGTAATTATTGCTCTAGAATTATTTGTATTTAGAATAATAATGTAGTTCCTATAACGATATTAAAATATAACAATTGTTAGTTTTATAAAAAACGAAATATGCTTTTTTTATTACATAAAGTTTTTCAATAAAAAAGAGACCAATTTATGTATTTTTTAATGGATACTATGTTTATCTTATTTAAAATGCTCTCGAATTTCAGACTTTTAAAATAATTTTATTTTTTATTATAGAAAGAATACAAGTTTAGTTTCAAAAGTAGGTCATTAGTTTTCAACATAATTTCTTTTTAAATTTCTAACAAACTTAATTATAAAAAGTGATATTTAAATAAATATATGTTAATAGAATGGAAAAAAAAAGTCGGTTGTGATTGAAAAAAGTATGAGAGAATTAAATTATAATTTTGTCAGACATTTTTTTCGTCACTAATAGAAAAATCTATTCCCACCACTTTCTATTGAAAGTTTCTTATTATTACAATTTTAGTAGGTTTTTCTAATTCAAACTTTAATAAGACTGAAAATCTCTTTGAGCATCAACTTTTAGCTCAGTGAGAAGTATACTTTCACCACATTTGCAAATCGCAGTTGTTGGTGTTTAAAAAAGAAGTTAATTGTTAAAGTCTAAAAAGTTATAATTTAATATTTAAAAATGTTATTCTGGATATTGGAAAAATATTAATATATCACTCGTAGTCAAATAATGATATTCAGCAATGACAGAAAAAGATAGTTCTTAATGTCACAAACTGATATTCAGAGATGTTGGGAAATATTGGCCAACATTGCCAAATATCAAAAAATAATATTCGTGGATATCTTTTTAGGGGGGGGGGGGGTCATTTAATGTTGGCCAATATTACATTTTGATATCGGCTAATATCTAATTTTGATATTGGCCGATATATTTGTGCTACCTGGGCTGTACATAATAATGTAATTTATGAAAATCGATTTATTATAATATAATATGTGATATATTTTTCGCGTATTGAGGGGATTTTTTAGTTTTATTGAATTTAGCGTAATTATCTGGGATTTTTGAAGATAATTACAATTTCTGAAAAATTCCTTTCCGTTCAATCATTTTTAGAAAGTGAGCTGAGCTGTAGATCACTTTTTATTCCATAACGCCCTAAAGAAAATTTATTTCAAAATACTCTTTGAAGTTTGAAAATCTCGCAAAAGTGCAAAGGCAATATCACGGGGAGTTTCATGCAGATCGGATCATACGGCGTACAATCAGTCGGACAAAAGATGAGTTTGAAATTAATTCAAATGTTAAATACGTGAATAATCACATTGCTAACAAGTCGTAAACCGACTTAGTGAAAAATGTCCAAGCCGGGAATCGAACCCGGGCCTCTGGAATAGATCTCCAGTGCTGTACCATTAAGCCACAAGGACGATGCCCAGCTTGGAATCTCTCACTTATATAAGTCGGTAAGGTTACAACCGCAGCAAAAATGTTCAAGCCGGGAATCGAACCCTTTCCATCTAGGACTTTTCCATCTAGTGCTGCGGTTGCAACCTTACCGACTTATATAAGTAAGAGATGCCAAGCTGGGCATCGTCCTTGTGGCTTAGTGCTGGAGCACTGGAGATCTATTCCAGAGGCCCGGGTTCGATTCCCGGCTTGGACATTTTTCACTAAGTCAGTTTACGACTTGTTAGCAATGTGATTATTCACGTATTTAATATTCAATAATTTCAAGCGTAATTTCACTGCTGAAAAGTAGTTGAAAAATTAATTAAAATTGCATATTCACCGATGCTGGGTTCATTTGCGTTTCATGTTTAGCCACTAGATTGTGTGCTCATGAGGAATTTTCCGTCTAGTGCTGCGGTTGCAACCTTACCGACTTATATAAGTGAGAGATGCTAAGCTGGGCATCGTCCTTGTGGCTTAGTGGTAGAGCACTGGAGATCTATTCCAGAGGCCCGGGTTCGATTCCCGGCTTGGACATTTTTCACTAAGTCGTTTTACGACTTGTTAGCAATGTGATTATTCACGTATTTAATATTCAATAATTTCAAGCGTAATTTCACTGCTGAAAAGTAGTTGAAAAAATAATTAAAATTAATTCAAATGTTCACGATGTTCATAGAGAACGTTTCGGAAGACCAAGAAGATCGACAAGCTTCACCTGTCAAGAAAGAGTACTGTAGAATTATCGGGAAACATTAAAAAAATCTGTAAGAGACTTAAACCGTGAGACGGGCATCGGCAAATCACGTGTAATTCGCATTTTACGACGTTATAAATGGAAATATAATTTATGTAGATTATTTTGCAATTTCAAGGTAATCGTATTCTGAATATGACACTGATAATTCCGAAGAGGGCAATTTTACCGATTCCGACATGTATGATCTGTATCCAGACAAATCTCTTGAATTTGAAGATGATGCCTCATTTCAAAGAAATAAGTTGTCAGTGATTATGGAATGTGATGACAGAGAAGTAGAAGAAGAAAGACGCATAGAAGAAAAAAAATCTGTAATGAAGTTTAAAGACGCTAAAAGCCACTATGATGTATGTGCTTTCTTTTAAGAAGAACTGCCAATTTTTAACACTTGAGTATGCTTTTTTTAAAAGCTGAACAATTCTCGGAGATATTTTCTCTGCAATTAAAACTGGCAATTTTGTTTTTGCAAGCAAAATAATACTAGATGCTGCTCTTTTTTTCTGTCTTTTCAAGTAATCCATTTGTGCCGACGCAAATTGCACGCAGCTAACTTTTTCAAGAAGCTATATCTGACAGCAGCAGAATAGTAATTTTTAAGCGAGTAAAGTGTGGTGAGAATTTTTTTGAGTTCACGCGCAGGCGTAAAATGTGTGAGATGTTAAGTCGGAGTGCAATTTGCGTCGGCACAAATGGATTACTTGAAAAGACAGAAAAAAAGAGCAGCATCTAGTATTATTTTGCTTGCAAAAACAAAATTACCAGTTTTAATTGCAGAGAAAATATCTCCGAGAATTGCTCAGCTTTTAAAAAAAGCATACTCAAGTGTTAAAAATTGGCAGTTCTTCTTACACTACATTTTCTGAGTTGATAAGAGAAAATTGTTTGGGAATAATCTCAAGGTATATACACATATGGTTAAGTTTAAGGTATTGTTTTAGTTCTTGAAACAAGTTCTTATTTTATTCTTCTGTAAATAACTTATTGTAAATAGTTTATCCCTTCAATGTATATTATTTTAATTACTGAGTCAAGACTGTGGTTCCTTTTTACCCGACTGAAAAGAAGGGTTATGTGTTTCACGCGTATCTGTGTATGTGGATTTCTTTATACCCTCGAAACATCCCAACGGCTGGATGGATTTTAATGAATGAAGTCTCTATCGATTTGTCTTAATCGTCCGATGGTTATAGCATAGAATTTGTTTTTATAAATTCAATATGGCGGCCGTGAAATACAAAATGGCGGTAGAGACGAAAAAATTTTTTACGCACTCTATTGAGTGGCATATAATTGGACAGATCTTTCAAAATGAAGACGACATTTCATTGACCATTTTGGAGTAAGAAGCTCCGTTAAAATATTACACAACCTGGAAGTTGTGTACTTTGGATCTCTATTTTTACTGTAACTCTAACCTTCATAATATACATCTATAGGCCTCATCAAAACAGTGTTTGTAGATAGGAACTAATAATTAACCACAACTTAAAAGTCATCAATACATGTAAATAAAAAAAAAAGGTAAGTAATATATAAAAAAAAAAAAAAATTCACGTTGATGAGAAATAATTAATTCACTTTTTACGCAGTCGGGTATTTTGTTTTTAAAATTTAATATATTATTCAAGATTCTGTTATTATTTTCCCTACATATATGTGGATATTTAATTTCATAGTGCAGTATCATGAATAGTGAATGAAGTATAATGAAGTTCATTATGTAATGATAATTATATAATAAAGATGCGAAGGTTTTTTTTCTTCTTTGCGTCTTTCTTCTTCTTCTTCTTCTAGCACTAGCTTTCACTTCGATCTTTTCTATTTAATTGTGCGGTGAAAAATACAATGATGCAATGTTTAATGAATTTTTTCATTATTTTAAAAATCTTGCAGTTGAGATTTTTTTAAAGGAATACAATTTTAATAGAAAATTCAAGTATTGTACTAAAATAAATGAAAATTAATTAACTGTAATGATAGAAATTATTCTGAATTTTAACTGCATCGATTAATTGAAAATGAATGAAAAACCTTTTTCTGTATCTGAAGTATTTTTTTTTAATTTAAAAGTGTATATTTATGCTTTCCTAATTACTCTATTTTGTTTCAAAACAAAAACATAGGAAACAGAATGTAAAAACTATACAGACATTGAAAAATGCGTTATGAATACTAGAAATACTAGAAATAATGTGTAATGTTCAAGAAATCCACTATTTTAAGAGGAAAAAACGTAAAAATAACAATAATATAATGAATTTTGTAATAATAATGCAATTTTTAAATAATTCAATTTTTAAATACTCTAACAATAACCTTCATTGTTAGAGTCTAAAAACTTAAAATATGCTGGCAGAAGAGTTGGGGCAGTTTCTATTTTTTTTTCTTTTTTGAAGAATTTTCAGTTTATTTGGACCCAGCATTTCTTGAAATTTTGACTGTATGTTCGCGAAGTCTTTAAAATTAGGGACATATTAAAACTTCCTTTTTGGAAAGTAAAAAATACTCATAAGTCTGCTAGATCTCCTATTAGATAGCTTTCATTACAAAAATCTACCTATTACAGCCGTTCCGAGGAAAGCGATTTCAAAAAATTTTGGTATATTTTCATCGATCATGACCCCCGTATATATCCCAGCAAACACATACCTTTCGGCACACGATCGAACCGCAGCCGGCAGTGTTGGTTAAGTGTCGGCATCGACACATGGTTTCGGTGAAGTTTCGGCAGCATATCCGCAACTGAAACTTAAGAATCTGCTTTTTCGACTGCCGGTCACCGTAATTGGTCCCCTTATGGTTACATATCGGAAAGCGACTTATACCGGCAAGTGACGCAGGACCGATATGTGATATCTGATAGTGGTACGATTAGATGAATACCAACATCGGTCCGAATTCGGAATTTTTAGTCTTAGCCGACATTTTTTCATTACTTAATTTTGTGTGAGTTTGAGTTTTGATAAGAGTTATATATTTCACATAAAATTCTAATAGTGATAAACATAAAAATTGTCAAAAAAAGCCTATATTTATTTATTTAAAAAATGTTTTGAATTCATTTTTAAAAGGATTTACAATTTTTTGAATCATCAAAAGATTTTTTAAATCGTTCCTTAAAATTATTATTCATTATAAACTTAACCGTAGAAAGAAAAGAAAAATACTTCATAAGTTAATTCAAATTATTTTCAAATTATATATTCATTTTAAAAATAATAGCTAAGTTTCTTATTTTATTTAAAAATCAAATTATTAAAAAGCTTTTAAAATTATTTTACAAGCTATGAAAATATCAAAAAATCTACACATCTTTTTAGCATTAAAATTTAAAAGAAAAGATTCCGGAATTTCTCCATTCTAAAAAAATTATTTACTAAGCGAAAAAAAAAATAATATTTCTATTTTATTTTAAGATTAAAAAATGCTCACAAGTAAAAGAATAAATATTGCTACATTGTCATTAAAAATATATTCTACTTTAAATCATCAAATGGCAGATAATGAATTCTCATTCTAATTAAAATTTTAATTAAAGTAATTAATTTCCAATTTTATTAATTAAAATAAATTTTCCCATGTTAAAACTGGTATGTTGTGGCCATCACAAAACTTTCTTCTATATAAATCACGTCAATTAAATCATTTAAATAGTAGAAGAAATTACATCAATTTATCCCCAATTCATATCAAAGTATATCTGAATTTCAAATTTGATGAAAATTCGTGCATTAGTTCTTGAAATAGCGGAAATTCTCAAAAATGCAGCATACAAACGCCACCTGTTGAGCGATTTACACCAAAACATAAACAGCACTAATTCATATCAAGGTATACCTGAATCTGAAGTTTGATGAAAATCTGTGCATTAGTTCTAGAGATAGAGCTATTGCGGAAATCGCGAAAAATGCAGCATAGCAGCGCCACCTGTGGGGCGATTTGCACCAAAAACTAATCAGCACCAATTTATATTAGGGACTACTGGAATATAAATTTTTATTAAATTCCATGCATTAGTTCTTGAGGTAGAGCGCCCACAAAATTTGTGTCACATACAGACAGACAGACTCACAGAACCACATACTCACAGACAGACATTTTGTAAAAACGTATTGTTTTTCGGAATCTCTGACCCTTAAAACGTGTAAATCCGTCGAAAACGGGAAGTCGAAATTTTTCATGAATCCAATACTTTCTTCTTGTAAAGATAGAAGAATGTAAAAATATGTTTTATAAATTAACGCAACGCATGTAATTATGTTATAATAACTAATAAGAAAATTTTATTAACTGAACAAAACCTCTAAAATAATTAATTTCATTAAATATTTAATAATTTTTAAATTTATAAAAAAAACCAATTCGTTTGCTTTAACTAGTTCGCTAAAATATTTATTTCATTCATTTAAATACTAAATTAACTTTTAAATAAATGCGGATAAGACAATTACAAACTAGTCGGATGTACCAATCCCAAAACTTTCTTCTATCTCATACATGTTAATACTTCAAAATCCGCTATCACTCTGCCAAAATTAAATGGCAATCTATGCATCTCATGAGGATTCTAACGATATGAAATTCCGTGCGTTAGTTCTTGAGATATGACTATCGCTGAAATCGTCTAAATTCAGAAAAATGCTGCCTAGCAGCGCCACCTATTGGGTGATTTATACCAAATCCTAATCAGCAACAATTTATGTCAACGTCTGACTGAATCTGAAGTTTGGAGAAAATCCGTACATTAGTTTTTGAGATAGAGCAATAACGAAAATCGTGAAAATTCCTGCATAGCAGCGCCACCTATTGGGTGATTAACACCAAAACCTAATTAACAACAACTTGTGTCAACATACAACTAAATCTGAAGTTAGATGAAAATTCGTCCATTAGTTCTACTGATAGAGCTATTGAGGCAATCGTGAAAAAGGCAGCAGAGAAGCGCCACCTGTTGGGCGATTTACACCAACACATAATCAGTAGCAAGTCATATAAAGGACTAACTGAATCTGAAGTTTGATGAAAATCCGTGCGTTAGTTCTTAAGATAGAGCTATTGGGGAAATCGTGTAAATCCTGCAAAATGCATCATAACAGCGCCACATGTTGGGCGATTTACACCAAAACGTAATCATCATCAATTCATATCAAGGACTAACTAAATATGAAGTTTGATCGAAATCCGTGCATTAGTTCTTGAGATAGAGCTATTGCGAAAATCGTGAAAAATGCAGCATAGCAGCGCCACCTGTTGAGCGATTTACACCAAAAACTAATCAGCATCAATTTGTATTAGGGACTAACTGAATATCAATTTTTATTAAATTCCGTGCATTAGTTCTTGAGATAGAGCGCCCACAAAATTTGTGTCACATACACACAGACAGACTCACAGAGTCACAGACAGACATTTTGTAAAAACATGTTTTTTGGAATCTCTGACCCCTAAAACGTGTAAAACCGTCGAAAACCGGAATTCGAAAATTTTCATGAACCCAATACTTTCTTCTTGTAAAGATAGAAGAAAGTAAAAACAACAACTTTAAAACACTTCAAAAAATTCCAATTTTCCCATCTATCCACAACAACAAGCTATCACTTAAAGAAATGTCTTCCCTATTATCCCATAAGAATCCTCCCCGCAGCGAGGCTCAGTGGCTGAGTGGTTAAGGCGTTTACCTTCTGTACCTGGGGTCCTCGGATCGAAACCAACCTGTTTCAAAGCCAAAATACGCTCCCTTGAAATATTGACAAAAACACATGTCAAGATGGCTAATAGATGGCGCCATCAAAAAATATTTTTTTTTCAATTTATGCTGCTGTCGGGCTGCAGCCGGCATAGTATCCTGCCGGCAGTCTCGCCGATCTTGCTGGCACCGGTCCGACCAAGTGCCAGCCCAACGGACCGACTATCGCCCGGGGGACCACAAAAGTGTTGGAACCGATATCGGCAACCTGATATCGTGCCGTTACCGCCAGAATCGGCAAGCGGCAGCCGACCGATTGCTTCCCGATAGCACTGTGTTTTTTGTGTAACCTGTGTGAATTTACTGAATAATACATATTAATTCACGAATTGTATTAGAGGAACTGTAGGATAAAGTACCCCTATTTCGTCCCTCCACTCACTTTTAGACCCTAAGACCAATGTCAGACGGGCGTCTTTTTCGCTGCTTTTTTGCCATTCACAATGCTATAGCATTGTGAATGGATAATACTTAAACCACAAAGCAGCAAAAAAGACGCCCGTCTGACATTGGTCTAACTGTTGTAATTTTTAGTGAAAACTTACCAAACATAGACATACTTTGTACAAAAAATTTTAGCGATGCGAAAAATCGTTTTTCAAAAGTATCTAAAAAATGCAAAAGAAAAATAATGGTCCCAATTTCGGCCCCCCCCCCAAAAAAAAAAAAAAATCCAGTATGCCGAGTCTTAACTAATAACTAAATCATTTTTTTTTCTAAATGAGTAAGTAACTTATTTTACATTAAAGTAAGGCGCAATGAAATGAACTAATTATCAGTGGAAGGATAACATAATGAAACATTAGCCCCCAAACAATGAGGAAAAAATTTAAAAAATTGTCATGAAAAAGCATTCCTAATTTCGTCCCCGGTACGAAAACAAGAACTGCAATGGGGACGAAATTGAGACCACGTTACTTTCCATTACGGCAGAAATTCAGTTCCTGTAAGATAAAATGAGCGTGTTCTAAAACTCACTGTATGCTACTGTCAGCATCTGACATACGTAAAACACATGCAATGAATAATAAATAAATATCTACAGTACAGTAAATAACGTTCGAATATTCACGTAATAAGAACTCAATTCTTCTAAAAATAAGAAATTCGGCGTCTTTAATTTATGTATGCGTCTTGGCGAACGAAATTTTCTATACTGGCCCCTTTTACCTTCCATCTCCTGTGTCATAAGTTGCGCCACTTTCGCAGAAGCGGAGAAGTTAAGGAGGACGGAATTAGGAAAGGGGGCGAAATATAGGCACTTTATCCTATGTTTGTATTGCTAATATCCTTGAAATTTGCTGTTGAACTGAACGTTTAATTTTCCCTTTGTTTTGAATATATTTTATTTCAATTTATTTATGTTTTTTTAATTTACCGCTTTTCACATGACTTTAAAAGTACGCATGGCATTTTCTAGTACACATGTTCCAGAATATTTGATTGGTGGGTCATTTTGGGGTCACTACAGTTAGTGCATTTCAATGGGAATGAAATTGTACACAGTTATTAAATTTTCGAGCCTTCCGCAGTAAATGAAGTCGCAAAGCTGGCAACACTGCGCAAAAGTTGTTAATATTTGGCTAAATATTGGCGACATTGCGATATATTGTGGAAAAATTGGATTTCAAGATTAAAAATTCTGAAACGCATGCTTGACGCCAAGTACAGAATCTCTCCAAATTTGGCGATTTTTAGCGCAATTTTGAATCTCCCTCGTCATCTGTCCCTTGAGAATAAATTGTCATTCCTAATCTGAAGGTATTTTATAAAAATTCCTAATAGAAGCCGAGATACATGATTCAACCGATCAGACCATGATTCAACCCTTTCTTTATAAAATATACAAGCAATGTAAAATTAAGAATTTTATACATAGTTTTAGTACTGATTGCTTCTCTAAATAATAGTGCTATAAATTATAACACTTTATATCAATAATAGAGGGAGAAATTTTTCTTAAATAGTGTTTGACACAAAGCATTTTAACAGAGCATAATTCGGTCTTCCTCGGTTTTATTTATAAGATATATTTATAAAGGGAAATAGAACTATAATTAATGCATTTCTGTCTGATCGTTTAAAAGATTATTGCATAATGTAATCTTTATGATCTAATTTCACTGCGAATGAATGAATGACTTAAGATGATTTGCATTGTTTATAATAATGTTTGATCATCAATGCACTGCATTTGGTATTTAATGCAAATGTGCTCATTAGAAAACAACAATTATACTGCCAGTGAATATACTCGAAGGAATATTATTCAATACGCGAATAGTTTTACGCATATAAATATATCATTATTATCTTAATACAAACAGTAATTTAGAAATTAATACAACCTTGTTAAATTTCTAACAATAGCTGCAAGTATTTAGTTAACGTTACGTGTATAGCACCGACTTATGTTTACTTTTGTTATGGATATCATTAACTTAATTTATTTATTTTTAAATGGTTAATTGTGATTAAAAAATAAATTTATATTTTATTAGCAGCTGTAATATTTGATGACTATAAAGTCTTTAACTTGCATTAATTTTTTTTTAATATGAATATTACACTATATTAAAACTCATGTTTGTGAAAATTTCAACACCATGAAGGAATCATCAGACAAAAATTAAATTTAATGCAGAAACTATTGGTATTGATGCAAACAAATGATTTCATTTTCAAAGCAAAAAATATATGACGTGGCATAGACTCGAACATATTTTGAATGTCTGCCTGCGGAAGAGCATTCCATATTCTTTGTATGTGTACCCAAAGTTCATCTATAGAAGCAGTAGAACGAGGATCATGACTGAGACGCCGATTAACTCAATATCACACATTTTCAATAGGCGACATATCCGGCGCACAAGCAGGCCACTAAAGAAGCTATATGTTTTCTGCTCACAAGAAATCTTGAACATTCCTTTCAACATGTGGGCATGCATTATCAAGTTGAAAGATAGCTCCAGGAATTCCTAAAGGAAAAGTAACGACTTCAGCTCCAGCACTTTACTGGTCACTTACTATTGCTGGTCAGAATATCCAGAATTCGTAGCAGCTGGAATCGTCTATGATATGTAATTTCAGTGCAGACCACAATTCCGGACATTCGTCCTCCATAGTGTTCGATAATGCATTCCGTAATGTGGCGTTAAACTCATAGCTTCTAACACGAATGCGGCCATCATGGTATCCCATACTAAAGAGGGATTTGTCAGAAAAGATACTTGTTCCCAATCTGCACGCAAGTCTCTATGTTCATGAGCCCATTGCAGCCGCAGTTGGTTTTGAGTTAGTGAGATCCTTTATAGAGGATATTTCGCACACAGTCCATGATGCATCAGACGCCAACAAATTGACGATGCAGACAGGGATACACAAGTAGCTGTTGACCAATGTGCTGTGAACTGTCTAGATGAAGCTGTGTGTTCCGTCAGCGCCCTGCGGACCATTGGTCTATCATCAAGCGAAAAAAGAAGAATTGCAACCTACAATTTTTTTTATAGATTTATATTTATTATGTTCTGCTTTATGCGAATTCTTAATTTCAAATTTTTCTTCCAAGTAGTTTTCGAATTATGATTAAAAAACTTGCCGTCTATGACGTCTAAAGGACCGTCTATGATATGCAGAAAACCACATTTCGTGAAAAATACATATTACGCATTTCATTGAGACATTTGGGCTGACAATAGCAGAAACATATTAAACATGTGAAATGGTTCTATAAGCAAGAACTAATACATTAACAGAGGTCACATTGTCATTCTGTAGCATTTCAACAATTGAGTACGAAACTTCAATTTAGATACCGCACATAATATATGCTCATTTTAAAATAATTAATTTCTCGGAAACTAAATGTAGCAATATGTAATTTTATTACTTTCAAAACTACAGCTGATTAAATTCCCATTTTGTGAAATTACTATGTTACGATTTTTTTTTGTAGGATCCATAAAATGCGTTACACAGATGCATTTGTTATATATAAATCAATGAATATATTTCTTTTCTCCAATATAACAATTAAATCCTACATCTATGGAAAAATTAATTAACCCGGCAGTAGTCGCGTGTCGGTCTTTTTTCCGCCAATATAAATTATAATCTCCAAACTCTTATTCATTTATATATACAATGAAGAACTTCTACACTCTCAGAAATAAAACTCTCCCTTTTGACGATTCAGAAATCCTCGAGCTGTATTTCGTTGTTTTTGACGATCATTTCCTATTAATATCACGTGAATTTTAACGAAACGTAAACCCTCAAATATTTGACGAAAGTTTTGCCTCAATCACGGTCAGATTTAATGCATTTTAAGGAAACAGTTCCTCAAATCTTCCTCAAATCCTGCGATTTTAGCAAACAGATATTTGCATGTTTATGCTAGTCCTATAATAATGTATTTTAAAACAGCACTTAGTGCTTTTCAGAAAATACTGAAATATAGGTAGTTATTGTTTCTTCATTAGTTATTTTTTTAGCTGTTAGAATTTTTAGGAATGCTTATTATTATTATTATTATTTTATTTATATGTTGTCGTTCGTTATGTTTTAATTCGAAAAGAATAAATTTCCTGTGTTCTTCAAAACCATTCAATAACAAAATTAAGTCAATAAAGTTTCAAACTTCTAGGATATCTTTTTTTTTTTTTTAAGAAGTATATTATGTTTTCAATCAAATTAAAAATAAACATAATTGATCCCTCTCCTCTTTATAAACAGTAAAGTGTTAAAATCTTTTCCTCCTAATCAAAGTGATAAAATCTCACGCAATTTGCACTTTACAATTCGTTATTTGTGAGCAACAAATTAACCAGACCATATTCTAATCATCCATTGATCAAAGAAAATTTCAGATGTAAATTATTTAATCAAGCCATTTTATAATTATTCTTTGATACGAGAAAACCATAAAAATAAATTAGCCTTTCTTAAAACTTTCAGAAAATATAGCAGCGCCGATAAAATTGCAATCTACGTTATAAAAATATAAACACGAAGTAGGATTCCTTACACAAGCCTAAAAGCAGACGCTTTCAAGTCCCCAGCAGTCAGGTTGGAAGAGCAGCGACCTTCCACACGAAAGGTCGTGAGTTCGAATCACGCCGAGGAAAGACGGAGAAGTGATTTTTTTTCTTTCCCCGTGTCAAAAACTGGAGCTTCCAAACTGTTTGAGAGATGGCGCCACAAGCCCTCTTTTGACGAAACAATTGATGAAATTTATATCGTCAAGCAAGTGAAGAAACTATTTTCATCAATTTGACGAAATGTTCGCTCGGAGCATTTTCCAGGAAACCATTTCGTCAAAAACAAAGAAAATTTCGTGAAACCTGAGTATTCATTTCTGAGAGTGTATGTAGCTGATTTTAAATGTTTCATCACCACCATAGTGAAGTAACAAGACATCTATTTTTCCTTCATGTACATTTTTACAGGCAAAGTAGAAATTGTTGGAAAAGTCTGCGCAAAGATCACTATATCAGTTCATTTCTACTTTTCCCATTATTTGAAATCTCTTTAATAAAATGTTTAATTTTAGTAAACAGCAAATTTATAAATTCATTGAAATGTAATATTGGAATATTAAGTCAAAAATGTTTTTTTATTTCAGATTTTCTGTATGCGGGTGGCTGATGGCAAAAAAAAAAAAAAAAAAAAAAAAAAAAAAAAAAAAAAAAAAAAAAAAACCCGAGCTCGGCGAATAACGTTCTGATAAAAGACGGGACTACTCTCGGATTATATCTGATCTAACCTGTAACTTACGTAAGCCCAATGTGATGATTTTTGTTCCTCTCACGCGAAACTTCTTTGTAATATTTATTTAAAGTTCGACTATACCGATGTCCTTCAGAGATTGTACTAATTCTAATATGCAGACTTAATAAAATGTGTTTGCATAATGAACAAAAGCAGGGCAGAGAAATAAATTATATTCTTTCTGTTTCTGTATGTTAACCCATTTCCTGCTGATGTTGCGAAAACGAACCATTTTTTAAATAATTTTTTTCTGAATGAAAATAAATATTTTGATCAAGAAGAATGTTTTCACTGAAAAGTAGACGCTTCCTTTTAACTAATTAAATTATTTTACTTATCAGGCGCAATTTTTTGAATTAAAAAATATTGTGACGAAACTGATAAAAGAGTGCATTTTATTCTTTTCAAACGATTCAAGGTGGTTTTACATCTTAAGTGCTTTAAAAGAATTTTTAATAGCTAAAATTTGATATCCTATGATTTTTTTTTATAAAGAACTTAACTATGAGTCATATTTATGTTTTTCTGCTTTACATCGATATGTTATTACATAGACTTTGTTAATGCTTCCTGATGATAATAATTACTAAACTAATAAAGCTTTTCCTTTCAGTATGGTCACTATTCTCACCTATTTAAGGTAAAACAGTAGTATGAAGCCCACATTTTGATAAAGGCTTGTGCAGCGGTTAACGGGTTACCTTACCTTTTGACTTTGATACATTGTTCTAAATGTACTTCGGAATCGTGGTTGTTCTCAAATTTGAGTTGATCCGAAAACTGCGTCAAGAATTTTAGTTGAAACATTGGTTAAAACTTTATATATAATTGACAGTAAGATGAAGGTTCGGTAGTTTTTAATGTCTCCTTGTTCTCTTTCCTCTAAAGTTTCATAGCTTTCTTCTTGTGCATCTGACTTTTCTAGACATATGGAAAACAGTATGACTAGCATTTTTTAAATTCTTCCCCTGATTCATTCATTACGTCAAGTGTGATTCCGTCTTTTCAAAGTCTTTTATCTCACTTCGTTAATGTAATGGCTTCTGAACGTCATTTATCATCGCTGGGATTATCTCTTTATATTCAATTATATTTTTTCGCTTATTAGATGTATTGCTTTCTCCCTGATCTTCACATTTATATCGATTGTTTAGAAATTTTTGACAATACTTACTATTTCATTACTTATTTTGATGATTTTTCCGACGCACTGTTTAAGAGTAACAGATTTTGAAGTATTCCTATTAACTTTAACTGTGGAAAGCGCTGTTCAAAAACAGACTAGCAAAATATGATCAAAATATCATTAACGGCGATACAAAAATCATGTAATTACTACAAAATACATCATTTGTAATCATTGCATATTACTGTTGTGTGGTTATACAAAGACCAAATACAGATTTTATAAATTTGGTAGAATATAAGCTTAGGGGGCATAAATATATGAATTTTATTCCATGTTTCTAGATAAAATTGCACTTTGTAAAAAAAAAAAAAAAATAATTCACATTAACATTTCAAGATGTTTAATGTTAAAACGTAATGCAAATTTGCATTAAAATTTTCAGTTATTATTTACGAATTATCTTCATAGGTGATATAATGGAACGTACGGTTGAACTCGTTTCAACTCGGTTAAAACGGAAACTCGGTTAAGCGGGACTCTACTGTATAAGCAAACACTGTAAATAGGCGGTAATGCATGCGAATTCTTTTATGTGAACGTACTATAATTGCTATAAACGTCATATTCAATTTACATAATTCAGTATTGCATATTTTATGATCACATATTTTAAATTTTAAAATAAGTCGACTATTAAAAAATTAGTATCTTTGTAAATATACTTTGAGGAAGAGGAGGGAGGGGGGGACGCCAAAATCCATGTTTGCCCCAATGCAAAAAAGGCTAGTTTCGGCCCTTATTCGTACAATAAAAAAGTGGGTATATTTGTCGAAATGTAACGTGGATTGCTCATATTATAGTCAAACGACGATGATAGTAAGTGTCATTAATTCGTATTCTATGTTGTGTTCTCGTTCTATTGCGTAAATAAATGTATTTCATGTTTATTGGAGTAATATCTTTATTGTGGAACCTTTTCCTATATTAATGCATTAAAAATATTTACATTATTAGAAGACAGGTGATTAAAATAAACTAATTGTTTACGTATGTTATCATCATCATCATTACTAGATCCTGTCACGAGAATGGCAACAGTGGCCGCAATGGAGCGACACAAACTGAGGGTCATTATCACCAGGATGCAGAAGCAGTTCCCGATAAACCTCCTGCTTACGATGATGTGATAATTCGTCCGAACTTGTCCGAGTTGAAAAAAACAAGCACATCTCCTGATTGATAAGCAGCTTGATTATTATGAAATTATCATCCATATCACCTGATTCCTCGTGTCTTCAAAAGACTCTTAAATGGCTCAGCTTGTTTCATATTGATGAATGAAAAGCAGTTAATTCAGTAGAATGTCAACTATCGTAAATGTTAACTTGTGATGAACTACTTTCTGAATTATGAAAAGCAACTTCACGTTATTTAAATTCACTTATGTCTGATAACACTATTGAAATAATTGTCTGATATCACTATTGATATTCACTATTGAAAAAACAAACACATCTCCTGATTGATAAGCAGCTTGATTATTATGAAATTATCAACTATATCACATGATCCCACGTGTCTTCAAAAGACTCTTAAATGGCTCAGCTTGTTTCATATTTATGTATGACAAGCAGTTAAAATTTCAGTAGAATGTCAAGTATCGTAAATGTTAACTTGTGAAGAAGTACTTTCTGAATTACGAAAAGCAACTTCACGTTGTTTGAATTCACTTCTGTCTAATATCCAAAATACCATATGTTTGATCTCGAATTTTTCCATTTTTGTGCAATATAATTAAATTTCTTACTAGTTAGCATAGAGACAACATTAATATGCGAGACAAAAACAGTAAAAAATAGTATTTAAATTTTAACAATAATTTGCTATTTCAAAAATTAATTTTTAACTAGACTTTTTGACTTTTAAACTTTTTGAACTTTTTTAACTTTTAAAACTTTTTGAAAACTGTCATATACTTGATGACTGGTTTTTATGTTAATTTTAATGCTAATTTCAAGTAAGAAACTTATTTTTTTTTTGTCACGTAAATTTTGTTTTCAAAGGGATAGCCCATTTCTATATTAAAATATTACATTAATATCTTACTACAAGTAGATACTAAATAAAAAATAAGTATACATAACATGTTACAAATCTTTATAGTAACCTTCTCTGTTCACCAAAACTTATAAAGTTCATGAGTTCAGGGGAGTATTCTGATTTCCTATTACTTTGTCCTCCCTGGTATGTACCAAAAAGATGCCGAAAATAATAAAATATACTGTGTTTTGGATTATATGGGGTCACATCTAAAAGGGGTTAGCATTGATAAAGTTTTAAATACGTATAATGAAATGCTGCCGGATAAAAATATAGAGATTTCTAAGGCTTTTATGTATATTAAACCGATGGGCAGACTCATATACAATTGTAACGATTATGCAAAGGACTTAAAAAACAGTAGCGATAATAGTGTTTGCTATTGTGAAGAAGAAAAATTCAACGAATATATAAATCCAACCTACGGACATATATTAACGTGTAGTTTGGATATTGTACATAATAAGAAATTGAGTGAAATCATGAGATATGGGACGAGATACAGAATTAAGAGAGTAAACATGAAATATGGCAAGAAAACGCTTGAATATGAATTTGGATATTTTTATTCAAAAATTAGTATATAAATACAATTTGCCTGCTAGTGTTTTCGAGGAGTGGAAGTATTGTATTTTAAAAGATTTGTGTAGAAATTTTGAGAGTAACTCTGAGGGGGTTTCAGGAAAATATTATAAGGAATTGAAAGAATCTATAAGAGAACTACAGAATAATTTTATAATAACGTATATAGATAAAGCTAACACAAATTACGCAATTATTTGTAAAACATTATATGGTAAATTACTCAAGGTGGCTTATGGTAATGAAATAAATTATGAAACTGTAAAATCAAGTAAACAAGTTATTAGTAATAGAGTAAAAGCATCTTATAAAAAAATCAAGATAAAACAAAATAGTACTAGTTTTCCATATTTGGTAATGGTTCCAAAGTTTCATAAATATCCGCTAGCATTTAGAGCTATAACATGAGGTTTCGGTTCATATTTGGAAAATGGTAATAAAAAATTGTTGAAGTTATTAAAAGAGATTTTTGATAAAGTACTGAAAGATAAGCCGGCTTGTATAATAAAAAAAAACAGATTTGAGTTAATCAAATATTTAAATCAAATGAAAAACATTTCAAGTTCAACAGCGTATGATTTTGAAGATTTGTATAACAGTATAGATTTGGACAATCTTAAAATAAAAATTATGGAGTTTTTCAATAAATATAATTCCTCAAATATCGGATAGGAATGGTTTACTAATTTGTTTAATTTTGTAGTGAGTGAGAACTACTTATATGACGGGAAAATTGTTTACAAACAAGTTAGAGGTATTCCGATGGTGGGAAGCTGTAGTTCGATTTTAGCCGATATACTTATATATGTACGAGGAACATATTGATAAGAACGAGGACATGAAGTGTTTTCGTTACATTGATGACATTTTAATAGTCAGATGCAAGGATGTGGAAAAGAAAAATTTGATTGCTATCCTAGTGGTTTAAATTTGAAATTGGAGTCAAAAAGTAAAAATATGGTCAATTAATTAGATATTAAAATCGAGATAAAAAATGGTGAGATAAAAACAGATATATATGACAAACAAAAAAAGCTTTAACTTTGAAACTATAAAAATGTTAAATTTTGGATCAAATGTGCATATCTCAATGTATAGAAATATTTTCGTTAACGGGTTAGACCGTATAGATAGATTGACATAAAAAACTGGGGTAAAAATTGAAGAACTTTACAAATGGTATATTCTGGCATTGCACCATGGCTATCCGGAGAAAATTTTGAAGAGTCTGCTGCGTAATTTCGTAAAGTGTAAGACTTATCGCAGAGATTTAGAAGTAATGTGGATGCGAAGAGAGGAGTAACTGTAAGTTTGACTGTTTGGTGATTACGTGCACGTTTGTTCGAGTTTCACGTTTAGTTGTTTGTTTTCGATGGGTCTTGGCAGCTCATTCGAATTGTTAGTTTTTTCCATTTGGTCTTGACAGGTTGTTAGGGGTGTGTTGTGCACTTAAAACTGGTTTGGCCCCGAGGGGCATGTCGCGAGTGCATGCCGCCTGTCTCCATTGATTTAATTTCTTCTGGTTTTAGTTATTGAATAATATTTAAAGTTTGCTGTTTTTAAAGTATGTTGTTTTTGAAGTTAGTTGTTTTTAGTTATTTTGGTTGTTGTCATTTGGTTTAGATTATTTATTTTCGGATCAGTTCTGTGGTTTTGAATTTTTGTTTTGGCTTTTGGATATATATATATATATATATATATATATATCCATATAGGGGAGAGTAGCCGAATTTGGACCACTTCACTTATTTTCAGGTGTAACTCGCTTAAATCTTGGAATATCTGCAAAACATCACTAGACGAGGTCAATCTATTCATCTACTAAATAAATAAATCCTTAGATCAATTTCTTTTTGAGAAGAATAAGTTTTATTTTAATTTGAAACATTTGTCAAAAGTGGTCCAATTTCAGCAACTGGCGGTCTAAGTTGGATCCCCAGTCTCCTAAATTGGACCAAACAATATCAGGTTGTTTTAATGACTAGGGAATATAACTAAATTAATAAAAGCAAAGTTTGCGATTAATGAAACAATCAAACAAAATATCAGCAATGAAATATAATGAAATAAAATATCTGAAAATAAGAGTAATTGTTTTAGATCAAAATTCATTCAAAATATAAATCAAAGTTATCACTAATTAAGAATAGGAATTGTGGAACTAATTGCCAGTTACTTGAATACCATGTAAGGAGTGATGCAAAGCTTGCACATGAATTTCGTTTATTCATTTTTTATTCCAGCACACATAACATGGAACCGTATTTGGCAATCTGAACACTGAATTATTTCTGCTGTATTATTTTTCTTCCAAATTAGACAAAAACAATTATCACTGTCTGGATTTTTCTTTTTAGATTCAGATTTATTAGACATTTTTTTGAAACAGAAGTTTTCTTTACATTATATTTGTAGTTCTTCCCTTCCATCATTTTTTTTCAATTGCATTACGCCTATTTTTTAAAACTTTGCCAATTACTTTTGTGCTGTTTCAATTGCTTTTGTGTTTTCCAATTGCTTTTGTGCTGTGAGAGCTTCCTTTTTGTCGTTTTTTTTCCATTTCAAGGTTTACTCTATTTGGCAAATATGTTAACTCAACTGTTTTTTCTCTCCATATGTACTTTGATTTAACTGATTTTAGGAAGGGAGATAACATTTGTAATGATTTTTGGGGGGGGGATTTGTAGCTGCAGCTATCTTGCTGGTCAATTTCTTCACAATTTATTGTCTCATTTTCATTTCCTATATATTTAATAGCTTTTGCTGAGACGGGTGTTTTCCTTACAGATAGGTTGTCTGTGTCTTTTTCAACATTTTTAACATTACATTTAAAAAGTGCCTAAAAAATATGCTCTATTGAAAAAAAAATGCGCTTCGATTAATCAAACTCAAAACATCCAAACAATGTTGAATTCAGGTGTCTCTCACCCTGGAGTCTTGAATTAACTACTCTCCACGAATCTTTGAGGTTTTATGCGTTTTAATAGCAAATAAGTGTAATTCCTCTCTCCAGAACTGTAAAAAGTATGCACCACCACCTCACGGAACCGCAATTATCTACTAGAGGGAAAATGCTTGAATTCAACTTTGTAAACCAAATGCAGCGTAGGAATAGAGAATTCAAAGAAAATAAATACAAATACATACAAGATAAAAGAAATTGGAAAAAAAATTATTGCATAAACATGTAAAAATATTTTAATGTTTATAAAGACCTAAACAGTTAAAAGAAATTGATCCAGATATACAAAAAAATATATATATATTCAAAAACGTCCATGGAGATAGTAATCCATTTTAAAATATTAAAAAAATAAATAAATAAAAATAATGTACAGAGCGTACCACCCTTGAAATTCATTACTTATTTTTGAAATTTATGATCGTATATCTGGTCCAATTTAAGCAACTTAAATTGGCCCAATTAAGGCTACTCCGACATTTTTTAACCCTCTGTGTTTTTGGGGAGTAATATTGCGTTCACTAAGCTCCAGGTTTCACAGCAATACAAGCAATATTTAAGATAACATAATTCTATAGATTTAATGAATTTTAAATACATTGAAGAATGATTAATACTCCCAGGGAATACATTCATATTTGTAATTGAGTTTATATATATATATATATATATAATATTGAAAGAATCATATTTTCTTAGCATTTACAACAAAATTCAAAGAAAACAACATTACAATTTTGCCCTTTTGCAAGACGCTCGGAGGGCTAAAACAGGTAATCTTAAGACTAAAAAAAACGAAATCAAACAAATCCGCATGAAAAATATGTGCAATAAACAGATGAATTCAGATATGTATGTGAAAACATAACAACTTTTCTCAGTTTTAAAATATTCACTTACGTTTAGTAGGAAAAAAACTAGATCAAAACAGCTAACTTTAGTTTTTTTTAAATTGTCTAAAAACAACACATGGTAGGCGGGTGCTTCTTCTAATCATAAATGACGTCATTCTGATGAGTAAGATTTCAGCGGTAGATGGCGTCTCTTTTTCTAATAAAAACCAGAATGGCAACGGTCCGTTTAAAGCGGCGGTCCAAATATGGCTACTCTCCCATATATATATACTAGCAGGCTATGCCCGCTACGCTGGTCTGTTTATCCAAACGAATCTTGAATCAAACTAAATGTATCAGTGAGTTTGACATTGTGATTTAAAGCAATCTGGAACCTTATTGAAATGTCCTTTTGTACTGCAGAAAACGACATGAACGCCATTGTGTATTATATTTTCTAATGTGCAGACAAATTTTCCGCTATTAAGATCTCAACCCTTTTAATTGATCAATCACAGTAGGATTTGGTAAAGAATGATATTACAATATGCAATGTAATAAAACAAAACCTGAAAAATTATTCAACAAAGCAAGTATTATCAATATCCGCCATTTAGAACTTTTTGAAAAGTCTAATCTTTCATAATCGGTTTCACATGATTATGGAACTTTCCGCCTTTCTTTTATGACTAAGCAACGTAGCACAATATGCAAAATACTAAAACCATATGTGAATAGGTATGGAACTAACAATGGAATTCCTATCAAAATCCGTTCTGTGGAACTTTTTAAAAATGCTAAACTTTCATAATCTGGTTCAACTGATTATAGGACTTTCCACCACATCTCTATTGTTAAGAAATGCAGAAGGGTATAATATATACTAAAACCCTGCCTGAAACATTATCTAACTAACAGTGCCAATTCAATCGAAATCCATTCTGCTGAATCTTTTAAAAAGACTAATCTTTCATAATCGGGTTCGTATGATTATCTAACTTTTAAACATAATTATATGTATAAGAAACATACAAGGATATGTTATATGTCAAAATCTTCCCTGAAAAAGTATATAACTATCATTTCGATTCTCATCAAAATCAAGTCAGGTGAGCCCAAGTTATATGCAGCCCGGACGAATTTCCCATTTCCATTTTACTTTCGTATATATAGTAGAAGCAGAAGTAAATAGATTGATAAGAATATTGAATCTTAAAATTTATGAAACTAAGTTATTCCTCGTTGTCTCTGCTGAATAATTTTAAAGACTTTTCAGTCTTCGAGTATTGAGATTTACATTTATGTCTGCAACAATTGTATTTCATTTTGAGCCAAAACATTCTCGGTAAAATGAGCATATTTGGTGTGGGTTCCGATATTATAAAATATTTTTTTTCAAAATCGCCATTTAAACTACGCACATGAAATTCTAAGTGTCTCTTAGCACTGCAGTAAACGTTTCGCTTTTTAATCAGTGAAAAATGAAGTTATAACTTAATTTTATTTATTAATAAAAAATACTTTTAATTTAAAAAAACAGTTAATTAAATTTTTTTGCAGTGTTACGATTGAATAATGATTAAAGCCAAAAGAAATTCGCATTCAATAAATAGCAAGCCACAATATTTGGCACAGTTTGCAATTAAATTTGGTACTTTTCCACTATAGGCGCCTTGGCGTTTTTTTAAATAGCTTGGCGCAATTCGGACATCAGAAAGAGAGATTTATTGCTAATTGATATAAACAGTTAAGAAAACCAACTTGATGAAATTTTTGTTTGTTTATATGTGTATATTATTAATGTTTTTTACATACAAATTACGGTACTACTACTTAGTTATCCCGCGATAAAAAATCTATCGCCAAACTATAAGATTAAATGCTAATAATGGTTGATCATAAATGTCACATACACTTGACTTTAAGCAAGTTACACGTATTTACGACATCAAGTGATTTTTATTTCGACGTTATAGTTGTATTTTTATTAATTTTATACTAATTTATTTGTTCTTTCGTTATTTAAAATAAAAATTATGTCAATTTGTATAATTTGGCGATTTATATAATTTAGCGAAATTGTTCAACAGGATAACTAAGTAGTACCCAAATTACTGCTGTTTCTATATAAAATTAGATAAATAGCATCTTTATGTTAAATAAATTATATAAACATAGAAAAAAATGCTTGTGTATATGAAATGAAACAGCGAATTGGTTGACAGAAAATATGTTGCCAAATTTCCTTCCCCGCCAATGCTATTTTCTCTATTTCGCCAAGATCCCTATACTGGAAAAGTACCAAAATATGTTTGCACGTTTAGGATTGAAATAAATGGCGCAATAGCGTACATTTTGGTATGGTGTTGGTATATCGTAAATGTAGCAAAATGTCTCCAAAAAACTATTTCTCAAATTTCGCCAATTCTCTGTAAATTCGGTTACAGAATTGGTTCGTTTTAAAAACACAGAATCAATTTTAACCTTTTCCTAAGTTAATTGTGCGTCGAACCACGCCCGGTAACATACGCCATTTGTCTGTAGGCTGAATTATATAACTTATCTGTACTTACTATGCCAATTGTCTCTGGACTCGATTACGTAATTTATCTCCTTAATTAAGGCATACTTTAAAAACTACATCTACTTTCCAATTTTCCTGATTTTAGATGAATGGGTATTGTTAGATGTTATAAAGCTTGGGGCAATTCGGGCTTCAGAAAGTGAGATTTGTGACCAAATGATATGAGCAGCTGTGAAAACAAATAAAATGAACTTTTATGCTTTTTAAAATATGTATTACTATATATAAACCTTTTATTTATGAATATTAATATTTTTGTTATTTATATACATTTTACTTCTGTTTTTATATAAAAAGAGACAAGTGTCTTCTTTATAGTAAATAAATTCTATAATTATTGAACAGAAAATATGCATTAAAACTTTCCTTTTCTCTCCAAACCTATTTCTTCCACTTCGCAAAGGAAAAATTTGAAAATTACAGAATTTACCCCCTTGCACTATGACTAAACAGTGTCAAACAATACATTATATACTAAAACTATCTCTGAAAAATTGCCAAACTAACAATGCAAATTCTATCAAAAACCGTTTATTATAACTTTTTTTAAAGGCTAAATTATGATAATTGAGTTCACCAGATTACAGAATTTTCCTCAAAACTGTATGGCTAAGCAACGTAGAAGGACATGGTTTATACTGAAATCTTTCCTTGAAAATTATCTAATTACAGTCCAAGTTCCATCGAAACACATTCGGCAGAATCGTTTATAAAGGCTAATTTTTCATTATCAGGTTCATCTCATAAAAGAACTTTAAACAATAATGCGATTCCAAGCAACGTAGAACGACGTGTTACGTACTAAAACCTTCCCCGAAAAATTACCTATCTAACAGTGTAAGTTCAGCAAAACCCAAGTTCTAAGCAGCCGGAATGAAATTTCCATTTGAATTACATATATATATATATATATAAGTAGAATTAGATTTTTCAAAAAATGCAGTCGTCTACTTGAAAAATAACCAATATTGAAAATGTCGCTCAAACCGAAGCCACGCTTGTGCATTTTTGGCTTAAAATTAAATTGTTTGGCGATAAAATGAAATCGTAAATAAACAGACAATATGAAACTCACAAGTACCGTCATTTTTATAATTACATCTGCTAGTTTCTTCTGAAAGTCACATGATGGATTAGTTAAATAAAATAAAAAGTAAATTATAAAAAAAAAATCTAAAACAAAAACAAAATTGTCACTCAGATATTATCTTATCAGATTTGCTGATGCATTTTTTTTAACCTGACGCAAGCGATAAATTGAATAAATTTTTAAGCATTAAAACATTACCTTTCATTTTTAAATTCGATATTGTCGCTTTATAATATTGCTACTCGTCAAAACTATTTTTCTTTTCTCTTTTTTTTTCTTTTAAACAAAATTAATAAAAGTTTTCTTCCGATATGTACAGCCATTTCAATACGAATACCATATCAACGAAATTTATGGCCAATAAAATAACAGTAACCCTTTCGCCCAAAATAACACAACTTTCCGTCATAATTCTATAACTATTCTAGGTATAATGAAGTGTTATAACTTAACACCTTCCCTGAAACAATACCTATCTAACGGTATAAGTTCCGTCAAAATCCATGCAGTAGAACTCGAAATCTCGGCGTTCGGAACGAAATTTCCGTTTGGATTATATATATATAATAGATAATAGAATAGATAATAGATTTTATATATATAATAGAATAGATAATAGATTATGTGTTATGAACTATCTCAAAGTTTAAAACAGATCGCATTGTTAGATTTCCTAATTTTAACAATATCGCGTTATGTTATTTCCACATTCCACCACCAGGGAGCGCACTCTATTCTTAACGAAAGCGTATCTGAACGAAACTCCTTCATGCAACCTTTCCGTAGATACATGAATCGGGAGGGTGGCGGTCTTAACCAATAATTTAAGATAATTGCTGAAATTACTACGAAAAATATTTTAAAGGGTCCCTACGCGGGCCCCTAATAGAGGAAATCGGAAGACGGCAAAATAATCGCGGGAAAAAGTTTGCTTGGGTACTTCGGAGCTACTTTTGGCGCGAGATCTAAGCTCTACGATCAATAGGAGACCAGATATTTAAGGATATATGAAGTAACGAAGTACAAAATAACAGAATTTTCCGTAATAATTCTATAACTAATCGAGATAGAATGATGTGTTATAGCTTAAAACCTTCCCTGAAACGATACCTATCTAACAGTATAAGTTCCGTAAAAATCCATGCGGTAGAACTCGAAATCTCGGCGTTCGGAACGAAATTTCCGTTTGGATTATATATATATAATAGATTTTATATATATAATAGATATATATCCATAGTTTTGCTAAAGTGCTGAAATTAATGATTGACGCCAGAATTCTGGTTAAAAAAAATTCGGTTTATTATGTGTGTGAAATATAGCTTTTTCTTATTTACAAATAAATTTGTTTTCAAATTCCGGTGTCAATCATTAATTTCAACAGTTTAGCAATGGCTTTGCCCCTGAAAGATTATGCCTTTTTACAAATGCAACTCCAGCCTTCTTATTCTTAGTAGATAACAAACGTGTTTTTGCTGGTCTTCTCCCATGTAAACCATAGAGGTTTAGACGTCGTTTGACTGATGAAACGTGTATGTCTATGCCATAATTTTCTTTCAATTAATTTTTTATTATTAAAGCGGACTTACGACAATCACTTGTAGATATCATTTTTATAATACGGTCAACATTGCAAGATTTTTTTTTTTCGGATGACCAGTATGAGGCTAATTTTTGACGTAATTCTGTTTATTAAAACTTTATTCTATGGAATAACAAGTTGCCGAGACACGTTAAAAGAACGAGCTAATTCTGTTTGCAGTCTACCTTTCTTAAGTGCATTGACAGCGGCTTTTCTAGAATAATTTCAATATTTTTTTTTTACATTTCGGCATTTAAAAATAATCAAAATAAGTGAATATAAACACTAACCGAAGCTATAGCGCCACTGACATCTTCAACAATCAAATGCAAACTAATTGTCAAAATACTTTTGAGCTAAGGGGGAGTCATATTTCTTCGGTGGCGCTGAATGTAAACAAACAAGTTGAAACTTGATACATTTGAATAACTGCAGTCATAGTGTTCTCAATTATAGGGAATATATTTTCTTTTACATTTTTATATTAAATAAAATAAGAGAGAATATAAGGTTGTCAAAATACTTTTGAGCGCTACTGTATATATATATATATATATATATATCTGGTCTTTGTTACACAGTAACTCTCGAATTAATGAACCAATTTGGATGTAACTTCGTATATATATATAGTGCATACCAATGTCTCGACCGATTTCGTTGACCAGCTTCATCCGCCATCTTGTTTCAAAATGGCAGCTATTTAAATTTTTTTAATAGATTTTTTTTATTTAAAATTTGAAATGTGGTACCAAAAAATTGAAAATTGTAAAAATAAATTCTTATGTGTTTGAACTTAATACAGATTCCGGAGCATTTTTTGTTTCGTCTATATCTTAAACTATGTTGTGGCCATCACAAAACTTTCTTCTATATAAATCACGTCAATTATATTATTTAAATAGTACAAGAAATTACATGAATTTAGCACCAATTCATATCAAGGTATATCTGAATTTGAAGTTGGATGAAAATTCGTGCATTAGTTCTAGAGATAGAGCTATAGCGGAAATTCTGAAAAAATGTAGCATAGCAGAGCCACCTGTTGAGCGATTTGCACCAAAAATAAACAGCACTAAAGGATATCAAGGTATACATGAATCTGAAGTTTGTTCAAAATCTAAGCGTTAGTTCTTGAGATAAAGCTATTGCGGAAATCGCAAAAAATACACCATAGCAGCGCCACCTGTTGAGCCATTTACACCAAAAATTAAACAGCACTAATTTATACGTCAATTCATGTCAAGGACTAACTAAATCTGGAGTTTGATGAAAATCCGTGCAATAGTTCTTGAGATACAGTTCTTGCGGAAATCGTGAAAATGCAGCACAGCAGCGCCACCTGTTGGGAGATTTACACCACAAATTAAACAGCACTAATTTATATTAGGGACTAACTAAATCTGAAGTTTGATGAAAATTCTTGCATTTTTTCTTGAGTTAGAGCTATTACGATAATCATGAATAATGCAGCATAGCAGCGCCACCTGTTGGGTGATTTTTACAAAAAGGTTATCAGTTCCAAACTATATTCTGGTCTAACTGAATCTGAAGTTTTATAAAAATTCGTGCAGCAGTTCTTGAGATATAGCTATTGCGGCAATCGTGAAAAATGCCGCATAGCAGCACCACCTGCTGGGCGATTTTCACCAAAAACTAATCAGGTCCAGTTTATATCAAGGTCTAACTAAATATGTAGTTTTGTGAAATTCAGTGCATTAGTTCTTGAGATAGAGCGCCCACAAAATTGTTGTCACATACAGACTCACAGAGTGACAGAGTGACAGAAAGACTCACAGACTAAAAAACATCAAATCGTGTTCTGGGCATTATAAAACGTATAAATCCGTCGAAAACCGGAAATCGAAAATTTTCACTAATCCAATACTTTCTTCTTGTAAAGATAGAAGAAAGTAAAAATGGCTGAGTTATAGCACTTTGAATTTCTAGCTTGGTTGACATTTTGAAACGACCTGAATTTGTCACGCGATAGCAGGCGTATTTATGAACCGATTTGGATGTACCTTGGTGTATACATAATACGTACCAAAGTCTCGACCGAGTTCGTTGGCCAGCTTCATCCTCCATCTTGTTTCAAAATGGCGGCCATTTAAATTGTTTTAAAAATATTAAAATCTGATATGTGGTACCAAAAAATTGAAAATTGAAAAGTATTCTTTTTATGTGTGCGGCCTTTATACAAAGATTCCGGAGGAATTTGTTAGTTTGTCTATATCTTAAAAAATGGCTGAGTTATAGAATTTTGAATTTCTAGCGTGGCTGACATGAAACGACCTGATTTTTGTCACGCGATAACAGGCGTAGTTATGAACCGATATCGATGTACCTTGGTGTACACATAATTCGTACCAATGTCTCGACCGAGTTCGTGTACCAGCTTCAGCCGCCATCTTGTTCCAAAATGGCGGCCATTTAAATTGTTTTTTAATTAAAATTTAAAATGGGGTACCAAAAATTTAGAAAAGGAGAAATATTTTTTTTGTATGTGTTTGACCTTAATACAAAGATGGAACGGTTTTTGTTTCGTCTATATCTAAAGAAATGGCTGAGTTATAGAATTTTGAATTTCTATTGTGGCTGACATTTTGAAACGACCTGATTTTTGTCACGCGATAACAGGCGTATTTATGAACCAATTTGAATGTAACTTGGAGTGTACACAGTGCATACCAATGTCTCGACCGAGTTCGTTGGCCAGCTTCATTCGCTATCCTGTTTCAAAAGGTCTGCCATTTAAAAAAAATTAATTTTTAAATTTAAAATGAGTTATCAAAAAATTTAAAAATGAAAAAGATTTTGTTTATGTGTTTGACCTTGATACAAAGTTTCCGGAGCAGTTTTTGTTTCGTATATATCTTAAAAAATGGTTGAGTTATAGCACTTTGAATTTCTATCGTGGCTGACATTTTGAAACGATCTGATATTTGTCACGTGATAATACGCGTATTTATTAACCCATTTCCATGTAAGAAGGCATGTGGTTAGTATATCGTAATGTCCTGACCAAGTTCGCTACCCAGCTTCATGAGCCATCTTGCTTCAAAATGGAAGCCATTAAATAAAAAAAAAAAATATATTTAAAGTGAGGTGCAAAAAAATTAGAAATTGTAAAAGGTTTCTTTCTTAAGTATTTGACCATGATATAAGGATTCCGGAGCATTTTTACTTTCTTCTATCTTTACAAGAAGAAAGTTTTGTATTCGAGAAAATTTCCGACTTCCGGTTTTCAACGGATTTATACGTTTTAGAATGTCCAGAACACGATTTGATGATTTTTAGAAAATGTCTGTCTGTGAGTCTGTCTGTCACTCTGTCTGTGAGTCTGTATCTGACACAAATTTTTTGGGCGCTCTATCTCAAGAACTAATGCACGGAATTTCACAAAATTTCATATTTAGTTAGCCCTTGATATAAATTGGACCTGAATAGTTTTTGGTGAAAATCGCCCGACAGGTGGCGCTGCTATGCGGCATTTTTCACGATTCCTGCTATAGCTATTTTTCAAGAACTACTGCACGGATTTTTATAAAACTTCAGATTCAGTTAGTCCAAGATATAGCCTGGCGCTGATTACGTTTTTATGAAAATCGCCCAACAGGTGGCGCTGGTATGCTGCATTATTCATGATTATCGCAATAGCTCTAACTCAAGAAAAAATGCACGAATTTTCATCAAACTACAGATTCAGTTAGTCCCTGATATAAATTAGTGCTGTTTAATTTTTGGTGTAAATCGCGCAACAGGTGGCTCTGCTGTGCTGCATTTTTCACGATTTCCACAAGAGCTGTATCTCAAGAACTATTGCACGGATTTTCATCAAACTTCAGATTTAGTTAGTCCTTGACGTATAAGTTAGAATTTACGTATAAGTTAGTGCTGTTTGATTTTTGGTGTAAATCGCTCAACAGGTGGTGCTGCTATGCTGTATTTTTTGCGATTTCCGCAATAGCTTTATCCCAAGAACTAATGCTTGGATTTTCAACAAACTTCAGATTCAGGTATACCTTGATATCGTTTAGTGCTGTTTACTTTTGGTGTAAATCGCTCAACAGGTGGCGCTGGTATGCTACAGTTTGCCAGAATTTCCGCTATAGCCTCTATCTCAACAACTAATGCACGAATTTTCATCCAACTTCAAATTCAGATATACTTTGATATGAATTCGTGCTAAATCTTTGTTATTTCTTGTACTATTTAAATGATTTAATTGATGTGATTTATATAGAAGAAAGTTTTGTGATGGCCACAACATACTAGTTTGTTTTGTCTTTATCTTAAAAAGTGTCTCAGATATAGCAGTTTGAATTTCTAATGTGGGTGACATTTTGAAAAAATCTGATTTTTTGCCTTCTACAGCACTTGTATATATCAACCGATTCAGATGTGAGTTAGCATGTGCCCAGGAATTACTAAGGTCTCAACCAAGTTCAATCGTAAGCCTCATCTATCATGTTGTACTAAAATGGAGGGAACTTCGAGATATCGCCGAATTTGGCAACCAAATATAAATTACTTTAAATAAAAGCAGCTTGGATGAAACTGACTAATTTCGCGACATTCTCATTCATAATTATTTAGTATTGATAAAAATTAGTATTGAATCTCTTATAATCGGTTTCTACTAATTTTAGCTTCGTGTGTTTGAATAATATAAGCTTGCTTTTTAAAAATAAGGCATATGACAGCTATCCTTTCCTCCCGCCACTGGTCGGAAGGACTTTTTTCCATTGGTCCCAATGTAACGGAATAATTTTTGCTAAACCTGTAAATGAACTAAACATGTTGCAAACTTTACTCAAAATAGGTATAGTGCTATGGTAAATATCAATAACATCCAAAAATTTCCGGGCAACCCGAGTACATTTACGAGAGTTAAAACGCGGACAGACGAACAGACAAACAGAAGTCATAAACACATTTCAACTTTCTTGGTAAGTGTTAAAAAGATTCAATATTTTCTGAAGTGTTACTAACTGCTCTAGATTTATTCACTTTTTATTTATTTATTTTTTTTTTTGGGGGGGGGGTATTATTTTAAAGTATTTCTAGAGGTTTAAAATTACAGCTGAATGTGTAATATTTTATTAAAAACACAGACTGTTTTTTTTAAATATATGCTAACTATAAATATTTTATTCTACTTTCAAAAAGGAGTTTGTTTACGTGTCTCATTAATTTTTATTTTTTGTATACATTCTTTTATAGAATAATGATCTTTCTAAGTTTTAATAAATAGTTTTCAGATTAAAACTTTTGAAATTAAATGTTATTAAAGTATGTAAAAATGTTTATACAGCTATTTGAAGTTGTTGTTTCCCTCAAGGCATTTGTGAAACGCATAATAAATTTCTTTATTATGTATTCGCTGCCAATGAATATACTTATTTAAATATTTATTTAAAATGTTCAGTAAAATAAAATAAAAAACAAATATGGAAATTGCTAATTAATATTTTCAAAGGCTTTAAAAATATAAATATTCATATCCCAAAGGGAATGAGAGATGGTAAGTTGTGAAAATTTTAAACTCTTATTTATGCATAAAAAAGAATTCATCATTCGTATGTGTTTTTCTAAAGATTTCCAAAACAAAGTATTGTTTTAATATTATTAATCTGTTTATCTTCGGATTCCCCTTTAAGAACTTATTATTTTAAATGAGAAAACGTTATCTTTCTTGTTTTCTGTAATTTTCTCAACGTTAAAAATATGTTAAACAGAAAAGGAGTGGAGCATGATGACAAATAAAATTTGTTTTCCAATTACTTACATTAAATATTTGACTTTTTTTAAAAGAAATTTAGTTAATCTAAAACATAATTGTCGGTTTATATATGTGGTATAATGACAGATGTTAGAGCCAGGCCTACCTTACGGCGTAAGCTCTACAAGTCACGTCCAGCAGGTATTTCTATTATCTTCGCATGCCACAACCGGGAGACAGGGCCTGGATACACCATCTATTTGGAAGGGAACCCTCTCCCCTCCGAGCAGACCAGATTCAACTCTTGAGAGACACCGAAGTGCCTGTCTCGTGATCAGACCCCGAGCAGCCTGCTACGTTTATTAACATATAAGAAGTTATACAAAAATCTCACAATGGGCTGCCCTATTGTTTCAGGGCAAGCACTAGTAACACAGTTATAATTATAAAGATATACTTGAGTGGTATAATGACAGTAGAGGTTGGCGAAAAACCTGTTTAGTCGGGTTTCCAGATTAAATGCATAGATGGGTTTCCAGATTAAATGCACAGGTGTTTTTGACCAGTTTTTTTTTTTTTTTTTTTTTTTGAAGAAGAAGAAGAAGAAATTAAACGAAGAACACAAACGATGCAGTCGAATGAGACATTTCCCAGCTTTATTTACACAATCAGAAATAGATCTAGGGGGAGTGCTAAATTTAGTCGATGGAAAAGATAGAATTCCCTCGCATCAAATAACTCGCTTAAACAACGTTCCATGTCTTTGCTGTTTTCCACACCATAATGTCACTCTCTTCTTACTACCACTCTACTCATTTTGTTTCTTACTCCACTATATTTCACCTTTCTACACTTATTCCGCTGTTTTTACACACATTTCTGCAAACATCTCTGCACACAGCTCTACACATTTTTTTCTTTGTTCTGCACACCGTATCTGGCTGCCGCTTCAGTATTTTAAACTATATCAGCACAAATTTACAATAAAGATCATCTGATTCCTCTCTCCCAATCATAATCACAATCATTTTAGATGGTTTATTATTATTTCCGGTCGGATTGATATCGAAGTAAATAAGCTTTCTGGTGTGAAAACATTGTTCCAGGACTTTCTTTAATCTGAAACCAGATGCATAAGGCGTAAATACAGTTTAGTCCCTGCTGTCCAGTTTGCATCTAAAAATAGCTTTTTTTTGCCCGCCAGACGATAATTTTAAAAGAAAAATGAATTTATAGCCGCAGAATAAGTTTTTAAAACCATTGATATATTCTAGTAGACTCCTTGATATTTTTAATTAAAAGAATGATTTTAAATAAATGGGTTTTTTAGACGAGATAAATTATGAATTATGCTATTTTAGCAATTAAATGAAATATTTAGGGGGGTTTGAATTACCGGGAAATAATAGCAAATTTTATTATGGATTTAAATAATAAAAGGAGTTTTAGCGTAATAAGCTGTTATAATGTATGGAATATTAAAAGGAATTATTAAAAGGGAAATTTATATAGAATAAGTTTAACTTTGGCGAAAATTTTTACCTTTTATAATATATATATATATATATATATACCCTATATATATAAAATCCTAATAAAACGAATTTATGAAGCGACTTATTCAACGATTGATTGATTAAGTTTTACGAATTTTTCACCTAAAATATGAAAGGTTTTGCGGTGAAATTAACATCAATTATCCGTATTTATCCAAAAGATTGAAAACTGGTGTTATTATTTTAAAATTTGAATTACTTTTCGATATGTTAAATTTTTTTATTATTATTATTGATGTTAACACAATTACTCTTTTTTTTTTTTTTTTTTTCGGAAAAAAGCAAAGATTAGGGAAAAAAGTATAGGAATTTTTTGATATTTTCTTTTTCATTATTTTCAAATTTAAACTGAAATTATCTTTTATTTCAATCGATAATGAAGCAATATTATGATGAAATTCTGTTTTACAGGAAAATTTTAAAATATAAAAATTATTAATTTTGTCGTCATTTTCAAATTAAAATCGAAAAGTGAAAAAAAAAAAAAAAAAAAAAAAAAACAGAAAGAAAATTTAAAAATAGCAATCAAATGGCCATATGTTAAATGCAGAAAATTGGGAAATTACATCAAAATATTTGCGCGTGAACGTTAAAGAGAAACTTTAAAAAAATAAAATTTTTACACGCAAAACGCATTTAAAACTGATAATTACATTATATGTACTATGCTCCACAGAGTAAAGAAAAATAATGCCGGAATATTAAATATCGTCATATTTAAAGTATGTAAAATAATTAAATTATTACGCATGAAAAACATTTAATAGTGAATATTATATCATATTTAAAAAAAAAAAAATCTTAACATTTTTTTAATTAAATAATATATTTACCCGTGAATCTTAAAACCAGAAAAACTTTATAATAAATAAATTACTACATTAGGAATGGATTTAATGGCGAAAATTACGCCATACATTAAAACGGTATATTTAAAATAATTTCCATTCCGGAGAAATCTATTGTGACGTCACCTGCAGTAGCCCAACAGTGCAGGTCAATAGTGTGGCAAGCAAATTTGTTTATATATTACATCACTTGATGCAGCATAAATACAAGTATATGTATGCACAAACTATATTAGATTTATTTTGTACGAATTCGTATTCGATAAAAATTATAAACTTCGGATATTTTTATTAATTAATATAAACAATACACATTGCAAAAATAAACTGAATAGTGTATTAAAATAGAGAAAATATTTTATAAATAAGCTATATTTGTTCCTGAAATTGAATAAAGTTATGTCAAAACATTAAACATAAGCAAAAATGCTCAAAACACAATGCTTTTGAATACCGTGGTTCATAAATCTATTCCCAAGCAGTCGAAGTTTTTAACCTCGAACCTAATAAACCGGATGTCGGCTACACAGACTGTCACATCATCCAGTTGGCGGCTGAAATTCAAGGATTAGACAGAACATGTTTAGAATATTAAAATGTAACTGGTCTGCCAAGCATATCTTGTTGGAAAACCCCTGCGGACGCAATTTCAGTGGTTCATCGGTAGGTTTTTCACTGTGTTTTCCTGCACCTAAAAGTATAAAAGAACGGATGACTAGGAGCAGGACACGCAATGGTAAACCTATCAGTAAACCACTGAAATTGCTTTTATAGGGGTTTTCCATCGACATATGACTTGGCAGACCAGTTGCATTTTAATATATTATTCAAGTTTTAATCATTGTTGGAATTTCAACTCGATGAGCGGACCGATCTACAAAGGCATATTATTATCCATAGCGTCGTTATACACGTAAGAAAGATAGCGACATTTTTAACCGAAAGCTTTTCCAATTCCTACTATTAGTTCACACTGTCCCTATTTTTATTTATATATTTATTTATATATATATCTTGTTCAAATTTTCAATAATAAAATACTTATTATTCATCCTATCAAGTTGAAATAATTTTTTTTAAACTTGTACTGGATGACAATTGATGTTAATACAGTTTTTTCAAATATTAATTCATTAATTAAATTTTAATTAATTAATTTTTGAGTTACATGGGAGACAAAATGGTGGCCATTGGTTATTGAACAGCATTTAATGCATCTTCATATCTATAAGGGGGGTTACCATAGGGGGCCCTGTTCTGTCGCCAAATACCGCCAAGTTTGACGCCAACTTGGCGTTATATCGCCCAATTTGGCGGCCAAAATGAGTCGCCAACTTGGCGATATCTCTAATATTTCGCCAAACTCCCATAGAGTTCCATTGTAAACCTACACATTAAGATATTTTACTGCAACAAAAACTAATATTAACTTAAGGGATTATATTAACTTTTTCTTTGATGACCTAAGTAGGAATTGACTTTAAAATCATAATTTTTATATTACTTGTTTTCAAATGTAGAATTGACTTGATATATCAACTCCGAAAAAAAGCCGTCATTTGTTATGAAAAAGATAGATAAGGCCATGGTAATCGAAAAAAGGCCCATTCAATAAAAGGCTATTTTTTTACTTTAGGCTAATTCCAGGCGAACTTGTCATGCCTGTCACACACTACGATTTTTGGCTACCAGTATTTTAGAACGGAAAAAAATGACTTATTTTATCGGAGATATCTCATCAGTTGTATAAGACTAAGCAAACTTTTCGAAAATAACGGTGGCCAATAAGCATAACGATTTTCAGCTGTGTGACAGACATGACAAGTTCAATGGTCATATCATGCGGAATTATTTTCATATCCTCTTTTGCTATTCTTAAAACTCCTTCGTGCGTAAAATGCGTCATTTGAAAGTGTTTGATAGGAGAATTTGTCGTTAAGTTGGACAATGAGAGTATCTATAATTCTATTGAACACGTCTACTTTCCATTTTTTCCCTATTGACAATACATTCATCAACACCGATCTCATACATGAATCTCTTTTTTTTCCTTAATCGATTAAGAAAAAAAAACCTTTACCTTTTTACCCCAGGTTCTGTCATACATGTTCTTGGTCGAATTTATCAATTTTCGATATAGTTTTTTTCCCAAGAACTTTCGTCCATGCGAATATTTTCCAATTTTTTTTTTTTTTTTACACTGTCAATAATTCCTTGAACGGATCTATAACCCACTGCAATTCCTTGAAGACAAACAGTCACAGGACTCATTATACTGAAGACGATGTCTACAATATGCAAAGCTGTAACAATGTCAAACTCAGTAAGTTTTTTTATGCAAGCCTTTTGCAGAAATAACCGCTTCTTTATCGGGATATTTGTCAGTATGCATATCATAAAGTGATCAGTGATGTTTTAATTTCGTCATAACAGTGGAGGATAGTTCCCACTGCCTTGCTCTTTACGTGGCCAATGTATGGTGGTAACTTTTTTAAGCCTTCTTGATCTATTTTCTGGCTTCAAGTTCTGGACAAAACACGCGTGACTCTTATGACCAGACATAAAATCATACAATTCTTTCAATAAGGAATATAAGGTCTTTCAATTTTTTGATAATGAGTGCGAACTTGTCTGACGAATACCAAACATTAAATGTAATTTTATATTCACTTGCTAAAAGAGTTCTCAATCCAATATAGTCACCTCCCATATTACTTGCACCATCCATACACTAGCCTTCAATATTGTTTGGAATGATATATTCCGCAAGAAGCCGTAGCAGTGGCCGTAGTTTATTAAGAAACGTGCTTATTTTACTTATTTTACTTCTTACAAGTTGTAGGAGTAAGTGATTGCAAGAAATTCTTCTTAAAAGCAGAATTTGTTTTATGTTTTAATATGGATTTTGTTGCTACCTTCTAGTAAACACCAATAACTTTTATATAATTTAAGTTATCTACTAAAAGTCAAATATTTTAATGAATAAAGCAACACTTTTATGAAAATAAATATTTACTTACAAGTACTTAAAAGAAAAATCTTTTAGATTATTATAAAATCTTAAATACAAAGATAGCATATCGTTTTAAGAAGACTAAAATATTAAAGACAAGACGTTTATACTGGTATTAAAGGTGTATGTACATTTACATGTGCATACACTCTTGTTTAAGATGAAATCTAAACGTTTAAGATTTTCCAATCTTATTTTTTATACCACCTAGTCATGCAGATTAATTTCTACCCGCCCCCCCCCCCCAAAAAAAAAAAAAAATCTCTAAATCACCTCTTTAAAGTAATCTGTGGATTGAATCGTTTATTTCATTAGAAGTTGTTTCCTTATACTGCTTTGACAACATACTACTCTTACAAGTACCGATTCTTATAAAATGGCAGACACTGTACCATTAAAACATAGTCCTAAATATATTGTAAGCCCCTGTATTCTGTATATGTTTTTCTTTCACAATATAATTTTTCTGTCTTATTAACCCCCTCACTGACAAGCCCGTGTTAATACGTTCCCTAAGCTCCAGGTTTCACTGCAATACAAGCAGTATTTAAAGTAATATAATTCAATTGATTTAATGTATTTTTAATACATTGAACAATGATTAATACTTCCTAGGATTGCATTTATATTCGTTGTTAAGTTTTTTTATAAAATGTTCAAAGAATCTTTTTTTTTAAGCATTTAAAACAAAATGCAGAAAAAACAACATTACAATTTTGCCCTTTTCCCAGACAGTCGGAGGGTTAACTAGTAATTAATCCTCCACCCTCCCCCCAAAAACCTAATTTTTCTTGAAATTCCTCCCTTCCCCCTAAAATAATTAGAAGCTAGGAATATTTCTCTCTGTACAAGTTGTTTACGATGTACTGTTTTAATGACAGACAATACTACTCTTCTAACATCACTAAAATATACTGTACATATTCTAGTTTTCTGAAAATGGTCAAATAATTTATTTTAGCATTGTCTCATCCTCGGAAAATGCTTGTTTTGTTGTTCTTTCTTAGCTCCGCCATGTAGAATGTATTTTTGCACTCGGACCGTATGATACGAACCTGTCAAACAAGGTAATAAGTTACTTAAGACGCGTCTGGAAAACTATATCTTTTATGAAATCTTACGGTCCTAATTGCCTTTCAGCATATGTTAAAACATTTTTCCACGTGTATTCCACTATTTTTTTTATTACTGTACTTTCAAAGATAGCAAGATGCAGAATGGGTTCTTATTGCCCTTATCTAGAATTTAAAAAACGTAAAAAATAGGAACATTTCTGGAAATTGAATGCTGAAAGAAGTAAAAAGTAATATTAAAGAAAATTAAGAATTTTTTTTAAAGTGAAAAAAATGAAATATTACGAATTTAAAAAATCCCCCTCCCCAAAAATATGTACTTTTTCTTTAACTCCCCCCCCCCAAAAAAAAAATAATTTTCATGACGCATTTTTCGTCCCCAAACCCCTCTCTGGTCACCCCTGCAGCACCATATATATAAAGTCTGTTTCTGAAAGGAAAGTTCCTTGCACCAGCGTTGGTAAAACCGCCATTTGAATTGACGAAAATGAACTTGATTTCAGGTTCTTTCTCTCTCTGATTGGTGATATTTTCGTTATTTGAGAAGAAATCAGATAATCAAAACGAAACACTTTAGTAAATTAAAGAATTACCATGAATAGAATAATACATCAATTCAAGTTTTGTTTTAGCGTTAGTGTATTTTTGTCTTGCTAGATTCTTTGAAATTTATTATTGTACAGAACGTTTATTTTTTTCTGTAAATTGTATACCTTATTTGATATTTATTTATGTGAATGAAGTATTTTATCAAAGAGCAGCTAAAAGATATGTGTTGCAGCTTTCTGATTTCTGAAGAAAAAAAAAGTTTATTATTTCTTTTTAGCCAGTTACAAGCCTGTTATTATATTCTTGCGTTACAGTAACTGGTTTTAAGATAGTTATTCATATTCTTAAGTAAACGTATTTATAAATGTAATCAGCGCTATAATTAAAGCATTTCCGTTTCAATATTTAAAACGTCGCTCTGTAATGCAATCTTTTTGATCTAATTGGACTGCAAACGGATGAATGATGTAGTATGATTTACATTGTTTATAATAAATTTTGTCCATAAAAGCATTAAAGGTGGTAATTAATGCAAATGTGATCATTACAATGCATACAATTAAGCTGTCACTGGATATACCCGAATTAATATTATTCAATATTCAGACAGTTTTACGCATATAAGTATTTCATTGTTACCTTAATGCAAACAGTAATTGAGTTATTTATACAAACTTGTTAAATTTCTTTCAATAGATATAAGAATTTATATAACGGCTTCATTTATAGAACCAACTTATAACTGCTATTATTATGGATATCGTCCATTAAATTAAATAAATCTTTAGTTGATTCTAATTTAAAAATATAAAATATAAAATTTAGATTGTATCAGTTACAGCCATATTTGATGAGTTTAAATTATACATTTATGTGAGAAAATAAGTTATGTTATCGTTAAACAAAAGCTATAACAGATAAAAATAAATTTAAAGGTTATAAATATCCTTAAAAAACAGATTAACATTATTTAATACTGACAATACGTGACTTTATCGAGATTAATACAGAACAATAAACTATGTTAATAGAAATCGTGATCTAGTGTGTTGTTTACAAGTTAATGTTATTAAATTTTTCGAAAACAGTTTATTTATTATTATTAGTCTGTTAACATTGTGTTGCTTGTGTTTAAATTATGTTCACAAATTTATTAACAGGTATTTATAATTTTTTAAATGTACTGTTTTCACTTTCACCAAGTATAACTCTTGTTTAATAGCTATAAAATAATTGACTAAAATGTTCATTAAAATTCTTTTCTTGTAGTACGAACTATTCTTGTAGTAACTTTTAATACTTATTCTTGTACTAACTTTTCTTGTAGTAAGGAATAACAATTCATTTATTTATTTTGAAAGAAAGTGAATTATTCGGAGAAAAAGTAGCGTATTCGCTCAGTGATTTCAAAAGTAATCTGTATTTATTATGAACTTTCTTTTATTGTAACCCATTTTGGCCGTAATAATTACAGATTAATTCTGTAAAATAAACTGTTTTTTATTGCCTTAATGTCTACAGTTTTATCACTGTAAAGTCAGTAGATTTTTTACAATGTATAAGTGGATTATAATTTTGAAAACTATAGATTTTGCATTCTCTATTGTCAGATTAGACATTTTCCATTTTATATGAAGATCAAATGGAAATCGATATTCAAAATAATAAAATAACTCATCTGGTATATGTTTTCCTAAAACAATATTTGTAATACATAAATATATCATTATAGTACAAAGTATGGTACATAAATACAAACACACAGAGCATAGAAAGGCACCTAAGAAGAGAAATTGGTTAACAACAATGCATTTCAACAGTGGACATTGTTTGTAAAAAACTGAAGAAAGAAGGAAAATAAATGAGAAATATAATGTTAGCGAAACATAGAAAATACATTTGAATTTCTATTTAATCAATTTAATTCTATTTTAATAAGTTCCCTATTTAAATGAATTTTCTCTGAAACTCATAACTAAAATAACATGGTAAAATTAATTTGTGGTTAACGAATTTTTTAGAGCAAATTTTTAAATTACAATAGTTTCAAAATGACACAAAGGCTATTTTCAAAAAATAATTTAATTTTCTCTTTTAGCAATTATCAGTATGTAACAATTTCCTATTTAAATATTTTAAAGATTTATTTTACCTTTTTATTGCAATCAAAGGTATGTAGAATATTATCAATACAAAAACCCTTAATGGGTTAAAAGTTTGACGCGGCACCTTAGTTTATGGCTATACAAAGCTGAAATATGGGTCTTAAAAATTCTGATATCAAATTTTGAGTGACGCTGTGCTATTAGAGTGAATTTATATATATATATATATATATTTAATTTTTCTTTTTTGTTGTATTTATTTTTAATCAGTGATGTTTTTTCATTCAAACTATGAGTTTTAAAATATATGATATAAAAATTCAAGTGACGCTGTGATCTGACTTAAAGATTTGTTAAAAAATAACTTTACACATGTATTATGTTTTGTCTCCTGAAATATATTTAGACATTGAAATTTTTTTTCAATATATTATCAAATATATCATACTTTTTCTCAGCTGATGTAATGTATTAAATGTATTTAATTCAATAAATTCATTTACCTTTTGCATCACGATATCCAGAACCATTCGTAAAGTTTGTGTAAACGTTTATTTTGCGTCATACTATCCAAACTAAGTAAATTTTAAGCAAATAGATAGTGTGATGCAAAGAAAACATTTGCACAAATTTTACCGATGGTTCTGGCTATCGTGACGCAACAGATAGATGAATTTATTGAATTAAGTGCATTTAATGCATAACATCAGTTGAGAAAATGTGTGATATACTTGATAGTGTATTGAAAAAAATGTTTCAATGTCTAAATATATTTCAGAAGACAAAACATAAGTATGTGTAAAGTAATTTTTTAACAAATCATTAAGTCAGATACAGCGTCACTTCAACTTTGATATCATATCTTTTAAAACTCATATTTTGAATGAAAAAGCATCAATGATTAAAATAAATACAACAAAAAAGAAAAATTATGTATATATATATATATATTCAATTTAATAGCACAGCGTCATTCAAAATTTGACATCAGAATTTCTTAAGACTCATATTTCAGATATGTATAGCCATAAATTGAAGTGCTGCTTCAAACTTTTAACCCGTTAAGAGTATTGGTATCATTACGTTTTTGAGGTTTACGTTCAAAAGATTAAAAAAGTACAACTTCATGGATAAAATTTGAATAAATTTTCGTAGAAACAAAATAAACTTATTGAAATACCAAAATTTTACAAAAAGTGCATGAAAAATTAGAATACTTTTTTCAAGAACTAAAACACACATCCTTACAAAAACATATTAGAAAATAAAAGCTAATTAAAAATATACAATACTTTTTATTAACACACATTTATAAGAAAAATGTCAAAATACATAATAAGTAAATATTAAAATTAAATAAGCATTATAATTTCTTTTTTATTTATTTACATTAGAAAAACATAAAAAAATGCTTAATATTCATAAAATATTGGTTGACAGTTTTATAAATCTGAACTCAAAATTTAGTCCAATAACTTCATATAGTGGTTAATGGATATACGTTGATAAAAAAAACTTTCCCCATTTTCCGAAGATTGTTCAATCCTGAGATATATGTACATCTGACGACATAGCAAATTAGATTAAGCTGTCCACCTAGTCAAGCTATGCTAATATATCATCATGATGCAAGAAGTTCAACCAAACAAAGACTGACAAAATTTCTGAGTATTAGCAAGCATAAGCAAATATAAATAAGGAAATGTCTTCCATGGCTTGCATTATGACAAAAAAAAATGACGTTTTACAATAAAAAAATTAAAAGCTCGATAGTAAATAGCTATTTTTTAAGTATAAAGAGCAGAATTAAATATAGGTTTAAAATATTTTAGACTGGAATCAGTACTGAGATTGAGGGTCTTGCACCCATGTACATCATTAAAAATTTTCCAAATTGAGTAAATCACCTTCAATATAAGTACTATCCACAGGAAATGAGGACATATGATGACCTTAATTTGTGTTAAATATCAAAAAATCCTACCATGGACATATATAGGGGAAACCGGGGTACAGTGGTCCACTTTTGCAGTTAACATTTTTTTCTCTGTAACAGAGAGATCAATCTACATGAAAATATTTTTGAATATTCTTTAAACCTTTCTACATGCACAATATATTAAAAAAAATCATATACACCCGTAAAGTGAAGCAGTGTGCCCTGGAAATAAGTTATATGATTGCATAATATAAGTATTATGATTGCAAATAAGTTATTAATTATGTACAAAAATATCAACAAAAATAAAGAGAAATATGATGATGAAAAATTTACTAGAAGCTCAAAATAGTCAGGATAAAATAGTTCCTTATGAGATGACCATGTGCTCTGAAGCTATAAATAACATCAATTACTTATTATGCTGCAGTTATATTTGTCAAAGGCAGTAAATACAAAACAAAATATTTTTTTAATATGTTAAATCTACAATGCATGATTTTCATTTCTCTCCTCCCCCCCCCCCCCAAAAAAAAAAAAAAATGCTATATTGAACTAAAAAACTTATTTTAAAAATCATACGTGAACTGTTATCCATAATTTATGAGAAAACTAAAGTGTCAGATGGCTACATTATAATCTGAACAACATATAAAATGAAATAAAATGTGCCAAATAGCTATTCTATGCATTGTAGGGTTAAATAAATTGTCATTTTTTTTTGTTTACTTGATTTTATAGTTAAATAACTATTTTAAAACAATATTTCTTTATAGAGAATAAGCAATTATTAAATATTTTGAAAATTCTTCATTACAGAAGAAGTATTCATTGTGGACCACAGTACACCAGCAGTGGACGGTCCACTGTGCCCCATGTTGAAGTTCAATACATACTCATAAAAATATTATTTAAAGTTTTCTTTTAAGCATATAAACTTTTAAATTAAATAAAGACCAGTGTTTTACCTTTTCAAAAAAGTTGTTTTATCTTATTTATACATAACCTTTAATTACTAAATAAAGAAAAGTATGATGATGAAAAATTTTACTTTTAGGATCTCAAAACAACCAGTCAGGATAAAAGGGTTTATTCTGAGCTAACGATGTGTTCTGAAGGCTATAAGTAATCAACGCAGTGCTGTTATCAATTAGCCAAAAAGAAAAAAAAATAAATTTAAAATTAAGTAAAATATAAGGGGTGGTCCACTGTACCCCGCTCTTCCCTATATTTAAAAAATATTGGTAACGACTAATCAACATAGGAAAAAAATATGGTACATAAAATAGATGAATGAGTTTCGTTGGCAAGACGAAAATGCAAATATTATTGCTTATAGACAAATTTCTCTGATTTTTGAGTAATTTAACAAAATTATCTTTGCAGATTGATAATCCTCCCTGATTTTTCCAAGATTCCCTGATTTCCAGATTCTGTAGACATCGTGTATATATATATAAAGAATATATTATCTCCCTATTATCCACAAAACAAAGTGGGGATGTCACCACCACCAATGGAACGGCTCAATGTTGCCCACTTCGTTCAGGAATAAAATATTTAAAATTTATAAATATTTTTGAAAATTAACAATGCATATATAACATAGTTGACAAACAATTTTAACTCGCACTTCCATCTTTGTCATTTTGTACAAGATGTGTATTCCTCATATATAACATTTTGAGTCTGTTATAGTTTAGACTCCCTCAAATCCGCACAGCTTGGGGCCAGATGTTGCTCAGATTTTAGAATTTTGCGGATTTCTGGTAATTGCTTTGTTTACATTTTTAAATAGTAATTTGAAGCAATAATGCAAATAAATTATAATGAATGTTTGTAATAAAGTAAAATATTAAAATAATTAAGTAAAGTAATAAAATAAAAGGATAAAAAGATAATTTAAAAACTGAATAAAATATTATAAGTAAAGGTTAAGTAAATAATTAATAATGCATATCTGAATATGCATAAAAATAATGAGATACATTTTCCATTAATTCACATCAAAATCATCATAATAAGAACTAAAAAAAGCTTGATTAATACACAAATATATTTGGTAAAAAGATTGTGATTACCAGTGGTATCAACAATCTCTTGATTTAAAAAAAATAATAATATATTTATACTCCTTTCATGGAAAAACATGAGTTCAATCATGCTATTAAGAATTATATATTAAAATGCATACAGAGTGAAATAAAACTAAAAAATTCTGTAATTGTGACCCTACAAGTAAAAGTTGCGTTGTTTACATATGTAAAGATGTGGGGGACTTTAGGGTTGCGGATTTGAGGGAGTCAGATACTAAAAGAAGTACTAAAAAAGATTAGGCTTTTTTATAAAATAAAATGTAAATATCTTTACTGCACCTTGACCATGAACACTGATAATTTCAGTATCATCTGCTTTAAACAAATATTTGTCTTTTCAAACTACAGCTGTGTAATGACCCCTTGATGTAAATTTACCATGATGAAATATTGCACCTGATAATGTGTAATTTATATTGCAAAATTTTATTTTACTTTGTGGAACTCCTGTCAGTACCAAGCCAGTATTTTTCTGCATGTTTGGCTTTAGTAATTGCAGTGAAAAAATTAAAATATTTTGTGTATTTTTAAATTCATATCTACTAGATGGAATCCGTCAAAACATGACGGCAAATAACTTGGTGGTATCATATAAAAAATGTTCATGACAGCTTAAAATATTTAAAATTTTTTATAGAATAATTCATAGCAAAAAACCGATTACGATTTGTTTAAATGCGAATGTAAAAATATGAACAATTATGCTTCCCAATAACATCATGGATTCGTTAGGTGAAACAGAAAATATATTATATGAATGCAATTTTGCATGTACCTAAATCACATATGAGAAATTGTGCATGATTTTTCTGTGCTGTGTTATGCGCGGGTTTTTTGTGTGATTATAAATTAGGGATGCATAACCTTTTAAGGAGAAATGCCACTTACAAAAATGTTTTGGTTCTCGACGGCCACATCAGTAACACGGTGAAAATTCTATTTCGGGGAAGTAAACTGGGGCCTATAATCAGATAAAAAATATGGTTTCAGAGGGGGGGGGGGAGGGTAAAGTTTAACCTGTCGAGGTTCTCCTATCCAGTCAGCATATTCAATTCCATTGGCAAGGCTATATTAACAGTTTATGTTTGTATATATAACAGATATATAGATATGATCATTTTGAAGGCGTGATAATATTTCTTGACTTTATTCGGGGAATAAATTTTGCTTTATTAAAAAGTGCTAAAAAACAAGCATAGTCATGAAAGTGCTAGTGCCGAAAAAAAAAAAATTGAACTTTATGAATGGAGGGAGGAGGATCAATGAAATTTGAGATTTTTCCGCACCCGATCAACGATTTTTGGGATTTTTCTGTGCCTGATCAGCAAAATTTGTTATTTTTCCGAAAACGGTCGACAAAAGTCGCTATATGTTTGCGCCTGATCGAGGAAAGGAACAATTTTTCCGCTCCTGATCGACGAAATTCGCAATTTTCTGCGCCAGATAAACGAAATTCGTAATTCCTAACTGACACTGACGAAATTTTCAATTTTTTCCCTCGGTAAATTGACAAAATTCGTGATTTTCTCTCGATAAACTCACGAAACTCCGATTTTTTCAGAGCTGATCAATGAAATCTTCAATTTTTCCACGCCTGATCGAAAAAATCCGGACAAACGAAATTCGCGAATTTTCCCGAGGATCCCGACAAAATTTGCGATATTTGAGCACCCGATTGGCGAAATTAACAATTTTTTAACGCAAAAAATTGTCGAAATTCGTGAATTTTTCGTGCGATTAACAAAACTCACAATTTTTCCGCAGTTTTCAACAAAATTTGCGGTTTTTTCACGCATTATCAATAAAATTCACAATTTTTTCGTCACCGATCAATTAAATTTGCGATATTTAAGCACTCGATCGACAAGATTCGCGATTTTTCCGAGCTTGACTAAACAAATTCGTGACTTTTCCTTGTCTGATCGAAAAAATTCCCAATTTTTCCGTGCTTCACAAACGAAAATTGCCATTTTTCCACACCTGATCAAAAAAATCCACGATTTTTTCAAGTCGGACCAACGAAATTTGCAATTTTTCTACGCCCGATCAACGAGTTAAAAAAAATTTCCGAACAAATTGACGAAATTTGCGATTACAGACAAAACACGCGATTTTTCCGCAGCCCATCGGCAAAATTTGAGATTTTTCCAATTCTAATCGATGAAATTCACAATTTTTTCCCCACGCAAAATTGTCGAAACTCGCGAATTTTTCTCGCGACTGGCAAACTTACGATTTTTTCACAGCCGATCAACAAAATTTACAATTTTTCGCATCATCAACAAAATTGACTTTTTTTCTCGTGCACGATCAATGAAATCTGCGATTTTTTCGCCCTTGATTGACAAAATTCGCAATTTTTTCGTGCCCGACTAACAAAATGTGCGATTTTTTTCGTGCGTGACCAACAGAATTCGCGATTTTTCCAAGCCCGACCAACACAATTCGTGATTTTTCCACACCCGATCAACAAAATTCGCGAGTTTTCTGCACCTGACTAACAGAATTCGATATTTACCGAGCCTGACCGAGAAAATTTGTGATTTTTCCAGGCCCGATTGACAAAATTCGCTATTTTTCCACACCCGATAAATAAAATTCTCGATTTTTCCGTGCCCGATTAACAAAATTTATGATTCTTAACTGACTGACGAAATTTGAAAATCTTTCCGAGGCAAATTGACGAATTTCAGAATTTTTTTCTACCACCTATGTACAAAAATTGCAATGTTTTCCAGTTATAAATTGACGAAATTCGCGGGCTACTTTTGGCCGCGTGCCACAGGTTGTGCATCCCTATTATAAATTAATCATTTTTTAAAATGGCTGAGATAAATAACGATTCACAATGTTTGGCATACTTTGGAATAAAAATATTTTGCATGGCCAAATTCGAAAAAAAATGCACATTAACATACATTTTGGAATAAAAACACCAGAATGTAGCTATAACAAAAATTTAAATAAATCATTTAAAAAAATCAAATTCCAAACTTTCTAAATGGAAATAAGACCGTTCTGAAAAAAAAAAAAACCTCCCGCATGCAGAAGAGGGGAGGGGGTTGTACTTTACACTTATCCACACAATTGCCGTCAAGCATAACAGTTAGCATTAAATTAACTTTTTGATAAAAATTAATATTGTTGTTAAAACGATCATTCAAAAATCATGCTTTTATGAAATCTTTCATGAAACCAGTGCAAATATATGTTTAAATTAAAGTATACCATAAAATGAAACTATTTGAACACCATGCAAGAAATTATAAATGTCTCTAACCATTGAGGTAAACATGTAACTTTTTTTTAAATGTCGCCTTATAAACTCTATGAGATAAGGTGGTAAATAATAATTAGTGTACTGCCTACCAAGTAAAAATAAGCCAGTTTGGTAAAAATGGTGGTGGGTCCAAATAACTCATCCATGTATGCCCATGCATCAACCAAATGCCATGCATCAATCATGCCAAATGCATCCCCATAAAATCTTTGAAAAAAAAAATAACGTTTTGAAAATGATCATTTAAGAATTATAGATTTTCATGAATTATTTTACTCAATCATAACAAATATGTGTTTACAATTTTTAAAAAAATTGAAATTAAATGATAAAATAAAATAGAATTTGAACTGCATGCATAAAATTGTGATTCATTACACTAAATATATCATTAAAAAAATAAAATAGTGTTCCTGTTTAACACTTTTCAAAGTACAATCAGATTATTTTAAGAGATTCTTAAAAATAATGACGAATTCAGCTTAACTTGATAATGTATGCCAGTGACTAAATCAGAAAGTGGCTTAATGGGAATATCCGTTCCTCCCCCCCTCTGCCCTGTACATTGAAATCCTTCTATAAAATTTAAGACAATGATTTTGATTGGTTTAGAAGTAAAATCCCTCCTCCTTCAGAGGTGAAATTATCACTTCTAAAAGAAAATATCTGATTTCAATACCGATTTTACCGATTTACATTACACTGACAAATAACAATTCAATTAGAAGTCTTGAAGAAATAATTTTAATTCCAAAATTGACAAATGGTATCAAGACTATTTTAATAAAATTTTGTTTTTGTAATGAAAATTATCGGGTTTTAATTTTCTAAGAAATTCGTTTGAATATTCTGGTGTCAGTCAATTATTTCATAATTTTACGAACAAAATTCTTCTGCTTCTGAAAGGGCTAAAGAAGGCTAAGCTTGCTAGTAGTTAAAAAAGACCCATATGGAAACCCAGTATACTTATTCCATTTTATTTGTTTATTATAAGTTATCCTCATTATTTTGATGTTTGCAAAATCGTGATATTCTAGAGGATGTGCTTTTTTAAAATGCTGTCAGTCAGAAGATTTGAAACTTCATGCTTAGGTGTGATTTAAAACTTCCTGTTGGTGTAGATGTAGTTTAGGGAATTTATATATTACTTTTGAAAAAAAAATAGACACTGCCCTTCCCACATAAAATATAGATTAGTATTAATGGTATAAAAATCGCAGTGATTAAAAAAATGTTTTATTGTCAAAAATCAGTGGTTGATAATCACGAAATTCGCGTTAGATGTGACAGTGTCCACATTTCAGCAATATGTTTCTTTAAAAATATGAAGCTTAAACAAAAGTAAATATTACCTTGAACGTGATATTTAATGTTTAGAATATTTGAAATATTTTATAAGTATTTTCAGTTTACTTTACAATGTTTATATAAGAAATCTAAATTTTTTAAATCATTTTATTTATAATTCTGTCACTTTTCAAGCATGAAAGGGGATCTCGAATATACTCATTCATCCAAAAATAAATCATTAAAATCGAACATATTAGAACTGGTACCTTACCAAATAAATCATTGTATCTATCTCATTCCTAAAGAGAATGCATTTGCTAAGAGAAATCCCAAGTGTTATCAAAGGACTCTCAAGTGTCTCAGCTTGATTCATATTGATCAATGGGTGGCTGTTGGCTTTTTCATAGAAATTCAATTATCGTAAACGTTAACTTGTAATGAACTATTTCCTCGGTCATCAAAATTCAGTTGAAGATGCTTAGAATCACATTTGGCCGGTTTCCAATGAGAACAGGCAAATGATTTTATTGTGGAATAAGTGATATATATTTTGTAATATTTGCCATAAAAGAAATTCTTGTTCGAAAAAAATAAGAAATTTAAAACAATAAATTTAAAGTATTTTAAAGTATTAAGCACCTGCTTTAAAACCTTACCAATTGGATATGATGAAGTATTTACTAGGTATATGTTTGTATGCGTATATATATTTCTAAATTTATTATATTTTAAAATATGAAGCTGTAACTGTAAAAAAATATCAATATGTACATTCAAAGTGGATTTTATACAAACGTAAAAAAAGTATTATTATTTCAAGTTGATATTTTTATGTGACTTTTAGGAAATAAATATATGATTCATGTGGCATTTTATTAACTTAATTTAAATTTTAATTCATTTTCTTTTCAATGTGTCAGAGACTAAAGTATTTTGGATCATTACTACTTGTGTATATTTGGATCATTAGCATATAATTATAGTATATTTGCACATAATAAATAATGTTTATTTAGTTCATTATGTGCTGAAATATGATATTAAAAATAATCTGGATTAGAAAAAACAAACTTGCTTAACATTAACTATGTAGGAAGTTTTTCTCTAAAATTTATAATTTTTTAGAGTTGTTTAAAAAAACTGCTCATACGGAATTTATCCTATAAAAATAAAAATAAATAAATTAATATCCATGGTAATTATTCAAAGAACTGATATTAAACTTAAGTGTTTCTTTGTTTAAATAAAATCTACTTTTATATTCACGAAAAACAATGTTGATAGCATCTGAACTTTAAATTTTAAAGCACACTACTTTCGGTAGTATTAAGTATATAGCCCTCAGTGTAAATAGTGACGGAAATTACAAATACAGGGTGATCAATTTAAAAGAGTACCTGATTGTTTTTTTGTATTACCCACACCTATAATATATATAGAGACCCTTTCAATATCATTACTTATTTAATATGTTTATATTTAACCCTTAAATGCTTGATTTTTCAAAAATCATTGTAATAATGTTTTTCGGCTTTCATTTTTTAAATAAATCATGAGAAAAATAATTTAAAAAATCATATTTTGTTTTAAGTATGGTTAACAGCTAAAAAACAATTTGTTACTAATCGGCAATACTGTTCTTTAATTGAAGAAATAATTTTCCTTTATAAAATTCTATAATAATAAACACACAAGAATTTTAGGAACTATAATAAGAAATAAATTTTACTTGCTCACTGCAGAACAAAGTAATGTATTTCGGAAGCTTCCAAACAAAGCAAAATGACAAGTAGCAACAATTTAAAAATTAAATCTATCTTTATTCTTAAACAGCACAAGTGTTGCCATCTACATGTTAAAAAGCGATTTAAAAATATTTTCAGAAGGTATTTTATTTGCAACGTAAGGCATTATAGTTTCAATATTATTTTAATAGTAATTTAGAGCCTAAATTGGGTATGTTGCCGAAAAGCAACACCCGACATTTAAGGGTTAATGTGAGGTTATCTTTTTTTCCCTTTCTAAACGTGAAAACTCGTTTTTTTAAAGATAAATCCTCGTGAGCAAATTAGTAATTTTCAATCCGATTCTGTGCAAATTAATTGAGTAAATCGTCTGCTTCTTTCAACGTTTTCATTTTTTTTTCTTCTTCAGCAAAACGGAGCCCCTTCACAAACGTGAAACCTAAGAATAGAAGTGCTAAAATTATTCTTTAATGACCGTTTAATTTCAATAGATCTCTGTCCACCAAGGTCACTAGACCTCACCCTGTTAGATAGTTTTATGTATGGTTATCTCAAAGATAGGGTTTTCCAGAGAAGTCATGCAAGCATAGATAAGTTAAAACAAATCATGACTCAAAAAGAATCTCATCAATAACACCAACAATGTTGCGAAATGTGTCAAAAAACATGGTTCGACGAGTTTATGTTTGCATTCAAAATAGTCTCAAATATTTTCATCATTTGCTGTAAGGAATGATAATGTAAAAAAAAATGAATTAAATTATCCTTCTATATATAAAAAAAAAGTTTTGATTTGAAAATGGACCAATGAAAATTTGCGTAGATATTCCGGGTAGATCGGCATCCAATTTGAATGCTTAAGCATGGCCTTTCATCGTTAATATGTATATATAAAAAAAATTGTTGCATACAAAAATATGAAAATCGGTGGTACTATAGAAAAATGTTTGATAAGCATGCTGATGCAGACAGTTTTCAAATCGAAGAATTATTTTAAAAGATATTTAGTGCTAAAGTTGGACAAAATAGTTCCATTAAAGAAGTTTTATTGGAGCAAAAACTATATATGAGACTTTAATCATTTTTAGATCATTTTATACGTTATAAGTTCCCGGTGTGCAGATTGCGTTTATTTTTTTTATTTGACTAATTTTTTGAGGCTTTATTTCTATTTTAAATTCAAATTTTCAGCATTTCGAGAGATATTTTTTTATAAATTTTAGAAAATGTTATTAATTTAAACTGTTACCACTTGTATAAACAACGCAAATAATAATGTTTACTTCAAATTAAAAATTTATTTACACGTGACTATTATAAACATAAAAAAAAAACTTTAAAATTAGAATTAAATGATTACATGTTAAAATGGCCAAAAAATATGGCAAAACAATTTAAATTAAAAAATATATTTGCGCGAGATATTTTGAGATAATCTTTTCAACTATTATCCTGAATTCGAAGACAGCGCAAATAATATTTCCTTCTAACAACAAAAGTATTTTCACCTGAATATTAATAAGAGAAATAAAACTTCCGTGTAAATTACGTCAGATTTAAAACGATACATTTAAAATGAATTATTTAAAAGAACTTTAAAAAATCACCGGGAGACAATGACACTGTTTACTTAATTTATTTTATATCAGCTTATTTTCAAATGTTTAACTAATTTTTTAATTAAATACGAAAACAGCCACTGTATCTCTTAACAGCAGCAGATTTGCTCTTAAAAATCTCCAATCCAAGGAAAAAGAATGGAAACCCATTTACAGAGAGATCGCTACTTTTTTTAAAAATTTTAATTCAATATTTTTAAAGCCGATCAAATTAGCGTGATTTTTGGATTTTGGTGTGTCTGAACGGGGGTTGGCAAGCGTAGCTCGTAGGGGGCAGAGCCCCCTAGTGTTTTACAAAAATAAAATTTTCAAAGTATTAAGTAAAATTGCGCGTCTCCATTTCTGTTTTACCTGAGAAATAAATTTGTAACAGCCCAACAGATTGCAAGTGATTTTCCACTCTTAAGCAAGGTTTAAAAAATTATGCGGGGTGTTTCTAAATGAATTTCGGGGTTTTAACGTTTGGTGGTATTGATTACATAAAACTTAAAATTATAATTAATACATAAAATGAAAGAGCAACTCAAACAGTTTTACCTACAAGCTTACACATGTTCAGTGTGAGCACCTTACGTCATAGGGCACACATCATATCGATAGCTCAATTATTACCAAACGCTGAATAGTGTTTGTGAGGTCATTGCTCCAACAGCTGCAATGGACAGCTGGTAGTGGTGTCACATACATACGATCCTTTATAAACCACACAGGAAATAATCACATGGCGTCAGATCGGGTGAGTGTTTGGACAGAATTTCTTTGCTACTCAACGTTTGAGAAGAACTGAACTATTGATTTAATGTGTGCCGTGTGACGAAAAGTGACATTGAATACGTGTAAGCTTGCAGGTAAAACTTTCAAGTTGCTATTTAATTTTATGTAAAAATACTATGGGCTCAGTTCTCTGAAAATATTGAACAATATTGAACTGTTACTGTATAATTCTCATTTATTGTTCTTTTTGTTCTGCAATTTATTATTCAATTTGTAGTATTGTTCTATTTTTTAAATTCTAGTATAGATGAAATTCTACAATTCTACTGTAAATATAGAGACAGACTATTTTATTACTATTTTCCCATTTAAAAAAACCCAAATAGAAAACATATAATAAAAGATAAAAATTATGTTAAATTACGATCATGAATAATGCATATACTCATTAAGTAAAGAATTTTCAAAAAATAGAAAGTATAAGCATATTTATAAATTCTTTTAATGAACTTTGAAGGACTTTATATAGAATACAGATTTTCTTTTACGTTGTATAGAAACAAAGAAAAACAAAGCGATGATATGCATTCGTTTCTTTACAGACAATAAAAAAAAAATCAGTTCACAATTTTTTGTAAATGTTTTGTTTCACTTTTTATTTATAATAAGTAGCATATTTAGAACTTTACTTTTCAATCATGAAAAAAATAATATTTCATAATAGAAAGAATCAAATGTATAAAATGTATTTTCACAAAACAACTTAGAAAAAATTATATTGGTATATTAATTAATATTACATATGCAAACGCAGTTATAAGGCCAAACTAAGTTCATAAATATACATTTTTTCCAAAATAATAATATCAATTTGTACATGGTGAATTGTGCCTATGCTATTATTAAAGTGCTAGAATTTCCAAAATAGCACATTTCGTCAACCTCAATGATAAATTACGGAACAAAAAGAACAGTAAATGAGTTTTGTTAGGTTACAGACGCTAAATTTGAAAATGAAAAGTTAGTTTTTCTTCTTAACGTATCACATTTTCGCTTATGCAACTTTAAAGAATGATAGTAAAACGTAATATTTGCAAATTGACAAAATTTTCTCGCTTATGAAATTATGCAAAATGAAATTAACATGCATAACCGAAAGAAGTACAGGATGCTTAGAATTTCTCCAAATTTTACACTGATTACCACACACAATAATATCCTACAATGAAATTATTTATACTTGCAGAATATGTGATTTTAATAACGTTCTGCTTTTATGACTCATTGTTTAAAACGCTGGTCATTGGTATGAGGTGGAAAACACATTATTTTGTCTTATAGTGTAGATGACGCTATGTAATAAATGTTTGGCAGGAGGAGCTGTTGTGGAAAGCGCAAAACAAACTCTTTTTAAAAAAATATGACATTCAGCATCACGCATATAAAGTACGGTTGATATAAGACATTCAGCACCATACATAAAAATACCGTTGATTCAGCACCGTATATATAAAATCCATTTCTGAAAGGAAAATTTCCTGGCACCAACGTTGCTAGAACCGCCATTTGATTTGACTAAAATCAAGCCTAAATTAGCGGATTTAAAGTTCATTCTCTCACTGATTAGTGATATTGGCATATTTTGAGGAGAAATCAGAAAATTAAAACGAAAAACTTTAGTGAATTAACGGATTACTATGAACGGAATAATGCATATCAAATCAGGGTTTTTTTTAGTACTAGTGCATGTTTATCTTGCTAGATTCTTTGAAATTTATTATCGAACAGAACTTTAAGAGAGTAATGTATAATACATTCAGCATCATTCATAAAAAATACGGTTCATATAAGGCATTCAGCACCATATATATAAAGTCTGTTTCTGAAGTTCCTTGCAACAGCGTTGCTAAAACCGACATTTCATTTGACGGAAATGAACCTGATATCAGGTTTTTTTTCTCTCTGATTGGTGATATTTTCGTTATTTGATTTGAAATCAGATAATCAAAACGAAACACTTTAGTGAATTAACGAATTATCATGAACGGAATAATACATATCAATTCAAGTTTTGTTTTAGTGTTAGTGTGTGTTTGTCTTGATAGATTTTTGGAAATTTATTATTGTACAGAACGTTTATTTTTTTCTGTAAATTTATACCTTATTTGATATTTATTTAGGTGAAAAAAGTATTACAACAAAGAGCAGCTAAAAGCTATGCGTTGCAGTTTTCTGATTTCTGAAGGAAAAAAAAATGTTTATTTAATAGTTATTTTTAGCCAGTTACAAGCCAGTTAGTATATTCTTGCGTTACGGTTACTGGGTTTAGGATAGTTATTAATATTCTTAAGTAAATGTATTTATCAGATATATTTATAAATGTAAATAACACTATAATTAATGCATTTCCGTTTGAGTGTTTAATACGTCGCTCTGTAATGTAATCTTTCTGGTTTAATTGGACGGCAAATGGTCGAATGGTTTAACATGATTTACATTGTTTATAATAATTTTTTATCATAAAACCCTTAAAGTTGGTAATTAATGCAAAAGTGATCATACAATTATGCTGTCAATGGATATACTCGAATTAATATTATTCATTATTCAGATTGTTTTACGCATGCGAATATTTCTTTGTTACGTTAATGCAAACAGCAATTGAGTTATTATTCAACCTTTCAATCTTCTATCAATAGATATGAGAATTTATATAACCGCTTCATTTATAGAACAAACTTATCCCTGTTGTTATTATGGATATCATTCATTAAATTAAATAAATTTTTAGTTGATTCTAATTTTAAAATATAAAACATAAAATTTAGATTGTATCAGTTACAGTCACATTTGATGGGTTTAAATTACACATTTATGTGAAGTTATTATAAGTTCTATTAAACCAAAGTACGTTATAACTAATAACAGTACATTTAGAGCTTTTTAATTACCTTTGGTAAAAAAAATATAAACATTATTTAATACACACAATATGCGACTCTATCGAAATCAATACAGAACAATAAACTATGTTAGCAAAAATTGTGATCTCGTGATTTGTTTGCAATTTAAATATTTTAAAATTTTCAAAAAGAGTTTATTTTTCAGTCTTTTAACATTACTTGTGTTTAAATATGTTGATAAATATATTAACATGTATTAATAATCCTTTAAATGTACTGTTTTCACTTTCACCAGGTATAACATTCGTTGACTATAAAATAATTGACTGAATTGTTCATTAAAATTCCTTTCTTTTTGTAATACGAACGTAAGAAAAGAATAACAATTCATTTATTTATTTTGAAAGAAAGTGAATTATTCGTAGAAAAAGTAGCGTATTCACTCAGTGATTCCCTTTATAGATAAAAAACTTGCAAAGACAATCTGTTTATGTGGGATTATTTACTGAATTAAAATAAATATGTAAATAAATATGTAAACAAAAATAATAAAACTGCTTTATCCTGCACAAAAGTCTATACATTTTAAACAATAAACTGTCAGCCAGGATGTCAGTAATAAACTGTTTTTCAAAAGTAATATGTATTTATGACAAACTTTCTTTTATTGTAGCACGTTTTACCCGTAATAATTACAGATTAATTCTGTAAAACAATCTGTTTTTTATTGCCTTACTGTCTAAAATTTTATCACTGTAAAGTCAGTAGATTTTTTACAATGTATAAGTGGACTATAATTTTGAAAACTGTAGTTTTGGAATTCACTATTGTCAGATGAAGTAAACTGTAATTTTACTATGCGAAAAACAACCTTAAAACTATAGACATGATCCAACCTTATTAATAATTGTAGTTATAAACTAATTGCACCCAATCTGGTATATGTTTTCCTAAAAAAAAACTTTATAATACATAAATATATCATTATAGTACAAAGTATGGTACATAAATACATACACACCAATCATAGAAAGACACCTAAGAAGAGAAATTGGTTAACAGCATTGCATTTCAACAGTGGACTTTGTTTGTAAAAAAATGAAGAAAGAAAAAAAAAGAAATTTGAGAAATATAATGTTAAGATAAACATAGAAAATACAGTTTAATTTCTATTTAACCAATTTAATTCTATTTTAATAAGTTTCCTATTGAAATAAATTTTCTCTGGAATGTTGTACCTTAACTAAAATAAAATGTTAAAATTAATTTGTGTTTAACGGATTTTTTTAGAGCAAATTTCGAAATTATAATAGCTTCAACATAACACAAAGGCTATTTTCGAAAAATAATTTTATTTTCTCTTTTTAATTATCAGTATATAACAATTTTCTGTTTGCATATTTTAAAGATTTCTTTTACCTTTTCACTGCAGTCAAAGGTATGCAGAATATTATACGAAACACATTATAAAATAAATTTCACAAACAAATAATTAACGCTTTAGAGACATCTCTATGCGTATTGAAATTAAATTCTTAAAAGTGGTTTCCAAAAATCTGTCTTAAGCTCTCCGAAGATAGGAAACGATTATGTGAACCATTTTTTTTCAAAATTCTGTTTAAAAACAAATTAAGATTTAGTTGAATGTTTATTCTGTAGATTTAGAGAAGATATTTGAATGTTAGGATTCCTTTATTGCATAATTAAAAAACTGAGTGATTATATGTAAAAATTATTACTACATTAAAATGTATGGTATATTACATTTTCTTTATAATATTGATGTACTATTTGTCAATACAGAAATCTTGTCCTTCTGAGATTTTATTATATATCATGTGAAGACAGATTCAAATGTGTCATCATAATCATTAAAAGCGAAACAGAGAGTAAAATTATATAAATTATGTTTCTCTATGAGTTCACTTACTATTTGAATATATTCCATTGGGCAAAATCCACTTTGGAATGGTGCATTTTCGCCAATTTGAACTGAGTCTAAAATTGATTTAAGTCTTGTCGTTAAACTTTTTGAAATAAGTTTGTAAATGAATGACAATAAGCTGACCAGACATTAATATGTAATGATTTATTTCTCACCTTTCGTATAAAACATCACTGTTAGAAATTAATTTCATCGTCTGCCAAAGCTGAGTACCAGCGTTTTTGTGTAAATTTATTTTTCTAAATTGGCGACGCTCTGTCTTCTTTACATATTTTTATTCTGTTCTAAAAGAGTTGTGAAACCATGAGTGTTTATAATTAAAGCGTGATACAGTTCACTTGCTTATTTAAGGGGTCTCAGGACTCTTAAAATTGGAAAAATCGAAAAAAAAAAGACCATTTTCAACATATAATATCTTAAAATGTAATTAATTTTAAGACAAAATTTTACATTGGGATGAAAGATATAAGTATGTTCTTTCATTTCATGTATTTGAAAAATTACAAGATGCAGAATTAGAATTTACAGTGGGCTCCAAAATGTCAGACATTTGACGAGCGGAAAATCGGCATAACAGATTATGCGCACGATTACAAAATAAATTTTGCAAGTAGAAAGCAAATTTTGGGTCTTACTTATGCTTCACATTGTAATAATTACTCTGAACCTAAATAAATCTGTATTTAAAGCATTTTTCTATTTTTAATACAAAGTTGTATTTAGTTAATGCAAAATTTTGAAATTTTCAACAGTGTAATCACCTATAAAGAATATATTTCTGAACAATAAGAAGGAAATTTTAGGTTTAGTTTATACAGACTAATATGAAACGTATGTTTTGAAAATTTCATGAAAATATATTCAGAAGTTTTTGAGATATCGTGCCCGTTATGCCCAAAAACGTCATTTGGAGAAAATTGACTTCAAATTTTCTGAAACGCCGTTTCAGCTATTGAGCGTGTATAATTCTAAAAGCCATAACTTCTGTTCTAATAGGAATTTCATGGAAACATTTATACCAAAATGTTCAGAAAAGATAGTAGTTTAATATCTAAAAAAATTTAAATTTCGAAAATTTTAAAGCTTTAAGAGTCCTGAGACCCCTTAATGTGTTTTGAGCTATTGAATGTATATTGTATATAGTCCGTGTTTTATTTAATTACAACCAGCGCTGTAACATATTTATGGTTATGTCTTGTGTTTCGTGTTGGCTTAAGCCTGGTGTTTTGATATATCGTTTTGTAGAATTGAGTGATAGAACTAATATTAAGATGAATTTCGTTTTCAAACGTATCATGTCATTGTTCCGAAGTTTTGTGATGTGATAAATAAATAGAGAAGCCGCAACATTTAAACATCTATGCTATTTGGTGGGTCATTTTGTTAATAATTTTACTCATTATGACGGAGTTTAAAGATATTTTAGTTGGGAAAAGAATTCTAAAAGATAATGTTACTAAACTAGAGAACAATATTATTAGTTAGATATATGATGCTGATTCTAGTCAGCTTGTTTTATTTGAAAATAAAATCGAAAAACAAAATGAGGATAATTACATGAAATTTTTAATGCATTTTTTTTCTCAATGTAAAGAACAAGACTTAGATAATTTTGTTGAAGTGCAACAAACCGTACAGACTAGACAAACTAAATAGTCTTTGGTTAAGTGTTAACCGGATAAATTCAAAATTTACTTTAAACGAATCGAAATCAAATAATAGTCTTTCTAAATCCAAAATACCAGAAGTAAAGCTCACAAAACTGACACTGCCTATATTTAGTAGTAATTTAGAAGGATGGCTATCATTTTAAGACTTATTTAAAGCTAGTGTAGATAGCAATGAGAGTTTATCAGACTGTCAAAAATTGCAGCATTAGAAATCTGAATGTAAAAACAAGACTCATAAAATTATTCAAAATCTTCCAATATCTGACTCAAACTATAAGACAGCTTTAGAATTGTTGTAGGAGCCATATTCAAATAAACGTGAGTTAATTAATGTATTAATGAAGAAATTAATTGGAATATCTTGTATTTCGAATAATGAACAGTTTATTTAAAGTGTGTAGATGTTCTAAACGAATGTGTGTGTTCGTTAAGTGTACTTCAACAAGATGTTAGTGAATTTTCTGAAGTAATGATAACTCATTTAATTACAGATAAATTAGACAAAAATACCAGATATTGGTGGGAAAGAACATTAAAAGTGAAGAGGTGGGAACTCTTGATAATGTATTATCTTTCTTGAAGGATCACGCTACAGCTCTTCAAAACAGCAAATCCTCAGTAAAGGAAATAAAGAAAGGTAAAGTAACGGCTTTGTTACCTGTTAGTAATGTTTGTTCATTATGCACGGAATCACATCCATTGTATAAATGCCCTAAGTTCTTGCAGTTAAGTGTATATAAAAGAATAGAATTGATTAGAAGAAATAACTTGTGTTACTTGTCTTTTAGATAAACACCATGCTCAAATCTGTAAGAATTTAAGTAAATGTAAAGTGTGCCATAAGCCTCACCATGCAATTTTACATCTTCCGAGAGACGCTAAATCTTGATCAGATTGTGTAAATGAAACACCAATTGGTCCTTTTTCTCTGAATGCACCAGTATTTCAGCCGAGACCAAATGAATCATTTAATCAAACTTTTTGAACAAGTGTCTTTGAATTTCCCAACAAGTTTGTGTTGAGATTACATTCATTAGAAAATAAGCAAACTCTACTTTGCAAAACAATTGTTAAGGTTCTTAACTCACTGGGTAATCTTGTAAATTGTCGCGCTTTGCTGGATTATGGCAGTGAAGCCTATTTCATAAGTGAAAATCGCATGAGCAAATTATGTTTGCCAAGGCAGTGTACTAAAGTGCAGATCACATGTTTGTGTTCTTATAATGCTGAATCTAATGAAGAGGTAGGTTTAAATGTAACCCCCCTCCCCAATTTTTATTCTGATGTGAGATTTACCATTAGAGCCTTTGTGATAAAAAAAAATACCGTCAAATGTGCCATATAATTCTATTCTTTCAACTATTGAGAATCATGTTAATAATTTAGTTCTAGCAGACCCATTATTTTTTTAATCAAGACCAATAGATATCTTATTGGGAGTTAATGTTTTCATTGCATTGCTTAAAGAGGAAGCTATAAAAAGAGAGGAAACTCTGCCCTTTGCTGTATGTCCTAATCTTGGTTGGATTATTACGGGAACAACACCTTTTCACACACGTCAAGGTACATATTCTGTTAATAATTTTCAATTGCGACTAGATGGTTTAGTTCAAAAGTTTTGATCTTTAGATTCCATTCCTGCACTAGTTCGAATTTCAAGAACAAAAATGGGAAGATCTTTTTGAGCGCAATTATTTTCGAGATATTTCTGGAAGATTTGTTGTGAAATTTTCATTTAAGGATTCTCCATTGTGAATATGTGATACTGCGGAACTCGCCATGCTGCGATGTTCTTTGGAACGCAGGCTTTCAAAACAACAGCACGTTTACAAAAACTATCGATGGTTCATGAAGGAATATTTGGACTTGGGTCATATGGAACGTATATCCAATTCGGAAAGTGTTCCCGCATTTTTTGTTATTTGCCTCATCATGCAGTAATTCGTGACTCAAGTACGACGACAAAATTAAGAGTTATTATTCATTCCTCTGCTAAATCTACCTCTAGAGTGTCTTTGAATGATATTCTAATTGTCGTACCTCGCATACAACAGGCACTTTTTCCAATTCTTTTAAAATTTAGAACTTTGTCTATTGTTGTAAGCGCAGATATAGATAAAATGTTTAGACACGTCTTGATTAATCAAAAAGATAGATATTTTTTGAGGATTATTTCGAGTTCCCAGGATCCGTTAGAGGAATATCAATGATAACAGTCACTGAACTATGTTCAGCACTTCTTTTGACAAATTTCCTAAAAGTTGTTTTGGATCACTTAAGTTTCAAAGAGAATGAAGTATTTGCATCGACTGCTTCTACGGTTGCGTTGACATGGCTTTCTTCAGAGCCTCATTGATGGCAATCCTTTGTAAAAAAAACGTGTTGCTAAAACCGAAACACTTCCTAATATTTTCTGGAATCATGATCGCGAGCTTGAAAATTCAGCTGAGTGTGGAACAGAGGCATGATACCATCGGAATTGGGGAATTGTGAGCTATAGTTTCATGGTCTTAAAAGGTTAAGAGAGCCATAGGATATACCGTCTAATGAATCATTTGAAGGAAACGATGTACAAGAAATTATCCTAAAGGACGGAAAAGAAATTGTGTTATAAATATTTCTAAACTTAATGATGATCATATGATTATCAAATATTCTTTTTGAAATGGATTAGTACGAATCGCCGTAAGTGCTTAAGATATGTAAACAATACAAAAAAGTTATTTTCCAATCCAGCAATTTTCTTGCTTTCAGTCTTAGAGTTGTCTTGGTGCTCTCAAATTCTACAGCAAGAATTCTGAAAATAGCCCAATACCAGTGTTTACGTGATGAAACATATGATTTAAATCATCCCGAATCTTTAAAATCTTCAAGAAACTTTTGTCTTTAAACCCCTTCATGGATCACTGTTGTATTTTGCGTTTTGATGGAAGATTGAGGCATGCTAATACCTCAAAAGATCAGAAACACACGATGGTATTGCCTACGACGCATCATATAACTGCATTAATTATAAAGCATTATCATATAACTTATTTACATGCTGTTCAACAGCTTCTTTTAGCTGTTCTTCGAACCAATTTCTGGATTTTATGTGGTGGAGATGCTGTAAGAAAAATGAAAATATTGCTCAAAATGTTTTGTTCTTCACCGTCTGTTGGCACCCAACTAATGCAAGATCTTCCAGCCATACGTGTTACGCCAAGTCGTACAATTTCAAAGACTGGAGTTCATTACACCGGTTCCTTTATGTTTGAAGAAAGAAATCCTAGAAATATCAAGTCGTTTAAGAGTTATATTGCTATTTTTATTTGTATTTCAACTTGTGCTATTCATCTTGAATTGATTTCGGATTTGACAGCTTCCACAGTTTTGGCTTCTTTGAAAAGATTTGTTGCCCGCAAAGGCCACCAGCTAAGTTAATCAGTTTTCGCGCAAGAAATTTCAAGGGCGCAAGTAGGAAATTATGTGAGTTATACAATTTCGTATCCTACATTAGTAAGGATTAAACATTACAGAATTATGTGGCTAATGGAAGTATCATCTAGAAATTTAATCCCCTTTCTGATCCACATTTTAGTGGGCTGTGGTAGGCTAACATAAAATCTGTGAAAATTCATCTACGTAGAACAATAGGGAATTCGCTATTTACAATTGAAAAATTCTCTACATTATTGTCACAAATTGAAGTCTGTTTGAACTCTAGACCTTTATGTTCTCTGTCAAAGGATCCATGTGATCTACAAGTTCTGACACAAGGTCATTTTTGGACTGGTAACGGTTTTATCTTGACAGCTATTCCAGAACTTTACGTTTCTGAAATTCCACCTAATAGACTTCGCCGTTGGCAATTGACGCAGAGATTATTCTAGTCACTCCTTGAAGCGATGGAATGGGGAGTCTCAACTCCAGCAGCAACCCAAGGGTTTGCGTTCGACAGCAAATTTAAATGTCGGCGATTTAGTGCTTATTAAGAATGAACTTCTTCCTCCTCTTCAGTGGAAGCAGGGAAGAATTGTTAAAACCTTTCAGGGCAGTGATGGTCATGGTCATGTGACAGTCGTCATAGTAAGAACTGCTACCGGAAATTTTGAGCGAGCTATTCATAAACTCTGTTCTCTACCTTTTAATTAACAGTAAGACATTTAACTCTTTTATTTAAACCCCTTGAAGATTTCAAGACCGGGCGTGTATGTTAGAAACTTATTTTATCGTCTGCCATAGCTGACTGCTAGCATTTTGTGAAGTTTATTTTTCTAAATTGGCAGCGTTCTGTTTTGTTTACATGTTTTTATTCTGTTCAAAAAAGGAGTTGTGAAACCAAGAGGATGTATAATTAAAGCTCGATACAGTTCATTTGTTTATTTAATGTATTTTGAGTTATTGATCAGTCAGTGTTTTATTTAATTTTAACAGCGCGGTAACAATCATCTTCACAACATTCTTCTTCTACAGATGACCTCTCTATGAATTATGACATAATTCCAACATAGTTAAAATATGTCCATGAGTTCAGTTTGTCTGTCCCTCCGTCTGTTCGTCTGAATGTCTGCCCGTTTGTTCGCGCTCTAACTCGTGTAAATTTAGTTCGATTACCGTGATATTCATATATATGTTATTGGGGTTTACAATTTCCTGTTTGGTCTTGCAAATGAAGTGTGTAGCTTTTATTGTTCGTTTAGAGCGACACTTAAAAGCATTCATTTACATGAAGGCCAGAGTTTAAAAATCGTTTGCTGTGTATTTTAATGGTACTACATTATTATAAACATATTTGAATTGATGTGCATCACTGAGCTCTATAATAAAGTTCATACATGGAAAATGGTGTGCACAAAACTTATCGTTCAGTTCCAGGGGACACACAGTAATATTTAGCTACAATAGAAAATGATTAAATATTATACTATTGAAGCCTTTGAATTGCTGGAAGTGCGTTTTCATTTGTGGTATGTATTTGAAATTTAACTTTTTTTTTAATATCACTTGATGTGTATAAATTATGTAGTTCATATACAGGACCACACAAAAGTTCTCAAGTAAATTTCCGTTTATTAACAAAAATTGCTAAATGAAATATTCAACTACGCAATGTGTTTAACTGAACTAACTTTTGGCATACCATGTAGCATATATACAAATCTATCCATCATATACAGGTCTGCCCCAAAAAATCGTACATTTTCCCGACTACCCATGTTAATAGCACATATTGGGTTTTCGAATATCATATGCGTTTTCCAATTGTTCGTTTTCATCATTTTTGACATCAACTTTCACTTTATTAAACTATGAAGTTTTGTTATAGTGTAACGAATGTGTTGGAAAGTGCTTCTATTCTATTCTGTACGTATAATTTATACACCACATAGCATTTTTAGTTTGCAGAAAAGTTTCAGAAGTCATACTTTCAAGACCTGCAAAGTTGCAGCATGCTCTGCATGACAAGACTGAAAGTTCATAACAAGACTGCAGCAAGATAACGCAAAAGCCGAAGTCACCACACTTTCAACTTGCAGCTGACTTGTCGTGCAAGTTAAGTTCATGCTATATCAAACTCGTTCAAAATTAACGGCATACAAGTAATCAAAAATACTGCAAACTTACTGCAAAGTAGTAATCTTTCCATGCCACATTAACTGTTTACAACTGTTACACTATAAGTTTAACCTTTTCGAAGGGGTCAATAGACCTTGACCAGGTCTATTGATGCATACGCACCGTTAAGGCGCATGCATCGTTTTTACCACCATAAACAAGTTAGGGTAATATTTGTACTTTACCAATACGAGATTTTTTTGGTATTTGATAAATATAACGTTAAAAAAAGCGTTGCCAACCGAATAAAATTTCTTCAATTTCGGCGCATCTGCTGATTGTATATTTTCTCAACAGAGGGATTTTTTGCTTTCGTCACTTTCGTGAATTAAAGACAGTCTTGCCACTAGTTTCACAACAAACTACTCATGCAAGTGGGTGATTGTATACTTTGCGGGAGATTTGTTGCGAATTTCTCAATTCAAATTTGTCACGGAAAGATAATATCAGAAAAAAATCTTACTTGCTGCTAATATTCATGCTCACTGCGAATGTACGTATGATTTTTCGTTCTTGTTTCATTAATGTTATGACTTATAATATTTTATCTCTCACCAATGGGAACCACTAGAAAATTCTCTTTAGTTTGTGTTATACTTTTCTCTGATTAGGTATTTTGATTTCTCTTTAATATTTAAATTTATATCGGTAATTATAGAATTTTTAGACAGCAACTGCGATTCCATTATTCATTTTGGTGATTGTTCCTTCTTCCCTAATCAGAACAAAAATACATTTTCTTCAACAAGTATCGCATAGCTGGTTTTAACTTATTGTTCTTTTATAAATATATTTCCTAATATCTCTAATCGAATGGTCTGCTGTTAAATAATAAACGGTCAAGTGTGAGTATTACTGGCGCTCTGAGGGTTCCGTACAATAAATATGTGAATTATTGACTATATTATTAAAAAAACGATTAAAATAATAGACTTTGCAAAAACTATAAAACGTAGGACTGTGTATAGCTATAGGGGAGAGTAGCCATATTTGGACCGCCGCTTTAATTGGACTTTTGCCATTCTGCCGTTAATTACAGGCATAGATGCCATCTACTGCTGAAATCCTACTCATCAGAATGACGTCATTTATGATTAGAAGAACCACCTGCCTACCACGTTCTGTTTTCAGACAATTTAAGAAAACCTAAAGTTATCTGATTTGATCTAATTTTTTCCTACTAAACGTAACTGAATACTTTAAAATTAAGGTAAGTTGTTATGTTTTCATATACATATCTAAATTCATCTGTTGATTGCGCATATTTTTCACGCGGATTTGTTTAATTTCGTTTTTGTTCTTAGTCTTGAGATTATCTGTTTTAAAAAATGGCGTAGATGCCTTAATTGGGTCAATTTAAGTTCCTTAAATTGGAACAAATATACGATCATAAATTTGAAAAGTAAGTAATATATTTTAAAGGCGCTACGCTTTGTACACTTTTTTTTATGTATTACTATCTCCATGCAAGTTTTTTTTTTGTTTATCTGGATCAATTTCTTTATTCAGTTTAGGCTTATATAAACAGAAAAAAATACTTGTTTATGCAATAAATTTTCTTTGCAATTTCTTTTATCTTGTATGTATTTATATTTATTTTCTTTGAATTCTTTATCCTACGGCGTATTTGGTTTACAGAGTTGAATTCAAACATTTCCTCCTGGAGGATATATGCGATTCCGTGAGGGGAGTGGTGCCGACATTTTACAGTTCTGGAGGTTGGAATTACACTTTTTTGCCATTAAAACGCATAAAATCTCAAAATCTTCCGGTGTGAGGGGTTATTTCAAGACTCCGAGGGGTGGGACACCTGAATTCAGTATTGTTTGAATAGATAATGTTTGCGTTTGATTAATCGCTGCGTATTTTTTTTTTCAATAGAGCATATTTTTTAAACATTTTTTAATGTAATGTTGAAAATGTTGAAAACGACACAGACGAACTGTCTGGAAGAAAAAAACCTGTGACAGCAATAGCTGTTAAAGGTATAGAAAGCGAAAAGGAGAGTGTAAGTAGTGAAGAAATTGACCTGCAAGAGGACTGCATCTACAACCCCCTCCCCAAAAAAAAGCCAAAAAATCATTAGAAATGCTATTTCCCTTGCTAAATTCAATTAAATGAAAGTACAGAGGGGGCTAAAAAACAGTTGCGTTAACATCTTCGGCATATAAAGTAAACCTTGAAAAAAAAAAAAAAAAGGCGACAAAAATAATTTATTTTGTTTGTTTGTTTCATTAATCGCAAACTTTGCTTTTAATAAAATTAGTTATATTCCCTAGTGATTAAAACAACCTGATAATGTTTGGTCCAATTTAAGAGACTGGGGGGTCCAACTTAGGCGACCAGTTGTTGAATTTGGACCACTTTTGACAAATTTTTCAAATAAAAATAAAATTTAAGATTTTGAAAAAGAAATTGATCTAAAGATTTAGTAGTGATGTTTTGCAGATATTCCAAAAACTAAGTGAGTTACACCTGAAAATAAGCGAAGTGGTCCAAATTAGGCTACTCTCCCCTATATACTAGAAAAGTACGTATGGGTATACCATAAAAGTTCAAAGAGATATGAAGCCTAATTAATATCAAATATTGCTATTCTACACAACTCTTTTTAGGTGCGTTCGTAATTATATAAATACGTAGCACCTATAGTCGTCGTTCAGTCCGTCTGTCTGTCCGTCCGTCTGTCCGTCCGTCTGTCCGTCCGTCTGTCCGTCCGTCTGTCTGTCCGTCCGCATATAACAGAGCAAAAACTACCCGACCGAATGATCTGAAATTTTTAATATATAATTGCTGCAAAATTTTGTCGAGCCATTTCCAATTTTATGAAAATCGGATGTATAGTTTAATTACAGGGACAGTCAAAAGCTTTTCTTTACATTACGGCCAATGGGAAAAATTATTGCAAGTGAATTTTAATGATGTTACAGACTTCCGAATGGTCTGAAATTTTTAATATATAATTGCTGCAAAATTTTGTCGAGCCATTTCCAATTTTATGAAAATCGGATGTATAGTTTAATTACAGGGACACCCAAAAGTTTTCCGTTACATTACGGCCAATGGGAAAAAATTATAGCAAATGCATTTTAATGATTTTACAGCCTTCCGAATGGTCTGAAATTTTTAATGTATAATTGCTGCAAAAGTTTGTTGAGCCATTTCAAATTTTATGAAAATCGGATGTATAGTTTAATTACAGGGACACCCAAAAGTTTTCCGTTACATTACGGGGAATGGGGAAAAAATTATTGTAAGTGCATTTTAATGATGTTACAGACTATGCACTTATGAAGCGCAAAAAAATATACATTCAGTACAATATGGGGTGCAAAAAATAATTATAAAACTAGTTATAGTACGAACGCACCTCATTTGCCACGTTTGACGAGCAATTTCCAACTTGTTTTTAATATTATCGTAATATGTTTACCATGAACTTAATTCGGTACTGACAATAAAAGTTGTGAATTTTTAAACTTCATTTGGCATTTGTTAAAACTAAATTCAGCGTAGTAATAAGTTTTATTAAGCTATCTACCCATTTTTATAAAGAAACAGAAGTAATTTTTACACATATGTCATATACGCTTCGGGTTTGGAGTTACTTTTATGACGCCAATTTGGCAAAAATCTCGCTTTCCAATACCAGTTACATATATATCTTTTAATTATTTCCTATATCATTTTGAAAAGTAAATAACAATAAATAAATAAAAGTTTAACGAATAGCTACATTATATATATTAATAAAAAAAAGAAAATGAAAGTATATAAACAATTTATCATCAAAATAACAACATTTTGGCGCCAGTTAGGCACCACTGTGCATATATAAGATCTGCTCCGTAATTTGTAAAAATATATATATATATATATATATATTATATATATTTAGAAATGATTTTTTTATGTATATAAATGCATATATAAACAAAAATAAAATTTCATTAGGTTTGTTTTCATAGCTGTTTAAAAATTTTGGCAACATATCTCACTTTCTGATGCTCGAATTGCGCCAAGCTTATTTAAAAAATGCAAAGTTCCCTATAGTGGAAAAGTACCTAAATAAATAATTAATGATAATAAATACTTGTATAAACAAAAATAAAAATTCTTCAGGTTTGTTTTCATAGCTGTTTATATATTTTGGCAGCATATCTCACTTTCTGAAGCCCGAATTGCACCAAGCATTTTTTTTAAAAATGCGCTGTAATGGAAAAGTACCTAAATAAATAATTAATAGAAGTAAGCAATTATATAAACTAAAAAATGTATTTCAAGATTAAAGCATTGTTTTTAATTTCGATTAAAAAGTACATATATTCTAGGATAACTTCAGTTGAAATTAGGTTGACAGCTTAATATTTCATTCCATAAACCTAAACAAACAAGTGATTCATTCATCGTGAACCGTAAAAAATATTAAACCATTGAGGTAATCATTCACAAAGTAAGTTCTCCAACAATCAATGGACAATATTATTATGACTTCATAGTGGGTAAAATGGTGGCGGTATCGTTTGTTTATGGTTTGAATTTACAAAGATTTTATTTTGCAATATCTCTTAGTTACATTACTTTATTGTCATATTTATGAGCTCAGAACAAAAGCATATTTGTTCATTATTTATTTATTAAATAATGAAACAAATTATAAATGCATGATTTGAAAATTTTAAATAATTTTCTTTCTTAATACCAAAAAATTAAATAATTTCCTTTCTTAACACTAAAAAATAACGTTGAAGTAACAGTGCATTTAAGTTAAATAAGTTTAACTGTTTAATTCTGTTGTAATATTCAAAATAACTGCATTTATTAGATTTTAGTAAACATCAGTGCCCGATTAAACTTTGAAGTTAGAAGAATTACAATGTCATTTCAGCACCTTTCTTTCACAGAAGCTTTTCTAAATTGCACATATACATGGAAACTCTTCAGAGTTACAAATATTATTCCTAGTACAAGCATAACATCAGAACGGCCGGCAATTTTACACATTTTTTTTAAAACTGCTTTATATCAGAAATTGTATTAAAAAATGATTACTTCCTTGTTATAGTGGCCCACACAGTTATGATTATGACAAGTTGCAGCCAATTTCGCCAACGTCGTAACCAGTATCGTGAAGCACAGACGGTATTGTATACAATGGTATCATACATAATACCACATAATACCATTTCATTAAATCGTATACGATAGTTTAATAGTTTTTACCTTACTTCAAGTGTGTAAGTTATTTATTTTTAAGAATTAACAATCTAAATTGTCCAATATATGAATTAAAAAAAAATTAAACAAAGATTGAATAGACATGACCGCAAAAAGCCTCAAATCCGCACACCACTTGGAACCAGTGCAGATTAGTGGTCTTCTACAGTACACAGTTTTTCATAAGTGTGTTTCGTTCTTAAAATGTGTTATTTTCATCTATCACGGGGGAACAAGCAAGGAAAACTCATATTCTTGCACATAAGTTGTATATATCTTTATATCTAAATTTCCGTCATTTTTGACAGGATACTTTTCAAGTATAACATATAAATATTTAAAATACATTAAAATACCTTAAAAATATGTTAAAAATCAAATTGAATTCCAAACCGTTTTCGTGCATATTCGCACGGCCATCGGCAGGGTTGATATAAATATTGTTATATTCTTTTGCCCTTATTTGTCAAGGAGATACCATTATAATTTTAAAGGTGGTATGGAACATAAGCTCAGAAGAAAAGTTATTCCATTTTTTTTTTTTTTTTAACAAAACAATCTTTTATTTACAATGTAGCAATTTTTTCTTGACTCCATAGATGTCATATGACAATTCATCGCTACATGCAATATATTTATTGGAAATTATTTCAAGAAATTCCCTTATTATAGTAGCTTTATGATAATTATTTATACAAAACATAATTTTGGATTTATTGAAATCAACATTTTTAGGTTGAATTTGAGCTATTCTTGCTACCGTAGTTCGATGTTTATTTAATTTGACATCTGCTTCATGTCCCTTTATTCTATTACAAAATTTCCTCATTGTCATGCCTCTATAAAGAACATCTTTATTGTATTTTTTGAAAGGTTTAATAATATACCCCTGGTCCAATGATATTTTGGACTGGATCAACTTTTGTATTTAACAGATCTTTTAACTTTGGGAGCGGAACTGGGATTAATTTTATAACATTTTTGAAAAGGTTATTCCTCATAATTTCAAAAAGTCTTGGGATGTAGAGATAACTTTATAAAATTTAAACATTTTATCTGGAACTCTACTTTGTTTTCCATAATTCTTCTATTCAAACTTGTTTATGATTGTTTCAACAAAACCTGATGGAATCGCATTTTCTTTTGCTATTTTTCTATATCCATCTAGATCATCTTTTAGAAAATGACGCCAAAAAACTTCAAATGCTATTTTTGTATAATAATTAAATGGTGATAATTTGTAACTTATAGGCGAAAATGAAACAAAAGGGATAGTGGCATTAGATGTGTTAACCCATTAACCGCCAGAATTATAAAGGGTTAAAAAAATTTTATACAAATGATATTAGTTATTTATTTGAACATATATAACATTAATTTATAGATAAAATAACAAAAGTTGTCTTAGCTTGTGAAAAATCGAGTTTTGCGTTCACGCAACGTAAGCGGAATAGGAGTATTGATGTTCAGTGAGTTCAACTGAACATCTTCAGGATTTTCTTAGATTTGGGCACTAGAAGATTTTCCAAGCATTGTTACAATTTAGAAAGCAAACAATCACCTTTAAAGTAATTAATTTATTATTATATTTTCATTTATTTTGTTTTCTTTATAAATTACTGAATCTATCTAGAAAACAGTTTCAAGCAACCAAAATATTCGCTACAGTTAAGTAATAAACCAACATCACAAATTTACTGCAGCAGTAAACATTCTGGTGATGGCATTATTTACATTGTAGTCTTCTGCTGTCATCGGACATGACGATTAAATGGCCGCTTTCTGTTTGCAATGGCTTTCGCATGCTGAACTTACTAGGCTATCTTGTTGGTGATGTGTTTCCAATTCTTTTCTTTTGCAAACACCCTTTGTAATGCAACTTCACGTCTGAAATCTAAGTGAGAGTTTTTATTTTCGAACATAAACTTGATATCTTCCCGCATTTGTAAATATCTCATTTTTTCCCCTTTTTTCACTGAGCCAAATTCAATGTTTCCTTTTTTATCCACGTCAACTCTCCATTAAAAAAAATGTATACGACTTGTACTACTTTTAGAAGGCACAGGCTTCTTTATGCTCATATCAATTCTTATTTTATGCTCATATCAATTTCGCCAGCAATATTGCATGGTCTCGCATCATTTCTTTATTCATCAATAATTTCTGCTATTTCTGGCGAAATAACACTAATATGAAATTTGTTCCAATCATTTTTATCTGTATCTTCATCAAGAATTCTTTCAAGAGCCTCCTCTTACGGGTTTAGGCATATGTACGAACACAGAATGAGAAAAAATACCAAATAGTCGAAGGAAACGGGTGGATAAGGGAACTACCCCTTTTCCACGGACGATGCACAAACGCAACACCTGTTTTCTCTTCCTCCCTCACTAAAACAAAATCAACTAATTCATGGAATATTTTTAACTACTTTGACCTTGTCTAAAAATAGATTTACTCTAAAGCTTACGTTTTTATAACTACATTATTACTGTGAAAACGACAACTTGAAATTTTTTGTTTAAAAATGCTTCATGTTTCGAACTCGTTACTAAATACAAAAAAAAAAAAAAAAAAAAAAAAAAAAAAAAAAAAAAAAAACTGTTGAAAGAAAATATTTTTTTATTGAATTATTAACTATAATATTCCCTACAAAAAATATTCTAAATATAAAGTTCATTTGATAACTTATTTTTTATGCGTGTTTATTTTTACCGTTGCGTCAACGTAACACCAGCGGTTAGTGGGTTAATCTTTCTAAAATCATTCTATTTGTGATTTATACAAATTTTAATTATTTACTAAAAGTAAATTTAGCTCTGGAATTTGATGATTCCTTTGCATCCGTTTTATATCATGTTTTTTAAATAAAATGTGTTTGCACTTTTTTAAATATATTTTAATGGACACTATTTTTTTTAAATATACCAATTAAATGCAAATTTGTTCATGTACCAAATAAAAAAATATTACTTATTCCAGTAATAAATTGGCTTCGCACAAGATATATTCGATCTTGGTCATTACTAAAGCAGCAAGTACATTTCTGGATTTGTCAAGAGACATCCCACGCGTCATCAAAAGACTCTCAAATGGCTTAGCTTGTTTCATATTGATCAATGACCCTTTCAGTAGAATGGCAATTATCATAAACGTTAACTTGTAACGAGCTACTTTCTGAATAATGAAAAGCCAGTTCAAGATGCTTGAAATCATTTCTGGCCTGTTTCCAAGATATCATAATTGTTCTATCTCGAAGTTCTGCCTCATTGTGTAACATAATTATATGTGTTAATACTTTAGACATAGATGTAATTTTACATAGGCTAAAAAGTAAGAAGCAAGAAAAAATACAGTAAAAAATAAATTTTAAAATGTGAAATAATCCTTAAAATGTAAACATTTTTTTATTAGTTATGCTGATCTGAAATATCAAATAAGCAAACAAGTAAAAGTAATTTTTAAATGCTGTACATTTGATGACTTCAATGCTAATTTCAAGAAGAAATAAAAATCATGATAAAGCACACTGTAAAATATTTATGTAACTTTAATCATTAAAATTGGTGGCAACATGCTGCCTCCAGTGATATGGAGTAATTTGACTTATTTAATAGTGTATTTTAAACTGATATAACTGGTGTAATATTACACATTAGTGTAACGTAATATCAGTTATACCGGTTAAAATACTCAATAAAATAGAGGCATCAAGGCTGCCTCTAAATTTATGGAGTAATGTTACAAAAGACTTTACAGTGAATAGATGAGGAAAGTTCCTAGCACTTCGAGAATACTTTAATAAAGCTGCTCAGTATTTTAACTTGTTCAGGCCGGCGCGGTGGGTCACACTCGACTGTCTCAGAGTTGTCAAGTTTCTGGCTTTTTGTACACAACTGTTATTTTAGAGAAAATGTTATTCCTTTAAATCGCCCAATTGCTCTAATTAAATAAAACAATATTTTCTGTATTAAAATACTGGTATCCAAAAAGCCGGAGGCTTGCCAGCTCTGAGACAGTCGAGTGTGACCCACCGCGCCGCCGTGAACGTGTTAAGACAAATAGACCTAATTAGACATTTTTAAAAGCGCTTAATACATTTTAAAAAATGATTCAGCAATTTCCGTGTATAGTCTGAAAAGTATTCCAATTTGTTTGTGGACCCCACATTTAATCTATAGCTTTAAATATATTGTTCAAAGAGTGCTTAAATTGAGTTTAATTAAGCTTAGATTTAATTTAAGGATAAGTTTAAGGATCATCGTCAGCAATTTTATCCTATATTCGGAAACATACTCGTATTCTTTAGGTTTGTTTGTGTTTTTGACGGCCAATTATCAACACTAGGGATATAGGTCCTAAGGGGGAGGAGTGCCCTTCATGGGGGTCTTTCTAAGGGAACCTAACCCGTATTAACATTTGGAGAACCAAGGTTTGAAGAAAACCACGAAAACTCCGAACGGTTAAGCCGACGGGCGCGATTGGGATCGAACCCAGCACCTCCCGTCTACCAGCTTTGAGAGCAGAACCTCTCGGCCACTATGTATTCTGTAAACAGCCTTATATATGACCTATACATTTTTAAACAGGCCACATATTAAGTTATACTTTAATTTCATCTTAAACACGTTTAAAATACTGAAATCACACATCCGGAAATTATCGTTCGCAAGCGAACATGTATCTGGATATATGTTCTTTGAAGAGAGTTCTTTGTTATTTGATTTTATTTATATTAAACAAACATGTTTTAGTACACCAAATACAGTTCAGCTTGGAAATACATAGCTCAATTGAATCCACCTTTAAACAATTCACGCTCACATTCAGTAGTGCTTATGAATTCTTTTGTGCAGCCATGACTTTGATGCCTACTATTTATACATATCACGTAGTATGCAAAAATTTAGTTAAACGTAAAAACGTATACCGTATCTCAAATCGTTTTCCAGAAATTATCTCTAATAGTCAATACTACTATTACAGTACTTCATTTGAACAGTATATATACAGCACGTTTTTGTGTGCCCTGGTAATCAAACGGAAAAATTCTATAAACATAATTTTCTGCAGCACGCATCTAGTAGTCAACTCAGTAATGCATATCAATTTCATTCTATTTGAAGTAGTGTAACATAATTAAAATACGTTTTCGCTCTAGATATTTTTTTCTGTAGACAATTACGCAACGAAATTGTTTTTTGTGGCTCTGTAAATTAATAATAAATACTTTGAACAACATATTCAACAGAATGCATTTTTTATAGCATTTAATAAATGCATTTCAATTTAATTGTATTTAATGTAACAAATATGTTTAGTTTAAAACCATTAAAATGTACTTCAAACGATATTCTCCTGTTCACTATAATATAATGGAATACTCCTGGTTTACCTTGTAAACGAACTTTACTCGCTGTGAACTCGAAATGATCATGCTATAGTAAAGGTCATAACATATAAAAATTACAGGTCAATCCGACATATTTACCAGAATTAGAGCGTTTACGGGCGGAAAAATGGCCAGACATATCGAAGTTAGATACAATTTTCAACTATTTGGAAAGTTTTAAAAGTAAAAACCCTGTTTTTTCTATCACGTAAGGTTTTTTTTTTTTTTTTTTTACAAAATAATTGTATTAGGTCTACTGGAAAATTCTGTCGCATAATGTTCTTTCACGGCTATTTTTTTTAATTCTGGTGTTCTCATTAGCACTACTTTTTTGAAATGATAATATTCCCATAGTATTCACATTTCAAATTAAGATGAATACAATGGACCATTTTAAAAAAGTGGTGTCAATGAAGAAATCTGAATTAAAAAAAAAAAAAAAAAAAAAGGTGAGAAAGAACATTATGCGACAGAATTTTCCGGTAGACCTAACATTTTGTGACATAAAATTCGGATATTTTATTTAAATTTTATTAATTTACAGACCAACGCAAATTACATTCATACTCTAGTTCAAGCAATTATTAAACGAAATATGAGCACACATATAAAAATTTATAAGCCCATATAATAACCTTCAACGGTACCCCAAGACGTTTAATATATAGTTCATGAGTTTAAAAAAAAAAAAAATCTGAATTTACAATAGATTTATCTTCCCTAGTTAGTACTTTATTGCACCAATTTACTTTTTAAATAGACATATTTGTATTAAGTAAAATATTGCTATAAAAAGTGATAAAATATCTTTATTCAGACTGACGATCGTTTCGTCGCACCAACAGCAACATTTTCAAAATCATTCAGGATAGAAAATATTTTCACATAATTTAAAAAACAATAAAACATAGTTAACAATGTCACGAGACATGATGCTTGATGAAAAACATTGCAAACATAAAATAAAATTAAAATACAATTAATAATAATTTAATTAATTAAATTATATGAAAATTAATCCACGCTCATAAATAGCTAATTGAATTTTAATTTAATTTTATGTTTGCAATGTTTTTCATTAAGCATCATGTCTCGTGACATTGTTTACTATGTTTTATTGTTTTTTAAATTATGTGAAAATATATTCTGTCGTGAATAATTTTGAAAATGTTGCCGTTGGTGCGACGAAACGATTTTGTCACTTTTTATAGCATTATTTTACTTAATCTGTTTATACGTGATTTTTATACATGTTTTTATAGATATATTTGTTTAACAAATTCATAAAAACAATGTTTGCTTTCTCCTAACTAAACTAAATTCGAAAACTTTAGACTGATTTGTGACGATACAGTACTTGATGTAATATTTTCACCACTTTTTCAGTAATCAGCCTCTAAAAACAAACGAGAAAAAGACAAATTATTTTAGAATTTTTTTTCCATCGCAGACGTGTGCTAACTGTTATCTGATAGAAATGGAGTTCTAGCAACAAAAGCGATTAAAATGACGTAAATAAGTATTTCAAAAGCGATTTGGGTCAATAAAAACATTTCTTAAAGAATACAAAATGTCCTTTTTTATACTTTACCACGACGCTACATGTTATATTGAGTAAAAATATCCTTACACTAAGATGTAAGACAAACTTTTCATTCTTCTGCGATTTTAACTGAATAACATTAAGCTGATAAGAATTGTTTAAAATTGAAGAATTTTGTTTTGAAAGAAACGTTATTTTCAAATTTACTAGAAATATAAATAATCGTCATATTTAAAAAATAATAGTTGACAGTAAAATTAACATACAATATAACATTTAAAATCTAATTTCATTCGCACATATTTATGAAAAATATACAACTTGTACTAAAAGTACAAGCAAAAAACTAACAGAATTTTAGTTAAATGAAATGATGAAAAGCAACAGCCTCCCGTCTTCACAAAATGATACATATTTTAAAATGCGGTTAGATTTTCTAATCTAAAATTTAATAAATAAAAAATTAAAGTATCTGAAAACTTGCTGTAAGTGACTTCCTTCGGTTACAATTGAGAAATGTACACCTGCTCTTGCCACAGTTTTGCGAACGATATGCTTATTAAAGTTAGCAGTTCACAGGCGGTATGCGTGACTTCTTTGGTTTCATGTCTGGTTGACATGCTTGAAAATGTACGTAATATTCAAAAGAGAATATGCTCGAACTCTTAAAATAACGTTAAAGAGTTTTCTGCAGGATGTGAGGCTTTTCATTTATTGTAGGAAGATGTTGATATTACTTTAAAATTTCAGAATATCCCAATCGTCTGACAAGACTAAAAAGCATCTGGAGTAACAAGTGAATATAATTCTGCAGTACATATTCAATGTGCTTCTATTGTTGTAAAGTTCCTATAGTTCTTCGCTTTTTAAATATAAATTCAAATTCTTTCGTTCATAAATATCTGATTATTCGAAGTAAGTTTTATTCGATTCAGTCGACAAAACGTATAGTAAATAATGCCCCAATTGTCTAGGATGCATAACGTTTCTCCTCTTTGTCTTTCTCTTAATTAGACTACATTATGTGTAAAATATACCCGTAATTTATTAATTAATTAACACGCATAAAATGTATCACACAAATTTCTTTTTCTGGAATTTGGGGCCATTATACCGATTTACGATGTGGTGTTGGATAGCTATCAATGACTTAGTTAAAACAGCACTATACTGTAGACCAAGATCTGTAGCGAAAACATTTTATTATCACATTGTGTTTTTTTTTAATTACCAATCGTTAGTAATCCAAGTTCGTAGATCCTTGAATATTAAAGATATGAACGAAAAGAATAACTCTGCAAATTTGTGGACAGGATGACTTTATTGGATAGAGACATGAAATATGTAAGCGCCAGAGAGGGACCCTTTCAGTTAGCTGTTAACAGTGTGATGTACAGAGAAAGAATGAATAATTTGTTAGATATTGTTGCCAATGTACTGAGCCAAAAACTTGGTACCCTGGGCCATTATAACCCCAAAGATATATCCTTAATGGACATTTGAATTAAAATCTAACCAAAAGAACCTTTGGTTGGCGTTTTAACAGTTCAACGTACAAATAGGAATGCCATAGCTAAATGATGGGGAATATGCATTTAGAATCAGCAATGCAGATGCCAGACGCCGATTCTTATATAAACAGAGTATATATTTGCGGCCGAATAGGCATTAGCATTGAGCATATAGTCAAATAATATATTTTTTTTATATATTCGTTAACCGACGAAAATATGCTCGAACAGTTAATGATTTTAGGATGAGAAAAAGATTTGTTTTTGATTTACTTTATTAACGGCTTTGGGTGAACTTGGGAAAAATTAAATAACTGAAAACTAAAGCGCAAAAGAGAAGAAGAAATAGATATATTCCTTTTAGAAAGTAGAGAAAGTTTTGATTCAGTTTATCATAAAGAAAGGAGAAATTAAATTTTACAAAGGAGATAAATAATGATATGTGATGATATATTATGAGTTATGATATAACTCATAACATTCAACAGGACATAACGGAACACTTTAAACAATCATTTTTTCGTACACTGTAAAAAATCCACTGTAGATTTGCCAGAATAAACTCGATCACAGTGAATGTGCTGTAGCTTTCTTTGGTTTCCTGACTATATTAAGATGGAAAATACAGTAGTTGCGTAAAATTGACAGCACAATGTGCTGGCAATTTCGACGCATTATTTTACAGCACAAACTGCTGGCGTCCAAACTGCCAGCACATTGTGCTGTTAATTTTACACAACAATTTAATTTTTATCTTAATATAGTCAGGAAACCAAAGAAAGTTACAGCACATTCACTGCGATTGAGTTTGTGCGCGAGATGAACAGTATTTTGTACTGTACAAATGTCTTTTTTTTTACAGCGTATTCCCTCCTGTGTAACCCTGCATGTACTGATCTAGTTTAATTTTTATAAAATATTTAGATAGTTATGTTATATGTAATGAGTCTGTTATTTCCAACAACACAAGCACCGAAAAACCGACTTAAAATCACAATTAAAATAACAAAACTTTGTATAAATCACCATAAAATCCAAAAAGTACGCAGAACGCTTTTGAGCTGGAAAATTAACAGCCTGTCATTAGCTACTGTAAACACGTGTCCTTAAGGGGACAAGTTCACAATTTATGGTGATTTTATGGTGAGTTATACAAAGTTTTATTATTTTAATCATCTCTGACTTATTCTGTTGACTTAGATTTGTCAGACTTTCTTTATGTCCTCTGAGATTTTTAAAATGGAATAATTGGTTCAACAAAAAGTTTGGCTTAAATTTGGTGTTTCAAACAAAGTTTTTGTGCTGAATCTTTTTAAATGTTGCGAAAGACCAAAGGTGAATTGTGCAGGTGCAAAACGCAGACATTTGAATTTTATAAGGCATTCATAGAGGGGCGAGAAGTAGTAATGGATTGTATTTATCTGGTCGGCCTTCAACGTTTATTAACGAATCAAATACCAATAAAATCAAGAAGCTGTTGCATGAAAATCGCCGGATAAGTCTTAAATAGTTTAGCTATCTCACATATCTTTAAGTCCGTTCATAACGTGATGATTAATATTTTAGGCAAGAAAGACATCGTCCCACGGCAGATATCAATTTTATCCTGATGTTCTGAAAAAAAAAAAAAAAAAAAAAAAAAAAAAAAAACGCAGCTAATGTCTGAAGAATTATTGTCTGAAGAATCTGCCTAATTATTCTCAAGAAATTTTGTCCAAATAACGGAGCTAATGTCATCGATCAAAGGCAGCACTCGCCAGGTATGGTCTCATGTGACTTTCTCCTGTTCACGAAACTAAAATTTCAAATTCGAGAAAATGTTTTGAATCAATTGAAGCCATACAAGTAAATTCGAATGACTTAAAGGGTCCATACCCCAATTTACATACCATGAAACTATGAAAGATTTTGTAGTTTTATTAAACTTGATGCAGTTTACATTGAATTTGGCAAAATAAAGTTTGATGAAAAAATTTTTTTTTTGTGTTTTATATAACAATTCTGGCTACATTTTACATAGAATGTATTTCTTATTAAGGTTACTTTTTATCATATGTTATTAATTTTTTCTATTTAAGCTTTCAAACTCCATGAAAAATATTATCCCACATGATTAAGTTTCACAAACTTACATTTTACGATTTATTTTAGAATTGTTTGATAAGCCTAAACGGATGATTTTGTTATAACGGTTTATACCTATAATTTTTTTTTACTTTACTTGGTTTCATAAATTCAAAAAATTATAACCGGCATGACTAGTTTTCATAAAAACGAATTTTTTTAGTATTGCCTCCGGTGTGTAACCCTGCATGTACTAATTCACTTTCATTTTTATAAAATATTTAGATTCTTGATTCTAGTGATGAACGTATTTATAACCTCAATTTATGCATGGAGATTTTGTTATTGAACCCACATTTTAAGCTAATTTTATTCAATATTTTTTGAAATGTTGCGGATTACTCCATATTACTTTATTTTGTTTTCTTGGTCAGTATTAATACAAAGTATTAACGTAGATTGAATTCTCCATTCAATATTTAATATAAACACTGGCTAATAGCATTATATATATATATATATATATATATATTAAGAATAAGTAATAATTCTATTTAAAAAAAGAATTTCTCCAAAGGATTTTTTTATGTATCTCATTAATTTTTACTTTTTGTGAAAATTCTTATTTGAAATCAATATTTTTCTAAAATTTTAATAAACTTTTTAAAATTAAAACTCTTAAAATTAAATGGTATTAAAATATGTAGAATTGTTTATAGATTTATTTGAAGCTGGTGTTCCCTCAGGGTTTTTGCGAAACTCATAGTAAATTTCTAAGTTATAAATTCGCTGTTAATGAATACGTGTATTTATATGTTTGTTTAAACTATTTAAAATAAAATAAAAAACACATATGAAAATGGCAAATTAAAAATTTTAAAGTATTTGAAAATATTAATCTACATATCCCAAAGCGTATGACAGGTGGTAAGTTGTGAAAACTTTAATTTCTTATTTTTTAGCGCAAAGGGGAATATATTATTCATAGGCGTTTTTCTAAAGATATTAAAAACAATATATTGTTTCAGTATATTAAGTTGCTTATTTTCAAATATTAGTTTAAAAACTAAAACTGTTTTAAATTGAAAAACTTTATTTATTTTCCTCGTTTTCTAGAAGTTTCTCAACATCAAAAGAAGTTTTAAGCATAAAAGAAGAGGAATATGATTATTAATAAAATTTATATTCCGATAATATTTATTAAATATTTGAATTTTGTAGAGAATATTCAGTTAATCTAATAGCATATTTGTATATATATGTGTGTGTGTATACTAATTCTTACTTCTTTCTCTGTTTCTCAACTGAAAAATTGGCTGGATATTCTAGGCTAATTTTATGATATTAAATTCGTTTTAGCATTCTGTCAATTAGAGCAACTAACAGTAGTAATTAGTTTAATTATATATTTTTTATTAAGATTTCTTTTATCTTCACGGTATTACGAACAACATTTATTGAGTGTAATTTTAATTTCTTATATTTTCTCGTACGAACCGAGTGCGGCTGCATATTCTCAGCGTTGTGACATTTTTTATTGCCATAATTTTAAGGGAATCCCTGCTTGAGAAGCTATTGCTGCTTTTGAAGGTATCCCTGCTTCATAAAAAGACTCTCTTCTTCCTCGCACAATTCATTTGTTCCTATTTTTTGTTGTTTCTTCAAATTCCTAAAAGCCGGCGTAAGTTTCTTACTGCGACGATTTTGACTGCTTGTTCGTTTGGTGTTTACTGTATTGACCAAGTCTCGCAAGTGGGCCCAATAACTATATCTAACATCGACATCACACTTAAACCTGATAAATATCTATCATTGAAAATGCCAGCAGTAATCCAAGCTACAATTTTAATAACTTTTCTGCCGCAGTGAAGATATTTTGATGCCATTCGCGAAACGGTGGCATTAAAACTTCCATTTGCGTTTTGTGTATGTTCACTAATACACCGTTGGAACAAACAGTTTCACCGGTGGAGCAAATCTTACTTGCCGCTGTGCTCGGAGTGCTCGGAGCACGTGCACTATGCATGGATATTTCGACCTCTTATAGTTTGAATTCAGACTTGAGATTTCAGGATCATATGCTACAGATGAAATACTACTGATTTAAGCAAAAAAAAAATAAATAAATAAATAAATCGATTTTCTTTTAATTCAAATGCAGGAGGTCCCCTTAAATATAAAATATTTACATAAGATATGGATTTTTTTTATACGAATCTCTATCTCGGTAATATCACTTTACTCCATAAATATCTTGAAATATAGCTTTCTTAGTTATAGAATAACTTCAACATCTAATGAAAAGCGAACAGATCCCAATTACCAAACAAATAACATCTAATGAACTAATAAAACATTTTAATGAAGTGTATCTTTTCTCCTTCGTTTTAATCACGAACTACTGTACCGCAGCATACTATCTTTCGAACCATAAGACTTTAATGATCATAAACAGACTCTTTTTTTATGTACTTTATTTCCTTGCATATGTTCTACGCATTTTTCGCCCGCTTCTATGTTTTTCACTCTTTATAATGGAACCGCACAAACTAGACGGAGCTTTTAAGTGCTCCCAGCATGATCGTGTTAATACAAGTAATTTCAATCTAAATGAAGTCTTTTATCTCAACTAAAACACAAATTAATGAAACATTCCTTTCAGAAATCCGTGGATTAACCAACGTGTTCTTCCAGAGTTGTTTCAAAGAAACAAAAGGATAAACGTTGAAAACGATACATCGCTGAACGGGTGGCTCTCCCCGATCCCTGGCCAAGACAGCGATGACGCCCAAGCCGATATAAAAAGGTAAGAGCTTTTACTTACCTATTTTATCTCTATCGATTGCTTTGGCATGGCAAGGCATACACCCTTCCCAAAAAATAAACAGAGAGTGGATAACTTACAGATTTTTTGTTTAGAATAAATATTGTAGAAATAAAATATATGCATAAAAGACTACGCATAGATTTATATGAGATAAACATATACAATTTTAATTAATTTTTTACAGTGAAATTACGCTCGCAATTATTGAATATACGTATAATGCGTGATTTATCACATTGCTAACGAAGCCTAGAACCAACAATGTGAAAAATGTCCAAGCCGGGAATCGAACTCGAAACCCTTGGAATAGCGCCCCAAGTGCTCTACCATTTAAGCTAAGGGGGCGGTTCCCAGCTTAGCCTTTCTCACTCATGTTTCACCGCAGGATTGTGTGCTCACGAAGACTATTCCATCTTGTGCTGCAGCTGCATCCTTACCAACATATGTGAAAAAGGCTAATATGGGCATCGTCCTCGTAGCTTAACTGGTAGAGTACTTGGAGTGCTATTCCAAGGGTTTCGGGTTCGAATCCCTACTTGGACATTTTTCAGATTGTTGGTTCTACGCTTCGTTAGCAATGTGATAAATCACGTATTATATATGAGACAAACATTTCACTGCTTTGTTTTAATTTACATTTTCGAATGACTAGTTCGCACGTAGTAACGTATCAAAACCCGATGATTCATTTGTAATAACCCTGTACTATTTACTGTTCTTATTGCTGTTTTCCAAAGCATCTAAAAAAGCTGTATTAAAAATATATACACGTGTGAATTTCTTAAATTTTTCACTAATTAATAAATAGCTACTTTTTTGAAAACTTACTTTAAATTTTATTTATAAATTTAAAGCAGATAAAAGGAATCTTAAGTTGCCTTATCACCTTTTTATGTTGTTAATATCTAAAATACAATATGCGTATGTTCATTTGAATGAAATAAACGCATCAGTGGGAAAATGGTTTCATACATATTACATGAAAGATATATTACATACATACAAGAATATTTCACATGCAAAATAAGCTTACATTGATTAAAACGATTTTTAACTTATTTAACGCATTACTCTTTATCTAAAATTCCCTATACATTGGTAGAAATATCTTACCATATTTTTTAATATTTATAAATATGCTTCTGATTAATTTTACTTAACCCCTTGACAGTCACTGTTATTTATTGATCTGAAAATGTTTTCAATAAACACAATAATCTGCCAGTGTGCAAGTTATATCAGTGGCATAAAAATGTAATGAATTAAGTTTTGAATAAAAATGCATTCATTCTTTACAAATGGTGCGAAATTCATTTTTCACTTGACAAAAAGTTAAGTTGAGAAATAGACATATATAAATATTGTATATATGAAGAGGCACAAAAATAATTATCTTGCATTTAAATATGCAGTTATTTGAAGGACATTGAAAAAGCTTACAGAAAATGTCAGGAAAGCAGATTTATTGATATATGAAACTGGAATGTTTTTATTTTGTAGATAGGTATACGTATTCACGAATAAAAATAGCATCTTGAATTCATCAATGCTACACTTTTATATTTTTACTAGTGCATAATTTAGAGTACCGATTTTGTCATTTGGACAATTTCCCCATTACTATGTTTTTATCAGAGCAAGAGAGGCGTTTGATAACTTAATAAAGTCTTGTATTTATGTTAAGACTGCTTTTGATATTTAAAAAAAAAATGTTTTGATTTAAATAAATGGTAACCATGCATTGGCCGTACCTGGGAGATAAATCACCAAAAATGGTTGTTAATCGCCAATTACGTTTATCACTGACAATGGCTAATGACGTTCAAAGCAGTAATTTACAATACATTTATTAAATCACAACGTCTTTAAAAATTTATAAATAAGGGGCTATACATATATAACGTTATCAATATTTTTGCTAATTTTGGATCCCCTCACCCCTTACGATATCACATGTTATCATTCGTCGACTCCCCACTGGATGATATCGTTATCAATGTCTAAAATTTCTTTTATTTTTTTACATTCTTTTTCTTTCTTTTTACACGCTTTCGGTGATATATACTTATCACATTCAAGCGCATTCAAGAAGTCAATAAAATATCAATACATGAAATAAATTTATATCAAATAACACCTAAAAGAATAATAGCGTAAGTCATGTGACTGTCATCAATAGTTCCGGGCTGACCGGTTCCCTTTTTATATGCCAGGTCACCCTTTTTTACATTTTTTTATTTTTCGCGTGGTAAATTAAAACAATGCTTTGATATTGAAATTAAAAGTCATGGTTTTTGGTATTATTTATTCTTTTTCTTTTCTTTTTCTTAAAAAAGGGAAAGAAAAAGTGAAAGTCATGAATTTCAAATAAAATTATGTATTTTAAATAAAATGAGTGAAATTATTATATTTTAGAAGGATTTAATGAAATATGAAAAAAATGCGATTGGAAAGACAATGTTTGATGATTTATCACTTACGCCTGGCTAGCATAAAAAGGTGCTACTTAGTTATGCCGTCGAACCATTTCGCCAAATTATATAAACCGCCAAACCACTCGCCAAATTATACAAATTGACATAATTTTTATTTTAAATAGCGAAAGAACAAATAAATTAGTATAACATTAGTAAAAATACAAATTAAACGTTCAAACAAAAATAACTTGATGACGTAAACACGTGTTCTTGCTTAAAAACAAGCAAATATGACATTTACGGTCAACCATTATTGATATTTAATCTTATAGTTTGGCGATATATTTTTGGTCGACGGTATAACCAAGTAGTACCCATAAAAATATGGAGTTCTTGATTTATCTACTAGAAACGTCTGACTTGGCGAAGTATTGAGAAAGTAAATTAAATTTTGAATAAAAGTAACATGATACAATGCTTAGCACACATCCAACGGAGACCAAACTGGTCGCAAGGGCGGCTAGTCAAAAAGAATTTGTTACTTTTTAAAAATATATAAAAATGGCTTATTGATATATAATGCATTTAAAAGTAATAGTGTCCTATTGCACTTGCCCTGTGCAGGGAGGTTAAAAGCAGAACTTTTCAGCAAAACAGTGGACAACATTCTTTATCTTTCTTTCCTGGTAAACAAAAAATCATTATCTATCATTTCCTACATATTATGCCCCTTTTTTCTCTAACAGCGAATTACATGCGCATTTGGCAAAAGAACAGTAATTCCAAAAGTTGGGTTATTCCAAGATAAAACGATTTTATAAACATTTAATTGCTTTAATAATAGCTTTGTACTTCCATAAAAACATATATATATTTATATATATATAATGTAACAGTCTATTTGGATGTAAAGAAAATTGAAAAATAAAATTTTTTTTAGATCAAAAATGAAAACGATATCAAAAATCAAACTCCGTCCCCCAGAGCTATCTTATGATATCAAGTACCAGACACCCCCCCCCCCTAAAGTGATAACGTTATATATTCACAGCCATTAATATAAAAACAAACTAAAATAATATAAGACAGTAATTTAGTATACATAACATTCACCCAAATGCTTTATCTATAAAATGTATTTACAATGGTACTTTTCACTGTTGGCTCTATGGTATACACTCCATATGTCCTAATCACATACTATATCTATAAACATATCGTAATCGATATTATATTATATATAACTCATATTATAGAATTATACATAAATTATTCTACTTTTGTTTTTAGTATTTTTATTACGCAATATTAACTTTAAGTTGTAATGTAGAAAGAAGAAAAAACGTTACACGGCCTCTATAACACATATCAAAATTTCTCCTTCCATTTACATACCCGTTAGTGTATATAAAAGTGAAAAAACAGTGTCTTCGTTATTGATATTTGAGGGAATTTAAGGCAAGATGAAAAACGGAATATAGACAAGCTATGGCTGGACAACTGGGAGTATTTTTCACATTCATCATGGAATAGATATATGGAATGGTAAAACGTGGACGACAAAAAGAATCTGTGAAGTGTCAATATGCGCCACTGAGGCTAGTAGACCATGGAGAGTAACGGGAAGAAATACTTGTGCCAATTATAAAAGCTGCTGAAGAAAACTAATGACATCACTGTCTTACATCTAAAGGGCTAACGTCCGCGGTCCTTTCACTTTACTTCTCTATCCCGACTCTCTAATGGAAGCAAGGAAGATAGGGAAAAAAACAGCGTCGACTCCGGACAAATTTAACAGCAAAATTACACAAGTTAAAGACATCGAAGGGAGAGTATAGTTGGGCTCGGGGCCCTGGAAATATCGGATGATCCCTGCGGATTCAAAGATATTCGTCTCGCCGCAGAACTCGAGGAGCGCGCGCTCGCTATAGCGGAAGCAAGGAAGAAAGAAACAAAATCAAATCGCCGACACCGTACAACTTTAACAGCACAATTACACAAATTAAAGACATCGAAGACAAAACTTTCACACAAATAAAAACTGACTACTTTCTGATACATTTTTAATTCAACTTTGTTCTTTGTCGTGTCAGAACTGCCCTGGAATTGTCGAACGACCCTTGCGGATTCGAGGATATTAGTTTCGCCGCAGAAATCGCGGCGCGCTCGTGTTCCGTACATGGTCCTTTCGCTTTTTTTCTCTATCCCGATTCTCTAGCGGATGCAAGGAAAAAAGAAAAAAAAAATTAAATTACCGACACCGGATAAATTTAACAGAAAAATTAGTCAAATAAAAAACATTGAAGACAAAACTTAATGTGCTACGATTGGACTATATTTTCATGGCTCCTCTAGGATATGCTATACAGATACAGATACTCATATACGGGGAGTGAAGTAGCACTGCTACTGGGTATCCCCTTGAACTGCTCTACTGTTCTCTGTTCAAAATTGACACACATTCATATCAGCGTGTGTTTAAGCACCAGCACTGATTGCCTTGTGCTTTGATCTTTTATGGTGATACTGCTGACTGATGTCTATGAATGGTGCGGCCGGTGACTCCGATAAGCGTCCAAGTTATAGTATGAGTCGTACTCTTTCTATTTCCTCTAATGCTTCCTCTAACTCTCATAAGAGTTTAGTTAACACGTTCACGCCGGCGCCGATATTCATGTTTTTCGCAGTGAGACGGCGCTCGAATTCATATTTCGCTTCATCTGGAGGCGTGGTACTGTGGCTTATTCAGACACTGTATGTAATGACCCGCCCCACCAATATTTATTGAATTGAACTCGAATATAACAAGCAGAGATGATTATGAATGTATGAACGTTCGTAAGGAGTAAGCAAATTACTTAGAGACATGATTTTATTGACTACGAATTTAATATAAAATGTTTGACAATCTAAAGAAATACAGACAACATGATGTAAATGCATTTAAAGCAACGCCCTTAGTTAATGATATTTTTTGAATGAAAACGACAATTCTCGTTTCCCGTCGTGAATGTGTTAAATTTATAATAATGAATTGTTTTTACTACTGAATTTTCGAATGTTAAACTGTGACCCACTGTAGTGCACGCCGTCTATAGCATAGTCGAGTGTGACCCACATGTAGTACACGCCTTCTATGGAACAGTAGAGTGTGACCCACCGGTGATGCACGCCGCCCGATGCGACAGTCTAGCGTGACCCACCGCTGATGCACGCCACCCGATGCGACAGTCTAGCGTGACCCACCAGTGATGCACGCGGGCGTGAACGTGTTAATCGCGAAGCTATCTCAAATTTAGGCATAGATAATGTTCTTAAAGCTCTTAATTTACCTCCTAATGAAATTCAAAATATCAACTTCTTTGCTAAAAATAATGTAACTAGTGACGAAAAGGACCTCATCAATGTCGACATTGATGAGGATTTTATCCCTGTTAAGTCTAAAAAAAGTAAAAATAATGAAACTCGTACAGTTGTTGATAAATCTCAAAAAATCCGTAGAATTAACTCAGTAAGTCCCAACTTTGACGTAGAATTACCGTCTTCTGATAGTGATTCTGATAGTGAAACCTCTAGTGAAAAAGGCGAAAATCTCCAGGAAATTCTTAAGAAAAAACCTAAACCCATTATGGTGACTAATTATATTAATTTCGCCTGAAACCATCCGTGATAAACTATTACTACATGAGCTCTTCAAACAAAATAATTTTCAACATAATATCATCCCTGATCGGGAAATTCCTCTAAATGCTGTTATCCATGGGCTTCCTAGAACTATCGATATTGAAACTGTAAGAGAAAACCTCGCATATCGAGGTGTTACCATATTGAAGCTATCGCAAATGAAAAGCCGTAGGGACCTCCTGCTCTATCTGATGGAACTACTTAAAAAGCCGATTTCCTATGAAATACTCAACGTATGCTCTGTCTACAATCTACATGTCGAAACTGAAAAAAATTCGACCAGCAAAGAACGCAACGGAATGTTTTAAATGTCAGTAATTCTTTCATATCAGTGCCAATTGCCATATTAACCCCAAATATGTAGGATGCGGAGGAATGCACCTATCTACAAATTGTCAAAAAAAAAGGATTCTGAAGAACCTAAACTCCCACCTAAATGCGCAAACTGCTTTCTAGAGCACCCTTCCTCATACAAGGATTGCTAGTTATTTCCAATTAAACTTCAAATTTATAAATCATATGCTAATGTCACTGTTAATTCAAAACTTCAAAATTCTGCAAAAGGAATGAAAAAAAATGCAATTCTAAAGTTTCTAAGACAAACCCATCCATGGGTCAATCAAATTCAACTTGTAATACTACGTCACCATCAACTCAGTAACTCTATGAGTTACACGAATTCTCTGGATCTATCCCAGCGATAGCAGAGATCGTACTTAAAATCAAAGATGAACTGAATGTTAGTTATTTTTCGAAAATTCCCATTAAACTCACTAATGTCCTAGAAAATATTGAAAGTAAAAGAGATCTTCCCTCTAAACTTCTGACCTTCACTGAAATGATGGCAGATTCCTGTAAAATTTCTTCTAGTAGCGAGTAGTAAGTCTTACGACTCTTAGCCTTTATTTAAAATTCTTGAAGATGTAATCTTCTAAATATATGGTGACGGTAAAGTGTCTTTTTTGGTAAAGGGTTGGGCTTTCCATCTATTTTTTGACTGTTGGAGCATGTGAACCATTCATCTTTTTACCTTTTTTACACTTTGCTCTAAATTTCACTACTGCGTGCTTCACTAGCTGACGCCACGCCCTCCATATTTCTCATTGGCTGTCAGTTAAGCCACTTGCTTAAATAAACTTATCATCTTATTCTCACCACATTCGTCTTTGATTCTCGGCAGTGATGCTGTAAATTATTGACACTCTCTTCTACAGTAGTGCTTGCGCTAGAATTGGACTAAAATTTCCTTATTTTCTTACGATATACCCATATACATGGCGTGGAGTTGCTTCGCAACTGGGTAGCCCTTGGAAATATCTACCGTTTTTTAGATAGGAATGGTAACTCTTCAGTTTAACACCACGGTTTCATTCAGTAGCCCATGGCTACTTTACTATACCTAAACACCACTTTTATGAATATAATACAGCCGTTCCCAAGTTAAGAAGGCGGCAAAGGACTTTAGTGGGTATGCTATATGTAAGTTAAATCAATTTTTCTTAGAAAACATCGAGGCAAACAAACACTTTACTAATAATAATTAATTACTAAAATAAAATATAGTTATACATAGATAATACAAAATTACAAAATTATGGTAAAATTCCACTTTTTATTCAAGTGGATTTTTAAATAATGGGGACTGAAGGTGACGCTATGTACGAATAGTCCAAGAAAGAATTCAGCGATAAAGGATTACACAATTAAATTTCAGGTGATGGAGACAGATTGATATCTATGTAACGATTTAGAGTATAAAAAAATTAGTATATACCGTATTTCGTAAATTGTGTAATATCTTTTTTTTTTATTCAAAAATTGTGTTTGCTTACGAGATCTAAGGTTGCATCATAGATTCTGGGAATCTTAGATTCAAGAAAATACTGTATATTTTAAATGAAAAAGTGAAGTAAATTAGTTAAGATGGTATGAGTTATTAAATTTTATCTACGCCTGAAAATTATTAGATATTTCTAAAGCAATTCTAGATTGTAGTCTAAAATCCCCACAGAGACAGCAGGTATTATTTTAAAAAGTATAAATATTTCTATATGCATTTAAATATTTATTTCGTATATGTTTCGTATTTAACCCCGTGCCTGTCGAATATACTTGAGAAAAACCTACCAAAAATAGAATTTTTTTTCTCTGAATTGCTTGAAAGAGATTTGGAAAGAACTACAAAATTACAAAAATCCGACAAATGGCGCGAAACTGTCTTCTAAACTGTGGTTTTCTAATTAAAGAAAGACCGACAGAATGACAAACTTACAAGTTTCATTTTTATATATTAGATATTACCAACATCCCTTTAACAATGGCCCCACCAGTGGCTGAGAGGTTCTGCTCTCGAAGCTGGTAGACGGGAGGTGCTGCGTTCGAACCCAATCGTGCCCGTCGGCCTAATCGTTCGGAGTTTTCGTGGTTTTCTTCGAGCCGTGGATTTTCCATGCGTAAATACGGATTAGGTTCCCTTAGAAAGACCCCCACGGAGGGCACTCCCCCCTGGGCCTATATCCCTAGTGTAGATAATTGGCCGTCAAAAATCAACCCAACCCAACCCTTTAACAATGAACATAAAAACTAACAACAATGAATGAGGTTTGAACTGGCTTCTGAAATAGTATATTCGTTTTACTAAAATAGGATTTTTCATTTAAAATTAAGTTGATACTGTGGCTTGATTAATATTGTTTAAATATATTTTTATCAATAATTTTTCTTTAAAAATTTTATCTACACCTGTAAATTATTAGATATTTCTAAGCAAATTCTAGCTTGTAGTCAAAAATCCTCACAAACGCAGCAGGTATTATTTTATAAAGTATAAATATTTCTATATACATTTAAATATTTATTTCGTATATGTTTCGTAAATAACCACTAGCCTGTGGATAAAGCTACTTGAGAATCTACTTGAGAAAACCTACCAAAAATGGAATTTTTTTTTTCTCTGAATGGTTTGAATGAGATTTGGTAAGAACAACAAAATTACAAAAATCTGACAAATGGAAAGAAACTGTCTTCTAAACTGTGGTTTTTTAATTAACACTTACGGACTGGAGAAATTATGTCTATAAACTGATGAAATAATGAACTGACACATCAATTTATAAACGAATTTATTAGAAAATACGAAATAACTTATTTTCATGTACATTATAACAGGAAAATTTTAGTTAAATATTCTTGGTGCCGTTTGTCAGTTTTGGAATTAAAATTGGGTGTCCTTTTTAAGGACACCGCGCCGGAAAGGATTAAAGAAAGATCAACAGAATGACAAACTTACAAGTTTCATATGTATGTATTAAATATTGCCAACATCCCTTTAACAATGGACATGAAAACTAACAACAATGAATGAGGATTGAACTGACTTTTGAAATAGTATATTCATTTTACTAAAATAGGATTTTTCATTTAAAATTAAGTTGACAATGTGGATTAGTTAATATTGTTTAAATATATTTTTATCAGTAATTTTTTTTTCATCTACGCCTGAAAATTATTAGATATTTCTAAACAAATCCTAGATTGTAGTCCAAAATCCTCACATAGGCAGCAGGCAATATTTTATAAAGCATAAATATTTCTATATACATTTAAATATTTATTTCGTATATGCTTCGTATTTAACCCCGTGCCTGTCGAATATACTTGAGAAAAACCTACCAAAAATGGAATTTTTCTTTTCTTAATGGTTTGAATGAGATTTGAGAGGAACTACAAAATTACCAAAAATCCGACAAATGGCGCGAAATTGTCTTCTAAACTGTGGGATTTTAATTAAAGAAAGACCCACAGATTGACAAATTTACAAGTTCCATTTTTATATATTAGATATTTCCAACATCCTTTTAACAACGAACATAAAAACTAACAACAATGAATGAGGTTTGAGCTGACTTTTGAAATTTTTACTAAAATGGGATTCTTCATTTAAAATTAAGTTGATACTGTTGCTTGGGTAATATCGTTTAAAAATATTTTTATCAGTAATTTTTCTTTAAAAATTTTATCTACGCCTGAAATGTATTAGATATTTCTAAGCAAATTCTAGATTGTAGTCCAAAATCCTCACAGGGGTAGTAGGTATTATTTTATAAAGTATCTGGGGGCACGGTAGTGCCCCTGCCAAGTCGAGAAAGCACAGCCGTAAGCATCCTTTACTGGAAGCAACTCAGGGAATTTTTGACAGTCCTATATCCCTGCGCTGGAATTTCCCAGGAACGTGAAACTTTGTTTTTCTAAAAGTACTCTTCAAGCGGAAGCAAATGTTTAAATTTCCACGTTTCTATCTTTTCTAGTTCAGAAAATATATGGAATCAAAGTTTCGCTTTTTCGACACTGACTGACTCACTCATCATCAAAAATCTGAGGTACATCCTGAAGCCCTAGAAATTTGAAATTTGGTAAGAATGTAGTATTTGGGATACAAAGAAAGGAAAAATTAAAAAAATTTGGAAAATTTGAAAAAAAAACGAAAATTGTTTATCTTCCGTAATCGGAATTCTTGCCAATACTGTTGCTTACTGATTATCAGCACGATAAAATGCAGTTTGTCAACTAAACTGTCGGTCAACTATACTAAATCGAGCACGAAATAGCTGTGTCCTGAATACAGTAAAATTCGTTTTAATTGACGAGAACAAACAAAGGTACTACTTGATTATCCCATCGACCGAAAAACTATCGCCAAACAATAAGATTAAATGCCAATAATGAATGATCGTAAATGTTGCATTCACTTGACATTAAAAACCATACATGTGTTTATTCCGTCATCAAATGATTTTTAATTCGACTTTTTACTTGTAGTTTCATTAAGGTTTTCGTACAGATGTCATATTCGCCCCATATTGGCGCGATTTTTTTCGGTTGCCAATTTGGCGAAAACATCACCAGCATAAACAACATAATCCGGGTTACCACATCAAGCAAAATAACGACAGTTTGGCGCAAGTTAAGTACCTGTTGCCTATATGATTTTGGCAACAGAAAAAAATCGCGCCAATATGGGGCGAATATGATATCTGTACCAAGGTTTTATTAATTTATTTGTTTTTTCGTTATTTAAAATAAAAATTACGGTAATTTGTATAATTTGGCGAATTGTTTGGCGAATTGTTTGGCGAAATTTATCGACGAGATAATCAAATAGTACCCAAATAACATTAATTTATTTTACCAAATGTTAATTTGGTGAATTTAAATATTTTATAAACATTCTGCAAATATGCTAACATTTCTTGATAGATAGCTGCTCTCATACTTTTGCTATATTTAGCATCACTACCATATTATTTTAAACATTGATATAGTTTGATGCAATGGCAATAGACGATGGCGCAAAATTAGCAGTAGTTTTAAAAGCAAGAGAATTTTGCTGTTAAACTTACCTCATATTTACAAAATAGTTCACATTTGCTGCCAAACTATTGACTTAGACAACGATTGTTGAAGAATAATAAATTCAATTTTCATAAAACATGGAGAGTGGCACTCAGGATATGACTAACATAATCGCATACGTAAAAATAATGTTTATTTTTTTTAATGGCAATACAAACTCTCCTGCGATTAGAAACTCTCCTGTATAATTTTTTTAAATATGTTTTTTAGGTACTCAAATTATCGTTTTGGAATTCAAAATGAAAATTCTACATTCCCCTCTCCCCAGAAAAAATGACATATTGAAAAGAAATCAAATATTTTTATTTTTAAAATTTAAACATCATCACTTTTGCACCACTATGACGTCATTTTCTCTGACTTATCACTTTCAACCGTGCTAAGACTACGAGTGGTAGATATTAATATTCAGAGAACAACCGTTAGTGGACTTCAAGGGAGACCATTTTTCATCTGTACTAACCGAAATACGTAATAAACGATGCCTTTAACATTAATTAAAATATGATGGGGAAATGAAACTGTCCACATTAACCGGAGATACGTCTTAAGAGGAGACGCATTAACGAAAATTCAGCTATATTCTCCGCAATTTATTGCTGTTTTGCGGTTAGTATCTATCACATTTCTAATTTACTAAAACAAAATAAATATTTAAAAAAAAAAAAAAAAACTACCGAGCTATGCTCGGTCTACTGTGTACTAAAATCATTTAAATAAAAAAAAAATATTACGATTTCCTTTAAATTTGAAAGTATGATGGTTTGAATGTTTAGTGTAAAATTCTTTCACCTACTTGTTTCTAAAAATAACTTGATTGTAAGTGTTACATATCGAAAAGAGGGATAACTGAATTTCAAATTTTGGCTATACAGTTTTTTATTGTGTAAAATTTTAATTCTAGATGTCAGTGTGCATCTGCAAAATTACTGAAAAGACGCGGTGACGGAGGGAAACGCGAAATTGTATGATATACCAACGAAAGACATTGTTGATCGAAGAAAGTTTGAAAGGAAAAAACTGAAACCTTATATTTTGATCACAGCGAATAAAGTTCGCATCGAGTAGTTCCTGCATCTGGAGATCGTTCGTATCTGTTTCATCTATATTTTCTTTTCTGTGCTACGTATCATAGCCTAGTCGTATGATATCAGATGGGCTATAGTTGAGTATGTGGTTGCGCACTGCGATTAGTTGGGAGTAGTTTCTTAGGACGTCACTTTGACGTTCTACTTCCTCTTCTTAACAGCTAGCAAAAATCTATTATTTTTCCAAATGAATACCTATAACAGAGAGAAATCAGCTAGAGAAAAAAATTAGAAGACCTATTAAGGTCAAAAAGGGATGGCCTAATCGTTCCGAGAAATCACGTTCTCAACAGCTCCAAGAAGCTAGAGCTCTCTATCGTCAAAACCATCTTCGAAAACAAAAACACACATTAAAACGTTACAGCGATTCATACCCTGAAATGGGAAGACGTAGCTCACTAAGAAGTCGCGCGCTGTTCTGTTACCCACCATGGTATGAATATAGGAGCTTACTGGCGAAAAAGGTCTAGATGTAAGCGGCAGTTTAAAATAAACACTTTAGAAAACATTAAAAGAGCTATAACTAAAAAAAAATGGGAAATAGACAGGAATGAGACAAAGTTATAAAATGGACTCTGCACAGTAGAATTAACTTTGGAGGACTTTGATTGAACAGTTGATAAATTGAAACAAAACCTAATATAGTTACTAGAAAAATTGAATGAATGGATTTCAAACAGTAGCACACATGACAAATTTGCTTTTTCTAGGAAAAGCAGAACATCGAAGCAATCAGGAGCCATAAAGTCTATGAAGTTAAAGATAGTGTAATTGAAATCGACGCTACTGGAAAAGCTTTCTTTGGCTTTCTCCTTACAAAAAGAAGTGAAATCCCATCAAAAACATCTCATGTAAAAAAAAAGCCAAGTCTCCTGACTCTTTGACCGTAAAAAGTTCTGAGATCATGTGTAGAGCCAAGCTTAGCTCTCTTATTAACTCTGATATTTTAATTCACAAATTACTCCTAGTCTCTGCGCCTTTAGTAAATGATTATTTTGTGACTTGGCAATGACGCAGCACGAGAATGTAGAGGCTGTTGTTTACATTTTAATATTAACGTTTATTTATAAAGTTTTGCATAAAATAGTTTGTATAAGAGCACTGGGCGTATATGTATTTGTAGCATGGAAATAATTTTACATTACATTGTAAGCCCGGATGCGAAAACTCTCTACTGGTTAACTTTGATGTCCGGAGTTTTGGGTGATTTTCTTCCTATGTAACTTGAATACGAGCCAGATCCCTTCTTTGCAAAGACCCCCAATCGGTGCATCCCTCCTTCAGGCTTCTATCCCTCGCGTTCATATTCAGCCTTAATCAAATAATCTAATCCCAATTCAGAACATAAGTAAAGTGTTTACGTAATAACTTTCCTGTGCTGCGTAATTGCCAAGTCACAAAATAATCATTTACTAAAGGCGTAGAGACTAGGAGTAATTTGTGAATTAAAATATCAGAGTTAATAAGAGAGCTAAGCTTGGCTCTACACATGATGTCAGAACTTTTTATGGTCAAAGAGTCAGGAGACTTGGCTTTTTTTTTACATGAGATGTTTTTGATGGGATAAATATTTCTATATACATTTAAATATTTATTTTGTATATGTTTCGTATTTAAACCCTTGCCTGTGGAATATACTTGAGAAAAACCTACCAAAAATGGAATTTCTTTTCTCTGAATGTTTTGAATGAGATTTGGGAAGAACTACAAAATTACAAAAATCCGACAAATGGCACGAAACTGTCGTACTTTTATCGGGAAAGTATCGCCATCTATTGGGAAAATGGTAAATTACACATTATGCATTGGACGGACTGAGTCGTTGCCATCGAATTACTCAAGGCCAGAGGACACGAGTTGTGACGTCATCACTAATCGACCGACTTCTCACTAGTGTTGGAATTCCAACCGGAAATTTTTGAATAGCAATTTTCTTTTATTTTATTTGTGGAATATCTATCATCATATAAAACAATTGTAACTATTTAAACTTACTGGTGAGAACTCGAAATCCCTAAATAAAAATTCAACCAGATGCGGAATGCCACAGTGTTCCCGCATCGGACCGATTTTTTATTGGGGGATTCCAAATTCTCACCAGTAAGTTTAAATACTTATTATTGTTTTATAAGATGATAGACATTCCACAAATAAAATAAAAGAAAATTACTATTCAAAATTTTCCGGTATGAAGTTCAACACTAGTGGGAAGTCGGTCGATTAGTGATGGCGTCACAACTCGTTTCCTCAGGTCTTGAGTATTTCGATGGCAGCGACTGAGTTCGTGCTTGACGGAACTAAATAATTGATATTTATCTTGCCCGAACTTAGGTCGGGCGTTCCAAAATTTTCGCATTTGCGTTGCACAAACTGAGTTCGGGCGTCACAGGCCAGAGGATAATATACATTTCATGATACAGATAAATAATGTATTTTTACATTTACATTGAAGGAAGTATTAAAGTGTTTGTGTGTATGTTATGTGTGTTATTTACAATGAAAATTGAGTAAAATTTTTTATTTAAGTTTCTAATACCATGCATGCAGCAATTCTAATTTATGTAGTTATAAAATTGCTTTTTATCAGTGACATGTACCCATGTACATTTCTCCATATAGATTTCATAGATTTCAATTTGGAAGTTTTATATTTTTTCCTTTAATTATTTTCTAGAATAGTTGAAGAAGATGTTTTTTTTTTTCTGCGAAATTACAAAGCAATTAAAAATCTTCAAACTTTATGAATTTTAAATGCTTCTTTAACAAAAGAGATATCATGATAAAAAATCAGCATAAACTCTGAGTATTAATAACTTCTACGAATCTTCCAAATATGCATGCTTCAAAGAAAAGAAAAACATCTCTCAAAAATTAATAAAATAATGTGTTTTGACAAAAAACACATGTTTACATTATACGCTTTGTACTTTTAAGCAGAATAATGTATTCACTCCCAGATTAACTTTTTTGTATTAAAATAAACTTTCAAAGGCTAAAATTGTTATTTTATTAAAAGAAAATGAATCCTCCATTTTTTCTCTTTCTGATTAAAATGAAATCTTTCAAAGCATGTATTAGAGTGTAGATGAAAAAAGATAAAACTGATGTATTCATGAATAATGTAAATCGCAAGGTAGATTTAAACTGAGTTAAAATGAGTTATTATGTCTAAAGTTACAAATTTCTATATTCATCTTAAAAAAAGGAAATGAATTTTTTAAGTCTATTTAAATATATAATAATGAATTTATATAAAATTCAAGAATTTGCTTATATTCTTGCCTACATTAAAATAAATTACAATAATTTTAGGAAAGTGTGTATGTTTTTAACACATGACAATAATTATCCATACAGCAAAAAAAAAAAAAACTTTATTTGCGCAATATTTTTTAATAATGAATTTCCGTATCTAAAAATCTCGCGAATCAAAATAATAGTATTGTGCATTAGCATCAGTGTTGAGTATGAGTGCGTTCATTAAACGTAAGCTCGCGAATTTAGTTCACATTCTCTGTTGAACTTGACACACTTTTTGATAAACGAACGTGAACTGAACGAAATCTCAAAAAATCCGTGAGTTTGAACGAAATTTACAACTCAAACTCAATTTTTTTCATAACTTATTTAAATTTTTTTCAAGCCGTTAAGAACACGTTTTTCCCATTCAAATGCCATTTAGAGGCCTAAACTGACTCGGCACAAGTCGAGTATGATCATCAGTTTTTCTAGGTTGTACCCGTCCTTGGTTTCTCTGCAGAACCGGGCTTATTTCTGGGTCTGTGCTTTATTCTTCCTAGAAGTCTGCACCAACAGAAATTTTCTGGCCTGGTCGCCCCTACTTGCATGGGAATTATTGCCCCATCCCAGTCTGACTCTTGCAAAAATCTGTTTAAGGAACAAACTACCTTGGGTCAAGAATTTTTTTCGAAAAAATAGATATTTTTTTAAATTATCATTATTCTACAAGTAAAACTCTCTTTAAAGAATAGCAGTACATTTCTAGGGGAAGGGAGTGCACAGTACTGTAAAACCTCTTATAAAAATCTGTGCATGATGAAATCCTGTTTTAAACGGAACAATTTCTTGATAGGCGGATCTGGATCTTCAAAATGGATATTATAAACCGTTGTCGTAGACGAAAGTTACTGGTACCGAACGATTGGAAATAAAGTCTACTTTTAAATGACATATACAAAATTTGTTTAGGGAGCCATCTACATATTAAAACGAATCCATACTTCATTTTTTTCAATGGCAATACCCAGTTTTAACGTCATATTTCAAATCTTTGGTTCAAACTATGCCTACACACCAAATTTCAAGTCATTTAAATGATAAGCTTTTGAAGTATAAACATTCAAAATTTAATGCATCTAATGTTAAATTAGATTTTCTTATTTCTATTTATAAATTCTGAAATTATGATCCTAATGTTTTAATATTTTGTGTAGCTATAATACTAATATACCCAAACATAAATACGTTGAATTTGCAATTTTTATAATTTTCTGATATGAATTATGAATTATGAAATTAATATTTAAAAAAAATTATGAATTGCAACCTACAATTTTTTTTGATGGATTCAGATTTATTAAGTCCCGCTTTATTGAAATCCAAAGTTTCGCACTTTTCTTCCAAGTAGTTTTCAAATTAGGCTTAAAAAACGGCAAAATGGTGGTTTAAGGGGCCGTCTATGATAGAAGTGACTGAACATTTTGAAATTTCTTATGCTATCCTGTAATCTAACAGGCTTAATTGACTGCTTAAGGGGCCTTGATCAAGAAGGGAGATCTCTCGGTTAACAATCGAGACCCCGAACTTGGATACAGCCCTTAAAATACGCTTGTTTTAAAATAATTAATTTCTCGGAAACTTATGGTACGAATTGCATAAAAATTTGTTTTTAGACTAATTGAAGGGCGTAGAGTTCTTTTATGCTGTCAGATTTGTGTAGTGCTATGGAAAAAAAAACAAAGTTATGGTTCGTTTTAATATGTAAATGGCCCCTTAAGTAATACATCATTTAAAAGTAGGCTTTATTTCCAATCGTTTGGTACCAGTAACTTTCTTCTACAATAATTTGTTGAGGAATTAATAGGTAGGTGAGGAGATAGCAGGGGGTGTTTACTTTTTTTCAACGACTGTACCATAGCTCAGTTTGTGAGCGATTGTCTTTCAATTATTCTACATATATCTTTTCAGAAATATTTTGCAATCATATTGATTTAAGAAAATTTCTAATACGAAATAAATATTTCTTTCGGATATTTCATAATTCTGAGAGGGGAGGAGGCTGGTGTTCTGAACGGACCCGAAGCCCGAATTTGTGCTAATTTTCTATCCTTTGATTTGTGGCAGGGCTGGGCCTAAATTTCACTTTTTCCGTGCTGGCCCGTCCCCGGGCCGTAGATTTTTTATTCAGATTCCGGGACTTTTTTTGTTGGTTTGGTTTTTATAAACAAAAACGATAAAACATTCCTTTGTTTCATTTTCTTCTTAACCTTGACACCTCTATTTAGCGAACACCTTTTCAATCTAATAACAATATATATTTGTATGTTTTAGTTTTTATTTCTAAATGAAGGACCCTCCGAATAATATCCAAATTCATGGATCCCTACGTGTCCGCTACTCGGAGGTTTTACTATACAAGGTGTGCACTCTCAACTGTTTCCCATAGCTAATACCTAAACGTGAGGCATAGACATATACTTCGAATTACAAAAATGCTTTAAATGAGATACAGAAGTAATTTAAAAGCGATTGTGTTCAATAAAAACATTTCTTAAAATAATATGAAATTTAAATTTTTATACGGTTTTCAGTTCCTTTCGTATAATTAATATTTAGTAAAAATTACTCTATTGCTCTAAGAATTAAGACAAAAAAAGTTTCATTCTTCTACTATTAAAACTGTAAAGTAGCTGTTTAAAGTTGGAGCATCTTTTTTACTGCGAAATACGGGTCATTCACGAATTTATTACTAATAAAAATTTGTATTTTTATTGTGAAAACAGTAAAATGTTATTATAAATGTATCAATAAATAAAAAAAAGGATCAAAATGCCAATTTTGTAATTTTTTTACGCAAATGGAAAAAGATGAAAATGCAAATTTTTTAATTAATTAAAACATGAGCATGGACCTGGGATTTTTTTTCCGGAGGGGGGGGGGATTTGCTATGCTATGTGTCGGAGTTTCCTCTTAGTCCGCACAACTTCGAAGAAAATCCTTATTATTTATATGCTGCCACCACCGATATGATTACGTGATATCGGTCACGCACTGAGAGGATTGTTTAAATGAAAACCAACGCTTTCAATTAACTAAATTAACAGTTTATTTACACACTATTCACACAATACAAAACACTATTTACACTTACAAACTCGGATATAGGTGATCCGGTTCAACATTAAATTGAATACAGTAAATGCTGGCTGTGTACTGTTAAACTACGTTAAACCACTCTCACTCTACACACGTTCAATTAGCTTTCCCGAGATCAATCTCGATCTCCCAACACATGGGTTCTAAGCCTAAGCTCTCCGAGCCTCTCTCAACCCTACGCACTCTCTCAGAGCTATCCAAGGAACACCCGTCCACTTTGCGCGCTACGCTCAAAACTGACCATATCAGCCGAAGAGACTGCCTTCCACCAACCCCTTGCTCCTTCTCCATGTAACCCCTCCGGAATTTTCTATCTGGCTCTCATTTCAAGCTCTTTTCTTCGTTCGGGGAATATTTTTGTCTTAGCATCTTCCACAGACATCTCAAAAGGTTGTGCACACCTCTCTCCAACTATCTTTTTTCCCCCTCATACCATCTATACATTTTCAGCGGCTTAGATCCCGTTTTAGATAAGGAAAGACTGTTATTTTGAAATTCCAGTACACAGCCCATACAATATATAATATATTAAGACAAAAATAATATAGAACCCCAGTTCTAATAGCAGATATTTCTCAGAACCTGACACTATGTTTGTAAGTTTTTTAATGTTTTTAATATATTGTAAAATTTTCTGCTGATTTTAGAGTAGAATAAGATAGAAATAAAAAATACATTTATCTAAATATTTATTATATTATGTATATCTGAATTTTAAGCCATACAAACAGTTTGACTTTTGGAATTGAAAAGCAAAGAGCCCTAGCTTTATTAAAAGTGAGGCATAGGTCCAGCTTAATGAAAGGGTAACAGAAGAGAAAGCCACGGGGCCTTCACAAATTGTTAGCTTTGACAATTTTTTTCTTTAATTAGAAACGGAAAGTTTTATATTTTATGAATAAATTATTGAATTTAAAAATAATTTAACTTCTAAAATAATAAATAATTTTTCAATCTATTTTTAATTCGTTTTCATTTATACATTCAAAAAAATTTGCATTCAAACAGCAATAAATTCTATAGTTTTTCATTTTTCTATAAATGCAAAAGATCTTTCAGAAAATGATGTCAAATTATGCGTTTAACTCTAATTTTCAAGACTTGGCAGTCTGTGAAGGGAAATCGTCGAGGAGCAGTAATTTATAATAATAAAAATGCGTCAATTTCATGGGCAAATGAAAACTCTATTAGATTCTTAAAGAACTAAACGTGCAAATTTCATGTATTCATATGCAAAAATAAAAGGGACAATTTTTTTTCTTATGTCAGATATTTAACTTTTATCAGAGCTCGGTTGATCAAAATCCAGGGAAAGGGGATAAAAATTTTGGAATAAAGGTGCTTTCTGTAGTCGGCAGGTCAGGCCAATTTTTTAAAACGAAGAATGTAGACATGAAATAAACTAAACTAGGAATTATTTTATAATTCCTCGAACAAGATAGCTTTAAACATATAAACTTACATTAGCATTTCAGAAATTTTAACAATTAAGAAATATGTAACCTTGAAAAATAAGCTTATACCTTTTTTTTTTCTTTTCAAAATTGGAAAATGAGACAATTCACCAAATAATATAAATTTGAAACGCGAAACTCAAATAAATAAATAAATAAATAAATAAAATTTTTCCTTTTGTGGGATTAAGGATAGGCAGAGAAGCAGATATATCATAACAACAGAATTTTTGTTATTCTTAATCTTGGTGTTTAATTATTATAAGTTATTTAGGATGAATAATGTTTACCTTTTATTTCAAAATTAGTGACAAATAAAATGTAATTAAATCTCAAAATACAAGTGTCTGGCATGATCCTCCGAGACGGTGTCTATACTTATTTGTACATATAAAATAATCAATGAAAACTAAAGATATAATTCTATTTATTACACCCCGGTAGCAGAACATTCTCCAAGTGACTGCGATAGATACTATAGGGGCAAAAAATAATCTGCAGGTAAAATATTTTACAATTGAAGGGTTAATTAATCAAACAATCCCTTACCTGTGATGTCTTTATGCATTTTATCCATTTTTAATAGCAATAATATTAAGTTTTTGTATTAAATAATAATAGAAAGCGAAATAAAGGTTCGGTGGAAAAATAATCTGCAAAATAGAAAAGAAAATCTGTGACACCCGTCTCTTGTCTTGAACTTTATGCTACCGGGTATTACACCATCACCATTTTGTATAAATGGAAAAGTATAAAAAACAAAATTATAAAAATAAATTTTTAGTACTATTGAGCGTTTGAAAATATATCTCCTGTGCTCGTTAGATTTAAATTTTATTCATTCTTTCTTTTTATATGCAATTACTTCATTGACAAATATAAATAGGGGTCTCCGCGCGCGTAGCTATTTTGAGGCCGAGTGCGATCCGTAGACAATTTTTCTTTTAGCTCGGTTATAAAAGTGGACCAGAACTGCTCCAAACTGAGCTTGGCCCGTTCAAAAATATTATTGACCCTGCTAGGTATAAAAGCTAAACGTTCGGCCCAACCTGCACAAAAAAATAATCGGCTCGGCTCGGATCGGCTCGGCCCGAACAAGATCGACCCAGCTGATCATAGATTTTTTACGCCTATGAAGTTAAAATTGTCTTGTTCGAGAAGTTCAAACAAGAATAATATTTATCTTTTTATTTCATGTTTATATTCTTCATTTTTTTAAAGTGTTATTTTTGTGATTATATGTAAATGTTACAGTTATCATTAATATCGTTATTCTACATTCCATGGCTTGGAGATTGAAAAAATTAAAAAATTCTATACAATAAAATCTTCTAAGAGGGAGTTGCATAGGAAAGAAGAAAAATACATTATGGGCAGGATCCCCTTTGAGCATGTTCATCGTCTGTTGCAAATGCATTAGATCCTTTTCGCAAGTACTGTTATTCTCATTTTACATAGATAAAAAAAAAAAATTCTTAAAAAAATTCTTTTTCTCAGGCTTTACCGTACATTCATTTTATTGCCTAGAAATGCATCCAAAAAAATAATAAAAATCAATATATCAATTTTAATTGAAGAATAATAGCGATTTAAAAATACATGCATTTTCTTGGGGGGGGGGGGGGGGAAGCTGTGCTGGTCCAAATTTTACTGATATTTTTACGGGGCAGGCAGATTTGTGCCGGTCCAATGATTTTCATGTGAGCTGGGTTGGAACCGGGACAGAAAATTTCTGCTTGTTCAGACCTCAAGATGAATGCACTCCAGCCCCGACTTGGTCCGAAAAATAAATCCAGCCCCGGCCTATCTCGGTCCGAATCTCTAGAAAAAAAAAAAAAAAAAAAACTCCAAACCAAGCTCGGGCCGAGTGTCGGGAAGGAAAGTTGGGTCGTTGCCCATGAAGACCCTTACATCGACTAACAGAAGGATTAGTTCACAAAATTTTGTATATTGGGACGATAATGTTCTAATATATTTTTTTAAAAATGCAATACAACAAATTACAGCGACCATTAGGAAAATAATTTTTTCAAAGATTAAATTTAAAACATAAAAAATCGCACGGAGTTGATTATACATTACGTGCGCCATGGATTACATTTTTCGGTACTGTAAATTTTTAAACTTCTGTGGAGATGGTCATGCATTACGTACGCAATGGATTAAACATTAACATTCCTGGACCCATTTTAAATGAAATTTCATTCTTAAACTTCTAAACATCCCACAATATTACTTATTACACCGTCGTATAGAGAAAAAAATATACTTTTAAATGCAATTTGTTTGAAAGCTGTATCTCAATTTGTTTCTGAGTTATTAATTTTTATTGTAATTTTTATTACTTTTTTGTCATAGTGGCAACAGAAGTATCCATCTCTGTTGAAAGTAAAGGAAAAAGACAGATTACTGTATAGACCAATCAGAAAACGAATAAAATGCGGATTCAACCAATAAAACGCTTCAGATATGTTTTTGATTTCCTACCTTGACCAAGGACAATAACCATTTTCCCAAATGGTTAAAAAAACGAGTGTTCAGTGAACTTCGCTCACTTTCATAAGTGAGTTTGAGTTGAGCGAGTTCGTTTGAAAAATTTAGAATTTGAGCTTGAACTTGACTCAGTTTTGAGAAATTTAACTTGTGTTTGAATTAGCTCGGGTTTTTTTTTGTGTGTGTGTGAGCGTGCCCAACACTAATTAGTATACTGTGAGAAAGTGCAGTTGTGGTTAAAAAAAAAGTGGACACACTTACCAACTTTGCAAGTAATTATAACAGAAGAACGTTACAGGTATCAAATGATTGGGAATAAAGTCTACTTTTAAATGATGTATATAACATTTGCTTCGGGGGTCATTTACATACCAAAACCAGAGCAATTTTTTTTAATAGCAACACCCAATTTTTGCAATATATATTAAAGCCTCGGATCAACTATGCCCAGAAACGAAATTTCTAATCAGTTGAATGGCAAGTTTTAGAATGATAAACATTCAAAATTTAGAGCTTCTAATGTTAATTTAGATTATTATTAATATCTCTTGAAATTATAATCCTAAAGTCATAATTCTTTGTATGGTTATGACACTAAAAAACACAAACACGAATACATGGAATTTGTAATTAAAAAAAATATATAATAGGAATTATGAAATTAATATTCGAAAAAAACTATGAATTGCAACTTACAATTTTTTGATAGATTTATATTTATTGTGTCTTGCTGTACCCGAATTCTCAATTTTAAATTTTTCTTCGAAGCAGTATTCGAATTATGCTTAAAGGCATCAAAATAATGTTTCAAGGGGCTGTCTATGATGTGCAGAAAAACATAATTTGAAAAATACAGATTTTATTTATTTTATTAAAACATATGGGCTAGCAATAGTCGATACATATTAAATGAGTAGAATGGCCTTATTGGCAAGAAATGATACATAAATAGAAGTGACATACTCATTCTGTAGAATGTCAATAATTGAGTTCCGAATTTAGATTTGGATATAGCCCTTAAAATAGGCTCATTTTAAAATAATTATTTTTTCTGAAACTAATAGTACGGATTTCAAGAAAATATGATTTTAGGTTGAACCGGCATGACACGCGCGAGAAAAATGAACGGTATTAGTCGCGCTGGGTATGTCATACCCATGGCGGTTTCTTCCAAATTTTTACCATAAAATCTATATAAAGCATAAAACACTAGGAAAAAAGAAGGGATAATAGAGTTTTAAACAGATATTAAACATGTTACTTACATGTATTATGTACATTCGCTGCGTCTATCTATGTTGAATGCACACGCGAGAAAAATTGTAGGTTTTACTCGCTCCGGGTATGCCATACCCATGGCGGTTTTTTCCAATATTTTAACCTTAAAATCTACAAAAAACATAAAACACTATGAAAAAGGAAGAGATAATATAGTTTTAAAGATATATTAAAAATGTTATTTACATTTATTCTGCAAATTTCCTGCGTCTATCTGTACTCAAAGCTGTTACAGAAATGATCGCGCCTGGTGTGAGATTATAGAAACCCAGTTGGCTTCGTTCCAATTTATGCCGGGTGTAGATATTTTAAGTGATGTTACTTCTAAATGATATAGTGGTTTCTTAAAAACTTAACAATATATTTATTCGCATAAAACTTCATCATGAGTATTAAAAGATATTATTAAGATCTCTCCTTCATAGCTTCTTTTCGAAGCGAACATTACACAATATCGTCACATCGGTGGTTCAATCATACAACAAGCACACTGAAGTGTTCTCTTCATTTCACTTCACAAGTCGGGGGGGGGGGATATCGAAATAGCCGCGCCACCTGCCTTTTATTTCGCATTTTCGACACTCCCCACCTGATAATTACCAAAATTATCACACTACATTTTTTATCTAATTTTACCAATAATTATTGAAACCAATATACGTACATGTCAAAATTATACAATATAGAATTATTCAAAACAATAGATTGTAGATAGTTTTACCTTTAAGAACATCTGAAATAAAGCACTAAATAAAAAAATCATAATATAATTACAAAATATGTGTTTCTTACAAATTTGTAAAACATAATATACCCGGCCAGGATTTTTGCAAGAAACTCTCATAAAATAACGCAATAAATGCAAAATTAAATAATATCAGTATTTACGGTATAGCTAAATATATTACAGTTATAAATACAGTAAAAAAATAAGTTATTAATATTATTTACATAAACATAATACTAAAATTAAATATTGATATATTTACAGAAATTTTATTTACAAAATTATTTCATTAATCAGTAATTTCAAAAGGATATATAAGTTGAACAGGTCGTCTTAAATTCCCCTTTTTGGTCTTGACGACACAAGACCTGACTAGCCCATCACGACCAACATTGACCTCGATAATTCGTCCTAAGTCCCATAGGAACTTTGATTTTCTTAAACCTTCAATTAAAACAATGTCATTGACTTTCAAGTCTTTTTGAGCATTAGGAGTTCCAAAAGAATGCAAGCTTTTAGTTGCTAGTAAATACCCAGTCTTCCATTTCGCCCAAATCTGGCTCAAAAGTTTTGTTTGATATGCTTTTCTTGTGATCAGGCTAGTCCTAGTTATAGAGGCGTTAAACAGTTCGTTAAAGTTAAAGGAATATCCTACCTTGTGTCCAGCAAGCAGGAAATAGGCCAGGCTCAGAGGAATCATCATAAACGTAAGTTAGTGGTCTGTGGTTGAGAACATTTTCCACCTCTACAAGCACAGTCATAAGTTCTTCAAAAGTAAGCAAAGCTTTTCCTAAGATTTTTCTTGGGGGTCTTTAACACTTTTCATCAGCCTCTCATAGAACCCTCCCTACCATGGGGCAAGTTCAACGATGAATTTCCATGTTATTCCTCCTGAAGAGATAAAATTTTGAAAATCTTGGTGCTTAAGTATGTCAAAGAAATATTGAATTTTTTATTTGCACATTTGAAGGTTTTAGCATTGTCGGAGTAGAATATACGACAGTTTCCTCTTCGGCTAAGAAAACGTCTAAGTGCCAATATGAACTTTTTAGTTGATAAGTCTGAAACTAGTTCAAGTTGAACAGCACGAGTCACAGCACACGTGAACAGAGCTATGTAAGCCTTTTCGATGTTATCTCCATTTTTTATATAAACAGGAACGGTGAAGTCTACTCCAGAGACGGAAAATACTGGGCTTTCTGAGATTCGATCTCTGGGAAGTTGCGATGTCATTTGTTTCGCTGGCTTCACTGCATATTTTCGACGTATGAGGCATTTATTGATGGCTTTTTTAACTGCTTGCCTCCCCTTGGGAATCCAGTAATTTTTACGCAATTTACATAGTGTAGCTGCAACACCACTATGAAGCATATTTTGTGGTCTCGTAATATTAGCAGTTCTGTAAATCGAGAGTCCTTTGGTAGGAGGATTGGATGCTTTTCTGCATAAGTGTATTTACTCTCGTCCAGTCTTTCCTTTATTCTTAATAAATCGTTTTCATCAAGAAACGGTGCCAATGATAGTAAGCTAGATTGTTTTGGAATCTCACTCGTCGATTTAAGCAAGTCAATTTCTGGTTTATAAAATTGTTTCTGGACTGACTTAATGACGAATATTACCGCTTCTTGAATTTCATCGGCAGATAAGGGACCATCGTTTCCAGGTAATTTTCAAACTATCCTTATAAAGCGCTTAATCCATGCAATTGTTCTAAGTAATTTTAGCATACTACTAAAGTTTTCTAAAAGTTTTACTAGCTCATTGTTTTCAATAGTGCATTCATTAACCAGAATATTTTTTCGACATTCTAACACGTTGTCATTACCTGAAATTTTTTTCGATTGCACAGGCCAGTCTGTGGAACTAGTTAACCAAGGCGATCCTAGCCACCATAATGAATTTTCCTTTAAAGACCTCAATTGCAATCCTCTCGTCAACAAGTCAGCTGGTTTTTTTTTTTTTTTTTACTTGAGCAATGGTTTCAATTTTTAGGATCCGATATGTTTTGGATTTCTGTCACTCGGTTACAAACGAATGGTTTCCACTCTTTTGCTGAATTCTTGATCCAACTCAAAACGATTTGCGAATCGGTCCAAAAAAGTGCATTCGTGCAATAGCCATTGAATATTTTATTCAAATATTTATAGATTCTCACTGCTATAACTGCTCCCATCAACTCCAAACGAGGCAGTGTTAGATTCTTAAGAGGGGCAACACATGATTTTGACATTATAAGAGACGTTTTCACTTTTCCGCTTTTGTTTATGTATCTGAAGTACGCGACAGCTACATATGCTTTGTCACTAGCATCGCAAAAAATGTGTATAGTTACTTCTGTTGGATAGACTCCTTCCAGAAAATATTTTCTATCGACTGATATGTTTTTCAAATCTTGAACGTCCGCTAACCAGTTTCTAAATTCAATATCTAGGTCTTCGGGAAGTTCTTCGTCCCATACTAGCACTTTTTGCCATATTTTCTGCATTGACAGCTTAATTCTGATTATAAAGGGGGCTATATATCCAGCGGGATCATAGATTTTTGATGCAGCACGCAGGACTGATCTTTTAGTGGCCAAACTAGTGCTACTTGTAACATTCTGAAATTCCAAGGAATCAATTTTTATAATGTCTTTATTAGTGTCCCATTCCAGTCCCAATAACATAGACCGCTCAGATGGGTTATCTAACATACCGTTTTGTTGCACAATTCTTTTAACTCAGTTGAATTTGAATTAAATTTACGCAAGTTCATGCTAGCGTCCTTAAGTATAATGTTAGCACTAGATGAAAGGTTAAAAAGATTTTCAGCTGTATCTGCCCCAGAATAAAGATCATCAACGTACATGGAGTTATTTAACATTTCAAAAACCCCAGGATAAAATTCTTTATATTTTTTAATGTGTGCCTTCATAGTGCCCGCTAAGACAAAAGCGCTACACCTAATTCCAAAAAGTAAACGCGTCATATTTATTACCCTAAAGGAGTTAGAGTCACCATTATTAAACCAAAGAAATTTTAAGTATTTTATATCTTCTTTTGCTATTTCTATCATTAAGTATGCTTTCTCAATATCGGAAGAAAAAGCAACTTCATATGTTCGAAATTTAAGTATCATATCTAATAAATTAGGATTTAAATTTCGAGCTGATACCAAAACATCATTTAAAGATTTCGAATGGTTTTCCTTTAATGACGCATCAAAAACTATCCTCACGCGCGTAGTTTCTTTATCTGGCCTTAAAACAGCCTTATGAGGCATATAGTATACAGACAATAACGCATCATTTTTAGATTCTTCTACAATTCCCTCACGAAACTGCTCATTGATAACTTTATTATACTCAGCGCATACTGCTTTATTTTTATTCAATTTTTCTTTCAAAGTATCGAACAGCTTTTTAGCAATGCAAACATTATTATTAATTTCATGTGAACCTGAATCCCCAAAAAGATTTGTTGTGTACCTATTATTTTTGTATTGCAATTTTCTCTCAAACTCTTCTATTAATAATTTATCCTTTTGAGATAATTCATCACTCTCGTCCGAAATTCCGATAGAATCATTTTCCCAAAATATTCTTAAATCATTTAATTCAACCGCATTTTTCATTACTGCAATATTTTGAGAACAACTATTTCCTTTTCTCAATTACCCATCCAAAAACCGTTTATTATTAATGGATATTCGTTCGTTTAAAATAAATTCCCAAAGCAAGTCTGATCCAATTAGTATTTCAACATTTATCAAATCTTTTCCTACTCAAGCATCAACCATTTCCATTTTATTATCCCTCATAAATTCCCTAATTTGTGCAGACAGTTCGTACATATCGGCGCCAGATATTCGAGGAACAACAAGCGCTCGGACTTTCGCTTTGAAAGATTGATCTAAGCTTTTAATTTCTATCTCTACTATTGGATATACTTTCTCTACCGCACTTTGCATTCCGAAAGAATACACTGATAAAATCTCCTGACCTACTGGCCTTAAATTCAAAGCATCCACTAAAGCTTCACTGACAAATGACCGCTGACTCCCATTATCTAAAAGTATTCTAGTAAATTTTGAATTGAAATCAGAACTCGCGACTACTTTACATGTCTGCAAATATACATTTTTAGAATGCGTCACATTATTATTACAATACGATACAGAACTAACAATTTCGGAACTAGTATTGTTTGAATTTACTGTCGCCTCAAATCCATAATTAGGAGATTCAGAATTTTGCTGCGTATTGCTTATTTTATCATCCCGAGCGGTATTTAACCCTCTGCTGTCTTTTGTGCAAATAGAACCATGGTGATATTGATTTTTACTTTTAAAGCAAGACAATTTACTTCTACACTTTTTGCTGTTGTGAAAAAATTTAAAGCATTTAAAACAGAGACTAGAATTTTTCACTATCCTAAACTTATCTTGCGGGGCACGCTACATTTGAATGAATCATGGGGAGAAGAACAAAATATGCATGATAGAATTTGTGCATTAAGAGCGCTAGCAGAACTCGAACCCTTAAAATAATTTTTACTACCTTGCTTATCGGGGGCACCTGTATACTTTCGTTTAGTATCTTTAAAATAATTTAGCATAAGAGAAGATCCCCGACACTCAATTTCAATTTTGACATATGCCCGTTAACAACTAATTCATGCCTACCAAATCTTTGTTTTAGTAATTTTATTACTTTTTTTCATAATTTTGCTCTGACAAAGCAAATCCGTTTACAACATTGAACGCGACCCCTCCTAAAAGAGTTTTTAAATCTGAAAATTTATCAATTCTTGACAAATTTTCGTTTTTATCAATACAGTTTTGAAACTGATTCCAAAATTCCATCCACAAACATGGATCACCATAATATTTTACAATCGCGATTTTAGCCAATTTCACTGTTACATTATTAATGTTTAAACTATTATTTCCTGCATTTTCAGGAGATTCGCTAGGTTTATTAGATATAACCCTTTGCGGTGTACTACCAGGACAGGGAAGCGTAATTTGTTTCGATTCTTTAATAATTTTTATCCTCGCATTAATTCTGCCAATCCAAGTCGTTATTTTTTATTATATTCAATAGCATTCTGCACCTCACTCTCGAACTCTTTATCTTCATTAATTGAATTTTTAATTTCATTATCAAAGGTTTTTAATTCTTTACTCATTTGATCTAAATAACCAACATATTCTTCTAGCGAGCTCTCTGTACATTTTTCCAAATCATCACTTTCCAATTTATTTATATACTTAGTTATCGCTATTCTCAAACAGCCCTTTCTTTCTTAAGTTTCACTAAATCATTCATGATTATTTACCTACACTGTATATCAGTCTGAATAAATAATAAAGTTTCTAATCATTAAATTATACAGCTTTTTTTTTTCTTATATCACATTATTGAATTCGAATGATCACTTTCCTTTTCAAAATAAAATGCATCAGAACAAGAATTTATCTTCAAAACAAAACAGCATATTTTTTTCTGTTACTTAACAAAGTTACTTTTTTTTGGTATTTATTGCGAATAAAATGTTTTCAATCAAATATAATTAAATGACCTTACTTCCTTGGACTGGTTGCACCATGTAGAAACCCAGTTGGCTTCGTTCCAATTTATGCCGGGTGTAGATATTTTAAGTGATGTTACTTCTAAATGATATAGTGGTTTCTTAAAAACTTAACAATATATTTATTCGCGTAAAACTTCATCATGAGTGTTCCAAGATATTATTAGGATCTCTCCTTCATAGCTTCTTTTCGAAGCGAACATTACACAATATCGTTACAACGGTGGTTCAATCTTCCAAAAAGCACACTGAAGTGTTCTCTTCATTTCACTTCACAAGTCGTGGGATATTGAATTAGAAGTGCCACCTGCCTTTTATTTCACATTTTTGACAGAGATACCCATATGTGACGATTACGATAGATCTATATTTCGAACTATTTAACCGCTTTTCTTCCTCTAAGATTATGACCTTCGAGGCAGCTACACAGAGACTCATCCATTTCTGAAGAAAGGTTAGGTAGAAAAACTGCAAAAAAGCAGCACTGGGTGTGACATACCCAGCGCGAGCAAACTCGGTTAAAATGGTGTAGAACGTATTTATGATTTCAAAGCTGGATATTGCTACTGAAAAAAAAATTGCGTTCATTTTGGTGTGTAGATGGACCTCTAAGCAAATTTTACATACATCATTTAAAAGTAGACTTTATTTCCAACCGTTTGGTATCAGTAATTTTCTTTTACAATACTATGTTGCAGTGTTAGTAGAGGGTGTTTACTTTTTTTTCACGACTGTACATTTGGTCAAACCAGGGCCGTGCAAAGTGTGGGGGAGAAGGGGCAGTCGCCCCGGGCGCGGAAATTGAGGGGCGCAAAACTTATACTACAAACCTCTTTTTTTTCTTCTTTTTTGTAAAAAAAATAAAAAATAAATAAAATGTATATTTACATATTGGGAATTTTTTCCCCAATGGAAGTATGTACATTTTTCGTTTCAAAGTTATTGTATTGTCCTTTACCCACCCGCCTCATACCGAAATACAAATTTATGAATAAATACTTATTTCTTTTCAAAACTTGTTTTGGGTATTTGTCTTAATCTCTTGTTGTAACCTTCTCTTTTCTGAGTCTGTGTTTGTGACAAAAACATATACTCTCAAAATAGCATGCTGTTTCCTTCTCAGAATATAAAAGGGTTTCAAACTGCTATACAGTGCTGTTGGATATATTTTTTATACACCCAGTTTCTAGATCCTGTTTTCTAAAATATAAGAAAAATTTTTTCTTATGTTATTTAGTTTTTTTTTTTAATTTCTGAATTAAAATTAAGCCTAAAGTTTCAAAATAAACGCGAAATATGTATTCAGTAAAATTTGTTTCTGTTTCTGCACTTTTTATGTTTTTGACACCTGTGACAAAGAAAAGTAGGGGGGGGGGCGCCAAATTGAAACTTTGCTCCGGGCGTAGTTTTCTCTTCGCACGCTGCTGGGTCAAACATTTATACAATACAATATGCATTTGAATCACCAAATTAAACCCAAAATATAGAAATAGCTATTCTACTTGATATTATGTATTCTTCCAATTTCTGTTAAAATAATAAGCTTAGGTGGTCATCTTCATTGTGATATTTTCCAAACTGAGAAAATTTTTATACCCAGATACAATTTTGACATTATAATCGGATTTTATGGTAACTTATACTTTTGGCTACTAAACAAGAAGTCTGTCGGTCAAGGTACAGGAATTATGAAAGTTTAAATTTTAAAAGTAATAACGTTAAATCCAGTTTTAATCGTTGCAGAAAACTTAGCAATGCGAGTAGTTATTTTAAGCATAAATTAAGATCTACATAGTGCAATAACGTGTAATCTTGAATTCGCCTAATAAAAGCTTCTATTAATCGATTTCTGTTAAAAGAAATTATAGATTACAATTATTAATTTTTCCAAAATGGTTATTTTTTAATTAAGTTTTTTTTAATATATATATATATATATATATATATATATATACTTAATACGTGATTTATCAAATTGCTAGCTAAGGGTAAAACCAACAGAGAGGAATATGTACAAGTCGGGAATCGAACCCGGAACCCTTGGAATAACGCTCCAAATGCTGAACTATTTAAGCTACGAGGACGATACCCAATTTAGCATCTCTCACTCACGTATGTTGGTAAGGATGCAACTGCTGCAAAAGATGGAATAGACTTCATGAGCACGCTATCCTGCGGCGAAGAAGGAGACTCAAATAAATAGTGCATCCGTGAACACATACATATATATTTTTAATTATTAAAACGATATGTATATATATTAATTTTAACTTCTATCTTGTTTAATAGAAATTGTTTTCTAGTGTGTTTCTTCCTTTAAATATTCGAAAAAAAGTACAGTACAGGCCGACAAGCATTTTTTGAATTTTCTTAAAACTTCACCCGCAAACAATTGTAAAATTGCAATAAATTTTGCACCTATTAACATTAAGAGTTCCAAACGTATCCTTCATAAATCCTAAACTACTTCACTAAACTATTTTTCGGTTAGGTATCCTAAAGTAAAACTTAACGAAAAAGACAAATATGATGTTGAAATGGTATGTTTCTGAGTATGAAGATGACCTCCTCATATTTTTGATTATAGTGACCTGTAGGTTGAATGAGCAAGGTACGAAGATTTATTGCCGAATTATAAAGCACACACGATATTATAAAAATATTTGATGGATATAACATATTGTGATGGATATAACATATTGTGATGGATATGGAGTCTTATATGGAGTATATTTTTTACTTTTTACACTGTAAAAAAAGTTCGTTAAAACACGGAAACTGCACTGGCAATCGTGAGGGCAGCACTATTTCAGTCTTTTAACGGAATTTTTTCCCGCGTAAATTTAGTGAAAATTTTTTCTGGAAGTTACGGAAAAAAAAAAATCAGTTAAAATACGGAAATAGTACTGGCGTCTCGATTGCAAGAACAAGTTCCGTATTTTACCGGATTTCTTCCTACAGTGTACGGTGTGTATGATATATATAATCCATACAAGACGTAAATAAAGTACCTATAATAACGCAAATCGCACATATATGAGCGTTTGATGTTTACAAGTTGTTTCAAAATTAATTCAGATGGGTGATTGTAAGCATCAAGAGGATGAAAAATTGCCATAGAACATGGGGTCGCAACCCACGTATTTAATAGAAAATATATATTGTATCCTCCTAACACCATTTGGGTTGAAGATAATAATTTTCAGAAAACTAAAGTATATTATAATAAAACATTTAACAGACATTCTCACATTTGTTGTACTCGTAAATATGATAACACCAAACAAAAGTGGTAAAGTTTGCATTATACGCACCAACAGTATACACCTGATACCCAAATTTTACACTGTGATTATCAGTTCACACGGTATTGCACCACCAGTAGTCGAGAGGTTCTGCTCTCGAAGCTGGTAGACGAAAGATGCTGAGTTCGAACCCAATCTCGCCCGTTGGCTTAATCGTTCGGAGTTTTCCGTGGTTTTCTTCGAACCCTGGTTTTCCTTGCGTAAAAACGGATTAGATTCCCTCACAAACACCACCACGGATAACATCCCACCCCCAGGCCTATATCCGTAGTGTAGATGACCGGCCTTCATAAAACAACACTCATACGGTATCATCGATTGCTTAAGCAACATGTTTTTCCGGATCTTTTCGGGATGTTATCACATTTCACACAAAACATGGCACATATTGTTGCACTTTCATTGTAATGTTTTTATTTTTATCGAAATTATTACCGTCAACCCGCGTACAGTTGAGATGAAACATCCAGTATTTCTGACTAAATAAGTGTTTTGCAGTCCCATGTTCTATGTAAATGTTTCATACTCTAGATACCTACTATCTCTCCTCTGAGTTGTCGATCAAATTTAGGACACCCTGTATATATATGCCTGTATCCGATGAATATATAAGCTGTGCGATAATCATGGCAGAATTGTAACTCCATAATAGTGTTTGTGGGGACCGCTATAACAAAGAAACGCAAACTTTTAAAAATATAGTACATAAAAAAACATATTTCCCTTTCGATGGGTTATATCTATTCTTTTCTGTAAGAATACAGAGACGCAAACGTATGTGGGTGTTTTTTATATTTTGCGGTTGACCGTACATGAAGTATCAAGAATTATGCAAACCAATTCTTCTTCATTTTATAGAACAAATGTAACTTATGTTTAATGTTTGTGACAGTGACTGTGATGTGTGTAACGTAACATCCGTGGAGGTCAAGTAACTCCTGATGATGGCTTTTTAGAATAAGACTGAAACATTGGGTATATTTTATCTATGTAGTATGCTGATGAATATCTTGTTTTTAATCGTCAAACGTTACTTTTTATTAAAATCAAATACACTTCACATAACGAATATTAAAGCAATTGAGAAAGTGTGACAGAATATCGCATAAAGTATTTCGTTTAATATTCCTTTCAAAATACTTTATCCTTTAATTAATAAAGACAAACCATTAATTTATAATTATTAATTTTTTAAGATATTCCAATAAGAACATAGAGGGCAGTACCATTAAATTTAATTAGTTTTCTTACAATTAAGATATTTTGTTAATCAAATTAAAAATAGTCAGAAACTGCTCTTCTGGCAATTGTAACAGCATACATTTGTAGGAATGAGTAGCCAAATTTAAACCGTTCCTTTAAATAGACCGTTGCAATTCTGCATTTAATTACAAATAGATACGCCATCTAACACTGAAGTCCTACTCTTCAGAATGACGTCATTTATGAATAGAAGAAGCACCCGCCTTCACGTGCTGTTGTCTGAACATTTAAAAAAAACTAAAAATAGTTGTTTTAATCTGATTTATCTTACTAAACGTACAGAGGATATTTTAAAACTAAGTTGTAATGTTTTCATATACTTATCTAAATTCATGTGATCATTGCGTATATTTTTCACGCGGATTTATGTGCTTTCGTTTTTATTCTTATTCTTTGATATTTTCTATTTTTAAAAATGGCACAATTGCCTCAATTGGACCAATTTGAGTTGCTTAAATTAGACCAGTTATATGATCATGAATTTTAAATGTAAATACAGAATTTTCCGAATTCTCCATCGAAAAAGTCAGTTAAGTCAAAGTACAGAGAGAGCCAAAAACCAGCTGTGTTAACATCTTCGCCATATAAAGTAAGCCTTAAAATGAAAAAAAAAACTAAAAAACGGCAAAAAGGAAGGTCTCAAACGACAAAAGCAATTGGAACTTCAAGTTAAAAAGAAATAAGCGTAATTTAATTGAAGCGAAAATGATAGAAGAAAAAAACTGCAGATATAAGGTAAAGAAAACTTCCATTGCAAAAAAAGTCTAATGATTTAGAATCAAAAAAGAAAAACCAAGACATTAATGATTGGTTTTGTATAAATTTTAAAGAAAATTAAATAGGAAAAATAATTCAGTTTTCAGATTTCCATGTTGTGTACGCTGGAATAAAAAATGAACAAAAGAAATTTATGTGTAAGCCTTCATCATTTCTTACATGATTGCAAGTAATTGGCAATAAGTTTCATAATTTCTATTCTTAATTAATTTTCATTTACATTTTGAATAAACTTTAATTTAAAACAATTACACTTAGCTTCAGAGATTGGATTTCATATTTCATTTCTGTTGTTTCGTTGGATTGTTTAATTAATCTCAAACTTTATTTTTAATAAAATTAGCAGGAGAATAATTTGTATACACTGATTAATGATTAGGGAAAGTCAAATTCCCCAATCATTAAAAAAGCCTAATATTGTTTGGTCCAATTTTAGAGACTGGGCGTCCATGTTAGGCGACCATTCGCTGAATTTGGACCACTTTTGATGAAATTTTCGAATTCAAATAACACTTAAGATTTTGAAAATGAAATCGTTCTAAAGATTCATTTAGTTAGTAGAGGACTATTTTGACCACGTGTAGAGATATTTTGCAGATTAAAATAGCAATTAAAGCCTTTGTGCAGGAATATTGAAAAGCAGTAAACCAACGTTTAAAATGCACAAATAATGCGTGAAAAAGCAGCAAACAGCTGTTTCGAATCTACAGCGAGATTCTTCTTCAGTGCAAGAGAGGGAAAAAAGAAACAGCGTGCTAGAAAAAGCAAGGCTGAGCAAAATGATAGACAGAGACGCGCTGCCTTATATACCCTATGCGGGTAGCGAAAGCGCCAGAAACAACCAATGAGAGAGAAGCAGTGGAAACGACTGGGTGGACAAGTAGCGACATCTACCGGAAAAGGAGAGAAAATGAAACCAAAAAAAGAGGAAATTAAATTAATGCTTTCCAAATACTTGGAAAATCTGGAGTACTAGATAAGTCATTGACTAAAGAGTGAGAATTTTTAATGATGTGTTAAGCTTCCCAAAAATCAAGATCAAGGTTAGAAGAACATTTTTGGATAATGGTGGCTGAGGAAAAATCGAACCTATGTTGAGAAGACCAAGAATGTTGAGCAATAGAAGAACGTTTGAGCTCCTGATTTTTAACATAACCTTCATGCTCTTTTAAACGAAATCTAAGAGCACGTTTAGTCTGGCCAATATAAGAAAGGCCACATTGGCAAGAGATTTGGTAAATACCCCATTTATCTAGGCGATCAATGGGGTGTTTGAGATTTGAAAAAGTGATTTTATTAACAGGAGAAAAAATAACATTAAAATCAAACCTTCTTAAGATTTTAGGAACTTGCTGACTGATTTTAGGAAAAAATGGTAACACAACTGAAGTATTAGAGTTGGAATAGAATGCTTTTCAGAATGGACGGATTTCGTCAATTTCTTATAAATAGAATCAATAATATTAGAGGAATAACCACGATCAACAGCAATAGCTTTGAGGTAATTAAGTTCAGCACTAAGTAACTGAGGAGTGGAACAAACATTGGTAGCCCGAAAAACAAATGTTTGTTCTACTCTTCAGTTACTTAGTGCTGAACATAATTACCTCAAAGCTATTGCTGTTGATCGTGGTTATTCCTCTAATATTATTGATTCTATTTATAAGAAATTGACGAAATCCGTCCATTCTGAAAAGCATTCTAATTCCAACTCTAATACTTCAGTTGTGTTACCATTATTTCCTAAAATCAGTCAGCAAGTTGCTAAAATCTTAAGAAGGTTTGATTTTAATGTTTTTTTTTTCTCCTGTTAATAAAATCACTTTTTCAAATCTCAAACACCCCATTGATCGCCTAGATAACTGGGGTATTTACCAAATCTCTTGCCAATGTGGCCTTTCTTATATTGGCCAGACTAAACGTGCTCTTAGATTTCGTTTAAAAGAGCATGAAGGTTATGTTAAAAATCAGGAGCTCAAACGTTCTTCTATTGCTCAACATTCTTGGTCTTCTCAACATAGGTTCGATTTTTCCTCAGCCACCATTATCCAAAAATGTTCTTCTAACCTTGATCTTGATTTTTGGGAAGCTTACCACATCATTAAAAATTCTCACTCTTTAGTCAATGACTTATCTAGTACTCCAGATTTTCCAAGTATTTGGAAAGCATTAATTTAATTTCCTCTTTTTTGGTTTCATTTTCTCTCCTTTTCCGGTAGATGTCGCTACTTGTCCACCCAGTCGTTTTCACTGCTTCTCTCTCATTGGTTGTTTCTGGCGCTTTCGCTACCCGCATAGGGTATATAAGGCACCGCGTCTCTGTCTATCATTTTGCTCAGCCTTGCTTTTTCTAGCACGCTGTTCCTTTTTTCCCTCTCTTGCACTGAAGAAGAATCTCGCTGTAGATTCGAAACAGCTGTTTGCTGCTTTTTCACGCATTATTTGTGCATTTTAAACGTTGGTTTACTGCTTTTCAATATTTTGCAGATGTTCCAAAAATGCAGCGAGTTATACCTGAAAATATATGAAGTGGTCCATATTTGGCTACTCTCACCTATATTGGAAAAGTATATTTAATTACATGATTTAATTTTAGCTAAAAAAAGATACCTTTAAAATGGCAAAAAATGACAGTTCTGTTAATTAAATCCATTGGGCATTGAAATGTAGTCAAAAAAAAAAAAAAAGTAAAAATGTAGTTTATAAAACATTTTACAACATTTTTTGGCTTTAAAATGACGAAACAAATTATAAAAATTCATTATATTAGATAATTAAATTTATTCCTTTGAAGAATTTCAAACTCCCACATTTAGCTTTAAAATGAGAACCTTTTGATTACTATTCCAATAGCTCTACCACGGAATCATTTAGCTTGCGCGAAAAGACTGAAATTCAAGTTCTGTTTCAAAATTTAAATTGTAAAAATGCTCGAATGTCATTAAATTAATTCATTTAATTAAAATAAGATAAGATTTTTCCAAATTTTATTATTTGCCGTTTGATCGGAGATACTCATTTATAAGCATGCACAATTTCAAGTGTCCAACTTATGCAATTTCTGAGATCGGGCTCTTGGATAGACAGATAGACAGAGGAGCGAAACAAAAAGCGTTTCTTCAGAGGAACAAAACCCTTAAAATGATGTAAACGCCTATCATTTAAAAGCTATTTTTGTAGATATCCGCACCATATTGAATAAAGACGTTATTCACTGTCGATTGATTGATGCTCGCTTTTAATCGTATCTCCTATACAAAGTCAATAATGAAAAATTCTTCATAAAGAATTGTATCTGAGAGGCAAACAACGAAATGGTATGTAGTGATACTTCAACTTATCTTTGTTGGCATGCGATCAAGATAGACTGGTTTTCCAATAAGTGTTCAAGTGCCTTATCATACCTGGAAGGTAGGCCTAAAAGCAGGCGAGATAGGTAGTGGGTCGGGAACTTTCTCTTTCGTTGGCTGCCCATTTGATAGCATTCTGCACACCTTAATTATCGGCAATTCATGAAAAGAAAATCAGCTTCCCGTACATTTTAATAAAAAATAATAATAAAATAAAGTAAAACAATCTTCACTTCCAATACAGATCAATGTATTAAAACTCATACGTGGTTGCAATATAGCCAAGACATAGAACAAACACACTCATGAAAATCATAGAGTTCCTTACTTAAAAAGTAAAAACGGAACCATTAAGGTTAGTTGGGCTAACTGGGCCATGAATTTACAATGTGACTCTGGTGCTTCTGACAATTCAGCTTCAAAAAGCTAAAGTTCATTTGAATTAAATTTGAATTTCTGCTAATGTGTTTAGTTAGGTTCCCTCCATCAGACACAAATGCTCAAAACTACATTTTAATATTTAAAAATATAAAAATATGCATATTTCATCTTTTTTTCCTCATGGACACAGTTGCCCCATAAAAATGAGGTAAGTGGACCAGGAGGGTCTATGTTCCACATGCGATTTTTTTTTATCATGTGGGATATCAGGTCCTGTTTGAAAAAGTGTAAACAACTTAAAAAAGTTTAAACCAGGCAGATCATGTAAATTATATGCCAATAACGAGCGTTGTAATGGAAACTTTTGCTGTCAATGTGTCTATAAAAAGCACTAAAAGCGAAAATATTAGATTTATTTATACCAAAAACATAAAAATTAAGTAATTACTTATGTACTTTAGTATAGGTAATAAGTATAAAAGTTGCATGGGTATTTTAAGGAAAGAAATAGCAAGGTAAATCTATGAACAAACGGCTAGGTAAGTACTTAAATTCTTTATGTGTATCCAGGAGTCGCATTATATAGGGGAGATTTTATTGTTCCTACCAGAACCCTTAATGAGTTGCCTTCATGATCATTTTATTTAACATATTCTAAAGAAAGGTTCGATGAAGATATTATTCTCAAAATAGTCGTAGGAACAATAAAAGTTTCCCTATAAAATGAGACCCTGTATCGTACAATTTCAAGGTTTGGCTATCTCGCTTTCAGGGGCAAGATATTTACATTCGTAAAATATTGAAATAATTTATTGACACCAGATCTACAAGAGAAACTATTTGAAAACAAGTAAAAGTATATTTTCGCGTACTTAATAAAAGTGAAATTTTCATAAAATTCCGGTCCCAATGTGGCAATTAGGAATTAACGTTATGTGATGGCATAGCGGCATCACCCCCTCTCAAGGGGTCAAGAAATTTAGTTTGATATCACCCAATATGCTATTTTTAAATTTTATTACGTAATTTTAATAAGGTATTCTATAATTTTCTTTATTGTGAGCAAAAAACAATGGAGAAATTTACTTCCAGTTGTAAGAGAAACTCAAAAAATTATTTATAACTATTGGGGTAACTGGATCCATTATGGTCCAGTTACCCCGTATACATGTCCCAGTTACCCCATTCTTGAAATATTTGTGGGGTAACTGGGACACCGGTCTTACATTTGAAACATGAGGTAAATATGTATAGAAACTTAATAATATTAACGTAGTTATATGCCTAATCTTTAAAAATAAAGATTGTTTAATAAGAGTACTTACAGTATTTTAATAAAAAGCCGAGGAATTTCAACCAAATTGACGTTGTTTTATAAAAAAGGAACGTAAATTTTCGACAACCTATCACAGCAAAGAGAGAGTTATGATTGAATTGACACACGTTGTTTTAGGAAGTAGAGATTAAGGGGCATTGTTCACAAAAGCTAAAACTTAAAATACATCAACGGTTTTAATAAAATAGCCTATGGTCCAGTTACCTCGTGGGTCCAGTTACCCCAACTAACCTTATAAGATAACTCCTCTGTCTGTCTGTGCGTCTATCACAGACATTTTTCTCGATAGCTCTGAAACGTGAAAAGTTCAAATTTGCTGAAGTAATAAAGGCTATTAACCCACATATTTATAGATATGTGAGTAATTTTATACATTCGCACATATATATAGAAAAATGTAGGTGGGCTAATTAAGTTTCTTGAAAAGAAAACTTTTATTTGTATATCATGTGGGGTATCGTGATAAAGCTTTCATAACGCCGAACACAAAAATACATTCCTTTTATTTTTAATTATTATATTTTCAGAGATATCATCGAAAATGTAATGCACAAATGTGTCCCCAGCTCCTCTATTTCCGAATCTGCTGAAACTAAAATTATGAGAACATTAGGAGAAGTACAAGTTAATTTAAACGTTGCGGTAGCGATTACCCTAGGTCACATTGTTTTTGAGAAAATCCCACTTTTCCGTTACACACAAAATTCGATTTTCTCACGTTCGGGGACATGGCGGCGTACTTTTTGTGCTATCGGCTTTTAGTGCCTAAATAACAACTTTTAATGACATTTGTGTGTAATACATTGCACACTAGTAGTACAAAAGTAAAATAAAGCCAAACTGTTAAAACACAATAATTTAATTAGAATTAATCTCATAATTACAATGGGATTCGCGACTAGATTGCATTGAGTGGCTCTCCCAATACGCGGCCGTGTCTTTCAAAGTTAATTCGAAATTAATCTGGAAAAGCTCGGTTCGGATCAAGGCGGTGTTGCAAATTTTTGACCTTCTTTAGAAGCGCGCTTAGCACAATGTCCAGTTTAAACTTTCAAAAATGGTTTTGTTTTAGGTACACAGTAAATAGAAATGTTTACTACTGCACTAAATTTTGGTTTATGAAATGCCAAATGAAGCTTAAATATGCACTACCTTTACTGTCAGCACCGAATCTAGGATAAGATAAAAAAAAAGAGTTACACAGAATAGCAATATTTTATACTATTTAAGCTTCACATCTCTCTGAACTTTCATTTATACTTTTCTAGTACCGTGTGCCCCCAAAATGACTGATGGATGTTAAAATTTAATAACTTCAAAACGGTGACAGATATTAAACAAATTCTTGCAAGAGGGTTGTGTATGATTTCAGCCGTTTTAGTACTGTGATTCTTGATTTTAGTTCGAATTTCAAACAATAGATGGCACTGAGAGCAATAAGCGCTCAGTCCAGACCCGATTTTTGGTACTTCGGGATCCATTTAATACATTTTAATCTCCTTTTTTCGCATGGGAGAAGAGAGAGGCCGAAAAATCGACCCTGGACTTAGCGGTTATTGCTTGCAGCACCATCTATCGATGCGATTTGTAACTAAAACTGAGAATTGTAGCATAAAAACTCCTGACAACTTACCTAACACTTCCTCAAGAATTTTTTTAATATCTGTCACCGTTTGCAAATTATGGAATTTTAAAATCCATCCGTCATTTTTGGGACACCCGGTATATATAGCCATGATCAGCCCTACGATGTATAGTTGTTTACAAAGTTTTATTATTCTATTAGCAACGATTTTTCATAATATTACAGTTACTGATTAATATATTCATTGCGTGGAACCATCTGTGCCCGAGTAATACTACCAGTTGACCGTTTATTTTTACATATTTTCGCCGGGAACTAATAAATTTTACAAAAATTCAAATATGATGTTAACTTACAATTCAGAAAAGTTTATACTTAATATAATTTTATAAAACGATGTTTCTTTAATAACATGTCAAAAAATATTTCATTGCAAAGAAGCCTTTTCATTCAGGTTGACAAGATAGATATTTGAAATAAAAACAACTTATTGGTGAACTTATGCTTATTATAACAGAAAATCGAAATGTTTGCCGTTTGAATATTTCTAGATAACATACATAAATATAGATTATACTCTAATTAAATACCATAGCGTTGAAAATGACAAAATGTGACTTTAATAATTTGTTCATCGATTCGATACAAAAGGTTTCTTCTCGGATATAAACACTTTAGCATTTCTTTGTAAAGATCTATTTATCGAAGGCATTAATTTTAATTAAAATCAAATTCAAAAAGTAATTATTAATTAAGCATACACTCCTAAAATATATTTCTTTAATTTATATGAAATCTGTGCTTCAAATTAAAGAATGTTACGAATCTATTTGTTTGCGCAATTGCTGCGAGAAATAATCATTTAAAAAATTACAAAACAACAGAAAATATTTCCTTTAAATATACTAAACGGTGAGTGGATACAAGGCATTCTCATAAAATTTTGACTTTTAAGTCCCTGAATAATAATTTTAATTATAGTTCATATTCTTGTGTTGTTTTTATTTCTTATACTGGAAAACATCCCATTGCCTGACTGTATAACAATATTAACGAAATAAGTAAGTTTTGGATGATGTTCGGGGTCCAGATATACCAGAAAATTCGTATACCTTCCCGTGTCCCTGATGCTGATTTTTAAGTTTGGAGCTGTCTGTATAAAATCGTTTCAATAAAAGAAGTTCAATGTAATCCTTTTTCCGAAACTGGGACTATCGTTTTATATAAATATGTAACAAAAAATTAAGCTGAACACATTTTTACCGTTGTTATTATTTTTCTAAATATGTCCCTGGATTTTAGATTCCTCAACGTCCTTCTTGCTAAAGTTATGCATCAAATCATTTCAGATGCAGCCACAGAATTTTTTTAAACTTTTTCCTCATACAGAAGCATGCTAGAGAAAGAATGGCTAAAATTCATTGACAGGAAATTTACTGCCGAATTTAAATCAGCATTTAAATATTAATTTTCTTATCGTCCCCAAGGTTTATTTCTGCACTTATAGAGGCAAATTAATTTTTTTGAAATTTAATCCAATGTAAATAACTGTTTCTAAAAATCAATATTCATTCTGGCAATCGCTTAGTCTTAACATGATTTGCCTAAACATAGCTGGTAATTTTCCTTACCGTCCCATCCTTACCATCCTCTTTTTCCTTATCTTTTTTTTTTCCCTTACCGTCAACTTTTATTTTTTTTTTTTTACCGTCCCTTTAACACCTATTAAAGAAAATGTTATACCAAAATTGTTTAATAAAACTTCTGCATTGTTATTATTTCTTATTTGAATGTTCTATGGGTACTATGAAAATTCATTATAAGTAAACATTTAAAAGAAAATAATAAGTTAGAAAAGTAAAACTGTAAGGAAAATTAAACTTTTAGGTTTAATATAAACCTCAGTTAAATAAAAGAAAAATCTTCGCTACTGACCATTTTTTCTTTATTTTGAATCATTAAGGCATTCGTCACTAAATTTAAAATGTTATTTTACTAAGTTTAATTTCACCAGATTTTTATTCCGGAAAGTTAACATTTTGTGAGAATGCCTCATACATAGCTCAGCCATTTGATTAGCATGCCGTTGTAGGATCAGTCATAAGACTTTTGTTTTCACATAAGTTACTATGTATGAATTAGAAAAAGTGATCATTATGATCATTATCATCCCTAGCGTCGAATTGGGTAACTTCGCGACCTTATCTGGAAAACCACTAGAGATTGGAGAAAAATGTCCTTTACAAATTTCTTCAGTAACTGACCGTAGAGCTAATATGGCTTAAAATATCAAGATATCTTTTAATTATGAATAATAAACAATGATATATGAAAAATTTCTAAACTATTACCAAAATCCACTAGATCAGTCATTCTCAACTCACCCTCCGGCCCTCGGCTCGCATGTGGACAGGTGACCCTCTTTATGCGGCCCGAGACAAATAATAACTAATCCGCATATAAAAAATTAATTGAGATGTGCATGAAATTTATTTAAGACCTTCACAGTAGATTTCTATATTTTCATGGACGAAAAAAATCTCCCCTTTCATTTATAATTAATTCAAAAGTATGTTAACACATCTTAAATGCCATTTTCTTAGTCAAAAGTTCTTTTTGTATGTAGTGCACGTGCGTTGTTGTATAGTAGTGCATAGATTTCTTAATTGCTTACACTAATAAAAAAATATTCTAAATTAATGAAATGTGCACTATCTAGTATTTCGATAATTTTGTAAAGATACTAAAAAAAATTTCCATTCAGCAAAAGATTTATATATAGTAAAGCGAGGAGAGTTCGCGCGGTAGGAGAGATTGCGCACAAAGAGATTCGACGGGAAGGAGTTGAGTGCGCGAGCAGCGACGCCAGGTAGTTGTACAGCAGCATTAGTGCAGTGTCTACATGAATTTGCATATTGATTGTTCCAAGCGTCTTGGATAAATAGTGCTATTTTGTTTTGTTTTTCCAAAGTAAGTGCTTGAATTTTCATAACTGTTCGTCAGAATTTTTATAGAACGTCAGTAATACAAAATATTTTGAACTTAAACTATTTTTTATAAACTACTAACATGGACTAAGTATGCGAACACCAACAATTCATTTTAGAAGTGGCCATATTTAAATAAAAGGCCGCACAATCTCTCCTACCAAAATAGGAGAGTTTGCGCATCTGCTACTTAGGAGAGATTGCGCATTTCCCCATAAGTTTAAGTGCTAGGAGAGATAACACAGCTCATTGATAAATTTGTATGAATTGCAAATTACGCGTAAAACATATGAATGAATCAATTTTGAAATAATTTCGGAAAAACACATAATTATCAAAACTAAATTTGGCAATAAATTAATTTGAAAAAAAAAAAAAAAAAAAAAAAAAAAAAACTTTTGCAGATAAAAATTTTATTAATAAATTAATAATACAGTTGTTATTAAATAAATTTTATGTAATTATTTTTGTTAATAAATTAATAATATATTTGTTAATAATTTAATTAAATAAATATATATATATACATATATATATATATGTGTGTGTGTGTGTGTGTGTTTAATTTATGAGCAATTAATTTGCTAATAAATTAATTTTGTTAACTAAAATAAATTTTCTAATACAATGTTTTGGAAAAGCTTTCACCCATTCCAAGTAGTGTAATGCCATCGAAATCAAAAGGAAACAGAGTGCAACTAATGTTACTGATCCACAAAATATGTATGAAAAAAGATTTAAGAAGGATGCCGCTACGAAAAAAAAAAAAAAAAAAAAAAAAGCCGAAGATAATGTGCTTTTACAAAAAGTGGGATAAAAAAACTCAAGGGAAAAAAACGAAGGTCAATGAGGATGAGTGCACTGAGTATCAGGAACTGTACCAGGAGACAATTTCGACAACTGATTGGATTCAATGTATTGCTTGTTGCAGGTGATTGCACGAAAGATGCACGTTTTACAATAATAAGTGCATCGATTGTGGACGACGACAACTTCGGTTAGCAAACAAAATACAATGAAACCGTGGAAATCGGAATGAAGTAATTTTGAAGTTAAACATGTTATCTACTAGGTGAATGTTTTTTTTGTAATCTTAGTAAGGCTTGCTTTTTCTGATATTTTAATCTTTAAAAATTAAAAATTTAAACTGTTCTTAAAATTATTTCTTTTATTTATTTTTTAAACATTTGGTTGAAATATTCACTCCTAATACAAAAACATTTACTTACAAAATGTCACTTAAGTGTAATTATTATTGTTAACAATTTAATTGTAGTTATTATTAATAACAATCTCTTTTACCTATGTGCGCAATCTCTCCTACCCATGTGCGCGTTCTCTCCTACCCTGTAAGGAGAGATTGCGCAAAATAGTTTTCTTGGTTTTATTACAGCTGTTCTATTAATTTACAGTATAACAACAAAACAATGGAAATGCATAAAAAACAAATGAAGTCAAAATTATCCATGCATAGTTTAGCAAAATATTAATATTTAGATTTTATATTATTATTCTTTTGAAAGGTGCGCAGACTCTCCTCGCTTTACTATATTAAAAAAAGAATATATGCCAAATTAAGTTAATAATAAATTTATATTAATTATATAAATATAAAATTATAATTATAAATATAAATTATAATTATAAATATTATATAAATAATAATTATATAAATATAAATAATAATAAATTTAGTTTGAAAATAATTTCTTGATTATTTTTTAAATTTAGAAATTTTGCATTCTTATATTACATTTGGGAAAGCATACTAAGCATTGTATCATGTTACTTTTATTCATAATTTGATTTACTTGGACTCCCTTAAATATAATTAATATAATTCCTTAAGCTAATATTAGTTTTTGTCATTAAAATATCTCAATTGGTTAATTTTCTGTAAGCAAGTACACCCTATTGGTTTACAATATACGTTTATGGCAATTTTGAGAAATATTAGAGATATCGCCAAGTTGGCGACAAATTTGGCGGCTATTGGCGATAGAACAGGGTCTCTCCTATAGTAACTCCCTTATAGGCATGGAGATGTATTAAATGCTGCCCAATAACCAATGAGATGAGTTTCATAAATTCATTAAAATGTGTTTCATTTCTTCGGGCATTGTCATTAATCAATTAACAAATAATCGCAATTTTTGTGCCACGTACGATAGCGTAATATATATATATATATATATATATATATATATATATATATATATTACGTTTTTTTCTTATTATATAGCTGATAGTGCTACTTAGAGATGAATGCTTGTCGCGAAAACAATTGACACCAAACTTCATTTACACCACTATTTCCAAACAACAAACTTTAGCGTATTTCAGCATTTTTAGAAATATAAATATGCTGAAGTTTATGCTTGAAAACAGTGGTGTTACATTACTTCTAAGCTAAACGTTCAAACATACTAATAATATTAACTTTGTTAAATTGCTTTGTAAAACTATTTATGTTATCTTACTAATTTTGTTACGCTTTTTTTTTTCCAATTTAAATGTGTCTCAGCTCGCCTAACGTCGCAAACATGTGTTAGAGGCCCTCTAAAAAAAATATGGTTGAGTATGGCTGCACTAGATAAATGGGTATTACACGCCGAGATGTAATGTTCGATGTCGCTTAGCTTCCAACATGTTTTCGCACCACCAAAATTTAAAAAGAAATTTTCCCTTATTGAATCATTAAAAATTGTTAGATTTTGCCAATTAAATTAGGCAAAACTTACTTTTAAATATTTCTGGTAGGAAAAAATGTGTGTTTACAGTATGATATTGTGTAACAAATACATAGCAAATTAACACCTTGTAGTATTACATTAATTCCAATTGCTAAAATGTGTAAATTAACACTTTAAAACCAGTAAAATTGTGTTTATTTTGACTGTTTACATGTTTCAACTCCCCCAACCTGAGTCATTTTCAAAACAAGTAAAAATATTGACTATTAAAGACGTGAATCATCACGTTGCTAACTAAGCGTAAACCAACAGATTGAAAAATGTCCAAGACGGGAATCGAACCCGGGCCCCTGGAATAGATCTCCACAAAGTAGTTCGATTACCGGCTTGGACGTTTTTCACTCTGTTGGTTTACGGTTAGTTAACAATATGATAATTCACGTCTTTAATATTCAATAATTTCAAGCGTTATTTCACTGCTGAAAGTAGTTGGAAATTTAATTACTAACAAAAATATTTTTAAATTACATGGTCTATAAAATGACATCATTGAATTATCCACATATTCTTTCATATTATGCACGTTTTTTTTTTTTTTTTTTTTTTTTTTTTTTTTACTTGCATACTTATTTTATTTTGCAAACTTTGAGTATAAAAAGAGCAAATAAAGCCTTTGTGTAACAATATTAAAAAGCAGAAAAACTAACGCTTATAAATGCACAAATAATACATGAAAAGCAGCGAACAGCTGTTTCGAACCTACTAGCTAGATTCTTCATCAGTGCAAGATAGGGAAAAAGGAACATCTTGCTAGAAAAATGAGGCTGAGCAAAATGATAGACACAGACGCGCTGGCTTATATACCCTATGCGGGTAGCGAAGGCGCCAAAAACAACCAATGAGAGAAAAGCAGTGGAAACGACTGGCTGGTAAGTAGCGATATCTACCGGAGGGGAAGAGAAAAAGAAATAAAAAAAAGGGGAAATTAAATTAATGCTTTCCAAATACTTGGAAAATCAGGAGTACTAGATAAGTCATTGAATAAAGAGTGATAATTTTTAATAATGTGGTAAGCTTCCCAAAAATCAAGATCAAGGTTAGAAGAACATTTTTGGATAATGATGGCTGAGGCTAATGGCTTAAAATAAAATCACTTTAAAAAACACTTTTTCAAATCTCAAACACCCCGTTGATCGCCTAGGTAACTGGAGTATTTACCAAATCTCTTGCCAATGTGGGCTTTCTTATATTGGCCAGACTAAACGTGCTCTTAGATTTCGTTTAAAAGAGCATGAAGGTTATGTTATAAATGAGGAGCTCAAACGTTCTTCTATTGCTCAACATTCTTGGTCTTCTCAACATAGGTTCGATTTTTCCTCAGCCATCATTATCCAAAAATGTTCTTCTAACTTTGATCTTGATTTTTGAGAAGTTTACCACATCATTAAAAATTTTCACTCTTTAGTCAATGACTTATCTAGTACTCCTGATTTTCCAAGTATTTGAAAAGCAGTAATATTATTTCCCCGTTTTTATCTCCTTCTCCGGAAGATGTCGCTACTTGTCTACCCAGTCGTTTCCACTGCTTTTCTCTCAGTGTTGTTTTTGGCGGCTTCGCTACTCGTATAGGGTATATAAGTCAGCGCGTGTCTGTCTATCATTTTGATCAGTCTTGCTTTTTCTAGCACGCTGTTCCTTTTTCCCTATCTTGCACTGAAGAAGAATCTCGCTAGTAGATTCGAAACAGCTGTTTGCTGCTTTTCATGTATTATTTGTGCATTTTTAAGCGTTGGTTTTTAAGCTTTTTAAAACCTTGAGTAGCTCGTACCATAATTTCGGTAAGTTGAATCAGGGTTCCTACAGGTCAGGGAATTTCCCTGGCTTTCAGCCAGATGCACACCAGTATTTTCTTAGAGAAAAATGCCTTTATGAATCGCGCGAATATATAAGTCTACATAAAAATAGTGGTATTTCGCCTGAAAGTGTAGGAACCCTGTGAATGACGCTGTATAGTTACATATTGAATTTTTGCGTGTTACACTTTCTATTCTTTCTCTTATAATGGATAAAGAGTATATCAAGAAGAAACCATCCAAATAAATTTCAATCACAGTAAAATAATTTTCACCTCTAGCCAGTATTATCCATCTATTGTAAGAGAAACATTAGAAATTGTAACACGCAAAAATTCAATATATAACAATATCGCATCAGTCAATACACCAAAATTTGGGCTCGAGCTGCTCAAGGTTTTTACAAAAATAATATGATCATCCAAGTAACATAAAAATAACGTGCATAATATAAAAAAATACGTGAAAAACTGAATGATGGCGTTTCATAGACCGTGAAATGTTAGAATATATATATATGTAATAATAAAAATGTTCGCCCTTTTATCTTAGTAAAACTATTCCAAATTTTTAATATTTTTCCTTTTTTACCTACCTTTAATAATATCTTAATATCTGTTGTATTTTATTTCATGCATTTAAACCTGCGTATTCTTTATTAGTCAAAAAACCTTAATCCATTCGCCTCATCTTATAAAACCCATTAAATTACTTTTTCATTTTATTCTAAAACTAAATTCTTTTTCTTTCGAATGTTTTTTAATAGAATTGTTCCATGATGTTTTTTTTTCCCACAATTCCTTCCAAATCCCGCCAGCCATTGTTTGCGCAATAATTCTGACGCCGAAGCTAAAGAGATCACATCGTCGTCACGCGTGTCTTTCCGCCTTTTCCCTGGAGCTACTCCTATCGTATTCTGCTCTTATCGCGTCCTTCCGGCTTCTTGTACGGGATTTGTCATTTATGGTGTATTGTATTCATACGCAATGCAGTTTTTGCAAGTATATAACCCGTTGCATGAGCTAGGAGAGGTGGAATTTTACGATTATTGAGTTGCTTAATTAAACCACGGCTCCTGGAGTGTTTTTCCCCCTGAATCTTCGTCATTGTTCTAATATTTAACATCTAGTGGTAAATTTTACTACGTAGACACTGCCCGCACATGGATCACCTATTACTAGTGGAATTTGGTGCATTATATGGTCGATTAATAATCGTTTTGATCCATCTGTAGGCTTCGATTATTATGCTTCGGGAAACATTCCAATGGACGACAGCCTGACCTTCCGCTCTTCCATCACGATTGTACGACTGCAAAAAACTATGATTTCTGCATAGAGTACATAATGTTGGTATGCTGGTGCTTAAGATCTTCATGTTTATATGATACGAGTGATATCGTTTCATATATATATATTTTTAAATAACTTGGTTAGGAATGGAAACATGTAAACAGTCAAAATAAATATATTTCAAATATATTAATATATATAAATATATTTTTACTGGTTTTAAAGTGTTAATTTACAACTTTTAGCAATTGAAATTAATGGTGTGTAAAAATAATTGTTTTTCTAACCTTTTGTGGAACCATTTATGTTCTTGTAAGCATATTTTAATTTTCCCATAAACGATTATTGAAGCTATTAGCATGACAAAATAAAAATGAAGATATGTTTTAATGTTTATGTTTTTAATCGCGAGAATTTTTGTTTTGGTTTGTAACAGAAAACAAAACGCTTTATGAATATGCAGAACAATCGAGGTATTTTAAATCAATAAACTAAATTAAATGTGTATTGTAAACACCCAATTAAAAAGTTAAGATGAATTCATTTTACAGATGTATGTTTGTTAACATTTCATTTCATAATACACTTTCATATTATTCCCCTATTAATTGTGCTGCATGTTAATGTGCAACAGAAATTGTTTTAGAAATAATAATGTATATTCATTCAATAAATGAAACGCAGTAATTAATGTACATGTTCTCATTAGGGGAATTGCAGTCGCATTAATACTAAATATAATTCCAGCATTATAATTCAAAGCACAGAAAATTGTCTGCTAGTAAATATAATGTTATATTTAATCATGCCGTAATTAAGTAACTAAAATTCACTTCTTTCTATTAATTGCAAATAAGATTTAAGATTATGTTCATGCATACGCTTCGAATAATCAGTACTTTAATGATTGGGTTTATGTACTTTTTTTTTAAATCTAGAACAAATACCGTAATTTCCGGCGTATAATCCGCGAATCAAACATTTCTGTTTCGACCCTGAAATTTTATTTAGTAATTGAAGCCAAATATTTACCGCGATCTAAAAAGTTACATATTATTTTAAGAAATTTCTGGGTCGAAAAATGATTGTTTGATCCGTGGATTATACGCCGGAAATTGCGGTATCTTAAATTTTATGAAATAGAAACATATGCTGCTAAACGTGTTTTCAGTAATATATAGATAAATTCATGAAATTATAAGGGGAGGGGAGGTTACATGAAAGGAATTTATAATGATTTTTATTTAACTGTTGCGGGTATAAATGAATTTTTAAATAAACAAACACATTTTCTTTCTTTATTTTAATTTCGTATTTACTGAATATAATATTTACTGCATTTGCGCTACATACAACGTAAGCCGAAACATCAGGCATTGACCAATGGTAATTTTCTTTGCAATGCTTAATGTGGGTGGCATCATCATTCAAATTATTTACCTTGGTAATCAACTCAAACCACTACCCAGAAAAGTGTACTTGAAAAGGTTGACCCAAAACTGATAATTGGAAAGCTACATCGAAGAAGTTTGAATGTAATCGTAATTAAAAGCAGCCTGCAAGTTCGCTTGAAAAGATATCGTCCCATTAATGATCGGGATAAATCCCACCCCCCCTCCTTCCGATCCAAAAAAATGTAGGTGCATCACCTGTACTGCAGAATTAAGCCACATAAGTATGTCGTAATAGGAATGATATATCTGCCTGTCCCTTACAATTATGATCTGCCAAGGCTGCACTTAAACGGGTAAACCCATACACTTCTCATATAACTGGACTCAGAAGTAGCAACCCTTTCTTGAAGCCAGGGTCACTACCCACCGTCACGTGATGGTGTGCAGAGAAAACGCGCCAAACCGGTTTTTCTCCCGCCAAAATCGCCTCGGAATTTTCCCTCGGGTTCCGCTGAAACTTTTAATGCATCGGCGTTTCTCTCGTATGAATCAAATCCGACAGTTGCCAATAAGGAGATCACCGCCAAAAAATACAACTTTTTGGCGATGAAAGCGAAAACATGTTAGCTTCAAGTTCTGATCGAAAGAACAATGGTATTCGGCCTTTATTTCTTATCCTTTATTACTCTGGAGGTAAACCCACCTCTACTGTTCAATATTCTGACAGTGAATCGGACTAAGGCTGCCTGTATTCTACCGGTATTTGGAGTTTAGTTCATAATTGTGTGGTGTTTTTTTTTTTTTTTTTTTTTTTTTTTTTTTTTTTTTTTTTTTTTCACAGAGAAAACTGAATTCAATTTAGTGCTGGGTTTGACATTTCAGTCCTTTTAGTATTACTTACTTTTAGTGTAATAAACGAGATTTATTCATTCAAATTTAAAATATTCTCTTTTTGTACGTCATAATTAATGTCACAGACCACATACAGTGCGTTAGAAAAGCGTCAATTAATTTCTAATGAAGATCTTCTAACAGGTACTTGTCAGTCACATTGCAACCGAACTATGTAGCCCCAGAGTTGCGACCGATGGAGGGCTTAACATATACACGAAATGTTTTGTTTTAAATTATTATTACCTATAAAAGAGATAATGCACACCGATTTCTTTCTGAAAAATAGTAACGGTAAAGAGGAAGATGTCCCATGATTCGTCTATAAGTAAACTATTTATCGCACAAAACGGCTGTTATGAAGACGTGCGGGACATTGTTTTCCTGTCCTTTTATATAATTTGGCACGTAAAAAAGGGTTTCTTTGAAAAACGGAGTAACTTCGCGATATAACACAGCGACTTACTAATAAAAATAATATTACTCTCCCAGACAATACAATCTGCATAAAAGGCAAAGTTTTTTTTTTTTATTTTTTTATTTACTTTATTATTTTATGTTTGCTTATATCAGAAAAACTGCAATGTTGCATAACAATAATTTTATATGTTTTTTTTTTTTATTTTAACATCAAATGAGATATTTAAAAATGTTATGAAATATGAAAAGTTTTTAACTTCTTTAAATTATTTATTTTAGAATGAATGAAGTTACTACTATGCTGTTAACTACTTTAAATTAAACTTTAAAAACTGACACACTAAAACAAAATTCAATTAGCTTCACATTTAATTTTTTAACAATAAAAATATAATCTGAAATGAATGAAAACGCTGCAATTTTAAAATATAAAGTTGGTGAACAAAATTCCTATAGCGTAGTTCAAAGCATTATTAACTTTCTTCAGTTAAAATAAAATTAGTAGAATCTTTTCTCTTTCTTTTAACATGAAAAAGTATTCGTGACTAATTTTCTTTGAGCAGCTGACAGCCACCACAACTTATCAACCTAGACGCGAATGTACATGGTCTACAAAGCATATGTATAGGCATTAAATAATGAGGAATTAAGATGTAAAAAATCGATTGATATCTCCATTGGCTGTGACGAAATTTTTATCCACATTTTTTTAGCAATTATGTAAAGAAATGGATTTATAAAATCTCAGAATTTTAGAATAAGCATTCTATGGAAAATAGTCATGCTGAATTTCATGAAGCTGGAAGTTGATAGAACTATTTTTTTCTAAATATTGTACAGCTTATAATTTTCATAAATAAACCACATTTTTTTAATTAATAAACTGAAGTCTCAGTTTCGTTAGTTTCTTCGTTCTACAGCTTCCAGATAAAAGATTTTGTTACATAAAAGGTGACTGTGATTTCAAGACAGTCGATGAAAGGGATTCAACTTGTAAGTTAAATTCCAAAGTTTATTGAAACACTAAATGCTATTTACAAAAAACTTTGTACATATAGTTTTTTAATTCTTAGAAACAATTCAATATTTCTCCACATAATCACTCTTATACTATTTCTCAAAACAAACCATTATTTTTATTCGGGTGTCAGAAAACATATCCCACAGCCATGAGAAGCCACTGTTAGCACCCTGTAACCAACTCAGTTCATTTTGATTCTTTTAAAACTCATTTCACTTTACTTCAGTTAAATAAAAGTTGGAGGGTTGGCGGCATGGCAGTGACCAAACATCCCCGAACTTGGAGAATTCTGTCAAAGGCTATTGTGTAAACGTCAGCATTCTTTTAAACAAAATTGGGTTTTAAAGAGGATGATAAATATGTGTTCTTCTGTAAAAAAATAATTTAAATTTTAAGCATTAAATTCATATATATTTTTTTATATAATAAGGATGAAATCATTTTAAAATTTGGTTTCTTTGATTAAATATCAAGTTGTAATTTTCTTCAAGCGTTCTATGCTAAAAAAGAATTTCATTTTTTTTTCATTTAAATAAACAGAAATACATAAGTTTTAATTTAGATTCAGCATTTTTTTAAATATTAATTTAAAAAATATATATATATTTAAAGTAAAAAAAAAGGTTTTTTTTTTTTAATCATATTTTAAAAAGTAAATTTTTTTTTCTAATTTGCTGAATCAAAATTATAGTTCAACAATTGAAAAAGGCCAAGTTTGTTCCAACTGTTCCAGGTTTGATCCATTTATCTTTAACGGTTCTAGACTTATAACGATTTAACACTAGAACCGCCATAGCGATCATTTTGACCGGTAACAAATAAAAATATTTCGATTCGAACCAGAAATTTCCTTCTAAAATAATTTAAATATCTATCACAAAGAAATAAGTTAAATTGTTTTAAATAAAAATTCTTGTGTAAAATATTTTTATAACACTTGAGTAAAATTTCCGGCGGTTCTAGTGTTAAATGTGAGAAATGGTGAAAAAAGCCATTATGAAGAAAAACGCATTTTCACAAGAAATCGTTTTCATGACAGCCATTGCTTGAAAGTTAGATTTTGAAAATAAACCAAAATGAAAAAATTAATATTTCCTGTTCTAATTAAGATGAAAACATGATTTAAACTCATTTTAAGCAGAAAAACACAGAACAATTTTTAATGCAATAAAAGATTTTTAGAAAATTTGGAGAATTTGTGTCCCGTACCCCCTTAAAACGTTACATTAATATATACTTTTTCATATAATAAGGTTGAAATTATTTTAAAATTTGGTTTTTTTGATTAAATATCAAGTTGTAACTTTCTTCAAGCATTCTACGTTAAAAAAGGATTATGATCGATAAGAAACTTAGAAATGTTTGCATTCATCAGAAATTTATTTTTCTTCTTTAATATTTCCTTGTTTTGTAAAATCCTTTTACCATACAAAAATATGGCATTTGATAAATCTGTATTGTTAGAATGGTACAAAAAATGTATTATTTTGGAAATTTGTGCTATATATCAAACTTTGTAAAAGAAAATACATACAAATATTGATAATTGTAGTGTTTATTAAATTACAGTATCCATAACTCATTTGACAGATAAGTATGAACGCAGTAACTACTTTATTAACTTTTGTTGCTTATAGTATTGAAGAAAAGAAAAAGAAATAGCCCATTTTGTAAAAAATACGCATAAAAGAACAGCAAAATCTTCTGATAATTAAGAATGCCAGAAAACATTTTTTCATGTAAATGAAAAGCAAAATACACATTATACTTTAATAGCTTTACATATTTACAGCAAAAATGTCTGCAACCAATCGAATAGTTACAGCAATGAATAATGATACCAATAATGATAAGTGATTATTTTTAACTATTACCGGTTATACTTCCATTTTTTACAGTATGAAAAAAAATTGGAATTTAATAATTATTTCCATGCGTTTTATTGGAATACAAGTATTATCAATTTAATTTAAGTCTATAGCATGAAGTGGATGAATTATGTAGCAGAATAACTCGAATTCAAAAATTATATTTCAAGACAATCCAAAACCAGATTCAATCCTGTCAAGCTTCAACACGGAACAGAAATGGACAAAAATAAATCCATATTTTATTAAAATTATGATAAATTTGCCTAATATTCAAATATATATATATTTGTCTTCAATCTAAAAAAATAATCTAGACATTTTTTTTAATCAATTCAACCCGAATCTCACCCGCAAGGTTAAATTCCAAAACTGAATCCTATTCTAACCTGACTTGAAAAGAAATAAATGATACCTTAAACTATTCGAACCAATAAAAGACTCAAATATGTTATAATGTAATATAATTGTCGTGCTATCCAATTAACATCCAAACCAAGCATTATTCTCTCAGTTGTACTGTCATGATACATTTGCCTAAAATTTTGGATTTTTATATTAATTACTTATTGGTTTTCTTGGAGTTTATGTTTCGAAAATGCTTCTTTAATCTGTAAAATAATCTGATAGATTTGTTTTTGTGTTTTAATTTTTGATAAAGGGAATTTATACCATATGCCTTATATAACCTTTATAAACGTTTTTCAAAGCAAGTAGTATGCTATTTTAGATAATAGTTGTGTAGATATATTTTCATTTTATATACTCATATATATTATTTTTCTCAATTTATTTGAATCCATATCTTTTTATTTAAATGTAACATTCTTGTAATATTGTTTAATGGGGTCTAAATATTATATGTGTATACTGATTTCTTTCCAATTTTTCACACATTGCTATTGTCTATGTGAATGATAATTTTCATAACTTTCTTTGAAATCCAGTTAAGCTTCTAAATAAAGTTTATTTCTGTTTTATTTAAATACAAAAATTATTTGTATACGTACTTGAATGTAAATGTACATGTATTTATCAAGAAAATTTTCTAGTACTCTGGTAAAATTGATATTAGATGTAAATTTCCAACTGGACGAAAAATGTCCTCGCCAGGATCTCTTGGCCAAGGTGCCAATGCTCTACCATATGCCCTATCTTGATCCGTACATTTTTCGCCCAGTTGGAAATTTACATTTGATATGATTTATTTAACAATTATAATAATTGTGTTAATATTAAGGCTACAGAGTACCCTAAAAATGACAAAAATATCGAATATATATATATATATATATATATATTTGTTTTTATTGAAATTTTCAGTGGTCCATAAGGTTGTGGAATACGGTTGTCTCCAAATTGTAGAACTGAAATCCAAATAGTTTTAAAGATATTTGAATATTTCTGAGTGTTCTCAGAAAGTTCTGAGTGTTCCTTTACAAACTTTAAATGCATTTTCTCATAATTTTATTTTTGTTGATGTTAGTGTTTGCCTAAGCAATGTCCTAAGGCTTTCTTTCTGTTTCAGATAGAGCCTTGAAATTTTTTGCAGACACTTACATGTATATGTACTACAATTTTTAGTATGGATTTAGGTCTGAGGGTTATAGTTATTATTTTTTAAATGTAAAAGTTAATATTTCCAAAATTTTGGTTTTTTTTTTTTTTTTTTTTTTTTTTTTTCAGGTTTCGCGCTACAAAAATGAATGAAAATTTAAATAAAAGTTACATACTAACATTTGTTCCCAATAATCCAATAAATATAAATCACTTAAAATAACTAAAAAATATTAAAAATTATAAATGTTTTAAAAATTTAAAAAACTTCAAAATTTTCAAAAAAATTTAAATAAAAAAAAAAACAATTTGTAAGTGTGATCACAGATCGCACCGAGGGTTTCGTTTAATATTCCTTTCAAAACACTTTATCCTTTTGAAAAATCTGTTAGTTCTAAATTTCGCAACCAGGGGCGCATTCTGTACTAAACAAACCTCTATCCGAACGAAACTCCGTTTTACATACTATCCGTATATATATTAGTCGAAGGGATTGAGTCCATAGCACCCGAGATAAGTAGGCGCCCCTGGCGGTAAAAAGTGGAACTAAAATATGTAAGGGTATGTGCATAATATGAAAGAATGGTCAAAGAGGTGTCGGCAAATGTTGGAAAAGTGCTCCCCGGATGAAAAGAGCGGAGGTTAGAAAAATTGCTTAAAATATACAAGTTAGAGCACGGAGGAGTAAATAATATAAGACTTTTTGAAAATTTTATGATTTGTTGTGTGGTCTGAGGTATTCAGCTATACGTATGCAAAAATGCATGTATCCAGCTTAATTAGGGGCTCTCTTAGAAAGAATTGCTTAAAATACATATGTGGTAGCTCAAAGGGTTAAACGTAAGACTTTTTCAAGATTTTATGATTTGTCGCCTGGCCTCAGGTGTTCTGCTGTAAGTATGCAAAATTTCAAATCTCCAATTTAATAAGGGGGTCAGTTAGAAAGAATTGCTTAAAATACGCATGTGGGAGCACAAAGGGTTAAATGTACAACTTTTTCAAATTTTTATGATTTTTCGCATGATGGTGTTCAGCTATAAGTATGCAAAATTTCACGCCTCCAACCTAAATAGGGTGTTACTTAGAAAGAATTGTTTAAAATACACATGCGGGAGCCCAAAAGGTTAAATGTGGGTCATTCCACGTAAAATGAGCAAAAATTAAAAAAAAAAGTCGTGGCCACATACTAACCAATTTTAATAAAATTCAATGCACAGGTTCAATTCATATTCAAAGTAATGCTCTGCAAAATATCTTGACAAAAAATAAATTTTTTTAGCAGTTTTGGACATTTAAAAAACTTGTGATATAGAATGGCATGTCCGCAATCGTCCAAAGTTGCAAGTTTGAAGTTCTGTATCTTGAAAGCTGTTTAACAGAAAGGAATTTTTTTTGTAATTTTGTAAACTCTGAAAAATTATCTTCTTATTTACTGAGTAATAATAATCTAGTAACACCATGATTATTTATAAATTGGTTGAAAAAATTGAAAATTTGTGAATTTTGAGAAAATTAGAATCGTTATAAAAATCAAAGGAATTAAAAAACCTCTGTGAAATTTATGCCTGATGTAGTATGTCATATGTAGATCGAATTCCCCAAGTTTTAAAGTGGCCATTTATTTCCTTCATCTCCAAAAAAAGTTAGAAACTTTAAAAAAAAATTACAAAATCATGATTTTTCCTCTTCTGTATAAGTCAAAAATAAAAAAGGGACAGGCCCGACAGTAACAATATTGCACAGACATAAAGATTAATAACTCCATAATACGTTAAAAAAAATTCAAGATTGCCTTTTGATTCCTAACATTAGAAAAAGGGGTTCAAAATAGTAATGTTTTCTAGATTCCATTCGCTATACCTCTTTGAATTCGCCCGCGTATCTTAAAATATTGCACGATTTCATGGGAAAGCATATTTAGTGCTGCCATCTAGTTGTTTTATTTGAATTTAGAATTGATATATAGTTTTTCGTTTAGCTTAGCCAGTTCTTTCTACTCTAATTTAAAATTCTCTTGAGGCAAAAATAAACTGAAAGCAAGAATAAAAGTTTCTGTATTTAAAGTATATACATTTATTTGTAATATCAAATATTTTAAAAGTTTAATAAAGCTTTCCTTGACTTAAAAAAAAAGTGATTGACATATTGCATTTTACCCTCAACATTTTTTACTATTTATTTTTTTTTCTCATTAAGGAATAAAAAAGGCATGAATGAAACTTTCGATATTTCAAATATATACTTTTAGCTATAAGGTGTAGCAATTTGCAGCTTGTCAAGGCTGTCCTTCGTGTGTAAAGGATTAATAGAAATATTGCTTTTTTCCCTCAAAAATTTTCAAAAATAATTTTTTTCACGATACGAAATAAAAATACAATTACTAACTTATGCCAGTTTGTTAATTATCATTCACTCCTAATTATAAATAATTTTTAATATATTCTTTCCATTCCTAAGGCTAATAATCGAAATTGAAATTTTAAGCACATAGACAATACCTCGATTTTACATTCACTTTAAATATAAATTTTAATACTTAAATTAACAATCCAGAAATCTATTATTTTACATTTACTCATAAATAGATATGATCTACTTATAGACTGATTTTGATTAAAATCTGTGACATGTGTGCCACAGCTGATTTGCTCATTTTGCATGGAATGACCCATGTACAATTTTTCAAAATTTTATGATTTGCCGTTTGATTGGGGGTGCTCAGCTATAAGTAAGCAAAATGTCACGCCTCCAACCTAATTAGGGGCTCACTTAGAAAGAATTGTTTAAAATACACATGTGGGAGCCAGAAGGGTTAAATGTACGACTTTTTCAAAATTTTATAATTTGTCGTTTTATCTGAGGTATCCATCTATAAGTACGCAAAATTTAACGTCTGCAACCTAATTAGCGACTCACTTATAAAGAATTGTTTAAAATACACATGTGGGAGCCCAAAGGGTTAAATGCACGACTTTTTCAAAATTTATATGATTTCTCGTATGATGTGTGGTGTCCATCTATAAGTATGCAAAGTTTCAAGTGTCCAACATGTATAGTTTCTGAGAACGGACTCTGTGACGGACGGACAGACAGACAGACAGAGGATCGAGACGAATAGGGTTTCGTCAGATGAACGAAACTCTAAAAACGGTGATTGTTAAAATGATTTTTTTTTTCCAGAATCAGTTTAATTTTATAATCTCAAACAAAGTCATTAATTATTTTTAATGTAACTGTCTCCAATTTTTTTTTTTTTTTTTTTTTTTTTTTTGAAAAAGGTTACTGTGTAGCCTTAATCGAGTAATATTGAAATTGTCAAAATTTTTTTATTCAATCGCCCTTATTGAAGATGCAGCATTCTTCTTTATGCTTAATGAAGTGACATTCACCGTATTTCCAAGTGATTCTCAAATAGATCAACTTGTTTCTTATTGATGAAAGATTTCCTGTTGTTTATTCAATAGTATTCCAATTATCGTAACTACTACATTATAATGATCTATTTTATAAATCATCAAAATGCCAGATAAAGGAACACCCCTTCATTTATAGCTGTTCGATGTCAGGAGAATTTGTTATGACAAAACTAGGGAGATGAAGGCGTAATGCGAGACTAACTATCCATAGCTGCCAACTTTTACGCTTTTTTGCTACCACTAAAATTTAATAGAGATTTTCCCCTTGATTAATCCTGAGATTTCGACTATTAAATAAGACAATATTTACTGTAAAATTTCAGTGGTAGGAAGAAAGCTTAAATGTTGGCAGCTATGACTATCTAATAGTTATTTTTTACATTTTGAAAGTAGTTATAGACGTTGTGTCGGTTGAAATAAATACATAATTGAGAGCACATATAAATATTATACAGACATACATACAATAAACACTATAAACCAAACTGTTAGCCAGAGCCAGGAATCGAACCCGGGAACACAACATTCGCTCTAATGTATTTTTATGACATAATGTATATTTATATGTCCTATTACCTGTTGAATGCAGGCGTTATTTGTGTGTGTTATATTATATATTGTCGTATTTGCGTTTTATTATAACATAATTGAGAGTTTTACATAAAAAATGAACTTTTTGTGATAGAAATTCACATTTTTATTTTATACCTAAGAGTATTCAAAACAAAAATAAATAGTTTCCTGAAAAAATAAAACATGTAGCAATTTCTGAAATTTTTGGTCGCGTTTTTTTTTTTTTTTTTTTTTTTTGCTATTTTACGGAATATTTTTAATTCCAATTCTGTGGGTTTATTAAAATAAAACCACATTTGACTACACATTTGAAATTTCGGTAAACCTTCCTGTCATTCGACCGTTTTTTATAGAACATTGTTACATAACCATAATTAAACTCTATTCTGACCCATAATTCAGAAATGAGCCATAATTGAAATCTAATCAGTAACTGACACTTCAGCAAAATTACAACTCAAATAAGCATTTTCTTCTAAAATTCTGAAAAGTAAAGTTCTCTAGTGGTAATTTATTACACTTGTAATTTATGCACCAGATATTGTGTTTTTATATAGGGATGGTGTCAGTTGCTTGAGTTTTTGACCATATTTATTTAAAAAATAATAATTTTAAGTAATATATATATATATATATATATATATATATATATATTTAATTTTGTAAACAATAATTTTTAACGTATTTCTACTATACTTTCAAACACAAAGGTAAGTATAAAGTAGATTTGAAACATTGAAATAGTAATATGAACAAGAACGAATACTTAAGGTGAAAAATGCTGAGTGTTTTACTCTATTTCGTTTATAATTTTTGTTAAAAAAAGATGAATATTCAATATCTTTCTTTATCTTCAATATGAATTATTCGGAAATACGTTATGGAAACTGTTAGAGTGATCTAATCGCACATTACATTTCATGAAATCATTTGGTTTCGGTTCTATCACGTCATTAACCTAAATAAAACTGATTGGTTCTCTTATTAGCAATTTCTATCGGCTGTCTTATTAAAGGGCCCTATTGGCCTTCCTAGAATCCTTTCAAAATATTTTAAGTATAGGTAACTCTCTTTTGTGCCTCACTGTATTCTCTGATTTTCATGTGTGTGATTGACTCTCTGTAAATAAAACTTCTATGTACGATAAAACGGACTTATCTTCCTACGCAGCAACATTTCAACACGGATTTTTAACAGCAGATCGTGGTTTGCGCGAGGATTCTCTTTCTACTTCTTCTCTAAGTCTTTCCATGCGTTGATCGCAAAAATGGTCAATCATACTAGGATTTATTGCTCGGGAGTTTTTTTTCGTCAGTGAGAAGATACGAGTAATGGCTTTAAACGGAAAAGGATATGCAGTCACAGCATTTGAAGGCAATAACTTTCCAATATGGGACAGAAGGGTAAATGCAATATATTCTGCAAAAGAATTGGATGATTATTTAGAAAGAGCAGCAGATTTATCAAAAACTGAAGAAATAAGTAAATCCAAAAAGGCTTATGCGCTATTGCTAACACATCTAGATGATCGAATTTTAGCTTCGCTTTAAAAAGAGGATACGGCGTGCAAAGTATGTAAAACTCTTCAAAGTACGTATGAAGCTAAAGGAGCTGTTAATCAAATACTAACTCCAAAAAGACTAGCCACAATGAGAAAGAATAAAGACACTCCAATGAGACAACATATCGATGAAGTTATAAAATTAATTACGGACTTACGGATATCTGGTGCTGAGGTAGGGGATACATATTCAAATTGTGTACATTCTTATGTCCTTACCGAAATATTATGAAACGGTTAAAGTTGCGTTAGAAAACTAACCCAGTATCAATTTAACTTTAGAATTTGTAACTCAAAGATTAATAGACGCTGAGGGATTGATGAATGACTCAAATAATAGCGATAAAAATTATCGCGTTAAATGTTCGCTGGATAACATTAGCTTTATAATTGCACATAAGAAGATGATTTGTGAATTTTGTAAAAAGAGAGGCCATACGTCAGAAATTTGCAGAATGAAGACTTCTAAATGCTATAAGTACGGAAAAATCGGTCACTATAAGCGCGACTGCAGACATTCGAAATTTAGTACTACAAAAAATTCGGACGAAAAACATTCAGCTTATGAAATATCTTTCGCAGCAGGAATTTTAGATATCGATAAATTCATCATTGATTCCGGTGCTACTTCCCATATGTGTTCGCGAAACGAATGGTTCAGCTCAATGAAACCAGCAACAGGCACTATTAAATGTGCTTCAAAATCTACAGTTCTGAAAATTCAAGGTATTGGTGACATTCGTGGTGAAATATCTAATAACATACAGATTATTTTAAAGGATGTACGTTTTGTTCCAAATTTAAATGGACAGTTAATATCAGTGAAAAATATAGAGACTGTTGGATTTTGTGTTATCTTCAAAAATGAAGAAGTTTTCATTGAAAAAGAAAACAAAAGATTATTGTTTGGCCGTCGGAAAAATTGCGGTCAATATGTGAGTGATTTTTTAGCGCGACGTGAAACTCCTCTCAACTCAAATATTGATGTTAGCGATTTCTGGCGTAGAAGGGCACTCGTGCAATCAAATCCTGAAACTGTTAGGATTGCCGACTTCAACAAATTTTTGTGAAATATGTACGCGCTCAAAGTTATGTGCAACACCTATTGGAAAAGGCCCCAGAAAAGGAGAATCCATGCCAATGGTGATGATTCACACGGACATATGTGGAATGATACTACCCAAGACTTTTGCAGGTGAGCAATATTTCATAACTTTAATAGATGACTATTCGCGTTTTGCTGAAGTTCGCTTACTTAAACAAAAGAGTGATGCAGCAAGTGAACTTAAAAGTTTCTGCAAACTTCATCCTACAGTAAGAAAAATTCGGTGCGACAACGCGAAAGAATATGTTGATGGTGAACTTTTAAAATTTGCAAATGAAGCTGGTATTCTTATTGATCCTTCACCACCGTATACTCCATGTTTGAATGGTGTATCAGAACGCGGTAATAGAAGTCTCTTAGAAAAAGGGCGGGCGATGCTATTTGAAGCTAATTTGCCTAAAAGCTTTTGGGGTTTTGCAATTCTTATTGCCGCCTACATAAACAACAGACTGCCTAATGCATCCATTAACAATTACACTCCATTTTATTTAAAGTATAAAAATAATCATGATTTGAAGAATCTTAGAGTATTTGGCTGTGATGCCTATACACTGATACCTAATAATCAAAGGAAGAAATTAGATGAAAAATGCAAGAAAATGATTTTTATAGACTATTCATCAATGGGTTATCGCTTGCTAGATCCCATAACAAAACGCGTCATTATATCAAAAAATGTTAAATTTAACGAAGAGAAGAAAACTTCCAATGATTGAACATGTATACCGGAACATCAATGAAAATGAGCCTGATGACGAAAGCCAATTTCAAGAACGTGTAATCGATATTTCCTTGCCATCTAGAGAAAAAATTGAAAATCCGGCCGAAGAAAGTGTGAGAAAATCATCCAGAGAAAAGAAAATCCCGTTAGGTTCCCAGAACCTGAAATTTATAAAGCAATGCTTACTCAAGAAGAAACCTTTAATTTTGACGACATTTGTACTCTGCCTCACAACGAACAACAAATGTGGAAAGAAGCTATGGACGAAGGAATGGAGTCCATGAGAGAAAATGAAGTGTGGAATTTAGAATAGCTGCCAGTAGACAGAAATGCCATCTCCTGCAAGTGGGTGCCGCGGAAAAAGAGATACGGTAAGTACAAAGCAAGGCTTGTAGCTCGCGGGTTCATGCAGAAAGAAGAAGTGGACTATACTGAGACATTTTCACCTATTATAAACATACCTGCTTTACGTTTAGTGTTAATTATCATGTTAAATGAAAATTTCAATGTTTTTGTTTTGAATGTTAAAACTGCTATTCTAAATGGGGAATTAAATGAGAATATTTTTATGGATCACTCTAAGGGGTATGATGATAGTACTGGTAGAAAATATAACTAAAGAAAAGTTTATATGGTTTGAAGCAAGCCCCACGTCAGTGGTATCAAACATTTCTCAATTTTGTGATTAAGTTAAGTTTCAAACAACATAATTCTGAAACCTGCATTTTTATAAGACATGTAAATTGAAACAGAATATTTACGGCTCTTTACGTCGACGACCTGTTGATTGCAGGTTCAGAAGTTTGCGAAATTAATGTTATTGTTGATATGTTGTCTAAAGAATTTCAGATGTCAAAATCAGAAAAAGCATCCGAGTTTTTAGGTATCCGAATGTAATTTACATCGGACGGTTTATATTTAGATCATGAGTCCTATATTTTATAGTTATTGAAAAGTTTCAAAATGCTGGACTGTAATCCCAGTTCTATTCACATTGAAACTAAAACGACTGCTGCTAATTTTGTAAAAGGTAATCGCTTTAATGGGCCATAGAGGGAACTGGTTGGTTCTTTACTCTATTTAGCATACGTATCTAGACCTGATATTTTATTTTCAGTTAACTGCTCTAGTCAACTTCAGGAAAAACCTACTGATGTTGCCTGGTGTGCTTTAAAGAAAATCTTGAGATATTTGAAAGGTACTGCTAAATTAAAAATTAATTATAAGAAAGGAAATTTAAGTGATTCGTATCTTTCTCTTTATGTTGATTCTGATTGGGGTTCAAACTCAAATGACAGAAAATTTGTCTCTGGTTATATTATTATGTTCTGTAATTGTCCTGTGTTATGGTGCGTAAATAAACAAAAGAGTATTGCACTGTCAAGTACAGAGGCAGAAATAAATGCCCTGAGCAAAGGAATTCAAGATCTCTTATGGATCAAAGGTACCGCCAATAAAATTGTGGGTGTTAAAAATCTTACAGCATATGAAGATAATCAATCATGCATTAAGTGTATTTCAAATGAAAATAATTTTGGACGGACGAAACACATCGATATTAAGTCGAAATTTATTCGCAATGGTGTTAGTAGAAATGATATTAAAGTAAAATACATTTCTACTGAAGACAAAATTGCTGACATGCTTACAAAAGCACTTCCTAAAACAAAATGTAATGAACTTTAAAAATTATGTAGTTTCAAAATTAAAATTTTAGAATTTAAGATTTGATGTGCGATTAAGGGCGGGTGTTACAGTGATGTAATCGCACATTACATTTCATAAAATCATTTGGTTTCGGTTCTATCACGTCATTAACTTAAATAAAACTGATTGGTTCTCTTATTAGCAATTTCTACTGGCTGTCTTATTAAAGGGCCCTATTCGCCTTCTTAGAATCCTTTCAAAATTTTATAAATATAGGTAACTTTCTTTTGTGCCTCACTGTATTCTCTGATTTTCATGTGTGTGATTGACTCTCTGTAAATGAAACTTCTATGTACGATCAGACGCCCTTATCTTTCAATGCAGCAACATTTCAACACGGATTTTTAACAGAAACAGGATTACTTTCTCTTGAAAGTGTTGATAAAAAGTCTAAAGAAAGGGATTTTTTTTTATCATGATAAAATCAGAAAAAAATTCTTGTCACTACCTTTTCTTTAACAGCTGGCGGCCGATATTACCCATCGATCAAGCCACAAAAGTTCATAATGAGCTTCCTAATGTGCCATAAAGTTTTCCCATTTTTTATCAAGGTGTTAAAACAAGAAAAATCTAAATCAGTTATAATGCCAAAGAAGATTAATAGTCCTTCTCTTTACAAAAATGGAAGACGAAGTCGAAAGATATAAAAACTAATGATAAAAATAAGAAGAATAGTTTAATTTATAGACGATCTCATTGAGTTAATAAAATTTTGATTTGTCGAAATGAAGGTGTAAGGATGTTTTTATAGGCAGTATTTCTTACTCTCTTATGTATATAGAAAATACCATTGGGCTTATAAAAATTTCGACAACCGGTTTTTGTCGGATTTATATGTCTTAGAATGTCCCGAACACGATTGGATAGGTTTTAAAAAAATTCCGTCTGTGTGTTTGTCTGCATGTGAAACAATTGTCTGAGGAGATTTAACTGACGAACTACTGCACGGAATTTAATAAATCTTCAGATAAGTTTAGATCATAAGTTGGTGTTTATTTGAATTAGATGTTTAAGGCGCAACTGGTGGGGACCCTAAGCAGCATTTTTCACGATTTTGGAAATAGTCGTATCTCAAGAATTAATGCACGGAATTTCATAATACTTCATGTTTTGTTACATATTGACATACATTTGATGCTGATAAATCTTTAATGTATACATACCAAAAGCTGGTGCTGCTATGCTGCATTTCGCACAATTTCTAATATAGCTATATCTCAAGAAATAATGCATCGAATTTCATCAAACTCCATATTTCGTTATACCTTTATTTTAAGGAGACAGTTTATATCTAAATTGTTCAAAAAATCGATTTTTCTTTTTCAATATTAAATGAAATCCTGTTTAATTATGAATATTTTGACACCAAATTGTTATTCATATGGTAATGATATCGCGAGATATTGTAAATTTAGTTAATACACTCAGCGTAATGACCTACACAAATTAAAACTTTAAATGGCTTTTTCTAAATGTTCATATTTTCTTCACTTTCCTGTTTTAAAATTGCTAAGTTTTTTTTTTATTATTATTTTAGATAGATATTTAAATTTTTTTTTGTACGCGTTCTTTATTATATATGTGACAAATCTGCGCTTGGAATCAGCTTTCAGGTTCTAAGTATATGAAGAGGTGTTAGATTTCATCCTTTTGCTCTATATATATCAGTAAAAAAATTATATTAAATTTAATGTTATAAATATTTAAAAATCAATGCGCGGTCTTGTGTAATACCCTTCTGAAAATCTTTAAAAAATTGAGCAAAAATATCAATTTTTAAAAAAAGTAGTAGGGATTTAGAAAAATTCAAATTTATATATATTTTTTTTAATTTTAATTAAATATGTAGTTGATTTTTTTAATGTACTTTTAGTTGAACACTGGAATGCAGTGAGTTCAGCATTTGAATCATATTACTTAAAATAAACAAAATTTCTGAAACTGAACTCCTAACTAATGGCATTAATAAAATAATTTTTTTCTTGTAGCGATGTAATTACAAAAAGTGCTTAAAACATTGGATACAATTTTATTAAAAGCACTATATAAAACCATTTCAATGATAATAATAAAATGTACGAATAAAAAATCCCCTGTCAAAGTTTGTAAATACAAACATCGATCGTGATTTGAAAAAAAAATAATAGCATTTTATTAATTTTGCAATATTCGCTGAAAAACATCGATTTAGAGCAAACATACCATTAGTGTACTTTCCCAAAAGTGTACTTATAATATCTTTATAGTATAAATCAAATCAAAAGAATATAAGAAAGAACTATAAACTCTTTTGAAATAAACACTTAAAATATTAGAATTATTAAAAAGTTTTAACTTAAAATTATAAATAAAAAATCATTAAATATATTTTTGAATTTTTTGAATTATTTTAGTTAGTGATAGACATTTCAATTATTTTTAATCTCTGAAAAAATCATCGCATCGATAAAGTTAAAATTACATCCACACCAAGTCTAACATTACGCAAGCGCTCAGCATTTTTTATGCAAGCGAATCAAACATACCATCAGCACAGGTTTGATTGCGCCTGAATAAGCAGAACTACATTCCAGAAACGCTCGAAACACGCACATTCAGCTAATTACAAGTGCCAGATCACTTTGCACACCGAGCAAGACTACCCCTCAGTCTTCCCGCCCTTTAACGCGATTACGTAATAGCAGAAGTCTACGTCACGAAAAAATCTGAAAAAAAAAATCTGAAGTCCAGACTGGTCACGTGATCAGCAGGCTGAAAATTGGACGGGATACGCAGGCGTGACGTCAGAATCTGGACGGTGCAAAGGTCACTTGGACGTTGGACGTCTTCCAACTAAGGTAATACCAATCTTAGTTCGAAGATGGGGTCCAAGCCGCTTATCAGATTCTGTAAACGTCCAAGATGGCGGCCATCTAACACATTGGTCGTCCGGGGGATATAAAATCCAAGATGGCGTTGGTACAAAGTCCAATTATAATTTTTATATATATATATATATATATATATATATATATTAGCAAGCTGAAAAAAAATCATTTTGGTTTTTTATATTAAAACACAATAAATAAACACAAATTTTAAGTTTCAAAGTACTAGAGCACGAATTTATTAAAAAATATCATTTAAAAATACGAAATATATCAGAATATTTCATTTTTAAACACATTTGAAGCCTTTAAATGTGTTTAAAGGCTTCAAACAAAAGCCTTTAAACACAAGGCTAAACTAAAGGCTAAATGACATGTAATATATAAATTAAATTGAACAGGAATGTCTTCGGCAATTCGTTTTATTTGCTTTTTACTATGTTCTGTAAACAGATCACGTAACCAGCTGGTCGGAGCTCTAAAACTGCCTTGGCCACAGCATCGTTTAAGAAATGCACCTAGGTGTGTGCCTGTAGGCACAGATATTACTTTAGAACAATCAAGATAGCGACTGACCATAGCAGGCACATTATAACGAAAAACCATTGTTTTTTTCCAGATACAAATAAAATTTTTGAATGAGGATCACTTGATATACACTCCCAACTGGGAGTACCAGGTAACGAAATGTATTCATTATCCAGATCCCAATTAAAAAAAAAAAAAAAAAAAAAAAAAAAAAAAAAAAAAAAAAAAAGGTGTTCCTTTAAATCCCTCTACAAATCCTATAAGATAATGCAATGGTTCAGTACGCATCATGTATTTTCCTGTCTGCGTCCAATTTAAACATTCGATGTAAACAGAATACGCGAAGGGATTGAATTTCACGTATCTGTAGCCATTCAGATTATTCCGAAAAAACGCATTCTTGCAAGCTCTAGGAATAACTGAACTAGGAAACTTCAGGACATTTTCGGCACCGAATGTCGGTTGGTCTTTGAATCTGTATTTCAGCTTAAAGATGTCGCAATCCTTCACACTTATATGAATGCAATTCATTCGACGAACCAATGGGTTATTTAAACCACTGCTCACAATGTTCACACGAGAAGGTACAAAGTATCCAAATTAACCACCGTTGCAGAGATTTCTGCTTTGTGGTTTAAACTTACGGAAGGTGACCCATTAGCCACTATTAATTTTGTTTGTTGGTAAAAGCGGTTGCTATATCTCTTGAATGTAATGTGTGCTGATTCTAGAAAACGGGAAATAAATTTTGACTTCAAAAGTATTTAGATATAGTGACAACTGAGTGGTTTGGTGTGTGTGTTAATGTTGGTGTTGGTATGTCAGGTAATTATATACACGGGACAAAGTGAAACAATACTACATTTTTTTATCAATTTAGTTTAAAGAAATAAAATGCATAAATTATTCTTATTTGAATAAAACTTGTACAGTTTCTTAATATAGAATGGACAAGAACATTTACAGCATTATATTTCGAATTATGATCCTTGCTTGTTTATATAAATTTAACTAGGATTGACTTGAAAATGCAACTTCAAACTGCGTTGTCTTTAATATGAAGTTCACAAAATTATGCACCTCTTTAAAACATTTTAAAGAGTCAAAAATTATTTTTTGTCTTTTATTAAAGAATGGCACGGTACAAAGCTTTAAAAAGAAAAAAAATATTACGATACTTGATTTTGAGCCGGTTCTGTGATAAAATAGGCTGAGCGATACCTATCCGAATCGAAATAAACTTGAACTTTAAATTTACCGTCAAGCGGAGTACCAAAGAAGCCCCCATCAGGGGCTACGGGCGGCATAGCTGTTGTTTTTCCTGTGTGGTTGGATGATATAAATATGCTTACATTCAACATGATAGATATAATATGGGTGCAATCTGAGTGCTCTGTTATAGTATAGTGTCTCATTTCTATTAGTCTTGTCTAGTCTAAGAAATGATGCCGATTTGTTCTTTGGTCATGAATTCTCTTCTGGTTTTAACGCTGTGTAAGAAGGTTGTTTTTGCTGTCAACTGAAAGTTTACCTTTTAAATAAGAGAACGTTTTTGCGGGCTTTCTTTGTTTTTCATCGATGGTGCCTGGAGTGATTTTTCGCATTGGAAAGATGCTAGTTTATTTCTTGACGATATTTAAGATGTAATTCAACTTTACAATTGAAAGAGAAACTTGTGTTAATAATGTTGTTTCCTGAAAATGTTGATTTATTGTTATCGGAACGTCATTCTTGTGCATTGGTTGACCTTCGACAGTCATATGGAGATGGAGGTGGTTCGTGAAAAATAAGTTTCGTTTCTCATGTGAATGTAATTTAAGAAGTACAGCGTAATGCGTGAAAGTTTGAACTTTAAATATGAAGGACTCTGGTTCAGTAGTTCAATCATTTGACAGTGTCATGAAGTTGTGCGACAATAGTGGAATATTTGCTTTACTTATAAGAGTAAGATACTAGTATATATGTATAATTGTTTTGTTTTATCATTCTATTTTTAATTGTTTTTTAATCGAATAATAAACGTTAGTATTGTCTTTTAAACTTTAGTTTGTTTATTTCATTAACCACCACAAATGCTTTTCTATTTTAGCTGTTTAGATTTCATTTAAAGTTAAATGGTAATTGAATCTTTATTATAATATTTGTTTTAACGATGTTTGGGGATTCTTTCAGCTTTCGCGTTTCCTGCTGCTAATGCGACTCTGTTACCTGTGTTAGACTTTACTTATGCAATTTCAACTTTGGTACGGTACTTTTGTGTGCATTACAGTAAAGTTGGCGCTATTTTTCTCGCATCAGATATTTTTGACATTACGCGCAACCTATATCCAAGACTAAGTAATGTAAAAACTTAAAATAATTTATTATATTGTATTTTACATAATTTTATAACTTCTACATATTTTTAAGTAAGTATTAGTAATATATTTATTTATTATTTAAATTTTTGCTCAAATTTTATCATAGATTTTGTATTTTATGGTTTAATGGCCTGAAAGAATACTTTCATCTGTAAATTTGATTATTATTTTAGGTTGAAGTTACAGTAAAATAGTTTACAAATATGTATCTGCAATATTAACTGGGTATATAGGATATATTTATAATAATCCAGCGGGTAACACATGTATGTCAAATCACCTTTTTAAAAATACTTAATTACTACGTCTTAATTAAACTAAATTCTAATTAGTTTTCCTTAAATGTATATAAATGAATACGTAAGCAAAGATTTGTATAATTTACTCAAGAAAATCGTTTAATTTGGAGAAATATTTACAGCTCCAAGAATGTTTTAATGTTGTGTTAAAAACAAGCAATATCGAGCAGCTGAACGTGATCTCCCATTTACAGAATAATATAATTTAATTGATAAATGACATATTTTATTTTTCAGTGCAAATCCATGATAAAGTAAAAAATAAAATTTATTAACATATTTGGATGATAGTTACATTAAATAAATAGTAGGATTAAAATATTAAAAATAATATTTATTTATTTATTTATTTTCGTTAGAAAAATATATAAAAACTCATAGAAAGTTTATGCATTTCTAGAAGTATTAAACCTGTAGAAAAAATGTGTACTACTAATTATAAAAATAACATACTTATAAAACGGATATATAAAAATTATATAAAAAGGAAAAAAAACTGTTTAAAGACCATTTTACAATTCGTCGGATAGATTATGCTTCAGTGCTTTAAAATTATCCCGAGAGAAAATATTGTTGCATTAGAGGTTCATTTATTATTATTACTTTATTTCATTTTGAAAGTTTTTTAATTTTACCGCTCTTTCCCTTTGTATTTTCTATAAACTAGAATTTAAAAAAAACACTTAATTAGAAACATTCACAAGTATTAACAAAAAAAAAAAAAATCAAGATTTTGTTTATTTGATTTTTTAGTTTTAAAATGCACTCTAAGGGCGAAAAAAGAAAAGAAAGATGCAACAAGAAACAAGGCACCAAGATGGAGTAATGCAAAGTGGGCACAGATTCATATAAATACACTTTCCGATGGAAAAGGCAAAATTTTAAAGCTTGGCGGGCAATGAATGAACATGTAATGCTGCAGCGCATCTTAACTGCGCCAACGGCAGGATATTAAAAATGATAAATTTCGATTCCAGGTCATAAATTCTTTGCGAATTTCATTCCATGTACTCAGATAGACAGTAACTACACCTGGCATACAGCATTCTCTCCGGAATAACGAAAAATTTCATTTTAAAATAAGGAAAAGCAATTTTTCAACATTTTTCCCCCAATGTTAAAAATATAAAATTTAGTTAAACGTTTCTGGTGTGAATTTTGTTTAAATTATGTGGGATATATATCCCACAACCCTCCAAGGGGATAAATTTCGTAAATGATTTCATTTATCAACAAAAAATTTTCCTGTCAAGAAACTGTAACTTACTATTTAGCTGAAAGATGTACATGTATTGATATTGAACGTGCAAAGAAAAAGAATAGTATGATAAGAACTGTATTTTCTACTCAGAACATTCTAGAGTAAATCTTTATTGTGAATTTGAAATGATCATTGATATGAATATTAAGCAGACGAGATTAGATTAAAAACTTTGGTATGTCATAGTAAATAAATCTAGGAGTAATTGAGTTAAATGTTTCTCGAAATAAAAGAAAAATATTTATTCTTGTACACGGCACACATCAAGTCAATTGCTCAGTTCTTCCCAAACGCTGATTAGCAAAGAAATTCTGTTCAGACGCTCACTTGATTTGACGCCATGTAATTTCTACCTGTGGGTGTTCATAAGGGATTGTGTGTATGTGCCTCCACTACCAGCTGACCGTTGCAGCTGCTGCAACAATGACCCCACAAACACTAATCAACGTTTGGGAAGAACTGAGCTATCGATTTGATGTGTGCCGTGTGCGGTGTGGCGGAAGGTGCTCACATTGACCAGTTGAAAGTTTGTAGGTAAAACTGTTTGAGTTTCTCATTCATTTTATGTATTAATTATAATTTTAAGTTTTATTAATAAATACTACCAAGCGTGAAATCCCCGATATTCATTTAGAAACACCCCCAAATTTATAATTATTTTTGTAGATTCTGGATATAAATTGAACTGCGACTGACTTAGAAATGCAGCAACTAATTGTATTGTTGTTAAAATAAAGTCCTGAAAATAATTCATGTATCAAATCACTTGTCTTTTTAATATTTCCTATAACAGTCGGAAGAAATTTTATAGATGATTTCATTTATCAACACAAGTTTCTCCCGTAACAAAAAATACAATTTGGTGTTTCTCTCATATATGTGCATATGTGTTGGATATGACACGGAAAACGATATTACGATAATAGATATATTTTCTACTAAATCCATTTCTGACAAAATTTCTAGCAGAGTTTGGCAAATTTGTAATTATATTTATCTGCAACATAATTACATTTTAATTGTATGTAAATAGTTAAAATTACATGTAAAAAATTCTTGCAACACCGTAGCAGGAACCGCCCACATCCCATTATTTGACGAAATTTCTGCATTTGAATTATGGGTCATTCCATGCAAAATGAGCAAATCAGCTGTGGCACACATGTCACAGATTTTAATCAAAATCAGTCTATAAGTAGATCATATCTATTTATGAGTAAATGTAAAATAATAGATTTCTGGATTGTTAATTTAAGTATTAAAATTTACATTAAAAGTGAATGTAAAATCGAGGTATTGTCTATGTGCTTAAAATTTCAATTTCGATTATTAGCCTTAGGAATGGAAAGAATATATTAAAAATTATTTATAATTAGGAATGAATGATAATTAACAGACTGGCTTAAGTTAGTAATTTTTTTTTTATTTCGTATCGTGAAAAAAATTATTTTTGAAAATTTTTGAGGGAAAAAAGCAATATTTCTATTAATCCTTTACACACGAAGGACAGCCTTGACAAGCTGCAAATTGCTACACCTTATAGCTAAAAGTATATATTTGAAATATCGAAAGTTTCATTCATGCCTTTTTTATTCCTTAATGAGAAAAAAAAATAAATAGTAAAAAATGTTGAGGGTAAAATGCAATATGTCAATCACTTTTTTTTAAGTCAAGGAAAGCTTTATTAAACTTTTAAAATATTTGATATTACAAATAAATGTATATACTTTAAATACAGAAACTTTTATTCTTGCTTTCAATTTATTTTTGCCTCAAGAGAATTTTAAATTAGAGTAGAAAGAGCTGGCTAAGCTAAACGAAAAACTATATATCAATTCTAAATTCAAATAAAACAACTAGATGGCAGCACTAAATATGTTTTCCCATGAAATCGTGCAATATTTTAAGATACGCGGGCGAATTCAAAGAGGTATAGCGAATGGAATTTAGAAAACATTACTATTTTGAACCCCTTTTTCTTATGTTGGGAATCAAAAGGCAATCTTGAATTTTTTTTAACGTATTATGGAGTTATTAATCTTTATGTCTGTGCAATATTGTTACTGTCGGGGCTGTCCCTTTTTTATTTTTGACTTATACAGAAGAGGAAAAATCATGATTTTGTAATTTTTTTTTAAAGTTTCTAACTTTTTTTGAAGATGAAGGAAATAAATGGCCACTTTAAAACTTGGGGAATTCGATCTACATATGACATACTACATCAGGCATAAATTTCACAGAGGTTTTTTAATTCCTTTGATTTTTATAACGATTCTAATTTTCTCAAAATTCACAAATTTTCAATTTTTTCAACCAATTTATAAATAATCATGGTGTTACTAGATTATTATTACTCAGTAAATAAGAAGATAATTTTTCAGAGTTTACAAAATTACAAAAAAAAATTCCTTTCTGTTAAACAGCTTTCAAGATACAGAACTTCAAACTTGCAACTTTGGACGATTGCGCACATGCCATTCTATATCACAAGTTTTTTAAATGTCCAAAACTGCTAAAAAAATTTATTTTTTGTCAAGATATTTTGCAGAGCATTACTTTGAATATGAATTGAACCTGTGCATCGAATTTTATTAAAATTGGTTAGTATGTGGCCACGACTTTTATTTAATTTTTGCTCATTTTACGTGGAATGACCCTTATGTGGTACTATAATTAATTACATGCAATTAACTTGAAATTTTATTACGAACAATTGAGATTACAAATTTGTTCAACTCTGCTCTAGTATGAAACTCTGATGATTTTTGATATAAATGATAGCTTACGAGATTAGATTAGGATTTTTGGCATATCATAGAAAATGAATCCAAAAGTGATACAGTTTAGATGGTTTATAGATAATATAAATTTGCATTTTTTTTTTTTCAAAGTATAATTTTATAAAATGTTTTGATAAATTTTTGAGATTCAATGGATTTTCTTACAACTGTGTAGCCTCTTTGTAACTTATTGTTAACTACTTCATAACTTTACTTTATGACTTATATATTTTAATTAAAGTTTACTTTTAGACGTATAATTAAACTGAAAAATCTAATTTGCAGTTTTAGGCTGATGTTTGTGTTTTATGTAGAATTCCTTTAAAACTATATAGAAATGTTGTAAGAGTTTTAAAGAAAGTTAATATACAATGAAGTTATGAAAAATTTTAATTAACGCAACAACGAAAGGCAAATAATTCAAAAAAAAAAAAACGATGATTTTTTTTTTTTTTTTTTTTTTTTTTTTTTAAATTGAACATTTATATTAAATGGTTTAATATTAAAATTTAAAGAAGTTTTGAGAGCTAATTATTCATAATGTATATAATTCATAATGTGTGAAATATACGCCTTTTAATATACGCTTTTTATTTTTTTGTCCTTATTTATTTTAAATAACACTAATATAATGACAAAATGTGAAAAATAAAACCAAACTTGTTTATAAATCGTGCGTGTAAAGGCACATATTTACGTATATATACATAAACCAGTAAAATATTATATTTAGCCTGAACTAGCGCACCCCCCCCCCCTCACACAACAAGAAGAATGTAACTGTTTGTAAAAAATTAAAATATCAACAAAAACTAGGAAAAAACAAGCTGCGGCGTCCTCGGCACTGAGTTATATTTCAAAAGTAGCTGAGCATTAAAAAAAATGTAAGATACGGTAGGTTTCAGCCGAAACAGTGAGTAGCAAAATCAAATGTTAAACACTCGATGGCTATATATCACATATTCCCCCTCCGGACCCTACGTCACATTATTAAATGAATGCCTCACCTGAAACACAGTAAAATATGCTAAAAATATGTTCGTTGTAAAAACCCACACTTAACCAACTCAACCACGTTACCACAACCAAAAATATAAAACATAAAACAAACTAAACAGGGCAAAATCCAACTTCCAAACAACCAATCCAAGTTCATTCCAGGTCTATTCTCAATCGACACAGCACATCATCATATAACCGTCTTTGAACAGGCTTTAGGAAATATGAGTCATCCACTGCCGTCGAAAAGCAATCCATCAATAATGAAGAAAATCTGCAAAATCTCAATATATTTTTTTATATATATAAAATTTAAAGGAATATAGTTTTTGTTATGTAGATTACTTTTAAAATGAAATAATTCCTTTTTAAATAGATGTTTGTTTGTAAAAATTCTAAAAAATCGAAATATTTGACTGATAATGATATTAATGTATGTACGTTTGTAAATATTGGAGAACCAGTGAACAAGCTGATTAACATTAAATTGGAAACTATTACGTTTATTGTAGATTGAAATATGTATAGAATTATTTGCAGTAACGTCAACAGTATAGGCAATAATTTTAATAGCATATTTGAAGATTTACTTAAAAAAGTTTTGAACATGTTAAAATACAAGTATAAAGACAATAATTATTTCTGGATTATTTCCAAAAGTTTCGAGATAGCTGAAAAATTAAAACGTAATGGCATTCATTTTATCCAAACTTACGATTTTGAAGATTTATTTACTACTATTCCTATTAATAGTTTAAAGGAGGCGCTTTTAAAGACAGTGGAATTGATTTTAAATGTTACAGATTTTAACTCTAACTTTTTTTATAAATTATGTCGATTTTGTCTATACAACAATTATGTTTATACAGGATCTAAAATATACTTATAAATCAATGGAATTGGTATGGGTACTAGCTACTCATGTACAGCTGCTAACTTATTTTTATTTTCTTTTTATGAGTTTCAGTATAGTATTAATAAAACTGATGTCCAATTCCTCGCTTATAGATACATAGACGATTTGATCGTGTTAAACTTCAACAGTGATTTTAATGACATTTCTCAAGAAATTTATCCTGATTCCCTGACATTAAAGAAAACAAATGATAATGGATTGAAGACTGATTACCTTGATTTAAAAATAATTTTAATAGGTAACAAAATACATATTTCAATCTACAATAAACGTGATAGTTTTCAATTTAATGTTAGCTTGTTCACTAGTCCTCCAATATTTACAAACGTATATACATTGATATCATTATCAGTCAAATATATCGATTTTTTAGAATTTTTACAGATAAACATCTATTTAAAAAGGAATTATTTCATTTGAAAAGTAATCTATATTACAAAAACAATATTCCTTTAAATTTTATAAAAAAAATTATTCAGATTTTGCAGATTTTTTTCGTTATTGATCGATTGCTTTTCGACGTTAGTGAATGACTCATATTTCCTGAAGCCTATTCAAGGACTGTTTTATGATGATGTGCTGTGTCGATTGGCAACAGACCTGGAATGAACTTGGATTGGTTGATTGGAAGTTGGATTCTGCCTTGTTTAGTTTGTTTTATGTTTTATATTTTTGGTTGTGGCAACGTGGCTGAGTTGGTTAAGTGTGGGTTTTTACAACGAAAATATTTTTAGCATCTTTTACTGTGTTTCAGGTGAGGAATTCACTTAACAATGTGGCGTAGAGTCCGGTTGGGGAACATGTGATATATAGCCATCGAATGTTTAATATTTGATTTTGCTACTCACTGTTCTGGCCGAAACCCACTGCCAATAACAGTTTTTTTAATGCTCGGCTGCTTTTGTAATATAACTCACTGCCGAAGAGCCTGCTGCCTATTTTTTCTATATTTTGTTGATATTTTAATTTTTTACAGACAGTTATATTCTTCTTGTTCTGAGAGGGGGGTGGGTGAGCTAGTTCAGGCTAAGTATAACCTTTTACTGGTTTATAATGAATTTATGCGTTTTACCGCAGCTTTTTGGCGCATTTAACGTGAATATAATTTGTTTTTTTGTTAGTGATTAATATATTTTACGTTTATATATATATATATCTTTAACCGATTTTACGCTTATATATATATATATCTTTAACCGATTGAGTATATGTCTATAATTTTGTGAATGTGCGCATTTGTATCTATAAAACATTCATGTGAATTCTCATTGATTTAATTATATCTACATTTATTTATCATTATTATTATCACAAAGATGTCTAAACAGCATCATGAATAGCATTCTATGATATTCAAAACAACTTTTACGCATTATAAATAAATAGTGAGAAATAAACAAAGTTTATGTCACACATTGATTAAGTTATCCACACTAGGGTATATTTGTAAGTATCTAAACATAAATTCTTTAAAATACTATACCGTTACAAAAAGTGCATTACTCTATAATCATTTAATTAACAAAATGTTTTCATTTTATATATTATTAATAAACTTACAAAATATACCTAAGGAAAAAATCGAACTATTTTGATTTGACTTTAATTCCCTATGTATACAGAAATTAACCGGTCAAGTGCAAATCTTAGTAGCATACAGAATGTTCCTTACAATAATTATATGGATTAGTAGCTGTGCATTGCTTTACACAAATATATAATTGCAAGTTGTTATTTAGGCTTTAAAAGTCGATAGCGTATAGAGTACGCTGCCCGTGTCTGTATGTATGTTCAAACCGTCCGTATCGTTAAATGTTAATATCTCGGTAATGATCGGCATTTTTTTTCGAAAATCACTATCAGCAATACTTTTATATTTCTGCGACAATACGTACAATCATGGAAAAAGAATGTAAACACCCCTACTAACTCCTCAACAAATTATCTTAGAAGAAAGTTACTGGTACCGAACGATTGGAAATAAAGAATACTTTTAAATTATGTATATAAAATTTGCTTAGGGGGGCATCTACTTATTAAAACGAACCCAAACTTCATTTTTTTTCAATAGCAATACCCAATTTTGACAGCATAAATGAACTCTATTCCCTTCAGTTAGCCCAAAAACAAATTTTTATGCAATTTGTACCATAAGTTTCCAAGAAAATAATAATTTTAAAACGAGCATATTTTAAGGGCTGTATCCAAATGGAAATTTCATACTCGGTTGTTAACCGAGAGAGCCCCCTTCTTAATCAAGGCTTCTTAAGCACCACTCAAGCAGTCATCGGAGATTGCTAGATTATAAGAGAGCAGAAGAAATTTTTAAATATCTAGCCACTTCTATCATAGATATTCTTAAACCATCTTAAACCATCATTTTGCCGTTTTTTAAGCATAATTTGTAAACTACTTGGAAGAAAAATGTAGAATTTTGGATTTTTTAGCACGACTTAATAAATCTAAATCCATAAAAAAAATGGTAGGTTGCAATTCATAATTTTTTCGAATATTAATTTCGTAATTCATAATTCATATCATAAAATTATAAAAATTGAAAATTCAGTGTATTTATGTTTGGGTATATTAGTGTTATTGTTACACAAAATATTAGCACATTAGGAGCATAATTTAAGGAGATATAAATAATAATATGAAAATGTAATTTAACATTAGAAGCACTCAATTTTGATTGTTTATAATTCAAACACAATCAGTTAAATGACATGAAATTTGGGGTTTAGGCATAGTTTGAACCGAAGTTTTGAAATATCTCGTTAAAATTGGATATCGCCATGGAAAAAAAAGTAAGTTTGGATTCGTTTTAATATGTAGATGGCACCTTAAGCAAATTTTATATACATCATTTAAAAGTAGACTTTATTTCCAATAGTTCGGTACCAGTAACTTTTGTCTACGGGAATTTGTTGAGAAGTTAGTTGGGGGTGTTTTCTTTTTTTTTTCCACAACTGTACCTCCAGCGCTCCTAGACGCCTTTACAGAATGCCCGGAAATCGAAATTTGTGTTTAACGGAACAATGCGATTTTCTCAAAACCTATGCGACCTAGGGTAATTCTACAGTTTTTCAGCAAGGTTTAAATTAACTTTTACTACTCCTAATTTTTTCATAATTTTAGTTTCCGTAGATTCGGAAATAGAGGGGAAGGGGCATATTTTTGAATTACACTTTCGAAGATATCTCTGAAAATATAATACCTAAAATAAAATAAACAAATGCTTTTTGAGTTCGGCGTTACGGTGACTTTCACACCATACCCCTCAAAATTTACGAAAAAAAAAGTGTTCAAGTAACTTAATTAAGCCCTCTATATTTTTTCTAAGTATATTTGTGAATGGTTAATAACCTATAAATATGTGTGTCAATATCCTTTATTATTTCAGCCAATTTAAACTTTCCACGTTCCATAGTTTACGAGTAAAAAAGCTGTGAAAGTCGCAGTGATCTTATAATGGTTCCGTTTTTACTTTTTAAGTATGGAACACTAAAAATAAGTATAAAACCCGAAAAGTATTTTTATTTATAATACTTTCATAAACAATCATTAAAAAAAAAAAATACTTAGTAACTGAAAACGCGTTTATAATCTTACATTTCATTCTAAAATATCATTAGTAGAAATTGCATTTAATAATTTAATTTTGTAGTTCCATATAGTGATGTCATTTATCAAATCTAGCTTTTCATGTTTTAGAAAAGCACACTTTAAAACTATCGTTAAAGTTGCGAATGTGTTGAACGCATTTACTCTAAATGAACGAAATATTATACAATAAAGCGAGATGCTTCTTCGTAATGAGCAAGGTAGAATAAACATTCAAGATTACTCATTGTTTTAAATAAATGTTAACGACCATAGCTTTTTAAAAACTCCGTTGTATCTAATGAGGATTTAACCATTAAAAACGCTGTTATATTTCATTTTTCGACGTATCTGTTGTCGCTCCGAATGCGGTGCAAGGGCGCACCTGCTCACGATCTTTTATTTTGATTTGTTATGTTTTTCGCAGTGTGAATGGCAAGTGGGGCGGTTCGTTAGAATAGTTTTCGCTCGCTATTAGTGCTGCAATATGGCATCTACAGTTGATCAAGATTATTATATTAAGGAAGTTATCGACAAAATATGTAATGGAACGTTAAACAGCAATTTCAAGGACCAGTTTGACAGATTTTCTTCAAACTTTGAAGAATATGCTAAGACTTTATTTGGAGATTTTTACACATTTGTGGATCAATATATTTTGGATATTAAGGCTAAGGACGGCTACTCTGCTTCTGCTTCTGAGCAAGAAGAGGTAAGGAATACTTGCCTTGATGCTTTTACTTTGCTAGGGAAGCCAATCCATGATAATTTGTTAAATTCAGCTATCTTTCGTTTCTTTTGCTCTTTTAAGTATAAGAAAACTGTTATTTTTTTTCTTACTAATACTAATCTTAAAAAAGAAATTTTCAATGCAGTTAAGAAAGGTGTTAAACGACCAATTTCGGAGGAGAGTTCTATCCCACTTAGTAATAAATATAAGAATATCGCTAGAGAAGTTACCCTAACTGAAAATGTGGATATGGATGAGTCAAATGTTAGGGAAAATACACAGGATACTGTCAAAGTTAAAAAATCTGTTAACCCTTTCTACGTCGAAGTCGACAGCAATTGGGTGACGGTAGCTCATGAAATTATGGAGTTAAACTCGGAAAAACCAAAAATAACGCTAAAAGGCGAACGCGTTGTTATACAATGTAACTCTGATAAGGACTTTAAATCTACTCAGAAATGGCTAGACCAAAACAAAAAGAAGTATACCACTCTTGATCCTAAAGAACTTCGACCCAAAAAAATATGCATTAGGGACCTCCCCTGTTACACCGATACTAAAATTATTGAAGATAGTTCAGGGAGCATGGTTTCGCAGTCACTAGGGCTGCCATGCTTAAATATCGTAAAACTGGCCAACCAATGCCGATATACATGGTAAATGTTATACCTCGTAAAAACTTTGAAGAAATTTACCAAATTAACAATATACATTATATTTCTGCTAAGATTGAAGCTTTTACTAGCAAAAATCGTGTGAAACAGTGTTATAAATGTCAAGTTTACGGTCACGCATCAGAAGTGTGTGGCTTCGACGCTAAATGTGTAAAATGCGGAGATCTACATTTAAGTACAGATTGTCACCACAAGGGGCGTATTAAACCCACTTGTGCCAAATGTGGACTCGGGCACCCAGCGAATTTCCGCGGTTGTCCAAAAAATCCTTATAGACTAGAAAATAAACAAAACCGTAAAACAAGTAATAGCGTCAGCAATCTATCCCAAGAAACCCAAATCTTAGCGGATATATTTAAGAATTATAATTATACCAAAAATACTAAAGACTCTGACTACTAGTAACTCAACTAGTAATGAAGAATTAAACTCTGATAACAATGATAGTACTACCGCAAACACCTATTCATCCCCTACTATTGAAAATTCTAATGCTCCTACAAATTACACCAATGATATAAAAGACAATCTTAATACTTTCAACGAAGTTAAACAAATCTTTCAAATCACTAAATTCCTAAAATGTATAAAGAACATCTCAACTCAGACTAAGAAACTCGCTAATCCGATGCAAAAATTGATGGTTATATTAACTGAATTTGATAAACTTGCAAGTCATATCAACATTAACGAAGATTCATTAACTCTTCATTTGCTAAACTTTTTTTCTTTCTTTTTGTTTGTGTTGTTTGCTTAAAAATTTATATTAAAAAAAACTTCTTTTCTTGTATATTATGCTCTTCTCATGATATTACTCTTATTTTTTCATTCTCATGTTTAATTCACCTCAAATTACTAGACTGATTGAACGCCGTCCTCTTGCTGTCGTTTGATCCCCTCGGCTTTTGCATTTAACTGTTTATTTAGTTAGAACTCTCCTCATTGTAGCTTTTTTTACATTTTTATTCTTTTTTACTTAAAGTAATTTAAATTCTCTTGTAAATTTGTATATATTTAGTTTTGTCTCATTTCTTCACTGTGTTAAACTTTTTTTATTTTTCAAGATATATTAAATGTATGGTCTCTGAATTGAGTCTTTTTTTTATGGGGCTTCCTTTGGTAGCTTTTTCGACTGTCCTGGACATATATGTGGATCATATGGAACATTTTTTTCCCTCCTACTAGTTATACTAACATTTTTTTTCTTTTAAAAATTGTCTATCTTTTTAGCTTTTACTCTCTCTTTCCCGTGGCTATAGCCGCGTTTAAACGCTCTTTTTTCTAAGGCTCCCATTGCATTGTAACACGATTTACTCTTACCCTGGATGTAAAGTTGCCAAGCAACTAAGGAATCCATACACCAACTTTATTGTTCTATTGTTCCAAAAACGCTGCGATCTATTTATATAAAATCCAAGTATAGGAATGTGTAGATAACTATTCCGCGGCCAATCGTTCCTATAAATTTAAAATACATTGCTGTTTTTTAGTCATCTGCACTGGGCTACTGAATCTATTTTCCTATTATTTTTTAATGAAAGCTGCTCATTTGTAGATGAGCCCGCACTAACTATTTTTTTAAATAATCCCATATTTATGTTTTAATTTTAAGTTTAAAAGTTTTACTATTGAAATATCTTCAAAATGGTGGCAATTTAATTACTTCCATTGTTTCAGATAAAAGAAAAATAATGAAAAATATTCAGGCACGTGGCTTTTTACACGTAATGTTTCATTTGAAATTTATTTTAAGGGGAAAAATGAACAATTAGGGAAAAAACATGTGCATTTTATTTTAATAAGTGGATAAAAATTCATATTTATTGCGACAACCCGACAATAGTATCTATTGAGTTTATTTTATTGAGAATTATAACTTTAATAGTATTTTTCATTACAATTAAATAGAAAATATTTTTTCATTTGAATATAATGTGGTTGTTAAGAAATGGCTCTATTTTATCTTTTTGTTTCATCCATGTATCAGTCACGGGCCTCAGTATAATTATTTAACTGGTTGCGATTATATTGCTCCAACATCTCTCAATAATTAACTTTTTTTTTGTTGTTCGAGAGAAGTTTATCAATAAAGTAATGTGAAGGACACTTTCAATCTCTCCTATCATTATTAAGATTTAAGGTAAAAAAAATATTCGCTTTACCAATTTTAAATGTTATTGAGTAGAGTTTTAATAACTTATAGATATTTAAATATTTGATTTTTAGGGATTCCTGTTTGTTAAGAGTTATTTACATTGGAATTCAACTAATCTCATAAATAAAATTCTCACTTTTGACGACTCAGCAACCCCTCAGCTGTATTTCGTCGTTTTTGACGATCAATTCCTATCAACACACGTGACTTTTGACGAAACTTAAACTCTCAAATATTTGATAAAAATTTTATTTAAATCACGGTCAGACTCAATGCCTTTTAAGGAAACAGTTGCTGTACCTCCTCAAATCCTGCGATTTTAGCAAGCAGATATTTGCTTTTTTATATTAGTCCTGTAATAATTTATTTTAAAACAGCATTTTATAGCGTTTTTCAGAAAATACTGAAATATAGGTACTTATTGTTTCTTCATTAGTTATTTTTTTAGCTATTAAAATTTTTAGGAATGCTTATTATTATTTGTATTTATTTATTTATATGTTGTTGTTCGTTATGTTTTAATTCGAAAAGAATAAATTTCCCGTGTTCTTCAAAACCGTTCAAAAAGAAAATTTGGTCAATAAAACTTCAAATTTCCGGAATATCTTATTTATTTATTTATTTAAGAAGTATATTCTGCTTTCAATCAAATTAAAAATAAACTTAATTGATCACTCTCCCCTTTATAAACCGTAAAATGTTAAAATCTTATCCACTTACTCAAAGTGATAAAATCTCAAGCAATATGCACTTCACAATTCGTTATTTGTGAGCAACAAATTAACCAGACCATATTCTAACCATTCATTGAGCAAAGAAAATTTCACTAATAAATTACGTAATCACGCCATATTATAATTATTCATTGACCATGAGAAAGCCATAATAATAAATTAGCCTTATTTAAAACTTTCAGAAATTATAGCAACACCGATAAAATTACAATCTACCTTATAAAAATATAAACACGCAGCAGGATTCATTACATCAATCTAAAAGCTCATCTGTACATGTCCCCAATAGCGAGGTCAACAGCAACGGTCTCCCGCGCCAGAGGCCGCGGGTTCGAATCAACCTGAGGAAAACGAGAAGTGAATAGTTTCTTCCCCCTGTCAATAAATACAAGAGCTTCCAAACTGTTCGATAGATGGCACACCAGACCTCTTTTGACAAAATTTATATCGTCAAGCAAGTGAAGAAAGTAATTTCATGAATTTGACGAAATATTTGCTCGGAGCATTTCCCAGGAAACGATTTCGTCCAAAACAAAGAAAATTTCGTGAAATCTGAGTATTCATTTCTGAGTGTTTTCTGTCGTCTCCTTACAAGACTAGGTTTTTAAGTAAACTTTTATTTAAACTGCTCCAACTGAGAATTATTGTTACTATATATATATTACGCTATCATTCGTGGCACAGAAATCACCATTATTTGTTAACAGTTTAATGACAACGCCCAAATTAAACGCATCTCATTGGTAATTGTGTAAAAGTTCATACGCAGGATTTCGGGTGAAGTAAATCTGCTTCATTCACGTTTCACTCATTCGCTGCAATTATAGAGCTTCAAAATATCATTAGAAATGCCCGTAAAAGAACTCGGCGAATACTTGAAATCGAAGAAGACGCCGAATTAAGAAGAGAAAATCGAAATAGATTGGATCGAGAACAGCGTCAAACACAGAGCATAAGCGATCACCAAAATATACTTAATAACCATGCACGAATGCGTTGCTTCCGAAATCCAAATTACTGAGTTAAACGTTCCAGAGGATAAGTATGAGACTTCGAGTGAAGCTTGTAATTTCTCCTAACCTCTGTATTGGAAATGCGCATTAAACAGCAGAAAGAATGTTCTTATGACGGTAAATTAATTTTGTCTCCCTTGTCAGAAACTCCCGATCAGAACTTCCCACAGAAGATCGTCAAATAGACGTAATGACATAGAATCTAATCTAGATAAAAATCATGATAAAGATTTAAGGAATCTATATATATATATATTACGCTATCGTACGTGGCACAGAAATCGCGATTATTTGTTAATTGTGTAATTGCAACTAAAGAAAGAAACGCACCTTATTGGTTATTGAACACCATTTAATGCATCTCCATCTGCTTTAAGGGCGGTTACCGCAGGGGGACACTGTTCCATCTCCAAATGCAGTCAAGTTTGTCGCCGACTTGGCGATATATCGCCAAATTTTGCAACCAAAAATAGTAACCAAAAGTGACGTGAATTTGGCGATATCTGTAATATTTCTCTAAATTCCCATAGACTTCCATTGTAAGCCAATAGGGTTTACTTGCTTACAGAAAATCATAAAGTTGAGAAATTTTAATGCAACTAAAACTAATATCAGCATAAGGGATTATATTAATTATATTTCAGGGAGTCCAAATAAATTAAATTAGGAATAAAATTAACATGGTACAATGCTTAGCATGCTTTCCCAAACATTAATTTTAAGGGAGACCAAACTGGTCGTCAAGGGCGGATAGTTATGTTCAAATTGGTTCTAAAACTGATCTAGATAATTTATTAGAATTTCTGCAAGACGAAGTTGAAGTAAAAGAAACAATTTCTTAGGCAAGTAAGATTTTTGACAAAACCTTTCGATACAGAGCTGCACGCAATAATCATGATTTCAAAGAATCTCAAATTTTCACTGCATCAGATTTATCAAACAGCTATAAAAGAAAATACGCAAGAAATGAGAATAATTTTAATCAAGAACTGTGTATTTTTTGTGACAAACGATGAATCAGAGAAATGTTTCAAGGAAATTTCAATGTCTTATGATCTTAAGAAAGACATGTTTAAAATTAGAAACTCTAGTATGTCCAAATGTTCATAAAAAATTTAGCAAACCTGAAATCCCGGAAGCTGATTCATTGGAAAAGGAAGATGATGAGTTAGCCTCCCAAGCTTCTAATAAAAATGGTGCAGTTCTACTAAAAACTTTGGTGGTTCGGTTGAAGAACCAAAGTAAAGAAGTTAATGTACGAATTAGCATTGTTACAGGATCTGAAAGAACTTATATAACTGATGATGTCATTAAAACTTTGTGTTATAATAGTACTGGTAAAGTTAAACATATCCATAAACATTTCGGGGTGTAGAAACAAAGCAAAAATAACATCATCAATATAAGGTGATAGTTATTAGTATTGATAATAAGTATGAATGTCAATTAACGTACTTGGATCTCAATGTAATTAGTTCGACCATAAGAAAAATACCTATGAACACTGAATTGAAGAACTAAGACAAAATAGAATAAACATATCTGATTTAGAATACAATGTACTGAATGTTGCAACTGAAATTAAAATATTGTTTGGATCAGATGTGGCATGAAAATTCATGATTGGCCGCCAGAAGATTCTTTCTAATGCGTTCGTTGCCATGGAGAAATTCTTAGGATGGTGTATAATGGGAAACATCCCTGAGAATGTGAATCATGAAAGTATGGCAATGTCATTAACTTCCTTACTTCTAGAACACATGAAAATTTAAGATTTCTGGAAGTTGGATGTTCTTGTTATAACTGTCCCATCGAAGAAGAAAACCGCAATTGAATTACAAGAAGCAGCAATGAGCTTGAATTGGCATGGAAAATAGCAGCTTGAATTGAATGTCACTTTCCTATTCCTGATAATTTTGAACTGTGTTTGAAGAAATTAAACAAAGTTGTGAATCATCAGAAAACAGAACAACTTTATGAACCATATAGAAATGTATTTAAGGATTGGTTAGGAAAAAAAAAATAGAGTTTGAGTCGCAGAATGAACACAAACTATCCACACACTATTCATCTTATAGACCTGTAAATAAAGAAAATAGGATTTCACCTGTTTTCGATGTCTCGGCGAAAAAGAAAGGTTGTTCTAGCTGAAACTAAAATAGTGGGAGAGACCCGAATGGTTGTATTTGCCCTACGCTAAATGGCTCTCCACTGAATTTATTGATTATGAAGCCGATATTCTTAAAGAATAAAGAAAAGGTGTTGCTTCCTCTTTTGATACTGCTCTAATTTCCAATAGTGAAAATGTGGAAGCTGGTTGGCATTATCGCTGCCATTTTCAGTATGAAGCGATCGTAAATTTGATTGGGGAGATTTTACGGTTCTCGAGAAAATTTTGTACTTCGAAAGAGTTGAGAAGGCAAGAAAATTGTGACTGAAAACCTTGAAGGAGTTAGTAGAAGCTGAAAACTATATATTAATAATGATACAAAAATAAACCTTTATCAAGGAAAAGGATATGGAAATAAATATATTAGAAGTGTTTAAATATCAAGATGGTATCATCTGACTGAAAAACAAAAATGTTTACAGAGAAGACTGCGACGAATTTAGGAAAACTGTGATGCTCCCTTCGAACCATGAAGTGGTAAGGCGTTTGATATTTATTTATCATGTAAGAAACAGTCATGCTATTACTAGGATTTTATTAAACATTTTGAGAAAACACTTTTGGAAACTAAATGGCAGAAAAACGGTGCCAAATTGTACTAAGTGCAAAAGAAATACCGGATTGATTTAACTTGTATCTTTAATTTGTTGAGTTGTACCTTCCCCACAACTCAAGGTGGAAGGATGTTAAGAAATGACTGAATTTTATCTTTTTGTTTCATCCATGTATCAGCCACGTGCCTCAGTATAATTATTTAACTGGTTGTGATTATATTGCTCCAATATCTGGAAATAGTTTTTGTTTTTGTTCGAGAGAAGTTTATCAATAAAGTAATATGAAGGATATTTTAATAGTCTCTTCTATCATCATTAAGAATTAAGTTAGAAATATATTCGCATTAGCAATTTTAAATATTATTGAGAAGTGTTTTAATAGTATATAGATATTTAAATATTTAAGTTTTAGGGATTCATTTTAGTTAAGAATTTTTTACATTGAAATACAACATTGGTTAAGTATAAACTTATGTATATAACTTATGTTTGCAAAATTTGCGCCGCTGACGTTATGCTTAGTTTGAAATGATTTTTACTTTAATAAAACTAAGGAGAAAAATATATACGATTGTCTCAACATGATGTGATTTTCACCGATTTTTCATCATTTAATTCTAAATTCGGAGCCTTTATTGATCGTAAAACTATTTCTGAAATCGATTATTTAGTAAAAATTATACTCATCATTTGTATTTATAGGAATCATTTGCCTTTTTAAAATATACTTTAATACGATACAAAACTTTTCATAATAAAATCTTCATGTTGTTTGTGACCGTATGAAAAGCCCTATGAAAATGAAACGCAGATCGACATTCCGATATTTTTGACGGGGTTGTATGCTAGTGATTAACATGATACAAGATTTTATTAAAATAGTTATGTACCATTTATTATCTATATTAGTCTCTGTAATAAACTATTTATTTTCACTGAAATTTTATTTCTCCAGATATATAACGGGCAAATACTCTGTCTTACGGAGTATTTGACAGAGTAAGAGAGAGGCATTTGTCTTACTACGTAAAACAGAGTATTTGCCCGTAAGATACCTGGAGAAAAAATTATAAAGAATAAAATAATAGAAAATTAAGAATAAAAGGAGAAATGAAACCATGTCATTTACAAATACGTTTAATTTCTTATATTAATTTACTCTAAAACAATTTGATGGTTTTAGGGGGAGTGGGGGTGGCAATGTCGGTCGGGACGTTCGTAAAAAAAAAAAAAAAAAAAAAAAAAAAAATATTTTTATTGTAAGGAAAAATCTGTATCTGTTGCTAAATTTCTGCTATTTTAAATTATTTTGTCCCTAATTTCGTAATAAATACAGATTATTTTCGTAGAATAGACAGTTTTTTACTGTCGTCTTGGGTGACAGTTTTCTTTCTGTAATATCAAGAGATATTTGTTACAGTGTACCGTTTTAATAATGATACATACACATAAGAAAGTGGGTGTCCTGTTTCTGACGTTAATGAGCGTGTGACTAATTAAGATTACTGATAATTAATATTAATTCATTTTATTTATTGTATTTCATATGTAAATCACTTTCTAAGTACTTTGGTTAGAGGAACATTTTTTTTCTTATCTGGCAGTTTGGAATGTGTTGTTATATTCATATATAATTGTATGAAAACGTCCATTGTATAGACGACATACCAGTATTTCTTTGTATACGAGAATGCTGTCAAAAAAGGAAATTAAGAAGGAACAAAAGAAGTTCTTGGTTATGTCTACTGAATAACGGGGCGAGCAAGCGAGGTGCAGTTGGGTGTAAGGAAATTCCGTGATTGTTCAAGTGATACCCCACGTGTTTTTCTCTCGAGGAAGAAACTGTGAGAAAGTGTAAGGTAAGTGAGAAGGGAATATCGCATAATTTAACAATACTACCAGTACCTAGCCATTATATCAACTTATAACTTAGTGTTGGGCTAATCATAAACAAAAGCTGCATTTATTTTATCGATTTATATATGTTTAAGATTTAATTGCCTAATACACATTAGAAAATTTCCATTATTAATGGGACTGCATGTTAATGTTCACCTAAAGAGGAATTAGTTTGCTGTTCGTAATGTATATACATTCAACAAATTAAATGCAATAATTAATGCAGATGTTCTCATTGGGAAATCTGTAATCGCACTAAAACTAGGAATAATTTAAGTATTATTATTCGAAGCACGGAAAAGTTTATGCAAGTAAATATTTTGTTATCTTTAATCATGCCGTAATTAAGTACTGAAAACTCCTTTGTTATGTTTTCAGAAATAACATAAAATATTCCAAATTGCGTGTTCATGAATATATTTAAAATTAAATGGGATGTATGTAATTTTTTTGTAATCTCGTCCAAAGATCTTAAATTGTGTAAAATTAAAATAGATGTTATTGATCGTATTTTTAATAATACATTGATAAATTCATGTGATTATAAGGGAGACTTCTCACCCAAAAAAAGGAATTTGTAATGATTTTAATTTAATCGTTACATGTATCAGCGTAATTTAAAGTACATTTTAAAAATAATAATACATTTTCTTACTTTATTTTATCTGTCTTTTCTGAATAACGAACTCCTTTTTTTCTCTTCGATGAAAGTAGCTTACTAAGTATGAGAGAGATACTTTATTGTCTAGGGAAAAAATAGGTAAGACAAATTTTGTTTGCGGAGGATAGGAACATTTTATATGAACATAATGACGTTCTTACACATATTTGTTCTCTATAAACGGTGATGAAAATTATACTAAATATGTGTTGTAAAAAGTATGTTTGTTGAGTACCATTTAGAGTTTGAACGGTTTGTGAATTTCGGATGTAATTAAATTCGGAAATTCGTGATGCATTTTAGCAGTTTGTAATGTAAAAAAATAATTAAGGCAAATTAAGGCAAATAAATAATTAAAGATACAACAAGCATATATAAATTCTAGTACTGATGCTTTGAATAGCTAATCAGACATTCCGAACGTACTGCTCATATTCGAAAAGTAGGCATTCAGGAATATTAATAAACCTTTCAAAAACTTAAAAATACAAGAAGTATTCCAGTCATCAAATAAATAGAGAAATAAATATAATAATTTTTGTAGTATAGCGAGCTTAGGCGCTTTTTTTTAATTTGACGCAATTTGTGCTTACAATACACAAACTCTTTCAGCTACATAAACAAACCTGATGGATGTGATCTTATGTGAGCAATAACTTTTTTGATTCTATATTATATGTAAATATATGTATGTGTTTTATTTATCACCGCTGTTCTCCTTGGATCTATATGACCAGAAAGGAAATTTAATTCCTCATAACATTTTCGAGAAAAATTATTTTTGCTCAAAATTTGAAGATTTTGTTGCTATTTACCTAGCAATGTGAGCAATAAATTTTGAGCAAAAACCATTTTTATTAAAAAAGTTATGTGCAATAAAATTTCATTTCGGGTCATATAGGTCAAAGCAGAACAGCAGGGTTAAATATATCATTGTTTTTTATTTACAAGTTTCTTCTATTTGCATATAAAAATGGATAAATGGATTCTTTATATTAAATAAATTATATAAATATAGAAACATATGCCCTGTGTATTAGGGTGGAACTTAAGTATAGGGAAAAAAAAAAACTTTTTTGTTTTAATGTGTAATAGTGAAAACTTTTTTCCTTTTTGGATGACTAAACTTTTGACTGAAAAGATTTTTTTTATATTAAGTTGTTTTCCGGTTCCTCAAGGAGGTCAAAGTTTTGAAATTTCAGAATAAAGTAACTGAAAGTAAACAACGTAGCTGTTAGCTCATATCTACTTTTATTTAGCAAATACTATCCAGAGGTCACCACGAGGAGGTGGTTAAATATCGACTTCCACCCTCCTTACCTCCCTTTGTTATGGATTAATTAAATTGGATATTCAACCTACGGTCTTTTTAGGCAAACTTTGTCATTAAATTGTGGGAATTCAACTTTCCCAAGATTAAGCCATCTTTTGCTTAATATTTAAAGACGGTTGACGCAGCTCGCCGGACAATTTTGACACACGTTTCCACTGTTTGAGTATGACAAGGAAAATCTAAAATTCAGGTGTATCCCCTGTTTGTACTTTTTTAAAGTTCTTCATCCGATCAGTCCGTCAAGATAGGATCAATGTTTTTTATAGTCTATAATTTCAATATGTTCGCATTTTTTCATGTTGCTTTCCTACTGGTCCAGAAAATCCTTTTGTACCCGTAGTTTTTCCAGCAAGATGTTGAAATAAGTATCTAAGAAAAAAGTTTATTTGCATGCAATAATCAAATTATCCATTATAAAGTTTTTAGGGTATGGCTTCCGATATTTTAATAACTCCAGATTTGCATCATGTATTAAAGGCCTTTCTGTTTCACCCAATGACTTTCAAACTTGAAATGTCTGCATTATTATTTTGAAAATACACCAAAATTGCAGAGGCTATATTAATATAAGAATAAGATGTCAATGAAATATGACCAATATATTTTTTTCCTGGTTTTTGAACTAAGACCAGGTGTTCCTCTTTAATGATTCTTAGTTATACTTTTTTCTCTCTGCTTCAGTTATCATAGTGTTATCCTTTCTGCCATCAAAATACTAACTTTCTAAAGTTAACTGATTTCGTCTTTACTGTTCTTTCAAATTCTTCCTTTTCTTTTCTCTTTGTCATCTTCAAGTCCTTCTTTCAGTTACATTTTCTATATTATCATCAGAAATACCCGTATCTTCTAAGGTGCCATTTACAATAATATTTGCAGTTCTGTCTAATACTCCGGTTCTTTCACCTTGTTGATTATCAAACTCAGGTTTAGAAAAACAACCGATTGAACTATTTCCTTCCGAGCTATTTTTTACACTTGACGATCATTCAATCAAAACATCATTTTTTTGTTTTAAAATACTTTTTTTCCTTGATATTTCTATTTCCAGTCTCGCTACACATTTTTTATAGTTTTTATATCTATTGATCCTATTGCCATCACCCCATCTCTCTTAGGTCTTTGAGAAAATGCGTTCTTGTTCTGATACACGATAATATTTAGTGCTTTTACACAAAGAAATGTTTTTTGCAGGATTACGTAACGTTTTGCAATTTTATATTGGATGTGGGATTATTCTTTCTAATCTTAATATTTTTCTTCAAGTTTTGACATTTCTCGCGCTAGTCTCTAATCATTTTTTATGATTTGTGTATCAGAAACCGTTGGAATTTAAGGTCTCAGCAATACACTTTTAATTGTATCATCAACAGCTTTAAATATTTTAGAAATAGTGTGTACCAGATTCCAGCTGTCAGATTTTAAGTTAAATTGAACCCCAAAATAATGTTTCATAACATCTTCATATGTTCGCCAAAGATGACAGTCTAATGTTAATAGTTTTGGTTCACGAAATACAGGACACTTCAACAATTATCTAGATTTAGGTACGTTAACAGATTTTGTCACTTTTGACACCGAATGTTTATTGAAAAATAATTAAAGAAATTGTTAACACACGTTAAATCGGGCGAACTTGTTATGTGTCGCAGCCAAATAAATCAGAGACAATGAAAGCCCACGACGCTGGCTTCTGCAAAAATCAAATAAAGTGGGGCTAACTTTTCTAAGGCACTCAAACTAAATTATTCTCTTTATTACAGGTCATTAACACTTAATTAATTTAATTTTGCAAACTATAAATTTAACAATAAGCTTAAAAATCTTTTCATGCAATTATTGGCTTTTTTTCGTATTTTAGGGAAAATCAGGTGCTTTAAGGAACCGGAAAATATCATTTTAAAATTAAAAGAAAAATATTTTATTTTTATGTAGTTAAAAAAGAAAAAAAATAATCACTATTAGAATATAAAATTCGAAACTTCGTTTTTTAGTTCCACCCTACTGTGTATATGAAACAACTAATAGGTTAACAGAAAATGTGGATAAAAAATCTCCTTCTCTCGCCAACCCATTTTCTCCATCTCGCCAAGGCCCTTATACTGAAGAGCTCTTTAAATTTAATATATAGAAAAAAATTGATAACAATATTATTCTACAAAGTAAAATAACAATTCGAAATAGATGAATAATTTCATGTTTAATCTTCGCATGTTCGAAATATTTATGTATTTTAATGATCAACATTTAATCGTTGTTTTATAACTCCGTATCACATATTATGAAACATAAAACATTTAAGTGATATTTTATTATTTTAAATAATATATATGAAATGGGTTTAGAAAATGTTAATCAGGCCAATCTCGTCTAACGATTGCTATATGTTATTTAATAAGAGAAGTCTTAATTTTTTTAAATTATTTTATTTAATATTTAATAAGCAACTAGTAAAACGTTGTAAAAAAACAAATAACTAGAAAGCAAGAATTCTGCTTTTCCAGAATTTAGTGTTGCCCTCGACGAAAAAAAATATAAATATGTTTTGTACTATAAATATGATAGTACAAAACATATTTCAATTTTAAGACTTAAAACACACACTTTTATTTTATATAAATGACGTCATTTGCAACTTCTGAAGAATAATTCCTTTACGATCCAGTCTTAAAAAAATCTATTTAAAAGTGTGAATAAGGCGTCACTTTAGCGGAATAGTACACAAACCCAGCAAAAAGCGATGTCGTAAACAGGACAAAGAAGAATCGGTTATCTAATGATTGATATGTCTTCATTTATTTGTAACGTTAATAAGGCTACGGAAATTTAAATATAGTTTATAATAGCTCCATGTTTTATCAGAAATCTTTCATTTATATTTTTTCAAAACTCTGAACATTTTGTTAATTACGGATTAATAAAATTGCGTTCTACCAGCTTTTTGATAGGAATTAAGTATACGCGGTGAAAAAAAAAGTCACACATATATACTTTAATATCCATTTTTATACAATACATTATTCTTAGAATACCATGTATTTCAATTGTAATTTTTTTTTTGAGTTTTTATGAGAAAATAGCAGAAAAAAGACATAATAATCTACTCTTTTCTATTTACTCTCTACAAAAATGGAGTACTTCAGTTGCCGCCTTTACAGAAATTGTATTAAAAAACACAAAAAATTTAATATCTCAAAAATAAATTGAGATGCAGTTTCCAAACAAATTGTATTTAAAAGCACTTTGTTTTTCCTAGACGGTGTAAGAATTAAAAATGTCCGACGTTTAGAAGTTAAAAGAAAATACAGTACATATTATCAGTAATTAACCGTACAATGATACATCTGCTACGTTTTACGGCTGTCTTATGTGACGTAACATTATTTAATTGTTGCTCGAAAGAAATAGCATATATAGCTAATAAAGCTTAAAAAGACCATAACATACATAACACAAATGGTATTTTACACTAAAATTCGCAATTGATTGAATACATGTTCCTCAATACAAAAGCAGTGACCCTTCTCTTGATTTGTTAAGATCGAAATTTAATCATCCTGTGTGATATCTATGATTCTGAAATTAGTCCAGGCAATAGGGAATTTTACCTAGCAAAATTAATGGTAGTTCTGAAAATTGGCTTACTTTATGTTTTTTGAGTCGCTGTATCCGAATTTGTAACTTCCCACCAAAATTTCCCCCGGCAATACTCCCAAATTTTGGTGAAATGCCCCCCAAAAAAGGTTTTAATTAAACAAAATCAATGTTTTTATTGTTTTAGGGGAAAAATATCTAGAAATTCAGAAAGTAGACAAAATTTGCAACAAATTAGATATATGACATTATGACTTAGGATGAAGGGGAATGGAGATCTGCCCCGGAACATGCGCGTGGTGCTGCGTGGACTAAGTTGCGCAATTCCATTTAACCACTCATACGTTTACATTCGCCCTCCCATCTCCCCTCCGAACTTTCCTTATAAGGTTTACTTTAAGTTTTTTTGGTCACTGAATCTGAATTTTTAACTTACCCCAAAAATTTTCTTCCCGAACCCCCCCCCCCCCCCCACACACAAAAAAAAAAAAATAGTTGTTATTAACTTAAATTTCTTATTCTTTTAGGGGAAAAGCATTACGAAATTCAGAAACTAGACAAAATTTGCAACAAATAGGATGATTTTTTTTTAATAAAAAACTTTTTGGGGGCTTTTTACCAAAATTTGGGTGTGTTGCCGGTGGAAATTTTGGTGGGAAGTTACAAATTCGGATTCAGCTACCCAAGAAACATATAGTAAGTCTTTTTTCAGAACTACCATGAATTTTGGGTAGTAGAGCCCCTATACGGTCTCTATTGCCTGGACAAATGGCCAAGATCCTTTCATACTAATCAATGACAGGCTTTTAACTTTTCGGTAGAAAGTCAATTACCATAAAAGATAACTTGTAATGAAGTAATTCCTCAAAATTAAAAGCCGGTTCAAATTGTTTGAAATTATTACTGACGAGTTTCCAAAGTATCATATATTTAATCAAAAGTCCATTTAAGTTTTATAAAAAATAATCTTTATTATATACTGTAGAAAAGAATACGCAGTGCTAAGTCGGCAATGCATGATATAAATATACATATTTATTTTAAATAAATTTATTAAGTACGTTTTAAACACATTACAGTATATTAATAAAGTATTATCCAAAAATTTCTAATTATAATTTTGCAACTGTTTTAGAAACATTAGTTTTAAAGATATTAACCCTTTGTATCACCGCATTACATATCTGTAATATACCCAAAAGTCAATGTTACTTATACGGTGGGTACTAAAAAACGGTTTTAATTATTACTGTTGTCTGCGAAAACAACAGTTAAAATAATTTGTTCATAGAAATCTAAAAAAAAATAGCGATACTGAGATAACTTTTCATACTAAAATTGTATTTATCATTCGAGCAGTTTGTATCGTTATTGCTTCATAAATTTTGTAAAATTAAAATGCTGTAGACGTCCTAAAATAGATTTTTTGCAAAGGTAAATTCGTATATATTATAATTTTGTACTGGTAAATTGTTAATGTTTATGAGAAGCGTGTAATTTTCTCGTTATTGCATATAAGAAAAAAACATCTTTTAGCTAATAAATTTTAATTTTATGTTCTACATTTTTTTTATTATTTGTTACATACCTAAATTGGCGTATTTTAACATCTGAGAAAGTCTGTTGAGGATCTGTTGACTCACAGTATTAAAAAAGATAGATTTACGATCGCGAAAAGAAATCCAACTACACACACAAATATATCCCTGTAAAATTACGTAAAAAAAAAATCCATATCTAATTACCAATCCGTATTTTTGCTAACAGATGGGCTAGAACTGTAAAAATATGTGGATCGCCCTTAATTTTCTAAGTATGTAAGGGATAAGGCCGCTTATTTAATGGATCAGACCGTTTTTCATCAAACAAATCTGTTGCCCAAGAAAATTTAAGGACAGACGCTCATAAATTCACCGTTTTTTCTGAGAGTGTAAAATACTTGTCATATAACTTTTTATTATACATTGCATTCAGATTAATTTATTGCTTAACAGTTAAAATTCTACCGATAACATACTTTCGAAACGTAAACTGACTGTTATTATCTAATGTATTAGTGCACGTGATCGTTTCGTATAGACATTGACAAAAAAATAAATAAATAAAATACGCAAAAGTAATTTAAAATCTAATAAATAATATCTTATTCGCTTGATTTTCCTTATTATAAGCTCTATCCAAGTTTAATATATTATCTTCACACACACATAAAACATCTCCTTAGTTATATGTTAAAACTCGTGTCCGTTAGAAACCTATATCCAATTACGCAAATTATGTGGTATTACACAGAACATATTTTATTCTTCACAGGTCCCTTTTATTCCTTCTTTTTAAAATTTCTAAATTAATTTCTCAACGTATAATTATTATTTTACAAATTTAATTGATTGAAGAGTATTTTATAAAACTGTATTAAAATCACTTGAATACATCAAAATAAATTAATATTTACTTAAATTGACAAAATAATTAAAAATGGATATTTGTGAACGTGAATTGTTTAATACTATTACTTCATTTTTCTGTAGAGCATGGCTTTCCAAATTTTAGGAAGTTCCATGGAGGTTGAATCATTGCATATATTCTCACTCCGTAAGAAGATTTCTATTGATTCGCGGATAATGGATGGCAAGTAAAATCTTGATGGATAAATTATTCTATTTTTAAAAATAATCTGTAAAGGCTCTTTATTATACAGCCTACCTAAAGCTGTAGTTTTCTTGTTGTATTTGATGTCCGCTATGTGTTCTTTGACCCTAGTTTTAAGCTTTCTCTTTGTCATTCCTATATAAAATCGCAGTGTTCCATCTTCTTTGATGAAAGGGATTTATATACCTCTGATGACTGATTTGGTTCTATGGGTTCGATTTTCTTACATACTATGTTTTTTTAATTTTACGTATAATTTTGCAACTATGGAGAATTTGTATTTATTGAGTTTATATTTCAATCTTTCGAAGAAACCAGGAGAATATTGTAAGGAGGGTACTTGGAAATTTTGTACTTTAAAATTACATTTCTTCTTATTTCTCATGCTCTTCATTAATTTATCTATTATGCTTTCTTTATAGCCATTGTTTCTTGAGATGTCATATATTTTATTTATTTCGTTGTTTAACTGCTCATTTACAGAGCCTCCGTGGAACTTCCTAAAATTTGGAAACAGATGTTCTACAGAAAAATGAAGCAATAGTAATAAATAATTCACGTTCACAAATATTCATTTTTAGGTGCGTTCGTAATTATATAAATACGTAGCACCTATAGTCGTCGTTCAGTCCGTCTGTCTGTCCGTCCGCATATAACAGAGCAAAAACTACCCAACCGAATGGTATGAAATTTTAAATATATAATTGTTGTAATAATTTGTCGAGTCATTTAAAATTTTATGAAAATAGAATGAATAGTATAATGACAGGGACAGTCAAAATTTTTCCGTTACATTACGGCCAATGGGATAAAATTATTGCAAGTACATTTTAATGATGTTACAACCTCCTGAATGGTCTGAAATTTTAAATATATAATTGTTGCAAAATTTTGTCGAGTCATTTCAAATTTTATGAAAATCGGATGTATAGTTTAATGACAGGGATATTCAAAATTTTTCCGTTAGATTACGGCCAATGGGATAAAATTATTGCAAGTGCATTTTAATAATGTTACAGCTTTTCGAACAGATTGAGATTGATATGCTCTTATTATGTGCATTAAAATATACATTCATTACAATATACATTCATTACAATATGCGGTGCAAAAAATATTTATAAAATTAGTTATGGTACGAACGCACCTCATTTGCCACGTTTGACGAGCAATTTCCAACTTGTCAATATTGCAGTTAGTTTCATTATGCTTGAGTTCACGTGATTTTTGTTTACCTGTTTTAAAGTAAAATAAATTTTGCGAAAATACTTGTATCATATTTATTATTGAGAATGTTGCCGTTGGAGCGATGAAACATATGTATCTATAATAATAAGGAAAGAAGTTTGTGTGTGAGTGAGTGTGTCGACGGTGTTCTGAAGAGACCGCTGCACGTAGAGCTACAAAATTTCGGTGAAAAAATATGCCTATATATGAAGTTGTGCACCACGAAGACCGATTTTCAATTTTTTTTTAATTAGAATTTTTTTATTTAATTTTTTATCCGATTTTTAGCGTTTTCTTAAGTTTTGAGGCGATTTTTACACGTTAGTGAACCCAATATAGGAAATTTTGTTCTCTTTTCAAAAAAGTTTATTCATAATTCGTACAGCGATTTTTGAATTTTTAACGATTTTTTATGCAATTATTGAACAGCAGTCAATGCATCTTCATATCTATAAAGGTGTTACATTATGGGGGACACAGTTCTGTCGCCAAATACCGGCAAGTTTGTCTCCAACTTGTCCTTATATCGCCAAGTTTGGTGACCAAATTTAATCGCCAAAACTGACGCCAACTTGGCGATATTTCTAATATTTCGCCACATTCCCATGGACTTCCATTGTAAAACAATAAGGATTACTTGCTTTAAGAAAATCAACAAATTAAGATATTTTAATGCAACAAAAACTAATATTAACTTAAGGGAATATATTAATTGCATTTAAGGTAATCCAAGTAAATTAAATTATGAATAAAAGTAACATCCAACAATGCTTAGCATGCTTTCCCAAACATAAATTTTAAGAGAACCGGCAGGTCGTAGGAATTAGATTTCAAACTTTTATCCAATTATAGTAAATTTTGACTTTCGTGATTTTTGAACGTTTTGAGATTTTTAATTCGATTTTTACGTTTCTTCGCTATCTGCTGCATTTTTTGACATTCCATTTATAACGGCGTTACCGTTATATATTCATTATTCCTCCTTTTCCCCCTCAAAAAATCAACTTTTAACTTTACTCGTTTATTATAAATTGTCATTATTCTCCCCCCCCCCTCCCCTTCAAATAAAATATTTAGTTTAAATTTGACATTTTAGAGTTAATTTCATATGTCTTTGTTCATTTTCTTCCCCCCCCCCCCCTCTCACTACTGTAAGTTTCGCTTTTACTTTTTAAAGTTCTTTTCAAATGCAGACATCATTTATCTCGGTTCCTTTTTCTGTCTTTCAAATTCGCACGATAGAATAAGATCTTAACCGCAATTATTTTCCATTGAAATAAAGTAAAAGAATAAAATACAAATGAATCTCTTTTCGCTTTGCAGCCGACGTTATCTAATGCATATTTTCCCAGCCTCTGGGCTTGCATTAGTATACAATTCTCACCCTTGTACTTTGTCGGATACAAACCATATGCCCATTGCTGACTAGTTTGCAGCTGCACTTAGATCTGTAACGTACATCTAAAAATCACGTGTTCCTATTTCTTTAACCACTTTTCCTTACCGCAAGAATGTTAAGAAACGTGTAACCATATAGCCGCGCCACGGCGTAAGTTTGAATTCTATGTAATACTTCGAGATGCCTCTGATTCCTTTGTCCACGCCACCAATATTCATCGCCAATACAGTACAGATGTCGCTATTCATCTCGCCAATGAGTGAGTGATTGTAATGAATATTTTACCACTACTGTCTCTGAACTTGAGTGGGACAGACCTCGGCTCTCTGCCCTTCGGGGGGCTGCCCCGTCGGGCAGTCCCGTCTGACTTCTCCCGTCCACTGTACTATCATGGTTCTCCCTTTAAAAAGCTTCATAATAAAGAAGTAAGTCCTCGAAAATCCTAGTGTTGGAGTTTTTTTTCATTCATTCACGAACCTGGACTCTCTAATAAATAAATCTCCTCTATACAAAATTGGTGCCATTGCCCAGATTTTTTTCTCCAACAGTAATAAAAAAAAAAAAAAAAAAAAAATACGAGGAGAAGTTTCAATCCGTTCCCCTTTTTTCTTATCAGCGACGCGAAAGGATGACCATGGGCCCTTTTTTTTTCCCCACGGGAGTTCGGGCTTCCTCATCCAACTTCGAGCACTCATTCTCCGGCGTCATCTTTACGGGACTTCCCCTGCCCTCGCCGCCCTGATGAACTATTGTGCTGTCGTTGCCGGCGATCCCTCAACATCTCTCTGTGATTCTGCTGTCTCAGGTCTCAGCTACGAACTCCTTCGAAGGTGACTACCCCCATCCTTTGCTGACTTTTCCTGATTCAATATTCTGTTGTTTCTCCAAAGCCTGACTCAAGAATATATAAACTTCTATCGTGTAATCGTCAATAAAGTCGAGAAACCTTCTCCGATAGCGGTGCGCTTCGCTCAAAAAAGGACACATCTGAACGGTAAACTGCTACGTCGGTCCTGTGATGTGCATTCACCTGAAAATAACCACCCCACTCCTAAAAAAAAAAAAGGTGATTTTCACCTGTTTGTGTGATTTCTGCGATTCCATTCCGTGTGACCGCTTAGTGTAAAATTGTGTCTCCAATAACGCTCTGTTCTACTTATGAAATAATATTTTTCTTCAACCATATCTAAGGGAATCTCCATCAGTGTGTTTTAGATTCCTGTTTTGTGAAAAGAAAAAGTGCCATCTGCTCCATAGTTTCCCAAAAGGGAAATGTTTGGTGAAAAAGTCCTCACCTAGCTGTGGTATGAAATATCCGCACAAGTAACACACATTTTAAACAAGGTTCTCAGTGCAACAAGTCCAGGAATTGTGCGCTGTTTTCCTTTGTTTGTGATTTATGTTTACAGTGCAAAGTGTCCAGGAATCCCACAGATTTGGTGACAAAATAATGAAATATGCTAAAAAGATATATAATTTCGTGAAAGTGTCATCTTGTGTTAATATAACAAATTGTGTCCGAAGCAATAGTCATAAAAAAAAATCCGATTTACTTTGTGCTTCCTTGTGGTGATACCTTCAAGTTTCCTAAAAAAAAAAAAAATATAGAATGCACCAAGTGTGCCATGAAGATGAGGAATAATGTTTTCATTTTGTGATATGTTATCAAGATACAAAAAAATTACCCTGGTGATGTAAAAGAGCTTCAGTTTAAAAAAGAAAAAAGAAACCACTCTGCACCTAAAAAAAAAAGAGTGTACTAAATCACAATGCACACGTTGTGTCAACTATCATTCAACATCTTTATAGCATTCAGAGTACGAAAATAGGACGTTAATGATATTTTTGTTTCAATTTCTTTTCCGTTGCAAATTGTCACTAAAATCTTTTTATTTTACTTTTTTTTTTCTTAAAAAAAAAACAAGCGTTGTTTTTCCCATCGATCTGTTTTGGTACTCCAAATGAATGCTCTCTACAAAAATGACATACTAGTTCAACGAATCAAATGAAAACACAGTTTGCATGTAAGTATGAACAGGGAATACTTTTACATTAAATTATTTACTCTAAATTGTTATAACCTTTTTTCTTTCTTTTCAATATCAGTAAATATTATCAGTTTCTATCTATGTTATGGTTCCCTATTCATACTTGTACTTTTAACATTTGGATTTTCATAAGTTTCTTGATTTGTCAGCTTGAAAGGAGAAATCACTTCTGAACTATTTTTTTACAATATTTTTAACGGTGATAGCATATTTGCTCCTTATTATCTTCTTCCAAGCTGCGTTTGTTTATTTGTTTGTTTGTTTTAAGTACTTTTTGCAGTTAAAATGATAAAAATTATTATACTTTTATCAATATTTCACTTATAATGTTTTTATGGTTAAATCATGACATACTTCTCATATTCCTTTTCTCTTACGTGAATTTACATAAACATGCTATGTTTCCTTTTTCGTAAAAATGATTTTTATGCATTCAAAAATCTAGAGTTTAACCCTGTAGCCCCACTGGCATACTTTGAAAGTACACTTATTCCGCCGATAGGCAACAAAAAGTTCTCGGCTCCAGATTTTGCAGTATTTGATATTTTTTTATAAATATGTGCATATTTCGCTCACAACATTTACACATTTTCACTTGTGTGTGACATTTGCACAATTATTCTCAGCATATGTTGCTCGACTCTGACCTTATTTGTTTTTTTTTTTTATTTTAAACCAGATTTACAATTTAATTACCTGTTTTTTTTTTATTTTATTGAATTTCGGAAACTTTAATCCTACTGGATGTGGACAGAAATTTAACTTTCTGAAATGTTGTGATTGATACACTCATATTATTTTTTTACATTCCCCCCCCCCCCTCCATGTTTTTTCCTTTTGTGTATAATTTATTTATGCAACTTATTGTGTTTTATTTTATGTGCATGCATTTCATTTCTGATAACTAGAGTTTTTGCATACATACACCTTTTTGAAATACTAGTATTATTTATTTTGCATTATTTGGGTTGCTCTCTCAAAAAAAAAGAATTCCTCCTTTTTTCCATTTTGGCTGTCAAAAAAAAAGTAAACAACAGAAATTAAATAAACACCAGAAAATAAAAAAAAGATTTTGCAGATAACAGACACTTCACCAGTTTATTTTTAAAATATGGCAGCTAATGATGAAAATGCTATTTGTGACTTTAATCACCCCATTTCTGTATCTCCATGGGTAGATTATTTTGAAGAGATATTATTTAGATATTCGGATTCCATTAATATGGAACCCACATCTATTCAAAATTCACTTAAGACCGAAAATGCTGCATCCATGTCTGAAAATATTATAGATTTCCTTCAGATCATTAAATTCAATTTTCATGTGCTTAAACTGAACTTTAATGTGCTAAAAGATGATTATTCCAAATTAAAACAGGATAAAGATAATTTATTTCTTGTAAATCAGAAACTTATAGAGAGATTACATGAAATCACAGGCAAACAGAAATGTAAGAAGAAGCTTACTAAATGTAATAAGACTATGGTTGATCAAGTGGTAGATGTCAAAAACAAACTCCCTCCATCTGCCCTAGATAAATTTACACAAGCTATCCCCTCTTATATGTGTAAACAAGAAAAGTTACCACAACTGGAAAATCATAAAGACACATATCTTAGCTCCGACCTGCACACTCAAGGTAAGCACAATGAAAAATTTACAGATATTAGCGATTCCTCTCTAAAGTCCTTATCCCCTGCTAAACTTAATGTACCTAAGCCTATTCGTGTCATTATTTTTAACCTCCCTGAAAATTTAAATATTCCTGATATCTTGTTTGGTATTTCAGATTTAATACAGATACCTGAACCTGAATTTCACTTTGTTAAAAAGTACAAGCTCCTACATAGTAAGTCCTTTAATTGGATCTTTGAGCTTGCACCACAGGATGCTAGGCAATTATTAATGCATAAGGAAATTATGATACAATCAAAACCGTACCCTGTTAAACCATACATAAATGTTAAACGTTGTTTTAAGTGCCAGGTATACAATGATCATATTGCAATTTCGTGTCATAATGACATTAGATGCTCGGTGTGTGCCTTGCCACACATTGACCCTCAGTGTAGAAATCCTCCAAAATGCATTAATTGCATTAGAAATAATGATAGCAGTAACACCAACTTTGACATTTTCCACAGTGCTTATGCACCTTATTGTCCATCATTAAAAAAATTCATCAAGCAAATGCGAGAAAAAGTATACAACTGCAATACATTCCCATAAACATCTCATACAGCTTTTTTTCAAAAAAAAAAAAACAAAAACAATGTAACATACATTTTACATTTTTCGTTTTTATTTAACACACATTACTGTGAAGGAGTTACTATCTACAGCATTCCTTTTAAAATTTTTATTTTCCTATACATTTACATACATATGTCAGTTTTCGACAGCATTATTCATACTGATTTCATGTTTAAAATTAACTTAATTCTTTCAAGATTTTTTTTATAAACACAAGTGTACAGTAGGTTGCTTTTTCATTTGATTATTAAGCCGGCAAATAGTTAAATGAATGTCGAATTGGAACAAAAGTGAAATCGTTTCTGATACGCGTTGTCAGACTATATGTTTTTCACTTTTTGGAAGATTTTGCTGAAAGAGTACACATTAATTCAACTTTAAACATTCATTATTACACCAGTTACGTCTTTAGATTTAGTTTTTTTAGAAATTTGGATATAATTTCACTTGTTAACCTTAGTTAAGTTTATTTGGTTACATTTCATCACACAAGTAGCGTTTCCTGGTTACATTTTATCTTTTTTCACTTTCCTTTACTTAAAAGCACAATTTTTTTTGTTTTTTTTTCAGTTTAACTTTAGGCGATGCATTTTTTTGTACTTGTGATACAATGCTCTTGGTTCCATATGTACACACTGGGTTTGTGTTCATAGTGTTACAACTGAGTTCATAGGGTACACATCTGAGTTCATAGTTCACTGAGTTCATAGAAAATACACTTTACACGAGTTCATAGATAAAACACTTTACACGAGTTCATAGTTCACTGAGTTCATAGAAAACACACTTTACACGAGTTCATAGCTTTGTCAATTCTTTGTGTACTTCAGGGACCAATTGCACTATCATTTTTGTTTCATAACAATACTTAGTTCATAGAATATTTCCTTACACATATTAGTTCATAGTAAGTTTTTTTTTTTCTTACACATTTGAGTTCGTCGTATTACTTTTACACTTTAAGTCAGTGAAATACTTGCTCATAATTTGTTCATTGAGGTACGTAGACTGCTGTGTTCACAAACATACATCTAAGTCGTTGAAATTTTCCTTTTTTTCACTGACATACACTGTTTTAGTTCATAGTGAAATACTTTTTCTTTGATTCATTCATTGAAATACACATTTTTCTTTGGTTCATACAGATACACTTACAACTTAGTTCATTGTTATTACAATTGAGTTCATTGATTTTTTTTGGTTTGGTAAAAAAAAACACATTATACACAATTGAAAATATTTTGTTTCTAGGTTTTTACGTTACACATTAAGATATTTTCCTTTTTGTTTTCATTATACCAGGAACTACTTTTGACCTCACATGATATACACAAATTAAACAGGTATTAAAAGGTTAAGTTTTAACACATTCTTAATTTTTCCATTATTATTATATTTCTTTTATACCATGACATTTCATGTCACCATCACTTTGGTTCACAACAAAGAATGTCCAGTTTACAGGATGCTACCCCTTCACATGCATTTTCTTTACATTTCAAACCTATGATGTTTTTATTGTTTTCATCACACTTGTTTTGGCTTTCTACATGTACATAATTACACGTTTTCTTTTAAATTTTGAGATTAAATAAAATCTCTGGTTAAGCTTCACTTAGACAATACACACGTCTAAGATATTATGTCGTTCTTGTAATAACATAACTTCACAATAACACAAAATTTTTGTTTATAGTATTAGTAACCTAGTGCAGCTACACAAAATGTTTCAAACATTACCTCAGGTTATACAATACACATACAGTTCATATCCTGCTCTATACATTGTAAGGAATACAAAGTTAGAATTTACTTTAAAAAAATTTGTGGTTGTTATACTTACCCGATCATGTCACCAGTCTCTCCACACACTCGGATTGTCCTTTTACCTTTGATATGTGAGATATTTATCGCAGTTTTTTTTTATTATTTTTAATTTATCCCCTCTGAAGTTTTGTTCCCGTTCAAAATTTTTGCCCTAAGGGTCCAAACTTCATTGTGTAGAGAGACAAAACCCTTGAATTGTTGTTTCAATTCAATAAACGAAACTTTTTATATGATACATTGACGCATGCTCCTTTGAAGATCAATGTGATCTTTGGGGAGCAGGGACCTAGGTATCACTTGGTGTCTAGGTCTCATAACTCCCTCTCCCCCTAGGGCTGATGTTCTAAACTGACGCCATCACACTTGTTTATTAACAAGATTAAGGGCTACACATATTCATAGGCATGCTATATGCATCCCATTCTTTTGTAGTCCTGTGCGGTGTGCACGAAAACCGATTTTCTACTCTTTTTATTTTATATTTTTCATTTAGCTTCTATTCACAGACATGTATATGTCATTTATTTTCTATTTCATTTTAAAGTAGTATCTGTGTATTTTGTTGCTTGCATTTATATTATATTATTTTTATTTTGAGAAGTTATTATAACAAGTTATTAAAAAAAAAATATTTACTTCTCTTATTTTGGTCATGAAAAATGCTGGTACCAGCCTCTTATTCAAATACTAAAAAGATATTTAAAAAGGATCCTGTTAAATCAAAAAATATTATTTGCAATTTCTTGGTGACTGACTAATGAATACCAAGAAATGAATAAAAATAAAAAGGCGCCATTTATCATGACCTGAAAAGTTTTGCTTTATGCAAACATTTAAAGAATTGCAAGCACACAGTTATATGTTATATATATATATATATATGGAGGCTTATCTTTCTTATTATGTTATATCTGTTTTAAATACTTATATGTATGGAGTGGACAAAGTAATCTTCAAATATAAAAAAAAAAAAAAAAAAAACTGTTCTTCAAGATTCACAGTTTTTTTTTTTTTTCTGGTGGTAATGGGTGATATATATAACGGCGTTACCGTTATATATTCATTATTCCTCCTTTTCCCCTCAAAAAATCAACTTTTAACTTTACTCGTTTATTATAAATTGTCATTATTCTCCCCCCCCTCCCCTTCAAATAAAATATTTAGTTTAAATTTGACATTTTAGAGTTAATTTCATATGTCTTTGTTCATTTTCTTCCCCCCCCCCCTCTCACTACTGTAAGTTTCGCTTTTACTTTTTAAAGTTCTTTTCAAATGCAGACATCATTTATCTCGGTTCCTTTTTCTGTCTTTCAAATTCGCACGATAGAATAAGATCTTAACCGCAATTATTTTCCATTGAAATAAAGTAAAAGAATAAAATACAAATGAATCTCTTTTCGCTTTGCAGCCGACGTTATCTAATGCATATTTTCCCAGCCTCTGGGCTTGCATTAGTATACAATTCTCACCCTTGTACTTTGTCGGATACAAACCATATGCCCATTGCTGACTAGTTTGCAGCTGCACTTAGATCTGTAACGTACATCTAAAAATCACGTGTTCCTATTTCTTTAACCACTTTTCCTTACCGCAAGAATGTTAAGAAACGTGTAACCATATAGCCGCGCCACGGCGTAAGTTTGAATTCTATGTAATACTTCGAGATGCCTCTGATTCCTTTGTCCACGCCACCAATATTCATCGCCAATACAGTACAGATGTCGCTATTCATCTCGCCAATGAGTGAGTGATTGTAATGAATATTTTACCACTACTGTCTCTGAACTTGAGTGGGACAGACCTCGGCTCTCTGCCCTTCGGGGGGCTGCCCCGTCGGGCAGTCCCGTCTGACTTCTCCCGTCCACTGTACTATCATGGTTCTCCCTTTAAAAAGCTTCATAATAAAGAAGTAAGTCCTCGAAAATCCTAGTGTTGGAGTTTTTTTTCATTCATTCACGAACCTGGACTCTCTAATAAATAAATCTCCTCTATACCATTTTTGACCTAAAGTACATTCTGCCCTCATTTCAATAAAGTTTATTCGGACTTCGTATAGCAATTTTCGAATTTTGGATGTGATTTTTAGTGTATTTTAGTTATTTGCAATCATTTCCACATTAGTGAAAGGAATCAACTTACAAACCCCGAACACAATATATAATTTTTTTTCTCTTTTCGAAATTTGCGCAGAGATTTAAAATTTTCTCGCGATAACTTTTTCGCAATTCCTGCTGTTTTTTTCTTTGACGTACCCGGGCAACGCCGGGCAAGTTCGCTAGTAATATGAATAAATAAAGGTAATTTTTTGCCTTATTAAAAGAATTTTATCACTTTAAGTAAATATTAATTTAGTTTAAAGATTATTTGTTTGATAGTAATTTTCTTTATTCCACTATATATTTAACCCAACTTGGTTCTTCAATGTAAAGATAGAATTTTATAGTCAATTTATAACCCACGTCTTAATATGATAGAATTATACATATTATGCTCTCAGGTAATTTTCCGTTGGCAATACCACATTTTAATAGTTTCAGAACATAATTATGCAATTATACATTAATTTTAAGGCATTTTTCTAATAGCCTGCAAAAGGTGATAAATCGTCAAATGTTATCTGCAAGTGAGCAATTGAATAGGTGTTAAAACAACAATGGGTTTAATTATGGGATAATAAACGCTTGCCAAAATAAGCCAAATGTTTGTGATACTGCTACAATGGAACTTTTAAAGGCTAAAAATAAAAAATTAATTATCAATAAAAAGTGCAGAGTGTAATATTTAAAAAATATATGTTTTTACCAGTTAATATTTTAATATTAATCAATTTACAAATATAGATTGAGAATCATATTTAGAAATCCTAAACAAAAACATAATTTAAAAAAATATGTATATATTTAAAAAAAAATTCATGTCTTTGCGTTTTCTCTCCATGAAAGAAAAAAAGGATGAATTTTTCATAATGGAGTTCGGTGTCCACTCGAAATTAATGAATTGTAACGGACATTTTCGGGACAAAAAATAAGAACTGCAGTAAAAAAAATAGATGTGCCTTTCACGATGAACATTCAATGCTTATAAAAGAAGTTTTTTTTTTTTTTTTTTTTTTTTTTTTTTTTTTAACCATTTGGAAAAATGGTTATTGTCCTCTGTCAGGGTAGGAAATCAAAAACATATCTGAAGCGTTTTATTGGTTGAATCCGAATTTTATTCGTTTTCTGAGGGGCCTATTCAGTAATCTGTATTTTCCCTTTAGTTTCTACAGAGATGTATACTTCTGTAGCCACTACGACAAAAAAGTAATAAAAACTATAAAAAAAATAATAACTCAGAAACAAATTGAGATACAGCTTTCAAACAAATTGCATATAAAAGTACATTTTTTTTTCTATACGACGGTGTAAAGAGTAATAGTGTGGTGTGTTTAGAAGTTTAAGAATGAAATTTCATTTAAAATGGGTCCAGGAATATTAATGTTAAACTCATGGCGTACCTAATGAATGACCAGTTCTGTAGAAGTTTAAAAATTGACAGTACCGAAAAATGTAATCCATGGCGTACGTAATGTATGACCAACTCCGTGCGAGTTTTTATGTCTTAAATTTTAGTCTTTGAAAAAATCATTTTCCAAATGGTCGTTGTAATTTGTTAAATTGCATTTTTTTTAACTTTTATAAATACTTTTTTAATAATTTATTTTCTACTTTTAACTCTTTAAAATGATTCATTGTTACATTTTCGGTGTGCTTTGATAGATTTTGACGAGCATTTATTGACGCATCATTAAATCTGTTGTTTGTTTCTTCCAACTCTTAAACAATTGTGCGAGTTACAAAGAATACTTTTTTATCCGCTGTGATGGGCTAATTGGAAAATGCTTTATACTTACGGCAGTATTTTGCAGACTTGTACTATATAGGGAAATTTGCATAAGGGAATAAGCAAATTATGATAATTAAAATTATTTTTAACAGATCGATAAACATATTGCATAGGTCATTTATAATATATGAAGATAATGGATGTTTTCTTAAATATTGTTGCGTATTGTATTAAAGGAAAAAGCCCAAAACAACTCTTAATGTAAAAATGCGGAATTAATGAGAGCAAAATCTGATGGAAATTTAGAGCATCGAATTTTATTACACTTCAACTACAACTCCGTTTACTTTATATATTTACAGCACAAATATTTGTAATTATTCATCACTTTACAGCAGAAAATACTGGCAAGTAAACTGATAAGTTATAACTGATGACTGATGAGTAAGCCTTTGATTTCCAACATTTTTTTTACAGTTCGAAAAATATAATGGAACAAATAATTTAAATCCATATGTTTTAATTGAATGCAAATATCATTTTAATTTATTGTCCAAATGAAATATGCTCAACAGTTATGTGCACCCAAATCCGACTCGCGGTTGGTAAAAATACAACATGAATCCAATCTGAAAAAAAGCTGCAAGGTAAAAAATTGTCAACCCGACCCGAATTGGACAATTCGGTAACCCGAAGCATTGAAGAATTTTAAGTATGAAATGATATAATTACATTGAAATCCAATTACACCAAGGTATTATCTCTCAGTCGAATTTTTACGATACATTTTTAAAAAAATATTTTCTTCTAGTGTTTTGTCTTTTTAAAGAGATTTTTTATGTGATTAATTACTGTTCAAAATTTCAAAAAAGCATTTTCCAATGTATATATATTCCGATTGTTTCTTTTTATGGGTTCTAATATTTTATTGAAAAATATTATAAACGTTTTCATAGCATAAATGCCTACTGTACTTATTTTAGATAATATTTGTGTAGAGAGATTTCAATTTTATCAACTAGTACATGTTATATGTTTTTAATTTATTTAAATACATATTTTTTATTTAAATATTATTTTTAAAAAATAATATTGATTGCAGTTTCTGTGTTACATATGTCTACCATTTTTTTCTTTCAACATTTTCATCCAAAGTGATTGTCTATGTCAATGACTATTTCTATCATTGTTCTTTGAGATCCTATTAAACTTTTGATTTAAAATGTGTTACTTAATATTTTATAAAGTTATATTTCTTGTTTAACCTAAGTACAAAGAGATTCTCTATTGATAATGAATATATGTTTATCAAGAAAATTTATCCAGTTACTCTAATAAAATTAATATATTCAGAAATGACTTATTCATTCTTCCTTATTACAGATGCAAGACACCGCTTTTCGATTCCGTAAGAGTCATTCATCGTAGTTCTAACTGATTTTCAAATAGATCACATTGTTCCATGTTGATGAGCTGTAGCTGTGTCTTGTTATCTATTCAATAGTATTCCAATTATTGTAGCTACTGCTTTATAATGATGTACTTTCTAAATCATCGATATTTCACATGAAAGAGTATCCGTTCATGTAGAACTGTCTTCCTTTTTGTAACCCGAAGCATTAAAGAACTTTAGGTATGTAATAATAATTGCATTGAAATTCAATCACCTTCTACGCCAAGATTCTTTCCCTTAGTTGTATTTTGATCATACATTTGTAAAAAAAGTAATCTCTAAACTTTTGTACTTTTAAAGAGATTTTTTACGTGAATATTTACTGTTTATATTTTACGCTTATACCATTGTTTATATTTTCCAATGGCTTCTTTTTATGGTTTCTAATATTTCAATTTTAACAACTAGCTTATATTATGTGTTTATAATTTATATAAATATATATGTTTAATTTAACTGGGATGTTTTTTAAATAATGTTGAATGTAGCTTATATGTTACATTTATTAACCATTTGGAAAAATGGATATTGTCCTCTGTCAGGGTAGGAAATCAAAAACATATCTCAAGCGTTTTATTGGTTGAATCCGCATTTTATTCGTTTTTTGATTGATCTATACTGTAATCTGTATTTTCCCTTTACTTTCAATAAAGATGGATACTTCTGTTATCACTATGACAAAAAAGTAATAAAAACTGCAAAAAAAAATTAAAAACTCAGAAACAAATTGAGATAAAGCTTTCAAACAAATTACATTTAAAATACATTTTTTTCTCTATACGATGGGGTAAAAAGTATTATTGTGAGATGTTTAGAAGTTGAAGAATAAAATTTCATTTAAAATGGCTCCAGGAATATTAATGTTTAATCCATGGCGTACGTAATGAATGGCCAGATCCGTAGAAGTTTAAAAATTTACAGTACCGAAAAATGTAATCCATGGCGTACGTAATGTATGTATGACCAACTCCGTGCGATTTTTTATGTCTTAAATTTTTGTCTTTGAAAAAATCATTTTCCAAATGGTCGTTGTAATTTGTTAAATTGCATTTTTTTTTTCTAACATTGTTTTTTCAAAATTTTCACGGAAAGTCATTGTTTATGTCTGTGATTCTTTCTATCATTGTTCTTTGAGATCCTATTAAACTTTATATTTAAAAGGTGTTACTTAATTTTTTTAAGTTGTGTTTCTTGTTTAATCTAAATACAAAGATATATTCTAATGATCATGAATATAAAAACTGCCAAGAAAATTGCTTTACTTTAGTAAAATTGATATCTTCAGAAATGACTTATTCATTCTTCCTTATTACAGATGCTGCACACTGTTTTTCGATTCCGAAAGATGCATTCATCCTTGTCCTAACTGATTCCCAAATAGATCAGATTATTTCATATTGATGAGCTGTGTCTTGCTATCTATTCAATAGTATTCCAATTATTCTAGCTATCTACTTTCTAAATCACCAAAATGTCACATGGAAGAGCATCCGTTCATGTCTTCCATTTTTTACAATACTAAGAAAATTTATTTGAAACTAAATAATTAATGCTTAACTTTTAAATTTTGAGAGTACTTATACAAGTTTTGTCTGAGTTATAAAAGATTAATTACGTATATTTTTTCAGAAAAGAGTCTAATGCCTAATATTTGGCGTACACAGAAGATGAAAAAAATGATAAGTATTGGATATACAAAGAAATAACTTTAAGTAATGACTTCTCAAGTAAACAATGCTAAAAATATGACAACTTAATGAAGGGTAACTCCAGAATAGATGGCCATACTTTTTAAAGTTTGAAATAAAAATTCTTAGAATGCAAATACAAGAAATATTGATGTATATTTAAAATTCTTATACATATACTCATAATATTTTCTGCAAAAAATAACTAAATATTGAAAACAAAAAGTGTTAATCAATATTGAAATTTAAATGGCAGATCGCCATCTCTCCTTCAAGCCGAAGACAGATGGCCATCCAATTCAAGAAAGAAAAAGTTTATTTAAATTTCGAAAAAATAACACATTTCATATAGTTAATCATGAAACACATATAGCAATTTGTAAAGATGCAGTTAGATGATGGAAAGTGAGTTAATAAAAGTCGAATAAACAAAATTTGAAGTAAAATTTCAATGCTTCACTTTTCGTAAAATCTTACCACATGCTTGCAAAGGTCTTGATAATTTGTACACGTTTCATGAGATTACTTCAGGTACCTTATGTATTGTATCCAGACATTCTTTTTGTATGTGATATTATATTGTTTTGCACAACCAACACAGGGATCCTAATCCAATTTTATTTACTCGTAATCTCTAGAATCTGATAATTTAAATGTGTTCCGTTTTCTTCGCTATTGGAATTGTGTTTTTTTTTCGCGTTAATTGTAGTTTTATTACGTTAATTTAGTTTATTTATCAACTTTTTCAGTTTCTGTTATGAAAGTTTCCGACGTTTTGCAGTATTTTTTGAAACAAATGAATCGTTAGATCGTATTATATTATTATTATTATCATTAAAATATTTATATTACTGAAAATTTAAATAATTATATAAATTAATATATTTATAAACGTAAACGTTACATATTTATTTTAAATTTAATTATATTTAGTTAAAGTCATCACTAAGTATAATTTTTAAATATCGATTTCATGTGGCCATCGACTAATTTAAAGCATCAATAGACATTGTACGTCTTTTTTTTTTAGTCTTAGAAGTAAAGATTACATTATATAGGTGCATTAAAATCCCACATAGTAAAAAATATACATAACGTACGTAATGCAAAACATTCAGGTATCTAAGTCAAAAAAAAATATTCAACCACCCATTTTACATTAAAATTACACTTATTTTTTATAGTCGAAAAAAAAAAACAGCACGTCGAAATAAATAAACTCTTTGAATTATTTCATACAAAGAATGTTTATATTGCAATCTATAATCAAGTTTTGGAGATATTTATACTGGCCATCTCTCCTCTTTGGCCATCTATCCTAGAGTTACACTATAAAATATCCAGAGTATAGAAGGTTTTAACTTGCTATCAAAGCCATTACTATGATAAACTTTTAATATTTATATACTGACTTTAAAGATACTTCCGTATTTGTTCAGAAGAACAAACAATTTCATTTTGCATTGAGAAGTACAGTAAACTCTATGTAAGGCGGAATCTGTGTAAGACGGAAATCTGTCTAACTCGGAAAGATTGTCAAGTCCCTGCGAATCCAAAGACATAGAGTAAAATTTGTGTAAGGCGGAATATTGTCTACTACGGAAAATTTTCTGGGTCCCGATCGATTCCGCCTTAAACAGAGTTTACTGTATATTTTAATAAAATATGTTCTTTTATATATGTAATTTTATTGTAAAATCTAATTATTTTAATATTTTACTATATTACAATCATTCATTATAATTTTTATTGCATTCAAATTGCTGTTTAAAAATGTAAACAAAGCAATGACCAGAAATCCGTGAAATTCTAAAATCCGCACAACTTCTGGTCCCAAGCTGTGCGGATTTGAAGGAGTCTACTGTATGAATGTTTTTTAATTCACAATATTTTTCACAATAACATTATTTTTATAACTACGACATGGATTCAAGTAAGTCAAAACGCTAGGATCATAAATTCTATAAAATACGAGCGCTAGTTGCGTGCCATACTGAAATTACAGTACATAAAAACAACTGGTATGTGTGCTTTTCATATTTTGTTTTATTATATGCGCAACATATCCCCTTATCGGCGTTTATAAACGATATATATGTCGTAGGCTAATTGTGAAATCCGGCTCTTTGCAAACAGCCTAGGCTCTTTGCAAAGAGACGGGCTAATTGGAGAATCCATCTCCCTTTCTCAAATTAGCCTGATATTTTTCAGGCTTATTGCAAAGAGCCTATAAAGCGTTAGGCTAATTGAAAAATGACCACTTATTATCCGATCAGGGTGATATTTTTTGCTCACAGGCTATCAAAGCCTGAGAGCTTATGTTCCCGCCGATTCTGTATGTACGTGTGTACGTACGTACGTACGTATATACGTAACGCAATAACTCTTGATAAAAGTATCCGATTTGCTTCAATTTTTTTTCCAGGTTCATTCTGATAAGGTGCTTCCCTGATTAGTTTTTGGGATTCATTGGTTGAGGATAAAGGGGAAAAGGGGGGCTAGTCCCCCCCCCTTAATTTATATAAATGGGTTTTTCATGCAGAAATATTCGATTTGCTCCAAATTTGGCATACCGGTTTATTGTGTTAAGCAGCTTCCCTGATTAGATTTGGAAGCTCATTATTTAAGTATAAAGGGGAGAAAGGAGGGGCTACTCCCCTTAATTTAGATAAATCGGTTTTTCATGATGAATTATTCGATTTGCTCCAAATTTGGTATACTGGTTTATTAAGTTAAGGAGCTGCCTTGATTAGATTTGGAGGTTCATTAGTTACATATAAAGGGTCCCCCCACCTTAATTTATATAAATGGCTTCTTCATGCAGAAATATGCGACTTGCAATTAATTTGGTATACCGGCTAATTATGTTAAGCAGCTTCCTTGATTACATTTGGAAGATCATTATTATGTATAAAGGGGGAGAGGGGGGCGATTGCCTCTCCCCTTAATTTAGATAAATGCGTTTTTCATGTAGAATTATTCGATTAGCTCAAATTTGGTATACTGATTTTTTATGTTAAGGAGATGGCTTGATTAGATTTGGAGGTTCATTAGTTAAGTATAAAGGGAGGAAAGGGGGGCTAGACACCCTCCCCTTTAATTTAGGTAAATGGGTTTTTAATGCAAAATTATTCGATTTGCTCCAAATTTGGTATACCGGTTTATTATGTTAAGGAGCTTCCCTATTTAGATTTGGAGGTTCATTAGTTAAGTATAAAGGGAGGAAAGGGGGGCTAGACCCATCCCCTTAATTTAGATAAATGGGTTTTTCGTGCAGAGTTATTCGATTTGCTCCAAACTTCGTATACCGGTTTATTATGTTAAGGAGCTGCCTTGATTAGATTTGGAGATTATTGGTTAAGTATAAAGGAGGGACAGGGGCTAGTGTCCCCTTAATTTAGATAAATTGATTTTTCATACAGAATTATGCGATTTGCTTCAAATTTGATATACCAGTTTATTACGATATGATACAAATCTAATAACTCTGCATGACAAACCCATTTATCTAAGTTAAGGGGGGGGTCTATCCCCCTTTCCTCCCTTTATACTTAAGTAATGAACCTCCAAATCTAATCAGGGAAGCTCCTTAACATAATAAACCGGTATACGAAATTTGAAGCAAATCGAATAAATCTGCATAAAAAACCCATTTATCTAAATTAAGGGGGGGGGGGGCGTCTGGCCCTCCTTTCCACCCTTTATACTTAACTAATAAACCTCTAAATCTAATCAATCCATCTCCTTAATACAAGAAATCTGTATACCAATTTTGAGCTAATCGAATAATTCTACATGAAAAACGCGTTTATCTAAATTAAGGGGAGATGCAATTGCCCCCCTTTCCCCCCCTTTATACATAATAATCATCTTCCAAATGTAATCAGGGAAGCTGCTAAACATAATTAACCGGTATACCAAATTTAAAGCAAATCGCATATATTTTGGCATGAAAAACACATTTATCTAAATTACGTGGGGATAGCCCCCTTTCCTCCCTTTATATGTAACTAATGAACCTCCAAATCTAATCAAAGCAGCTCCTTAACTTAATAAACCGGTATACCAAATTTGGAGCAAATCGAATAATTCATCATGAAAAACCGATTTATCTAAATTAAGGGGGTAGCCACATTTCCCCCCTTTATACTTAAATAATGAGCTTCCAAATCTAATCAGGGTAGCTTCTTAACACAATAAACCGGTATACCAAATTTGGAGCAAATCGAATATTTCTGCATAAAAAACCCATTTATATAAATTTGGGGGGGGGGGGACTAGCCACCCTTTTCCCCCTTTATCCTTAACCAATGAACCTCAAAAACTAATCAGGGAAGCGCCTCATCAGAATGAGCCTAGAAAAAAAAATTGAAGCAAATCGGATATTTCTATCAAGAGTTATCGTGTTACGTACATACGTTCGTATGTACGTACACACGTACATACAGAATCGGCGGGAACATAAGCTCTCAGGCTTTGATAGCCTGTGAGCTAAAAATATCACCCTGATCGGATAATAAGTGGTTATTTTTCAATTAGCCTAACGCTTTCTATGCGCTTTGCAATAAGCCTGAAAAATATCAGGCTAATTGGAAAAAGGGAGATGGATTCTCCAATTAGCCCAGCTCTTTGCAGAGAGCCTAGGCTGTTTGCAAAGAGCCGGATTTCTCAATTAGCCTACGACATATACATCAATCAGAAGTCCGTTCAATATGAGAAATTTTATATTCCTTATTTTACCATTAAATCTTTAATGCAACGTACAGTGGCGGTCAAAGTTGCCAGCAAGCATGAAATGTTTCATTAATTTGTAAGTATACCCGTATGAAGAGGATTCTCAAAGTGACAGTTATAAATTTGATTGACATAAAAATTCGGAACTCATTTATGGAATAACAAATAAATATCAATAAATTTTGTTGACAAAATTAATTGCAGAGGATAACGCATGTTCTCAAAAGTTTCCGGCCATATTACAAGTTTTAAGAAATGGTGTTATGAAAGAAAATAACTATAATCAACAATAGATTAATTTTAACACAATTATTCTAATTGGCACTGGTGGCTTCAGCCAGGAGATCCCTGGTTTGAATCATGGTACGGACATTTTTCGTTCAGTTGGAAATTTACATATAATCAACAATATTTACACTTAGTATTTTGTCATCCAACCTTTAGCAATAAGTACTGCGGCTCAGCGATGTGACACAGACTCAATGAATGGTTGAGAATCGTCTATGGTAAGGTTTTTAAACTCTTCTTGCAATTTGTGGGAAAATTCTGCTGAATAGTTATTTATAATTCCACACACGAAAAACACAGTTCATTCCAAAGATTTTCTGTTGGATTCAGATCACGTGTTTGGGTTGGTCATTTCAAAAGCGGAATTTTGTTGTGCTAAAGCCACAGCTTGACTAACTTGCATGTATGCTTTGGGTTGTTATCATGCTAAAACAAATTGTTGCGACCGAGCTTTTTCTTAGGGCAGTAAATGATCTCGCAACATATCCTTATACATTGCATCATTCATCTTGCGGCGGATTTCACCTTACGGATCGACACCTTTTTCAGAAAATGCTCCCCGCATCATAACGTTTTCTCCGCCATGCTTCATTGTAGGAATACCATATTTCGAATCACATATTTTGTTTTTAGGTCATCGGACGTAGTGTCTACCATCACTTTCAAAAATATTGAACTTTGAATAATCGGAAATAATACATTTTTCCAGTTTTCACTTGACCAATCTTTGCGCTCCTTGGTAAACGACAATCGGGCGCGCTGTTTTTTTTCTTTCTTACTTACGAAAGGTTTTTTTAACACCGAGCAAAAACAAAAAAAATACAAATGGCCTGAAACATTTTCACACGCGAATTTCGAATTCCTCCCATTTGTATCAAGTGTCTTCAGTATCCAATCAAAATTATCCCGAGATCAGAGGTCAATTACATATACCTAACTATTGGAGGAATTGCGCTTCTTCCTCGCTGAAACGTTCTGGCAAGCAAACCAAAGAAACTAACTTGTCGGAAACTTTTGATGGTCACTGTAGATGGCCGATGCAGAAATGCCTTTTCATAAGTATCCATTTTATATGTATCATTATATAAGTTACAATATAAAATTAATAAGAAAAAAAAGTTGGAAATTGCACGTCAAACTTGCAAATGAGGTGCGTTTGTACTATAATTAGTTTTATAAATATTTTTTGTACCGCATATTTTACTGGATGTATATTTTAGTGCACTTCATAAGTGGCTATCAATTTCATTCTGTTCGAAAGGCTATAACATCATTAAAATGCGCTTGAAATATTTTTTTCCATTGGCCATAATGTAACGGAAAACTTTTGTCTGTCCCTGTAATTAAACTATACGTCATAAAATTCATGAAATTTGAAATGACTCTACAAAATTATGCAACAATTATATATTTTTAATTTCAGTCGATTCGGTTGGGTAGTTTTTGCGCTGTTATATGCGGACGGACAGACAGACGGACTGAACGACGACTATAGGTGCTACGTATTTATATAATTACGAACGCACCTAAAAAAGAATAATTATTTTTTTACACTGTAGGCATCGTATCCATAAAGAGATTATTTATTATACTTTGTCTGTGTGATAACATGTGTTAGACAATTGAACATAAAAATATGATTAATCTCAAATTATTTTTATTTTGTTAATTTCGAAACATGTATACTTATACAACATAAACGCATTTTTTATTAAAAAAGAGTTAGCTTGAGAATTGCCTAACTGAAAGTTTGTTGTAATGAACAAAAAATATTTCGAGTACAATCGCCTGTTTTTTTTTTTTAATTCGATAGATATCCAGCAAACACATACCTTTCGGCACACGATCGAATCACAGCCGGCACTGTCAGTTAAGTGTCGGCATGGGCACAGTGGTTTTGGTGAACTGTCGGCAGCATGTGGGCAAATGAAACTTGAGAATCTCCTTTTTCGACTACCGGTTACCGTAATCGGTCGACTTATGGTTATATATCGGCAAGCGACTTACACCGGCAAGTGACGCAGGACCGATATGTGATTTCTGATAGTGACCCGATTAGATTTACCAACATCGGTCCGAATTCGGAATTTTTAGTCTTAGCCGACATTTTTTTTTTCTTAATTTGGTTTGAGTTTGAGTTTTGATAAGATATGTATATTGCATGTATTTCATATAAAATTTTAACAGTGATTAAAAAAAATGTCAAAAGCAGACTATATTTATTTATTCAAAAAAGTTGTTATTGAATTCATTTGAGAAAGGACTTAAAATTATTTGATTCATCAAAAGAATTTTTTTAATTACTCCTTAAAATTATTATTCATTGTAAATTTAATCGTAGAAAAAAAACTTCATAAATAAATTTAACTTATTTTCTAGCTATTATATTCATTTTAAAAGCAATAGCTATGTTTCTTATTTTATTTTAATATCAAATTATTAAAAAAGTGTTTAAAATTATTTTACATGCTGTATTAATATAAAAAAAAAACTACCCAACTTTTTAGCCTTAAACTTTTAAAGAAAGATTCAGAAATCTTCCACTTCTAAAAAAAAAAAAAAAAAAGAGAGAGATAAATTAATATTTCTATTTTATTTGATGATTAAAAAATGTTGATAAGCAAAAGAATCATTATTGCTACATAATCACTAAAAATATATTCTACATTAAATCATCAAATGACAAAAAATATGAACTCTTATTGTAATTAAAAGTAATTAATTACCAACTTATTTTTTTATTAAAATTAGTTTTTCTATGCTACGAATATGTATTTCTTGAATTAACACATTTAATTACATTATAATTCCTAAAGATAAAATTGTATTAAGAGAAAAACCTCTGAAATTCACTTATTTTATTTAATAAGCATTCTTAAATTTATAAGAAAGATTCAGAATTATCCCCCATTTAAAGTTATCTTCCAAAAAAGAAAAAAATATATGTAAATTAATATTTTTATTTTATTTTTAAGTTAAAATTATTGATAAGTAACAAATTCATATTGCAGCATACTCATTAAATATATGTTCTACTTTAAATCATCAAAACGACATAAAATGAATTAATATTCTAATTAAAAGTTATTAATTACCAACTTTTTATTTATTAAAATAATTTTTTCCATGTTAAAAAAAATGTATTTTATAAATTAACGCAACGCATGTAATTACATTATAAATCCTGAAAAAAAAATTGATTAACTGAAAACTCTAAAAAAAATTTTTAATAGTTAATTATTCTTAAATTTATATATATTCTTAATTATTCTTAATTATATCTATATCTTAATTATTCATAAATTTATTCTTAAATTCGTTTGCTTTAACGAATTCGCTAAGATATTTATTTCATTCATTTAAATATTAAATTAACTTCTAAATACAAGCGCGTAAGAAAAATACAAATAAATAAATAAAAAATAAAATAAAAGCACTTCAAAATTCCAATTTTTCCCATCTACCACTTACCTTCAACGAGAACCATTACATATCGATATACCTTCCTCTTATTACCTCATTGAATCCTCCCCTGATCAGGTCTCGGTGGCTAAGTGGTTAAGGTGTCTACTTTCTGTCGTTGGGAACGTCTGATCAAACCCCGCCTCTTCCAGCGCCGAAACACGTTTCTTTCAAATATACATTTCACGATGGCTCATAGATGGCGCCATCAAAACAGATATTTTATTCAATTTATTCTGGTGTCGGGCTGCGGCCGGCATTCATATGGATAGCTATCGGCGCCCTGTCGGCATAGCTTTCTGCCGATACTGGACCGGCTGCGTGACTCATGAATCGGGCCGCATTCGCGCGGCGTATCAAAAAAGATACGCAACCGGTATCGTGCCGGTAGTGGCAAGCGGCTGTCGGCCGATTGCTTACCGATAGTTCTGTGTTTGCTGGGTAGTCTTTTTGCTGACGGTTCTTGCTAGTGGAAAAAATAAAATTATCTAACACTTTTAAAGAATTATTTAATTATCACATTTCGATAAAGTTATAAAATTTCACTTTAAAGAAATAAGTCAGTTTTCACATCTTCTATACAATATTTGGAAATGGTTAATATCAGCTGACTCTAGTGATTATATATTGGTCTTTTCGACGATTTTCTACCGTTTTTAATCAATAATATGAAAATTAATTTGAATGTCTTGTAACTTTACCACGATAATTAAGCAACATTTAATGTCAACTACATAAAATTTCACTATTGTATTTATAAGTGGAGTGGCTTAGAGGACGATAATTAATATGGGTGGAAATATTCAACTACCATTAACGACGTTAAAAAAGGATTATAAGAAAATATAAACCATTAAAAGCATTTAAGTAGATGGGTTTTTTTTTTTGTTTGTTTGTTTGTTTTTTGTTGAATTTTCAAAACGTGTTTTATGTATTTTGAAATCAAAAGTAAATTTTATTTTGAGCACTTTAGTACGGTGGTCAATGCTTTTAAACGTTTTAACAAGAAAATATCATGTATTCTAAAATCTTGAATATATTGCTGAAATATTTACATTTATAAAACATTTAATTAACATAATATTAGAATTTAAATTTTCAAAATTTATTAGGCAAACCTAAAAACTTAACTGTAAAAATATAAAACATATAGCTACTCGCTTTATTTAAACAATTAATATTGTTTAAAATATGATTTTAGAGTAATTACCCGTGCGTAGTTTTATAAATATAATAATCATAAGTAAGAAATTTTCGTTTAGCATTTTTTTCTGAGTTTAAAATAAATGAGCATTGAAAGCCAAAACTTTCTACCAGAAATATGATTAATTATTGGAAAGAAATTTATCTGGATAAAAATTTAATCGATAAACATTGTAAGGCTAATTTTTAAGGATAATAATATTGAATAGTGAACTCCTGTATTCTCGCAATCGTGTAATTCGGAAAACAAGTAGACTTATAGAAGTGATACATTTCATACTGTAATCATAGAATAACAAAATGGTCGAAGGAATCTTACATACTAGTTTCCTATTTCAGCGGATCGGAGGGAAGTAATTCCTGAAAATAATTTTCGTTTATGTCCCCAAGATCACGTTTCGCCAAAATTCATACATATATACAGCGTGATTCAAAATAACGTGGTCAAAATGAAAGTGCAAAGCAAGCATACAAAAATAATTAAAAATCATATAGGAATGTGGGAACGCAAACGCCGTTCAGGGGCGCTTGATTACCACGTTGATCTCCAGATATGTCTTCCGTAGATTTTTTCTTATAGGGTTTGTTATAAGGATTTATTTACGAAACATATGTTTCACCGCAGGAAGACTTAGTAGGAAGAAGTGTTACGTCAGCAGGATGTGTTCGCGATACACCTGCTATGTTTGACAAGCTGCGACAATTCATGTAATCCGTGTCTCCAGGCGTATGGCAAAAAAAATTTGAGCATCTCCCGTTCTACTATTGGTCGTAAATGTGTAACATGTGTGGAAATACAGTATACATAAAATGATGTAGAAGGAGTTTTCGTTATTCTTCTTATGTTATATGCAATTTGCAACCCTCTCTAGTGGCCCCCATGACATTCGCGATCCCGTATTCCTATGTGATTTTTGATTATTTTTGTATGTCTGCTTTGCCCTTTTATTTTGGCCACGTTATTTTGAATCATCCTCTATATAATAGTTGTCATACATTAACACTCGTATTTGTCAATCGATTTCGATGTGACTGAGCACGTGTGAAATACTTACCAAGTTCTAGAACCAATTATTTGGTCAGTTTTGTCTGCGATCTTGTTTCCAATGCGTGTCGCTTAAAGCTTTCAAATTCAAAAAAATTAGAAATTCAGAAAGTTTGTACCCTTAAGCTTTTGTCCTTGATATAAAGAACACGGCCATATTGTGTTTTGCCTTTGTCTTAAATACGTGTCTTTGAAATTCTAGTGCAGCTGATTTCTCCTTAATCAAGTTTCATTTATAAGCTTTTTGAAAATGTGGTTTCTGGCAAATTTACTTAGCTATTTTATCATTGTCGATATATTCATATATTTCAATTTACGTAGCCATATCTGCCAGTGTAAAATGTTCGTCATTCTTGGTGATTCTTGCTAAATATCGGCAGATTTGGTGATAAAAAATAAATCGTCATAGATAAAGGTTGTAGATGAATAATTCGTCAATTCTTATTAACCGTTTGCACTCCACACCAAAATTTCAATCACCTATCAGCAACGCCCCACCAGTGGCTGAGAGGTTCTGCTCTCGAAGCTGGTAGACGGAAGGTGCTGGGTTCGATCCCGATCGCGCCCGTCGGCCTTATCGTTCGGAGTTTGCGTGGTTTTCTTCGAACCTTGGAACTGCAAGCGTTAATACGGGTTAGGTTCCCTTAGAAAGACCCCCACGAAGGGCACTCTCCCCCCCTGGGCCTATATCACTCGTGCAGATAATTGGCCGTCATAAATACAACCAACCAACCAACCTATCAGCAACTTCACGCCATTCTTACACATTTGCAATAACATATGGGGGACTCTTTAGAAGTATGTTTATTTGTTGTATGTTCATATGTTGTTTACCATATGGGTATCAGTGGATCTGCAGTTAAACTAAGTATGTCACCTATAGGTATCAGTGGATTTGTAGTTAAACATAGTAGGTCAACGCATAGTTGTCAGCGGCGTGCAAAAGGTTATAATTAACGATTAGTATTGAAGAAAGCTGCGGCTGAAACTGTAAGAATCGGGTTTACGCGTTTTAGCTTCGAGTGTTCGAGCAAAATCAGCTGAATTCAAAAAAAAAATATAGAGAGAGGTAACATATTCCTCTCGGGACAAACCGGAAGGATTTAAGTTTTGAAAATAATAATGAGGAATAAGGAAATCTGATTTCCTCGCAGTTGTTTGAGCCGTAAAAGTCGAATTGCATATGTGATACTTATATTGTAGCGACATAATTACAAAATTGATGATACAAAATTACAAAATCGAAAAGATTACAAAATCGAAACCCAATCGATGAGATTATTTTAAAAAAAATCTATACAAAACATTTAATGCATAGATATTTCTTATAACTGTAAATAAAAGCGATCGAATTTCTTATTATATCACATGAAAAAGTCTTAAAGAATTAAACAGAGTGTCCATAAAGAATTTCCCAGTTATAAATTTTAATAGTGGCAACTGTAAACGCCAAGTTCACAAATAAAGTGTATTTGAAAAAAAATTAGATATACGCATGCGCGACTCCTGTAAAGGGCTCACTTATAGTGCGACATACTCAAAATGCCGACTCCTGAGCGTAAAGCGTTATTGCAGGGTTGAAGATTTAAAATCTGTTAAAGCTATGCGATTTTTTCTTTCGGGCTTTATAGAAAATCGTGTCTACGTCCCGCCGCTAACCTAATGATTTGCCAAAGTTGGCAAAAATTATTGAAGAGGATATTACTTCCATTACTCCGCACTTGTTAAGTGAATTGAGGGAAGAATTTGGCTTTAGGTTGGATGTGTGCCGTATTACTAAAGGTGCACCTATTGAACAAAAATAAGTTAGGATACCTTAAATCTGACATATGATTTGTTGTAAACAGACTAAATTAAACATTGATAATGTACCATTGAAACTCGGACATTCTTTTATGAACACTTTTCTATTATGTATTTAGAAATTAAATCCTACCTTGTGTATATAACTTTAACTGATATTGCTATGAAAATGCAACAGCAAACAGTGTTGCCGTTAAAGCGATGTTCTCAAAATTATCAACCTCCAAATTCATTTGTCTTCTGTTTCATCTTATTTCTGTAACACCCAGAAGAAATTAACAAGTATGTTTAAAATTTAGAAATGATTTCATTTATCAGCACAAGCTTTTGTCGTCACACAAAAGTATAATTTAGTGTTTCGCTCAAAATTTATGTACCCGTAAGGCATGGTGACGTCACGGCGACGTCGTTGTGAAGTCACACTGTGACTTTGTGACCGTCGATGTGACGTCACGTGACGTGGATGTGACGTCACAGTGACTAGAATGCGAGGTCGTTATGGCCGTTTTAGAGGTCGTTTGTGACGTCACATTGTGACCACTCTGTGAAGTCACGGTGTGACTAATTTGTGAAAAGTGTGTCATTTGTGACTATTTTGGCATTAACTTTGTGACGAACCTGTGACGAAAGTGACAATGTTTTGAAGTCACACTGTGACCAATTTGTGAAATATGTGTCATTTGTGACGAACTTGTCATAAACTCTGTGATGATTTCAAATGAAAATCAAATTTCAAATTAATTGCTTAAAAGGCGCAAAGGCGAACTAGTGAAAAAGATTCCATGCTGGAACTCGAACCCGGGACATCAGTATAGCGCACTTACATTCTACCGACTAAACCACACGGAACGATACCCAGCCTGGAAAATTTCTCACTATTACATGTTGGCAAGGCTACAAACGCAGCACAAGATGCAATATTTATCGTCAGCCACCGACATGGCGCAAACACGAAACTTAATTAAATCCAGCATCGATTGAAACTATATTAATACTTGGAAATTTTTTTCAGAGAGAACCATTCGCCTTGCATACAATATTTCAAATGAAAATCAAATTTCAAATTAATAGTGTAAAAGGCAATTTTAATTTGAAATTTGATTTTCATTTGAAATACTGTATGCAAGGCAAATGTTTCTCTCTGGAAAATTTTCCAAGTATTAATATAGTTTCAATCGATGCTGGATTTAATTAAGTTTCGTGTTTGCCCCATGACGGTGGCTCACGATAAATATTCCATCTTGTGCTACGTTTGTAGACTTGCCAACATGTAATAGGGAGAAAATTTCCAGGCTGGGTATCGTTCCATGTGGTTTAGTCGGTAGAATGTGAGTGCGCTATACTGATGTCCCGGGATCGAGTCCCGGCGTGGATATTTTTCACTATGTTGGCCTTTGCGCCTTTTAAGTAATTTATTTGAAATTTGAATTTCATTTGAAATATTGTATGCAAACCGAATATTTCTTTGTGGAAAAATTTCCAAGTATTAATATTGTGATGAATTTTAAAATGGACAATTTTAAAATAAAGTTTTGTTTGAGATATAAATTCGTATCTTTTTACCGTACTTTTTAGCAAAATATAGCTATTTTGGAGTCCTATTCTTCTAAAATAGTTTTAATTTTTCCACTTAAAAAACAATGTTTGTCAACAGACATCTTTTTTTATTAAGTTCTAAGCTTGATCTTGAGTTCAAGCTTGATATTAAGAATGTATAAGATTTTAAGGTGTTGTGGTTGTGATTAATCTTTGCTTTATTAAATACGACGTAAGCCATATTTATTTAAATTTTTTATTTCCGTGTAAATTGTATTTTGTGAATATGAGCTTAAATAGATTTGGTATGTTCTATAGGAAAAGACTGATCTGGAAAATAGAAAAAACAAATAAGAAAAATCATGCGTTAAGCATAGATTATAAAACACTTTCCAACACTTCCCGAATGCTTTAAAAAACTTCGTTATTTAGGGAAATAAGGTAAATAAGAGAACTAAGTAAACATTTTAGAAAACGCATAAAACATTTGAAAAACTCATTTCCGCAGTTACTGGCCATAGCTAAATAGGTTTTCCAATTCTTTTGAACAGCCCTGTATTTGATCTGTAGGTTCATATATATATTATATAATGGGATAATTTAGTTTAGCAAGAAAACGCATAACAGGTTGAAACTCTCTTTCAGCAATTTATACTAATATATGGAAGCATACTTTAATACTTTTGTACAACCCTGTAGTTGACCTAGAACCTTCATTACACGCCACCGTTTAGTTAAAATTTAATTCAAACTAAAACACACTTAAAACAGCTGAAATCACATTTCCAGAAATTATAATTTATAGACGGCCATGTATCCAATTCTTTGCATGACCCTGTATACCATTTTATCTATATTATACATATACAACAGTAAATTAAATTCAGTTCAGCGTAAAAATGCACAACTCATTTAAAAACCACCTTTAAGTAACTTGCGCTCATACCCAGTAATCCTTGCGAATACTTTTGTGTAGCCCTGTATATGAATTATAGCATTTATATACACCATATACTATGCATAAATATAGTGAATCATAAAAGCGCATATCATAATTAAAAATGCATTTCCAGCAATCATCACAAATGAACAGTACTTCGGATACAATATAGTATCTGAACTATATTGTGTGTGCCTGTAAATGCTATATACACTTCATATTCTACATGAAAAATTTATAGTATGTAAACCTCAGCGACGTATATCATTTTCATTATATATGAAATAGATTAACATAATTAAAGTACGCCGCAAACAATTCCCTCCACCGCTATATCATTATGTATTGGAATTTGTTTTTAGCCCTGTAAATGAACAATAACTATTCTTTGTATCTCGTATTCTTCAGAATGCATATTTTAGTACGTTTCATAAATGCATATCAATTTTTTTCTGTATGAAAACGTGTAAAATCATGAAAAGACCTTTGAAACGATTTTTTCCCAGAGGCCGTAATGTAACGGAATACTTTTGACTGTACCTGTAAATGAACTAAACATGCTACAAACGTCGTTACACATAGGGACCGTGCTATGGTAAAGGTCAATAACATCTAAAAATTTCAGACCAATCCGAGTATATTTACGAGAGTTAGAGAGCGGACAGACGGCTAGACAAACCAAAGTCATAAACACTTTTCAACTTTGTTGAAACGTGTTAAAAAGGAAATATAAAAGTAAAATAAATGATTGAAAGGAAATATAAAAGTAAAATAATGAACTTTAAAAAATATATACTAAAGCAGTTTAATCTATAAGCTTCCTATCAGGCATGAAAAACACTTTATTTCAATGCTTAAATATAATATTTTATTTTTTAAGGGTGTATTTCAATCCAAACTGCTTATTTTCTGATTCATTTTTTAATTCCTTTTTGTTCTCAAACGCATCAAACTGAAAAATTCTCTTATTTAGAAACCACCTAATGTGCCGTGCTTCTCGATTTTTTGATAAATGCAGAAAATATTACAAAAAAATGCTGTCAAAGTAGGCGTTTTGAACCGAATTTTTCACAGCGGAAGCTCTGGGAATGAAAAAAAAAAGGGGGTCTTACTGAGAAAATAATTATTTAAAACTTAAATTCTAATGAATTGAGGGGAAAATGAAATCACACGGCCTCTTAAACATCTCTTCAAAAATCACCTCAGCAAGTTTCATGTTTTTACTTTTAAAAATGAGTCTGAAAATGTCTCAGAAAATATCGAGCTGTTGAAGGTGGAAAAATATTTTTTAGAATACACCTTTAATGCCAATATTTATGTGTATCGAAAACGTAGAAAATGAGTTTACAATCGAAGAAAATTTAATAACTGATTCTGAATGTCTATAATTAAATATTTGATTAAAATCGCAAATAGAAAAAAAATGCTTACATACAATTAAAAATAAATAAATAAATATACCAATTTGAAAAACACTAAAAATAATAATTAGTATTTTTAATTGTACTATTAAACAACAACTAACTGCAATAGATGAATTAAATGCATTATTAGATTTAGCAATTTCTCAAAAATCTTTTCATATGTTATAAGGAATTCCTATTATTTTATAATTTTGGCAAATGTTAAATCTGAAAACATTGGTATGAAGATTCAGGATTTTAAATAATAATTTAAAATATTATTAGCAAAAAAAAAAAAAAAAAAAAAAAAAAATCTTTCAAAAGTTACGCTATTATAATAAGTAAAAAGACATTTTACCACTATAATGTTAATTTCTAAACTGAAACAGTTTCGTAATATCATACTATTCGAATATAATATTTAACTCCAAAACAATAATGACGATAAATACTGTTATATGAGTGTTAGTAATCAGAAAAAAAAATAAGAAGCCGAAAAAAATTCCACATCACTGTCTCAATCTCAAGTAACTGCAAATTAATGTTTATATTCATCCCACTATAAATGTCGACATGAAATTTTTTTTTTTTTTTTTTTTTTTTTTGAGCGATGACCGATTAACACATTTTACAAAACAGTGTCGATTAGGAAAATTTCGCTTCAAGACAATTCCAGATCAGTCACTTTCTATATGTATAACATAAATCTATTTAATTCATAATCGTAATATACAAACAGAAATAAAAAATTTAAATTAAATAAGACTTACCTTTTTTTGCTGTAAATTAATAATATCCGAGTATTTTTGCCCGAAAATGGCAGACGTCTTTCTCTTACATTTAAAAAAGCAAAAACAAAAGCTGACATTGTAGGCTTGGTCATGTTCTTTTCCCGCGTGTATGACAAAAAGTTCTCTGTTTACCCTGCGGTTGCGGTCATATAATCCGACGCAGACGATCTTCAGCAGCTGATTTTACTGTTTATTTGCAGTCCTAACTTTCAGGCGGAATAGTTTTATGAGTTAGTCTGTAATTAAAATTTTCTATTTGAAGAATTTTCCAATGCATTTTACCATTTCTTTTTTATCAGTTTCAAAAAAATTCATTTGAAAACGGAAGTTTATTAGATAAAACACTGCTTAAGTTTTTAAAATGTGTAAAAATAAATTTAATGGTAATAATACCACCCCCCTTTTTTTAAGTAAAGTTTGTTTCATGCGTAATAAATAAAAAATATCTTCTTAATAAATAAAAAAAATGTTTTCGAGGATAAAAAATTTTTCTTTGTCAATCTGTCAATATTTTCATGTTAATTTTCTGCAGAAGAAAACAATTTGTAAAATAACTTTTTTAAAAGTCATACCTCTAAAACACAAATTGGAAATGCGAAAAATTAATTATATCATGTGTTTTGCATAAATTTTGCATATATATTTTTTTTTTCGGAAAATGCTAATTTTATTTAAAAAGGCTGAAAAAAGTAAAATTTTTTTTAAAAAGCAGTTACTAAAAATAGATTAACAGGAAAAAAATATGACTTGAATGCAAATTATAAAGCAATAAATGCATATATGACTAAACTCTGAAGATTCTTTGTGCGTGCTCATTAAAATCTGCAGACTTAACTGTAATAGAAAATGTTTAGTTTGAAACCACAGAAGTGTTTCGACCAGTGGTCGCCAAAAAAGTTAAAAAATTTCCTCCCTGCAAACTAAATATGTAAAAAGTATAGATTTAATATTTCTAATTCTAAATATGTTTCAAATTGCTCCAGCACATAGCATTTTTCTGAGAAATACTTTTATAATAATAACAATCCGTGATGTATTATTATATTAAATTGCAATGCTAGATAAAATTGAAATCATGAAAAAAGTATACTTTCACTTCTTAGATATCAAATTGATAAAATATAGCATGGAAATCTAGTTTGTTGATACTTGTACCGTGCATTTTTCTTTTTCTCCCCTCCCCCTTCTTTTCGTGTCCGAATTTACTATTTGCTGTCCACTAATATTCATTCCTTATGCCGCTGTAACTAGGGCATGTTTTAAATATTTCTCTTCATTTTCAAAAATTTTTGAAGTTAATATTTTTGTCACACTGTGGTTTACAATATGGTGGTTTTTTTGTCACATATATGACGTGACGTACGTTACATGCAGTGACATAACAGTGACGTTACAATATTTTTTTAATTGCCGGAAAAATAAAATTTTACAATAAGTAACATGTTTTAAAGAATTTTTATAATTGTTTAAAGTTTTCTAAGAAGTTCACATCTCAGTCACAATGTGACATCACTGAGTGGTGGCATTTTGGTCACAGATGTGACGTGACCACAGTGACTTACAGTGACGTCACAATGACGTCACTGTGACCATGCATGCTATGAGGGTACGCCTTGAATGTGATTCGGAAAAGATTTTGCGATAAGAGATACTATATTTACTACTAAAGCAATTTGAGAGTAAATATTCTACGGGAATATTTTGACGTATTTAGATATGAATTTTAGCCTTCTAGAGTAATTTTAAATAAGAAATTTAATCAACGTGTAATTCTGTTAAGATATTTTATAGATATAAAAGCAAAAATATCAAAATACGACGTTAATTACGTGATGTCTATTTATTATTATTTCACACATTATTTTAAAATAATGTAAAACCACATTAAATTTAACCATTAATAGGATTAAAAATTCTTAAAGAAAGTGATTTTGGTTTGTTTGTTTCATGTGAAATTTCAGTGTCATAAAAAAAAAATGCGAAAAATTTCTGCACATTTAATGAAATTTCTTATATGTTCAGGTGATATTTATGTTCATATGTTCAGGAGATATTTAAAATTAAAGTTTAATTTTCGATGTATAATTAAGGAAATAAATCAAATTACATAGGAATACATTGGTTCTTTAAAAATATATGCAAATTTGGGGAGCAATTCCAAGACAATTGTAAAAAAAATGTCACTGTTCGGCATATTAGTAATCCTTTTAGTTTTAATTATGTAAAAATATTCTTCACATAACATAAGTAATTGTAATTTAGAGAGAATGACAAAAATAACTCAAGAAAGAAAAACATAGAATTATAAATTTTAATTTATATTAATATATTTATATACTATTAAAATTTCAAATAGTTTCAGTTGTAATGTTATTCAAAAATGTGCGAAATAGAATGCAAATATGTTTTTTTACTCTTTCTCGCTTTTAATAACATTAATTTAATAAAATAATTGCGAAATTTAAAAGTGGTAATTGTTATTATTAAACTTGTGTATAAAGGAAAATATTTATGTATTTATATACATCTCTCTCTCTCTCTCTCTCTCTATATATATATATATATATATATATAACAAAATGAGTATATGTCTATGAGTTTTAGCGTGTATACATGTCTATCTGCAAAATATCCACGTGCATTAATGTTGAATAAAATATATTATTAACTATTAAACATATTCTTACAATTGTTTTAGATTTAATTATATTATTTATATTCTCGATGATTAATATAATTCTTAACACTTTGCGACTTAACAACTTCGATTTGAAAAAAAAAAAATGGTTATTATAATGCATAATTTTAAGCACGTAAAATAATATTTCATATCTGCAGTAAACAGAAAATTACATCCTTCTCATAAATATTGTTAAATTTATAATACAAAATTTTAAAGTATACAAAGTTACCTTAAAACAATATTTGTTTAGACATCTCCAATCTTTATAATTTTACAAAATTCACGAAGGCATTTCCAGCAATACTGATATGAAACTACTCAAATGATAAATAAAATCTTGGCAAGAAAAATTAAACCAGTATCGCCGTCTGTTAATAATTTTACGAACAATTTATATTATCGGCTGTATTGGGAGATAAAAGCAATAAATAAAATCGTTTTATAATAGGCACTGTATAAGTAAAATGGACTTTTCGGTATGTGCTGCAGATATGCAACGCGGCGTTATAAAGTGTTAAGAATGAAACTGTTATGATTTGAATATGAATGGTAGTGTGGCAACGTAATTTTATACATTCAGTAAAACGAGTTTCTCACAGGAAGCAATTGAGCTGGCCTTTTACAAAAACTTCGCTATCTGACAGTGTGATTTCCAGATCGATCGCTGTCGCCGCACATCACATGAATTATGCTGCGTTTACACTATGGCTTATCAGGTCTACAAGGTCTGCGAGGTCTGCCAGGCGTGGGTTTAGCCGGGTTTAGGAGAGTCTTCGTGGTCTGCGAGGCTTGGTCTCTGTGGTCTAGGCCTTGGCTTTAAAATACTAGACCCAACCAATCAGCGTGCTTCATTTTTCTGTATTCCGCCATTTTAAAAGATGGAAGAAGCAGACGACAGCTTATGATTTTAAAGATTATTTGAAATTAATAAGGGATTTACAAATTAAAGGTACGTAATGGTTTTTCAGATGTTTTTAACATTTCTTTACATTGTTTCATAACTGTAGAAGTTTCTTTTATAAAGCTATACAATCGTAAGTTACTATTTTCATGTATTTACATACTACGCTGCTAAAATTAATTTGTTAACTATGTTACTTTTTAATATTACCAAACTCTATAAAACGATGTATTCGTAAATTCTTTAATTTGCATCTTCCTGTATTTACATACAACGCTGCCTATGCATTTTTTAATAGATAATTATGTTCCTCATTTCCAAATTCTTTAAAATTAACCTTGTTTCATATGCATGAATTTAAAACAAATTTGATAGTATATGAATACAAATTAATATAATACGGTCGTCATTCTATTATAATGTACGGTAATGCCTTTTTTGTGAATAAATAGTTTCATTTCCTTCAGGAATTTATTTGATATTCTATTTCAATGCATTTTTAGTATACTGACAATTTTTTAATTTATTCTAAAACTAGCAACAAATATTTAACCATAGAATTAATTTTGAATTAACTCCAAAGTTTTCTCTATTATTTTTATATAATTGACTGATCATAGCAAACTCTGCATACATAATTTACATTATTATTAATCAGTTTTAAATGTGTTAATTTTTACAATGATACGGTACTATCTAAAGTAATATGAAGACTTTGAATTGTATTTAGCTTCTTATCCTCCCCCTAAAAAAATTCTAATGACATATAAAATTTAACTTTTTTTAAATTGAACAAACTTGTTTTTAAATAAAGTTTTTACTTGTAATTATTATTAATAATTTATAAACCATCCCTTATTCTTTTTAAAATTTTATCTTATATGTTTATCTTTCTGAAGTTTTCTTTAATAATTAATCAGTAGTAGTATATTAAAACTGTAAAATCTAGAACATGAATTTTTTCTCTCCACTTCCCCACAAGAGATGATTTACGATTGAAAAGTTCGTAAATTATTTTTTTTTTTCACAAAGAGTTTGAAAAACTTTCAAACCTATAAAAGTTATACTAGAAGTAGAGATTAGAATCTGCTGGTGCCAAGATAAATACATATTTTACCAAGTTTGCTCTCAGGATATCGCAGGTGTGTAGTCTTCTATAATAAGTGACTACCATTTGTGATCTTCTGCAAGAAAGTGGATTGTCTGATGCTCTTGGATTATGTGCTGTTTTGTTTTTTCCCATAAAATTCATCAATCAGGAACTGTCATGTAAATAAAGTATTACTAACTTGTATGACTGACTGTAAGTAGTATGTAGTTTTTTTATATATTTATTTTCTGTTGCTTAGAACGAAGGATTTTGAAATGCATTCTACATTGTTTTTATTAGTTTATTATAGTCTTTTTTTTTCTATTTATTTACATTGCAGGATGTTTTCAATGGGACATTTTCAACAGTTATGTGAATGTTTGTCGATTGCCTGTTGACCCGACTTTTACATGAGGTTTGCATGCTTTTTTTAAAGATATGAATCTTCAATAATATTCGTGTATGATGATTGTAAGTAAGTCATTTTTGTCAAAAGTACCTGTTCTGTATTTTATTTATCATTGTTTTATCTTTTATATATAACGTCTTTTTCTCACAAAATCAATCTGTATCTAAGAAAATTTTATTCTCAATAAGATATTTATTATTAAATTCTTTTTATTCTTTAATCAATGTTTTCTTCGCATTATTTTTTTAATTTATAAAATAGCGTTAAATGATCAATTAAAAAATGTAGTTTATGTAAATATGTAAACTATGTTTTATATAAACATCGAGTATATGAGTATTCTGTTAGAGGAAGCAGTTAACCTCTCCCTCCCTCCCTATACACTTTTCAAGGATTTGATATTGCAAAAAATGTGTCGCTCAGACTCAAAAAAATTCAGAAAATACATGAAAGCTAGAATAATTTATCAGATTTGTCTAAAATAAGATCACAGTGTTAAATAAGCAATTTAAGCACAATAATTAATTAGTAATAATGTATGTATTTGAGAATATGGTTATGTATATTGCTTTGTAGCTGTGAACTATGATCAAATGATACCTCTTCCATTTCTAAAAATTTTTTAAAATGGTACACCTGGATAATTTTAATTTAATATCAGCTTAATAATTATTAAACTGCATACATTTCATTTAATGTTATTAACATTGAAATAATATAAAATGTATTATCTGTGATAGTATCATGGTTTGTATTTGTTTAATAATTATTAAGCTGCATATGTAATAATCTAATGTATTTGATTTAATATTTGTTAATGTTGAACTAATCTAAAATATATTACTATTATTATCAATGTTGTTGTTTGGTTTTGTGATTTGGATTGTTTGTTTACAATTCTTTGAAGTGATATGAATTATTTATTTCATTAGTATAAGTTATTGAAATTATCAGGAGCATGTGGTGTATTTTAGAATTTAATTAAAATGTGCCAACATTGTAATTTTTATAAAGCTCTGAGCTGGAAAATAAAATAAGTGATATTGTTTGTTTCGCTCAATCAATGTTTATAACTCACTGGGTCATTCGATGGTAATTTATGTTACATTTAGAACAGTTTACTTCAGTAATTTTAGTAATAAAAGACCAAAACAAAAAAAAATATATATATATATTCACAATGCAAAGTTGACATGATTTGTTAATTTAAACCTATTCAAAGATAAATTTAGATGATAATGGCCTAATTTTAGTGTTTTTTCTTGAACTCTGCCAGTTATATTTATTATGGTAACTGACATTACTGAAAAAGTAACGTAAGTTGCCATAAAAAATATAATTTTCATTTTCTAGGTAATTTTTATCCAAATTGGCCTTTGGATAGGTTTAATTAACAAATCATGTCAACTTTACATTTAAAAATTATATTACTGAATTACTGACCGCTGTAAATTGTTTTAAATTATAACGTAAGTTACTATGGAATGACCTTAGTATTCAATGTCAATCAAAATTGGAATTAATACATATCCAGTGCCATAAAATGCTATAATTTGAAATAAGTCTTCTAAATTTTTGGGTCAAAGTTCATTAAACAACAAAAAAAAAAAAAAACAAAAAAAAAAAAACAAAAAAAAAAAAAAATCGGAAGCCATGCTTTTATGATTTTTACGCTTTTAGATTTCACTTACAGAATTTACATTTTTCCTATAATATATTTTGTAAGTAAGTAAGCTGCAGCTTCATACTTTATTTTAAATATGAATTAATTAAGAAATTGTGAGCATAGCAAGTAAAAAAAAAATTAAATGTTTTTTTTTTTGCTGTTGTTTTTTTTAGATCAAAATATTAGTTTTGAGATGTTAATGATAATATTCATAGCTGCTGAATCAGAATTTAGTTCAAAAGCGTTTTGAGAAATTTAAATGACCATAGGTATAAAATTTATCACTTGTATGGTTTGGTTATTTTATTTAGTTGTAATTAATGCAGTTTATAAATATAACTAGCGATTGACCGAATACTTGATTCGGTATTCGGTGGTTCGGCATGTAAACCGAATATTCGGCTTCGGTCGAATACTTTTAAGTATTCGGCCGAATAATTGCAGATAAGTATTTTCTTAGAAGTAGAAGAATTCTCTTTTACTTAGCAGGAGAACAGGCTAAACAATGAGTTTCAATATTATGTGCATGGGTTCAGAATTCAGCTGCACTACAAAAAACAAGTCAAAGGCCATTTTTTATTTAAAAAAAGCTTTTTTCTTCCTAAAATAGTCTACATAGGTGTGAAATCAAAACAACTGTCTACAACAGAAAAAAAATGTAAGGAAGGTGTGCATCTTTGCCTAATCATTTAATTTTATTTACTTCTACATTAGTTTTTTTAATTTAAATTTATTTAATATGTAAATAAGTATACCCCTGTGCCTATCCTATAGCTTTTATAACCATTATATCAAAATCTCTCAAATTTCTTATCTTCACCACCACGATGTTAAAATATTAATAAAAATATAAACATTCTATCAATAATTTGACAGAAAATAGTTAAATGTACAAATTGATATAATACCTTTTGTATTTTAAAAACATTCCTATTCAATATGTTTATAATTAGACTTAGACAATCAGTAAATCAGCTTAATGACAACATTGTTTTTTATTTTTTGAATGAACTTTTGTTTTTCTGACAATCCTTATCCTTAATAATACCCTGTGTAGTTTAATATTTTCATGGGTTATTTTTGGGTATTGACTAGTGATAAAATAATAAAAAATAAGTGATGGGTTAATGAATTTGTGAGTGGAAAGAAGTCATTAATTTTTTTGTGTAATTAGATTTTAGAATAAAAATGTAACTGAATTAAATTATTGAGGATTTAATTTCAATTAAAGCTTATTAAAAAAAAAAAAAAACTAATATATGCAAAAATGCGTATTAAAAAGTTTCAAGTATTCGGTTGCCGAATACCGAAGCTTCGGTATACACTTCGACCGAAGCTTCGGTATTCGGCAAAATTGCTGCTTCGGTCAATCCCTAAATATAACATATGGAAAGTAATTATGTTTTTTATTAGTAAAACATATTGTGCATTAGCTGCGTTTGGTTGTCCCCCCCCCCCCCTGCTTTTTTTTTGGAAAAATAACCTTTATCTATAGTGCGTAATATAAATAAGTGTGTTTTCTTGAATTCTTCCACGTGTGGAAAGCATATTCTCTTATTTTTTCTATTTAAATTATTCTACACTGGCTATTACTCATGCTGATTAAGCTATTTAATACTTATATTTAACTTCTGAGTATTTTTGATACTTTTATGTTACTCATGTACAAATCTTTCCAATAACAGCTTTTTTTTTACACACATGAAAATTAGAAACAATATTTTGATGATATATTTTTTTCTGCAATTGAATAGAAATGAGTGAAAGGCATGTATTTAAATGTGACATATGTATTAGAATGAAATGAGTGAATGGTTTATATTTAAAATTAAGTGAATGGAATGCGAATGATGACAAAGGAAAAATATTTGTTGATTTATCACTGTGCCGACTAACAGAAAAGTACCATATTTTAAAATTATTTTTTATATTACTATGCAAATCGTGAAATGAAGAGTTTTAATGTTATTAATAATTAATGTTATTTTTATTTCGGGTTCGAAATTTTAAGTTTATTTATTAATTATACTATATTAACTCTCATGGAAAGATGCTTGCAAACTAATATTAAACCAATGGCAACTTTACAAATTTCTCATTTGCTTTTGAATATTTTTAAATAATTTTTTCTGTTTTGTGTAAGACCTGTCTAATTGGGTATCGTTTTGCCCTTGATTTAAGGTGCAGTATTTCAGAAAAAAATTTCAGTTTCAGAACTTGTTTCAAAATTAAGTGTCTTCAAAAGAAAAAAAAACTGCAACCAAAGAAATAAAAAGTAAACATATTTGGTTAGACATCAGGTTCAGATTACCCAGGCCAAAAAAAAAAAAAAAATTGAAATGCAAATAAGAATTTTGAAAAGAACATTGCCGTTGGTTTAACATTTAGTTTCAGTGTTCTCGTGATACTACTAGAGATGAAAAATATGGGCTTGGGCTACATTTTTGTACCATTCTTCAATCTCGGGTAGGCCCGAACTCATTCATTCTGAGATTAACAATCTTAAAAATTACTTATTCCATTTCAAGTTATTTTTATCCGAATGAAAGGGAAACAGAAATAGTGCTTTTTAAGCTCTTTTTAGATGTGTTTGTAACTAACTATATAAATACGTAGCACCTATAGTCTTCATCTGGTTCGTCCATCTGTCCGCATATAACAGCACAAAAAATACCCAACTAAATGGTTTGAAATTTAATATATATATAACCGTTGCAGAATTTTGTCAAGTCATTTCAAATTTTAAGAAAATCAAATCAAAACTTAAAAAATATTAATAAAAGTTTTCTTCATTCTATTAAATCCTATCATACATAATTAATTCAATGATATCCCATGACATGTAATGATTCTAGGTTGCCATGTTGATTATGCCATATTTAAGATGGAATCCTATTATTTCCGTATTACTGAATTTAATATATAGAATCATAATAAATTTTGTATTCATGCATTTTTGCATAAAACTGCAACAGCTATTGCACCAAGATCTAAATATTTATAAAACTAGTTATAGTATGAACGCACGTCTCATTTCTCGTACAATTTCTAACTTGTTTAAATTTGGTATGAGTTTTGACTTCCCTGAAAGCAGTTCTGTCACCCACACAATAAGTTTCTCTTATTTATGAGAAGTAAATACAGTAGACTCTCGTTTTTACGAACCTCTTTTTCACGAACACTTGCGATTTTACGAACTATAGAGTGGTCCCGAATACGCTCCCATAGAATCAATGTAATTTTTCGCTCCCATTTACGAACTACAGATTATGAAAATCTCTTTTTTGCGAACTCAGTTTTTGTACTTCTGAATTTTTTTTATTTATTTATTTTTTTTATTATTATTATTTTTTTTAAGTTTCAGAATGAAGTGCCAACGTCAGTTAAACTCTATACAGGTACAATGAGACATTAGGTACAGTCCAAGAATGTGTTGATTTTCCCCAACCTCTTTCGTAGGGAGGGGCCTAGCAACAATTTGAAGTAGTGGTTGTCAGGACTAAGGCACTTTTTTGAAGGAAACAATAACTGTGAAAGGTAAAGGTAGTAAAGGTTTCCATAGATAAAATAGAAACATATATTTTTCAAAATGTGATTTTTTTTTAAAAAGATGATTATTTCCATTCCTAATTTTTTATCTATGTTTTCATCTATGTATTTTCATCTACTCAGTACTAATACAGTCTGCGTTTTCATGTGTAATATTTTCAAAGCATGGTAACGTATGTTTCTGTGTACTAAAATTATTTTTTGTGCATAAATAATTTTTTGTGCATAAATATTTTTTTGTGCATTTGCTTTTATTTCTTGTATATTTAAAAATACATGTATGTATAGCTTTATTAAATAATAAATAATCTTGAAATACTGCTTCATCCATGAAGAGGGGGTAGTTTGATAAAAATAGACATAAATAATGTACGTATTCATATCTTTTTTGGTGTTTTTCTATTTTACGAACTTTCTATTTTACGAACTATTTGGGTGATCCCTACGAGTTCGTAAAAACGAGCGTCGACTGTATACAATACTCTATATACATTCGTGTAATATTTTTAGAAATTTTGATGTGTAAACAATAAAGGTTTCCCTTTTAATAGGATCACTTGCATTTTGTATGTCTTCAATCTACTGATATTCTTAGCAGTTTGAATTAGACTTATTTCTTTTTGTCTCACTAAATATTATTTACTAATTTATGTATTCTTTATTTCAATTAATGGACTGAAATTTTCTTTCTTTCTTTTTTTAGGTATGTCAAGAACATGCTCTTTGGTTTTGATGCACTATTTATTACTTCTTAATTATTATACCAATTGAAAGTTATTAAATGATTATCTCGCTTCTTTCCAAAAAACTGTATTAATAGTTCACAATTTAGCTAGTTACACAGTTTATTTTTACTAATGCTTTATCTTTCTTTCAGATCGAAATATAAATACCTGTTTCTTCAGATCATAAAGTTTTCTGCAAAACATTGTCATCATCATAGATCATTGATACATATTAATATTGTTTCATTTATTATACTTAATAATCATTATATTCAATAATAAATTTTGTTATGTAATAATATTTATAATATAAAGAAATTTTATTTTGTTTCTGTAACTTGTACTTTCAAATAAAAGAAATTTATTAAAAATTTGTTATCTTTTATTTGACTATATATTTTTATTATAAATGGTATTTCAGATACTTACTTGTTTTGTCTATCATGTAAACCTTGATTTAAGAATTGTTTTTAATTATCTATTTATTTTTTATAAAAAAAATGGCTAAGATATCAAATGAGAAAAACACTTTCAACTCAAAGTGTTTATGAATTCGGTTTGTCCACACTTGTAAATATACTGGGATTGCATTGTAATTATTAAATGCTAATGATATTCGCTATAGAGGGTGCTATTTAAATGTGAAATTCAATAAATATAATGCATCAAAAACTGTTATGAGGACAATAAGTGCTGAAAATGCATTTTTACTGAGTTACGTGATTTTAAATGACGCATTTATATATTTCATTTTTGTATGAAAATATTAAATTTCTTAATAGCTATTGTTGGAGAGTGTTTCATAATCTATGCCTAATTTTTCATAATTTGTGTATATTCCTTAAACCAGTGGTGCAGCCAGTATCCTTATTTGTTAGGGGTTTTGGAGAATTACTACTCCTTGTGTGATACAATATGTAACAAATAAAAACCAATGTAATGAAAAGCAAACATAATAAGTTTAGCATTTATGTGTTTAAAGGTTTCATAGAAAAGCTTCTTTAATCTTTAAAGGGAAAAAAAGAAGAGAGTGGGAAAGAAAAATAGCAGTAATATATATGTAGAACTTAGCACATTACCCTTACACATTAATAACACACTGATAATTACTCCTCACATTAGCCATATTGCTCTTAACTTTTGCTTTCATTAAATTTGTGTTGAAATAGAGGTTCCTTTTATAAAACCTTGGAACAAACGATTAACATTTTATGCTGCTTATGCTTTTCTTTGATTTTTACATATTTTTATCTTAATATAAGGTATTTTCAATACAACTTATTAGTTTTTTAAATACTGTGGGAGGAATTTTGAAATGTCACCTTCTTTTGCTGCTGCAGTGTTTATATAAATCTACATTTTTTGACCGATTTGCATGAAACTTAATATAAGGGCTGTGCATATATAAATTATCATTTTAATGTGTGTGAGAGGGGGGGGGGACCTGACGTTTGATTGTCATAAGATATTTTGGGGGAAAGGGTTTTTTTAAATCCAAACGATATTTTTTGTTTTAGTGCTTTAATTTTTTCTTTACATCAAAATAGTCTTATACTTTTTTAAATAGTAAGTACCCCTTTCAGGTGTTAATTGATATACAGTTGTTTAAATGTAAAATCATATCTTTATGCAAACACAAACATATAAAAATAAAAAGGATTTTTAAACATTGATGATGATTTCATTAAGGTGTGTGTGGGGGTGCCGAGGAATGATAACGTATGATATTGTAAGTGATGGGGTGGGGACTAAAATTACCTAAATGTTGATAACATTATATATGTACAACACCATACAATAGTTTTAGAATGGGAGTAAAATTATTGCAAATTTAAAACAATTATCAGATTTCTCAGCCCTATTTTCAACCATCTGCTATAGTTTATAATTTAAAAAAAAAAATGTTATTTAATTTTCTAATGCAACTTTTTCTTTCATATTGCCACAAAAAGAAAATGGGTATGAGCATTATTTTTATAAATCAATTAAAAATCAGACTCACTGTATTTTCACATGCAAAATTGGCATCATTTTGAACAGATAATGCACATTTTTCATACATAAATTTTTAAGCCTTTACTGTAAGTGTTACCATAATACCTTTTTTAAATGTAACATCACGACTAAAAGCATATTGAAAATGGCGTCATTTTCATGCAATCATTGTAGATTTAATTTTCACAAGCGAAGTTTCCATTTGAAAATATTGTTTTATCATCAGGTGAGGAGACTTGCTCTTCTGAAATTAATGTCCATTATCTATAAAGTAAAAGCTTTGTTTTCAAACTGTCCAAAAGTAAAATTTCATGAAATGTTACATTTAGTTCCTTTTTTTCCAGTATTGTCAGGGAAATGAAATATTTTCTGTTACATGCATCAAAGAAATTCTGTATTCTCCCTTATAAAACAGCGGGAATTTACTATTATTGTGTTAAAGTAATTAATTTTTTCCTCATTGTCGTTTTTAAAGATTTATTGCTCAGAAGGTAGTGTCACAGATGACAATAATATAAATGAGACAGGCAGTTAACTGTTGCACCAGAGAGTGGTGTTGCCATAGCAACATCATACGCTCTGCTGCAATGTGAAATGAGTGGTAACCTGATTACTGGTGATGTCTTCGATTAGGTTTTCCATCAGTGTTGGTATTCATTTCACATTGTAGCAACAATGTCAACATTAAAGCCAAACCATACATATAACAATTAAGAAAACAAAAGTAAGCTCCTACTGCCATTTTTTAAATGAAGAATTGAAGCAGTTATCTCTTTTGTCAGGGGTCGTCCCTGTCCTCCTGGACCCTTGTTTAAGTAATTTTTGAACACTTAAACCAAAAAGAAAAATAGTCCTTGCCCTCCTGGACCCCTGCTTAAGGTAATTTCTGAACACTTAAGGGGCAGTTTCCCTTTTCAACAATTTTCTTTATTTTAAATTTTAAATATGATTCAAATAGTGAACTCGCTGAATTTCAATGTTCAACTAAAAATACATTTTGAAAAAAAAAAATTAACTGTGTATTTAATTTAAAAATTTTTAAAAAGTTTATAAAAATTTGATTTTTTAAAATCTGTACTACTTTTAAAAAATTTGATATTTTTGCCCAATTTTTTTTTTTTTTTTTTTTTTTTTTTTTTTTTTTTTTTTTTTTTTGATTTTCAAATGTGTACTACACAAACTTGCACATGGATTTTTAGACATAGCTAATATTACATTTATTATGATTTTTTTACTGATATATATATAGTGCAAAACGATGAAATCTAACACAGCTTCATATACTTTTATTTTTTTTTTAAATAACAAAAAACCTAAAGGCTAATTCCGTGCGCAGATTTATCACATATATAATAAAGAACATGCACAAAAAAGCTTATATCTCTATCTCAAATACAGAAAAAGCCTTAAAACATGAAAGTGAAGAAAATATGAAAATGGAGAAAAGCCATTTAAAGTTTTCATTTGTGTGGGTAATTGTGCTGAGTGTTTTAACAAAATTTACAATACCTCGCGATTTATTTACGGTATGGATAAAAATGAGGTGTAAATATATTCACAATTAAACAGGCTTTCATTTAATATTAAAAAAGAAAAATCAATTTTTTGACCAATTTTAAGGTAAACTGCCCCCTTAAATCATAAGGATAAATAAATGTAAATTTTATTTTGTGGAAAGGAGGGATCGTACCCCTTTCCCAGACAACAACAACAACAAAAAAGATTCATTTTCTCTCTGTGTTTCATTATTTTGAACTATTTGAAAAGAATAAATTTTGTTTTTTTCCCAGTCAGAGAAAGAGAAAATTAGGGGGCAATTGCATTTTCTTGTTTCCCTTGTGGCAATGAGCTTATAAAAACGCGTACTTTTTATTAATTTACACGTAATTAATGTCTGTGCAAAAGAAATTGCGGCACAAACAACTTTGACGCGTTCATTTCGATACGAATACGAACGTAAACAAACAAACACGACTGTCCCTCCCTTCCCCCAACCTGCAAATATACGCATGTGCAAGCCAAGTTCTTATACTGTAGTGTAAACGCAATTTTTTCGATTCTTGGACCTGAAAGACCCAAAAGACCTGACAGGCCACATAGTGTAAACGCAGCATTAGTGACCTTGGACAAACTATCACGCATTTCCCCATCTCCGCTCGATACCAACAAATGGCAGCACTGAAAACACTTCCCAGCAAGAAAAGCCTGTGAAACACTCACAGCACGCAACCAGCAATCGAAGCCTGCGAAGCTCTCACAACAAGCAAGCACAGCCTATGACAAGTCTCCTAATGTTAAAATCCCCTTTTTAGGTGCGTTCGTAATTATATAAATACGTAGCACCTATAGTCGTCGTTCAGTCCGTCTGTCCGTCCGTCCGTCTGTCCGTCTGTCCGTCCGTTTGTCCGTCCGTCCGCATGTAACAGAGCAAAAACTACCCAACCGAATTGTCTGAAATTTTAAATATATGATTGTTGCAAAATTTTGTCGAGCCATTTCAAATTTTATGAAAATCGGATGTATAGTTTAATTACAGGGACAGTCAAAAGTTTTCCGTTACATTACGGGGAATGGGAAAATTTTTTTGCAAGTGCATTTAAATGATGTTACAGACTATCCACTTATGAAGGGCAAAAAAATATACATTAAGTACAATATGGGGTGCAAAAAATAATTATAAAACTAGTTATACTACGAACGCACCTCATTTGCCACTTTTGACGAGCAATTTCCAACTTGTTCTGTTTGACTTGGCGAAAATGAGTCATCGCCAAAAATAATTGCAACCTCTTTTTACTTTACAATTTTTCATTTTGTTTTAATGTAGATGTAATTAAATTCCGGAAGCGAGTGATCAGCGCTATATCTTATCTGAACCAAGGCTTTTCTTGGTCATAATAAAACCTATTCATATTCAATTTTCCGAGTTTTTAATTATCTGAGTTATGATTTACTTTGAAATTATAAAAATCGTTATGCATATTTTATTGAATTATGTGATTAATTTCTGATTTGAAGAATATATATTTTATCGTCTGTTCTTTGAAATTCCTCATGTTGTCGTCTCTCGCCAGGATGTTCGGACTGATGTATGAATTTTATTCTTATTGATTCTGAAGACTTGAGGTAAGCTATTTTATTGTTTATTGATTTAAAAATAAATATGTCGACTACCCCTAATGTCGAAACGTTAAAAAAAAAAAGAACAGGTTTAGGCACACAAACGACAAAGTTGTGTAGAAAAACATACACAACTCTTGAAGATGACTCTATGCCATTAGAAAATAAATTTTATTTATTAAATATTTGTAAAGATCAATTGAACGACAAATATGAAACATGAAAAAAAAATTAAATTCTGTTATCCAAGATGTTATTGCTGATGACGATTTCGAGAAAGTTAATCGAAAGTTCTAAAACCTATAGTGACAAAATAATTGAATCGCGTTATAAGATAACGAAGTTCTTAAATGAACATAACTCCCAGAAACAAAATAACGTTTTTCAAAACTTTATGAAAAATGAATCTGGTTCTCAAAACGGAAATTTAGAGAGAACTATGAAATTGCCGAAGCTCACTATAAACAAATTTTTTGGTGGCAGCAGTTCCTGGTTAGAATTTTAGGGGCAATATTTCAATGCAATCGAAAATAATTCTAATTTAACTCCTGTTGACAAATTTGTCTACTTAAGATCTCTTCTTCGAGGTTGTGCATATAATGCTGTTACAGGTTTTTCAATATCGGAGGAAAACCTTAAAGATGCAGTTGATTTGTTAAAACCTCCCTACGGTCGTATCGACCTAGTCATCAGTGCACATATGAGCAAATTATTAAATTTAAAACAGGTAAAGAGTGCATCTAATGTTAAAGAAATTCGGGAATTGTATGATAGCTGTGAAATACAAATTAGAAATTTAAATTCTCTCGGTGTTACAGCAGAAAGTTATGATCATCTCATATGTTTAATAACATTTACACCTTCTGAAATGACGTTCGATTTTAATCGTAAAAAAACCGATGGTGAAAAATGGATGTCGAAGAGCTTCTTTGCTTCATTAAAAACGAAGTTCAATCGCGAGAATCTACGACGGCAGTCCAGACCTCTGAAAATAAAAGAAAAGAATAAATATAATAACAATTATAAATATTTTAGCAATTATAAACGCGACATTCCTTCAGCCTCTGCATTGACTACTAAAGTAAAAAATGTTTTGCGAAAATGAACATGATCCAAAATTGTGTAAAGAGTGTACTATTCCTCAAAAACAGGATAAAATGCGTATACTGGGACGTTGTTTCCCCTGTTTCCGGAAATTCCACGTGTCGGCCAAATGTAAATGTAATTCAGAACATTGTGAATTTTGCAATGGAAATTTTCATCACTCTTCGATTTGTTTAAAGAATTGTAATCTAACGGTCCCCAAAGAAATCAGATCATTCGACTCTGTTATTAGTTCGATATCGCACTGTAAAACCGAAAATGAAAATTCCTTTAAAGAGGTCATATTACAAAAAGCTTGCATAAATGTGGAATCTGGAATAAATGCTGAGCTTTCATTATGTTTATATGACTTAGGAAGCCGAAGGTCATTTGTTACAAAGCAATTAGATTTAAAATTAAATCCTCGAATTATTCGTCACGAAAAACATCAAATTTATTCCTTTGCAGCTGTTAAACCACAAATAAAAACATTTGACGTTGTGCAATTAAAATTATCCCACATTGAGCACAAATCGCGTTTCATATTTATTGAGGCATTAGTCACGGATGTAATTTCTAACTCTGGGATTTATTCCTCCTTCTCTCCAGACAAATAGAGAATAAACTGACGCATTTTAAATTGTCGAATGCTGTTGCATCATGCCATTCTAAAATAAATGTTCTTATTGAAGCGGATTATTTTTATCAAATGTGTTACGATGGAGAAATAAGAAAATAACTAAATCCCTCTTTCTATGCGATAGTTTATTCGGATATTCGCTTTGTGGGTTTTATGAAGATGAAAAAAGAAAAATGAAAAGTGCTTCGGTTTTAAATCTATCGGTTGCAACTCCAGTTGGGAAAGATTTGGAGTTTTGATGGGAAATTGAATCTTTGGGTATTATTTAATCAAGTGATAATATTTCTTATGTAGATAAGGAAATTTTGAGTAAATTTGAGAATAACTTAAAATTTGTGAATAATAGGTATGAAACGGGTTTATTGTGGAAGAATGAGAAAAATAATGTCGGAAATAATTTTAGAATAGCTAGAAGTCGCTTTGAGGAATTAAATCGTAAATTTGAGAAGGATAATGACTTATGTAAAAAATTTAAAGCTATTATATTAGAATAAATAACTGCCGGAGTTGTAGAAGAATGTCCTGATAAAATAATTGAAAGTGGTTATTTTATGCCGCACAGATCGGTTTTAAGAGAGGATAAATTAACTACCAAGGTAAGGATGGTTTCGATGCTTCTTCTAAAGAAAAGCATTTAAATTCTCTAAATGATTGTTTATATCCAGGTCCTAATCTTATTCCGAACATACTTAATGTAATATTTAATTTCGGAAAATTTAGTGTTGCATTTAGCGCTGACTTAAAGAAAGCGTTTTTGACAATTTGGATAACAGAAGAAGATCGGGATTATTTAAAAAGTTTGTCGTTTGGTGACGAAAAGGATGATTTAAATTTTTTGATATTTACACGAGCTGTTTTTGGGGTAACTTGCAATCCCTTTCTTTTGGCTGCAACGATTAAATCCTATATACGAAAATATTTTGATCATCCTGTAGTTGTTAAAATTTTGGATGTAGATGATTTGATAACGGGGTCAAAATCTGATGAACACGCTTATTATCTATCCTCAACAGCTTCGCATATTTTTAAAGAAGGTAGCAAGAATTTGCGAAAATTCAATACTAATTCTGTTAAACTTAGAAAAGTATAGAAGGAAAATAAATTGTGTGACTCAGAAGGAAATTGGAATACTTCTTTAAAAATTCTGGGATTATTATAGGATACTAATTGGGATATTTTACGTTTTGGCGCACAATCCTTTCCTGATGATTGAAAATTTAATCCATCGAAACGCGTTGTTTTTAAAGCCATGTTAAAATTCTTTGATCTTATTGAATTCATCGCACCATTTTCTGTCCGTATGAAAAGTTTGCTACAGGAAACATGGAAAGGGGGTTTGGAATGGGATGAAAAATTCCCGAAAGATTTAAAAATTGAAAGGGAAAATTGGAGCGCAGAAATCGAACATTTGCATAAATTTGAGGTACCCTGCAAATATTTTCCATAGGGTTTAGAATTTTCAGACCCAATCGAAATTCATATTTTTTCCGATGCTAGTCGTATGGAGTCGTAGCTTATTTTCGATGTACCACAACTGATAATTAAATTATGACTAGTCTTATTTGGGCAAAATGTAGAGTCACCCGATTACATGTTTGTTAATTCCTCGCCTTGAATTAATGGGGGCATTAATAGCTTCAAGGATGCTAGTCTTATGGAGTCGTAGCTTATTTTCGATGTACCACAACTGATAATTAAATTATAACTAGTCTTATTTGGGCAAAATGTAGAGTCCCCCCGATTACATGTTTGACAATTCCTCGCCTTGAATTAATGGGGGCATTAATAGCTTCAAGGATGTCTCAATATCCGAAAAATGAATTTAATTTTCAAAATTTGTAAATTCATATCTGATCAGATTCCACTATTACGTTATATTGGATTAAGGGATTAGCGATGGATTGGAAGCCCTTTGTGGCCAATAGGGTTGTAGAAATACAATCTCTGACCGATCCTAAAATCTGAAAATATATTCCGGGTAAGGATAATCCGAGTGATCTACTTACTAGAGACGAGAATTTACATAACCTCCTGGAAAACAATTTATGGTATTACGGGTTGGGTTGATTTTTGACGGCCAATTATCTACACGAGGAATATGGGCCCGGGGGAGTGCCCTCCGTGGGTGTCTTTCTAAGGGAACCTAATCCGTATTAACGCATGGAAGATCCACGGCTCGAAGAAAATCTCGAAAACTCCGAACGATTAAGCCGACGGGCGCGATTGGGATCGAACCCAGCACCTCCCGTCTACCAGCTTCGAGAGCAGAACCTCTCGGCCACTTATGGTATTACGGTCCTGAATGGTTGTCATTACCAAAGGACAGTTGGCCAAAATTTGAAAAGATACCATTTAATGAAAATATTTTGAATGAAAGAAAAATCATCAAATTTGAGTTCTACTCAATTATCTTGTACAGTAGGTGTTGTACCTCCAGAGTCGTTGTTAAAATTAGAAAATTTTAGTTCTCTTTCCAAATTACTTAACATCACAGCCTGGATCTTATGATTTCTACATAATATGAAGAAATCAAAAACTAAAATGTGAGGTGGACTCACAGCTCCAGAAATTGAAAAGGCAGAATTTTATTGGTTAAAACAGACCCAGTTATCTTCTCTTTAATCAAAAAAGAATTTATTGAAAAGGGCAAACCCATCGATAAAGATTCAACCTTGTATAGTCTGAATCCAAAATCGGATGAGAATGATTTGCTAATTTTACCTGGAAGATTACAATTTTCAGAATTATCTCAAAGGGAAAAGCACCCTTTTATACTTCCAAATGGGAGTGCTTATACCAAATTGTTGATTCAGAATGCTCATGAAAAGATTTTCCATCATGGAATTTCAACAACTTTAGCTCATTTACGAGAAAAATATTTTATAATTAGGGGGCGAAAATTTATAAAATCTGTACTGAAACATTGCCTTATTTGTACAAACTTTAAAACTTCTCCCGGAAGCAATAAATTGCACCATTACCAAAAGATCGTATTGTAGAATCACCAACCTTTTATACCTGTGCTGTGCATTTTGCAGGTCCTATTTATGTCAACGAAACACTGGTCAAGTAAAAAACATATATAGTTCTTTTCACGTGAGCAGTCACTAGAGCTGTGCATCTTAAATTGTGAACCAGTTTAACTACAGAAACTTTCCTTTTATCATTGAAAAGGTTTATATCTCGTAGAGGAATTTGTCGAACAATCTACAGTGATAATGCGAAAACGTTTATCAAAACTGATAATTTACTTAGAGAAGTTTGGTGCCAAATATCGAACGAGGAAGTTTTACGATATTTTAATAAAAATAAAATTATTTGGAAATTTATTGTTCCAAGAGCCAGTTGGTGGGGAGGTTTTTTGAAACGCACGGTACATTCGGGGAAAACTCCTTTGAAGATAGTCCTCGGAAGATCTTGTCTCTCATATAAAGAAATCCAAACCACTTTAACTGAAATCGAAGCTATGATTAATGGTCGTCCATTACCGTAGGTTTATGACGAAAACAGTGAACTTCTTCCTCTTACTCCTTCACATTTCCTGATCGGCAAGCGAATAAATTCCCTACCAGACTTTCATTGTGTTACTGAACATAAATCGAATAATGAAACGCTAACAAAAATATTGAAAAATCGAGATCAAGTTTTAAAACATTTCTGGAAACGTTGGAGGCAAGAATATTTGCTAGAACTCCGTTCTACCAATTATATAGCTCCAGTCAAAGCTCCGACTAAATTCAAAATTGGTGACGTTGTATTGATTAATGTAGATAGATCTTGTGCAATTGAAACTGAATCCGGTATGATAGAAAGACCAGTGCAATTGATACATAAAGTGGAACTAGACATTATGAACTGATTATTGACTTTGCATCTATATTGAACACTATGTTTACATTTTCATTTTTTAACTCTTTCTAGTCCAATTATTTTGTATATTTTAGTTTCAGTAATTATTCCTCTGAAAATAAAATTATTTGTATGTCTCATTATTGTAAGTATGTTCTAACTTTTATTAATGTTAAAGTTGTATGTTCACGGTCTTATTAATGTAGTTTAAAAATTCTGATAAAAAATTTGAAGATGAACAATAGTAATTGTTCATCCGGGGGCAGTGTGTTAAAACCCCCCTTTTCCTGATGACTTGGCGAAAATGAGTCATCGCCAAAAATTATTGCAACCATCTTTTTACTTTACTATTTTTCATTTTGTTTTAATGTACATGTAATTAAATTCTGGAAGCGAATGATCAGTGCTATATCTGATCTAAACCAAGAGTTTTCTTGGTCATAATAAAACCTATTCATATTCAATTTTCCGAGTTTTTAATTATCCGAGTTATGATTTACTTTGAATGTATAAAAAGTGTTCTGCAGATTTTATTGAATTATATGTGATTAATTTCTTATTCAAAGAATATATATTTTATCGTCTGTTCTTTGAAATTCCTCATCTAGCATATCATGCCGCGCAGCTTCGGGGGCACACATGCTCTCGACAGCACGACAGCATCACTGTAGCAACCGCCACCGCAACACGAGTGCACATCGCTCGTCGAACGTCAGCGAGACGTTCTTATAACAGGGAATGGAGTACTGTGGCGACGTCATCTTACACGGTTAGTAAAACGAGTTTCTTGCAAGAAGAGATTGAGTTAACCTTTTGCTCGCCACTAGAGATTACGCCTTATGACCGTGTGTTCTCCTGATCGACCCCTGGCTCCACACATCACCTGCATTGGTGACTTTGGACAAACAAACACGCACTTTACAATTTATGCTTGGGACCAACAGATGACAGCACTGAAAACACCTCCCGGTAAGCAAAGCCTGTGGAACTCTCTCAGCTCGCAACTAGCAATCTAAGACTGTGAAATTTTCACAGCAAGCAAGCAAAGCCTATGACAGCATTCGGGCCAAGCGGGATGTCCTACTTTACAGCTTAAGTTCCACAAGACCCGTCCAGGAATGCCGATGAATACTCTCATACACAAAGCCTGTCACGCAACACATCTTCGAGGGCACACATGCGCTCGGCAGCACGACAGCATTACTTTGCTAACCGCCACCACAAAACGAGTGCATGTCGCTCGTCCAGCGTCAACGAGACGTTCTTCTCACTGTGGGTGGAGTACTGTGAAGATGCCATTTACACGGTCAGTAATAGGCGTTTATTGCGGGAGCCAATTCAGGCTGAGTCAATGTTAGATCAGCCTTGCTTTTTCTAGCACGCTGTGTCTTGCTCTACATTGCACTGAAGAAGAATCTCGCTAGTAGATTCGAAACAGCTGTTTGCTGCTCTTTACGTATTATTTGTGCATTTTTAAACGTTTGTTTTCGGCTGTTCAATGCCTGTTATGTGTTTTAGTATAATATACTTCAGTTTTCTGAAAGTCATTACCGTCAACCGAAATTGAGTAAAGATGAAACATTCTGTATTTGTGACAAAATAAACGTTTTATGACCCTATGTTTCAGTGTGATTTTTCATCCTTGTTTTATGTCTGATTTACTATTTCATTTTGTAATTTTTTTTAATCACCCTGCATATACACAGGAAAAATTACGAAAAGCTTGGAAGTAAATTGTATATAATACATTCACTTACTGTGATACAAAACAATGTTTTCATAACTAAGTAACTGAAAAGGATTTATTTATTATTGTATTTATTTAAAGGTATCTGTTTTAATACAAACTTACTGGCAAAATATGTTTAATACGCGTTTATCATCTTACATTTAATCCTAAAATATCATTAGTAGAAATTGCATTTAATAATTCTATTTAGTAATTCCACATATGAATTTCATTTATCAAATCTAGCTGTCTACGGCTTAGAAAAGCGCAATTTTGAATTCTAGTTAAACTTGGGAATGTGTTGAAGGAACGTACTATAAAGAAATGAAATATGATATAACAAAGCAAGATGTCTTTTCATAATGAGTTTCGCTAGTATAAACCTTTCAAGATTACGCATCGTTTTAAATAAATGTTAACAAGCATAACTTTTGTGCATTTCGGCTAAATATAAGGAAGTTTTGAATATTAAAAACGCTGCTATTATAATATAAAACATGATTTTGTTGGAATAGTTCTGTAGCATTTAATATTTATTCTAATTTATTTAATAAACAATTCATTATATGCATAGGATTTTGATTTCGCTCGTTATCTCAAGAATATACCATGTAGAAGGCGTGTAATGTAAGAGTGTTTGTGTTGTTTTATGTCGCTGATTATCTACACGAGATATATAGGCTCGAGGGGGTATGCCCTCCGTGGGATTCTTTATAAGGGAACCTGACCTGTATTTACGCAAGGTAAACCAAGGTTCGAAGAAAAACAATGAAAACCCCGAACGGTTAGGCCGACGGACGCGATTGGGTTCAAACCCAGCCCCTCTCGTCTACCAGCTTTGAGAACAGAACCTCTCAGCGACTGGTGGGCCGTATTATGTAGGAAGAGGTTTAAATTCTGAAATTATGTTCCTACACGGTAAAGAAACATCTGCTGATATAACAAAAAAAAAAAAAAAAAAAAAAAAACTGTTGGCCATGACGACAGTAAAAAAACTGTTTATGGCATGAGAATGAGCTGAACTTCGTGCAAAACTTCTGTTATTTTATCATATTTTGCCCGTAAGTTTGTAATAAAACAGATACATTTAAATAAATACAATAATAAATCATTTTTCGTTAAACAATCAGTTTTTTACTGATTTTGATGACAGTGTTTCTTTGAAAAAAAATCAACAGTTCAATTTTACATTTTACCTCGCAAAAATTATGTCTATACACAAGAAATGTGTGTACGATGCAACAAATAACAATGCACTTATAAGACAAATGTAGAACTTAGCAATATTAAGTCACAACAATTTGGAAATATGTGAAAATGGACAATTAGTTACTTCTTCCAATTCGTTCATTCTGTTGAAAATTACACGCCATGGAACCACGAAGACGCTCAAACTTATAGCTAAATGTGAAAATTTTAATTTCTGTAATCTCTGCTGATACTACAATTTTAATTTTGTAAAATGTGAGAAGAATGCTACTTAAAGGTATGGGAATAGAAATGAAATATCATGAATGAGACAGAGGAACAAAAATGTACTGCCTATGATGGTATTGCTCACCGATAACCGCAACTCGTTTATAATTGCCGAAACGTCAGTGAAGGCTTACTGTGGAGACACGAAAAGTTTTGGTTTCCGTTAGTCTGTCTGTCTGTTAGTCTGTCTGTCTGTTCCGCGATAACTGCCGTAAAAAGCATCCGATTATCTTAAAATTAGGGATGCATGTTGGTGAAATCTCCGGATTTAGCTGTATAGTTTTTGGTTAAATTTGGTTCATTCGTTCGGAATATATAGAACATTTTATTTTGCGACTTAATGCTTTCCTATAGCAATTCAGACGATTTTTCCATTTTTATTTGTTGAAAAGAAATGGCTCATATGATTAAAGGATTTAAATGCTAAATTAAGGATGAGGAAATTTCCTAATTAGAACCATACATTATTCATAGTAGTTTGAAATTTTGTGTATACATTTGTCAGAGTTTTTAAATTCGGTGTATATCTTATGGAGGGATTTTATATATGTGTTTCAATAATATAAAATATTTTTTTTAATATAAATTTTCTTTTTAAGCACATATTTAATTGTTTTTATTATATTTTAACTGTTACCTAGCAGCGAACTACACCTAAAAATATCGTAAATGTGAAAGTATGTGTAATTGTTTGAAGTTAAATCAAAGTCAAAAGGGACGAATTAATGCCTTTGTGTCTTTACATATAGAAGGAATTTACCACAGAAATAAAGAAAGACTATGTTCTATTTATTTTGTTCAAATATTTTTCTTTTAAATTAAAAAGTTCATTATTTTCATAAGGAATAAATCGACATTTTGCTATGAAATTTAACAATCATTATTCTTTTTTTTTTTTTTTTGCCGTTGCCACGAAAATTCAATCCCGGAATAAAAATTTATCCTAAACAGTTAATTTTGATTTGAAAGATTTTTAGGTGTGAGAGAAAAGTGAAATAAAAAATAGACATGAATACGCCTTCATATTAGAAATAAAGTGAAAATACGAAAAGAAGGTGAATTTGATCTCATATATCAAAAATAAAACGAATACGCTTTGAGGTTGAAATAAAAGGGGCTTGTGTTATGATATTAATTCTTATTATTTAAAAAAATTTTACTAATATCTCATGGTTTATCGTCTGCACAAAGTTAACAGATCTTAACAATTCTTAATCGAAAATTCCAATGAGGAAAAAAAAACTTTTGAAAAGCAAATATATAGTAAATATCAAAATTATGCACCGCAAAATTATCGCTGTCGAAAATGACGTCATTGTATCGGGAAATAAATATTTTCATCCTTAAAAACCAAGCATTAACTAGATTGCCTGAAAAAATGTTTTTTGACGGGTGTTACTTCTTAATGCCGCCTCATTTCAGAAAATATGAATGAAAATTATTTTATTTTTACAGGAAATTACATTTTCATTCATAAAACCGAAACGTTTAATATAATTGCGTCAATGTAAATCCTTTTCTGTGTTACCAGTATTGAAAAATAAGGCTCGGAAGTGTAAAAAGAAATCTAAGATTTGCGCTAACCATTAGAGCAATCAATAAAAAGTTACGTATGTAAATTAATAAGCCCACGGGGGGTTCAGGGGGCTCCGCCCCCCTGAAGAAATCTACTTTATTATTTAAAAAATATACCAGAATTAACAGCTCATGAAAATTTCGAAATATCCTTCCATAACGTTTTTAATTTAATGCTTCTAATGTCTGAAAACTTCGTATTTTTTATTCTTATAAATAATTACATAATTTGAAACCTTTAAATTGCGGTTTGCAGGAAACTGAATATTACCAAAGTGAGTCTAAAAACAATGACTTGCAGAGCTGACGTTGAGGCTCCTGATCTGCAGATTTACTAGTAAATACATATTATTGTTGTAAAATTAGTGTAGATGTACACGGACATCCTAGCTAATAATGTTTGCCTGTAAAATCAACAACCGTTTTAAAATTGTCCTTTCAAAAATTATATCTAAACATACGAAAGTGTGTATAATGTGACAAATCACTATGCTCCTAGTAGCGAAAGGTAGAACTTAGCTAACTGAAGTCACAAATTTGGAATATTGGAAAATTCGTCAAATTTTTCCAATTCGTTTATTCCCTTGGAAATTACAGAAATAGGTAACAGCCTAATCTCATAGATAATTAAAAAAATTTATTTTTGCACTTTCTGCCGATGCTAAAATTTTTATTTTTTTTAAAGAGGAGAATAGCAATAAAACATCATGACTCAAGCAGGAAACTAGGAATGCACTGCCTGTTTTTGTATTACATGCCTTTAACCGCTATTTGTTTGTTCCAACCGAAGTCAATATTGAAATAACAATGACTTTGTACTTTTCGCTTTAAGTTTTAGGCTGCTTATGTTCGGAGATTGTAATTTCTGAATAAATCGTTGAAGTTGAAAACTTTCTGTTTGACAGATTAAGTAAAATAATGCTATAAAAAGTGATAAAATATCTTTATTAAGATTGACGATCGTTTCGTCGCACCAACGGCGACATTTTTAAAAATCATTCAGGATAGAAAATATTTTCACATAATTTAAAAACAATAAACATAGTAAAAAATGTCACGAGACATGATGCATAATGAAAAACATTGCCAACATAAAGTTAAATTAAAATTAAATTAGCTATTTATGAGCGTGGATTAATTTTCATATTTTAACAAAACAATAACATGGTAAACAATGTCACGAGACAACATGCATAATGAAAAACATTGCAATACATAAAATAAAATAAAAATAAAATTATCTTGGGTATTCTCGAGCGTGGATTATTTTTTAATATTGTTATTAAAATTATGTAGCATCTCTTTCCAAATTTTAGGTAAATCAAGGGACACTGAATCATTGCAAATATTCTTGTTACGTAAAAATATCTCTATTGATTCTCGGATTATGGACGGTAAATAAAATCTTGATATATAAATTAACTTGCTATTTTTAAAATTGATCTGTAAAGGTACTTTGCTGCATAATCTGGACAAAGCAGCGGTTCTTCTGTTGTATTTGACGTTTGCTATATGTTCTTTGATTCTGGTTTTAAGTTTCCTACTTGTCATAACTATATAAAACTGCTTTGTTCCATCTTCTTTGGTGAGAGGTATTTCGTATACTCCTGATAACTGGTTTAACTCTATTGGATCTATTTTCTTGCATACTATACATTTTAATTTCATAGAAGGTTTTGCGACTAGGGAAATATTGAATTTATTGAGTTTATATTTCAAACGTTCGAAAAAACCAGGAAAATATTGTAAAGTGTATAACATGGAATTTTGTGGATTGAAATTTCTTATCTACTTTATCCACTAAATGCACTTTATCCACTAAAATGTTATAATCTGTACTTAATACCATAAATAAGTAAAGTTTGTTTGTTTGTAGGACGTGTAAGGTTTGTGGAACTACCGAACCGATTTTAAAGGCAATGGCACCAAAATGATGGTGTTAGTATCAGTTCAACGTAGGCTATATCTTATGTCAATGCCACTAACCCAAAAAGAGTGCCGGAGCAAAAAACGTTCTGAAAATGCGATTTGTGTGCTACTGAAGGGTCTATAAAGAGTAAAGCTGGCATGGTAATTACTTTTTAGATACAAATGATCGCTCAGAACATTTCTTAGAAAATTCGAAATTTAAAAAGGGTGATAATGCGCGAAATGCGTTCTAAAATACGTTCTAAATGGCGATTTCTGTACTATCTCAGGATGTATCAAACCGAATTGAAATGTAAAGGTTGGAAATTGATGGTGACAATCCTTGCTCTAACATAGACTCTATTTTATGTCGGTGTTACTACCACCTGGGGAAACACGAAATTTGGCACTTATAAGGTATAAATGATCTCTAAGAACATTGCCTTAAAAAATGAAATTTAAAAGGGGTGAAAATACAAGAAAAGCGTTTTTGAAATCGCTCTAAATAGCGATTTATTCGCAATCTCAGGAAGTATCGAACCGAGTTCAAAAACAATGTTATGAAAATGTTGGTGACAGCCCTTTTTCCAAGATAGACTCTATTTCATATCGGTGCCACTACCCCAAAGAGGATACAGGAGCAATAAACATTCTAAATTGCGATTTTTTTGTGTTACTGAAGGGCCTAGAAACATGAAATTTAGCATGGTAGTTATAAGATATAAATGATCTTCAATTACGTTTCCTAAAAAAAATCGAAATTTAAAGGGGGTGATAATGCTAGAAAAGAGTTCGAAAAAACGTTCTAAATTGCGATTTTTACGCAATATCAGGAAGTACCTAACCTATTTCAAAAATAATGCTGTGAAACTGATGACGACAGACCTTGCTACAAAATAGACTCTATTTTATGTCGGTGCCACTAACCCAAAGAGGGTGCAGGAGCGAAAAAGTTCTATAAAGGCGATTTCTGAAGGACCCAAAAACATGAAATTTGGAATGGTGATTACTTATTAGATATAAATGATTGCTAAGAAAATTTCGTAAGAAATCGAAATTTAAAACTGACAATAATGCGCGTAAAGCGTTCTAAAAAACTTTCTAAATGGCGATTTCTACGCAATCTCAGGAAGTATCAAACCAATTGCAAAAATAAAAATTGGAATATGATGGTGACAGCTCTAACATAGACTCTATTTTATGTCGGTTTCACTACAACTTGGGGAAACATGAAATTTAGCATTGTAGTTACTTATAAGAAATAAATGATATCTATGAACATTTCCTAAAAAATTGAAATTTAAAAAGGGTGAAAATGTGACGAAAGTGCTCTTAAAATCGTTCTAAATTGCGATTTAAACGTAATCTCAGGAATTATTCAAACGAGTTAAAAAAAAAAAAATGATGTGAAAATGATGGCAACAGCGCTTGATCCAAGATATACTCTATTTTATATCGGTGCCACTACCCCAAAGAGGATGCAGAAGCAATAAATGTTCTAAATTGCGATTTTTGTGTTGCTGGAGGCCCTAGAAACAAGAAATTTGGCACGGTAGACACTTATTAGATAACAATGAATTCTAAAAACATTTCTTTAAAAAATGAAATTTAAAAGGGGTTGAAAATGCTTGAAAAGCGTTATAAAAAACGTTCTAAATGGCGACTTTCACGCATTCTTATGATATATCAAACCGATTTCAAAGGAATGCTTGAAATTTGATGGTGACAGCCCCTGCTGTAACATAGGCTCTATTTTATGTCAGTGTCACTAACACCTGGGGGTTACAGGAGTAAAAAACGCTCTAAATTCCGATTTTTGTGATACAGCAGGGTCTAGCGACTTGAAACTAGGCATGGTAGTTATAAGATATAAATTATCTCTAAGAACATTTCCTAAAAATTTAAAAAATTAAAAAGGGTGAAAAGTGGCAAAAAGTGTTCTAAAAAATTTTTATATTGCAATCACAGGAAGTACGGAACCAATTTTAAAAGTAACGTATGGAAATTTATGGTGGTAGCCCTTGCTCCAACATAGGCTCTATATCATGTCGGTGTAATTACCACGTGGTGGTTGCAGAAGTAAAAATCTTTCTAGATTGTGATTTTTCTGTCCAAAAATGCGGTTTCTACACAATCTCAGGAAATATCAAACCGATTTCATAAGTAACGGTTACAAATTGATGGTGTCAGTCCCTACTCCATCATAGGGTATATTTTATGTTGTTGACACTACCACCTGAGGGTTGCAGGAGCAAAGGAATTTCTAAATTGCGTTTTTTCTTATACTTAGGGGGTCTAATATTTTGAAATTTGACAGGGAAATTACTTAAAAGATGCAAATGCTTACTATAAACCGTCGAAAGAAAATTTCAAATTTAAAAGTATAAAGTGAGCGAAAAATGTTCTAAATTACGATTTTTATGCAATCTTATGAAATACCAAACCGATTTCAAAAATAATTGTTGCAAAATGGTGGTAATAGAACCTGCTCAAACATATCCTATGTTTTATGTTGGTACTACTACCACCAGAATGTTGTTGTAAGAAAAACGTGCTAAATTGCAATTTCTGTAATACTGATGTAGCTAGAAACTTTAAATATGACATGGTACTTACTTTTAAAATATAAATGCCCTCTAAGAACAGTCAAAAATAAATTCAAAATTTAAAAGGAGTGAAGCGAAGAGAACGAGCGAAAAGCGTTCTAGAAGAGACCTAAATTACGATTTCTATGCAATCTCAGCCGCGTGTTTTGCTAGTAATATTATAAATGTGAAAGTTTGTGTGAATGTTTAAATCACGTATACGCGAAAACGAATAAAATAATGCATTTGTATCTCTGCGTGTATAACGATTATAACCCAGAAATGAACATAGGCTATGTTTTATTTATTTTATTCAAATATTTTTCTTAACTAGGACTTCCCTCAGTGGGATTAGTCTGAACGATCTCGTGGAGAACATATATTTAATAATAAGTTGTGCGAGTAAAAAAAATGAAATGCTATGTTTAACATACCATATACTACCACAAATTCAAGTGATAAAAAGAGTAAATTGAATAGTAGAAATACAAATATATCAAATCATATTCACTGTTAAAAAAATGAGAAAGTAAACCATGCAAGACAGCCATGCAAGGATATCAAATTGGACGTACGCAATACATTAAAAGAAGAAAGAAAGGGAAACACTAAAATATCTTATACGAAATTTTGATACTTTGAAATTATGTCAAGAATGTAAAAAGACAATCCGCACTAAATTAATATATATAAATGACAAAAAGTACGATGCTTGAAAATAATGAATATTTTTATATGGTTTGTAGTCCCATTGAATAGTTAATACTGTTGAATACACGTTTACCACGAATGCGTTGAGGTTGTCAATAAGGTGTCAGGGAATTCTCTATTCAAAAAATGATATATCAATGTCCTGAACCCGTCAACAGAGGCATGTAATGAATCGTTTGATGGTGTTCAAAAATTCCGATCCTGTTAGAAAGAGTTTATAACAAATACTTATATCTTAAAAGTAACCACCGCACAAAATTTCAAATTTCAGTACACAATCACATCAAATCCATTCATATCCAATTAATATCCCAGAAATCGTAATTTTAGAATGTTTTTCCTATTGCACACATGGAGGTTGTTGTATCGATACAAAATAGTGATTTTGGGAGCAGATATGATCAATATTGATTTTTTTACATCATTATTTCTTAAATCGGCTAGATAGTTTCAGAGATTACACCCGTAAAGACACAAACGTTACAGCTTTATAGTATTAGCCTAGAGGTATAGATACAAAAGCTGTTTAGCTGTTATTATATATAAAAAAAGAATTTATTTATTAAATATGTATTAGCAGGTGATGCACTTTTAAAAAATACACACATAAACCAATATAATAATGCTTAAGCTTTATTTTCATAGTCGTTTGTTTCATTTGGTCAAAAGATCTTATTGTCTTTAACCGGAATTGTGTATATATAATTTTTTTAAGCGCCTAGGTCCATATAACAGGGATGTACCCTGAAGGGTATTAGACAAAGGATTATTAGGCATTTAGTCGAACGCAAGTGATAAATCACAAATATTTTTCTTATCATCGTCTTTCGTGATGCATTCTTTTCATTTAAAATACATAAATTTAAATACATTTAAATACATTTAAGAACACGACTTTGACTCATTTAATTTAAAATGCAAATAAATAAATAAATAAAAATAGAGATAATAAATATAAAATATATAATAACACAAGTGAAAACTTTTTGTTTAACATCAAATAATAGTATCTAAGTTACACATGCGAAAATAAAGCTGCTTTTCGCAAAAAAAGACTCTTGGCTAAATTTTATCCGTTCGAAAAAAGTACACTGGTTAAATCAAATATTTACGAATGTTTTATAATCTGAGTTGAAACCAATGTAGTTATTTTATAAAGCGTCTCTTAACGCCAATTTAATTTCATTGCTGTAGCTTTTTTTTAGCCCCCGATATGCTATTTCTTTCAGACAGCAATTAAAGAGTCGTCACTAAAAAATTACGTTACGTTACATAAATCAGCCGTAAATCAAAGCACATGTATCAATGTACGGTTAAATACTGATAATCTTAACTGCAATTTTTAAACTTCTAGACATTGCAAAAATTCATTTTTTACAGCTTTGTATAGGGGAAAAAGTTACTTTTAACAGAAATTTGTTTGAAAACTGCATTTCAAATTATTTTTGAGATATTTATTTTTTGGTAGTTTTTATCTCATTTCTGGCAGCAGAAGAACCCTATTTTTGTAAAAAATAAAGGGACAATAGTTGGAAAATAGTATATTACTATATCATTTTGTTGCCATTTTCTCATAACAACTAAAATGTTTTTAAATTTAAATACATGTTAATTTGAAAAAATACAGATGAATTATTACTGATAAAACTTGGGACTATTATAAAATAAATTTAATTTTAAGTTTCTATATTAATGTTACAAACAAATAAAGGCATAAAAATCACTAAAAAGACGTTTTTTTTTTTTTTTGTCGGATTTACGACATCGCTTTTTGCTGGTTTTGTGTATTATTCCGTACAGTGACACAAACGTTATCTGTTGGTAACGCTGACGTCATTTTACGATTGGCAACACTTCACGATTAAATATTGGTTTCGAAATTTTCGCTACTGCACTTTTTTAATCTTATGACAACCGTATATTTTCAATTTTTAGAACATCGTATAAGGAAAAATTCTACTTTCAAATGCAATTTGTTGTAAAAACTGTATCTTAATTGACTGAATTATTATGTTCTTTAAAATGATTTTCAAGTATGTTTTTTTTTTTTGTAATTTATCTTATACGTGCCTTCAATACATAATAATAATAATAATAAAGATTTTGAACGTAAAGCAACAAAAATTGTTCAGCATTTGTTTTTGACTAATTTTCCATAACGAAATTAATACCTCCATTATAAATAAATTAATATTATTAAAATTATATACTAAATTAACATACTTGTAATCGAATGATTAAAATTGTTGACAGCCAAATACGAAAAAAAATACCTTTCAAATGTAATTAGTTTGCAAAGTGCACCTCAGTTTACTGATTCTCTATGGATTTAAAAATAATTTTAAAGCATGAAATATTTTTTAATTTATCTGTATCGTGTGAAGCTCGATTACGAAATTTTAATTCGTTTGCCCTTAAAACAACATAAAGAGTTCATCACTTTTTTTCGGCCAATATTCCATTAAAAAAAAATTAAAACATCCTCTATAAATAAATAAATAAAATAATATAAATAAACACAAATTTAACAAACATGTAATTGAACTACGCGCTTAAAGCCCTGAAATTATCAGAATATAAAAAGATGCCGTAAGTAGTAAAATTTTGTACTAATAATTCTTAGCATTCGGGTAATACAAAAATATCGCTTTTGATAAATTTCTTAACTTTATTTGATTGTATAATTCATATTTTTCTTATGAAAAAAGCTTTTTTATTGTTAATTTTGTTGCTTTTAATTATAATTGTTGCTTTTTTATTGTTAAAAAATATATTGCATGTAAAAAATTTTATTTTTCAATTTTAAAATATAGTTTTCGGCTATATTCTGTAACCCGGGGAGCCCGGGTATGATCCCTAGTGTTTATAAAAATAAAATTTCTCAAGTTACTGCAGTAAAATTGATATCTTTATAAATTTCTTATTCACTCTTCCTCATTAGACATGTAGCATAATCCTTTATGATTCTTAAGAGGCATTCACCGTAGTTCTAACAGATTCTCAAATAGATGAGCTTATTTCATATTGATGAACAGTGTCTTGTTATCTATTCAGTAGCAATTTAATTATTGTAGCAACTACATTGTAATGATCTACTTTCTAGTTCATCAAAATGCCATATGAAAGGGAATCTCTTCGTGTATAACTGTTCATTTTATCCACATTTTATTTCTGAAATAATTAGAGACATTATTGCGCCAGAATTAAGGAGATGTATATATACTTTTAAACTAAAGATTTAACAATTCAGTAGCAATTTAATTATTGTAGGAAGTACATTGTAATGATCTACTTTCTAGTTCATCAAAATGCCATATGAAACGGAATCTCTTCGTGTATAACTGTTCATTTCTTCCACATTTTATTTCTAAAATAATTAGAGACATTATTGTGCCAGAATTAAGGAGATGTAGATATAATTTTAAACTAAAGATTTAACAATTCAGTAGCAATCTAATTATTGTAGCAACTACATTGTAATGATCTACTTTCTAGTTCATCAAAATGCCATATGAAACGGAATCTCTTCGTGTATAACTGTTCATTTCTTCCACATTTTATTTCTGAAATAATTAGAGACATTATTGTTCCAGAATTAAGGAGATGTAGATGTAATTTTAAACTAAAGATTTAACAATTCAGTACCATCTAATTATTGTAGCAAGTACATTGTAATGATCTACTTTCTAGTTCATCAAAATGCCATATGAAAGGGAATCTCTTCTTGTATAACTGTTCATTTCTTCCACATTTTATTTCTGAAATAATTTGAGACATTATTGTGCCAGAATTCAGGAGATGTAGATATAATTTTAAACTAAAGATTTAACAATTCAGTAGCAATCTAATTATTGTAGCAACTACGTTGTAATGATCTACTTTCTAGTTCATCAAAATGCCATAAGAAACGGAATCTCTTCGTGTATAACTGTTCATTTCTTCCACATTTTATTTCTGAAATAATTAGACATTGTTGTGCCAGAATTAGGGAGATATATATATAATTTTAAACTAAAGATTTAACAATAATGTACTAATTTTAATTGGTAAAAAGTGCAAATTAAAATTTTAAAACTGCTAATTTGACTGTTTACAAATTTCGACTCTCCCAGAGTCATTTTCAAAACAAATAAACAAAAATATTGCACGGCCTATCAAACGCTATCATTCAATTTTACACGTAGTCTTTCATATTATACACATTAATTTTTATATTTTACTTGGATGTTTATTGTATTTTCGTAACAATCGCATAGCTCGAGCCATAATTTTGGTAAGCTAAACGATGCAGCAGCTTTTACCATACCAAAATTATGTCTCGAGCTACTCGATGGTTACAAAAATAAAATAAAAGTCTATTTAAAAAATAAAAAAATAAAATAACGTGCATAATATGAAAGAGTACGTGGAAAATTGAATAATGATATTTCATAGACCGTGCAATTTTAGAATATTTTTATTTATATGTTTCGAAAATGACTTGGGTACAGACGAAACATGTAAACAGTAGAACTATTTTTACTGTTTTTAAAGTTTTAATTTACACTTTTTAGCATTTAGAACTAGTAAATATTTAATATTTTACTTTTAAATTTTGAAAGTAATTGTGTCAGTTGTATAGAGTGATATAGATTTTTCTTGAAGCATATTTGAGAGTTTTGTGTAAAAAAAAGGAACTTCCTGTAATGGAATTTCGTATTTAATACAGTTTATAGGAAAATGTTTGCGAGGCTATGATAATTAGTCTCCTGAAAACTATAAATTCAATATGAATTTCCAAATGTTTTGTCCGCGCTCTGTTTGTTATATAGAAAGTTTCGACTATTATATTTTTATTTTCGTTTGTGTAAGGTATTACTATTGCTTTTATATTTCATCCAGTAATACGATTAATCTTTTTCAATAAAAATTTATAAGAGAATCCAATTAGCCATCAAATGTGCTTATATCGCTTCTGATTATTACAAATTAAGAGATAAATACTTAAAATGGAGAATTTTGTAATGAAAATGGACATATAAAACTATTAAGGTGTCTCTGGACTCTTAAAGCTTCAAAATATTCGAAAATTTAATTTTTTTTGGTGTTAAACGCCTATCTTTTCCGAACATTTTGATATCATTGTTTCTTGAAATTCCCATTAGAACAGAAGTTCTGTCTTTAAGAATTATACCCGCTCAATAACTGAAGCGGCTTTTCCGAAACTTTGAAGTCATATAATTTCATAAGACAAAACGAAATTTTTCACCTTGATTCAACATAAAACATATAATGTGAACATTAAAAATTCCACACTCTTACTTAACAGGCGATAATGTAATGAAAAAGATGTTACAAGTTTAAAATATACATTTTATTTTAAAATTTCTTAGTACTTTCAAACCTTCCCGGTTTATCATCAGAGAATATCTTGATTACTAAATTATTCAACTCTAGTATTTATTGGCCCTCTCATTTTCAAAACAGAGTGACGTATTTGTATAAATAAACAACATTTAGTTATCAAGATATTCTCTGATGATGAACCTGGAAGGTTTGAAAGTACTAAGAAGCTTTAAAATAAAATGTATATTTTAAACTTGTATGAAAATTTTCATTACATTAGTCGCCTGTTAAGTAAGATTGTGGAATTTTTAAGGTTCACATTATATATAGCTAAACAGCACCAAAAACTGGCGATTTGAAGCAATTAAAATAACAAAACTTTGTAAAAAATCACCATAAAATAAAACAATACACAGGACGTGTTTCGAGCTAAAAACACAACAGCTCGTCATCAGCTACAGCAAACACGTGTCCGCAGGCGAACAATGTCAAAAATGAACGGAAGGAAAAGAATGTCGCAAAGAATGTGACAGATGGCGCTAACTGAAAGAGGAACATGCAGAAGAGAAAGGTGCTGCCAAAAGGATAGAAGAGAAATTGATAGGGACAAAATGGAAATAAAAGAAATAAACAAAATAAAAATAAAAATAAAAGAAGTAAATTATAAATTATAAATAATAATAATAAAGAAAGAAATAAAACAAGAAAAAACCAAAAAATCCATTTTTTTTTTCAAAATAAAAAGAAAAGAAACAAGAGAAAAGGGAAAATAATTACAAAAGTAATAACCACGCTGGGGATAGGAAAGGAGATGATGGGAGATCATTGACAAGATTAGCAAAATTTTTAGAAATAAAATATGTTTCATGAAAATCCAAGTGAGAGGGAGAGGCAAGGGAAGAAATAATTTTGGCCATGGAGAAATTGAAACAATGACTGGAAGACCAACAGTGAGAAGCAATCGAAGATTTAGAGATTTCTTGATTTGCAATATACCTCTGATGCTCGTCTAATCTGAATTTTAAAGCTCTCTTTGTTTGACAAATATAACCTAAATTGCAAGAGCAAGGAATGAAATAAACAACCCACCGGTTCTTAGTAGGAACAGGATATTTTAGAGAAGATAATTTAATGTTATTCATAGGTTTGAAGATAACTTTAAAATTAAAACGAGAAAGGATTTTAGCAATTTTGAAACAGAGAAGAGAATAAAAGGGCAGAGCAATTATAGAATTAAAATTAGGAGTATTATTTGAATCAGAAAAAGGACGTTTAGGCTTATTAAATTTATACAAAGCTTTATCAATCAAAGTGGGATTATAACCACGAGCAAGGGCAAGAGATTTGAGATAATTAATTTCTATATTCAGAGCAGAGAGAGTCTTTTCGCTGTCTCTCTTCCTCCTCATGCTCTTTCAAATCATCCTCCTCAGCAAAAAGTGGCGTCCTTTTATTTCCGTTTCTATGGTCTTCATAAGGTCCATAAACCTACTCTTTCCTTTCGCCCTATCGTTTCCAATATTGGTACTGCTTCTTATAAACTTGCCAAGTTCCTTTCTAAGTTACTCGCTCCTTTATCTTCCACTAACTTTCACACCGTGAGAAACACTTTTGACTTTGTTGATAAAATTAAATGCCTTTCTCCTTGTAATTATATAATGGTTTCCTTAGATGTTAAATCCATTTACACTAACGTGCCTGTTCAAGGGGCAATTGATTGTTTGGAAAGAAGACTGCGCGAATTTCATTACTCTTCCATTGAGATTGATGAAATCCTGCATTTATTCAGTATTTGTGTCAGGCAAACTGCTTTTCAGTTTAATAATTCTTTCTATTCTCAAACTGAGGGTTTGCCCATGGGTAATCCACTGCCTCCCCTTTTATGTGATATTTATAAGCATTTTGTTGAAGAAAAACTCTTCAGTTTATATAAATTTCCTTCCTGGTTTAGGTATGTTGATGTCACTTTCATTTTAATTCCCTCTGATCTGGATCTTTCTAATCTACTTTCTCTTGTTAATTCTGTTTATCCTTGTATTCAATTTACTCTCGAAGTCGAAGAGAACAATTCTCTTCCTTTCCTTGACGTCTTGGTTTCAAAACACCCAGATCGGTTCGTTTATAGAAAAACTTTCGCTGTCTCTCTTCCACCTCATGCTCTTTCAAATCATCCTCCTCAGCAAAAAGTGGCTTCCTTTTATACTTTTGTTTTTAGGGCGTTATGCATTTGTTCTGACTCTTCTGCTCTGAATAATGAAATTAATTATCTCAAATCTCTTGCCCTTGCTCGTGGTTATAATCCCTCTTTGATTGATAAAAGCTTTGTATGAATTTAATAAGCCTAAACGTCCTTTTTCTGATTCAAATAATCCTCCCAATTTTAATTCTATAATTGTTCTACCCTTTTATTCTCTTCCCTGTTTCAAAATTGCTAAAATCCTTTCTCATTTTAATTTTAAAATTATCTTCAAACCTATGAATAAAATTAAATTCTCTTCTCTAAAAGATCCTGTTCCTACTGAGAGCCGGTGGGGTGTTTATTTTATTCCTTGCTCTTGCAATTTATGTTATATTGGTCAAACAAAGATAGCTTTAAAATTCAGATTAGGCGAGCATCAGAGGTATATTGCAAATCAAGAAATCTCTAAATCTTCGATAGCTTCTCACTGTTGGTCTTCCAGTCATTATTTCGATTTCTCCATGGCCAAAATTATTTCTTCCCCTACTTCTCCCTCTCACTTGGATTTTCATGAAGCATATTTTATTTCTAAAAATTCTGCTAATCTTGCCAATGATCTCCCATCATCTCCTTTCCTATCTCCAGCGTGGAAATTACTTTTGTAATTATTTTCCCTTTTCTCTTGTTTCTTTTATTTTTATTTTGAAAAAAAAAATGGATTTTTTGGTTTTTTCTTGTTTTATATTTTATATTTCTGTATTTATTATTATTATTTATATTTTTTAATTTACTTCTTTTATTTTTATTTTAATTTTGTTTATTTCTTTTATTTCCATTTTTCCCTCTCAATTTCTCTTCTATCCTTTTGGCAACACCTTTCCCTTCTGCATGCCCCTCTTTCAGCTAGCGCCATATGTCGCATTCTTTGCGACACTCTTTGCCTTCCGTTCATTTTTGACCTTGTTCGCTGGCGGAAACGTGTTTGCTGTAGCTGATGAAGAGCTGTTATGTTTTCAGCTCGAAACGCGTCCTGTGTATTGTTTTATTTTATTATCATTTTTTACAAAGTTTTGTTATTTTAATCACATTATATATGTTAATTTGAAGTCTTTTTTCTCCAAATAGCATTTATAAGCATAACGTGCACGATATCTCAAAGTACATCTGAATATTTTTTCATAAAATTTTCAAAACATACATTTCATGTTAATCTGTATACACTGAACCTTAAATTTCCTTTTTATTGTTCAAAAAAATATTTTTTAGGTGATAATGTTTAAATTTTCAAAATGTTGTATTAGTTAAATACAATTTTATATTAACCTCTTCAGGTCCGAAACTAAAATAATAATAAAAGCTTAGTCATTGGTTTTATCCAAGCAAAATGACATCGTAAATGGCAGAACAAATATCTTTTCTGAAATAGATCGTTTAGGCGTTTAGTAATTTAGGTTCAAAAATATGTATCTGAAACTACAAAATCCCTTAAAAACATTAATTTAATAACAATTAACCTAAAATAACACAATCACAAATTTAAAAGCTTTAAACAAGTAAATAATCTACAAATATTCTAAAATTTTTATTTAAAAAGATTTAAGTTAAATATTTGTGAAAATTTCTCACTTTATTGGTCATACTGTCTTTTGTGAATGTTTAGGCATTTTGCAAACTCAGATGAAACAACATTTATTTTATGTGGGAATCAGCTTTGATGCTGCCATTTATGAGTTTGCTTTGAACGCAAAAACACATTTAGCTATTAAGAAGTGATGTGAAAATGTAAAAAAATCGTACATTTTAGTTTTTGTGAGGAAAAAATCAGGGGTCCCCGTACCCAGGGACCGAAAAGCTTAAAAATAAAAACTGCCTTAAATACAAATTTATTCAGGTTCAGGAAATTTATTACAATCTGAAGTATAAGTAGGCATCAAAATTTTCCTTCTAGTCCCAATAGTTATTTTATAATCGTGCGCATATGCTGTTACACCAATTTTCTGCTCGTCAAATATCTCAAAGTTAGGAGACCCTATAAATGTTAATTCTGCGTCTTGTAATTTTTTAAATATACAAAATGAAACAACGTACTTGTATCTTTCATCTCAATAAAAATTGTGTTTTAAAATCACATACATTTTAGGATATTTAATGTTGAAAATGGTCTCTTTTTTTTTCCTTTTTCCCAGTTTTAAGAGTCCTGAGACCCCTTAAAAACAATAATGTAAAATATTAATTCGTATAAATTAATTTCCCCTCCTCAGTAAAAGTTACAGCAAATCATTGTAGATGACAAGAATCACCTTACTCATGTGAAACTGCATTAAAATATGTATTACAGTTAATCACAGTGATTTGCCGTAAAATGTAAGTACATCTGATTAATTCATTCGAAACACCTTTGTTATTATAAGTCAGTTTTGATTTCAAAATATTGCATTTTAATTAATTTTACTGTCTGTATTCTAAGTAATTTTCTCTCTCAACATTATCTATGTTTTATGTATTTCCTAAATCATTCTGCATTTATTTATGTTAATAAATATGCGGGGAAAAGAAATTTTTTACAATTAAAAACGCTAATAAATAAAGTTACATTGCTTCATTTATGCAAATAATCGAATTGATTTATGCCTGATATTATAGAGAACTTTTCTGTTGTAGAAAAGGCATTGTTCAGAAAACAATTTAGATAATAATAACGCAAACAATCTTTATTTATAAGAATCTCTGAATTTTTGGAATGATATGATTATAATTCACTAAACAATTACCTCAAATGGTAATAATAAAATATTTAATTACAGCGTGGTTAAATAAATGTACAAATTTATTGAAGCACAATTTGACTATTTTAAAATGGGATATCCGTATGCAGCGAGCATCAGATAAGGTTATCGTTTATCACTCTTTGCAGGACCGCTTCATAATACCACTGGAAAATTAATTAAAATGTATATGTAATTTTTTTTATTACTTTTATAACTGTGATGAAAAAAGGAAGTAATTCCTTATCATTATTTTTTGAAGAAATTCATTCATTTAAAAATTCAATTCAATCATTTAAAAATCCTGTTGAGAATTAAACTTTATATAAACAGTATTGCTTGTGTGAGCAAGGGTTAGCAAAAAATCCAAATAAAGTAATTATCTGTATGCGTGATAAAATCAGAGAAATGTTTTCGTGACTACTTTTTCTTTAACAGCTGGCAGCAGATTTTACTCATCGATCAAGCCACAAAAGTTCATAATGAACTTCATAGTGTGTCATAAAGTTATGTCATTTTTCATCAAGGTGTTAAAACAAGAAAAAAAATAAATCAGTTATGATGTCAAAGAAGATTAATATTCTTTTTCTTAAAAAAAAAAAAAAAAGGGAAGATAACGAAGATAGATATCAAAACATAAAAGAAATGTTGTAAAAGCGAAGAAAAATGGTTCCATTTATAAATGGTCTCGATGATCAAATATAATTTTGATTTGACTGAAAGTTGGCGTTGTGTTATGCTTTCAAATGTTAGTTATTTAATTAATATGAGTTTTCTTTTATTTATTCTATTATTACATTTGATTTATTATAATTTCGAAGTCAAGAGATTGCATTTCAAATGCATAGATTCATTTAAAAAAAATAAGAAAAATATCAATAAAAAAGTAACATTACAATACGTAAAATCTTAAAAGTAATGCATGAGTTATTTGGAGTGCATACTTTTACTTAAACTACAGATAATTTCGTTAAAGCTTTTTCTACTGACGGCGCTTATAAGTACCACTAAAATAACTTGTTATAAAATTCATTTAATACATCGATTAGCAGTAATACAGTTTAGAATGGTTTATAGATACATTACTTTTTCTTGTTCCAAAATCATTGCTGCTTACACATAACAAAAATATTTTTAAAAGGATGATGATTTCTTTTGCATTTGCATCTTTTCAGCTTTCTTGGCGCTGGAGGAGGGGGGGGGGGTCGCGGATTTTATAATTCGGAAATATTTCTATTGTAAGAACATTCTATTTAAACATTACCTAATTCTGCAAAATACTAAAAAAATATTTAAAATAAAAAAATTGAGCGGAGTTATAAATAATACACAAAATCCCTATAAATTTCAATTCAATGAATCCTTCTAAATCCTTCAATCCTTTTAAAATTGTTCTAAAATTTATTAAATGGTTATGTAAATCTTCTAATGTAGTTTAAACAATTCACGAAAAATGCTTTTGAAGATAAAAAAAAAAATTTTCATGAATTCATAATTCAGTATATAAAGCGATAAAATATTGATTTTTCTTTTTTGTATTCACATTTCATTAAACTAGTGATTCAAAAAGCGATAAAAGGAGCAAAAATAAATATATTTGGATTATCTTTCGCACATTTGAAATAACTATTAACTTTAAAGCAGCTATTTATGTTTTTAGTAGCATATAAATAAGTTAATATAAATAAAAATTTTCATTTAAAAAGAAAACCGACGTTTTCTTTTCTTGATCTCTTTTCATTATTATTATTATTTTCTTCAAATTACATTTACGTTTGTTATGTGACAAATATATTTTTTAAATCAAAACTGAAAAGATAACTGTTTTGTCGTATCCTGAATTAAAAAAAAATATTCTTTGAAACTCTCACAAAATGTTCGTATATTTTTAAAGAACCTAATTAATCTTTGAAGTGATTCAAAAACGATAAAAAGAGCAGAAATAAATATATTTATATTATCTTTCACATATTTGGAATAACTATTATATCTAAAGCTGTTATTTATATTTTTATAGAATTTAAATAAGTTAATATAAATAAAAATTTACAATTAAAACAAAAACCGACGTTTTCCTTTCTTGAGCTCTTTTTTATTATTATTATCTTCAAATTACATTTACGTACGTTATGTTTCAAATATATTTTTAAAATCAAAATTGTTTAACTAGTTTGTTTAACTCTTAGATAACTGTTTAGTCGTATCCTGAATTTTTAAAAATATTCTTTAAAACTCTCACAAAATGGTCATAGATTTTTAAACGACCTAATTAATTTTTTCAGATTGATTAATTTGTTTATATATCGAAAATAAAAGTAATTTCAAACATCTCCTGAACATTTAAGAAATTCCATTAAATCTACAGAAATGTATCAACTCAATTTATGACATTAAATTTTTTTGAAACAAAATATAATAAAAATTATGCTTACTTTGAGTATTTTAAAAATTATTAATGTTTAAAGTCAATATGCTTTTGAATTAATTATAAACTTTCTGTTAAATAATTATAAATGGCCATTACTTAATTCACGTTGTGATTAGATATTTATGCTTTTATTTATGAAAACATTTAAAGTGAATCACTTGAAGTTTCGACTATGTTCCAAGCTTCAAATCTTGTGTAATAAGTGAAACATAAAAATCAAGCATTATTTAAATACTTTATTTTTTATAAAGCTCACATTTAACTTTATATTTTAAAAAATATATGTACTTGTAAATTCACAAATAAATATTGAATTTATAAGTTTAAAAATATATATGATAATATGAGATAAAAAAAAAACATAACACGTCTTGCGCGCAGGATAATATCGCAAAATATGCATATAAAAAAGATATGTTGGTGAAAATAAATACATAATAGTGTTATCGTTTTACTAAAACCAGAATATTTGTAAAAAAAAAAATTAAAAATTAACTTATTTAAAAAGTAAAAAAAAAAAAAAAATCAATTAAAAAAAAATATTTTCAAAGAACAAAAAACAAAAAACAAAAAAAAACTTACCTTTTTTTCCGGTATTACGTTGTAGATAATACATAAATGAATATGCGGTGAAAATTTATTTTGATTGCCATGCATAGTTTTTAGTAACACTATTAAAACGGAGTATCAAAATTCATCCTTTTGAATAAACGCAACGCAAAGTTTAATCATCTTATGTAGTCTTAATATGTAGTCTCTATAAACTGCCATAATTAAGAAACCTAATGGGAATTTTTAATGCGTTTTTTTGCATATTGTTCAGAAATAGTTACGAAATCAAAATATGTATTAAAAAATTTCGAAAATTTTAGGGTTTAAAGGTATCCTACCCCCTTAAGTTTCATATGTTATCATTCATATCAAGGTAAACATTTTTATGTTCAAATGGCTTTAGTAGTAAATATAGCTCTTATCGTAATATCGTTTTCTGAATCACATTCAACACGTGAATAAATGTTGAAAGAAATACTGAAACTGTACTTTACTGTGACAGGAAAAGCTTGTGTTGATAAATGGAATCATGTACAAAATTTAAACGTAAGTGTTAATTTCTTCCGACTGTTGTTGGAAAGAGATGTGTAAGAAGACAAATGATTTTGGAAGTGAATAATTTTGAGAATTTCATTTTAAGGAAAATACAATTTGTTGTTGTATTTTCAAGACAATATCAGTTAAATTTAAAATGATCAAATTATGACAGTAATTCGAAATTTACTGTAAGTTGTCAGAATTTTTAACAATCGTAATTGTCATTCTTCTGTAAGTTTTCTAGTCCCATAAAATGAGAAACTTTACAGTTTTTATAGTCATATAAACCATTTATGTATTTTATTTTTTTAAGTAAATAAAAAAAAAATATATTTCATGGATTTTTTGATATTATTAAAAATCTAGAACTACATAGAAAGTCTAATATATGTACAAGTTGACTTTTATGAATATACTTTCTGGCTCAGCCAACTGCAAGAAAATCAGATTTGATTAACCATCAATATTATTTTTAAATCTTAATTCATTCCGGCTTCTGCTAGAAGGAAAACGGAGCTGCTCTATCAATTAAAAAACAAACAAAACAAGTAGCTAAAATGTGTGGAACTCAATTATAGAAAATGTAATTCCAGCTTTTGACAATATTAAATTTCAAGAATAATTTTTGCAACTTAGCCAGCTACAGTCAAGTTAGATTCATTTATGGGGATTTGTTTTTAATCACCTAATATAACGGTATCCCTCGAAGTATTTCCAAACTTATGTAAAATGCAATGCTGGCGGATATGTTTATGTAGAGTGAAGCATATGAGAGCAGCAAAAATGTTCATAACAATTTAAAATAGTATGTTGTGGCCATCACAAAACTTTCTTCTATATAAATCAGGTCAATTACATCATTTTAATAGTACAAGAAATTACTTCCATTTAGCACCAACTCATATCAAAGTATATCTAAATTTGAAGTTGGATGCAAATTCGTACATTAGTTCTTTAAATAGAGCTATAGCGGAAATTCTGAAAAATGTAGCATAGCAGCGCCACCTATTGAGCAATTTGCACCAAAAATAAACAGAACTAATTGATATCAAGGTATACCAGAATCTGAAGTTTGTTGACAATTCAAGCATTAGTTCTTGAGATAAAGCTATTACGGAAATCGCAAAAAAAGCATAGCAGCGCCACCTGTTGAGCGATTTACGCCGAAAATTAAACAGCACTAATTTATACGTCAATTCATGTCAAGGACTAACTAAATCTGAAGTTTGATGAAAATCCGTGCAGTAGTTCTTGAGATGTAGCTCTTGTGGAAATCGTGAAAAATGCAATACAGCAGCGCCACCTGTTGGGCGATTTACACCAAAAATTAAACAGCACTAATTTATATCAGGGACTAACTGAATCTGAAGTTTGATGAAAATTCATGTATATTTTCTTGAGTTAGAGAAATTGCGATAATTATGAATAATGCAGCATAGCAGCGCCACCTATTGGGCGATATTCACAAAAAAGTAATCAGCACCAAACTATATCCTGGAGTAACTGAATCTCAAGTTTTATAAAAATCCGTGCTGTAGTTCTTGAGATATAGCTATTGCAGAAATCGTAAAAAATGCCACATAGCAGCACCAACTATTGCGCGATTTTCACCAAAAACTAATCAGGTCCAGTTTATATCAAGGTCTAACTAAATATAAAGTTTTGTGAAATTCCGTGCATTAGTTCTTGAGATAGAGCGCCCACAAATTTTTTGTCACATACAGACTCACAGATTGACAGACATAGTGACAGACAGACTCACAGATTGACAGACAGAGTGACAGAGTGACAGACAGACTCACAGACAGACATTTTCTAAAAACCTTCAAATCGTGTTCTGGGCATTCTAAAACGTATAAATCCGTCGAAAACCGGAAGTCGAAAATTTTCACGAATCCAATACTTTCTTGTTGTAAAGATAGAAGAAAGTAATAATAACAACATTTAAATCCCATTGATGACGGTTTTGTTATTTCTGAAAGCGATCTGGGTTGTTCTAATCTATTTTAAGATAATTTGATGTATTTTAAATAATTTTAAATTATACGCATGCAACTGAAAGTAATTCTTGCACATTTATTTGCGCTTTTTTATATGAATTTTAAATATATTCCTCATAAATGAATCGTGATAATGGAAAAAATAGCCACTCTAGAATTTCTAAATGCGATATCTCAGGCGTTCTTTAAAAATAGAGGGGGAAATACAAAGCTCCGGAATTTTAGCATATCGGCAAGTGTAAAAATGTTTCCGATTTTTTATTTTTTGTACATTTAGAATTTGATAGTTAGATGTGGCCACCATTTTGAAACAAAATGGCCGATGAAGATTGCCAACGAACTCAGTCAAGACCTTAGAAAGTTTTGTACACCTATTCAGACACACCCAAATCTGTTGATAAATACGAGCACTCTCGCTTGACAAACTTAAAACGCGCACATGTAAGTGATAATTTGGCAGGTTCTAGAGGAATTGGCGAATAACTGAATGAATAGTCCGCAGTTGAGATTTCCGTCATATGTAGAAAATCTACCGAAAGAACCGTTGAAATTTCTATGCAATCTAAAATGATGGTAGAGTGACAGGCAATGATCACTACCGATAAGTTATGCAGTCGAAAATCATGATAGAGTGATAGGTCACCAAGAGTCACCATGGAGAATTTCTCTAAAAGAATAAGATGACACCATTTAGCGTTAACAGTTATTTATTTGGTAAACAGAACGTGTCAACAATTCCCACGTACGAGTCTAGGCCCAAACGCACTACGGCGCGCAATGCAGCACGCTGACATTCAAATGATGTTGATTAAATAATTATTGGATTCTACGAAGTCAGGAGCACCAGATAGCTATTAGCTAACGCTCGAAAATAGGCGAAAAAAAATCTGCTCCGAGACCGTGCATCTGAGTTTTTTCAAGACGGCATAATGAGACAGTGTTTACATAGCACGGGGAAAGAACGAATCACAGAAAAGCGGCCGCTCTGATATGATGGTCTAAACTAATCGAGAGAAAAGGCAGCGCTAAAAATAGAAAAAAATTTCGCTTAAGGTCGTAAATTTTTTAAGGTGAAAAGTCAAGCGCGGGAACAGATGTTTCGTGAAATTAAAGTTGGAAAGAAAAAGAAAATGGCTCTTGAAAACATTCGAACATAAAAATTAACTTCGCTCAGAATATGACAGGTAGTATAGCTTATAAAGTTTATGCAGGAACCTATAGCTTTAAATTTGGGTTTTGGAAAAAGATATTATTGATATACACGTTTTATATAACGAGGAATTTAAGTAGGAGTAAATGATAGATATTATTAAAAAGTAGGAAAATATTGAATATGCCGAAAAATAGAATAATTTAAGAAATATCGCGATTAATTTTTTTTATATAGCATACATATATATACATATATATATATATATATCAAAATTTGGACGATGATTAGTTTTGTCATCTTTGGGTCACGATCTGAAAAAATATTAAAAAATTCCAAAATTACATTTTTACGAACGGCTGTAATAAGGTGCTTCTTACTTTTTTGTAGTCGAATCTACCTAACATTTCCTTGATTACGTTAGGTATATTTGGAATTCTATCACCGCAATATGAAGTATACCTTATGTACAGTTGTGGAAAAAAAAATAATCTCCCCGTACTAACTCTTCAACAGATTATCGTAGACGAAAGTTACTGGTACCGAACGATTGAAAATAAAGTCTACATTTAAATGATGTATATAAAATTTTCTTAGGGTGTCATCTAAGGAAACCGAAACGAAAATGAATGATAGAATATCATTTGTTACTTACTTATTAAACTTACTCAATAAAAAATATTGAAATAATTTTATCTGTGGCGTTGTAGTAGAGATTGATTTCACTATCAATACACTCTCCTCACCCTGTAAGGGCAAGAAATTTAACCAAGAATTTATTAAGTAATCTGTGTTTTACAAGAGTGGAGTGGAAAGAGGAATGTCTGCGTACGCGTGTGTACCAGTTTTTCGAAGTCAATATTCATCATGGGAAGAAGTTCACTCTGAACCATTTTATCGCCGAAAATATCCCTAATCGAACTATATACGACATTCTGCAACGTTACGAAAAGGGACTCTCGGCCGAAAGACAACCGGGATCAGGTCGGAAGGCCCAAAAACTCACTAAGCCAAAGTTACAGCTGTTGAAACGACTGTGTGACAAGAGCAACCAAGAAACAATCCATGCAACGGTAGCTAAATTCCATGTTTCACCCGGTATCTACATAAGATAATTACAAGAAAGCTTAACATCAAATATCACAATAAAAGTGTCCTACCAAAACGAGCAGAAAATCCAAGGGTTGGCGCGAAAATGAAGAGTCGTGTTTTGTTCTCTGAACAACCATTTATCTTGGATGACGTGTCATAATTCACGCTCACTCACTATACTTTTAACGGTAACGATGGCAACTACACATCTAAAGTGTCCTCCACACTACCTATCATTAAATTCGCTGCTAAAACGAAATTCGATGACAAGATCCTCGCTTGGATTGCGATGGGTCCGAAAGGCTTGAATTGTTTGTTCATTCAAATGTCTGGGTTCGCTGTCAATGGGCAACGATATTTGAAAAGCGCGCAATCGCTGTCGTCTCATCCCCTGAATTCGTGCCGATTACAACGACGGTGATTACATTTTCCGGCCAGATTTGGCCTTCAGTTATTACTGAAAAACCGTTCTAAACCACTTACGCCAGCAAAACATCACTTTCGTAGAGAAGTCCAATGACACGTCCAACATTCCCGAAGTTCCACCAACTGAGCAGTTCTGGGCGCATCTTAAGGCGCATCTTAACTACAGTCGTGGAAAAAAAAGTAAACATCCCCTACTAACTCCTCAACAAATTATCGTAGAAGAAAGTTACTGGTACCGAACGATTGGAAATAAAGTCTACTTTTAAATGATGTATATAAAATTTGCTTAGGAGGCCATCTACATATTAAAACGAGCCATAACTTTGTTTTTTTCAATAGCAGTACCCAATTCTGACAGCATAAATGAACTCTACACACTTCAATTAGCCTAAAAGTGAATTTTTATGCAATTCGTACCATAAGTTTCCGAGAAATTAATTATTTTAAAACGAGCTTATTTTAAGGGCTGTATCCAAATTGAAGTTCCGTACTGGTTTGTTAACCGAGAGAGCCCCTTCCTTGATCAAGGCACCTTAAGCGCCACTCAATGAGTCAATGAAGCGTGTTAGATTACAGTACAGCAGAATAAATTCCAAAATTACTCTCTTACTTATAAGTCTACTTACTTCCATCATAGACGGCCCCTAAAACCATCATTTTGCAGTTTTTTAAGCATAATTTGAAAACTACTTTGAATAAAAATGTGAAATTTTTGAATTTCCATAAAGCAGGACTTAATAAATCTAAATCCATCAAAAAAATTGTAGGTTGCGATTCATAATTTTTTCGAATATTAATTTCATAATTCATAATTCATATCATAAAATTATAAAAATTGCAAATTCTGCTTATTTATATTTGGGTATATTAGTATTATTACTCAAAAAAAAATTAGCACGTTAGGAGCATAATTTCAGGAGATATAAATAAAAATATGAAAATGTAATTTAACATTAGAAGCACTCAATTTTGAATATTTATAATTCAAAAGCTTATCCTTCAAATGACTTGAAATTTGGTGTCTAGGCATAGTTTGAACCAAAGATTTGAAATATCTCGTTAAAATTGGGCATTGCCATTGAAAAAAATGAAGTTAGGATTCGTTTTAATATGTAGATGACCCCCTAAGAAAATTTTATATACATCATTTAAAAGTAGACTTTATTTCCAATCGTTCGGTACCAGTCACTTTCTTCTACGATGATTTGCTGAGGAGTTAGTAGGGGGTGTTTACATTTTTTTTCCACGACTGTACATGCTTAAATCTGGAAAGCAGGTAACATCCAGAAATTGGTTACTCGAATCAAGTACTGCTTAAAAATTATAGATCTAGATTTTGTACAACGGCTAGCAAGTAACGCCAAAAGTACAATCGATAATGTTCGATGAAATGGCTTAATTAAAACCAGATAACTGTTTTACAGTGTAATGTGGTTATTAAAATTACCTTACAATGCCCATTTGGGTTATTTGTCTCGCCTCTTCATAGCTTTCCCATCAAGAGAAATTTGTGTGGATTTGTAGGAAACAGTCTTTAATATGCGATTAGAATATACATACCATATTCATTCCGGCTTGTGTAACATACACGCAAAATTAAATCTGTTATCGAACATAATTCTTATAGCTAAAATCCGTAAATCCGATACACTTTGTTTAAAAAAAATATTCTAACATACTGTTTTGTATTATCTTAGTTTTCTTTTGTGTTCTTCATCATTTTAAAGGAATTTATCTACTTAATATGTGCGTATTAAATTACTGTTTGAACGCGACTATCTATTGACAAAGTTAAGCATAACTGACGATTAACTTTCATTTCAGGCGATCTATCTTATTAACAGAGTTATTACGCAAGTACTACTTAATTTTTCAAGATATTTTATTACCATGGACAAAACAAAAACCTGACGATATTTCCTAACTAATGCCAATATCCCCTAACGCAAAGTCTAATACGTTCCGAGGTGTAATGTTTGATTTCGTATAATTTTTTTGATTTTGAATGTTTGTAAATCTATTTCTTCTCTTGCAAACACATTTTTATTTTTCAGTATATATAAATTAAATATAAGCGAAGGAAAATTAAAATTAAGGAATTTTATGCGTTCTTATTTTCGATATCGCGAGAATGTTAAATATTTTGGTTTCTAACAGAAAACAAAATGTTTTTCAAGCATTCATAGAAATTTCGAAATCGGTGAAAAAGTCAAGACTAGGATTCGAACCAGGGTTGTCTTGGCAGAAGCTACCATTGCTCTACCTACCCAGCCATCCTGGATGGATCTAGAGCACAAATTCACCCAACTAAACTTTAAGGACTCTCAGGACGCATAAAATCGGAAAAAAGGAGAAAAAAGTGACAATTTTCAACTTTTAATATCCTAAAATGAATACGGTTTTAAAACACAATTCTTATTGAGATGTAAGAATAGAAGAACGTTCTTTCATTTTATGTCTTTAAAAAATTCCAAGGTGCAGAATTAATATTTATAGGGAACTCCAAACTTTCAGATATTTGACGAGCAGAAAATTGATATAATAGTTTACACGCACGACTGCAAAATAAATATTGCAACTCTAACGAAAGTTTTCCTGCCTACTTATACAGCGGATTGCAATAACTATCCCGAATCTAAATAAATTTGTATTTAAGGCATTTTTATATTTTTAACACAAAATTGTATTTAACTAACACAAAATTTTGAAAGCTTCAGCATCATAATCACATAAAAATATTTTTTTTTTTTTGGAACATTTCCCTGGTTCGAATCCTGACCCGGACTTTTTACACACACTTGGAAATGGAAAACTTTTACGATTTATTTATCAATTGAATAATTGTGTTAAAATTATTCAAAAAATGAAATATACAGGGTGTATCTGAAATGCTTCAACAAACTTAGGGGAATGATAGTATTCATCAAGACCAACAAAGAATGCAATCGAACATGGGGTCGCAAGCCACTTACTGATTCGCAAATACAGGGTGTTTCACCAAAACTGGAGTCGGGTTGTCGGTTATAATTTTGCGAAAAATTAAAATATTGCAATAAAAATGCAACGATATGTACCTTATTTTGTATGAAATTGGATAACATCACAAAAAAGTGGTATAAGTTGCCATTATACGCTCCAGCAGTATGCATTGGACGCTCTCCATTTTGGACTGTGATGATCAGTTCATACGATATCATCGATTGTGTGAGTACCCTGTTTATCCAGAACTTTTTGTGATGTTATCCCATTTCATACAAAATAAGGTAAGAGGGCAGTTTCATAAGTCCGTGACTTTGAAATGAAAAAACCATTATACATACCAAACTGCATTTTATTTTTCGACATAGTCTCCTTTCATAATAATACAATTTTTCCAGCGAAGTTCCAACGTTTTTAATCCTTCAAAAAAATGAGATCTCTCAAACTCTTCAAAATAGGCATTTGTGGCATTAATGATCTCATAATTTGAAGAAAATCTTTTTTCACGAACCCGTTTTTTTTTAATTTGAAAAAAAGAAAAAAGTCACTGGGAGCCAAGTCAGGAGAGTAGGGTGGATGAGGTAGCAATTCGTATCATAATACAAATAATTTAGCGGCTGCAATTGCAGAAGAGTCCGCTGACGCATTCTCTTGATGAAAAAGCACTTTTTTCTTGGACAAATGGGGCCATTTTTTTTTTCAATTTTACATTAAAACGGTGTAATAAATCAGCATAATAATGTCCTGTGATCGTTTTTCCTTTTTCCAGATAGTCAATGAGGATTACTCCCTTTGAATCCCAGAAAACTGCGGCTATAATCTTTCCGGCCGATGGAACAGTTTTTGCCTTTTTTGGAGCACATTCATTAGAAGAAGTCCACTGTTTACACTGTTCTTTCATTTCTGGTGTGTAGTAATGTATCTATGTTTCATCAATTGTAACATAATGCCCCAAAAATTTGCTTGAATTACGCTCGAACGTGTCCAAACATTGCTTTGAAATGGTTACACGAGTCCGCTTTTGATCCACTGTCAGAAATGCGGCACCCATCATGTTGATAACTTTATCATGCTAGATTAATATAACAGAATTATTCTAATTGGTAAACAAATCATATTAGATGTAAATTTCCAACTGGGCGAAAAATGTCCGGACCAGGATTCGAACCCGGGACCTCCTGGCTGAAGCCGCCAGTGCTCTGCCATCTGAGCTATCCCGGGCGATTCTGGTCGAACTTTTTCACCCAGCTAACATTGGTGATTACAGCATCTGATCTGAGACCTGGTTCAGCTCAACAGAATAAATCTCAGGTAATGGATCTCCAGAAATCGCTGGATACGAAATTACACTAGATTAATATAACACAATTATTATTACATCAAATATGATTTGTTTACCAAATAGAATAATTGTGTTATATTAATCTAGTGTAATTTCGTATCCTGCGATTTGTGGAGATCCATTACCTGAGATTTATTCTGTTGAGCTGAACCAGGTTTCAGACCAGATGCTGTAATCATCAAGGTTAGCTGGGAGAAAAAGTTCGACCAGAATCGTCCGGTATAGCTCAGATGGCAGAGCACTGGCGGCTTCAGCCAGGAGGTCCCGGGTTCCAATCCTGGTCCGGACATTTTTCGCCCAGTTGGAAATTTACATCAAATTTTATCATGCCCAAATTTTCATGCAAGATACTGAATACATGTTCATTTGTAATGTTTACCTTCTTAGCTATCTCACGTGCTTTCACACGGCTCTCTTTTCACACAATATCATGGATTTTGTTGACCATTTCTTCAGTCGTGATCTCAATTGGACGTCCAAAACGTTCTGCATCTGTTGTGCTCGTACGGACACAGCGAAATTCCGTAAACCACTTGTGAACCATACCATGTGATGGAACAGAGTCCCCATAAGATTTTTTCAACTTTTCCTTCAGTTTCTGTAATTGTTTTCCGCGCAAAAAAATAGTGTTTTATCAAAAGACGAAATTCATTTTTCTCCATAATCAAGACAAACACGCCAATCGTTTGCTTTTGAATGCAATAGAACACAGTGTTTTCAAAATATCGCCTTCAAATTGCACAAATGTTGCCGCAGATAATAATAAATTGAAAACATAATAATAAGAGTGCAATCAGACCACCACCTTTTTTAAAGTCACGGAGATATCAAACTGCCCTCGTACATATCGTTGCATTTTTATTGCAATATTTTAATTTTTCGCAAAATGATCATCGACTTCGGTGAAACACCCTGTATTTGTCGCTCAATAAGTGGTTTGCGACACCACATCCCATTGCATTTTTTGTTCGTCTTGATGAGTACTATCATCCGCCTAATTTTGTTGAAGCATTTCAGATACACCCTGTATTTCACAAATACACAGTCATACAGTAAAGATTTATCATGCATAAAAATTTACATTTTTGCTTAATTTTTCATTAAATAATACACTCTCGATTTTTTCCGGTATTAATTGCATTACATTTTTAAGTATACATAAATAGGAACTGCTTTAATAATAGTAATGTATGTTTATTCAATAAATTAAATGCAATTATTAATGCATATGTTCTCATTAGGAAATCTGTAATCGCATTAATACTAGATATAATTTAAGCATTATTATTCAAAGCAGGAAAAGTTATTTGCAAGTAAATATTTCGCTATCTTTAATCATGGCCTTATTAAGTAACTAAAACTTCAGTGTTAAGTTTTCAGCAATAGCATATAAGATTCTTGATTACATGTTCATGCATATGTTTAGAATAATAATTGCTTTAATGGAATTTATGAAGTATGTTTGTAAACTTGCGAAAAATCTTTAATTGTATGGAATATAAACCAAAATACCTGTTTTCAATAATATAGTGATCAAATCATACGATGGAGAAGAAGATTACTTACATAAAAGGAATTTGTTGTAATTTTCTTTTTAACCGATGACGATACTAATGCATTTATAAATAACATTTGAAAACAAACTAATTCACATTCTTCCTTTATCTTAATTTCTTTTTTGCTGAATATCAACCTGTATGTTTTTCTCCGAGATTTTTATTATTATCTAAATTAAGATACAATTTTTACCTGACTGAAAAGAAGGGTTATGTGTTTCACGCCTATCTTTGTATGTGGATTTCTTTATATCCTCGAAACATACCAACGGCTGGGTGGATTTTAAAGAATGAGGTCTCTATCAATTCGTCTTAACGGCCCGATGGTTATAGGCGAGATTTTGTTTTAATAAATTCAAAATGGAGGCCGTAAAATACAAAATGGCGGTAGAGAGGGAAACAAAATTACGCACCCTATTCAGTGTCATATCATTGGATAGGTCTTTCAAAATGAAGACGATGTTTCATTGACTATTTTACAGTCTGAAACTCAGTTAAAATATTATACAACTTGGAAGTTGTGTATGTAGGATCTCTAGCTTTACTGCAACTCTAACCATCATAGGCATCTATAGACCTCATGAAAACAGTATTTATAGATAGGAACTAAAAATTAAACACAATTTAAAAGTCATCAATACAAGTAAATAAAAAAAATAATAGATAAGTAATATAAACAAGTAATATAAAAAAAATATTTTAAGTCAATTCCTGCTTAGGTCAATAAGAGAAATTTTTTTCCTCCATGCTTCTTTCGACTTGAGTGGGGCATAAAATGCCTTTATCAAGAAGAGGAATATCTCGGTCTTAAAATACCTTGATCAAGAAGAGGGCTCTCTCGTTTATTGAAATTTAATTAATTTAATTAAATTAATGAATTAATATTTGAAAAAAGCTGGATTAACATCAAGTGTCATCCATTACAAATTTAAAAATATTTATTTGAGCTTGATTGGATGAATAATAAGTCTTTTATTAACGATTGAAAATTTGAACAAGATATATATATAGCGAGAGTGTGAGCTAATAGTAGGAAATAGTTTCACATTGATGAGAAATAATTAATTAGTTCGTTTTTTACGCAGTCGGGTTTTTTGATTTTTTAAATTTAATTGTTTATTATTATTATATTTTTATCTACTTTTTATGTTAAAGAGACAGTTTATTTTAGTTTCAAGGAAATATGATTGATAATAAAAATTGTGTTTCAGAAGTCTTTAATTACAAATACTGATATTTTTAAGAGCTATAGTTTTATTAATCGTTTAAAAAAAACAAAAAAACGCTCATATGCTAAAATAATTAAATTCATAAACATTATTGAACATTAAAAAAACAAAAAAAAACAAAAATGTGAGTAAATAGATTTCTCAGTCCTAAAATAAAAAGAGACATAAACATATTGGATTGGAATGTTTTCGAAATCATTTTATTCAACAAAGTAAAATAACAATAGATCTAGGTGTATTTTATATGATTAATCCACGTATGCTCGAAATATATATGTGTTTAAATGACCAACATTTAACTGCTGTTTTATAACCTGCACGATGTATTATAAAACACTTACCTGCTGTTATATTGATTTAAATAATATACCGAGGGACTCAAAAGCTCATTACAAGTTTAAAAACTCATAAAAAGGGAAGAAATTGTGATAAAGTAGTGCAGTTTGCAAGAAAGGGATCACAAGGGTAGTCGTATTGTTTTTGCAGCAAAAAAAAAAAAAATCTAGTTAAAAAATCAGATGCGGAGGGCGCTGATGACCCGAAACATAATGAACAGGACAACAATAGCGTCGTAGAATATTCTGGAGGTCGTGTTGAACATTTGTTATTGGATGAACAAATGAATTTAGTGTATTGTTGTCCTGTCCATTGTGTTTCGGGTCGTCAGCGCCCTCTTAATGCGATTTTTTAACTATTTTTTTCTACTAAAAAAAATCCGACTATATTGGGAGCACTTTCTTGCAAACCGCGTGCCTTTATCACAATTTATTCCTTTTTTATGACTTTTTAAAGTTTTAACGAACATTTGGCCCACCCGGTACCTGAAATTAGTTAAGAAAATTTTAAGTCTATCAAAAATGTCTAACATTTATTAAACATTTAATAAGAGAAGTTTTGTATACTTTTATTTAGTTTTTTTTTTATAATTTCATAATATGATAAAAAAACAGTATATATTGAAAAGAGCATATTATGTACCAATATGCAAATTCAGATTTTCCGTTAAAATTAGCATCTCAACCAAAGATTTATTTCATCTCCTTCAATTTAAAAGCACTTCTCCTGATTAGTTAAGATACATCATGTGTGTTATCAAAGATTATCAAGTGGCTAAGGTCGTTTTAAATTCATCAATGACAAGCTGTTAGCTTTTCAGTAGAAAGTCAATTATCGTAAACGTTAACTTGTAATGAGCTTGTTTCTGAATCATGGCAAGTCAGTTATTAAGGATTGGGATTATTTCTGGCAAGTTTCCAAAGTACTACATTTTAAATCTTGAAATATGTTTTAGTTTTTTGCAAAAAATTATATACTGCAGAAGGAAAAAATTGCACAAAATAAGAAGATCATGATATTAAAAAATATATTTATTTTATAAAAATATAATAGTTATTTTATAAAGATACTAGCGAACCTCGCGGCTTTGCTCGAGTAATAGTTGAAATATACCAAGTGGTATTTATATGTCTAAATTTTATGAACAGAAATTATACTTTTAGGAATAATTCAAAAATCACTATTTAAAACACAGTTTGACTAAACATCATTATTACACTGACTTTTTTAGGCTGAAATGAGACTTAAACTAGTAAATCTGCAGATCAAGAGCCTCAACGTCATCTCTGCAACTCATTGTTTTTATCAAACTTTGCGTAATATTAATCTTTCTACAAAAACAAAATTTAAACTATTTAAATTACACAAACATTTATAAAAGGAAAAAAATATTTCGATGGTTTCAGACATTAAAAGCGTTAAATTAAACACGTTGTTATGTAAGGATATTCTGAAATTCTCACGAGCTACTTATTCTAGTAATTTTTATATAATAAAGCAAATTTCTTCAGGGGGGCTCTGCCCCCCTGAACCCCCCGTTGTGTAATTTATTTTGCATTTGTAATTTTCTACTGATTGAGTTAATGATTACCCTATATCTTAGATTTCTTTTTACACTGCGATTTATAAGGATAAGCAATAATTCGGTCAAGCATTTTACGTTATCCTAATATCCATACAGCAGTATTTACTTGCCTGCTAACCACAAATACCTGTATCTAATGGATAAAGAACTTTTGGAAATGTAAACTGAAACATCTAATTTAGAAATCTAATACCTTTATAAATTTTGTTTATAAAAAAATAATTTTGATTACCATTCTGCAATATTTATATCTAAGATCTAATCTAAATATCAAAAAATGTACTCGATGGCATTAACTTACTAAAATCACCCTAAAGTAGGGGGGCTTCTAAACCTAACAGTTAATAATTCATCATCGTTAAATAGATAAACATGATTACATGCCTTTAAGTATTTTTTGTGATTTTCTTTTAATAGTATCTACATTTAATTTAAAATCGTGATGTTACAAATACCGTTGAAATTTGACGCAAACCTATGTTCAGGTCAAATTACGAAAGGTTAACTAACATTTCATTTCCCTTAGCCGGACTTTCTATTTCATTTTTCGTAATAAGGATTATTTTAATAATTTAATTTATTTTACACTCTACAAGCTGTTACACGGACGTTGTTCACGTAGCATTAAAATAGAGATAAATGCATTAAGTAAAACATTTCACTCCCCACCAGACATACCAAGTCTCAAGCTTTTTGCACATCACTATTATCTTAGAGAAAATGTTCTTTTAAATCGCGCAAATGTTTCAATTAAATAAAGTAACATTTTCTGTATTAAAATACTGGTATCCAGAACGCCGGAGGCTTGGCAGCTCTGCTCCTCTTAATAAAAACATATATGATTAACCAACACTTTATCACATTTTATAGGAGACAATACGGAATTTCTTATTTGTATGGCCTTACATATATCTCAGTCATAAAAATGTAAAATTTTGTGCCAATTAATGCACGCAATTGCGAAAATGAAATCGCAAAGAATGAGAAAAGGAAGGCCAAGTAAAATCGTGTAAATCGAGGAATCTTTCTTCGTAGTGCTGGGAAAATACTGCTACAAAAACTATTTTAGGTGGTATTTGGTGTAAAATGTTTATATGTATTCATTCCTGTCCTATGTATCCTTTTTTTTATTTTTTATTTGCTTATTCCATTTTTCTTTTGCACGTGAAAATCTTACAAATTAAAATTAACTCTTTGGGAGAAATTGTTATTCATTTTTTTTTTGGCAACAATAAAGTTTATAAAATTTAACAGAATAATGTCAGTTTATTATGTATGAAAATAACGAACTTTTTCATTTATAATCAAATAGTTGAATACATAAATGAAAATATTATTCTATATAGTATATAAATACTATTTTCATTTCTGCGTTTAAATAAATCTATATGCAAATATCTATACAAAGGCATTCATTAATTCATTCCTTTTGCTTTGATTTGACTTCGAAAAACCATACATACTTTCACATTTATGATATTTTTAGATGAGATGCTGTTGCTACGCAACGGTTAAAAGAAAAAATGAAATATAAGTAAATTCATAAAATAAAATGTTTTATATTATTCAAACACATGTATAAAATTCTATCATAAGTTATACACCTAATTTAAAAGCTCTGACAAATGTTTTGACAAAATTGCAAACTAATAAGAATAATTTAATACTCTTATTTAAAAATTTCAGCATCCAAAATTTACCATTTAAATCTATTATTCATATGAGCGATTTCTTTCAACAAATGAAAATTTGAAAATCGTCTGACTTCCCATAGAAAAGCATTATATCACAAAATAAAATGTTCTGTATATTCCGAACGAATGAACCAAATTTAACCCAAAACTATACAGCTAAATCCGGGGAGCTCATCAACATGCCCAGGGAATTTCAAGCCGATCGGATGCTTTTTGCGGCAGTTATCGCGGAACAGACAGACAGACTAACAGACAGACAGACTAACGGAAACCAAAACTTTTCGTGTCTCCACAGTAAGCCTTCACTGACGTTTCGGCAATTAATAAAAAGAAATACAACTAAATAAACTAGTAAATCTGCAGATCAAGAGCCTCAACGTCATCTCTGCAACTTATTGTTTTTAGCAAATTTTGCTTAATATTAATCTTTCTACAAAAACAAAATTTAAACTTTTAAATTACACAAACATTTATAGAAGGAGAAAAAAATATTTCGATGGTTTCAGACATTAGAAGCGTTAAATTAAACACGTTGTTATGTAATGATATTCTGAAATTCTCACGAGCTACTTATTCTAGTAATTTTTACATAATAAAGCAAATTTCTTCAGGGGGGTGCCCCCCCCTGAACCCCCCGTTGTGTAATTTATTTTGTATTTGTAATTTTCTATTGATTGAGTTAATGATTATCCTATATCTTAGATTCATTTTTACACTGCGATTTATAAGGATAAGCAACAATTTGGTCAAGCATTTTACGTTATCCTAATATCCATACAGCAGTATTTACTTGCCTGCTAACCACAAACATCTGTATCTAATGGATAAAGAACTTTTGGAAATGTAAACTGAGACATCTAATTTAGAAATCTAATAATAATTTTGATTACCATTCTGCAACATTTATATCTAAGATCTAATCTAAATATCTAAAAATGTACTCGATAGCATTAACTTACTAAAATCACCCTAAAGTAGGGGGAGTTCTAAACCTAACGGTTAATAATTCATCACCGTGTCCACTTCCAATTGACTAAATAGATAAACGTGATATGGCGCCGTTAAGTATTTTTTGTGATAGCCTTTTAATAGTATCCACATTTAATTTAAAATCGTGATGTTACAAACACCGTTGAAATTTGATGCACACCTGTGTTCAGGTCAAATTACGAAAGGCTAACTAACCTTTTATTTCCCTTAGCCGGGCATTTTGTTTCATTTTTCGTAATAGGGATTATTTTAATAATTTATTTTACACTCTACAAGCTGTTACACGGGACGTTGTTCACGTAGCATTAAAATAGAGATAAATGCATTAAATAAAACTTTTCACTCACCACCAGACATGGCAAGTCTCAGGCTTTTTGCACAACACTATTACCTTACAGAAAATGTTGTTCTTTTAAATCGCGCAAATGTTTCAATTAAATAAAGTAACATATTTTGTATTAAAATACTGGTATCCAGAACGCCGGAGGCTTGGCAGCCCTGCTCCTCTTAATAGAAACATATATAGTTAACCAACACTTTATCACATTTTATAGGAAACAATACGGAATTTCTTATTTGTATGGCCTTACATATACCTCAGTCATAAAAATGTAAAATTTTGTGCCAATTAATATACGCAATTGCGAAAATGAAATCGCAACCAATGAGAAAAGGAAGGCCAAGTAAAATCGTGTAAATCGAGGAATCTTTCTTCGTAGTGTGGGAAAATACCACTACAAAAATTAATTTAGGTGGTATTTGGTGTGAAATGTTTATATGTATTCATTCCTGTCCTATTTATCTTTTTTATTATTTGTAATTTGCTGCATTTTCCCTTTGCACGTGGAAATCTTACAAATTAAAATGAACTCTTTGGGAGAAATTGTTATTCCTTTTTTTTTTTTTTTTTTTTTTTTTTGGCAACAATAAAGTTTATAAAGTTTAATAGAATAATGTCAGTTTTTTCTGTATGAAAATAACGAACTTTTTCCTTTATAATCAAAATAGTTGAATACATAAATAAAGATATTATTCTATATAGTATATAAATACTATTTTCATTTCTGCGTTTAAATCAATTTATATGCAAATATCTATACAAAGGCATTCATTAATTCATTCCTTTTAACTTTGATTTGACTTTAAAAACCATACATACTTTCACATTTATGATATTTTTAGATGAGATATGGTTGCTACGCAACGGTTAAAAGAAAAAAAATGAAATATAAGTAAATTCATAAAATAAAATGTTTTATATTATTCGAACACATGTATAAAATTCCATCATAAGTTATACACCTAATTTAAAAGCTCTGACAAATGTTTTGACAAAATTGCAAACTAATAGGAATAATTTACTACTCTTATTTAAAAATTTCAGCATCAAAAATTTACCATTTAAATCCATTTTTTCTATGAGCCATTTCTTTCAACAAATGAAAATTTGAAAATCGTCTGACTTGCCATTGAAAAGCATTACAGAGCAAAATAAAATATTCTATATTTCCCGAACGAATGAACCAAATTTAACCAAAAACCATACAGCTAAGTCCGAGTACCTCATCAACATGCCACATTAATTTCAAGCCGATCGAATGCTTTTTGCGGCAGTTATCGCGGAACAGACGGACAGACAGACAGACAGACAAACGGAAATCAAAACTTTTCGTGTCTCCACAGTAAGCCTTCACTGACGTTTCGGCAATGATAATTTAGAAAACATTTTGAAACTTTTATACTCAAGTAATACGCTCATTTCAGTATTCATTTGAAGTTTTGATTTTTTTAGAAACTATCTTCTTGCATCTAAAAATTTATCTTCATGTCAAATTCCAAGTCTTACCACCTCACACAACATAAAAAGCTATGTTGAAATAGGAAATGTCACCATTAATTTGCCAACATTAATTTTGAAATCGATTTGGTATTTCCTAATATTCCACAGAAATGTTATTTAGAAAGCTTTTAAAAGACATTTTTAGAACGTTTATTGTTCCTGCCAACCCCATGTGACAGAGTCATCGGCATAAAATACAGCCTGTGTTGGATCAGGGACTATCACCATTGATTCGCAACTAATACTTTTATAATCGGTTTATATTTCCTGAGATTGCATAGAAATCGTAATTTAGGACATTTTTAGAACGCTTTTCGCACCTCCCTTTCGCTTCACCCCTTTTTAATTAGAATTTATTTTTGACAGTCCTTTGATGGCATTAATATTTTATAAGTAACTACCATACCATATTTAAAGTTTCTAGTCTCTTCAGTATTACAGAAATCCTAATTTTGAAAGTTTTTTGCTCCTGCAACCCCTGGTAATAGTGGCACAGACTTAAAATATAGCTTATGCTTGAGTAGATTCTATTACCACCAATTTGTCTCCATTATTTTTTTAAACCGTTTGGTATTTGATAAAATTGTAAAAAAAATTAAGTGTACTGGCATGAAAAATATTTAGCTAAAATTTTCCTTTTAATGTACGGGAAAATAAGTATGTTTTTATTTTCTAATAAATTCTTCTGTAAATTCCGGTGTCAATCCTCCATTTCATCATTTTATAAACAGAATTATTCCACGTCGGTAAGGATTTGTAAAAACATTAAGTAAAACAATTTTTTGAAGCGTGACAAAATCAAGAAAAATGTTTTTGTGACTACTTTTTCTTTAACAGCTGACAGTCGATCAAGCCAAAAAAATTCATAATATACTTCATAATGTGCCATAAAGTTTCACCAATTTTTATCAATGTGTTAAAACAAGGGGAAAATAAATCAGTTATAATGTCAAAGACGATTTATAGAAATTTTCTTTTCAAAAATGGGAGATAACGTGGCTAGAGAGAAAAACTTAATTTTGCTGCTTTAAAATATGATCTCCGTATGTATCACACGTTAGAAAATGTTTTCGTTTCTTTAACTCTTAGAATGGCGGTGGAATAGTATTTATACCAATTTTAATTGAAGTTTGTACCAGAAATATAAAAAACAACTTTTATAATTTATTTAATAGAAATTGTGAAAATACCGTATCCTTATTTTAAAAATGAATTATTCGAAAATTCTGGTGTGAATTTAATTCACAGAAACACAATTACTAGCATCTGAAGCGGTTTATAAAAAAAAACATTAAATAAAATAATTTTTGTATCGTGATAAAATCAAGAAAAATGTTTTTGTGACTATTTTTCTTTAACAGCTGGCAGTAGACATTACTCATCGATCAAGCCACAGAAGCTGTACATAATAAACTTCATAATGTGTCATAAAGTTTTGCCATTTTTCATCAATGTGCTAAAAGAAGAAAAAACTGAAATCAGTTATAAAGTCAAAGAATATATTAATATATATATATTTCTTTTATACAATGGGAGATAATGTGGATAGAAAGAATACTTAATTTTGCTGCTTTAAGATATGATCACCGTATGTAGTATCAAACATTAGATACAATTTTTCTTTTTTTAACTCTTAGAATGGTGGTGCCATAGTATTTACACACATTTTAATTGAAATTTGTACCAGAAATATAAAAAGCAGCTTATATAATTTGGTTGAAAAATAATTGTGAAATACCTAATCCTTATTTTCAAAATGACTGAATCGAAAATTGTGGTGCGAATTTAATTCATAGAAACACAATTTCTAGCCCATGAACAGATTAATAAAAACATTAAATAAAGGAATTTTTCGTAACGTGATAAAATCAGAAAATCCATTTTGTGAGAACTTTTCCTTTAAAAGCTGGCAGTAGATATTACTCATCAATCAAGCCACAAAAGTTCAAAATGAACTTCATAGTGTGCCATAAAGGTTATGTCATTTTCTATCAAGGTGTTAAAACAAGAAAAATATAAATCCATTATAATGCCAAAGAATATTAATGGTCTTTTTTTTTCAAAAATGAAAGATAACATGGGTAGATAGCAAAAATTAATGGTGAAATAAAGAAGATAAATGATTTCATTTATAAATGGTCTCAATGAGCTATCATAATTTTGATTTGACGAAGAAAATGTGGCACTATCTTGGTAATTTTGTATGTTATAGAAAAATTTTAAGGCGAATTCCTGAAAATTACTTTGCATTTTAAACAATAAATTTTTTGAAGTCATGAGATAGGACTACAATGCAATATTTTGTTTAACATTACAAATTTTATTATTAAATCTTTAACGGTTTCATTTTTTGCCACCATAAACTAGAAACAGGAACAAAAAACCACGTCTTACGTACTAAAATGTTTGACTTTTAAATAATCGAAAAATGTCTGCCAGTTAACAAACCGAATATTTGATGTAAAATTTAGTGGTATCCAAAAGCAAACTTTCTTTGGCCGAACGCAGTTCGGGAAAAACAGTTAAACGGTTAACAAGAACCACAAATGATGCGCCAAGCATAATAAAACACTTATGAATGCTTCCAGAATAATTTAACAATACTTCGCTGTTTAATAAGGCAAATAAGATACCCAAGTATGTGTTTTAGAAGACGCATAACACATCCGAAATGCAGGATTCAGTTTTTATCTCCATAGCCAGAAAAGTACTTAAATAAGTTTGTGGAAAAATATTTAAATACTTCTGTACCGCCCTGTATATTACATACATATATTTTACACTCAACATACGCTGTAAAAAAATCTGCAAAGTTACTAAAATTTCTCTCGAAACTGGGATTCCAAGTACTTTTTATGCAACGGCAACAACAAAAATTTATGTAACAGATACACATTTGCTCTGTTAATCAAAAAAATCTGTAAGTTTACTAAGATTGTTTTTAGGAAACTAGAATTCCCAGAACTTTTTATGTAATTGTAACCCCGATCACAGATAAAAGTTTAGAAATATACTGTAATTTTAATAGATTCATTTGTAAAGCTACAGATTTTTGTACCTTTACAAAACTAGTTTTGTATATTTACATCTTCTTTTGTACAGTGTACAGATAAAATTTAAGTAAGCATACAGATTTGTGTAAAATTATATGTGCAGAATTACAGTTCTTTTTTACAGTATATCAAGCCAAAGCTTTATTCAGCCAATTAACATGTTTAAAACTACCGGAATCACACTTTTAAAAATTATGTTTCACAAGCGCTCATTTTTCCATTTTTTGTGTGGATACTCTGTATGTGTCAATACTCTGTATGTGATTTTATTTATGTTTAACAAATATTTTAGTATGCTAATTACACTTCAACTTGAACATACATAAATCAATTAAAAACCACCTGTAAGCAATTCACGCTCATATTCACTAATGTTTACGCATTCTTTTGTGTAGCCCTGTATATGATCATTCGAATTTATACATACCGCGCAACATGCAATTTGATCTTAAAAAGCATATCATATTTAAAACTCATATTCCAGAAATTATCTCTAATAGACAGTACTTGGGATACATTACTGTATCCGAAATATTTTGTGTGTCCCTGTCAATAAAGAAAAAGTCTACTCATATCATATTTTGCACAAAGTATCTTACAAGTAAAGATCAGCAATGCATATCAATGTCAGTATATTTGAAGTAGTGTAACATAATTCAAATACTCTGTAAACTCTTTAACTCCGTAGACCATTATCTAATGAAGTTATGTTTAATGGCCCTGTAAATAAATAATAAATGATTTGAACCCCGTATTCCACAGAATGCATGTGCCATGGCATTTCATTAATGCTTATAAATTTTACAATGTTTGAAATAGTACAACATTATTAACATGAGCTTTAAACGATATTTTCTAATTTACCACAATGTAACGGAATATTTTTGGCTTGTTCCTGTAAATCAACTATAAATGCGACAGTTTTCATTTTCAAAAGGAATGGATTATAAACAGGTATCGTGGTATAATAAATGTCAATAGCTTTTTAAAATTACAAACAAACAGAGTATATTTAAGAGAGTTAGATCACGGACAGACAGACAGACAAAGTGAAGTCACAAACATTTTTCGACTGTATCGGAAAGTGTTAAAATTTTGCCCACTTTTTAAAGGAATATAACTTACAAGGAAGTTCTCCGTACTCAGAGAAATCAGAAAAAAAATTAGAGAATGTTTTTCTCGTGTGGATATATATGTTTAAAAAATCCGGCGGAACTTCAATAAAGCGTCTGTAAAAAAATAAAGAAAATTTCGTTTATTTTGCGATTTATAACTGGTTGGCGATAAAGTAAAATTTCAAAAAATACGCTTTTTTGTCGAATAATCTTTAAGCGAAAAACCTTTTATGTTGAATTTATTTAAATAAGTTTAATTTAAATAACTTTAGTTTTGTCATTTTTAGATTGTTTCAACTGTAGTTTTGGCATTTTTCGTTTGTTTTAGCAACAGTTTTATCATAATTATTTATATGTATTTGTAATGAAATATTACTATCACATTTTACGATTAAAACAAAATGTAAATTGATTTAAAATGTTTCAATCTCAAAAATAATTACGATTGAGCACTGTTGATTTGTTGCTATGGAAACAAAGACTTATTCGATATGAAAATGTATCACGGCAGAATTTAGCATGCAGACTTTTTTTTTTTTTTTTTTTTTGAATAGCCGTTTAAATTTAAAAAATCGTGGATTTGAGAATAAAGTAATAGCAAAATTCCATTCAAATCGGTAATAAAAAGATTAAAAGGGTGAAATATTTATTACATTATAGAACATTTTAAATTAATATTGCTGCAAATATAATAATACTCATAGGTAAATATTTTCAGCTTGGAAAAATACAATGAAACAAATTAAATAATTAAAAATCAAATGTCATCTTCCTATAACTTAAAATAGATATTTATAACTTGCAAAACATAGAAGTTTTTTTCCTGTCCTAAAATTAAATAACTACAGCAACAAGCAACATGTATATTTCAAACTAAACAATAATTAATAAACCCTTTTATTGATTAAGTTTAAATTGATTAAATACTGCGCATTCTACAAAACAATTAACAAGCGATTTTGAGATGCATTAAAATCTTTTGCTTTTTGCGTGTAAAAAGCCTGCTCACAAATTGCTTGTGGCTTTCGTATTTTCGCGCCAAATATTCCAAAGCATTTTATTTTTTTTTACAGACTTTCTACTGGAATCCCGCCGCTAAATTTAACTGATCCTTTATTACGTATATGAATTGTTTCACTGCCATTTTTTTTCAGTATGTTCTGAGTATAATCTGTAAGGAGACCTTCCTTGTTAGTTGCTGCCTTCATCATACTGACCATCATTGTGATCCAAGAAATATAACAAACAAAGCAAGGAGTAAGAGGTTTTTTTTTAACCATAACTAGAGTCCATGAATTTTCTTACATTTGAATACAAATATTTCCTAAAAGTAGGTTCATCTTAACTTAATTACAGAAATTTACGATTAAATAATAATAAAATTGCTATTAGTATGTAGTGCAATCTAAAGAATCACCAATGCGATCCCTGATTACAGGTATAATGTATGAAAATCTTTTTCCCATAAACGATTTTCCGGATAAAATGAAGATCTAAATTATACCTTCTAAAACCGATGCTTTTATAAATCATTTCTAGAATCTAATGAATTGTTTTCTTATTATTTTCAGCATACCGGTATACAGAATGTTAATATTTTAAAGAAATGTGTAGGTAGCTTCATTACTTGTATGCTGCTTATTAGAAGTTTTAGACAATTGAATATGATTGCTATAAAAAAAAAAAAAAAAAAAAAAAAAAAAAAAAAAAAAAAAAATTGCTTAACTACAGGAACATAAATGTTCAATGAACGTTGAGTTCCGCTTAGATCATCATTTTCATAGGTTGTAACGAAATATTAGAGGAACTCGCACCTCTAAATGTGAGGCTTACTCGCTGAGTAAAAAATGGCAGCCATCGTAGATGGATTATTTTTAGTACTTTCAACTGTCCCTTCAGTTTGAATATTACTATTTTCAAACAGAAATTTCTTCACCTTATTTTATTGTTATTGAAAAGAATAGAGAACTTTAGAAATATTCACATTGAAAATCAAGAGAGCTTACAAACGCAGAAAAATCCGCATTTGACAGTCGACATTTTTGTATCAGATCTCAGACCTATTGTTCAGAGTACAGCGATAAAGTGGAATAGTTTGTGGAAAGCAATTTTTGGACGAGGCTGAAGCGTAACATATTTAACCCTAATTGTAACCGGATATGAATGTACAGTCGTGGAAAAAAAAAAGTAAACACCCCCTACTAACTCCTCAACAAATTATTGTACAAGAATGTTATTGGTACCGAACGATTGGAAATAAAGTCTACTTTTAAATTATGTATATAAAATTTGCTTAGGGGGCCATCTAAATATTAAAACGAAACATAACTTTGTTTTTTTTTCCAATACCAGTATACAATTTTGACAGCATAAATGAACTCTACACCCTTCAATTAGTCTAAAGACAAATTTTTGAGCAATTCGTACTATAAGTTTCCGAGAAATAAATTATTTTACAGCGAGCGTATTGTAAGGACTGTATCCAAATTGAAGTTCAGTACTGGATTTTTAACCGAGAGAGCTCCCTTCTTGATCAAGGCACCTTAAGCAGTCAATTAAGCCTGTTTACATTATTAAAGATTACAGGATAGCATAAGAAATTTCAAACCAATATTTAGTCACTTTTATCACAGACGGCCCCTTATACCACCCTTTTGCCGTTTTTCAAGCCTAATTTGAAAACTACTTGGAAGACAAATATGAAATTTTGGATTTCCATAAAGCAGGACTTAATAAATCTGAATCCATCAAAATAATTGTAGGTTGCTGCTGGGCAACATATAACAATATGTTCCCGCACCATGTTAGTTAAGCTAAAGTACAGTTGCGTAATTTGTTATTTCTGTTTGTACATTTTTTTTTTATATAAAACATAATTATGAGTGTAAAATTATAATAATTATATCTTCGAATAAAATAGGAGTGGAAGTTCATACAAAAATTATTAAGTTGATTTTAAATATTAAATATATATTTTAAAAAATTTGTTTTATTGTAAAATGAATGTATAATGTTGAATATAGTTCGGATCTCAGATAACAACAATAGCCAGACGCCATGTTGTCCTTCTATGACAAGCCAGTGGAAGGTGGTGTATAATTAGAAATCGTAAAATAATAAAAATGTTGGAATAAATTTATGGCCTTAATAAAAGTGTTGGAATAAATTTATGGCTTTAGACCACCCAGACTTTAAGGCATATAATAATATTAAAGTATATGTAAGGGGCTATTGCAGACTGTTAGCTAATAGGTCTATCTAAGGATAATGCAAAATATTCTCACATCCAATAAGGGAGGACTATAAAAATAGTTCCACTCACTTCCAAGAGTTGGTGTGCAAGAAGAAAAAGGTTGAAAAAAAAGAATCTAAAAAAAGATGTCGAAGACGCAAGAGCGATCCTGAAAGTCCATGTCATGCATCAATCGAGCCCTAGTAATGCCCAGGCGAGATGGACATATCGGAGAGAGCCTAAGCTAGCATGATTGACCTGATGATGTCTTCCTAGTGTCAAAATAAAATGGATTGTCCTACTGCGGTCCGCAGCTATACATCCCGCCATCCCGATTTCGCCGCTCTGATGAGAAGATGAATCCGGATGATGTTTGGATATGATCCTGAGCATCGCGACAGCTCTGAATTTGATGAATAAAGGCCACCATCCCGTATATGATTCAAGGTATTACATTAATCTTTTTCTTTACCACTTTAATTATATGAGAAATTATAAATATCCTTTTATGATATTTTATGGTAGAGAGCAATCTGAGATCCAACAAAACCAATAATTAAATATAATTAAGGTATTTTAAAAATGAAAGATAATTATTTTTCTTGCAATATATATATATATATATATATATATATATATATGTATATATATATATATAATAAGAGTAAATGAAAACATTTTTTTTTTTAAGATTAAATATACTTGTAATAATGAGCAGCAAACAAAAGTGTTGCTTTCCTTTTTTTGAATTAATATAATGTGTATATGTATATAGTTGTGTTCAATGTAAATAAAATATTTAATCAGGTATTAAAAAGTTTCTGTAATTATTTAATTGATAAATGTTTAAGGTGTGTCAATTTATTTTTACAACAGCTTGAATTTAGTTTAATTCATAAGTGGAAGAGTTCGTCTAAATAAATCACAACGCAAACTCTTAATTTTATTCGTTATTAATTAAATTTAATAATTACAATTTTACGCGGATTATAATTTAATTTTATTAATTATTCGCGTTGCTCTTCTACTAGCATTACGTAATTACCATCACTTATGTTATTTGAATTTATTTAAGGTATATAAAATTATATACCGGTTTACTATGAGGTTGCTAGGATGATTTGGACAAATTAACAATTTTGGGTGTAAATTAAATAGGAAATAAACAAGTATAATTATCTGTCCAGCATCCCCCCCTCATTAAGGTAAAATGGTGCTATGACTCAGGCAACGTTCAACTGAGGTCATTAGAAATAATAATAATAATAATAATAATAATAAAGGAAAATAGATTTAAGTATTATTTTAATGTCACAATTTTAAAGATATTGTAGGTACGTAAATTTTATTGATTAAAATTTTATTAAAATTAATTTTATTATTGTAACAATAATGACACACATATAATAATTTGAATAATATATGTTAGCAATAAAGCAAAAAGAAAAAAAATAATTATAGGATTTATAATAGGTAAATTTAGGAATTACAATTTTTTTTTCTCTCTTTTCTCTTTTTGGTTGGATCTCAGTTACCATAGAGAAAAAATGGCATTCACATCACGGATGACACATTTGTAAAAATAATTTTTTTTTATATATACTGTATAAATAATAATAAGAAGAATAATGAGTAAAATTTTATAATATGACTGATATAAAAAGGATTGAAATGTCAATAGATCATGATTTTTGAAATTGTATCAAGGTGATACAAATGAAAATTTATGAGTCGTACTACGATGTAGTGGTACAATATTTATATATATAAAGAAAAAATAAGATTGTTGTTTATGTAGAAAAAGACAGATATTTTTCTGTTAAATGAAATTGTGGTGTTTTTATATATGCGTGTATTATAAACATTTTAGGGATGTTTATGTGTGTAAAAGAATAATCTACAAAACAACTTCATCTGCTAAGAAATATTTTAATATTTTAGTGCTGTTGTTTTTATGTATTTATGCAATTTAGAATATTTTCATACATATGTTGTAATATAGAGAAAATAGTATGATATACAAAATATTCGTTTAAGAGGTATAGGATCTATTTTGAATTGATATTTTGAAAAAGTATACATTGATTACTAATATTTGTTAAAAATGACTCAGACGCTGGATATAGATACACTTATTAAGTTAGTGTCACCATTTGACAATAAAAAGAACAAAAACATTATATTTTTCTTAGATGAATTTGATAATATTTTTAATTCTAAAGATATACAGGAAGAAACTAAATTATTAATTTTAAAGGCTAAAATTACTGGGGACGCAAAACATATTTTAAGTAAACAGATTGAAAAATATAATGAGACCAATTATAATTTATTTAAAAATAATTTGGTGGAGTTATTTGGTACAAAACTAAGCTTCCTTAATGCTCAGGGCAATTTCCTAAAGTTAAAACAGGACGCAAGTCAAACGATAGAGGATTTCATTTTGGAGTTTAAAAAGGGTGTAAAATCTTATATCGAAAGTACAGGCGAAAATGTGGATAATAAGGAAGAGAATTTTATCGAAATCTTAAAAATGTCGAATTTTCTAAATGCAATTAGACCGAATATTGCACTAGATGTTCGTAAAAACGCGCCCAGGTCCTTCAAGGAGGTATGCGAGTTAGCAAAACTTATGGAAAGTGCGTATAATGCATCAAAGTTTGAGGAAATTAACGCAATAAATAAAGAAAACAAAGATCTTTATGAGAACGTTATAGAATCAAGTAAGCAAAACAAAAAGCTAATCGAGAAATTAAAAGGGGAGATTGACAAACTAAAAAGAATCAAAGAAAAAAAACCCATGCAATTAGAGATGATAGTGCTCCGCGGAATAAGAAACTTTTTAATAAACACAATAATTATCAGGGTCCCCATTTCAATAACAATTTTCATTATAACGATTATGAGCAATATTATCAGGATTACTACAATTCCTTTAATTACCCGACACATTATGGGATGTATGATAATTTACAACCTAATTGGAATTCGGGAAATAGGGATTTTGGATATATTTCTGGGAATTATGATCAAGATTGTTACCAATTTGAAAAGCGAAAAAAGAAAAAAAATGGGCAAAGAAAACAGCGAAATCGGATCAATATTCGGGATTTTCAGAGACGGAAATCGATAAAATAAATAAAACAATCGCAAATATAACAAATGCAGACAAAGATAGTCTGCCAATTATATCACTAATTATATAGGGCGTCAAAATACAAGCTTTGTTGGACACAGGCGCCGCCGTTTCCCTTTTATCACCTTCTTTATTCAAAAAAATTAAAGATACAAATGTCAAAATCAAATATTTGTGCAATCAGATCCAAATTAAATCTTTAACGAATTCAAAGATTTTTTTTAAACAATGTGTAAAATTAACTTTTCGATTAAAAGGTATATTCACAACAGGCACATTTTATGTCACTAATGATGATTTTGATAGGCAGTACCAAATGTTATTAGGGTACGATTATCTCAAGGAAAATCATATGATTTTGGATTTATGCAATAAAACCTTAAAATTTAAAAATCAACAAATTAACTTAAACGTTGCAAATGAAGTAAATAATTATGAGGTGAATAACATTACGCCATGTAATTCAAGGGAACATTCAAATAAAAATATGTTTGCCGTTACTAAAAATAGAATTTTTATTAAACCGGAAGAATCGAAAATTGTAAAATTAAAATGCCCAGAGGATATAAATAGGTCAGATGTGATTATATTTGACCCCATTCAATAAAATAGTAAATTTTCATGCGAGACTTCGTTACAAGAAGTTCAAAAAAATAATAACATAAATATTATAATAAAGAATAAACTGTCAGAAAAGTTAATTATTCAGAAAGGAACTAAAATGGGGGAAATTATAAAGAACTTTGAGTGCAAGCAAGATGACTCAACTGATAATATAGAGAAAGGGACATTTTATGAAATAAATAATTTAAATATAGAAGAAGTAAGAAAATTGCGAGAGGCAGAAATTAAAGAAACGGATTTCGATTTAAGCCATTTATCAGAGGAAGTACAACAAAAATTTCGAGAAATTTTAATGGGTAATGTTCATGCATTTTCAAAAAGTTATTAAACATTGGGGCAATCAGCGTTTGTTGCACCAAGTTTTCAATTGAGTCATGGATTCCCGGTACAAGCTAAGCCATATAAATTGCCTCAGACAGTAAGACAGTATGCGAAACGGGAAATTGAACAATTGTTACAGGCTAAAATTATTGAGAAAACAGACTCCGGGTATGCTTTTCCAGTTATTTTCGTTAGAAAGAAGAACTCGAGTAATAACCCGAATGCAGAACCCAAGTTTAGAATGGCAACGGACCTAAGACTATTGAACCAAATTTTACAACCATACACTTATCCGATGCCGGACGTAAAAGACTTATTACAAAAAATAAGCAGTAAGAAATATTATACTGTTCTAGACTTACATAGTGCATTTTTTCAAATCAATTTAAAACCAGAAGATTGTAGAAAATTAGCTTTTATTACGGAATTTGGCAAACATATGCCGCTTCGTTTAGCTTTTGGTACACGACATTCTAGCGCAGTTTTTGCAGAAGTAATTGATAAAATTCTGGGACATTTTGATTAAAGCAAAGTATCATACTACATTGATGATGTTTTAATATCTGCAAACACAATAGCAGTGAAGATGAAAACCTTAGAAGAAGTTTTACAGGTATTAATAAATCATAACCTTCGAACCTTCAAAAATGCAAATTTGCAAACCAGAAATAGAATTCCTAGGATTTAGGGTGAATCAACTGGGATATTCTCCATCACAAAAGAATATAGAAAAAGTGAAAAATTTAGTCAGACCAAAATCGAAAAAGGGGGTCAGATCTTTATTGGGTTTAGCGAATTATTTTCGGACACTAATACCCAACTATTCAGACAAAGTTCACCCTTTAGTAGAACTGACTAAAGATAAAGTTAAATTCAAGTGGAGTCCAGAAGCAGAAAAAGCTTTTCTGATAATTCAAGAAGAAATTGTACAAAAACCAACACTCAGACCCCCCGATTTTAACAAGGAATTTTTCTTATTCACGGATGGGAGCAAAATTGCAATTTCAGGGGTTTTGGCTCAAGAAAAGGATGGTCATTTGCTACCTGTTGAATTTTTCGGGAGAAAACTTAGAGAACCGGAAAAGAATTATCCGAGTATTAAATTTGAATTATTAGCAGTGCATGAAGCAATTATGCATTTTAAATATGTGCTTTCGGGTAGACGGTTTACTGTGTTAACTGATTCAAAAGCACTAACTCAGCATTTACATTTACAAGATAAATCGGAAATTATAAACAGATGGGTAGCGGATTTACAAGACTTTAATTTTGATTTCGAATTCGTCGAATGAATTAACAATCCAGCAGACTATTTGAGCAGGAATCTAGATAATCTTAAAACAGACAGAGAACTCCAAAATAATTTGTTTGCAAGTAACATAGCACTTACAGACGAAAATATTAAATCGGAGCAATACGCAGACGAAAAATTTAAAATTATAATAAATAAAATCGAAAAAGACAAAAATAATAGTAGCACGAAGAGATTTACTTTAAATCAAAATAAATTATTAATTTTAAAACCTGGTTCAGATATAAAAGAAATTTTAATTACCCCGGATTCATTAAAAATTGCAGCCATAGAAGAAGCTCATAAAGCGCATTTCGGATTTCAAAAAACTTATGATAATGTGAAAACAAGGCTTTTTTGGCACGGAATGTACAAAGATATTAAACATTATTGTGCAAATTGTGTGCAGTGCGTCACATCTAAACAACACACGACAATAAAAGTACCAATTAAAAAAATGGTGAAAGATCACGAAGTCGGTACAGTCCTGCATGCTGACGTCATTGGACCTTTAAACCTCACGTTAAGGAAAAACAGATACATTTTAATTATAATTGTTTCGACATCGAGATTCCTGGAAGCTGTTCCCCTACGAAACGTAGAGTCACAAACTATATTAAATGTACTAAATAAATATTTTGCAAATTATGGGATTTGTAAAGAAATTATCTTTGATAACGCAAAATATTTAAGAAGCGAAATTATGAAAGAATATTTGGAATCTTTAAACATACAAAGGAAATTTGTGAGTGTATACCGTGCGCAAGGAAATGGACGTTTTGAAGTTACCAATAAAATATTAAAAACATCAATTGCAGCTATGTCGAAACGCACTACGGAATGGGACATAAGACTGGATTTTTTTAAACTAGCGTATAATTCCTCGAAACACCGCGCTACGGGATATAGTCCCTCACTGCTATTTTTCGCAAGGGAAATTAGAAATCCCTTCACAGCTCATATTCCTTCTGAGGAAATATATACCCACTCTTATGTTAAAAGCAGAATACAGCATATGAAGGAAATCAAAATTCAATCTCTTGCAAACCAAGAGAAAATAATGCAAGAATATATAGATGAAGAGGCATACGAAAAGGTAAAGGATTTAAATTTGGGTCAAACAGTATATCTAAAATGTATTGGAAAACCAGGTGCATTAGAGCCAAAATTTCAAGGACCCTATGAAGTTACTAAAAAATTTAGAAACTTTAATAATTTATTGCAATATATTCCAGATAAATCAATAGAGCCGATCAAACGACATATGGATCAAATATATGCTCCTAAATATGCAACAGGTCATACAGAGGCGGAAATTACGAATTTACAGGGGTGTCGAAAAAAAATTGAATATGATAAAAATTACAGAAATAAATGTGGCACTTGTCAGAAAAAATCGCACTTAACTGAAAATTGTTGGTTTGAATCAAATAATAAAAATACGAGTCAAAAGGGTGACAAAGTTACTAAAAAGTATTATAAAAAAATAATAAATATTCTGAGAATGTAGACCATATTTAAAGTATCAAAAAGATTACTATAATAAAAATATGTCGTTATATGGTTATACACCATATACAAACTTATACGGGGATGTTATACAAGATCATTACCCTTCCCCCCCCCCCTCCCCAGTATTATCCATGGGATATGAATTGGTATTAAAGATAAAACAAAACCTTTAAATTAGATAAAAGGCGAGGATAGACAGGTGATGGACGTGTAAATTGGATTCTCGATATAAATTATGATTTAATTATTATTAAAAAGATATTAAAATTATTTTCATGTCGAGAGAAATAAATAAAATAAAATTAATAAGGAATCGAATTTCAAAATTTAAAAATTTTCAAAATTTAAAAATAAATTTTTCTCTTTTAGGTAAAAAAAAAAAGTTGAAACAAAATTAATAATTTGCCTTTTTAAAATTCAAAATAATAATAAGAAAGGATAGGAAGATGGGTACGCCAATTTGTCTCAGGGTTACAATATTGAGCAAATGTGCAGGGCGCACCCGAAAACATACTTATAAAATTATGAAATGTGCTTCACAAAACTTCACTGGAGCAGTGAAATATTTATCTCCAGGCAAAAGTTATATATATATATTTTCGAATATGAATTAGAAAATATAAAATTTTAACAAAGCCAAATAACATTAAAACTTAATTAATTTAATAGTGAATAAAATTGGAGTAATTAAAAAAGAAAAAAAAAAGAGAGAGAATTTAATTTTTTTTTCTGTTTTCTATAAGGGTAGCCTTTGCTAATAACCTTACAATTTAGATGACAGAATTTCAGAATTACTCTTTAAAATGAGTAGGTGTAAGCTATAGGTTCAGGGTAGTTAGAACAGCTTTATAACATACTCATATATTATTTTTTCTTATATAAATATGTGGATGACAAGGAATAAATTATTAGTGCACTCTATATTAGGATAGCGGTCAGCTATAAGCCTAAATATAATAAAATATACAAAAAGTGCTAAGATTTATTCCGGTAGTTCAATTACAACTTATATGCTAAAGTCTAGAATTTAGACAGCAGGGATAAGTTTTATGAACAAAAGTGTTATAAAAAAATTAAAAAGGATTTTGGTGTAGCACATTGGTTTTTAAAAAACATATATATATATGACAATGGACAAGACAAGTTATTTCAATATGATTGCACACAAAATTATAGTAAACAAATACATAAATAATTAATTAAAGTAAAATTAAAATTTTCTCACCAAAGGCTTTCTGTATAGGGTGCAATTTTGGCCTACGGCTGGGTATGCACCAACACCAACAAAATATTTGTAGAAAACTTATTCAAAAGTAAATCAAGGTATTTAGGCATCACTTAGTCATTCACTTCAGGATTCTTGGCTGAAAAAGGAATCGAAGAAAAAATTAAGTATGGTATAATTACTAGATGTTATGCTCTGAAACAATAAAATTAGTAATATTATATTGTAAAAAGCAGCATTTTGAGTTTTGTTTAGGAAAACTTTTGATTTTTAGGTTTTACACATTTATGGAGTGTCTAGCTCAGTGTATAGTTCCTAGATTTAATAAAAAAAATAATAAATAAAAAGATAGTTTTTGTTGTTTTCAAAATAAATAACAAAAGTTATAGCAATTAGCATTTATAGTTAAAATTTATGGAATTTTCAGCAAAATTAACATTAGACAAACATAGTTTATATGATATTTAACTTGTTAAACTAATTTACTTTTATTAACGGTATTCAGTTAGAATTAAAGTAGGCTTAAATCCAAGTTAAATTAATTAATAACATTGTTGTAGTGTAAAATTTTATGTAGGACTATTATATTTTTATTGTATATATAAAAATATGCGAATTTAATAATTAATAAAAAGTATTAGCAAAATTATTTAATATAAATATTAAATGACATCTTGCTGAAATCAGCTAGAAATTAAATTTTTTTTTTAAATTTTTAAATAAAATATTTTATAAATTTAAGTTATTTTAGAATTTAAGCATTTTTTTTCTTTTCTTTCCCTTAGAATTAAATGCAATTCTAAATTTAACACATATAAATATACATAGTATAGATAAATTTGAGTATGTGAGTTCATAATTTTTTTTTATATATATATTTTAGCCAATTTAACATAAGGAAACAAAATAAATAAATAAATATATTTATATATATTGGCTTTTTTTTAATTAAAATATGTAGTATGGATTAATAAATTAATTTATTTAATTTTTTTTTTCTAGTACATACAGTAATTATTTTAAAAACTTGATCTATATATAAAAAATAAATAAATAAATAAATAAATAAATAAAATGGATGTAGTGGTTTGTGAGTATACAAAGATTTTTTTCCGCTGGCAGAAGTTCTTTGGTCCGGCCGGGTACTCATAGATGGCTGCATACGATTTTACGTAGTAATTATCATTTGATTTTAGTACTTTTAAAATTATACAAGTATATTAATAACATTTTTTAAAATAATTAAATAATAATTATTAATGTTTGATTAATAATAATAATTTATTATTTTTTATTTTTAAACATATCATTAAATTTTAGACAGTAGAATTCACATACGGAATGTTAATGATAAATAAAATTTTGAATAAATAAATTTTTATTTCATTCAGTAAAAATAAATAAATATGAAAATTTAACAATCTTTTAAGATAGAATTGTTGCCTAAATAAATAATAATTTTAAAAAAATTGTTCTCTTCTTCGCCAATTTCATTGTCTGACAGCACAATTTAATAGTCTTAAATTCAGGTGCTTTTTTTTAATGTCAGCCTAATGCATATTTTGCATTCTGAGAGGCAGTAGATGTCATATTTCCGTGTTGTTTACATTTTAATAGTAAACAATATCATGAATCAAAATTTGTGTTTGTTAGAAAGGTCTAAAAAATATACAATGTAATCAGTTAAAGAAAATTATAGGCATTTTTTTTTCCTGAAAGGCAAATTTGGTTAGATTTGAACCTGTCGGCATAAATCAGCAATAGCTACGGTTGTTTTGCTACAACGCGGGATAATTCAAATGCTGCATCTCGCCATTATCCCCTGCAAATAAAAAGCAGAAGGTTTACGTTAGATATGACACAGATACATACACTATTTATACATAGATTATGTTAAAAATTACATACAGACATGCACAGTTAGTTAAGAAGAAAGTATATCAAGAAATTTTACGAATTAATAAGGTCATTATAAGCATAAAATGGGTTTGAAGTACATACCTTTGGAAGTCGTAAAATTTTGTCACAGCTCTAATCACGTCAGCAAAAAGTGATTAAGAGCTTGGCCGACCCCTCGCACTCGGAGAATTGGGGGAGGATAAGAACTGGTTTTTCTTTTTCTTTCCCCGTTTTCAAGGCATTATGATCTGTTTTGAATTTCGTCTCGGGTGAAAAAGGAGAATCTTACGTAATAATATATCAAAGGACACAGATTGAGCTTGTATATTTTGACGTATCATACAAAGAAATATAAAAATAAATAAATAAAATAAGATAGCAAGTTTGTATACAATATTTTTCTGAGTATGATTTGAATACATCAGATTAATTATGTGAAAATATTCAAATGTTAAGTGTATAATATATATATATATATATATATATATGAAAATATAAAATGTCATATTACAAGCATTGTATTTACTTTTATTCATTATAAAATGTGTTTTAAATGAAACACGGTGTCATAAGGTTATATGTAATGAAATGATATGACAAATGTGTATGCCATTATTTTCCTGTATTTAGGTGTATTTCGGCATATTAGTTTCATACAAAATTATAGCTTTGAAAGTATTTTTGGGCACTTAAACTGTAAATTTACAAAATTATGAAACATGTGTGTGGTAAAGAAAATTCTTGGAAGAAGATGTCAGATTTTCAGCACAGATAGATGTCTTCTAGGAATAAAAATGTCAACAGACAACTATGAATAAATCATGTTTTGAACTTTCTGTTATGAAAAATAGAAGAACTTCTTATAAAATATACCAAAACTATTGAACATTGATTATGGTAGGCTGTGCTCAAAACTGTATAGATACACCGTCATATGGACACGTACATTCTTTTATGCTTTACAAAAAAAAAAAAAAAAAAAAAAAAAAACCAGCAATCAGTTTTTTTTTCGGACTACCCGGAGAGATGCTGGGCAACATATAACAATAATATGTTCCCGCACCATGTTAGTTAAGTCAAAGTACAGTTGCGTAATTTGTTATTTCTGTTTGTACAATTTTTTTTTTTTTTTATAAAACATAATTATGAGTGTAAAATTATAATAATTATATTTTCGAATAAAATAGGTGTGGAAGTTCATACAAAAATTATTAAGTTGATTTTAAATATTAAATATATATTTAAAAAAAAATGTTTTATTGTAAAATGAATGTATAATGTTGAATATATAGTTCGGATCTCAGATAACAACAATAGCCAAACGACATGGTGTCGTTCTATGACAAGCCAGTGGAGGGTGGTGTATAATTAGAAATCATAAAATAATAAAAATGTTGGAATAAATTTATGGCCTTAATAAAAGTGTTGGAATAAATTTATGGCCTTAATAAAAGTGTTGGAATAAATTTATGGCTTTAGACCACCCAGATTTTAAGGCATATAATAATATTAAAGTATATGTAAGGGCTATTGCAGTTAGCTAATAGGTCTATCTAAGGATAATGCAAAATCTTCTCACATCCAATAAGGGAGGACTATAAAAATAGTTCCATCCACTTCCAAGAGTTGGTGTGCAAGAAGAAAAAGGTTTGAAAAAGAGAGTCTAAAAAAGATGTCGAAGACACAAGAGCGATCCTGAAAGCCCATGTCATGCATCAATCGAGCCCTAGTAATGCCCAGGCGAGATGGACACATCGGAGAGAGCCTAAGCTAGCATAATTGACCTGATGATGTCTTCCTAGTGTCAAAATAAAATGGATTGTCCTACTGCGGTCCGTAGCTATGCATCCCGCCATCCCGATTTCGCCGCTCTGATGAGAAGATGAATCCGGATGATGTTTGGATATGATCCTGAGCATCGCGACAGCTCTGAATTTAATGAATAAAGGCCACCATCCCGTATATGATTCAAGGTATTACATTAATCTTTTTCTTTACCACTTTAATTACATGAGAAATTAGAAATATCCTTTTATGATATTTTATGGTAGAGAGCAATCTGATATCCAACAAAACCAATAATTAAATATAATTAAGGTATTTTAAAAATGAAAGAGAAATATTTTTCTTGCAATATATATATATATATATATATATATATATATATATATATATAATAATAATAATAATAAGAGTGAATGAAAACATTTTTTTTCTTTTTTTTAAGATTAAATATACTTGTAATAATGAGCAGCAAACAAAAGTGTTGCTTTCCTTTTTTTTTTGAATTAATATAATGTGTATATGTATATAGTTGTGTTCAATGTAAATAAAATATTTAATCAGGTATTAAAAAGTTTCTGTAATTATTTAATTGATAAATGTTTAAGGAGTGTCAATTTATTTTTACAGCTTGAATTTAGTTTAATTCATAAGTGGAAGAGTTCGTCTAAATAAATCACAACGCAAACTCTTAATTTTATTCGTAATTAATTAAATTTAATAATTACAGTTTTACGCGGATTATAATTTAATTTTATTAATTATTCGCGTTGCTCTTCTGCTAGAATTACGTAATTACGACCACTTATGTTATTTGAATTTATTTAAGGTATATAAAATTATATACCGGTTTACTATGAGGTTGCTAGGATGATTTGGACAAATTAACAATTTTGGGTGTAAATTAAATAGGAAATAAACAAATGTAATTATCTGTCCAGCAGCTGCAATTCATATTTTTTTAATATTAATTTCACAATTCATAATTCATACAAAAAAATTATAAAAATTGCAAATTCAACGTATTTATGTTTGGGTATATTAGTATTATTGCTACACAAAAAATTGTAACATTACGATCATAATTTCAGACGTTATAAATAAAAATATGAAAATGTAATTTAACATTACAAACACTAAACTTTGAATATTTATAATCCAAAAACTTTTCATTCAAATGACTTGAAATTTGGTGCCTATGCATAGTTTGAAACAAAGATTTGAAATATTTCGTTAAAATTGGGTATTGCCATTAAAAAAATTAAGTTTGGATTCGTTTTAATATATAGATAGACCCCAAAGCAAATTTTATATACGTCATTTAAAGGTAAACTTTATTTCCAGTCGTTCGGTACCAGTAACTTTCATCTACGATAATTTGTTAAGGAGTTAGTAGGGGGTGTTTACTTTTTTTCCACGACTGTACTTTTCGGTGAAGCAATGACCTTTTTTCACTTTTGTTCACTATACTCACTGTTAAAAATTTCTGTAAAACACAGAAAATAAACAGAACACTGTGTAAATTTACACTAGTTTACGATAAAATGCAATTTTATTAAGTTTCGCGGTCATTGTTTTACAGACATTTAAGTTTTTTTATAACAAAATCTCTGTAGGAATTTCTATGTATTTCTTTAGAGATATTTTTATCTCTGTTATAAGCTTTAATTTGAAATACACTCTTTTAAAATTATTTTACAATTTTATTAAAAATATTAAAGGAGAAAATTTGGATTAAAAATAGTTAGATTAAAAGTTAGATTATTTTAGAAATGAAAAATTCTTCTCTGCGGAGATAGTAGAGACTGTCATCGACAATCGCTTCGCAGTTGTACCCCCCCCCCTCCCCGCCATGTTGATCATCCCCATACAAGTTATATTTTACATCTTTCAAAATTGCAATATACAGTAAAACCTCCTTAACGCAAACTACTGAATATTCCATTAAGGAAAGGGGGTATAGGAGATCCATTAAGCCTTCCTCGATTTTTAAATGTAACTAATTTTTTTTTTTTCAATTTTGAAAAAAAAATAATTTTATATTTTCTCTTAGCTTAAAGTAAAAGAGGAAGTAAGAATTTTCTGTTAGGGGGACGGAGGTGGCAAAATAATAATTGCGAGGCAAATAATAGTTGCAAATTTAGGGCAAATAATAATTGCGGTAAATATTTGTTGGAATGGATTTTGGAAGGATACAATATTGAAAGACACATGCTAAATAGCAACGGAACTAACGGAATGAATAGAACGTTACAAAAAAGGGAATTATTTAGTAAACTAAGATTGTAGAATAACTTTAGAAAGGAAATTTTTATGGAACACACTTAATGAAATGGGGAAACTTTATTTTCGTAATATATATATTCAACACCTAACACACGTAACTGTAATTAAAAGAGAATGGGGGAATTAAATCCAGAATGAAAAACACTAAAATATAAGATTGTTTACAGCATTATACTTAGATGATTCTAGATTTTGCATATGACTTTAAGTGTTTTCTCTTGAAAATACAAATTATAACGTCTTAAAAATGCAGTTCTCTAAATTATTCACCTACAAATTCATCCGTTCTTTTGCTTATTGCTTTCCAATAACAGCCGCAAGAAATTAACACTTGCGTTTAAATTTCGTAAATGATTTCATTTATCAACATAAGCTTTTCCTGTCACATAACTGAAATTTAGTATTTCTCTGAATTATGTGCATGTGTTGAATGTTATACGGAAAACGCTATTACGATAAGAGATATATTTTATACCAAAGCCATTTGTGAGATATTTGAAGCATGAATTGAGATTATTTTTGATATAAATGATAGTATACTGCACTAAATTAGAAATTTAGGATCAATGTTAGAAAGAACGTCAAAACACAACGTGAAATAAGTAATATCCAGTTATGAAAGTTTCACATATTAATCATAACTTATATTAAACCATACTTCCTTTATGTATGAACAGGCTTTAAAATATTTAAAGAAATAAAGAAATTGTTATATTTTTTAACGTAAAAGTTTAATTTCTTATGTTTGATAAATTTCTGTGGTTTTACAGTTTATTCAAGAAGTCTTTTAAATTAAAAAATCCTTTTGCATGTATAATTTAACAAATAAATGACATAGTTTGTATGTAGAATTTACTTAAAAGGATATGAGGCTTTTATGAAAGTTCAAAGAAAAATTTTATAAATTCAGCGCTTCAGGATATGGCAAAGTTTTTGTAGTTTTAAATTTTAACAAAATATTTTTCACATAACATAAGTAACCGTAAATTGGTGTAAACAAGGTAAATAATTAAAAAAAATTGAAAATATTAAATTATATTAAGTAGTTTAACGATATAAAAATTGAAGAATACAGTTTTTTAATAAACAGATTTAAAGCTGAATGGTATTCCAAATATGTTGAATATAGTCAATGATATTATTTAATTATATTTTCTCTTTGTATAACATATTTAGAGAAAATACCTGAAATTTAAAATTAATCGCTTTTATAAAGGCAAATACTTACGTATTGTTTTTACCTATGCGAGAAAGAGTATAAATCAGTAATTTTGACCAGTAATTTATCTACAGAATATAAATGTGGATTATAATTGTTTAAAATATATTTTCGTATATTTGTGGTTATTATCATTACAAACATGTCCAAACAACGCCATGGCAAAAACTATGCATAGAAATTTAATAATTTTTTTCGTAGGATATAATTAATAAATTTGCGGTCTGCGAACAGCATTGATTACTTTGATTGATATTTTGAGGTTAATTAAAATATCTTTATTTTAAATTGTTGACAATTGTAAAGAAAGAATAAAGATTATCATTTAATATTATCCTTGATTATTAAAATCGGAAAGAAGACATTAGAATAAGAAATATCTGACTGCATGTTAAAAGTAAGAAAATACTGAAAATTGCGTCTTAAAAATTGTATTTACTCGTGAATATTAAAAAAGAACAAAAACTGTCAAATAGTCACTCCATTCAGTTCTTTCATTTCAAATATTTAAAAAATTCCAAAATGCAGAATTAGCATTTACAGGGCGCTCTAAACTGTCAGACATTTCACGAGAACAAAATTGGCATAACAGTTTACGCGCCCGATTACAAAATAAATATTGCAACTAGAATGAAACTTTTGGTGCCTACTTATACTTCAGATTATAATAATTACACTGAACCTAAATAAATTTGTATTTAAAGCATTTTTTATATTTTTAATACAAAGTTGTATTCAGCTAATGCAACAGAATAGAAAATCTCATCAATATAATCACCTAAAAATATTTTCTTTTTACAATAAAAAGGAAATTTTAGGTTCAGTTTATACAGACTAACATGAAACATGAAACATGTTTTGAAAATTTCATGAAAACATATTCAGAAGTTTTTGAGATATTGTGCGCATTATGCCCAAAAACGTAATTTGGAAGAAAAAAATGACTTCAAAGTTTGGGAAACACCGCTTCAGCTATTGAACAGATATAATTCTAAAAGCCATAACTTCTGTTGTAATGGGAATTTAAAGATGACAATTATATCAAAATGTTCAGAAAAGATAGAAGTTTAACATCTAAAAAATTTAAAATTTCGAAAATTTTAAAGCTTTAAGAGTCCTGAGACCCCTTAAACTATTGTTGCCAATTTTAAGGTTTTGCAAATCATATTTCCTTTATAGCAACAAAAGTATTTTCACGTGGATGTTAAAAAGGTAATTAAAACTTTGGTAAAAATTACGTGAGATTTAAAACGATACATATAAATTGTCTTATTTAAAGCAATTCTCTTATAGCGTTGCTAATTAATTCCGGGAGGCAACAAATCTGTTTCTTTAGTTCATTTTTTCTAAGATAATTTTCAAATGTTGTTTACAAACCTTATTCAATAAATCACGAAAATAGTCATTACATGTCCCAATAGCAAGCCTTCAAATACTTCAGTCAAATGGATATGAAAGAAAACCCGTTTGCATTGAAATTGCCACGGGTTATTTAATAATTGTTCAATCTTCCCTAATATTTTAAAAATAAATCAAATTAGCATGTTTTTAAGCCTACGGTGTCTGAGGAAGAGTTGGCGGGTGTAGCTCGTAGGAAGCTGATCCCCCTTTTATATTTACATTGTTAAAAATAGCTGTTGCTTTACAGTACTTTATTGTATAAATTTACTGTAATTTACAGTAATGTTGTAAACATTACGTTTACCCACTAAATATCAGTCGTTGGAAATAATCATTTAATATTTACCGTAATTGACCATTTTTGCTATATTATCTTCGGTTCAACAGGCATATACTGTCACGGGATACATGTTTTTACAGGATGTTTTAATAAATCACTGCTTTTCGTGACCGCAAAACTTGGTCATACGGGGGATTACAGTAGCACAGCGGCGCGCGCATTCCAGATTCTGATTCTGGGCAATCGAGAAAGACTATGTTTCCCCGTACTTCTTCAACAGTCCTTGTTTTGGCAGACATCTTGCAAAGAAATAAAATAGACGTTCAGTGCTAGCAATCAAAGCTGATAATAATAACAGCGATGGAATAATATTCTAAATAAATTAATATTCTAATTGTAGATGATTGTAAGCTTTCTCACTCTAATAAAATATAAGTGACAAATGTTCATATATATTTCATTTAAATGGTCGCATAAGTTCCCGTTGTAATTAAAAGAAAAATTACACTATTGTGTAATCAATGAATAGTCAAATAAACCTATAATATTACATAACTTTAATACATTATTATCGTGTGTTTATACTATTATTACGTTGATACATTGTTATTATGCTTTTATATTATTATTAAATTACAAAATCAGTGTCTATTGAATCTCAGAATAATGCAAAATTCACAATGCTAGCAATCAAAGCTGATAATAATAACAGCGATGGAATAATATTCTAAATAAAATAATATTCTGGTTGTAGATGATTGTCAGCTTTTTGATTCTAATAAAAGGTAAGTGGCAAATGTCCATTGTGATATCGTACCTTCGCCACATATTTTCGATGGAGAAAGCAACAGGCATTTCCGTGGAGGACAATGGTCTTTTGTGTAAAGGCATGCAGGGGAAATGCCTGGCATACTTCTGCCCTTGGGATCTGCTCAACAGGGTATTTCAACTTTTCCAAGAAATAGGGGTGGCTGGACAATGTGTGGGAATTCGTCCCTAAAGTGAAAAAAAAGAGACTCATGCAGAAGCTAGTGTGGAGGCTGAGAGTAGACTGGGTGACACTGATGAAGTGAGGTTGTTTTTTTTTTTACCAACGGAAGAGATGCGAGTAAAAATCGTTTCACTCAGATTGGCTATGAGAAGTATAGAACTGTTAATAAAAAGTGAGAGTGTCTACCTATGAATGGTAAAGTTTGTTATTTCATTTTTCAAATCTATTTTAGTTGTTCTAATAAAGAACTTTGGTAAGAAACATGTATTATTTTTCAACGGTCATCTCACAAGAGCTTAGTGAACCAAAAAGCTCTGGCCAACTACATCACAGCTATAGTATTATAAATGGTGGCAGCTTACGGATTAATTAGGTCTAGCATAAATTAGACTGGACCCACGTGAACTTAATGTACAGAAGGAAACTGTGTTAGAAACAAGGACAGTGGGTGATGAAATCTTGTGTTTGACAAGAAAGATTTTCAAGTGTATCCGGTGAGGAACTATGAAATCTGGAGTGTCGAATATGTTAGCTGGTATGTAACAAGGACTAGGGATTCGACGATATAGAAAATTTCTTCAGTAAACATCCAGTGCAGTGGATAGAAGACAATTCATCGATCGCCCTTAGGAATCCATGGAGACAGCTTGTGTGTAAATTTCCCGGCAGAAATCAAGTTAGATCCGGAGATACGACAGTACTTGAAAAAAAAGTGCAGGAAAGCCTTGGAGCAGTGTAGAGAAATGTCTACATTTGAAGGTAAGCCCTTTTATGAAATTTTCCAGAGAGGTCTGTTATTATTTAATATTGTATATGTCTGTTCTTGGTAATTTGTATATGTTTAATAGATAAAAAGTCTAGGGTAGCTATTAATTTGGGTTCGAAATTTTTAGTTAGATTTTTTATATTAAACGGGTTTCTTAAAGTCTGTACGATAATTCATTTGGTTTTGAAAATTTAATATTTATGTATTTCATAATTTAGGATAGTAAATTACGGTTGATTAATAAAAGAATATTAATCATTAAAATTAATCATAGTTGTGGATGTAACTTTTAGTTATAAAGTTGGGGCATATACAGCTTTTGTTTATTACAGCAATAAAGTTATTTGAAATTTTATGGGTATGCTGTAGGAAAAAGCAGGATTAATTGTTTATATATAAATTGTATTTATATAGTACTGTGAGTATCAAAATAATTTTGAGGATTTACTCAGTTTTAAAGGATATAACAAGTGCATGAAAATTTTCGGTAGGAAAATTGTATTATTGTTTTATTCATTGAAATATATCTAAAGGATAAAATCCTATTCCTTATTGTGTTATATATATATATATATATATATATATATTGGTTTTTGGTGTTTTACAAATTGTATATATTTGTGTATTTTTGTGATTAGTATATTTTGGGGGAAAATCATGGAAGAATTTCTAGGGAAATATACTAAAAATATCTTGCTTTTGCTGGCAGAGGAATTTGAGACCAACGTGTCGGCAACTGATAAGAAAAAAACTATAATTCAGGCTATTTTAGAAGCATCGGATTATAATGAGAGTTTTGCTAAATTGAATTTGGAATGTATTCTTAAAGAGGATGCAGAACGTAAAGAAAACGAAGGACGTGAAAAAACAAGACAATTTGAGTTAGAAAAATTAAGAATTCAAAATTCTTCGGAAACTGTTAGTCTTTCGTCTAGTGATATGAATGTAGGTTCGCATAGGAATCCAAAAATTAATTTGAAAGAATTACTTCCACGCTTTGATTCTAAATTAATTGACGTCACTCTTTTCTTTATGATCTTTGAAAAACAGGCAGAAAAAGCTAAAATTTCGCAAGAGGATATGGTTAGCCAATTAATTCCCTTATTGACATCAGATATCGCGGAAATTATAGTGAAACAACCAGCAGAATTAGGAGATGATTTTCAACATGTAAAAAAAGTTTTATTAAATCGTTTTAGATTAGGAACAGGTGCTTTAAAACAGAAGTTTGAAAATCATCAAAGGAAACCTGGAGCGTTATGGGTAGACTTGGTATATGAATTAAGGGGTTATTTGGATAATTGGTTGGAATCATTAGAAATAAAGGATTTCGAGTCTTTAAAAGAGCTCATGCTCACAGAGCAAGTAAAAAAACGCGTTCCTTTTGAAGTAAAAGAAAAATTTATGGATGAATGGGATGAAATGAAAGAAGCTTTGAAACTTGCTGACAAATGTGACAAATATGAGAGTATTAGAAGTAGTTTCAGGAAATCAGAAAAAAAATCTTGGGAAAAAAAACCTTATTCAGAGATGCAAAGAAGCAATTTAAATCCGAAAATTAGGGGTGAAGTAAAAGCTAAATCGGAATTAGAGAATAAAACGGAAAATTTAAAAAATGATAAACTTAAACAAGACCAGGCTTTTGAGAGGAAAAGGCAGATTATGTGTTTTTTTTTTTTTTATCAACCAGGGCACATAAAACCAGATTGTGTGGAATGGTTAAAAAAGAAAAATCAGTTCAATACAGTTAATCATTTAGGTAATGATGTTGATTTAGGGGATTGTTTTAAACCTTATCTAAAAAAAGCTCTAATAAACGGGGTTGAAAGACACTATTTGAGGGACACAGGAGCAGGGATATGATAGAAATGCGATAGAAATTGGGTTAAAACAGAGGATTTTACTGGAGATATAACTTGGGTACGTCAACCTCTTGATAATGAATGTAAATGTTTACCATTAGCATGGGTGACTATAAAAGGGGATTTTGGTTGCATCACCACTAAGGCGGCGATTAAACCATCGGAGTCGGAGCAAGGTTACTATCTCTTAGGTAATAAAACTGCGGAGCTTATTGAGTAAAATAAAGGAAATGGTGTTCCTATAAATATGGTGGTTACCCGTAGTAAGACGAATTCTTTAAAAAAAGGAATGGAGCAACGGGATGTTGATAAAGAAATGTCGTTTGTTGATCAGGCAAAGTTAGAAGAGCAACCAGGTAGGGTAGATAAAATTGGGGATTGCTCACAGAACAAAGAAACGCAGGTAGTTCAAATGGATGAGAATAGACAGGATGAAAGTCAAATCGAAGATCTTATGTTATTACCGAAATGGGAGGTGAAAGATAATGTGGGATTGAATAAAATTACAGCGAAAGATTTCAGCTTAGCTCAGAAACAGTGCTTATCTTTAAAAACATTATGGGAAAAGACAAATAATGTAGAAGAAAAGGAATTTAAAATAATGGGAAATAAATTAGTAAGAGTTTCACATTCAAATAGTGGGGATGAGAAATTACAATTATGTTTGCCATTAGAATTTAGAGAGAAAATAATGAAGATTTGTCATGAGGAAGTTGCGGGACATTTAGGGGCGACTAAAACAAAAGATAAGGTAATTAAATGCTATTTTTGGCCAAATTGTTGCAAGGAAATTGAGACATTTGTAAGAACTTGCGATCTGTGTCAAAAGGTTGGTAAAAATAGAGATAAAAAGAAAGCTCCCTTGAAGCTCGTGTCAATAATTTCAGAAGTTTTCTCCAGGATAAATATTGATGGTGTAGGCCCTTTGAGTTTAAGCGAGAAAAATAATAGATACTTGATTACTGCAATTTGTGTTGCGTCAAAATATCCAGATGCGATTCCAGTAGAAGATTTAACTTCTCCGTCAGTGATTGAGGGGCTAATACAAATATTTTCTAGGACTGGTTATCCAAAAGAAGTACAATGTGATTTGGGTAGGTCATTTACAAGTGAGTTGGCATCGGAATTTTTTGATAGGTTTGGTATTAAGGTTGTACATAGTTCAGTTTGCCACCCAGAATCGAATAGCGTTGAACGGATGCATGGTAGTTTAAAAAAGGTTATAAAGACATTATGTTTGGAGGCAGGAAAAGATTGGGAAGCGGTCTTGCCAATGGCTTTATTTGCTTTGAGGACTGTAAGTCATGAAAGCATGGGATTTAGCCCTGCTGAGCTTGTACATGGTAAGAATTTACGAATGCCACATACTCTTGTATATAAAAATTGGATGGAAAAGGAAACGGTAAATCAGAATGTAGTGGACTATATTTTGAACTTAAGTAATAGATTGAAACATTGTCAAGAATTAGCGTGTAAAAGAATGAAAGAGTGTCAGGAGAAACGAAAACAATGGTGTGATAAGAATACGGTGTATAGAAAATTTAATGTTGGAGACAAAGTGTTAGTTCTGGCTACTTCGAAACCAAATAAAATGGCGGTTAATTGGATAGGACCGGGAACTATTACTAGCGTAATATCTCAAACTAATTATACTATCGATATTCCGGAAAAGAGAAATAAGTCTACTATTTATCATGCTAATTTAATTAAACCATATTATAGTAGACCTGAATTTGTAAATTTGTTGATTGATGAGGAGTGTGAGGAAATTGAGGATCAAACGGAAATTCCTTATCCCATTGCGGATCCCACTCAATTAGACTTTTGGGAATTAGTAAAAGAAAGTAATTTGGAAAAACGTGTTTCTACAGAGCAAATAGGAGATTTCAGGACAATGATTGAGCGTCATATGAAAGTTTTTTCTACGGACCCTGGGAGTACCCCGTTAGTTAAAATGGACATTGTTTTAACGGATGATGTGCCGGTAAGATCAAAACCATATCGTATGTCGCCGAGGCAATTAGAGATTATGCGTGAAGAGATTCGGAGGCTTTTAGATTTGGGTGTGATTGAAGTCGGGCAATCAGATTATGCTTCGCCTATGATTTTAGTTGAGAGTGCGGGTAAAGACGCTCGCCCTTGTGTGGACTATAGGAAATTAAATGCAAAGACCAGAACTGAATTTTTCCCTTTGCCAAACATTGAAGAGGTTAATAATAAGCACACATACTACAATATACATTAAAACACACATTCACACATAAATAACGCCTGCATTCAACAGTTAAATGTATATATAAATATTTTACAGACATACATACAATAATTACAATAAACCCAACTGGAGTGAAAAATTAGCCAGAGCCAGGAATCGAACCCGGGACCACTGCATTCCAGGCAGTCGCTCTAACCACTGAGCTACTCCGGCCGATGCCTGAGTCTGCAATTTCTCACTAATAAACCATGTTCGGGAAGTCACCAGCCATTTACAACAGCCTTGGATGACCGGACAACGATGAATAGATTTTACTATTACATCGATCTACGAAATATAATAATAAACACACATACTACAATATACATTAAAACACACATTCACACATAAATAACGCACATAAATGCAGGCGTCGGCCGGAGTAGCTCAGTGGTTAGAGCGACTGCCTGGAATGCAGTGGTCCCGGGTTCGATTCCTGGCTCTGGCTAATTTTTCACTCCAGTTGGGTTTATTGTAATTATTGTATGTATGTCTGTAAAATATTTATATATACCTTTAACTGTTGAATGCAGGCGTTATTTATGTGTGAATGTGTGTTTTAATGTATATTGTAGTATGTGTGTTTATTATTATATTTCGTAGATCGATGTAATAGTAAAATCTATTCATCGTTGTCCGGTCATCCAAGGCTGTTGTAAATGGCTGGTGACTTCCCCAACATGGTTTATTCGTGAGAAATTGCAGACTCAGGCATCGGCCGGAGTAGCTCAGTGGTTAGAGCGACTGCCTGGAATGCAGTGGTCCCGGGTTCGATTCCTGGCTCTGGCTAATTTTTCACTCCAATTGGGTTTATTGTAATTATTGTATGTATGTCTGTAAAATATTTATATATACCTTTAATTGAAGAGGTTTTTGAGAAAATGAGTACAGCGCCTTTTATTACTGTTATTGATCTGACGAAAGGTTATTTTCAGATTCCTCTCACGGAAGAAGCTCAGAGATATGCGGCTTTTGTAACACCATTTGGGACTTTTTTACCTAAAGTCATGATGTTTGGACTTTTAAATTCAGCATATTATTTTTGTAAATTGATTGCCATAGTTTTATATGGGTTAGAGTCATTTGCGGTTCCATATATCGGTGATATAGCTATATTTTCTTTGACATGGGAACAGCATTTAAAAGATGTGGAAGCGGTTCTTAAGCGGTTAAAAGAAGCAAATATAACGGTGAAACCATCCAAATGCCAATTCGCGCAAGATCACATAAAATTTCTGGGACACGAAGTTGGGTCAGGAAAAAGGTCTCCTAGTGAAGCTAAATTGCAGGCTATTAAAGATTTTCCAATTCAGACGACGAAAACACAGCTAAGAGTATATCTGGGAATGGTAGGGTATTACGCGAGGTACATAAAGAATTATGCTACCATAGCAGTGCCGTTAACAGATGCTTTAAAAGGGAAAATAAAAAAAAGAAAAAATCATATGGGACGAAAAGTGTAATAATGCATTTGAAGAATTAAAGTTAAAATTAATGAAAAGTCCTGTGTTATATGCGCCTGATTTTAAGCAGAAATTCATTGTGCAAACAGATGCGAGTTTGTATGGGGCAGGAATTGTTTTATCTCAAATTATTGCAGGTGAAGAGCATCCAATTTTGTATCTTAGCAAAAAATTTTTTCGTGCGGAGCAAAATTATAGCACGGTAGAAAGAGAATTAGCGGCTATAGTATATGGATTAAAAAAGTTAAATTATTATTTGGATGGGCAAAAATTTGAAATACAAACCGATCATAATCCATTAGTGTACTTAAAGAAAATGGTTGGTACAAACTCTCGTTTGACACGTTGGGCTCTACTTTTGCAGCCATTAAATTTTGAAATTACACATAAGCCAGGAAAATTACATGGAAATGCAGATGGTCTAAGTAGGAAGATTTAGAATAAGAGTTAGATTTTCTGTTTGGAATTTAGTGTTCAAAATTTTAATACTTGTAATTAGGGCGTTTTATTAAGATATTGTGCTGTATGTAAAAATTTAGTTACCTAGATTGTGTTATAGTGTTTTTTTTCCTTTTTGAGCTAGTATTATATTCAAATATTTTAAATTTAAATTAATTGTTCTAGCATCAAAAATGTAAATTATTTTTATTCTTTTGATTAATTATGTGTAAGGAAAATTCTAAAAATTTCATATTTTGGTATGTCCTTTGAAACTGAGAGTGGGTATTCTTGAATTTAAGTAGAACTTTCATAATTGGGTCAAAAGTCTAAATGATATTTTATTGCTGATTTAATGGTGTGCTTGACCTCTCGGGAAATCTATTAAAAGGGATTATTATGTGAATTCATGCCAAATATTTCCTGTGGAAATCTCTTTTGGGGGGAGATGTTGTGATATCGTACCTTCGCCACACATTTTCGATGGAGAAAGCAACAGGCATTTCCGTGGAGGACAATGGTCTTTTGTGTAAAGGCATGCAGGGGAAATGCCTGGCATACTTCTGCCCTTGGGATCTGCTCAACAGGGTATTTCAACTTTTCCAAGAAATAGGGGTGGCTGGACAATGTGTGGGAATTCGTCCCTAAAGTGAAAAAAAAGAGACTCATGCAGAAGCTAGTGTGAAGGCTGAGAGTAGACTGGGTGGCACTGATGAAGTGAGGTTGTTTTTTTTACCAACGGAAGAGATGCGAGAAAAAATCGTTTTACTCAGGTTGGCTATGAGAAGTATAGAACTGTTAATAAAAAGTGAGAGTGTCTACCTATGAATGGTAAAGTTTGTTATTTCATTTTTCAAATCTATTTTAGTTGTTCTAATAAAGAACTTTGGTAAGAAACATGTATTATTTTTCAACGATCATCTCACAAGAGCTTAGTGAACCAAAAAGCTCTGGCCCACTACATCACACCATGTATATTTCATTTAAATGTTCGCATAAGTTCCCGTTGTAATTAAAAGAAAAATTGTTAGAACTCAAGAAACTTTCAATAAGGCCATTGAAACCTATTTTCCAAATTTCACTCAATGCCTTTCCTTTCCTCAGTCTAAATAATAATAATAATTATAAATAAATAAATAAATAGAAAAATTGCTATGATTACCAAAAAGATAAATGTTGCAGGGAATCATCATAATTCAAATTAATAAAGAATGTAATTCTTTAGGCAATAGTTGTGAAAATATTTTATAATGTTGTATTTAGCGATTATGTACTTTAAAGTGATGTTTGGAAGACTTTTTCTTGTATTTCATCAATTGCTGAAAAGGTGTTAAATAAAAAGTATAAAAATATTGAAAGGGTTTTTATTAAAACTGTTTACAAATTCGTTAAATTCTCATTCAATTAATTTTTGATAATACAATTAATAAAATCATTTTTTTCAAATTAAAATTCTTCAAAATAAGCACGGGTGATTGTGCTCAGGTAATTTACCTGAATTCAGGTATTTATTTAACTTGCAATATTAGTATTCAGGTTTTTCTTATTGTAAAATTCGTAAAATAAGACTAAAATATGAATTTCATGCGATTGTTAAACATAATTAAAATTTATATATTTCATAATGAGAGGATTGAACCTTCCTGCAATAAATTATATATTTTCCATCCATACGAAAACTTTTTCTTGCTAAAATTTCAGGTTTTTTCTCATGAATACCCCTGAATAAGTGTGTGTGTGTAGGGAGGGGGGGGTAGAGGAGGGAACGTATTTGAAGTATTACTTTTTTTTTATTTAAAACATTAGGTTTTAGGATGGATATACTTTGTAGGATGAAAAAAGGAAATGTAGTGACGAAAATCTGGAAAATTATTTGAAATGAATTTGTTTTAAAAGATGAAATCTAAGTTTTTAGAGTTGTAAGATTCAGTTTTTTAAAAGACAGATCACTGACAATGCGCAATGTAATGCACAATACACAGTGCACAATGACAATGTGCATAATGAGAATGCACAGTGAAATATAATAAAAATATATTATTATATTATTATTCCTGTTTTATTGCACTTTACAATAATGTTCCTTTGACAGTTTTTAAATTAAAACGAGGACTTGAGCGAATATTTAAATGACATAAAAATACATAAAAAGGTAAATACATAAAAATACACAAAAAAAACTTACAGTGTTTTACAATAATCCATAAAAAAATTAAAATTAGAATATTATCCATCGCTATTGTTAGCATCTACGTAAAAAGCACTTTCAGTCGACCATTTCCATTATCACATGATAAAAAAAACAGAGAGTATCACTCCCTTTGGTGAAAAGTGAAACAAAATAATAATTGATACTCACAATAATAATATTATTAACTTTGAAAAATATAAAATTAAAAGTCATATACGGTCAAAAATATTCATTTACCAACTATATTTTAGTGTGATTTACGGTGAAATACGTTCTTCAAATTGACTATGAATTACGGTCAGATGCGTTCTTGAAAGTTACTGTCATTTACGGCCTAATACAGTCTAAACTTATAATGGTACGTACTGTAATATGACGGGGAAATGCTAGAATCTGTGCTGCCAAGCTATTCCCGTAATCCAATGGTGAAATTTTTATCAGTGTATATTAAAAAAAGTATTAAGCACTAAAAGCTTTTTGACTTACTTTGATACACCATGATTAAAAAAAATAATAATACTAATTAACTTAAAACGCGTTTATCATCTTACATTTCATTCAAAAATACCATTAGCAGAAATTGCATTTAATAATTAAATTTTGTAGTTCCACATACAAAAGTCATTTATCAAATCTACCATTTCAAGTCTTAGAAAAGCGCAGTTTACAACTCCCGTTATACATCATAATGCGTTGAATGAACATATTATAAAGGAATGAAATAGGATACAACCAAGCAAGATGCCTTTTGATAATGAGTTCCGCTAAAATAAACCTTTCACGATTACGCATAGTTTACAGTTAGTAATAAATGGTAACAAGGATATCTTTTCTAAAACTATATTATATTAAATAAAAATTCAACTATAAAAAACGCTGCTTTAAAAGAATAAAACTAGATTTTTCTTAAATAACACTGTACTATTTTGTACCTATACAAATTTATGTAATAGACAATTCGTTATGTACACTAAATTTTGATTTCTCCAAGTGTCTCAAGTGCATGTACTATGTTGAAAGCTTCTGATTTATGTAGATGTTTAATTTGTGAAATTTTGTATCTACATTCTAAAAAAAATCCGAAGACTTTAGAAGAAAAGAAACATCAGATAGAACGTCCGTAAATAAACTGTTTATTTTATGGAATTAATGTGAATTTATTTCTAAATTTCTAATTTTTTAAGGGGTCTTGTACTCTTTAAACTCGCTGAATATCAACAAAACCCTTCAAATTTCGAATTAATGTATCTTCAACGAAATTTTGTGAATAATAATGGAATTTTGACTATTGCTAAAAGATTTTTCTTTTTAATATACCACTATTAGAAACTGACCAGTTTTTCACAGAATTTACATATTGTTCAAATTAAAATAGCCCTTTTTTTACTTCGTATGTCATTGTGCGCATGATATCTTCAGAGTGTATGTATGGATTTAAATTTCGAATATTTAAGAACTGTTCTTAGAAATCTTTTATATCTAATAAGTAACTATAGGCTATGAAAATGGCAATTTGCATCATAAATCGAAACGACTTTTTACTTTAGTAACTATGTTATACGCTGTCATTATATGTAATAATATGCATAACAATTTGTATTTTATTGAGTTTTAGAAGATATTTTTTGAAAAGAATTTGAAAAAGTACTTCACGAATATTTAATTATGTATCATATGATGCTCTACGTACAATGAAATGTATTTATCTATTTTTTTTCGTGTAAGCATGACTATAAAGTATACAGTATCCCAATTGCAGAAAGAGATCCACTGAGTCATATTAAGAAAATAAGTATCACACTATACGAGTGACTTGGCTAGGAAAGACTGCCGAGGATGTGTCCTGACAACGAAATACTACTCAGTGAAGGCACCCAGATCACGCGCTGTAAAAAAATAAATCTCCGAAAAATCGGAAAATGTACTGGCAGTGATAATGCCGAATATTGTCCATTTTTTACCGTTTTCAAAATGGAATTTTTTCGCTATACAATACGGATATATCTGTTTTTAGAAAAAAAAAACTATGGGAAATAACGCAATATAAAAAAAAGTCCTTCCGGCCAGTGCCAGGAGGAAGAGGTAGCTTTCATAATCCTTATTTAAAAAAAGCCAACTTATATCATGCAAACACACGAAGCTCAATTTAGTGGATACCGAATATAGGAGATTCAATACTAATTTTTATCAATATAATGAATGAGAATTTCGCGAAATTAGCCAGCTTTATCCAAGCTGCTTTTCTTTAAAGTAACTTATATTTGGCTGCTAAATTCGGCAATTTCTTAAAGTGCCTGTCATTTTAAGACAACATGGTGGATGAGGCTAAGCAGTGAATTTGGTCGAGACCTTAGTAATTGCTGTGCACATGCTCACTCACATCGGAATCGGTTAATATATAGGAGTGCTTGTCGCATGCAAAAAATCGGATTTTTCAAAATGTCACCTACAATAGAAATTGAAACTGCTATATCTGAGCCATTTTTTAAGGTAAAGACAAACAAAAAATGCTCCTGAATCCTTATATCAAGATCAAATACTTAAGAAAGAAACCTTTTTCAATTTCTAATTTTTTTGCACCTCACTTTAAATATATATATATATATATTTTATTTAATGGCCGCCATTTTGAAACAAGATGGCTGATGAATCTGGCCAGCGAACTTGGTCGAGGTGTTGATGTATACTATCCACATGCCTTCTTACATCGAAATAGGCGAATACGTGTGTTATCGCGTGACAAATACAAGATCTTTTCAAAATGTTAGCCATGCTAGAAATTCAAAGTGCTATAAATCAACCATTTTTTAAGATATCAACAAAAGAACAAATTTTCAGAAACAAAAACTGCTCCGGAATCTTTGTATCAAGGCCAAACACATAAAAAAATCTTTTTCATTGACCAATTTTTTAATACCTCATTTTGAATTTTAAATTTAATTTTTTTTAAATGGCAACCCTTTTGAAACAAGATGGCGAATGAAGCTGGCCAACGAACTCGGTCGAGACATTGGCATGTACTATGTACAGACCAAGTTACATCCAAATAGGTTCATAAATACGCCTGTTATCGCGTGACAAAAATCAGGTCGTTTTAAAATGTCAGCCACAAGAGAAATTCAAAATGCCATTACTCAGCCATTTTATTTTAGATATAGACGAAAGAAAAACTGTTCCGGAATCTTTGTATTAAGGTCAAACACATACAAAAAAAATCTTTTTCATTTTCCAATTTTTTGGTATCTGATTTAAATTTTTTTATTTTTTTAAATGGCCGCCATTTTGAAACAAGATGGCGGATGAAGCTGACCAACGAACTCGGTCGAGATATTTGTATGTACTATGTACCCACCAATGTACATCCGGTATCCCATAAATACGCCTGTTATTACGTGAGAAAAATCAGGACGTTTCAAAATGTCAGCTAGAAATTCAAAATGCTATAACTCAGCCATTTCTTAAGATATAGACAAAACAAAAACTGCAACGAAATCTTTGTATAAAGGTCAAATATATAAGAAAAGAATATTTTTCCATTTTCAATTTTTTCGTACCACATTTCAAATTTTAAATAAAAAAAAAAATTTAAATGGCCGCCATTTTGAAACAAAATGGCGGATGAAGCTGGCCAAAGAACTCGGTCGAGAGATTGGTATGTACTATGTACACACTGAATTACATCCAAATCGGTTCATAAATACGCCTTTTATCGCGTGACAAATTTCAGGACGTTTCAAAATGTCAGCCACGCTAGAAATTCAAAATGCTATAACTCAGCCATTTTTTAAGATATAGACGAAACAAAAACTGCTCCGGAATCTTTGTATAAAGGTCAAATACATAAGAAAAAAATATTTTTCCATTTTTAATTTTTTGGTACCACATTTCAAGTTTTAATTTTTTTTAAAAATTTTAAATGGCCGCCATTTTGAAACAAAACGGCGGATGAAGCTGGCCAACAAACTCGGTCGAGACATTGGTATGTACTATCTACACACCGAATTACATCGAAATCGGTTCATAATTAAGGGAGTTACAGTGTGACATAGGTCAGATATATATATATATATATATATATATATATCAATTTTGAACGGAGGGTGGTTTCGGGGTTTGGGGGTCATGATCGATGAAAATATACCAAAATTTTTTGAAATCGCTTTCCTCCGAACGGCTGCAATAGGTAGCTTTTTTGTAAAGAAAGCTACCTAATAATCTGTATAATATTACACATATTGTCGCACATTTACGAAAGAGGTATTTGTAATGAGTATTATCCTACTCGTTTTTTATCCCCTTGCATTCCTCAAGATTCAAACTTCGGTACTCGCCATTTAGATTATGTATTTTCTGTCCTTTGCAATTCATTCAACGACTTTGTTAAAAACCCAAAGATCAATAAAGAATATCAAACTGAAATTTTTTGTTTTTCTTTAAGTTGACAAGAAATAGTTCCGTTTGCCTGGTTGGAAGGAATATTTTTGCTTTTAAAATTCAACAAATAACGATATAAAGAAAGTGTTCCGTTTATTACAAGAAAAATGTTCGATTTCTACTCAAAATGGAAAGATTCCGTTAAAACAAAACACTTTCACATTAAACTACCTGTATTTATTTTTTTAGTGCAGAGGACATCATCCAATGTTTTTTTTTTTAATGATTTGTGAAGAAAAAGAAAAGGATTGATTTGATACCAGTAGTGTGGTTAACACACCGATGGCCGAGATCAATTTCAGCTGACTGATTGCTTTTGGCAGAGGTCGAGGATTCCGTTTGACGTCTGAAATAACCACCGTCCGTTTATACCACTTGGAAGGACTTCCCAAGAATTACCCCAGCTACTGAAGAACACTAAACATAATAATGGAAAATTCATCCAAAACAGTAAATAATCAAAGAGCTCGTCTGGAAGGATTGGAATGTTTAATACAAGGTAGCCATAATTAAATTGATAATACTCAGAGTGTTCTGCAATGCATTATAATTGAGAAAATCACGCCAAATTTTGTAAGAAGATTAAACAACACGGGGGACGAAGAATTCCGCAAAAATAGTTCCAAAAGTCACCACTAGGAGAATATGTGGCGCTGTGTAACTGAAAAGACAGCTATAAAAATGCAGAATTAATACTGAATTAAAATTACCTTTTATTTAGCACATTTAACGATTTTAGTATTGATTCGGCATTTTTAAAAACTCTCTTTTCTGTTACACAGCGCCACATATCTCTTAGCGGTGAGTTTTGGAAGTTTTTTTTGCACAATCCTTCGTCCTCCGTCTTGTTTAATCTTCTTACAAACTTTGGCGTCATTCTCTAAATTATATCAAGCTACATACACTCTGAGTACTGTCAGTTTAATTATAGCCACCTGGTACATCGATAACCAAACAGACTTCGAATCCACTTATTGCTCTAAAGTGTCTAACAATGCCTATATTAATCAGCGTCCGTTCACCCCGATTACGGATGACGCAATCGAGTTGAGCAATAATGAAATTCAATAATCATGTGCCTCTATACACAGACACCCTCATGTCTTTACTACTGCTAATGAACGCACGAATACTACTTCACATCAACAATCTAATTCAAGTAAATTACTGCTGTCCGAACTCGGGAATTGAATATCACAATTTATTAACAAGTTAATATTGATATTGCTGATATATCGCGAGACTAATTAAAATTGTGGTGAGAGGGGCTTTTAGTATTTCAGAAAGACTAATAATATAGCAGCAAAACTTTAACACAAAACAGAATAGGAAAACAACGAATCGTCGTTCTTATATCTATTTTCTTATACAATATAATTTTTTTAAATATTTTTAAATGAAAAATGACGAGCCTACCCAATTTTGAACATTCATTTTAAGAGAAGTTTTTTTTTTTTTTTAAATAAATTCATTCGGAGAAACCGCGTTCTAATAAACAATATATATATGCTATCGACAATAACCAGCACATATTCAAACTCATGTTATTGGCCATGATATATTAGTCCTTTGATATATTGCAATATATATGGACCAATAGTAGTTTCTGAACAAGACACGAGCGATAAATGTTATTCATATCTAATGAACACCGGAATCTGCGGTTTGTTGGATGTGCGTAGAAAGTGAAGTTATTGGGATAGATTGGGGTGTTCTTTATTTGCAGGTAATCAGCGGAAGTAAATATTCTGATTTGATTGAAGCAGGCCAGTGAATAAATACATTTACCGGATGAAATAAGAATGTAATATATTGATGCAAGATATTTGGCGATGTTTTTCGGCGTTTGAAATCCCAGTGTGAGCAAAACAACATGATTGGTATTGAGATCTGCCAGAATTCGTTATTGCGATGTTTGAAAAGTATCAATATACGACCAATGATAAATAATCCAGACTTAAAGTGTATTGTATTTTGGTAACAGGAATTTGCCATATTAGTAAATGTCCACTCGCCTTATAATGTCCATTTATTTTTTTCCATTAGTAGCGAATTGAAACTGGTGTCTGGATATAAGAAAGTAACATCTCTGGGATTCTAATAAAATTATTTTTGCACGTAAGACGTCAGGTCATTTCAAATTGAGGACACTTACATATTTTATTAATTGACATTTTCTCGCTATGTCTATTTGTTGTCACTATCATTAAATAGTCATTTTACTATAGGCAGACACTTTTTCTGCAACATTAAATTTATTATTAAAGTGTTAATTGAATGTACCTGAACTTTAATTTCCTCAAAGGATATATGCTGTTATTTATTCTATATGTATGTAATATGACATTTCTCATTTTATAACTCTTTGTAACGAAACAGAGACTTTTTTTTACCCGACTGCCAAGAAGGGTTATGTGTTTCACGCGTATCTAGGTATGTAGATCTCTTTATACCCTCGAAAGATCCCTACGGCTGGATGGATTTTAATGAATGAGGTCTCTATCGATTTGTCTTAACCTTCCGATGGTTATAGTATAATTCTAAATGGCAGCCTTAAAATACGAAATGGCGGTAGAGAAGAAAAAAGTATTTTTACGCACCATATTGTATGGCATATCATTGGATAGGTCTTTCAAAATGAAGACGATGTTTCATTGACTATTTTACAGTGAGAAGCTCCGTTTAAATATTACACGACCTGGAAGTTGTATAAGTAGGATCTCTAGTCTTACTGCAACTCTAACCTTCATAGGCATCTATAGGCCTCATCAAAACAGTGTTTAACAGGAACTAACAATTGAACACTCCTTCAAAGTCATCAATACAAGTAAATAAAAAAATAGGTAAGTAATATAAAAAATAGTTTAACATTGATCCGGAATTATTAATTAGTTCGCTTTTTTTTTTATTTTTTTTATTTAATTTTTACTTGTTTACTTTTTGCTGACACTCATGTGAATGACACTAACAACAGAAATGCATTAACAAAACATTAAATTTCAGATGTTAGTTAGCACAATGAAAAAGCGTAGTCCATAACCACGTACCAGTCATCGCAATAACCTGTCCCCTTATTCAGTTGACTCTGCTTTATAAAATTATATATATTTTGATACTTCGTTTATCAATTTTAAAATATCAATAATTAACTAAATACTGTAAAAGCACTTATTTTCGCGAGGCTTTAATTTTCGCGATTTTCGCGAGCCCGTCGTAATCGCGAAAATATATGCCTCGTGAAATATTTTTCTTCGCCTCAAATAATAATAAAAAAAATCAGAAAATATTCACTTATCCACAATTTAATGATTACAGTTTCTTAAATAAAAAATAAGTACAAAAATTTCTTGAATACTTACAACTATTTCTTGAATACTGTACAACTATTTCTTCAACAAAAACAATAATACAACTAATAGAATGCAGCTCATTCACTTACAATATTTATACCAGCTTCTTTGAAGCCATCAAAATTATCTCATATTTGGCTTTAACACCGTTAAATGTTCGCACAAGCCAAGAAGCGTGAATCGGTTTTAGTCGTGATATTCGCAGGTCCACACATTCTTTTTCCTCTAGAAATTTAAATAAAACTGGTTCTATTAGGCAGTTTCAGGATTTTTCAACTTTCGGTTCTGTTCATATAAAATTCGCGAAATTTTCAGCTCGCGAAATCACCGATATCCTTATTTTTGCGAAAATTACGGCTCGCGAAAATAAGTGCTTTTACAGTACTAATTTTAACATTTAAAAAAATAACAAAATTTATTCTTAAGTATTCAAATTAAATATTCATAATTTATCTTTTAAACTCGTTTATCTTTTAATCATAATTTATCTTTTAAAAGAACCAAGAAATATATATATATGATTTTATTTGATTTTAACAAAAAGTAAAAATACAAAAGTATTTCATGTTTTTAAGGATTAAAAAGATTGATAACATAATTTTTAAGCAATCATTCATTTATTTATGTGTGTTTTATAACGCTTATTTGCAATTTAGGAGTGACATCTGCGGTGTTTCTAGATTCATCACATTTTTTTCTGAATTTCGTGCAAAATTCTCTTTTTCATAAAAAATATTTAACTAACGGTAATTCTTGCGTGCTTTAGTGCCTTAATAAAATCAATAATCATCTATCTTTTCGTAATTAATCTTATTTACTTCGAAGAAATGACAACACATTTTTTTTTTTTTTTTTGTTGTTTATGTAAATTTAAGCTTCAAGAAAAAATAATTATATACTAAACAGCCAGGAGTTTGACATAATTTAATTTTTGACATTTTGAACGCATGCTCTAATAGCCTAGTATTTTGTTTGTTTTTATTATAAATAATTGTTATGGAATCTTTAAAAAAATTCTTAATTCATATTATTGAGATTTTGTAATTCATATTATTTTTTATCTGCTTAAGAGATTTTAACATAATGAGGCTAACAACTTATTGTTTTTTAAACATACTCAAAGTTGGAGACTCTGAGTCGTTGGAGACAACAACTGCGCGAAGTTTAACATAGTCATATTTTAAGTATTTTTAGATGTATTATTCTTGACCTTAATCCCATTAAATAAAATTCAGACAGTCCATGTCGAATTATCCATAAATTATCCATGTCGAAAATGATGTCGTGATTAGCATCAAAACCTGGAATAAAAATTTCTTTTCAACAATTAATTTTCTATTGAAAGATTTACACGTCAAAAAGGAAAATGAAATAAAAAATTAAGAATAAAAAAAGGATGAATATATCGCCATATTGTAAATAAAACAGAAATGTTCAAATATTTCTTAATAATATAAATTGTATGAATTTGAGTAAGTATGGAAACAGGCGAATATGACGTCATGGGAAATAAAACGGATGTTCTTTGATGTTAAAAGAAAATAGTCTTGGGTTATAGTATTGAATCTCATTATTTAAAGAATATTTTTAACAATTCTTGATGGTTTACCGTCTGCACACGGCTAATATAAAGCTTTAACATTTAATTTAACTTTTAAAAAATGTTAAAAAGTGCTTGAAAAGAAAATGGGCTTTAAATGTCAATAATATATACCTTAAAATGATCCGTGTCGAAAATGACGTCATGATTAGAGGAAAAAAAATTATTTTTATTATTAAGATATAAAAAAAATAACTAGATGTCCTAAAAAAAACAGTTTTTGACGAGTTAAAGCCGTTCATTTCAGAAACTATGAATAAATACTACTTTATTAAAAGAAAGTTGCTTTTTCATTCATAAAACCTAAAGATAAACATCAGTACTGAAATTTGGCTCGGAAGCTGGAAGTGTATTGGAGCGTGGCATACTCAATAAAAAGTATAGATCTCTCTGGTAAGTCTTGATTGGAGACACTTTTGTAAAGCGTGGTTTCGCAGTAGGATTTTAATTCCATATATCTTCTACCTTTAGAAAAGTAAAAATATGTTATATTTTTTTCAAAAGCCTTATCTTAATGTCTTTTTTTAAATAGATTTTCCTAGTATTATATGTTGCAATGCATATATATAGAAATTTGACATCTAACATCACTCAAAATGCTCTACTATAATAGAATTCTCCCAGCAGTGGTTTTTCGTTCTACCAAAAGAGATTCGTCAATTTTCACGATTTTACCTGACCCTTATTTTTTCAGTCGTTGCAGCTTCATTTCCGCGATTGTTTGTATTATTTTTGCACACATTTCACTTTTTTATGAATGAGTTATGTTAGGGCCTCTATAAATATGATCACTATAAATTAAATACTGTATCATCTCCTACAAAATGTGATAAAGAGTTGGTTAATTATATATGTTTTTCATTATCAGGACAGAAATGTTTCTCTTCATTAAATGTATTTATATATTTTTTATGGTACGTGAACGGCTTCATGGGTAACTGATAGTTATTTTATAACCTACTTAAATAAAATTTTACATGCCACTTAAAGGAGTAAAAAAAATCTACTAAAATTAAAATTATCAAATTTGTTTATGTAAAGAGTTTTGTAGATTGATAGTTTGCGCGTCGCATGAGCTACATTTAAACAGAAAAATGAATTTATAGCGGTAGAAAACACTGAAAACAACATTATTCTTTAAAAATTGGTTGAAGATAAAAATTTTACTGTTTTACTTATTTGAGCATGTGTAGAGTTTTTTAGATTATATTTTATGCTAATTTTATTTTATAATATTTTTAAACTTATACGAACCAGAGAACGCATAAAAATGTAAATAAGCAATTTCATAACATGAAAAAAATATCTGTTTTGTCGTAAATAGATTTTGAGATCATAAGGGTTAATATCTGAAAATTGGACAGTTTGCGTCCACTGACAATAATATTTCATTAATTATAGTAAAACCAAAAACTGAAAAATACAATATATTGTAACATTTGTTATAACAATTACTAATTATAAATGGACATATAATGGTGTATGAATAATTAATTTTAAGCTTTAAAGAAACGAAATCAAAATTTCAGTGCCTGTCCCCAGGTACAAATATCCAATAATAAATGTATGTTGTAAAAATTTCTATAAATATTATTAACTGTTGCTATTATATATATACTTATATATATACAGTATGGGAAAATATAATTCTCCTTTATTCGTAAAGATTGTATAGCAAAATATTGTAGTGAATATATATTTGCCCTGAGGTTGACCCTCTTCTGAGTCCCTGTAAACATACATTTAGGATAACAGATACTAGATGTCGATTGCAAAATTATTTCCATTACTACAACAACTAAAATTCAATTAGCCACTATGGATGAAGGTAAGTCATTCTACTTTTTGTTTCATATTTAGAAATATTTATTTTTTGTTCTGAATTGGGATGAGTATTTATTTTATAGCATCATTCATATTCCCATATTTAACTTTTTATTTATAAAAAAAAAGCTTATCGGAATTTTATTTATGTAATTTACAAATGTCCCATGTCATGTTTAATCATTTAAATGCGAGCAAAATGACTGTGAAGCTGTTAAGACTAAAACATCACCCCAGTCCTCGTTAGTCATAATTACTAGACACTGATTACGATGTTAACAGACACATTCTTCCATAAAAGTTTATCCGACACATAAAATATACATCCTTGATCTCAAAACACTACAGCATTTAAATGAAAAAGCATGTAACATAGTATATAATTATATGTGGCAGTTTGTACATTAATTTAAAACAAAATATGGAATGAAATTGTCCTGTTTTCACATATTGAGCAATAACGAACATTTGCGTTTGAAAGTATACGTTTAAATATAATAATCATGAACTATTTATAGCATAATGATAAAAGGGGATACTCTATTTCTATATATGCTTTTTTTAGCTGCGGGAAATATAGAAAGAAATCGTTGATCAACCGAAAGGGATTTTTGAAAATTTATACAACAGTATTAACCAAAAATAACAACTCTTTTCAATTTGTACATGTGTAATGTCACCATGTCATGTGTGGGACAGCTTTTCTACATTTCTGCTGTTTTAACAATGTTATTATATCCTCAAATTAAAACAATCTTGCTAATATCAAAATCTTGAGTTTTTTGTTATTTTTAATGTAGGGTAGGGGAGTACACAATGAGACAGCAGCCACTTTGACATATAGTTGTAACTTTTTCTTCAAGCTAGCACACACATATAACGACCTCACCTTATGCACACGTGGATGTAGTTTCGGTACTTCAGTTACTCGTCCGACAAAATAGTAAATAATTCCTTATTTTATAGTGGATAAAGTTACATAAACGCCTATTTTAGTCTTTATTTCGTTCAATATGACATATATTTACTTAACCAAACCTAGCTATATTTAACAATAGACCATTTCGGCAAAACGACATAAACTTTTTAAAGGGATGAAATTGGTGTATCAGATGTGGCATCCATTTTGTTACAACGTAACGAAAGTACACATTGAGATACACAGTTTTGGTACACAGTGAGACGTGTCTTATTGTGTACCTACTATGTAGTTCTGATGTTAAAAGAGTTATTTATTAATAAAAGAAGGTTTTTCTCTCTCTGTGTCTGTGCATGCGATGGCTAGGGAAATTTGCTAAACGTAAGAGGCTGAAAATTTGCATGAACCCAAGGTCTGCCATTGTCCATCCGAGGCTCATATTTTTAATGTTTTGAAAATCTAGAAATATTAATTAGAAATCATAAACTGCAGAAAATTATTGATAGATTGTAAAAATGAAGGATTTATGAAAATATATACATTGTATCACTGTGTACTACTTATGGTACACAGTGAGACAGTTTTCGATATTCCGTTATGTTGCTCTTGTGCTTTTATAAATAACTTTTTTAAAACCATTTATACATAAATGTGTAGCGCATTTGTGTAGCTTAAAGATGTAGCAAAACTTTTTCAAAATAATAAAAATTTTCGCCATTTGTTAAGTAATAATAATTTTCGTCTAACTGTGTACTACCCTCCCCTATAATTTATATTTTAACAACTTATAAATCAATAGATATAGGTATTTATATAAGTGTCGCAAGCAGGATATTTTGTCAGTTTTTAATAGAATGGCCCGGAAACGGGCAGATTACTTAAGTGTAGCATTTAAAATATGGAGATTTTCTACTTTCTATTATTTTTATTATTTATTTATTATTAAAAACGCGCAGCTTTCTAAGGTCAAGGGCTTAAAATGGAGAGAGTTTTAAACCTATTAAAGGACCATTCCATAAACAGCTTTTCTACATATTACTGCTGTTTTAACAATACTGTTCTATCCTCAAATTAAAACAACTATGCTAATATCAAAATATAGGTTTTTTGTTAATTTTTGTGTATAGTTTATATTTTAACAACTTTTAAGTTAATAAATATTTATGCAAGCATCACGTGTGGGACATTTTGCCTGTTTCTCATGGAATGGCCCACATGTTTTTTTTTAGCTCGCAGGCTATCAAAGCCTGAGAGCTAGTGTCCCGCAAATTCTGTTTGTACATACGTACACAACGCGATAACTCTTGACAGATATATCCAATTTGCTTCAATATTTTATCCAAGTTCATCCTGATAAGGCGCTTCCATGATTGGTTTTGGGAGGTTCATTGTTTAATTATAAAGGGGGTGGGGGGTATGGGGGATAATCCCCTCTTAAGTTAAATAAATGGGTTTATCATGCAGAATTATCAGATTAGCTTCAAATTAGATATAGCGGTTTATTCTGATAAAGCGCTTCCCTGATTAAATTTGGAGGTTCATTTTTATGTATAAAGGGGGGAACAGGGAGCTAATACTCCCTTAATTTAGATAAATGTTTTTTTTTATCCGATTTATCATATTTGTTTCAAATTTCATATACCGGTTAGTTCTAATAAGGTGCTTTAGTGCTTCCCTGATTAGATATGGAGATTTATTGCTTAAGTAACGCGGGTTAACCCACCTTAATTTAGATCAGGGCTGTCCAACTGGCGGCCCGCCAACTTCTTATTCAGCATATTTCTTTTTTCAAACCGATGTCTCCGAAGTTTCCTCTTGATCGCTCTTTCACTCCTTTCATTGTATTGGAAGAAAAAGGTACATGACATCTGCAGGTCAAGGTCAAGCAGTCCTAACCTGCACGCTGGTGTTCAAACAAATTCCTATAAATATACTCTGTTTAAAGTTACTGATTTTTGCACACGCATTAATTTTTTCAGCCAAAAAGGCGCTTTTCCTTGATTATTAGTAATCCGCTACGCTTCCAGCTAACCCTGGTTGCTACGCAACGGCTGCAATTCGGCTAACGTAGCGGGGGAGACAGGGAGGGAAGAGAGAAACATTTCAGATAAGCAAAACCTTTCCGCAATTGGTTAAACGCTGACGCTGCGGCCTTTGTTGATTTTGAAAAACAAATTGAGAGCTTGCGCTCGTCAACTCTCCGCTCCTTTCAATTGATGATCTTGATCTGACTGGTTGCGACGAATGTTAGGTTTTCAGTTAAGGTTGCAGATTTTGGATAAGAAGCAAACCTCTCTTGTACCGTAGCTATAGTTTTTGGGAACGTGTGAAAACTAATTTTATTATTGATTATGAATATTTCATCTTCCAACGATGAGTAAGAAACGGAATATAGACAGTGAGAATCGAGTGTTCCAGGACCGCTGGGAAACCCAGTATTTCATCACGAATAGAAACGGCAAAATTCCAGTGCTTGATTTGTATGCAAGTTGTGGGTGTGTGCAAAGAATGTAATGCACTTTACGCGAGTCTTCACGAAGGGAGCCACAGTAAATATCAAGGAGAAGCAAGATCTCTGGTAGTTTCAGAACTGAAATCAAAACTGCAAAAACAAACTGGGATGTTTACTCAAGTAAAATCTGATCAGTACAATGCTTTGCCATCTTCGTATGCAATTTCACTTGAGCTTGCTTACAAAACCTTACACTGATGGCGTCGTTGTTCAAAAGTGTGCTGTAGAAATGGCAAAAGCATTTGCTGATAGCAAAGTGGCTAAGAATTTTCATTCAGTTCCAGCTTCTCATCAGACCGTCCAACGAAGAGTTGCCGAAATGGCTGACCAAATACAACAGAAATTGTCCTGCGAGTTTGAAAAAATGCTGCTATTTCTCCTTGTGTGTCGACGAGAGTACAGATCCTCAACAGACGTTAGTCAACTCTTGATTTTCATTCGCACTGCTAACGAAGACTTTGAGATCAAAGAAGAGCTCCTTACCATGTGTTCTCTTCACTCCACAACAAAGGGTAGGGACATATTTGAAGCAGTGATGAAAGCGGTCAACAGTGTCGGAGGTTTTGAAAAGTGTTCCGTCCTAGCTACAGACGGTGCAAAGGCAATGGTAGGACCAAAGAAATGATTGATTGGATGTTTTAGAGAAAATCGAATGATATGCCCTGCACTTCATTGCATCATTCACCAGCATGCTTTATGCGGGAAATCGGTGAAGCAAACTGAAACCCTCCAAAAAGTTGTGAAAGTCATCAACATGATCAGAGGCGGAAAAAGGGCTCTTATGCATCTGTAGTTCCGTACCTTTTTGGATGAAATTGAAGCATAATACGGAGAACTGTTTATGTACAAACAAGTTAGGTGGCTTAGTGCCGGAAACTGTCTCAAGAGATTTTTCGAGTTGAGAAAAGAAATCCTTCTTTTACTTCACCAGTTTTCTCCATCAGAAAACCTTGAAAAAGAACTTTTAAGCACGGATTTTTCACGTCACCTGGCATTTATAACTGATATTACTGGCCTCCTTAACGATGTGAACTTAAAACTACAAGGAAGAGGCCAACTGATGTCTGACCTAATGGCACACATCAATGGGTTTAGAAACAAGCTGAAATTTTTGATGCAACTTTGGGAAAAAATAACTTATCTCACTTCGCCAGCTGCAGTCGTTTGGCGTCAGAGTGTGAGGAAGTGCTGGATTTTTCTGAATTTTGCCCTGAGTTGCAGATTATTATTCATGAATTCAACACGAGATCTTCAGATTTTGAGAGCATCAAGAATGACGTGGCTCTGTTTAGTAATCCAGTCACAGTGTGCATTGAAGAACAACTGGCCAACCTACAATTAGAGTTCTGGGATCTCCAGGCTGACCCGTTCTTTCAAACAAGAACCGAAAGAGGGCCCGAGTTCTTCACGTTGCTTCCAACTGAACGGTTTGCAAATCTGTGTCACTTAGGACTGAAAATAACTTCCATGTTTGGGAGCACATATTTATGTGAAATTGCTTTTTGGGCGATGAAATTTATCAAGAATAGTCATAGGAACTCTCTCTCCAACAGTTCATTGTTAGACTCTCTTCGGCTGGCAATAACAAACATAGATGTTCACATTCCTGCACTTGTAAAGAAGGCTGATCGGCCTCAGTTTTCCCATTAAAATGCAAGCAAATTGTTTTATAATCATTTTGTTCCATTGTTTTATAATTACTAATTAAACTATTAATTGTTATTGTGCAAGAGATAAGAGGTTATTGTTCAACTTTTTCAAACTGCGGCCCGCCAGGTGATCAGTGACCGGAATTCTGGCCCGTGGGCTTTTTGCAGTTGGACATGGACAGCCCTGATTTAGATAAATGGGTACTTCTACCCGATTTGCTTGAAATTTTGCATACCGGTTTATTCTGAAAAGGCGCTTCCTTGATTAGATTTGGAGGTTCATTGGTTAAGTATAAAGGGAGGATAATAGCCCCTTGATTTCGATAAGTAGGTTTTTCTATCCGCTTTGCTTGAAATTTGATACACCGGTTTATTCTGATAAGGCGTTTCCCTGATGAGATTTGGAGGCTAATTGATTAAGTATAAAGATATGAAACAGGGGGGCTAATCACCCCCATAGTTTATTTTTTATATTACACAATTAGTGTGGATAGCCTGTGAGTTCAATGCTATCAGTTTAACTGGGAACATTTTTTTTTTAATCTCAAGATAAATGCTATGCATTATTTCATTTTTATGTTTTAGGATGATTTACGAAAATTAGCATTTAATATATATATATATTTTCTAAGTATAGCAAAATTTTCTTATTATCTATAGCATATTGAGTACAAATGTAATATCATATTCTGATTTAATATTTAGGAATTTTTTTTCTTTATCATTTTACATCTTTTCATTGTCTCTTTATGTATGTAAATACACAAAACTGAGAGATATTTTACGAGTAATTTTTGTAAACATTATGTTTAAATAACCTTAACAATTTTGCATAATAATATATATATATATATATATATATTCATACACATTAGGCTTTTTCTTTGAAATAATTTCCCAATTACTTTTAACAGAGACAATTTAACAGGAAAAGAACTTTGATGGTTAGTCTTAAACTTCACACCGCAGTCATTAATCATATCTTTCCCTCCAATTAATCTACCCTAATAGGGTCCTGTCTAATTTGTACCTTCTTTTTTTTTACTGATCTTTGAAAAAAAGATACAAATTGAGATCTGCATTGGTAAATATACGTCTACAATTCAAAATATATTTATACTTTTACATATACCAGTTTATATAACAATTATATTTTTTCATATAAGTTTATTGTTGAATTAATCTTACTTTTCAAAAATAATTGTTTTATTATAATTTGAATTTAAACGTTTTTATTATAGATTTACTACAAATAAGAATACATTCCTTATTCTCTAAAGATTATTTCAGAAACTTGTTTATAAGCTTGGCAATGTAATTTTATAATCTGATTTCCTTTTTATATGAAATTCTACATTTCTACATTTCTATATTTTCTTTTAAAATATGCAATAATTTTTACGAATAACAATCTTAAATATAAGCATATTTATTTTTCATAATAATTGATATTTTTATTTTATTTTTAATAAACATTATGTTTTTTATTTCAAATAGTTCCACAAGTGCTTTTAGTACAGACAATTTATCATTTAAACAGCTTTGATTGTTATTCTTAAACTGCTCAACGCGGCGATTAATCATATATCCTCCCCATTCTTAATCAATCCACGCTAATATAATCCAGCCATTTTTTCTTCCTTTGTTTTACAGATCTTTGAAAAAGAAGAACAATTACGGTCTGCATCGGTTAATATACGTCTAGAACTCAAAATATATTTACTCTTTTACACATATTCATTTGTATAACAGTTGGATAATACTTATTTTTCGAAAGTAATTGATTTACAATATTAGGGTGAGTAGGATGTTCCATACACATTATGTTTTTTTATTTCAAATAATTCCACAGTTGCTTTTAATACAGACAATTTATCATGAAAAGAGCTTTGATTGTTATTCTTAAACTACTTACCGCGGTCATTAATTATTATTTCCATCCTGTTAATCTACGCTAATAGAGTCCTGTCATATTTTCTCATCCTTTTTTTTTTTTAAACTGATCTTTCAAAAAATGACCAAATGGGGTCTGCATCGGTTAACATATGTCTCGAACTCGAAATATATTTATTCTTTCACAGATGACCATTTATATAACAATTATAGTTTTTCTTATTTCACATGTTTAATGTTGGATAATTCTTAATTTTCGATATTAATTGATTTACAATAATTGATGTTTAAACATTTTTATAATAGATTTATTACAGATAAATATACTTTTCTTAATTTCTAAAAATTATTTCAGAAACTTGTTCATAAATTTGGCTATGCAATTTTATATCCTAATTTTCTTTTTAGGAAATATCCTTTTATTTGAAATTGAGCATTTCTACATTTTCTTTCAATATTTGCAAGAACACACAGTTAAGAGATAGCCTTAATAATAAATTTGACTAATAATTTTTACGAATAACAATCATACATAAACATATTTTTTTCATAATAATGGATATTTTTTCCCCATACACATTATGATTTTTATTTAAAATAATTCCGCAGTTTCTTTTAATAGAGACAGTTTATCATGAAAAGAGCTTTGATTCTTATTCTTAAACTGCTCACAGCGGCGATTTATCATATATCCCGCCCCCCAATTAATATACGCTAATCGAGTCCAGCCATTTTTTCCTTCCTTTGTTTTACTGAACACTGAAAAAGATAATAATTAGGGTAGTGGTTAATATACGTATACGATTCAAAATATATTTATTCTTTTACACATTTTCATTTGTATAACAGTTGGATAATTCTTACTTTTCGAAATTAATCGATTTACAATAATTGGTGTTTAAACATTTTTATAATATATTTATAACACATAAATATACTTTTCTTACTTTCTAAAGATTATTTCAGAAACATGTTCATAAATTTGGCTATGCAATTTTATATTCTGATTTCCTTTTTAGGAAATATCCTTTTATTTGAAATTGAGCATTTCTACATTTTCTTTCAAAATTTGCAAGAACACACAGTTAAGAGATATTCTTAATAACAAATTTGACTAATAATTTTTACGAATAACAATCATACATAAACATATTTTTTTCATAAAATGGATATTTTTTTCCCATACACATTATGATTTTTATTTAAAATAGTTCCGCAGTTTCTTTTAATAGAGACAGTTTATCATGAAAAGAGCTTTGATTCTTATTCTTAAAGTGCTCACAGCGGCGATTAATCATATATTCCCCACCCAATTAATATACGCTAATAGAGTCCAGCCATTTTTTCCTTCCTTTGTTTTACTGAACTCTGAAAAAGAGAAAAATTAGGGTAGTGGTTAATATATGTATACAATTCAAAATATATTTATTCTTTTACACATTTCCATTTGCATAACAGTTGGATAATTCTTACTTTTCGAAATTAATGGATTTACAATAATTGGTGTTTAAACATTTTTATAATATATTTATAACACATAAATATACTTTTCTTACTTTCTAAAGTTTATTTTAGAAACATGTTCATAAATTAGGCTATGCAATTTTATATTGTGATTTCCTTTTTAGGAAATATCCTTTTATTTGAAATTGAACATTTCTACATTTCCTTTAAATATTTGCAAGGATACACAGTTAAGAGATATTCTTAATAGCAAATTTGGCTAATAATTTTTACGAATAACAATCATACATAAACATATTTTTTTCATAATAATGTATATTTTTTTTCCGTACACATTATGATTTTTATTTTATATAATTCCGCAGTTTCTTTTAATAGAGACCGTTTATCATGAAAAGAGCTTTGATTCTTATTCTTAAACTGTTTACAGCGGTGATTAATCATATATCCCCCCCCCCAATTAATATACGCTAATAGAGTCCAGCGATTTTTTCCTTCCTTTGTTTTACTGAACTCTGAAAAAGAGAATAATTAGGGTAGTGGTTAATATACGTATACAATTCAAAATATATTTATTCTTTTACACATTTTCATTTGTATAACAGTTGGATAATTCTTATTTTTCGAAAGTAAATGACTTACAAGAATTAGGGTTTAAACATTTTTTCAATATATTTATTACACAAAAAAGACATACTAATTCTTCAATATTATTTCACAAACATGTTCATAAACTTGGCTATGCAATTTCATAATCTGATTCATTTTTAGTAAAAATCCCTTTATTTTAAATGTCACATTTATACGTTTTCTCTTAATATATGTAAACACAAAATTAAGAGATAGTCTTACTAAAATTTTGACTGATAATATTACGCGTAATAATTTTATATATAAACTTATTTATTTTTTATAATAATGAGTATGATTTTTTCCATACAAATTGTTTTTTTTTTTTCAAATAATACCCCAATTGAATTTAATAGAGGCAATTTATCATGAAAAGAGCTTTGATTGATATTCCTAAACTACTTACCTCCGTCATTAATCTTTATTTCCTGACAATTAATCTACGCTAATAGAGTCCTGCCATTTTTCTCTCCCTTTTTTTTACAGACCTTTGAAAAAAAAAAGATCAAATGGGGTCTGTATCGGTTAATATATGTTCAGTTCACGAACTCGAAATATATTTATTCTTTCACAGATGACCATTTATATAACAATTATATTTCTTTGTATTTTACAAGTTTAATGTTGGATAATTCTTACTTTTCGAAATTAATTGTTTTGCAATAATTGGTAGTTAAACATATTTATAACAGATTTTTACGCATAAATATACTTTTCTTACTGTCTAAAGATTATTTCAGAAACATGTTCATAAACTTAGCTATGCAATTTCATAATCTCATTTCCTTCGTAGGAAATATACTTTTTATTTGATATTCTACATTTCTACATTTTATTTTAATGTATGCAAGAATACACAATTAAGAAGTAGTCTTACACAAAATTTTTACGAATAACTGTCTTATGTATAAGCATATTCACTTTTCGTAATAATGGATATGTTTTTTTTTTTTCATACACATTATGTTTTATATTTCAAATAACCCTCCAGTTGCTTTTAATACAGACAATTTGTCATTAAACGAGCATTGATCGTTATTCTAAAACTACTTACCGTTGTCATGAATCATGTATTTCCAGCCAATTTATCTATAGAGTCCTGTCATTTTTTTCCTCTATTTTTTTTTTTTTTTTTTTTTTTTTTTTTTTTTTTTACTGATCTTTGAAAAAATGATCAAATGGGGTCTATATCGGTTAATATTAGGTCACGAAATCGAAATAAATCTATTCTTTCACAGATACTCATTTATATAACAAGTGCATTTTTTCGTATTCCACAAGTTTAATGTTGGATAATTCTTACTTTTCGAAATTAATTGATTTAAAATAATTGGTGTTTAATCATTTTTATAATAGATTTATTACTCATAAATATATTTTTCATATTCTCTAAAGATTATTTCAGAAACATGTTCATAAACTTGGCTGTGCAATTACATAATCTGATTTCCTTTTCAAGAAATATCTTCTTTATTTGATATTCTACATTTCTACATTTTCTTTTAATGTATGTGTTCACATATTTTCAGGTGTAACTCACTTAATTTTTGGAATATGTGCAAAAGATCATTACACAGGGTCAATCTATTCAACTACTAACTAAATAAATATTTAGATCAATTTCATTTTGAAAATCTTAAATTTTATTTTAATTTGAAAAATTTGTCAAAAGTGGTCCAAATTCAGCAACTTGTCGCCTAAGTTGGACCCCCCAGTCTCCTAAATTGGACCAAATAATATCAGGTTGTTTTAATGACTAGGGGGTATAACTAATTTTATTAAAGGCAAAGTTTGCGATCAATGAAACAATCAAACAAAATAACAGCAATGAAATATAATGAAATCAAATATCTGGAAATAAGAGTAATTGTTTTAAATCAAAATGTATTCAAAATATAAATCAAAGCTATCAGTAATTAAGAATAGAAATTTTGGAACTAACTGTCAGTTACTTGAATATCATGTAAGGAGTGATGCAAAGCTTATACATGAATTCTGTTTACTGTTTTTGTTTTCCAGCGCTCACAACATGAACCGTATATGGCAATCTGAACACTGAATCATTCCTGCTATTTTATTTTTCTTACAAATTAGGCAAAACCAATCATCACTGTCTATATTTTTCTTTTTAGATTCTCAATTATCAGATTTTTTTTTTTTTTTGCAACAGAGTTTTCTTTACATTATGTTTGTAGTTCTTCACTTCCATCATTTTCTTGCTAATTGCATTATGCCTATTTTTTTAAAATTCGATGTTGCAATTGTCTTTGTGCTGTGAAAGATTCCTTTTTTTTTTTCCATTTCAAGGTTTAGTTTATATGGCAATGGTGTTAACACAACAGTTTTTTGGCCCCCTCTGTACTTTGATTTAACTGAATTTAGCAAGGTAAATAATTTTGGGGAGGATTTGTAGCTGCAGCCTTGTTGCAGATCAATTTCTTCACATCTTACTGTCTGCTTTTTGTTTCCTATAACTTTAACAGCTATTGCTGTCACATGCGTTTTTCTTCCAGACAGTTTGTCTGTCTTTTTCAACATTTTCATAAAGGTTTGAGATTTTATACATTTTAATGGCAAAAAAAGTATAATTCCACCCTCCAGAACTGTAAAAAGTCTTCCATCACAAATATCCTGCAGGAGGAAAATGTTTGAATTCAACTCTGTAAATCAAATGTGCCGTAGCAATAAAGAATTCAAAGAAAATAAATACAATAACATACAATATAAAAGACATTGCAAACAAAATTTATTGCATAGACATGTAAAAATAATTTAATGTTTATGTAGGCCTAAACTGTATAAAAAAAATAATCCAGATATACAAAAAAAAAACTTTCATGGAGATAGTAATCCATTATAAAATATAAAAAAAATAGTGTACAAAGCGTACCGTCCTCGAAATTCATTACTTACTTTTCAAATTTATGATCGCATATCTGGCCCAATTTAAGCAACTTAAATTGGCCCAATTACGACAACTGCGCCATTTTTTAAAACAGTTAATTTCAAGACTAAGAACAAAAGCGAAATCAAGCAAATCCGCGAGAAAAATATGCGCAATAAACAGATGAATATATATATGTATATGAAAACATAACAACTTACCTTAGTTTTAAAATATTCAGTTACGTTTAGTAGGATAAAATTAGATCAAAACAGCTAACTTTTTATTTTTTTAAATTGTCTGAAAACAGCACGTGGTAGGCGGTTGCTTCTTCTAATCATGAGCGACGTCATTCTGATGAGTAGGATTTCAGTGGTAGATGGAGTCTCTTCCTGTAATTAAATGCAGAATGGCAACGATCCAATTAAAACGGCGGTCCAAATATGGCTACTCTCCCCTCTGCAAGAACACACAATTAAGAGGTAGTCTTTCAAATAATTTTTACAAATAACTGTCTTATGTATAAGCATATTCATTTTTCAAAATAATGGATATGTTTGTCTTTTTCCATATACATTATGTTTTTTTTCAAATAATTCCCCAGTTTCTTTTAATACAGACAATTTATCGTGAAAAGACTTTTGATTGTTATTCTTAAACTTCCCCCCGCGACGATTAATCATATATTTCAAACCCAATTAATCTACACTAATAGAATCCAGCCATTTGTTTTCTTCACTTGTTTTACTGATCTCTGAAAAAAAAAAAAGAACAATTAGGGTCTGCATCGGTTAATATATGTCTACAATTCAAAATATATTTATTTTTTTACACATGTTAATATGTATAACAGTTGAATAATTCTTATTTGTCGTAAGTAATTGATTTAATAAATGGGGTTAAAACATTTTTAAAAATATATTTATTATACATAAAAAGACTTTTCTAATTATCCAGTATTATTTCAGTAACATGTTCATGAACTTCGCTATACAATTTCATAATCTGATTTTCTGTTTAGAAAATATTCTTTTATTTTAAATTTCATATTTATACGTCTTCTCTTAATATATCAGGCTTTGTACGGGTGCCGTTATTTTCAAAGTTTAATATCAGTATTATTAAAAAAAAAAAAAATCTAGTTTAAACGAACGAAATTTTGCCTAATTTAAAGAGAGGTTTTCCAAAAGAAAATACCGGTACCGAAGAATTTCTTAGTCTAGAAATTTAAGAACCCGTACGAACACTGTATATGTAAATACAAAATTAAGAAATATTCTTACTAATAATTTTCACTCATGATTATTACGAGTAATAATTTTATATATGAACTTAATAATTTTTTTTTTAATATTGAGTATGATTTTTTCCATACACATTATGTTTTTAATTTAAATAATTCCCCAAATGCATCTAATAGAGACAATTTATTATGAAAAGGGCTTTGATTGTTATTCTTAAACTACTTACCGTGGTCATTAACCATGTATTTCCCGCCAATTTATCTACGCTAATAGAGTCCTGTCATTTCCCCCCCCCCCCGTGTTTATTTATTTATTTTTTTTATTTATTTATTTTTTTATTATTATTTTTTTATTTTACTAGTCATTGAAAAAATGATCAAACAATTCTGAATCGGTTAATGTATGTCAAAAACTCGAAATATATTTATTCTTCCACAGATGCTCATTTATATAACAAGTGCATTTTTTCGTATTTCACAAGTTTAATGTTGGATAATTCTTACTTTTCGAAATTAATTGATTTGCAATAATTGGTGGTTAAACATTTTTATAACAGATTTTTAGCGCATAAATATACTTTTCTTACTCTCTAAAGATTATTTCAGAAACATGTTCATAAACTTAGCTAAGCAATTTCATAATCTCATTTCCTTCTTAGGAAATATACTTTTTATTTCATATTCTACATTTCTACATTTTATTTTGATGTATGCAAGAATACACAATTAAGAAGTAGTCTTACAAAAAATTTTTACGAATAACTGTCTTATGTATAAGCATATTCATTTTGCATAATAATGGATATGTTTGTTTTTGTCATACACATTCTGTTTTTTATTTCGAATAACTTCCCAGTTGCTTTTAATACAGACAATTTATCATTAAAAGAGCATTGATTGTTATTATTAAACTACTTGCGTGGTCATTAATCATGTATTTCCCGCCAATTTATCTACGCTAATAGAGTCCTGTCATTTTTTTCCTCTGTTTTTTTTTTTTTTTTTTTTTTTTTTTTTTTTTTTTTTGTTACTGATCTTTGAAAAAATGATCAAATGGGGTCTATATTGGTTAATATAAGGTCACGAAATCGAAATATATCTATTCTTTCACAGATGCTCATTTATATAACAAGTGCATTTTTTCGTATTTCACAAGTTTAATGTTGGATAATTCTTACTTTTCGAAATTAATTAATTTAAATTAATTGGTGTTTAAACTTTTTTATAACATATTTATTACTCATAAATATATTTTTCATATTCTCTAAAGATTATTTCAGAAACATGTTCATAAATTTGGCTGTGAAATTACATAATCTGATTTCCTTTTCAGGAAATATCCTTTCTATTTGATATTCTACATTTCTACATTTTCTTTTAATACATGCAAGTACACCTAATTAAGATATAGTCCTTCTAATAATTTTGACTAATAATTTTGACGAATAATACTCTCATATATAAACATATTTATCTTTATTAATAATGGATATGTTTGTTTTTTTCAAACACATTAAGTTTTTATTTCAAGTAAATCCCCAGTTGCTTTTAATACAGACAATTTATCATGAAAAGATCTTTGATTGTTATTCTTAAACTGCTGACCGCTGTCATTATTCATATATTTACATCAAATCAATCTACACTCTAAAAAAAAACCTGTAAAGTTACTAAAGTTTTTCTAAGAAACTGGGATTCTTAAACTTGTTTTGTAACAGCAACAACAAAAATTCCTGTAACAGCATCTGTTAAAGGAATTTTTGCTGTTGCTGTTACATAAAAATTTCTAGGAATCCCAGTTTCCTAGAAAAACTTTAGTAACTTTACAGATTTTTTTTTTATTTTTTACAGTGTACGCTTATACAGTTCTGCCATTTTTCTCCTCCCTTTTTTTACTGATCTTTGAAAAAAGAAATTCTGGAATATGGTCTGTATCGGTTAATAGCACGTGTCAAGAACTCGAAATATATTTGTTCTTTTTGAGGAGCCAATTTCTAAAACAAATATGTTTTTCGTATTTTATAAGTTTAATATTTAATGAATCTTATTTTCGAATGTATTGCGTATAAAAATTGTGTGTGGATGAACACAATAACTTCTAGGAATCCCAGTTTCCCTGAAAAACTTTATTTACTTTATAGACTTTATTTTACAGTGTACGCTTATATAGTTCTGCCATTTTTCTCTTCCCTTTTTTTTTACTGATCACTAATCACTCATCACCCACTCGTGGACAGCCAACCTATCGGTATAGGAGCTGATTAGTCCACGAGGGGAAAACACATATCCCCCTTCCCGCTGAAACCCCAGCACCCGCGAACGAGCCCAGAAGTCCCAGAAGGTTGGAAGACCCTCTTTAATGAAAATTATTAAAAGGACAAAACAAACAGAATGACTAATAAACAGTATAACAAAATGTCAGGGCGAGCCCAAGAGAACAGTATATTAAAAGTAAATATTTAAGATAAAAGTTAGCACTATTTTTATATAATTATAGGTTAATCAATAATGAATAATTTTTATAATAAGGAATGGAGATAATAATAGATTTTGTTAATTAAAGGTTAATGCTAAGAGATAAGGAATTTAATACGAAATTCCCCTCCAATGCCCTGGCTAAATAAATAAGATAAGAGAGATGAGTTATAAATTTTTAATTAGCTGTTAATAATTAGGGAAATTAATGATTTAGCATACTAGCAGGACTACAGAGGAGGGAAATTTCTGTCATATCCTTTAAAGTTAAATATTTAATAAAAGGTAAAAGTATTTAAAACAAGACAATTTAGGTTATTTAAAATTTGAGATAACACATAATATAACAATTAGTTCACAGATGAGACTTTCACAGACGACACCTAGATACAATTAACAAAAACACATTCAAGAAGTGTTTTATTTACAAGTCCTTTTCAGGTAAAGCATTATAGTTATAAATTACTGTAGGTATGATTATTTTAAAATTGAACTATATTCTATTATTAGTTTAATGGTTCTGAATAAATTTAATGTTTTAATGTGTAGAAGTTCTTATTGTGTAAAAATTGTTGTGTTGAACATCAATGTTATTATTTCTACTGAAATATTTAGAGTTATTCATTCATATAATTAAAGAACTTCTATTGGTATTTTAGGAATGAGATTCATTTCTGATTGAAAGTTGATGTCTATAGATCGGACAAGTTGGTGAGTCTGCAGAATGTGGAAAATAGTTCTCCATCTGCATACAGTTTGTACATTCTTTGAAAAAAGAAATTCTGGAATAAAGTCTGTATCGGTTAATAGTACGTGTCAAGAACTCGAAATATATTTGTTCTTTTTTGAGGAGCCGATTTCTATATCAATTATGTTTTTCATATTTTATAAGTTTAATCTTTAATGATTCTTATTTTCAGAAGTATTACATATCAGAATTGTGTGTGGATGGACACGATAGCCTCTAAACGGTAATTACGACTGAACTCGTGTTTAGGTAATATCTTACAACCACTGTTTCAAGAACAGTATAAATTTCCGAAAAGGTATTTCGAAGAAGTAGGTATTTAATCCAATTTCTAACTATTTTGAAAGAACTTTGTTGCCAATTCTATACAAAAAATCAACATGCAAACGTGACAGATTATACGTGATGAACATTGCGACGGACTTACATATTTCCTTTTTTTTTAAAATAAATGACATTTAAATTATCTTCAAACTATGACAAAATGATACAAAAATTATAAGATGATATTTTTAGATTTAAAATTTTTGTATATTATTTTAATCCATTAACCACCGAATCTACAACAAAAATATTTTCAACTTCTTTGCACAAAAAAGCTTGACACCACAAATTCTGAATCTTCGTTTTATTTAACAATGAAAGTTTTTATTGTTAAATAAGGCAATTTTTTTTATTTAAAAATAGTAGTAGCTTGACAGTTAATTTAACCATGCTTATTTAGTTTTACCCTTGCGTCAACGAAACACAAGCGGCAAATTGTTTGACAAATACTTTTTATTTGCAGTGCCACATATGCAAAAGTCCGACTCTTGAGCGTAAAGCGTTATTGCTGGGCTGAAGATTTGAAATCTGTTTGAGTCGTGAGATTTTTTCTTTGGGGTTTGATAAAAGAACGTGCCTGTGTTCCGCCGTTACCTAATGATTTGCCAGATTTCAGACACAGAATTGAAGAGGATATTGCTTCCGCTACTCGGGACTTGTTAAGCGAAGTCTGGAAAGAATTGGACTTTAGGTTGGAAATGATCCGTATAACAAACGCACCTATTGAACATTTTAAAGAATGTTCTTATTTATAAATAAACTTTTAATAGACCGCGATACTGTCCAAATCAATATACATATATTTTTCATTTTTTACCATTTTTCTGTAATGATTTTAATTTCGTCTGTTAAGATTATTTATATATATATATATATATATATATATATATATATATCTACAGGGTGCATAGGAATGTCCCTTTAACCTGAAAATACTTGCGAACGGAGAGAGATACAGCTGTGCAAGTGAGGTAACGGTATAGTAAAGCGACAACGCCCGATTTAATGCAATTACAGAAGCGCCCCATAGTGCTGAAATTTGGAAGATAGCCGTTGCAAATTGAAAAGAAAAAGAGATAGAGTAAAATTTCCAATTAGAAAGTTTCAGAGCATCAGTTAATTAGTACGAAACGACATTTGGTTTACACAAATCTTCTCCTGTATATCCAAAAATGTCCTAAATCGATGCACTCCATTTTGTGTAAACGTTTGAAGGGAATAGCCAGAAGTATCAAGATATACGCACAATTTATTGCTAAATACGTACTTACCTCAATACATTTTGATAACATCACACACACAAAAAAAGGCAAACTGTCTCACAGTGATAAAAAGTTAATATTCAGTATGTTCGAAAAGTTCGCCATTGCACACGATACTCGTTACTTGTTTGTATTCGTGAGAGTAATTCTGAATGCATATATCTCAGCATGGAACGTCTATTGCAAGCCTCTTCAATACGACGACATAGATTTAAGCCTTTCAAGGGCGGTGGCTAGACGGTCTAGTCACCAAATTTAAATTCCAAAACTGACAAATGGCACCATGAATATTTTAATAACCTTTTGCTTTTGTGATGAAAGTGCAAATGAACGTGCTTTTATTTTCTAAGAAATTCATTTGAATATTCTGGTGTCAGTCAATGATTTCATCATTTTACGAACAGAATTGTTCTGCCCCTGAATGGGTTAAACTAAAATTTTAAATCGACTAGAAATTAAATTTTTACAGACATTATAGTACAGTACAACGTCACAATTTACAATTGCGCACTGCTACATTTCCGAAATGTGAATATGGAAAATAGAATCACCTCTCATCGATTTTGTACATTTTAGGGTGTTGAGGTGACGATTTATCTTATCCGTGTGAACGAAATGTCGTTTCGTACTAATTAATTGATGCTCTAAAACTTTCTAACTGGAAATTTTACTCTATCTCTTTTCATTTTCGATTTGCTATGGCTTTCTTCCAAATTTCGCCACTAGGGGTGCTGCTGTCGCTTGCATTATGTCGGGTGTAGTCGCTTTACTGTACCATTACTTCACTTGCATAGCTGTAGCTCTCTCCGTTTACAAGTATTTTCAGATTAAAGGGACTTTCCTATGCACCCTATATATATATTTTACAATTTCTTATCCTGTTTTGAATAAAAATAGAAAAATCGGATTCAGAAGAGTCTCTTATTTATTTCAGTTTAATTTAAGTAAAATATTGTAATTTAATAACTTTTCTTTATTATAAATTAGATTCAAATTTTCAGATTATTATAGTGACTGTTACTTCGTTGCATGTTTACAAACTTTCGAATCTATAAAACTCGTAAAAACTAAGGTATTATTTTTAAAAAGTTATTATTTTTAGGGTACCGTACTTAAAAAGTAAAAACGGAACCATTATAAGATCACTCCTGTGTCTGTATGTCTGTCTGTCTGTCTGTCACAGTCCTTTTACACGGAAACTATGCAACGTGGAAAGGTCAAATTGGGGGGAAGTAATAAAGACTATTGACCCGCATATTTTCAGATTAATAAATATTTTTAAATATATTTAGGAAAAATGTAGAGGGGGTAATTAAGTTATTTGAAAAAAAAGCTTTTCTTTTTATATCGTATGGGGTATCGTGTGAAAGCTTTCATAACGCTGACCTCAAAAATATATTTCACTAGGGGGCTCTGCCTCCTGCAAGCTATGCTCGCAACCCCCGTTCAGACACCGCAGAATCTAAAAATATGCTAATCTGATCGGTTTTAAAAATATTATAGAACATTAAATTATACTGAAAAAAGCTGTGCAGATCTCCTTGTAAACGGGTTTCCATTCAATTTCATTTGATTTCAAAAAATTAAAGCCGAATCAGTTGCTGTTAAGACATCCAATTGTTGTTTACGTGTTTGATTAAAGAGGATCAGTTAAACGTTTGAAAAGAAGCTAAAATAAAATGAAATAAGTGTACAGAGTCTTTGCCACCCGGTATTTTAAAACAATTTCTATAACAATAGCCTAAGTCATGTGACTATCATCAACAGTTCCGGGCGAACCACTTCGCTTTTTATATTCCTGGTGCCATTTTGGTACTTTATGTTAGCCAGGTACAGGTGATAAGTCGCCAGATATTATTCTATCGCCATCATTTCATCTATATTATAATAATCCAAGTCATGTAACTGCCATAAATAAATACGCTCTGATCCCTTCGCTTTTCATATGAAAGTTTGGCCCAGATATCATATACAGGCCCATATTGGCGCGATTTTTTTCCGACCCTAATTTGGGGAAAACATCAACAGCATAAACAACAACATACGGCTTATCAAATCAAGGAAAATGACGATACTATGACGCCAGTTAAGTACCTGTTGCGTATATGACATTGGCCTCAGAAACAAATCGACCAATATGGGTCCGTATGGCGAGTTATATGGTAGCCCATCTATGGCGAAAGTGTTCCCTTTTGATTAAAAAATAAAATTTCTTTTTCGAATAGAACTACATAAAAGTTTCCATGGTCGCAAACAATTATTGGTACTGTTACGCTAGCCGGGTGCAAATCTCGCCAGTAGCTATTTCTCAACTCGCCAGTTAGCATCTTTTTCGAGTGATAAATTAAATCATTGCTTTGATGTTGAAATTAAATATCATCGTTTGTTACATCATTCAATATTTGGCCAGATGCCATATACGCACCGGGTTTGGCGTGATTTTTTTTACGAAAATTTGGCGAAAACCTCGTTTTCGAATACCAGTTACATATGTATTTTTGGTACTACTTAGTTATCCCGTCGACCGAAAATCTACCACCAAACTATAAGATTAAATACCAATAATGGTTGATCGTAAATGTCACATTCACTTGACTTTAAGCAAGTTACACGTCTTTACGCCATCAAGTGTTTTTTATTTCGAAGTTTTATTTGTGTATTTATTAATGTTATACTATTTTCTTTGTTCTTTCGTTATTTAAAATAAAAATTATGTCAATTTATATAATTTGGCGAGTGGTTTGGCGATTTATATAATTTGGCAAAATGGGTCGATTGAATAACTAAGTATTTTTTAATTATTTTCTATTATTTTTTACTTTTAAAGGAAAAAACCCCAAAAAATAATTAACTGTAGAACAAAACAATTTATGTAATTTAAAAAAAGAAAATAAAGTAAATAAACATTTATTATTAAATAAACAACAATAGCTGGGTTATCCTGTCAACTAAAATAATGCCCTTTTGCGGCCAATTAGGTATCTCGGTGCGTATATGACATCTGTGCCTGATATTTTTCTTTTCATTTCGTTTAAAAAAATAAAAAAAATGAAAGCCATTTATTTTAAATGTTTCAGTTTGTATTAAATAAAATGATAATGAAATACAAATTGAATTATGAATAAAAGTAGCATGATACATTTCTTAGTATACATTTAAGGGAGGCCAAACTTCTCGCAAAATTAGTTTAAAATAGTAACTTTTTCTGAAATCTGAAAAAAAAAAAAATATTGGTTATGATTAAAATTTGACTTGCCATCATTAGAGAAAAGTATATAAAATTAGAAAAAAAAAATAATATTTTGAAAACTAATTCGAATTTAAAATTTCTAATACCAGTTTTGAGATCTGCAGATCAATGCGGATTTTTCGTGTTAATTTCATCGCAAAGTATTCCGTATTTTAGGAGAAATCGAAGTCAAACATAATCAGTTGTTTAAGCAGTCGTTTCATAGAATCGTTACATAAATTCGTTTCATAATATCCGTTTCATTAGGATTTTATATATATAGGGTAGATAAATACTTATATATATACTAATATTATAAAGAGGTAAAAATTGCTTATTTGTAGGAGCTAAGCTCTGGAACTACCGAACCGATTCCAAAAATAAAGGTATCAATATGATGGTGTTAGTCCAACTTAGAACATAGGCTATATTTTATGTCCGTGCCAGTGGTCAAAAGGGGGTGCAGGAGCAAAAAACGTTCTAAAAATGAGATTTTTGTGTTAATGAAGGGCCTAGAAACATGGAATTTGGAATGGTAGTTACTTATAAGACACTAACGATCCCTAAGGGCTTTTCTTAAAAAAATCGAAATTAAAAAGGGATGAAAATTTTCGAAAAGCGTTCTAAAAAACGTTCTAAATGGCTATTTTTACGCAATTTCAGGAAATACCAAACCGATTTAAAAAATAATGGCGTAAAATGATGGCGACAACTCTTGCCCAACATAGGCTACATTTTATGTTGGTGCCACTAGCACTAAATGGAGTGCAGGAGAAAAAAAAAAGTTTGAAATTGCGATTTTTGTGTTACTGAAGAGTCCAGATACATGGAATTTGGCATGGAAGTTACTTATTAGTTATACATGATCTCTAAGAACATTAAAAAATTCGAAATTTAAAAGGTGTGAAAATGCGGAAAAAGCGTTTTAAAAAACGTTCTAAATGGCGGTTTATACGCAACTTCAAGAAGTACCAAACCGATTTCAAAAATAATGTTGTCAAAATGAGGGTGATAACCCTTGCTCTAATATAGACTACATTTTATGTCGGTGACACTACTCCTAAAAGGGTTGCGGGAGCAAAAAAACGTTCGAAATTGCGATTTTTTGTGTTACTGAAGGGCCCAGAAACATGGAATTTGGAATGGTAGTTACTTATAAGATATAAATTATCTCTAAGAACATTTCTTGATAAATTCGAAATTTAAAAGGGGCGAAAATGCGCGAAAAGAGTTCTAAAAAACCTTCTAAATTGCGATTTCTACGCAATCTCAGAAAGTACCCAACATATTTCAAAAGTAATGGTTGTAAATTGATGATGACAGCCCTTGCTCCAACATAGGCTCTATTTAATGTCGGTGTCACCAACAACTAGGGATTGCAGAAGCAAAAATCCTTCTAAATTGCGATTTTTGTGTTACTGAAGGGCCTAGAATCCTGAAATTAGGCAAGGTGGTTATTTATAAGATACAAATGATATCTAAGAACATTTTCTAAAAAATCGAAATTTAAAAGGGGTGAAAATGAACAAAAAGTGGTCTAAAAAACTTTCTAAATTACGATTTCTACGCAATCTCTGGAAGTACCAAACCGATTTAAAAAATGGTCTTGTGAAAACGATGGTGACAGCCCTCGCTCCAACATAGGCTGTATTCATTTCGGTGCCACACCCCAAAGGGGGTGAAGGAGAGAAAGACTATGTAAATTCCGTTTTTTGTAATACTGCAGGAGGTAGCAACTTTAAACTAGGCATGGTAGTTACTTATCAGATATGAATGATCTCTAAGAACACTTCCTAAATAATACGAAATTTAAAAGGGGTGAAAATGATCGAAAAACGTTCTAAAAAACGTTCTAAATTGCGATTTCTACGCAATATCTGAAAGTACCCAACCGATTTCAAAAGTAATGGTTGTAAATTGATGTCATTGGTCAAATGATGGATGAAATTACATTTCATGTCGACGTCATAGCCCAGTGGTTACGGAGTTGAATTCGGAAATAATTAGGGGAAAGCTGGAAATTGTTTTAACCCCTTCCGTTTAGGTCTAGAATGAATATGCTACGTGTCCCCACTCGTACTAGGTGAGCGTTAGGAATTGATTTATACTATTTATTTATACTATTATTGATTTACATTGATTTATAGTCAAAAAACACGCTTTTTTTTTTAAATACCATAACAGTATCTCGAAATCACTAACTTTTTCAAAAACATTGTCAATACTAATGTTGTAGAGCTTAAAATACTGAATAAAATCAGTACCTACACTAAATACTTTTGTTGAATATTAAGGTCACAATTCTACTTAAATGTTTAAGCACCGTGATCAGAGGGTGAAACTGGGAATTAATTAGAGGAAAACTGGAAATCGTTTTAATTCCTTCAATTTAGGTCTAAAATGAATATCCTATGTTTTCCTCCTCGTACCAAGTGAGCGTTAGGAAATATATACGTATTTACATTCGAAAAACATGTTTTTCCTTAATATTTTAAAAAAATATCTCAAAATAGTTTATTCTATCAAAAACATTGTCAATGCAAATGTTGTAGAGCTTAAAATTCTGAATAAAATGAGCACCCACATTAGTATTTTTGTTCAAAATTAAGGTCGCAATTCTAATTTCAAAATTTTGCCTTAATCGCTAATCAAGAGCTTGAAGTCCGGAGAGACAAAGTTACCTAAGAATATCTCAAAACAGCTAAGTCTATCAAAAACATTGTCAATACAAATGTTGTAGAGCATAAAATTTTCAATAAAATAAGTACCTACTTTAATATTTTTGTTCAAAATTAAGGTCGCAATTCCATTTCAAAATTTTACCTTAATCACTAATCAAGAGCTTCAAGATAGGAGAGTCCAGATTACCTTTACAATATCTCAAAACAGAAGGAGGTTCCCATCCCTATATCAAAAAATTGCCAATACATATGTTGTAGAGCTTAACATTTTGAATAAAATGAATACTCACATTAATATTTGTGTTCAAAATTAAGGTCGCAATTTCAGATATTGTTAAAAATATTAAAGAAAAACGTGTTTTTCGAATGTAAATGTGTACATATTTCCTAACGCTCAATTAGTACGAAGGGGGAAACATAGAATATTCATTTTAGACCTAATCTAAAGGGATTAAAACGATTTCCAGTTTTCCCCTAATTAATTCTGAGTTCAACCCTCTGACCACGGTGCTAAAACTTTAAAGTAGAATTGTGACCTTAATATTCAGCAAAAGTATTAAGTGTAGGCACTCATTGTATTCAAAATTTTAAGCTCTACAACATTTGTATTGACAATGTTTTTGAAAAAGTTAGTGATTTCGAGATAGTATTATGGTATTTAAAAAAAAACGTGTATTTTGACTATAAATCAATGTATAATTCCTAACGCTCACCTAGTACGAGGGGGATAATCTAGCATATTCATTCTAGACACAAACTGAAGGGATTAAAACAATTTCCAGCTTTCCCCTAATTATTTCAGAATTGGGCCTTTTTTTGCTCCCCTACCACTGGGCTATCACTACCACCTTGCGGTTCATTTTAAAAAACGTTCTAAATTGTGATTTTTGTGATACTGAAGGGGCTAGCAACTTGAAATTTGGCATGGTAATTACTTATGAGATGTAAATACTCTATGAGAAGAGTTCCTTAAAAAATTGAAATTCAAAACGTGTCAAAATGAACGAAAAGCGTTTTAAAAACGTTCTAAATAGCGATTTCTACGCAATCTCAGGAAATATAAACCGATTTCAGAAGTAATGGTTTCAAATTGATGGTGACGGTCCCCGCTCCAACATAGGCTATATTTTACGTTATTGTTACTACCACCTGGGGGTTACAGGAGCAAAAAATGTTCTAAATTGCGGTTTTTGTGTTCCTGAGGAGGTCAACCATTTTAAATTTGGAATGGTAATTATTTCAAAGATGCAAATGCTTTCTAAGAATTGTCGAAAGAAAATTCCAAATTTAAAAGGATGAAGTGAGCGATAAGCGTTCTATAAGCTTTCTAAATTACGATTTTTATGCAATCTTATGAAATACGAAACCGCTTTCAAACATAATGGTTGCAACTTGATATTGATAGAACCTGCTCAAACATAAGATATATTTTATGTCAAAGGTTTCAGGAGCAAAACACTTTCTAAATTCCGATTTCTACGGTACTGAAGAGGCTAGAAACTGTAAATATAGTATGGCAGTTACTTATAAAATACAAATGTCCTCTAAAAACAGTCGAAAATAAACTCGAAACTAAAAAGGGGTGAAGCGAAGGGAAGGAGTGAAAAACAGTCTAAAAGTGTCCTAAATTGCGATTTCTATGGAATCTCAGGAAATAATATACTGGTTACAGAAGTTATTGGTTGCGAATCAAGAGTGATAGTCCCTGATCCTATACGGGCTATATTTTATGCCGGTGTCACTACCACCTGGTTGACAAGAACAACAAGAAAGCCTTTAAAAACATCTAAATTCCGTTTTTTATAGAATATTAGGAAATACCAACCAATTTCAAGGTTAATGTTGGCAAATTAATGGTGACAGTCTTTGTTTCAACATTTTTCAAGACATTGTACTTCAACTCAGTTTCGGCATTTTATGTTGGTGCCACTAACACTAGAGAGGTAGTAGACTGTTAGACAAGAAGCTTGGAATTTGACATGATGGTTAATTTTAAGATGTAAATGTGTTAAGATGGTTTCGAAAAAATTCAAAACTTCAAATGAATACTGAAATGAGTATAAAAGTCCCAAAATACTTTCTAAATTATCATTAAATTGGAATTAGTTTTAGTTTTTCTTATTAATTAAAATCTCATTTCTGTCTATTCCACTTTTATAATGAAATTTAGTCAAACTGTGTCTTAATTTGTAATTTTTGAATTAATTCAAAAAGTGTTCTTCTAATAAAAAATAGTCATGCAAATATCACTTGGCATATTTCAACTATTACGCGAGCAAAGACGCGGGGTTTGCTAGTATATATATATATATATATATAATAATTTTTTTCGCCCTTTTAGCTTAGTTAATTTACTCCAAATTCTTATATTATATACCTTTTTTACCTGTCTTTTAATAGTTTCTTAAATATCGTTTACATTTTTATCCCATGCCTTTAATCAAGCGCATTCTTTTATTTCTTATTCTAAAAATATCAATCTGTTAATGGCTATGCTTCTTTGTAAAAACCCACTACTCAATTACTTTATTCTTTATTATTTTGAAACATTAAATTCTTTTATTCTTTTGAAGGTTTGGAAATACCATATTACTTTTTTTAAATTGAATTCATTCGTTTTCCCATGAGTCTTTACGAGAACATTGGCACGCTAGCCTGTTTTCTTTTTGAAACGTCTGCCGTTGGTTAAAGAACCCTGTGTCCACCTCTTCTTTCCCCGCCACTTCCAGGAATTTTAATCCTGTGGCGTATGCGATCTTTCCATTCCGCCCCACCCCCTTTCTTCGATAGATTGACTCGTTGCCATGTAGCCATAGGCGTGCTTTGTCTTATCTATAAGATTACATTTGCTACGATTGGTTACATTTTGTACGATTTTTGTGTTATTTAACCCATTAAGGTCAAAACTTACCATATCAGACGCAAGATTAAAACATTGCGCCTGCTCAATCCTATCCCCCCTGAAGTAAAGACCCTTGCAGCACGTCGTACGAGACTTACAGCAGTTTACAAACGTGAGATTCTGGCGGCGAGACGGGCGGCGTGGAAGAAATTCTGCAGCAACAATGAGAACCCTTTAGGCATCACTCAAAAATTTCTGACCGGCAAGTTCTTCACTCCGAATGAAATACGTCTAAAAAGACCAACTCACGAAACCTCGCGACAAAATAACCTGGAATTCCTGACACACACTCTCTTTGGCCCCTCGGCTTATCCCCAACAAGACAACCAGGATATCCTTTTCACAGCACACGAAGACAAACGCTTCACAAAGGAAGAAGTAAAAACAGCACTATACACATTGAATGACAAGAAGGCCCCAGGGCCGGATTCAATTGATTTTCGGATACTAAAACTCACTCACAAACAACTTCCACACATATTCACGCGCTGGGCTGACCTCTGCCTCACCATGAGGTACTTTCCTTTAGTACTCATGCAGGGAGAGGTAGTTTACTTTCTGAAGCAAGGCAAGTCTCCTTCCGAACCCAAGTCATACAGACCCATCTGCTTTCTTCCCACTCTGGGAAAGCTTCTGGAAAAACTTCTGGTTATGCGGTTGACACACTTCTTGGAGTCAAACAACCTTCTCCACCCCAGACAATTCGGGTTCCGCGAGGGCCACCCATGCGAGCTCGCACTTCATGCCATAATGACTGCCTGTACTGAAAGCATAGCCCAGGGCAACGCAACATCACTCGTTTCACTAGACATGCAAGGCGCATTCGACAACGTAGAATGGCGAGACATTCTCTTACAACTACAAGGACTCAACTGTCCGGGGAACATAGCTGGTCTCATCGGCTCCTACCTCTCACAGAGGAGCGTCCTGATTAACTGGGGTGCTGGCACATCTACCCACCGATTACAGAAGGGTTGCCCCCAGGGCTCGTGCCTTGGCCCAATCCTCTGGTTGCTTGTAGCAAATGTGCTACTAACAGAACTAAATCGGCTGGGATTTAAACTATTTGCCTTCGCCGATGATTTCAGCTTCATTTTCTCCGGTAGTTACAGACGTCATCTGGAGGAACAGTTTGCCGAAGCTCTTCCTATTTTCTGCCGGCTCCTGGATTTACTGCACCTCACACTCTCACCACAAAAGTCTCAAGTACTAGTATTCACCAAACCACACAGATATGATCCAAAACGCCCTCCAGTGATGAGGATCAATAATGTCTCCATTCGACACGTACAATTCATAAAACTCCTAGGTATAACCATTGACGCAAATCTTAACTGGATCCCACACATTAACGACCTAAAACTTAAATTGACAGCATGTCATAATAATTCATTAAGACTAACTTCTAAATTGAGAGGGGTAGACAACAAAACACTGAAGATCTGGTGCCTAACAATAATCGAAAGAATAATACTTTACGGGGCCTGTATCTGGGGGGGTAATTTATCATCCATAGCACAACCTAAACTAAAATCAATACAACGCACTTTTCTCCTACAAATTTCAAGGGGCTACCGCACAATCTCCACAGATGCACTACACATACTTACAGGTATTCCACCCATCACACTTCAACTAGTATACGAACACACCAAATCCTCAATCCTACAGCTAAAACGTGACACAGTAATAGATTCTCGTTTTCCAAACACAACATTGCAATACAAAGTCAGGAGCTGGCAGCTCCACCCCGCTGAGGAGACTTCACATTTTCAAGTAAACACAACACGCAACAGCTACACACCTGCCCTTAGCACCACACCCTTCACTGATGGTTCAGGCACAGAGACTGGCATGGGCGCAGCCTTCTGCGCCACGGAGGGCACGGTGGTGGTCCATCAGTGGTCTGCAAGGCTAGATGATAATAACTCCGTATTCCAAGCGGAGCTGTTCGCAATACTAAACGCATTAGAGTGGGTGGAATACCACTCTAGCAATAGTATTATCATCTACAGCGACTGCCTCTCTGGCCTGCAGGCAATACAGGCACACAGGACAAAACATCCTCTAGTACTGCAAATCAAACTAAAACTTAAGAATCTCCTACATCGTATCTCACTAGGTCACGTCTCGGCTCTCAAAGGTATCTTAGGCAATGAACTAGCAGACAACCTAGCGAAGAAAGCCACACAGAAAGAAACAATAGACACACACCGCCCAGTGCCCCAGTCATACGTCAAAAGGGTCCTTAGAGCAAGGATACTGACGCGATGGCAGGAGCACTGGGATACTTCAAAAAAGGGCAGGCACATATATAAGCTAATTCCTAAAGTTTCTCTCACACTATATAACTTAACACCCCACACCACTAGCTTCTTAACAGGACATGGCCCTTTCATGGCATATGTGGACCGCTTCAAAATAAGATCCACTGCCACTTGCGTCTGCGGTGAAGATGGCACTATAAGTCACCCGTACTACAGTTGTACTCTCACGTAACGCTGACACTTGAGGCGTCCAGACATACTGCCAGTCAACTGGCTCCAAAACGTCCTTTCCCGCACCCTCCTACTCAATAAATTAAAACACATTCACAATTTCCTTACATACTTAACAAACTTAACTTAAGCCCTGCTTCTGCTTATCCAGTCTCACTGCCACCATATCAATCTTCAAACAGCACCAGAATCCAGTCCTCTTTGTAGGCTCCAGTAAATTCTCCTACTCATCAATGTGTGGTTTACTACGATCGCTAGAGCCTCTGCTCGTGCTTCTGACCATTCTATGAAGAGATACATCTCCCACGGACGCTTGTGTATCTGCTCGTGCCATCTTACTTGTGCCACACAAAGCATTACATCTTCAATGGACGCTGAGTCTCATGCCATCTTACTTGTGCCACGCAAATCATTACATCTCCAATGGACGCTTGAGTATTTGCTCGTGCCATCTTACTTGTGCCACGCATTCCATTCTTTTCCCTTCCTGCCGCCCCTTGTCGCGAGAGGGGTTCCTACCCCGGCGGCCAGGATCAGTGATGTTTATTATTATTATTATTATTTATGTTATTTTATTTTTACTTTAAATGTTCTTATACTCCCGCCCTCTGTCGCGAGTAGGCGTTTTCCTGGCGGGAAGGCATTCGTCTAATTTTTGTAATCCTACTTTGTTCTTTTTCAAATAAATTCTGGGTTCTGTGGTCGGTGGTGCATAGACGCCCTTAGCGTGTGAGCGTCGCCCCTTGAGCATTTTGTTCCGTCTGCATACGGCCGGACAGGGCTGGACTCACTAATGAGCCCCAACGTGTCGGGGAACATACCGGGAGAGACGTTAAGTTCTAAGGGGCAGGCCTAGCCGGCCCTGAGCAGTCTATCTTAGGCTGCCTAACCTTACCATATGGTCACAGTAGAACTGTCAATCCTTTCGCTGTTTGACTACCATTAATTTATAAAAAATTTCATTTTCTTTAATGTCGGAAATTCTGCTATAAAAGAATATAGATTTTCTTTTCCAAAAAAGTGATGCGAAATGCAATTTTTTTTTTTTTTTTTTTTTTTTTTTTTTTTTTTTTTTTTTAGAAAGAAAAAATAATTTCGTCTTTAATGGGTTAAGAAACCTGCGTCACTTGGAGAGTTGTTTGTCATTTAATCTCGATGTCGCTTCTGATCATTTTAACATCTTAAAGCTTTTTTTTTAAATGTGAGGCTACTTGAAAAGGAGTAACTGAAGGACTAGTGGAGTTGAGATAATCTCACTGTCACTAATAAATCCTTTGATTTAATCTCACGGCTTTTTCCATTATGCAGGGACACCTAAGGAATCACATCCTTTCCGTCCACGTCGACCACGAAGGTACGACTGCACTCCGTAATTCTGGTTGGTGATTTAAGGCGCGTGTATTTCCCTATGATCTTATAATTAATTATACAGGATTCGATTCTTATAAGTTGGCGACAGTCATAATGCTACACACATATATATATGTATAGATATATATATACCGGGTGTTCCAAAAAATGATTGATGAATTTTAAAATTCAATAACTTGAAGACGGTGACAGATATTAAAAGAATTCTTGCAGAAAGGTTATGTATGATCATCAGAAGTTTTCTTAATGTGATTCTTGATTTTAATTCGAATTTTAAACAATAGATGGCACTGGGAGAAATAGGTGGTAACTCAAATCCCGATTTTTGGTACTTTGGGATCCATTCAAAATATTTTAATCTATTTTTTTTTCGCATGGGAGAAGACATGGGCCAAAAAATAGCCTGGATTTAGCTCCTTTTGGTTGCAGCGCCATTTATCGCTGCTATTCGTAACTAAAACTTGGAATCGCAGCATAAAAACTCCTGACATCATACATAACCCTCCTGTACAATTTATTTAGATATCTGTCACCGTTTGCGAGTTATTCAATTTTAAAATCCATCAGTCATTTTTCGGACACCCGGTATATATATATATATATATATATATAATCTGCTGAAAATTTATTTGCAATCATAATTATTTTCACATTTAAAAGTTAAATTCATAGGTATTTGCAGTAACTGGCTTGCGAGGTTAGAAGTTTGGCTAATATTTAACTCAGAAATTCCAAACTCATACTGGAAATGACGAAAGAATTTGTATGTATATAATTACAAAATGTCTGTCATTAATTTAATGGGGAAAATTGCCCATTTCTACTGTGAATTTTGCATTCTTGAAATTAAAAAGGCAAACTGGCAGCCCTGTACTATGTTATTTAAGAAATTCAGAAATTTGATATGTGTGTACTTACGATAGAAAATGTATGTAAATGGAACAGCATAAAGCTTAAAGAAGTAGACATGTAATTAAAACATTTTGGAAATTCCTAAACAACCTCTTGCGTGAAATTGTTTTATTTAAAACATTTCTTTTCTTTCTAAATGTTCATTATATTATTTTACGCAGTGCAAAAAATATCAGTTTCACTGTCTTCAGGTATAGGGGAAAAAAAATATTAAAAAATCTCGTTAACAAATGACGTCAAATAAAGCAATATAGATAACAAATGTAATGAAGAAAGTTTTATTTTTATCTTAACAAAAATGATACATAAAGAAAAATAAAATTTAAGGGTATAATATTATATGTAAGACATCATTAGTTATTAAGAGATTATAAGCTTGTAATGAAGCCATAGTAAAATATAACGAACTTAAAATTTGTATCCAGTTTTAGCTCCCGAAAACATAACTAAACAGTAATTACTTATTAAAGTTATCATAAATGTATTGATAAAATATTTGTGGTGTTATTTATGTAGGAAATTTTAAAATACCTCGATAGGGTTTCCATGATACAATTTTATTTAATAAATTTTAATAATTAATTAAAAGGTTTATATATGAATAATATTTTTATTATTTGAATTGAAATAATACCCATTTTGAATTACATTTTTATCTGATAAATACAGATTTTGATTGCGTGTCTACCAATGAGAAACGCTATTTATAAATTAAGAATAGATAAGATATGTTTTGTATATAGTTATGTAACATGTAAATTTCTAATATGTATATTTCAAAAAAATGTTTTATGTAAAAAGTTTCCCTTTGTTTGTGAACCATTACAATATAATAAACATAATAAAATATTGATGATTAATTTTAACACAATAGCTCATCTAGCAGAGCATTCGCAGCTTCAGACAAGAGATCCCTAATTCGAATTCTGACTCGGATATTTATTGCCCAGTTGTAAATTTACATCTCATAATAAAATACCCCTTTCACAGTTTTTTTATTGTTATTCAAACATACAGAACACAGAAAGTCAATACTTTTTTCAGTAAGAGCATTAACTTATAACATCAATAGAAGATATAGGGATGGCAAATTTAATGAAGATAAATTTCAATTTAGTATAACAAATGACACATAAATAGCAACAATATTTTAAGCTACAGGGCACGGCATTTTTAATCGAAAAAAATACAGAACATTCCATAGCGTTTCATCCCCAAAATTGTACCCAAATATAAAACGGAAATAACTATTCGTCTGGAAATCATGTCTTCTATCACTCATACATTATAATATAAGCAAATCTTGTGTCTACATGTGTGTACGGAAATTTTATTAAAAAACACTCTAACGATTAGCTAACAAAATTAACTAAATTTTGCATCCTATTGTTTTGGGTTAAGAGAAGACCATTAGACTAGGTCACATGCTCGAGAAAATTTTAGTTTTTTTCTTTTTTGGGTTCACCACGGGTCAATGTATTTCAATGGGAATAAAAGTTGACATAGTTATTAAGTTCTTCAACAGTTGGCATTAGACGGTGTCGCTAACTTAGCAACATTTCGCCAAATTTTGAGATATTTGGCAAAATAATGGCAACATTGTAGAGATTTGGCTTGAAAACTGACTTTCAAGAAAACCAATACCAAAACGGATGCTTGGTTCTAAAATAAAGAATGTCGCCAAATTTGGAGACATTTTCGCTATATTTGTGAAAAAAATTGACATTCAGAATCTAAAGGGATTTTCTGGAAATTCCCGCTAGAAACCGAAATACATGATTCAACCAATCCGAGTCCATAGAAAGTTGAACACGAAGCTAATTTTAAATGATCGTAGTTCGGTCTTCCCCGCTGGTATGTGATTAAAAAGAATAATATTAGGTGTCATCAGTATACTAAAACTGTACTAAACTGTAAACTTTTCAATACTGATACATAATTTAAATATCATGTTTGCTTTTTTTCTGTTGTACATTAAATGCCAAACGTGATGTTATTCTGTCCAATAGCTTAGGAATTATCAAGGTTTACAGTTTGGAACTTCTAATGATAAATTTATTTGCAATAGTACCGGTAGGTTTTTAGTCATAACTCTTGAATCACTTGGCAGAACGAATTGTAACTTTGGATTTGCGCATTTGTAATTCCTAGAAATCGGTTTATGCTAAAACATTCATAGATTGTATTTAACGATTGGTGCCAACTTAATTTTCGAAACACATACGATTGTAACCCATGCATTTTCTTTTTAACCCAATAAGAGGTTAGCTTGTTTTGACACAATAAACTAAAAAAATGGAGCGTACCGTACTAAATAAAGACTAAATACCGTACTAAATACTTATAAGATAACACTTTTACCGTACTAAAATATTTGCCTTATATGTCAACCAGTAAAGAAAGCGAATCAGTTTAAAACTAGAAGGATCGAAAAGTGCTTAGTAACAAAAGAATCAAACACTTGAATGTGCGATTTAAGGGCAAACCTGTTACGGGGTTAAAAGAAATAAATTTCTAGTAGCTTTAAAGAGGCTATTCTAAAACTATTACTCATCACGCCAAGTATTTTTTGAGTTATGCTTAAAAACTGACTGCATTGCAATTTGGTTTGAAGCGATTCTAAAAGAATTTAATGTCAGGAGTTTTAAATTCCAAGCCTTCCTAATTCTTAATCACTACCCGACTGTAAAAGATTCCAAAGACTTCAAATAACTTTCAAAATCTTTATAACTTCAGAACTAATTGACCGAGTGATATCACGTTTGGTATCGAGTAGAATGTACTAAAGTAAAATGTACTGAAAAAATCATCTTAAAACTAGGCGTTATTGTTAAAAGTTTTAGAATTTATGCAATTTTAACATGAAGACGACACCTTAAGTTTATTTATTTTTATTAAGTTAAAAAAAGACACATAATTTCCAGCAGAATGGCTATTTTATTTTTTTCTGTGAACTTTTGGTTATTAAGGTATTTCTCGCTTTTTCTTTTCATTTCGTCTATTTTCGTGCGACTTCATTGGTCATTGAAATTTTTAATCATTTAACGAAATCAAAGCACATTTCAAATGCATTTTTGCTTTTATTTAATGCCTTAAAAATAAAAAACAAAATAGGTATTTACATAAAGGATTTGTAAACTCTGTAACAAAAGTATTTGGTATTTACTTATGTATGAAGGAGTACGAGACAGCTAAAGAAGAGCAGAGAAAGGTTTTTCCATCTTTTGAAATCTTATTAACTTAAGGATTGCTTTGTATATTATAAAGCATGTTAATATCTATTTGTAGTTCCTATGTTATTTGAGAAATTAAGATTTTTTTGTGTCCGTAACTATGCGAAACTATACGTACAAGCTAAATGAAAATTTATAAAAAACAAGCACAAAACTTATGTTACTCACAAATTTTTAAATTTTGCTTTTGTCTAAAAATATGTTTTTGTATATGTTTTGTTTATACCTTCCTAATTATACTATATTAAAAATAATAAAATAAATATTCCTTTCGCTATTATTTTAGGTAAACAAAAAACAGAAATCAAATACGTCTCTTTCCGAAAATCATTATCTGCTAACGTCATACAAATGTATTTAAATGACAAAAATGAATGTGGATGCTTAGTTTTATAACAAATTTGAAATGGAAAGAAAAAGAAAATATAAAGTAAATGTTACGGCATATACGATTATATTATTTTTTCAATATTTATAAATAGTATATAACGAATTAAAATCACGATATAACGAGCTTAAAGTTTGAATCCAATTTATAGTCTAAAAAATTTAATAAATTCTAAAATTATTCTTTAAAACTATTGTAAATTCTGCATTTTCAGTATATGGTCATTATTTGCATATATAGTAATATGACCAGAGCACATTATTTCCACAGCGAAGGATTATGTTTCTTATTACATTGTAAACATAATAAATACATTAATAACTTTGTTTTCAGTATTGTAAATAACATCGATAGTTATTTAAAATTACCATGTTATTTGAGAAATTCAGAAATTACTTGTGTCTTTGCAAATGATAGACTATATAACTACGGGCAAAATAAAAATTAAAATGTACCCACAATTGAAAAATGGATACAATTTCTTTTTTTTATGATTTTTTTGTCCTTTATTTCCAACAAAGATAATACAGAATGCCCAAAATATGTTTTTACTATGATCATTTGATGATATCGTCAAAAGTTAAGTGGATGACAAATTTAAACACAATTAGTTTATTATACAAGAAAAAAATGTCGTAGGACAGACAGTTAAAATTTTAATTACAAGATAAGATTTGTACGGCATAAATAAGTCTTAAAAATTGAATTTTAAACATATAACAGAGCAAAAGCAAAATATAACGCGTAAAGTTGAATGCAATATAAACTCGTGAAAACTTAATAAATTAAAAAATCATTTAATTAGTGATGTCGTAAATATACCGGTAAAACAACTTGAGGACCACGGGAGTTTTATTAAGAAAATAAATACTTTTTTTAATTAATATATCATTTTTATTTTTCTAAAAAGAAAATTTTGACAATATTGCAATTACTATTGTATTTACGAAATTCAGAACCGGCATGTATGTGTATCACTGGTAAAATATGGGGCATTCTCACAATCTTTTGACTTTCATGTCCCTGAATAATAATTTTTATTTTAGTACATTTTTTTGTGTTTTTTTTATTACATATACTGGGGAACGTCCCATTGCATGATTGCATAATAATATTAACGAGATAAATAAGTTTTGGATGATGTTGCGGGTCCAAATACCAGGAAAACTACTATACCGTCCCGTGTCCCTGATTCTGATTTTTAAGTTTGGAGCTGTCTGTATAAAATTGTTTCAATAAAAGTAATTCGATGTCATTTTTTTACGAAACTGAGATAATTGTTTTATATAAATATGTAGCAAAAAATTAACCTGCACACATTTTTACTGTTGATATTATTTTTTGAACTCCGTCCCTGGGTTTTTCATCCTTGCCGTCGCTTTTGCTAAACTTATACAGAAAATCACTTCAGATGCAGCCACAGAATTTTTTTCAAGTTTTTTCTTATGCAGAAGTACGCTAGAGAAAGAATGTCTAAAATTCTTTGACAGGAAATTTACTGAAGAATTTAAATCAGCATTTAAATATCAATTTCAAGATTGTGGCTTTATTGATAGTCTTACCGTCCCCAAGGTTTATTCCTGCATTTTTCGAGGTAAAAAAAAAAAATAATAATAATCCAATGTCAACAACTGTTTCTAAAAATTAATGAACATAGTGGCTGTAACTTAGTCTTAACATGATTTGCCTAAAAATAGGTTGTAATTTTTCTTACAGTTCCATCCTTACCCTCCCTTTATTCAATACCGGCCCCTTTTTTAACCTTACCATCCATTCTTTAACACCCCTTTAAGACAATGTTATACAAAAATTCTGTAGTAAAAGTACTACATTTTTATTATTTCTTATTTGAATGTCCTGTGGGTACTATAAAAATTCATTCTAAGTAAAAATTTAGAAGGAAATAAAAAGTTATAGTCGTAAAAGGCTAAGGAAAATTAAACTCGCAAGTTTAACTTAAACCTCAGTTAAATAAAAAAAATATTTCGCGGCTGACCATTTTTTCTTTATTTTGAATCATTAAGGCATTCGTCTATCAGATTAAATTGTTATTTTAGCAAGTTTAATTTCACCAGATTTTTATTCCCGAAAGTCAAAAGATTGTGAGAATGCCCCATTTATACATAGAAGCAGAATAAAAATAAAATAGTATATTTTACGAAAAAAAAAGTTATACATAAATTTCTAAATGTTCTGTTTGTCAGAAAAATAACATTTTTTAAAGGTTTCCGGATTGTGTTTCCTGTATTTCAATAAATAACAGCAAACATAGCACATAATAATGTCCATTTCACAGTTTACTTATAATCATACAATATATTTGTTACTAAGATAATTAATTGCTGACGTTAAGTAATGAAATAAAGATAATAAATTTAACAAGTTTCAATTTACTATAAGAAACTTCATATAGAAGAAAAAAAAATTCTCAACGACAAGGCACGAAATGTGTGACTTTATCAGTTATTGAAACTTTTTAAAAGTATAACAAGAGAAGATATAAATATAAGGAGCTGAAGGTTTGGAGCCAATGTAAGACTTGAGAATTTAACCAATTAAGGACCTGCATGTTTCACAGGAATTTTATTCATTTCATACCACTTTTTGTTTAACACTTACTTTTAATTATGAATCGCTGTAAACATATTCAGCTCAACCTCCTTCTTCCAGCACCTATCAGTACCTGCCTTACCTGCCAGAAATACGACACAGCTCTTTCATCCCTGTCCTCCTAGGGTGCACTCGTCTCTCCATCTCCTCAGTTGATCTGAACTCTGGTGTGCAAATTGTCTTTTTCAAGACCGTGGTCTGCAGATATCCGGGGGAGCTTCTGCTGTTGTGAGGGGCTGGAAAAGTGTTTTGTTAAATTCAATAAATGTTTGACAATTTATTGTTAAACTCAAACTCATTAAGTTCATATTTTTATTTGATTTATACATTTTTCTTTTTTTGTTTTCTTGAACTCAAGAACCTAAATCTTAGCCTCCCCATCGTCATTTTATTATTCAATGATGCCCAAGGAATCACACCTTGTCATACAACTCATGTGTTCAGAATCCGGGGATGTGGGACATAGGTCCTGGGCTCCTCGGCAAAAGGTCTTCGCGTCATCATGTTAATTATATAGGACAAAATTTACTTTTTTCTTTTATAGGTATAAATTTTTTTATTACAAATATAATGTTACGAAAACGCAACGTCAGTCTTTAATGGGTTAATAATAATAATAATAATAATAATAATAATAATAATAAAACTATTTGCTTAAAACTATACTTAATTATATATTCGTTATTAAAATAATAACAAAATTCAGGAAAAGTAGCACTAAAATAACACATATAACATTACCTTTATTTACAGAACATAAAAAAGCATTTGACACACAACTAAAACTTTCTGAAGACCAAACAGGTTTAGAGAAAAAAAATTAAATAAATAGCGTAGGAATATTTATCTGTTAAATTTGGTGCTGCCATCTGTATACCTTTAACTTAAATACAAACGCTACCAAAACTGTCTTAAATTCTCTGGTATAATTATTTCGTCCCTATTTAGATCTGAAGTAATTCGAGACCGTGATATCATACACGTGCCAAAAGCTACTGATTCCGAAAACCACTTGTTCTTCAGAGATTTGTTCCGCTTATTCAATCGCAGAATTCTGCAAATAAATAAGGAGAATGAACCTGCGTTATTTAAAATGCGTCACTCTTAGCAGCATTGTGATATTGTCACAATAAAGATATTTTTTACCAGTTGAAAAATTTTATAAGTAAATTATTTTTTAATATTATAAGGCAAAGTGATACTTAAATGCAATTACTATGATACTTTAGAAATTCAAAACTTAATTGCAAAATTTACTAATCAAAGAAGCAAGAGCTAAATGCAAAATATTTATTTAAAAAATAGACACAGAATTAAAAACTTAAAGTAATCCATAAATACTTATACTTTCATATTGTGAAAAAAAAATGTTTCGCCTAAATGATATAATGTCAAATATATACCGGATGTCCCAAAAATAACTGGTGAATTTTAAAATTCCATAACTTGCAAACGGTGACATATATTTAAAAAAATCTTGCAGGAGTGTTATGTAAGATGTCATGAGTTTTTATGCTGCGATCCTCAGCTTTAGTTACAAATAGCATCGATAGATGGCGCTACAAGAAATAACCGCTAAATCCAGGCTCGATTTTTCAGCCTACTTCAGCCTCCCCCACCTACTTCAGCACAAATACATACTTTACGTCTCTTGCCGCTCCATTTCCTAAGTTGATATCTTACAGTTGGACAGTGCCGACACCTATTGGCATATTTGGAAAAAAAATACTACTAATTTCCGACCTCTCATATCGGTTTGTGACCTACTTACTGACCTTCCCTCGTAGTTACATACATTATATCTCAGTTTATATACACAATTATATATCTGACAGAATTTTAGACGATTTTCTTCGATCACTTTTTCTCCCTCGCCTACTTCAGCACAAATACATACTTTACGTCTCTTGCCGCTCCATTTCCTAAGTCGATGTGTGTCAATTCACTTTGCAATCGGTCACATCAAACCTGAAAACAGAATACGACATTAACGTTTTAAAATGGTTCTTACTGAAGACTATATTTAGAAATTAAATTTAAATAAAGGTGTAGTAACCTTATTGACAAACTCTTCACTCATATTATTAGGTAGGATGTGTTAAAATGGTTCTTACTGAAGCCTATATTTAGAAATTAAATTTAAATAAAGATGTAGTAACCCTTATGGACAAACTCTTCACTCATATTATTAGGTTGAGCAAAAAGTTCTGGGAAATTTTTAATCAAATAGTTACCAGAATTTTATCGTATATATGAGTACTAGTGGTATATCTATAATAGGGGTTCAGGAATTCGATTATGGCCTCTTTCGATCAATGCAACACTTTTTCAAGGGCCGTTGATTTGAATCTTTTAATGAAGTTGAAGAAGCATCTCAAGAGTTTTTTTTGATTTGAAGGAGCCGCCATGGTACTTCCAGTAAACCCGGAATCTGTCAGAACGGTGGCATAAAGTCGGGACTATGATGGTCTCTACTTTGAGAATAGTCTTTGTTGCTTTTGAAGATAATTTGCGCATAACAACGCAACTTTCACAAATTTCCCAGAACGTTTTGCTCAACCTATTAAGTTACTCTTTCCACAGAGCACACTAATAATCTAAGACTAAGTTGATAAATTTTTGTAAAATTTTGTCTTTTGCATTTGGAAAAGTTTAATATTTATTTTCCTGTCATACCCCAATTTATATAAGAAGTCTCTTTACCTGATGAAACAAACCTCTTTATAACAGGGTTTTTAGTAATTGCTTGTGCCTGGTTCTTTCTCGGAATTATTAACCGTCGCAATCAGTTTTTCGCAATATATATATATATATTATAGATAAAAAAAATGCATATTCGGATTTTTAAAAAAATCTACGTTCGCTCTGGAATTTTTATATCGATATATTGATTAGTTTTCTTTATTATAGCCAATTATTGAAAATTGTATTTATATTTCGTTTCCACATGTAAATCAAGATCAGCAGATGTGAAATTGTTTGGTGTATCGGGAAAAATTCTTTTTTTATGAGTGTTTAAATGCGTTTTTATTAATATCTCGATTAATTATGAATGCGTTTTACGAAATAAACATCAATGAAGTTAGTATAAAATTTACTACATTGGACTAAATGATTGAAACCGAATTATTTTTAATAATGTAAAAAAATCGTCTTAAATATTAAAAAAAACCGCTGAAAATTACATAAAAAATTAAATATAAAATATCTAACAAAAAAAATTCAAAATCTGGTATCAAGGTGCAATACTACATAGAGGTACATGTTTACCAAATTTTGTAGCTCTACTTTTAGCGGTCTCTTGAAAACACAGCCGAAAGACACACTCACATACACACACACACACAAAAAAAAGAAAAATTGACTGATTGTTGCAGATCATCTATAGCCTTCCTAAAGTTTATAGCATCAGTAAATTTTATGAAAAGAATTTTACAAAAAAGTTTTGGTAAATTAAATAAAACTCCCTTTTTTATCGTTTTAAATATGTTTGCGTTTACATTTTGTATTTAAAAATTATCTGTTGTTTTTTAAGTTTTCTTTTATAATATTACTGCATAACAGTGACGTTTTATTGTTCAAAATCTAATTTGTAGCAATGGTAGCCACTTACTTAATAGGGGGGAGTAACCGAATTTGGACCACTTCACTTATTTTCAGGTGTAACTCGCTTAATTTTTGGAATATCTGCAAAACATCCCTACGCGGGGTAAACCTATTCATCTACTACCTAAATAAATTCTTAGATCAATCATAAACGTATATTTGTTTATTTGTTGATTTTTTTTTTGTTGTTAGATATTTTACATTTAATTTTTTATGTAATTTTCAGCGGGTTTTTTTTTAACTTTTTAAGACGATTTTTCTACATTATTAAAAATAATTCGGTTTCAATCATTTAGTCCAATATAGTAAATTTTATACTAACTTCGGTGATGTTTATTTATTGAAAATCCTAAATTTTATTTTAATTTTAAAAATTTGTCAAAAGTGATCCAAATTCAGCAACTGGTCGCCTAAGTTGGACCCCCAGTCTCCTAAATTTGACCAAACAATATCAGGTTGAAATTAAAAAATATATTACAGTTCATCAGACATACAAGTAAAAATTACATTAATACATTTAATACAATTATAAAGCAAACGTTTCGAGCTAAATTTTAGCCCCTCATAAGTGCAATAAATAACATTCAAATGACCAGATGTTATTTATTGCACTGCTGAGGGTCTAAAATTTTTACTTGTATGTCTGATGAATTGTAATATATTTTTAAATTTTAAATTGTATATCAGACGTTAAACAATGATTATTTATTTTAATATCAGGTTCTTTTAATGACTAGGGAATATAACTAATTTTATTAAAAGCAAAGTTTGCGTTTAATGAAACGATCAAACAAAATAACAGCAACGAAATATAATGAAATCAAATATCTGGAAATAAGAGTAATTTTTTAAAATCAAAATTTATTCAAAATATAAATCAAAGTTATCTGTAATTAAGAATAGAAATTATGGAACTAATTGCCAGTTACTTGAACGTCATGTAAAAGTGATGCAATGCTTACACATGAATTTTGTTTATCATTTTTTATTCCAGCGCACACAACTTGGAACCGTATATGGCAATCTGAACACTAAATAATTTCTGCTATTTTATTTTTCTTACAAATTAGGCAAAAACAATTATCACTGTCTAGATTTTTCTTTTTAGATTCTGAATTATTAGAAATGTTTTTGAAACAAAAGTTTTCTTTACATTTTGTTTGTAGTTCTTCCCTTCCATCATTTTTTCCCAATTGTATTACGCCTATTTTCTAAAACTTGATGTTCCCATTGCTTTTGTGCTGTGAGATCTTCCTTTTTGTCGTTTTTTTTTTCATTTCAAAGTTTATTCTATATAGCGAAGATGTTAACTCACCTGTTTTTTCGCATCCTCTGTACTTCAATTTAACTGAATTTAGCAAGGGAGATAACATTTATAGGGATTTTTTGGCTTTTCGGTGAGGATTTGTAGCTACAGCTTTCTTGCAGGTCAATTTTTTCCACCTAGTCTCTCCTTTTCTTTTCCTATATCTTTAACAGCTTTCGCTGTCACGGGTGTTTTCTGTAAAGATAGTTTGTCTGTGTCGTTTTCAACATTTTCAACATTATATTAAAAAAGTATTTAAAATATATTCTCTATTGAAAAAAATGCACTTCGATTAATCAAACACAAAACACATATGCAAACAAGGTTGAATTCGGAGGTCCCCCACCACGGAGTCTTGAGATAACTACTCCCCTGGATGGTTTGAGATTCTATGCATTTTAATTATAAAAAAAGTGGAATTCCACCCTCTAGAACTGTAAAAAGTCTGCACCCCACCCCTCACGGAACAGCAAATATCCTTCAGGAGGAAAATGCTTGAATTCAACTCTGTAAACCAAATACGTCGTAGGTATGAAGAATTCAAAGAAAATAAATACAAACACATGCAAGATGAAAGAAATTGCAAACAAATTTATTGCACAAGCATGTAAAAATATTTTTATGTTTATAAAGGCCCAAACTGTATATATAAAAAAAAATTGATCCAGATATACAAAAAATATATTCAAAAACATCCATGGGCATAGTAATCCATTATAAAATATTAAAAAAATAAAACAAATAGTGTACAAAGTGTACCACCCTCAAAATTCATTACTTACTTTTCAAATTTATGATCGTATATCTGGTCCAATTTAAGCAACTTAAATTGGCCCAATTAAGGCAACTGCGCCATTTTTTAAAACAGGTTATCTCAAGACTAAGAACAAAAACGAAATCAAACAATTCCACATGAAAAATATGCGCAATAAACAGGTGAATTTAGATATGTATATGAAAACTTAACAACTTACCATAGTTTTAAAGAATTCACTTACGTTTAGTAGAAAAAAACTAGATCAAAACAGCTAACTTTAGGTTTTTCAAAATTGTCTGAAAACAGCACATGGTAGGCGGGTGCTTCTTCTAATCATAAATAACGTCATTCCGATGAGTAAGATTTCAGCGGTAGATGGCGTCTCTTTTTGTAATTAACGGCAGAATGGCAACTGTCCATTTAAAGTGGCGCACAGTGGACCCAAATCGCGATTGTGTGGCCAAAAATCAGAAATTCGAAGTTTCGTATTTCGAAATGAAATAAATTCTACAGTATTTAGAAATATCTGAAGATTTATATTCTGTTATATTTTGATTTTATCAGCTCACATGAATTAGTATTCCCTATGTGAAGTTAAGAGTTTTTAGCGTTTTCTGCTGTTGGGTGAATTTCAGGCAAATTCGCTGCATTCACACCCTAACTAAGACCATTTCAGATAGTTTCTCATTTTTTTCTTTGCACTTCTCCGAAACAACATTAAATTACATATTTAATTTGATTTTTCGATTGCAAAAATCTCAAAAATTTAAAAAAGAGGAATTAAAAAAATAAAATACATAGTTTTAAGGAATTCTTGTACATAAAAAGTGATATATAGAAAAAGTCCTTCCAAGTTCCTCGGACTTTATAGTACAAAATGTAGAATGATCCTTCTAAAATCATATCCCAAGAGATTTATTGCGGCTTTTTGCTACTTTTAGAGAAATAGCAGTTTGAAGTTGGACATTGGATATTGCCAGTATTTGTCCAAAATGGTCAATCGGGTTTAACGTCAATCTAATTTTCGCACTGACACAAAATTGTCAGTGTTTATACAGGGTGATTCATAAATACCGAAACAATAGGCTATTTCCTTAAATATTACCCCTAGACCCATACTTCCAATTGTAAAATTTCATAAAAAAAAGGTGCAAAATTTAATGACATAAGTTGCAACTCCATGGGGGGTCTATTTGAAAAAATACGAAAATTAAATTTTTATACGGCCCCCATAGAGTAAAAATTCCAATCAGTAAAACTTTCCTAATTCATTCCTGAATTAAGCACAAAAACATTGCATCTTCATAACTGAAAAACTCGCAGAGTTATGGCCGTTTAAATAATTCATCAGGTTTTAAGGGATTAGACATAAATTGAAATGCGTGCAATCCAAGAAACAATGTTACTTTAAGAGTTCTAGGAAACATGTAAAAAATATATTTGTTGAGTTAGAATTTTGATTTTTCTTTCTTTTTTTGTGATGGTTAACCATATAATTTGCAAACAAAATCACATCCTAATATTTCTCATAAAGTTTTTTTAAAAAATTAAATGATTAGTATTTTTTTAAGCGGATTTAATTTAAAATCTTTATAACTCGAAAAATTATTCATCGGATTTCAAATTTTTTTTCATTTAATTAAAGAGGAAAGTATAATCTTAGTTTTGTTTCAGGATTTTTTTTAAATATTAATTTTAAAAATATTAAAAATATTTATTTAAAAAATTATGTAATTTATTTTTTAAAAAATTATAATTTCAAAAGTAATTTTTTTTTCAAATTTGCCGAAACAAAATTGATATAATATAATCAAAAAAGACATGTTCCAAGTTTGCACCTTTTTTATTTACGATTCTTGACTTATAATAATTTAATGACGAAAAATTGTAAAAAGAAAAAGAAAAAATAAAACTTCATGCAAAAAAAACGCATTTAAAGTTTTAAACATTGATTGGATTCTAATAAAATGTTTAAATGCTTTTTTAAAAATTGCATGTGGAACAGTAACTTCTTTCTGTAGCTTAAACTTCCGATTCAGTTTAACTTTTGCCGTCTCCACCTCCTTTTTGTACTGTTAAATGTCCATAAAAAAGTGTTAAATGTGTAATTTGAAACAATGCATTTTGTAACATGCCGATGAAGAGTTTTTCATAGTTTTAGTCCTCACAAATTCAGGCTTTTTATCGTCCCGGCGAGGCCGTTAAAAAAGTCTATATTCGGGGGCCGGGCGTCTTTTTTCTGAACACTCGGTCAGGCCGGGCGTAACGTATTTTTTCATACCGAACCGGGTGTTGGTGCAGTTTATGACGGCCGATTATTTACACGAGGGATATGGGCCCGAAGGGGGGGGGGAGCCTTTCGTGGAGGTTTTTCTAAGAGAACTTAACCCGTATTTACGCAAGGATATCCAAGGTTCGAAGAAAACCACTTAAAACTCCGAACGATTGGGCCGAAGGGCGCGATAGGGTTCGAACCCAGCACCTCCCGTCTTCCAGCTTTGAGAGCAGAACCTCTCGGCCACAGGTTATACCGAACCGGGACTAACTTCCTTATTCCTAGGTCTCCTTTGGTCGAAATTTTCAGTCCCGGTCTCGAGACAACCCGTATTAAAATCATTATCTCTGACTGACCTAATCCGTGCAAAAATAACTAAAATTTGGCTCAGCCCAAAAACTTTTACAACAAATGCATGTATTTTTAAATGGCCATTATTTTACAATAAAACTTTAAAATTCACATTTTTAAAGTCTAGTAAATTTTAAGGCAAAAAAAAAAATAAAATACAGTAAAACTAGTGAACAAAATCTGCCTATCACGGAATTCTTTCTTAAACGGAAAAATCTGTTGATCCATGGAAATTGAATATAATAATACCTGAGAAAAAATAGACTAGTACATTTACAACTCCTAAGAAGGGAACTTGTATATAACACTTTTTTTTTCCTTTCCTATGTGATTCCATCTTATAAGATTTTACTTTATATCATTTTTCATCGTCTCCAACACATGAAATATGGATTAACGATATTAAAGGAGAAGGGAATCGTTTACATATAAATAGAGATTCATTAATAAAACAAATAATCACAGCTTTTGGCGCTTCTTTAAAATTAATAATTATAAACATGATAAAACAAATAATATAATAAGTATTTTTGGTCAGAACTCCTTCATATTAAACAACTTTTAACCATATCAATGTACAAAACTATGTAGAAATTCAGTCAGGTCGGGCCAGGCAACGATTTGAACTTTTTCCATGCAGGGCCGAACTTTTTTCCCTATGGATCGGTTTGAGAACGGACCAAGATATTTCGACCCGTTCAGACCTCTAGTGCAGACCACCTTCATACTTTGAAAGCAGGTTTAAAGTAAAATCTATACGCTGCCTATTTTATGTCCAAAGAAGAGGTACTGCCTTATATCGACTTTTAATAATGTACAATTTGTGGATGATCCCTATCTTGCATTCAAAATGAGTTAAAAACTCGTCACTCAGAGGGAATTTTACTGTACGGGGGCCGTATAAAAATCTATTTTTTGTATTTTCTCATATAGACCCCCCATGGAGTTGAAACTTATCTCATCAAATTTTGCACCTTTTTTTGTGAAACTTTGCAATTGGAAGTATGTACCTAGGGGCAATATTTAAGGAGATAGCCTATTGTTTTAATATTTATGAATCACCCTGTATAATGCAACATTCTAATTAACATAACACTCAATTTCATTTTTTTAATTCGCGGGGGAACGGGGGGTTAAAAGTAGGAGATATTTTTTATGTATATTTTTTAATTTGGTTTTAGAATTTTTACCTTGCTTTTTTCGTTTATATCAAAAATAATATTAAAACTTGACCCTATTTTCAAAAGTACATATTTAAAGTTCAGTTTATATATATATATACATACCAAATTCTACCAACAAGCATGTATGAGAAATTCAATCAACTGGAAAACAACATTTACTGTTTTAAATTTTCTGATTATTTGAAAAGTATATTTTACCTACTTACAAATAAAGTTTATTATTAATTAGTATTATTAAGTTTTACATTAATTTTCACGTATCGTCATATAAATCTATTGTAATTTTTTTTTATTACGTTTATTTTTTTCAGTTTATTATACGAATGTTAATTTAATTGTATTAATTTATATGCACATTTAAATTTTAATGAATACTTTAATACTTTAACAAATTAAAAAATGTATGAAAATTTCACTCAACCCTTGGGATGAAATGTTGCAGTTACTTGAAATGTGTAAATCCACTTTTCTGAAGGTTTATTTAAGAAACAGATTTTATTTTATTTTTCGATAAAAATATATAAAATTATTTTATATTAAAACATAGTTTTGATTTTTTTTTTTTTTTTTTTTTTGTAAAAATTTTAAAACTGTTAGGGATGTTAGAATTTTATACCGGGGTGGAGAGGGAATTTCAGAAATTTCAAATATACTAAAAAATTAGTGAGGTAATTATTTATTTAATATTACCAAAATAAAGTAATAAAGGCAGATTCTTCATTTTTTTTTTGGGGGGGGGGGATTTCAAAGGTATTATTCTCTGTGTAATAGAGAGAAGCAAAAGAAAGGGGGGGAGGGGCGAAAATTTTGGAAGTAATCTAATTAATGTATTTAATGATTTTATTATTAATTCATAGTAAATAGATGTTGAAAACTTTAAAAATAGCAATGATATTTTCAAAATTTCCTTGGTATAGAGGCAAATGAAAAAAGGGGAGATTTCACGTGTGTGTGTGTGTTGGGTGTGTTGGGGGAAGGGGGGGGGGGAGTTGGCAAAATTCAGCTGATTGATTGTTTATGTATTTTACTGATTGCTTATATTCTTTATTGTTACTTTGCAATAACATTAAAAAGAGAGAAAAAAATAAGATTTTAACCTGTATATTTTCAGGGAGAGAGGGAGAGAGGGGGGGGGGGGGTAATATTTCACATTTTCATCGTCTATTGAATTAGGTGATTTGTTTTGAAAAAGGGAAAATATTCCCCATAATCAAAAGTGAAAAATTCTCATTCCTAAAAAAAAATCATGTAAAATAATAATAATAATAATAAAAACTTGGCCCCTCTATTGCGACCCCCCTCAAATCCCTTCCCCCGGGACCCCAATTACGTTTAATTTAAATTCGCAATGCAATGTCATTTAGAATGTTATAAAATTAAAAATGAAGGACATACAGAAGCATGAAATGATTTTTGGCCACTTGATCGCGATTTGGGACTACTGTGCGGCGGTCCAAATATGGCTTCTCCCCCCTATATTTTTTATTAGTATGGATAGTACTAAAAAAGGATAGATAGTATTCCGTGGTTAATATTAATTGTTGTAATATCTAATTTAATAAAGAAAACGTTCTGTATTTGAAATCATTTGGGAACTATAAAACGTTAAAAGTATTTTCTAGTAAATTACAAGTAAAATTGCAAGGTTACGAAATTTTAATCTGACAATTTCACAATAATAAGTACGTTATTTAAAGAAGAATATTTATCATTAAATTAAGCGAACGTTACTATATGAAAAAGAAAACGGATTTCAGAATACGTACCCTTTGTCATGTAGATGAAAAGATTCATGAAGATCGTGGACATTAAGAACACAAACTCTAGGATAGAGGACTTGGAATATTGGATGTTGGAGACTTGAAATATTGGATTCTTATAGCGGAACAACTCACATTACACGGCAAATCATAATATTTTTTAAAAAGTCTTATATTTACCCCTCAGGGCTCTAACTTGTGTATTTTAAGCTCTTTTTTTTTTTTCTAACTGAGCCTCTAATTAAGTTGAAGACTTGAAATTTTGTATTCTTATAGGTGAACACCTCATAAAAAAGAAAAATCATACATTTTGACAAATTCTTATATTTACCCCCACTGGGCTTTAACTTGTGTATATTAAGCTTTTTTTTTTATAACTAAGCCCGTAATTAAGTTGAAGAGTTCAAAATTTGCATTCTTATAGCCGAACACCTCCCATCAAACGACAAATCATAAAATTTTGAAAAGTCTGATATTTACCCCGCCGGGCTCTAACTTGTGTATTTTAAGTTCTTTTTTTCTAACTCAGCCCCTAATTAAGTTGAAGACTTGAATTTTTGGATAGTCATAGCTGAAAACCTCACATCAAACGACAAATCATATAATTTTTATAAATTCTTATATTTACCCTCTGGACTGTAACATGTTATTAAGCTTTTTTTTCTAAATGAGCCCCTAATTAAGTTGAAGACTGAAATTTTGTATTCTTACAGCTGAACGCATCACATCAAACGACAAATCATAAAATTTTGAAAAAGTCTTATATTTACCCCTCTGGGCTCTAACTAGTGTATTTTAAGGTTTGTTTTTTTGTTTTTAACTGAGCCCGTAATTAAGTTGAAGACTTGAAATTTTGGATACTCATAGATGAACGCCTCACATCAAACGGCAAACCATAAAATTTTGATAAATTCTTATATTTACCCTCTGGACTCTAACATGTGTATATTAAGCTCTTTTTTTTTAATCTAATTGAGCCCCTAATTAAATTGAAGACTGGAATTTTGTATTCTTATAGCTGAACACATCACATCAAACGACAAATCATACAATTTTGAAAAAGTCTGATATTTACCTCTCTAGGCTCTAACTAGTGTATTTAAGATTTTTTTTTTTTTTTTTTTTTTTTTAATTGAGCTCTAATTCAGTTGAAGAATTGAAATTTTGGATTCTTATAGCTGAACGCCTCACATCAAACGATAAACCATAAAAATTTAAAAAAGTCTTATATTTACCCCTCAGGGCTAGTGTATTTTAAGCTTTTATTTTTTTAACTGAGCCCCTAATTAAGTTGAAGACTTGAAATTTGGGATACTCATAGCTGAACACCTCACAAAAAACACAAATCATACAACTTTGACAAATTCTTATATTTGCCCCACTAGGCTATAACTAGCGTATTAACTAACGTATATCTTGTGTATTTTAAGCTTTTTTTTTTTTTTTTTTTTTTTTTTTTTTTTGTAACTGAGCCCCTAATTAAGTTAAAGACTTGAAATTTTGGATTCTGATAGTTGAACATCTGACATCAAACGACAAATCATAAATTTTTGAAAAAGTCTTGTATTTACCCCTGTAGACTCTAACTTGTGTATTTTAAGCAATTTTTCTAACTCAGCCGCTAATTAAGATGGAGATGTGAAATTTTGCATACTTATAGCAGAACACTTGCGATCGCACAAAAAATCATAAAATTTTCAAAAAGTCTTATATTATTCACCCCTCCGGGCTCAAACTTCTGTACTTTTAGCAATTTTTCTAACCTCCACCCTTTTCACGCAGGGTGCACTTTACTGACTTTTTCCGACACTCTTTTACATATTTTAGTTCCAATTTTTACCGCCAGGGGTCACCTACCTATCCTGAGTGCTATGGACCCGATCCACTCGACTAATATATCTATGGATAGTTTGTAAAAGGGAGTTTAGTTCGTATAGAGGTTTGTTTAGAATAGAGTGCGCCATCTGATTGCGAAATGTAGAGCTAACAGATTTTTAAAAAGGATAAAGTGTTTTGAACGGAATATTAAACGAAACCCTCTGTGCGATCTGTGATCACACTTACCCACTTGTTACAATATGTGCATGACAAGTTTCAGTTTTATATTATGTCATCCAATTTGAGAATATCATGGTGGTTTATAAACAAGAGAAATGTTTGAATTTTGTGAAAAAAAAGTGTCAGAGTGTCTTTAGAAAAATAAAAGCCACGTACAATTAAATAAGACTTTAGTAAAATTTTCATGCATTCCAATTACTAAATTATTGCTCAAATTGTTCATTTTTTCCCCTTTACTGAATATGAACCATGAAGATTTCTCAAAATTTTAGTCAGACAATTTTTTAACAAAGTTTTTAAATTCTGTAAGTATAATTACAAACTTTATCATAAACAGGACATTTCCTGTGTAAATGAAATATTATTTGGTTATCGGGAAAATCATGATGAACAGATGCCAAATTGTACACTATTTGCTACCACTCAAGCCTTACAAAATTTTTCCTTTTGCATAATCGCAACTATTTTATGCTTATATTAGGCAAGCATACTGTAAGTATTTAATAGTTGCATACAATGTACAATTGTTCCTCTACGCGTCATAACTTAAGCGACAACTCAATATGTAACACACTAGATATTTCTTCGAACTTGATAGATTTTTGTTAGAATCAGATGTTTAAGGATCATATTTACTAGTTTTTAATTTCATATATGCATATAGCTTGAGAGTTAATTTATTTTAAACTACATCTTAACTCTTGGAAATTTTTGTTAGATTTTATCTGATTTTTTTGTAATTTATCCATTGGATAAGGTTAACTAAGTTTAGTTCACAACTTTCCTTGAAATGTGCTGGGCAACATATAACAATGATATGTTCCCGCACCATGTTGGTTAAATCAAAGTAAAATTGCGTAATTTGTTATTTCTGTTTGTATAAATATTTTTTTTATAAAATATAATTATGAGTGTAAAATTATAATGTTTATATATTTAAGTAAAATAGGAGTGTAAGTTCATACAAAAATTATTAAGTTGATTTTAAATATTAAATATATATTTTTTAAAAAAATTGCTGTATTGTAAAATGAATGTATAATGTTGAATGTAGTTCGGATCTCAGACAACAACAATAGCCAGACGCCATGGTGTCGTTTTATGACAAGCCAGTGGAAAGTGGTGTATAATTAGAAATCGTAAAATAATAAAAATGTTGGAATAAATTTATGGCCTTAATAAAAGTGTTGGGATAAATTTATGACTTTTCAGACCACCCAAACTTTAAGGCATATAATAATATTAAAGTATATGTAAGGGGCCATTTGCAGACTGTTAGCTAATAGACCTATCGAAGGATAATGCAAAATCTTCTCACATCCAATAAGGGTGGACTAGACAAATAGTTCCACCCACTGCAAGAGTTGGTGTGCCAGAAGAAAAAGGTTTGAAAAAGGGAGTCTAAAAAAAGATGTCGAGGACGCAGGAGCTTTCCCGAAAGCCCGTGCAATGAATCCTGAAAGCCCGTGCAAAGAATCCAGAAAGCCCTAGTAATGCCCAGGCGAGATGGACATATCGGAGTGAGCCTAAGCAAGCCTAATTGAGGATATCTTCCTGATGTTAAAATAAAGTGGATTGTTCTACTGAGGTCCGTAGCTATGCATCCTGCCATCCCGATATCGCCGCTCTGATAAGAAGCGGAAATCCTGATGACATATGGATATGATCCTTAGCAACGTTACAACTCTGAATTTGATGAATAAAGGCCACCATCCCGTATATGAAATAAGGTACTACCTTAAACATTTTCTTTTACCACTTTAAATTATATGAGAAATTATAAATATCCTTTTATGATATTTTATGGTAGAGAGCAATCTGAGATCCAACAAAACCAATAATTAAATATAATTAAGGTAATTTAAAAATGAAAGAGAATTATTCTTTTTAGCAAAAAGAAAATATATATAATAATAAGAGTAAATGAAAACATTGTCTTTTTTTTTTAAGATTAAATATACATAAAATAATGAGAAGCAAACAAAAGTGTTGCTTTCTTTCTTTTGAATTAATATTATGTATTTCTGTATATAGTTGTGTTCAATGTAAATAAAATATTTAATCAAGTTTTTAAAAAGTTTCTGTAATTATTTAATTGATAATGTTTAAGGTGTATCAACTTATTTTTACAGCTTAAATTTTAGTTTAATTCATAAGTGGAAGAGTTCGTCTAAATAATTCACAACGCAAACTCTTAATTTTATTCGTAATTAATTAAATTTAATAATTACAATTTGACGCGGATTATAATTTAATTTTATTAATGCTTCGCGTTGCTCTTCTACTAGAATTATGTAATTACGATCACTTATGTTATTTGAATTTGTCTAAGGTATATAAAATTATATACCAATTTACTATGAGGTTGCTTGGATGATTTGGACCAATTAACAATTTTGGATGTAAATTAAATAGAAAATAAACAGGTGTAATTATCTGTCCAGCATCCCCCCTCATTTAAAGTAAAATGGTATTATAACTCAGGAACGTTCATCTGAGGTCATTAGAAATAATAATAATAATAATAATAATAATAAAGGAAAATGAATTTAAGTATTATTTTAATGTCACAATTTTAAAGATATTGTAGGTATGTAAGTTTAATTGATTAAAATTTTATTAAAATTAATTTTATTATTGTAACAATAATGACACACATATAATAATTTAAATAAATAAAATGAATAATATATGTTAGCAATAAAAAAAAAAAGGAAATGAAAAAAATAATTCTGGGATTTATAATAGGTAAATTTAGGAATTACAATTTTTTTTTCTCTCTTTTCTCTTTTGGTTGGATCTCAGTTACCATTGAGAAATAATGGCATTCACATCACGGATGACACATTTGTAAAAATAAAATGTTTTTTTTTTATATACTGTATAAATAATAATAATAAAAATAATGAGTAAAATTTTATAATATGACTGGTATAAAAATGATTTAAATGTCAATAGATCATGATTTTTGAAATTGTATCAAGGTGATACAAAAGAAAATTTATGAGTCGTACTACGAAATAGTGGTACAATATATATATATATATATATATATATATATATATATATATATATAAATAAGACTGTTTTTTCTGTAGAAAAAGACAGATATTTTTCTGTTAAATGAAATTATGTTGTTTTTTTATATATACGTGTATTATAAACATTTTAGGGGTTTTTATGTGTGTAAAAGAATAATCTACAAAACAACTTCATCTGATAAGAAATATTTTGTTTAAATTTTAGTGCTGTTGTTTTTATGTATTTATGCAATTTAGAATATGTTCATACATATGTTGTAATATAGAGAAAATAGTATGATATACAAAATATTCTTTTAAGAGGTATAGGATCTATTTTGAATTGATATTTTGAAAAAGTATACATTGATTACTAATATTTGTTAAAAATGACTCAGACGTTGGATATAGATACACGTATTAAGTTAGTGTCACCATTTGACAATAAAAAGAACAAAAACATTATATTTTTCTTAGAGGAATTTGATAATATTTTGAATTCGAAAGATATACAGGAAGAAACTAAATTATTAATTTTAAAGGCTAAAATTACTGGGGACGCAAAAATTATTTTAAGTAAACAGATTGAAAAATATAACGAGACCAATTATAATTTATTTAAAAATAATTTGGTGGAGTTATTTGGTACAAAACTAAGCTTCCTTAATGCTCAGAGCAATTTCCTAAATTTGAAACAGGCCGCAAGTCAAACTATAGAGGATTTCATTTTGGAGTTTAAAAAGGGTGTAAAATCTTATATCGAAAGTGCAGGCGAAAATGTGGATAAATATATACCCACTCTTATATTAAAAGCAGGATACAGCATATGAAGGAAATCAAAATTCAATCCCTTGCAAACCAGGAGAAAATAATGCAAGAATATATAGATGAAGAGGCATACGAAAAAGTAAAGGATTTAAATTTGGGTCAAACAGTATATTTAAAATGTATTGGAAAACCAGGCGCATTAGAGCCAAAATTTCAAGGACCCTACGAAGTTACTAAAAAGTATTATAAAAAAAAAATAAATATTCTGAGAATGTAGACTTATATTTAAAGTATCAAAGAGATTACGATGATAAAAATATGTCGTTATATGGTTATACACCATATAGAAACTTATACGGGGATGTTATACAAGATCATTACCTTTTCCCCCTCCCCAGTATTATCCATGGGATAGGAATTGGTATTAAAAATAAATCAAAATACATAATTAATCGAATTTCAAAATTTCAAAATTTTCAAAATTTAAAAATAAATTTTTCTCTTTTAGGTAAAAAAATTGAAACAAAATTAATAACTTGCCTTTTTAAAATTCAAAATAATAATAAGAAAGGATAGGAACATGGGAACGCCAATTTGTCTCAGGGTTACAATATTGAGCAAATGTGCAGGGCGCACCCGAAAACATACTTATAAAATTATGTAATGTGCTTCACAAAACTTCACTGGAGCAGTGAAATATTTCTCTCCAGGCAAAAGTTATATATATTTTTTTTCTTTTCGAATATGAATTAGAAAATATAAAATCTTAACGAAGCCAAATAACATTAAAACTTAATTAATTTAATAGTGAATAATGTTGGAGTAATTAAAAAAAGAAAAAAAAAAAAAAAAAAAAAAGAGAGAATTTTTTCTGTCTTCTATAAGGGTAGCCTTTGCTAATAGCCTTACAATTTAGATGACAGAATTTCAGAATTACTCTTTAAAATGAGTAGGTGTAAGCTATTAGGTTCAGGGTAGTTAGAACAGCTTTATAGCATACTCATATATATATTTTTTTCTTAGATAAAGATATGGTTGACAAGGAATAAATTATTAGTGCACTCGATATTAGGATAGCGGTCAGCTATAAGCCTAAATATAATAAAATATACAAAAAGTGCTAAGATTTATTCCGGTAGTTCAATTACAACTTATATTCTAAAGTCTAGAATTTAGACAGCAGGGATAAGTTTTATGAACAAAAGTGTTATAAAAAAATAATAATAATAAAAAAAAGGACTTTGGTGTAGCACATTGGTTTTTAAAAAACATATATATATATGACAATGGACAAGGCAAGTTATTTCAATATGATTGCACACAAAATTATAGTAAACAAATACACAAATAATTAATTGAAGTAAAAATTAAAATTTTCTCACCAAAGGCTTTCTGTATAGGGTGCAATTTTGGCCTACGGCTGGGTATGCACCAACACCAACAAAATATTTGTAGTAAACTTATTCAAAGGTAAATCAGGGTGTTGGTCATCACTTGGTCATTCACTTCAGGATTCTTGGCTGAAAAAGGAATCGAAGAAAAAATTAAGTATAGTATAATTACTAGATGTTATGCTCAGAAACAATAAAATTAGTAATATTATATTGTAAAAAGCAGCATTTTGAGTTTTATTTAGGAAAACTTTTGATTTTTAGGTTTTACACATTTATGGAGTGTCTAGTTCAGTGTATAGTTCCTAGATTTAATTAAAAATAATAATAAATAAAAATATAAGTTGGTGTTGTTTTCAAAATAAATAACAAAAGGTATAGCAATTAGCATTTACAGTTAAAATTTATGGAATTTTCAGCAAAATTAACATTAGACAAACATAGTTTATATTATATTTAACTTGATAAGCTAATTTACTTTTATTAACGGTATTCAATTAGAATTAAAGTAGGCTTAAATCCAAGTTAAATTAATTAATAACATTGTTGTAGTGTAAAATTTTATGTAAGACTATTTTATTTTTATTGTATATATATAAATATGCGAATTTAATAATTAATAAAATATATTAGCAAAATTATTTAATATCAATATTAAATGACATCTTGCTGAAATCAGCTAGAAATTAGTTTTTTTTTTTTTTTTAAATATTTTATAAATTTATGTTATTTTAGAATTTAAGCATTTTTTTTTCTTTACTTTCCCTTAGAATTAAATGCAATTCTAAATTTAACACATAAATATACATAGGATTGATAAATTTGAGTATATGAGTTCATAAAATTTTTTTTTAATATATATATTAGCCAATTTAACATAAGGAAACAAAATAAATAAATAAATATATTTATATATATTGGCCTTATTTTTATTAAAATATGTAGTATGGCTTAATAAATTAATTAATTTAATTTTTTTTCTAGTACATACAGTAATTATTTTAAAAACTTAATCTATAACAATTGGGTGTAGATATTTATGAGTATACAAAGATTCTTTTCTGCTGGCAGAAATTCTTTGGTTCGGCCGAGTACTCATGGGTTACTACATACGATTTTACGTAGTAATTATCATTTGCTTTTGTATTTTTAAAATTATACAAGTGTATTAATTACATTTTTTTATAATTAAATAATAATTATTAATGTTTGATTAATAATAATAATTTATTATCTTTTATTTTTAAACATATCATTAAAGTTTAGACGGTAGAATTCACATACGGAATGTTAATGATAAATAAAATTTTGAATAAATAAATTTTTATTTCATTCAGTAAAAAATAAATAAATAAATAAATAAATAAATAAATAAATAAATATGAAAATTTAACAATCTTTTAAGATAGAATTGTTGGCTAAATAAATAATAATTAAAGACAAAAAAATTGTTCTCTTCTTCGTCAATGGCATTTTCTGACAACACTATTTAATAGTATTAAATGAAGGTGCATTTTTAAGGTCAGCGTAATGCATATTTTGCATTTTGAGAGGCTGTAGAAGTCATATTTCCGTGTTGTTTACATTTTAATAGTAAACAATATCATGAATCAAAATTTGTGTTTGTTAGAAAGGTCTAAAAATATACAATGTAATCAGTTAAAGAAAATTATATGCATTTTTTTCTTAAATCCTGAAAGGCAAATTTGTTTAGATTTGAAACTTACAGCATAAAGGCGCGCTCGCTTCAGTTGCAGTACGAGGCAGGAAAATTCAAATGCTAGAATCGCCATTTTCCCCTGCAAAATAATAAAAAAAAAGCAGAAGGTTTACATTAGATATGATACAAATACATACACTATTTATACATAGATTAGGTTAAAAATTACATACAGGCATGCACAGTTCGTTAAGAAGAAAGTATATTAGGAAATTATACTAATTAATAAGGTAATTACAAGCATGAAATGGTTTTAAATACATACTTTTGGAAGTCGTAAAATTTTGTCACAGCACAAATCACCTCAGCAGATAGTGATTAGTAGCTTGACCAACCCCTCGTTTCGGGAGGATGGGGGACGATCAAAAACTGGTTTTATTCTCTTTTCCTTCCTTTTTTTTCTACCCTGTTTTGATTCTCGTCTCGGGTAAAGAGGGAGAGCATTACGTAATGATATATTAATGGAGATGAAATAGCTTGTATATGTTGACGTATCATACATGTTAGAAGTAACAAATAAATAAATAAAATAAGGTAACCAGTTTGTATACAATATTTTTCTGATTATAATTTGAATACATCAGATTAATTATGTGAAAAATAACATGTCATACGACAAGCATTGTATTTACTTTTATTCAGCATAAAATGTGTTTTAAATGAAACATTGTGAAGGTTATATGTGATGAAATAATATGTCAAATGTGTATGCCATTATTTTTCCTGTAATTAGGTTTATTTCGGCATATTAGTTTCATACAAAATTATAGCTTTGAATGTATTTTTGGGCACTTAAACTGTAAAGTTATAAAATTATTAAACATGTGTTAGGTAAAGAAAAAAGGCTTCGAGAAAGATGTCAGATTTTCAGTACAGATGTCTTCTATAAATGTGAATGTCAACAGACAACTATGCTACCATGTGTTGAACTTTCTGTTATGAAAAATAGAATAACTTCTTATAAAATATACCAAAACCATTGATAATTGAACTTTACAGACTTAGCTCAAAAACTGTGTAGATACACAGTCATATGGACACGTATATTCTTTTATGCTTTACAAAAAAAAAAAAAAAAAAAAAAAAAAAAAAAAAAACAGCAATCAGTTTTTATTTTTTTTTCTGACCACCGGGAGAGATGCTGGGCAACATATAACAATGATATGTTCCCGCACCATGTTGGTTAAATCAAAGTAAAATTGCGTAATTTGTTATTTCTGTTTGTATAAATATTTTTTTTATAAAATATAATTATGAGTGTAAAATTATAATGTTTATATATTTAAGTAAAATAGGAGTGTAAGTTCATACAAAAATTATTAAGTTGATTTTAAATATTAAATATATATTTAAAAAAAATTGTTGTATTGTAAAATGAATGTATAATATTGAATGTAGTTCGGATCTCAGATAACAACAATAGCCAGACGCCATGGTGTCGTTTTATGACAAGCCAGTGGAAAGTGGTGTATAATTAGAAATCGTAAAATAATAAAAATGTTGGAATAAATTTATGGCCTTAATAAAAGTGTTGGGATAAATTTATGGCTTTTCAGACCACCCAAACTTTAAGGCATATAATAATATTAAAGTATATGTAAGGGGCCATTTGCAGACTGTTAGCTAATAGACCTATCGAAGGATAATGCAAAATCTTCTCACATCCAATAAGGGTGGACTAGAAAAATAGTTCCACCCACTGCAAGAGTTGGTGTGCCAGAAGAAAAAGGTTTGAAAAAGGGAGTCTAAAAAAAGATGTCGAGGACGCAGGAGCTTTCCTGAAAGCCCGTGCAATGAATCCTGAAAGCCCGTGCAATGAATCCAGAAAGACCTAGTAATGCCCAGGCGAGATGGACATATCGGAGTGAGCCTAAGCAAGCCTAATTGAGGATGTCTTCCTGATGTTAAAATAAAGTGGATTGTTCTACTGAGGTCCGTAGCTATGCATCCTGCCATCCCGATATCGCCGCTCTGATAAGAAGCGGATTCCTGATGACATATGGATATGATCCTTAGCAACGCGACAACTCTGAATTTGATGAATAAAGGCCACCATCCCGTATATGAAATAAGGTACTACCTTAAACTTTTTCTTTTACCACTTTAAATTATATGAGAAATTATAAATATCCTTTTATGATATTTTATGGTAGAGAGCAATCTGAGATCCAACAAAACCAATAATTAAATATAATTAAGGTAATTTAAAAATGGAAGAGAATTATACTTTTTAGGAAAAAGAAAAAATATATAATAACCCAGCAAACACAGAGCTATCGGTAAACAATCGGCCGACAGCCGCTTTGTCGTTACCGACGTTATCGGCACGATACCGGCTGCCGTACCGGTTCCGTATCTTTTTCGACACGCCGGGCGAGTGACGCCCGACAGATAGGCGCACAGCCGGTCCAGTATCAGCAAAACACTATGCCGGCACCATACCGATAGCTATCCATACGAATGCCGGTCGCAGCCCGACACCAGCATCAATTGAAAAAAAAATTGTTTTGATGGCGCCATCTATGAAGCATCGCGGAATGCATATTTGAAAAGAACGTGTTTCGGCGCTGGCTGAGGCTGGTTTTGATCCAGGGTACCCAAGGACAGGAAGTAGAGTCCTTAACCACTTGACCACTCAGACTTGATCAGAGGAGGATTGTATGAGGAAATAAGGGGATGTCTTTTCGATACGTAATGGTTTGCCATTAAAGGTAGATGGGAAAATTAGAATTTTGAACTGTTTTTATTTTATTATTTATTTATTTATTTATAATTGTCTTACGCGCGTTTATTTAAAAGTTAATTTAATATTTAAATGAATGAAATAAATATCTTAGCGAATTCGTTAAAGCAAACGAATTTAAGAATAATTTTAAGTTCAATTAAGATATAGATATAATTAAGAATAATAAAGAATAGATATAAATTTAAGAATAATTAAGTATTAAAAAAATATTTTTAGAGGTCTTGTTCAGTTAATCAAATTTTCTTATTGGGATTATAATGTAATTACATGCGTTGCGTTAATTAATAAAATATATTTTTTTAACATGAAAAAATGTATTTTAATAAATAAAAAGTTAGTAATTATTAACTTTTAATTAGAATAACAATTCATTTTATGTCGTTTTGATGATTTAAAGTAGAACATATATTTAATGAGTATGTTGAAATATTAATTTGTTATTTATCAATATTTTTAATTTAAAAATAAAATAAAAATATTAATTTACATTTTTTTTTTCTTTTGGAAGATAATTTTTAAATGGGAATATTTCTGAATCTTTCTTATAAATTTAAGAATGCTTATTAAATAAAATAAGGGACTTTCAGAGGTTTTTCTCTTAATAAAATTTTCTCTTTAGGAATTATAAATAATTAAATGCGTTAATTCAGGAAATATATATTTGTAACATAGAAAATCTAATTTTAATAAAAAAAGAAGTTGGTAATTAATCACTTTTAATTAGAATAAGAGTTCATTTCTTATCATTTGATGATTTAATGTAGAATATATTTTTAGTGATTAAGTAGCAAAAATGATTATTTTACTTATCAACATTTTTTAATCATCAAATAAAATAGAAATATTAATTTATCTTTATCTTTTTTTTTTTTTTTTTTTTTTTTTGTAAATAATTTTTTAGAAGTGGGAGATTTCCGAATCTTTCTTTTAAATTTTAATGCTTAAGTTGGGTAGTTTTTTTTTATATTTTTATAGCTTGTGCAGTAATTTTAAGCACTTTTTTAATAATTTGATTTTTAAATAAAATAAGAAACATAGCTGTTACTTTTAAAATGAATATATAGTTAGAAAATAATTAATTTATGAAATTTTTTTTTCTACGATTAACTTTATAACGAATAATAATTTTAAGGGGCGATTTAAGAAACTATTTTGATGATTCAAATAATTGTAAACTTTTTTAAAATGAATTCAATAGCAGCTTTTAAAAATATATTTATATAAGAGCTATTTTTTAATTTATTTTATTTTATTTTATTTTTGTTTATCACCGTTAGAATTTCATATGAAATACACGAAATATACATATCTTATCAAAACTCAAATTCAAACAAAATTAAGAAAAAGAAAAAAAAATGTCGGCTAAGACTAAAAATTCCAAATTCGGACCGATGTTGGCAAATCTAATCGGGCCACTATCAGATATCATATATCGGTCCTGCGTCACTTGCCGGTGTAAGTCGCTTGCCGATATATAACCGTAAGTGGGCCGATTACGATAACCGGCAGTCGAAAAAGCAGATTCTTACGTTTCAGTTGCTGACATGCTGCCGACTCTTCACCGAAATCACTGTGCCCATGCCGACACTTAACCGACACTGCCGGCTGCGGTCCGATCGTGTGCCGAAAGGTATGTGTTTGCTGGGAATAAGAGTAAATGAAAACATTGTCTTTTTTTAAAAAAAAGATTAAATATACATAAAATAATGAGAAGCAAACAAAAGTGTTGCTTTCTTTCTTTTGAATTAATATTATGCATTTCTGTATATAGCTGTGTTCAATGTAAATAAAATATTTAATCAAGTTTTTAAAAAGTTTCTGTAATTATTTAATTGATAATGTTTAAGGTGTGTCAACTTATTTTTACAGCTTAAATTTTAGTTTAATTCATAAGTGGAAGAGTTCGTCTAAATAATTGACAACGCAAACTCTTAATTTTATTCGTAATTAATTAAATTTAATAATTACATTTTGACGCGGATTATAATTTAATTTTATTAATGCTTCGCGTTGCTCTTCTACTAGAATTATGTAATTACGATCACTTATGTTATTTGAATTTGTCTATGGTATAGAAAATTATATACCAATTTACTATGAGGTTGCTTGGATGATTTGGACCAATTAACAATTTTGGATGTAAATTAAATAGAAAATAAACAGGTGTAATTATCTGTCCAGCAAAATGAAAAATATCTTCCATAAAATCAGATATTTAAAATAAAATAAAACTAAAACCAAAAATATCTACATTAAAATAAAAACATATATGTTTTAGTAAAATTATGAATTATCTATAAACCTAAATTTATATTAATGAACATGAAATAGAAAAACAATTCTTCTACTAATAATCATTTAACATGAAAAAAGTAAATGCATTAGAAGAACATTTGCATTGTACATAAGCATAGCATTACAAAATTCACTTTATAATAATAAAATCTTCTGTTACTGTACAATGTTTAGTAATTACTCTTACATTATTTTCAAATATAACAACGACTGAAGTTGAAAGTAATTTATAATTTTCAATAATTTTTTTTAATCAGAATTTTACAGTACGCTTTAATAAAGTATTTTCGCTTTTAATATGTTAGTTAGACATATTTCTTGAGACCAATATAACATTTATTTTACTGATATGTTTGTTCTTTGTGTTTATGAAATTAATCTTAGCTAAAAAGTTGAAACTTCATGATTCGTGAAGTAACTTCAGTAAAAAAAGCATCCCAATAATCCACATTAATTATATTATTTTCTTATTTATATTTATGTTAAATTTTATATAATTCAATTAAATTCTTATTTACATTTATGTTACATTTTATACAATTCTTTTTGAAGAAGAAAAATAATAATACATGTACGCATATAAAAATGTAAATTTGTTATTCCATATTCATGCATATCTACCGGGTGCTGAGGGAGTTTTTGAGATATTTGCATAAATAAATATCCATTCAATTCGGAATATATAATGTTCGTCGTAAACTACAATTTAAGAAAATAAAACTTTTCAGCTTAATTTTGTTATTTTCTTCAAAATTTGACAATGTATTTGAAAATGTTCAATGTTTTCTGACAAGATTTCTTTCTAAACAGATCGTTACAAAAATACTTGCATTTTCAAAATAACAAGAGTTTTAGATTACAAATGGGAAAATAAAAAAATAAAAATAAACAAATGCAATTTAACAAATTACAACGACCATTTGGAAAATGATTTTTTCAAAGACTAAAATTTAAGACATAAAAAATCGCACGGTGTTGATTACACATTACGTATGCCATGAATTAAACATTAATAGTGTTATTACTCGTAAAAATTGCAAGCGACAAAAATCGCCTGCAACTCGTCAGATTTCCTGAAACTTACGTATTACCCCCCTGAACCTTACGTATTATCCAAGCATTTCATTGGCTGTTCGGGAAAAGGCTTTTCCATCATCAGATTTCCAAGAAATCTGACGACCCATTTTAAATGAAATTTCATTCTTAAACTTCTAAACATCCCACAATATTACTTTTTACACCGTCGTATAGAGAAAAAAAATGCAATTTGTTTGAAAGCTGTATCTCAATTTGTTTCTGAGTTAGTAATTTTTTTTGTAGTTTTTATTACTTTTTTGTCATAGTGGCAACAGAAGTATCCATCTCTGTTGAAAGTAAAGGTTAGTGTATAGACCAATCAGAAAACTAATAAATGCGGATTAAACCAATAAAACGCTTCGGGTATGCTTTTAATTTCCTACCCTGACGAGGACAATAACCATTTTTCGAAATGGTTAATAAATATTATGTTTAAAAAAAAAAAAAACAAAAAAAAAAACAGTATTTTACAACAAAAGATGTTGAACCCCGTCTGTCAACACAGTTGCAGGAAAATTTACAAGATGATATTTTTATAAGTGCTGTAAAATTTTCCGAGTCTAGAGAAAGTCGCATTGCTATTGGCTGCGTGGTGCGCGTGCAAGAAAGAAACAGATTTTTACTTCCATTGTTGCTTAAATTCGCTTTGTTAGCATGGGTGCTTGAATTCTGTTTCACAGCATCGGTGTATGAAAAATTACAACATAAAGCGCAGAAATAATCACTGTATTTTACAATAAATGTTGCTGGCTATCAGATGTCAACACAGTTGGTGTAAAATTTACAAGTTGTTGACTTTAAGAGTTTTGCAAATTTTCTTAAGCCTGGCGAAAGACTTGTTTCTATCGAATACGTGGTGCGCGTGACCGAAAGAATTCGATTTTTGCTTACCTTATTGCTTGAATTCGCTTTCACAGCACCCATGCTTGAATTAAATTTCACCGTATCGGTGTCTGAAAAATTACAACATAAAGTGCAGAAATAATCACTGTATTTTACAATAAATATTGCTATTTATTGGATGTCTACACAGTTGCTGTCAAATTTACAAGTTGCTGTCTTTAAGAGTTTGTAACTTTTCTGAAGCCTGGGGAAAGACTTGTTGCTATCGACTACGTGGTGCACGTGACCGAAAGAATTCGATTTTTGTTTACCGTGTTATTTGAATTCGCTTTCACAGCACCCATGCTTAAATTAAATTTCACCGTATCGGTGTCTGAAAAATTACAACATAAAGTGCAGAAATAATCACTGTATTTTACAATAAATATTGCTACCTATCGGATGGCAACACAGTTGCTGTAAAATTTACAAGTTGCTGTCTTTAAGACTTTTGTAAATTTTCTGAAGCCTGGGGAAAGACTTGTTGGTATCGACTACGTAGTGCACATGACCGAAAGAATTCGATTTTTGCTTACCTTGTTGTTTAAATTCGCTTTCACAGCACCCATGCTTAAATTAAATTTCACCGTATCAGTGTCTGAAAAATTACAACATAAAGTGCATGAAAAATCACAACTTTTTTTACAGTGTAGTTTAAGAGGAGGACATAATATTACAGAGCTCAAAAGATCAAACAAATAGTTTAATCTGACAGAAATTCCTAAAATTATACAGTTGAATTGAATGATTGAAGACTAGAGACATTTGGTTATAAATCCCGAATGGAAGTAATAACATCACTAAAAGTTTTTCAATATGTGGTTATCAATTACAATAATTGCACTTTTGTAATTAGTTTTTTGATGTTATTAAGAAACTATTTTATATTTACATTAGATTCTAAGATTTAGTATTAATTATGCACAATATGAATTTTCAAAATTCATTGCACTTATTAAAGATGTACGATGTTCACTTGAATTTATTGCTTGTGATATCTAATAAATCGTTAATATTAATTTTTTCTCAATAAATCTCAATAAAAATTTTAAAAAATTTCCCTTCTGGCTCGGCCTACAGGCGGAGGTGGATTTAGAAGTTAAGTACAAATTTCACAAACAAAAACTAATTCAAGATTAGACATAAACCCTGTTTAACAATTGTATCTGTCCGCATATGGCGTGTTTTTAATTGCATGTTCTGTAAGAGCTGGTTTTATCAACATCTTGTTAAAACGATATTTTTTTCTTCAACCCCTATTTTTATTTAATTTGTTTTTGCTGTAAGAGAGGCTTCCATCAAAAACATGTCAACATAAAAGTTTTAGATAATATCAAGAAGTTTTATAATATGCGACGTTATAACTTTTTTCTTCTTCAACCACATCTTTTTTTTTTTTTTTTTCTCGGGAAGAGTTGGTCCTATCAAAAACTTGTCAATATAAAACTTGTCAATATATATCTCGTAGATAAATTAAGAAGATTTATAATAAATTTAAGTGAATTTGATATTTTGAGAATTGACGAAAGGAATTTTTTTCTCCCTCAAAGCCTATTTTTTTTCGCTCATTGAGCACATTTTTAATTTCATGAAAAACTTTTGATACATAAATTTTTGGCCCTTTTCCTAGAAGTAATAATAACTTTAAACTGTTTTGATATGTATTATAACCAAGACGTTATGGGGTGTTTTCGGTTTTCACAACACTCCACCCCACTTCCACCCCTTTTGGTAGATTTAGCCGATTTGAAATTACCGCCGAAATAGTAGCCATCTAGATATTTTTGCTTATTTTGAAGACGTAACGTGCCTATTTGCGACTTTTATTGTGCGGGCAAAATTTAGTACATACATACAGACATATACTCACACACACACACACACACACACACACACACACACACACACATATATATATATATATATATATATATATATATATATATATATATATATATATATATATATATATATATATATATATATATATATACTTTTTAGGTGGGGGTAGTTATGGGTCCCTGGGGGTCATATAATGAAAAATTATGAAGGAATTTTTCATAAGTCGCACCATGATAAAGACTACAATAGGTAGTATTTCTTATGAAAATCTACCTAAAAACGGTTTCATATTTAATTAATACTCGAATTGAAAAGAAGAATATTTACATATTAATAGCGTTGGGAGTTTAAAATAAAAATTAAATGTTAATGAAGATTGAAATTACTCAAACATAGAAATTAGTAAATATTATATTAATAAGGTATTTGATTTAGCTGAAAAATTACGCATCATAAATCACAATAACTGTTTCGCTATATTCCATCTGTCTTTTCTAATCTCTTCGTTTGAAACAAAATGACGGCGGGTCTGTAGCTAAAATATATCGAAACGAAAACGTATTAGATAATGCAACTATTAGTGCAATAAATTGAAAAATATCGTTTTTGTAGTATTTGATAAACAGAATTGTGAATAAATCATTTGGACAAAGGGGAGATTCTACTTATATGGCCAAAATTCAGGCACTGTTTATATTTGATTACAGTTAAGCGATTGACAACGTGGTGCAAAATCCCTTATAATAAAACTACTTTTATAAAGAAACTGATTATATAACCCGTATCATTATTTTTTTCGCGATATTTTACTGAACATTTTAGAATCCTCCACGCATGCGCAGTTAAAAATTATCTTATACAAATGCCCATATCTCATCAAATATTCATTATATTTATATTTCATTTGTTTATTTTTTCATATTTTCGAAAGGTAGTGGGAAATTGGATTGAAATCTCTGCATGCTAGTAATGCAAATGTTGGATGCAATGTAAGGAAAAAATACAAATACTTTTTCTTTAAGAAAAAGTATTTGTATTTTTTCCATAAACATTAACACTTTCACGAATATGCGCGTTACGTTTACAGAAATGCACACAAATGTTAAACAGGAGCAACAGAGTTATTTGCCGTAGTTACAGGCCATTTCGAGTATTTTCTGTTACATTGGACAGAAAATATTATTTATTATTAAATTTATTGTTGGTCCCCTATTTGTAGTCGCGACTAAAACTCAACTGAAAAACATGAATTCAAATATGTTCTTCAAGTACATTTCTTCAATAATGTTGGTGGACTTAAGAAAAAAACTTGTGCAATCGAAAGCATCCAGTCACTGCTCCTTAAGTTCAGGTAGTCAGTGTATTATAAAACTTTCTACATCTTTCGATTTGTTGAAAAATGGAGAAATGCTTTTTAATTCTGCGATCATTACGACAAAATAAATATGATAAAAAATATATTATTTGCTAAATTTTGAGTAAAGATAATACAAAAGACATTTCTTTTTTATCTTTCTGTTACATGGGATAGTAAATATTATTTCTTATTAAATTTATTGTTGGTCCCCTAATTGTCGTCGCGACTAAAACTGCACTGAAAAACATGAATTCAAATATGTTCTTCAAGTACATTTCTTCAATAATGTTGGTGAATTTAAGAAAAAAACGTGTGCAATCGAAAGCATCTAGTCACTGCTCCTTAAGCTTTGGACGTCAGTGTATTATAGAACTTTCTACGTCTTTCGATTTTTGAAAAATGGAGAAATGCATTTTAATTCTGCTATCTTTACGACAAAATAAATATGATAAAAAATATATTATTTGTTAAATTTTGAGTAAAGATAATACAAAAGACATTTCCTTTTGATCTTTCTGTTATATGGGATAGCAAATATTATTTGTTATTAAATTTATTGTTGGTTCCCTAATTGTCGTCGCGACTAAAACTGCACTGAAAAGCATGGATTCAAATATGTTCTTCAAGTACATTTTTTCAATAATGTTGGTGGATTTAAGAAAAAACGTGTGCAATCGAAAGCATCCAGTCACTACTCCTTAAGTTTTGGACGTCAGTGTATTATAGAACTTTCTACATCTTTCAATTTGTTGAAAAATGGAGAAATGCTTTTTAATTCTGTGATCATTACGGCAAAATAAATATGATAAAAAATATATTATTTGTTAAATTTTGAGTAAAAATAATACAAAAGACATTTCCTTTTGAACTAAGATCATTAACTTTTGACGTCAAACGAAATGATACAGAAGGGATATTCAACAAAGACAATTTTCAGGTTAGTTTAACAAACTTGATAAGAAAGAAAATAAAAATTCTAAGCATAAGAAACTTATTTACTTCTGTATTATTTTTGATACTGGGAGTTTGTAAACATGTAACGAAGACAACGCTCAGTATAATGAACGTATATTTTGAATGAGATTTAAACAACGGAAAGCTCTGAAAATTTACGAGAAAAAATCTAAATATAAGTATATAACATTTTACGTAGTATTTATATTTTTTTCATAAAATATAAGTAATTGTTACACATTGAAAATGAAAACAATTCTCTTTTATAATTACATTTTTGATATTTTCCGTATTAGTAAATAGTTAAAAAGAAACTGATAAATTTAATTTTGGTAAAACGTATAAATACATTGTTAAAAGAAATCTCAATTCACATCTTTTGCCCATACAAATTATTGTTATATCAAGCAGTTTTTGTATTCATTTGAATGGTAATTTTGTTATGCAACTCCTTCTTAAACCTTCAATCTCTTACAATTTAATTCAATAGAGTGACAATAGCCATAGCCGGTATAGTTCGTGTAAAATGCAAAAGAGGAATAATTATTAGATCTTGAAGGCAATAGATGTAATGTTTAACAGGGAGAGTGTTTCAATTTAAGAATTTTTAATGGTTTTCAATAAAAGCTTTTTTAAAGACTCTCAGAAATTAACGAAAAATGCTTTAGACATGAAAGAGTTTGTTTTGCTTGACTGTTGTTGATAGTTTTTGACAGCCAAGATATTTACCAGAACTATTTCATATTGTTGTCATTCTAAACGGAACTCGGGTGTTTTAAACCACCATTAGGCTATCATATAGGAGTTAAAAATTTGAGAACTTAACTATGGGCCGATTACTTTGTTGGGATTATTCTGGATACATTGTATAATATTTAAAACATTGAAACTACAATTGTTTGCTGTCAATAGCACTATCTTCTATCCCACAGGAGTCGAATTTTGGGATGTAGTCGAAAACGAACAGTCAAAGACTCTTGAAGAGTTTGAAAAGTGTCAAAAAGTTACAATGCAAGTATGAAAAGCGGTGTTTTTGTAATTTTCGAAGGTAAAGTTTTAATGTCAATATCAAACTTTTTCAAAGTCTCAGAACGTAACTGGACATTTTAAATTACTCCCTGAATCTTTTTAAAGAACACGTTATTTTTAAAAATCTTTTAGGATACTGTTATTATTGTAACTTTAATTTATCTAAGATCTGTTGCATTTTCCAAATTAATTTAAATTGTTTTATTTTAGAATATTTCATTAATAAATTTCAAAGAAATAGTCATTTCATAACATAATTTTCATAAATATACCTCGAAACCCCCATAACGTAGACGATATCTCTATTTAAGGAAAACGATATGTCCGCTATTGCCAGGCTTTACTGAATACAGGGTTATTCTAAATGATGGACCCATTTTCAAGAAATTGTATTTATTAAAGTACAAATCCAAAATGAAAAATATTTATACCAATGAAAAAAGGAAGTTTCTAAGTTTTTTTTAAAAGACATTATAAATGTCCAATGGATCCACCGTTTGTTGCACAGCAAACATCTACGCGATAGCCAAACTCGTCTCGAAAACATTGTGCTCCACAATAGTCATGCCACTTACAACTAACAGTGAAACGAAATCGCGACTTATTGCCGCGCGACCTCTACTGGCCGCTTCTGAACCATCACCGATTTGAAAGCCGTGCACTCAGTAACAGCAGATACTATTTCTCGTGTGTGGGACGAGTTTGGCTATCGCGTAGATGTTTGTCGTGCAGCAAACGGTGGACTCATTGAACATTTATTATGTCTTAAAAAAAAAACTTTGAATCTTCCTCTTTCCATTGGTTTAAAGATTGTTCATTTTGGATTTGTACTTTAATAAATACTATTTTTTTAAATTGGGTCCATCATTTAGAATAACCCTGTATATTATAGAGTCTACTCAATTATGAAGATAGTCTAGTGTCAAATGGATTTTGTTCAACTTTAAGTACGTTCGTGTTGTCTGAATTCTAACATTTGTTCGCGAACGAGTAATTATAATGTTGCCCTTTAATATTCTTAAAGTATATAAGCTACTCATTTATGAGAAAGTCCACGGTCGAATTTATTTTGTTCAGATTTAAGTGCCATCGTGTTGTCTGAATTCAAACATTTGTTCTTGAACGGGAAACCTATTCTTTTGTCTCTTTTATAGTCGTAAAGTGTACAGGCTACTCAATTATGAAGAAAGTCCAGTGTCGAATGTATTTAGTTCAGCTTTAACTACATCGTGCTGTCTGAATTCTAACATTTGTTCGTTAACGAGTAGTGTCTTCTGTTGTCCCTTTAATATTAACAAAGTGTGTGGACTACTCAATTTTGAAGAAAGTTCAGTGTCGAAAGGATTTGGTTCAGCCGTAACTACATCGTGTTGTCTGAATTCTAACATTTGTTCGTGAACGAGTAACGTCTTCTGTTGTCTCTTTAATATTTGCAAAGTGTATGGACTGCTCAATTATGAAGAAAGTTCATGGTCGAATGGATTTTGTTCAGCTTTAAGTATCATTGTGTTGTCTGAATTCTAACATTTGTTCGCGAACGAATTACCTATTATGATGTCCCTTTATATTCGCAAACTGTATAGGTTGCTCAATTACGAAGCAAGTCCATGGTGGCATAGATTTTGTTCATCTTTAACAGACATTGTGTTGTCTAAATTTTAACATTTTGTTCGTGAACGTGCAACCTATTCTGTTGTCCCTTTAATAGTCGTAAAGTGTATAGGCTACTCAATTATGAAGGAAGTCCAGTGTCGAATGTATTTAGTTCAGCTTTAACTGCATGGTGTTGTCTGAATTCCAACATCTGTTCGTGAACGAGTAACGTCTTCTGTTGTCCCTTTAATATTTGAAAAGTGTATGGACTGCTTAATTATGAAGAAAGTCCATGGTTGAATGGATTTTGTTCAGCTTTAAGTGCCATCGTGTTGTCTGAATTCAAACATTTGTTCGTGAACGGGAAACCTATTCTGTTGTTTCTTTAATATTCTCATAGTGTATAGTATACTCAATTATGAAGAAAGCAAAGGGTCGAATAGATTTTGTTCACCTTTACTTGCCATCGTGTTGTCTGAATTTGAACATTTATTCGTGAACGAGTAACCTATTATTCTGTCCTTTTAATATTCCCAAAGTGTGCTTGAATCTACAGGACTCTGAATTTTACGATTACTTCAAGCAATAATATGATAATTAATTTTTTGTGATCATATTGCGGGCCTTGTTAATCCACAAATGTAAGAATCTGAACAGTACCATGACCCACAAAAGAGAAAAACCCATTTATCCGAGACTACATTCATAAGGATGATTTTTTACGACGGATAATCCTTTCTATTGAATTGTGTCGCATTTTACCCATTTGGGAAATCAGGACTAGATTTTAGCAATTACGAATAAATCTAGTACAGTAAAAAAAAAGTGTGTAAAAATCACTGTGTTTTTCAGTGATCTGTGTTTTGACATGGAATCTTAAGTCAAGAATTATCCAGAGTTGTAAGGTGTTACAATTTGGTATTTTTAATATAAAAGATTATTAGAATCCAGTTAGATCCCTTTATATTGCTAATAATAGTAGTTTACAGAGTTTCTGGTGACATTTTTTTCTTGCGAGATATTTGATCTTTTTTAGGTATATAGACAAAAATGCCTTGTTATCTTGAATATATAGATAGATACAAATAGTTTGACTCCTTTGAAAATATAAAGGTTGACCCAAAAGTTATAGGACAACATTTGAGGTTAATTTAATAAAAAAGAATTAAAAAAAATTAAAATAAAATAAAATTATATTATATTACATTACGAAAAGTATTTTCCAAAAGAAAATTTACAAACCACGGGCTAAACAGTACTTTGATAAAAAGTACTGGCCCTTCCAATAACATTAATAATATATAAGTGGATATAAAATAAAATGTAAGTGGTAATGAGGAGAAACATATAGGAAATAAGAAATAAAAAAATACACAGGTGAGAAATTGTTCTAAGAAATGTACTAAAAAAAATCGAATAAACATAGCGATTTATTTAATCACTTGGCAGAGTGAACAAATTAGTCTATAATATTAAATTAAACGAAGAAAATGATTTTCTGGAAATTCGCGTTCTGAAAGAGTAGATGTTCAAAAGCTTTAATTTGCTGTGTGAAAACAAAATGCTGGTACTACAATTGAATAGCGTCATTTATATTTAATTTACTGTGTAAAATAAATAAATAAATAAAATAAAAAAGAGCTGTACAACATTCGAATAGCATCATTCAATATATTTAATTTCCTGTGTTTAAAAAAAAAAAAAAAATGCTAGTACAACAATTGAACAGAGTCATTCAACATAATTCTCTTAATTCGTGTTCTGTTACTTTCTATAATTTTATGTTTAAATCTTAATTGATATTTATTTTTCAAACAACTTAAAAAAATTAAATGCGAAGAATAAGACGTGGAAGATATTTATAATAACAAAGGTATTTTTAAAACGATGAATTATCACATCTGACAGTTTATTTAATTTTTTATTTATCTAAAACATTTGCTGTCATTTGTTCATTTTTTTAAAACTTCTTATTATATTAACTTATGCATTTTAACTACGTTCTACATTTCATTCTTCTCAGTACGCTAATTTTTTTAATGTATTGTAATATTATAATGGTGATTATAAATCTAATTTTTTAAATAACAGTTAATTTAAATTAGTCCAGAAATAATTGATTAACTTCATACCAATTATTTAACTGTTAACAAATACAATTAACTAACCATTAGTAAATAACATTACTCCTAAAATTCTCATTTTAAATGTAATTATAAAGGAATATTTTTTAGTTTCGTTTAGTACGTAATTCAAGAGAAACAATTCCAATGCTATTTTATTTTATTGAATAATGCGTGTAATTAAATTATCAAAATGTTTTCCCGAAAAAACTGTTTATCATGTACTTTTTCTTTGTTTTCCCTTCTTTTGGTTTAGGAAAGATTGTTTATTGCATCGATCGTAACATTAAAAATAAATTATTCATTGTTGTAACACAAAAACCAATTAAAATTGAATAAAAAGTAGTCATTTTTAAAACACGAATTAATCCTGTACGCACAAATATGGTACAGATCTGCCTAATTAAATGGTAAACAAATAATGTAAAAAAAGAGTTTTAACCGCAATACTTGTGTTGTATACTTTTATCGACACAGAATCAAAAAATGAAATCAGTTTCCTTAAATTAGGAATAACATTTTTTGTTATACAACCTGCAGATTTGAGATTGTTTTGATATTAAAATTATAACTAACTTTGAAATTTTCAATACGAAGACCGACATTTAACAAGATATTTGGATTCTTTAGTAAATTTTACTTAGAGACACCAAACGGGAAATATTTTGACATAAGAGATTTGGAATTATGGATATGTAAATAGATATATTGCCCGACTTGCGTAAGTAATACACTCCGTAAAGTTTTACGTAACTTGAACGTTACTTAAATCGAATTTGTAAGTCTTAGGTAAAATTTTGTAAGAAACTGAAATATACATTATATATATTATTTACACTGTATTATTTTATAAATAAAGCATCATGGGGTAGTATTTACTCGCATATAAACTATAAAAGTATGAAAAAATATAAAAACAAACTTAAAGAACGCTTTTCAAATATCTTGTGTAATACGGGATTTATAAACCTAACATGGATTAATTGATTTAAAACAATTTTGAATCTACATCAAACGACTATAAAAATAAGGTGTAATTAAAGAGGACTAATTTTAATTTAACCCATTCCCCATGAGTTTCTAATGGCAAGACAAACGAATAGTACTCACAAAATAAAATAATCCTTGGTAAGTACAAACTGTATTTATTATGAATTAGATTATTACTATTTTAACTGCAAATTTACCTAAGTCGCATAATACATAAGTCGGAGGATGCCTGTATTTTATTATCTCATGTTAAATTTGTTTTTAATACTACAAAATAAACTGGGTACTTTTTGGTTAGCCGGTCGCCAGTGTTATATATACATACGTATGTATATCTATATATACATATATATGTATATTTATGCATATATAGAAGCTATATGTATGCATATATATGTGTATGTGTATATATACATACATATGTATAGATAGATATACATACATATGTTTATATAACACTGGAGCCCGGCTAACCGAAAAGTACCATAAACTGCAATGCGGATAAAACTTAAAGCATAAATACTTGACAGAATGTGCTATAATATTCTATTCAGATAGCTTTATAAATAAACTCATATTAAAATATTTATTGGTGGTTGTAGTGTTCTTCTTTAGTTTAAGAATCGTAGATGACAGCACCATAAGTATCCCTACTACATGCATGTAAAACGAACTACTTCTCATATGATATAAACAAAAGGACTACGTCTGAATTCATTCATATTTATAAAAACTTTTCAAAATAACGGACATTACATTACATGATAAAAACACTAAAAACAATATAAATGGACGTTTCGGATTCATTCTGAATCCCTCATCAGCTAATTCCTAACGTAAAAGTCATACTAGATTTTAAAGTTCAACAAATAGAAAAAAAAACATTACATACAGTTGCCAAAAAATTATAGTTAAAACAAAACTGAATATTCTATTGGTAGAGATGCAGCCTCGTTAATGGCTAAATCAGCAGTTCTCGTGTACCAAGCTTCCAAAAACATACGACTTGCATAAATGCTGCAGCCTGATCTAATTATATACGCATTCTCAAAGCTCGGGAAATGATCAGTTTTCATAGCGTGGTCAACAATTTAGAATTGAAATTTTTATTACTAAAAGCATTTTTATGCTCCTTAAGTCTTGTTTCAAGTGTACGGCTGGTTTCACCTATGTAGACTGCATTACACTGTTTGCACGGAATTCCATAAATAACATCTTTAAACTGTGAGATTGGATGTCGATGCTTAAAATTGCTTAAAAGATGTTTAAGTGGTTTCTGTGGGATGAAGGACGTGTGAATGCCAAGTGGTTTCAAAAAACACTAGTAAAATACAAATGAGTCCTAAATTCAGTATATAATCTTACTTTTTCTATTGACCATCCAAAACAGTAAAAGTATATTAGACTTTATTATCTATATAACTGAAATACGTGTGATATTTCATAAAAAATACAGCGGAAAATAAATCAAGTTGTTTTTTAGATGTTTTTGAAAGTTCGCATTTTTCATTATTTAGTTATTTCAAGTATAGCAATAGAAAAAAAAAATCAAAATAGGTTTCTATTGGGACTTATTCGTTTTGTAACCACAGAGGAAATGACGAGATAAGACTATTATTTTGCAAAGTACTTTCAATTCTAAGAATTGTTATTGTGTGAGACTATTATAGTTTAGAAATTATTTTATATATAAAATTTATATATTTAAGAAACAGAACTGAAATGACTTTTAGTATTATTTATTGTATAAAAAAGTCGCAATACAATATATATTTTTTCGATTTATTATAGCTAAAAAACATTACAATCTATATTGAGATAAGCCTATTATGAACTGTTATGTCACAAAATACTATAATTCTTGAAAAGGAAAGATAATTCTTCTTTTTAATCCGGAACTTATCGGCGAAAAAGCAATTAAGAGATAATAATAGGATGAAAAGTGGTGTACAAACTGGGGATTTCTCTTTTCAGGTGAAGGATTAAATCTTATTCATTATAAAAAATATTTAGAATAAATTTAATTAATATTTTAATTAATAAAAATACCAGATTAATATTTTTATATAAAGAAATTTTATTTTTTATTGTCTAAAATAATTAGCCTTTCAAAAAGTACTAGACAAAATATATGGGGATTAATATCAGCTTATAAAAAGTAATTGATAATGGGAAGATTCATAGATATGAGTTTAAAGTTTTAAATCTTTAGTAAATTACATTAAACCTCATAGATATTATTTAAATATGCAAAGGTTTTTCTAAATATATAATTAAATAAAAATAAAATCATCCCAACATATTCATTTTGATTTAATCTGTTTCTAGCAATATTTATATTATCTAGCAGTATTATTTTGAGTGGAAAGTTATTTCATTTTGTGTTTGTCTAAAATAATTAGCGTTGCAAAAATTGCTTTAAATGTAGATATGAGAATTAATTTTAATATAAGCTAAAAAAGTCATTAATAAAGGAAATATTAATAGGTATTTTAGTTAAAGTTTAAAATCTTTAAGTAATGTACAGTAAAACTAACATATTAAATATTATTTAAATAAAGCATCTTTTAATTGTACAGTTAATAAAATTAATTAAAATCATCCCAACACAATATCCTTTTCGATTTAATCTCTTTCTAGAAGTATAAAAAAAAAGTTTTAATATGAGATAAGTCTGCTCCTACTTAAATCGCAAAATATGTTTTTCATCCAGAAAGTGACACATGATTCTTTTTTTTTAAAGTCGGTAGTTAAAAGCAGAAAGGTGATTAAGAAAAAAATATGTTATATAAGTATTGTACTGAAAGGCGTTTTCTTTTTTTCTGCTAGATCTTGAAGGATTATGTTTTGCAATGAAGTTCTGAAATAGTTTGACTGAATATTTTTTATTCAATGCAAATATCACGACTTCATTCATGCGTCCGACAATGCATCCCTAAAAATCCAAATATAATAAAAATAATTTATAGTTAATGGCCAAACGTGCTTCAAAATTATTGCTTTTGATGTTGTTGTTGTTTTATGACGGCCTATTATCTGCACTAAGGATATAGGCCCGCAGTGGATGCCCTCTCTGGGGTCTTTCAAAGGGAACCTAACACGTTTTTAACCAAGGAAATCCAAGGTTCGAAGATAACCAGGGAAAACTCTGAACGATTAGGCTGACTGGCGCAATTATTTCCTTCGAAATATAAATTAGACATCAATTTTCATAGAATAGAAAATAATTATTGAAATATATCTTATTGAAATTATTTGAATTGGAATTATTTGAAAATAATTATTGATAGGTTTTTCTTTCAAAACATATCTCAACATTTTTTTTTTGTTTTTGCATTTAATTAGACATTAATAACTGGATAGAAGGCCCTATGACAATTTCATTACGGACAATTATATCTTTAGATAGTTTCCATACCAGGAAGTGAAACAGCATTTTTTTTAAACAAAGAAACAACCTGTGAAATATCCATGTAGAAATGATCGTACGATAAAACATAATGAATTAAATATAAATATATTTATTCTCTAGTCTCTATAAATTCTTTGTTTTATTCCGGAAGTGAAAAAAAAACTATACGTTATACAAGTATGAATAGTCGTTTTTATTCATTTTTTTTAAAAATTATAACGAAATTCTGAAATACATTAATTGGAATTTTTCATTTAATGCTTCCGCGTCTTCCTGTATGTGCCCTCAAATAGAAAAGAGAATAAAATTTTGTTAGAATACATATATAAGAAAAATAACAAGTGGTTAATAATTAAACGAATTTAAAAAATATTACCTTAAAAAGAAAAAAAATCGACTTATCAACTGACATAGAAAATGCGTACACTTAGAAAAGAATTACGGATAGGTTTTTCTTTAAATAAAAAAAACTAAATCTCAGCAAAGCTTCTTTTGAATTTAATTAGTAATTAGAATCTGAAGAGAATGCCCTCAGATAACTTCATTAGTAACTATTATATTTCAGGAAGTAAAATAGATTTTTTTCTAAACTAGAAGTTGCCTGCGGAAAAACAATTGAGAAATGATCATACGATGAAAACAAATGTAATAAACAACAAATATTTCTATTCTCTATCCTCTAGAAATACTATCTTTAAAGCCGGAAGTTAATAGCAGGAATGTGAATAAGTAAAAAACCGTATTTATTGACAAGCGTTTTCATTCTTTTTTTTTATCTGCAGTGTCTAGAAGAAGTATAAATTATAATGAGTTACTTATGTGTCAAAAATGTGCCTAAATACGAAATTCCCGAAACAAATTTATAAATAAAATAATTAGGGTTTGGTAATGAGATGTGTTCAAAAGTACTGCCTTTAAAATATAAATTGCTCTCATCACCTTTTATAAATTATGTGTGCGCATAAAAAAGTATTAATGATAGTTTAAAAATTTAAAAAAAAAAAAAAAATCGCAACAAATTTTCCATTTTCTTTGCATTTTATTACTTAAACGAAACCAGATCGAATATCCTCAAATAACTCCATTAGTGATTATTATATCTCTATTAGGTTAATGTTACATCTATCTCTAGATAATTTTCATTTCGGAAAATGATACTTACATTTTTCTTTTAAAATGGCCTTTAAAATATAAATTACATTCATCATCTTTTATAGAATATATATGCGTATTAAAAAAAGAATTACTGCACTGTAAAAAAACCACTGTAGATTTGCCAGAACAAACTCGATCACAGTGAATGTGCTGCGTCTTTCTTTGGTTTCCTGACTATATTAACATGGAAAATACAGTAGTTGCGTAAAATTAACAGCACGATGTGCTGGCAATTTGGACGCATTTTTTTACAGCACAAACTACTGGCGTCCAAATTGCTAGCACATTCTGCTGTTAATTTTATGCAACTACTGTATTTTCCATGTTAATATAGTCAGGAAACCAAAGAAAGATACAGCACATTCACTGTGATCGAGTTTGTGCACGAGATGAACAGTACTTTGTACTGTAAAAATGTCGTTTTTTATAGTGTGTTAATTTTTTAAGTGCAAACAAATACAAAAAATCTCAACAAATTATCTTTTGCACTTAATTACTTTTTAGAAACCGGACAGAGTGTCCCAAAATAACTCCATTTGTGTCTAGTACATCTCTAATAGATTACTGTTACTTCTCTAGACCTTTTTGCATCCCAGAAAGGGAAACATACTTTTTCATTTACAATTTCCTTTAAAATATAAATTACACTCATCAAAGTTTATAGAATATGAGTGCGCATAGAATTGAATTACTGATAGTTTTTAAAATCCAAACAAATATAAAAAAATTCTCAACACATTTTTTTTTTTTGCATTTAATTACATATTGGAAACAGGATAGAATGTCCTCAAATAACTCCATTAGTGTTTAGTACACTCTATTAGATTACTATTACAGCTCTAGATATTTTTTATTCCGGAAAGTGAAACATACTTTTTCTTTTAAAATTGCCTTTAAAATATATATTACACACATCACCTTTTATAGAATATGCCTGCGCATAGAAATCTATTTCTGATAGTTTTTAAAATGCAAACTAATATAAAAAAAAATTTCAACAAATTTTCTTTTGCATTTAATTACTTATTGGAAACAGGATAGAATGTTCTGAAATAACTCCATTAGTATTTAGTACATTTGCAATAGCTTTCTATTACATCTCTAGATATTTTTCATTCCAAAAAGGGAAATATACTTTTTCTTTTACATTTGTATTTAATATATAAATTACACTAATCACATTTTATAGAATATGCATGCGCATAAAAAAAGAATTACTGATAGATTTTAAAGTGCAGAAAGAATATAAAAAACATCAAAAAAATTTCTTTGCATTTAATTATTGGAAACAGGATAGAATATCCTGAAATAACTTCATTAGTATCTAGTACACTCTAGTAGATTTCTATAACATCTCTAGACATTTTTCATCCCGGAAAGGGATACAGACTTTTTCTTTTAAAATTTCCTTTAAAATATAAATTACACTCATCACCTTTTATAGAATATAAACGTGCATAAAAAAAATTACTGGTAGTTTTTAAAGTTCAAGCTAATAAAAAAAAAATCTCAAAAAAATTTCTTTTGTACTTAATTATTTATTGTAAACAGGATAAAATGTCCTCAGATAAATCCATTAGTGTCGAGTACACTCTATTAGATCACTATGTACCAGATATTTCTCATTCCAGAAAGGGAAACGTACTTTTTCTTTTAAAATTTTCTTTAAAATATAAATTACACATATCACCTTTTATAGAATATGCTTGCGCGAGGAAAACCATTACCGAATTTTTAAAGGGAAAAACAATGTAAAAAATCTCAACAAACTTTCTTTTGCACCTAATTACTTTCTAGAAATCTGATAGAATGTCTTCCAATAACTCCATTAGTGTCTAGTACACCTCTAGATACTTTTCATTCCGGAAAGTGGTACATACTTTTTCTTTTAAAATTGCCTTTTACAATATAAATTACACTCATCACCTTTTATAGAATATGCCTGCCGTAGAAAGCAATTACTGATAGCTTTTAAAGTGCAAACAAATATAAAAAATCTAAACAAATTTTCTTTTGCATTTTATTACTTTTTGGTAACGGGATAGAATGTATTTAAGTATCCAAATAACATTTAAAATTTTAAAATGTTCTATGCATGATATTTTTTTAGGTATTTCCTTGATATTAATTTTTTAATCACTTAAAGCTCTATTACAAACAAATCTGTGCATCTATTTTTAATCCCTTGAATACTTAATTTTTTAGAGCTTTTTTTTCTAAATTCCATATCGGTTTTGATCAAAACTTTGCCTTTCAATAAATTTAAAGCCAACTTTAATTTTCTTAATGAAGTAGAATTTTAAAATGCATACACAGTTTCTTTGTAAGCAACGCATGGTGGGAGATTTACCGGTTCTAGCTAGACAAAATTCGATTTTCAAAAGTTTATCCTAGCGTATTTATTTTTTGCCTGTTGTAGCTTAATCGTTAGGGTGTTGTGCCCTATTATTCGTTTTGATATAAATGTACTTGTATGGTCCATAAACTAGTGCAAAGTTGATGCTTCTTAATTGGGAATGAATCAATTTGAGTATAGTTGTTTAATATGTTAATTGAAGAGAATAAAATATACTGCTCGTCTATGGACGCTTATTTTATCGGATTTAAGTGCATAAAATTTGCACATATCAGCTGTTATTTCATATTTGATGCCGCAAAAAGCACTGTGTCTTTTTTACAATTTTTCATTTTTAATATAGAAAAAGTTATATTAAAAAGCACGCCTCAGCTCAATTTTTGATAGCATTAAATAGTTTAGGTTATTACTTTTTCTTTCCAACTTAATTTGTTGGCCTTTATCTGAACTTCCTAATTTTTACAATTGTTTTTAGCTTACTATGAAATTTTAGTTCATGTACCATTTTCTTTTTAACAAAATCAGCAGAATTTAAGTAAGTCATATAAGTAAGCTTTTTCACCATTATGCAACGGCGACATGATTTAAAGTTTAACGAAAATGCGAATGTGGTTCAAAAGGTTTTGTTTATAGAGGAAATTTACAATGAAGGGCACGTGAAGTTTTGCAGGCGCGAAATGTTTAAATTTATGACTAAATTTGGACAAAAGTTACCAGTTTTATTTAGATATTTCAGAAGAAATTGATATAAAATATATTACCCGGCTGCATATTTTGAGTGGTTACAAAATTGATCCATACAAATTCATCAAACTGGGATTGTATACAATGCAAAACATAATGTAGATCTTTTCCCGTGATGTCTTATGGTTCCCATTCATTACATAAGGTTACGCTGTGCAGAGATAAATATACAATATAATATACAGCACAGCAATTTTCATTAGCTGCGGAATGTTTTAACAGAATTTTTGATAAAATATTTTTTTTATGATTTGCTATTATAATAATACAAAAATAAGTTTATCACTTTAGCTTCGGCACCCTTAAAATGCATCATTAAAATTGACAAGAACATAAAATTATCCGTTAAGCAGATTAAGAAACAATTTTCAATGCATTCCGATTGCTATAATAAAACTTCATCGTTTAATAACGTGAAAAAGGACGTCTAAGTAATGATTTGTAAAACGCATAACACGTTGGAAAACATTATTTCAAACAAAGTCTAAAAATAACTGACAATTTTATACATCCCGGTATATGAACTATAAATGTGACTATAATGCATAATAGGCTAAAATTTAGAACAGTTAGGGAACGCATACAACAGATGAAATTTTCACTTCAGCTATTTCCGTCAGTAAACGGAAATGTACTTCAGATGCTTTGTGTAGCCATGTATATGATTTAGAGATTTTCTACAATTAAATAGCGTGCAATTTTTTTCAATTTAAGAAAACATTCCACAGCTGAAAACGCACGTTCAGCAATTATTGTTCATAGAGAAAAATATAACTGATTTATTTTGTATTTGTTTTGTTGCCCCTGTATATGAATGATGAATGCTATGCACATCATATTCAAAATAAAGCATCTTATAGAGATATATATCGATTTACATATTTTTTGAAATAGTGTAATATGAACAGAATGCACCACAAACGATTTTTCTCCGTAGACCCTAATGTAACGTAATTCTTTTTAGTGTCTCTGTAAATGATCGGTAAAATCTATCCATACCATATTCTATGGAAAACACCTTGTAGTGCACTTTAGAGATATGTATATAAATTTCAAAGTGTTTGAAATTATGAAACATCTTTAAAAACCCCGGAAACGATATTTTTCGATATGCCGGAATGTAATGAAATTGTTTATTTAAAATGTCCCTGTAACGAAATTATGACTTTTGCACGCTTTATTTTGCAGTACTGAACATGTAATAGTGAATATCAATAACATTTTTCAATTTCATGGCGAAGCGACTATATTGACGCCAAAAATAATTTTGGCCAGCTAGAATCGGTAAATCTCCTACCTTCCAATGTCAGAATTTTTCCTTACCAATTTTATGAATTTTTATCAAAAATTAAGCCGCATGGAGAATTTTAAATATCTAAACATCCTAAAAAATAAGTTTTTTGAGAAAAACAGATTTAAAGTATATTAAAGGGCCGACAAAGTCGTTTGTGTACAAAATTCAAACGCTTGTAACTTTGCGAAACATAATCGCATATACATGCAGAAAATATTTTTTTTTTTTTTTTTTTGGGGGGGGGGGGGGGGTTCGATTTTCGATCAAAGAAAAGGTCCACGGTAACCCTTATACCCTGAAGTTAGTGGCGGAGTAGCCATTAAGAAATAATCGTACAATAAAGATTAATCGATTAAATATAAATATCTCGATACACATGTGTACGTTTCTTAAGCTTATTAATTTAAATAATTATAATTATTTTAATTAACACGCTGTGAGTTTAGGTTATTATAAAATGAAAAAAAAAAGGCTTTATGATTTCCCTCCAAAATAAAATTTCTTTATTTTTGACGTGCCTGAAACACTTACATTTCCGAATAATTTATGTATTTAAAATTGCATAACAAGTCGCGATATATGTTTGTGTAGATAACGAGACATATAAAAGAAATTAAAAAATTGCATAACAAGTCGCGATATATGTTTGTCTAGATAACGAGACATATAAAAGAAATTAAAAAATTGCATAACAAGTCGCGATATATGTTTGTCTAGATAACGAGACATATAAAAGAAATTTAAAATTGCATAACAAGTCGCGATATATGTTTGTCTAGATAACTAAACATATAAAAGAAATTAAAAATTGCATAACAAGTCGCGATATGTGTTTGTCTAGATAACGAGACATAAAAGAAATTAAAAAAATGCATAACAAGTCGCGATATATGTTTGTCTAGATAACGAGACATATATAAGAAATTAAAAATATTATTGATTGATTGATTAGTGATGATTTATATTTAAAATTTTTAATAATACATTTTCGCCAAAAAACTCAAAAAATCGCTTAAGAAAATTTTGCGAAAAATTAAAAAATCGGTGTAAAAATTTATTATATTATTATAAGATTGAAACGGAATATATTTTACGAATGTCAGAAAATCGCAGCAAAACGCGAAACAAATTACAAATCGTTTTAAAAATCTCTAAACAATAAAAAATCTCGGTGGACAAAATTTACTACATTTGGGTAAATATTTAAAACAAAGTTCCGTTAAATTTCAAACTATTGCAAATAAACGTAAAGTAATAAATAAATAAATAAATAAATAAAATCCATTGAAAAATCGCTAAAAATAGAAAAATAGCATAAAACAAAATTCATTACAGTAGGCTAAAACATTGTAACCGAAATGGTTTCACGTATGTCAAAAAAAAAAAAAAAAAAAAAAAAAAAAAAAAAAAAAAAACGCTTGGGAATAAAAACACTAACATATTGCATTGAAATTCGCATTAACTATCACTACAAATTAAAAAATCGATCTGATAAAATTTACTATATCAGCCAAACGTTTGAAATACAATACTTTTATGAATGTCAAAAAATCGCGACGAAACGAGAAAAAACACTAAAAATCTAATTAAAAATTGCTAAAAAATCCAAACATCGCATGGGACAAAATGTACTATAGTAAGTAAAAACATTATAACTGAAATTATTTCACAAACGTTAAAAAAAATCTTCATACAGTGCTATGAATAAATGTGTCTCTCAAATTGGCATTGAAAATCTCTAAAAATTCAACATTTGCAGAGTACAAAATTTGCCATATTTGGCAAAAAGTTTTAAACAAAATAACCTATTCCAAAGAAACACCCTCAAATACAAAAAAAACTCTAAAAATCGCATAAACAAATTCTCGAAAATCGTAGTACTAATTCCAAATAAACTAATTCGAAAAAAAAAAATACTGTATTGGAATTGAAATCGGATTTATTTTAAGAATTTTAACGCAAAAAATCGCAAAAGCATTAATTAAAATGACGGAAATAGGACTTCAAGAAGCATAATTACAAATATAGATGTACCTTGATGCCAAATTTTGTACACTGTAAAAGAAAAAAAAAATCTGAAAAGTTAATAAATTTTTTCTAGTAAACTGGGAGTCCTAGAACTTTTTATGGGACGGCAACAACAAAAACTCATGTAACAGATAGACTTTTGTACTGCAAATCAAAAGATCTGTAAGGTTACTAAGAATTTAGGAAAATGGGATTTTTTATTACAGATTATTTTATTATTGGTTACAGATAAAATTTTAGTAAGATTACTGTGATTTTATTGCTGTAGGTTCATTTGTAAAGCTGCAGATTTCTTCAAGATTTTTCATCAAGTTTGCAACTGTAAAAATACGGATTTTTTTTTTTTTTTTTTTTTTTTTTTTTTTTTTTTTTTTTTTCAGTGTAGCTGCTCTGCATGCAAGGGTCTCGAAAATTTTACATTGGATTCCATTTAAACGATTTGCCTTGAGAAAAAGTGTTTACTCACCATTTGAATAGAATATACCTGAAATGTGAAAATAAAAAAAATCTTTGCAAAGCGTATTAGCGATCACGTAGCATAGGACTTTGTTAAATATTTGTAGCATTAAAAATAATACCTCCCTGAAATAAGACTTTGAATGCTTATAAAAGTTGAAAAAACAAAACTTTCAATCAGATTTTAATGTAGAGTCATAGATAACTTAAGCAGAAAGCCTGTACACTGTAAAAAAAAAAAAAAAAATTGTAAAGTTACCAAAATTTTTCTAGGAAACTGGGATTCCAGGAACTTTTTATGTAACGGCAACAAGAAAAATTCCTGTAACACATGCTGTTACAGAAATTTTTGCTGTTGCCGTTACATAAATAGTTCCTGGAATCCCAGTTTCCGAGAAATATGTTAGTAACTTTACAGATTTTTTTTTTTACAGTGTATGACAATGTAAAAGAAATCTGTCGATCCATTATTTACAAAACTGTTATGAATGCCCCGTGTTATGAATTTTTACTACACGCATGTCCAAAATAAAGTTCACAAACATAAAAGCAAAGAAAACTGATGAACTATTCACTGCGCTGTCACGAAATTTGGCACAGACGTATATTACAATGGGAGAAATAATATGCCACCATAACAGTATGGAAAATAATTTAATTGAGAATTAAAATGCAGGATATATCAAAAAATGCAAAATCATGAATCAGAGATAACAACATTATCTCGGGAAAAGTCTGTCTAATGCGGAGTGTGACCATCGTTTATTGTTATACAAGCCTCACAACGAGCTCTCATACTGTTTATGAGGGTGTCAATAAATGTTCGTGGCAACAGAGCCCATTCACCAAAAGCGCGGCTTTTACCTCCTGGCGGGTCCTGGGAAGGAGGTTACGCTATTCAATGGTTCTTCCTAGACCATTCCAAACATGTTCAATAGGATTGAGGTTCGGAGACCACGAGGGCCAATTCATACGGTGAATATCCTCTTCTTCAAGAAAATCGTCAACAACATGAGCTCTGTGTGGCTGCGCATTATCGCCCATAAACATGAAGTCCAAGCCTACAGCACTTCGAAGCAACCTCACATGGTCTTCAAGGACCTTATCCCTAACGACCGGCGTCCAGTCGTGTGTGTCCCTTTCACTGTATGCAACAGGAGAGCCCGGCTGTTGTGAAGCCGAAGACTTCAGTCTTGGACACAACAAGAATGGCGCGTATTCTTTTCAGTGATGAGTCGAGATTCACCTAGCAGAATTATTCTCGCCGAATCTTCATCTGGACAGAACGTGGATCGTGCTATCATCCTTCCTACGTAAAAGAAATCGACGGATATCGACAGATTTTTCGGCTGATGAATCCTTGTCTGGGGCGGCAAAATGTTGGGCAGACGTAAACCACTGCACGTCTTCGATATGGGTACTATCAACGCAGAGCGCTATAGGGATGTGATCCATGAAGCCTATGTGGGGTTGTTCCGCGGTACTGTAGGACCGATTTCATGTTTATGGACGATAATGCGAAGCCACACAGAGTTCACATTGTGGATGATTTTCTTGAAGAATAGGCTATTTGCCGTATGAATTGACCCTCGAAATCTCCGGGCCTCAATCCTATTGAACATGTTTGGGATGGTTTTGAAAGAGCTATTGCATAACGTAACCCCCTCCCAGGACCCGCCAGGAGTTAAAAGCCGCCCTTTTTTGAAGAATTGGCTTTCTTGCCACAAACATTTATTGACACCCTCATAAACAGTATGAGAGCTCGTTGTGAGTCTTGTATAGCTATGCACGATGGTCAAACTCCATATCAGGCAAACTTTTCCCGAGAAAAATGATGCTTTATCTCTGAATCTTGATTTAGCACCTTTTGATATACCGTGTATCTTAATTCACAATTAAAATCTTTTCCATATTGTTATGTTGCTACATTCTTTCTCTCATTGTAATTTACCACTGTGCCAAATTTCGTAGCAACACAGTGAATAGTTCGTCAGTTTTCACAAATTTTATGTTTGTGACCTTAATTTTGGACATGAGTGTAAATTGTGCATTTATAGATGACAAATTTAAGATATATACACATAAATACAAACCCAATTACCACTCTTTTATACCACTTGACATAAAAAAGGTATAGAACTCCGTTGAAACAAGGGTTTCCTTGACATAAATAAATGAATAAATAATTGCGCCTCGTAGCATTTGGGATTTTTAAACGCAAATTAAAAACGGTCGTGTAAATTCCCAATTTCTAAATAAAGCTTAAAATGTACTTTTTTTTCATTATTTATGAAATATTTGTAACGGCTTTAAATTACACGAGGGTGTTGATTAAAATAAATGACTAATTTATTTAGGTAACAAAAATAAGCAAATTTGGAACTAAAAAACAAAATGAAATTTTATTTTTTAAATTTCATATTTAAAAATATCAGTTTAACAGTACTGTGTTTTTTTCTTTACGTATCTGCCAATTTTCTGCCAATATTTATGCTCAATGCACTAAAAATTACAATTATTCTGAATATCAATTTTCTCCAAACAGCAAAATGCATCTTCATAAATTCTAGATTACAATATTATTTAAAAGCTATAATTTTATCTAACTGGTAACCAATGACATTTGTTCTAAAGAACAGAAAAAACTTTAAAAATTGTCATTGGAATAAGTACACCCTTTAATGTAATTTAATAGACGGACAAATATTTGTTTATTCAATATATTCAATAGCACACATAATTAAATTGAAAGAATGTCCAAAACACTCTGCTGCTTTATCTCAACTCTTTCTTTCTGCTTTTATACTTTTTATCCTTTTCATTTGCATTTTGATATCATTTCCCTTTTTTCTGTATTTCTTGGAAAAATGAATCTTATTAAAAAAAAAAATAAAAATAAAATAAAAAAGTTATTTACAATACTTTTATAGAAATACAAGAATCAAACGAGGTAGTCTTATGAATAACAGTATTAAGTACTAAATTTAATATAATTTGTAATTCAATACATATATTTCAGAAAAGATAATTTTCTGTATCTGTATAAATTAATTCTATATTTGTGTAATTACATTTTTAAGTGTTTGTTTTAATTTGTACAGGGGATCTTCGGAACTTTTGTAGTGAACTTTGCGTAACATAGAATAAACAAATTTAACCAGAATAAAAACCATACGATTACAGAAATATAGAGTTAAAATTCCATTTATATAGCATGATACCTTTTCATTACGCGGTATTAAACAAATAAAAAATAAATTAAAAAAAATCAAAAAACCCGATTGCGTAAAAAACGAACTCATTAATTATTTCTCATCAATGTGAAACTATTTTTTATTTTACTTACCTATTTTTTTATTTACTTGTATTGATGACTTATAAGTTGTGTTTAATTGTTAGTTCCTACCTATAAACAGTGTTTGGATGAGGCCTATAGATGTCTATAAAGGTTAGAGTTGCAGTAAAGCTAGGGATCCTACCTACACAACCTCCAGGTAATGTAATATTTAAACAGAGATTCTGACTGTAAAATAGTCAATGAAACATAGTCTACATTTTGAAAGACCTATCCAATGATAGGCTACCCAATAGGGTGCGTAATTTTTTTTTTTCTCTACAGCCATTTGTATTGCCAATTTTGAACTTATAAAAACGAAACTTAGGCTATAACAATCGGGCGGTTAAGACGAATCGATAGAGGCCTTATTCATTAAAATCCACCCAGAATTTGGGATGTTTTGAGGGTATAAAGTAATACCCATACCCAGATATGCGGGAAACGCATAACCCTTCTTGTCAGTCGTGTAATAAATCATCGGTAATTTTCACGCCGAATAATATATTTGCGGATTAGAAAACTAATGTGGACGATAACTACAAAAAGTAATCGAGAATTGCCAAGGTGTAATTCAGAAATTGCAGCATACGGCTTATTTATTTCATAACAATATTTCTGAAATTGATGAACTTATATGACCAGTTCTATTAACTTGCCTTATGAGAAAAAAAACTTAGACATGTAATGCAATTTTATGCTCACCATTTAAATCATATACACTTTTAAACCCTTTTTTAGGCGCGTTTGTAATTATAGAAATACGTAGCACCTATAGTTGTCGTTTGTTCCGTCAATCCGTCTGTCTCTCTCTCCCTTTGTCCGTCTGTCTGTCTATATAACGTATAACGACCCAACTGAATGGTTTGAAATTAAAAATATATAATTTTTGCATAATTTTGTCGAGTCATTTTAAATGTTATAAAAATCGGATGTATATATGAACTACATGGACAGTCAAAAGTATTCCATTACATTGCAACTAATGGGAAAAATAGTTTAAAGCGCATTTTAATGATGTTACACACTTTTGAAAATAATGAAATTGATATGCATTTATGGCGTGCACTAAAATATGCATTCTGTAGAATACGCCTTGCAAAGAATATTTATTACTTTTTTACAGGGCCACACAAAAGAATTCCGTTGCATAATGGTATAGGGGGGAAGACTGTGTTGTATTTCAATTATGTTAAACTATTTCACATATAACGAAAATTATATGCGTTGCTAAGGTTCACTACAAGTTACTCCTCCCATAACAGAAAGTGCATAGCATTTACAGACTAAAAAGATTTCGGAAACTGTACCGTATCCGAAATACGGTTTATTAGCCATGATTGCTGGAAATGCATTTTTAGTTGCAAATTTTTTAATATTGCGTTGTGAGTAACATTACTGAAGATCATGTACAGAGTATACAAAAGATTATCAAAAACATTATACAAAAGAATTCGTAAGGGTTACTGAGTATGGACGAATATAGCTTAAAAGTTGTTTTAAAATGAGTTATGTATTTTTACGCTGAATTACATTTGGTATACTAAGATACGTTCAAGAATATATATAAAATGATATAGAGGGTCACGCAAAGAATTGGATAGATGGTCATCTATGGTTGATAATATCAGAAAGTGTGATTTCCGTAGTTTTACGCGTGTTTTAGTCTTAATTACATTTTAGCTGAATAGTGGCGTGTACATAAATATATTAGGTAAAATACAGGGCTGTACAAAAGTATTCAATTTTACTTCCGTCTATTAGTATAAATTGCTGAAAGTGAAATTTCAACCTGTTATGTGTTTTTATCACTTTACAACATAGTTGAAAAGTGCTTATGAAATCGGTTTATCAGTCCGTCTGTGTGTCTGTCAGAACTCTAACTTGCATTAACACTGTTCGATTGCTCTGTAATTGATATATTTTATTGAGTTTACACTGAAATGTTCGGTATTGAAAATAAAATATATAGCGTTAATAGATTATTTACAGAGACACTCAAAAGTATAACCTTATGTTATGGTCTATGGGAATCTGTCTGGATTCCTATGATAGGTAGTGATTCTAGTTTGGCATGGAGATTATTCTATTAAATTCTTTCATACGTGATTAATTAAATCATATCCCATGAAAGGTAATGATTCTATGTTGTCATGGTGTTTACGTCCTTTTTAAGTCGTATGTAGCTGTAGTATTTACATATTACTGAATTTAATATATATAATCGTAATAAATTTTGTATTAATGCATTTTTGGATGAGTGCAACAGCTATTGCACCAAGATCTGAATACTTATAAAACTAGTTGTAGTACGAACGCACCTCTTTCCCACGTTTGACGCACAATTTCCGACTTGTTTAACTTATTCTACATATGTTACGCTATTCTTAGCTCTTGATTTTCCTACAAACTAAAATCAGTAATATTATATCGCTCTGTGCTTATTTAGCTGTTAATGTTTATTATGTCTGAAACTGCGTTGGAAGCAGAAATAATTAGATTAATCGTTTATTAAATCTTTAAATTAAGCGCATTGTCATTCTTCAATTAAAATTGTCCTTATTCTACTTCTTGTCATTCACCTAACATCAAATCTTCATTTTTAATATTCTTTTGATAAAAATTTCATATACAAATATCTAAATATTTTATATTTGGCAAAAAAAACTAAAATAAATTTCTAAATTTCACAACATACACCAGTGTGTTCCGAAAATGCGTTTTACACAACAGCTTTCATAAAATCTGCTTAGAACGTCATTCAGGGTTTTTTTAACGCCCCCTGAATACTAGGGCTGGGCGCTGACACAAAAATGGCGGCTTCCGAAGGCGAATTTTTTTTTCTTTTTTTTGCGTGTGTACGGTCCCTTAAATATTCGTACCAATAATTTTTTTTAAGTTTTCTCCGCTTCATTTTTCTGAGATTGAACAAGTCAAAGAAATTCTTCATAAAATACTTGTGTCAAAATTTAAGGGACCGCACATACGTTTTAAAAAATCCGCCTTCGGAAGCCGCCATTTTTGTGTCAGTGCTCAGGCACACTATTCAGAAGGCGATGGTCTTTTTGCAATGCGCTAACAACTGCTGAGAGCTTAAATTTAATCTTTACTAAATTCCTAACAGGTAACCATTAAACCTTCACGCAATTGCAGCATAATGCAACCGGTTTATTTTAAATAACAATGTTATTACTTTCAGAATTTAAAACTTATGTACACCTTTAAAAAAAATTATCATTTCAATTGAAGAATACACAAAAATATACATATATTTTTAATTTAAGGGGTCTCAGGACTCTTAAAGCTTCAAAATTTTTGAATTTGTATTTATTTATATTTTCTAGGTGTTTAACTTATATATTTTCTGAATATTTTGATATGATTGTTTCATTGAAATTCCAATTAGAACAGAAGTTATGATTATTAGAATTGTAGCTGCTCAATAGCTGAAGCAGCGTTTTCGAAACTTTGACGATGTTTTTCTCCAAGTTTTTGAGCATAACGCGCAGAATATCAAAAACTTCTGAATATTGTTTCATGAAATCTTCAAAACATATGTTTCAAGTTAATCTGTATAAACTGAACCTAAAATTTTTATTGTTTAAAGAAATATTTTTTTAGGTGATTATACTGTTGAAATTTTCTAAAACTTGTATTAGTTAAATACAAATTTGTATTAAAAATATAAAAATGGTTTAAATACAAATGTATTTAGGATCAGTGTAATTATTGCAAACTGAAGTATAATTAGGCACAAAAAATTTCATTCTAGTTCATTTTCTTTCTTTTTTTTGTGATCCTACACGTAAGCTGCTATACCAATTTTCTGCTTGACAAATATCTGACAGTTTGGAGCCACCTATAAATATTAATTTTGCATCTTATAATTTTTAAATTCATGAAATGAAATAACATAGTTATATATTTTAATACCCATAAACATGGAGTTTTTGTTCTCATACATTTTAAAATAGTAAATGTTGTTAAGCGTTTTTTTTTTTTTTTTTTTTTTTTTTTTTTTTTTTTTTTTTTTTTCCAATTTTAAGAGTACATAGAGAGAATGTAACTTCTAACTAAATACAAATATTATATAATAATATTAAAATTTGTATAAATAAAAGAACTATATTTACTGATACACAATAATAAAAAATAACTCAGTAATATAAGATACTTTTTCCGACTAATGCAAGTTAAACAAAATACAAAATATTATTCTTTACAATTTTCTTTTCAGAATGAGAACTAAAAGAAATGTTTTTTTTCTGAAACAACATCATTAAATTCTGACTTCAAAGGAAATATATGGATAAGAAAGAATTTTAATGAAAATAAGTTTCAAGTTAGTTTGACTAATATAATTTAGACAGAGTAAAAATGCCGAAATACAAGATGCATATTTGCGTTTTGTAGATACCGGGCATTTATAAAACTATAACAGAACGCATATTATAACAAGCTTAAAGATTCAATAAAATGTTTATTCAGGAAACTGTACTAAATTCCATTAGTTAATTTATTTAAACTATTATAAATAATGTAATATGTGCATTACGTTCTTTTTTAACTTTTTTTTTCCCAAGAGAAATGTAACAATTTCAAATGTTACATTACAAGAAAAAAAATGTTCGTATAAAAATTTAAATACTATACATTATTATAAAACAATTTTTTCAGTTTAAAACTGATTAAACAAACTGTTTTTTTTTTTTTTTTTTTTTTTTTTTATTTGTGTTTACTAGAAAAAGATAAACATATTTAAGATATTTTCTTTCTCTATATTTCTCCAAAAAATGTAAAGAAATATATCTATATCTATATCTATATCTATATCTATATATATATATATAATATAAAATAATATATATATATCTATATATATATCTGTGTGTGTGTCTGTGTGTGTGTGTGTATTTTTTTCTTCTGAATCAAGATCATTAATTTCTGGCAACAAACAAAAAGATACGACTAAGAAATTTAATGAGGATAAGTTTCAGGTTAGTTTAACAAATTTGATACTAAAAGAAAAATAAAATCTTGAATTACTGCATGCGTGTTTTCCTATTTATTAAATTTGGGAAATTTACTCATCAGAAGCACATTTCATTTTAAGTATTATAAATTTGTACTCTTGGAACTTTACAAAATTTCCTTAACTTAGTTATTTAAATATATAAAAATACTTTTTTAAAACTATTTCTGTCTTTTTTTTAAAGTTTTATTTGCCTTTGTGAAAATAGATAATCAAATAACGTGCAACACTATATAGACAGAGAAAAAATTTTCATGCGACTTCGTCACACTATTTAAATAGAATATAATAATAAAATTATCTTTATCATTGATTAAACTAAGCAATATTTTTTTCTGTTATATAAACTAAAATAAAAATAATACAAAATATTTTCATATTTAAATTTTATTTTCTTTTTTTCGCAGGAATAAACAATAAAAATGACAGTATATTTTAATCCAAGATGGATTTCAAAATAAAAGATAATGGTAAGAAATATAATGAAACTATATTTGATGTTAGTTTGAAAAAGTAGAAAATAATACAAATTTTGAATAATTTATATTTTTCACTTTAAACTTTTAAACTTAATTCATAAACTTGTTTTTAAATTTCTAATGATAATAATAATAATACTAAAAAGATTATTAGAAAATTTCAAAAAGCATACAAAATTAAATTAATCCAAATGTCCCATAATAAAGTGAAGTAATGTGCATGTGCAAGGAGAGAAAAAAAAAACATTTCATTTCGACACATGTGCTAAATAATGTATAATTACATAAAATGTGTTTATGGTTTTAAATAGATTAAACTAAATCTTTAAATCATTACGTATTGTATAAACTACATATATCATAACACATTTTTTTCCTTGACTATTTTTCTCTGAACAATGAAAAGACAAAAAAAAGCAGTTGTTTCTTTCTGAACCAAGATCATTAAGGCTGTTCTCAAATCCAAAAGATCAACTTTCTGACACAAGTTTTAATTAATTTTTGTTCGGAACATGAAACTAGAAGTTGTTGTTATTCAGAAACTATGTCATAGAACTGTTTTTTTTTTTTTTTTTTTTTTTTTTTCGTTTTCTTGTAATCGCAATAGATGTTTCAGAAAATACTGTCAAAGTTGGCATTTTGAACCGAACTTCCGAACGAAACAAGAAAATCCAGACAGTAAGGGGGTGGGGGATACCATGTCAAGTGATCAAAATCGCTTATAACTCAATAGGTAATTGATTGATCAAAAAATGGAAAAAACAGCTCGATTCCAAATCGCTTCCATGGTCAGGCTTTCCAATTTTATATTTTTCCGTTAAAAAATGAATTTGTAAATGTGTCGAAACGTTTTACTGTTGTTGAGCAGAGCAGTTGAGAACAGCCTTAAAAACTGAAGCCAAACGGAAAGATGCAGATGATAAAGTTAATAAAAAAAAATAAGCTTTTGGTTACTTTCACAAATTTGATAGTAAAACACAATAATAAATTTAAATTACAAGTTACGTATCTATGTCGTTATTATATACTGGGAGTACAAAAACTTGTAACGGAAAATATGCACATAATAATGAGGTTAAAGTTTTAATGTCAGAAAACGTTACGAAATTTCATTAATTTACACTATCTTAATATATTTCTATATCTACTACTTACTTAAAACTGCTTACCTTCTTGTAAGCTCCATGTACTTATTTCTAAGTTTTTTATACAAAAGAAAAAACAAGTGTGAATGCTAAAAAGAAACATTATCCATAGTAGTTACTTTTTACCAACTTTTGGAAAAGTAAATCTTTAAAAAAATTTCTGTTAAATAAATTTTGTTACATTGCAAACGATTATTCCACAAAATGTCATTTAAAATAATATTTGACAATAGAGGTTTCATCTACAGCAGTGGTTCCCAACGTGGGGCGTACGCCCCACTGGGGGGCAATTTGAACTTCTAGGGGGGACAATTCCAAATTTCTTACTTACTCATTCATTATAAGTTTCTTTTGTTTTTTTGGGATAAGTAATGTTGTAGGCTAAAAATAAATGGAATACAAGCAAAATTTAATAAATCAGTTTTTATTGAATTTTTAAAATGTTCTGTATCGAAATTTTAAAATAGATTTAACACCAGAATAATTATGCGAATAATAATTTAAAATATTTGGATATCTTTTAAAGTATTAAAATTCACTATAATTTTTCTGGTGGTAAATCTTAAAATTTTTCGTAACGTTTTCCATTATTTATTAAATGAGTTTTCTACTTCTGTTCGCTAATACAATTATCGACATTGGGAAAGGGAAAACAGAGAGAATGTGTTATGCGAAATAATGGCTACTTAATTTGATAAAGATGTGAATATTAAAATACTTCTTGTGTATTGTGTTATCCATATAAAGAAAAGTCAGTGTCCAAAGCTTTTCCGACAACTCTCAATAAGTTACAAGAATGCATTATAAAATATATGAATTTATCAGTTTTAACGTTAAATGCAAGTGTTTAAGTTACTAGGGAAGATAAAAATGCAGACCGTATAACACTTTTCTTTAACATTGAGTTAAATTGGAAAAGTACAACATAACTCGTTTTGGCATGTAGGCAGAGATGTATAATCTCATTGCATTTATAAAATTATGTTAAAAACACATTTGTGGTAGAAGATTCACCTCTTTGATAAGTTAAAAAATATGAAATGAATAGATTTTATTAAGGCTCTATTACACTTCCACCGTGTGAATAGAGTTCATTTTTAAAAAATGAGACATAATTTACATATTCCGGAAGGGGGGGGGGACATAGTGACTTTAAGGATGCTTTGGTGGGGCGTGGCCAATAGCAGGTTGGAAACCACTGATCTACAGATTTAAATACTATATATTATTATAATACTGTTTTTTTTTTCAGTTTAAAACTTTTTAAAGAAAGCATTTTTACTTTTTTATGTTTATTAGAAAACGATAAATATATTTAAAATATTTTCATTGTCTATATTTCTCTAAAAAATGTAAAGAAAAAAGAAACTTATTTTCTGAAGCAACATCATTAATTTCTGACGACAAACGGAAATATACGAAAAAAGAAATCTAATGTGAATAAGTTTCAGGTTACCTTATCAAATTTGATACTAAAAGAAAAATAAAATTTTGAAATACAGAAAGCGTATTTTCGGATTTATTAAATTTTGGGAATTTACAAACCAGAATAGATGCATATTTTAATGACTATAATTTTGTATTCTTGGAACTTTACAAAATTCTATTAATTTAGTTACTCCAACATATTTTTTTTATATCTCTGTCATTTCTTAAAAGTTTTATTTTTGCTTACGAAAGTAAGTAATCTAATAAAGTGAAACACTGTATAAACAGAGAATAAACTTTCATGCGACACACGCTGTAAATAGAATGTGATAAAAAATTTACCTTTATCATTGACTAGCAAACCCCACAGCTTTGCTCGCGTAATAGTTGAAATATGCCAAGCGATATTTGAATGACTATTTTTTATTAGAAGAATAATTTTGGAATAATTCAAAAATTACAAATTAAGCCACAGTTTGACTAAACTTCATTAGAAAAGTGCAATAGACAGGAATGAGATTTTAATTGATAATAAGAACTAAAACTAATCCTAAACAAATGATAATTTAGAAAGTATTTTGAGACTTTTATGCTCATTTCATACGCTCATTTCAGCATTTATTTGAAGTTTTGAATTTTTTAGAAACCATCTCAACACATTTACATCTTAAAATTAACCATAATGTCAAATTCCTAGCTTCTCTGGTGTTAGTGAAATAGAATGTCTCAAAAAATGTTGAAACAGAGACTGTCATCTTTAATTTGCCAATATTAACCTTGAAATCGGTTGGTATTTCCTAATATTCTACAGAAAACGGAATTTAGATGTTTTAAAAGGCTTTCTCGTTGTTCCTGCCAACCAGGTGGTAGTGACACCGGCATATAATATAGCCCATATACGATCAGGGACTATCATTCTTGATTCGCAACCAATAACTTCTGTAACCGGTTTATGATTTCCTGAGATTCCATAGAAGTCGTAATTTGGGACCCTTTTAGAATGTTTTTCGCTCCTTCCCTTCGCTTCACCCTTTTTTAATTTCGAATTTATTTTAGAGTGTTCTTAGAGGACATTTATATTTTATAAGTAACTACCGTGCTATATTTAAGATTCTTGCCTCTTCAGTACCGCAGAAATAGCAATTTAGAAAGTTTTTTGTTCCTGCAACCGTCTAGGATTGTGGCACCGACATAAAACATAGCTTATGTTTGAGCAGGTTCTATCACCATCAATTTGCAACGATTATGTTCAAAATCGGTTTCGTATTTCATACGATTGCATAAAAATCGTAATTTAGAACGCTTTTCGCTCACTTCATCCTTTTAAATTTAGAATTTTCTTTCGACAATTCTTAGAAAGCATTTGCATCTTTGAAGCAATTACCATTCCAAATTTAAAATGTTAGACCCCCTCACTAACGCAAAAAAAAACGCAATTTATAATTTTTTTTGCTCCTGTAACCCCCAGGTGGTAGTGACAAAAACGAAAAATATAGGCTATGTTGGAACGGGGACTGTCACCATCAATTTGAAACCATTACTTCTGAAATCGGTTTATATTTCCTGGGATTTCGCAGAAATCGCTATTTAGGATGTTTTTAAAACTCTTTTCGTTCATTTTCACCCCTTTTAAATTTCAAACTTTTAAGGAACTCTTCTCAGAGAGCATTTACATCTCATAAGTAATTACCACGCCGAATTTCAAGTTGCTAGCCCCTACAGTATCACAAAATCACAATTCAGAACGTTTTTTAAAATCCAACCGCAAGGTGGTAGTGACGCAGGCATGGAATAGATCCTCAAAGGCTGTCATCATCAATTTCCAACCATTCCTTTTGAAATTGGTTGGGTACTTTCAGAGATTGCGTATAGAAATCGCAATTCAGAACGTTTTTTAGAACGTATTTTGTCCATTTTCACCCCTTTTAAATTTCGAATTATTTAGGAAATGTTCCTAGAGATCATGTACGTCTTATAAGTAACTACCATGCCTAGTTCCAAGTTGCTAGTCCCTGCAGCATTACAAAAAACACAATTTAGATCGTTTTTTGCTCCTTCACCCTCCTTGGGGTAGTGGCACCGACATGAAATACAGCCTATGTTGGAGCGAGAGCTGTCACCATGGTTTTCACACCATTATATTTTAAATCGGTTCAGTACATCCTGAGATTGCGTAGAAATCCCAATTCAGAGAGATTTTTAGAACGCTTTTCGCTCATTTTCACCCCTTTCAAATTTCGATTGTTTAGGAAATGTTCTTAGAGATCATTTGTATCTTAAAAATAACTGTCCTGCCTATTTTCAGTATTCTAGGCCCTTCAGTAACACAAAAATCGCAACTTAGAACGTGTTTTGCTTTTGCAACCCATAGGTGGTAGGGACACCGACATGAAATAGATCCTATGTTGGAGCGAGGGCTGTCATCATCAATTTCCAACCATTACTTTTGAAATAGATTTGGTACTGTCTGAGACTGCGTAGAAATCGCCATTTACAACGTTTTTTTTTAACTGTTTTCGCGCATTTTCACCCCCTTTAAATTTCGAATTTTTTAAGAAATGTTCTTAGAGATCATTTATATCTTATAAGTAACTACCATTCCAAATTTCATGTTTTTAGGCCCTTCAGTAACACAAAAATCGCATTTTCGAACGTGTTTTTTGCTCCAGCATCCCCTTTGGGGGTAATGGCACCGACAGAAAGCGTAGCCTATGTTGAAGATATGCGAATTGTCACCATCATTTTGACACCATTTTTATTTTAAATCTGTTTGCTACTTCTTGAGATTGCATAAAATACGCCATTTAGAACGTTTTTTAGAACGCTTTTTGCGCATTTTCACCCCCTGTTAAATTTTGAATCTTTTAAGAAACGTTCTTATTGATCATTTATATCTAATAAGTAACTACCATGCCATATTCCAGGTATCTGGGCCCTTCAATAACACAAAAATCGCAATTTCGAACTTTTTTTTGCTCCTACACTCCCTTTTAGGGGTAGTGGCACCGACATAAAATGTAGCCTGTGTTGGAGCAAGGGTTATTACCATCATTTTGACACTATTTTTTTAAAATCGGTTTGGTTTTTCCCGGAATTGCGTAAAAATCTCCATTTAGAACGTATTTAGATCGCTTTTCGCGCATTTTCACCCCTTTTTAATTTTGTTTTTTTTTTTAAGAAATGCCCTTAGAGATCATTAGTATCTTATAAGTAACTACCATTCCAAATTTCATGTTTCTAGGCCCATCAATAACACAAGAATCGCATTTTTTGAACGTTTTTGGCTCCTGCACCCCCTTTTGGCTTGTGGCACGGACATAAGATATAGCCTATGTTCTAAGTTGGACTAACATCATCATTTTGATACCACTATTTTTGGAATCGGTTCGGTAGTTCCAGAGCTTACCTCCTACAAATAAACAATTTTTTACCTCTTTATAATATTATTAGTATAGATAGATGTAGATAGAGTAGTATAGATTAGTATAGTTTAAAGTAAACGGATTATTTTTTCTTTTAAATAAACTAAAATAAAAATTATACAAAATGTTTCCATATTTTCATTTACTGTTTTTTCTATCAAGAATAAAAAAAACAAATAGCAGTATAGTTCCTAACCAAGACTTGATTCAAAGTAAAAGAGAACGATAAGAAATATAATGATAAGTTCGATGTTATTTTGACAAACCATTAAGAGTAAAAAATTCAAATTTTGAATGTTTTATATTTTCACTTTAAATTTTAAACTTAATTCGTAATATATATATATATATTTTAATTTCGAAAAATTACAAAATAATAATTATTAGAAATTTTTATAAGCAGACAAAATTAAATTAATGCAAATGTCCTTAACAAAGTAAAACATTTTGAAATAAAATTGAAATTGTTTCCAGAGTATGGCTGTTGAAACGGTATTTAAATTTAAGTATAAAATAGTTCAAAAAAATTTAATTGTAAAAGGATAAGTGATCAGATCTTCTTGTTTTGTGCCTGTGGTGTAATTTTAGGCAAGCTAGTTATCCTTGTCTGCTGTATTAGAAAATGTCTGCAAAGAGCAAAAAATATTTTATTTCGACACTAAACTCAAATTATGTATTATTATACAAAATGTATTTATTGTTTTAATTCGGTTAAACTAAATCTTCCCATCATTATATATTAAGTAAACTAACAAAATCGTAGCACAAAATATTTTCTTTGACTATTTTTCTCTCAACAATGAAAAGCCAAATTGACTGTTGTTTCTTCCTGAATCAAGATCATTAAATTCTGACGTCAAACGGGAAGATACGCATGACAAAGTTAATAATAATAATAATAATAAATATTTTGGCTATTTTAACAAACTTGATAGCGGAAAAAAACTTTAAATTACAAGTTACATAAATATGTCGTTATTAGATACCTCGAGTATGTAAAAATGTAATGGAAAATATGCATATAATTATGAGCTTAAAGTCATTCTCATTATTTATATTTTTTTTACAAATGTAAAATTAAGTGGAGATGCTAAAAAAAAAAAAACGTTTTTTTAGTATTTACCTCTTGCCGACTTTTGGAACATATAACACATATATAAACATTTAACAGTAAATATGCATACAATTATAAACTCAAAGTTTTAATGTTAGCAAACGTTAAGAAATTTTATTATTTCACTTACTTTAAACTATCTTAATATACTTCTATATGTACTATTTACTTAAAATTTGTCACTTTATTGTAAATTACATGTCATTATGTATGCTTTTTTTTTTTACAGTAGAAAAATTAAGTTGAAATGATATAAAGAAGCATTGTTTTTAGTCATTACCTCTTGCCGACTTTTGGAAAAGTAGAGATTTAAAATAATATTAATAATAATAATTTTGTTAGATTGTAAATGTTTATTCAAATAAATGACAATTAAAACAATTTTAGCCAATATACGAGTTGTGTTTTTTAAGTAAAGGCCATTTTGTTATATACACTAACAGGTGGCGCCTGCGTCCTAACTAGTACTTGCGTTGTGTCCCGGTATCCGTCAGTAACAACTGTGCTCAGCTGTCACTGTGTGGTTAACCTGTACGGTCAGTTTTGCGTCTTTAAAATGTTCAAGATTTTCGAATCGCCCGCCCCGTACGAGGTAAAGTAGGTGATAGGTTTTTTGTTGCAGAGTGATTCAAAACAAAACACGCGGTATGCTGACAGAAGGAATTTTGTTATTCCATGACAATGGAAGTCCTTACATCGCAGCTAAGGCCCTAGCTTTACTGCCCTCTTTTGGCTGGGAAGTTTTGGGACCCCTGCAGCCCCGAGCTTGCGCACAGCGATTTCCATCTTTTCCGCTATCTCAAACATCATCTCGGCGAAAACCTCCACAACGTTAACGAAGGTGTGAAAACGCCCGTGACCTCTTGGTAATCGGAGCATGCGACAAGTTTCTATGAAGAGGGTATTCAAAATCTAATTGTAAAGTATGATAAACGTTTAAAGAAATTTAGCAGCTACGTGGAAAAATAGAGAAATGTATGTAGAATCTGAAAATAAATTTGGTTTTTGAACATTTTGATTGGTTTGGTTTTGATTTCCAAACGACCCTTACTTAAAAAACAGCCCTCGTATGTTTTCTTTAAAAATATTAGTTTAAAATTTGCACTCTGAAATGTCATTATATCAGTACAGAGTTATTATTTTAATTTAAATAATTGAAAATAAATATTTATATAATAAATCGCATGGTAGCAATTATAATTACATATGCTATAAACTAAATAATTACCGCCACACATTTGTGATATTATACTAGTACAAAATAAATCATAAAATAAAAGGATTTAGTTTCCTTTCCTCATTTTCCTTGAAAAAATTTTACTTTATTCTCTTTCATAAATGAACACTAACGATCGATAATAAATAATATGTTCTTTTACTATTGTTATTTAACAATCGAAACAGAGAAATATTGTATTTTTCTTAACTAAAATCATTATTTTTCAACGTTCAAAGGGTATATAATGAGGAAGAACATAATAAAGGTAAGTTTCAGATTAATTTAGTAAACTTTTTAAAGAATAAACGGTCAAGTGCGAGTATAAATCGCGCACATAGGGATCCGTACAATAATATATGAATTAGTAAATGTATATTATTTAAAAAAAAACCGATGCTAAAAGAATACTAAGACTTTGTAAAAACTATACAACGTAGGGTTGGGTATAGCTGTATATACTAGAAATGTATAAATGGATATACCACGAAAGTTCAAAGAGATATGGAAACTAAATAATATGAAATAAAGCTAATCTGTATAACACTTTTTTAATCTTATCCTAATCTGTTTAAAATGAACTTAATTCGGGGCTGACAATAAAAGTAGTGCATATTTAAACTTCATTTGGCATTTCATAAACCTAAATTCAGCGTAGTAATAATATTTTCGTTTTAAAGTGTACTTAAAATAAAACACTTGTTTAAAATTAATACTTAGCGTTGTACTAAGTGCGCTTCGAAAGGACGTCGCAAAGCTGCAACGCCGCTTTGGTCCGTGCAGCGTTTTTCCATATAGGTTTTTAGTTAACCTTTAAAGACACAGTAGGTGTATTGAGAGAGCGACTCAATTCAAACTAGTTGCGAATCCCACAGTATTTATGGGATTAATTCTCATTAAATTAGTCTGTTTTTAACATTTTGACCATTATTGCTTTTATACTGCTACTGGGCATTGCATTACACAAATATATCCTTAAAATTTGTTATCTAGGCTTTAAAAGCCGATGCAGCATAGAGTACGCCATCCCTGTCATTATGTATGTCCAAACCGTCCGTGTCTTTAAGGGTTAATAACACAACTTATTACCGACTATTTTTTCCACAATTTATGATCAACAATTCTTTTGTACTTCTGCTACGATAGGTACCTCCAGCGCTGCTCAACACTTTTGCTGGATGCCCGTAAATCGAAATTTAAGTGTAACGGTAAAATGCGATTTTATCAAAGACTGATACTGATAAAGACTGATTTGGAATTTTTCCAAAAAAGTTCCGAATATTAATATAGATTCAATCGATGCTGGATTTAATTAAATGTCTGTGTTTGCCCCATGTTGGTGGCTCACGGAAATATTCCATCTTGTGCTGCGTTTGTAGCCTTGCCAACCTGTAATAGTGATAAGTTCCAGGCTGGTTATCGTTCCATGTGGTTTAGTCGGTAGAACGTCAGTGCGCTATACTGATGGCACGGGTTCGATTCCCGGCATGGAATCTTTTTCACTAGGTTGGCCTTTGCGCCTTTTAAGCAAAAATAATTTGAAATTTAATTTTCATTTGAAATATTGTATCCAAGGCGAATGCTTCTCTCTGGAAAAATTTCCAAATATTAATACAAATTATTAATATTTAACAATTTTTTTTCGAAAACATTACACTGAGGCGCGTCACCCGTACATTCCGGCTGAGACGCCGTACTTGACCGGTAGCTATGCCGCGCTTGTAATAAAAATAGAATGAAGTTATAAATAAAAAAAAAAAGAAAAAAAAATATTCATATCGCGACTATAATAATGGATGTAATAACAAAATGAAACTAAATGAGTACAATGAAACGTATTAGTAGATTCAAATTAATAATTGTTACCTACTTTCACTATTAAAATTATCGACTTATTCTTTTTACATAAAATTTTAATTGTTATTTCAGCAACAACGTAACATCAATGTATTAGAAAGGGAAAAGAAAAATAAGTAAAATTGTGTTTAAATAATTTATTTGTTAACCCTTTCGGGACCGGTGGCTTTTATACAAATTTTATTCGGTTGGTATCTTTTTTTAAAAAGAAATTACCTTTACTTAAATAATCATGAAAATGCTCCAATTAAACAAAGCAAATATTACTTTTCTTTTTTACTGGTGCCAGATTTGTATTTATGTCGGCCAATTATCAACACGTGGGATATAGGCCCTAAGGTAAGGGGGGGGGTGCCTTCCATGGAGGTCTTTCTAAGGGAACCTAACCCGTATTAACGCTTGGAGAACCAAGGTTCGAAGAAAACCACGAAAACTCCGAACGATTAGGCCGACGGGCGCGATTGGGATCGAACCCAGCACCTCCTGTCTACCAGCTTCGAGAGCAGAACCTCTCGGCCACTGGTGGGGCCCACTGGTGCCAGAAACAAATTTTGTAAGCTCTTTATGAAGGTGTGTATATGCACCTATAGTCCCGAATGGGTTAAGAGATCGACTTCAATCCACAGAAAAAAGTGCCGAAAAGTACAGTCTTTATATAACAACATTTAAACACATGATGCAACGAAGCCAATTACACTTCCTATTTTTTGGAGTCGTTTGCAAAAAACGTCTGCATTACTCGTAATCCAATATTTCATTATTATCATCTTGACTAGCATCTTTCTTGCTCTTCTTACTTTTTATTTCCCCCTTTTTCTCCTTTGGTTTTAGTAAGCTTGATAACATGACTAACATGGTTAGTCTGTGCAAAAAGAAAAGGAAAAGTTAATAACGCTTAATCGTCCCGTACAAAAGAAACTGCGGCATGTATACCGGGATAGCAGTGCGGCATGTATCACATTTTGCATGGTGCAGACGTCGGCCATCACAGTTACCTGCCATCCCTAAGGGGAATGGCGTAACCATACACACAGTACACTATCAATTGATAGTTTTATATTAAATGTGTTATGATTATACGTTGAAAAACGCCTAAAATGTTAGTTCAAATAATGCTTTTTTTCTTTCCTGTTACCATATCTTAAAAAAGAAACAGATCCAAAGTTACAATTTATTAACAAATTCATTAGCTCGAGCTCTAAAAAAGCTTTTTAAGTTTTCATCATCGTGGTTGGTGTCTAAGTCAAATCGATGCATTGTAACGATTTTTTTTTTAGCAGTGCGGCATGTATCACATTTTGCATGGTGCAGACGTCGGCCATCACAGTTACCTGCCATCGCGAAGGGGAATGGCGTAATCATACACACAGTACTCTATACTAACGCTACACTTAGTTTTGACTTCGAAATCATGCATGCATTTAGTAATTAGTGTATAAAAAATATTTAAGCATAACGTGTTTAAAAGTTTGGACAGTGAAATCACGCACTTACGTCAAATTCAGGATTGTACTTCTACAAGTAAACATCGAAATGGGATTCACGCTATACACTGGTTAAAATAATCTCATTGCGCACCTATACTGTGCGTTTGACGACTATCTATCGATAATTACAAGAAATAGAAGGGGTGCGGCAACTCTCCCGGAGTTACCCTATATTAAACCTTTGCGCTCGTCGTCTCTTACACAAATTTTATTCGATCGGCACCACTTTTTAAAAAGAAGTTTCGTTTAAGTACACAACTTCAAAATTGCTCTGATTAAATAAGGTACATTTTATTTTCCTTTATTACTGGTGCCAAAAACAAATTTTGCCAAGAAAGATTATGTCTCCGCTCTGGAGCCCTCGAGTGTAAATGTTAAATTTCAAACCATTTGGTTGGGTAGTTTTTGCTCTGTTACATGCGGACAGACGAACAGAAGGTGAACGGGCCAGACGGTGACTATAGGTGCTACGTATTTATATAATTACGAACTCGCTTAAAAAGCACAACTTTGTCTGTGCCCTCGCAGGAGTACTATGACAGTTAAGAGTTAATCAATTTTTCCAACACGAAATATCGTTTTTTCTGATGCTATCAAATCTCACATAAGTACATTAAACTACCCAAAAGAATTTATACATGCAAGTGTAACAAAATAACATCAATTTTAATATTAATATTAAAAATTATCAAATAATAATTGTTAATAAAAGTTATTAATTATAAATGCTATATAGGCTGCTAATTTAGTGTGTTTGTATGTTGATCATGTTTGTTAAACACGAAAATGTTAAATTGAGAATTGCATCCTACACTTAGTCTTTAGAAAACTAAGCAAGTAATATAAAAAATTTGTTTTTAAAGTCAATTCCTACTTAGGGCATCAAAGAAAAATTTAATATAACTTCTTAAGCTAATATTAGATTTTGTTGCATTAAAATATCTCAATTTGTTGATTTTCTATAAGCAAGTATTTACAATGGAAGTTTATGGGAATTTGGCGAAATATTAGAGATATCGCCAAGTTGGCGTCACTTTTGGTGACTCAGTTTGGTCGCCAAATTTGGCGATATACCGCCATGTTGGCGACAAACTTGGCGGTATTTGGTGACAGAACAGAGTCACCCCTATGGTAACTCCCCTTATAGATATGAAGATGCATTAAATGCTTCAATAACCAATGGCCGCCATTTTGTCTCCCATGTAAAGCTAAAATTAATTAATTAAAATTTAATTAATGAATTAATATTTGAAAAAACTGTATTAACATCAATTGTCATCCAGTACAAATAATAATAAAAAAAAATATTTCAACTTGATAGGATGAACAATAAGTATTTTATTAACGATTGAAAATTTGAACAAGATATATAAATAAATAAATAAATAAATAAATATAGGGAGAGTGTGAACAAATAGTAGGAATTGAATAAAGAATTGCAAACGATACTCAGAAACGTTTCGCTTTTTTTATTTTTCTGAAATGCTCTGCAAAAGAAACATTTTTTTAGAAACGCTAATGTTTATATCGGAAATCGGTTTCACGATATTTCTAAAGATAAAAGAAGTCCTTTACGAATACTGGATAAATCACGAAATGGTTTGCTATATCTTCCTTAAGTTTTGTTAGATACAAAACTGATTCTAATTTTTACAGTGTAGGCAAACAAAAACAAATTTCCACGTAATAGTAATTACGGTAGGAAGTTTGATTGGTTAAGTTCACGCTTTTATGCAGCAGCAGCAGCACCATGCAATACTATTTTTTGTTATCATTTCAGTAATTATTGAATTCTTAAAAATTGCTGTCTTTAATAAGGACTCATTAATCAATGCTTTAAACTATCTTACTGCCACGTACATTGCTAATGAATGATAAATCGTTCTTCATTTAGCAAGACGATTTTCTTCCTAGTTACACATGACTACAATATATATATATATATATATTCTCAGAAATCTCTGTAACCAATAAATGTATCAGATAGGAAGAAGAATTCCAGATTTTTTGTTTTACTTTTAACTTTCAGAAATCTTTTCGAGTAACTTTTATCGTTTATGAATGGTTTTAACAACCCGATATCAAAGAAAATATCAGCATGCATTTTGATCGGTTTTGTTCAAGCCTTTATACAGCAACACACTCCGTGCGGTACACTCCATTTATTATGTCTTTAATTTTTGAATTTTTAGAAAAGTGTTGTTTTTAATAAGGACTCACAAAATCAATGCAATAAACGATCTTACCATCACGTGCACAGCAAATAAATGAAAAATGGTTATTCATTTAGCAAGACAGTTTCCTTCCGAGTTGCACGAGATTGTAAAAAACGTTTATTTATTATCAGAAATCAATGTAACCAATACATTTCCCAGACATTAAGATGAATTCCTGATTTTTGGTTTTACCTTTAATTTTCAGAAATCTTTCCGAGTACCTTTTACCGTTTATTAATCGATTCATCAACCCGATATCAAAGAAAATGTCATCTTCAGGTTTGGTCGGTTGTGTTCAAGGCTTTATACAGCAACAAACACGATGTGGTACTCTTCATTTATCATTACGGTAATTTTTGAATTTTTGAGAAAGGTGTTGTTTTTAATAAGGACTCAAAAATCAATGCACTAAATGATCTTTAATGAGTCCATTAAAAACGTCATTTTTTTAAAATTCAAAAATTACAGAAATAATTTAAAAAAAAGTGTCGCATGGTGTTGTTATTGTATAAAGACGTGAACATAACCGATCAAACTTTATGCCAATATTTACTTTATATCGGGTTGATAAAACAATTCATAAACGGCAAAGGTTACTCGGAAACGTTTCTGAAAATTAAAGGTAAAAAAAAAAAAAAAAACATTCAAGAATAGGCAGAAGAATTCTTGAATGTTTTTTTTTTTTTACCTTTAATTTTCAGAAACGTTTCCGAGTAACTTTTGCCGTTTATTAATTGTTTTATCAACCCGATATCAAAGTAAATATTGGCATAAAGTTTGATCGGTTATGTTCGACGACGGTTATGTTATACGACCTTCTTTCGAAGCGCGCCACAATGCCAAGTTTAAACTTTGAACAAGGGTTTAGTTTTAGGTACTACTACGCTCAATTTAGGCTTATTAAATACCAAATGACGTTTAAATATGCACTACTTTTATTGTCAGCACCAAATTAAGTTAATCATAAACAGATTAGGATAAGATTAAAAAAAGAGCTGTACGAAAAGCTATATTTGATATTATTTAGGTTCCATATCTCTTTGAACTTTCATGGTATACCCATTTACACTTTTCTAATATATACAGTTATACCCAACCCTACGTTGTATAGTTTTTTACAAAGTCTTAGTATTCTTTTAGCAACGTTTATATATATATATATATATATATATATATATATATATAATACAATTACAAATTCATATATTTATTCTACGGAATCCTCTGGGCGCGAGTAATGCCCGCACTTGACTGTTTATTTAAAAAACAGAAGAATTTTTATGCGGATCTAATGTTACAGCTTATTCGGCCAATTAGTTTTGAGTTATATTTGTAACTGGAAAAATCTAAATTTTTTGTTCCAGTTGGATGATCAAAATGATAATTTCATAGTTTAAAAAAAATATGTATATGGTCCTTTTTTTGCCATAGACTGAACAAAAGTATAAGTCTAAACTGCATGGTATTTTTTCGTTTTTATCTATGTCAATTTTGCTCTTTAAAATTGAGGTTTTTACAATAAACAAAAAGTTCATGGGTGCTTTAAAACATTAAAAATTTTTAGAGAATAATTCTTAGCAAAAATTCAAATAAATAAGAACTGTTTTAAATAGTAACATAAAAATTTGAATTTTCTGGTTGCCAAAATCATCATCTATATAATAGGTGCAAAAGAACACAGTGTAGTATGAATGCAGTTTGTGTGCACCAAAATCAGATAACAGCAACAGTGTGCGAATTTTCACATCGTATTGGTTAGTTTATGTTATGTGATAATAAATTTTCTATATATTTATTATATATTTCAAGAATGCAATATTTGTCTGTTTTATATCTGTTGTACTTCCTTAAAAGAGTTTTTTCATTAACTGACACAACAATGATAGATTTTACAAATCTGCCGCTATCTGACATTAGTGCATGCAAAATGCATTAATATCTACTACTTGCTTTTCTTCCTATCACTTTTTATGTCGATTTTGTTATAGCATATTAAGTACATTTTGCATAAAAACAATGTCATATAATAACAATGATGTATAAGTCATTTATATTGTGTTGGTTAATGGAAAAGCGCTCTAAGGATTCTGCTTCGTATAAAGTATACTGTAGCTGCTGTTTTCCGAAAAATACGATATTTGTTTAATTTATTTATTGCTATTTGTTGAGGTATTCATTTTGATCACTCATTATTTTATTCATTTACATTTATTTAGAAAGTCATAACCTTATTCAAATACAGTAAATCATTACTTGCACATTTGTATATAGCATAAATTATTTTATTGCTTAACACAGATATATCGAATACTCGACCAATTGGCCTAGTACTCCTTTGGGGGGGGGGGGGGGGATTGCATTTTTTTTTACCATTGGAAACAATATATGTCATATCTTCCAGGAGGAACATCTCACTGCTCTCTCCCCCCTCCCCGACCACCCCCTGAATTCAATACTGCTCCTCAGTATTCAGGAAAATTTTTACCGAGTAGTTCAGAGAATTTATTTTTTAATGAAATTTGAAGACAAAGATATTTAAAGTTATTCACATTCAGTACATAAATATATACCAACAAAATATAGAAAAACCTCATGTAAAATTAATCGAGTAAATTCTAGTAAAAGAGGGACAATTGGGGAGTAACTTTTAAAAAGGGCACTTATTTTTTTTTAATATCTTTATCAAAAAGGACACTGTTGCAGCTTATTCAAAAAACTTATTTTGTAATGGCTTGTTTACAGTGCCCTGTTATAAGTGACTGATTTACGCATTTTGCTATATTTTCCCATAACGAATTGACAAGTGTTGCAATATTTAATTGCTAGCACTACATTTCTCAATATTTTCCCACAACCGATCGACGCATTTTGAAAAATTTCCCCCCTATAACCAATTGAAAAAAATTGTAATATTTTCCTTCTACTGGTCAGTGAATTTTACTACTTTTTAACACTTTCCAACAAAGTTGAAAAGTGTTTATGCATTCGGTTTCTCTGTCCGTCTGTCCACGCTCTAACCCCCGTAAATATACTCGGATTTTCAAGAAATTGATAAAGGTTATTTAGGATCACCAAAGCATGTTTTGTATTATATATGAAGTGTGTAGGATTAATCGTTAGTTTACATGGGCACTTAAATACATTACATTATGTTATAGGGGGAAAAAATCTTTTGCAGAATATTTTAATGACATTACGCTATTTCAAATGTATTGAAACTGATATAAATCACTGAATTTCACTTCGATCACATTAGAACAGGGCATTCATAGCATTTTTTATTCATTTACAGGGACACACAAAAGAAATCGGTTACAGTACAGTACTGTTTTGAGTAATAATTGCTGGAGTGCACAGTTTAAGATTCGGCATGTTCTTATAAATTTAATTAATTTTTTGCATCTTACTCGTTCTATATAAATTCTATACCTAAAATACAGGGTTGCACAAAAGTATTCACGTACCGTTCTCCTTAAAAGATGAAATTGCTGAAGGTAAATTTTCAACTGAAGCATATGTATATCTTAAGTGAACTAAATTTTGGCATGCATGTAGTTAATAGATTTAAACCTATATATAATATAGAGGGCTGCTGAAAAAATTCGGATAATTTCCGATAGTGGATGGTAACAGCTGAATTATGTTTTGAAATGTGTTAGGTGATTCCATATGGTTGAATTAGACGTAATATTTTAATTTTTTAAACGGTGCAGTTTTGTTACATTATTCTGAATGTGTTGGAAAGAGTTTCACAATCTATGCTTGAAGCATGATTTTTTCTTTCTTGTTTTTTCTTTAATTGGTAAAAACCACGATTCTTTTTTCTGCAACCGAATAGTACATTTTGTGATATTTTTTTCCTACTGATCGGTGAATTTTGTGCTTTTTCTCCTTAATTGATGAAAATCGCAGATTTTTTTTCTTCATCTATCGGTGAATGTCACATTATTTTTTGCATTCGACAGACGAATTTTGAGATTTTATTTTTCAGGACTGATTAGCAAATGTTACTATTTTTTTCACAGTAAGTGCCCCACAACTTTTTTTTCTTTTACATGTTATAATTAGATGAATTTCACGGCTTTTTCCAGAAACAGACTAACATATTTTTAAATTTTTTAACACATGACTAATTGAAACTTGAAAGTGTGCATAAAAAAGAGCAGTAAGGACCCCTGATTATGTAAAATTATTAAAAAGGGCCATTGGGTGCATAAATTATTTTAAAAGTGTCACCGGGCTCTGTGGCTAGTCAAATTGACATAGAGACAACACCAATTCAAATTTATTTAGATTTATATTTATACAAATAAAAATTACGATTTTGGATAAAGAAAGTTTATAGAAAAATAGAAAATACAATATTTTCTGTTTTATATAAATAAATTTGTTATACTTTAAATTATGGTGTAAAAACATCAATTTTTCCACGTTTTCAGGATATAGGGTATTATTTTTATTATTGTAAATTTGGCTTGCATCAGAAAAAATGCCTTCGCTGCAAGCACTGATTTGTATGCTGTGCATATAACATAATTGAAAAGAAATGGTAAAGACAATAAAATTTTATAATCAAAAGAAAATATGCTACTGTTAGAAAATATGAAATGTTTTGTATTTTCCAATAAATTGTTATAGCAAGCAATAATCATTTTTATTTGACAGATTTCAAGCATCATAATGAGATTGATTTAAAAAATCAGTTTTAATTACATATTGGATAATTGTGCTTTTTTGGCTAAATTCGTTTTTTAATTTAATTTCCGCATAAATAGGGTTTTGTATTTAAATGTAAAAACGGAACCATTATAAGATCACTCATGTGTCTTTCTCTCTGTCTGTCAAAACCATTTTACTCGTAAACTATGCAACGTGGAAAGTTCAAATTGGGGGAAGTAATAAAGATTATTGATCAAAATATTTACAGATTAATAAATATTCATAAATATATTTAGGAAAAATGTAGAGGACGCTAATTAAGTTACTTGAAAAAAAAATCTTTTATTTGTATATCGTGTGGGGTATTGTGTGAAAGCTTTCGTAAAGCTGAAAATAAAAATATATTTCATTTAATTTTAAGTATTATATTTTCAAAGGTATGGTGGAAAATGTAGTGCAAAAATATGTCTCCACATCTAATTCAGAATCTATTGAAACTAAAATTATGAAATAAGTAGAGGTAGTAGACATTAATTTAAACCTTGCAGGAAAATTATAGCGATTACTCTAGGTCACATAGTTTTTGAGAAAATCGCATTTTTCCGTTACACTCAAATTTTGATTTACGGGCTTCAACAAAGTGTTGAGCAGAGCTGGAGGTACCTATCGTAGCAGAAGTATAAAAGCATTGTTGATCAGGAATTTCGGAAAAAAATCGTTGGAAATTAGCCGAGATATTAACCCGTAAAAACACGGACGGTTTGGACATACATAATGACAGGGACGGTGTACTCTATGCTCCACGAGCTTTTAAAGCCTAGCTAACAAATTTTAAGGATATATTTATGTAATGCAATGCCAAGTAGCAGTATAAAAGCAATAAACGCCAAATTGTTAAAAACAGAATAATTTAATGAGAATTAATTGCATAAATACTATGGGTTTCGCGACTAGTTTCCACGAAGTGGCTCTCTCAAAACACCTACTATGTCTTTAAAGGTTAACTAAAAGCCTATATGGAATAACAAATATACAGAATACCTATATTTGCTATTATTTAGGTTCCATATATATTTGAACTTTCATGGTATATCCATTTGTACTTTTCTAGTATGCAGGGTGCAAAGTGATGTCCATTTAAACTAAAAATACTTGTGAACGGATAGATCTACAACTATGCAGGTGAGGTAACGGTATAGTAAAGCGACTACGCCCGATTTAATGAAAACGACAGCAGCAGCCCCTAGTGGCGGAATTTGGAAGATAGCCACTGCAAATCGAAAACGAAAAGAAATAGAACAAAATTTTCAGTTAGAAAGTTTTAAAGCATCAATTAATTAGTAGAATACGACATTTGGTTTACATGGATAAGATAAATCTTCGCCTGTTTACCCATAAATGTCCGAAATCCATGCACTCTATTTTGTGTAAACGTTTGAATGGAATACTCAGAAGTATGAAGAAATACGCACAATTTATGCTATAAATACGCACTTATCTCAATACATTTTTATAACATCACGTAAAAAAAAGACAAACTGTCTCACAGTGATAAAAAGTTTATATTCATTATGTTCGAAAAGTTCGCCATAACTGACGATACACGTTTGTATTCGTGAGAGTAATTCTGCATGCACATTTCTCAGCATGGAACATATATTGTAAGACTCTTCAATATGACGACATAGATTTAACCCATTCAATAGCGGCGGCTAGACGGTCTAGCCATCTAATTTTAAATCTAAAACTGACAAATGTCACCAAGAATATTTTAATAAAATGTTGCCTTTGTAATGAAAGTGCAAATTAGCCTGTTTTTGTTTTCTGAGAAATTCGTTTGAATATTCTGGTGTGAGTCAAGTTTATGAACAGAATTCTTCTGGCCCTGAAAGAGTTGATCTAAAATTTTAAATGCATTGGAAAATAAATCTTTAAAGACATTACAGCACAGTACAACGTCACAATCTGCAATTGTGCACTGCTACATTTCCGGAATATGAATAAGCAAAGTAAAGTCACTCATCGATTTTGGACATTTTTGGGTGCCGGCGACGATTTATCTTATCCGTGTGAACCAAATGTCGTTTCGTACTAATTAATTAAAGCTCTAAGACTTTCTAATTGGAAAATTTGCTCTACCTCTTTTCATTTTCAATTTTCAATGGCTATCTTCCAAATATCACCACTAGCGGTGCTGCTGTCGTTTGCATTATGTCGTGCGTATTCGCTTTGCTGTACCGTTACCTCACTTGTATAGCTGTAGCTCTCTCCGTTCGCAAGTATTTTCAGGTTAAACGGACTTTCCTTTGCACCCTGTATACTGTACAGCTATACCGAACACTACTTTGTATAGTTTTTACAAAGTCTTAGTATTCTATTAGCAACAGTACTTTTCTAAATAATACACTTATTAATTCATATATTATTGTACGGAACCCTCTATGCACGAGTAATATTCGCACTTGGCCGTTTATTTTTAAATAAAGTTACTAAATCTTTGAAGTTACAGAAATAGTCTTCAAAATATGACAATAAATTAAATTTCATACTGAAGTTAGTTCAAACAAGTAAGAAAAATCATGCGTTACGCATAGGTTATGAAACACTTTCAAACACTTCCTGAATGCTTTAACAAAACTTCGTTATTTAGGGAAATACGGTATATAATTGAACTAAGTAAACATTTTAGAAAACGCATAAAACATTTGAAAAATTGATTTCAGCAGTTGCCGCCCATCCAGTTTTTTTTTTTTTTTTTTTGAACAGCTCTGTTTTTGATCTGTAGGTTGATGTATATACTATATAATGGGGAAATTTAGTTTAGCAAGAAAAGGAATAACAGGTTGAAATTTATCTTTCATCAATTTATACTATTAGATGGAAACATACTTGTGTATTTTTGTACAAACCTGTAGTTAACTTAGCATCTTTATTACACGCACTATTTAGCTAAAGTTTAATTCAAAGTAAAACACTCTTAAAACTACTGGAATCACATTTCCAGAAATGACCATTTATAGACGGCCATGTATCCAATTCTTTGCGTGACACTGTATATCATATTATCTATGTTCTACAAACATTTCTTAGCAAACTAAATGCAGTTGAGCGTAAAAATGCATAATTCATTTAAAAACCAGCTTTAAGCAATTTACAATCATACCCAGTAACCAATACGAAATTTTTTGTATAGCCTTGTATATGAATTATTGCATTTATACACACCATATACAATGCATTAATATAGTGAAACATAAAAGCACATAACATAATTAAAATTGCATTTCCAGCAATCATGCATACCGTACAGTACTTCGGATGCAATATAGTATCTGAAATCTTTTGTGTGTCCCTGTAAATGCTATGCACTTCGAATTATACACGAAATAAGTTATAGTAAACCTCAGCGACATATATCAATTTCATTATATATGAAATAACTTAACATAATTAAAATACACCGGAGAAAATTCCTTTCACCCCTATATCATTATGTAACGAAATTCTTTTGTGTGGCCTTGAAAATGAATAATAATTATTCTTTGCAACGCATATTCTACGGGATGCATATTTTAGTGCACTTGATAAATGCATATCAATTTTATTATATTTGAAAGCATGTAACATCATTGAAAATCATTTTAAACGATTTTTTCCCACAGACCGTAATGTAACGGAAAACTTTTGACTGTCCCTGTATATGAACTAAACATGCTACAATCTTCATTTTAAATAGGGTTCGTGCTATGGTAGAGGTCATTATCATCCGAAATTTTCAGAACGATCCGAATGTATTTACGTTAGTTAGAGCGCGTACAGACGGACAGACGGATAGACAAACCGAATGCATAAACACATTTTAACTTTGTTGGAAAGTGTTAAAAATAGGACTCAAGATGCAAGTTTATGTGCAGCACACTCATAGGACTGTGTAACTCTAAGCTGGCTTCATATGCGAATCAGCGATTCTTTTTTACACACAATTACTCGGTACTTTGCCAAAATACTACTTGGTGCAACACTGTTGCTTAACCGCTTGGAGGGCGGTGTGGTATATTTTATCATGCTTAATTTTAATGAAGATTCGTACCAGAATTTTTCAATGAAATTTTATTATTAATACTTTGATGAAAAAAAGATGTGGAACTTTTCATTTTCCTAATTTTAAATAAAATTGTGATTTTGGTAAATTTAGCAGACAAACAAAATTACTCGCCCGTGAAAGGATTAATTAATTTGATACATTTTAAGCTCATCGGTGATGATTATGACAGTGTCTTCTAGATTCAGGGTTAAAAAATTAGTGCTAAATTTAAATTACAGTAAACTTTACCTCTACATTAAATGTTATTGAACATTAATTTATATAGATACTACAACTGCTTTAAAATTTCCCAAATTTTAAAGTAATTCCTTTCTGCGTAACATAAAGATGAAAATGCTCAAATTTATTTTTCTTTTTTTGGTGGGTGAGGGCTGTTCCGCTGATGTTGTTTATTTTAACTTGGAATGGAAAAGTTGAAATTTCATTTTTTAAATATTGTACTTTTTCTTATCATTCTACTCTTTTTATGAATGTAATTTCTTTTTATTATTAATTATATATATATATATATATATATACATATATAAATTTTCTATTTTTCATGTAATGTTCAAGTAATGAGGCTAGCTTATGTGTAAAATTCCTTTAAAATGATTTGCATGATTTATTACATTCTAATAACTATAAAAATGTTTTAAAATGACTTTCAATTCATTTTATTTTTTTAATTATTGGTGGACAATATGAATGTTACTTAAATGATGTTCTTTCTGATGAATATCTCTGAGATCGTTGCTAAAGTATGTAACTCAACTTTTGTGAGTAACTTACCAAAACAGTGTATAAGTAGCAATAAGAATTATAGGTGAACCTAGTAGCTCTAATTTTTTTCTTTTGGAAGAACCCCCCCAACACACAAACAAAAACACACACACACACACACACAAAAAAAAAAAAAAAAAAAAAAAAAAAAAAGCTGAACTTTTACGGCTTGACGCGCGAAAGAAACTGCTTTTTTCCCCACAACACTTTGACGAAATTCTCGTTTTTTTCAATACTTTGATGAAATTTGTGTTTTTTCCTTGATCCTTTGACAAATTAGTGACTTTTTCGCAATTCGTTGACACAATTCTCATTTTTTCCAGGATCTTATGATGAAATTGGCGTTTTTGAGGTTTTCTTTTGACGAAATTCACGTTTTGTGTGATCTTTTGATGAAATATGTATTTTTCCACAATCCTTTCACGATATATGTGTTTTTCCGCAATTCTTTTTCAAAATATGCGTTTTTTCTGCAATCCTTTCACGAAATATGCGCAAATATGCGTTTTCCGAATTCGCATTTTTCTGAACGCTTAGACAAAATTTTCTCGATCCTTTGACAAAAATTTCATCTGTCCGCGATCCTTTGGCGAAAATTACATTTTCCGAGTTCGTTTGATGAAAATCACGTTTTTCCGCGATACTTTGACGGAAATTGCGTTTTCCGAGATCATTTCAGGAAAATGACATATTTTCGCGATACTTTGACGAAAAGCACATTTTTCTACAATCGTCTGACGAAATTCGCGTGTTTTTTTTTCTACGATTCCTTCAGGCAAAGCAAATGATAGTTGCGTGCGACTGGCTATATTTTCATACTGTTAGTTTATATACGCGGATTAAATGCGTGGTAGATCATAGGAAGGAAAAGGTCAAATGAGAAAGGGAGAGAAATAAACTCCATTTGGTGCACGTTTGTACTTGCATTTTTGTTCATTTTGTCTGATACAACTCCCCCCCCCCCCCTCAAAATTGTCAACTAACGTTAATGAGATTTGCATCGATCCGAGGTATGATAAAATTCTGGGCGCAAAAGTGGAATTCCACGTTTCCGTGTAAAAGTGGCTTATCTGTAATAGAAGAACACAGTAATCTCCCCCCCCACACACCACCACCACGTGCCTGAGCACAAAGAGGACTGCTCAAGTGTTTGATTTTTTTTTTTTTTTAGAAAGGGATTTTTTCCTCTTAGAGAAAATTAAATTTTATTTCTTAAATAGTTTATTTAAATTTTTCTAATAGCTACTTTATACATGGTGTTTTCTTTTCAATAGGTATACTTTTGTGAACATGAATTATAGGTGAGTTGAGTACGTTGTATTTGACCACATTTTTACAATGTACACGATCAATATCAAATAATTCTAAAAATGTATTTTTTTCTTCTTAAAGCATCATTATATATATATTCCGGGTGTCCTAAAAAGGACTGATTGATTTTAAAAATCAATAACTTGCAAACGGTGACAGATATTTAAAAAATTCTTGCAGGAGGGTCATGCAAAAGGTCAAAAGTTTTTTTTACAGTGATTTTCGATTTTAGTTCGAATTACAAACGATAGATGGCACTGCGATCAATATACGCTAAATTCTGGCTCAATTTTTGTTACTTTCTCTTCGTGCATGCGGAAAAAGGAGATGAAAATGTATTGAGTGGGTGCGAAAGTACCAAAAATTGAGCCTGAATTTAGCGTATATTGCTCACAGCGCCATCTATTGTTTGTAATTCGAATTAAAATCAAAAATCACCCTAAAAAGACTTTTGACCTTTTGCATAACCCTCCTGCAAGAATTTTTTAAATATCTGTCACCGTTTGCAAGTTATTGATTTTAAAAATCAGTCAGTCCTTTTTAGGACACCCGGTACATATATATATATATACAATTTTAAATGATGAAATACAGCATAGAACTGTTACTCATTATTTACCACCAAATCGCATAAAGTTTATGTGACAATGCAGCATTTTTATTTAAAAAATATTGAAATGTTTACTGCAATGTTTAGAGACAATTAAAATTTCACACATGCAGTTTAAATTTAGTTTTATTTTAAGGTATAATATTTACTTATTCATTTTATTTTAAACCTATTTGTGTATTGACTTAACAAAAGAGTTTGTGAAAGCCTAGAATTTTCAAATGATCCCTTTCGCAACAACGTCCTTTTTTTTTTCAAATTTTTCATTTGGTGCAAACAATTAGTATTACGTTTGGCAAAACAGAAAAGTACTGCAATGCATCTATGGTACCATAAAGTTGTTTGCCGTTCAAATTTTGAAGGTTTCATCAGATATACTATTTTTATAGATATTTAATAAATCATGATCATTGTTGTAAAGAACTTTTATGAGTTAATCATTGACATAAACTGACTCTATAATTAAAAAGAATAAATAAATATTATAAGCCATCCATACCTTCTGAAAAGATAGGAGAAATAGTGACTGACAACTAACTAAGCAAATTTAAACCCCACCCCCTGAATTTAATTTGAGCATTTCCATCTCTGGAACATTTAAAAATTTTTAGAAATACTCAGTATTGGCCGAGTATGGAGTCACAAAATTTGGCCGAATACGGAATAACACTTCCAATTCATTTTGCTATTTACACACTAATTGGGTAAATTACTTTCCAAAACAGGATTACATAAATTAGAAATGATAAATTAGAACAGTAAAAAGAAATAAATTGCATCAGAATGTCACGAACGTAATAAGATGCATAAAGTTTAAGCCTAAATGACAAACAGAATTTTGAAATAAGGCTAGGACTCGCTATATTATTAAAATAATGAGCGATCGAAATGGAATCCGCTACAAATTACAATAAATAAATAAAATAAATATCTTGTTTTTCCAAAGCACAATATACGCTTTATTTTTATTTTAATAATTTAATAATATACGCTTATTTGTTGTAGTTACCTAATGTAGCCGCTAGCAGCATGAAGTATCAATACGACTGAATCAAGAACAGCAAGATTCATTACTTCACTGCGTACTTCGTCGCTCCAAGGCACAGACTTGTACTTATGTACTACACAGGAGCACAGGTAAAATTTTAATTAAAAATTACGGTTATTTAAAACAAAATTTGAACAAACGAATGTACTATAACAAATCTGTGGCCAAATATTTTTCATTAAAGAAAAAAAGAATGATGCAATTTCATGCAGTAGTTTGTTCTCACGAACTGTCGAAAGAAAAAGCTTAGAGTTTTCAATATATAGATTTTACTTATTTAATACAAATTTTAAACAAGTATAATATTTCTTAATTTTATTTTTTCATGATTTAAAATTATTGTTTTTGCTTGTATTTATTTTCAGAAAATTTTAATATAATGTACGTAATATATAGAGAGACAGAGCGAAAGATGTATTAAGGCGTACATCTGATTGCTCTATAAAACACATTTTTTTTTTTTTTTTTTTTTTTTTTTTTTTTTTTTTTTTAACGTACAATGTAGCAAGAGTCTAATTTAAAAATTGAAAAAAAACTATTTTTATAAAATGGAACTATAAATGTTTAAGGTACTTATTGTATATTTAGAAATTAACTAATAATAATTAACATAACTCTTAATAACGAGGTCGCTTGTAGACATTTAAACATTTAATAAGCACTTCATAAACAACCACATAACTTACAGAACGTCAGTCACATGACAACAAAAGTAAGCAGAATAGAATATCTGAAAAAGTATTGTGGGCGGAAAAGAAAACTTTGATGCTGCCATCTAGAGTTAATAAATTGCAATACAAATATGACAGTGCTTTTAAGTTTTCAAAATTAATTTCGCGTTGTTTTCTTTTAAAATATTCATTAAGAAAATACAAATATTTCGTAAATTAATTAACCTTACATTTTTTGTTTCTCAAGAAACACAATAAATATAAATTTTACTTTATTATCTCTAAAAGTTACGTTAAATTTCTCATAAACTCTCAAGAGAAAAAAAAAATCTAAGTATTCTTTTGGATGTTCTTGAAAATTCGAGTTTATTATTATTATTTATTTCACATATACAAAAAAAAAAAAAAAAAAAAAAAAAAAAAAAAACATCATAATAGGATGGTTCCCTTTGGGACTTATCCTTTGTTTTCTAACATTTAGAAGATATGAGAATGTAAGGCTATTATTTTGAAAAATACTTTTCATTTTGACAATTGTTCGAAAATCCCTCTTTTAAAAGATGTTATAAACTAAAAAGACAAAATGAATTAAGAGATTTAAGAAAAATTTAAATTTCTTCATTCTGTCAATACCTCAATAGAGTTAATTATAGAAAGAATCTAAGAAGAAAATACATAATAACTAAAATTAAAAACAATTTACTAAAAAGGTGCACAAAAATTTATTAAAATATTCCGTTACAAAATGAACTGGTCCTTAAAAACTTGAAAACTATTGATGTTAAAAATCGTAATGAAACAGAAAAAAGATTATTCCTGAGATCTTTCGACCGCAAACGCGATCATTTTCAAAGGATACTTTCACTGGATTGCCGCATCCACTGAGCTATTAATACATCAGTCAGGGAAAAAAGGATCAGTCTATTATTTGTTGGGGGTATCTATGAAGTTGTTTTCTTCCGATGCTGAAGTGTTAGGTATTTTTTAAATATTAAACCAAATATGAGGTATACCATAGGATAAAACATCGTTATGCACCCTGTTTTCTTTACTTAAAATCTCCAATGATTCCCTAATTCTCAAAGCATAATAATCTGATGTAGGTATAATAACTTTTGCGTTCCCGAAATCTGTTTTTAAATTTGACGTTGATTTAATATGGAAAGTGCTGTAGACGGTCTGTTAAACTTGATATCTCTCATGTGCTCCCCCAATCTTTCTTTAAATTTTCGAGTGGTCATATCTATGTAGCTTAACTCCTTCTGTTTTTCCGTTTGAAATGTGATAGAATAAACACTTGCAATCTCCTTATTAGGTATGGGATCAATTTTCTTTTGAATTAGAGCTTTTAGTTTTGTAGGAGGTTTGGCTATTTAAATTGATATCAAATTTCCTTAAGGCGTATTTTAATCTTTCATATAATCTTGGTACGTAATCGAAGGTACAGATTCTAAGTTCTCTCATGTTTATTCTTTCTTTTTGATTTTTCTGCTTTATTTAATAAATTGATTTATTTATGTTCTGAAGAGAAAATCCGTTTTCTATTGCAATGTGTTTAATTGTATTTAATTTATTTTGTAACATTTATTGACAAATCAAAATGAATTAAATACAATTAAACACATTGCAATAGAAAACGGATTTCTCCCTCAGCATATAAATAAATTAATTTAGGAAGTAAAGCAGAAAAATCAAAAAGAAAGAATAAACATGAGATAACTTAGAATCTGTACCTTCGATTACGTACCAAGATTATATGAAAGATTAAAATACGCCTTAAAGAAGTTCGATATCAATTTAATAGCCAAACCTCCTACATAACTAAAAGCTCTAATTCAAAGGAAAATTGATCCCATACCTAATAAGGAAATTGCAGGTGTTTATTCTATCCCATTTCAAACGCAAAAGCAGAAGAATTAAACTATATAGGTATGACCACTCGAAAATTTAAAGAAAGATTGGGGGAGCACATGAGAGATATCAAGTTTAACATACCAGCACTTTCCAGATTAAATCAACTTCAAAATTAAAAAATAGATTTCGAGAACGCAAAAGTTATTATACGTACATCAGATTATTATGCTTTAAGAATTTGGGAATCATTGGATATTTTAAGTAAAAAAAATAGGGTGTGTAACGATGTTTTTTCCTATGATATACCTCATATTTGGTTTAATTTTTAAAAAATACCTAACACTTCAGCTTCGGAACGAAACAACATCATAGACACCCCCAACAAATAATAGACTGATCCCGTTTTCCCAGATTGATGTATAAATAACTCAGTGAATGCAACCTTCTAGTGAAAGTATCCTTTGAAAATGATCGCGTTTGCGGTCGAAAGATCTCAGGAATAATCTTTTTCTGTTTCATTATGATTTTTAATATCAATGGTTTTTAAGTTTTTAAGGACCGGTTCATTTTGTAACAGAATATTTTAATAAATTTTTGTGCACCTTTTTAGTAAACTGTTGTTAATTTTAGTTATTTTAACGCAAGCTGAACTTGTCATTCCACTCTGAGCTCATTTTGAGTTCTATGTTTTTCAATTAGAAAATATATAAATTTCCTACTTAATAATAGAAGTTACAATAATAATAAAAAAAAACTATATACCCACTTTATTTTCAGAAATCTATTTTTGCTCTGGAATAAATGTCCTACATACAAGAATTACGAGAAATTACATAATATTTGAGAAAGACATCATTTTATGACAAGAGTTAGGAGACAACTATGTCAAAAATCATAATCTATGTAATATTTATAGAATTTAGAAAACATAAGAAAAGAGAATTGAAATTATTTAATGCATCAAAAAGGCCGTTGCAATACAATATATATTTTGTACACCCATTATTCTTCCAGAAACAAAATAGGTTATATTGAAATAATCCTATAATGGACTGTAATGTCGAAATAACTTTTTTCATTTCCGAAAACAGATAATATTTCTTCTTTTAAATCCGGAAGTTATCTGCGAGAAGTCAATTAAAAGATAATACTAGAGTGCAAAAGTGATAAACAAACTAGGCATTTATATTTTATGTTGCATGCTTAAATCTTATTTATTATAGAAATATTTTGAATAATACTAATAAATTTCTTAATTATTACAAATACCAGCTTAACTTTTTTATATAAATGATTTTCACTTTATTTATTTTACTAAAATAATTGGCCATTAAAAATAATTCAAATATATGTGATATTAGTTTAAATACAAACTCAAAATAAGTCATTTATATAAAAAAAGATTATCAGATATTTTAGTTAAAGTTTTAAATCTTTATTAAAGTAAATTAAACCTAATAAATACTATTTGAAAATAAAGAAGTTGTTTTAAAATATACATTTATAAATTAATATTAATTATTTTTGATTTTATCTACTTTTAACAATAGAAAGAAATTTTATGAGATAAATGTACTTCTGAACTATATCATAAAATATTTTTTCATCCAGGAAGTGACACATAATTCTTGTTTTAAAAGTTGAATGTTGTCCGCAGGAAAGTGATTAAGAAGAAAAAAAAAACTACTCGTATATAATACAAGTATTGTATTGGCAAGTGTTTTCTTTCTTTCTTTTTCCTGTAAGATTTAAAAAAGCATTAATTATAATGAAATTTTGAAATAATTTCACCGGAATATGATCACCAGAATTGTGTGACTATTATTTGTTAAAAAGTATTATCTAAAGAAAGTTTATAGATTAAAACCAGTTACTAAAATGACTTTTTGTACTATTTGCTTTATATAAAACACCACTTGAATGCTGTATGCACATTTTTGGACACGTTATACTTCCAGAAACATTAAATGCTATTCTGAGATAAGCCTATTACGAAGTGTTATATAGCAATATACATTTAATTCTGAAAAAAAAAAGATAAATCTTTTAAATCCGGAAGTTATCTACAAGAAAAGAATTAAAAGTTAATTATAGAATAAAAAAAGTAATGCACAGACAGGATATTTCTCTTTTATGCTGCAGGTTTAAATCTTATTTATTATGGAAATATTTAGAATAAGGCTAATTAATTTCTTAACTAATAAGAATATTATTTTAGCTTTTCTACATAAAGTTCAATTTAATTTTGCCTAAACTAATTAGCCTTTCAAAAATTTTTTTGAAAAATATGTATGAGCATCAATTTAAATATCAGCTCTTAAAACGTGGTTGATGAAGAAAAGATTCATAGATATGCGTTTGAAGTTTTAAATCTTTAGCAAAGTACATTAAACCTCATAAATATTATTTAAATATACTAAAAATTCTTAAAAAATATATAATTAAAAAATAAAATGAAAAACGTGCCAACGCAATATTCTACTCAATTTAATCTCTTAGCAATATAAAAAGATTTTATGAGCAGATAAGTCTTCTTCCGACTTATATAACAAAATAATTTTTCATCTAGGAAGTGGCATATAATTCTTTCTTTAAAAGTCGGAAGTTATCAGCAGAAAAGTATTAAAAAACAAACTATATTATACAAGTATCGTATTGAAAAGCATTTTCTTTCTTTCTTTTTGCTGTAAGATCTTGAAGAAGTGTTAATTATGTGGAAAGTTTGATATAGTTTTATTAGAATTTTTTATTTAAAGCAAATATAAATTTGGCATTTATGTGTTCCCAAATTAAACCATAAAATACATAAATTAGAAAAATAATTGATTAAATGTGTTTAAAATTTTTACACTTTTTAATTTTTACAAAATCTTTACCTTTAAAATGTAAATTAGACATCAAGTTTTCTAGAAGTTGTGTACTCATTGAAAATATTTATTTATACTTTTTTTAAAATTTCAGCAAACTTTCTTTTGCCCTTAATCAGTCATTAATAATTGGATAGAATGCCTTCAGATATTTTCATTAGGGATTATATTATCTGTAGATAGCTGTTATATGAGTTAGTAAAACATTTTTTTAACCCGTATACTGCCTGCGGAATAGCAATAAAGATATGATCATATCATAAAAACGAATGAATTAAACATAAATATATTTAGTCTCTATCCAGCAAATAAAAAAACAGTGGGCCTTCAGCTGAATAAAAGATGGCAGCCATCACTGCCATCAGCGATAAAGTGAAATGTCCATTACTTACACCAGTACAAAAGTGTCCGTGTAGAATGCAGCTGGTCCATCAGTGATGACCAACAGCAGGCCAGCGTTGGTATGCCATCGCGTTACTTCATTCCGGCACTTTTCTTCGTGCACTTCTATGGTGTGGTGGGGTCAGCACATCAGATAAAACAGAGGCCGATCAGAATTTTATCTGATGATTTTCAACAGCAAAGTTGACTGAAGCTGTCCAGTAGTGGTCATGCAGTGGTAGACCATTAGCCAACACGTCTCCATCATTGCTAGCACCTATCTTGCTACTGGCCAGCAATTTACTCTTTGCCGGGTAGTCTCTATACATTCTTCTTTTAAATCCGGAATTTAACAGCAGGGAAGTTTTTAAATAAACAAACTTCATTATACGTATATTAATTGAGAAAGGTTTCCTTTCATTATTTTATCTGCAAGGCCTTGAAGAAAATAAATTATAATGAAGTTCTTAAATAGCCTAATTGTAACTTTTCATTTATCGCACGCTCACAAGTTATGTCATACCCAGAGCTGCCTTCGTCCTTTATTATCTCACATCCTTTTTTCATTAAATGGGTTAAACATAATGCACCATCATCTTTTTAATTCGGAATTTAGCAGCAGGGGTGTTTTTAAGTAAACATTCTTCATTATACAAATATTATTTGTCAAAGGCTTTCTTTATTTTATCTGCAAGGTCTTGAAAAAAAAAACAACAAATTATAATGAAACTCTTAAATAGGCTATTTGTAAGTTTTCATTTAACCCAAGCTCGCAGGGTTTGTCATACCCAGAGCATCCTTCGTCCTTTCTGATCTCAAACCCTCTTTTCATTAAATGGGTTAAACACCATGTACCTGAGTTATAAGTCATCCTCTTGAAAAGAATCAATTTATAAGGAAATTCCAACAATATATTTTTTAATTGCATTCAGTGGTTTGAAATACCCGTGCGACTTCTTGAGTGTGTCTATATTCGCGTGTTCATTTCAGTGTTCAGTTTTCTTTTAAAGTTAAGTGGGAAAATATCTAAGCTACGATGAAGAACAAGAGCAGAAAAACTAAATGCATATGCCAAAAATGGGACAGGTACATGTGTATAGATCATGTCAGGATATGTGCCATAAAAACGCAAACGCATTTTTATTTTAATAAAAAGTGTTTACTTTTGTGGATTGAAATTTTTCAACATAATTTTGTTTATAGAAATATTTTGTTTATTTATTTTTTTATAGAGAAAACTTGCACTTAATGACATTTAATTGGGCCGTGGAACTTTATTTGAGCAGAAATCGACCAAATATCGAAAATTATTTTTATGCACATTATTATTCTCCAGTTTGTTCCGAGCCATTTGCGAAAACCCGCATGCAGATGCGTTTATTTTTCGCAAAGTTACAAGCATTTGAATTTTGTACACAAACAATTTTGCGGCCTTTTAATATACTTTAAATATGTTTTTCCCAAAACTAGTTGTTCAACGTTTTTAGATATTTGAGATGCTCCATGCATCATATATTTTTTTTCAAATTAATGAAATTAATAAGGAAGAATTCTGATATTGCTTAGAAAAAATCTATGTATGCATTTTAAAATTTGACTTAAGATAATGAAATTTGATTAAATGGCAAAATTTTGATGAAAAAATTTCGATATCAGATTAAGAAAAAAAATCTCTAAAACATTAACTATTCAAGGATTAAAAAATCGATACACAGATTTGTTTGAAACAGAGTTTTAAGTAATTGAAATGAAAAATTGAGAAAATATCTCATAAATTATGACGTATGGAACATTTAATTTTTTTTTAATTTTTTTGTCTTAAAATTACAATAATATTGGGGATTTCCTTTAAGGTGTTCTATATACTTATGCTGAAATGCATATTTCCACAAGATTTCAAATCTCTATGATGAACATTTCAAAAAATATATAATAACGTGCGCAATCACTTTAAAGGCTAAAACACCGGTTGGACATGACGTACCACCGCGCCTGCTTCGGTGTAATTTCAAGGTACGCCTTCTAGCAAGTTAATGCAAATATCAAATCTTCGTTTATATGGTAAAAAATGTGCCCAAAAATTAAATCCTTATAACAAATGTATAAGAGAAATAATTGGTGGCTAATAATCAAATAAAAAATTGTTGTTTTTAAAATAAAAATTACACTCATCAACTTTTACAGGAGTTACGTGCTCATAGAAAAATATTATTGATAGATTTTTAATTTAAGAAATATAAACAAAGATCTTTTATATTAGTTAATCATTAGAAGTCGAAAAAGTTCCCACAGCAGATAATTTCATTAACGTTCTATACAGTTTTATACAAAAAGTATAATATAATTGTCCTTTTAAACCCGGAATTTGCTTTCGGAAAAGCAATTAATAAATTCTCATACGCTAAAAAATCATCAAGTAACAATTATATAAACAAAGCATTACCCATTAAATATAATTATCTATTTACACATGTCAAAATGTCTTAAGTTTGTTCATTTGAGTAATTATAACTGTTTCAATTAGTTTCGTTATTATGAAATCAAAAAAAAAATAATAATAATGTTAGTTTTCTCCAAAAGATAATATCTTTATTTTATAAGATAATGCAACGTTTAAATTTTCGACTAAATTAAAATGTTTGAAATTGGATATTTAGTTATTACATATACGTGGCTGAATATCAACATATACAACCCTTGGCACAAAATGTCCGATCGATGTTGTCTAGATTATCTTTTTGCATTTTAAAGCATATTTTGCGTATTCATGAACGTAAGGACGTTTATCATTCTGCAAAATAAAGGAACACTTATTAAAATATAAATGAAAAATAAATTCAATATAACAATCATACTTCGATAGTTCCATGTGTTTTTGTAGTGTAAGTCACATTGCTGATAACTGCTATGCTTGTTGGCAACTGTTATTTTCGAAAAGTTTGCTTCGCCTTTTTTAAATTAACGAGATATCTCCTTTAAAATAAGTCACATTTTCCTTTCGAAAATACTGGTAGTCAAAAATATTAGCATTGGAATTACCCGACAAGTGCTCATGGAAATACCCAAATGTATATATTATACTACAGGCGATAAAGTTTCCACATAAGAAAAGAAACCCGATCAAGGTGGCAGTTGTAAAATAGTTGTCGATCAATGAAAAAACGAGTTTAAAATTCGCATATCGAATATTGATAAGAGTGCCTGTTTACGTCTAAAATATCTGAATGATATTTAAAAGAAGAAACCTTCTTGTTGCTTGATCGAAATCCTATCTGAAGCACTGAGGAATGCTTGTGTGAAAAACCTGTCTAGCGATTTAAAAAAGAAAACGAAGACCATTTTCACCGTTTAACATCTAAAAATATATATGATTTTAAAACACAATTTTTATTGGGATAAAAGATATAAATATGTTCTTTCATTTTATGTATTCAAAAAATTTCAAGATGCAGAAATAGCATTTACAGGGGTCTCCAAACTGTAGGATATTTGATGAGCAGAAAAGTGATATAACTGCTTATGCGCACGATTACAAAATAAATATTGCAATTAGAATGATAATTTTGGTGCCTACGTAGACTTCAGATTATAAAAAATACCCTGAACTTAAAAATATGTATATAAAGCATTTTTTTTTTTTTTTAATACAAAGTTGTATTTAGCTAATGCAAAAATTTGAAAATTTTAACAGTATAACAACCTAAAATAATATTTTTTTGAACAATAAGAGAGGAAATTTTATGTTCAGTTTATACAACGTATATATCATAACATGAAACATACGTTTTGAAAATTTCATGAAAAAATATTCAGAAGTTTGTGAGATATCGTGCGCGTTATGCCTAAAAACGACATTTGGAGAAAAATGACTTCAAAGTTTCGGAAAAAAATACTTCAGCTATTGAGCGGGTGTAATTCTAAAAGTCATAACGTCTATTGTAATGAAAATTTCCAGGAAACAATTATATCAAAATGTTCAGAAAAAAATATGAGTTTAATATCTAAAAAAATTAAAATTTCGAAAATTTTCAAACTTTGAGAGTCTTGAGACCTCTTAAGTTGTATTCAAAGTATAGTTTGCGACATTCAAAAAAAAAAAAAAAAAAAAAAAAAAAAAAAAAAAAATCTGCTGACTAATAGCGTGGAAAATTTACCTCAAAATGGACATCCACGAACGACGAGCCCTATGAAGGAAAGTAAACTTGTTGAAATAGCGAAAACAAAAGTGGCGAGCAACCTCAAACAAACCCATTTCCGAAGGTCTAAGTATAGCTAAAAAGAATGTGACCACAATATACGTTATCGTCTGAATGCTACTAGTTTAAATTCTGTAAAGCGAAAACGAAACATTACTTGACAAAGAAGCATAGAAGGACTTGTTTGCAGTGGTGCAACAATCATGTACACTTGTCGTTGATAAGGGGAATTTTCAGCGATAAATCTCGATTAGCTCTTGGAACAGGTGGTGACTGTGAAATATTTCTATGGAGGAGATATGTTGAAAAGTTCAATGATAAGCGTGTCAATACGAAGACTAAATTTCTAATGTTGACGAAGACTAAAATGCCGTCAGAGTAAAGAAACATTTCGATCTCAATAAATAAATGTATTTATATTCCCTTTAAATATATTTTTATCAGTTTTAGTAAATATTAAGTTAGTTTGAGGTTTCAAGTGATTTTCATATATAGTTTTGTAATATTTCTTTAACCAATCGTGTACGTGATTGTTTTATTATGGAATATTTTTTGCAATAATTCTGCTAAATGATTACCCGAACTTTGGAGATAGTTCAAAACAGAATTACCCAGCATATCGATCGCCTGTAAACGACAAAAAATTATTAAATATTTATAGATAACAAGATTGTTTATATGTCTTTATTAATTTAATTATTAAACAATATAATTAATTCTAAAGCAATGACAACAACAAAAAAAACTTTATATTATGTGATAAATGTTTTATTCACAAGCACACACTAAGCATCTAAAGGGAAAATATCTATTTAATATATTCAGTAGCACACATAATTAAATTGTAAGAATGCCCCAAACACCCTGTTTATTATCTGGATTAACTTTTTTTTTGCTTTTAACCTTTTTTATTATTTATTACCTTTGAATTTTGATAAGGTTTCTTTTTTCTTTGTTTCTTCTAAAAAAAATCTTTGTAAAAAAGGAAAAAATAAAATAAAATAGTGGTTCACAAAACTTCAAATGGCAATTTTAGATAAAAATATCCCATAAAACAATCTAATGAATAATAACATAATAATAAATCGTAGTTCTCATTTAATATTTTATTCATTACATATATTTCAAAAAGTTAATTATATTTATATTTGCGGAATTACATTTGCAATACGAATTAAATTTTGGCAAATATAATTAGAAATATATGTGCGCAATTTAACTCTATTTTTTGTGTATTTGTAATTTTAAAAGTTTGGTTTAATTTGTTCCAGAAAATATCTGAATTTTTGTAGTAAACATTAATTAAACCAAAGAGACAATGCAGAGACAGCTGGAATGCATACGAGAGTCTTAATACTCTCGTTTATTTCCAATGAAAAGTGGTTAGTCGAGTAGTTGTTGGTGTATATATATTAGGCAAAAGATTGAAATTGCACGCACATTCCAGAGCATTTGGTTGGTCGAAGCAAGCAAGGGGAAAGGGAGGGAAAAAAAAAGTACCCAGAGTCATACATTATTTTTTCTTTTATATATATCTAAATTAAATAAAACAATAACAATTTTGAAAAATATAATAGAACTGTAAAAAACATAAAAAATTTGAGATTTACTGAGAAAAATGTAATTTAGAAAAAAATCCGGCAAGAATTTGACAGCAAACTTCAGCAGCCAATGAGGTTGCAGAGTGCGACGAATCAAATTACAGGTGAAAATGGAGCAAAGTGAAATGATAGGAAGATTGATGTTTCAGAGAGCTGTAAAGTGATAAGTCACTATCAGATTTGACGTGTTGCTTCTGCAGGCAATGTGTTTGCAAGAGAACAACGAATGAAGTTTTCGGTGCCAGAAAGTGACAGAGAAAAAAACTGAAAAAACTAGAAATCATTAAAAAACGTAAGAATTTTATAGAAATTAGATGATTTCCGGTGCCTAATACATAGGCAAGAATGATGTCGTAAAATAAACATTAAGTAAAGGAAGATAGAACACTTCTGGGGAAAAGCATATAATCATAATATTGTAGCACTGTTAGAAATAAAAGACCTTTTATTCATATTGAGGACTGTTCACTACGCGATATTAAATAAATCTTACTTTATTTTTGCCAATCAGAAATTGAGCATAAATGGCACTTTTAAGACGTAATCAATAAATTGCAATGCAATATTTCTTTATTTACTGGAAATATTTATGAAATAGACCGTTCTTAAGTAACAAATTTGCTTTACCCATGTGACGTCAGCCGCAGATAAAAAGAAGAAAACACCAATAAGCGTAAATAACATTTTAACACCGCTTCCCCTTCGTCCAATAAACAGTCTTCTTCGGAGGGAAAATTCCCGCAGAGGGGTATGTGTTGCATTGGTGGATAAAGTACATTCCGTCTATATCCCTTAAGAAGACTCGGTAGCCAAAACAACAACAACAACAAATATATATATATATATATTATCAGCTTTGTTCCGGCTAATTTGCTCAACACCTACTTAGCCAGAGTATGCTCAGTTTGAACACCCTTCTTCCGAAATGAAACTAACTAATTTGTTGTTGATATGTAGAATTCTTTAGATGTATGTGTCTCATGTCACTCAGTGGCGTGATCAATAGCGACAGCTGCTGCTACGCAGTGTTCCCGGTTTTGTGTGTGCCCATTAGTTGTTGTAATGGAAATATGTAATGGAAAAAGAAACAAAAATTGTTATGACTTATTGTTGTTTCTGTGTATAATAAAGATTATTCGTGGCGAAAAGTCATATTTGCTGTAGGTCCCAAAGCCTTCTCCACTACGGTGGAATAATTCAATATGCGTCGCAATGGCGATAAAACTTTCTTTTGTGTTTTATATCGTGTCAAATGTGAGTGTTGTAAAAGATATCGATTGTTCTCCATTTAGAATAATTAAATCATGTGCTAAAATAACAGATTACATTTGAATATAAAAACTTATATAAAATGCTTAGAACACTTTGAAAAAAAAACTTAAAAATTATATTTTTAGATATTATTATGTATACTTTAAATAAAACTAATTTAATCAAAAACCATTTTTAAAATTACAATTATTTTTTCAAAATATTGCACAGGAGTTCAATTTTAATCACCTAATTTAAAACACTATTAGTAATTCATTTTTTTTCAGCCGATTTTTTTTTTTTTTTTTTTTCTTACTGCTAGTCGGTAATGTTATTTATAAGAGATTTGAGGATCGAATTTTTTTTATTGAAATAGTTTTAGAGAGAAAAAAAAAGTAATATTCAACCGGAAAAAAAACAAGGAAAATGACTAATTTTTATCCGTGTGGATATCTTTAAACAAATGGTATCAAAATATTTGAAAGGTGATCCTTAAATATCTTTTGTATGGTATGATGTTCAACTAGAAAAAAATTTATGTCCATACATTCATATCCTGAAAAGCCTTAGCATTTTGAAAACATGGAACATCAGAAAAAAAGATTAATTGAGATACATGAGCTTTATTAGTTTGGAAATTCAACGTCAAACGTGGCAAATGAGGTGCGTTCGTACTATAATTAATTTTATCAATTATTTTTTTGCACCGCATATTGTACTGAATGTATATTTTAATGCGAAACTTTGATGAGTTAGTGAAGAATATGCGTTCGATGCTTATATTTATTTTTTTTAAATACATATTTGCTGAAAAGTAATTAGTATGCTAATCTAAAAACATTCGTAGTAACGATAAAGAGACATAGAAAAAAAACGCAATTTATTGTACTCTCGACGCCCAAGTGCCACTTTGAAATCACCGCGGACAAAGATCGTGTTGTTAAAGATTCACAAAAAGTAAATATCACATTTAAAAAAGAGTTACATTAATCATGCATGATTAACTACCTTCTAATGGATTGCTCTCTAATTATCTTTTGGATGATTAGAAATTTCTATGACCTTATTGAATTGCTATTAGTGACGAGAGATATTAATAAGTTTTCTTTAGGATTAAAAAGCTAGCAAAATTTCTATTGTTTGTAATTAAGTTTTAATTGCAGTTTTTTTTCTGACATTGTGAGATAATTAATCATTTTGGTATTCTTTTTAGCCCCCGGTACGGTATGCTATTTCTTTCTCCCAGTTTATTTTGGCCGTCTCCAAAAAATAACGTTACTTTACGGAAGCCAGCCGTAAAACAAAGCAGTGTAATTAAATACTCTATAGCATTTTATAAAATTTCTATGCGCCGCATATTTTCGATTTTTATACCGTCGTACTGTAAAAAAAAGTACTTTTAAATGCAATTTGTTTGAAAACTGCATCTCCATTTATTTTTGAAATATTATTTTTTTGTAGTTTTTGGAGCCATTTGCTTAATATTGGAAACGGAAGTACACCATTTCTGTAGAAAGTAAAAGAAAAAGAGTTGTAAAATATTAATTATATATTTTTGTTGTAATTTTCTCATAACAACCGAAAGAAATTGTAATTAAATTACGTGCTATTTTGAAAAAAATATAAAAAAATGATTTCTGTTAAAGCATGGAGCTATTATAAACTATATTTAATTTTAAGTAATAATGTTACAAACAAATGAAGGCCTATGAACCATTAGACAGCCTGTTTTTTGGGGGGTTTTTTTGGTCGAGTTTCTTTAATGACGGCATCTTTTTGCTGCATTTGTGTATTATTTCGCGATAGTGACGTCCTATGCCTACTTTACTGTAGATGTTTAAGAGTGGATCGTAAATGTGGAATTTTTAACCGGATGCGAATGACGTCATTTTAATATAAAATAAAAGCGTGTGTTGTAAGTTTTAAAATTGAAGTATGTTTTGTACTATTTATATATACATATATATTTTTTTTCATCGGGGGTGACACTAAATTTAGAAAAAGCAGAATTCCTGTTTTCTAGTTTTATTATTAGGGTGTATATGTTATTATATGTTTGTTAAGACATAACAGTAATTCTATTTGCAGTATTAAGCCAAAATTATTTCATTAACTATATATAAAAATATTTTTGTAAAAAAAAAATAAAAAAATTGTATTTTTAATGAATAAAAATAGTCATAACTTAAAATATTACCATTGTAAATACTTAAAAGTAGTTTATTTTAAACACAAATATTTGTTTAGCATCTTTACCAAATTTCATGACAATCCATACTTACTTTCTCAAGATATCATGCGCGCAGTGACTTCTGGAGTAAAAAAAGAGCTATTTTGATTTCAACAATTCACAAATTCTGTAGAAGGATAATAAATTCCTAATGGTAGCATATTACAAAGCACAATCTGTTTAATCATTATCCAAAATTTCGTATTTATTCATAAAAAGGTTTTGAAGAACTTTGAAGTTTTTCATTAATTTTCGACGCGTTTAAAAGGTACAAGACCCCTTAATTGTGATAAATGAGTTTAAAGTTTTATTTTATTATTAGGATGTATATGGTATTATATGTTTGTTAAGGCATAATAGTAGTTCTATTTGCAGTATAAGGTATGTAATCGGAAGTATGTGGTACGCAATAAGATAAAAATCTGAAAATCGATTTATTATTATTAGGATGTATATGATATTATATATTTGTTAAGGCATAACAGTAGTTCTATTTGCAGTATAAAGATTATAGTCGGAAATATGTGGTACGTAATAAGATAAAAATCTGAAAATCGAAATATTTACAAAATTTTCGATTTTAGTAATGTGCCGAATCCATCGAATCCACTTAAGTGGAAAGATCTTGGAAATTTCAGAATCCATGAAGAAAGACTTTTGAGAAAATATACAAAGTTTAAATAACATAAAAAAATTCAAATTTTGGCGGTATTATGCAATATACGATTTCATTAATTCATAACACTATTTCTGAAATCGTCGGGCGTATATATCTGGTTCGACCAACTTGCCTTAAGCTGAAAAATATTACAAATGTGCAAATAGCGTAAATTTTGCGTAAATGTGCTTTTGAGAAGAGCTACAAATATTTAATTCCATACATTTATTTTCAATAATTGACATTATTATACGAGGGTGGTTGAATATTTATTTTACCGAGTGTGTATAAAGTATTTGTACTGCGATGCTTGATGTGTAATATTGAAGCGTAATGTCTTAGGTGCCCATATGCTCAATTTCAGAACTGTAATTGCTATATTAACATATTTTTTCTATCGTTTTTGGTGTGAGTTTTGATTGTTATGAACATTTTATCACATTTTGAACCCATTTTTAAAATTTGTATCTGAATTGCAAATTTTTGAAATATTGCAATTTCTGTATTTTCACAAATGAAGCGATTTATATTATCAGCAAATATTCTTTTGCTCTCATTTATTCAGAGAAAATCTGTGGAAACAGCACATATTAATAAAACAATAATTTTGGGATTTAGGACTGTACATATATAACGCTATCAACTTTTTAGTAATTTTGGACACCCTCCCACTTTACGATATCATGCGTTATCATCCATCGACCCCCCCACCACCACAAGCGTCTAGCGATCACACTTTTTCATTTTGATCCTGTGATCCTGCGGGATCAGCGTGATCCGCGCATATCGTTCCGCGCATAACGTAGCGATGTTTGTGTAAAATAATATTCTAAGCAAAATTATTTAAGGAACTTTATGGTGTAGTGGTATGACGTTCAACTTCATATAAGATGGCATAGGTTCGATTCCTTACGGAGCTGAATGAAAATGAATGTCAAGATTGCTTTAAAAAACTAAATTTTTTTGAAGATAAAAATTGAAAATTTATATTTTTCAAAATTTGTACCACTATTAACAATTTTTTTTAAATTGTGAATTTTCCAAATATTTGATATGGTGATCGTAGTTTTAACAGATTTAATGCCTTTAGTATCGCCATCTACTGGTGTAAAGATGAGCAAATCATAAAGAATGTTTTAAATTTAATAATAATTAAATATTTTTTCATAATTTTAAATTTAATAATTTTTATTTTTATCATCATTTTAAAAGAACTTTTAATTTTGAATAAATAATAATTGTTAATATTTTTTCATAATTTGAAATTTTATAATGATTTAGTAATTTATTTATTTTTTAATCATTAAAGGCACTTTAAATTCTGAATATAATAAATTTTTATATGTTTCTAGTAATTTTATGTTACATCTAAACATCTATGTAACATCTAAATATAAACAAATATGCGTCATGCGCGGACGTTATGGGTATGATGTAAAATTCGTCATGCCCGGAACGATATGCGCGGAGCGCGCTGATCCCGCAGGATCACAGGATCAAAATGAAAAAGTGTGATCGCTAGACGCTTGTCCCCACCACCACCCTTCCCTCGTAATGATATCGTTATCAATGTATGAAAATTCTTTAGATTTTTGGAATTTTTTTGTTTTGTTTGAAGTGATATACAAATATGATTACATTTATTTTTCGCTTACTTTATTGACTTAGATGGAGAGAAGTCAATAAAATAGCAGTTTATATATGAAGTATATTTACATCAAATTGCACTTAAAAAAAATTGTTACTGTTTAAAAGTATTTAATAATAGCTTTTTGTCATGTAATGAGTTCAACAGCAATAATATCTTTTTTCACTTGTTTCCGCACAGGGTGGGAACATACAACATTTTTTATCAACAAAGCAGATGGATAGCATTTTTTCTCTTTTATTTACTAGTAAACACAAGTATAATTTCAAACATAATTCTCTTATGGTTTGGCGAACAGCGGGTTATATATGCTTACACGCGTGATAGAAGAATAGGAATGACAAACGTCCATATTTTGGAATTAAATAATTTTATAATCATTTAATGATTTTAATGATAACTTTGTATTTTCCTAAAAGTAGATAACATACTATTTTGATGTAAAGACAAAGTTACAAATAAAAACAGAAAATTTTGGTTGGATACGATGACGAAAATGATAACAATATCAAAAAACAACCACCTCTCCCCCTAGACATATTTTAGGATATCATGTGACAGTCCCCCTCACCTCTAAAATTATAAGTTTATATATGCATAGCCCCTTGGCGCATCCGACAACTTTTAAATATTGTTTTGATAAAATTTCCATGTAAAAATATCTACATGACTTAATATTTAGTAAAAAACTGCAATTATTTTATATATTTTGATAAAAATCATCTTACAAAGTCAATCAGTATCTTTTTGCTGGGTGCTAATAGCTATTCAAAGCTTCTAATAAACCTCTAACCAGAAATGATTATACCTTCACATGGTTTTAGTATAATGCAACGCGTTTATTTTTAAATAATAATATAATATAATTTTATAATTTCAAATATTTATAAATCTTTAAAAATATTTTAACATTCCAAATGAAGTATGCACTGAAACATATTACACACTCAGAATTCGATACTGAAAATTCACGAAATTTTCTCCGCCATTGACAAAACCATTTCCTGGGAAATTTTCCGAGCAAACATTTCGTCAAACTAAGAACTATTTTTTTTCACTTGTTTTAGGATACAAATTTCGTCAAAAGTACTTTTTCAAAAAGTTTAAAAAGCGGAGCCGGTGCTTCCATCTATTGAGCATTTTAGAAGCATCTGTAATTATTGACAGGGGAAAAATTACGTCGTTCATCTTTTCATTTAAAATGGTTCGAACTCACCACCAGGTGTGGGAGTCCATCACATTATAGACATTTCCATTGGACCCTTTGCATGGATGTGATTTTAGATGCACGTAGTGAATTTTGCCGTGTGTTTATATTTTTTAAGGTAGATTCTAATTTTATCGGTGCTGTTCCAATTCCTACAGGTTAATTTATTATTATGATTTTTTCTATGGTTAATTAATAATTAGAATATGGCTTGATTATGATTATTTATTACAGAAATTTTCTTTGTTCACTGAATGATAAGAATATGGTCTGATTAATTTGTTGCTCAGAAATAACAAATTTTGAAGTATGTATTGTGTGAGAATTTATCAATTTGAGATGGTGATTAAGATTTTAACACTTTACTGTTTATAGAAGGGAGGGGGATCTATTATGCATATTTTAAATTTGATTTTTATGTGAAAATATTTCTCAAATGAAAAAGAGATCCTGGAATTTTGATAGTTGCTTGACTACATTTACTTTTTGAACGATTTTGTAAATCACAGGAAATTTATTCTTTTCGAATTAAACTATAACGAAAAACAATAACAAAAAACAAAAAAAAACATTCCTGAAAATTGTAACAGCTAAAAAAAATAACTAATGCAGAAACAATAACTACCTATATTTCAGTATTCCGTGAAAAGCGCTAAAAAATGCTGTTTTTAAATAAATTTTGTCATAAATAATATAAGCAGACATATATCCCCTTACTATAATCATGGGCTTTGAAGACATACAGTAGCGCGCCCTTCGGCAAACAGCTGCCACAACTGTTTCCTTAAAATGCCTTGAATCTGGCCGTGGGTGAGGAAACAGCTTCGTAAAATATTTGAAAGTTTCCGTTTCGTTAAAAATCACGTGATTTTGAGACAAAATGATTGTAAAAAATAACGAGATAAATCTCAAAGATTGCTGAATCGTCAAAAGTCAGAGTTTTTTTCTAAGACTGTAGATAAAAAAAAGGCAAATTGAAATGAAAACAAATGTTGTGTAATAAGATATATTTTCTGATTAATGCACGTTAAACATTATACACATGACACTAGATTAATATCAACACAATTATTCTAATTGGTAAACAAATCATCTTAGATGTAAATTTCCAACTGGGCGAAAAATGTCCAGACCAGGATTCGAACCCCGGACCTCCTGGCTGAAGCCGCCAGTGTTCTGCCATCTGAGCTATCCCGGACGATTCTTGTCGAACTTTTTCACCCAGCTAACCTTGATGATTATAGCATCTGGTCTGAAACCTGGTTCAGCTCAACAGAATAAATCTCAGGTAATGGAACTCCAGAAATCGCTGGATACGAAATAACACTAGATCTAGTGTAATAACCACGTGCCACCACGTGCCATATCTGGCACATACCTAAAAACATTATCATTTTCATTATGTGCCCTGAGTTTGGCTAATACGATCACTTTAGCTGATCAAGAACAACCCAAAGACTGAAATAACAGTTATTTTGTCCATGTCAGATGGCTACATTATAGAAAAAAAAATTGAATTTAAACATTATCAAATTTAAATATTTTTCGTTATAGCAGCTGCCAACAATTAGAAATTCACAATAAAATCCTTACCACAACAATTACTTTTCTATTGCAAGATGCATTGCATATTACGTACGCCACGCTGCAATACTAAAAAGCTGTAGAGGATATTATCACAATTATTTTACCTCACATGCAAATAATTAGATATATATAAATATTGCACAGGCCACGCTGCACTAATAAGAAGCTTCAGCGTGTTTTACGATAATTCTTTTACCTCACACGCAAATAATTAGAGATATACATATTGCGTTCTGTACGATGCAATACTAAGAAGCTTTAGCTGGTATTACGATTCATTCTTTTGCCTCGCATGGAAATAATTAGATATATACATATTGCGTACTTCACGCTGCAATACTAAGAAGCTTTAGCGGGTATTACGATAATTCATTTACCTCACATGCAAACAATTGGAGATTATTTAATTGAGCTTAATTATTACAAATTTTTAAAAATAAAGAAACACATTTTATCACAAACATCAACAGAACTTTCTATTCTATTTATTCCCTTATTCCAATGATATCGTTTTATCGTCTGCTGCCATAGTAACATGATAAATTAAATATCATTTAAAAAAGGCACAGTAGTAAAAAAAATATTTTACTAAATCGAATAGTTATTTTTTTTTATTTTCGTTATAGAATTAAATTCATGAACTCCCGTCCATAGAACGGGTTAAACAACTAGTAAAGGATAAAAGTGTTTAAAATATTTTCTTGACTATATGACTGTCAATAATGTAAACATTATCTTTCTAAATCAAGATCATTAGCATCTGTCGTCGTCCAAAAAGATAAGAATAAGAAATTTCGAGAATGCGTTTCATGTTAATTTTACAAATTTGTTACTAAAAAATTAAATAATTTTTTCAAGTACAGGATGTGTATTTTCGTATTTATTAAATTTTGGGGCTTTATAAACCAGAATAGATCCACACTTTAATGAGGTTATTTTTTTTTTGAATAATTTCATTACTTTATTTACTTAAACATATCAAAATATATATATTTTAAATATTTATGTCCTTTTTAAAAGGTTTGTATTTTTTTTACGAAAACAACGTAAAAATGTGAAACATTAAACAATGAGAACAACAACAAAAGTAACAAACGACATTAGAAACATTATTTTATGAAAATTTAATGTTAATCTTGAAAAAAACACCTTTTTTCTGCAATTTATATTTTCTCCAAAAAATTCCCGTTAAAATAAATTCATTCGGCTTGGGCGCCGAACTCTATTATGAAAATTTCGGTGTTTATTATTATTATTATTATTATTTTGAAAGAAAGCGGAAGCAAGCAAGTGAATTTATTAAATTTTAAATAATTTTTATTCTGTTTCTTTTTTAACCTCTTCGCTACTGTGGTCCACATATGCGAACCGCCCATATCTTAACCCATTATAATAAAACTAATCAAAATATCTAAATTTTGATTATGAACTCATATTTAGGATAAAAAGAATTTTTAGGAGAAACATTTAGGCTAAAAGTTTAAACTTCAAAATGAACAACAGATCTGAATAGTTGACTTATTTTCATGTCTAAACCGTTGGTTGCAAGTGAGGTTTTGAAAAATGTCGTCAATTCAGCGATTGAGTATTAGTAAGTAATATTTTTCTATAATAAAATTTTAATTCAGATGTCATACTTTTTTATTGCTAAAAACATTATAAATGTTCACTAGATAATTTCCTTTTGTTTATTTTGTGAAGTTTTGACTTTAAAAGTATCATTTTATTGAGGTCCACACACGCGGACCTCAGTACTCAACTACTATAAATAGGCTTAAACTCAAGAAATACTGTTATCGTGTCCAGAAATAATAATAATGCCCCCATATGTTTATTAACTTTTACTTAACTATGCAATTTAAGCTATAATAAGTAGATTTTGATTAAATTTTATTTATTGCTGATTAAGTTCTGCAATTTTATTAAAAATACATAGATACATTGGAGACCATTTTTTACTCAACATAAATAAAGATGATTATTTTTATACGTATAGTTACATTTGTAAATTATTATCTCGCGTACACAATGCATAATAATAATAAAATATTAAAAAATTTCCTTAAGTCAAATTTTAAGTTTATTTTTTTATCCCAGTTCTATTAATAATGATCCACATGTACATTTTTTTCTTATATATTAATTTTAAACTACGTGATGGAAATCCAATAGCTGATTATTTTGAAGTGTGCAAACATATTACCTAATACTGTTAAAATTATTAATTTTCCGGAAAATAAAATTTAACCACAGTTACGAATATTGAGCTTTTCGAGAGACTAGCTGCACAAACAAATTTTTATTCTGTGCAAAATCGAGAGCATAGGTTAGTGAATACTACAGTTTAAGATATGATGAAACTTTCAGGCTAGCATATTCTCATGGGTACATCAAAACTCCCCCAAGCCAAATTATATTGATCGCAAGACATGCCAATCCAGCAATTTGTTGATACAATGACAAAATATAAGATTCTTTAAACTATGGATATATGTGTAATTTGTTGACAATTCTACCACTCATTTTAGATTTCCAAGAGAAAAATGCTTAAGCTTTCCTCTAGCTAAACATATTTTTTTGGACTAAAAATGATTTCATTGCCTGGTCAGAGTGGTCCACCACAATTTGTACCTTCAAAACCAATACCTCTAGATTTCTAATATTTGTCCTGTCTGTTAAACATGGATTGGTATTAGATTTATGTATATACACATGTTACGAATAGCCATATGTCCTCAGAGGATATGCGAGATTTTCGTTTAGGTGAGGTATTGTTAAATTATTGTGTTAAATTGTGCCCCAATATTTTAACCATATAATTTATACAGACAGATTTTGTACTACTTGAATTGTACAGAATATCTTTTGCGAAATAATTTTTTTCTCATTAACTGTTACGTCAAATAGAATCATTCGTGCTACACAAAAATTGAGAACTGATAACGAACAGAAAAAGGAGAGTACGATGAGGTTCTTAGATATGATGAGATTTCCGTTTTAAAGTGGAAATATAACAAATCAGTTACATTTCTTTCAACATGTTTTGAAAGTGAAGCAATTTGTACATGTTTGAGATAGTCGAAAGAGGAGAAGGGAAAAGGAAAAGTAGCCAGCCATCTGTAGCAAGAATCTACAACATATCAGGTGGTATAGATCTTTTATTGGTACCTAGTATATTATCACTGTGCAGCAAAAACAAACAAACGCGTGCATTTAATCGCTTTGCATATCTAGTGATTTCTAATTGCTTTAAACATTACGCAAGAGATAATAAAGCGATGAAGACGAAAATACATGTCATTAAGAAATTATATTCTGATCAATCAAGAAGGAAGAAATTATATAATTCCCCGTAGACGTAGGCCACCAATAAATTAAAATTCTGAAAAAAGAAATGACAAAGAAGTAAAGAAAAATTATCGCACCCTCAAAGAAAATCCGCCTGGACAATGTAGGGCATTTGTCAAAAGATATAGCCATAAAAAATGCGACTAAGTGTTGTTTGGAAGAATGTAAATCAAAAAGAAGAGCTATGCACATAAAGTGTAAAGTTTATTTATGCATTTTGAAAAACAATTGTTTTGAAAATTTTCCCACTAAGTAAAACATAAATTAATAAGATTTAAATTTTGCAGTCATTTCTTAACAATTGTTCAAAGGAAAAATTATTTAAAAATTTTGAGATTTACGATTTAATTAGTTTAATGCATATAAAACAATAAATATAATATTTATTTATGTTATATTTAAAAAAATAAATTTATTTTCGCAATTTTAAAAAGAAACAAATATTTACAAGGATTCTCCAAAATTTTAAACTTTTTACGCAATTATGTCCCAAGGTCCACATAAGTGAACCTCCAATTATTAGTACCCTGGTGCATCGATTTCTTAAATTTTTCTATTATTATCCTTTTTGAAACCAAATAAAACTATTCCAACATTTTTTCAAAAAATATTTTTTGTTCAGTAATGAAGAAGATAAGATATGGCGACCGGAAAGAGAAAAATTAAACATTATTCGAACTATCTTTTAAGAGTTTCTAAATTGATTTCCCAACTTATAATTGTCAATTAACTTATTAATAACATGTTAATAAACATGATAATAAACAATTAATTGATAAAATCATATTTAAAATAATATATTACACTCTTTTTTTATTTATAATTTATTTTGTACTTTTTAGTCTTTTAAAATGTTTGAAAAGTATGTGTTAGGTTACTTTAAGGGATTTGAAAAAGAACGAAAAAAAAAACTTTAAATTAAATGCTGCGTATCTACGTTGTCATTACATAGTGGGTGTTTATCACAATCTAAAAGAAAATATACATACAATAAGAAATTAAAGTTTTAGTGCAATTTTTAGTCAGAAAACGAAATTTCACTCAATAGCGTTTTTATCGTATACTATAAAAATAAATACTGCCGGTTTTCCGGTAGGAATCAGAAAAATAGTTGCCCTTATCGTACCGGAATAATTTCCGACCCAGCTCGGAATAAAATCCGTAAAAATAAGGAAATAGTCAGTAAAACGGTATTTTAGGGATTTTATTCTGAGCTGGGTTGGAAATTATACTGGTACGATAAGGGCAACTATTTTTCCGAGTCCTACCGGAAAACTGGCATTATTTTTTTAATAGTGTACTAGACATCTACATCTACAACTTATTAAAATCTATATACTTTAATGTATGTTTCATTCACAACCTTATTTATGCTTTTTTTTTTTCGAGGGAAAAAATGTGTAAACATAGACATGCTAGAAAAATATTTTATTTAGTAATTAACTCTTGCTGACGTTTGTAAAAGTAAATATTTAAAAAAATGTTTTGTTACATTAATTTTGTTAAATTGTAAGTTTGTAATGTCGCATAATATGATTTTAGCTACACTGTTAAAAATTTTGCAGCATTCTGGCAGGTCATTCGACCGTTTTTTTGAAAAAACGGTTTCATAACCATAATTTAACTATATTCTGAACATAAAATGGCCAATAATATGGTCAGAATAGTGTTAAAATTACGGTTGTGCAACCGTTTTCGAAAAAAAAACCCGGCCAAATGACCTGCCATAATGCTGCAAATTTTTAACAGTGTAATATAAATTTCATTTATAATTATTTATTTAAATTTTGTATTTTGAAATGTACAGAATTATTATTTTAATTTAACTATTTTAAAAGTTATATTTATGTTAGTGTGGTAACAATTATATGTACCTAAGATAATAACTTAATTATTATTCACACATAGTAATATTACTATACTACATAAACAATAAACATGATTAAAAATAAAATAAAACTATTTTCTCATTTTACTGAAAAACCTTTTCACTTAAAATTTTTTCTTTGTTCTCCTTCCAGTAAATTAAGTAATCCAGTAATTAACCAGTAAAGTTAATAAATAATATTTGCTTTTACTATTGTTACTTAACAGTCGAAACAAACATTGAATTTTCTTAACTAAAATCCTTATCTTTCGACGTCCAAAAAGGATATAACAATAACGAACATAACGAAGGTAAGATTCACATTAATTTAACGAACTTGTTAAAGAAAACTAACAACATATTAAAAATAATAGTTACGTATATACGACTTTTATACATTCTGAAGTTTGCAAACATACCAAAAAGTAAAAGAACACCATAATGATGAAAGAATTCAAATCCAATTTATAATAACGAACTGTTATCGAATTACAGTAATATGCATAATTCAAAGTGAAAAAAATAAAAGACTTATAGGAATCTGATTTTTCTATTTTCAAGGCAAATTAAAATAAGAAATCGTGCCATTGTAAAAATGATGTTATAGAATGCTAGAAAAATTTTATACAAGAAAGAAAAATTACATGTAATACTATATATTAATATTGAAAAGAAAGAAACCGATGTTGTGCGCAAGAGGTAATCTTCGGAACTACAGAACTATTTTCAGAATTAGTTGTGGCAAAATGATACTGATAGTCTCTTGACCAACATGGGCTACGTTTTATGTCTGAACTCTAAGAAAAAAATTCTTTAATTCACATAAATATTTCTGTCAGCACTGCTTCCAGGATATATCCGAGATTTGAAGAAATTTCCGTTTTTTTTTTTCCGTTTTAGGGCTGAAAATTTCCGTATTCTGAAAAAATGAGTTTTTTAACCGCTTGAGGGGCGGTGGGATATAGATTATCCCACCTACGATTAATAAAGATTTGCACCGGAAAAAATTATGAAATTTTACTTTTCTAACTTTGGAGGAAAAAAGTCGGAAAATTGCTTTTCTTTATTTTGAATTTTTTTTCTAAATTTTCGCTGGGAGTTCAGCATTACACAAACGTGATTGCTTGCCCCTCAAGGGTTTAAAAAAGATGTTCCCTTTTTCTTCTCTGGATTTAATTGGTTTTGAACCTAGGACCGCATGTTTCGAATCGAGCATCTCAACCACTTGGCCAGCGATTCCTTAGTAAATTGCGAGTTTAAAATAAAGACACGGGTTTTCCGTAAATTGGGGATTTGTAAGGGTTGTTAAATTTCTTGTTCAGCAAGTTCGCAAATTTAAAACTTAATTGCTGGGACCTTTCGTAGTTATGAAATAATGGTTTGTGTTTTAACACTTACAGAATAATAGATGATAAAAATTAGTACGTATTAGACATATTTTTAATAAAAAATTGTTTGATTATTAGATGTAAAAAATGAATATTATATTTTTAATGAAATTCGTGAAGAAATGTATTTTTTTATTTTATTTATTAGCTTGGTTGAACTACTCTCTATTTTTTTACCTGACTGTTAAGAAAGGTTATGTGTTTCACGCGTATCTGGGTATGCGAATTTTTTTATACCCTCGAAACATTCCAACGGCTGGATGGATTTTAATGAACGAGGTCTCTATCGATACGTCTTAACCGTCCGATGGTTATAGGCTAGATTTTGTTTTTATAAATTCAAAATGGCGTAGACACAAAAAAATTACGGTCTTATTGAGTGGCATAACATTGGATAGATCTTTCAAAATGAAGATGATATTTCACTGACTATTTTACAATCAGAAGCTCCGTTTAAATATTACACAACCTGGAAGTTGTCTAGGTAGGATCTCTAGCTTTACTCAAACTCTAACCATCATAAGCATCTATAGGCTCATCAAAACAGTGTTTATAGATAGGAACTAACAATTAAACACAACTTAAAAGTCGTAAATAAAAAAAATAGTTAAGTAATATAAAAAATAGTTTAACATACATTGATGAGAAAAAATTAATTAGTTCGCTTTTTACACAGTCGGTTTTTTTTCTAAACTTAATTTTAATTATTTTAAATGTGTTCGTTTAGTTTAGAGTATTACATGTAAATATTTTTTTAATACTCTAAAAAATAAATTGCGAATAAGTTTAAATAATTGAGAAAATTGGTACTTTATTAAATTCTAAATTCTATAATTCCAAATAAAATTATTGTTTACTTGTTTTTAAATTAGTTAGAAATTTTAATTTATTATGTTTTAGTTTTTTATTTTAAAAATAAAATAGAACTTTGGTATTAATACAGCCAATACGCATGCGTGCAAGGAATAAACAGAATTTATCCATCTTTTTCAGACTTCCGGGAAAAAATAACGGAATAATACAAATAAATTTAAAAAATCAAAAAACTCGACTGCGCAAAAAGAGATCTAATTAATTATTTATCATCAATGTGAATTATATTAATTACCTATTTTTTTATTTACTTGTATTTATGACTATTAAGTTGGGTTTAATTGTTAGTTCCTATCTATAAACACTGTTATGATTTGGTCTATAGACGTCTATGATGGTTAGAGTTGCATTAAAGATAGAGATCCTATCTACACAACTTCCAGGTTGTATAATATTTTAACGGAGTTTCTGACTGTAAAATAGTCAATGAAACTTCGTCTTCATTTTTAAAGACCTATCCAATGATATGCCACTCAATAGGGTACTTAAATCTTTTTTTTTCGGATCTACCGCCATTTTTTGTTTTACGACCGCCCTTTTAAATTTATAAAAACAAATCCTAGCCTATAACGATCGGTCTGTTAAGAAGAATTGATAGAGACTTCATTCATTAAAATCCATCCAACCGTTGGGATGTTTCGAGCGTATAAAGAAATCCACTTATTCAGATACGCGTGAAACACATAACCCTTTTATTCAGTCTGGTAAAAAAGCATGTTTTCCAGGAGTACGGAAATTATTTGTTTAAAAATGACGAATAATTTAGTGTATAAAAATGTATTTTTTTTTTATAGTGTGTCAATCCAGCCTATAAAAAACCAAAATCCACTCCAGTCAGGATGAAGAAGAATTTGATTACTTTGTGCGAGCAAAACTTGTTTCTAAATGCATTACTTCTTCATGTCTCTAAAGGGAGCTACGACTAATAACAATGATAATTGTGATTCAGAATAAGTATCTAGTTATAAATATTGAGAATTCTGTAGTACTCTATTAAATATTTACTAAACTATTCTTAATTTCCACTTAGGAATATTACTCTAAAAATATTTTGCAATTTTTTTAAAATTCAATATCGCTAATGCGTTCGAAACGTGGCTGAACTGCATAACACTTCTTAATGATGTCCTGCATAAATAGTTGAGTTTTCCAGAAAACAATAGGATAAGTTGCAGATCCAGTGCTATATCTTATATATTATCAGAAATATGAAGATTAACTAGCGGGACAAGTAAATTTAATTTTTCTATGATGTCAAATATTTTTCTAGAAACGCCCCCTGAAATATAATTAAAAGTTTTGGGTAGTTTCGAAAATTTTTCTAAAATGAATGAGCTACCGCCTAAAATATTTAGTACTGATAAAACGGCAAATTTTAAAATCGTATTTACTTGAAAATCAGTTTTTAATCATAACTTACTGTTGTTCTGGAGCGCCAATATTTTTGGCACTTTCCAAGAAAGTTAAAAACTGTTTATACATTCGGTTTGTCTGGCCGTCTGTACGTCTGTCCGTTTGTACAAACTGTAAATCCCGTACATATACTCGAATTTTCATGCAATTGATAAAGGTTGTTTAGGGTCACCTAATCATGTTTGTTATTGCATATGAAGTACGTGGAATTAATAGTTCATTTACAGGGCCACCCAAAGGTGTTCCACTACATTATGGTATATTTCGAAAAGTCGTTTGCACAGTATTTTACTGACATTACGTTGCCTCCAATGTATTGAAACTGATATAAATCATTGAATTTCACTACAAATTGATTATGATACAATAGGGTATTCATAGCTTTTGTCGTTATTTACACAGATACACAAAATAAATCGATTACACTACCTTCTTTGCGTAATAATTGCAGGAAGTGCGTTTTTAATTTCGGCATGCGCTTTTAAATTTAACCGTTTTTTTTCCATGTTACTCGTTGTAGATAAAATCTATACCTCATATACAGGGCGGCACAAAAGAATTTACGTACAATTCTCCTTATTAGCAGAAATTGCTGAAGAAGTATTTTCAACTAAATATTATATATATTTCTTAATAGATACAAATCTATATATATCGTATACAGCGCCGCTCAAAAAAATCGGATAATTTTTCGATTGTAGATGGGAACAGCAGAAATTGTGTTTTCAAATGTGTTACGCATTTCGGCATGGTTGATTAAGACAGAATATTTTAACTTATTAAATTATGAAGTTTTGTTACATTATTCGGAATGTGTTGGGAAGTGTTTCAAAATCTATTCTTGACGCATGATTTTTTTTTCTTGATTTTTGTAGTTGTTGCTTTTACTTTTTCGATACGAACAAATATGTTTTAAAAAGTCGAGTGTAGTTGCTCCTGATTTTGTTTCTTCTTTTATTTATATGCTTTAGAAAAACGTAAAAGGTAATACTAACATTATCGATTGTTACGTAAAAGAAAAAAAAATCATTCACGGAATTCAAAGTATATATGTATTTGTTGGTGGAATTTATTTTTTGTTAAATTAATTAAGAAAATACACAGAATAGGGAAATTTTATAACAGCTAGAAATTCCATTTATTTATAGGAGGTTGCGTACGGAAACATATTATTTTGTTTTCTCTCAAACTAAGTTGTTTATTTATAAGTGTTATAAATATTTATATTTTCAGATTAATTTAAGGGAACACATATGAAAGCTATAGATGAATTTTAAAACAAAATCACAGCTTTTTTTATTATTTTAAGCATTTATTATATTAAACATATATTTTATATAAGAAACTCACATATTTTAGTTATACATTTTAATTATTAATTATGAAAAAAAATATGCTGACTTTTGAAAATAAAAAAAAACTTAATTTTTGTATGTATATATACAAAAGGCATCGTCCTAGAAAATATTTCAACCAACTCGAAAGGCTAAATAATAATGTTCGGGACTATATATATATATATATATATATATATATATGTATGTATGTATGTATGAATATATATATATATATATATATATATATATGTATGTATGTATGAATATATATATATATATATATATCAGTAACACTGCAATTATACTGTACATCGTTACTCTATATAGCGCTCTGTTTTTTATAGCATTTTATAAAAATAGATAAACAAATTGATTATATTTATCCAGATTATAAAACTTTCTGAAAATTAACATAAAATTTTTTAATGTTTTTCTGCAATTAAAATTTGCGATTTATTCTCTCAAAAAAATCTGCTGAAACTGCTCAGATCCTGCATAACATTCATACGATTTATTGAATTTCATATCTTTATTTTGAAGTTGTGTAGCAGCACCTTGACATATATGAGTTTAACGATTAACTAACATTTGTATAAGTTAAAGCTATTTTATCTATACATCCGTTTAACGTTTGATATAAATATACCTTACATATTTATATAACACGTGCACTCCAAAAAGTCCTGTTGGACTTAAAATTTTGTTAATTAAAACTTTGAAACCAGAAATATATCAAAATAGATTTGTTGAAATATTATTGAAAATAAGATGAGTTTTAATATTAACAGCTTTTCTAAACATAATTACAATACAGGATTTAACGCATTTTTTTCTGATTCTTAAATATACAGTGTTGTGTCAAAGAAATGTATTTTATACTGCACTATTATTAAAATTAGGTTTGTTTTATATAAAAAAAAGGGGGAATCTGTTTGGTTGTCTTTATTGTGGATATCAGTCGCTGAATGTTAAAATTCCGTATAAACATTCTAATTATCATACGACATATAACTAATTCTATGTTATCACATATTTAGCGTTTTAGTGATTAATTTTCAATTGTAGTGTTTCATATTCTTATTATTTAACCATTTTCTAATTTCTAACGCAATGAAAATAACTGTACATGCCTTATAAAAAATCATAAGCATGCAAAAACCACAGAACATTTTTAAATAATAAGCATGTAAACATAGATGAAAACAAATATCAGGTAGAGATAGAAAAACTTTTTAATATTTTTTGAACTAAACCATGAACGGAATATACGATTTTCTAAATTATTCATTTTGCTTCCAAATGACAAAAATCAAGTTTTCTTATTTTGCTTTAACGAGTACTACAATTCGATAAATATGACACAAAAAAATATCTTTGGTGCATTTTTGCTAACAATAACTTAAAAAGACATTTTCTAAGGACCCAAGATCATTATAACTTTTGACGTCAAACGTAGCGACGTGAATGAAATATATAACAAAGACAAGTTCCATGTTAGTTTAACGAACCGGATACAGAGAGGAAAGAAAAATTTAAAAATAAAACATGCGTTTTTACTTCTTAATTAGATTCTGGGAGTTTGAAAACATGTACCAAAGGAAATTAATGGTATAATAATAGTAAATGTTGAATGAAATTCAGTGAAATAAAGTTAAAAAAGTTAAAGAATTACTTACTGAATCTATTCTAAATACATAATTATTTATTCATTACTTATTTATAATTATTTAGAGAACAATCTATGTACTATTTGTTGTTTGTACATTAGAAAATATGTTAATGTAACACCAACATATTGAACATTGTAACATTTAATTAATAAAACCAATACTAAAGTTTTTAATAAAGTATCCTTTAGTAACTACATTTTGGTAATTTTGTAAAATAGTAACTAATAAAAAAAATAACTAAAATATTTGGTATGAAATAAAAAAGGAAAATTTTTAAAATAAATGTATTTGAATAATATATAAAACATATTAAAATGTTGAATAATAGATTTGATTCTAAATCTGCGATTTGAAATACATTTCTGTGCAGAAAATTACTATAGCATTTTTATCAGAATTGAATGTTATTGTTTTGTTTTTGGATATTTGTAAATAAAATCACTTCGAAGATAAAATAAAAGTAATACAACGACCACAAAAAATTAACCACTTTCATTCTAACGGCGAGTCTCACTCACCATGCTATTCTTTACATCAACTCCAACGGTGGGTCTCACTTACCAGGCTATTCTTTACATCAACTCCAACGCTGAATCTCACTCATCACGCTATTCTTTACATCAACTCCAACGGTGGGTCTCACTTACCACGCTATTCTTTACATCAACTCCAACGCTGAATCTCACTCACCACGCTATTCTTTACATCAACTCCAACGGAGAGTCAACGGTGACTCATTTATATCCTGTTGTTGGAATCTGCACATTGCTACTCATGTTGATCTCGTAATTTGAAACCTTGGTCAAGTAGCGAGACCTTCCCCTGGCAAGGCACCTCCAGAGGTATAATTCACAGGTAACTTGGAGGACTTTGCACCCCCGATGGATTTTACATGCACCAGGCGACATTAGTGTACATGGCGGATTATAGCCAGCAGTAGCCCTCGATCCCGCGGCCTCAGCTGCGGATTCGAAGCTCTGCCAACTGGGCCGCCGCTGCCCGAACTACTTCTAAATGACCTGGAGTTTTGAAGCCGAATTTTTGGTGCAGACTTGTCGTAAGAAAATCTAATTTCGAGGGGTGGTGGGAAGAAAAAAAAGAAAAAAAAATGGAACGCCGCAGATAGACAAGTTGCACCGAAAGTTAATTTTTGCCTCAACAGCCTTATGATGTGAGAAAATGCAGTTTTATATTAGAGGATTTGAGATAATGTATCTTAGTAACAATCATTTTACTAAAGTGTTGTAGATATTTTAAATTTTATATGACATTTTTATGTTAATATATATATAAAATTCCTTTTTTTAATTCATAGGTAACATAAAAAACGGAATAAAAACAATTTTAAATGCGGAAGGAAATCTTATTTTAAACTCCTTTAAAGGTTTTTACATTTTCAAAAGTGATTTTACAAAATTTCCATTTTAAATATTTTATTAATAAAATACAAATGAGTCTTAAAATCACTATACAATCTTACTTTTTTTATTATTCAACCGACAAAATAAATATAAATTATACTTTATTATCTATACATAAGGAATACTTTACATATTATATAAAAAATATAGCGAAAAAAGTGAAACTATTTTTTAGTTTTCTTGAAATTTAGTAATTATTATTGGAGTTTTTTTCAAGCAGAGAAAGACAAAAGCCATGAATAAGCATTCTATTGGGGCTTAAAATTCTTTTACCTTACATCTTAGGACATAAGCCTATTATTTCCAAAATACGTTTCATTCTAAGAATTGCATGATAATCCTTCTTTTAAAAGGGATGTATAAACTAAAAAGCAAATAATAAGTTTAAAGATAAAAAATAACCTAATATTTTTCATCGTGTAGAAGAGTTATGAACAGAGTTTAGAATAGGAAAAATTAGTTCGAAATTGAATTAAATAGAGTTAATTATATAAAGAATCTTAATAAGAAAAGCATAATTTTCATTTAATTTATCTTAATTGAAAACATAATATTTCCCTGTTTACGTTAAGAAATCTATATTTGTCCTCAATAAACATATTTTATGCAAGAAATGTGTGAAATTACATAGAATTCGTGAAAAATAGCATTGGATGGCCATAATTGTAAGACTATTATAATTTCAAAATTATATTCTATAGAAAATGTATAGTTTTTTACACAATACCAAAAATGTTTGTTAATTGTATTTAATGTATAAAAACATCATTGCAATACAATATATATATTTGTGTACCTAATATACTTCCAGAAACATTGCAATATACAAAATAGCCATAATTAAAATGACAGTACTCAGGGTGTTCTGTAGTGCGATCTGATTGAGAGAACGACGTCAAATTTTGTAAGATGATTAAACAAGACGGGGGACGAAGGATTCCGCGAAAAACAAATTAGTTCCAAAAGTCACCGCTGGATGAATATGTACAGAAAAGAGAGTTTTAAAACATGCAGAATCTATACTGAAATAAAATTACCTTTTACTTTGCACATTTAATGATAATAGTGATGATTTTGCATTTTTTTAAAACTCTTTTTTCTGTTACACAACTCCACATATTACCCTAGCGGTGACTTTTGGAACTATTTGTTTTCCCGGAATCCTTCATATCCGTCTTGTTTAATCTGCTTATAAAATTTGGGCGTCATACTCTCAATTAGATAGCACTACTGAACACTCTGAGTACTGTCAGTTTCATTATTGCCCCCTTGTATTTGTTAAACCATGTTGTTACTACTGATCTTATTCTCTGTTTCTAATTTTCTTATTAATCTTATTATCTAATAAAAAGCTTTCAACTTATACAATCATAAAATAAAAGTTAAATGTCCTACCTGTTCTTTCCTTCGCATAAGGAGAAATAGCCGGGGATTCTATGCAATAAATAAGACAACATCCAAATAATAAGTCTTGAATCTACGAAGTAAATAAAACTGTATTACATTAAACATTATTGAAAACGTACACAACATGCTTAGACACTCACAAAACAAAAATTATTTACATTATATTACAATTCGAGTATTAAAGTTTTCTTTTTTAAAAGTTATTCTCTTTTCTCTACGTTCATATCTAGTTTCTGTTCTAATTTAAATCTGAGTCAATTCTCACAGAAAAAAGGAAAACAAGTTCTGTCCGCTCTTGCGCAGTAGGATCATTCGGTCTGACGTAACACACTGCAGGTGCGTTTTTGTTCTTGTTTTTTATTCAAGGGGTAAGAGGAGTTACGTGATTTCGCAACACATGTAAATTGTTGATGTTGTGATTTGTTATGCAGTTAGATAGTGAAATGTGTTTTGTAGTTGTTGATGTTGATGTTGATGTTGTAATATGTTTGTTGCTTGATATTGTGATGTGTTTTTATATATAATAAGATGTTGGTATTAGAAATCAAAAGATGTAAAAAGATCACAGCACTAAATATTTAACAACAATGAAATTAAGAAAAGGTAGGAACAGAGTATTTATTATGTAAGAACAGAGTGTTTAACAAACTGTAAAAATTGAACAAAGGAAATAAAGCAGTATTTCTCGACGGCCAGGAGACTGAGCGATAATACCTTTCGGACTGTCTTCTAGAGACAAGCGAAGAAGGCTGTCGGTCTTCTTTTCTATCATTTTTTCTTTGGCCTGGTTTCTGGTCGCGGTGTGTGCTACTAGTGGATTTGGTCTACCCCTCGGAAAGAAACATGGCTTTAAGCATATGCCAATGATCTTCTTCTAATTATTTTTGGCCAAACAAGAAGACAGTTGGAGCAGATGGGAAGAGAGATACTACAAATAATAAGTGATTGGGCGAAACAAACGGATATGAAGTTCTCATATGACAAATGTGTAGTGTTAAATCTTCGAAGACCACGTTTCCTGAAGACAGGACCAATATATAAATTGGATGGGAACTCCCTTAAATCTGAAAATACAATAGACTACTTGGGCTTAACATTGGATAGAACACTGTCTTTTCTTCCGCACCTGAAGAAAAAACGTATAGAAATTAACCAAATATCACAAAATCTTCTAAAATTCGCCGATGAATATGGAGGCCTTTTGAAGTAAATTTTAAAAATCTGGTACTTACAAATATTAGAAAAAAAATATCCTATGCCGCTTCATGTTGGTTTCCACACCTACCAGTCTCACACGGCTACAGGCTACTATCGGCAATTCAGACACAATGCATTTTGCTCCTGTCGAGAGCTTATAGAAAATCATCAACGGCAACTTTGAATGTATTGTGCGGCATTCAACCATTGGCGATACAATTAAATACATTAGCAATTTCATGACAGGTCCTACATTGGAGAATTCCAATAGAGGACAACTTTCCAGTCTTCTATCAACCGAGAATATCCTCATCCATACCTTCCCCACATCAAGATTATCTTTTACTACAAGAAGGAGTTCCATCCACTTCAACAATAAATATATACACGGACGGCTCAAAATCAGATGCTGGCACAGCTGCTTTCTGTGTTTATAAAGAAGGAAAATGCATCCATACTCAGCAAATAAAGTTACAAATATCAAATTCAATTTTTCAAGCTGAACAACTCGCCATATTAGATGCAATATTATGGGCAGACTCCTCAGGGGACGGGAACTTCGTCATTTACACAGATAACCAGTCAAGTCTTGCACTATTGGAGAACGTTTTTAGTACAGATTTTATCACATCAAAAATTATAATAGCCTTACTAAAAACATCTAAATCAATTAAATTTCATTAGGTACGGGGACACACAGGTGTTAAAGGAAATGAACATGCAGATCAACTAGCCAAAGATGCTATAACAAATATTAAGGTACGAGAAATATTTCATCCATACCCAGCTTCACACCTTAAAAAGAAATTGAAAAAAGAAGCCATAGACAAATGGCAGCAACAGTGGGATTATGGTACCACTGGCAGATTTACTTACAAATTATGTCCAAAAGTATCAACAGACTTCATGTTAATACATAGAAACCTGTAAATCTTCTCAACTAATCATTGACTCTTCCCGTCCTACCTATTCAAAATAAATAAAGCTCCGTCGCCACTGTGTACCTGTGGTGAAATTGGTAACTCCCTTCACTATGTGCTCAGCTGTACATTAACATCAACCCTCCATATCCGTAAATCAGCCATAATAAAACATCACCATTGGTTCAAATTTGTGCTGAAATCACCAATGCTATATACTAAAATAATAGAATGTGTGCGGATACTAGAAAACAATCAACTAATTTTTCAAAACCCACAAATGCCAACAGATGAACAAGATTAGCACTAATGAACAGAAACATGAACTTCAGGCCAAACAGTGCCCAACTAAATCGAGAATATAAAATTTAGAAAACTCTTGTACATAGAACAGCCATACACTCAGGTTATCCATAACCTAAAAGTTATCTCACAACAAAACACTTGAACTCATGATAATAACTATTAAACTAATGCACCTGAAAATATGTAGAGACTTAAGAACCTTTTATTCATCTGCTGCTATTCATAATTAATCAATCATATTCGTATCGAAAATAATACACATTTTCGTCTGTAAAGCGCTCAGCTCAACTGTTCTATTATTACTTTTATTATTACATTTATAATTACCATTATTATTATTTTTACTATTACCTTTAATTCTTATTGTTAAAATTATTGTTAAATAATATTGTAATTTTTTTTCTTTTTTTTTTCCTTTGAATAAACTTGCAACGCGGGATCTCGAAGCCTATGCCAATGGTGGGTTATCCCGCATTGTAGAAAATGTAGAAAATGCTCTAACACTCTAAAGCGAAACCTGAGTTCCTGAGATAGCCATCCTTATCCCTGTATGTCCAAACTATCTGTGTCTTTAAAGGTGTATATCTCGGCTAATTACCGACTATTTTATAAGAAAATCATTATCAACAATCTTTTTATCTCATCGATGCTAGGTAACTCGAGCACCCCTGAACTCCCTTCCTGTGCGCCCGCAAAGTGAAATTTTTCTGTAACGGAAAAATGCGATTTTCAATACGGGCTGGAAAAATGCGGGCATATTTTTGCATTACATTTTCGACGATATCTATGAAAATATAATACTTAAATTAGAACAAATGTATTTTTGTGTTTGGCTTTGCGAGTGCTTTCACACAATACCGACATGACGCATATAAAAAAATATTTTTATTTTTAAGAAATTTAATTAACCCCTACATTTTTCTTAAATATATTTGTGAATGCTGAATAATCTATAAATATGTGGGTCAATAGTCTTCATACTTCTGCTTTAATTGAACTTTCCAGGAACAATTTGAACTTTCCAGGTTCCATAGTTTACGAGAAAAACGGCTGCAACAGCGAGACAGACAGACAGATACATGAGTGATCTTATAATGGTTACTTTTAAATTTTTATGTACGGAACACTAAAAAAAATATTAATATATTAAACTACTAAAGATTAAACAATGAAAGTAGTAATAGTGGTTGAATTTTAAATATAAAATTGTATAACACTTGTACAACTCTTTAAAAGAAAATCCTTTTCATTTTTTAGTACAAAAATAAACGTGTATTTCCTTACATACACCATAGCTCTAGAGAAAAATACCGTTACTGTCATATTATTAACTTTACTTTCATTTTTTAAAATGAAATGAATGAAAAACGATTACAATCTTTCGTTTCAGCGAAATATAATATTTAATATGTGTTGTTTATAACTCTACAGATTTGAGGATTGTAATTTTCACCAAGGTTAAAAGGGGTCACTTCAAAAACGAGATTTCTAATTTTTAAAACAATAATTTTCATTGTAGCTTGGAATCTAACTGTGATCTTGCAGTTAACAGGGATTATACAACTCATATTTTATAACAAATATATTTTTAAAAAGTTAATGTTGTTATTTTAAAATGTACAAAAAAAAAAAAAAAAAAAAAACGACAAATAAAGAGACATTTTTAACAGCCGATTTTTTTTTATTGTTTGTTTTTGGAAAGCATACATTTTTTTTTTTTTTTTTTTTTTTTTTTTTTTTTTTTGCTTTTTTAAACATTGAAATTTGCATAACACTTCTTTGAAAAATAAGAAACTTAAAAAAAAAAAAAAAAAAAAAAAAAAAAAAAACTTTGCTTAGATAGAAACAAAATTCTTTTTTAAATTCACATACCAATAATGTATATATAAAAATATTTAGAAAAAAATTAAATAAAAAAATATTTTTATGAATCATATTTTAATATTTGCAATTTAAAAAAGATATAAAAAAAATTAAATTGTGCCAAAATATTTTATAAAACTATGTACGTATACGCTCCGTTAAATGATTTATGCTCTACGAAGATAACATTTTATTATAAAAAAATTCTGTTATTCGAATTATCTTCTGATTGGGGCAGATTGAAATTCTTAAAATTTATTACCTTGACACGTCAGTCTTATACTCCAATGGTTTTAAAAAGCTTAAGGCTAAAAATATTTTTTCTTATAAAAAAAGTAATTCTGTAAAAAACAGATAATTTTAAACATTTTCTTTTTAAATTATTTTTTAGTCTGTGGCTTAGGATAAAAGTTTTATTCAATTAAATAATTTTATAATACGAGAAGATCCATGCAAGGATTTGTCATTGAAATCTTTTAGGCTATTTGCTGATACGTTTTTTCAATCATTTTTAATTAACTGAAAATTGTAATCAAAAGACGCGTTTTAGCGAAACTGTAATAAACAATTAAATTTAAAAAAAATCAAAAAAACAGACTGCGTAAAAAGCGAACTAATTAATTATTTCTCATCAATGTGAAACTATTTTTTTTCAATTCCTACCATTAGCTCATACTCTCGCTATATATATCTTGTTCCAATTTTCAATCATTAATTAAATACTTATTATTCATCCAATGAAGCTCAAATATATATTGTTTTTACTTGTAGTGGATAACACTTGATGTTAATCCAGTTTTTTTTTTCAAATATTAATGCATTAATTAAATTTAATTAATTAATTTTCAATAAACAAGAGAGACCTGTTCTTGATTAAGGTATTTTAAGACCGACAGAGCCCTCTTCTTGATCAAGGCATTTAAAGGGCCACTCAAAGGGAAAGAAGAATGGAAGGAAAAAAATTCTCTTACCGACCTAAGTAGGAATTAACTTAAAATATTTTTTTATATTACTTGTTTATATTACTTACCTATTTTTTTTTTTTATTTACTTGTGTACTTACTTTTTTTATTTACTCTTTTTATTTATTTTTTTTATTATTATTTGCTTACATGACTTTTAAGTTGTGTTTAATTGTTAGTTCCTATCTTTAAACACAGTTTTGATGAGGTCCATAGATGTCTATGATGGTTAGAGTTGCAGTAAAACTACAAATCCTAAATACACAACTTCCAGGTTGTATAATATTTTAATGGAGCTTCTGACTGTAAAATAGTCAATGAAATACCGTCTTCATTTTGAAAGACCTATTCAATGATATGCCACTCAATAGGGTGCGTAAATTTATTTTTTCGTCTCTAACGCCATTTCCTATTTTACGGCCGCCATTTTGAATTTATAAAAACAAAACATAGCCTATAACCATCGGGCCATTAAGTCAAATTGATAGAGACCCCATTCATTAAAATCCATCCAGCCGATGGTATGTTTCGATGGTATAAAGAAATCCACAACACGGAAACGCGTGAAACACATAACCCTTCTTTTCAGTCGGGTAAAAAAAATCTGTAATTACACAAAAATGTTTCGAGGACACTGGGATTCCTAGAACTTTTTATGTAACGGCAACATCAAAAATTCATGTAACGGATACACTTTTGCTTCGTAAATTAAAAAAAAAAAAAAATCTGTAGGGTTACTAAGAATTTTTTAGAAAACTAGGAATCCTAGAACTTTTTATGTAACTGCAACCCAGGTTTCAAATAAAATTTTAGTAAGATTACTGTATTTTTTGTACATTTTTTTTTGTAAAACTATAGATATCTGTAGCTTTACTAAAACTAGTTTTGTAGATCTACATCTTTTTTTCTACAGTGTACAGATAAAAGTTTAGTAAGCATACAGATTTCTGTAACTTTACATCTGCTAGAATTACAGTTTTATTTATTTTATTTTATTTTATTTTATTTATTTATTTATTTATTTATTTTATTTATTTATTTATTTTTTTTATTTATTTTATTTTTTTGCAGTGTGTTTCCAAATACAATTACAAAATCTTTTGCATAATACATAATTGATCTTTGTGCATTGAAAAAGGGTTTTTGAGATCAGAAATAATTTGTGTGAATTCCAGGAAGTTTGTATCTAAATTTTTACACGTCTGTTTTTTTTTTTTTTTTTTTTTTTTTTTTTTTTTTTTTTGAGAAGTTTAAACTTTTTGCTGCTGTTACTGCCAGATATATGTTATTTGAAAAAATGAAAACAAATAAACATAATATAAAGATATAAACAAGCATATATAAAGAAATAAGAATGTATTTTTTCAAAGAACACAAACTTGCTCATTGCTAGGCAGAAAGAAGAACCTTTATACAAGCATGTACATGATTTAATCTTTATATGAGAATTCTAATTAATGGTAAAAACATAAAATCGACGTTACGAGTTTTCACTATAAAATATGATGTTTTAATATGATGTTGAATGATGTATGATAGATTTCATAATTATATTTTATCCTGAGAACGACTGCAGAAGTGAGTCTAGACGTAGATTTTATATTTTTAATCAGTGATTTTAAGGGGTCTTGTACCTTTTAAACGCGACAAAATTTAACGAAAAACTTCAAAGTTCGAATTAGTCTATCTTCAAAACCTTTTTATGTATAAACATGAAATTTTGGATATTGATTAAAGAGATTTTACTTTGTAATATGCTACCATTACAAATTTTTTTGTCTTTTACAGAATTTGAGTATTGATGAAATCAAAATAGCTCTTTTTTTACTCCATAAGTCGTTGCGCGCATGATATCTTGACAAAATATGTATTGATTGTAATGAAATTTGGTAAAGATACTAAACAAAAATGTGTGTTTAAAATTAACTACTCTTAAGGTTTTACAATGGTAATATTTTTCGTTATGCCTATTTTTATTCATTAAATATACATTTTTTTTTTTTTTTTTTTTACAAAACTATTTTTTAGGGTTTCGTTCATCTGACGAAACCCTATTCGTCTCACTCCTCTGTCTGTCTCGCTGTCCGTCTGTCACAGAGTCCGTTCTCAGAAACTATATATGTTGGAGACTTGAAAATTTGCATACTTATAGCGGAACTTCTCACATCAAACGACAATTCATAAAATTTTGAAAAAGTAGTAATTAACGGACGTTATTAATTAAAAAATCCTCAATTACAAGATCGGAAAGACATTCATAATTCAACAAAAGCATGGATTTTTTATCAAATTACAAATTACAAAAAGACCTCTTCCAGGATTAAAAACAGGTGTCATTTTAATGGCAGATAAGGACTGGTGATTTCTTTAAGGTGCGATTACTTCTTTTCTACGCATGCCAGAAATTCGAAATTTGTACCACAAGACGGGGAAAAAAATAGATTTCAGAAATCATAAAAATTATCTCGATCGTATCATAAAAACTCGAAAATTTGTTAAAAATCGAGAAAAATATCTTTTATTTTCCTTCATTTTTGACGGCGACAGATGTCTAGATGACATTTAATCTTCGCTGGTAAACCAGATATAAAACAGGTGTGTCTTGGGGAACACAGAATTCTTATATAGAACCAAATTTTTTTTTTAATATCGAGTTTTGAGCTACGATGTTTATGCCTTCCGACGTAAAATTTCATTCTATTTCACAATATGTCTTTATTTTTTTTAATTTCGACAACCGGAAGCGAAAATAATTATTTTTTTGGTAATTAATTCTAGAATTACATTTTTTGGCACTACACACAAAAACACTATAAAGTACAGGCTTACACAACCAAAATTTTTTTTAATATCGAGTTTTGAGCTACGATGTTTATGCTTTCCGACGTAAAATTTCATTCTATTTCAGAATATGTCTTTATTTTTTAATTTCGACAACCGGAAGCGAAAATAATTAATTTTTCGGTAATTAATTCTAGAATTACATTTTTTGCCACTACACACAAAACACTATAAAGTACAGGGTTTAACGATCCGGGAAATTGATCGGGTTTAACATGAGAAATGCCTACGCGTCCGAGGCCGACGGCCATAGCCGGACGCGCGGGGAGCTACACTCCATCAAACGATTTCAGTAACTGAACTGCGACTGCCTAGGAGAGAGAGAGAACGATTTTAAACTCACATGCGGCAGCGAAAGGGTTGCCGTAAACAGACGGGAGCGCGCCAAGAAAGTGCCTTCTATTTGAAAAAAAAAAAAATCCTATTTGGTGATCTAAAAATGTAAATTGTACGATTACAAATACATTAGATTTGTGTTTTTTCAATATTATTATTTTATCATACTCCTATTATAAAGAGGTAAAAATTGTTTATTTGTCGGAGATAAGCTCAGGAACTACCGAACCGATTCCAAAAGTAATGGTATCAAAATGATGGTGTTCGCCCAACTTAGAACATAGGCTATATCTTATGTCGGTGCCACTACCCCAAAGGGGGTGCAGGAGCAAAAAACGTTCTAAAAATGCGATTTTTACGTTACTGAAGGGCCTAGAAATATGAAATTTGGAATATTGGTTACTTATAAGATATAAATGGTGTCTAAGAACAGTTCTTAAACAATTCGAAATTTAAAAGGGGTGAAAATGCACAAAAAGCGTTCTAAAAAACATTCTAAATGGTAGTTTCTACATAATCTCAGGAAATACCAAACCGATTTCAAAATTAATGGTATCAAAATGATGGTGTTAGTCCAACTTAGAACATAGGCTATATTTTATGTCGGTGCCACTACCCCAAAGGGTGAAAATGCGCGAAAAGCGTTCTAAAAACATTCTAAATTGCGATTTCTACTCAATCTCAGGAAATTCCAAAGCTGTTTCAAAAGTAATGGTTGCAAATCAATGGTGACAGTCCCTGCTATAACATAGGTTATATTTTATGTTGCTGTCACTACCATCTGGGGGTTGCAAAAGCAAATCATGTTCTAATTTGCGTTTTTTGCATAACTGAAGGGTCTAACACTTTGAAGTATGGCATGGTATTTACTTACAAGATGCAACTGCTTTCTAAGAACTGTCGAAAGAAAATTTCAAATTTAAAAAGATGAAGTGAGCGAAAAGCGTTGTAAATAACAATTTTTATGTAATCTTATCAAATACCAAACCGATTAAAAAAATAATGATGACAAATTGTTGGTGATAGATCCTGCTCAATCATAAGCTATATTTTATGTCTGTGCCACTACCACCAGAGGGTTGCAGTAGCTAAAAACTTTCTAAATTGCGATTTCTGTGATACTGAAAAGGCTAGAAACTTTAAATATGGCATGGTAGTTACTTATAAAATATAAATGCCCTCGAAGGACTGTCGAAAATAAATTCGAATTAAAAAGGGGTGAAGTGAAGGTGAGGTGCGAAAAGCATTCTAAAAAAGTCCTAAATTACGATTTCTACGCAATTTCAGGGAATATAAACCAAATATAAAAGTAATAGCTGCGAATCAATGGTAGCAGTCTCTGATCCTACACAGGCTATATTTTATGCCGATGATTCTACCACCTGGGGTTCACAGGAACAACAAACGCTCTAAAAAAGGCCTTTAAAAGCTTTCTAAATTACGTTTCTGTGGAATATTAGGAAATAACAAACCAATTTCAAAATTAATGTTGGCAAATTAATGGTGACTGTTTCTATTTCAACACAGCCCTTTATGTTGAGAGAGGTGATAGAACTTGGAATTTGACATGATCGTTAATTTTAAGATGTAAGAAGATGGTTTCTAGAAAATTCAAAACTTCAAATGAATACTGAAATGAGCGTATTAACGGAGCATAAAAGTTTCAAAATATTTTCTAAATTATTATTTATTTAGTTTTATTTCGTTTTATTAATTTAAGTCTCATTTCTGCTTTATGCAGTGTAACAATGATGCTTAATCAAATTGTGTTTTAAATAGTAATTGTTTTAATTATTCCTAAAAGTAATAAGTACCTTTTAATAAACTAAAATATTACCTTTTAATAAAATAAAAATTTAGTTAGTACCTTTTAATAAAAATTAGCCATATATATATCACTTGGCATATTTCAAATATTACGCGAGCAAAGCCGCGGGATTTGCTAGTTTGTTTATAAAAGAAGTATTAAATTCGGTAACTTGTTTTTCACAAATATGTTAGATTGGTGGATTTTTTTTTAATATTATTCTTTTATTTGTTTATAAAGGAAGTATTAATTTCGTTATGCAAAAACAATCAGAAACAAATACTGAACAATATTTATTGCTTTATGTGGAAAATGTTTATTATTATTATGTATTGAAACCGGCACGTGATAAGATAAACATTAAAAAATCATACTTAAAAATTATTTTGGAAAATATAATACATCAGTCAATTAAGATACAGTTTTTAAACAAATTGCATTTGAAAGTAAATTTTTTCCCTATGCGACGAAAATTGAAAATATACGATGGTCAGATGATTAAAAAATTGCAGTAGCGAATATTTCAAGACCGAAATTTGATCGTGAAGTGTTGCCATTCGCAAAATGACTCAGTGTTACGCACAGATACGTTTGTTCTTTATAATATAGATACTTAGTCAGTAAAATGTAATAAATATCAGTTATTAGGATGTGGTTATCAATTGAGGCTGTTATGCTTGGTATTCCGGAATGAAAAACAGCAATTTTCATTTTCTCAAAATTTGCATACACACTTCTCATATCCATATTCATCATTTAAAAAAATTGTATTTTGTTTGATCATTTAAAAATCATTTTAACTCAAAACTTGAAGTCACGATTGTCAGCAGCATCTTTTATGTGAACAGACGCACCCTTTACTTGAGATTCTAATCTCAATTCCTGAGAGTAAAAATTTCCGCGATTTACGTTTTTTAAACGCATTTGTGTTAATATGTTTAGTTTTATCTAAGAAAATTATCATTTTCTTTTAAATATGACTTCATTTTCACTTAAATAAGCATCTCATCTAGTGTCTGAAACTTAGTGTCAGTATACACGCAGAAGGAAAAACAATATAGAAAATTTATGAGGAAAAATGCTTGTTTTCAAAAGCAGTATGTAATTTTCCGTTATTATGCCCCTAATATAATATTCTGCTCCTAATGGGATTTTGCGACACTAAAACCTATACAACAATTTTTACCAACAATTTTGAATTTTTATCAGAAAATAGCATGAATAAAGATAAAAATACCTCATTATTTCTCTCTTGTCTACAATATTGAAAGCTATCTAATTTTCACCATTTTGAAGAAATTTTATAAAATGCTTTTAAAATTAAAATATAAAAGTGGAGATATTTAAAAAGAAAAAAAAACAGATAGTGCGATCACATCTACAAATAAAGATCTTTCAGTTTACAAAAAATATTAGTAAAATTGGTTCAGCAGAATGATCAGGGCAGATGACTAAAAAACACACTTGTGTTTTAAATATATAGATTATATACAATTAGGAAAACTTAAATTAAGCAAATTATATTATTTTGATAAAATTATAGTAGAATGTCCTAAAGAATAGCATTAAAATTTTATTATTCGAAAGAATTTTGGACAAAAACTTCAGAAACATATTATTTTAAACCACGAATTATTTATTTGCTTGTCTAACACGGCGAAGCAAATCCATCAAGGCGAGAATCATCAAGTTCTGTAATCTAAATCGCTATTATTTTCATTTCACCTATCGTTTATAAAGACACTCTAAATTTTTGTAAAACATTGCGTTTTATGAGTGTGTTATTTCGATTACATTGCATTACATTCAAAAGTGTAGCATTTTCACCTGTGAAGAATTTCAAAGCAGCTGGTCTGTGAAAATGACGAACTTCTACAAAACATAATTCAGATTAAAGAATTAAAATACACGCTTTTTTATAAAATGACGTCATTTGTATCCGTTAAAGCAAACCACTTTTACAATACAGTCTTAAACTTCGTCCATAGAAAAGTACTCATATGACGTAATTATCACGGAATAACAGACAATATTCTTAACACAGCCCATATATTAATTTCAACTTTTTTTCAGGTTTTATGAGAAAATGGCAACAAAAAGGTACAGTATCTCCTATTTTCAACTATTTTCCGTTTACTTTCAATGACTTTCAATAGAAAGGGGGTACTTTTGTTGCCACGATAAGAAAAATGGTATTAAAAACTACAAAAAAAAAATAATATCTTAAAAATAAATTGAGATACAGCTTTCAAACAAACTGCATTTAAAAGAGCATTTTTTTCCTCATAAGACGGTGTAAAATTTTAAAATGTGCGATGTTTAGAAGTTTAAAAGTTTGCGGTAGAGAAAATTGAAAAATCAAAATTTCATTTCAGATTTCAAAGTGTTGTCATTCGCAGAATGACGTATGCGTTACGCACAGATATGTTTGTCCTTTATAATATAGATAGTACTAATCACATTAAAAAATTAAAAATACTACTTACAACATGGGTAAAACTGCATAACCCTGAGAACATACTTTCTATCAAAAAAAAAAAAAAAAAATTAAACACATACAAATATAAAACAGTGCAATTGCAATAAAATTTATCACCAAAGTGTGATAATCACCAAGTATAAAAAGGTGTGTGAGCTCACAAATTGTAAACATATGTACGTACACAATAATCAAGTAGTTAAACCATTGTAAAAATTGATATACTAAAAATTTTTGTAAACATGTATGTTTACCTGAAGAAATATAGAAGAAGAATATAGAATATTCTTCTTTTTGTTTAAATCTCTACTTTGAGATTTTGCTAGCATGTTACTATTGTACAATGAAAAAAATTGTAACTAAAGTGTATCTTTTTTTTTGTTGTTGTTGTTAAATACAAATTTGATTATTTTTACTAAGTACACTCTAGAGAAAAAACACAACATGAGAAGAACACAGACATTTAAGAGAAAATTTAAAACTTTTTTTTTTAAACAAATCAAGAAAAATTTGAAAATTAAAAAAGGTTTTGAAAATTCACTAAAATTTTGTCAACAGACAAACACTGGTAAAAACTTTTTAAATATTACTACACTATCTCCAAGCATTCCTTTATGCCCATACGTATCATTTACATGATAAATAAAATCTGACAAAGTCATTCGCAACGAATGGTTGAAAAAAAAAAAATTGATACCCGATACACTATTGTAAAACTAAAAAATATTGTAAAAGTATGGAAAATGTTAAACAAAACCTGTTTCATGAAATATTAGTCTAATGACTACAAAGTGACAAAGTCACCACTATAATTTTACTGAAAAGTAAATCCTTTAAAAGTTGAGAATGATACCTAAAAATGCATTAAAAATTTTACAGCCTACTTATAACTAAAATGCGACACGAAGTCACCACTAAAAGTTTTATATGGCCGCACTCTTATTATAACTAATTACACTTAACTAAGGAAGAAGGCATAACTATAAGATTACTTATAGTTTATTATATTATACATATTTAAAAAAGCCGCTCAAGTACAGCCATCAGAACAAATCACATCTTACAACTGCATGGAATATTCTGGTAACATGCGATACCTTACAAACAGATTGTGTAGTGCTGCCATCTGTTAACGCAGATCTCAACTATTTGGATGGAGATATGACACCCCTCCCCTCATAGTTCAAACGAACTACGGGCAATCTTGTTCTATGACTTCTTCGAACAGGAGCACTTTTCTTACTGTCCTCGTTATAAGTTTCAGTCAAATTGTCTTTCGCAGTTTTATTTGTCATAACATCAGTTTTATTACTCACAGCTGTACCTGCCACAATATCATGCGAAGTCTGAGATTGGCTTGGTTCTATAGTATCATCATTATTAAGCTGTTCTTTTATTTTTCCATTATTTCCCGAAAAACGGTTTTGGTTAATCCTTTCATACCTATAATAATTACTGTAATTTTTACCGCTATGTCCCATATTTTCAACTTTGTCTGACATTAGTTTATCATTTCGATTTATCTCTATAATTTATCTCGATTTATCTCTGGTATTTCATCACTTATCTCTTTATTTCGTCTCAACTGATCAACGTGACGCTTACACATTACTCCGTCACATCTATTTACTAAAACCCATCTACTCCCCAATAATTTCATAATTTTTCCTTTTACCCATTTCTCCCTTTTTCCAAAATTTTTAGCAAAAACTAAATCATAAAGCTTATATTTGTGAAAGGGTTGCTGTATTTTAGGTTTTGATGGTAATACCAAGTGAAGGGCTGTTCGAACTGGCCTTCCAAACATTAATTCAGCAGGAGTTTTACCAGTCACTGAATGAGGAGTGGAATGATTTTCTAACAAAAATCGCGAAATTGACAATGTTATGTCACTTTTATCTAGCTTTTTAAGACAATTTTTCACAGTTTGCACATACCTTTCCGCTTGTCCGTTCGAAGACGGATGATAAGGTGGAATGGGCGTATGTTTAATTTCATTATTTTTAAGAAATTCCTCAAATTCATCACTTGTGAACGCGAGACCATTATGACTGACCAATTCAACAGGTAATCCAAATGTGGCAAAAATTCTCCTTAATACCTTAATTGTAGTTTTACTATCAGACCTGGGTACTACTTCTACCTCCAACCATTTAGTATAAGAATCGACTACTATTAAAAACATTTTACCTTCAAAAGGACCGGCATGATCTATATGGATCCTTTCCCAGGGCAGTTCAGATTTCCATTGCAAGGGTTCCATTTTGGGACAATCCCTCGCAAACATCTGACACCTATTGCAAGAATTTACCATTTGTTCAATTTCTTTATCCATATTTGGCCACCAAACTACCCCCCTAGCTTTCGCTTTCATGCTCGATATACCCTGATGAACGGAATGTAGTAATTTTAATATATATTCACGGCCTTCCTCTGGAATGATCACTCTATGTCCCCACAATAGACAATTTTCTAAACAGGAAATTTCCTCCCTTCTACGAAAATATGGTTGATATTATTCTGGTTTATCTTTCGCGGCCACCCATGTAACACCCACTCTAAAATTTGTTTAATTACAGGATTATCAATTGTCCACTTTGCAATTGATTTAGAAATAACTGGCCAATTATCATTATTTGAAACAAACATTATTTCCGCAGGATTACTTACTACATTTACAGTTTCTGGGAGAGGTAATCTACTTAATGCGTCAGTATTTTTATTATTTTTACCTTCGTGATACTCAATTGTATAATCATAACCAGCTAACATTAACGACCATCTCAGCATTCTAGGTGATAATGTATCAGGTACCTTTTTAACAGGATCAAATAATCGAATTAAAGGTTTATGATCTGTTATAATTTTAAATTTTTTCCAGCTAAATATTGGTGAAATTTAGTGACACCAAACATTACAGATAAAGCTTCTTTATCAATCATGGCATAATTTCTTTCAGTTTTATTTAAATTTCTCGAAGCATAAGCAATAGGTTTCTCTTTTCCCTCAACAATGTGGCTTAAAACTGACCCTATACCATATTCAGAAGCATCACAGTTTAAAACTATATCTTTGTTTACATCATATAATTCTAAAACAGGAGATGTACATAATAATTGTTTAACTTTGTGAAACGCTTTTTCATGCTTTTCTGACCATGTCCACTTTACATTATTATCTAATAATCTATGTAAAGGTTCTAAAACATCTGAAATATTAGGTAGGAAGTTTCTATAATAAGAAATTAAGCCTAAAAATGAACGCAATTGCGACACATTATTTGGAATAGTAGCATTCAAAATAGTATTAACTTTTTCTGGAATAGGTCTAATTCCTTCCTGGGATATTTTATGTCCCAGATAAAAAACTTCTGAAACCATAAATTTTAATTTTTCCTTATTTAATCTTATACCATGCTCAGAAAAGCATTTCAGAACACTTTCAACTCTTTCAGAATGTTCTGATCCATTACTAGCACTTATGATAATATCATCTAAAATAACACCAACATATTCAAATTTTTTAAAAATATGTTCAATTTTTCTTTGGAACATGCCAGGAGCACATTTTACCCCAAATGCTACTCGTAATATATTAAACAAACCTTTATGTGTATTTATAGTAAAAAATTTGCTACTTTCGTTATCTACAGGTTGTTGTAAATATGCATCTTTTAAATCAAAAACAGTAAAAAAATTACCACCTGATAATTTAGAAAATAATTCTTCCATTCTAGGAAGAGGATAATTATCATTTTCAGTATTAGCATTAACTGTTGCTCTGTAATCACCACATATTCTAACAGAACCATTAGGCTTAGGAACAATTACTATAGGACTAGCCTATTCTGAATGATCAACAGGTTTTAAAATACCCTCATTTGTTAATCTTTCCAATTCAATGTCAGTAGCTTTTCCTAAAGCAACAGGAACAGATTGAGGCTTAAGAAAAACTGGTTTTGCATCTTTTTTCAATTTTATTGACACGGCAGGACCCTTGATTATCTCGATCCTGTCAATAAAAGCATTAGGAAAATTTCTAATTAAATCATCTTTCGAAATGCTTTTAATCATATTTACATTAGACCAAAATAATTTTGATGCTTTTAACCAAGTTTTTCCGATTAGACTCGGGCCCTGCTCTTTAATCACTAATATTCTTAAATCCGGAATACAATAGTCATTAACAACAGCATTTACTTTTAATTCCCCCAAAACAGTTAAGGAATCTTTAGTATAAGTTTGCAACTTAATATTAGATTTAATTAAAGGCAGCTTACCTGAGAACAATTTATGAGCAAAACTTTTACTTACAATCGTATGAGCAGCACCACTATCGATTTCAAATTGTATATTTACACCATTTATTTTAACAGATTTTACCCACGACAGATTATTGGAGTTGTCGTCCATAAAATTTGAACAATATTCTTCCTGAACAGTTTTAATTTTTCTTTTCTTAAAAGGTTTCTCGCTTTTCATTCCAAATTTTCTATTACGACAATAAATTTTTAAATGACCCAATCGATGGCAGAAATGACATTCTGCAGATTTAAAAGGGCAAAAGTTGGGATTATGATTGTTAGAACATCTGTAACACGGTTTGTCAGGAGCGAATTTGTCTTCTTTAGGCTTAGGTGCATGAGCATACTTCTCCACTTTCGATTTCTCTCCTATCGAAACACGCACTTGATTGACAGTCGTAGTATCTCCGATGTGTAGAGATTTCACTCCAGCCTCAGCTATCTCAAATGACTCAGCTATTTCCACAGCTGTTTGGAACGTTAAATCCCTGGAATAAAGTAATTTCTGCTGTATCTTTTCATCTTGGATGCCAAACACCAACTGATCACGCAGGCGGTCATTAAGCGTATTCCCGAAGTTGCAATGTTCGGATAAACGACGTAACTCTCTTATAAAATCGGCTATATTCTCTCCTTGCTTCCTTAGTCGTTTCTGGAACTTAAATCGTTCGCAAATTTCACTAGGCCGTAGTGAAAAATGATCCTTAGCTTTCTTTAAAAGATCCTCGTAACTGATTCTTTCAGCGTATTCGGAACAATAATATCTCGTAAAATAGCAAACGTTGTTGTTCCAATCGAACTTAGTAAAATATTCTTCTTCATATCATCATTTTTGATGCTATTCGCTGAGAAATAATAATCAATTTTCTTGACGTAAATAGTCCAAGGAACATTTGCATTATATTCTTCCAAGCGTCCCAGGGAATTTATTTCTTTATCGGCCATTTTCCGTGCCAGTTTGTCTTTTTCTCTTTCAAAAAAATCACTGCATTTTAATTTGGGTTAAATCCCATTTCGTCGCCACTATTATATCGCCGCACTCTTATTATTATTCTTAACTAAGGAAGAAGGCATAACTATAAGATTAAATATAGTTTATTATATTATACATATTTACAAAAGCCGCTCAAGAGCAGCCATCAGAACAAATCACATGTTACAACTGCGTGGAATATACTGGTAACATGCGATACCTTACAAACAGATTGTGTAGTGCTGCCATCTATTAACGCAGATCTCAATTATTTGGATTGAGATATGAGAAAAAGTTTATTGGAAAAATGAACTTTTTGAAAAAGGTAACGTACAAAAATCATTTTATTCCTTCTTTTTTTTTTTTTTTTTTTTTTTTGTACTTCAAAATGTAACAACACAAAGTCACCGCTAGTATATTGAAAGAAAAAAATGTGTAATCTCTAAAAAGAGTCAATTTGTTAAAATATGCCAAAAAATGCATTTCACAACTATTTTTGTGAAAACGATGTGACCCTATAGTAACCACTCGAATTTTAATTGTAAAAATTAACCTTTTAAAAACCAATTATTGCTATATTTTAAAAAGGCATTTGACTCTTATAACACTACATTATAATGTAAATGTGACAAAGGCACCACTAGAACCTATTGAAAAATATGTTAAAAAATGCATTATAAACATAAAGCAACAGTGTATACATGTATTTTAAAAGATGGAAAAAAATTCAGAACATAAGTTAATTAAAAGAAATACTATGGCAAAAATTCACCATGTGCCTGCAGATGTTGGATCAAATTATAAACCAAATCTTGTACTATGTCAAAACATAAGAAGCTGAAAAAAGCAAGCAAAAGGATTATTTAAAAATTTATAAGACAAATGTCCTTAATTTTGTAGCTGTCAAATATGCAGGTATCGGTAAAATGTTGAAGGTATCACTACTTGTAGTATTTTACGCCGGAGAATCAAAAGTTCTGTTAAACGCGAAAGAGTTCATACTGTAAAAATAAACTATGTACTGTACGTATCATTCACTAAAGTTTCACTCTGTTAAAATTGTTCAGTATTGTATCACATAAGTATGAAATGTGCTTGAATTTTTCATAATTTATGTCTTCTCTGATATGTTCTTGAAAAATTTGTACTTTATGAAATGGCATGAAAGATACCCTGAGAGAAAAAAACACTGACGAGTGAACATAAGTTTGATGAAGATAACTTGAAGATGCTGAGATGAAATTTTAACTGTGCAGAATCAACTTGTATCTTAGAAAAAGTCTGGAATGCTTGGTTTCGTAAAGGAAAACTGGATACAGTTCCATATGGTATGATGTACTGTTGAATGTATTTCACTTAACTGGTACTCTTCTTAGATTTTTCACAGACTAGTGATAACTATTTAATTTTTATAAGCATGGATAAAAATATACAAGGAATTAAATCTGTGTCATAATGGTTGCATACACAAATCACATCTGTATAAAAATACAGCTTTATGTAATAATTACGTTGATGTGAAAATTTGTACTCATCCTACAATGGATACAAACTTAAAATTCAAACTTCACTTACCCCAATCATGAAATTTGAACCTATACCAATTCACACGTAGGTCACATATTTTAGAAATACAATTTCAACTTTGTCACAAAATATAAATCTTGAAATTATTTATGCCATTCCTTAAAATTAAAAAAAAATTGACTATTTAATTTTTTTTTATATAAACATGGATATGATTTTGAAGAAAACAAATTGCATCAATATAATAATGACTGAATGCACAGACCACAACAAATTCTGTATTAAAATACATCACTAATTTTCTATTGTATGAAAGAATTCTTTCACGTACCCTCATTAATGCAAAAATAAAATTTCATGCGGCACATAAGCCCAATATTTCTAAACATGAAGATTAAAAATTTCATATGAAATGGACACTCTAACTATATGAATTCTGATGCAATCTTGAATTATTTTACTTATATGCTTTTAAAAAGCATTCTTTAAACAATCTTGAGAGGAAAAAAAATGCATTCACTAAATAAATTCATGAAAAATTCAACTTTGCACTGATTGTTGTGACAAGATATGGCTGCTCTCTAAAATAGATCTAAAACACTTGAATTTTTGTCTATCTTTCACATCACATAATACAAAGCAACACTATTAAAATTTTTCTTCAAAAAACAAAAACAAAATCTTCTTACTTGAGGCAAAAAATTTAATGTACTTAAAATATAAAACTGATATCACAATTCTTGACAGATCACAACGTGCTGAAATAAGGCTTAGATTTGCAATACTTTTCTACCTGTTAGCATCCATCGTTTGAATTATTAAATATCGAAAAAAGAGATATAAATATCCTAAGAGACATCATATTTTCTTATATTTACTAAAATTTTCATTAAAAATGAAATATTTGAAAGAAAAATATGGACTTAGAACTAATAATACATGTGCACATTATTTCATCTTATTCAGCAACTACCTTCATCTAATATTTATTTTTATATTTTCACAAACTGACACATTATTATTATTATATTTTTATTTTTTTCTTTATTCTTCCTAAACTAGTTTTCTTTTTTTTTTTTTTTTTTTTTTTTTTTTTTTTTGAAAAGAAAAAAAAATTGAAAAATTTTGAAAAAAAAAAAAAAAAAAAAAAAAAAAAAACAAGCACGTGGTCGCCGAAAATAAAATGATGCAATCGCTATATGACTTAAATCCAACTGCATCCATTAAAATACATTTGCAAACATGAAAATCGGTAAAAGAAAATGCTGGAGTATATACGATTAATTAGTAAAATTTGTTATTTTTTTTATATTACATAAACTTCCACTTTAAACAGTCATTCTTCGAATTGCAGAAATATGCAAACGCACTATACGTGATAAATGCATCGACACCATTTTATTAAGATGTCTTTTCGGCCTGTTCATTTATTGGTTATGAATGAAGTGATCGTACTAAAAGTTATTAACTTAATAACAGAGTTTATAGAGGATCGCATTGAGCAATAACCCTGTATCAGATCTTGCATATTCTGCTTAGCATAAAAATATAGAATGAAATGTGCAAAGCATTGCCTGTGGAAACCCTTTAATTAGTAGAGTCGGGAGATTGTTTCTTCAATCAGGTTTTCGAACGTGCCAACAAGAGGTGCATTCGTAACGCTGTGTTATTTGAACGTGGAAAAGGCTGCAGAAGAAGTGCGAGTTTATCGGCGAAATAATAAGATGCGTCCAGTCCAATGTTCCATAAAAAATTACGTGATTTCCTAAAAGAATATGAAGAAACTTGATGCGCATGTGATAGGCCGCGATGCAGACGACTACCTGTACCTGTTGAAGTTGCTGCAGAAGTGCATAATAAGATTACTACAGATCCATTGCGTAATGCAAAAAGTGTTGCCCGCAATTTGAATAAAGCTACAGTCCTCCACCGAAAACTACAGTCCTCAAGATTCTGCGCGCTGTTCTGCGGATTTTTCCTGGTGGGATACAGCGCTTCCAGATGTTGAAACCGAGAGACGAGCAACGGCGTTTTGATTTTGCGAATTATTAATTCATCAGATATTTTAAAGGTACCACGTGGACGCTGTGGTTATTAGGCACGAATGAGGCACATTGGGAACTTTTCTCCTTAACCCCATAACGGTTGCGTTAAATTACGATTTAAAAATTCAAATTGCTCATTTGCACCACTTTTTTGAAAATGAAATATTCACCTTATTTAATGACAGGGAATATGATACCATAATAGATCTAATTAAACTATTTTATAAAACTGATGTTAATCAAACAGTCTGAATAAAAGACACAGCCCGTGAATATGATGGTAGCGAGAATTAAGGGATAAATCCGAGAACTGCGTTCACTGAGTTGGCGAAAGCGCTCCCATCGAATTACTCAAGGGCAGAGGACACGAGTATGACATCTTCACTAATAAACCGACTTCTCACTAGTTTTGGAAAATTTTGAATAGCCGTTCTCTTTTATTTCATTTGTGGAATATATATTATTATATCTAGCCAGATGCGGAATGCCACAGAGTTGCCGCATCTGGTTGTTTTTTTATTGCGGGATTCCAAATTTTCACCAGTAAGTTTAAATAGTTATTATCGTTTTATAAGATGACATACGTTCCACAAAAAAAAAAAAAAAAAAAAAAAAAAAAAAAATGCTATTAAAAATTTTCCGGCGGGAAGTCAACCACCAGTGTGAAGTCGGTCGATTAGTGATGATGTCGCACTCGTGTCCTCTGGCCTTGAGCATTTCAATGGCAGCGGCAAAAATCTTCACGCTGTAGCACCAACGCCTTCACACGAAGCTAAAGTGATTTTGTGGTCTGGCATCGCGGATATATTTGGTCCCTGTTAGTACATTTTAGAACACGTCATTTCCACAGTTATGGAAACGTGCTCCATCAGAAATGCTCGGTATAAAGCAATGTTGAGGAATTACGTAATTTCAGAATTGCATATGTGAAATGTCGTTAATGACAATGTTTGGATGCAAGATGTTGCTCCTCCACACGTCTTTGACAAGTGCTAAAACAGCACTTTGGTGATAGAGTCATCTCTCCACCGCGACCACACTCTGATGAATTTCTGGTTCTGAGGTTATCTAAAATCGAAAGTGTTCAGATTCTTTATACAGACTCTTTTTGCGATGTAACGCTCGTGATTATTATCAACAATCTCCCGCATGTTATGTTTTATTATTTATGAAGGTGGGCACGTTGAAAACTCCTAATTTGAATAAAGTTTTCCCCCTCTTCTAGTGTCATTGGTCTTTTAAAATGCTCTTATTTGCAAGTGTTTTGCGCCAGCAATTTTTGTCATACGTGTATAGTTCTAACGCTATTTATGGTTTTTGAATGAGCTGATCAATCTGACATTTGACATTTGAAATCCACCGAAGTGGAGAATGATGTAGGGCCCATAGCTACAATGGCTGTCGCCTTGAATGATCCTTATTATACATAGAAACAACAACAAGTCACAACAATTTTTATTTTCCATTACATATATTATATAACTCCAATGGGACATTCACAATTACATCCATGTCTTACCCAGGGACTCGAACACGGGCCCTCGGGGTGACAGCAGCCTCGACTTACTGACCACGTCACCAGGCGACTGATCAATCTGAACAGGAAAAAAATGATGTTGCTATTCGAAATTTTCGAAGTTTTTTCACTGTAACCGAGAACTCCATTGTCTTAAATCATCACAATCTAGAACGCATGCATTCAAACAAGAATATCAGAAATTTTCTTCGACTGATTTAGAGTTTACGTCCTTAGGAGTTCATATATCGGGAAAGACTTTTTTATGACAACCTTCTATTTAATTAAATAACTTTTTCAATTATTTCAAATCAATTCAATTTTTTTCGTAAATTCGTTAAAAATTGTATCTTTTTTTCTTTCTTTTAAGTTCTTAAAATGAACTTAAAACCTGTTATTGTTTTATAAAATTTTTGCTAACGTTCTATTATTTTTCACTTAATCAAACTGATTGGTGAAAAAAGTCTAACAAGTTGAATTTTTTTTAATGCAGCTAAAAGTTTCCAGACGTAAAGTCTAGCGAAGAATCTTTGCCTTAAGCTGCCAAGGCATTAAAAATTAAGCTATCCAAGAAGGAAAATTACGGCTGACGCAATTTGATCATAAAACGTTTAAATAGCAGAGTTCGGTCAGGAATTTTTAACAGATTAAATATGTCATAGGTTGAATTAAATTACAGGATACTTTTTTTGAGCTCCGTTGTATACTCCAGACACGATGCTACTACCGAGATTTTGTACGAGATAATTGTGTCAGCTAGAGTTTTTCAATATCACTTAGTTGCACTATAAACAATTTAAGTAATATTACTCCATGTAATTATTGGCAACATGCTGCCTACAATTTTCTGGAGTAATTTAACTTACGTGAGTGGTTCAATAGATATTGTCCCTAATGTATACAAAATATTTGTACTGCGATGGTTGATGTGGAATATCGAAGCCTAATCTTTAATTCCTATATGCTCAATTTCAGAAACGTAGGTGCTATATTAACATAGTTTTGGAGGGAGGGGTGAAGTTTTAAAGACCTATTTTGGGGGGAGTTTTTAAGAAGGGGTGTGAGGGTGAAATGCTGGTTCGGAACTTATGAGGCTACATTTGGACAGTAGATGAGATGTGGCTAAATCACTATGATCCCGAGTCCAAACGACAGTAATTACGTCTCATCCACTGTCACAAATCTAGCCCCATAAGCTAAAAATCAGCCTTTCACCCTCACTCCCGCCCCCTTTAGCTCCTCCCTCCAAATCTATGTGAATATAGCAGCTACGGTTCTGAAATTCAGCATATAGGCATCTAAGATTTTAGGCTTCGATATTCCACAACAACCATCGCAGTACATGTATTTTATATACACTAGGGACAATAATTATTGAACCACCTTCGTATATAATGGTGTAATTTAAACTGATGTAACTAGTGTAACGTGGTGATTAGTGTAATGTAACACCAGTTACATCGGTTAAATTACTCAATAAAATATAGGCAGAACAGCTGCCTCAAGTTTTATGGAGTAACTTACCATAAATTTTTTACAGTGTGGTAGAACGCTGGCACCTTAAAGCAAAGGTTCCGTGTTCAACTCTCGGCCTGGACATATTTTCCCTCAAACTGAAAATACTCAATTTTTATAATTAGTAATATGCTAAATATTCGTACACTGCTTGTTAAAAAGTTTGTACTTGTAAACAATTCCTCCGTACTTCTTTGTTTATAAAAGTACTTATAACGAGACCGAAATCGCCAAGGCAAAAAGATTTATTAATGAGACAAATGGAAAAAAGGGAAACTTATTAAATTTCTGGACTAAAAGTTAGTGGAGTATAAATATTACGCTTGTTACTATATTATACTTTTACATCGTTACATGTCTATAAAATTTCAATGCTTAATGAAGTACTGCATGTCGTGTTTTGAAGTTTTAAAAACTTTTTGTTTTATTTGTTATATCATGTTTGGTAAACTAAACTTGAAATTTAAACCTCATTAAATTTCCTAACTGCTGTCAAAAGTTATTGATCTTATTGAAGAAAAGATGCTGTTTTTTATGTTAGAGAGGGAAAACTCGTGGCATTGATTTGTAATATTCTTACTGTGCTATAATGAACACAGAACATAGAAAATCTTTTAAGAATTTTTTTAATGAAAAGAACATATAGAAATTGGAGTATTGTTTTAATGGTCTGCTACAAGACGTTGGTTATTTTGCCTTCGTGTACGGTTACTCTGATAATTGAAAATACAAATAAAAATAGCATTTGTTTATACTATACTATATTTATCTAGTTATGGATAGCAATCTGCAATATAATATTTCAATTTTATTATGTTATACAAAAATATATGAAAGTTTTTATAATTACATTGTTTATTAAAATCGCGCATACATAAGTTGATTTTTAACTTGTTAATACTTTGTGAATCAGGTTTGTTAAGTTAAGTTTAACTTTTAACTTGCGTTTTAGTTAAAGAACAAACGTTAACAAGTAAAATTTAAATTTAAAAAGTCAAAAAACCCGACTGCGTAAAAAGCGAACTAATTAAATATTTCTGATAGATGTGAAACTATTTTTTATATTACTTACCTATTTTTTTATTATTATTTTCTTGTATTGATGACTTTTAAGTTGTGTTTAATTGCTAGTTCCTATCGATAAACACTGTTTCGATGAGGCCTATAGATGACTATGAAGGTTAAAGTTGCAGTAAACTAGAGATCCTACCTACACAACTTCCAGCTTGTGTAATATTTAAACGGAGCTTCTGGCTGTAAAATAGTCAATGAAACATGGTCTTCATTTTGAAAGACCTATCCAATGATATGCCGCTCAATAGGGTGCGTAGTTTTTTCGTCTCTACCGCCGTTTTAAATTTAAAAAAAACAAAACCTAGCCTATAACAATCGGACGGTTAAGACGAATCGATAGAAACCACATTCATTAACATCCATCCAGCCGTTGGGATGTTTCGAGGTTATAAAGAAATCCACATTCCCAGATAAGCGTGAAACACATAACCCTTCTTGGCAGTCGGGTAATTAAGTTAGTAAAGGAAAATATCGTATTTTCTCTCATTTTCTTTAGTCTATTCTGTAATTGTTAGAAAAATAGTGTAAATGGAAGTATTTGCAAATACCTTAACATGGAAGTAATAAAGAAACTTTTGAAAATAAAATTGTTAGCGTTATGTGATAAATGCACTTTAATGGAGTTGTGGAAAAGCACCTAGTTATACTTATATGAGATTACTCTGGAGGACGAGTGAATTTTGAGATATCGTGTGTGATCGTGTTATCCTGAATCATATCATTTATGCTTGAATGAGACGTATTCGCTGATTATTTAAACTTCATAAAGTGTGAATGTATCAACTGAAACCTGGTTGTCACGATTATTTCTGCAATGTGTATGAATACCGTCAACCCCAAAGTTACTTTGGGCCACTTTTTTCTAGTTCCACTCACATTTCCATTATTAAAAAATATTATATGTGAATTTTCAACGTAGAAAGGGAGTTGTAAACAATGATTCAAACTGTATGGTTTTAAAGAGGAATTAAAAAAAATATATTTTTAAAGTTTTGGAACAAACTACATCCTGCTGAGTGACCTCTTTGGTCCGTTCACTTAGTTTCTTATAAAATGAATGTATTTCATATGTAAATGAATACATTTTTATTGAAACTCCCTTGCAATAACATTTGCTAATAATTAACACTGCAAACTTAATACACAAATGTTTTTTTTTTTTTTCTTTTCTTTTTTTAATAACTTAAACACAATAAACCAATTATTAATATTATAAAACGAGAAACAATTTTCGCCATGTTATCCTCAACAATTGGAACAAAAACAATTAATGTAACATTTTGCTACAGTAACATTTGAAAAAAATGTTACTTAAAGCATGTTTTAAGAGATTTGGCATTTCTAAGTAATTGCGTCTATTTTCGGAGCGAAAAAGGCGTGGCACAAAGTAGCCCCGAAATACTAGTTTTCATGATAGCTTTATGAAAACGTAAACATTTCCTCTCAAAATAAAAAAGTTAATTGATATACTATGATCACACATATGTTACAGGTTACTATAGGTAATATTTTGACACTTGCCTTATTTGTGGGTCTTATCCAGATTGTTTCACTATAGAAAGTTTGGAGTGTTAAAATTTATATACGAAAACAGTTGTTCACAAACACATCCAATGTTGCAACTAAAAAAATTAAATTGCCCCCAAACTATTCAAATACCCTATAGTAGGGTATAAAATATTTTCCATAAGCAAAAACTTCAAATTATCTTGTATTGTTTGTTCAATACAAAGAATAAAACTTTTTTTATGGGATGGACCAAAGATGGACCAAAGGCTACTTTGGACAAGGTCCAAAGTAGCCCCGACCAGGTTGACTGTTGTGGTTGTGTAGAATCTATTTGTAGCACGGTAATAGATGGATTCTCTCAATTTGGAACTCATCTCGCTCACGGATCGATTGGTTCTCTCGTTCATATCGAGCCACGTGTTAACTTCAATTGATGTTAGTGGCTAGCCCGTTTTGATTAGATTTATCCGCTATGAATTTTCGCCAATTCGTTAAGATGTTGTGCTTCCTATTTCAAATAAATCGTAATCCGCAAAATTCCAATTATTTAGTTTATAGTGAATTCTAAATCGGATTTCTGGTGAGTTCCTGTACAACGTCGTTAAGAAGAATGGGATCAAAGTTAAAGGAGACTACAATTTATCAAGTTTTGGGAAAGGATTTCCGCCTCTCGGTCTTTTTTAAAATTGAGATTATTTTCAATGGTTTGAATTAACTCCACCTCGTGCAATTCTAATTCCCTGCTTATTTTTATAAATACATTGTTGTATTTTATTAAAATTTTACCAAGGCTCCGTTTCAATTCGACATCCATGGTGGGCATGTTAAAGTGTGTTCCGAAATATAATTCATCTTTAATTTATTTTCCTCTCACTAATTCTAGACTCCGATAATTAATGAGTCTGTTTTTTCTAATTTACAAATATTATAGAAAATATCAGTATGTTTTTATAATGATGTTTATATAATTTTGTTAAAACCCCAAATATGGAAAAAATGAACATAGTGGCGTTATATTATACATAGGAATATAATAAAAAAAATGCAAAATAGGTTTTGGTCAGTAAGTTACACATATTTTCTATTTGTTATTTATAGAGGTTATTAACGACGTATTAGTATCACAGTCTGTTTTTATTTTTTAAAAAATTGTTGAAAAAATATAGTGGTCATTTATATTATGCTATCTGCATACCTTGGCGTGCCGTGGAAATTCTCTATAATAATTTCCTGGCTGACAGAATTAACTCTTATTTGTTGGACATGGCTCTAGTTAGCCAGGTACCATCCGGATAACTTAAATGGTAGAGCACTGGCACAGCACGACAAGGTATCCAGGTACGAGACCTGACTTGACATTTTTCACTCAGTTGAAATAACACCTCTATAGTTCTATTCCGACATATATATGATTTATCCAGATGAAAAAAAACACCCTTCGCTTATATTATAAACTTATATTTTTGGAGACATAGGGGAAAGGGGTGCACCTTTGAACAATTTTTTTAAAAAAAATCGACATATTTCTTACTTGAATTATATTTATTGAATTTTAAATATTTCCTGCGAGAAATAATGTAATTCTGCATCATATGAAATAAAAAAAGTTTTTAAGATAAATTAAATATGTTGTGAGGCTTTAAAAAGCTGAAAGTTTTCTGTTCAAACCTGCCCCAGGTAGAGGTACCTTTGAACAAGCTAGGGGCACCTTTGAACAAATAAACAAGATATGAAAATATTGACAGTTTTTATTAAAAGCTGCATATCTTTCCAAAATATGAAATAATAAGAATAAAATTACACAATTACATTTAACTGAAATTACTAATTTTTTTTTTATTATTTAATCAAATTTGTATCCATCAAAGCACATTGTTGAGACACAACGGAGAATCCCTCCAATTACGTTTAATTGATGCAATTTTGTTTTATATAATATCCTTAAAATCCAACAAATTGATATCTGATGCGTCTGGAAAATATATCACATGTTCCTTTTTACGAAGAAACCCGACATTAAGCAATTTAATCTGACCAACATAATGAAGAGTTCTTTTTGCATGAAATTGAACTAAAATGAAATCATATTCATTCAAATTGATATAGAAAATGGATAAAGCCCTGTTTTATGAAATCCAGAAATAATTTTTACCATTGTAAATGAAACAGTATAGGGTTTGTTAGACAAATCTGCTAAATCATGAATTATTGAAGTTGTGTGTCCTGAATTTGCCTGTAGTTGAAGCTCTGCATCAGTACAACTTTCATGTTAAGTATAATAACACGTAATTAATCTCTTAATTTTCATATTTAAAAGAAAATTTCAGCAATAATAATATTTAGATACATCTATAACTCTTTACTTCATAGTTTTTATTCTTCAATGGTGCCCCAAATTTTCCTTTCAATGGTGCCCCCATCACAAGGAGTTTAGCATTACAACTATTTACTCAATTAGGTTTGAGAATTTGAATAAAATAAACCTTATAAGTTAAAGCTAACACCTTTATTTACGTACTAAATAGTGAATTATAATTTTAGGGATACAAGATTATCAACAAAAAGCTTACAACATTTTTTTGTTACGTTTAGATTCAAGAAAGCAAAATATACATATCTTGCTTAGACAGTAGTGTGCATGCAAAATAGTAAAGCTTTGTATTCTTGTTACATTGAAGCAGTAGTACTGTGCTGCCATATATATTTTAAAAATGTAATTTATTTAAAAGAAAATATTTACAGTGTTCAAAGGTGCCCCCAGTTCAAAGGTACCCCCCTCTCCCCTACTTTAATGAAAAAGATAAAAATGGTACTGCAATTTATTGCATACGGTTTACAAATAGCGTAGTTTAATAAAAAAATATATAAAAATACCTTTAAACGCTGTCAAGTACCAAATTTAATTTTCAATAAAAAAATTATAATATTTCTTTTTCTTTTTTTTTAATAGATAGAAAATTATATGTTAATATATGTTGAATAGAGAGAAAATTATATGTTACTGCACTCAGTTTTACGACAAAATTTTACTAGAATATTGCACCATGTTTAATCACAGAAAAATGTTACAAACTCTGTAAACGAGATGGTTACAAAATTTGCAATGGAGAGTATTTCCGTGACACAGTAGGTAAATGGCGGAGTGATCGTTTATTTATGCTTTGGATTCACCAAACTTTTTTTCGGAAATTCTGTTTGAAATTCTATTTTGTTATCACACTTATTAACTCAGAAACAAAATTAATGAAATATACGCATAGGCTTTCATTATTTAATATTCAATTTTTAATTACTAAATAATGAAAAACTTGATAAAAACATGATTTGTAAAATTTATATGAAACGAATTCTAAACACATTAAAATCATTAAGTAAAATCATTAAGTAAGTTTAATTTGCATAATTTATAAACAACCTCAATTTAAACACTTGAAATTTCATCAATTTTTACAGATATTGGCTATAATTTAATTTATTTTAATGTTATATTACTAATAATATCTATAATTAAGCTATAATTAATGTGAATGTATATAAATATTCCATAACCACTTCGCTACCAAAGCTAAAATAATGCTACAAATACTCATTTATTGTTTTTTCTCAAACAAAATGAAAGCGTAGATGACAGAATAAAGAAAATTTCTTAAATTGATCCCTTAGGGGTTAGTAATTTATTATTCACAAATATGGATAAAAAATTACAAATCCTCTTAAAATATCAATTTAATTTTCACCAACCTAAATTCACACAATCCCAAAGTTAAGGTCTTTAAACAAGCGAATAATATACAAATCCTAATAAAAAAAAAAAAAAAAAAAAAAAAAAGGATTTAAGTTAAATAATTGTGAAATTTTCTCACTTTCATGGCCACACTACACTGTCTTGAAGGCATTTTAGAAATTCACACGAAAATAACATTTATTCTGCGAGGAAATCAGAATAGATTTTGTCATTTTTTTGGTTTGCTTTTGAAGCCAAAAATATTCAGCTATTAAGCAGTGAAGTGAAAATGTAAAGAAATCAAACAGTTTAGTTTTTATGATAAAAAGATTAGAGATCCACATATATGGACCCAGGTAGCGAAGAGGTTATATTATTCAGATCTATTACACACATCTCTATACTTTCAGTAGAAGAATAAAAAAAGGGAATTCTTGACAAATTTAATGCTTTCCTTAAAGGAGCGATTTTCCGATGTTTTCCACAACAGTTGGTTTTTTATAGCCTCGAACAAAAAGGGAGAATAATTTACATTGGAATTTTCAGAAAACAATTTTAATATAAAACGGCGATGGTAGAATCCTTGGTAATTCCTGGGAATATACTAACTTTGCTCATTTTATGAACAAACATCATGCACAGTACATTTTGTTATTCGGGATATACTATAAATTCTACTTTTTTCAGATAAATGTTTATAAAATAGAAAAACAAGTTGAAAATTGCTCGTCAAACGTGGTAAATGAGGTGTGTTCGTACTATAACTAGTTTGATAAATATTTTTTGCACCCCATATTGTACTGAATATATATTTTTTTGCGCTTCATTAAGTGCATAGTTTTCCCATTCCGCGTAATGTAACGGAAAACTTTTGACTGTCCCTGTAATTAAACTATACATCCGATTGTCATAAAATTTGAAATGGCTCAACAAAATTTTGCAAAAGTTATATATTTAAAATTTCAGACCATTCCGAAGGCTGTAACATCATTAAAATGCACTTACAATAATATTTTCTCATTGGCCGTTATGTAACGGAAAATTTTGGACTGTCCCTGTAATTAGAGTATAAATGCGATTTTCATAAAATTGAAAATGGCCCGACAAAATTTTGCAACAATTATATATTTAAAATTTCAGACCATTCGGAAGGCTGTAACATCATTAAAATTCACTTGCAATAATCTTTCCCATTCGCAAAAATGTAAAGAAATAATTCTAACTGTCCCTGTAATAAAAGTATACATCCGATTTTCATAAAATTTGAAATGACTCGACAAAATTTTGCAACAATCATATATTTAAAATTTCAGACCATTCGGTTGGGTAGTTTTTGCTCTGTTATATGCAGGCGGATAGACGGACGGACAGACAGACGGACTGAACGACGACTAGAGGTGCTACGTATTTATACTAGAAAATCTGCAGATCAGGAGCCTCAGCGTCAGCTCTACAATTCATTGTGTTTAGCACCCTTTGAGTAATATTAATCTTTCCACAAAAAACGAAATTTAAAGTTTTGAAATTACATAAACATTTATAAAACGAAAAAATATTTCGAAGGTTTATGACATTAGAAGCGTTAAATTAAACACCTTGTTATGTAATGGTATTCTGAAAATCTCATGAGCTACTTATTCTGGTAATTTTTAGATAATAAAGTAGATTTCTTCAGGGGAGCTCTGCCCCCCTGAACCCCTTCGTAGTGTAATTTAATTTACATTTATAATTATCAATTAATTGTGTTAATGTCCTTTAGTAAATTCTACCAATAGACTGAAACGTACATGAATTCTTTTCTACAGCCCTGTATATTACGTAATGATTTTTACGCGTCGTCTATAACATTTAAATTTAATGCAGACAAAAAACCCTCTTAAAACTGCTATATCACATTTCCGGGGATTAGTATGCATAGTGTGCACCATATATCCAGTTTCTGCGGAGTCCTGTATATGGTTCTATTTAAATTCTGCAAACATTTGTTAATATACTAAATGTAATTGGGCTGGGAAACACATAACTCAAAAAAAAAAAAAAAAAAAAAAAAAACACTGAAGCAATTCGCGCTCATTTTCATTTATACTTACGAATTCATTTGTGTATCCCTGTACATGGTCTATAGAATATTTAAGCACTACTTATTAAGCACAAATTTACTTAACGTTAAAACGCACACCATAATCGAAAATGCTCTTCAGCAATCATCCCTAATAGACCAGAACTGTATCCGAAATTTTTTATGTGACCCTATAAATGAACGATAAATACGATACAAATCATATTCAAGCTTCTTGTAGTCAACCACAGTAATGTAATTTAATTTCATAATGTTTGAATTAGTGCAACACAATTAACACACTGACGACAGGCAATTTAATTAAATCTGTGTTTAAAAACAGTTGAAGCTCCTCTCTCTTCTGAAAGTGTCTCGGAAATTGGTTTCTGAGATATGTTTTTCATGTTTATGCAGCAGTAAATATCTTTCAATGTACGGATGTAATATATAATGTCTTACAATCTATAAAAAATATGGACAACACAATATAAATGTCTTTTCTGTAAGGTAGAAGTCACTCCCTTAGCCAATGATGTATTCTGAATAAAAACGAGAATTCTCGTTTCCCGTCGCTAATGTGTTAAAATAAGCTGTGAAGAGTTTTTTTCCCCCGTAGACCACATTTTAATCGACCGCTTTTGTGTGACCCTGAAAAAAACATATGCTTTGCACCCCATATACTACAAAAATGTTTCAAAAATACATATCAATTTTATTATTTTGTAACAGAGTAACATCATTAAAAAACGCCACAAAAGGATTTTCTTCAAAGATTGTAATATTATGAATACTTTTGAGTTCCCTGTACGCATGCTGTAAGTGCTATACATAACATATTTTATAGTAACCAGGTTCTAGTGCACCTTAATAAAGTATATAAATTTCATTACGTTTATAATTGTGTAACATTATTAAAATACACCGCAGACGATTTTTCCCAAAGACTATAATGTAACGGAATAGTTTTGAGTGCCCCTGTAATTAAGCTATGAATGCTACACTCTTTATTTTTAATACCAAACATACTTCGGCAAACCTCAATAACGTATATCAATTACATGTAATCCCGACTATATTTACGCGAGTTAGAGCACGTAGAGAAACACGGCAGGCGACAGACAGAAAACTGAAGTCATAAATACTTATCATCCATGTTGGAAAGTGTTAAAAAGGATTTACATGCCTTTAACTGTACTTTTTTTCACTTATAGCATGGTTAAACATTAGTTTAAACATCCTAATCCATGCGATAGCAATAACATATTAAAAGCCCCCCAAAATATGCATATCTGGTGATCTATAAATCTACTGGAAAATAATTCATTATTGTGTCCACTGTTAATTGCATAAATTGCATCGATTTGGCGCGATAAAATATTTTTTGTGATAGCCTTTTAATAGTACCTGCAACAAAATTAACGTAATTTACTAACTTCATTCATATTTGATGCAATGGTAGGCTACGAATAACAGTCGCTAGGCTACGAAGAAAAGGAAAAAAAAAGAAATATGTATCATGTAAAACACGAAAATTAATTTAAAAATTCTTTATATTATTGGAATACATGTATAAATGTCCTCAAAACATTATACACGTAAATAAAAAAATCTGATAGATATATTAATAAAACTTCAATATAATAGGAATAATTTAAAACCCTTATTTGGAATTTTAGTATGCATAATTTGACATTTAAATCCATTAATCAAACGTGCCATTTTCTTTCAACTAATCGAAATTTGAAAATCGTCTGACTTGCAGTAGAAAAGCATTATAAAGAAAAATAAAATCTTCTATATTTTCCGAACGAATGAACCAAATTTAACCAAAAACTATACAGCTACGCCCGGGTATCTCACGAATATGCCCAATTAATTTCAAGCTGATCGGGTGCTTTTTGCGGCAGTTATCGCGGAACAGACAGACAGACAGACAAACGGAAATCAAAACTTTTCGTGTCTCCACAGTAAGCCTTCACTGACGTTTCGGCAGTAATTACGAACGCACCTAAAAAGGACAGCACATACCTATACTAGTAAATCTGCAGATCAGGAGCCTCAACGTCAGCTCTGCAAGTCATTGTTTTTAGACTCACTTTGGTAATATTCAGTTTCCTGCAAACCGCAATTTAAAGTTTTCAAATTATGTAACTAGTAAATCTGCAGATCAGGAGCCTCAACGTCATCTTTGCAAGTCATTGTTTTTTAACACTCATTGCATAATATTCAACTTCCTACAAATCGCTTTTTAAAGTTTTCAAATTACATAAATATTTATGATCATACAAGATACTTCGTAAAGTTTCAGAAATTAAAAGTGTTAAACAAGTGGTTGTACATTGATGTTCTGAAATTCTGATGAGCTACTTATTCTGATAATTTTTTAAATCAAAAATTGCATTTATTCAGGGGGGCTCTGCCCCCCCCTGAACCCCCCGTAGTCTATTTAAATTTACATTTATAATTTTTTATTGATTGTGCGGACGGTTATAGTATATCTTAGATTTTTTTTTTACGCTGTGATTTATAAGGATAAGCATAAGTTTTTTTTATAAATTAATAAAATTTAAATTTAAAATAAAATATTCATGTTAACCGTACAGAGACAATAAATCTTGAAGTGACGCCAAAAATGTAAACCTAAAATCCGCTACATTCGGCACAACACAACGACGTGCTTAAAAAAAAAACAAACAAAAACGGATGAAGTCAAAGAATTTGGTTCCTGTTCCACGTGCTTGTTTTGTTTGGGCCAAATGAGGGCATTTAAATCTGAGCGATAACGCACATCGTATTGCAAACTGTTTTTACGGCATACTGCATCTCCATCTATCTCTTTCCTCCGTGAATAATAGTTAATTTTATTTTACCCAAGATGTTTTTTATTCCAGCATCTTTGTTTTAGATAAATGACGTCTAATTCACCTGCTATGCGTACTTACTTAAAATTTTTCATCTTGTTATATTAAGAAATACTCGAGAGTTTTCTTTTTATTTTTAATATGCCGCCATATTAATTTTTCTATTCTTAATTTTATTTTTCATTTTCCTGTTTCACGACAAAACATTTCAATTGAAAATTGTTTAAAAGAAAATATTATTCCGGGTTTTGATTTTCTTGGCAACAATTAAAGAAATATTGGTAAATGTTATGAGAAAATGTTACGTTATTCTCTATGAAAATAATGAACTTTTGTATTTTTAAGCAAAATATTTCAATAAAATAAATGAAATATTGCCTATTTTTATTTCTGTGGGCTAAAATCCTTCTTTATGCAAAGATGCAAATGCATTAATTCATCTGTTTTGACGTTGGCTTTACTCAAGCATTATACACGCAATTATACTAATATTATTAGGACCAAATACGTTGCTAGGCAACAGAGAGTGAAAAGGAAAAAAATGAAATATGCATTATGTCAATTTGATAAAACAAAATCATTTATATTATTGGAAAACATGCATAAAATTTCCCCCAATATTATAAACCTAATTAAAAAAATCTCGCAAATATATTGACATAATTTATTGGAATAATTTAATAATGTTATTTAAAAATTTCAGCATCAAAAATTTACCATTTAAATCCATTTTTCATATGAGCCATTTCTTTCAACAAATGAAAATCTGAAAATCGTCTGACTTGCCATTGAAAAGCATTATAGAGCAAAATAAAATGTTCCATATTTCCCGAACAAATGAACCAAATTTAACCAAAAACTATACAGCTAAGTCCGGGTACCTCATCAACATGCCCAGTGAATTTCAAGCCGATCGGATGCTTTATGCGGCAGTTATCGCGGAACAGACAGACAGACTAACAGAAACCAAAACTTTTCGTGTCTCCACAGTAAGCCTTCACTGACGTTTCGGCAACTAGTAAATCTGCAGATCAAGAGCCTCAACGTCATCTCTGCAACTCATTGTTTTTATCAAACTTTGCGTAATATTAATCTTTCTACAAAAACAAAATTTAAACTATTTAAATTACACAAACATTTATAAAAGGAAAAAAATATTTCGATGGTTTCAGACATTAAAAGCGTTAAATTAAACACGTTGTTATGTAAGGATATTCTGAAATTCTCACGAGCTACTTATTCTAGTAATTTTTATATAATAAAGCAAATTTCTTCAGGGGGGCTCTGCCCCCCTGAACCCCCCGTTGTGTAATTTATTTTGCATTTGTAATTTTCTACTGATTGAGTTAATGATTACCCTATATCTTAGATTTCTTTTTACACTGCGATTTATAAGGATAAGCAATAATTCGGTCAAGCATTTTACGTTATCCTAATATCCATACAGCAGTATTTACTTGCCTGCTAACCACAAATACCTGTATCTAATGGATAAAGAACTTTTGGAAATGTAAACTGAAACATCTAATTTAGAAATCTAATACCTTTATAAATTTTGTTTATAAAAAAATAATTTTGATTACCATTCTGCAATATTTATATCTAAGATCTAATCTAAATATCAAAAAATGTACTCGATAGCATTAACTTACTAAAATCACCCTAAAGTAGGGGGGCTTCTAAACCTAACAGTTAATAATTCATCATCGTTAAATAGATAAACATGATTTGGCGCCTTTAAGTATTTTTTGTGATTTTCTTTTAATAGTATCTACATTTAATTTAAAATCGTGATGTTACAAATACCGTTGAAATTTGACGCAAACCTATGTTCAGGTCAAATTACGAAAGGTTAACTAACATTTCATTTCCCTTAGCCGGACTTTCTGTTTCATTTTTCGTAATAAGGATTATTTTAATAATTTAATTTATTTTACACTCTACAAGCTGTTACACGGACGTTGTTCACGTAGCATTAAAATAGAGATAAATGCATTAAGTAAAACATTTCACTCCCCACCAGACATACCAAGTCTCAAGCTTTTTGCACATCACTATTACCTTAGAGAAAATGTTCTTTTAAATCGGGCAAATGTTTCAATTAAATAAAGTAACATTTTCTGTATTAAAATACTGGTATCCAGAACGCCGGAGGCTTGGCAGCTCTGCTCCTCTTAATAAACACATATATGATTAACCAACACTTTATCACATTTTATAGGAGACAATACGGAATTTCTTATTTGTATGGCCTTACATATATCTCAGTCATAAAAATGTAAAATTTTGTGCCAATTAATGCACGCAATTGCGAAAATGAAATCGCAAAGAATGAGAAAAGGAAGGCCAAGTAAAATGGTGTAAATCGAGGAATCTTTCTTCGTAGTGCTGGGGAAATACTGCAACAAAAACTATTTTAGGTGGTATTTGGTGTGAAATGTTTATATGTATTCATTCCTGTCCTATATATCCTTTTTTTTTATTTTTTATTTGCTTATTCCATTTTTCTTTTGCACGTGAAAATCTTACAAATTAAAATTAACTCTTTGGGAGAAATTGTTATTCATTTTTTTTTTTTTGGCAACAATAAAGTTTATAAAATTTAACAGAATAATGTCAGTTTATTCTGTATGAAAATAACGAACTTTTTCATTTATAATCAAATAGTTGAATAAATAAATGAAAATATTATTCTATATAGTATATAAATACTATTTTCATTTCTGCGTTTAAATAAATCTATATGCAAATATCTATACAAAGCAGTGTTGGGCACGCTCACAAAAAAATCGAACTAATTCAAACTCAAGTTCAATTTCTCAAAAATGAGTCAAGTTCACGTTCAAGTTCGAAATTTTTCAACCGAACTCGTTCAACTCAAACTCATCTATAAAAGTGAACAAAGTTCACTAAAAACTCGTTTTTTTTTTTTTTAATATATTAGACCTTTATCGTCCAAATTTACAAAAATTTGTGAACTAATCTTTTGGTTATTCAATGTAAGGGTCTTCATGGGCCCGACCCAATTTTCCTTCCTGACACTCGGCCCGCGTTTGGTTTGGGATTACTTTTTTCTAGAGGATCGGACCCAGATGGGCCGGGACTGGATTTATTTTCCAGACCACGACGGGGTTGGACTGCATTCTTCTTGAGATCTGAACAGGCAGGAATTTTCAGTCTTAGTCATATGAAAATCGTTAGACCGGCACGGCTCTTACCTGTCCAATAAAAATAATTGTAATATTTGGCAATTTTTTTTCAAAAAATACACGTATTTTTAAATTACTATTATTCCACAATTAAAATTGATTGTTTTTTTCCCTTTTTTTAAAGATGGGTAAATGCACTTTTAGGCACTAAAATTAAAGTACGGTAAAACCTGAGAAAAAGAATCTGCTTATGATGGAATCCCGTGTTTAACAAAACAAAATGTTGATATATTTGAAATGAGGATAAGAGTAATTGTGAAAAGAATGTAATGCATTTACAAATAAACGGTCATGTGCGAGTATTACTCGCGCTCAGAGGGTTCCGTACAATATATGTATGAATTATTAACTGTTTTATTAAAAAATCGTTACTAAAAGAAAAATAAGACTTTGTAAAAAACTATAAATCGTAGGGTTTGTTATATCTGTATATATACTAGAAAAGTATGAAGGAGTACACCGTAAAAGTTCAAAGAGATATGAAGCCTAAATAATATCAAATATTGCTATTTTGTATAACTCTTATTTAAATGTTATTCTAACCTGTTTATGATGAACTTAATTCAGCACTGACAATAAAAGTAGCACATATTTAAACTTCATTTGGCATTTCATAAAACTATATTCAGCATCGTAATAATAGTTTCTTTTTACAGTGTAGCTGAAACAATGCCCTTGTTCAAAGTTTAAACTTGGCATTTTGCTAAGCACGCTTCGAAAGGAGGTCGCAAAGTAGCAACGCCGCCCTTTTCCAGATAGGTTTTTAATTAACTTTTAAAGACATGGGAGGCGTATTGAGAGATCTACTCAATGCAAACTAGTCACGAATTCCAAAGTATTTATGTGATTAATTCTAATTACATTAGTCTGTTTTTAGCAATTTGACGTTTATTGCTTTTATACTGCTACTGGGCATTGTATTGCATAAATGTATCATTAAAAGTTGTTATCTAGGCTTTAAAAACCGATGGTACGTAGAGTACGCCGCCCCTGTCATTGTGTATGTCCAATTCGTCTATGTCTTTAAGGGTTAATATATCAGCTAATTACATACGATTTTTTTCAAAAATCATTATCAACAATGCTTTTATATTTCTGCTACGATAGGTACCTCCAGCGCTCCTCAATACCTTTACTGAATGCCCCGCAAATCGAAATTTGTGTGAAACGGAAAAATGCGCTTTTCTCAAAAACTATGTGACCTAGGTTAATCGTCATAATTTTCCTGCAAGGTTTAAATTAACATCTAGTACCTCTAATTTTTTTCATAATTTTAGGCTCAGTAGATTCGGAAATAGATGGGGGGAACATATTTTTGCACTACATTTTCGACGATATCTCTGAAAATACAATGCCTAAAATTAAAAGAAATGTATTTTTGAGTTCAGCGTTACGAAAGCTTTCACACGATATACAAATAACTCACACAATATACAAAGAAAAGATATATTTTTTAAAGTAACTTAATTAGCCACTGTACATTTTTCCTAAAAATATTTGTATATGTTTAATAATACATTACAATACACATACAATATACAAAGAAAAGATTTTTTTTAAGTAACTTAATTAGCCACCATACAATTTTCCTAAAAATATTTGTAAATGTTTAATAATCTGTAAATATGTGGGTCAATAGTCTTTATTACTTCCCCCAATTTGAACTTTCCACGTGCCATAGTTTACGAATAAAATGTCTGTGATAGACAGACAGACACAGGAGTGATCTTAGAATTGTTCCGTTTTTACTTTTTAAGTACGGAACCCTAAAAACGATGAACGTGCTCATAGGGGAACTAGCCCATTATGGATTTTTCTTATTTTCTATGCAATTCCGTCTTAGAAGATTTTATTGTATTGAATTTTTAAAATTTTTAAATCTCCAAGCCATAGAATGCGAATTAACGATATTAATGGTAACTGTGATTTTACATATAATCAGATGCATTTAAAAAATATATTCCACAGCTCCGAAAACTTTTTATTTAATGAAGAATATAAACATGATATAAAAAGATAAAATACGCATTTTTAGTTAGGACTTCCCGTAAAAGACAATTTTAACCTTATAGACGTAAAAATCTATGTTCAGCCCGGTCGAGCCTAGCCGAGCCAATTAATTTTTTGTGCAATGCTGGGCCGAAGTTTTAGTTTTTATACCGGATTTCTTTTTCAATAACTTTTTTGAACGGGCCGAGTTGTTCTCGGAGCAGTTCTGTCCAAACTTAAAACTTTTTTACTGGGCCAAAAGAAAAATTGTGTACGGTTTGTCTCGGTCGCGCTCGGCCTGAAAATTTCCTTCCGTGCATACCTCTAATTGAATGTATTTTTTTATATATCGCATCTGCACGATAAGTTGGCGTTTTTTATTCTTTACAAATTTATATTTTTTAATGAAATAATTGTATATAAAACGAAAGAAAAATAAAGTTTAAATCTAACGAGCATGGAAGATATATTTTCAATCGTTCAATGGTACTAAAAATTTATTATTTTGTTTTTTATACTTTTTCATTTATACAAAAAGGTGATTGTGTAATAATTAGATATTCGCATCATATATTCATATTAAAAGTTCGTCTCTTTTTAGTTTCATAGAGAAAATGGAATGCATTAAAGATATAATAGTCCTTATTATCCTCTCACCCCTTAAAAATAAAATAAAACTGCTGGCCCCCCTTTTATTTTATTAAACAATGACATTGATAAAGATTCGGAACTCACTATAGTAATGTTGGAATTAAATATAAATATATATATATATTTAGAAATATATAATAGTTTAAATTGATATTTGTTTAGAATCGTAATTCATCCTAGTCCCTTTTATACTCAGAGAGGTTGGTTGTATTTATGTCGGCCAATTATCAACACGAGGGATGGAGGCCCTAAGGAGGGGAGTGCCCTTCGTGGGGGTCTTTCTATGGAACCTAACCCGTATTAACGCTTGGGGAACCAAGGTTCGAAGAAAACCACGAAAACTCCGAACGATTAGGCCGACGGGCGCGATTGGGATCGAACCCAGCACCTCCCGTCTACCAGCTTCGAGAGCAGAACCTCTCGGTCACTGGTGGGGCTATACTCAAAGAGGATTTCCATGCTTAAGTAATTTAAGCTGCATTGCTAAAAAATATAAAATATATATTTTAAATCTCTCAAATTTACTGTGAAATATTGGAGATTGTACTTATTAAAAGAAGTTATATATATTTTTTGGAGGAAACTAAAGTATCGTAAGCCAGCATAATATCTTTATAATTATTACACGTGCATCATATCTCATTATCCCATACGAAATGCATGATTTTTTATTTATTATCATTGTCTTTTATTCTCAAATAGTAGTGGTTAAAGATCAATCAGACAAAACAAAGTTAAAATTTCATTTAATAATACTTTATGTTTTATCAATATATGCATTCACGTCAAATATACAAAATATCTAGGTAAATAATTCTTATTAAAATACCGCAGTATCGAGACAATACAATTCGGCCGTTCACTAATTATTTTATTAAACTGCTGTAAATTGAATATTTAATAGGTAAAAATGAATCAAACCAAACATTTTTCAAGTAGCTTGATTCAGTTATTTATTTCGCTTAAATGAGAAATTTTCATGCGAATGTGAAACATAGCACAATATTTAAGGCTACAAAGCATGATCGTAGTATTTCAAAGTTGTCAGTTCTTGAAATTACGAAGGACATTGCGCCCTAAACTCAGAGCGACGAAACAAGGGCCTATATGGCGCCCTGGTGCGTAAGGCAAAGATTCAGATGCCCCTATAACATGCTTTTAGCCACAATTTCTACTTATTAAAAAAACGATTTTGGGGTTTGAAGTGGGTTGTGGGTATTTTAGAGTTGAGAGCCTGGGCAGCTACCTCTTTTGCCCTTGCGATAATCAGGCTCTGATCGGAACCAATGTTTCTTTCAGGCACATATCGTGGAAGGTAGTGCCTCTCTGGCGCAAGACCCCCAACCCCCACCCCCTACTTGGGAAATTTTTCGATCAGCAGTACAATTCTTTTAGTGTTTAATTATTCCAATATTTATCATCTTAAAGGGCGGCCGGAGCTCAATTGACGGAAAGAGATTAAATTATTTCTTTTTTTGTTACAGGCACACATTTGTTCCAAAATCTTCCCACTTCAGTGATTTCATTCAGCCCTATGCCATATTCTTTTAATTTACGTACTGCCCAGTTTTCCGAAACGTGCTCTGAAAGGAACACTGAGCGGAAGGCCAGTAAAAAATAACGTCATAAAAATATACAATTGCGTTATAATAATGCACTGTATCATTCATCATTAGGGATTGTTTATTAGTGGAATATAAGTATGGTTTATAAGTGGAGTAATCGCAATACTGAAATTAAAATAACGGAAATTTTAAGCAAATATTGATAATTTAAAAATAAAAATTGCTGGAAATTTAACTAAAATGAAAAAAAAAAAGACTTTTTTGGAATCAGATTATGTATTTGATAGTGAGTCAAAGGTTACCTAAACCGAAAGGGAATTCTATTCAAAATTACAGAGATTATTCATTATTTTGTTAAATAATTTGCATCTTAAGTACTGGAAGGACGAAATCTGCTTAGGGGTAAGGTTTCTTTGGGATAATATTCTTCTAAGCCTTTTTATTATATGCATAGACTTATGCCCAAGCGCAATTTTTCCCTTAGTGATTTATTATTTAAAATTAAGCGAAAAAAGTAAATTTTACCCCCCCCCCCCTCTTTTTTTTAAATCATCTACAATGACGAATTTTTTTTTTTCAAAAGGGTGGAGCAAAGGCCCTTCCCCTTGCCCCCGCCCTCCCTCTCCCTCCCACCAGCACCCATGACATACACTTTATTATTTGTTAATCTACTAAACAGAAGTTTATAGTAAGGTTACTTTACCTTGATTTCTCATAAACAGGAGAAAAGAGCGCGTTGAATAAATCAATATAAGCTTTACAATGTAAAATTGTGAAACTGGAGTTTATTTTAAAAAATATATATATATAATAATAATAATAATAATTTATCTGCATATAAATTTTATTTTGTAATCGTCTTGAAAAAATGTTTCATTTAATACATTTATCGTTAAATAACTTTTTTTCCATTTAGTGCCCGATACGTCAATTTTTTTATGATGTCCTACACCTATGATTTTATAATGACACTTTCTTTATCCAATTTCAGTGCGGCGCCGAAACGTAAATTTTGAATACTTAAAGATTTTCTTTGGATGGTTTGTTTAATTCTAGTGTTGGCACCAGTAGAATGAAATCCAGGAAACTTTTTTTTTTTTTTGGGGGGGGGGGATTTGTTAACCGTATTCCTTATTATTATAAATACAACTCTTATTCTCAGTCATAGTTTTTTCTTAGTGTTTAATAATTTAGGTTACTTAAAAAAATAAATTTTTAGTAAGTTATTTTTTATTTTTTTCGTAAATATCATCACAGAGATTGAGAACCATTCAAAAAATGAAAAGAAAGAATAAGAATATTTATGTTTCCGGAATTAGCTGAAGAGAAAACAGGGTTTTTCATTGTTTCGAAAGTTTTCACCATGAAAAGTGAGCCCTGTACGAAAATCGATATTTAAATATGACATTTATTCGTACTTTTTATGTACTAAATAATGAGACAAGATTATAGTTTTCATCTTTCATAGTTGCTATTTACTAGTAGTTCCGCTTCTTTATTTTGTAATATTCCAAACAGTATTCTTCTAAAAAAGTTTATTTTAATTCATTAACTTATTATTGTTATTTTCGTCCAATATCATGTGCTGTGTACTTGTGTTTTACATTTGTACCGTAATGTTACACATTAAGATTGATAATTACTGTAAAATTGAAATTTCCCTGATTTTACAATTTACCAAATACAAACTCAAAGATGGGATTAAATTTAAAATCTTTTACCTGTTTTTAAAATACTTTAAATTAATACCTTAAATAATTAGTAATAGTATATATAAAAAGTACGAATATTTAAAAAAATTAAGACTATGTCAAGCAATTTTTCTTGTGTTTATGGGGGGGGGGGGGCGCCCCTATGGGTACTCGCACGGGCGCCTAAATGTCCTTGGGCCGGCCCCGATTACTTATATTCTATTCAACAAAGCACAAAACAAACATCTTTGGCGTCCCTTCCTGTTGTCTTGTAACAATGCCGTATCGAAACGGTATTGCGACGGTATACCTAAGCGAACTTGACTTTTTGTCTATGGATCCATTCAACATGATGTGGGGTCTTTCCTTTGTACGCTTTCTCTATCCTTTTACGATATAGTCTGGTATCTGGGATCTGGGACAAAGATATTATCTCTTCCACAAATTCTCCTGTTTCTTTAAAAGAGACTTTTTCATCCTAAAGATAAGACTATTTTATTTCCTCATGGTGTGTGGGCTGCGAAAATTTTGGAATATCAATTATAAGTGTTCGTGGTTATCGGGCTTTTATATTTTCCCAATTAAAACTTAGAGGGACTCTGAAAAAAAAAAGGGGGGGGGGAGAGACAATGCAATGAAAAGTGCGTTTTGATTTATTTTTTTAAACATGAAAAATAATAATTAAGATTTAATTTAATTGTTTTGCTTTCTCATTCGTAAAAGATAGAGTTGCCGTTAATTGAATTTCGTTTACCTCTGATTAGAATCCTGCATCGAGTCGGGTTGCCCAACCCGACCAGCGGCTCGGATGGAGTTGGCTTGGCGTGATGTTATTTCGTTGCTAGGCGGTTTCGGATTAAGTTCACTTTTACTTTCTTACTGCAGGTCGGGTTTAGGTCGTGTTGACTATCCTTTTTCGGGTTCGGATTGGATTTTGACTCTTGTGATTCGGGTTCGGGTTGACCAGATTTTTCAAAAGAATATCCAAAATAGTTTTTCATTCCCTTTCCTGTATTTTTATAAAAATGCTTGTAAATTCGAGGATATATATATTTATCAAGTGCAGTTTGATGCTATAATATCTTTAATATCACTTCTCTCTATATATGGTTTAAAATAAAATTATGTTTAAAATATTTTTGTCTACAGCCACTTTAACATGATTTATAGGAACGGAAAAATCCGGGCCAGACGGTTAAAGGCTTAAAAATCTATATACAATAAGATTTTCATAATGGATACTCCTGAAAGTGCACATCTAGTCAGCGAATATTTTTGAGATGATTGATTTTTTATGAATATTTGAATATTAAACACTTGCCTTTTTTTCTATAAAAACATAAAATTGGTAGTAGAGATATAAATGTAGGTTACTTTTCACAATTGCATTAAAACATAATTTACTTTCCTTTCATTTCGGGTTCTGGTCGAGTTGCTGATCGCCGAAAATTATTTTAGTGCGTTCGAGTCGGGTTGCGGATCGAACTTATTCTTTTTGTCGGGCTCGGGTCGGATTGCGGTTTGATTTCAAATAGAATTTTTGGGTTCGGGTCGAGCTCTCGACCAGCGCAGGGTTCTATGTCTGATATGATCTGAAAAAAAAAAAAAAAAAGTAAAATTTACTCGTCCTAAGTGGCGCAAAAAAAAACACTAAGAAAGAGAAATTTGCGCTCTGAACACCCCGAGGAAGAAAATTTTTAATTATGTTTTTCTTTTTACAGTTAGAATAAAATTTTCAATACTAATTTTCCTTTATTTTATTTACGAAATATTTATATTTATAATAATAAAAATAACTATTCAAACTTTCTGGGAAGAATTTGGAATTTCTTAAGGCTGTTCTTAACTGCTCTGCTCAACAAGCGCAAAACGTTTTGACATATTTACGAATTCATTTTTAACGGAAAGGTATAAAATTGGAAAGCCTGGCCATGGAAGCCATTTGGATTGAATTGTGTTTCCATTTTATGATAAATAAATTACCTATTGAGTTATAAGCGAATTCGATCACGTGACAAACACGTTTTTCGCCCGCTCTTGAGTGCTCTTTCTCCCTTCGCGCAAAAATTCGGTTCAAAACGCCCACTTTGACTCTATTTTCTGAAAGATCTATTGCGTTTGCAAAAAAATGGAAAAAACAGCTCAATTACATAGTTCCTGAACAACAACACCAGCTAGTTTCATGCATTTTCGAACAAAAATAAATTAAAACTTATGTCAGAATTTTGCCCTTTTGGATTTGAGAACACCCTTAATGATAGTTTTTATAAATGTTGCATAAAATGCATCAGCAGCCCATATAGTGTTCATTCTTCTGTAAAGATATTTATTTTTACGTCCATATGTTTAAAATTTGGTCATGTGCGAAAGCGTTTTGACAGAAAAAACTAGTCGGATGTGGCAATCCCAAAACTTTCTTCTGTCTCATACATGCTAATACAATGCAGCCAGGGCTTTATTTCTAAGAAAAAAAGTATGGGAGTTCTGATATTCTGCGATAACGGTACTAACAGTTGTACCGTTCTCTCCCCCCCCCCCCCACCTCCCCTTGTCACTCCAATCTCCATATTTATATTTCGTACATTATTTGCAAAATTTAAAGCATTTTTTTCCTTTAGCAAAATAAAAATTTTAAGTAGTATATTTATCAGCATATACTCGTACTTAGCTGTTAACAATTGCACTTTTTAGTTATCACTCCTTCTGAATAGTAATATTTGCCTAATTTTAATGTTAATTAATGTCACAATTCTGAGATTAAATATGGTAAGCATTATGATTCGGAAATAGTGGTAACACATAAAAGGAATAGTTCGCAGCTATGCATTTTTAAGAAAAAAATTAATGAAATTTACAGCAATTAATATTGTTATGCTGAAGAATGGAACAAATATTTTTAATTTCCTATAAAAGGTGCATATCTTAAACTATAATCTATTCTTTCCGCATAACAATCTTTTGTGCTGAGTCCCTGAAATTAGATTAATTTAAAATTTTGACATCGGAAAGATTCTATGCTTTTATAGAAAAAGAAGGAACACCGCTCGATTGTATTTCTATCAGAATAACAATGTATGGCAATTATATCTACTTAAAATGAAAGTGACTTCATAAATGTGCAAAGCAGAGACTTAGCATAAGCAGCGTTCATGATACATAATAAATAGAAAAATCAGTAACGTGATTTTAATACTCGTGAGCAATAGTTGAGAAACAAACCTCAAACAAAAAAAAGCCCCTCAAGCTGATGCTCGTAGGCTAAAAACAGAAAATATTCTTTTCAGGTTAGATATCTAAATAATAATAAAATAAAAAACAGCCAATTAAAAATTATCCTACTGTCACAAAAGAAAATAGAACTGAAAGCAAATTCATTGTTCAGTCTCTTTAGTGGCACTATATCAACAAGTCGCCAACATAAATTTGAAATAGAAAAACACGATTTCTGTTTTCCCTTCATTCTGATCAAAATAGCATTAAAATTAAAATTTTGAATGTAAGACAGATTGAGCTCGAGTCGGTCCAAGCTCCAAAACTGATATAAAAATTGAGTCCGTTTTATCTCCATCTCCTGCGTGTGCGACACATTACGTCAAATATAAGTGTTTTGATAAAAAAGAATGGAAAAGCTTGGAGATGGGAAGGGAAGGGAAGGATAATTTAGGCTTCGGTTTTTCGGAAGCACTATTGCATTGGGCTCCGGAGCCCTGTATTTATGAGCTCCGGTGAATGCCGACCAATATTTAAAAAATTACTAAAACCAGAAAAGTACCGCAGCTGGGCTCCGGCGCAAATTAAGCCCTGAATGCAGCACAGCACCGCACCGGTTAGGTGATTTACACCAACAACTTACGTGAACTTCTAACTGAATTTGAAGTTTGATGAAAATCCGTGCATTAGTTTTTGAGATAGAGCTATTGCGGAAATTGTGAAAAGTTCTGTTTAGCAGTGGCACCAGTTCGGCAATTTACACGAAAAACTTGCCAAGATCAATTTATATCAGGAACTAACTGAATCTAAAGTTTGATAAAAATTCATGCATTAGTCCTGGAGATACAGCAATTGCGGAAATCGTGAAAAATGCAGCATAGTAGCGCCACTTGTTGAGCGATTTACACCAAAAAGTAATCAGCACCAATTTATATCAGAGACTAACAGAATCTAAAGTTTCATTAAATTCCGTTCGTTAATTCTTGAGATAGAACGCTCACAAAATTTGTGTCACACACAGACAGACTCACAGACAGCCATTTTGTAAAAACATATTTTTCGTGATCTTTGACCCCTAAAACGTATAAATCCGTCGAAAACTGGATTCGAAAGTTTTCACGAATCCAATATTTTCTTCTTGTAAAGATAGAAGAAAGTAAAAATATTTATTTCAGTCTCTTTTTCATGTTTATACTGTTCATTTTAAATAAAAGTGCCATAGTCCAGAGATCTGCACGGGCTTATTTTCATTCACAGCAAACGGGCCGGGTCCGGGTCGTACTTTTTTCTGAAGGTTGGGGCCGGGAGGGGCCTAGTCACTGCACTTTTTGGGCCGGGCTCGGGCCTTTTTTCCTGAAGGACCGGGCAGGGCGTCTCTTTATTTTCTCCGTACCGAACCGAGACTGGTATGGTATCATTCTTCCTAATCTTCACGGACCTAAATTTTCAGTCCTGATTTTGATCCATCCTCGTATGAAAATTATTGTCTCGGCGTGGCATGGTCCATTCAAAAACCAGTAAAATTTGGCCAGGCAGAAAATTTTTTGGAAAAAGTGCATATATTTTTAAATCGCCATTGTTCTACAAATAAACATTTAATTTTATTCTTTATAAAGAATAGTAGATTTCTAGGCTTATTAAAATGTAGTAATTGTTAAAATTAAAATATAGTAAAACGTGTGAAAAAAAAACCTGCCTATGGCGATATCCTCTATTAACGTGAAAAATATGTTGGTCCATGCAAAATGAATGTACTAATACATAAGAAAAGAATATATAATACATTTACACCTCCTAAAAAGGGAACTTGTCTAAAACGCATTTTTTCTCCTTCCCTATGCAATTCCGTCTTATTAGATTTTACTATATTACATTTTTCAGATTTTTAAATCTCTAATATTTTGAATGTGGATTAACTATATTAATTATAACCGAAACATTTACATAGCACAAATAGCGATTCATTAAAATAATAAATATCGCAATAACTTCTATAAAAATGAAATCTATAAACATAACAATAAAAAGTAAATATAAGTATTTTTGGTCAGAACTTCCAAATTTTTAACCAAATCGACGTAAAAATCAATGTTTTGTAGAAATTCATTCGGGCCGGGCCGGTCTCGGTCCGAACTTTTAGCTGATACCTGGCCGGGTCGGGCCAATATTTTTTTCTCTACGGGACGGGCCCACACGAACTGTTAATGTTTATACCGACCCGGGCCGATTTTTTCTTCTATGGATCGGGCCAGGCCTTGAAATTTCGGCCCGTGCAGACCTCTGTCTTAGATTGCATAGTACTGGGAACTGGGACATCCGCTCCAAAATACTGTTTCTACTACATTTCTTTCTATATATCCTATTGTAAGCTATATTGATTTTTTAATCAACCTCTATTTGTAAGTAAATATCTGCATTATTATTAATACCATTAATCTATTTACACGGCTTAAAAACTTAAAAATGTGAAAAATTCTATATCGAAAAACCTTCTAAGACGGAATCATATAGGAGAGAAAAAAAAATCGTTATAGCTAAGTTCCTTTTTTACCAAGTATGCCGTCTCTTGCAAATGTAGTATTTATTTTCAAGCGGATTATTATATCCATTTTGAAGATTCAGATCCACCTATCAAGAAATTTTTCCGTTTAAAACAGGATCTCGTCAGACACAGATTCTTATAACAGGTTTTAAAGTACTGTATCTCCTGCCTCCTAGAAATGTATATGTAGTACTATTCTGTAAAGAGAATTTTAATTGTAGAACAATGGTAATTTTAAAAAATATATTTTTTCGGAAAAAATTATTGACCCAAGGTAGGTTGTTCCTTAAACAGATTTTTCCACGAGTCAGACTGGGACGGTGCAATAATTTTCATACAAGCAGGGGCGACCGGGCCAGAAAATTTCTGTCGGTGCAGACTTCTAGGAAGAATAAAGCACAGGTCCAGAAATAAGTTCGATTCGGCCCGGCCCAAGCCTCCAGAGAAAGCAAGGCCCGGGCACGACCCAGAAAAACTGATGATCAGACTCGACCTGTCCCGAGTCGGTTTAGGCCTCTAAATGGCATTTGAATGGGAAAAACATGTTCTTAACGGCTGGAAAAATTTAAAAATACGTTATGAAAAAAATTGAGTTTGAGTTGTAAATTTCGTTCAAACTCACGGATTTTTTGAGCTTTCGCTCAGTTCACGTTCGTTTATCAAAGAGTGAATCAAGTTCAACTCAACGTTCACAGAAAGTGAGCTAAGTTCGTGAACTTTCGTTCAATGAACGCGTTCATACCCAACACTGATACAAAGGCATTCATTAATTCATTCCTTTTGCTTTGATTTGACTTCAAAAAACCATACGTACTTTCATATTTATGATATTTTTAGATGAGATGCTGTTGCTACGCAACGGTTAAAAGAAAAAATGAAATATAAGTAAATTCATAAAATAAAATGTTTTATATTATTCGAACACATGTATAAAATTCTATCATAAGTTATACACCTAATTTAAAAGCTCTAACAAATGTTTTGACAAAATTGCAAACTAATAAGAATAATTTAATACTCTTATTTAAAAATTTCAGCATCCAAAATTTACCATTTAAATCTATTATTCATATGAGCGATTTCTTTCAACAAATGAAAATTTGAAAATCGTCTGACTTCCCATAGAAAAGCATTATATCACAAAATAAAATGTTCTGTATATTCCGAACGAATGAACCAAATTTAACCCAAAACTATACAGCTAAATCCGGGGAGCTCATCAACATGCCCAGGGAATTTCAAGCCGATCGGATGCTTTTTGCGGCAGTTATCGCGGAACAGACAGACAGACTAACGGAAACCAAAACTTTTCGTGTCTCCACAGTAAGCCTTCACTGACGTTTCGGCAATTATTTATAAGAATAAAAAATACGAAGTTTTCAGACATTAGAAGCATTAAACTAGCAAATCTGCAGATCAAGAGCCTCAACGTCATCTCTGCAACTTATTCTTTTTAGCAAATTTTGCTTAATATTAATCTTTCTACAAAAACAAAATTTAAACTTTTAAATTACACAAACATTTATAGAAGGAGAAAAAAATATTTCGATGGTTTCAGACATTAGAAGCGTTAAATTAAACACGTTGTTATGTAATGATATTCTGAAATTCTCACGAGCTACTTATTCTAGTAATTTTTATATAATAAAGCAAATTTCTTCAGGGGGGTGCCCCCCCCTGAACCCCCCGTTGTGTAATTTATTTTGCATTTGTAATTTTCTATTGATTGAGTTAATGATTATCCTATATCTTAGATTCATTTTTACACTGCGATTTATAAGGATAAGCAACAATTTGGTCAAGCATTTTACGTTATCCTAATATCCATACAGAAGTATTTACTTGCCTGCTAACCACAAACATCTGTACCTAATGGATAAAGAACTTTTGGAAATGTAAACTGAGACATCTAATTTAGAAATCTAATAATAATTTTGATTTCCATTCTGCAATATTTATATCTAAGATCTAACCTAAATATCTAAAAATGTACTCGATAGCATTAACTTACTAAAATCACCCTAAAGTAGGGGGAGTTCTAAACCTAACGGTTAATAATTCATCATCGTGTCCACTTCCAATTGACTAAATAGATAAACGTGATGTGGCGCCGTTAAGTATTTTTTGTGATAGCCTTTTAATAGTATCCACATTTAATTTAAAATCGTAATGTTACAAACACCGTGGAAATTTGATGCACATCTGTGTTCAGGTCCAATTACGAAAGGTTAACTAACCTTTTATTTCCCTTAGCCGGGCATTTTGTTTCATTTTTCGTAATAGGGATTATTTTAATAATTTATTTTACACTCTACAAGCTGTTACACGGGACGTTGTTCACGTAGCATTAAAATAGAGATAAATGCATTAAATAAAACATTTCACTCACCACCAGACATGGCAAGTCTCAGGATTTTTGCACAACACTATTACCTTACAGAAAATGTTGTTCTTTTAAATCGCGCAAATGTTTCAATTAAATAAAGTAACATTTTTTGTATTAAAATACTGGTATCCAGAACGCCGGAGGCTTGGCAGCCCTGCTCCTCTTAATAGAAACATATATAGTTAACCAACACTTTATCACATTTTATAGAAAACAATACGGAATTTCTTATTTGTATGGCCTTACATATACCTCAGTCATAAAAATGTAAAATTTTGTGCCAATTAATATACGCAATTGCGAAAATGAAATCGCAACCAATGAGAAAAGGAAGGCCAAGTAAAATCGTGTAAATCGAGGAATCTTTCGTCGTAGTGTGGGAAAATACCACTACAAAAATTAATTTAGGTGGTATTTGGTGTGAAATGTTTATATGTATTCATTCCTGTCCTATTTATCTTTTTTATTATTTGTAATTTGCTGCATTTTCCCTTTGCACGTGAAAATCTTACAAATTAAAATGAACTCTTTGGGAGAAATTGTTATTCCCTTTTTTTTTTTTTTTTTTTTTTTTTTTTTTTTTTGGCAACAATAAAGTTTATAAAGTTTAATAGAATAATGTCAGTTTATTCTGTATGAAAATAACGAACTTTTTCCTTTATAATCAAAATAGTTGAATACATAAATAAAGATATTATTCTATATCTATATATATAAAAGAAAGTCTGGATTTTGTATTAATCAACGCGCAGCCAAAACTACCGAACCTAAAATCTTGAAAATTGGGGTAAAAATACTTCTTATGACAAAGAGTGCCGCTAAGAAAGGATTTTCTAAAATTCCACCCCTAAGGGGGGTAAAAAAGAGAACGAACTTTTAAAAAATTCCTTAAAAATCTGATTGTATAGTTATTTTTCAACTGATAACATATTTTGGTGTGTTTTTGTATGCTGAATCGAATGGTACTAACTAAATTCTTTTAAGCCCAATAGTTCGCGAGATATTTCATATTTTTCAAATTTGGCGATGTCTTTGGCGCTAAAACCTCAAATTTTCAAGTTAGAATTTCTAAAAACTCATTTTCTTTATTCTGTTACTATAGCAAGGGAATAAATTCAATTGAATATTTTTTTAATCAATTCTTTTGGTTTAATAATTAAAACAACTATGTCAGTTAGGGAAAAAAATTACAAACGCCTCAAAAACTAAAACTAAAAAAAAGAAAAAAAAAACTGTTGTACTTTTTCGTTCTACCAACATGCCAAGATGTATGATATCGCGCCATTTATTTCAACCCTAACTGCGCAAACGATTTTTACTGCAAACCGTGCCAAATATTAACACTTGCTTTTTATTGAACGTGAATATTTTTTATGAGTATTATTCCATCGTAATCCCGTAAAACTTTTTAATTTGTTATTTTTTGAATAGAAAATATTTATTATTAATTATAACTTATTTATTACTGATACTGACATAGATTTTACTATTTTGCAGTTATCTGATGAGGAGGAACCTACAATAAAATTATTTTAGAAGTTAGGAATTATACATATAAAAATGTTTGTTCATAAAACCATGAATGGCTTCATTCAAAGAATGAAATGTTTACTGTAGTGTGAGAAATACGTATTACGTACGCCACGCTGCAGTAGTAAAAGACATTTACAATTTGAAGACTGCAGTTTAAATTGACTATATTCTATTACTTGCAAAATATTTATTTATGCTTTTATTTTAAGTACTTATTTTTATTGATTTAAAAAACTGGTGGGTTAAAGTATGTAATTTTCAAAAGTTATATTTTTTAAATGCTCATTTTTTTTATCAACAAAATTATTTTTTTTTCAAATGTTTCATTTCATTTTATAGACAATGACATTATTTATATTCCGCCTGAGTAAATTACAAAATACTCTTTGATGTTGAAATAAAAATTTTTGGTTTAAGGTATTTTTTTCTTTTTCTTTTTTCTTTTCATCCTTTTAAATGAAATTAGTTAGACATATATTTATGAGCAAAAGACATGTATGAATTAATGATGTCGATAAAACAAGAGGTTTTTTTTTTTTTTCATGCTTATAATATAGTGTGACGAAATGTACACCCGCAGCAGTTTTTTCCGCACGGCCTGTCCATTGCTATAGTGACGTATATATTTTAAGAAATTAACAATTGTAATCTGAGAAACTAGCCGCCCTTGGCGACCAGTTTGGTCTCCCTTAAAATTTATGTTTGGGAAAGCATGCTAAGCATTGTATCGTGTTACTTTTATTCATAATTTAATTTACTTGAATGTTGAACTCCCTTAAATATAATTAATATAATCCCTTAAATATAATTAATATAATCCCTTAAGCTAATATTAGTTTTTGTTGCATTAAAATATCTCAATCTGTTGATTTTCTGTAAACAAGTAAACCCTATTGGTTTACAATGGAAGTCTCTGGAAATTTGGCGAAATATTAGAGATATCGATAAGTTGGCGTCACTTTAGGCGATATATCTCCAAGTTAGCAACAAACTTGGCGGCGTTTTGCGACAGAACAGGGGGCCCCTATGGTAACCCCCTTATAGGTATGGTGATGCATTAAATGCTGTTCAATGACTAGAAAATTAAGATACAAAAAGAGATAAACATAGAAGTCAAAATAATAAGAAAACAATGGTTGTTTTAAAACTGTTTTATAACTATTCAATGTTTATATTAAAAATCACACCCAATTTTTTGACCGAAATTCATGTTTTTTTTCTTTTTCTTTTTTTTTTTTTTTTTTTTTTTTTTTTTTTTTTAAATTTTCGTTACGGTACATTAATCTAGCGTGGGCTTAGAACACGATTATGACTACTTCACTGCTTTTTTTTATGCTTGGTAAAAAACGCAAGCAGATGAATTTATTAAATGATATATAATTTTTACTCTGTTTCTTTTTAAAGTTAGGACAGCAGGAAAGAAAAAATGAAACATTATGTGATCTTTTTTTAGGATTTCTAAATGTATTACTTAGCATATAATCCAAAATGAATTAATTTATAATTGATAAAAATATATATTTTTAAAAATATTACATTCTTCATTTTTAATTTATTTTCAGTATTTTTTATCTTAAAATGTTTCATTGTTGCAGTTTTAATCATTTGGCATTGGCGAGTGTTCATTGGCGCATAATTAAATCTATTGTTGTTTCAACTCACATAAAATTGTACGAGGTACAGATAATATTTGGTGAGATATCACTTGAGATAGGCTAACAGTAAAATGCCTTAAAATTAATGTATTAATTTATAATTATTTTTTTCTAATATTAAAGAGTTGCATTATCATTATTGACCTATAAACACACGTGTGAACATAATGTTTATAATTCTAACATACCAAAAAGTGAATTAAAAATCAATTAGTGATTGCAAAATTCCATCTTTACATATAAAAACTAGGTTAACTTAAATTTAAAAAAAAGTGCAAAATTAGAATAATGATTGGGAAATAGTAAAAAAGACAGGCAATCGACCAAAATAGGAAGTTATGAAAGAGGGAGAATTTACCGTAGCGAAGCGCGGGTACTCAGCTAGTAGTATATAAATACTATTTTCATTTCTGCGTTTAAATCAATCTATATGCAAATATCTATACAAAGGCATTCATTAATTCATTCCTTTTAACTTTGATTTGACTTTAAAAACCATACATACTTTCACATTTATGATATTTTTAGATGAGATATAGTTGCTACGCAACGGTTAAAAGAAAAAAAATGAAATATAAGTAAATTCATAAAATAAAATATTTTATATTATTCGAACACATGTATAAAATTCCATCATAAGTTATACACCTAATTTAAAAGCTCTGACAAATGTTTTGACAAAATTGCAAACTAATAGGAATAATTTACTACTCTTATTTAAAAATTTTAGCATAAAAAATTTACCATTTAAATCCATTTTTTATATGAGCCATTTCTTTCAACAAATGAAAATTTGAAAATCGTCTGACTTGCCATTGAAAAGCATTACAGAGCAAAATAAAATGTTCTATATTTCCCGAACGAATGAACCAAATTTAATCAAAAACCATACAGCTAAGTCCGAGTACCTCATCAACATGCCACATTAATTTCAAGCCGATCGGATGCTTTTTGCGGCAGTTATCGCGGAACAGACGGACAGACAGACAGACAGACAGACAGACAGACAGACAAACGGAAATCAAAACTTTTCGTGTCTCCACAGTAAGCCTTCACTGACGTTTCGGCAATTAAAAACGTTATGGAAGAATATTTCGAAATTTTCATGATCTGTTAATTCTGGTATATTTTTGAAATAATAAAGTAGATTTCTTCAGGGGGGCGGAGCCCTCCTGAACCCCCCGTGGTCTTATCAATTTACATACGTAACTTTTTATTGATTGCGCTAATGGTTAGCGCAAATCTTAGATTTCTTTTTACACTTCCGAGCCTTATTTTTCAATACTGGTAACGCAGAAAATGATTTACATTGACGCAATTATATTAAACGTTTAGGTTTTATGAATGAAAATGTAATTTCCTTTAAAAATAAAATAATTTTCATTCATATTTTTTGAAATGAGGCGGCATTAAGAAGTAACACCCGTCAAAAAACATTTTTTTAGGCAATCTAGTTAATGCTCGGTTTTTAAGGATGAAAATATTTATTTCCGGATACAATGACGTCATTTTCGACAGCGATAATTTTGCGGTGCATATTTTTGATATTTACTATATATTTGCTCTTCAAAAGTGTTTTTCTCCTCATTGGAATTTTCGATTAAGAATTAACATTTCTGTTAGCTGTGTGCAGACGATAAACCATGAGATATTAGTAACATTTTTTTTTTTTTTTTTTTTTAATAATAAGAATTAATATCATAACACAAGCCCCTTTTATTTCAACCTCAAAGCGTATTCGTTTTATTTTTGATATATGAGATCAAATTCACCTTCTTTTCGTATTTTCACTTTATTTCTAATATGAAGGCGTATTCATGTCTATTTTTTATTTCATTTTCCTCTCGCACATAAAAATCTTTCAAATCAAAATTAACTGTTTACGATAAATTTTTATTCCGGGATTGAATTTTCATGGCAACGGCGAAAAAAAGAAAAATGATTGTTAAATTTTATAGCAAAATGTCGATTTATTCCTTATGAAAATAATGAACTTTTTAATTTAAAAGAAACATATTTGAACAAAATAAATAGAACATAGTCTTTCTTTATTTCTGTGGTAAATTCCATCTATATGTAAAGACACAAAGGCATTAATTCGTCCCTTTTGACTTTGATTTAACTTCAAAAAATTAGACATACTTTCACATTTACGTTATTTCTAGGTGTAGTTCGCTGCTAGGTAACAGTTAAAAGATAATAAAAGCAATTAAATATGTGCTTAAAAAGAAAATTTATATTAAAAATAAACATTTTATATTATTGAAACACATATATAAAATCCCTCCATAAAAGTTATACACCGAATTTAAAAACTCTGACAAATGTATACACAAAATTTCAAACTACTATGAATAATGTATGGTTCTAATTAGGAAATTTCATCATCCTTAATTTAGCATTTAAATCCTTTAATCATATGAGCCATTTCTTTTCAACAAAGAAAAATGGAAAAATCGTCTGAATTGCTATAGGAAAGCATTAAGTCGCAAAATAAAATGTTCTATATATTCCGAACGAATGAACCAAATTTAACCAAAAACTATACAGCTAAATCCGGGGATTTCACCAACATGCATCCTTAATTTTAAGATAATCGGATGCTTTTTACGGCAGTTATCGCGGAACAGACAGACAGACTAACGGAAACCAAAACTTTTCGTGTCTCCACAGTAAGCCTTCACTGACGTTTCGGCAATTATGTATTTTAATCAATGTAGATTTATTCATATTTAAAATCCATAATTTAAGTTTTCTAATGTACAAGCTGACGTTCTATTCTGTAGAAAATTTCTAGTTGCAACAAGCAGTCTTTCTTAAAAACAATACACTAAATATAACCTCAATGATAAACAAATTTACTGTTGGCGATGAATACTACCTCGTAATACATGTTTATAGGTTTCAAAGCTATGTTTCGTTCTGATATAATTTTTTTATTACTAATAATAAGAATTTATATACATATAATCCTATAACAAGAGATCGACCGAAAATAATGTTTCGTTTTCGTTTTTGGCCCAAAATCTAAGTTTCGCGCAAAATTCATTTTCGTCAAAAATGCTGTCATAAATTCGGCCAGACTGAAACTCCACCGACACTATCTGTATTCTACAAATCTCGCTTCTTACCCCGGAAATGTTCAATATTACTCATTGATTTGAGCTGTATCGGATCAAATGAGACAATCTTTATTTATTGCTATGAACCTCAGTATTTATAATTATCAGTCATCAATGACTCAACACGTGAGTGGAAGTTACAAAGCACGCAATGAAACTAAACTTTGAAGACGCTTTCCGTGTGCTCATTAAAAGCTGCAGACTTAAGAGTAATAGAAAGTTTTTAGTTTCAAACCGTGTTTTAGTGTTTCAAATACTCTTTGACAAAGTTCTAGTTTAACAGATGATCACTTACAAAATTCATTACAAATGATAAATCGAGGTATGTATACCTAAAACAATTTTTTTAATTACATGAAATTCATATAATTAGAAAGTCATTCTGTGTTGTAGATTAATAATTACATTTCATTTTATAGAAAAATAAAAAGTTTTGATGAAATGTACAGAGAGCCAACTTGGGCCGCACGTATAATTACGCGTATGATTAATTAATAATTCTGTGTATTTATGTATGTATGTATTAATTACTTTAAAAAATGTTTGGACATTTTCATTTCCGTGTTAGTTTTCTGCCAAATAAAGAAAAATTACCCATATTCTGTTTCTGTTTCTGTCTTAAAAACCTCTTTCCGTAGATCCTTAGCTATCACATTTGCCAAGTAAATAGATGTTTTAAATTTACTTTACGTAATTTATTTAAGGTATCCGAATACCTTTAAGCACATTTTCGGCCAAAGTATCGATTTTGGAATTTTGGGATAATTTAATAGCCGGATTCTTTATCTTCCCAAATCTGTTTGAATTTTGTTTATATCTTATTTAGAAGTCAAGTTATTGCCTTTTTAAAATTACTAAGTATCAGTATTTTGAAACCAAAAGTATCGTTCTGCTCACCGAAAGTTGACCTCTGCTCCCCTATGATTTTCAATGCTATGTCAACACAAAAGTAAAGAAGCAGAGATAATTATTAAAAGAATTTGAAAAAGAAAAACAGCAATTGTTTTAAACAAAATAGATAACATAGTGTATAAATTGAGTAACATATTAAGGCTTACTTTTCAAAATAAAGGTAAGATTTTGAATTAAATTTTGTTTTTGCGTTTTCTGAAAATCAATTTTTTAACATTTTATGTTTACGCAAAACATCATAATGGAAAAAAGTAATGGATGAATCTCTTTCATTTTTTTTTGTATGCTTTGGAAAGTGCAATAAAAGGAATGAACTACACTCGTAACAGTAAATGCATTAGTTTTTTTTAATTATTGATAAAGTTTCCGATTTGCAATAAAATTATACAAATTTTTGCTTCATCACTGATTAACTTTCTATATAGTTTTAAATATTTGACTTACAAATATGAGAGTAGTTCATTCCCTAGAAAAAGGTTTAATAATTATGATAATGTTTACAAAATAAAAATATCTTGATTTAAAGTTGAGTTATGATTTTTGCGGAAGTGATTATTTTCGCTGTTTCTTGCTTATTTTTTCCCCAAAATATAAAAAAATAATTTGAAATGTGTAACTTTTTCTGTTTTATTTTACTTTTTTAATCACATCATGATATACAATGCAAAAAAAAAAAAAGTCATATTTTAAAATAATTTTACAAAAGCCCTCCGAAGTTATTCGGATACCTTAATCCTTAAAAGCATTACATTTCCACCAGCAAAATCCATCAACTTTAAAAGCAAATAATGTTAGTTCATAAATTTTGCTTTTTTTCCTATAGTTTATCAGAAAACTAGTTAAGGAAAATAAAACATAAAATTTTAAATTAAATCATGTTCATAATAAAAAAAAGTTTATAAAATTTAATTTTGAGATTTAATAACGTAAAGCTATAATCCTTTGTTATCGGTAGACATTTCCCTCGAGAGTATTTTGTTTCATGTAAACATGATAGTATAATCTTTAAACAACTGCATTAAACTTTTTACCTTAAGAATTTATATTATTTGAAACAATGTAATTTTGTTTAGTTTTTTTCCCTATTAGTCTCCTTTATTAGTTTTTTTCCCCTATGGAATAACTTGCATAAGCTTGTTAATTTTTTTCAATGCCTATTTTATTCGAGATAAATCGATTAATGTTCTAACAAAATATTACGCTTCTATTGGTAATACAGAAGTGACTATTTGTTTAGGTAGATTTTTATTTCTTTGTTCATAAAATCAAAAGATATAACTTAGAACATGATACAAAAGGAAAAGCTTTATTAAGCTATTTTGAATGTATGCTGTTTATGTTTAAAATTTCAGAACATTGCTAAGACTATAAATAATATTACATTTTGAGAATAGATTCTTTTCGACCACAGATATGATTGTGAAAAGATATCAATGCAACTAATCATAATGTTTTGAATGACTAGTGAATTTTTATTGATTTTTAATAATTGAATACTAATTCATTACTTGGTACAGAGGCTTGGGCTTAATTTATTCTTGAGAAAGTGAAAATCCGTGGCAAAAATTACAAACAATCAGAAAAATTAATCAGCAACGAATGAAAACATTTTAATCATTTTTGGTTCATTTTATCTTTATATTATGTATTTTTGTATTATTAAATGAATTAACTAAATATATATTAAAATAAATTGAATCTTTATGAATGTATAAAATTTAGAAATACTGAAAAAAATTGCATGCACTATAAAAAAAATTCGACCAGTTTTCCTGTAGGAATCGGAAAAATAGTTACCCTTATCGTACCAGAAAAATTTCCGACCCAGCTCGGAGTAAAATACGTAAAAAAAATAAAATAAAATAAAATAAAATAAATAAAAAAACGGTATTTTACAAATTTTATTCCGAGCTGGGTGGGAAGCTTTTCCGGTACGATAAGGGCAACTATTTTTCCGATTCCTACACCGTTAAAAATTTTGAAGCATTCTGGCAGGTCATTCGACCGTTTTTTGAAAAAACGGTTTCATAACCATAATTTAACTATATTCTGACCATAAAATGGCCAATAATATGGTCAGAATAGTGTTAAAATTACAGTTGTGTAACCGTTTTCGGAAAAAACGGTAAATGACCTGCCAGAATGCTGCAAATTTTTAACAGTGTACAGGAAAACTGGTCGTAGTTTTTTACAGTGTGTACGTTTGATACATTGACAGCTATTTCATAAAAATCAACATGAGGCGATCTTTTAAATGTAAAAGTTACTATAAAAGTAAATGCAATGCTACAAATTTCAATGAAAATTTTATAAACAACAATAAGTACAGAAAAAATAGCAAACATGAACGCTTACTGCAGTGTTTTCGTGACACGCTATAGAATGAAAGTTTACTTGTTTAATCATGATGCATAAAACATATTTTTAACACATTCAGGTTCCAACTATGAATTCAAAAATTAAATAGAAGACATTTTTATAATAAAATCAAATCGAAATGACCAAAGAGGTAACGATTTAAGTTTATTATTAAAAGAAGGCATTTTCCAAGTATTCGGGCATTGACGAGATAAAGAATTTGGCCTTGACGTGAAAAGAAAATTTGGCAATGCATATTCTGACAAACTATTGAAAGTTTCAGATATACATGCCTTTTTTTCCATATTTATGCAATTTATTTAATTTAAATAAGGGATTTATCTATATTTATATATAAGCATAAATAAATTATGTATAAAAAGCGATAACATACAAAGATAAATATAATGTTTATATGCATTACTAGAAAGAAAGCCCGTCAAAAATGACGGAAAATGAAATATAAGGATGCATACAACACATGAGCAATAATGTAAGGCGCTTGTTTCGCAGTGATAGATGAAAATAACGCATTTTAAAAACGAAGCACATTTATAAAAAAAGTATGTAAGTAATGAAAACATTAAAAATGCAATTTAAGGATAAATTAAAATTTGACAACAAAACTTCATGATATGGTATTTTTTTTGTTGTTGTTGTTGTTTTTTCTTCCAAAAGCTCTTTCATTATTTAAATTCTGACCTTGCTTTTCAGTATATTCGACATAAAATTTTAACTGCCCTTTCTGTTAACATCTTGAAATACCTATATATATTTATCGGTGAGAAAAAAAACTGTTCTTTTAAATACAGTCCAACTATATAAAATGTTTGTCCTTGTGACTTATTCAACGCCATTGCAAATGACAGTTAGAATGAAAACTAGAAATTTCATTCACTGGAAATGCATTTCATTCATTTCGTTTATTACTCATTCATTTTAAATACGCCGATGAAATTTAAATTTTTTTATGATATGATATTATATTTTATACGTATATATATATACACATATGTAAAGTTGGGGTTAAAAAATTTCATTTTTTCTTAGAAATGGGGAAATAAAACAATTTCTTTTCTGGCCCCAACATTATTTTCTATTTTTTGTGCATTTATATATATATATGTATTTTCTACATGTCATGTTTGTATTTCAGTTGATTAACTCTAGATGGCAGCATCAAAACATTCTTTCTTCCCACAATTCTTTTCCAGAGAATTCTCTTCTGTTTACTTTTGTGTAGTCATGTGATCTATTTTATGTAAGTGTTGTGTTTGCTTGTGAAGTACTTATTAAATGTTTAAATGTCTACCAGCGACCTCGTTATTCAGAATTATATTAATTATTATTAATTAATTACTAAATATATACTAAAAATGACGACATTGGAAAATAGAGGTGGTAATTTAACCAGAAAAAGTTTAATGAAAATGATAATCGTGCCGATGAAAATGGCTATACTTCTGGTTTTCAATATTCTACGGTTCGGTGGAATACTACAATGCTTTAATAATACTTCATAATCTTCTACAGTATTTACGGCGGTGGTAAGTGATATTACATTCACTTTTACATTTTTACGCTTTTGCTACATTTAATAAAGTAAAATGTTTTCCTACTTTAAAGAATTTGATGAAAAAGTTGAGTCTTTCACAACGTACGTGAAACGATTGGAACAAAATTTCATTCTGCATGATATAACGGAGCAGAAGAAAGTCCCTGCTATTTTAGCATTGATAGGACCAAAATTATATGGTTTATTATGTGATTTATGCTTAGCTAAGAATTGTGAATCTTTAAAATATAATGAAATTGTTGACATTCTGCATAAACAATTAAGCCCCGCCCCCAATAAATTCATTGAGAGAATTAAATTTAGAAAATGTTTTCAGAATGAAAATGAATCAATTCAAGATTTTGCTGCTAGATTAAAAAAGGCTACGACCTTTTGTGCATTTACTGGTGATACTCTAAATGAAAATTTACTGGAACAGTTTTTGCGCGGTCTGAAAAATGAAAATATTCAGAATAAATTGATAACTCAAGTTGGTGATTTAAATTTCGAAAAAGCTGTTGAGAAAGCTTTAGCTTTATATAATGTAGATATTGAAATTGCTGTAATTAAGCATAAAAATTTCAATGTAAATAAAATTTCCAGTGCGAAAAATATACAAAACAAGAAATTACAAAATTGTTCTCAAAAACAGAATGTCAACAATCATGTAAATAATACACATTCTGACATGAATAAAAATAAGTTAGAATGCTATCGATGTGGAAAGGCCACTCATTTAGCAAATTCATGCAGATTTATAAATGTTACTTGCAATCTTTGTAGAAAAAAAGTCCATTTAAGTAAGGTATGCAGAAGTACAAATTCTCAAAAACAGGTTAATTCTTTAAATACTGTAAATGTTTTATCTGTTAAGTATGATAAAGGCTCTAATCCAATTAAGTTGTCTGTTTTCATTGAAAACAAGGCTAGAGCTGATATGGAATTAGATACTGGATCCGGAATTTCTGCTGTTCCTTTAAAAATATTTCGCAGATTTTTTCCTGATCATAAAATTTTTCCTCCCGATGTTCAGTTAAAAACTGCAACTGGTGAAATTTTCAAACCTGTAGGTTATGTTGAAGTAAATGTTACTTATGAAAATAAAACTAGAAAGGTAAAGTTGTATTTGATAAAAGAAGATAATTTTCCATTATTATTTGGTAGAGATTGGGTATCTGAATTTGATATTTTTCCACATAATTTAAAATCAGTATATGTGAATGAAGTTGTAAAGTATTCTGATAAATTACAAGGTTTGCTACAGGAATTTTCTGATTTATTTACTGATAAGGCTGGAGAGATAAAAGATTTACAGGCAGAACTTTATCTTGAAAAAGATGCTACACCCATATTTTGCAAAGCTAGGACTGTCACTTATGCACTACGTGCAGCAGTCAATGAGGAATTACAAAGGTTACAAGACGCCGGTATTATTAAACCAGTTACAAACAGCAAGTGGGCAACTCCTATAGTTAAAGTGGTTAAGCCTAATGGGAAAATTCGTTTATGTAGCGATTTTAAAGTAACATTAAATAAATTTCTAAAAGTTAAAAAATATCCTTTACCTAAAATAGAAGATATGTTAGCTACATTAGGTGGTGGTGTACATTTTACAAAAATTGATTTAAATCAAGCTTATCTTTAGTTACCTGTAGATGAACAATCACAAGAATTATTGACCATAAATACACCGAAAGGATTATTCCAATTCCTTAAGTTACCCATGGGTCCTGCTAGTTCTCCTGCTATATGGCAAAGAAAAATTGAGCAAATTTTAAGAGGAATTGAGGGAGTTACAATTTTTATAGATGATATTGGGGTTACAGGTGAAACAGATGAAATTCATTTAGAAAGATTGAAGCAAGTATTAGAAAGATTAAGGGAATATAACATTAGGATAAATAAAGAAAAATCATTCTTTATGGCAGATGAGATTACTTACTGTGGTTATAAAGTTGATAAACATGGTAGTCATAAAACACAAGATAAAATTGAAGCAATTTTAAATGCTCCAAGACCAGTAAATGTATCTCAGGTTAAAGCTTTTCTAGGCTTAGTTACATATTATGCTAAGTTTGTACCAAACTTATCTACTATTGCAAATCCTTTGAATAATTTGCTTAAGAAGAATGTTAAATTTCATTGGTCTTATAAGTGTGAACAAGCATTTAAAAGTATAAAAAAAGAAATTACTTCTGACAGGGTTCTTACTCACTTCAATCCTAAGTTACATTTAGTTTTAGCTACTGATGCTTCTCCTTATGGTATCTCGGCAGTTCTTTCGCATATGATGCCAGATAACACTGAAAAGCCTATTAGGTTTGTGTCCAGAACTTTGACTACTGCAGAAAAACGGTATAGTCAAGTTGATAAAGAAGCATTAGCGATTATATTTGGTGTGAAGAATTTTTTCAATATTTGTATGGCAACAGGTTTACCTTATTTACGGACAGTAAACCTTTAGTGTCTATTTTTTCTCCTTCTAAAAGTATCCCTGTTTTATCGGCTGCTCGAATGCAACGATACGCAATTTATTTACAAATGTTCCAATATGATATTCGTTATAAAAAAACTACTGATCACGGAAATGTTGATGCTCTTTCACGACTTCCTTTACGTAGTGAAGATTTACCTCAACAATTAAAGTCGAATGATGCAATTGATGAATCTGAACGGCTTCAAATTAATCAACTCTCTATCTTACCATTAACTTCGAAATCTATTGCTTTAGCTACAAAATATGATCCCCTTTAACGTCAAATTTTTCATCACCTCATTTCTGGTTCTGAAATTCCTAAAAATTTACTTTTTGGTGGTAAACAAGAAGAATTCACTCTTCAACATAGTTGTATTTTAAAAGGATGTAGGGTAGTTATCCCTGAAATCCATAGAAACCAAATCTTAAAAGAATTACACTTTGGTCATTTTGGTATAGTTAAAATGAAGTCTTTAGCCCGTCGTTTTGTATGGTGGCCAGGTACAGACCAAGATATTGAAGATCTTGCACGAAATTGCACTACTTGTGTAAATTTGAAAAATAATCCTCCGAAAGTTGATACACATCATTGGGAATGGCCTACAGCTCCATGGCAAAGAATTCATATTGATTATTTTGGTCCTGTTATGGGGAAAATGCTTCTTTTAGTGGTTGATGCCCATAGCAAATGGCCAGAAGTTTTTATTGTCCCTAGTACAAGTTCAGAAAATACCATTACTTGTCTTTTTTCACTTTTTGCACGATACGGTTTTCCAATTTCTTTAGTATCAGATAATGTTAAACATTTTACATCTGAAGAATTTAGATATTTTTGAGAAATCATGGTGTAAAACATAAGTTCAGTGCTCCATACCATCCAGCTACAAATGGACAGGCGGAGAGATGTGCAAATTCTTAAACGTGGATTAAAAGCCTTAGCTTCCGATCCTGGCACTTTACAAATGAAATTAAATACCTTCCTTTTGCAATATAGGAAGATGCCTCATGTTACAACGGGGGAGAGTCCTGCATCTCTATTTCTAAAACGTCATATAAGAACAAAAATAGATTTGATAGTGCCAAATGTTACAAATTTCGTTCATGATAAACAAGATGCGAAAAAGTACAAAGTTAAAATTAAAGAATTTGAAATTAACCAGAAAGTAGCTGTAAGAAATTATACTCCAGAAACCAAGTAGAAAATTGGTCGAATAATAGCAAGAGAGGGAAAATTACATTATAGAGTTCAAGTTGGTTCGAATATCTAGAAAAGGCATGTTGATCAAATAACAAATGTAGGTTCAGAGATTTCTTTAGTTAATGATACAAATTCTGAAGAACGTGATTCAGGAAATTTCAGAAGTGAAAATGCAATTGTGAAACAAGGTGATTTTCCACCAATACAGCCTAGTATCGCAGCTCCACAACCAGTTGATTCTCATGAGCCATGTACTCCAGGTCCTACACCAACTGACGTGCATCCTGATTCTCCAAAACCTTCTGTGCCCACTAGTTCAATAGTTGATGCTGCTGAACTTAAATCTAATTCTTCTTCTCCTTCTCCCCAGGTACTGAGACAATCCGGTCAATACAGAAGACCTCCTGACAGATTCAAATATTAAGTGGGGGAGAGCTGTCATGTTTGTATATTAGTTGATTAACTCTAGATGGCAGCATCAAAACTTTCTTTCTTCCCACAATTCTTTTCCAGAGAATTCTCTTCTGTTTACTTTTGTGTAGTCATGTGATCTATGTTCTGTAAGTGTTGTGTTTGCTTGTGAAGTACTTATTAAATGTTTAAATGTCTACCAGCGACCTCGTTATTCAGAGTTATATTAATTATTATTAATTAATTACTAAATATATACTAAACTACATTTTTTTAAATGTTAACGAAAGCATTTCTTAATATATATATACATATATTATTTTTTTTTAATGCAGCCTTATTATACATCCATATTTTAGTCTTATTTTAAATTCATTTTAGTCTTAAATTTTTAGTCTTATAGTGCTTTAAAGAATTTTTTTAATTTAATATTTAGACGTTTCGTCTTCCCCAGCCCCTGCCTAGAGTACAAACTATGGTGCAGATAGAGCAAAATAGTAAGGAATTTGGTACATTTCCTCTATAGGGGCCTTGGCGTTTTTTTTAAAGCTTGGCGGAATTTGAGCATCAGAAAGTTCGATTTGTTGCCAAATGAAACAAACAGCTATGAAATCAAACTTTATGAAATTTTTTGTTTGTTTATACATGTATATAAATTAAATGTATATTATTGTTGTTTTTTATGTACAAATTACTTCTGTTTCTGCATAAAATTAGATAAATGGTTTCTTTATATTAAATAAATCGTACAAATATTGAAAAAAAAAATGCTTGTGCATATGAAATGAAACAGTGAATAGACTGCCAGAATGTATGTTGCCAAATATCCTTCTTCGCCAAGGCAGTTTCTCTATTTCGCAAGAACTCTATACTGGAAAAGTACCGAGAATTTAATTTCTGCATTCGGCTATGTAAATCACATTCACATCGGATAGTTAGAAACTCAGATAGTACATCGCCGTCTAGTGGCGGTTATTTTATTACTAGCATCAGGATAAAAATGTAAAGACGTACATTTTCTCATATTACTCTTTAAATTCTGACCGATAGATTTTGAAAAAAACTCCTTAAATGCGCAAATTTTAAATTAAATTGTGGTGAGCTCGATTATAAAGATTAATGGGTTTCGATGGGAATTTCGCTAAATTACCCAGATATCGCCAAGTTGGCTTCATAATTGGCAACTTATTTTTGCCGCCGAATTTGGCGATATTTTCCCAAGTTGGTCATAAATTTGGCACTATTATAGTAACCCTGTGTTAGTACTTTTCAACAGTTACTCTTTGTTGAAGATGATACCAATTTCTCCATAGGAAGCGTAACATGGCCGCGATTAATGAGGTGGTCCAACCGGAATTGTGAGGGACACACATAGACTTGGATTTTATATAAATAGCTACATATATATCGGCATACTTGAATGTATAATTTTATAGTTATGTTTATATATTTATTAATTTGAATTAAATCTATTTATTTTATATAATAATTAATAATGTTAATGTTTTACTTTTAATTAAATTTTTGCCCAATGAGGACAATATCATAATAATACCTCATACATAGTATATTAAATTATAAATGTATAAAGTGCATATTTAATTATAAATTTTATTCTTTGTTCTATCCTCTACCCTAAATTATGTATATTAAATTTTAAGAACGTTTGTGTACACATTAAACGTAACTAATTAATTTCAAAATAATTTTTTTTATCCTAAGCATCATAATCTTAATTAATTATTTATTTATATCTAATTATATATTTATTTAAGTGATTATGCAAAGATGTCACAGTGATTTAAACATTGAAATGCTATAGTATGGTAATTTTTTTTACGTGAAACTTTAATTAACTAATCACCCATATCACTATTTTGAATATTATTATTATTTAATAAATCATTCATTTATTTTTTAATGAATATTTCATATATTTTTTATAAATCTATTAACATATTTTTAATTATCATTTATATATCTCTAGACAGTATATGCTTTAAACCTTTATCCTATAATATATATAAATAATTATTTAATTATATATTAGTTTTTATTCCAAACCAATATATATTACTAATAGTAATTACTTCAGATGGCAGCACTGTATTGATTTCTTGGATAACAAGGTGGAATTCATTTTTAGATGTTCTATAGAGGGAAGTGGTCCCATAAATTGAGGTTTGTAGCTGACTATACAGCAGATTATTACTCCTTGGTCCATCATTGTTTAAAAAGTTTTCGGCAACATGTGCAAATAATCTCTGTCTCTCTCTTTTTTTTCTGCATCATTTAGGTGAGAATGGCTCTTAAATTGGTAATAAGTTTTTACTTTCTTCTATATTTACAAGAAGAAAGTATTGGATTCATGAAAATTTTCGAATTCCGGTTTTCGACGGATTTACACATTTTATGGGTCAGAGATTCCAAAAAACATGTTTTTACAAAATGTCAGTCTGTGACTCTGTGAGTCTGTCTGTCTGTCTGTCTGTGTGTATGTGACACACATTTTGTGGGCGCTCTATCTCAAGAACTAATGCACAGAATTTAATAAAAAATTATATTCAGTGAGTCCCTAATACAAATTGATGCTGATTAGTTTTTGGTGTAAATCGCTCAACAGGTGGCGCTGCTATGCTGCATTTTTCTCGATTTTTGCAATAGCTCTATCTCACGAACTAATGCACGGATTTTGATCAAACTTCAGATTTAGTTAGTCCTTGATATGAATTGATGTTGGTTACGTTTTGGTGTAAATCGCCCAACAGGTGGTGCTGTTATGATGAATTTTGCAGGAATTACACGATTTCCCCAATAGCTCTATCTTAAGAACTAACGCACGGATTTTCATCAAATTTCAGATTCAGTTAGTCCCTGATATGACTTGCTACTGATTATGAGTTGGTGTAAATCGCCCAACAGGTGGCGCTTCTGTGCTGCCTTTTCCACGATTGCCTCAATAGCTCTATCTATAGAAGTAATGGACGAATTTTTATCTAACTTCAGATTTAGTTGTATGTTGACGCAAGTTGTTGTTAATTAGGTTTTGGTGTTAATCACCCAATAGGCGGCGCTGCTGTGCAGGAATTATCCCGATTTTCACTATTGCTCTATCTCAAAAACTAATGCACGGATTTTCTCCAAACTTCAGATTCAGTCAGACGTTGACATAAATTGTTGCTGATTAGGATTTGGTATAAATCACCCAATGGGTGGCGTTGCTAGGCAGAATTTTGCTGGATTTAGACGATTTCAGCGATAGTCATATCTCAAGAACTGATGCACGGAATTTCATATCTTTAGAATCCTCATGAGATGCATAGATTGCCATTTAATTTTGGCAGTGTGATAGCGAATTTTGAAGTATTAACATGCATGGGATAGAAGAAAGTTTTGGGATTGGTCTAGTTTCTTTTTCAATCCATTTTAATCATAATTTATTTTTAACTAATTTGTTTTCCATTATTTTTTTTTTCTGGATTTATTTGGTGTGGTAGTACTAAATCCGTATTGTTTATCTTTTTTATAGCTAATACGAAGATGAAACTACATATTTTATTTGTAGAATTCAAGGCATTTAGGACCTGATGAATCTGTCTTCTACAAATTTTCATTATTCCTTTTCTCCTATTTTTACTATGCATTTAAAAATCCATGTTGAAAATGTTAAGGGAATACGTTTTATAGACAATGAATAAATTTTTTTATTTATAATTTCACAATTTTGTTTGGTAATTTTTAATGACTTTATATATATATATATATATATATATATATATATATATATATATGTGTGTGTGTGTGTGTGTGTGTGTGTAGGTGTACAATCATAAAAATTCGTTAGATTAATGTTAAATCCCACTAAAATTTAAAAAAGTACATTTATAGGCATATAAATACCTTTTATTTCCATCTACAAGTTTCGTTGCACAAACGGCGACTTTAAGACCTACATGGATAAAAATTATGATGTTTTTCATTAATGTAGATCTTGGAAATCTTGCCGTTTGTGCAATGAAATATATAGATTGGAATAAAAGTATTTATATATCTTTAAATGTACAGTTTTTCCTTTTAGCAGATTTTCACATTAATTTAATGATAAAAAGTGATTTTTTACATAATTTTTAAAAGTTCATTAGTTTTGTCTTCATAGTTGTTTGTTTCATTTGGCAACAATTCTAACTTTCTGATTCCCGAATTGCGCAAAGAGTGAAAAAAGAAAGAAAGAAAGAAAGAAAATATCCTCAGAACCCCTATATTGGAAAAGTACTAAAGTTGAATGTAGTTATAGTAGTAGAATGTAGATTTTCATGTTCGTGCATAAAAAACAATTATTTTCTATGTACTTGCAATTTCCTAATTTTACTTCAAGGTCTATAATGCATCACAATATTTGTAAAACATCACTGCCATCCGATTCTGTTTCTTGTTGTAGTTCTAGTATAATTACTTTAATTGATTCGATTTTATATAAGGATGTAAATAAAAGAATAACCCAATTTTTCAGGGCTATTAAAAGAAAACAAAAAAGTACAACCTTGCTGTTCATTGGAAATAAAAAATAAAAGAGCCCAGTTAGACTGTTGGCATCGACCTCACAGGCTATTCACACTAATTGTATATTATACTCTTATTTCAAATAATAATGCCGCCCCCCCCCCCCAAAAAAAAAATAAATTTAGGGGGATTGCCCATCCTCGTTTCATCCCAAATGTCCTAAGGGAAGCACCTTATTGATATAAACCGTTATACGAAATTTGTAGCAAATTGGATAGAAAAACCCATTTATCTAAATGAAGGGGGGTGGGGGTATTAACCCCCCGATTATCTCCTTTATATTTAACCAATACATTTCCAAATCTAATCAGGGAAGCGCCTTATCAGAAATAACCGGTATACCAAATTTGAAAAAAATCTCGTAATTCTGCATGAAAACCCTATTATCTATGTTAAGGGGCATTAACCTACGTTCTCCCTTTATACTTCACCAGTGGACCCCCAAAACTAATCAGGTCCTTATCAGAATGAAACTAGAAATTTTTTTTGAAGCAAATCGGATATTTCTGTCAAGAGTTATTGTATTACGTACATACATACAAAGCCTGCGGGAACATTAACGCTCAGGCTTTGATAGTCTGTGAGCTAATAGCAATTGAAAGTTTAAATTCAATGCAGTTATAAGTGTTCATTTGGAGCCCCTCTAGAAACTCGAACAATATCAAGGCGGTACGACACCTTACCCATCCCATACTTTTTTCAGCATGTCCGGTGTGACTGTTTGGATGGCTGCAGATATATGTGTCCTAAGTTCCTCAACATCAGTTGGTAGCGGTGGAAAAAACACCTGATCTTTGGTGAGCCACTCCTCCGCCCCCCCCCCCCCCTCCCTCTCAAAATAATATGCTGAGAAAAGTGTGGAATGAGTTATGATACCGCCTCGATATCAGTCGTGTTTCTGGAGGATAAACTTATAACAATATTAAATTTAAACGTCTGTTATTTCTGATTTCAGATGAACAGCAAAGTTGTACTTTTTTTGTTTTCTTTTAATAGCCCTGTACTGTTAGGACATTTTGTTGTTGTTGTAATTATGACGGCCGATTATCAGAAGAGGGACAAGGGGGATATGGGCACGAGGGGGAGTGCCCTCCGTGGGGGAGTCTTTCTAAGGGAACCTAACTAGTAATTACGCATGGGAATCCAAGGTTCGAAGAAAACCACAGAAAACTCCGAACGATTAGCCGGACGGGCACGATTGGGTTCACACCCAGCACCTCCCGTCTACCAGCTTCTAGAGCTTATCTCTCGACCACTGGTGGAGCTTATGATATTAATTTATATACACTCTGTATAATTACCTCAGTAAAGTATTATTAATAATTTTTATTAAAATAAAATTCAAAACGTTCTAAACATTATGACAATTAATTTTGTTCTGAAGCATTCATAAAATTAATGATTAATGAGCCTTCAAAGAAAAGTCTAGAATTATGTATGGTTCTAATCAAAAGTAAAAGAAAAAAAATATTTGTTTACATATTTAATGAATAAAATTCAAAAATTAAAGCGTAGACATGAAGCTCTTTGTAATACATAAAAGAGTTTTTCTCAAGTAAACCTTTAATATATTTTTTAATTATATGTAAGAATTTATTTAAAAATACAATATCTCAAAATTTCGCAATTTTTTTTTTACAAACAATATTTTAAGTATTTGAGTTTCTTCAGCGTTTGTGACATAGAAGATAAAAATGCTCTTTATTATATAACGTTAAAACTGACTTTTGTGAAATTGAAAGAAAAAAAAGACTTCTTGACATATGACAATTAATGGATAACAATGTAATGGGTAAAACTTCAAAGCCTTTTCTAAATTTCATTTTAAAATGATTTTTCTTCAAAAGTATATATTTTCCAAGAAAAGAACTTTCGTGTTCATGTCAATTAGATATTGAGTCTTAAATTATAAATTTCGTCACATTTAAAAAATAGAGAAATTTTTTTTAGAAATGTTGATGACTTTTGATTTTTAATCTATTCTCTAAGAGTTTGACCTGTTACCATTTTATTAATGTGACATATATTTTAACTGAGTAATATTTAGTCTAAGCATTTATTTTCGTTAATATCTGCATATATTAATGGCAATATAGGACAATTCCATCGTAACTGACGTAACATTTGATCATTGAATTTTGTTTTAAAATCTATGTACACTGTAAAAAAACCACTGTAAATTTGCCAGAATAAACTCGATCACATAAAATGTGCTGTATTTTTCTTTGGTTTCCTGACTATATAAACATGGAAAATACAGTAGTTGCGTAAAATTAACAGCACAATGTGCTGACAATTTGCACGCCAGCACAAACAGCTGGCGTCCGAATTGCCAGCACATTGCCAGCCTCACGGCAGCGGTGTGTTGATGCCCAAGGGTCATATTTCGAAGAATTTTAGTTCGCCGTACAAAAATGTTTAATAAATTTTGTATTTTCAGACCATTCTTGAAACTTTATGAAGAAATCATGTATTTATTTTTAATGCATGATTTTTTAATGTAAAATAATTTCTTAATTGCTTTACCGAAGGTATTTTCTGGGTTAAACAAAATCGGTTTCCCAGGTTCCATATAAACTATCTAAATACGTAATAGTCACTTATATTACCTGAGGTCATTCTCTCGATTGCTTATGACTAATGGATGAGACAATGGACCTTCAAATTAGTTTGGTGTTTTAATATTATTTTAAATACTATTTAAGGGCACACTATATGCATTGTGGCATATACGTATCACACATGAAATTAATAAAAAAACATTTCGGGAGAAGGAATTTTCGTGAATATTTTAAGCTTAATGAAGAACTTATCAAAATGCATATAATAAAAAACGCATTCCAAATCAATTAAAATCCCCAATACTTTTTATAGAAGTTTGTTTTATGTATACAAATAAAAGTATTCATCGAATTTTATATATTTGAATATAAAGGTAAGAAAAATATTTTTTCAAAATGTTACGAAATTTTCAAATTATTTGCATCGTATTTCTGCAGTTAACTACCTTTTACTTTTCCTATTAAATTTAGTTTCAAAAAACGGTGTACATATTTATGATATATATAATGAGAAATAGCTATAACAAGTAAAATTTAAATTAAAAAAATCAAAAACCCGACTGCGTAAAAAGCGAACTAATTAATTATTTCTCATCAATGTGAAACTATTTTTTAAGCATTTGGAATAATGGTTATTGTCCTCGTTAGGGTAGGAAATCAAAAGCATATCTGAAGCTTTTCATTGGTTTAATCCGCATTTTATTCGTTTTCTGATGGGTCTATACAGTAATCTGTACTTTCCCTTTACTTTCAACAGAGATGAATACTTCTGTTGCCACTATGACAAAAAAGTAATAAAAACTGCAGAAAAAAAATTAATAACTCAGAAACAAATTGAGATACAGCTTTCAAACAAATTGCATTTAAAAGTACATTTTCTTCTCTATACGACGGTATAAAATATAATATTGTGGGATGTTTAGATGTTTAAAAATGAAATTTCATTTAAAATGGGTCGTCAGATTTCTACGATGGAAAAGCCTTTTCCTGAACAGCCAATGAAATGCTTGGATAATACGTAAGTTTCAGGTGTATAATACGTAAGTTTCAGGAAATCTAAGGAGTCGCAGGCAATTTTTGTTGCTTGCAATTTTTACGTGTAATAACACTATTAGTGGTTAATTCATGGCATACGTAATGTATGATCAACTCCGTGTGATTATTTATGTCTTAAATTTTACTCTTTGAAAAAATCATTTTCCAAATGGTCGTTGTAATTTGTTAAATTGCATTTTTTTTACATATATTACTTATCTATATTTTTATTTTCTTGTATTGATGACTTTTAAACTGTGTTTAATTGTTTGTTCCTATCTATAAACACTGTTTCGATGAGGCCTATAGATATCTATAAAGGTTAGAGTTGCAGTAGAGATCCTACCTACACAACTTCCAGGTTGTGTAATATTTAAAAGGAGTTTCTGACTGTAAAATAGTCAATGAAACATCGTCGTCATTTTGAAAGACCAATCCAATAATGTGCCACACAATATGGTGCGTAAAAATACATTTTTTTTCGCTACCGCCATTTTGTATTTTAAGGTTGCCATTTAAAATTATACTATAACCATCGGAAGGTTAAGACGAATCGATAGAGCATTCATTAAAATTCACCCAGCCGTTGGGATGTTTCGAGGGTATAAAAAGATCCACATACCGAGATACGCGTGAAACACATAACACTTCTTGACAGCCGGGTAAAAAATATTTGGGATTTCAAATGATATGGAATGCGAATAGGACATTTTAATGAGTTGTTCAAATGTTCTTCATAAATAATTCAAGAAAATTCCTATTTTTCTCAACATTTGTTTTTTATTTCATGTGTGATAACTATATGCCATAATCCGTATAATGTGTCCTTGAATAGCGTTTAAAGTGAAATTTAATAAAAATAAATTAAAAAATGAATTTGAAGGTTCATTGTTCCCTTAATAGAAATCTTTTTGCGATAGTATTGTTTAAAAAAAAAATCATTATTTTTTTTCTATGAGAGTGCATTTTCTATAAAAGTTAAAGAGTCTAATTTATGTTTGAAATGCATTCATTTTAAAACACATTTGTTCATTAACCGTTAAATATTTTTATTGCATAAGTATTTTAAGGGTTTCTTCATGGAACAAGTAAATGACGACGTTGTATTTTCATTCAAATTCCAAACTAAACTACGAGGTGTGGCTATTTAATATCGATACTAATACTTCTCTAGTAGAAATGCGCATGCTTCAAATTTGTACGGGAAAGAGTTGCTTAGTGCAAAGCCTCTTGTATCCATTACCGACTCTAAATTAGTTGTATTCCAATTAATCTCGCCTTGACCTTAATTTGTTCTGGATTATGTTTTTGTGTTTTTCCGGAAAATTTTTGAGTGTTTTAAAAGAACAACGAGTTAGTGAAATTTCTTTTTAAACTTGGGAAATCCGCGCTACTGAAACTCGTCATTTGTTAAGAGAAGCATACGACAATCAATAATGTTTATCACGTGCACGGATTTTTGGGTGGTTTAAGCGTTTTCTATGTGGCCGACAGATATTTCAGATGTTGTTCTACCAAGTTGCCCTTCCACGTCCACAACGGATAAAATTTTCGATATTCTTCGGATTGTGTACATTCACTGGGTTCCCGAAGGTCAAACTATTAATCAACACTACTGCCTTGAGGTTCTTTATCAACTCTGTGAAACAAAATACGAAAAACACCACACGAATTGTGGAAGTACAAGATACGAATGCTTCTTTTCGACAACGCACCCGCTCACTTTGCATTGTCAGCCAAGATGTTTCTAGTCAAGTACAAGGTGGCCATCATTAAACTGACAGAAGTCAGTATGTTCAGTAGCGCCATCCAATTGAGAGAATGATGCCAAATTTTGTAAGAAGATTAAACAAGGCGGGAGACGAAGGATTCCTCGAAAATCAATTTACTTTCAAAAATCCCCGATAGGGGAATATGTGGAGCTGTGTAATAGAAAAGAGAGTTTAAAAAAATGCAGAATCAATACTAAAATCGTTAAATGTTCTAAATAAAAAGACATTTTATTTCAGTAGCGATTCTGCATTTTATAAAACTCTGTTTTCTGTTAAATAGCTCCGCATTTACCCCTAGCGGTGACATTTGGAACTGAAACTTTTTTTAGTGAAACCCTTCGTTCGAATCCATCTTCTTACAAAATTTGTCATCATTCTCTCAATTAGATTGCGCTACAGAACATTCAGAGTACTATCTGTTTAATTATGGACACCTTGTACATCGGCTTTTTACAGTCATTACATATTGACAAAGTCAAGGAAGGTATTAGGCAAATGTCATCAGGATGAACGCCACACTATGATGCAATAAGTGTTGCCAGGTCCAGTTTAAAAAAAAAATAGGTGTTTAAAAATGGAATTTTTCTCCTGTGCTTTGAATTCCTTCTAAGCTGGTTTCTTTGCACATCACATTTTCCCAAATATATTTTAATACAAGGTGCGTCTAAAAAGTTCGGTGAATGAATGGATATCTCATAAACAAGGCGAGTTAAAAATGCGTCGTTGCGCATGCGCAGGTGGAGACCAATGGATAGACGGCACGTAGCAATAATCACAAGAAACCAAGGCAGAATAGTCTGCTATGGGCAGTCGAAAGGAGTATGTTTGAAAACTCGCGTCATATTGAAATGGAACAATGGATAAGCATCAAGCTTTGCTGCAAATTGGGAAAAACTCACATAGAAACGCATGCAATTTTAGCCCAGGTGTACGGTGAAATAACCGTGGCATCCGTCGATCAGAATTTATTTAATTTTGTAGATATACCACTAGTACTCCTATATATATACCATACAAAGTCTGAATTAAAAACACTAAGTCTGGACTATTAAATTAAAATTTCCCCGAACTTTTTGCTCAACCTAATAGCAATGTGGAAAATCCTGAAGAAGGAAATCCTGACAATATATTTAACATTTCATTTTCTGTCTTCAATATCTCAGAAACAGAAAATGGATATGTAAAATATTAGACATATTTTTCACATAAATAATATGCATTATTTATGATGTCGACAGTTTTTTGTTTGTTTGTTTGTTTTTGTTTTTATTGTGTACGACGATAAATGATGTATCATGCGAAAGGTTTTAGAAGAGGATTTTAAACTTAGTACACTTTCATTTGTTTAACAAAGCATTTCAGTTATTTAAAAATAAAGAAACGTATCAGTAAATGCATCGTATTGCAAGAAGAAAACTTTATACGCATCCATCCCTATTTTATAATTCTGTAATGGAATTAAACTTTTCTCTAAACGCACACTCTAAGAAATAATTTATAAAGCAAAGTGTTTAAAATAATAATAATTATTATTATTTTTTACAGAATTTCTTTTTTCAAAAGAATAAATATTTTAAACCTTAAGCTCTTTAAAACCACTCGAGTATAAGGCTGGCATGTTAAGATAATAGAATTTTATGAATTTTAATCTAACTCAATCAGAAGATAGTTCGAACAACGAACATTCTTTTTATTAATAATTTGTTATCTGGTTCGTAGAGAATAAATAATCTAACGAAGCGTATAAGTAGATAATATTAGAATGTATTTTAGCCCATTTTTATAATCTATTTTAATGTATTTTCAAAATTGGCACTATCAAATTATCACTGGTTCATGAAAATATTTTTAATTTTGTAATTTAATCTCACATTTCATAAATATTTTAAATGCATTTCGGTATCATATATTATAATACGAGCAAATCTTATGGCTATCTATGTGAGTGGTGATGATATTTTGTTAATTTAACAAATCATTTAACAAATCCAACTAAAATTTTGTCATTCCAACCAAAATATTTGGTTGGAGCTATATTAACCAAAATTTAGTTGTTTCAACAAAACAGTTTTTTCCGTGTATGTAAATTTTACATGAAAAATTGCTTTAACTATTTTGACTACATTTTCTATCCTACCGTTTTTGGGTAAGAGAAGACCATTGTGCTTGATCACATGTTCGAGAAAAATTCGATAAGTGTTACAATTTGGCGTCACTACAGACCACTGAATAGTGACAGATACTGAATACAGACCCTATGCGAAATAAGGTTTAAACTGTTACTAAGTTCTGGAACAGTTGTTGCAAAATGAACTCTCAAAGTTGGCAGCATTTCGCCAAATTTAAAGTATTTGTAGAAATGGTGTCGACATTTGCGAAATTTTGCGGAAATTTTACTCTCAAGATTACCAATCTCAAAACACAATTTTGTGCCAAATGAATTAATGCCGCGTAGGCAAACGACTTTTCGCCAAAGTTTGGCAATATTTGGCGAAAAAAACTGGATTTTGAACATCCGATGGAATTTTCTAGAACTTAGGAGTCGAGATACATGGTTTTAAAAGTTAAATGTTTTCAAAGTCGTGTAATATAAATTTTAGTCTTAAAAAGTGAAATAGAAACAATATGTCACTTTTCAAAAACAAACAAGTTAAAAAAAAATCATCTAGTAAAAATGTCTATTCATTAGGGTTTCCTTCATCTGACGAAACCCTATTCGTCTCACTCCTTTGCCTGTCTGTCTGTCTGTCCGTCACAGGGCCCGTTCTCAGAAACTATACATGTTAGAGACTTGAAATTTTGGGTACTTATAGCTGAACACCTCACATCAAACAACAAATCATAAAATTTTGAAAAAATTGGTAATTAACCTAATTACGGGCTAATTAAATTCTAAAATTAACCAACCAATCTTTTGAATGCAGATGCAAATGCACGTTATCGAAATCCTCGCCAGTTTCTCCTAAGGGTTGCCAGTAAATTCGGCGGATGCTCCGTCAAATCAGCTGGTGCAGGGTTAACACGGAGTACTTTAAGCAATAAATGAAGTGGACCTTTAAAAAGCAAAATCGGATCTGCCGAAATATCGGTCGTACAAATTCGTAACAGGTGTAGAAATACGCTGAAAAAATTCTACTTTATTTTGGTATAAATTTCAAATTTCTGCGTGGGATAGAACGCAAAAAATCCACTAAAAATCGATCGACAGTCGATCTGCTGAAAACTTTGACATAGTTCATAACACATAACAAAAAGCTTATAAAAGAATGTTCCGTGCAATTTCCTGGGGCGCCTACCTATCTCGGGTGCTATAGACCCGATCCCCTCGACTAATATACCTACGGATAGGTTGTAAAACGGAGATTCCTTTGGATATAGGTTTGTGTAGAATAGAGTGCGCCCCTGGTTGCGAAATGTGGAACTAACAGATTTCGCAAAAGGATAAAGTGTTTTAAAGGAATATTAAACGAAACCCTCTGTGCGATCTGTGATCACACTTACGCAATTGTTTTCTGTTTGTTTTAGTACTTTAAAATTACACCTTTTGTAAAATATATTTTTTTCAAATATTAATTCAGTGATACCTCTGAACTCTGCGTTTTATTTGAGGTTATAACGAAAATGATTGTTTTGAAAACTTATACTTTAATGCAATGAAAAAAACTAATAAAATCATAATGCATAAAGATAAACTAACCCAACAGACAATATTCCCGTGATGGCGCAATAAATATGAATTTTTATTCACTGATTAAAATAAAGTACACGTGTATATATATATTTTTTTTTTTCGGAGAAAATAAATTGCAAATGAAAAAGTACTTCCGAAAAGCCACGTGTCAGGATGTTTTCATTATTTCTCTTTTATTTGAAAACATATAAGTAATCTCATTACCACCATTTCGAAGAAATTTCGTACAAAGCTTTTAAAATTAAAGTATAACAAGAAATGTAAAAATTTTGTTTTTAAAGTCAATTCCTACTTAGGACATCAAAGAAAAATTTAATATAATCCCTTAAGCTAATATTAGTTTTTGTTGCATTAAAATATCTCAATTTGTTGATTTTCTATAAGCAAGTAGGTTTACAATGGAAGTCTATGGAAATTTGGCGAAATATTAGAGATATCGCCAAGTTGGCGTCACTTTTGGCGACTCACTTTGGTCTCCAAATTTGGCGACAATGTTGGCGGTATTTGACGACAGAATAGGGTCCCCCTTATGGTAACCATCCTTATAGATATGAAGATGCATTAAATGTTTCAATAACCAATGGCCGCCATTTTGTCTCCCATGCAAAATTAAAATTAATTAATTAAAATTTAATGAATGAATTAATATTTGAAAAAAATTGTATTAATCTCAATTGTCATCCAGTAAAAGTTTAAAAAGAATTATTTCTACTTGATAGGATGAATAAGTATTTTATTAACGATTGTAAATTTGAACAAGATATATATAAATAAATAAATAAATAAATAAATAAATAAATATAGGGAGAGTATGAACTAATAGTAGGAATTGAAAAAAAAAAATAGAAATATTTTTAAAAATAGCGACTGCGGGCTACATCTATAAATGAACAGCTTTCATTTATAAAAATAATAGTTATTAACATGGATTCGGTAGACAGCTCAAGACAAATGATTAAAAAAACAGCCTCGTATTTTAAATATATAGATGACACGGTTCGCCCCGGAATTGTTAAATACACTTCCCTACACTTGCATTTTATATATTTGCTTTCACTTCAATAAATTACTTTTTTCTATCCTACATAAATTATGTCAGACTTCTGTTAATATCTCATGTGTTATTCCACGTGTTTCTTAATTTTTTTAATAAAAAATCACATTACACATTTCAGAACAGATAATGAATGTCCAGATTTTTTAAAAATCATTTGGAAAAATGGTTATTGTCCTCGGTCAAGGTAGGAAATCAAAAACATATCTGAAACGTTTTATTAGTTGAATCCCGCATTTTATTCATTTTCTGATAGGTCTATACAGTAATTTGTATTTTCCCTTTACTTTCAACAGAGATGGATACAGCTGTTGCCACTATGACAAAAAAGTAATAAAAACTACAAAAAATAATAATTCAGATACAAATTAACATACAGCTTTCAAACAAATTGCATTTAATAGTACATTTTTTTTCTCTATACGACGGCGTAAAAAGTAATAGTGTGGGATGTTTAGAAGTTTAATAATGAAATTTCTTTGAAAATGGGTCCAATAATATTAATGTTTAATCCATGGCGTACGTAATGAATGACCAGCTCCGTAGGAGTTTAAAAATTTCCAGTACCGAAAAATGTAATCCATGGCGTACGTAATGTATGATCAACTCCGTACGATTTTTAATGTCTTAAATTTTAGTCTTTGAAAAAATCATTTTCCAAATGGTCGTTGTAATTTGTTAAATTGCATTTCTTTTTAGTTTAGTTATTACATTAAAGTAATTTTTACTCATGTTTTTTAAATATTCATGCATCCTCTGAAAAACTTGAAAGAGCAGAGGAAAATAAAGACATACGCATATGGTGTGAGAGGAAAATATCACTTAAAATTTAAAAAAATCATATTTTTGATTGCTAATGTTTAGGAAGGTACCGTAAAGTACCGAGAGCCTCTATCCGAATATAATCCCCCCCTCCACACACATACACTCATATATGTGATTTTTTACTTTTTTGAAAAAGTGTCGTTTAATCACCCTCTCCTAGTTTTATCTTCTGACGCTTTCAATCCTTCTGTTTTTTCAGGACATTTCTTAGTTTTTTTTTTTTTTTTCATATTTCCGAAATGAATATATCTTATGGATTTTTTTATCTATATTTTTGAGTACTAATGTTTAGGAAGGTACCGTAACGTACCAAAAGTAAGCTCTTTCCGAATATAATCCCCCCCTCCACACACACACACTCATATATGTGATTTTTTACTTTTTTGAAAAAAGTGTCGTCTAAACACCCTGTCCTAGTTTTTTCTTCTGATGCTTTCAATCCTTCGGTATTTTCAGAGTTTTTCTTTTTTCATATTTCCTAAATGAATATTTCTTATGGATCTTTTTTATCTTATCTCTTTACATGTCATTGTATCAGAATGGAATACTTCGCTATGCGCGCTACCAGACCTGTAACAGGAATGTTCCTTCAGAAGGATACTATTAATATTTTCTTTAACTTTTATGCATTAATATTTAATAGATATTTATATTGAATTTAAGTTTTAGGTAGATTTCGTATGAATTACTAACCATTGCGATCGCTTCTATGTCACTTATTAAAAAATACGCTTTCTACAATTGTTGAAGTAATTTAAATTTTGCTTTATGGCCAGATTTTGGGGTCAAATACTGTGTGGCGCATAGGTGTGCCGCTCATGTGTTTATGTTATGCCAACCTCCCAAGTCTTCAATGTTAAGGACATATTAACGGTAATCTCCCTTTAGTGTACAAATAGATGTCAGTTTTCATAGAATTGGGTAAAGCATTCCAAAGGACGACATCAGTCCTATCTTTGATTTAGGTTTTTCTCGGAATTGATTGGCAAAAATTTCCTGCACTTTACACATTACTAAAAATGAATAATGATGTAAATAATTGTCAATTACTAACAACATAATTATTTAGAGAGTATATTAATTATGGAAAAATGAAGAAAAATCAGTCCTGAAGCCGCACACACACACACATATATATATATACATACAGTAATATACCTAAACTGTGGACATGTTCGGAAAGGTGAATCCGTCAGCTTATTTAGAGGTAAAACCATACAAACATATAGGTGTAGAAGATTATTAGACAAATTATTCGCTAAGTAGAAATGTCGGTCACACCGGAGTGTCCATTATAGTTTTACTGTTGTTACGATCCATATGTCTGTATATATAGATATACACACAGATATATTTACAGTATATTCCTATTTTCTTTACACTTATATATTATATATATGTTACATTATTAGATCTAATTCCGCGATTTCCTTATTATATTCTGAATTACTACTTTATATTCACTAAATCCTTATTCATAAATAATCTCTATCGTTAATTATGTTAAATTCCCTTTAATTTAATGTCTCACTTGTTTAAATTACTTAAATATTACGCTTTTAGTATTCTTAAATTACATGCTCCGTTTCCGCTCTTTTAGGTAGATTTCGTATGAAATACTACCTATTACATTCTCCCCTATGTTGGAATTTCTCAAATAATTTTGCAAATCTGCACAGATCATGACCCCTAGATCCAAACAAAAACCCCTTCAGTAAAAAACTTTGCCTATATATATATTTATCTATCTATCTATCTATATATATATATCACTTTTTATGGACACGATAACTTCCGTAATTCTGCACAAATCTCTTCCAAACTGATACATAAAATCAAGAGGCATAAAATCTCGGTCAAGTTCGTTACTGGGCAAAATCAGACCAAGGGGATGGAAATAGGGAGGGGTTTTGTGAAAATCGAAAAAAACCCTATAACTTCTTAATTTTTGTACATGGGTCAATCCATTTCAAGTGGTCCAGAAAATCATTTATTCGTTGCTTGACCATTTTTAAAAAATCTGAAATTTTTTGTACAACAACCCTAATATGAGAAGTTCAAAATGACCATAATTTTAATTTTATTAATTTTTGTTTGTGCATGGCGGCCATCTTTGTTTCATCGTCTGCAGCAATTTTCTGACAAGAAGGGTTTACGAAATTGTAAATAATTCATCGTTTATTCATACAATTCAACTGCAGATTAATGCAATTTGTACAGAATACATTGGGCTAAAAATTTGGTAATGAAGTAGTTTCCGAAACTAACTGCTTATTGGTAAAATTTAAGTATAAAGTTTCAGTTTTTTTCTTCCAAAATTTGTCCGTTTACAAAAATTTTTTTTAGCAAGGAATACTGTCAACATGACATAATTTTTTTTACAAATAGGTCGAAAGTACTTGTACTCACACAAAGAGTTCCAGATCTGGGACACTTTCTCTTCGCTATAAAAAATCCCAAATTTTTCAAAAATGACAAAAATCGCACTTTTCAGGCTTTGATATCTCTGGTGGGGCACGAGATAAAAATCTGATTTTTTTTTTATAAGAGTATTGTATGGTAGTGTTATGCACAAGAAATTTCAGGATGGAGATTTGACTACAAGCTGAGATATGGCAAGGGCAACATCTCAAAACAATACTGCCAAACTATTGTTTTGTTCTAATCACAGCTATGTATTTATCTCAGAGTGCCATTTAAATTTATGTTTTTGATTATCTTTAAATAATAGTAACATAAAATAAAGCCTTTTCCAATTAATTAAAAAAATAATTATACCTAAGGCCTACATTTTGTATGGTTTCAGTATTTTTTGTTGTAATTTTAGCACCTAAATCACAGAATAAAAGCATCGTAGAAATTGAAGTCACAAACACTGAAGACACACCAAGTATGTCTAAACAATTAATACCACAACCAAGGTGGTCAGATAGATCAAATAAAGGAGTCCCTCCAGACCAGCAGGTGCTACGTATTTATATAATAAAGAACGCACCTAAAAATCTGAAAATTTGTTAGGTGATAATATTATGAAGATACTTCTTTATACTGAGTAATAAAATGAAATTTAAGCAAGGCATTATTTTTATGGAAATCTTTAAAAAGTTGAATTTTAATCTTTTATCCATATCCAGGCTTCACTTTCCAGACAAATTCTCAATGGATATGGAGATGCGCTTCCAGTATTTCACAAAGAAGCGTGAGTTTTCAACGAAACATATGAAAGTTTTATCAAAATAAATATATTTCTATTTCATGCTTTCTCGAAAGTCAAAATAAGCTTTTGGTAAATAATATATTTTCTTCATATGAATTTCATTACTTATAATAGGCATACAATATATGGCCTGCAATATATGTATAAATAAATTTTAAGGTACATTTTCTTTAAATATTTTTACGGGTAGAGGAAAATTATGAAAAACAGTAAAATAAATTATGTGCAGAATCCGGAAAAGAACATATTATCCATAGGGATCTACATTGTATACCGGGTCTTTCCGAATTTGAACTACAAATTAAGAAGTGTGATAGTATAAAAAAAATGAAAATTGCCATTGAACATTTGATCGAAAACCACTTATTATGTCAAAAATACAGGGTGTTTCATTTTCATCCTAACTGAAATCGCTTCACGGTAATAATTTTGCGAAAAATAAAATTATTGCAATAAAAATGTAACAGTATTTACCTTGGTTTCTAGGAAAGGTGATAACATCACAAAAGTTCTTGAAAGACGGGCTGCTCATGCAATAGATGATACCTTATGAACTGATCAACACAGTCTAAAATATGGAGCTTCAAGTGTGTACTACTGGTTCGTATAATGTAAACTTTTTATCTGTTTTTTTGGTGTTATCATATTTACAACAAATATGAGCTTGTCTATAAAATTATTGCAATAAAAATGTAACAATATGTACCCTGGCTTGTAGGAAATGTGATAACATCACAAAAGTTCTGGAAAGACGGGCTGCTCATGCAACAGATGATACCTTATGAACTGATCAACACAGTCCAAAATATGGAGCTTCAAGTGTGTACTACTGGTTCATATAATGTAAACTTTTATCTGTTTTTTGGTGTTATCATATTTACAACAAATGTGAGATTGTCTATAAAATTATTGCAATAAAACTGTAACAATGTGTACCTTGGTTTGTAGGAAATGTGATAACATCACAAAAGTTCTGGAAAGTCAGGTTGCTCATGCAATAGATAATACCTTATAAACTGATCAACTCAGTCCAAAATATAGGGCTTCACGTGCGTACTACTGGTTCGTATAATGTAAACTTCTACCTTTTTTTAGTGTCATCATATTTATAACAAAGTGAACATGTCTATAATATTATTGCAATAAAAATGTAACAATATGTACCTTGGTTTGTAGGAAACGTGATAACATCACAAAAGTTCTGGAAAGACGGGCTGCTCATGCAACAGATGATACCTTATGAACTGATCAACACAGTCCAAAATATGGAGCTTCAAGTGAGTACTACTGGTTCGTATAATGTAAACTTTTATCTGTTTTTTTTGTGTTATCATATTTACAACAAATGTGAGCTTGTCTATAAAATTATTGCAATAAAACTGTAACAATGTGTACCTTGGTTTGTAGGAAATGTGATAACATCACAAAAGTTCTGGAAAGTCACGTTGCTCATGCAATATATAATACCTTATGAACTGATCAGCAAATTCCAAAATATAGGGCTTCAAGTGCGTACTACTGGTTCGTATAATGTAAACTTCTACCTTTTTTGGTGTCATCATATTTATAACAAAAGTGAACATGTGTATAAAATTATTGCAATAAAAATGTAACAATATGTACCTTGGTTTGTAGGAAATGTGATAACATCACAAAAGCTCTGGAAAGTCAGGTTGCTCATGAAATAGATAATACCTTATGAACTGATCAACACAGTCCAAAATATATTGTAGTGAGTACTACTGGTTCGTATAATGTAAACTTCTATCTGTTTTTTTTTTTTTTTTTTTTTTTTTTTTTTTTGGTGTTATCATGTTTACAACAAAGGCAAGCTTGTCTATTAAAACTTTCATTGTAATATACTTCACTTTTCTGAAAGTTATTGCCGCTAACCAACGTTGGTTTATGATAGAACACACCCCATTTTGTATAAAATGGGTGCTTTACGACCCCATTTTCTAAGGTAATTTATCATCCTGTTCATGCATACTGTCACCTCAGTGAATTTGTCGGTTGGGTTCGACAACACCCTGTACATTGTATGTTTAAGTATGTTAGAATAAACACATATCGTATATATTAGCGTCACATTTAGCTAAGTAAGTTTATGTTGACGAAATGCTACCATTTTTGGATGAGTTTTCATATTTATGTGATGTTTTTTGTAAAAAATGATGAAAATACCCTTTGACACACTTAAAATATAAAAATTTGAAATTATTTAATTTGATAATATTATCAAGATATTTCTAAGTTTAAAAATCAATCTACGAAATACAACATTTTTATGGATCTCTTTAAAAAATTGAAATGTTAATCTTTTCTCCATGTTTTTTTTTACTCTACTATCCAGACGAATTCTCAACGGATATGGAGTTGCTCTTTCACTATTTCAGAACGAAGCCTGAGCTTTGAAAGAAACATATGAAAGTTTAATCAAAAGAGATATATTTCTGATTTATATTTTTCAGAAAATAAAAGTAAGCTTTTGGTAACTAATATATTTTCTTCACATAGTTTTTTCTTTATAATAGGTATACAATACATGGCATAAAATATAATATGTATAAATAAATTTTTAATTTAAATATTCGAATTTTAATTCTTTTAGTACGGATAGAGAAAAGAGATTAAAAATCACAGTTATAAATAAAGTATAGAATTCGAACCTACACATATTGTGCTAGGAATATAGATTGTATATGGGACATTCTCACAATCTTTTGACTTATTTTTTGGGGGGGGGGATCTGGCGAAATTAAATTTACTAAAATAACATTTTAATCTGATAGACGAATATCTTAATGATTCAAAATAAAGAAAAAAGGGTCAGCAGCGAAATTTTTTTTATTTAACTGAGGTTTAAGTTAAACTTACGAGTTTAGTTTTCCTTCTCACCACTTTAGCCCTATAACTTTTTATTTTCGTCTAAATTTTTACTTATAATGAATTTGCATAGTACCCACAGGACATTAAATAAGAAATAATAAAAATGTAGTACTTTTAAAAGAGAATTTTTGTAAAACATTGTCTTAAAGGGGTGTTAAAGAAGGTACGGTAAGGTAAAAAAAGGGGGTGGTATAGGAAAAAAGGGACGAAATGGAAAAAAAAAGGACTGTAAGTATGCAACGGTAAGGAAAATTACCACCTATTTTTAGGAAAATTATGTTAAGACAAAGTGATAGCCACATATTTCATTGATTTTTAGAAACAGTTGTTGACATTGAATTAAATTATTATTTTTTTTTTCATTTACATCGAAAAGTGCAGGAATAAACCTTGGGGACGGTAAGACTACCCATAAAGTCACGATCTTGAAATTGATATTTAATTGGTGATTTAAATTCTGCAGTAAATTTCCTGTCAAAGAATTTTAGACATTTTCTCTCTGACATACTTGTGCATGAGAAAAAACTTGAAAAAAAATCTGTGGCTGCATCTGAAGTGATTTTCTGTATAAGTTTAGTATGAGGGATGGTAAGGATGAAAAACCCAGGGACAGAGTTCAAAAAATAGTATCAACCGTAAAAATGTGTACAGGTTAATTTTTAGCTACATATTTATATAAAACAAGTGTCCCAGTTTTCCCAGTTTTGGAAAAAAATTACATCGAATTACTTTTATTGAAACAATTTTATACAGACAGCTCCAAACTTAAAAATCAGCATCAGGGACAGGGGACGGTAGATGTATTTTCCTGGTATTTGGACCCTCAACATCGTCCAAAACTTATTTATCTCATTAATATTGTTATGCAATTATGCAATGGGATGTTCCAAGTTTATAAAATAATTAAAAAAAACACAAAAAGTGTATTAAATAAAAAGTTATTATTCAGGGACATGAAAGTCAAAAGATTGTGAGAATGCCCCATATGTTCTATGTTTAGGGTGGTCGAATAAACAGTTATCCTATATATTATCGTCACATTTAGCAAAGGAGGGGAATGATGATGAAATGCAAGGATGCCAGAGGCTACAAATTTTATATTCTGTTCGCACCGCTATTAAAAAAAAATACATTTTATAGTTTATTTATCTTGCAAATGTTGTTAAAATTTTTGTTTTGAAAAGGTGGTGGAAAATAGAATTGAAAAATAGTCGCAAGTGGCAGTCCCTCGAAATGCTACCATTTTTGGATGAGTTTTTGTATATATGTGATGCTTTGTGTAAATAACTATGAGAATATTCTCTGAGAATCTTAAAGCATAGAAATTCGAAATTATTTTATTTGATAATATTATCAAGAGTATGTATATAATGTATGTATGCATATGTGAATTATGTGATAATATTATCATATATCTTTGTCTGAGCTGCAAAATAAAAGTAAGGAATGTACAGTCGTGGAAAAAAAAGGAAACACCTCCTAAAAACTCCTCAACAAATTATTATAGAAGAAAGTTACTGGTACCAATCGATTGGAAATAAAGTATACTTTTAAATGATGTATATAAAATTTGCTTAGGGGGCTACCTAAATATTAAAACGAACTCAAACTTCATTTTTTCCAATGGCAATACTCAATTTTAACAAGATATTTCAAATCTTTGGTTCAAACTATGCCTAGACACGTATTTCAAGTCACTTGATTGATAAGTTTCTGAAATATAAACATTCAAAATTTAGTGCTTCTAATGTTAAATTACATTTTCATATTTTTATTAATATCTCCTGAAATTCTACTCCTAATATGGTAATTTTTTCTGTAGCAATAATACTAAAATACCATATCATAAGTACGTTGAATTTGCAAATTTATAATTTTATGATATGAATTATGAAATTAATATTCGAAAAAATTATGAATTGCAACCTAGAATTTTTTTGATGGATTTACATTTATTAAGTCCTGCTTTATGGAAATCCGAAATGTCGCATTTTCCTTCATGGTAGTTTTCAAATTATGCTTAAAAAACGGCAAAATGACGGCTTTAGGGGCTATGATAGAAGTGACTAGATATTTTGAAATGTCTTATACTATCCTGTAATCTAGCAGTCTTCAATGACTGCTTGAGTGGCGCTTATGATGCGTTGTTCAAGAGAGGGGCTCTCTCGGTCAACAATCCAGTACCAAGTAACTTCAATTTGGATAGATCCCTTAAAATACGCTCCTTTTAAAATAATTAATTTCTCGGAAACTTATTCAACGCATTGCATAAAAATTTGTTTTGGGGCTAATTGAAGGGTGTAGAGTTCATTTATGGTGTCTGAATTGAGTACTGCTATGTAAAAAAACAAAGTTATCGTTCGTTTTATGTAGATGGCCCCTTAAGAAAATTTTATATACATCATTTAAAAGTAGACATTATTACCAATCTTGTGGTACGAGTAACTTTCTTCTACGATAATTTTAGCAGAGTTTGTAAGGGGTGTTTACTTTTTTTTCCCACGACTGTAGCTCTTTTATAGATTTCTTTCAAAAGTTCAAATGTTAATCTTTTCTCCATATTTTATCATCTCTATCCAGACAAATTCTCAACGGATGTGGCGATGAGCTTTTCGTATTTCACAAAGAAGCTTGAGTTTTGAAGAAAATATATGAAAGTTTTATTAAATAAAAATATTTCTATTTCATGCTTTTCCGAAAATCAAAATAAGCTTTTGGTAAATAATATATTTTCTTCTAAGTAGTTCTAAGTTTCTTTTATGTATATTTTCTTCCATTTCTTATAAGTTTTTTATATGCAATATATATACAATATATATACACTGGTATGCAAAACTTAAGCAATCACAAAATTCAATTTCTGAATAAGTGGGTACTCAAAAGAAAATTCTATGAACAGAAAGTGTAGAAAATAGGTACTACCGTAAGAACACAGCCAGTCAATGTGAACTGTCCTTGAAGTCACAAATGGTCACAAGTGTTGTAGTCACTACAATGAACTGAAATGTGATATCTTTCATTCGTGACCAAATTCATATTTGACCAAATCAGAGTTTTGATTTGGTCACTGTACTGAGATGACACTATCACTTCTGTTTTTAGACGGGACACAAGGTGACTTTTACAATTAAGTTACCTTGTGACTCTCGTGTGACCGTCTTTTGGAGACTCCATTGTAAAGTCTTCATAATAGCTGTTTTTTTTTACGAATTCCCAAGTGACAGAGAATGAAATCATCTGGTGACTTTTCACAAAGGAACGCAATAGTGACTTCACAGTAGTGTCTCGGTCATTTGAAAGTCACCATGTGACTTCATTGTAACATTATTTGATGACTCATCATAATACAATTTTCACGACGACTTCAGAATTGAGTCTTCAAATGACAGTCTCATGATAATCACAAGGTGATTTCATTGTAATGTCACCTCGTGACTCATCACAAAGCAACAGTCACAGTGACTTTTCAATGCAACTTTTCAGTCACCATATGGAGATCATCTGAGATTAATAAAGAAACGAATGAAAGATCCCATATTTTGTTTTACCTTAGTGATTTTGACACTTATGACCATGTGTGACTTGATGGAGATGTCCCATCGACTAGCCTCGATGTAGCGATAGGACTCCTTTTTTTGCATACTTGCATGCTTAAAAATTAGCGTTTTATGATTGTTGCTTAAGTTATTTGCACACCAATCTATAAATCATTTTTTTAATCAGCCTTTATGTTAAATCTTAATTTTTACTTTTTTTTTTTTTTTTTTTTTTTTAGATTTAACTGGATATACCATGTATGCACTGTAATTTTTACAAAAAATCACATGATATAATTTAACAGTAATTATAAATGTGCGGAAATATTTTTATTTTAGTTATAACATGAAAATTGTTTTTAGTCATTTCAATTGTGTACATTCAAAAAGCAAGCGTTCTAAAAAATCCCCGCAAAATCCAGTAAAATTAATAAATTAATAACACACACACACGGCGAGAGAGGGATATAATACTTAGCCCTTTAATGCATGATTTTTTTTTTGTTTGTTTTTGTTTTTGTTCAGAAAACATCATATTTCAGTACATTTTGTTGATTATCCACTAGAAAAAAGTGAAAAAAATCATCTATTTCTGTTGGGCATAATGCCATAAGGCCGCTCTTGAGTTATAAAACAAACATTGCTTAAAAAAGTATTATTTTAAATTATATTACTCACTTTGTGTTCACACTTCGCAATAACAAATATTGAACGATATAATACTTTTTATAATGCTTCTAATATCTTGCAGAATTGGTATTGACTACCTTATAAGGATAGAGATAAACGCTAGTCTAGCGCATTGCAACCAGTATCAACAAAATATGTTATAACCTTACCATGATAACAAATCAAAACAAAAATAGACGTCACGACTTTAAATACATATTATCATACGTAACAAGCACATTATATTTCACCAAAAGACTAATTAAAAGTGCCAAGTGGCAAAATAAATCGAATAATTTCTGAGTTACAATAGGCATTTAAGGGTTAAACGTTTCAGAAATTCACATATTGTGTGTTGAAAAAAGACATTTTCAGAATTTCAAGTTTAAGGGAAAAGTTTCCGTACATATTTCCGGCACATGAAGCAAGCAAGATGTAGTGTGATACAATTTCACCATTATTTTATAGATCTTTACATTTAAGTGTTGCGTACTGCAACAAAAGGTTAAAGTATTCTCTGAAAAACTATTCTTCTTTTTCAGGAGTTTCCATCAAACAGTGGGTTTCCAGTGGGTTCATAGGTCCCTTCCACGTATCTCAGTCCAGAATAACCTCATCATTTAACGTATGTATCTTCATTGTCTCTCGAATAGAACTTTCCCAAGTCATTCTTGGTCTGCCCCTACTACGACTGTTTTCCGGACTCCATTCAAAGAATATTTTAAAAAGCCGTTCCTCTTTTATTATGCGAACATATCCATATCATCTAAGCGTGTTATACTCTCATGTATTTGCAAAATCTTGTTTGACTTTGAAAAACTAAAAGTATAAAAACCTGAAATTATTTATTGTATACATCATTAATAAATAAAATTATTTATTGTATAATATCAAGTTAATTCTCTGTCCTCAGATACAAAATGAAACTAAGCAATGCATTATTTTTAAGTATTTTTGTAATAAGTTCTATTTTAAAATTTCATATATAGCTTTGCTACTCTATCCAGGCGAATTCTCAACGGATATGGAGATGCTCTTTTAGTATTTTACAAAGAATCGCAAGTTTTGAACGAAACATACGGAAGATTTATCAAAAGAGATGTATTTATATTTTTTGCGTTTATGTGTTTATATATTTTGTTTTCCAAATAAGCTTTTTGTAAATAATATATTTTATTCACATACTTTTTTTTAAATATGTATACCATATTTTTATATATGACATTTCTTAAATGAATCTTTAGGTAGGATCTTAAAAATTTCAATTTTTTTAGTAAAGGATTTTTCTAGAATTTACTGGAACACCATGTGTGTACTGCGATTAAAAAAAAATCATATAATACATTTTGACAGTGATAATAAATGTAGGGAAGTATTTTTATTTTTTTAGTTATAACATGAAAACTTTTTTTACTGTTTTCAGTTATGTACTTTCAAAAAGTCTAAAAAAACCGAAATAGCCAGAAAAATTGATCTTTGTGTGGGAAAATAGAAAAGGTATTTTCAGAAATTCGTGTTTAAAGAAGCATTTTCCGTATACATTACCGATCCGTGAAGGCATAGGGTGGATATATACAAGGTATAGGGTGATGCAGGGCTGGAAATATACCGGGGTAAAGCGAAACGATATCCCTGTTCGTGAAATTCTAACAAATATTGTTCCTATTCGCGAAATTATTGCAGATATCGTTCCGGTTCTTGCAATTACTAAAACATATTATTACATTTTTATATATACGAGTTGGAATCCTTCGAAATTCGACGAACTAAAATGTTAGAACTGTCAGATTGAATTTATAATAAACCTACAAAAATAATTACAAGAATAAACAATTAAATTTAAAAAATCCAAAAAAACGACTGCCAAAAAAGCCAACTAATTAATTATTTCTCATCATTGTGAAACTATTTTTTTTCAATTCCTACTACTAGCTCACACTCTCGCTATCTATATCTTGCTCAAATTTTCAATTGTTAATAAAATACTTATTATTCATCCAATCAAGCTAAAATAAATTTTTTAAACTTGTAGTGGATGACACTTGATGTCAATCCAGTTTTTTTTCAAATATTAATTAATTAATTAAATTAAATTAAATTAATTAATTTTCAATAATCGAGAGAGCCCTCTTCTTGATCAAGGAATTTTAAGACCGAGAGCACCCTCTTCTTGATCAAGGAATTTTAAGACCTAGAGAGCCCTCTTCTTGATCAAGCATTTTAAGCGCCACTCAAAAGGAAAGAAAAATGAAAGAAAAAAAAATTCTCTTATTGACTTAAATAGGAAATGACTTAATATATATTTTTTATATTACTTGTTTATATTACTTAGCTATTTTTTATTTACTTCTTTTGATGACTTTTAAGTTGCGTTTAATTGTTAGTTCCTATCTATAAACACTGCTTTGATGAGGTCTATAGATGTATATGATGGTTAGAGTTGCAATAAAGCTAGAGATCCACAATACATACACAACTTCCAGGTTGTATAATATTTTAACGGAGCTTCTGACTGTAAAATAGTCAATGAAACATTGTCTTCATTTTGAAACACCTATCCAATGATATGCCACTCAATAGGGTGCGTAATTTTTTTTTTTCGTCTCTATCGCCATTTCGTATTTTACGGCCGCCATTTTGAATTTATAAAAGTAAAACCTATCCTATAACCATCGGGCCGTTAAGACGAATTGATAGAAACCTCATTCATTAAAATCCATCCAGTCGTTGAGATGTTTCGAGGGTATAAAGAAATCCACATACACAGATACGCGTGAAACACATAACCCTTCTTTTCAGTAGGGTAAAAAAAATCATCTTACATTGACTGTCTCAATCTTAAAACAAATAATATTTTAAACCTAAAATTACCTAAATATTATTTCCACAAACTTCAAAGCTTATATTGTTGAAAAATTAAACTGTACAGTCGTGGCCAAAAGTTTAGGACCACCGTGCAGAAACTAGAGTTTTTAAAATCGAAACTACTGATAACGTCATAAATCAAATCGATTTTTGTCAGATGGCGTCATTCCGTCTGACAGTGGAATTACTGTATTCGCTTTTCTTTTGAACTTTGAGTAATAAATGTCGCAGATACAATTTATTGTCTGGATCTTAAATTTCAGTGGTGGTCCTAAACTTATGGCCACGACTGTATTAGAATACGTACTCAAGATGAGTAATTATGATGAAGTTATCGATTGAGGCTCTTATGTTTGTTTTCACGGTATGATAAATCAGTAAAAAGTATTTCGCTTTGTCACATCATAATATTTTCCCCCATAAAATCGAAACTGTACGTTATTTTCACATTCTCATAATTTACATACGCACCACTCAAATTCACAATTTGAAAGTATTTTAATACGCAATAGATTATTAATAAATGTATTTCCAAACTTAAAGTCTCGTTTGTCCGATACAGCTTTTCATGTGAATATTCACACAAACTTTAAATTCTAATCTCAGTACACACGAAAAAAAAAATCAGAAATTTGCCTTTAGTTGTCATAGTATTCGCCATTTAGTATTGGTCAAATATTTAGTTTTATCAAAAAAAAAAAAAAAAAAAAAAAAAAAAAAAAAAAAAGATCGTATTGTTTTAAATATGACATTTTTACTCACTGAATCACTTTGTCTATCATCTCAAACTCAGTATCAGCGTAATGTAAAAATATTGAAATGTAACTGATTTATGAAGAAGAATGCATGTTTTTTTTTATGTCATTTTCTGTTCAAAAATTATGAAAAAGTTATTTTTATTTGTAACGTGAAAATGGCATCAATAAGGATATAATCAATAAAAATAATGACTATTTTCCCTTTACTTTCAATATGAATGGAGAACTTCAGTTGCCACGATTACAAAATTTGTATTAAAAACTACAAAAAAATTAATATCTCAAAAATAAATTGAGATACAGCTTTCAAAAAATTACATTTAAAAGCACCCTTTTTTTTTTCCCTGTACGAAGGTGTAAAAATTGAAAATGTGCGATGTTTCGAAGTTTAAAAATTTGCAGTAGCGAAAATGCAAAACCAAAATTTCATTTCAAATTTCAAAGTGTTGCCATTCGCAAAATGACGTATGTGTTACGCACAGACATGTTTGTCCTTTATAATATAGATAGTTTATTGTGCTCTCTGACACTATTTTTATAATGATTTAGAATATTGAATGTATTTAAAAAATTACTTTTGCATGCACTGAAAAAAATTAGTGCTCAAAATTGGGCAAAAAGTACTCAATTTTAAATAGCTCCGATACACATGTACTCAATATTGAGAAACACATATACTCATTTTTGATTCCATGGGTGTATTCAAATAGGAATAGTTATGTACTGCCCCCCTAAACCTAAAAATTAAATAAAAAAAGTATTAACATTTATTTTCCGTTCTAAAAGATTAATAAGAAACGTTTATTATTTATTAAGAAAAATAGCAAAGTTATTAGCAAGATATCCAAATCCAATATTTTTATAACAAGAGCTTTATTTGTAGGTACTTTTAAATTATTTAAACTACTATATCTATATTATAAAGGACAAACATATCTGTGCGTAACGCATACGTCATTTTGCGAATGGCAACACTTTGAAATTTGAAATGAAATTTTGGTCTTGCAATTTTCTCTACTACAAATTTTGAAACTTCTAAACATCGCACATTTTAAATTTTTACACCGTTGTATGAGAAAAAAAATGCTCTTTTAAATGCAATTTGTTTGAAAGCTGTATCTCCATTTATTTTTGAGATATTAATTTTTTTGTAGTTTTTAATGCCATTTTTCTGATCGTGGCAACAAAAGAACCTCATTTCTATTGAAAGTCATTGAAAGTAAACGGAAAATAGTCGAAAATAAGAAATACTGTATCTTTTTGTTGCCATTTAATCATAAAAACTGAAAAAAAAAAGTTGAAATTAAAGTATGGGCTATGTCAAGAATATTTTGTCTGTTATTCCGTGATAATGACGCCATATGCACACTTTTCTATAGACGAAGTTTAAGACTGTATTGTAAAAGTGGATTGCTTTAGCGGATACAAATGACGTCATTTTATAAGAAAGCGTTATTCCGTGATAATGACGCCATATGCACACTTTTCTATAGACGAAGTTTAAGACTGTATTCTAAAAGTGGATTGCTTTAGCGGATACAAATGACGTCATTTTATAAAAAAGCGTGTATTTTAATTCTTAAACCTGAATTATGTTTTCTACATGTGCGTCATTTTTACAGCCCAGCTGCTTTGAAATTCTTCACAGGTGAAAAGGCTTCACTTTTGAAAATAATGTAATCGAAATCACACATTGATAAAACGCAATGTTTTACAAAAATGTAGAGTGTCTTTATAAAAGAGAGTTGACATGTAAATAATAGCGATTTATATTACAGAAATTGATGATTCTCGCCTGGATGGATTTGCTTCGCCGAGTTAGACAAGCAAATAAATAATTGTGGTTTAAAATAATATCGTGTTCCTGAAGTTTTCGTCGAAAATTCTTTCGAATAATAAAATTTTAATGCTATTCTTTAGGACATTCTACTATAATTTTATCAAAATAACATAATTTGCGTAATTTAATTTTTCCCAATTTTATATAATCTATACATTTAAAACACAAGTGTGTTTTTTAGTCATCTGCCCTGATATTTCTGCTGAACCAATTTTACTGATATTTTTTTTAACAGAAAGCTCTTCCTTTGTAGATGTAATCGTACTATCTGTTTTTTTTTTTTTTTTTTTTTTTTTTTTTTTTTTTTTTCTTTAAATATCCCCACTTTTAAATTTTAATTTTAAAAGCATTTTATGAAATTTCTTCAAAGTGATGAAAATTAGATAGCTTTCATTATTGCAGAAAAGAGAGAAATAATGAGGTATTTTTAACTTTATTCATGCTATTTTCTGATAAAAATTGTTCTATACGGTTTAGTGGCGCAAAATCCCATTAGGAGCAGAATATTATATAAGGGGCATTATAACGGAAAATGACATACTGCTTTTGAAAACAAGCATTTTTCCTCATAAATTTTCTATACTGTTTTTCCATCTGCATGTGTACTGATACTAAGTTTCAGACACTAGGCGAAATTCTCATTTAAATGAAAATGAAGTCATATTTAAAAGAAAATGATCTCTTTCTTAGATAAAACTAAACATTTTAACACAAATGCGTCTAAAAAACATAAATTACGGAAATTGTTACTCTCCGGAATTGAGATTAAAATCCCAAGTAAAGAGTGCGTCTGTGCACATAAAAGATGTTGCTGACAATCGTGACTTCAAGTTTTGAGTTAAAATGATTTTTAAATGATCAAACAAAATACAATTTTTTTAAAAAATGATGAATATGGATATGAGAAGTGCGTATGCAAATTTTGAGAAGGTGAAAATTGCTGTTTTCATTCCAGAAATCCAAGCATAAGAGCCCCAATTGATAACCACATCCTAATAACTTATCTTTATTATATTTTACTGATTAATTATCTATATTATAAAGAACAAACGTATCTGTGCGTAACGCTGACGTCATTTTGCAAATGGCAACATTTCAAGATCAAATTTCGGTCTTGAAATTTTCGCTACTGCAATTTTTTAATCTTCTGACCATCGTACATTTTTAATTTTTGTCGCATAAAGAAAAAATTTACTTTCAAATGCAATTTGTTTAAAAACTGCATTGATTGACTGATGTATTATATTTTCTAAAATAATTTTTAAGCATGGTTTTTTTAAAGATCACCTTATCACGTGCCGGTTTCAATACATAATAATAATAAACATTTTGCACATAAAGCAACAAACATTTTTCAGCATTTGTTTCTGACTATTTTTGCATAATGAAATTAATACTTCCTTTATAAACAAGATTAAAAGAATAATATTTAAAAAAAACTACCAGTCTAATATATTTGTGAAAGACAAATTAACGAAATTAATACTTCTTTTATAAACAAATAAAAGAATAATATTGAAAAAACACAAATCTAACATATTTGTAATCGTAAAATTTAAATTTTTGATCACCAAAAAAGGATTTTTTTTTTCAAATGGAATTTGTTTGCAAAGATCATCTCAGTTTACTGATTGTCTATGGTTTTAAAAACAATTTTAAAGCATGAAATATTTTTAAATTTATCTATATCGAGCGGAGCTCGATTACCAAAGATTAATCCGATTGCCCTTAAAACAAAATAAAGAGTTCATCATTTTCTTACGGCTAATATCCATTAAAAAAAAAATTCCCTGTGAGTAAATAAATAAAATAATATAAATAAAACACAAATTTAACAGACATGTATAAGCTCTGAAATTATCAGAATATAAAAGAATGCCATAAGTAGCAAAATCTCGGCAAATAACTCTTAGCATGCGGCTAATATGAAAATATCGCTTTTGATAAACATCAAAAATTTATTTGATTGTATAATTCGTATTTTCCATATGAAAAATGCTTTTTTAATGTAAGTGGGCATTCTAAAAAATTTATTGCATATAAAAAATTTATTAGTTTTCAATTAAAAAAACTGTTTTCGCCTATATTCTTTAACCCGGGAAGCCCGGGTACGATCCCCTAGTATTATTTAATATTTAAATCATCATGAACCTATTTTATGCCACGATAAATGAAATTACCCATTACAGGGTACAAAATTATCGTTTTGTTTGTGTTTGATAAAATGTGATGTTTCAAAATTGAGAAAACATATGTTCATTTTTTATCCCAACATATTCAATTCGATATGAGAGCATCGATTTACTCATTTTTTAGGTGCGTTCGTAATTGTATAAATACGTAGCACCTATAGTCGTCGTTCATGTTGCATAATTAAAAATTGGACTTATGTGATGTAATAATAATCACATTAAATCATATAATAAAGATAAGGTATATTTGCTTACCTTCTTATTCATGATCGTCCACGGTAACACGGAACTTTTTTCATATCCAATAAAAAGGTTGGTTCAATCCATGATAAAACTGAAATATCCTAAGTAGTTTAGCCTGTAAAAACTTGTGATTTTTTATTAAAAGATTGTGCATCATTTTTGTCATATATATATTTCAGGAACATTGTAACACTTTTGTTTTAAACTATAATATTTATATTTCTTAAAATACAAAACTGGAGCGTACATTTTTGCTCCTATCTAGGCTAAATGTTTTACACACACTGATGAATAATAATACAAATAACATTATTGATACATGATTAATGGCATAAAAAAATCCTAGATTATATATATTAATAAAACACTTATTGTAATTTAAAGTCTCTAAATTATTAATATAGTTCTTTGTGCGGTCAAAATTGCAGCTTTTTAATGTAAATGTTTATTCAGTTTTGATTGGCACATCTATAGATGAACAAGGAAGTAATTTTCTATTTTTCTAACAGGATGGGTGAAAAAGTAATCAGTCTTAGTTATGTCAGGCATTAAGTGTTTTTGAAAAACAATTATCGTGATTTATGATAAATTTTATCTAATTCTGAAGAGATTAGTATTTCCAACATGCCCCCATAATCTCTTCAGATTGATGAGGCAAACAAGTTCATTGAATTTCTGTGATTCACTAATTCGAATTTGGGAACAGGTTTAGTAAGTGCATCAGCAATCATATATTTCGATGGACAGTACTTTAATTAAATTATTCCATCTTCTTTGAGTTGTTTGATTGCATGAAAACGAATGTCAATGTGCTTACTTCTTTTTGTAAACTTCTCACTTTTTATCATTTTCATACAACTTGGTTGTCTTCATATAAACAGATAGGCTTTATCTGTGCTAAATCTAAATTTTCCAAGAGTTTCAATAAATATAAAATTTCTTGCTCAGCACTTGCGACTGAGACATATTCAGCTTTGCTGATGAAAGGGCAATGCATGATTGCCTTTTTGTAATCCATTGAATTGGATTATTACCTAAAGTAAAAAGATTGCCGCTGGTTGATTTTCTTGTGCTAATATCACCTGCCCAGTCAGCATCCGCAAAAGCCTTTAAAATCGGTTCAGCTATACTGTCTATGTGCAAGCTCATTTGTTTTGTGCAGTTTAAATATCGTATTATTCTTTTAGCTTCCACCCAATCCTTTTCACGCGGGGATTTGTTTCTTCTACTTAAAATATTCACCGCAGCAGAAATGCCAGGTCTACACTGACAGATGCGATATAAAGTAATGAACCTATCGCCTGTCTGTATTTAACATTATTTGGCAATAGATTGTCATTATCTTCTAATCTGTTAAAATTATTTTCCATCGGAGTACCGACTGGTTTAGCTTCCTATAATTTAAACTTTTTTACTAGCTCTTCTATTTTAGTTTTTTGATTTAATTCGTAACCTTCTGCTGTTTTCTTTATTTTTATTCCTAAATAATAATTTAGTTTATTATATCTTTAATTTCGTCATCTTTTCCTGCTATAAGTATATTATCAACGTACACGATTATATACGTTTTGTTTTCTCCTTCATTTCGAATGTATAAACATGTATCCGAATTAGACTGTTTAAATTTTAGGCCATTTAGTGATTTTGTTATCTTAGTGTGCCATTCCCTGGCTGCTTGTTTCAATCCATAAATTGATGTATTCAATCGGCATACTTTGTTTTCCTGATTTGGAATAATATAGCCTTCTGGCTGAGTTATGTAGATTTCTTCATCTAAATCACCATACAGGAAAGCCGTTTTGATATTTATGTAATTAATTTTTAATTTGTAGTAAGCTGCTGCTGCTATAAAACATCTAAGTGTAGTGTATGAAACAACAGGGGCAAAAGTTTCTTCGTAGTCTATGCCATATTTTTGATAATATCCTTTCGCCACTAATCTCGCTTTATATTTCTCAATTCTTCCTTGATATATTTAGTTTTAAAAATCCATCTGGATCCAATTATATTTTTACGATGCGGGGGATCAACTAGTGTCCATGTTTTATTTTTGTTAAGAGAATTTATCTCTTCTTGCGTCGCATTTAACCAGTTTTGTTTTTCTACTGGATTTTCAATATTCATTATATCATGAAAATTTTCTGGTTCTTTTATATGTTCGTGAGTTATCATGTAAATGAATCGGTCTGGAGGGACTACTTTATTTGATCTATATGACCAACTTGGTTGTGGTATTAATTGTTTAGACTTACTTGGTGTGTCTTCAGTGTTTGTGACTTCAATTTCTACGATGCCGTTATTCTGTGATTTTTCATTTTCATCAGATGGTTTTTCTCTCAAATTTAATTGTGTTTCTACCTTCTCGTGTATATTTTTATTTTTGAGAAACTTTATTGTTCTGGCGATTATTATTTCTTTACCACTTGTGTAAATGCGGTACCCTTTGAAGTAATTGTCGTAGTCCACAAAGCTACCTTCAACCGCCTTATCATCTAAATTTTTTCGTTTATTTTTGTTGATATAAGCAAAGGCTTTACAGCAAATCACTCTAAGGTAATGTAAATTTGGTGGTCGTTCATTCCAAAGCTCATACGGGGACTTTTCATTAGCTTTGGTAGGCAATCGGTTTTGTAGGTGATTCGCAGTACAGATAGCTTCACCCCAGAATTTCTGAGACAAGTTTGCTTCGCTAAGCAAATCTCTGGCCATTTCAATTAAAGTTCTGTTTTTACGTTCAGCTACGCCGTTTTGGCTCGGAGAGTACGGAAAAGTGTGTTAGTGCTTTATGTCATTTTTTCTAAGATAGTTGACAACTAAATCATTGTTAAATTCCCCTCTATTGTCTGTTCTTTTATTTTTCGGCTTTTCGCCAAATTTATTACTAAATAAGGCAACAAATTCTTTAAATTTTTCATAAACTTCTGATTTCGTTGATAATAAATACAGAATGGCAAATCGAGAATAATCATCTACAGATGTTAAGAAGTATGTTTTTCCCCCTATGTTTGGTGTTTGGAAAGGCCCACATACGTCAGAATGTATCAACGCCAATCGTTTAGTGGCTCTATAATCTGCTAATTTTGGGTAAGGTGCATCTGTAAGCTTTGTTTTGATGCAAGTTTCACAAGTTGTGTCATGTTTACATTTATTTATTTGTATTCCCTTCGCTAGGTGTTTTTCTTCGATTTGTTTGATAGATGCAAAATTTGTATGGCCAAATCTTCTGTGCCATAGATCTATGCAATTATTATACTTACAAGTGTAAGTTTTATTTACATAGTTTATGTTTGCGCTTTCATTTGCTAATTGAATTTCATATAACTTATTTTTTTTTCTGCTTCCAGGCGGGTTATTCCGTTAAACGTTAAGTTACATTTATGATTTTTGAATAAAATCTCGCATCCATTTTCTGTAACTTTACTAATGGAAAAAAGATTTGATTCAATATCAGGAACAAATAAAACATCTTTAAGTGTTATGTTGCGTGTTTCACCGTCTGAAGTTATTGTTTTTATTAGTGTATTTCCTGATCCATAAGAAACTAATTTGTTTCCATTTGCAATAACAATATTAGTTTTTTCATTTGATTTAATTTCTGTAAATAAATGTGATCATTTGTTATGTGACTAGAACTGCCACTATGAACTATCCACGCTTTGTTATTTTGTTTTATTATAAACGCACAGTGTTTATTACCTTGATGACTTTCATATTCATTACAATCGGCATTTTTATCCGAATTTGATACATAATCATTTTTAACATTTTTATCATCCCTTTGGAAAACAAGAGAAGAATATTAATTTTTTTTGTAGTTTTGTTTGTAATACGTATTATGCGAAGTATTTTTTTGTTTATTTTTATTATTATGCCAGCATTCTTTAGTGGAATGGTTTTTCAATTTGCAGTTTGAACAGTATTTTTGTTCCTTTTTATATCCCGCATTATTTAATTTGTAATCCGCATTGTTAAATTTCTTCGTCGTTTTGAATGCTCTAGCGGTATTTTCAGATGATTCCGAACTGTCGCTTCTGCGATTATATTCGTCAATCAATTTACTTTTTTATAAAAGTAGGCGTCAATTCTTCTTCATTTCGGGATTCAAGTGTCGTTATGAGTGTGTCATAAGAAGCTGGTATGCTACACAGCAAAAGTGCTGAAATATGATTATCTTTTATATTTTCACCTATCGCAGATAATTTGTCGATTAATTCACGTATGTTTGTGATATGCTTAAACATATCAACACCTTCGAGTAATTTTGCGCTATACAACTTACGTAAAAGGTATAGATTGCTTGACAAATTACTTCTTTCATGAATTTCTTTTAAAGTGTTCCATGTATCTCTAGCATTTTTAATATTTTTATCGTGGACGATCTGACTGTCTTCTATACTGAGGTTTATTATGGCTCTGGCCTTCAGTCCTTTTTAGACCAATCGGTTGTAATTGGGTTCGGTGGTTCTTCAGTAATGATCTCAAAAAAATCTTCTTTTATGAAAAGCATCTCTATTTTAAATTTCCAAACAATGTAATTACTCGAGTTGAGCTTCTCTATAATCTGTGCTTCTTTTACTGAAATCATTTTTAAATTCTATTACCACCTTTAACTTTCAAATAAACCCTTTTATTAAATTATCATGTACTTATATTTAATATTTAAGGAAAGCAGCGCGTCAGTCTCATAATCATTGTTAAATAATTAAAAATGAGACTGATGTGATGTAATAATAATCACATTAAATCATATAACAAATATAAGCTTACCTTCTGCTTACCTTCTTATTCATGTTCGTCCACGGTAACACAGAACTTTATTCATATCTAATAAAAAGTTTGGTTCAATCCATGATAAAACTGAAGCATCCTAAGTAGTTTAGCCTGTATAACTTGTGATTTTTTTTTAAAAGATTGTGTATCCATTTTGTTATATATATATATATTTCAGGAACATTGTAACACTTCTGTTTTAAACTATAATATTTATATTTCTTAAAATACAAAACTGGAGTGTACATTTTTGCTCCTATCTAGGTTAAATTTTTTACACACTGAAGAATAATGATACAAATAACATTATTGATACATGATTAACGACATAAAAAAAATTCTAGATTATATATATTAATAAAACACTTATGTAATTTAAAGTCTCTAAATTATTAATATAGTTCTTTGTGCTGTCAAAATTGCAGCTTTTTAATGTAAATGTTTATTCATTTTTGATTGACACATCAGTAGATGAACAAGGAAGTAATTTTCTATTTTTCTAAATCGATGGGTGAAAAAGTAATCAGTCTTATTTATAGAAGGCATTAAGTGTTTTTGAAAAACAATTATCGGGATTTATGATGAGTTTTATTTAATTCTGAAGTTATTAGTATTTCCAATATTTCAGTCCGTTTGTCTGTCCATTTGTCCGTCCGTCCGTCTGTCTGCATATAACAGAGCAAAAACTACCCGAGCGAATCATCTGAAATTTTAAATATATACTTGTTGCAAAATTTTGCCGCGTCATTTCAAATTTTATGAAAGTAGGATGTATAGTTTAATTACAGGGACAGTCAAAAGTTTTCTCTTACATTACGGCCAATGAGAAATAATTATTACAAGTGTATTTTAATGATGTTACAGCCTTTAGAACAGAATGAAATTGATATACAGTTATGAAGTGCATTAAAATATACATTTATTACAATATGCGGTTCAAAAAAAAATTATAAAACTTATTATAGTACGAACGCACCTCATTTGCCACGTTGGACGAGCAATTTTCAACTTGTTTTTAGCGTGGTTAGACATATAGATTTGTCTATATCTTCAAAAAAGAAAAGAAAAGAAAGACTACGATAATTTTGAAAATGCGTTCCGGTTCGTGGATTTTTCCATATCGAACACTGAGGTGATGGAATTTCACAATTATTTTATCTATCTTTATATTTAAGTAAAGCATCGTGCATGAAAAGTTGAAGATATTCTTTGACAAACTAAAAATACAAGAATCTGAAATTATTTATTATATATATCATTAATAAATAAAATAATTTATTAGATATTATATATTATGAAGACATTCCTTTGTCCTGCGCTACAACTGAAACTAAGTAGCACACTAGATTAATTTTAACACAATTAATCGAATTGGTAAATAAATCATATTAGATGTAAATTTCCAACTGGGCGAAAAATGTCCGGACCAGGTTTCGAGCCAAATCTCCACCAGAAAAAAGCTCCACCAGATTCGTCCGAGATAGCTCAGATGGCAGAGCACTGGTTCGAATTCTGGTCCGGACATTTTTGTCCAGTTGTAAATTTACATCTAATATGATTTATTTACCAATTCGAATAATTGTGTTAAAATTAATCTAGTGTATTTACGCATGCAGCGATTACTGGAGTTCCATTATTCTGTTGAGCTGAACCAGGTTTCAGACTAGTTGCTATAATCATTAAGGTTAGCTGTGCGAAAAATCTCCACCAGATTCGTCCGAGATAGCTCAGATGCAGGGCACTGTCGTCTTCAGCCAGGCGATCTCTGGCTCGAAGCTTGGTCCGGACTTTTTTCGCCCAGTTGGAAATTTACATCTAATAAGCAACACATTATTTTTTAAGATTTCTTTAAAATGTGCCATTTAATATTTTCTCCATATTTTTTCACCTCTATCCAGACGACTTCTCAACGGATATGGAGATGCGCTTTCAGTATCTCACAAAGAAGCGAAAGTTTTGAACGAAACATATGAAAGTTATATCAAAAGAGGTATATTTCTATTCTATGCTTATCCGAAAGTCAAAATAAGCTTTTGGTAAATAATATATTTTCATCACATAAGTTTTTTTTTTTCTTTATAATAAGCATACAATATATGTTATAAAATATTTGTATAAATAAATATTTAAGTTAAATGTTTAATATTGCTTTTTTTTAGTCTGGATAAAGACAAATTATTTAAAAAACAAACAGATATACATTACGTACGAAGTCCAAACAAGAATATATTATCCCTAGGAACATATATATTTTTTATGTTTAGGGATATAATCAACAGTTATCGTATATATCATCGTCACCTTTCACATTATAGTAGAATATGTAGGTTGACAAAATGCTACCGTTTTTGGATGAGTTTTTATATTTATGTGGGGCTTTTTGTAAAAAAAAAAAAAAAAAAAAAAAAAAAAAGAAAAAAAAAAAAAAAAAAAAAACCCTTTGAAAAATTTAAAGTATAATAATCTGAAATTATTTAATTTGATAATATTATCAAGATGTTACTTTGTCCTGAGATACAAAATTAAAATAAAAAGCAACAGTTTATGGATTTCTTTAAAAATTTCAAATTTTAATATTTTATCCATATTTTTGCTACTCTATCCTGACGAATTCTCAAATGATGTGGAGATGCGCTTTCAGTATTACACAAAGAAGCGAAAGTTTTGAAGAAAATATATGAAAGTTTTATCAAAAGAGTTCTATTTCTATTTCATGCTTTTCGGAAAGCCAAAATATGCTTTTGGTAAATAATATATTTTCTTCACATAAGATTTTTATCTCTGTAATAGGCACACAGTACGTGGTATAAAATATATGTATAAATAAAATTTTATGTTAAATGCTTAATTTTACATTTTTTCGTCTAGATAGAGACAAATTCTAACAGTTATAAGTAAAGTACAGAATCCGAACCAGTATATATTATCCACAGGGATATATATTATATATGCTCTATTTTTAGGGATATTAGAATCAACAGTTATCATATATATTAGCGTCACATTCAGCAAAAAATGTGAAGGATGACGAAATGCAAGGCTGCCACAGGGGACTATTTTTATATTCTGTTCGCATGACTACTTAAAAAAATACATTTTATAGTATATTTCTCTTGCAAACGTTGTCAACGTATCTGTAAAAGATTTTCGTTTTTAAAAAGTGGTGCGAAATAGAATTAAAAAATAGTCTCTGTGAAATACTACAATTTTTGAATAAGTTTTTATATTTATGTGATGTTCTGTGTACATAAAGATGAGAATATTCTCTGGCAATCTGAAAGTAAAAAAAAAGAAAAATCGAAATTATTTTATTTGATAGTATTATCAAGAGTATGTATATGATGTTTGTATGTATATGTAATATTATAATATTATGATGTATCGTTTTCCTGAACTGCAAAATAAAACTAAGGAATGTAACATTTTATAGATTTCTTTAAAAAGTTCAAATGTTAATCTTTTCTCCATATTTTTTCATCTCTATCCAGACCAATTCTCAACGGATGTGGCGATGCGCTTTCAGTATTTCACAAAGAAGCAAAAGTTTTGAACAAAACATATGAAAGTTTCATGAAAAGAGGTATATTTCTATTTCATGCTTTTTCGAAAGTCAAAATAAGCTGTTGGTAAATAATATATTTTCTCCATATAACTTTTTTTCTTTATAATAGGCATACAATATGTGGCATAAAATATATGTATAAATAAAGTTTTAAGTTTAAGTATGTAATTTAATATTTTTTAGTCTGGATAGAGACAAATTATTAAAAAAAAAAAATAGTTATAATTTACGTACGAAATCCGAACAAGAATATATTATCCCTAGGGACATATATTATATATTTTATATGTTTAAGGATATTAGAATGAACATTTATCGTATATATTATTGTTACATTCCATATTTAGCGCAGAATATGTAGGTTGACGAACTACTACCGTTTTCGGATGAGTTTTTATATTTATGCGCGGCTTTGTGTAAAAAATTAAAAAAAGAAAATCCTTTGGCAAATTTAAAGTATAAAAATCTGAAATTATTTAATTTGATGATATTATCAAGAAGTTACTTTGTTCTGAGACACAAAATCAAAATAGGAAAAGCAACAGTTTATGGATTTCTTTAAAAAGTTCAAATTTTAATCTTTTATACATATTTTTCTTCTCTATCCAGACGAATTCTCAGGAGATATGGAGATGCGCTTTCCGTATTTCGCAAAGAAGCGTAAGTTTTGAACGAAACATATGAAAAATTTATCAAAAGTGGTATATTTCTATTTCGTGCTTTTCCGAAAGTCAAAATATGCTTTGGGTAAATAATATATTTTCTTCACATAATATTTTTCTTTATAATAGTTTTACAATATATGTAGAGCTCAGATGATAAAGGTGGTGTGTGACAAAATGAAAAAAAAAGGCAATCATATGATTGAAGATAATCACTGGTCCTCTACAAACTGTTAAATTACAATTTGAACGTGCGTAAAGAATTTTTTGACTTTCGAGATCATATTATTCTGCGTAGTGCCAATACTCTTACATATGTACGCTCAAGTTACCCGAGATCAATTTTGAAGCGAACACTCTTACATAGTATGTAAGAGTGTTGGCACCGCTCAGAATAATAAAGTCTCGGAAGTCAAGAAATTCTTTACATACGTTACCTGAGATCAATTTTGAAGCCAAAGGCTATATCGATTTTATCAACTGGGCTGGAGTGTCCGTGACAGAACCACCATTAATTAAGAACTTAGATCTTAACATTCTTACAAAGTGTATCCTAAATCCAAAGGCAATAGATGAAGGCATCTTACCTAAGATTAAACTATCACCTCCTCACAATCAAGCCACTGAAAGATGTGTGAAACTTGTCACGGAGGTTTTTTTCTGCTGTTTGTGATCCTTTGAGACGCGATGGGTTCATTAAAACTTGTCTGGAGTCTCGCAAAGAAATGCCAGTTTTTGAAACCAAAAAACAGTATGGGCTACTATAAAATGGTAACTTCATAGCTTGTAAATTTTAATAGTAAATTATTTTTACCTTATTACTATAGTTCTTTAAGATTAATTTCAAATTATATTTTCTTACACAGGTTAAGTAAAAAACATAAAACAATTACAATTACCCAAATTTCATACAGTATTTAAACAAGTATAGTCGTTTAGTTAGTATAATAAAAGCGAATTTGATATAAATATTACATAACTTTACTATAAATATATAATTATAATAATAATTCGATGATCATCCTTTTAAATTAAATTAATACTAATAGTTTGTATGTTTTTGGAAAAAATGGGAAAATGCACAACTTTAACGTTTTTTCTCAAAATTCAGTGACCTTGGGGCAGTATGTAATATTAATATTTTTCAAAGATATTTTATATTCAAAATGAGGATATGATAGAGCAACTTTCCCACTCCGCCCCATTTGGAATTGGAGATTTATTTATTTTATTTTATTTTACATAGGCGGGCGCATTTAAGTTTTTTCTCAATATTCAATGATCTTGGGGCAGTATTTAATATTAATATTTTTTCAAGGATATTTTATATTCAAAATGATGATCTGATGGAGCGACTGTCCCAACCCGCCCAATTTTGATTTGGAGGAAATTATTTTTTTTCTATAGGCTAGCGCTCCACCCTAAAAGATAGTGCCCCTCATGACTATTAAACAGAAAAAAGAGAGAGTGAAGTGGTGCAAATAAAGGCTTTTATGGGGTCTGGATAATTTGAAAAAAATATTGCTTAGTGATGAGTGTGTGATTTGCGTAACATATGGTGATCAAGGTGTTCATGTATGGCGAATGAAGCTAGAAGGATATGACAAGGACTGCATGAAACGATCAGTGAAATTTGCAGCCAGTGTAATGGTATGGGCATGCATGACTAGAGTTGGTCCTCGAAGGCTATGTAACGTTAACGAAAGGATTAGTTCTGAGGCATACCAATAAATCCTTGAGCATTTCACGATACCATCGTTAGGAGATCAGTGTGGTGACAATTATATTTTTCAATATGATTTAGTACCTTCACACAGGTCAGGGTCCACCAAGAACTGGCCTAGGCAACACCAAATTACCTTTCTTCCCTGGCGGCTAATTCGCCGTATTTAAATCCGATAGAGAATTTTTCGGGAATAATGAAGAAAAGACTGCAAGGTATTGCGACAAAAATCAAAATTGAGCTGCTTTCCAGCATAAAGTCATCATGTGTGGGCATAAAATGTTTTGAACCACTTGTAGTTAGTTTTGCAAAGCGAGTTCGTGCTGTTATAAAATATAAATGTGATACTGCAAAATATAAAAAGAAAAACTATTTTTCCTTTTTTTAAAAAAAAACACGTATTATTTACAATGCATTATTCTAATACTTTGAATCAGGTAAATGGTTATTCTAATATTGTGATTTTTTCCAAGTGTGAATAATTATTTTAATTTTTGTACTATTATCTTTAATTTTTATTCTAAATGTTTCTACAAACTATGTAGATTCTTACAATATTAAGTTTTATCCTGTATTACTTTTTGTACACTATATGTTCAAAGGTGACAGATCATTTGCGATTTTTGACGTTTTATTAAATACCTAGAAAAATACATGAGGAATCAACCTGAAACTGCAGATGTGTAAACAGTATAGTATAGGTCATGTATTCCTCCGAAGATTTTTTCCCGAAATTCCATAGGGGACGGTGAACAAATTGAAAAAGGGCGAATATCTTTTGAATAACCCTGTAAAAATTAATGTAGCAAAAGCATTCAAACTCGAGATTATTAATAAGTGGCTTATTTTAATATACTCTGTTCATTTGTATTAGGATAGCATGTATAGTAGTAGAGAAATTAAGGTTTTTATAAAAACAGTCCCAAATTTCGCCAAGTTTTTTAATTATAATTTCCAGAGTTCTTAATATAAAAAAAGTAAATTCATAAAAATATGAAATTCAAAAAGTATCACAAACAGCATTATACACAACACTCTGTAATCAGAATTAAAAAATAATAAAAATTAGATGAAAAATGAGCATTGTACACAACACTCTGTAATCAGAATTAAAAAATAATAAAAATTAAATGAAAAATGAGCAGGTTTACTAAAAAAAGTTTCACTGCGCATGCTCGAGCGCAATCAAAATGTAATATGCATAATGTATTAGCTAAGTATATCGAGAAACTTTTGTGAAAGTCTCAAAATCATAGTTTGGAAATTCTGAAAATTATCATCGATAGAATAAGCTCAAAATCCGTTGTTCCCAAAAAGAAGCAAAAAGATGAGGGATTGTATCCAAATATAGTAGTACATGCAATATTGTGTACGTTATCTTGGCACTAATCAACAGATATTTGATACAACTCCTTATCTTTTTGTTTCTTTTTGTGAACAACGGATTTCGAGCTTATTTTATCAATGATAATTTTCAGAATTTTCAAGCTATGAATTTGATACTTTCACAATAGTTGCTCCATATACTTAGCTAATACATTATGCATATTACATTTTGAATGCATTCGCGCATGCAAAGCAAAACAATTTTTAGTAAACCTGTTTATTTTTTATCCAATTATTATTATTTTTTAATTCTGATTGCAGAGTGTTGTGTACAATACTGTTTGTCATTTACTTTTTGTTTGTTTTTCTGAAAAGAACTTTTTTTTTATAATAAGAACTCTGCAAATTATAAGCAAAAAAACTTGGCAAAATTTGGGACTGCTTTTATAAAAACCTTAATTTCTCTACGAGTATAAATGCTATCCTCATAAAAATGAGCACAGAATATTAAAATAAGCCACTTATTAATAATCTCGAGTTTGAACGCTTTTGTTACATCAGTTTTTACAGGGTTATCGAAAAGATATTCGTTCTTTTTCAATTTGTTGACGGTCCCCTATGGAGTTTAGGAAAAATATCTGCACGGAAATATATGACTTATACTATACTGTTTACACACCTGCAGTTTCAGGTTGATCCCTGATGTATTTTTCTAGATATTTAATAAAACGTCAAAAATAGCAAGTGATCGGTCACCTTTGGCCATATAGTGTATAAGCGCTACATAAAAAACCTTTTTCACAATTCCTTTTTTTTTTTTTTCATTATACTAGATTTTTGACTTGTCGCTGTAATTAATACATTGACAAAATTCGTCAAAAAGGTTTCTGGTATATACGTGGTGCAAAAGAAAGCTTTATTTCAGAATTCCTTTTTTAATCCATTTATGCCTAGCGTCCCAGTTTTGGGACTCTTCGAATTTTAATAAATTTGTATAATTTTCTTTTTATTTATGACATGAAAATTGTATGAAATTATTACCTATAAATGTCTTTATCTGTTACCGAGTGATGACAGCAGAAGATGGATATTTATTTACTTAAATGAAGGCTTTTTTTGTTGTTCAAAGATATTTCATTGTTCAAGATTCTGCAATGAAAAAAGTAAGTTTATTTGTATTTTTTCTATCAAGCATCCAGATAAATAAGTCATAATTTTAGCTTGTGGACTTCTTTGAAATACGTATTTTTTTAAATTGCGATATTATATGTTCAAGCCTATTTTTTATGCACTTTTCTAACGTACAAAATATAGAGCGCCGGGCTCGAATGGTTACATATTTTGGTTAGCCATTTAGGATACAGTTATTTATGTAAAGTTATTTTCAAGATAATTATGAAATAAATTATTTTTAAGCCTCATATAGATTATTATGATTCTTAGATTATTATGATGATGAAGGTCAGCTTTTTGAAATCGCAGGTAACTGAGTAGAAATTGTATAGTATTTTAGTAAACTTTAAGAACAATAAGAGCCAAATTATTAAACATTTTTTACAGTGTATAATAAAGTTATATTGTTGTTATTGTTTCACATTTTGCAAAGTGAAGGTTACCTTACCCTCTTCAGAGGATTTGTTATGGTGAGAAGAAAGTGACTTTTTTTTTTTTTTTTTTTTTTTTTTTTTACAATTTATTAATTTTATATTAATAGAAATTCAAACAGGGAAAAAAAAAAGGGAAAAACAATAAAAATTCACAGAAAAACTGACGTCCACATTTGCGGCCGCTGGACGTTAAAGGGAATTTATGAGTGAAATTATTTCTTATAAAATAAAATAGTAACAGTAAATTTCTTTCTTACATTTCTATAAATTATTAAAAGTTACTATATTTAATATATCTGATATTATTTTTATAAAATATTAACGATTTGTTCTAATAATCCAACAACACGGACTGACGAAAAATTACTTAACGCTTTATTTGTATCTTTAACCGTACATCCGAAAAAAACATTATCAATGCATCCAAACCATAATTTTTTTTACTATTCTTGTTGAGGGATTCTGTAGTGAATAATTTATTATCAAATATTTGTTCTTTATAATAATTAAGGACTTTACGTTGTAATATCGAATACAAAAAAAAAAAAAAAATCCCTGCCGGCCCGGCCTGTAGGCAGAGGTAGATTTCGAAGTTAAGTATACTAATTTCACCAACAAAAACTAAATCATTATTAGACATAAATCCACTTTAACAGTTTTATCTGTCTGCTTTTGACGAATTTTTATTTCCTTTTAATAAAATAGTTGGTTTTATCAGAATCATGTTAAGGCGATATTAAAAATAATATTTTTCCATACTCAACAACTCGAAATATTCTGGCACATTTTCGGATTCCTTTTTAATTAAAAAATATATATATATATGAAACATGCTGACGTGATTTTTGAAAAGATTTATAAGCGACCTACGTTTTTCTTTTTCTTTCAATTAATTAAAACTTGATTAATAAACAATTATTTTCTCAGTAGGGCAATATTTTTCGTTTCTAACACAATCGCTTCGGGAAATTCTGTTCAAAATTCCCACTTTGACATCATTTTTTGAAATGTATTCTGCCTCTATCAAAAAATCGATCATTACTGTACATTATATAGTTTTTGAACTTGACCGAGATTTTATGTCCCTTGATTTTATGTATCAGTTTGGAAGAGATTTGTGCAGAATTGCGGAAGTTATCGTGTCCAGAAAAAAGTGATAACACAATTGCTTCGGAAAATTCCGTTCAAAATGCCCACTTTGACATCATTTTTTGAAATATATTCTGCCTCTATCAAAAAATCGATCATTGCGGTACATTATACAGTTTCCGAATAAACGAATCTACCGATTAAATGCGTTTGAGAGCAAAAAGGAATTTAAAAATGAGTCAGAAAATAAGCAGTTTGGATTTGAGTGCATCCTTAATGCAATGATTTTTCTAACACAATCCGCTTCTGGAAATTCGGTTCAAAATGCCCACTTTAACAGCATTTTCAAAAGTATATTCTGTCTCTATCAAAAAAATAGACCAGTACGGTACATTATATAGTTTCTGAGTAAGAAAACATACCAATTGGAAGCTTTTGAAAGCAAAAATGAATTGTAAAATGAGTCAGAAAATACGCAGTTTGGAATCGAATACGCAAATGATTTACTTAGATGATTACTTAGATGATTTTTTTCTTCAACCGCTATGCATTTTTAATTTGTTTTTGCTGTAAGAATTGGTCCTATCCAAAACTTGTCTATATAGATGTTGTAGACAATATTAAGAAGATATATGATAAATTCATGGGGATTTTATATCTTTTGAATTGACGGAGTTATGGATTTTTTACTTCTTCAAACCCCCTTTTTGTTTTCGTTTTTATTTTTTTTTTGCGGTACGAATTGGTCCTATCAAAAACTTGTGAATATAAAAGTCGTAGATAATATTAAAGAGATTTATAATAAAATTAATTGGAATTGATATCTTGAGAATTGACGAAGTTATGAATTTTTTTCTCCCAAAAACCCTATTTTTTGCGCCCCTTGAGCCCATTTTTAACTTTATCAAAAATCTGTGATACATAAAATTTTGGCCCTATTTTTAGAAGTAATAAAAACTTTAAACTGATTTGATATGTACAAAAATTAAGAAGTTATGGGGGGTTTTCGGTTTTCACAAAACCCCTCCCTACTTCCATCCCTTGGTCCGATTTTGCCCATTAACGAACTTGACCGAGATTTTATGCCTTTTGATTTTATGTATCAGTTTGGAAGAGATTGGTGCAGAATTACGAAAGTTATCGTGTCCTGAAGAAAGTGATATATATATATATATATATATATATAGATAGATAGATATATAAAGTTTTTTACTGAGGGTGGTTTTGGGTTCTAGGGGTCATGATCGGTGTAGATCTGCAAAAATTTTTCAGAAATTCCAACATAGGAACGATGCCAATAGGTAGTATTTTATACGAAATCTACCTAAAAGGTGTTTCTGTCCAACGTACTCTTTATTCACAAATTAAAGGATGTAAAATAAACATATGAATAAAATAAGTCTCTACGTTTCGGTTTAATCTTTAAAACCTTCATCAGGAGAACAAATTTCTAAAATAAAAATCGACAAAAACACTTTATATGCTACATCTTAAAATCAATTCATTATTATAAACAGTCTAACAAAAACTTTTTAAATCCCAAAAAAGAACTGAGTGGCGCCATCTTTTATCCAAAGGAAACAACTACGAAAGAAGGGCTGAAAAAATTTTGAAATTTTCATATATCTTTCAGTATAGAAAGCCAGATTTCAGGAATGTGAAAGAAAACGTCATCATTACAATCTTCTTGGTCCCTTAAACGAATTTCTCAAACGTTCTGAAACGTCAATTTTTTGAAAGACTGAAAGAACACAAAAATGATTTGAAGTTTCGTAAATTTTCTACAGCTCTCTCAAGATGTTTCCATAAAGGACATATTTCATCTATTGACTTTGACCATGCTAAAGTTATTTCCAAGCAAGTGGTTCCGTTTAATGCTATTATTCGTGGATCTTTAGAAATTTGTTTAAGGAACCAAGAAGTTTGTAACGATAATGTTTCCTTTCACATTTCTGAAACCTGGCTTTCTATACTGAAAAATCCATGAAAATTTCCACGTTTTTTCAGCCTTTTCTGTCTTTGTTGTTTTCTTTAGATAAAAGATGGCGCCACTGAGCTGTTTCTTTTGGGGGGATTTAAGAAGTTTCCGTTAGACTGTTTATAATTTTGAACTGATTTCAGGATGTAGCATATAAAGTGTTTTTGTCGATTTATACTTAAGAAATTTGTTCTCCTGATCAAGGTTTTAAAGATTAAACCAAAACTTAGAGATTTGTTTTATTCATATGTTTATTTTACATCTTTTAATTCGTGAAAATTACTACGTTAAATAGCAAAACCTTTTTTATTTTGTGTTTGTTCTTTTTACTTTCTTCTATCTTTAGAAGAAGAAAGTATTGGATTCGTGAAAATTTTCGACTTTCAGTTATCGATGGATTTACACGTTTTAGGTGTCAGGGATTTCGAAAAACATTTGTTTTAAATGTCTATCTGTGAGACTGTCTATTTGTCACTTTGTTGGTATGTGACAAGTTGTATCTTATGGTAAAATTTGCATGTGTGTTGGTATGGTAAAATTTGTGGGCCCTCTATCTTATGAACTAACGCAAGGAATTTAATACAAATTTATATTAAGTTAGTCCCTGATATAAGTTGTTGATGATTAGTTTTTGGTGTAAATCGCTCAACAGATGGCGCTGCTATAGAGCATATTTCACGATTTCGACAATAGCTCAATCTCCAAAACTCATACAGGAATTTTCATTGAACTTTAGATTCAGTTAGTCGATGACATGAACTGAAGTTTTGTACATTTTGGTATAAATCGTTCAACAGGTGGAACTGCTATGCTGCATTTTTTGCGATTCTCGCATTAGCTCTGTAGTCGAGGCAATAGAGACTACTTAGCAAAATTCATGGTAGTTCTGGAAAAAAGCTTAATTTATGTTTTTTGGGTCGCTGAATTCGAATTTTTAACTTCCCACCAAAATTTCCCCCGGCAAACCCCCAAATTTTGGTAAAATACTCGCCAAAAAAGGTTTTTATTAAAAAAATCAAATTTTATATTTTTTAGGGAAAAAGTATCCAGAAATTCAGAAAATAAAGAAAATTTGCAACAAATAAGATATATAACATTATGAAGTAGGATGAATGGGGAGGGGGGGGATCTGCCTCGGAACATGCGCCGCGGTGCTGCGTGGACTAAGTTGCGCAATTGCACTTAACCACTCACATCGTTTACATTCGCCCTCCCGTCTCCCCTCCGAACTTTCCCTATAAGGTTTACTTTAAGTTTTTTGGGTCGCTAAATCCAAAATTTTAACTTCCCCCAAAATTCCCCCTTGCACCCCCCCCCCCAAAAAAAAAAATAGTTGTTTTTAAATAATTTTTTTTATTGTTTTAGGGAGAAAATATGTAGAAATTGAGAAAGTAGACAAAATTTGCAACAAATAGGATGCATGACATTATGACGTACGATGAACGGGGAGGTTGAGGGCTGCCTCTGAACATGCACTGCGGCGCTACGTGCACCAAGTTATCCAAATCCAGGTAATAGGGGATTTTACCAGGCAAAATTAATGCTAGTTCTGGATTTCAACTCACTTTATGTTTTTTGGGTCGCTGAATCCGAATTTGTAACTCCCCACCAAAATTTCACCCGGCAACCCCCCAAAAAGTTTATTTTTTGAAAAGATTTGGTTTTTGAGAACAGCGCGCTGGGAATGTTCCGAGTCAGCCCGACTCTCCCAGTCTATCCTACGTGATAATGTCATTATCCATTTTGTTGCAAATTTTACTACTTTCTGAATTTCTATATAATTTCCCCCTAATACAATAAAAAATTAACATAAATTAATTTAAAATCAACTATTTGGGGGGGGGGGGGGTTGCGGAGGAGTAATTTTCGGGGGAAGTTAAAATTCGGATTTAGCGACCCAAAAAACTTAAAGTAAGCCGATTTCCAGAACTACCATTAATTTTGCCAGGTAAAATTCTCTATTGCTTGGACTACTGTTTCAAAAACTAATGCTTGGAATTTCAACAAACTTCAGACTCCAGTATACCTTGATATGAATTAGTTCTGTTTATGTCTTGGTGAAAATCTCTCAACAGGTGGCGTTGCTATGCTGCATTTTTCAGAATTTCCCCTATACTTCTATCTCAAGAACTAATGCACGAATTTTCCTCAAACTTCAGATTCAGGTTTACAATGATATCAATTAGTGCTGTTTATGTGATTAATATATAAGAATGTTTTGTGATGTCCACCACATGCTAGTTTTTTTACACATTGTACATGAATATAGGGCTACATAGGTACCTTACAATGGGTTGTTTAAACGTTCTTACCCGGGGTTTTTTCCTTTAAAGCTATTAAAAAACTATTATTTTCCAGTACTTTAGAACATTGTATCTGTCCGTATTAACTTTTTATGTACTGAATGATGAATTCATGGAAATTTCATCTTCTAAAGCATCTTTCATGAAGTGTTTAAACTACATTAGAAGATTTACATAATCATTTTAGTAAATTTTAGAAGGATTGCAGGATTTAGAAGGATTAATTAAATTAGGGATTTTGTGCACCATTTATAACACCACTCGAATCTTTTATTTTAAATATATTTTTTAGTATTTTGTAGAATTAGGAAATGTACAAATGTAACGTTCTTATAATAGAAATATGGAAATATTTCTGAATTGAAAATTCCACTCTTCCCCAACGCCAAAATATCTGAATAGATCAAAGGCAAAAAAATCATTCTTTTAAAAATATTTCTGTTTTGTGTAACGAATAATGCTTTTGGAACTAGATAAAATAATGTATCTATAAATCATTCTAAACTGTATTACAACTAAGCAAAGAATTAAATGAATATTATACCAAGTTATTTTAATGGTACTTATAAGAATCATCAGTAGCTAAAGTGTTAAATTCATATCAAATTTTATTTAAGCGGTAGAAATTATTTAGGCTGAAAACACTTTTCATGAGATATGGAGTCTTTTGTTCTGATTTATAAAAAATGTTATTAAAATATGCATTATACAAACCTCTTCTGGGATTTCGTTTAAAAAGTATATTTTTTACTATTTTTTATCCACATTTTTGCTTTTTTATGCTGACGCAGTCTCTGCGGGTATGAGAATATACATTCAATTTTCAAAGAGAAATGTAACCTTGGGAAGAAACGTATGAAAGTTTTATGAAAGAGAAATACTTCTATTTCGTATTTTTCCGGAAGATAAATAACTTTTTGTTAAATAATATATTTTTTGCAAATAAATTCTCTTACATAATAGGCAATCAAGCTACGTGTTATAAATGGAATTTTGAAAAGTAAATTTTAATATTAAGTTTGTCATATTTAATATTAACAGAACAATAATATCCATTATTAAAAATTCAATACCATTTATTAAACAGAAAAATAATTAAAAATATTATTTTCTATCCAAAACTACTACAATGTAAGTAAGAAAGAAAAAATCATGCATGAAGCATAGATTATAAAACACATTCCAACACATTCAAAATGATGTAACAAAACCTCACAGTTTAATAAGTTCAAGTATCATGTTGAATTGAAGCATTTGGAAACACATAACATATTTTTTATATTTTAATCTTAGAGTTGAGACTTTTTAGGTGCGTTCGTAATTATATAAATACCAAGCACCTATAGTCGTCGTTCAGTCCGTCTGTCCGTCCGTCCGCATACAACAGAGCAAAAACTACCCAACAGAATGGTCTGAAATTTTAAATATAAAATTGTTGCAAAATTTTGTTGAGCCATTTTAAATTTTATGAAAATCGGATGTATAGTTTAATGGCAGGGACAGTCAAAATTTTCCGTTACATTACGGCCAATGGGAAAACATTATTTCAAGTGCATTTTAATGATGTTACAGCCTTCCGAATGATCTGAAATTTTAAATATATAATTGTTGCAACATTTGTTGACTCATTTCCAATTTTATAAAAATCGGATGCATAGTTTAATTACAGGGACAGTCAAATTTTTCTGTTACATTACGGCCAATGGGAAAAAATTATTGCATGTGCATTTTAATGATGTTACAGTCTTCCGAATGATCTGAAATTTTAATATATAATTGTTGCAACATTTTGTTGACACATTTCCAATTTTATGAAAATCGGATGTATAGTTTAATTACAGGGACAGTCAAAAGTTTTCTATTACATGTTACGGCCAATTGGAGAAAATTATTTCAAGTGCATTTTAATGATGTTACAGCCCTTTGAACAGAATAAAATTGATAGGCACTTACGAAGCGCACTAAAATATACATTCAGTACAATATCCGGCGCAAAAAGTATTTATAAAACTAGTTATAGTACGAACGCACCTCATTTGCCACGTTTGACGAGCAATTTCCAACTTGTTTTTAATTATTAGGCTTGTCTGTAAAATACGGTCGTTGCACACGGAAATGTTTACTTGAGAATTAATAGCATCTAAAAACCATGTTTTAGTTTGAAGAAATTTGTACACTACTCGGAAACGTATCCGAAAATAACTGAGAGCAAATGAAACGTTGTTTTTATAATTTTTTTTTTTTTTTTGTTTGAAATCTTGAAAATGTTTTGATTTCTGAAGTTTCTAAAGGTGACGAACCATTTTATTAATCGTGGGTAGCTTGCATGTTTCGTTCGATGTTAGATTTTATTTTCTTAGGTTCTGAAATATTTCTCTATTTTTACTATGTATTGAAATTTTTTTGATTTTTCATAAAAGTTATAAACATAAGACTTTTTTCTCTTATGAATTTTGAAGCACACATGAACTTGAAAATAGTAAATTATTTATCAAATGTAATATATTTTTATGAAAATTCATGGAATATTACGTCGCGCGCCACGTTTAACCCATTACACGCTGGTGTTGCGTTCACGCAACAGTCAAAATAAAAGCAACATTTAAGTTATTTACATACCCACCACTATTTAAAAATTTGCCTTGCTTATAGACATAAAGTTTAAATTCATATAAAGCGAAAATTATCTTTCAGAGATTGTGGAGGCAAACAACGTTCATCTAAAAAGTTGAAAATTTCAACCTTTAGATTTGTGGTTAATGGGTTAACAGTGATATATAAAAATTTAATGCGATTGTACGACTTAAAAAAATAGTAAGTCTGGATGACTATCCCTATACAATCATGAAGCATGTGTGCTAATTAAACATCTTATTTAAACATTCATTTTGTTTGCTTTTATGACGCAGTTAGATCACAGATGCTTCTGTTTGTGTCAGTGTATGATTTTATTTGCCTATATATGTTTGTTTATGTGTGTAGCTACCTACATGCTAAAAAAAGCTGTTTCTTTACGAATGAAAACTGCTTGGAAATACAAAAAATATTGCATAGGAATTCAAAATTGCAATAAACTTATAGAATCAAAAATCTTGATTACAAATAGAATACATTTAGAATCTGGTTCCTTTCTTAGATCTCATTGAATTATCAATGGGTATGGGGATACGCTTTCAATTTCTCCACAGTAACTTTAAGCTTTGAAAGAGGTATACGAAAGGTTTACTAATAAAAATGTTTCTAGTTTGTGCTTTTCCAAAAAATAACAAAAACTTTTGCAAATAATATATTTTCTTAACATAAATCCTTTCGTATAATGCTATAGCGAGTCAGAGGGTTTGAAAATGAGGTTAAATTATTATTATAAATGAGAATAATTTTGTATTAAAAAAAAATGAAGAATCAGTCTTTATTCGTCCGGTAAAAATAAAACCTGCTTGTGTCAGTGTATGATTTTATTTGCCTATACACGCTTGTTTATGTATATAGCTACCTACATGCTAAAAAAGGCTGTTTCTTTACGAAAGAAAACTGCTTGAAAATACAAAACTATTGCTTAGGAAACCAAAATTGCAATAAACTTATAGAATCAAAAATATTGATTACAAATAGAATACATTTAGAATGTGGTTCCTTTCTCAGATCTCATTGAATTATCAATGGGTATGGGAATACGCTTTCAATTTCTCAACAGTAACTTTAAGCTTTGAAAGACGTATACGAAAGGTTTACTTTTAAAAATGTTTGTAGTTAGTGCTTTTCTGAAAAATAACAAAAACGTTTGCAAGTAATATATTTTCTTAACATAAATTCTTTGGTATAATGCTATAGCGAGTCAGAGGGTTTAAAATGAGGATAAATTAGTATTATAAATGAGAATAATTTTGTATTAAAAAAAAAAAAAAAAAAAAAAAAAAAAATAAGGATCAGTCTTTATTCGTCAGGTAAAATTAAAACCTGTTTGTGTCAGTGTAGGATTTTATTTGCCTATACATGTTTGTTTATGTATATAGCTACTTACATGCTAAAAAAGACTGTTTCTTTACGAATGGAAACTGCTTGGAAATACAAAAAATATTGCATAGGAAACCAAAATTGCAATAAACTTATAGAATCAAAAATATTGATCACAAATAGAATATTTGATTATTTAATAGAATACATAATAGAACATTTAGAATCTGGTTCCTTTCTCAGATCTCATTGAATTATCAATGGGTATGGAAATACGCTTTCAATTTCTCAACAGTAACTTTAAGCTTTGAAAGATGTATACGAAAGGTTTACTTATAAAAATGTTTGTAGTTAGTGCTTTTCTGAAAAATAACAAAAACGTTTCAATTAATATATTTTTTTTAACACATATCCTTTCGTATAATGCTATAGCGAGTCAGAGGGTTTGAAAATGAGGATAAATTAGCATTATAAATGAGAATAATTTTGTATTATAAAAAAAAATGAGGGATCAGTCTTTATTCGTTAGGTAAAATTAAAACATGTTTGTGCCAGTGTAGGGTTTTACTTGCCTATACATGTTTGTTTATATATATATACCGGGTGTCCCAAAAAGGACTGACTGATTTTAAAATTCAGTAACTTCCAAACGGTGACAGATATTAAAAAAATTCTTGCAGGAGGGTTATGCATAAAGTCAAAAGTCTTTTTTTACAGTGATTTTCGATTTTAGTTCGAATTACAAACAATAGATGGCGATGCGATCAATAGAGGCTAAATTCAGGCTCGATTTTTGGTACTTCGTGGCCCGGATAATACATTTCCATCTCCTTTTTCTGCATGGAACAACAGAAAGGACCAAAATTCGAGCCTGTATTTAGCGACTATTGCTTAAAGCGCCATCTATTGTTTGTAATTCGAACTAAAATCGAAAATCACTGTAAACAAACTTTTGACTTTATGCATAACCCTCCTGCAAGAATTTTTTTAATATCTGTCACCGTTTGGAAGTTATTGAATTTTAAAATCAGTCAGTCCTTTTTGAGACACCCGGCAGCTACCTACATGCTAAAAAAGCTATTTCTTTACGAATGAAAACTGCTTGGAAATACAAAAATATTGCATAGGAAACCAATATTGCTATAAACTTATAGAATCAAGAACAGTGATTACAAATAGAATACATTTAGAATCCGATTCCTTTCTCAGATCTCAATGAATTATGAATGGGTATTGGAATACGCTTTCAATTTCTCAATAGTAACTTTAAGCTTTGAAAGACGTATACGAAAGGTTTCCTAATAAAAATGTTTTTATTTTGTGATTTTCCGAAAAATAACAAAAACGTTTACAATTAATATATTTTCTTAACATAAATCCTTTCGTATAATGCTATAGCGAGTCAGAGGGTTTGAAAATGAGGATAAATTAGTATTATAAATGAGAATAATTTTGTATTATAAAAAAAAATGTAGGATCAGTCTTTATTTGTCAGGTAAAAATAAAACCTGTTTGTGTCAGTGTATGATTTTATTTGCCTATACATGTTTGTTTATGTATATAGTTGCCTACATGCTAAAAAAGGCTGTTTCTTTACGAATGAAAACTGCTTGGAAATACAAAACTATTGCATAGGAAACCAAAAATGCAATGAACTTATAGAATCAAAAATATTGATTACAAATAGAATGCATTTAGAATCCGGTTCCTTTCTCGGATTTCATTGAACTTTCAATGGCTATTGGAATACGCTTTCAATTTCTCAACAGTAACTTTAAGCTTTGAAAGATGTATACGAAAGATTTACTAATAAAAATGTTTCTAGTTTGTGCTTTTCCGAAAAATAACAAAAACGTTTACAAGTAATATATTTTCTTAACATAAATCATTTCGTATAATGCTATAGCAAGTCAGAGGGTTTGAAAATGAGGATAAATTACTATTATAAATGAGATTAATTTTGTATTATATAAAAAAAAAAAAAAAAAAAAAAAAAAAAAAGAAGGATTAGTCTTTATTCGTCAGGTAAAAATAAAACAAAATGAGATGTGTACTCCTACATGTGTTTGTATTTGCCCTGGAACAAGATATTAATCTTACGAAAAACAAAGCGCTAGCACCAGTTACCTACTTATTACTTACTATAAATAATTCTTAAAAATAATAATATGATTTAGACCACGATGTAGGGATAGCCTCTTTTTATTAATCACTTTCCTGATTATCCAGAGTTCTCTCGGTTTCATATATATTACAAATAATTATTATCCCGAGAAAACTCGGGCGTAGCATAGTTTGTTACCACGATTTGTTTTATCTCGTTTTTACTCGGTCTGAAGTTTAAAAAGGAAAAGAATATTCTTATATAATATGATAATTTATCTATCTATATACATATTACGCTACTTTATGGGGCACATAAATCGCGATTATTTATTAATTGTTTAATGGCAACGCTCAAAGGAAACGCATCTCCTTAGTTATTGAACAACATTTAATACATCACCATACCTATAAGGTAGGTTACCATAAAGAGAAACAGTTCTGTCGCCAAATGCCGCCATGTTTGCCGCCAACTTGGAGATACATCGTCAATTTTAGCGACCAAAATTTGTCGCCCAAAGTGCGCCGACTTGGCGATATCTCTAATATGTCGCCAAATTCTCATAGACTTCCACTCCAAACTGATAGGGTTTACTTGCTTAAAGAAAATAAACCAATTGAGATATTTTAATACAACAAAAACTAATATTAGCTTAAGGTATTATATTAATTATATTTCAGAGACTCCAAGTAAATTAAACTGAAAAAAGTAACATGATACAGTGCTTAGCATGCTTTCTCAAACATAAACTTTAAGGTAGGCCAAACTGGTCTCCAAGGGCGGCTGGTATATAATACTTTGCTGGGAGGTTTAAAAATTTTGTGATATGAAATGCAATGGTGTAATTGCAAAAAAAAAGCGGTGATCTTTTTGCAATTAAAAAAAAAAAAAAAAAAAGGCAAGAGACGCAGTTAAAAGTTACGAAAAGAAACTAATACTTTGTAATTATTTTCCAAATTCCTCTAACAAAGTGTTTTAATAATTTATAAATTTAGGGGAATGCGTTTCGTGATTTCCTTGAACATATTTAATTACAAATTGCATGCAAATTTTAAAAATACAATTTTTCAGAAAATAAATTTACTTTGGGGAATAGTCCAGGCAACAGAGACCGTATAGGGGCTCTACCTAGCAAAATTCATGGCAGTTCTGGAAAAAGGCTTACTATATGTTTTTGGGGTCGCTGAATCCGAATTTTTAACTTCCCATCAAAATTTCCAATGGCAACACACCCAAAAAAGGTTTTTATTAAAAAAATCAATTTTTTATTGTTTTAGGGGAAAAGTTTCTAGAAATTCAGAAAGTAGATAAAATTTGCAACAAATTAGATGTATGACATTATGACTTAGGATGAAGGGGAAGTGGGGATCTGCCTCGGAACATGCGCGCGGTGCTGCCTGAACTAAGTTGCGCAATTCCACTTACCACTGACACGTTTACATTCGCCCCTTCCCCCCATCTCCCCTCCGAAATTTCTCTGTAAGGTTTACTTTAAGTTTTTTGGGTCGCTAAATCTGAATTTGTAACTTCCCCCCAAAATTCCCCCCCCCCCGAACCCCCCCCCCAATAGTTGTTTTTAACTTAAATTTCTTATTGATATAGGGGAAAAGCATTACGAAATTCAGAAACTAGACAAAATTTGCAACAAATAGGATACATGACATAATGACGTAGGATGAACGGGAAAGGGGAAGGCTGCCTCTGAACATGCATGGCGGCGCTATGTGCATTAAGTTATGAAGTCCACGCAGTACGGGATTTTACCTGGAAAAATTAATACTATTTCTGGATTTCGACTCACTTTATGTTTTTTGGGTCACTGAATCCAAATTTGTAACTTCCCACCAAAATTTCACCCGGAACCCCCCCCCCCCCCACCAAAAAAGAACTTGATTTTTTGAAAACAATTGGTCTTTGAGAAAAGCGCGCGGGGAACGTTCCGAGGCTGCCCCCTCTCTCCCGTTTATCCTACGTCATAATGTCATATATCCTATTTGTTGCAAATTTTATCTAGTTTCTGAATTTCTTAATGCTTTTCCGCTAAAACAATAAGAAATTTAAGTTAATAACAACTATTTTGGGGGGTTTTCGGGGGGGAAATTTTGGGGGTAAATTAAAAATTCGGATTCAACGACCCAAAAAATAAAGTAAACCTTATAAGGAAAGTTCGGAGGGGAGATGGGAGGGCAAATGTAAACGTGGGAGTGGTTAAGTGGAATTGCGCAACTTAGTCCACGGAGCACCGCGCGCATGTTCCGAGGCAGAACCCCCTTCCCCTTCATCCTAAGTCATAATGTCATATATCTAATTTGTTTCAAATTTTGTCTACTTTCTGAATTTCTACATACATTCCCTCTAAAACAATGAAAAAATTGATTTTTTTAATAAAAACCTTTTTTTTGGGGGGGTGGGGGGTTGCCGGGGGAAATTTTTGAGGGAAGTTACAAATTCGGATTCAGCGACCAGAAAAACATAAAGTAAGCAGATTTCCAGAACTACCATTAATTTTGCTAGGTAAAATTCCCTATTGCCTGGACTAGAATGAAAGGACTTTTTCTTTGCAGTTATTAAATGCCGTCATTATAATATCATGGCTAACGAAATATTCAAAAGTAATATTATACATATATAAATGAAATCCAAACGTAAATGTATGGCAATTTAGACATGATGGCTTAAAAAAAATTTACTGCTATGAAGCATTTAGTGACTTGTCTCGTAATAACGTCTTATTAAGTTATATACTTATTAACATACTTATTAATTACCTTATACTTATTAACATTAGTTCAATGGACTGACGTCTGGAGAGTTAGGAGAAGGGGGGAAATGTTCGGGATTATGTGCTTGTGGATATTTAACCACGCCAGCATTATTTAAGCTTTATATGATAGCGCAGGGTCTTGTTAAAACACAAAAAGTTTGCATTTTGGATACTGGTTTCAAAATTTTTTCTAAAATTCCAATGAATGCAGCATAGTTAACTGTAATACCATAGGAACGATGTAAAGTTTCCTAATCTATCTTCCATTTCTGAAAATCTTAAAAACCATGTCAATTGCTTGACATTTTGTGTACATAACTGTTGGTACTTCAGAAGGTTTAAATAACAATCTGTCATTTTGTGCATTTATTTCTTGATTGAGCTCAAAATTTAACTTGTCCAAGAGAAATCCAATCTTTTGCGGTACTTTTCTCATCGTTTTGAAATCTTATAGATCATATTAAAATATTTCTATTTTATTCTGATATAAAACCTCCGGTCCGAATTACGTGAGACTTATATAAAACGTCTCCACAGAAAAAAAAAATATTTTTTTTTCTAAAGCATAGAATTAGTTTTCCATGTGACCACTAATTTTATTTTCAAGAACGGTTTGTTGAGCTTTTTGAATAAATTCTGGTATTATGAATAATTGGAAGTCAATCTGTTAAGTAGTTTTAGGAGTTATAAAGATTTGACATTTCGAACACCTAATGTTAAACCAATTTTTAATCGCTGCAAAGAGATTCGGTTACTGGAATTCTTAAAGCATAACTCAAAAAAGCGCACAGCAGAATTACACTGTTAAAAATCTGCAACATTTGCTGCATAATCACTCCACCGCTTTTATAGAATATCTTTATCTTGACCAATGAGAATGCTCCATATTATCGTTAAGCAATCGTTTTCTATAAAAGCGGTGTAGTGGCTATGGAGTAAAAGCTACATATTTTTAACAGTGTACTTTTGGTCCACGTGTTTGCAGCTATTAAATGTAGATTTTCGTTCATATGTAACAATTCATATATTTTTTCGAAAATTAATTTCGAACTTATATACATATATACAGGGTGCAATATGTTATTTATCGCCGACCTTTAATTTCTCAACCGTTGGTGGTAGACATATAGTTCCAATTACAAAAACGTCTCAATCGTGGTAACTATTCATGTGGTGACATTATTTAAAGTAAAAAATCAATTTTATAAAGATTACGAAAACTAACTTTTTATACGGTTCCCAGTCCCTATAGTTATATTTAGTAAAAGTTTACACATATCATAACAGATATAAAACAAAAAGTTTGACATCTATACTACAAAAATTGACACATTTATTAAATTTCAGAGATTATCCCACATGATTTTGTCTTTCATTGAAGGATTAGTTAAAAGATGAATTAATGTAATTCGAGATCAAAATCAGGGTGCAATGTCATTTTTACGGCGAAACCACCTTTAACCAGTATCGCCTAATTGGGGAATCACCAAATAGGGTTATTTCATATAAATATTTGAGCTAACTTTTATGGGTCGAACGATATCCAAACGTACCGACGATACCGGTTAAAGATGGTCTCACCGTATAAAGGACATTGCACGATGATTTTGATCTCGAATTACATTAATTCATCTTTTAACTGATCCCTCAGTGAAAGACAAAATCATGTGGAAAAATCTCAAGCTTTGAAATTTAATAACTGTGTCAACTTTTGTAGTACAGATGTCAAACTTTTTGTGTTATATTTGTTATGATATGTGTAAACTTTTACTAAATATAACTGTAGGGACTGGGGGACCGTATAAAAAGTTAGTTTTCGTAATTTTTATAAAATTGATTTTTTACTTTAAATAATGTCACCACATGAATATTTACCTCATTTGAAACGTCTTTGTAATTGGAACTATAGGTCTACGACAAACGGTAGAGAAATTAAAGGTCGGCGATAGATAACGTATTGCACCCTGTATACATATATATAAAGTAAAATTATTTTTTTAAACAACATGACTTTTCAGAATTTTCAGAAATCGATTTTTAGAAGATTTAAATATGACAATCCATAATTACCAAATTCCACCAAATATTTTTACAGTTATGCTTGAAAATCAACTCTCAGTGCAATCGGTTTTGCAAACATTAAGAATAAATTCAAAATTAAGTGTTTGAAACTGCAGACCTCCATAAATCCTATTTGGTTTACGAAAGTGAAAGATGCCAAATAATCTAAATATTATGTCAAAATTAGGTTTTAGTAATGAAAATTTGCAGTTTCTATACGAAGACGACCAATAAGGGGTCTCAAGACACTTAAAATTGGGAAAAATGAAAAGTAAAAAACATATTGCAACCTTTAATATCTTAAAATGTATATGATTTAAAAACACAATTTTTATTCGGATTGGAAGATACTTACATGTTCTTTCATTTCATGTATTTAAAAGCTTGCAAGATACAAAATTAAAATTTATAGAGGTCTTCAAACTGTCAGACATTTGGCGAGCAGAAAAATGGTACAAATATTACGCACAGGATTACAAAACAAATTTTGTAACTAAAATGAAATTTTTGTGCCTAATTATACTTCAGATTGTAATAATTACCCTGAACTGAAATAAACTTGTATTTAAAGCATTTTTATATTTTTAATACAAAGTTGTATTTAGCTATTACAAAAATTTGAAATTTTCAACAATATAATAATCTAAAAAATATTTTTTTGAACCATAAAAATAAAATTTAGGTTCAATGTATACAGAATAACATGAAACATATGTTTTGAAAATTTTATAAAAAAATATTTAGACGTTTTTGAGATATCCTGCGCATTATATCCAAAAACATGATTTGGAGAAAACTGACATCAAAGTTTGTAAATACGATTTCAGCTATTGAGCGGGTATAATTCTAATATCCATAACTTCTGTTTTAATGGGAGTTTCGAGGAAACAATAATATCAAAATGTTTAGAAAAAATAGAACTTTAACATATAAAAATTTTTAAAAATTAAAAATTTTGAAGCTTTAAGAAACCTGAGACCTCTTAAGCAAAATTTAAATATAGCATTAAATACTGAGCGTTATTACTAACCGTCTGGTACAAGTGATATTTTAATATAACAAATTACTCTCCGGAGTTTGTGGGCATTATCCTTTCTTTTTTACGACGTTGAGAGATGAGATAAAACAAGGTAGATACCAAGAGACATTTAAATATAAGTATTCCGCTAAACAAAAGTTAAATACCGAGTGAAAAAGTGGACATTTGTACAAACCGGTTGGTACTAGTCACATTTTATTATGAAGATTTTCTCCAGGGCTGGTAGGGGATCAGAATTTCTTTTTTATGACGGTACAAACGGGCTGGAAACAAAGTGGCTATAAATAAACATGTAAATATAATTGCAAATCACAAAAATCCTCACACAACAAAATACATATCGGATATAAAAATATCAATGTGCATAGTAGATCATCATCAGATGTAGCTGTAAAAAAGGCGAATATTACTGAACCAATATTCCAAAACGACGCTATGAAGATGAGGCATAAAACATATTTTTATTCTTATGAGTATATTCGGTAATGTTTCATAGATTATGGATTTATAGAGAGAAGAACTGGGATCAAGAATACACTGGTGTCCAAAATTAAGGACCAGTCACAAAATGCTAATTTTTAAGTACGCGAATACTCAAAAGGAAATAATATAATTCGAATAATTACTATCCCTACAGCACAGCTAGTCCATATAAAATCTCATTCATGTTACACATGGTCACAAGTGTCATAGTCACTACGGTGAAGCAAAAAATAGGAAATTCCATACATCTCATTATGAGTCTCAAATGATCACTATATGTGACTCCACTGAGACGTCTTTGTGACGAGTCACCATGCGACTTTAAAATTTAGTTACATTGTGACTCTCATGTGACTGTCATCTGCAGACTCAATTTCAAGTTCATCCTGAAGTTACCAAATAATGTCACATTAAAGTAACATGATGACTTTCAGGTGACAAAGAGACTACTGTGAAGTCACCATTGTGCTCTTTTGTGAAAAGTCACCATGTGACTATAATGTGATATTATTTGGTGACTTATCATAATGTAACGTTCATGATGCCCTAGAAATTGAGTCTAAAAATGACGTTCACATGAGAGTCACAATGTAACTATATTGTAAACTCACCTGGTAACTCATCACAAAGCAGCAGTCCCATTGACGTCTCAGTGGAGAAACATATAGTGATCATTTGAGACTCATAATGAGACGTGTGGAATTTCCTATTTTTTGTGTCACCGTAGTGACTGTGATACTTGTGATTATGTATGACATGAATGAGATACTATATGGACTAGCTGTGCTGTAGGGATAATAATTATTTGAATTATATTATCTCCTTTTGAGTATTCGCTTACTTAAAAAAAGCATTTTGTGACTGGTCCTTAATTTTGGACACCACCAGTGTACAATATCTCTTTATTTTTTCCCCCAAAGAGTAACAACCTTACATGTGAGATAAACTATGTAGGTTGTAAGAAAATCTTCCCAAATGTATAATATTCCTTCAATCTTGTGTAAAACCTTCTTTTTTATCACTATGTTACATTTTGTAGTAAATTTTTAATTTCATGCTTGTAATTTGTAAAGAATTTATTCCTTTCTCTTTTGAATATATATTTAATAACGCATTTTATCGATTTTGTTTATTTCGTTCAGCACATGACTTTAAACTTTCAGTTATTGTTCAAAATGTTGGATCTGGAAAAAATCTGGTTTTACATATTAAAAATAAATCTGGTGACATAACAAAAGCAATCTTATAAAAGTGGTTTTTTTTTGTTGTTTTTTTTTTTCACTGCACATTATGTAAAATATTTAACTACTTTTAGAATATGACTAACGAGTATCAAGAAATATTGTTCTAAATATTTAGACAGCATCACAGCTGGCTCTATACATTTTTAAAAAATAAAGTGCAAAGGCATAAACAAAAACGGAATCTTAATAAACTAATTTTCCCGTATTTATTGCTTTTATCTAATTAATCTTCATCTTTATTATCACTTATTTAATAAACAGAAATAATCTGAAGTAATTCAATTAATAATATAAACAAGCGTTTCAGAATGATGTTCCTTATTTAAGCCAATTTATATTTTTATGGAAAAATACGTTAATGCATGCAATTACAAAGATAAAAGAACGTGTTTGCTATGTTAGTAAGAAAATATAATGGTATGGTGAGAACATTAATCTTATGCATTTACAAATATGAATGCCTTTAGCTGACACGATAAATTTAAAACAAGTCATGAACTATATGTTTAAAAATAAAAATACATATATTTACAAGATAAATGTTAGCATTTAAATATTTTTTGAAGATATAATATTATTATATTTTATTCATAAATTGCTGACCCGCCCGACGCTGCCCGGGCCCGCGATAATAACCTAAAATATACCTTCAAACAATGATCAATAGTTTTAGATATTTAACCGTAAATCTCTCTAAACGATCTTAATACACAGGGGTTCCGTTGCTTTCAGCAGTGGATACCCTCGATTCTGTATGATTTGAATTTTTTTAATGAAAATTTATCCAAACAAAATTAGATTTGAGGGTCCCAATGCATTCGGCATCGTACTCCGGGCGTGCTACGCACGTTCTAGCCTGTATGGATTTTAACGATGGACCAGCATTGTCCAGGCTGTAAATGCACCTAAAATTATTGTTGAATGAATTTATATTTTTAAATGAGAATATTTCGAAAGAACCTAGTAATAAGGGTCGTTTGGCAGCTAAAATGTTTTTCTTCTCACTTTTATTTCCCGTATAGTAAAGTGAGGACAGACGCCGCGGTGGGACAGATGCCGCAGAGATTGTATTGGCGACACTAGCGCTCCCTAGGCCAAATGAAGAATTTCGTTGTGTACCTAAATGATGTCTGCTGTATTGTATGCGTTTCCACCGCTTAATTGTCAGTAATTACATATTTATGCCGGTTTTTATGGTTCAAAGCTGCATGGTAAGTTGCTAAAATTATTCTAATAAGGTTTTATAACATATTTTAAGCAAAATAAACAGAAACTTCATCCCAAAACCGATTGCAACTGTAGACTAGATCCTCGTAGAATACAGACACTTGCTTGTTTTTCTCTCGCGTCGCTCACATGACACAAAATGGCGACGCGGCATCTCACCCGTCACTTTGGGACAGATGCCGCACCGAGGTTGAGGGACAGATGCCGCTAAATATATTTTTGTTTTTCGGTTCAATAGATTCATCACCTCGATTTAAGTAGAACTTACATTTAAACAAACGTATATTAGCGCATTCTGCTACTTATCAAAATATTCTCAGCAATAGTGGTGGTTCACCAAGTATGAATAAGGAAAACGTATGCCGCTTACAATTCTCACCATCTAAACTATTAAACAATGGTCAAAAGATCTATACAGCCAAGTAAGAGAAAGCAAAAGGCGGCAAATATTACAAGCATAGATTTTATAAACAAGAAAAAAGAAGAAGGAAATAAAAAGCAAAAGAAGCAAGAAAACGTCAAAGAACGACAGCTTGGGGGAGGGGGGGAGTAAAATGTGTAAAAAAGGGAAGGGAAAGATAAACTTGAAAACACCTCACTTGAGGAAGAAACTGAAATGTGAGTCATCTTCCGACAGTGACGAAAGATCCTCTTATGGATTCTGAAGGCAGTATTGGATTGGAATTTGATGACTCTGAATGTGCTGAGTGTCTGGAGTCCTGTCAAGAAACAAAGTCTAAAGCGAACTGGATTCAGTGCAAAACATGCAATCCGTGGCTGTATGAAACGTGCTCACTTTACTCTTGCAACGGAAAGTGTGGTGATTGTGGGCGAATAGAAATACGAAATAAAAAATGAGAAGAAAAGCCAAAAATAAAAAGACTACACCCTAAAATGAAAGGAACTAGTACTTAAGAGCAAACTACATTGTTCGCCTGGATATAAACAATTGGTTTATATCATTTTTGTAATTATGCTGTCTATTGTTTCCAGTGAAATGTTTTTTTTTCTTTTTTTGCCTTAAGTTTTATTTTTTGAGCTTGCACTTTTGCAATTTCGTTAAACTTTTCACAGTTTAGTGATACATATAATTTATGTAAGTTTACTGTTATTTATTTTCATTTTAAGTAGTTTTTAGGAAATAAAAATGTGATTTACTTGAAAAAAAAATAAACAGCATAGCTTTTTCCTCCATGCGCCATCTGTACCACACCCCATGCGGCATCTTACCCAACACATAAAAAATGATGTTAAAAAGGACGTTTGAGAAAATAATTATGCCTGCTTTATTAAGAGAGCTTTAGCTTATTTAACATAGAAATTTGATTCTAAAGGGTTTGATTAATGATTTCTGGAACTCAGTTTGTTGTTTATTTGCTTTATTGTACATTTTAAAAGAAGAAAAGTAAAACTGCGGCATCTGTCCCCACTTTACTATATAGGGCAATTTATTATTGATATCAAATGGTTTGAGGTTTAATATATAGAACCGCTACAGAATAAATCTTTTCTTCATTCTAGTGAATCCTATCATACGTCGTTAATTCAATGATGTCCCATGATAGGTAATGATTCTTGGTTGCCATGGTGATGACGTCCTGTTAAAAATTGAGTTCTATCATTTCCTATTGCTGCATTTAATACATAGAATCGTAATAAATATTGTATTCATGTATTTTTTTGCATAAGAGCACAACAGCTCTTACACCAAGATCTGAATATTTATAAAACTAGTTATAGTACGAACGCACCTCAATTGCCAAGTTTGACGTACAATTTCCGACATATTTCATTCTATTATTATCTCTTAGTTGCTTTCTAGCAGATAACTTCGATCTTTAAAGGAAAAATTATTATCTATTTTCGAGAATGAAAGAAGTATTGGACAACACAACAGTCCATTATAGGATTATTTCAATATATCATGCAATATTTTTGGATGTAGTTAGGTACACAATATATAATGTATAACGACTGTGTTTTTTATACATTAAGTAAAATTAAAAGTCAGTTTTAGAACTACTTAAAAAGTCTATGCATTTTTATGGAATATAATTCTTAAAATATAATAGTCTCACAATTCTGGTCACCCAATGCTATTTTTCACGAATTGTATCTAATTTCACACATTTCTTGTATAAAATATATTTATTGAGGACATATAAAGATTAATTAATGTAAAGGTTGCAATATTATATTTTCCTATTTAGATAAATTAAATGAAAAATTATATATATTTAATTCTATTTAATCCTATTCTTATCTATTTTTTTCTATTCTAAGCTCTAATCTTAACTCTTTTACTCAATGGAAAATATTAAAATATTTTTTTTTTAATCCTTTATCTACTGACAGTACTTATAAATAACTTGTTATAGAATTAATTTAATACATAGATTAGTTGTAATACAATTTAAAATGAGTTATAGATACATTAATTTATCTTGTTCCAAAAGCATTATGGGTTACACAAAACAAAATTATTTTTGAAAGGCTGATTTCTTTTGCCTTTGTATCTTTTCAGTATTCTTAGCGTTGGGAGGGAGGTGGGGGGGGTAATTTTTCAATTCGGAAATATTTCTATATTTCTATTGTAAGAACATTATATTTGTATATTTCCTAATTCTACAAGATACTAAGAAAAATATTTAAAATAAAACATTTGAGTGGGGGTTATAAATATCGCCCAAAAACACTATAAATTCAAATTTAATGAATCCTTCTAAATCTTTCAATCCTTCTAAAATCCTTCCAAAATTTATTAAATGATTATATAAATCTTCTAATATAGTTTAAACATTTCACGAAAAATGTTTTAGGAGACAAAATTTTCATGCATTCATAATTCAGTTCATAGAGGGTTAAACTTATTAATTGCTATTTAGTTTAAACATACTTTTTAAAAGAGGGATTATCATACAATTCTTAGAATGAAACGTATATTGGAAATAATAGGCTTGTTTGTTTTATTAAGCTTTGAATTGATTAAATTTCAATTATTATTAGAAAACAATATTTTTAAGAAATGCACGTTATGCACGTTATGCACTGTTATGCACGTTATGTTTTTTTTATTTTACATGGATATTTAATTTATTTTTATTTTCACTAGGGGGCTTGGCCCCCTACGAGCTGCGCTCGCCAACCCCCGTCCAGACACCGTAGACTCTAAATGCACGCTAATTTGATCGCCTTTAAAAAGATTTCGAAAGATTGAATTATAATTTAAAAAACAGTGGCGACCTCTCTATAAACGGATTTCTATTCATTTCTCTTTGATTGGGGAATTTTAACGCCAAATCCGTTGCGGTACTACTTGGTTATCCCGTCGACCAATTTCGCCAAATTATATAAATCGCCAAACCACTCGCCAAATTATACAAATTGACATAATTTTTATTTTAAATAACGAAAAAACAAATAAATTAGTACAACATTAATAAAAATACAAATAAAACGTCGAAATAAACATAACTTGATGACGTAGACACGTGTAACAACATTTCAAAATAAGCTAATATAAAAGGAATTAAGTAAACAGAGTCTTTGTCTCCTGGTATTTTTTAACAAAGTGAAAAGAAAGTTCTTTTAAATGAGACATTTTAAATTAATCGTTTTTAATCTGACGTATTAGTGACCAAACTATTCTTTCTCTTTTTAATATTCACGTGAAAATACTTGTGTTAGAAATTAGATATTATTTGCGCTTTCCTAACAAAAATAGTTGAAAAGTATCCTCTTAAAATATCAAATAAATGACTAGCGCAATTTCTAAATTTAAACCGTTTTGCAATATTATTTTGTGTTCATTTTATGTAATAGCTGTAATGTGACGTAAATATGACGTAATTTCTCCTATTTAAGACTTCTAACACATGTTAATAAATTTATTGCTTTACAAATTCCTTTCTCTCTTAAAATTCACGTGTAATTATAGTTTTTATGACATAATTTTTAATAAGTTCCTGCTTTTTGTACATAATTATTTAATTCTAATTACAAATGTTTTTTTCTGTTTATAATAGTCACGTGTAAATAAATTTTTAATTTATTTACACGTATAAATATTTTTTTTAAGCAAACATTATTGTTTCCGCTGTTTATACAGTTGGCAACAGTTTAAATTAATATCACTTTCTAAAATCTGTTAAAAATATCTCTAGAAATGCTGAAAATCTGAATTTAAAATATGAATAAAACCTGAAAAAATGAGTCAAAATAAAAAAAATTATGCAATCTGCACTCCAGCAAATTCTAACGCATAAAATGATCTAAAAATGATTAAATTCCTATGAACAGTTTTTGCTCCTATAAAACTTTTTTAGTGGAACGATTTTGTCCAACTTTAGCATTAAATATCTCTTAAAATAATTCTTCGATCTAAAAACTGTCTGCATCAGCGTGTTTATCAAATATTTCTGTATAATACTACCGATTTTCATATTTTTGTATGCATTATTTTTCTTAATATTAACGAAGAAAGACCTCCGGTCACAAAAAATTCAAAACCGGCGGCGGCGGCGGCGGTAGTTACTTTTTTTTAGAATAGAGAGATAATTATTGAGTTGCTCGAGCCATATTTTTGGAAAGTGAAATGATGCTCACAGTTACATATTGAATTTTTGCGCGTTACAATATCTATGGTTTCTCTTACAACGGTTGGATGTTAAGTCTGGAGGGTAAAATTTATTTTACTTTCATTAAAATTTATTTGGATGGTTTCTTCTTGATAAACTAGGGGGCTCGGCCCCCTACGAGCTACGCTCGCCAACCCCCGTCCAGACACCGCAGACTCTAAATGCACGTTAATTTGATCGGCTTTAAAAAGATTTCGAAATATTGAATTATAATTTAAAAAACAGTGGCGATCTCCCTATAAACGAATTTCTATTCATTTCTCTTTGATTGGGGAATTTTAACGCCAAATCCGCTGCGGTACTACTTGATTATCCTGTCGACCAATTTCGCCAAATTATATAAATCGCCAAACCACTCGCCAAATTATACAAATTGATATAATTTTTACTTTAAATAACGAAAGAACAAATAAATTCGTACAACATTAATAAAAACACAAATAAAACGTCGAAATAAAAATAACTTGATGACGTATACACATGTAACAACGTTTCAAAATAAGCTAATATAAAAGGAATTAAGTAAAGAGCAGGGCCGTGCGAAGAAAAAACTGCGCCCGGGGCAGCGTGCCAATTTGGCGCCCCGCCCCCCCCCCCCCCCTTCAAAATTGATAAAGGGCAGAAATAGAAATAAATCATATTGAATAAATATTTTGCGTTTATTTTAGAACTTTAAAAGATTTAATTTTAATTCAGAAATTCCAAACAACTAAATAACAGAAAAGAAAATTGCACTTATTTGTTAATGAGATCATGATGCTTTGCGACAGATTTTTCTTAACCTTTGTCACATATTTTTCTAGCAATTTTTAGTTCTTGTTACTCTTTAAGCTGCAGAAAATGGGTAAAAACCGCTAACAACCAGGTTGGAAACAAGCGGTCCCTTCAACCAGTAAGTACTAAAAAAGCAAAACAAACAAAAAACCTGCAGAACATAATGTAATAGATAATAATAAATTATAATTTCAGTACATTTATTAAGAAAGATAACTGAAGCATTGTTTTAATTAACCTTTAACTGATGTTACAGAAATTGTTACATAACTAGTGTGAAGTGGTCTGTGATACCACTCCATTGAAAGACGAATAAAAGGCACGATTAACTCATAGGATGGTGTTTTTGTACTAAACTTTTTGTACGGGACTGTTATAATTTAAATTCACCTATTCAAAAGTCTCTGGTGATAGTACTAAAGTTCCAAACGGAACAAAAATTTGGTAGTGTTGGTAGTTAAATTGAAAATTGCTAGTTAAACTATAAAAATTGAAAAAAGCCGCGGTCTGAGAGACCGGTAACATCAGTTAAAGGTTAACCTTTAACTGATGTTACCGGTCTCTCAGACCGCGGCTTTTTTCAATTTTTACAGTTTAAATTGCTTTAACTACAAACACTACAGAAATCTTGTACCGTTTGGAACTTTAGTACTATCAACAAAGACATTTGAATAGGTGCATTTTAATTATAACAGTCCTGTACAAAAAGTTTAGTACAAAAACACCATCCTATGAGTTAATCATACCTTTTATTTATCTTTCGATGGAGCGGTCTCACAAACCACTTCACACTAGTTATGTGACAATTTCTGTGACATCAGTTAAAGGTTAATATAGAATATAATATCAGGCAAATACATTTGCTTCCATTTTATTTTTCTTGCATTTAGGGTAACAAAATCGTTTATTATTTTATGTGTAAAGATTGTGACACACTAAATTTTATAGAAAGTAAATTCAGGTTGCTTAATAATTCGACTCATAGTAGATCTTAAGTAGTTTTTTACTACTTTATTGTTACTAGAATACTTATAAATTATGTACGCTGTCTCCATGTTTTTGTAATTCCTTGTTTTCCCAAAGTTAAAATTATGGAGCAACTAAAGGATTTCTAAATGATCCATTTTATAAAAGTTCTTATATAATGGTAGAAATAAGGTTTTCGCATTTAAAACCTCGCTTAACAATTCAAGTCCATTCAAGTCAGCAATAAAGGGCAAGGTCCAGGCAATATTAACAGATTTTCGATAACTGATTTTAGATTCGCACCAGCCAGAAACTCAAATTCTTGTTTTACATTTCTCAGTTTCTCAAACCTCCACCTCAGTTGCACGGTTATAGTGTCTCTACGTAACACGAAATCCTTCACATTCATATAAATTTCCACTTTCATCAGAAGCTTCGTAGTCAAATTGTTCTGCGAATTTTACGTTTTCTGTTTTGCTCAAATAAGGACTTTAACATTTACAGACATAACCAAATCTTCGTTTTCTTGTTCAAAAATTTCCTCTCTTATTGTCTGAAATGTGTTTTTTAGTGCTTCAATCAGTTTTCTGGCGAATAAAACATTGACAGTTTTTTTTCTTCTTTTTTTTCGTGAGAATAATATTAACTTTTTCCATTTCATTTAAAATGCTGTGTCAAACTAATAGGCCGTAAATTAAGGGGAATTTCCTTATTTGCTTTATTAAGCTTTTTGCTCCTGAGTAAGTTTACTCATTTTACTTCATTTCTATAAGGTCTTCCAGAGCTTTAAAAATCTGTGGAAATTGTTTGTAAACTGCAGATATAGCTTTATTTTTTCATGACCATAGATTATCGCAATGTTTCTTTAAATAAACTGATAAGTGGGAGATAAGTATATCCCATCTTTCGGTAGAAGAGAAGAAAAAACAAACACATTTTATGCAGTTCCGGACATTTTTGGAAATACACCAGCAGCACGAACTCAAAGTTTAGAGAATGTGCAGAACATGGTAAAAAATAGACGAATTTATTTACTTCGACGATTCGAGCTTACACAACATTATATTGGGAAGCCATATTTGCACCATATCACAACACTGAGCTCTGAAGGGTTGATATTAGTATTGTTTATGACGGCCGATTATCTACAAATTGGATATAGTAGGCCGGAGTGGGATGGGAGTGTCCTCTGTAAGGTCTTTCTAAGAGAACCTAACACGTATTTACGCAAGGTTTGAAGAAAACTAAGGACAATTTCGAACGATTAGGCTGACGTGCGCGATTGGGTCGAACTCAGCACCTCCCGTCTACCGTCTTTGAGAACAAAATCTCTCGTGCAGCTGTGAATGTCGAGATTGCCGGACATTAGCTTATCTTAAATTTCTTATGCTAGTTTTTTCTTCTTTTTTTCTTTTTTTTTTTGACTTGATGTAGTCAAGAAACCTTTCCACGAATGAAAATTTTCTATTTTCGGTAACATATAATTTGAGTCATTTGTTCTTTGTGGAGTGTACTGGATTCCTAAACTGGACTGTGTTTAAAATTCAGTAACTTGCAAATGGTTACAATTATTAAAAGAAATTCTTTCAGGAGAGTTATGTAAGATATTAGACGTATTTTTATTGCGGTTCTCGGTTTTAGTTCCAAATAGCAGAGATAGATGGCAAGCAATAAGCACTCAATGGAGGTCAAAACTGAAATCCCCTAGCATCATACGAAGGAAGAAGGTTAAATATATAGAATAGGCCCCTAAAAATAAGATTGTATTGGAGAATGAGACCTAATCCATACATTTAGCCTCCTCTTTTCGCATCAGTGTTGGGCGATTTCAGTTTTGGCCTTGATTGAGCACCTATGGCGCTAGATGTTGTCTTTATAATGCTTGTGTGATTATACATTGCTGGCATAATTGTCAGTTCAGTATAAACTTGATTGATTTACACGAATATGGTTTAATAAAGTATACTGCTGTAACCTAAAATGACTATAAACCTGTTTAATTCTTCAACAAATCATCGATATTTATGTTGTAATGTGAAGTTGTAAAACTGCAGTATAAGAATTGAAAAAGTAATTTGTAACGCGAGCAGTTAGTGGATTTGGTCTGCCCCTCGGCACTGCACTATCACTCTAAAGCGTAAGCTGAGTTCCCGAGGTGGTCATCCCTGCTTGCAGCGCCATCTATAGTTGCTATTTGGAACTAAAATCGGGAATCGAGGTAAAAATTACTGACATTTTACATTACCTTCCGCAATTTTTTTTTTTTAAATAGCTGTCATCATTTACAGCTTATTGAATTTTAAAAACAGTCAGTCCATTTTAGGACACTCGGTATATGGAGTGCGATCGAACGAAATTGAAAAATATCTTGCTCTATTAATTTCTTCTACAATTGTATTTCTATCTTCATTGGAAAGAAAGTTCATAATTTCATCCTGAATATATTTTGCCATTTGTCTTTTTCACTTTCAATAATTTTCACTTTAGCTCTTTTCAAATTTGCTGTCGATTATATGATTTAATTTTAAACGTCTCTCAAGTTTCTTTTAGCGAATGCATGCACTCCTGTGTTCTAGAGCATTTTTATGCTCATGAATTTTAGGATTTAATTTCTTCAACATGAAAAACCCACAATCTGGATTGGCTAACTTTGGAAGGCGATCAAGATAATTGGTGAATAGTAAAAAGAGAAAACAAAAATATAGTGATTCCCTTAATTAAGTTATCCAATAAGCCGCAATCACCGTTAATAATTTCTCCACTAGGACTAGGTATAATTTTCTTGAACGTTAGTTTGAAAAATCGAAGTCCTCATGCAATCTCAGATTTCATGTAATCAGCATTTTCATCCTGTGCTGGACCTTTTTTTAACGGCAAAGTAATGACCGAATGACTATAAGAATGATCCCATGGTGGAATCAGAATAGGTTAGCAATTCATATTCACTGAGGGTGGCAGGTGGCAGAAACTTTCGTATACGATGTAAAGGGCCCGCAGAGTGCAAAAGTTTAAGAAACACTGTAATAAAATATCACAAAAGCATATTATAAAATCATCAGATCTAAAGAGATCAATGAAAAGTAAATGTGAACAGCGCAATAATTTTGAAATGAAAAATGTACATACTTCCATTAGGATAAATATTCCCGATATGTAAATATATACATTTAGTTTTACAAAAATATAGAATATCGAAGAGGAAAAAAAAATTCCAATGAAAAGGATCGACGACAATAAAAAAAAACTGAAATTGGTAGTACAAATTTGGCGCCCCTAAATTTCCGCGCCCGGGGCGACCGTCCCCTTCGCCCCCCCTTTCGCACGGTGCTGGTAAAGAGAGTCTTTGTCTCCTGGTATTTTTTAACAAACCGAAAAGAAAGTTCTTTTAAATGAGACATTTTAAATTAATTCTCAAAATATCAAATAAATGTCTAGCGCAATTTCTAAATTTAAACTTTTTTGCAATATTATTTTGTGTTCATTTTATGTAATAACTATAATGTGACGTAAATATGACGTAATTTCTCCTAAGACTTCTAACGCATGTTAACGAATTTATTATTTTACAATATCCTTTCTCTTTTAAAATTCACGTGTATACTTTTTATGACGTAATTTTTAATAATTTCCTGCTTTTTATACGTAATTATTTAATTCTAATTTGAAAGTTTTTTTCCTGTTTATAATAGTCGCGTGTAAATAAATTTTTAATTGGAAGCAAACATTATTGCTTGCGCTTTTTATACAGTTGGCAACAGTTTAAATTAGTACAATTTTCTGAAATCTGGAAAAAATATCTCTAGAAATGCTGAAAATTTGAATTTAAAATAGAAATAAAACCTCGAAAAATGAGTCAAAATAAAAAGATTAATGCAATCTGAACTCCGGCAAAGTCTAACGCATAAAATGATCTAAAAATGATTACACTGCCATGTACAGTTTTTGCTGCTATAAAACTTTTTTAGTGGAACGATTTTGTCCAAATTTAGCATTAAATATCTCTTAAAATAATTCTTCGATTTGAAAACTGTCTGCATCAGCGTGTTTATCAAACATTTCTGTATAAAACCACCGATTTTCATATTTTTGTATGCATTATTTTTGTAAATATTAACGAAGAAAGGCCCCCGGTCACAAAAAAATCAAAACCGGCGGCGGCGGCGGCGGCGGCGGCGGCGGTGACAGCGGTAGTTACTTTTTTTTAGAATAGAGAGAATCTTGCTAGGGCTGTGGTTTTTTGATTATATTTAATATATGCTCCTTTTTTCTACACTTAAATTTCCTGTTAGTCATACTAATATAGTAATTCATTGATACGTCTGCTCTAAAAAATGGTAAAATGGACCCGAAAGGTCCGGGTTAGGTTTTCTCTATATAATTCAGAATTTTATCATTGATGTGAAATAATTTAATTAATAATATTCATTTATTTGATAGAAAACCATTAAAGTATTTTATTTTTGGATTACTTTATGCATCGGAAAATTTAAATTTAAATGTAAATATCAAATATCTTTTTTTTTTCTTTTCATTAGTTATACAATTATAATACCCATCTCGAAAGTATATATTTGAACGCGAAACTCAGTTCTTGTTTAAGAGGAAAGTATTTTCTTGAATATTAACATAATTTTATTTTGTAACCCTATGGTGTTCTATTAACAAAGGAATAATTAATTTAAATGAATAATTTATATATGATTTTAAATATAGGATTTTTTTTTATATGTACTATATATTTAAAGTCGCTTGTATTCGACTAATTTATCCCTCAGACTTAATGCAAAATAATAAATCTGTCATCAAAAAGACTTAAATAATGTGCAATATGTATATGATTTTTTAATGTATTATTTTTGGTACACATAAGTTACTTTTTGTATCATTTAAAGCATTCGTTAAATTCAAGTACTAAGTACAAAATGGATAATTTATCCTAATAAAAATTTTAATAATGCATAATTTTAAGGATCCTCATTTAAAAAAGTATAGCAATTGTTTTTAATTGTAAACATCTTTTCAAAACTTCAGTCTTTTAATGCAAAGTACCATTGATTAAATTAACATTTAATTAAACTTCTTTTTCCGGCAGTTTATTTTTTAATCGTTGGTATTTAATTTTAAATTTCGTAAACTCAAATAAATTGCACAAAAATAAATTTAGTTAAATATATTTACGATGTATGCTAATTTAAAACCTAAAAAAAAAAAAAAAAAATGATATTGCCATTATAAATATTTACAAGATTACATTTGCAATGTATGTGTAAACATTCTGTGTGCAAAAGATGTTATGTTTGTTCTTATATTCTTATTATTTATTTATTTATTTACTAGATATTAAGGTTTTAAGAAAGAATTTACTTATACATTTTATTATATGTCTTTAGATAAGACTTTATAAACTACTAAATGCAGCTAAAAGTAGTTTAATGTAATATTACAGTGATTCCATAGTGCTGCATTTGATAATCTAAAGCAATATAAAGATGTACATATGTAAATTTATTAAAAAACTTTTCGAGACACTACTTCTAGTCACTACTCGAGAGATGGGTTCCTGCTTACGATTATAATCTCTTCAATGACAATATATAATTAATAGAAATAGAAATAAAATTTGAAACTTTTATAGATGTTAGTTTTCACAAATAACTGTATAAAAAAGATTTAAACTACTGATTAAAAAAATAATAATATAGATTTTTCTAATAGACGTTATATTGTATCTCCCGTTTGAAATTATCTTTTTACCCGACTGCCAAGAAGGGTTATGTGTTTCAGGCGTATATGAGTATGTGGATTTCTGTATACCTTCAAAACAGCCCAACGGCTGGATAGATTTTAATGAATGAGACCTCTATTGATTCGTCTTAACCGTCCGATAGTTATAGGCTATATTTTGTTGTTATAAATTCAAAATAGCAGCCGTAAAATACAAAATGGCGTTAAAGACGAAAACAGATTTTACGCACCCAATTGAGTGGCATATCATTGGATAGGTCTTTCAAAATGAAGACGATGTTTCATGAACTATTTTACAGTCAAAAACTCCGTTTAAATATTACACAACCTGGAAGTTGTGTAGTTAGGATCTCTAGATTTACTGCAACTCTACTCTTCATAGACATCTATAGGCCTCAACAAAACAGTGTTTATAGATAGGAACTAACAACTAAACACAACTTAAAAGTCATCAATACAAGTAATTAAAAAGATAGGTAAGTAATATAAAAAACAGTTTCAAATTGATGAGAAATAATTTATTAGTTCGCTTTTTACGCAGTCGGTTTTTTTATTTTTTTATTTAATTTTTACTTGTTACCTTGTTAATTAAAGATCAAAGTTCTAACTTAAACTCTGTGACTATCTTATGTCACTGGCATATGCCATAAATATTAATTGGTACTTTTCCAGCATAGGGCCTTGGAATAAAAAAAAAAAAAAAAGTTTGACGCAATTCGTGCTTGAAAAGTGAGATATGTTGGCAAATGATATAAATAGCTATTAAAATAAACTTGGTTAAATTTTCATCCGTGCCTCCCGGTTTAGAGACTATAAGAAGAAACCATTTTTTATATTAAAATATTTTTTTAGATTGCTCACTAACAACAGCCAAACTTATTTTTATTTGAAAAGTATCTATTTTGCTTTCAAATAAAGTTTTAATATTCATCAAAAGCGATACTTTCATGTGTATTAATAGCCGAAAAAATCGCAAAAAATTTGACTGAGAGTAGTTCATTTTAATTCTGATCACTTGAGCTGTTTAAGCGCATAGTTCTATTACATATTTGTTAAATTTTTAGATTTATTGTTGTATTTTATTGTTGAAATATTAACTTAATTATGGTATATCAGCAGATAAAAATGTTGAAGTATTTATATTAATTTAAGTGTGCAAACGAAGTTACATTTCATAATAGTCTGCAGAAGATAGAGAAAAGAAATTCATGCTTGAAAATAATTTTTTAAAATATAAAAAATAGTAAATTATGATACAGTTTTCAAATAATTCACAATACAGTTTTGACACAAACTGCATTTAAATACATTTTCCCCCTTTCAACAAAGTAAACATTTAAATGATGCATTGTTTAAAAGTTAAAAAAATTGCTGTAAACGCAAAATTTAGTAGTCTGCTGTTTCCACCGTCAAAATGACGTCAGGGTTGCTGACAAAAAGTTTGTCCTTTATAATATAGATAGCTTGAAATCCGGCCAAATCTGGAATATGCTGTAAGTAAAATAGAGTTTACTGCATACCAGACAGAATATTCTATTATTCTGGTTTAACGACCATAGTGAATTAAATATTCAGCTTTATAAAAAACATATTAATAAAATCATATAAAGAAACTGGTTTTCCGATTCCAATAACACTACATAATATTTGGAAGTTTTCCTGAATAATAAACAAATATTCAGAAGCAATTCATTCTGCTTTTTACCCAACTGAAAAGAAGGGTTATGTTTTTCACGCGTATCTGTGTATGTGGAATTCTTTATAACCTCGAAACATCCCAACGGCTGGATGGATTTCAATGAATGAGGTTTTTATGAATTCGTCTTAACGGCCGATGGTTATAGGCTAGGTTTTGTTTTTATAAATTCAAAATGGCGGCCGTAAAATACAAAATGGTGGTAGCGACGAAAAAAAAAATTTACGCACCCTATTGAGTGGCATATCATTGGATATGTTTTTCAAAAAGAAGACGATATTTCATTGACTATTTTACAGTCAGAAGCTCCGTTAAAATATCATACAACCTGGAAGTTGTGTAGGTAGGATCTCTAGCTTTACTGCAACTCTAACCATCATAGACATCTATAGACCTCTTCAAAACAGTGTTTATAGATAGGAACTAACAATTAAACACAACTTAAAAGTCATCAATACAAGTAAATAAAAAAATAGGTAAGTAATATAAACAAGTAGTATAAAAAAATTATTTCAAGTCAATTCCTACTTAGGTCAATAAGAGAAATTTTTTTCTCCAATTCTTCTTTTCTCTTGAGTGGCGCTTAAAATGCCTTGATCAAGAAGAGGGCTCTCTTGATTATTGAAAATTAATTAATTTAATTTAATTAAGGGGTCTCAGGACTCTTAAAGCTTTAAAATTTTTCGAAATTTTATTTTTTAGATATTAAACCCCTATCTTTTCTGAACATTTTGGTATAAATGTTTCCTTGAAATTCCTATTAGAACAGAAGTTATGGCTTTCAGAATTATACACCCTCAATAATCGAAGCGGCGTTTCAGAAACTTTGAATTCAATTTTCTCCAAATGACGTTTTTTTGGAATAACGCGCACGATATCTCAAAAACTTCTGAATTTTTTTTCATGAAATTTTCAAAACATATGTTTCATGTTAGTCTGTATAAACTGAACCTAAAATTTCCTTCTTATTGTTCAGAAATATATTCTTTATAAGTGATTATATTGTTTAAAATTTCTAAATTTTGCATTAACTAAATACAACTTTGTATTAAAAATAGAAAAATGCTTTAAATACAAATTTATTTACGTTCAGAGTAATTATCACAATGTGAAGCATAAGTAGGACCCAAAATTTTCCTTCTACTTGCAAAATTTATTTTGTAATCGTGCGCATAATCTTTTATGCCGATTTTCCGCTTGTCAAATGTCTGACATTTTGGAGCCCACTGTAAATTCCAATTCTGCATCTTGTAATTTTTTCAAATACATGAATTGAAAGAACATACTTTTATCTTTCATCCCAATATAAAATTTTGTCTTGAAATAAATTATATTTTAAGATATTATATGTTGAAAATGGTCTTTTAGTTTTCGATTTTTCCAATTTTAAGAGTCCTGAGACCCCTTAATGTATTAATATTTGAAAAAAAACTGGATCAACATCAAGTGTCATCCACTACACGTTAAAAAAATTATTTGAGCTTGACTGGATGAATAATAAGTATTTTATTAACGATTGAAAATTTGAACAAGATATATATAAGCGAGAGTGTGAGCTAATAGTAGGAATTGAAAAAAAAAAATAGTTTCACATTTTATGAAATAATTAATTAGTTCGCTTTTTATGCAGTTGGGTTTTTTGATTTTTTAAATTTAATTGTTTATTTATTCATTTTATGCCAATAACCGATTTAGCATAATTTATCGATTCTGCCCTTAATAGACAATTAGAATGATTTGGTGATAGAATAAATTTTTATGTTTAATTTTATAATTTACTGAAATGTTGCTATTTTCTGTTAAATATTTGAAATTTGTTGCTATACTCAGTAATGAAAATCACAATCTGAAAAATATATGAGCAAGGTGATTATAATTAATGTTTCACTTTCAAAAGGCTCTAAAAGAGAACCACTGGTGAAAAAATGACCTGATATTTCATCTGAGTAGGGGAGACCGGGGCCAGTAAGCGCAGTTTTTAGTTATTGATTTTTAATCATTTTTTGTTTAAGTTTTTTAAGAAACTTTAACTGTACTTTTAAAGAAACAAGCATTGGGCTATAAATACCCGGAGTTTTGAGTTTGTAGTTTTTGTAGTTTATGTTTAGCGAAAGCCTAAAGTAAAAAGAAAATTATGCGCCAACCTACCCCGTCACGGGACAAATTGTCTATACTTATGGGGTAAGTTGGCACACGTTTTATAAAAACTTAAATGAAGCTCAAATGAGACACGCAGTTAAGCGAAATCATTTTCATTATTACCAGTCAGTTGAAACAAAGGCGTTATAGACGTACAATGTAAATTCTGAATTATACAGACATAAAAATAATGAATAAAACATTAACATTGACTAACTTCCATCCTAATCTATATCATCATCAGAGTTACAGTTGTCACAAATAAAAAATCGAGTGTCTCCGTTTGGGCAAGCCTCGTGTGCCCAAAATCTTGCATTGCAGCCACTTTTCTCGTTATTTGCTGTTTTTCAAGCTACCAGCACACACCAGATACCGAGCCAAGTTGCCCCGTGTTAAATGCGCCTACTAGCCCCATAATAAATTTCTTCACAAAAGGGACATGTAATCCTCTAATCATAAATAATCTAAATAAATCACATATGGGGTAGGTACAGTTAATCATACACTAAGAAAAACTGCACAAGTCAAATCGCAATTGTTAAGATAAGTATTAGAAATTAGAAAAAGAATTAAGGAACACAAAATTATTTATGAGTGCAAAAAACAGAAAAATCGTAATAAATGTCCACTGCACGTAGGTAATGCTGCAAAACTACAATGAGAATTGTAAAAAGCAATAAGAAAGGTACTCTGTGACTCGTTGCGTAATCTATCCACAAACAGGCGATTTTTGAGGACTGCGACTATTTACCTCTGTAGCCAACTAGCCCCGGTTTCCCCTACACGTAAAACGATGGGTATTTGTTTTGCGAAAGAATACTAAAAGTACAAAAAATGATCGATAGATGGCGCTGTACTCGTCTTAAGAAGCTATTTAAAAGATGTGATATGCTGTTGTTGCACTCTTTGATCAAAGCTTAGCCACCACGTCAAGATTGTGCCACAGTCGATAGTTAAAAGAAAAGTATTTAATTGTCCGTAGGCCAAAAACCGTGGAAACACCAAAAACAAAATGAACCCGTCTCTTCAAATTTATCAATCAACTTCTTCAGACCGAATACAGCCATCAAAACAGAGCAGCTACTTAAACCCTTTTATGTTCGGAATTTCTTCAGTCCATTTGCCAAACAGTCACTGTAGATATCTGCACGTGCCGTCCCGTGGCCCGAACCCCGAGCCCGACCCGACCCGCGGGCCGGGCTCGGGCCTACTTTCATTCCGGCACTCTGGCCGGGCCGGCCCCGGGCCATACTTTTTTTCTGAAATTTCGGGATGGGCTGGTCCTAAATTATTTTTTGTGCACAGACCCGGGTGCTGGTTTCGTTCCTAATCTTCACGGCCCAAAATTTTCATTTCTAGTTTTGACCCAGACCGTATGAAAATCATTGTCTCGGCATGGCCTGGTTCATTCAAAGGTCAGTAAAATTAGGCTTGGCACAATTTTTATTTAAAAAAAATGCATACATTTTTAAATCGTCATTATTCTACAATTAAACATTCAATATCATTATTTTTAAAGAATAGTAGATTTCTACACTTATTAAAATATAGTTAAATTTAAATATGGTAAAACGTGTGAAAATGAACCTGTCTAGGGCGGAATCTTGTTTTAAACTGAAAAACGTGTTGAGCATGCAAAAATAATATACTACTATGTAAGAAAAGAATATATAATACATTTACACTTGCTAAGAAAGGAACTTGTATATTTCTATTCATTTGTCTTTTCTTTTCTATGCAATTCAGTCTTAGATTTTACTGTATAGCATTTTTAAGATTTTTAGCACTTCAATACATGGATTAACAATATTAATGATAACTGACACATTTACATACAAGAAATAGCGATTCATTAAAAAAAATAAATATTGCACCCTGCGACACTTCTATAAAAATGAAGCTTATAAACATGAAAAGAAAAGTTAAGATAAATATTTTTGGCTTGAACTCCTCCTACGAGACAAACTTTAAACAAAATCAACGTAAAAATCAATGTTTTGTAGGAACTCACTCGGGCCGAGATTTTAACTTTTTTTCGGGCCAGGCCGGGCTTGGGCTGAACTTTTAACTGTCATACCGGGCCGGGCCGGGCTCGGTCCGAACTTTTAACTTTTTTACCTGGCCGGGCCAATAATCTTTTTGTACTTTTGCCAATAATCTTTTTGAGGTAGGTCCGGGCCGGACCGAATTTTTTTTTCTCTGAGTGGCGCCGGGCCCGGGCCTGGAAATGTCGGCCCGTGCAGACCTGTAAGTCAAAGTTCTTGTAAAAAAAAGACTTCACAAGCAAAACCAGTCCTTCAATGATAGAGTCATAACTAACTTCTCAGTCGCATAATAAGAGGAAAAGCATTCCCCGATTTTTATCACATGTGTAATGTGCAGTGCGCATGCCATGTCTTTTTTTAGCATCTTATATCGAGTACAGCGCCATCTATCGGTTAAATTTTGTTCTTTCTTTTCTTGTGCTAAACAAATTCCCGTTGCTTCACATACAGTGGCGGTCAATATTTTCCGGCCAGCATAAAATTTTTGGTTAATTTGTAAGTATACGCATACGAAGAGGAATCTCAAAGTGATACTTATACACTTTATTGACATAACAGTTACGAACTTATTTATGGAATAACAATTAACCCATTAAACGCCAACGCTCCCGTTGCGGGAACAACAAATTGTTATTTTCCCCCTCAACATATTTTTGTATTATTTAAAAAATACATTTTACGCCGAAAAGTTAATAGTATAGCGTGTAGTATACATATTTTTTCAGAATGATATATATATATTTACTATTTTTTGCAGATTTTTAAAAAAAGAGAATTTTTGGTTTTTCAAGTTCCTCAAGTAAAATTAGTAAAAAGAAAAAAGTAAATTCTTTAGTTTTTACAAGTGCAGTGAATATTTAAAGCCAACACATCATCTAATAATAAATTCCTAATACGAAGTAAATATATTCATTTAAAACAATATTAGAAACGTTTCTTTCGTATGTTCCCACAACGGGAGCGTTGGCGGCTTGTGGTTACATTCCCGTCCCTTTGTCTGCAAGCGCTCTTCCATAAAGAGAGGAACATTTTATATTGATTTTTCATGAAAAGCAGTGTATGTCAGTTCGCTTGAATGTGGATTCGTAATATTATACGGAAAAACAGAACCATTGTGAATAAAAAACCCCTTAAAATTTACCTTTATTATGTTCATCCGCAGAAAAAAAAATCTTTAAATTACAATTAAAATGCAAGATGCAAAAATAAAAGATTGCGTTTTGCATGGAAGTAAGTTATTACTAAAACATTAAAAAAGAATTTTGGTAATTTCTTGTAACACTAAATTTGACCATAAATTAAGATATAATACAGTAGTAGTTGGCAGCTACTTTTGAAACTTAAATCCATAGGTAGATTCATATACATTATAAAAAAAGAAAAAGAAGGATTACGAAAATTCTAAATTGTTTCATGTTATATTAATTGTACTAACGGTGATACTGTTGTAGATCGACTTTTAAATATATGCAGGCCTCTTATTAAAGAGATAATATGTATATATTTTTTAAATAATTTGAAAATCGATGTTTGGTAATAGTAACGTGAAAAGCATTTATTATATTGACATAAGAGATGTCTCAATTTTCATTTGTAAAACAACTACTTTATTTGAAACAGGTAATAAAGAAAATTCAAAACATCATTTAGGAATATATAGAGTTATATATATCAGTTACGTGTCGATGAAAGAACTATATTCTAATATAAGTATATGCCAGAAATCTAGGTGTAAAACAAATTTATACATATGTGCGTGTAGTGTTTATTAAAACATAATGTTATATCTGAGTTATTCCTTTCAAGTTGCATAGACAATGTGTAGGGAAATAATAAAAAAGAATGAGTGGCGTTATATTTCTAATATTTTGAATATTCGTTAAAAAATTTGAATGAAAGTGATTTATGAATATTAATATTAAATTTTTAATCCATATATTTTTAGTATTTGTTTATATGTTTGTTTATTTGTTTGCATCATGCCTAAAAATGAAGTTTTATTAAATTTTATAATCGCAATTGCATTATGGCAGGAGAAAATAACGCGTGTTTCTTTGCAGTTCAGAGGAAGGTTCAACCCTCATTAGACGCCAACGCTCCCGCTACGGGAACATGTTATACATTCTAAACGGTTACAGTTATTAAAAAAATTTCAACTGCTTTATCATAGGGGAATCTTATATATATAAATATATAAATAAACTTTATTTATTTAACGTGCTTAATATAGCGGCGCTTAATGGGTTAAATATTAATAAATTTAATTGACAAAATTAATTGAAAAAGAAAACGCATGTTCTCAAAAGTTTCCGGCAAGTTTGGAAAAAAATGGTGTTATAACAGAAAATAACAGTGATCAACAACATTTACAATTAGTATTTTGTATTCATACATTTAGCAATAAGTACTGCGGCGCAGCAACGTGGCATCGATTCAATGAACAGTTGTAGATCATCAATGTTAAGTTTTGCCACGATACTTGCAATTTTTGTGAAAATTCTGCTACATTGAAATATTTATAATTCCACACACGTTTTCAAGTTAGTTTCAAAGATTTTCTATTATATTCAGATCGGATGATTGGGCTGTCCATTTCAAAAGCGAAGTTTTTTTATGCGAGAGCCACTGCTTGACGAGCTTACTTGTATGCATTTGGTCATTATCATGATGAAACAAATAGTTGCAACCACAATTTTTCCTCCAATAAGGCAGCAAATGATCTTGCAAGATATCCTTATGCATTGCACTATTCATCTTGCCGCGGAATTCAAATAACGGACAGGCGCATTTTCCAGAAAATGCTCCCCACAGCATAACGTGTCCTCGGCCTTGCTTCATTGTATGAATAATATATCTCGTATCTTATCTTTTGTTTTTAGGTCGTCGGTTGTAAAGTTTTTTATCACTCACAATAAGATTGAACGTCGATTCATCTGAAAATAGTACTTTTTTCCAGTTTTCACTTGACCAGTCTTTGTATTCATTGGCAAACGTCAGTCGGGTCTGATTTTTTTTACTTGTAAAGGGTTTTTTAACGCCGACTGTTCCATAAAGTTCTACGTCACATAAGCGTCTTGACACTGTAGATAGACTTGTTTCAGCAATAACCATAATACCATAAATCGCTTTTAACACCATAAATGGCGTAGAATTGCAGCGGCATTTTTACGCGGGTCATCATCTGCTTTTCTTCTAATAATTCTGTTCACAAGAATAGTCATTTTCCGGGGTCCCCGGACCGTGGCAAGTGCCGAAGGCCGTGACCATCTTTATATTTTTTTTAAATATCGTTTGCAGTAAATTTTCCGATCGACAACTTTGCCGCAATCTCACGAGAGGATTGTCCCTTTAGCGGCAAACAAATCACTCATTTAGGAACAATAAATTGTTAAACTTTTCATTTATGAATTTCAAATACATTATTCACCTTGATTAATTAACAAATATGGCCAAAAAAACACTTTAGCGATAGCAAAAACTAATGAATGACGAATGGACGGAAACTTTTGCACGCGAATTTTGAATTCCTCCCCTTTGCATCAAGTATCTTAAGTAACCAATCAAAATGATCACGGGGTCAGAGGTAATTTGCTTATTCCTAACTTTTGGAGCAATTGAACTTCTTTTTTGCTAAAACGTTCTGTCAAATGAATAAAAAAAACTAACTTCGGAAACTTTTGACCGCCACTGTATACTCACATGAAATATCAGCTCATTGTTTTTAATACCAGTTCTTCTTTTTTTACAGCATTTTGAAAGTGAAACTTTAATTATAATCACTCATTATAGCAGAAATTTCACAAAGCAATTCATATATATCATTTATTTAATAAAAGTAATCACCTTTCACTTTCTGGTGAAAAATGTTTGTCGCGAAATTTTGATTACATTTCTGGTTAAAGGAAAGGAAAACATCAAAATCGCCGAATAAGGAATAATCTTTTAGCAGCTAGAACAAAACTGCTGACACAAGAAAACTGTTTTATTATTTCGGGTCAAAGACCGAAATAATAGAATTTATGTAGCAGCCTATTTCCTTAAAATTGTAAGTAAAATCAGATAAAGAAACTGTCTTTAATTATAAGTAATTCTTTGGAATATTATGAACTACTCTCAAGAATTACATGGAATTGCAGTATCTAAATTTTCTGATTTCTAGCGTGCTTTCTATTTTAATAGAAAGAGAGGTTTATATATAATACGTATTATTTTCTTTCTTTTGTTTTCGGTACATATGTTTTTAAGGGAAAATTGATGAAATTTCAAAAAAATAATAAAGGTACAACATGAAATTAATGAATCTTATAAAATATAGACAGTTGTGCGTCGTTTTGTAAAGAAATCGCTTTCGCTGGGCCACAAGATATCTGCAGAAAGATACGGAAATGGCTAAAATTATCTGTCTCGAAATCAGTTGTACAATTTTAATTAGTTTATTAATTTAGAATGTAAATATTTGAAGTGTGATACTTTTTTTTGATTTGGCGTTAAAAAATTTCCGATAGGTACTCAATCATACAAATTCGGAAAAACAATCATCAAGAGTCTCCCATTTTCTGTGATTTTTTCCCTTTTTATTAAGAAATAAAATGAAACTTTTAAAATCCGATAAAATTTTAACATTTCTGAATTTGATGTAAATGCAGTTTATCTGTATGTGTGTCGTTCGTGAAAATACTTTTCAGTATTAGAGTTCGGACCTTTGAGAAATAAAAAAATGGTTTAAATTGAGTTGTACATCTATATACAGACAGGAAAAAATATCAATATACTATGAGTACAAAAACTCTATAAAACAATGACGACATACGTATGAGAAAAGAATGTCACATTCATGGCTAAAATATACGAAAACAGAATAAGAGAAAATAAAGTTGCGTCTACATACGCGTAGAGCCTATTTTTTACCCGGCTGCCAAGAAGGGTTATGTGTTTCACGCGTATCTGGGTATGTGGATTTCTTTATACCCTCGAAATATCCCAACGGCTGGATGGATTTTAATGAATGAGATGTCTATCGATTCGACTTAATTATCCGATGGTTATAGGCTAGGTATTGTTTTTATAAATTCAAAATGGCGACCGAAAAATACAAAATGGCGGTAGAGACGAAAGGAGTTTTTTACGCGCCTATTGAGTGGTCTATTGACTACTTTACAGTCAGAAGCTCTGTTTAAATATTACACAACCTGTAAGTTGTGTAGGTAGGATCTCTAGCTTTACTGCAACTCTAACCTTCATAGATATATATAGGCCTCATCAAAACAGTGTTTATAGATAGGAACTAACAAATAAACACAACTTAAAAGTCATCAATAAAAGTAAATACAAAAAATAGATAAATAATATAAAAAATAGTTTCACATTGATGATAAATAATTAATTAGATCGCTTTTTACGCAGTTTCTTTTTTGGATTTTTTAAATTTAATTTTTACTTGTTAAATGTTTTAGTGAATATATAGCAAATGAACACCTGGTAATATTACACTGATTTCAATTGCTAATAGGTGTAAATTAATACTTTACAACCAGTAAAAATAGGTAAATTTCGACTGTTTACATGTTTCAACTCTACCCGAGTCATTTACAAAGCAAATGAAAATAGAAATATTTTTTAATTTCACGGTCTATGAAACGCCATCATTAAATTTTTCACGCATTCTATCATATTATGCACATTATTTTTATTTTATATTTTCGTAAACCTTGAGTAGCTCGAGCCGTACCTTAGGTGTGTCGAATGATGATGTATCCTTACATATTGAATTTTCGCTTGTTTCAATTTCTATTTTTTCTATTATAATGTATGGATAGTATTAGCTGGAGGAGAAAATTATTTTACTGCCACTGAAATTTATTTGGATGGTTTCTTCTTGATACACTCTTGATAGGGCTGTGGATTTCCTAGTATATCTAACTAGGGGGCTCTGCCTCCTGAAAAGTACGCTCGCCAACCTCCGTTCAGACACCACAGAATCTAAAAACACACTAATCTGATCGGTTTTAAAAATATTAGAGAAGATTGAATTATACTGTATAAAGCTGTGCAGATCTCCCTGTAAACGGGTTTCCATTCAATTCCCTTTTTGATTGTAAAAATTTAAGGACAAATCAGTTGCTGTTAAATCATCCAATAGTTATTTTCATTTTTGATTAATCAGGATCAGTTAAATTTTTGAAAAGAAGCTAGAATAAAATGTATTAAGTATACAGAGCCTTTGTCTCCCGGTATTTTAAAACAATCTCTATAACAATAGCCTAAGTCATGTGACTATCATCAACATTTCCGGGCGGAACACTTCGCTTTTTATGTTCCAGGTGCCATTTTGGTAATTTAATGTTAGCCAGGTACAGGGGATAATTCGCCAAATAGTATTCTATCGTCATCATTTCATCTATAGTATAATAGTTCAAGTCATGTAACTGCCATAAATAAATACGGTCTGATCGCTTCGCTTTTCATATGAATGTTTGGCACGTATAACATATAAGGCCCCATATCGGCGAGATTTTTTTCCGTCGCCAATTTGGGGAAAACATCAACAGCATAAACAGCAATATCCGGCTTTTCATATCCAGCAAAATAACGATACTTTGGCACCAGTTAAGTACCCGTTGCGTATATGACATTGGCGACAGAAAAAAATTGCGGCAATATGGGGCCGTACATGACATCTGTGCCGAATGTTGCCATTTTGATTAAAAAAACAATTTTTTTTTTCGAATAAAGCTACATAAAATTTGCCATGGTCGCAAAGAATTCTGAGTACTGTTACGCTAGCCGGGTGCAAATCTCGCCAATAGCTTTTTTTCAACTCGCCAGTTAGAATTTTTTTTTTTTTTTCGATTGGTAAATTTAAACATTGATTTGAAGTTGAAATTAAAAGTCACGGTTTGTTGCATTATTTAATATTTGGCCAGATGGCACCGCAGGTTTGGCGTGATTTTTTTATACGAAAATTTGGCGAAAACTTCGTTTTCCAACAACAATTAAATATGTATTTTTGGTACTAATTAGTTATCACATCGACCAAAAATCTATCGCCAAACTATAAGATCAAATGCCAATAATGATTGATCGTAAATTTTATTCACTTGACTTTAAGCAAGTTCACGTGTTTAAATCATCAAGTGATTTTTATTTCGACGTTTTATTTGTATATTTATTAACGTAATACTAATTTATTTAAAATAAAAAATATTTGAATAATTTGGCGAGTGGTGTGGCAATTTATATAATTTGGCGAAATGAGTCGACGGTATAACCAAGTAGTACCGTATTTTTTAATTATTTTCTATTATTTTCAAAAGGAAATAACAAAATAATAATTAATAGCTATAGAACAAAATAATTTATATAATTAAAAAAAAGAAAAACAGTAAATAAACATTTATTATTAAATAAACAACAATAGCCGAGGTACCATGTCAATCAAAATAATGCCATTTTAGCGCCAGTTAGGTACGCCGGTGCGTATATGACATCTGTGCCTATTTTTTTTTTTTTTTTTTTTTTTTTTTTTTTCTTTAAAGAAAGAAGTGAAAGCCATCAATTTTAAATGTTTCAGTTTTAAGTTAAAGTTTTGTATTTTAAATAAAATGAATGAAACGACTATATTTTAAATGAAATTAATGAAATATAAAAAAGGGCAACGAGAAAAATGTTTGGCGATTTATTATATAATAGCATATCGCTAACATAAAAATACCGAGTTCTTGATTTCTCTATCAGAATCTTTCGATTTGGCGAAAGATTGTTCAAATAAATTGAATTATGAATAAAAGTAGCATGATACATTTCTCAGCATACATTTAAGGAACGCCAAACTGGTCGCCAAATTAGTTTAAGGTGATAACCTTTTCTAAAATATGAAAAAAAAATATCTGTTATGATTAATTTCAGTTGCCATCAATAGAGAAAAGTATTTTAAATTAGAAAAAGAAAATATTATCCCGAAAATTAAGTCGAATTTTTAAATTCTAATGCCAGTTTTGAAATTTACGGATCAATACAAATTTTTGGTGTTAATTTTAACACATAGTATTCTATATTTTAGGAGAAATCGCCATGAAACATATCAGTTGTTTAACAAGTCGTTTTATAATATCGTTACATAAATTGGTTTCTTTAGGATTTTATATATATTGGGTAAATACCAGCTATATGCTCCTTTTTTCTATATTTAAATTTCCCATTTGTCCAACCAATGTAGTAATTCTTGATCCGTCTGCTCTGATAATTTTAAGACTTGCTCAGGAGTTTATGAAATACCATTTATTAGAGCAGACGGATCAAAGAATTACTATATTGGTATGAGAAGCAGGATATTTAAATATAGAAAATATTATATTAAATATAATAGAAAAACCACACCCCTATTGATTAGCAGGAAATGTAGGTATAGAATAAAGGAGCATATACCTGGTAGTAAATATAATAGAAAAACCACAGACCTATCAAGAGTATATCAACAAGAAACCATCCACATAAATTTCAGTGACAGTAAAATAATCCTCTCCCCAGCCATTTCCATCCATTCATTATAAAAGATATTTTTAATATCAGCTATATTCTCCTTTTTTCTATATTTAAATTTTCCGTTTGTCAAACCAATGTAGTAATTCTTTGATCTGTCTGCTTTGATAATTTTGAGAATTTCTCAGGAGTTTATGAAATACCATTTATTAGAGCAGACGGATCAAAGAATTACTACATTGGTATGAGAAGCAGGATATTTAAATATAGAAAATATTATATTAAATAGAATAGAAAAACCACACCCCTATTGATTAGCAGGAAATTTAGGTATAGAAAAAAGGAGAATATACCTTATATTAAATATAATAGAAAAACCACAGCCCTATCAAGAGTATATCAACAAGAAACCATCCACATAAATTTCAGTGACAGTGAAATAATCCTCTCCCCCAGCCATTTCCATCCATTCATTATAAAAGATATATTTAATATCAGCTATATGCTCCTTTTTTCTATATTTAAATTTCTCGTTTGTCAAAGCAATGTAGTAATTCTTTGATCCGTCTGCTCTGACAATTTTGAGAATTACTCAGGAGTTTATGAAATACCATTTATTAGAGCAGACGGATCAAAGAATTACTATATTGGTAAGAGAAGCAGGATATTTAAATATAGAAAATATTATATTAAACATAATAGAAAAACCACAGCCCTATCAAGAGTATATCATGAAGAAACCATCCAAATAAATTTCAGTGACAGTAAAGTACCCCCCCCCCCTCCCCCGCCAATACTATCCATCCATTGTAAAAGAAACAATAGAAATTGTAACACGCGAAAATTCTATATGTAACGGTACAGCGTCATTGAACACACCAAAGTTATGGCTTGAGCTTCTCAAGGTTTACGAAAATAAAATAAGCATCCAAGTAAAATAAAAATAACGTGCATAATATGATGGAATACATGAAAATTTTAATGATGGCGTTTCATAGATCGCGAAATTTTAGAAAGTTTTTATTCTTATTTGTTTTGAAATTGATTCGGATAATATTTAAACATATAAACAGTCGAAATAAACGTATTTTTACTGGTTTTAAAGTAATAATTTACACCTTTTAGAAATTGAAATTAATGCTATAGTGAATTTATCTTTTACTGTAAAACAGATGGAAAGGGCCAAAATGTACTTGGGGAGGAGGGGCAGACATAATGGTCCCCACAACCCATGTAAATATTTCGTACTGGCAATGTTTAAAAGCTAATTTAGGTGTGAAATTTATTTTAGGTATAGTCTTAGTAAATGAATGTCGTTTTAAGATTAGGCAGTGGTGCCCCTACCATCGGAAACCGAATCTAGGCCACTTATTTTATTCTATTTCTTATTTTTAGTTATTAAAAATATTTTAACCGACAGTACTATTAATTTTTACTTGCACAAAGAAGTAGACGAACGCACCAATTTAGTATCCAAATATTTATCTAATGATAGTGTTGGTAAATTAATTTATGCGTAGGAAATTCTGTTAGGGCCTTATTTCAAATAATTTGGCTTTACAGCCAACACGTGCGGGCGGTCCAGATAGAAGAAGCTCCCACAGACATTAATTGCTGTGTACTGCATTATTGTGAAAATAATTCGATGGGAGTAACACAATGACTTTTTTTTAACATTATGAAATAGGGTCCTAACCTCTAACGAACCCAGATATTAAATATTTCTATATTACTTTCAGTTTGTAAATTGTTTTAGAATACCATTACAAGGATTTTCATTTTAACAATAATGCAGCAGAACCTACCACATTGGAGCCCCTAAGATAACGGATACTGCGTAAGTATTGGCTAGTATTACTGTTATAATTGTATTTCTTGTGTTAAAATAATTTTAGTCCATTATATCTCATTGTATAGATAGCCACCCATTTACACGATTTCAGAATGGGGCCAAAACTTTAGGATGTTTCACAAAACGGGGGTCTCCGGATTTTATTTTATATTCAGAGTCTACTTTAATGAACAACCATATTGATTCTACTTTTAATGAATTTCAGTGAGGCGAAAAACATAAGGCGCCCAAAATAGTACTTTTTAAAGACCGATTAATAAAAGATTAAAATTCATTGTTACAGTAATGCAGCAGAACCTACCACATTGGAGCCCTTAAGATAACGGATCCTGCGTAAGTATTGGCTAGTATCACTGTTAGGAATGTATTCCTTGTGTTAAAATAATTTAAGTCCATTATATCTCATTGTATAGATAGCCAACCATTTACAAGATTTCAGAATGGGGCCAAAACTTTAGGATATTTCACAAAACGGGGGTCTCCGGATTTTATTTTATATTCAAAGTCTACTTTAATGAACTACCATATTGAATTTACTTTTAATGAATTTCAGTGAGGCCAAAAACATAAGGCGCCCAAAATAGCACTTTTTAAAGACCGATTAATAAAAGATTAAAATTCATTGTTACAGTTTCGATTTCCAATATTAATCTTTTCTAATCACTTAATTTTATTATTATAAGGCTTATATTTCTGTAAGGCTATCAGGAATAGATTTTTTCGTTTTTAATTATTAATTAAAAACAAAAACCATTAACCACATTTTCAAAGGTAGTTTATTTTCGAAAGCGACGGTGGGCTAGTCAGCTAGTAAAGAAAATATTTCTAGATATAAAATGCTTATACCACTGAAAATACCGTTATTTTGGGTCAATGAATGTAACTTTTTAAAAATCAAGCTTCCTAAAAAAAAGTATACGAATAATTCTGCTGAATATCATCAAATATTCTTCAGAACTACTCAGAATTAATCCATTTTATTATCTACTAATTTAATGCTGACAACGGATTCAACATATTTTTTCGATTTTTTCTTTTATAAATGATTTATGAAAAAACTTAAATGTAAATTTTATAAAATATTACTTCGAACTAAATAAATAATTGTTAAATAAAATAAATAATTGATTATAATTTTGATTATTAGATATTTTGCTTTAAAGAAGGATTTTATAAGACATATCTTAAAGGTGATAATACATTTTCAAGAGCTTTTTAGTCAGCTTTCTGCGAAGTTGGAAATCAAAGCGCAATCTGTTAGTTTGAGAGGCATACCAAAGTTTAGTAGCGTCGAAGGGAAACAAAAATCAGAATAGACTTTTCAGAACAAAAGTGAAAAAAAAACTAAAAAAAAAGTAAGAACTATGAACGCTTATGCAGTTTTAATGAAAAGTACCATGAGTGATCAGTTTGTTAGTTTTGTGATTGGAAATTACAGTGTAATCTGTTACCCTAAGAGGTGTACTACCGTTTAGTAGCGCCGAATCTAGGCAAATATAAAGCAAACTTTTTTAGAAGACAACTGAAAATAAGCAAGTAAAAATTAAATTTAAAAAATCAGAAAACGCGACTGTGTAAAGAGCGAACTAATTAATTACTTCTCATCAATGTGAAACTATTTTATATATTACTTACCTATTTTTTTATTTACTTGTATTGATGGCTTTTAAGTTGTGTTTAAATTGTTAGTTCCTATCTATAAACACTGTTTTGATGAGGCCTACAGATATCTATGAAGGTTAGAGTTGCAGTAAAGCCAGACATCCTACCTTCAAGATTTCCAGGTTGTAAACGGAGCTTCTGATTGGAAAATAGTCAATGAAACATCGTCTTCATTTTGAAAGACCTATCAAATGATAAGCCACTCAATAGGGTGCGTAAATTTTTTTTGTCTCTACCGCCATTTTGTATTTTACGACCGCCATCTTGAATTTATAAAAGCAAAATATAGTCTGAAACCATCGGACGGTTAAGACGAATCGATAGAGACCTCATTTATTAAAATCCATTCAGCCGTTTGGATGTTTCAAGAGTACAAAGAATCCCACATACCCAGATACGCGTCAATCACATAACCCTTCTTGGCAGTCGGGTAAAAAAGGCAAAACAATGGAAGTCCAGGCAATTCAGGAAAATAAATGGAATAACAAGTTGGTGACATTTTATGGTTGTATGTGACTCTCTTATTCTGAGATTCATATTACCGTTTTAGTACCTTTAAATTGAATAAAAAATTCTGACAGATTTTAGGAGAAAACAGCTAACGATAGATCTAAACAGGAAAGAACGACGAAATTCCACGCAATTCAGGAAAAGTGCGATGAATGGCATGTTTGTGATTGAAGATGACAGTGCAATCTGTTAACTTGAAACCCCTACAATCATTTAGTATCCTGGAATCGAGGCGAAAAGCAAAGCAAAAATCCTCAGAACGTAGCTGCAGATAGGTATAAAGAGGTAAGAACGATGAAAGTGCACGTTATTTAGGAAACGTAAGATGAATTTACGATAAGAAGTACGAGTTTGTGACCTTTTGTGATTGGCGGTGTCAGTGCAAGTTCTTAGCTTGAGAGGGATAGTATAGTTTAGCAATCTCAAATGCAAGCAAATATCAAGGCAGACGTTATTATGACACATCTGAAGATGGACATACAGAGAAAATAATGATGAAATTTCACGAAATTTAGTGAAAGTAGGATAAACGACCAGTTTGTTACACTTGTGGTTGGAGGGAACACTCTCATCTGTTATCTTGAGAGGTACACTATTGTTTGCTAATTTTGGATTTAAGCACAGATGAAAGTAGTCATTTGAAAAACACACTAGAAGATAAATATACAGAGAGAAGAAGAATGGTTTGCTATGATGAAAGACGCAATAAACAGAAACAACTAGGGATAACAAGTTTCTAAATATTCAAAGAAATAAAATCATACATTTTAAAGGCATATTGCAATTGTATTTCACAATAACATCTAAAAGTACGCAAAGCAGTAAATAATTGTAATTCAGTGTTCTGTTTAATATTCCTATGCATATTCGTGTAAGTGAGTACGTGATAAACGCGTCATTTAATTTCAAAGTGAAGATTTACATATTTATGATAAAAAGAATAATTTAATTTTAAAGAGTAAAAAACAAATAAAATGACCGATTAAAAGAAAATAATGAATTTTTATTTTTGTAATATAAATTTAAGAACAACTTATAAATTTATGTATAAATGGTCATTTTCTATAATAATAAATTCAATCATAAATTCAATCAGTCATAAATTTATTCAATCGCAAATGAAAAAAGAGCTTACTCGCAATGTACCATTTATATTTGGAAAATGGCTATCGTACAACTTGTTTTTTAATATTCCTCTAAGGATACATTCATTATTAGATTTACGCTATATAGCAGGAAATATACCTTTACTTTTCTGAAATTTTCGGGGAAAAATCGAAATTAAGTGCCAGATAAGAATAATATTTTCTTGGATAAATCTAATGGAAAATTTATTACATAAGTGAAGTGCCCTTATTATTTTTATAGTATCAATAAAAGGATTTTTCCTCTCGTACCAGATTCCCAGCTTTTCATTTTCATAAGTACGGATTCTTCATTTTTCATTTATGAATACTTACTGTTTGTCACATACGGAACTTCAGTATTTCTGTTTGAAGAAATGTGAATAACTCGATTATTGAGGTTTTGTACACTGAGAAAAAAATACCTAGAATGAATAGTTACCTAGGATGAATAGTTACCTTTACCTAGAATGAATAGTTAATCATTTCCTGAATCCCTTAACAAGAAATATAGATTTCGCAGCTGTGCAAATCGGGAAAATAACTAAGCTGAATAGACAAAATGATGTAGAATTTGTAATATCTTGTTTTCTAGGTGACGAAACGATAATGAATCGTTTCAGTAGTGAGAAATGATCACTTGATTTCTGGAATGGTTTCATAAACTAGAATTATAGTTACTAACCTCTTGTGCTCGCATCTATTTGCAGAGATTTTTAAATAAGTTTGATCACAGGAATATAGGAATACGCTCCTGAATTCTAGTAGGAGACTCTAGAACTCTCTAGCAATGAAAACTGGAATTTATAGGGATGACATGGACAATTTAGATTTCAGACATTTTAGGGCACCACAATCTACATTCAGAGCATCTATTTGCAGAGATTTTTAAATACGTTTGATCACAGGAATATAGGAATACGCTCCTGAATTCTAGTTGGAGACTCTAGAACTCTCTAGCAATGAAAACTGGAATTTATAGGGATGACATGGACAATTTAGATTTCAGACATTTTAGGGCACCACAATCTACATTCAGAGCATCTATTTGCAGAGATTTTTAAATAAGTTTGATCACAGGAATATAGGAATACGCTCCTGAATTCTAGTAGGAGACTCTAGAACTCTCTAGCAATGAAAACTGGAATTTATAGGGATGACATGGACAATTTAGATTTCAGACATTTTAGGGCACCACAATCTAGATTCAGAGCATCTATTTGCAGATATTTTTAAATAAGTTTGATCACAGGAATATAGGAGTACGCTCCTGAATTCTAGTAGGAGACTCTAGAACTCCTTAGCAAAGAAAACTGGAATTTATAGGGATGACATGGACAATTTAGATTTCAGATATTTTAGGGCACCACAGTCTAGATTCAAGATAACAGAACCATATTTTTTTTCTCGGTGTATTTATTCTTATTTCGTACTTCGATAATTACGGAAGAAATCAAAAAGTCTGATTCAATATAAGTCAACTTCTACATATTTGTTGCTTTAAAATTTGATTAATTAATTTAACCTCTTCAGTTCCAAAGCTAAAATAATAATACAAATGTTTATACTTTGGTTTATAAAATCAGTTTATTACCGATTTATTAAATCAGTTTTATTTAAAAATCTATCTGAAAATTGTTATTATATAAGTTGTTTTAGACATATTGAGACATTAATAAAGATAATTATTGAAATGGTGCATTTTTCTGATTTACAATTCAGTACATAAAGTATTAATGTGCTGTTATCTTCAATAATGATCTCAAGTACATTTTCATTTATTGACGGAAATTGTGCAAAATTTCAACAGTGCTATGAGTTTAATTGAACTAAAATTTAGTATACTACGTAGTATGCATAAACATGTATAGATAATATACAGTGATGCACAAAAAATTTGGTTATTTTTACGATTATTGATGGCAATTGCTGTAATTTGATTTTCAATTACATTATGATTTTTGTAAATTATTTATTTAGGCATAATTCACCTTGATTAACTCTAAAGTTTTTTTTTTTTACAATATTCTAATTGTGTTGGAAAATGTTACATAATGTATGCTGGATGCATGATTTTTCGTTATTGTTTATTGTCGAGAATAAGTACCGAAAGGTTTTTCCTTTTTAAGTGTGTTCGTAATTATATAAATACGTAGCACCTATTGTCGTCGTTCGGTCCTTATGTCTGTCTGTTTGTCCGTCCGTCCGTATAGAACACAGCAAAAACTACCCTAGCTAATGGTCTGAAATTTTAAATGTATAATTGTTGCAAAATTTGTTGAGTCATTTCAAATTTTATGAAAATCGGATGTATAGTTTATTTACAGGGAGAATCACATCTGTCCGTTACATTACGGCCAATGGGAAAAAAATATTTTAAGTGCATTACCATGATTTCAATGATGTTACAGCCTTTCGAACAGAATGAAATTGATATGCACTTATGAAGTGCACTAAAATTAACATTCTGTACAAGATGAGGTGCAAAAAACATTTATAAAACTAGTTATAGTACGAACGCACCTCATCTGCCAAGTTTGACGTGCAATTTCCAAATTGTTTATTATTGCGGAAAGAAAAGACACATTATGTAAGAACAATTATACATTTATTAAAATTTTGTTTTTATCTTTAAAAAAGCCATTTCTTTTGCTACCCTCAAATAAGTTTTTCTATGAAAACATTCATTTAAAAAATTTTTGCCCATTCATCAACATTAAAAATATTAACAGTTTATTAATACGATATCTTAAGAAAATCATACAGCCATTTAGAAGAAAATTAATCTTCTATAACGGAAGGACATTTCGTAATATTCTTTTTTTTAATACCTCGTTTCGAAAACATTCATTGTTGGGATTTCCGAAAATGAAGGGAAATATACTTTTGCTTCGGTAATTTTGGCGGAAGCGAAGAGAAATGAAAAACCTGATAAGAGGAACATATTCTCAGTTAATTCTAATCGAAAGATTTGTTCTTAACAGCAGTGTACTTATGGTTGCTGATGATATCAACGACGATTTTTTCTCCGCTGAAAATCTTTTGTAACTTTTACGGTTATTTTAGTAAAAGTTCTCTAAGTTTTCTTTTTTAGGGTTTCTGATAAAACCCTATTCGTCTCACTTCTCTGTCTGTCTGTCGGGGTGTCCCTCCATATTTCTCAGAAACTGTATAAGTTGGAGACCTGACATTTTGCATACTTATAGCTGAACATTTGAGATCACACGACAAATCGATGATTCTGAATCTAAAAAAAGTGAAGACAGTGATGATTGGTTTTGCCTAATTTGCCAGAAAAATAAAATCACAAAATTGATTCTGTGTTCATATTGCCAAATATGGTTCCATGTTGTGCGCGGTGGAATAAAAAATGAACAAAAGAAATCCATGTGTTAGCCTTGCATCACTTCTGAGATAATATTCCTGTACGTGGCAGTAAGTTCCATAAAATTTATTCTTAATTAATTATAACTTTGATTTATATTATGAATACATTTTGATTTAAAACGATTGCTCTTACTTTCAGACATTTGATTTCATTATATTTCATTGCTGTTGTTTTGTTTGATGGTTTCATTAATTGCAATTTTTTTTTAATGAAATTAGTTATATTCCCTACTCATTAAAACAGCCTAATATTGTTTTGTCCAATTTAGGAGAATTTTGATCCAACTTAGGCGATCACTCGCTGAATTTTACCGCTTTTGACAAATTTTTCAAATTCATATAAAACTTAGGATTTCCAAAAAGAAATTGTTCTAAATATTTACTTAGTAGATAAATAGGTTGAACACATGTAGTGATATTTTGCAGATATTCTAAAAATAAAGTGAGTTACACATGAAAATAAGTGAAGTGGTTTAAATTCAGCAACTTTCCTCTAATTTCGCAGGGAATCCATAATAAAGCGTATGTCTTCCAAGCAGAAATCGTGCTTCAAATCTGTGAGGCGGGACTTTAAAATTTTGATTTCTATTATTTTTACACTTCATTTTCAGATGAATCTAATAATTTAAAAAATCGGACATTTTTCAAAGCTTTTTTTTTTTTTTTTTTTTTTTTTTTTTTTTTTTTTTTTTTTTTTAGTGCAGCGACATGTTTTAAATCACTTTTTTTAAAACAGAGAAAATCTTGAATTTCTGGAATTTCGATTTTAAAAAAATCCGGAGACTTGTTCACTTATATAGTTTTTAAAAGGCACATTTATGAACAATAGATGTTTAACATTTCAGATGATGTAATGAAATCTATATTTAATATAAAAAAAAAATTCCTGATTAATGAGATACAGATATTGTCACCTGAAATAAATATTTTTGTTTGCTGCTGCCATATATTTGCATTTCTTTGAAATAACAGACTTCTACGGACAATATTTTTTAGGTATAAACATCATCCAGAATTTTTATACAACTAGTAAATTGCAAAAAAAAAAAAAAAAAAAAAAAAAAAAAAAAAAAAAAAAAAAAAAGCGCATGTCGAAATGGAAAATACACATCCAGCTATTATTACTCAAAGACAGTACTGTAATTTATTTCTTTTGTGTATCCCTGTAAATGAGAGACGAATGCTATGAACTCTCTATTCTATCGTAATCATCTTGTAGGGAAATATACAGTGATTTATATTAGTTTCAATATATTTGAAATAGCGTAATACCATTAAAATACTGTGCAAACAATTTTCCCCCATATAACCATAATGTAATGGAAATCTCTTGGGTGCCCCTATGAACAACTGTTAATACCACATGCTTAGCTGACCCTAAATAATATTTATCGATTTCATGAAAATCCGATTATATTTACGAGAGTTAGAGCGTGGTCAGACGGCCAGACGGACAAACAAACCGAATGCATAAATAACACTTTTCAACTTTGTTGCACAGTGTTAAAAATGTAATTTTGGTTGATAAAAGTGGTTCAAAATTATTGTTGTGTCGCTTACCGCCTTTTTTATCTGACCTTTTTAAATGGTTTCCTGAGTGCTTTTCATCATAATTTTATTATTAAATTATTCTTCTTAAAAGATAAATTTTTAATGTATTTGCAGACCGTGATGGAAATATATATAAAAAATTTGTAAAGAATTGCAACTGTATAAAATGCACCCAGAGACAGAAAAAAATATATATTCTGTAAATCGATATCTAAATAGCGCGTGTTAATATTTTCCTTTTCTTTTTGGCAAAGTCTAAGAGATATTTATTTTCTACACCATTTAAAAAATATTCCTTTAACTCATATTATTTTTTTATTATTAACCTTTACTTTATTTAAAAAATTAATTTTATAACAACATGTATAATAATCCCTTATAAACAGATTAAGTTAAATAATGCTATAAAAAGTGATAAAATATCTTTATTAAGATAGACGATCGGTTCATCGCACAAACGGCAACATTTTCAAAATCATTCACGATAGAAAATATTGTCACATAATTTAAAAACAATAAACAACATAGTAAACAATGTCACGAGACATGATGCATAATGAAAAATATCGCAAACATTAAATAAAATTAAATTAGCTATTTGCGAGCGTGGATTAATTTTCACATAATTTAAGAACAATAACATGGTAAACAATGTCACGAAAAGAAGATGGAACAAAGCAGTTTTATAAAGGTATGACAAGCAGAAATTTTAAAACTAGAATCAAAGAACATATAGCAGACATCAAATACAACAGAAAAACCACAGCTTTGGCGAGATTATGCAGTGAAGAACCTTTACAGATCGATTTTAAAAATAGCAAGTTAATTTATCCATCAAGATTTTATTTACCATGCATAATCCGAGAATTAATAGACATATTTTTACGCAACGAGAATATTTGAATGATTCAGTGTCCCTTGATTTACCTAAAATTTGGAAAGAAATGCTATGTAATTTTAGTAACACTAGTAAAAATTAATCTACGCTCGCAAATGGCATACATAATTTTATTTTTATTTTGTGTTTCGTAAGGTTTTTCATTATGCATGATGTCTCGTGACATTGTTTATCATGTTGTTGTTCTTAAATTATATGAAAATTAATCCACGCTCGCAAATAACTAATTTTATTTTAATTGAATTTTATGATTGCAATGTTTTTAATTTTGCATCATGTCTCGTGACATTGTTTACTATGTTATTGTTTTTAAATTATGTGACAATATTTTTTTATCGTGAATGAGTTTGAAATTTTCGCAGTTTGTGCGATGAAACGATCGGGAATCTTAATAAAGATATTTTATCACTTTTTATAGCATTTAATTAACTTAAATAAATTTTAATTAAAATAAATTACGAAATATATTTTGTAATATTTTAATAAGGTGTACTAAATGAATTCAGCATAAAAATTATTTGTTCGAAGGTAAGTTTCGCGAATGGCTCTATTCCGCACTGAAATTACCCTTCACTGTTCTCAGTGATACGAAAAATTTTAACTTGACGAACGTTTCGCGTTTTTTTCTCATAATATGCCACAATATCAATAGCGGATGGTAATTACTGCTATTGTAACAAAGGGATACATTATCATAACTCACGTTATGTCTATTTTCGATTAAATTATAAATCTAAGCGTTTTTCCTTCAGACTAGTAACACCAAACTACTTCATTTTAAGTTACTTCAGATAAGTACCGAGAGGTTTTCCTTTTTACTTACACCATCATATGTAGTATAGGGTAATTGTTGTAAACGTTTTAATAATCGAAAATAAATGACGGATTTACACGTTTCAGACACTGGAGATTCCGATAAACACATTTTTAGAAGAAAAAAAAAATTGCCGTCCTCACACTCACTGCCTTCGATTTTGAAGGGACGACAGATGCGGACAGGGCACCACAAGAGCCGCGGTCTGTCTGTCTGTGTGTCTGTGAGTGTGTCTGTAAACGCTCTAGTTCGCGAACAAATTGACATAAAGACTTGAAATTTGGTGTGCACTTAGTATGTAAGAATGAGAAGAAGTCTATAGAATTTCATTAGCCTGGACTATCCGGAATTATTTTTTTTCGAACTCTCGAAATATTCATTCTGATACAATGTATATAAAAATTTTCGAAATTATAAGGATATCCATATAACATTATATTAAGGAGTGAATATAATATGTAATTAAAAAAATGCATAACGATTGAAATTGATCGGATAATGAGTTGCCGAGATATTTGTAATCCTATTTTCCACACTCTTCGATTTTTCATGACCCCGTATTTCATTCATATTTCAATTCAAAGATATATTTTCATTGGAAATGAGGCGCTTAATCAGACGCAGTAAACTTATAGTTAACATGATTATTATTTTTGGAGTTATATGGATATTTCTTTTACGGAATTTAGTAATAGCCCATTTAAAGTTTATGACGTCATCAAGCCTCGATTTTAAACACGCTATCTACCGAACACATTGAGATAGAGGCTTGAAATTTGGCATGTACTTAGAACGTAATAGTGCGACATATCTATTAAATTTCAGTACCCTTAGTTATCCATGGGTATGCATTTTATCAAAAGTTCACGCTTGTTTTATTTTCATATTTTATATTACTATGCACATCCGAGATTGGAAAGAATTACGGTGGCCACCAACGACTAGTTTATTATTGTGAAAAAAAAAATCCAAAAAGGAATTAAGACTCATTTAGTAATACCAATTATATGTTTATTAAAATATTGTTTTTATCTTATAAATAGTCATTTCATTTGGTATTCTGAAATAAGTATGTCCATCAAAACATTCAAAAATATTTGTCCATTCACCTATATTTAAAATATTAACTGTTTATTAAAAAGATATATTAAGAACAATATAAAGAAGAAAATTAATCTTTTATAACGGGAGGACATTTCGTAATATTCTTTTTTTTTTTTTTTTTAAATACCTCTTTTCTGAAACATTCATTGTTGGGATTTCCGAAAATGGCGAAAAATATACTTTTGCTTCAGTAATTTTAGTGGAAGCGAAAGGAAATTAAGTACCTGATAAGCAAAACATATTCTTAGTTAATTCTAATCGAAAGTTTTTTTCTTAGCTGGAGTGTGCTTATGGTTGGTGATGATATTAAGGGTTGATTTTTCTTTCTGAAAATCTTTTCTAACTTTTACGGTTAGTTTAGTAAAAGTTTTCTTTTTCTTATAATTGATGAAAACGTTTCCTGACTCCTATTCACCATTGTTCGGTCATTAAATTATTCTTCTTAAAAGATAAATGTTTAATATGTTTTCAGACCGTAATGGAAATGGAGAAAATCTTTTTTGAAAGAATTGCGATAGTAATAAGATACACCCAGACACAGCAGAAAAATATCTTCTATAAATCAATTATTATACAGCGCATGTTGATAAAGATTTTCCTTTTCGTTATTAAAATAACTAAATATTTTTTAACGTCTAATATACAAAATTTAAAATTTAGAAATATATTACATCAGACATACAAGTAAAAATTACATAAATACAATATACAATTAAAAATGTAAACTCTTCGGTGTAAGTTCATAGCCCAGATTTCGCAAATATGGCAATTATCAGATCCAGTTGCATTTACGTAAAAAGTATAGATTTTCTTGAAGGTGTGTTGACTCGTAAGCAAATTTCGCCGATTAATGAATCCTGTGCAGTTCCACATGAATGTACAGCATTGCTTTGATATGGTTTTTTATACTTTATTTGATTTTAACTGTTAGTAATTATTAATTGTAAACATGATACATAGTTTTCTGGTCATTTGAATGTTATTGCACTGATGAACACTGTAAAAAAAAAAACGGACTAAAATACAGAAATACTAGCAATCTAGATGCCAGTACTATTTCCGTATTTTAACGGAACTTTTTCCCGGTAACTTACAGAAAATTTTCCGTTAAATTTCAAAAATAAACGGAAAATTTTCTGTAATTTACCGGGAAAAAGTTCCGTTAAAATACGGAAATAGTACTGGCGTCTAGATTGCCAGTAGTATTTCCGTTTTTAGGTGCGTTCGTAATTATATAAATACATAGCACCTATAGTCGTCGTTCAGTCCGTCCGTCCGTCCGTCTGTTTGTCTGTCTGTCTGTCCGCATGTAACAGAGCAAAAACTACCCAAACCGAATTGTCTGACATTTTAAATATATGATTGTTGCAAAATTTTGTCGAGCCATTTCAAATTTTATGAAATTCGGATGTATAGTTTAATTACAGGGACAGTCAAATGTTTTTCTTTACATTACGGCCAATGGGAAAAATTATTTCAAGTGCATTTTCATGATGTTACAGCCTTCCGAATGGTCTGAAATTTTAAATATATAACTGTTGCAAAGTTTTGTCGAGCCATTTCAAATTTTATGAAAATCGGATGCATATTTTAATTACAGGGACAGTCAAAAGTGTTCCGTTACATTACGGAGAATGGGAAAAAAATTATTGGAAGTGCATTTTAATGATGTTACAGACTATGCACCTTATGGAGTGCAAAAAATTATACATTAAGTACAACATGAGGTGCAAATAATTATAAAACTAGTTATAGTAAGACCGCACCTCATTTGCCACGTTTGACGAGAAATTCCAACTTGTTTAGTTCGTTTTCTTTTACAGTGAAGGGTTAAAACTTAGCCTAACGTTTGCATTTTTAATTGTATATATGTTTATGAAATTTTCACTTGTATATCTGATGAATTGTAATATATTTCTAAATTTTAAATTTTTCTTTTCTTTATAAAAATATCTAAGATATATTTACTTTATGTACCATTTAATAGAACGTATAGTTTATTGCATAATAATATTTAATATTAGCTTTTTCTCTATTACAAAATAAAATGTAATTAAAATATATTGAACGATGTTCTAAGTTATAAGAATTGAATATTAAAACAAATGAATAATGAATGAATATTTTAATCGCTATGAACTCCAACGAACGTAAATAGGAGGAAAATCATCAAACAGCAAGTAATTTGGATTAATGTGAATCTTAGAAAGCATAATTTGAAATCAAACGTCATTCGTTAATTCGTGAATCAAGTGATTATTATATAAATGCGTGTCTCCTTGAAATGTAAGCATGAATGTTCAATTAGTAAAATATGTCTGTTCATGTAGTGAACATGCTGCTTACCTCAAAAACACAATCTTCAGAAGCGCTTAAAACACGTTGTTTCAAGGATATTTATTCTTGGGAATGTGTAGCTGTTATTGCACATGGAAAACAATAGACTGCAAATCCTCTGGTTTAACCGTTTCCGACGCGGAGTAAGCCTGTTTATAAAATGTTGAAATGATGGACAGTCACCAGAATTTACAAACGAACTGATTAGAAAATAAAAACTTGTTTAATTTCCCGTACTTTATAAAAGGAAATTTTTAATTAAATATTCTTGGTGTCGTTTGTCAGTTTTTGAATTAAAATTAGGTGTTTTTTTTTAGAACACTACCCGCTACAGGGTTAAGAGTAGTGGGTGACCAAAAAAAAAAAAAAAAAAAAGAGGTAACGAACATTTAACTAAATGTATAAGGAGGGTTCGTACATGAAAGACAACTTATCGGTACCAGTTATGAAATGCCAAATAAAAATATTATAAGCTCGTTCGAAGGTTGTTGCTGACGAAACCCGACACAAAGCACCAGCACAATTAGAGATTAAACTATGCATTTGCGGAGTATATTTACACATATAGGGAATGAATTTAATGTTAAATTAAAAGACAACGAGAAATAACAGGTGAAAGAATATGGCAATTTGTATACGCGATAATCGGTACACGATAATGTAATACGCGATATCTGAAGTATTGGTTGTTATGGAAAAATATCGTCTGCTACTGAAATGAGACGCGAAAGAAGTGAGGGGCTTGCAGATTACACTGTAAAAAAAGAAGAAAAATCCGTTAAAATACGGAAATTGTACTGGCAATCGAGACGCCAGTACTATTTCCATATTTTAACGGAAATTTTCTGTAAATTCCAGCAAAATTCCGTTTTTTCACAAAACTTACCGAAAAAAATTCCTTTAAAATACGTAAATAGTACTGCAGTCTCGATTGCCAGTACAATTTCCGTATTTTAACAGAATGCAGTTTTACAGTGTATATATTTGCTCTTTCCGAAGGGAATTATTCATATTCCGTGTATGAAAATAATTTGGCAGGTGATAAGAAAAAAAATGTCACAATTGATGAAGAGTGGATTTATCTGAACGACTGTAATAAAAAAAGATTGATTTAATATCGGAAAAGTGGTCAAAAAGTTTTTTTTTTAAACTTTGGATCAAACACTGCAAATAAAGTTTCTCTAACGGATTTATGGAAATTGATGGAATCTCTTACAATGGAAAGTTAAAGAAAAATTCAGAAAAAAGGTCAAATCTGACTCTCCTTATTATCAAAATAATGTCCTAATTTCTATTGTTAAATAAGAAATTCCAAAACATTGTCTTACGGACGTTAAAAATGTTGAATTCTACCAAGGTAAAGCGAGCACCCATACGTAAAAAAAAGTACAGTCGCATTTCTCGAAAAATTGTCAAGATAAACTGGTTCAAAGACTGCAACCAAATTTTCACCAATGGATTTCAGGAGACTGCTGGAATCTCTTACAACGAAAAATTAAAGATCAGAAAAGCTCAGAAAAGCTCAAAGTTAACTCTGCTTATTATCAAAACAGTGTTCTGATTCCTATTTTTAAAGTAGAAATTCCAAAACTTTATCCTACGTGCGTTAAAAATGTTCAGTTCCACCAAGATAAAGCAAGCACACATACATAAAAAAATACAGTCGCATTTCTCGAAAAAATGACAAGATAAATTGGTTCAAACAATGCAAAGAAAGTTTCACCAAAGGGTTTAAAGAGATTGCTGGAATCTCTTACAACGGAATATTAACGATCAGAAAAGTTCAGAAAAACTTCAAAATTAAATCTACTTATTATCAAAACAGTGTTCTAATTCTTTTTTAAGGAAGAAATTGCAAATCTTTATCCTAAGATCATTAAAAATTTTAAATTCCACAAAGGTAAAGCGAGCAGCCATACATAAAAAACTGCAGTCGCATTTCTTGAACAATTTACAAGAAAAACTGGAGCCAAGTGTATACCGTTTAATCATATTCCAACCAAGTCCCCAGATCTTTTTTTCCAATATATTAATGTGTTTTTGGACTATTAAAATAAGCTATTGGAAAACTCCGACCATTTACGTTGAGTGGACTCTGGAAGGAATCGGGTGGAGGAATGGAACAAATGTACAAAAAGGCCCACTATTTTGGAGGTTCCCCTGCAGTATGATAGTTCACAACAAGGGATACCAGATAGAATAAATTAAAAAAAAAATAATTGTTTTAATTTATGTATTTTATTTTATTGTCAAAATCGTTCCCAATATGTGTAAACGCTCTCTGTATTGAGTCATTTGGCTAAAAAATATAATAGAAATTTATCTTAACAAAGAATAGAGGGGACATAAATCTTCGTCTTAATTGTTTATATATTTTATGTAAGAAAATAAGGAACAGATGTTATATATTCCGGCGGCCGCCATCTTGCATTTTTTTCTTGGCGTGAAAACCCCTTTTCCGCCAAATAGTAAATGACACTAAGCAGTGATTTATGCACATGTTAGGCTTCACGGGGTTGCCAGAACATGTCACTTGTCAGGGTTGCCTTATCGATAAACGCCAACAAAAATTCGCCAAGAAATCCAAGATGGCGACTGCGGGAATATATAACATCTAAGCCGAAAATAAACATGTGCAGGTGTGTATACTTATTCAGATTCTTGATTGAATATTTATATTTATATTCATTATTATTATTATATGAATCATTCCAACTTTTCTTAGTAGCTTTAAAGAAAATCTTTCAATGATCTTATCACAGCACACAACAAGTATAACAGAAAGGCAAATATGCTACTTTCTCATTTATAACCAAAATATAATTTTAAAAATTTCGATTATATTCTAAAATTTTGAAATCTAATTAATCAAACAAATATCTGCGTTACATACTTTTTGAGTAGCCAGGGAAATTTAAAATGTTAAGTTGAAGCTCACCTATTGTTGCCGTATTGTGTAATAAGCTGCTGATTCCAGTATGTGAATTCAAGCACCGAGCGATGTAGTAGAATTTCCTTAATTCACAGTATATATTTCATCACGTCTTCATCAATTTTCTCAGGGCATTGACCAACATGTATTCTCAGGCGTTTTTCTTGGACAGGATTTAAGAGCGAGGCTGCAGATTTTCCTTCATTCACAGTCCATATTCTAGCGCGTCTTCGTCAATTTTCTCAGAGATTTTCAAAACGTTTATTTACTGGTAATTTGTAAGTGAGGCAGCAGATATTCCTTCATTTACATTCCATATTCTAGCGCGTCTTCGTCAGCTTTATCAGGGTTTTGTCCAACGTTTATTTTCTGGCAATTTGTAAGCGAGGCAGCAGATTTTCCTTCATACACAGTCCATATTCCAGCGCGTCTTCGTCACCTTTCTCAGGGTTTTGTAGAACGCTTTTTTTCTGGCAATTTGTAAGCGAGGCAGCAGATTTTCCTTCATTTACATTTCATATTCTAGCGCGTCTTCGTCAACTTTCTCAGGGGTTTGTAAAATGCTTTTTTCTGGCAATTTGTAAGCGAGGCAGCAGATATCCTTAATTTAAATTCCATATTCTAGTGCGTCTTCGTCAGCTTTCTTAGGGCTTTGTCCAACGTTTATTCTCGGGCAATTTTCTTGGTCAGGATTTAAAAGCACGATATTGGAAATTTCTTAATTTTAGTTTACGCATTTTGCGTGTAGTTATGAAGTTCCTACTGCCTATTCTTAATTATTCCAGCAGAAGTTCATTGATATGAAAAAATGAAAACTTTTCAAATTATCTGCTATCACAAGAACGATACAGGGGCGCATTTTGCGTCAACGTATGTAATGTTTTTCATCGGGTCATCAATTTTACATATAGATATGAAGTTTCTGCTGACTGTTCTTCATTATTCTAGCAGAACTGCATCGATAACAAAAAATGTTCAACTTCTCTGATGCTCTGAAAAAAATGTGTCCCTGTATTATACCCCGAGTATAATACAGGGACACATTTTTTTAGATCGCCAGCCCCAGCTGTTTAGGATGTGTCCCCGTATATAATTTATTTTCATCGAATCATCATCCGTAGATATTTGACCTGTACTCAAAATTCATTTTTCCTGTGCATTCACTGAGTGACCTTTGTCAACCTGAATGCATGTATTATCACTGTGATTCTCGTTGGCTTAACCGTTAAATGCCTAGGGTAGAATGCGTTCCAGAAATTGCGTAATTCAGAGAATCGGAATTCATACCACAAATTCTAAATAGTAAATTTCGGTTATTTCGTGACGAAATGTCTGTCATTAAATAAATCAAAAATTTCCATTTAAAATGTATGGTGTGAATACGGTATATGTGAATGAAAAATATACTGAATCGGGAACAATGATGGTATCATAAATGATGCCATGGACATTTAAGGGTTACTTCATTGTATAATCCATATTATCTTGGTTATATAATCCTTTACACATCATAAAAATATACAACACAAAGCATACACTAAATATACACTGCATGATAAATACAAAGCATGGTGAAAATTAAAAGAAAAATAATTAAAACATAAAATTAATGATATTTTAAATTTTAGATATTAAAGCTTTTCTTTTTAATTATCGCTCACAAGTACGGTTTCAGTTTTTTTTCCTAAATGGTGTAGTATCAAGAAGTCAAAAAGTTGTTAAATGTTTATACATCAGATTTATTACAAAATAAACAAGTAGGTAATGGATCAGAATTAAAAAACATATTATAAAAAAACATATGGGAAGCATATTCTATAGATATAAATATTAATTAATACAAATTAAAATTCGTTAAAAATATTTCACTTTCAGTACAATTTTAATATCTATTTAAAATTTCACCGGCAGTTGAAAGACGTGACTTTTTTGCAGTGCAAAAATGAAAACAAGTCGGAAATTGTATGTCAAACATGGCAAATGTGCCATTCGTGTGGTGCATTCGTTCTATAACTAATTTTATAAATAGTCAGATCTTGGTGCAATAGCTGTTGCACTCTAATGCAAAAATGCATGAATAGAAAATTTATTACGATTATATAAAGATTAAATTCAGTAATTGGGAAATAATATGACTCCTTATTAAATAGGACGTCATCATCATTGCAACTTAGAATCATAACCTATCATGGGATAGCGTTGAATCCATTACGTGTAATAGGATTTAATAGAATGAAGAAATCATTTATTAATATGTTTGTAAGTTTAGATTTGATTTTCATAAAATTTTAAATGACTCGATTAAATGACTCGAAAATTGTGCAAAAATTCTATATTATAAATTTTATTTCAGTTGGTTTGGTAGTTTTTGTGGTGTTATATGCGGACACACGGATGGACCGGATGCTACGTGTTTGTATAATTACGAAAGCACCTAAAAAGGCTACTAATGGTTCAGCATTGGGAATTATATTAAAAAAAATTGTGGAAAACATATTCTTTACATTTAAATATTAATATATCCTCTAAATTAAATTGCTGGTACTACTTTATCAACATTCCAATATGAATAAATATAATTAGATAACAGAGTTCTCGAATTTTAAACTACTTCACATCTCTCACTTTTCGTTATAAATTTATGCTTTGGATGTCCTCTGTGTATAATAAAAGACATAAATATGCATCATATAGGAAATTGGTTTATCTTCAATACTCAACTGGAACATTCATATTTTATGATACGGTAGAATATTTTAAAACGCATTTCCTTTTGCTGTTAATCCATTAAAAAGATAATTTCTATCCACTTTATCCATTGAGGGTACTTCAAGTATTCGGAAATGAACATAAAAAGTGAAATTTAATGTATTAGTAGAAACTTTCCAATAACACTTCCTCTTTTTCAGTTTTCATTACAAATTTATGAATATTTTAGAATTACGTTCACATATTGATCAAGCGAATATATTTTTTTAATAATTTGTTTACAATCAGTTTAACAGTGCTTTAAAAATATTTAACATGAGTCTACATGTTTTAATTAAGAATATAACATTTAATTTAAATTATAACTAAATTTTCTACGAAATATTTTTATATTTCCATAAGCATATGAAAATTTTCATTTTATATTAATTTGATTTTTTTTCTTCTGAGAAGCGTATAAATAAATTAAAAGATGTCTAACCTGCTTTTCGTTGATACTACTTTTGTTTTACATGTGCTAAAAAAGTTTGCATTTCCATAATTTTATTAACGAAAAATTATGCAAAATTTATGACGATTTTTTATTGAAACAAAGAAAAAACAATTCAATACATATACGTAGAAATCAATGCATTTTCTTTTTCTGTTTTTGAAAGTAATGTATTTTAATTAATGAAAGCCATGTCAGATTTTCTGGTCATGTAAATCTCTGAAGCAATTTAACTGTAACTTGTGTGCATAAATATTTTATTATAACACTGTACAGTATAATTTCAATTCATTCACCATTGTAGTTCTTATTTGACTTATATGTAAATATTTACTAAAAATACATTACTATTCATAACATTAATTTTGTTATGAGATGAACTTTTGTATGAAAAAGGAAAAACAAAGACCATTTTCAACATTTAATATCATAAAATGTATATGATTTAAAAACACGATTTTAAATGAGATGAAAGATATAAGTATGTTCTTTCATTTCATGTATTTAAAAAATTGAAAGATGCAGAATTAGCAGTTATAAGAGGTACAAACTGTCAGATATTTGACGAGAAAAAAAAATTGGTATAACAGCTTCGCGCACGATTGCAAAATAAATATTGCAACTAGAATGAAAATTTTGGTGCCTACTTAAACAAAAATTGCAATAATTACCCTTAGCCTAAATAAATGTTTACATAAAGTTTTTTATTTTATATTCTTAATACAAAGTTTAATTTAGCTATTACAAAATTTTGAAAATTTCAACAGTATTCACCTAAAAAATATTTTTTTGAACAATAAAACGAAAATTTTAGGTTCAGTTTATACAAACTAACATGAGCCATTTGTTTTGAAAATTTTTTGAAAAGATATTCAGACGTTTTTAAGATATCTTGCGAAATATGCCCAAAAACGTCATTTGGAGAAAAATGACTTCAAAGTTTCGGAAACGCCTCTTCAGCTATTGAGCGGGTATAAAGCCACAATTTCTGTTCTAATGTGAATTTCAAAGAAACAATTATATGATAATGTTAAAAAAAACATAGCAGTTTATCATCTAAAAAAATTAAATTATCGAAAATTTTGAAGCTTTAAGAGCCCTGAGACCCTTTAAGTTTCCGAAGCTGAATTAATACTGGCAATTTAACTACATTCAGTTACATGAAATACAATCAATTATTCTAATGAAATATACCAGTTACATAGAATTTCTCAAAAATTTTGTAAAATGCTTTAATAAGGTTTGCGTTCATAATGGTCACTTTTTAACTTAAAATGTTTCATTCCATTTTAAAGATAGAAGTATACGGTAATTCCGGGATTTATGCCGCACATGTTTTTGAATTTGTCTAAAAAGTCCAATGGATGACATAAAATAAAAAAAATCATGCTGTGCTATTTAATGTTAAATATACAACGCGTGTACTGCCAGAAAAAATCCAAAACAAATTATTAATATTTTTTAACATTTTTTTTTCTAAAACATTACACTGCGGCGGGTCACCCGCACATTCAGGCTGAGACGCCGCAATTGTACGGTAGTTATGCCGCGTTTGTAAGAAGAACAGAATGAAGATATAAATAATAATATTTTAAAAAAAATATTCATATTTGGACTATAATTATGGATGTAATAACAAAATGAAACTAAATGAGTACAATGAAACGTATTGGTAGATTCAAATTAATAATTGTTGCCTGCTTTCACTATTAAAATTGCCGATTTATTATTTTTTTTTTTACATTAAATTTTAATTGTTATTTCAGCAACAACGTAACACCAATGTATTAGAAATGGAAAAGAAAAAAAGTAAAATTGTGTTTACATAATTTATTTGTTAATCCTTTCGGGCCCGGTGGCTTTTACACAAATTTTATTCGGTTGGTACCACTTTTTTAAAAGAAGTTACCTTCACTTAAATAATCATGAAAATGCTCTAATTAAACAAAGCAAATATTACATTTCTTTTTTACTGGTGCCAGAAACAAATTTTGTAAGCTCTTTATGAAGGTGCTTATATGCACCTATGGTCCCGAATGGGTTAAGAGATCGACTTCAATCTACAGAAAAAGTGTCGAAAAAGTACAGTCTTTAAGTAACTAAATTTAAACACATGATGCAACGAAGCCAGTAACACTTCCTCTTTTTTGGAGTAGTTTGCAAAGAACATCTGCATTACGCGTAATCCAATTTTTCATTATTATCATCTTGACTTGCATCTTTCTTGCCCTTTTTATTTTTCCCTTTTTCTCCTTTGGTTTTAGTAAACTTGATAACATGCCTAACATCGTTAGTCAGTGCAAAAAGAAAAGGAAAAGTTATTAACATTTAATCATCCCGCACAAAAGAAAGTGCGGCATGTATACCGGAATTGCAGTGCGACATGTATCTCATTTTGCATGGTGCAGGTGTCGGCCATCACAGTTACCTGCCATTGTTAAGGGAAATGACGTAATCATACACACAGTACTCTATACAAACGTTACACTTAGTTTTGACTTCGAAATGATGCATGCATTTAGTAATTAGTATATGAAAAGTATTTAAACATAACGTGTTTAAAAGTTTGGACAGTGAAATCATGCACTTACGTCAAATTAAGGATTGTACTTCTACAAGTAAACATCGAAATTGGATTCACGCTATACACAGGTTAAAATAATCTCATTGCTCACCTATACTGTGCGTTTGACGACCATTTATCGATAATTACAAGAAATACAAGGGGTGCGGCATCTATCCCGGATGCATGAAATGAAGATATTAAAAGTATATTTTTAAAAAGAAAAGGTAGAACTATTTCATTAATATAATTTTTTTTATCTTATTTTGAAAACATTTGCATTTAAAAAAAATTTTAAAAACCCCAATATATATTTTTTACATACGTATAAAGAATCACAATAATAGAAAACACTGGAAAATAAAAGTCTCGAAAAACACTCTTTCCACCCTAGAAATTAACTATTAAATTCCTTAAAACACTTTCTGTAGTATTTAACACGTTAAGCGCCACGTCAGTCACCAGTGACTCACACTGAACATTTCGTTTAAAACGCGTCATTCATCGATGACTAACTGTTTAAAATATGATATAAAACTATATATATATAGTTTTAAGTAATTACTGAAAATTTAGTTAAAATTTACTTATATTTTATTTATTACAGGATTATACTTTCTTAAAAATTCCTTAAAACATTGTAAATTTTTCAGCTTCACTGTCAGTTATCGTGGCACTCAACGTGTTAATTACCGGAATTAGTGGCACCCTTCATCCCGCGTGGCACAGTCAATTCACTGCAATAAACCTTAAACTTTATTTGTAAGCTAATTTTAAACGCAAATATAAATGCTAAATTGAGAAGACGAAATGATTTTTAGTGTAAAATTTTCATTGAAAAGGCTCAATGAATGAAATAAGCTTTGTTTTTAGATATTGCTACCCGAGCTTAAACAAGGAGAAAATAGGAGATAAACCACCTGTGGGAAAGAATGTATCAGATGCAAATATCAAATTCAAAATTAAGCTATTTCGCGAACTGATATATGCCTTCAATAAGCTGTATGTTTAACTGCATCAGAAGCATCGTATAAATTAATATAAAGCTTCAGATAAAATCCATTTTTTAAAAATTAAATTATGATTAATACTCTCAAGGTTTATGTGGCTATACGTAATATTAAGTTTTATATCATGTTTGAAAAACCATCTTTTTGCCATTTTTTATAAATTATAGATGAAAAAAAATAGAAATTTTCCCTTTTGCTTGGCGGCAAGGGGGTTAAAATTTTTGAAACTGCAAAAACAATAACAGGGACAATAATAGCATTTGTAAAAAAAATAATGTAAAATAATAGAAAATCACAGGAAACCGAAAAAATAAGGTTTAAAATATTCTTTTTTTCAACGATAGAAAAATAGTTACTTTATTAACACTTTTCTTTATTATTATTTTTAATGGAGAGACTTCTTGAAAGAAAAAACGATTGTCTAAGTAAAATATTGCTTAGTATAATACAAATAGTAATAGTAATAATAATAATAATAAATATATGAAAATATTTACTACCTATAAAAAAAAAACATTATGTGAAATGAAAGTCAATAAATATATCGTATATTAAAGAAAAACTAATTCTAAAGTATAAAAGGACAGAGATTTCGAAAATATTTTTTTAGAAGTAGCACACTTGGATCATATATTCTGGATCAAATATTTGGATAAAATTTTTTGTTAAAGATTTTATGATGCATGACAGATGTTATGACAAAAATATTATTTACGATTCTTAAAAATATGAAACAAACTCTTAAATCATGTTTATTTTAAAATCTTGAAATATGACGCTATAATTTATCTTACGAATCAAAAGCAATTCTCATTTCTACCTTCCTCCAGTTCTCAAAATCAAACATCTAAAACAACGAGATCATATAACATTGCAAGAATGTTTCATTCCAGACTGAAAAATATGCAAAACTCTTTAAAAGATTCCGCTTTTATCTCGTGAGAAACATTCATAGAAGTTGTACAGTTTAATTTTCCTCGTAGGAATCATATAATTGTATGATTTCTTGGAATGAGGCAAATATATATTGAGACCATAAAAAAAAGAAAAATATGTTTCTGATATATATTTTTTAAATTTTTATGACTGAATGTTATTTCAAATGCCTGAGGATAATTCAAGAATAACTTTTCAAACTGGATGAATTTAAAGGCATATGTGAAATACGTATAAATTACTATCGAATATAATATGAAAATAACTTTTCCTCCCATAATATATACATAAATTGAGGCAAACATATATTCAATATTTCGTAATTTTTAGAATTAGCATTTTTAGTAATCAAGTTTACAGACTTTAACTCGCTTCTTTCTCGCTTCTTTTTTTTTTTTTAAATATATTATCCTAGTGAAATTAAATATCCCTTTATTTGAATAACATCAATATCTTTGAAATAAAGGTGTAATTAACGCTTTCATTTGCATGTGAATCCATAAGATTTGATTACATAGGTATCATTTACATAACTGGAACTGTACCATAAACAAGAAAACAAAAGAATACATGTTTATAACAAGTGCAATAATCTTACGGTTTTCCATTACACTAATCAGGAAAACATAAGCAACAAAGACAAAAGGTTAATTTCTCAAAACATTAGTACTCAAAAAGAAATTCTATAAAGAACAAGTGTAGAAAATAGGTACTACCCTAACAGCACGACCAGTCAATGCGCCGCCCCCTGACTACTAGGCCTGAGCGATGAAACAACAATGGCGGCTGCCGAAAGCGGATTTTTTTTAAACTGAGGTAAGGTCCCTGAAATGTAGACACCAGTATTTTATAAAAGATTTCTCTGTCTCGTTTAAACTCAGAAAAATAAAGCGGAAAAAATTTTAAAAATTATTGGTACTAATACTTAAGGGACCGTACAAACGCTGAAAAAAATCCGCCTTCGGCAGCCGCCATTTTTGTTTCAGCGCTCAGGCATAGTATTCAGGGGGCGGTGGTCAATGTCTCCTTGACGTCACAAATGGTCACAAGTGTCACAGTTACTAAAATGAATTGAAATGTGATATCTTTCATCTTCATCATTCTTACCCCCATTTGGTCACTTCACTGTTTTTGTACGGGTGTTGTCATACAGTGAGGCGCAAAAGTTTAAGCACAGCGCAAATATGTCAATAAAAGTAAAATTCTACAATGGAATGTTTTTCGAATATCCACTGTAGGTGGCTACTAGGATCATAAATATATATCTCAAGTTTGGAAAATATTCATCGTTACGAAAATCAGAAATTACAAAAAAACTTTTTTTGTGATGTCGCAAAAGTTTATGCACAAATGAGATTTTGTGCAAATATCTCCTTAAATATGATGGGTTCAGAAATGGTGAGACTTTTTCCCTAGAGTATAAAGTGTAGCGATTGCTGTACGTTATATCAAAATGCCGAAATCTCTACACTTCTCGCGTGAAGAAGTTGTAGAAGTTTGGAAGCTGAAAGCTAAATGTAAATCCGTTTTGCAAATTACGCTTGTTTTAAATCTGTCAAAACGTGGTATTTGTAGTGTTTTGCAACGTGGAAAACAATTCAAAAATGCGCATCACTCAGAAAAGTCGAGTAAAACCGTACGGGTGTTGTCATACAGTGAGGCGCAAAAGTTTAAGCACAGCGCAAATATGTCAATAAAAGTAAAATTCTACAATGGAATGTTTTTCGAATATCCACTGTAGGTGGCTACTAGGATCATAAATATATATCTCAAGTTTGGAAAATATTCATCGTTACGAAAATCAGAAATTACAAAAAAACTTTTTTTGTGATGTCGCAAAAGTTTATGCACAAATGAGATTTTGTGCAAATATCTCCTTAAATATGATGGGTTCAGAAATGGTGAGACTTTTTCCCTAGAGTATAAAGTGTAGCGATTGCTGTACGTTATATCAAAATGCCGAAATCTCTACACTTCTCGCGTGAAGAAGTTGTAGAAGTTTGGAAGCTGAAAGCTAAAGGTAAATCCGTTTTGCAAATTACGCTTGTTTTAAATCTGTCAAAACGTGGTATTTGTAGTGTTTTGCAACGTGGAAAACAATTCAAAAATGCGCATCACTCAGAAAAGTCGAGTAAAACCACATTTAATGAGGATAGAAGAATCAAAAGAACTGCTTTAAGTGGCAATTTGTCTCTTAATCAGATAAAAAATCGACTTGGATAAAAAAATACCACATGGCACACACGCCGACGAATAACTGAATCAGGATTCGTCAAAAAACAAAATTTAGCTCGTAAACCTTTTCTAAAACAGCGTCACAAACAAGCAAGACTTCAATGGGCAAAACAGCACATGTATTATCATGACAAATGGATTAGAGTTCTTTTTCCTGATAAAAAAAATATAATTTGCATGGTCCGGATGACTTATCAATCTATTGGCGTGACTTGAGTAAAGATCCGAAGAGCATATTCAGCAGAGAAAAACGTGGTGGTTCGCTCATGGTATCGGGCGCTTTGGGCTACAGTGGATAAACTTATCTTTTCTTCCTAAATGGCAGGCAAAATTCACAAAAGTATCAGGAAACTCTGAGTAAGCATTTTTGACCATTTGGTGAACTTCTAGGTGGTCCCAACCGGACCTTTCAGCAAGACAGCATATCGATACTACCTTACCGTTGCACAAAAGAATGACTTAGATCTCAGAATATCAGTGTGATGAACTGGCCAGCACTCAGCCCAGATCCGAATCCCATTTAAAACATCTAGGGAATCCTCTCCCGTGACATCTGCAAGAATGGGACCAGTATTAATAGTACAAAAGCTCAAATGAGCGATCGAGGTAACCTGATACAAACTCGCTACCAAAACCTTCCATAATCTCGTATTATCAATGAAAAATGGCGTATTCGAGCTCGTCAGGTGCAATGGAAACACCACAGACTACTAAAGGACTTTTGTGCTTTTTGAAATATAAATATTTCATTTTTGTGCATAAACTTTTGCGACATCATAATTTTGATTTTTTTTAATTTATTATTTTCCTTACAAAGAATCGTTTCTGAATTAGAAACATAAATTTCTAATCCATTTTTTTTAGAAACAGTAAAAATTTCACGGCATTCCGGTGTATATTTTTCATTTTATAAAAACATTTTGCTTGTGCGTAAACTTTTGCGCCGCACTGTAGATAATCACACATCCAAATGAAGACAGATTTAATCGAAAAAGACTTTTTAAATAGGGAGAGCGCAAAAGTAGTAGATAGAAAAAAAGTTGATTGTGGATATTTTATAGATTTCTGCACCTGCAGTTATAGTCCATTTAGAACTCGTAATTTTTAAGTATTCACAATGCAGCTGGGAGGCAACTTAATGCAGCCAGATTTTTATGTTAGTTATTTTGAACTGAGCTGTATCGTATTGGAAAACCTTCGGTTATCTCATATAACAAAATAGCGCAACAGCGCATATTCAAAAGGAAGTTCCTATTATGTATCTAAAGGATGTGTTCCACATCCCAAACCTGACGATAATTCGACATTAAGGTATTTGTTAGAGTCAAAACCCTGTTTTAAACACTAGTGTGGTGAAGGAAATTTTCATCTTGATATTAATAAACTTTATAATATACTTATAACTACTTAAAAGGTGACACAAACACATAAAAATATTATTTAATGCAACCCTGAGACCTTTCGAACACACACGCGTTCATTTTCAAAGGGGAAAAAGATGATTGACTGAAATAGAAATACATTTTAAAAACAAAAACAAAAATAGTACGCATGCGCAAGCGGGGTTCAGTCCATTTCTTTGCAGAGGGGTGAAAATATCAGTTCATATTATCAGGAGGTCTTCATATACTTAGAATATTGTACCAAATTGCGGGAATATTATAGGAAAGGACATCGTTACAAACATTATCACTTCTAAGTAAAATCTCAATGGATTCACGGATTATTGACAAGTAATAGTTAGACATTGAAACGATCATTTTAGCTTTTTCGAAGTTTATCTTAATACTAGAAAGATAGCCCGTCAAAAATGACGGAAATTTAGATATAAAGATATATACAACTCATGTGCAAGAATATGAGTTTTCTCGCTTGTTCCGCAGTGATAGATGAAAATAACACATTTTAAGAACGAAACATATTTATGAAAAACTGTGTACAGTAGAAGACCACTAATCTGCACAGTTTGGTTCCAAGTGTTATGCAGATTTGAGGCTTTTTGCGGTCATGTCTATTCAATCTTTATTTACATATTTTTAAATTCATATATTGGACAATTTAGAGTGTTGAGCCTTAAAAATAAAAAAATAACACACTTGAAGTAAGGTTATAAACTATTAAATTATCGTATACGATTTCATGAAATGGTATTATATGGTATCATATGTGTGTGCTTCACGATCTTGGTTACGACGTTGGCGAAATTGGCTGCAACTTGTCATAATCCTAATAGTGTGGGCCGCTATAACAAAAAAGTAACCAGTTTTTAGTAAAATTTCTGATATAAAGTAGCTTTCAAAAACTTGTGTAAAATTGCAGGCCGTTCTCGTGTTACGTCAGTCCTAGGAATAATATTTCTAACACTGAAGATTTTCCATGTATATATGGAATTTAGAAAAGCTTCTCCAAAAGAAAGGTCCTGAAATGACATTGTAATTTCTCTAACTTCAAAGTTTAATCGGGCCCTGATGTTGGGTACTGAAATCTAATAAACACAGTTATTTTGAATATTACAACAGAATTAAACAGTTAACTTATTTAACTTAAACCCACTGTTACTTCCCGATGTTATTTTTTAGTATTTAAGAAAGAAAATTATTTAAAAATTTTAAATCATGCATTTATGATTTTTTCCCGTCTTTAATAACTAAATAAGGAAAAAATAGGCTTTTATTCTGAGCTCATAAATATGACAATAAAATAATGTAACTAAGAGATATTGCAAAATTAAATCTTTGTGATTACAAACCATAAACAAACGATACCGCCACCATTTTACCTACTATGACGTCATTAGAATATTGCCCATTGATTGTTGGAGAACTTACTTTGTGAATGATTACCTCAATGATTTAATATTTTTGACGTTTCCCGATGAATGAATCACTTGTGTTTGTTTAGGTTTATGGAATGAGATATTAAGCTGTGAACCTAATTTCAATTGAAGATATCCAAGGATATATGTATTTTTAATCGAAATTAAAAACAATGCTTTGATCTCGAAATAAAAAGTTTTAGTTTGTATAATTTGTTATTTTTGTTAATTATTTATTTAAGTACATTTCCATTATAGCGCATTTAAAAAAAAAAGCTTGGCGTGATTCGGGCATCAGAAAGTGAGATATGTTGCGAAAATATATAAACAGCTATGAAAACAAATCTAATGAACTTTTATCTTTGTTTGTATATGCACTTATATACATAAAAAAATCGTTTCTAAATATATATAATTTTTTTTATATACAAATTACGGCACAGATTTCAGATATGAACCGGGATACCTAACTGGCGCCATAATGGTGTTATTTTGCCTGCTATGGTAATCCGGCTATTGTTTTATTTATTAATAAATTGTTTATTTACTTTTATTTTCTGTTTTTTAATTATATAAACTCTTTTGTTCTATAGTTATCATTCAAAATTTTATTTATTTATAGTTATTTCCTTTTCAAAATGATAGCAAATAATTGAAAAATATATAAGTAACTGGCATTCGAAAGCGAGATTTCTGCCAAATTGGCGTCATAGAAAAATCACGCCAACCCCCATGCGTATATGACATCTGTGCAAAAGTTGCTTCTGTTTCTTTATAAAAATGGGTAACTAGCTTTTTTTATATTAAATTGTCGGCACAGATGTCATATACGCCCATATTGGCGCGATTTTTTTTGACGCCGATTTCATATATGCACCGGGTACTTAACTGGCGCCAAAGTGTCGTTATTTTGCGTGTAATGGTAACCCGAATGTTGTTTATGCTGTTGATGTTTTCGCTAAATTGGCGTCGGAAAAAAATCGCGCCAATATGGGGCGTATATGACATCTGTGCCAAATTGTATACATATGTAAAAAATTGCTTGTGAGTATGAAACAGTAAATAGGTTGCCAGAAAATACGTTGGCAAACTTCTTTCTCGCCAAGAAACTTTTCTCCGAAGTATTGTACATAAGCAATGATTGCTAGAAATGCATTTTTAATTATGATATGCGCTTTTATGTTTCACTACATTTATGCATACTATACTGTGTGTATAACTGCTACAGTTCATATGCAGGGCTAAACAAAAGAATTCATAAGGGTTACTGAGTATGAGAGTAAATTGCTTAAGGTGGTTTTTAAAGGAGTTATGCATTTTTACGCTGAACTGCATTTCGTTTCCTAAGAAATGTTTACAGAATATAGATAAAATGATATACATGGTCACGCAAAGAATTGGATACATAACCGTCTATGGATGATAATATCTGGAAATGTGATTTCAGTAGTTTTAAGAGTAGTTTAAATTAAATATTAGCTAAATAGTGGCATGTAATAACGGTACTATTGGCTATCGACGGTAACTGCTGAAATCAATTTTTAAGTTTTTTTATACGTTTTCTAAAATGTTTACTTAGTTATATTGGTACTTCTTAGTTATCCCGTCGACCAAATTACTGCCGCCAAATTGTAAGATTAATTGCCAATAATGGTTGCCATTAATTAATTAATTGTAAGATTAAATGCCAGTAATGGCCAATAAAACCATTAATTCGACGTTTTATTTGTATTTTTGTCAATGTTTTACTATTGATTTGGCAATTTATATAATTTGGCGAAATTGGTCGACGGGATATCTAAGAAGTAACGTTATCTTATTTACCTTATTTCCCTAAATAACGAAATTTTGTTAAAGCATTCAGGATGTGTTGGAAAGTGTTTCCTATTCTATGCTTAACGCATGATTTTTCTTTCTTCTTTAGTCTTATTTTGCATTTATTTTATTCTTAATTTTTTAGTCTTATACTGCTTTATAGAAACTTTGGCACAGTTGTCATATACGTTATCATATATTGGCGCGATTTTTTTCCGACGCCAATTTGGCGAAAACATCAACAGCATAAACAACAATATCCGGAATACCATATCAAGCAAAATTACGACACTTTGGGGCCAGTTAAGTACCCGTTGTGTATATGACATTGGCGTCAGAAAAAAATCGCGCCAATATGGGGCGTATATGACATTTGTGCTGAAACTTTAATATTTAATGTTTAAACTCTTCGCTCCACTCCCCTTGCATATAGTACAAACTATAACACGGATAGCGCAAAATAATAGACAGTTTGGTACTTTTCCACCGTAGGGGCTTTGGCATTTTTTTTTTAAAAAATGGTGTAATTTGGGCATCAGAAAGTGAGATTTGGGTACTTTTCCGTTATGCGGACCCCATTGTCGCCAAGCGTAATAGTTGGCGCAAAATCGTGAATTGAAGCATTTGAAAAATAAAAGAAAAACCATTGTCGATACTAAAGTGAGCATTTAAAAAATATAACATTTGAAAATTCCAGACTTTTACGAACTATTTCATCAAATCACAAATATATACTTAAAATAAGTGAACAAATAACTGCTATATAATAAAGCAATAAAATAAAACTCATATTAAACTGCTGGTATAAAATTACAAATATCTTTTAGCATTTTGAAATAATTGGCGGATTAGCATACATTTTGGCATGGTGTCCGTATAATGGAATAATATCGAGATTTGTTGTCAAATCATATAAACAGCTATGAAAACAAATTTGATGAGCGTTTTTGTTTGTTTTATATGTATATTATTGATGTTCTTATGTACAAATTACATCTGTTTCTGTATAAAATTAGAGAAACGGCTTTTTTATGTTAAATAAATCGTATAAATATCGAAAAAAATGCGTGTGTATATAAAATGAAACAGTGAATAGGTTCCCGGAAAATATGTTACCAAATTTCCTTTTTCGCCAAGGCACCTATACTGGAAAAGTACCTAAAGCACATTAAAATCGCGCAGTTAGGAGCTCACACAGTACACCTTTGTCTAGTGGCGGTTATTTTATTAGTAGCATCGGGAGGAAGATGTAAAGATGTACTTTAAATTCTCACCCATAGATTTCGAAAAAATATCTTTAAAAGAGTGGAGTTTAAATTAAATTTCGGTGACCTCTATTATGAATGATTAATGGTTTTAAATGGGAATTTCGCCAAATTAGCCAGATATCGCCAAGTTGGCTAACATTTGGCGCTACTGTGATAACCCTGCATTAACATTTTTCAACAATTACTCATTTCAATGAGGCGGTCCTACCGGAATAGTGAGGGACACACAGAGACTTGGATTTTATATAAACGAGTTGCAACCCGTCGAAATTCGACAAACTAAAATGTTAGAAAGGAACTTCAGATCGAATTTATAATAAACCTACAAAAATAATGACAATTAAAAATTCATCTAACATTGGTTGTCTCACTCTTCTTAACACAAATAATATTTTTTACCTAAAATTGCCAAAATATTATTTCCACAAACTTCAACTGCTTAAATTATTGAAAAATTAAACTCTATTATAATATGTAATCAAAATGAGTAATTATGATGAATTTATCGATTGAGGCTCTTATATTTGTTTTTACGGGATGAAAAATCAATAAAAAGTATTTCGTTTTGTCACATCATAAAATTTTCCCCCATAAAATCTAAACTGTACTTTATTTTCACATTCTCGTAATTTACATACGCACCACTCAAATTCACAATTTGAAAGTATTTTAACGCGCAATAGATTTTTAATGAATGTATTTCCAAACTTAAAGTCACGTTTGTCCGATGCAACTTTTCATGTGAACTTTAAGTTCTAGTCTCAATACCCGCGAAAAAAAAATATTCAGAAATTTGCCTTTAATTGTCATATTGACCATTTAGTATCGGTCAAATATTTAGTTTTATCAAAATAAATGATCGTATTGTTTTAAATATGACATCATTTTTACTCACGGAATCATTTTGCCTAGCGTCTCCAACTCAGTATCAGCGTAATGTAAAAATATTGAAATGTAACTGATTTATGAACAAAAATGCGTGTTCTTTTTTAATGTCTGACATCATTTTCTGTTCAAAAATTATAAAAAAGTTACTTTTATTTGTAATGTGAAAATGGCATCAATAAGGATATAATCAATAAAAATAATAAACCATGACTATTTTCCCTTTACTTTCAATTTCAATATAAATGGAGTACTTCAGTTGCAAAGATTACAAAATTTGTATTAAAAACTACAAAAAAATCAATATCTTAAAAACAAATTGAGATACAGCTTTCAAGTAAATTGCATTTAAAAGAGCATTTTTTTCCTTATACGACGGTGTTAAAATTTAAAATATGCGATGTTTAGAAGTTTAATATATAATTGCAAAACCTAAATTTTATTTCAAATTTCAAATTGTTGCCATTCGCAAAATGACGTATGCGTTACGCACAGATATGTTTGTCCTTTATAATATAGATAGATTATAAAGTTTATTTTAACGTATTTGTGTTTAAAAAATTCCACCGTTTAAAAGTGAATATTTTTATGTACCCTTTGTGTAAATTTAGTACATTGTATACGCAGTTTTTGTAAGCATTCATGCATCTAAATCAAGACATCTTTCACCTAGTAAGATTCTAACCAAAACTATTACGTATTGTGAAAACATGAAAGTAAGGAATCCTATACATAGATTGGTACAGTTAAGAGGTCTCAGGACTCTTAAAATTGGAAAAAATGAGAAAAAAAGACCATTTTCAACATTTGATATCTCAATATGTATTTGATTTTAAGACACATTTTTAATTGGGATTAAAGGTATAAGTATGTTCCGTCCTTTCATGTATTTAAAAATTGCAAGATAAAGAATTAGCATTTACAGGGGGCTCCAAACTGTCAGACATTTGACGAGCAGAAAATCGGCATAATAGATTGCGGTCAGCATTACAAAATAAATGTTGCAAATAGAATGAAAATATTTATTTGATTATTGAATATTTAATACTTGAATTGGATATTTGAATTTTTAATATTTGAATTGGATATTCGAATATTTACTATTTAATTTTAAGACACATTTTTAATTTGGATTAAAGGTATAAATATGTTCTTTCCTTTCATGTATTTAAAAATTGCAAGATAAAGAATTAGCATTTACAGGGGGCTCCAAACTGTCAGACAATTGACAAGCAGAAAATCGGCATAATAGATTGCGGTCAGGATTACAAAATAAATTTTGCAAATAGAATGAAAATATTTATTTGATTATTGAATATTTAATAATTGAATTGGATATTTGAATTTTTAATATTTGAATTGGATATTCGAATATTTACTATTTATTTTTAAGACACATTTTTAATTGGGATTAAAGGTATAAATATGTTCTTTCCTTTCATGTATTTAAAAATTGCAAGATAAAGAATTAGCATTTACAGGGGGCTCCAAACTGTCAGACAATTGACGAGCAGAAAATCGGCATAATGGATTGCGGTCAGGATTACAAAATAAATGTTGCAAATAGAATGAAAATATTTATTTGATTATTGGATATTTAATACTTAAATTGGATATTTGAATTTTTAATATTTGAATTGGATATTCGAATATTTACTATTTATTTTTAAGACACATTTATAATTGGGATTAAAGGTATAAATATGTTCTTTCCTTTCATGTATTTAAAAATTGCAAGATAAAGAATTAGCATTTACAAGCGGCTCCAAACTGTCAGACAATTGACAAGCAGAAAATCGGCATAATAGATTGCGGTCAGGATTACAAAATAAATGTTGCAAATAGAATGAAAATATTTATTTGATTATTGAATATTTAATACTTGAATTGGATATTTGAATTTTTAATATTTGAATTGGATATTCGAATATTTACTATTTATTTTTAAGACACATTTATAGTTGGGATTAAAGGTATAAATATGTTCTTTCCTTTCATGTATTTAAAAATTGCAAGATAAATAATTAGCATTTACAGGGGGCTCCAAACTGTCAGACAATTGACGAGCAGAAAATCGGCATAATAGATTGCGGTCAGGATTACAAAATAAATTTTGCAAATAGAATGAAAATATTTATTTGATTATTGAATATTTAATACTTGAATTGGACATTTGAATTTTTAATATTTGAATTGGATATTCGAATATTTACTATTTATTTTTAAGACACATTTATAGTTGGGATTAAAGGTATAAATATGTTCTTTCCTTTCATGTATTTAAAAATTGCAAGATAAAGAATTAGCATTTACAGGGGGCTCCAAACTGTCAGACAATTGACGAGCAGAAAATCGGCATAATAGATTGCGGTCAGGATTACAAAATAAATTTTGCAAATAGAATGAAAATATTTATTTGATTATTGAATATTTAATACTTGAATTGGATATTTGAATTTTTAATATTTGAATTGGATATTCGAATATTTACTATTTAATTTTAAGACATTTTTAATTGGGATTAAAGGTATAAGTATGTTCCTTCCTTTCATGTATTTAAAAATTGCAAGAAAAAGAATTAGCATTTACAGGGGGCTCCAAACTGTCAGACAATTGACGAGCAGAAAATCGGCATAATAGATTGCGGTCAGGATTACAAAATAAATTTTGCAAATAGAATGAAAATATTTATTTGATTATTGAATATTTAATACTTGAATTGGACATTTGAATTTTTAATATTTGAATTGGATATTCGAATATTTACATTTTAATTTTAAGACACATTTTTAATTGGGATTAAAGGTATAAATATGTTCTTTCCTTTCATGTATTTAAAAATTGCAAGATAAAGAATTAGCATTTACAGGGGGCTCCAAACTGTCAGGCAATTGACGAGCAGAAAATCGGCATAATAGATTGCGGTCAGGATTACAAAATAAATTTTGCAAATAGAATGAAAATATTTATTTGATTATTGAATATTTAATACTTGAATTGGACATTTGAATTTTTAATATTTGAATTGGATATTCGAATATTTACATTTTAATTTTAAGACACATTTTTAATTGGGATTAAAGGTATAAATATGTTCTTTCCTTTCATGTATTTAAAAATTGCAAGAAAAAGAATTAGCATTTACAGGGGGCTCCAAACTGTCAGACAATTGACGAGCAGAAAATCGGCATAATAGATTGCGGTCAGGATTACAAAATAACTTTTGCAAATAGAATGAAAATATTTATTTGATTATTGAATATTTAATACTTGAATTGGACATTTGAATTTTTAATATTTGAATTGGATATTCGAATATTTACATTTTAATTTTAAGACACATTTTTAATTGGGATTAAAGGTATAAATATGTTCTTTCCTTTCATGTATTTAAAAATTGCAAGAAAAAGAATTAGCATTTACAGGGGGCTCCAAACTGTCAGACAATTGACGAGCAGAAAATCGGCATAATAGATTGCGGTCAGGATTACAAAATAAATTTTGCAAATAGAATGAAAATATTTATTTGATTATTGAATATTTAATACTTGAATTGGACATTTGAATTTTTAATATTTGAATTGGATATTCGAATATTTACATTTTAATTTTAAGACACATTTTTAATTTGGATTAAAGGTATAAATATGTTCTTTCCTTTCATGTATTTAAAAATTGCAAGATAAAGAATTAGCATTTACAGGGGGCTCCAAACTGTCAGACAATTGACGAGTAGAAAATCGGCATAATGGATTGCGGTCAGGATTACAAAATAAATTTTGCAAATAGAATGAAAATATTTATTTGATTATTGAATATTTAATACTTGAATTGGATATTTGAATTTTTAATATTTGAATTGGATATTCGAATATTTAATATTTAATTTTAAGACACATTTTTAATTGGGATTAAAGGTATATGTATGTTTCTTCCTTTCATGTATTTAAAAATTGCAAGATAAAGAATTAGCATTTACAGGGGGCTCCAAACTGTCAGACATTTGACGAGCAGAAAATCGGCATAATGGATTGCGGTCAGGATTACAAAATAAATGTTGCAAATAGAATGAAAATATTTATTTGATTATTGAATATTTAATACTTGAATTGGATATTTGAATTTTTAATATTTGAATTGGATATTCGAATATTTACTATTTATTTTTAAGACACATTTATAATTGGGATTAAAGGTATAAATATGGTCTTTCCTTTCATGTATTTAAAAATTGCAAGATAAATAATTAGCATTTACAGGGGGCTCCAAACTGTCAGACAATTGACGAGCAGAAAATCGGCATAATAGATTGCGGTCAGGATTACAAAATAAATTTTGCAAATAGAATGAAAATATTTATTTGATTATTGAATATTTAATACTTGAATTGGACATTTGAATTTTTAATATTTGAATTGGATATTCGAATATTTACTATTTAATTTTAAGACACATATTTAATTAGGATTAAAGGTATAAATATGTTCTTTCCTTTCATGTATTTAAAAATTGCAAGATAAAGAATTAGCATTTACAGGGGGCTCCAAACTGTCAGACAATTGACGAGCAGAAAATCGGCATAATAGATTGCGGTCAGGATTACAAAACAAATTTTGCAAATGGAATGAAAATATTTATTTGATTATTGAATATTTAATACTTGAATTGAATATTTGAATTTTTAATATTTGAATTGGATATTCGAATATTTACTATTTAATTTTAAGACACATTTTTAATTGGGATTAAAGGTATAAATATGTTCCTTCCTTTCATGTATTTAAAAATTGCAAGATAAAGAATTAGCATTTACAGGGGGCTCCAAACTGTCAGACAATTGACGAGCAGAAAATCGGCATAATAGATTGCGGTCAGGATTACAAAATAAATTTTGCAAATGGAATGAAAATATTTATTTGATTATTGAATATTTAATACTTGAATTGAATATTTGAATTTTTAATATTTGAATTGGATATTTGAATATTTACTATTTAATTTTAAGACACATTTTTAATTGGGATTAAAGGTATAAGTATGTTCCTTCCTTTCATGTATTTAAAAATTGCAAGATAAAGAATTAGCATTTACAGGGGGCTCCAAACTGTCAGACAATTGACGAGCAGAAAATCGGCATAATAGATTGCGATCAGGATTACAAAACAAATTTTGCAAATAGAATGAAAATATTTATTTGATTATTAAATATTTAATACTTGAATTGGATATTTGAATTTTTAATATTTGAATTGGATATTCGAAAATTTACTATTTAATTTTAAGACACATTTATAATTGGGATTAAAGGTATAAATATGTTCTTTCCTTTCATGTATTTAAAAATTGCAAGATAAAGAATTAGCATTTACAGGGGGCTCCAAACTGTCAGACAATTGACGAGCAGAAAATCGGCATAATAGATTGCGTTCAGGATTACAAAATAAATTTTGCAAATGGAATGAAAATATTTATTTGATTATTGAATATTTAATACTTGATTTGAATATTTGAATTTTTAATATTTGAATTGGATATTCGAATATTTACTATTTAATTTTAAGGCACATTTTTAATTGGGATTAAAGGTATAAATATGTTCTTTCCTTTCATGTATTTAAAAATTGCAAGATAAGGAATTAGCATTTACAGGGGGCTCCAAACTGTCAGACAATTGACGAGCAGAAAATCGGCATAATAGATTGCGGTCAGGATTACAAAATAAATTTTTCAAATAGAATGAAAATTTTGATGCCTACTTATACTTCAGACTCTGAACCTTAATACTGTCGTTTTTATAGCATTTTTAAATTTCTAATACAAAGTTGTATTCAGCTATTCAAAATTTAGACAATTTCACCAATGTAATCACCTAAAAAAATATTTTTTGAGTCATAAGGAGGACATTTTACGTTCCGTTTATGCAGACAAACATGAAACATATGTTTTGAAAAATTCATGAAAAAATATTCAGAAGGTTTTTGAGATATCGTGCACGTTATGCCCAAATACTTCATTTGGAGATAAATGACTTCAAAGTTTCGGAAAAGCCGCTTCAGCTATTGGGAGATTATAATTCTGAAATCCATAACTTTTGCTCTAATGGGAATTTCAAGAAAATAATTATATAAAAATGTTCAGAAAAGATAGGGGGTTTAACATCTAAAAAAATTAAAATTTCGAAAATTTTAAAGCTTTAAGAGTCCTGAAACCCCATTAATGCGAATGATTTTGATTTTAATAATAAACATTAATTACATGAGTCTCAATGATTTCTTTTTATGTTTTGTATTTTTATTTCTTTTGTATTGTGTTTATTTTTAAATACAAAAATGTAAATAAAAAATGTTATTGTTAATTTTAATCTTGGATTCTTATTATTAGATTTAAATAAAATTCCAACTCATAAATTTCGCAACGTTATTTAATATCCTTAAAAAAAGTCTTAACTTGAAATGATCTATACGATCACAGTACAACAGATGTAATTACTCTGATGTGTTTAACGATTTATTACATATGCTGTCAAGTTGTGTAAAAGCGATCCGTTTTTAACCCAGTGCTACAATAACAAGTAATGTAAAAATTTTGTTTTTAAAGTCAAATCCTACTTAGAAAAGAAAAATATAATATCATCCTTTAAGCTAATATTAGTTTTTGTTGCATTAAAATATCTCAATTTGTTGATTTTCTATAAGCAAATAGGTTTACAATGTAGTCTATGGGAATTTGGCGAAATATTAGAGATATCGCCAAGTTGGCGACAAACTTGGCGGTATTTGGCGACAGAACAGGGTCCTCCCTGTGGTAACCCCCTGTATAGATATGAAGATGCATTAAATGCTTCAATAACCAATGGCCGCCTTTTTGTCTCCCATGTAAAACTAAAATTAATTAATTAAAACTGAATTAATGAATTAATATTTGAAAAAAACTGTATTAACACCAATTGTCATTCAGTACAAGTTTTAAAAATTTATTCCAACTTGATAGGATGAATAATAAGTATATTATTAACGATTGAAAATTTGAACAAGATATATAAATATATAAATAAAAATATAGGGAGAGCGTGAACTAATAGTAGGAATTGAAAAAAATCTATTTTGAAGAATAAAAAATAAATCTGAGATGTATTTTAAAGTTATTTATCTTCAGATATCTTCATTTTACTGATTTTTTAATACCACAATTGTGTGAAATGATACATTGCTGTTTACTTTAACCCTTTATGTGCTGAATTTTGAATTCATGAAAATTTTAGCTTCGAAAGCATTTTTCGTGAATTGTTTAAACTACATTAGAAGATTTACATAATCATTTAATAAATTTTAGATGTATTTTAGAAAAATTTGAATTTATAGGGATTTTGTGCAATACTTATAACCCCACTCAAACCTTTTTATTTTTAATATTTTTCTTAGTATTTTATAGTGTTAGGAAATGTGCAAATTCTTACAATAGAAATATAGAAATACCCACCCCCTAACACCAAGAAAGCTGCAAAGGCAAAATAAATCACACTTTTAAAAATATTTTTGTTTTGTGTCACGAATAATTCTTTTGGAACAAGATAAAGTAATGTATCTATAACTCATTCTAAACTGCATTAAAACTAATCGATGTATTAAATGAATTTTATAACAAGTTGTTTTAATAGTACTTATAAGTACAATTAAAATAACACTAGCAGGAATGACACAGCTAAGCTCGGTCAAAATGAGTTTTGTGTTTATCTCGATATATTATTCCCACTAAATCATTCTTGCTGTTTTAGATACAATTAGCTTGACCCTGAGACATAGCGACCCAAAATGACGCACTAATCGAATTTTTTCGAACATGCAACCTAATACAAAGCTCTTCTCGAGCCTGAAAACGATGGAATACAAAATTTAGTGAAAATCGTTAGTCATATTCTAGATAAAATAAGCTTGACCCACGTTGATTAAAAAAAACACTAACCGAAAGTTATCGAAAGTGTGAGCTATTTCAATGGTATTTTTGTTCTGTGAAACGGTATAACAAAAAAAAAATTGTCAAAATTGTTTGAACATTTTTGAGATGGATGCCGTTAGCTTGACCCCGATCCATTATCACCAAAATGACCACTAATAGAATTTTCTTGAGCATGCGACCCAGCCCACTGGTTTTATATTGTCCAGAAACGGTGTAGTACACAGTTTTGTCAAAAATGTTTGAGCCGTTTTTTGATAAAGTTAGCTTGATCCTGATCCATTAGGACCCAAAATGACCCATTCATTGAATTTTCTCGTACATGCGACTCTGCCCAATGGTCTTATCATGCTCGGAAACGGTATTATACAAAATATTTTCAAAATGTTTTGAAGCACTTTTTAAATACAATTAGCTTGACCCTGACCATTGTGAGCCAGAATGACCCACTAATCGAATTTCCTTGAACATGCGACCTAGCTCAATGGTCTTCTCGAGCCCGCAAATGATAGAATACAAAATTTAGACAAAATAGTTTAAGCCGTTTTTTAGATAAAATTAGCTGGACCCTGACCCATTGTGACCCAAAATGACCCACTAATGGAATTTTCTCGAACATGTGACTTACCCCAATTCTCTTCTCATGCCCAAAAATCGTATAATATAAAATTTGGTCAAAATGCTTTCAGCATGTTTTTAGTTTCAATTAGCTTGACTCTAACCATTGTGACCCAAAATGACCCACTAATTGAATTTTCTCGAACATGTGACTTAGCCCAAACGTCATCTCATGACCAGAAACGGCCGTATATTAAAAAAAAATGTGAAAATGTCTTGAGCCGTTTTTAGATGTAATTAGCTTGACCCTGACTCATAATGACCCAAATCGAATTTTCTCAAACACGTAACCCATCCCAATAGTCTTTTTGTGCCCGAAAACAATAGCTTACAGAATTTCGTCAAAATAGTAGAGCCGTTATCTAGATAAACTTAGCTGGACCCACGGTGACCCAAAAATGGCCCACTAATCGAATTTTCTCGAACACGTGACCCGTCCCAATGGTCTTTGCGCGCCCGAAAATGGTTAGATACAAAATTTAGTCAAAACCGATTGAGCCGTTCTTTAGATATAATTAGCTTGACCCTCACTCATTATGACCCAAAATGACCCACTAATAGAATTTTCTTGAACACGAGACCCATCCCAATGGTCTTTTCGTGCCCGAAAACAGTAGGGTGTAAAATTTCGTCAAAATCGTTATTGCCGTTATCTAGATAGATTGACCCACAGTGAACCAAAAATGACCCACTAATCGAATTTTCTTGAACATGTGACTTAGTCTAATGGTCTTCTCGTAATCAAAAAATGTAGAATATAGAGTTTAGTGAAAATCGTTAGAGCCGTTTCTTAGATAAAAATAGCTAGACCCACAGTGACCCAAAAATGACCCACTAATCGAATTTTCTCGAACACGTGACCCATCCTAATGGTCCTTTCGTGCCCGAAAATGGTTAGATACAAAATTTAGTCAAAATCGATTGAGCCGTTCTTTAGATATAATTAGCTTGACCCTGACCCATTATGACCCAAAATGACCCACTAATCAAATTTTCTCGAACACGAGAGCCATCTCAATGGTTTTTTTCGTGCCTGAAAATGGTTAGATACAAAATTTAGTCAAAATCGATTGAGCCATTCTCTAGATATAATTAACTTGACTCCGACCCATTATGACCCAAAATGACCCACTAATCAAATTTTCCCGAACATGAGACCCATCCCAATGGTCTTTTCGTGCCCGAAAATGGTTAGATACAAAATTCAGTCAAAATCGATTGAGTTGTTCTCTAGATATAATTAGCTTGACCCTGACACATTATGACCCAAAATGACCCACTAATCAAATTTTCTCGAACACATGACCCATGCCAATCGTCTTTTCGTGCCCGAAAACAGTAGGGTGCAAAATTTCGTCAAAATCGTTACAGCCGTTATCTAGATAAACTTAGCTTGACCCACGGTGACCCAAAAATGACCCCCTAATCGATTTTTCGCGAATATGTGACTTAGCCCAATGGTCTTCTCGTAATCCAAAACTGTAGAATATAGAGTTTAGTGAAAATCGTTAGAGCCGTTTTTTAGATAAAAATAGCTAGACCCACACTGGCCCAAAAATGACCCACAAATCGAAATTTCTCTAACAGTGACCAAGCCCAATAGTCTTCTCGTGCCTGAAAATGGTTGGATACAAAATTTCGTCAAAATCGATTGAGCCGTTCTTTAGATATAATTAGCTAGACCCTGACCCATTATGACCCAAAATCACCCACTAATCGAATTTTCTCGAACACAAGACCCATCCCAATGGTCTTTACGTGCCCGAAAATGGTAGGGTGCAAAGTTTAATTAAAATCGTTAGAGCCGTTCTCAAGATAAAATTTACATACACACACACACACACACAATTTTTGCTCGCATTATAGTATAAAATTAAATGTAAATTAGTAATTAATATAATTATTAGTAAAATTATTTAAAATAGCATTAAATGTAAAAATCACATTGGCTAATTGTAAGCATTCTTTTCTTATAAATGGAAAACATGAAATTATATCCGAATATAATATAAATTGAAATAAACTAACATTCAAAATTTTAATTAACATCGCGCTTTTGCTTACAAAGCCGGTAAATTTATTTTTTAATCACGTAAAAAGCATTGTTAAAGTCATAAAAAGAAGCTTTTTCAACACTTTCCAGCAAAATGTAAAAGTGATTTATGAATTCAGTTTGCCTGTCTGTCTTCCCGACCGTCTATCCTTCCTCTAACTGTCGTAAATATATTCGTATTGCTATATAAGATGTTTGTATAACTTATTTTAGTTTACAATAGAAGGTTCGTATTTAAAACTGAAGTGACTATCGCTTATAGTTTGTTGACAGAGACACACGCAAGAATTCAAGTACATTATGATCTATGGGAAGAAATAGTTTGCGGTGCATTTTAATGACATTACGATACTTCAAGCATGATGAAATTGAAAAGACTCTTGATGAAATCCTGATTAGGGTGATATAATTAAAACTGAAGTGTCTTTCATTTATAGTTTGTCGACAAAGACACACGAAATAATTCAAGTACAGTATGATCTATGTACGAAAATCGGTTGTGGTGCATTTTAAAGATGTTATGACACTTCAAACATGACGGAATTAAGAAGGCGTTCTGAGGCGCACTGCAAAATTATTATGCAGAGTGTAGCCATTGTCGTTTATTTACCGAGATCAACAAGAGGGTTGTTAACCCTTTTTCTACTGATGGTACTTAAAAGTATCATTAAAATAACTTCTTATATAAAATTAATTCAACACATCGATTAGTAGTAATACAGTTTAGAATGTGTTATGTACGCACATCTTATCTTGTTCCAAAAGAATTATGGGTTACACAAAATAAAATATTTTTTTAAACGATGATTTCTTTTGCCTTTGCATCTTTTCAGTTTTCTTGGCTTTGGAATTTTTCAATCCGGAAATATTTCAATATTTCTATTGTAAGAACATTATATTTGTATATTTCCTAATTCTAAAAAATACTAAGAATAAAAATTAAATTAAAGACTTGGGTAAGTATTATAAGTATTACACAAAATCCGTATAAATTCTAATTTAAATAATCATTCTAAATCCTTCATCCTTCTAAAATCCTTCTAAATTTTATAACATTATGATTATGTAAATCTTCTAATGTAGTTTAAGGTAGTTTAATGTAGTTTCACAAAAAATGCTTTAAAAGATAATATTTTCATGAATTCATAATTTAGTACATAAAGTATTAATCTGCGATACATTTTATCAAGAATGATTCCTGTGTTTGATATATCTTTTCTGAAACATTTCCTAACCACTTTGCATCTTTGTCTTTTAATGTATTGTTTTTAGCTCATATGCTATCAAAGCCTGAGATCTAATGTGCCCGCCGAATCTGTATGTATGTATGTACGTAACGAGATATCTCTTGGCAGAAATATCCGATTTGCTTCAATTTTTTTCTAGGTTCATTCTGATAAAGAGCTTTCCTGATTAGTTTTGGGGATTTAGTGGTTAAATATAAAGGAGGGAACGGGGGCTAATCCCCCTTAACTTAGATAAATGGGTTTTTCATGCAGAATTATCAGATCTTCTTCAAATTTGATATACCGGTTAATTCTGATAAGGCGCTTCCCTGATTATTTTTGAAGGTTCATTGTTTAAGTCTAAAGGGGGGAATGGAGGGTAGTATTAATTAGTACCCTTAATTATATATATTTTTCTATCCGATATGCTTCAAATTTGGTATACCGGTTTATTCTGATAAGGCGCTTCCCTGACTAGATTTGAAAGTTCATTGGTTAATCATAAAGGGAAACGGGTGGGCTAATGCCTCCTTAATTTAGATAAATGGGTTTTTTTATCCGATTCGCTTCAAATTTGGTATGCCGGTTCATTCCGATTCGACGCTTCCCTGATGACATTTGGAGGCTCATTGATAAAGTATAAAGGGGGGAAATGGGGGGAGGCAACCCCCCCCTTAATTTATTTTTCGAGGGTCATTATTCTATGAAATAAGAGATAAATACAAATATACAATTAGTGTGAATAACCTCTGAGCTAAGTGCCATCAGTATTACTGGGCACTTTTCTTTTTTATTTATGAATTCACCAAATTCCGACCGGAACAGCGGAATGCGTCAGGTTCCGGGACGGAGTTATTTTATTTTTCTCTGGTTGGCATTTGACTCCTATTGAATTAACCCAGTATTTCCAAAAAAAAAAGTCTAGATGATTTTTAAGATTAAAATATGTACATTTTAACATCAATGAGTATATACATGGTGTCCTATAAACATTGACTTCTGTTTTCATTTCGTAAATGCTGATCATAGACATAAATTATAAATCACAAACTTAAGTAAACAAAGGTAAAGGATTTTATAAAAGAAATATAAATTTACAAAAGAATAAATTTAAAGAAATAGAAAATTAAAATTTTTGTACTGCCCCAGTATAAAAAATTTCTCAATGAGTAAAATATGAATAAGGTGATGCACAAAATTTCAGCATTTTATAATTAAAATTTGCAGATATATGAAAATAGATAAATTCTGATTTAAAACACTTTTCGATGCCAGGATATGAGTTCGCAAAGAGGAAAAATCATGTCGGATGATCGCGTTTCAGGGTTCGCCCACTAATTGCTCTATTGCTCTCTAGCTATAAACTTTTACATTTTATGATTAATCCCTAACCAACTTCGTTTAAACATATAACTGCGACTTTTTATGATAAAATACTGAAATTTTCTACATTAACTTATTGGTGTATTGGACACATTTTGCTCATTAGGAATTTTTTTACGGGTTCCGCATAAAAATTTAAACTTTGTATTTCTTTAAATTTAATCCCCTGAAAATTAACGAAATATTAACGAAATATTTGGAGTTTTTAAAGAGATAAAAGACTTCGAGGAAGTCCAAATAAGAAGTTGAAATAGGAGAAGAAATAATACAAGCTTTAGGAAAATCAAAAAAATGATTAAGACGCAATGGAAGTTTGGATATACACAGCGCCCTCTACATATGCATGCATACATTTGCGGACGTACTTTCCTATGTAAAATCGGTTTCTGACGTGTTCCCTACCTCCTCACGAATATTGAGCGATTAGTGTTGAATATCTTGTATATATATATATATATATATATATATATGTGTGTGTGTGTGTGTGTGTGTGTGTGTGTGTGTTACAATATTAGATCTCCATATATATATATATATATCTCCATATATATATATATATATATATATATGTCTCCATATATATATATATATATATATATATGTTACAATATTATCTCCACAATTTCCCTGTACTATTCTAAATTACTTATCTATATTCACTAAATTCTTATTCTTAAATAATCTCGATCATTAATTCGATTAAATTCCCTTTAATTTAATGTCTCACTTGTCTAATTCACTTAATTATTACGCTTTTGGTATTCTTAATTTAAATGATCCCTTTCCGATCTTTCGCATTTTAGAATGTTCTTTGTTAGCCATTTTTATTTTATTTCAGCCGAATTTCCTTCTCGCGCTTTATTCCGGGGTTCCTTTTTGCTTTATTATCCCTCCACCGCTCTGTCAGTACTATTTTCATGGCGTGATTTCTTTGCCTCTTAAGTAGTTTAGAGCACGTACTACGTCAAAATTGTACTCCTACGCTTGGAGAGTAAAAAGCAGTTACGCACGATTCTCCATCTGATTTGCTGAGTTTTTTTAATTGTAAACTACCTCCTGGCTGTGTGTCTGAGTAAAATGAAATTCGTTGTAAAGATTTTAGACTTACTTCTAAAGATATTACCCCGCTAGATCTAAAGATTTTACCCTTTTGATTTTACGTTTTTGATGTAATCAAATGATTACTATTGTCGATGGATGTTTCTACATCGAAGTTATTAATGGAACTGCACCGTGAGTTGTGAGAACTGCTGCCCGATCTTATGGAATAAAATCCTGTGAACATTATTTCTTTCGTCACTTGTCTCCTGGAGAAATCCCAATTTGCATTTCCATTCTCTTTCATCATAAGCCACTGGACTGCCAATCATCTTTAATGAGAAATGATCATTATGTATATAAAGAGTAAGCTGCTCAATTAAATAGGCAAAGCTGTTGCTCTAGTTTCCTTTTCTTCATGTTCGTATATCTATGCGCCAACTCCATGCTACATTCATCTTCTTCATATACGTCGCTATGAGTTCAACGATATTATTTTCCAGACGACCGCAAATATCGTATTAGATTATATCAACTCTATAACATATATATATATATATATATATATTATTACAAATCATTAATCATTATCATATCATCATCATTATTAAAATCATTACAAATTACATCTTCTTATACAGCAAGTCTATATGAAATCAGCGCAAATTTCAGCAAACTCTAATGTCGGAATGAATGACAAAAGGTTTACTCTGTACCGCAATTTAAACTATGTGAAAACGATTTATTGGTCAAATTTTATAGGTTTATTTCTATGGCTGAGATTAATGCGGTATCTGTAATGAGGACTGAGAAATTATTACTAGCGCGCCAGAAGAAATAATTTTACAAATTTTAACTGAATCATATTTGTATAATTAATATTTAATTATAAATCTTAACGTTTCTTTCTTTTCTAAATTTCTTAGAGAAATTGTGGTAAAGCAAATCAAATGTGGTTCTTGTGAATTTATGATACATTTCTTCTAATTTCTTCAAATAAATTCTGAAATTCCACAATGGAATATATTTATTTTACAAAAGCACACATTTAAAACTAGGACTTCCCTCAGAGGGATTAGTCTGAGCGATATTGCTGAGAACATATATTTAATAATAACATGCGGAAGCAAAGAAAATGAGATATTATCTTTAATTGTCCATATACTGCGATAAATTGAAATGATGAAAATAAACAAATCGTAGAATTATAAAATCGTATATATAAATTCGTATACACTGTTTAAAAAATGGGAAAGCAATCCATGCAAGATAGCCATGCATGGATATAAAATTGAAAGTACGCAGTATATTAAAAGTAAAATAGAAAATGAAACACTAAATTATATCGAAATTTGAACTGTATAAAATGATGTCAAGAGCATAATCCCAATTTGAGTAACTTTAAATGACAAATATATGATGTTTAAAAAGAATGGACTATATTTTATATGGTGTGTGCTCCCCCGGAATAGTTAATATTGTACAATATCTATTTTCGACGGATGTAATGAGGTTGTCGATAAGAGATAATGAATTCTCTCTTCAAAATCTGATATAGTTCAAAGTACCGAACGCATCAACAGTGGCATGCAATGCGTCGTTAGAGAGTGTTTTAGATATGCTCGACAGATTTAAATGATGAGTGTATGCTGGCAACTACATACGCTGTATTGTTTTGTTTCAAACATATTCTGCACACGCTGAGCTGTATTTAGCATGTATTAAATAAAAGAAATAGGCAATGATTCCAACATAAAGTATGACACAAGATCTGAATATATCGTCTGCATAAACTTTGAGCTGTCAAAGTGTCTTTTGAAGTAATTTACAAATCTATACATATTTTTTCAGCAAATCACGCAAGCTAAAATACGCCAGTATTAACCCGATTATGAAATTTCACCACAATAAGTAAATATATAAAAAAAATCTACTAATGGCAATTGAGAATATGAACTTAAGATAAAATGTCTAGAAAAATGAATCAGAAAAAAATTCATATCACATTTAAAACTTCACTTCCCTCTGTTAGTGGCCTTGGTGAGAGAGAGAAAGGAACACCTTAGAGAGAAAGGAACACCTAGAGAAGGAACACCTTAGCAAGTACTATCGGGCAACCTACTCACTGTTTCATACAGGTCTTTATTCAATATTTACACAATTTATTTAATGCTAAGTGGTTATCCATCAGTTTTGTTACATTTAAATTACATGTTTTGTAGAGGAAATGCAACATTATGTAATATTTAATGTTTCTATACCTATTAATTCCAAATTAATGGTAATTGAGAACGCTTTCCGTTCATTTCATTTTTTTAAATTTTAAATTTTTTAGAAACCATTCATAGAGACAATTTTATTATTTTAAAACTAACCCGAAGCAAAATTTCAAGTTTTTGGGCTCAGCAGTAACACATAAATAGAAAATTTTCGAAAGTTTTGCTGCAGTGATTTATTAGCAACATTTTTAGAAATTGTTCTATTGCGAGAATTTACGTCATTCATGATAAATACAGCCATGTCAATTTCCATGTTTATATTCCTAACAATTCCATGCACTTCATTACTTATATCATCTTTAGATCTTTTTCCGCTGTGTTTAGTTCTAATTTCTAACCAACAGTATCCAAGAAATTTCAGTATTCCAAATAAATCATAATTTAGAACCTTTCTAGAATTTTTTACGTTTATCTGTCAATGGAATTTTCGAACGTTTTAGAGACGTTCATAACGAGTATTTACATCTTAAAAGTAACCACCAAACCGAAAAAAAAATGTTTCTAACCCAATCAAGATCACAGAAATTGCAATTTTAGAACTTTTTTGCTCCTGCAGCGATGTAGGTTGTTGCACTGACATAAAATGCAGTGTTTTTTTCGGAGCAGAGATGGCCACCAACATTTTTTTTTTTTTTTTTTTTTTTTTTTTTTTTTTTTTTTTTTTTTTTAAGTTGGCTATGTAGTTTTAGAGATAACACCTCACTACCGTACAAACATAAATAATATTGTACACGTTATAATATTATAACGCTTTATAATATTAGCATTAGATAAACAGATACAAAAGCCATTTATCTGTTACAAACTAAAGTGCCCGGCGTTGCCCAGAATTTGAAGGATGTTTGTTCAGAAAAATCAATTTCAAAATTTAACATACAACAGAAAACAAACATTAAAAAAAGCAGTCGAAGTGTTGTATGCATGAATCAAATGAAAACACATTATAAAAATGTATAAATGTATATAACAGACGCAAAAGAATACAGCTATAAATGAACATATTTTAATTTATAATTGGAGCAATAATGTTAAAATATGCAAATATTTCCATAATCGGGTGTTTATCATGCTTGAATACGTTTTTCCCACACATATGACGTTATACTATATTCACCAAGTCCTTTATATTTCCAATATGACGTAATATTTTCCTCTTTTACGTGAAAACCTTGAAATAGAAAAGTTATGAAGTTATATTTACTTTCATTTCAATTCGTCAATCTATTTATTTCATTTTCATTTTTCATATGAATATCCTGCAGTAGAAAAGTTATGAAGTAATATTCACCTTTTTTTAAATTCGGCAAATTATCTATTTTATTTTCGTTTTTCACGTAGAAATCTTGCAGTAGAAAATTAATTGTTTAAGTAAGAATTTTATTGTGTATTTTAATTGTTGGCAACTGCTATAACGAAAAATGTTTAATTTGATAAGAGATTGCTGTTAAATAGGTGTTATTTTATTAACTAAAAATTAAATATAAATTTTTTCGATTCCGGATTACTTTAGTTGCCTTGGCCGTGGTTTAATACACATGTACGTATCTTTTCACAATTTTGGCTTCCAAACTGTCGTATTGTATAGAACTACAGAATGATAGACACATTTTCATTTTTATATATTAGATTATATACAAACATATATAACTTATCTAATACGTGTTAGCAGATGCATTTATATATATATATATAAACCCGTATAATACTTATTCTGTTTTATTTTCATAGTCATTTGGCAAAAAATCTCACTTTCTTAACCCCGAATTGCGTGCTTTTTACAAAATCGCCGAAGTCCCTATAACAGCGAAGTACCATGAAAAACATTAAATGCATGGTACGTAATAAGGTACTTAGAATGCGACATTTACGATCAACCATTATTGGCATTCAATCTTATAGTTTGGCGACAGATTTTTGGTCGACGGAATAACTAAGCAGTACCAAATACTGTACCGCAATTTAACTTCAATTTAACTTAATCTTATCTATTTTACTATTTTAAGATTTTTAACTGCTAAATATCGCACTTTTTCAATTTTTATACCGTCGTATTCCTGAAAAAAGTACTTTTAAGTACAATTTCTTTGAAAACTACATCTCAATTTATTTTTAAAATATGAATCTTTTTTTTTGTAGTTTTTAGCGCCATTTGTTTAATTTTGGCAACTCAAGTACTCCATTTCTGTAGAAAGTAGGAGGAAAATAGTTGGAAAATAGTAATTATACTTTTTTGCTGCCTTTTTCCCTTAACAACTTAAAGAAAGGAAATTAAAATGCGTTCTGTTTTGAAAAAATATAAATAAATGTTTTCTTTTTCAAAATTTAATTTAAAGTATCTATATTAATATTATAAACAAATAAGGGCGTATGAATCATGAGATAGCCGATTTTTTTTTTGTAGAGTTTCTTGAATGATGACATATTTTTATTGGATTTGTGTATTATTCAGCGATAGTGACGTCCTATGTGTACTTTACTGTAGAAGTTGTTTAAGACTTTATCGTAAATGAAAAATTCTTCAGCCAATGCGGATGACGTCATTCTGTACAAAATAAAAGCGTATGTTTTAAGTCTTAAAACTGAATTATGTTTTGTACTATCCTTATTTATATATTTTATTTTCATCGAGGTCGACACTAAATTCTGAAAAAACATACTTCCCGTTTTCTAGCTTTTTTCAATCTTTGTGCAGTTTCGCCTCAAAAAGTGAGATTAGTTGCAAAAAGATATAAATAGCTATGAAAACAAACCTGATGAACGTTTATGCTTATTTTTACAAGTAAATATGGCACAGATTTCATATACGCACCGAGGTTCCTAATTGGCGCCAAAGTGGCGTTACTTTGCTTGACATGGTATCCAGTGGCGGATCGTGACTGCCATATTTTGGGGTACTAAATGCATGGCGGACATTATTATTCTTTTCTTATCATTATTTTTTGAAAGGAAAATGTTACCTTGTTAAATGTTCGACTATTCTGCCAACAAATATGGCAAAGATTTCTTTTAAAGCAATAGTGGTAAGAAAAGAATAAATTTGGCAGCTATGGATTTAATGCCCCCAAAAATGCCAGTCACGAGCTACCACTGATGTAACCATATATAACGCTATTATAAATTGTTTTGTTCTATAGTTATATCATTTATTGATTGTTATTTCCTTTTAAAAATAATAGAAAATGTTTTGTTTATCACTTTATTTTGTTTTCATATTGAAATAAAAAAATAACGTACTATTATATCACGTTATATGTAACTGGTATTCGAAAATGACGTTTTTGCCAAATTGGCATAAAAAAATCACGCCAATCCCGGTGCGTTTATGGCATCTGTGCAATAAATATAAACATTTTATCTATATATATAATATCATTACTTTTTATATACAATTTACTTTTGTTTGTATATAAAAGTAGTTAAGTGCCTTGTTAACACAAAATAAATTGCATAAATCCTTAAAAAGCTACTTGAGTATATGAAACAATGAATAAGTTGCACGAATATACGCATAAAAAGCTCACTTGTCTCGCCAAATCCATTTTCTCTACCTCGCCAAGGCCCTTATACAGGAAAAGTAACAATTTCTTTTTTAAAGACTAAAAAGAAATTAATATAAATAGAATTTTTTTTTAATCATGCTTTCATTAACATTCACAAAAATTTAGAAAATATATATCTTTTTTAAATGCACTAAATATTAGAAAAGTCTTGAAAAAAACCCTTAAATGCACGGAGATTAAATTCAATTGGGTGAGTTCAATTATAGAAGATAAATGGATTTAAATGGGAATTTTGCCAAGTTAGCCAGCTATCTCTAAGTTGGCTTCATATATAGAAACCTTTTGTCGCCAAATTTGGTGATATTTCACCACGTTGGCCAAAGTTTAACAATATTGTGGTAACCCTGTCATTAGTACTTTTCAACAAATACTCATTGTTGTAGCTAATGCTGATTTCTCTATAGAAAATCAAACGAAACCATTCAGTAATTCACCTTCCACCCACACCGTTTTCCCCTTAGGGATCGAACTTTAAAAAATCAATGTCCAATTCATATATTGCCTTCAGGAATACATATATATTCCAAATTTCAAAACTCTATGTCAACAGGAAGTGGGTGAAAAATGAATCACAATGTTTGAGTGCCACAGACAAATATAATTGTAAGTTAAAAGAAAGCATGTAAAAAAAAAATAAAGAAAGTAAGAAGAAATGATGCTATAAAGCAAAATATTTTATTACATATCATATAATTGTTTCTAATTTTCACACGCGAAATGTAAAATATGCCTTTGGCGATTATAAAATTCTATTGAGAGATTATCGCAAAATCTCAAATCAAAGTTTTTATGCCTTTTTTTCTTTTAAATGGAAAAACAAACAGATTTATTTTCCTGTTTGATTAAATTAAAATATGTTTTATGATACTTCAGTATTACTGCATGCGTTTTTTTTTTATTTGCTCCATGTATTCAAATCAGTTCTCTACGAAAACATCAACCGGTGAAAGTGACGCACATCAAATTTCTGTGACGTATGTAAATAAATTGTACTTTTTTGTATGTCATACAACAGGCTAAAAACGGTCACCGTGGTACGGAGTACTGTATTATTATTTGTTTGCTCACCAAAACTGGTTGCCACGGGTTGTTGCAAGGTTTGTGATCACGTGGTTGAAACTGATCTATTCAATATTACTGCCTGAGTATTTTTTTTTATTTGCTCCATGTGTTCAAACCAGTTGTCTACGAAAACATCAACCAGTGAAAGTGACGCACACGAAATTTCTGTGACGTATGCAGATAAATTGTGCTTTTTTATCAGTTTTTTCTATATAATTTTTAAACGGTTTGGAAATTTTTTTTCATAGTAGGTGCATTCAGTAGGCGACCCTCATAGGTACCTTCTGGTGCAGTCAGAAACGAAATCCGACAAATATTTTTTTAGTTATGCTTGACGAAAGGTTTTTATTAGGCTTTTTATTTAGTAGGACATGGCGTTAATATCCATCGTAGTTGTATGTGTCGTTGAGTATTAGCCTTCGCTTTGCTCAGACAATTATAGCGCATAGTTATTAAAATATAGCAGTATAAAGATAGACATTAAATCATCGTATAATAAATATACGCTGGTGATATGGAACTTATAATGCGTGAAATTGGGCAAGGTATATCCAAACAAATACGCTTACCCTAATTCTAATAATCTGTGAACGACCTGTTTGACCAGATTATTATGTTTATTTTGAGGACAATGATTCACGAGGTAGCGTTACTAAGAATAGTAATGAAACTAGACAACATGCATTAAGAGTATTATGTCCATCCAAAATAAAATTAATTGTTTAAATATAAAATTATATTTGTATAATTCAATATTTCTACAACTAATTCTTCCCATTTTGTTCTTTATTTCACTTTCAAATTTTTCGTGAACGCAAATCTGAAATTCTAGCCACGAGTGTACAAAATTCAAGAATAAGGCTATCGCATATTCCCATTATTATATCTTAATTTTTTTAAGTAAAAAACTTATTAAAATGAAAATTACCAAAAATTCTCGCAAAGACTTTTTAAAATATGTTTAAATATCTGCAATATTTTACATAAAATGTGTCATGTAATCATATTTCCTAGAAAAAAATCCTTGCCGGCCCGGCCTACAGGAGGAGATAGATTTCGAAGTTATGTATAATAATATCACCAAAAAAAAAAAAAAAAAAAACTAAATCATAATTAGAGATAAACCCACTTTAACAATTTTATCTGACCGTTTTTGACGAGTTTTAATTTCATTTTTATATAATGCTGCTTTTATCAGAATAATGTTAAGGAGGTATTAAAAAAACTACTTTTCCATGCTCAACAACTCGAAATTTTCTGGCACATTTTCAGTTGCACTTTTGATAGATAAAATATGAAACTTGCTGACGTGATTTTTGAAGAGATTTATAAGCGACCTGTGTTTTTATTTTTCGTTCAATTAATTGAAACTTCATTTATAAACAATTATTTTCGCCGTAGAACAATATTTTTCGTTTCTAAGACAATCACTTCGAAAAATTCTGTTCAAAATGCCCACTTTGACATCAGTTTTTGAAAGATATTCTGCCTCTATCAAAAAATCGATCATTATGTTACATTATGTAGTTTCTGAATAAGATAATCTACCAATTGGATGCGTTTGAGAGCAAAAATGAATTTAAAATGAGTAAGAAAATAAGCAGTATGGATTTAAATACACCCTTAAGAAAATGATTTTTTTCTTCAATCGTTATGTATTTTTTATTTGTTTTTGCTGTAAGAATTGGTCCTATCGAAAACTTGTCTGGATAAATGTTGTAGACAATATTAAGATGATATATGATAAATTCATGGGAATTATATGTCTTGTGAATTGACGGAGTTATGGATTTTTTTCTTCTTCAATCCCCCCTTTTTGTTTTCGTTTTTAATTTTTTTTGCGGTACGAATTCGTCCTATTAAAAACTTGTGAATATAAAAGTTGTAGATAATATTAAGTTGATTTATAATAAAATTAATTTGATTTGATATCTTGAGAATTGACGAAGTTATGAATTTTTTTTTCTCCCAAAAACCCTATTTTTTGCACCCTTGAGCCCATTTTTAACTTTATCAAAAATCTGTGATACATAAACTTTTGGACCTATCTTTAGAAGTAATAAAAACTTTAAACTGATTTTATATGCACCAAAATTAAGAAGTTAATTGGGGTTTTCGGTTTTCACAAAACCCCTCTCTATTTCCATCTCCTTGGTCCAATTTTGCCCTTTAACGAACTTGACCGAGATTTTATGCCCCTTGATTTTATGTATCAGTTTGGAAAAGATTTGTGCAGAATTGTTTAAGTTATCGTGTCCAGAAGAAAATTATATATATATATATACCGGGTGTCCCAAAAATGACTGATGGATTTTAAAATTCAATAACTTGCAAACGGTGACAGATATTTAAAAAATTCTTGCAGGAGGGTTATGTAAGATGTCAGGAGTTTTTTTACTGTGATACTTGATTTTAATTCGAATTTCAAACAATAGATGGCGCTGGCAGCGATTGACTCTCAGTCGAGTCCGAAACTGATGTCAGTCAACAGTGATGATAAGGAAGGAGATTAAGGCTATGGAGTGGGTGTCATTCGCAAGTACAATCTTGCGCTTAGGGCCCGATTCTGAACTCATTCGATATGATTTCAATGGAGTGCGTTGTTGCCATGGAAACAACAAATTCTTTGATAGTGGAAATACAGCGTTAAGAACTGGGCATGGATTTAAGAAGTAGTATTCGAGTTTGCAGGCGATTTTACATTGAAGAAGTTTTATTTTCCCGGATTAAATTACATTTTATTGTCCGATTTAAAGAATATTTTATGCATCGTATTTTAAAACTGGCTGAAGAGATTTAGTATTTTTTGTTGTTGCTAAAAATTTCATAACTTTTCTTACATTCTAATAAATTTTAGATCTTTTAAGGGGTCTGAGGACAGGACTCTTAAAATTGGAAAAAATGGAAAAAAAAAAGATCATTTTCAACATTTAATATTTTAAAATGCATATGATTTAAAAACACAAATTTAATTGGAATGAAAGATATAAGTATGTTCTTTCCTTTCATGTATTTAAAAAAAAAATTCATGTTACAGAAACAGCATTTGTAGGGTGCTCCAAACTGTCAGATATTTGTCGAGTGGAAAATTGGTATGACAGCTTACGCGCAGGATTACAAAATAAATTTTGTCACTAAAATTACTTTTTTTGTGCCTTATTACACTTTAGATTACAATAATTACACTTGAACCGAAATAAATTCGTATTTAAAGTATTTTTATATTACAAAGTTGTATTTAGCTAATACAAAATTTTTAAAATTTCAGCCTTTTTTCACCACTCACGCGGCCTAACCTGCCTTGTCTTCATCATGAAATAATAAGCGTTTGATTGGACTCTACAAATATTAACATCGCTCGACAGCTGCTAAATTTTCATAGAGTTGATACCTCCACTAGCAATGCTTGTGCTAAGTGGTAGGATTGCTATACAACATCACCAACGGCTGATTAAAATGTGGTACGAATCCAGTAATATGTCATAAAAAGCACGACGTGATATTTCAACTACACCCATTAAATTGTTTCGTAATATATATATATATATATATATATATATATATATATATATATATAAAGTTTTTTACTGAGGATGGTTTTGGGTTGGGTGTATTGGGTCATGATCGCTAAAAATCTGCAAACAATTTTCAGAAATTAGGGCATAGGGAAGAATGAAATAGGTACTATTTCATACGAAATCTACCCAAAAAAAGATTATGCGTAATAAAAAAATAATGGGAATACAACTATTAAGTAATTTATGTTTTCCATAAGCATAGTCCTCCAAATAAAGATTTTCTTTACATTAATAATAGTTAAACAAATGAAAAATTTATAATAAATGTTGCAAACCATACCAATTTTGTTAAAATGTTTTCTTATTCATGCTTTTAACCCAATCGCGCCAGTCGGCTTAATCGTTTGGGGTTTTCCGTGGTTTTCTTTGCACCTTGAGTAAATACGGGTTAGGATATCTTAGAAAGGCCAGCACTGAGGGCGTCCCACCCTCTGGCCTGTATCCCTACGTTTGAAAATTGGCCGTCATAAAAAACACAACAGTTCATTCTTGCTTAATAGTGTTTTTAAATTTCTCTTTTTCTATCTCTCTCTCCCTCTCCCCTCCTCTCTCTCTCTCTCTCTCTCTCTCTCTCTCTATATATATATATATATATATATATATATTTTTCTGTTAAACAATTATTTGTAATTATTCTATTTAAAAAGTACGCATATATAAACATACATACATACATATATATATATATAATAAAAATTTTCGCCCTTTTATCTTAGTAAAACTATTCCAAATTCTTAATATTTTCCCTTGTTTACCTACCTTTAATAATATCATAATATCTTTTGTCTTTTAATTCATGCATTTAAACTTCCGTATTCTTTTATTATTCTAAAAAACTTAATCCATTCGTCTAATCTTATAAAATCCATTAAATTACTTTTTCATTTTCTTCTAAAACTAAATTATTTTCCTTCCGAATATTTTTAATAGCATTTGTTCGATCATGTTCTTTACCCACAGTTCCATGCGCCCGCCAGCATTTAATTGCGCTGTAATTCTGACTTCGTATAAAGAGTTCATTATCGACGTCATCCACTTCCCATCGAATCGTAGCCTGTTTCCTTTCCCATTCCTACCCATCTCTCTGCTTGCGTTGGTTCTCCACATTTCTGCATCCGTCCGCGGTCTGTTTCTTGGAGTACATATATCGTTACATCGACGAGGAGCGAGAGAATTTACGTTTTTCCGGTTGTTTAAATAATCTACGTCGCTTAGGGTGAACGATTCTAATGTGTAGATCCTAATCTTGTAACATCGTAAGTTTTATGAAGTGGATGATCGATTATTGAGAGTTGATGAACAAGCTACTAGAAATGTTCGATATGTTTTTGTCAAATAAGCCAGTTTAAAGTTACGATAACTCTATTTATTATGTGATGGAAAATGTTTCAATGTTTATGAATCCTGTCTTACTCGCCACCCTGACTGCAATCCGATATTTTCATGATAACGGATGGTTGGACTTGACTAATACGTTTTACATCGAGATATACTAGTGTCGCTGGAATGTCTCAAAAGTCGATAGCAAAATGTCATATATACAGTGTGTCCACGTATAACCTGATACGACCTTTATTTTCGCAACCGTTGGTCCTAGATGCATACTTCCAATTACAAAAATGGTTTAAATAAGGTAAAGTATTATTTTTAAAGCGATTTGGGTCAAGAAAAAAAATTATTAAAACCTAGCCTGCAAATTCGAATACAACTTAAATCCATGCCCAGTTCTTAACGCTGTATTTCCACTATCGAAGAATTTGTTGTTTCCATAGCAACAACGCATTCCATTGAAATCATATCGAAATTTAAATTTTTATACGGTCCCCGAGTCCTATAAGTGATATTTAGTAAAAATTTACTGTGACACTAACAATTAAGACAAAAAAGTCCCATTGCACTAACATTAAAATTGACCGAGTTATGAAACTTTGAAATGCACGACTTAAACCACTTTTATGCATCTCTTAACAGATGATTTCTGCCATGCTTTCAGGGATATTATTTAAAGTACTTAAACTTATTTCAAGGTATCTGCGCTTTGAAAGAAATCGTACAAATATTACGATTAAGTTTTATTAGTTAAGTTTCAGATTAGTTAAAATAATTGTATTTTAACACATGTTTTATTTTGTAAGGATTTGAGGCTATGATTTCTTATAACTAAAATTGTGTTATTTTCATAAGGTTTTATTTAACTTGCAATGATCGTCTTTCCAATTTAAAATTTGTACTAGAACTTTAACTTACTTTCAAATGTCCGATCGAAGTTAAATTTTACATACTGACTTAAATCCGATGACAATGCAATATTATTATGATTTTCGCCTCTAACCATCTTATACATACTTATATTAGAGGATGACACAAGAACATTCGGATAGACTACCGTCAAGAAGTTTAAGAAAGAGTTTTAGATTAGATAACATGAACCTGAGATGGCTGTGTTTTTTAAATTTTACAATTACATTTTATACAATTTTTAACGCTGAATAAAAAAATTACCTCCACTTTTAACCATCATGTCAGCATTTTTCGCAAATCGTAAATTTCAAGGTTAAAAAATAGCGAAAAATCTGATATTATAAAATGGATGTAAGACGTTTTTATTCGGTTTAATTTTATTTAATTCAATAATTTATTAGTTTTTTTGGCTTATACTGGGTTTCTTACAGCTAAACAACTCGGGGGTCCGATGAGGGTGGGAAGGGAGGGGGATCAATTTTAACTTTTAGCTTTTTAACTTTGAAATTTGCGATTTGAAAAAAATCCTGACGTGATGGTTTAAAATGAAGGTCATTTTCGGATTCAATGCTAAAAAATACATAAGAATCAATTTTCAAAAGTTAAAAAACATGCCACAACCCAAAATTTGAAAGACCGTGTAATCTAACAGCATTTTAAAATATGTATCATTTTGTAAAGAATTGAGGCTGTTGTTTTTCATTCTTTTATTTAAAAAGACATCTATTATTTTTATCCTCTTATGATGTTCAGTACAAATTGTGCATTTTGCAGTAATATATCAGAATGATCAAAGATTTCAAATTTATATTGCAATGCTAATTTTACTCTCAACCATTTCTTTAATATATCTGACGAAATTATACTTCTAATAAATTTGCGAATGACCCCTAATATGCAGCAAAAAGTTTACTCAAACGTTAAACAGCTATTACTCAGTCAGTTTTAATCGTAGAATAACGGGACTTTTTTTGCCTTACTTGCCAGTGTAGCAGGGAAATTTTACTAAATATAACTTATAGGACCGGGGGGCCGTATAAAAATTTAGATTCTGTAATTCTTCATTAAATTGTTTTTTCGCTTCAAACTTTTTTTTATCTTAACCCTGCACCTAATTTTGACAATTTTTTGTAATTGGAAGCATGCATCTAGGACCAACCTTTGCGAAGATAAAGTTCGGTCAGGTTATACGTGGACACACTGTATATATTAGGGTGGGTCGAAAAAACCGAAATATTTACAATCGAAATGTAATAGAGCGGAAAATTTGCCTTTTGTAATAAGGAATAAATTCGGTTAATTAACCGATCGGTTAATATCTTTTACCGTCGCAAGGGGGGCCAAAATTTCAAAAATTCGCAAAAACCTGTCTTTTTCAATATATTTTTAATTATCCAAACGTACGAATACAATTTCTAATAGAACGCAATAACTACATGAAGATATAAGACTTGTCCCGGTAAATGTTCATTATGATAAAATCATATATTTTACTGCCGCAAAGGGACCATTTTTTTTTTAATGTAAAAATTTCAAATTTTCAGTTTTTCTAAATGTTTTATAATTTTTATAGTATGTCTAAAAGTAAATAAATTTACTTTATATCTATTAATATGTCATAAATTTTGTTAACTATTTCTCATAGACTGGAAAATAAAAACGGTAATCATTCATTGTTCTTGACGATGGCTTCATTTACTGCTGTTTTACTGCATATCAGCAGTTTATATACCACAAATCACAAAAATGATATAAAATGAACAAAAAAAATTAACATTTTATTAATTAAAATACAGATATGTTTAACCTAAACGGAAAATAAACTTAAAATTGTTTAAATAAACTTAAAATGAGAAGTATTTAAAGTAAATGAATTTTATAATACCACTTGCTTTCAAATAATGCCATTGTTCCTCGTTTCCTTGTTGAGATCGAAATTGATCATATGTGATACTCACTCTGTTCTGATCCACGAACTTTACAAGCACTTCAGTGACTAATTTCACACATATTTCTACTGATTGAGTGGGACTAGGAAAGTTATAGTAGCTGGTATTTTTAATCGAGCATTCTAAACTCACCAGCGTCGTTAGATCGTCAGTCGATAGACAAACCATAACAGGTAGTTTCGTTAGTTTACAGTTTTGCCTTTCAACTAAAGCCATACAATTTTAAGCTTCATAGTTCACGTCTGGAATGACGAAATGACGGATGGCACTATTCGTGTCCACAGAGCTTCGTGCTTTGGCAATTTTCCATTTTGGCAATCGGCTGATGTAGTACACTTTCAGGATGTACTCAATGAGTTCATCCTGAAAGTGTACTGCATCAGTTGGTTCACAATTAAAATGAATTCATCATGTTTTTCAGATTCTGTGGACTATATTTAGTAACTCCCGTTACTTACTATATCATCTACGAAATATTATAGTTCCTGTAATTTCATGAAATGCCTGTTTCGCAAATCATGAAAATCGATTCATAGGAATGATAGCATATGAAGGAGAGGACATCAGGACCCCAGCCATAAAGAAAAGTATCAAAGCACGATGTTCTGTGGACACGAATAGTGCCATCCGTCACTTCGTCATTCCAGACTTAAACTTTGAAGCTTAAAATTGTATGGCTTTAATCGAGTGGCAAAATTGTAACCTAACGAAACCACCTGTTACGGTTTGTCTATCGACTGACGATCGAAAGACGCTGGTGAGTATAGAATGTTCGATTAAAGATACCTGCTATTATAATTTTCCTTGTCCCACTCAATCCGTAGAAAGATGCGTGAAATTAGTCTCTGAAGTGCTGGTAAATTTTGTAGACCAGAACAGAGGGGGGATCACATGTGATCAATTTCGGCCTCTCGAGGAACAATGGCTTTATTTGGAAGCACGTCATATTATAAAATTCAATTATTTTAAATACTTCTTCATTTTAAGTTTATGTAATCCGTTTCGGTTAAAACTCTCTGTATTTCAATTAATAAAATACTAAACTATTTTGTTCATTTTATATAATTTTTGTGATTTGTGGTATATGAACTGCTGATATGCAGCAAAAGAGCAGTAGATGAAGCGATTGTCAAGTAAAATGAATGATTACCGTTTTAATTTTCCAGTCTATAACAAATAGTTAACAAAATTTATGACATATTAATAAATATGAAGTTAATTTATTTACTTCTAGGCATATTATAGAAATTATAAAAATTTAGAAAAAAAGAAAAATTGAAATTTTTACATTTTAAAAAATATATATATATGGTCCCTTTGCGGCAATAAAAGATATGGCTTTATGATAAAGAACATTTACCGGGATATTTCTTATATCTTCATGTAGCTATTACGTCCTATTAAAAATTGTATTCGTACGTTTGGATAATTTAAAAAAAATATTGAAAAAAAACATGTTTTTTAAGATTTTTGGAAACTTTAGCCCCCTTGGGGCGGTAAAAGATATTAACCCATCGGTATAATATTTTACGAATTTATTCTTCTTTACAAAAGGCAACTTTTCTGCTCTATTACATTTCGATTGTAAATATTTCGAATTTTTCGACCCACCGTAACATATATATATATATATATGTGTGTGTGTATAATAACAAAAACACATACTATACATCTAATTCCAAAACTCCTTAACTAGAGAGAAAAATTTAAAAAAAATAACCAGGGAAATTTCTTACTGACAAAACCGTTTTCAAAAAGAAAACAGCCAATGGAGACAGACTGCAAGGCTAAAGACTTGCATGCTGGGTTATACCGGTAAATACTCTTGAAATTTTCCCCATGTCTGTGGAGACCAAACTGACCAAATATAGCATTAAACTGGCCATAGAAAACATTAACCCAAGTTGAAAAGAACGGTACATCCAGACATAGCTCCTTATAAAGCCTACATTTATTTGGCGATGTTTTTATCGCCAAAAGTAAAGCATCGCTGTAATCTTCATCTTTGACAAAATTGTTTTTTAAACTATTTAACAAACTACTAGGATAATTCTGAACCATTGCATCATGATAGAGATTCATAATCTCATTTATTATAGTATTATGATTACAATTTAACTTTGCTATCCTTAATGATATCCTTTGATATCCTTAATGATATCCTTATTGATAAGGATATTTCTGAAAATGGAAATATGTACATTAGAATTAAAATTTAATTTTTATTGTTTCAAAGTTGTAATCCTTTCTCTTATCATAAATGAAAGTATTCAAGCCACCCCTCTCGATGTCGATAGTGAGATCCAAATAATTTACATGTTTTTCATCATATGAAGTTTTCTTTAATGTCAAACCTTGGGGATATACCTTGGGGATATACCTTGGGGATTAACCTTTCTCATTTTTTAATATATATATATATTAGTGTTATATATGTTATATATATAATAGCGCTAAGTGTACATCACTTCCGGAGTGAACTCATCCGGATCCCGTTACACCACTTCGCTTTATCGAATTCCATTCGGCAATTTTTATTGAAAATTAATTTTTCAATTAAAACTTCATAAAAGTTACATTTTTAGAAAGATTATTTAAAATAAATTAACATTTGAGAGATGACTTGTATTCAAGTATGTATATATTCTGAGATAACTTCAGTTGAAATTAGTTTGACAGCACAATCTCTCCCAGCATAAAAACAAATATTCGTTCGTATCGCATTCGTTGTGAACGTGTAGGCTAAAACAAGGTGTAATCTGCTCGAATCTAAACTTATTCAGTTTACAATCTAAATAAGTTTACTTCTACGCAATCTATAAATTCACAAAGATCTTTATTCTATTGTTTTTATATTAAAAAAAAAGTTTGTAAAAAAAGTATCACGAATAGAGAACATTCAGATAATTATAATTTTATGACAACGTTTTCAAATTTTGGTGTAACACGAACGTTTATGTAAACATATTTTTCCTATTAAACAATTCATTATTACATTCTCGTTTCTTTCAAAGCGAAAAAAAATCGTACAGCGTATAATTCGTCATTTTCTTAGAAAATTAAATTTACCTTGCGAATAGTTACTTGTATGTCTTAATTTTTTGTGCAAATAACTTATAAAAATTTTAAGTAACATAAAGTGTTAATAAAGGTTTTTGTTTATTTTAAAAATAGGGTCAAACATTTGCAAATATTTACGTTACATTTTGTAGAATAGTGTTTTCTTTCAATTAATAAACTATGTCTAAGTATATTTTCTGAATTGTGTTTACTTTTTCATTAATTTCAATACCCTAACAAAGATCTTGAAATATTTGCTTTTATGATAAACAAATGTAAAATGAAAAAAAATATATATATATGGCATTTTCTAATCAACCCATTTATGCTTGAATTTTTATTTTCTCAAATTTGTTGGTAAAATCTCTTTAAAATGCTGTAAAATGAATTGAAAAAACACAAAAAAATACGCTAAAATATTTGGTACTTGTTAGTTATCCCGTCGACCAAATTCGCCAAATAATATAAATCGCTAAACCACCCGCCAAATTATACAAATTGATATAATTTTTATTTTAAATAACGAAAGAACAAATAAATTAGTATAACATTAATAAAAATACAAATAAAACGTCGAAATAAAAATCATTTGATGACGTAAACACGTGTTGTCACGTGAATGTGACATTTATGATCGACCATTATTGGCATTTAATCTTACAATTTGGCGACAGTAATTTGGTCGACGGGATAACTAACAAGTACCAAATATTTTTGTATTTATTTGATAAAATGTAAATGAGCTATGGGGATATCAATATGTGGGAAAAGGCATAATTATATGTTTTGTCTAGATTTATATAAATAATTTAAATTGCATTTAAATGCTTTTAAATTGTATATTATATGCTATAATTACTATTTTTTGAACTATTAAAAAATATATTTATTTCTTTACAGAAATTAATAACATAAAGTATAATTAATAATAAATTAAGAATAATCGTACCTGAGTCTAAAAATCAATTTATTTCAAAATCATCTTGAGAAGGACTTTACATCAATAAATGTCCCATAATTGGCTAGAAATGCGTACCCATTTGCGCCTAGCACCCTATATTTTGCACTTTACAAACATGCATAAAAATAGGCTTGAACATATAATTTCGCAATTTAAAAAAATACGTATTTCAAAAAAGTCTACAAGCTAAGATTATAACTTATTTATTTGAATCCTTGATAAAAAAAAAATACAAATAAATATTTTACATTTCGTTATCTCGAAAAATGAAAAATCTATAAACGCCGAAAAAAGGCCTTCATTTAAGCAAATAAATATCCATTTTATGCTGTCATCTATCGGTAATAGATAAAGACATTTATAGACAATTACTTTATACAATTTTCCTGTTGTAAAGAAGAAGATAATTATAAATAAATATTAAAATTCGAAACGTCCTAAAAATGGGACGCTAGCCATAAATGGGTAAAGAAACAGGGATGTTTACTTTTCAACATTTCCCAATATAGTTGAAAAGTGTTTATGACTTCGTTTGTCTGTTTGCCGTCTACCGTCGGTCGTCTGTCCGTGCTCTAACTCTCTTAAAAGTACTCGGAATTAAATGGAATTGATGTAGATTGTTAATACCTTCGGGATAGGTGGCTTTTACTTAAATTTTATTCGGTTGGCACCACATTTTTTTTTTTTTTAAGTTACCTTTACTCAAATAATCACGAAAATTCGCTATTCAAAAAAAAAAAAAAAAAAAAAAAAAAAAAAAAATGCAAATATTACATTTGATTTTCACTGGTTCCAAAAACAAATTCTGTAAGCTCTAAATGTGTATATATGAGTGACTCACAACCAGAGTAGACCAAGTCAATTTATATCTATTGTGAATAATAACGCTTTAAATTTCTTAATAAATAATTTATTCAGGTCAAGTGATTTATAAAGATTATCTGCCAATATTCAATTTAGAGTATCCTTTTTATAGTGCCCTACTTTTACATATGACAAATTAATTTTTCTATTGCAAACGTATACGTTTTTAAAAAAATGAAGACTTGGCTCAATATGGTTGTGAAATTTCCATGTGTAAATAAAGACTTGTTTATTATGATCACAAAAGCTCTTGATTTTGATATATATTTACTCATACTATTTTTTACTCTAAATTAAACATAACGAGTGAAACCAATTATCAGTTATCATAAATCATTCACCGTGCACAATGCTACAAATATTACATCTTCATCATGATGTACGTTAGAAGAAGTAGCTTGTAGCCTGGTACTGACCTCTACTGTAAGATTCTTGAAGTATACATGATGAATTGGCAAAATGCATGGCAGAAGATCCACCATATCTCTCTTTTTGGCCGAAGTAATTTTTCTTTGGTACGCGTGCAATGCATCTTGACTGACATTTGACAAAGAAAGTAACTTGCGCCCATGAGACCATTTTTCCAAAATTATTTTGCGAAAAGGTTGATCCTCATCGAGTGTTTCTTTGAACAATAACATGAAGGGAGATCCTCTAACAACTCGCTGCCATCTGATATCCATCCAACTAAAGCAAGCTCCCTCATTATCCTTCTTTCTGTTTGTGAGACTTTGTTCCAATGCTGTAGCAGAACCAATGTCAGAATTCTTAGCTTCAATGTCATCAAATATATTATATTTCTTCTTAGCATTCCTAATTGCGTTTCCTGCAATTTGCTGCGTCAATCAGACCAAATTTTGCATCATTCGGAAGGAAATTGGAGTGTTCGGAAACGTTTGGAGTGGCCAGACACCATGAATTTGTGGTCAATTGACTCTGCTGTACTGGTTGAGTTTATGGTTTTGTTTATGATACATTATCATGTTATGATATGTTAATTACCAGCACGAGGGATATAGACCCAAAGGGTGTGACCTACGTGTGGGTCTTTCTAAGGAAACCTAATCTGTATTTACGCTTGTAAATACAAGGTTCGAAGAAAACCACGAAAATTCCGAACGATTAGGCCGACGGACGCGATTGAGATTGAACCCAGCACCGCCCGCCTATCAGCTTCGAGAGTAGAACCTCTTGGCCACTGGTGGGGACTCTGCTGTACTATTAACTAGTTACAACAGCGTAAGAGACATTTTGATGTTCCTATTTTGGCCACCATGGGCATGAGAATATAGAAGATTATTTTATGTTTAGACACTTTCTCTCTTGGGTACCTTAAAGCGATGTGAGACAGGAGTTGAGAACCTCTACGCCCCCACCCCTCTATTTCATCATAGAAGTACATGTATCCCACATTATTATTAAAAGAATGCACCACAAAGTTATAAACATATAGGTTGCGTTAATAATAAGCTATGGATGTTGAAAGCTTAGGAAAGGACAGTGAATTTTGCAAGTCGGATGTACAGCAATAAGTTTCATATTTATTTATTATTTACGCAATATTTATTATTTACGCATGCCTATTAAACAGTTTTGCTTTTTTCTATTTATCTTTCATTAATCGATTTCCAAACTATATCTGTTTGATTCAAAACCCACAGAATCCATCGCTTTAAAATAATGATAGCCCATGCAACACAAATATATCTCATTAAGCACACGCCATTTAGTAATAATAGCAAACAGTTTATGTTTTGTGTAAAAAGATGGAAAATTAAAAAGATATATATAATTAATATACTGAAGTTACGTAATATACGAGCATGTATTTTTTAAATTTCAATATTACCATGCTGACATATATTATTTTTCCTATTATTATTAAATGGATTGATTATAATGACTATAAAATTGACGAATGGGATAGACTTTCTAATTTTTGAGTAAAGTGTACCAAACGGATTCAGTATGAAAGTTTCGCGCAGAAATCTGTCCGCACTTTAAATCACCCTTCAGAGTTTTCAGTGATTCGAAAGCAGCTAACTGGAAGCATATTTCGGAGTTTTTTCACATCATATTCCACAACATTAATTGCCGAAAATTGTTACGACTATCATCAAAAACAATACACTCTCACCATTTGAGTTGTAATTCTATTCCCAATTAAATTATAAATCCAAGCGTATATTTAGTTTATTTTTCATACGGACTTGTAATACCCAAAAATTTCATTTTAGATTACTACAAACAAGCACATAAAGTTTTTGTGTTTTTGATTATTCTGGGGGAAAATCAAAAGAGTAATTAAGACACATGATGTAATACTAATTATAAATAAATAAAATACCGTTTTTATCTTAAAAATAGTCAATTCTTTTGCGTCTCCATAAGAAAATTTTTTTAAAAATAATTGTCCATTTATCTACATTTAAAATATTAACAGTTTATTAACTAAAATGTATTAGGAATATTATAAAGTCATTATTAGGAAAAGTAATATTTTATAACAGTCAAAACATTTCGTAATATTCGTTTATTTTTTATACCTCTTTTCAGAAACATTCATTGTTAGGATATCCGAAAATGGCAGGAAATATACTTTTGCTTCGGTAATTTTGGCGGAAGCGAAAAGAAATTAAGTACTTGATAAGAAGAACATATTCTTAGTTAATTCTTATGGAAGGTTTTTTTTTCTGAGCTGGAGTGTACTTATGGTTGCTGATGATATCAACGGGAGATTTTTCTTCACTAAAAATCTTTTGTAACATTTACGGTTATTTTAGTAAAAGTTTTCTTTTCTGTGAAATAGTTTCATGACAGCTATTTGCCATTGTTTTATCATTAAAATATTATATTTAACCCTTTATGTCCCAAAATATGAATTCATGTAATTTTCATCTTCTAAAGCATTTTTAGGGAATTTTTTAAACTGCATTAGAAAGTTTACACTCTCATTTAATAAATTTTAAATGGATTTTGCCAATTAAAATGAATTAATTAAATTTGAATTGACAGGGATTTTGTGCTATATTTATAACCCCACTCAAATATTTATTTAAATTTTTTTTAGTATTTTGTAGAATTAAGAAATGTAAAAATATAGTGCTCTTAAAGTAGAAATATAATTGAAGCTCCCCCCCCCCCCCCTAATCTTTCAACGTCAAAAAAACTGAAAAGATGCAAAGCAAAATAAATCATCCGTTGAAAAATATTTTTGTTTTGTGCAAACAATAATGCGTTTTGGAACAAGATAAAGTAAAGTATCTATAACTCATTCGAAACTGTATTACTACTAAACGATGTATTAACTTAATTTTATAACAAGTTATTTTAATTGTACTTTAAAGTATCGTTGGGCCATAAATGGTTAAACGAAAAATGATTAATATATTTCAAGATCGTAATGGAAATAGAGAAAATATCTTTTTAAAGAATTACTACTGTGTAACACACAACCAGACACATAAGAAAAATAATCTTCTATAAACCAATAATTATATAGAGGTTAATAAAGGTTTTCCCTTCATTTATAAAAAATCTAAGACATATTTATTTCATACACGATTTAATGAAATGTTCTATTATTACATATTAATCTTTATTATTAGCTTTTTCTGTATTAAAAATAAACTTTAATTAAAATATATTCAACGATACAAAAATAAGCTTTAATTAAAATATGTTCATTGTTCAACGATACTCAAAGCTGCAAAAATTAAATGTAAAAATAAATAAATAATAAGTAATATTTTTAATCGCTATTAAGCTCTAATGTACGTAAATAGAAAGAAAAACATTAAAGAGACCCTAATTTGGATTTATATGAATTTTAGAAAACATAAATTTGCATGCAAACGTCATTCGATAATTCGTGAATACAGCAATCTCTATGCTCCCAGAAATACTTTTTTCAACACATGAACATATATTTCTGACCCAGTATATATCTGAGAATTGAAGAAAATTCCATCCTTTTTCTTCCGTTCTATGACAGAAAATTTCCGTAATCTGAAGAAAAGGAGTTTTTAAAAAATACAGTACTTTATCGTGTATAACGCGCACCATAAATTTGACATGCAAATGAATGAATGACAAAATTAATTTCAGTAAAGAAAATCGAAACAAATGTTACGCCAGGCCAGGAAAGATGGCAAAAATCTATTTTTAAATTTCGGGTAGGGTTTGAGTGACGTATCATGCTGTGATGACGTCATTCGCTTAACGAAATACTTCAGAGCGCCTTTTGACAACGTGCGAGCAAAATGGAGAATCATTGTAGTTACATTGCGACATTTAAGTTGAAAATGGTTCACTATGCAAAAGAAAATGGTAACTGCGCTTCAAGTCGAAAGTTTGGCGTTGGTGAGTCAAGTGTACGAGAGTGGGGGAATATGGAAGAAAAACTGAAAACTGAAAACCAAAAAGCGTGCTTTTCGGGGGAAATCGTGTAAATGTAGTAGCAGCTTTTAACTCGTGTAACGGATTTGCGGCGTTCGGGGTACTCAGTCTCGACGGAAATGTTGATATCCGATGCCTGAAAAATAGCTAGGAAAATGAATTTTCCAAACGAAGATTTCAAGGGGAGTTATGGCTGGGTGCGATGTTTCATATGATCCGAAACAGTCTATCTATCAGGAGAAGAACAACGCTAACGCAGAAGCTGACGGAAGAATACAAATAACAGCATACCATGTTTTTCCTGTACATTATAAGGTTACGAAAACAAAAGAGATATCAGATGTCACAAATTAGCAATGCAGATTAAACTCCATTGTGGTTTTATATGCAGCCGTTCATCCCGTTGGAGATAGAAACATTCAAGTGCGCACAGAAGGAGAAGACAAGCAACGATACACCCATATGCTAGCAGTTACGGCCGACGGCCGCAAGTTGACACCATGTGTGATTTTTAAACGAAAAACTATCCCAAAATAATCTTTTCCAGTCGCCATAATTGTAAGAGCACAGAAAAAAGGATGGATGGCGGATGAGTTCATGAAAGACAGGATTAATGTGTGGGAACGTCGGCTAGGACCTGTAAGTCAATCATCGATGCTGATTCTGACAGCTTCCGTGGATACAACACTTGAAGTAAATACGAGAATTCGCCGTTAAAGTGATTTGGTTGTGATACGAGGTGCGTTGACGAAATTGCTTCAGACCTTAGATGTTGTCACCAACCGACCATTTAAGGTTCCATTTCAGCATGCCTAAAGTCGGTGGATGACGACGGTGGATAAATATAACTAAAATCGGGGGATGAAGTGGATGAATAGTGATTGTATCGCGATTTTGCCCTCCGCTGATGGAATTTGAATATATCGCTACAATTATTTTTACTCGTATTTCCAAAACTATTCATCTTACAAAAAGACATTGCATATAAAAAATGTAGTACATTTACTCTAGTATAATTTGGTGCAATAATTGTTTTCAAAAAAGTTTATTCTCTCGCGAATATAATGAAGAACCAAAAACAATCCGATTTTTTCATCGTTACTCATTTATAACGTTTTAAACAGACCAGATACGAGTTGGCAAAGTTAAAAATCGTGCTCAGTACCCACACAAACATTAAAAAAAAGAGAAAAAAAATTCTCCAAAACTTTCCAGGCATAATCCTAGATTGACTGGACTGCAACTGTATGTGAGTAGATGCGTGAATCTTGGAATTCCATCTCGGTCAAGATGATAATTAAGAGCTTGAAACTGACTGGAATTTCCAATCAGATGTATGGAGCGGAAGACGATATGATTTATGTGGGTATTGACTGCGCAAGTGATAACGAGACAATATCAGTAGCGGCAATGAGAATTGCTAATTAGTTTTTAAATAATGTTACTAGCGCTGTTGTATAAAAAAAGTGCTAGGAGTAAAATAAAGATGCAACAACACTTCTATTAAGTAAGATTTTTCCAGTTTTAATTTGTTCTTTGAATACATTTCTTGAACCATATGTATATCATGTGATTACACCCGGCAGTAAAAATAATTTCGTGTATAACGCGCTCCTAGGGGTTTTTGCACTAAATTTTTGTAAAAAAAAGAAAGTGTTACACACGACTAAATACGCTACTTCACTCCTTCTTCTATGGATCACCCTTGACTTTGAACTTGTGACCACGCATTTCGAATTTAACGTCTTAACCACTTGGCCACCGGAGTTGCATTCTGGTATCCAAAATAAATCGCGCGTAAAGTACATGAAATAATACAAATAACAATTTAATTACATTATATTTTTGTGACTATAAATAATTTCTTAATTTTTATACATATTTATACTATAGCATAACCCATAAATATAATTTATATTTTCATAAAACCATTTCACCATTTTATACAAAAATATCGGTAACACAACATAACTAAATTATGCTAAACGTGCATATGCGCTTTAATGATGCTGTGCGGGAATGCGGCCCAGCAGTGTACAATGACGATTTTTTCTGACAATGCATATAAACGCTTATCTCTTTTCCTTGCGCACAGGAATTTTCAGATAGTTAAAAGTCCGTCGTAAAATTTTATGCATAAATACCTCAAAAACATAACTGTCAGAAGTGCATAAAACACGTTCTTTCACGGATCAATATTAATGAGAAAACGAGCGCTACTTTCAGTTGGAAAACAATATAGTACAAATCATCTAGTTTAAAAGTAGTTAAAAAAGGTTTAAATCTACATATATAAGACTTATTACAAAATACACAAGTTGGTAATGGTTCAGAACATATTCTAAAAAATACATGAAAAACATATTCTATACATATCTGTACCTTGGAATAAAAGGGGCCAATGTCCAAAATTGAGAAATTTGAGTTAAATGCACGAATGAATTCAGGATGCGATATAAAGTAATTGTTAAAAGTGCCAAAGTCCTCCCAATATTAGATCATTGAAAAAAAAATATTTTGTCGAGGCCAATGTTACTTACTGTTAATGTAATGTGTCAAACTTAAATTTGGTTTCCTGCCATTTGAGAAAAATGGACTGCTGGAAGTGTATCATGTAACTTACATAAATACCCTTGATACCACTTCAGCAGGCTATTATTTTATTTTATTGTCATAAAAAAATACTATTATTTATATATTTTGATTATTATTATTATTTTATAAAATGTATATATATATTTAGAGTGTGTTCTTACATGTAGTTATTTTGATTATTATTATTATTATTTAATATAAATATACTCATATATGTATTTATGCTATAAGGTCTTAATAAGAGAAGGACCACACAGTGAGTCCTATCTGTAGAGGGGATCTTTTCAGCGAGTCACGGAGTCTGCAAGCCTGACAATAGCTTGACATAAAATGCCAAGTCGTAATTATGACGGGATACTACGCTATTTATGATACCTAATAAAACAGACCACACAGGCGAGACCCGGAGTCCAGAAACCAAGATCGCTGAAGCTCAAGGGGCGGAGTATGGTATACCCGGAAAAAGTGCAATACCGAATCAGAGGTTTGCAGGTTGAAGGGAAAAGAGGGGGTCAGCAAGGCTGACCGTCCATTCGACGATTGGGGCAGAGCAACCTCCTCCACATTGTCATCACGAGGTGATGTCGTAACTGAAGGAAGAAGTGAGAATGAGTTCAGTTTGAGTTCCTAAACCATGATGACTTAAAATAAAGATTCCGGTTCGAGTTCTTAAAATATGAAGTCTTAGAAATAAAGAGAGTGATGCGAGTTCCTGAACTATGATGTCTGAACAGAGATGAAGGCGAGCTCCCAGACTATGATGTTTTCCAGAGACGCGTTCCAGCTCTCTCACCCGGGGTGGTTTTTAAATGATTGAGTTCAGCTTCAATGTCCTAAGTGTTTTAAAAGAAATTCTACGACGATGACGACTTATTCGGGTCGTGTTTTCCCGTTAAGGGATGGCCCTATGATAAACTGTCCTCGGACATTGCTTCATCATTAAGTGTTTTAAATTAGTGACTGAGAGTGTAAAACAAAGATCACTCAATGTGCCAAGGATTCAAGTGTGACCTTAACCACAAGTGATCCCCCTCTACAGAAGGTGTGTTCTCTTTAACTTTTCTGTATTCCCATTGTTTTAATAATTTATGTTGTATTAGGGAGGTACAATTTATGGTACTCAAGCAATTAAGTATTAATTGTAATGTTAATTTAAAAGGTAAATTTAATGTAATTACTAATTCAATTTCGTTCTTTGCAACGCCCTTCGATTTTGTTTTGGTAAATAAATTATTTAACTTAAAATATACTTGTAATTAAATGTTAAATTTTAGCATGCGTCATTATGAGTCTGTTAATTTACTTTAATATTAATACTAAATTTCAAACTTATTTCATCTCTATATATAAAAATATATATACAATTCATTAACTTGCGTGGTGCCGTTCCTTTGCGGAGCGCCTGTGGTTATTGTTAATATTACCCGTTATATGGTGTTAATATTATTTTATTATAGTGGTATTTTTAGTCAAAATAAGTATAAAAACGCGTTACTCATGTTTGCTAACTTTAAAATAAATTCTAAAAATTGGTCTTGGTACCAATGAATTGTATGAATTATTTCTGACTTGTTTTTCCCAAAAAGTGTATGGCTCAACGAATTTATATTTTGAAAAAGAAAAAGTAGTGGCATGAAACAATATTGTATAATTGATGTGTATCATATACTGTGTGCATAGGGAATTTCAGGTTATGTTTACTAGAAAAAGTTGCATTTATTCAGCAAAAATTTGCAATTACTTTATGAGAATTTTGAAAATATTGAAACAATTACTAAAATGAAAAGAGAAAAATATTTTTCATAAAATAGATTGTAATTATTGAAGTATGATAAAGAAAAATCATACATTATTGAAAAATAATTCATGGTTGTGTTTAAAATCAGTCAGAAGTACTGAGTATTTTTTGAAAAATTATTGGAGTGTATTTATGGTACTGAGAAAAATTTATTTGATTTTAGTAGAAAGAATTTATTTGATTTATGTGTTACTGTGTATTATTTGTGCATTTTGGGGGAAAATCACGAAAATTATTGTGTATTATTGTGTATTTATGTGTATAGGATTTTAGAAAATTTACTTTATGACAAATAGAAATTATCGCAAAAGCAAAGATAATTCTAATTCAAAAGTTACTACGCGTAAACAATTAAGAGAGGCAGCTAAGCAATTAGAATTAGAAAATATGTCACACGAAAAAGAGGAAAATTTATTATCTCAGGTGTTGAGTTTAATCAACCCTTTTGATATAAAGAAAATTCCGAATGTAAAATTCTATTCAAAAGAATTTGATCAGTTCCTGGATAGGACAAATATAAAAGAGGATTTTAGGCTACAGATTCTAAAATCAAAATTTGTAGGAGTTGCACATGAAAAATTAGTGCAAAATGACGATTTAAATTCTGAGCAGGATTATTCTAAATTTAAACAGAAAATTTTGGATGTTTTCTCAAAAAGATAACCTTTTTCGGAACATCAGACAAAATTTAACCAAATAAAACAAAAGCCAAATCAATCGGTTAAAAACTTTATAGAAGACTTTAACATCTTGGCCTATAAATATTTACAAACGACAGGGTATGATACCAATAAAGGCGCGAAGTAATTCTTTGAATTAATCAAAATAAATAAATTCCTAGACGGAATTGCCCCGAATATTTCTTTGGAACTAAGAAAACTAGACATAAAAGAATTCTCAAAATTATGCGAAAAAGCTTTGCACTTAGAAAATGTTTTCAATTCTACAAAAATTGAACAGGTTAATAATGTGACGGAAAATGTAGAGAGTAAAGAGAAAATTTATGAGAATTTATTGGAGCAAAATAAAGATCAATTAAAATATATCGCACAATTGTCAGAACAATTGAATGCATTAAAGGTAAAGAAAAGTGGCGAAAATAAAGATGAAAGAGTTCAGGAAAATTATTGCGCTATCTGCAAAACTAGTAAGCACGATTTACAGAATTGTTATTTTAATGGTAAAACGCATACAAATAAACCTAGTTTTCTTAGAAAGCAGAATTCTGAAAATTTTAATCCTAGAAGTGATTATAACAGATTTAATGCAGGTTTCGGGTATCTATCTCCAAGTGTTCAGGGATATCCCAATTTTTATTCCAATTTTAATCCCAATTTTAATCCCAATTTTAATCCCAATTTTAATCCCAATTGTACACCTAATTTTATACCAAATTATCATAACAATCAACAGTATGATAATAATCATGGTTACTTACAACAGAATTATAGGTATGGGAATTTTGATAAGTCTAAGGGACAGAATTATTAAGATAATTTTCAAGGAAATCGGAATTTTTCAGGGTATGATTCTGATTATTGTACGGATGATAATTTTTATCCCAAGGGTCATAATAATGGGAATTTTGCACAGCAAAGGGAGAATTATAGAAACTCTAGGGTTAGACATAAGGACTCGCAGAGGGATAATTCTGATAGGAAGAATGGTTCACAGGATAATTCTAACAGGGGTTCGCGTAAAAAGTACGATAGGGATAAAAGTACATCTCCGGAGAAGAGGTTGACGAATAAATAGGGTATTCAATTTTTAGTATAGGTTGTACATAGGCATTTCAGGAAATTTATCTAAGGGATTGTCGCAATTTCAAAAATAAAAAAAAATAGCAAAAATTATGAAATCCAATCTTATTAGATAATATTTTCTCTAAAATTTGTATATATAATTTCTTTTTCCTATTTAGTGTATTTTTGTGTACATTTGTTTTTATTTTAGTGTAGTGTATTTTCAGTGTATTTGGGTCTAAGTTCAATTATATCAGGGTAATTAATGGTATAAATTGGATTTTATGTCGTTAAAGACATGTTTTATTATATATCTCCGAGATTAGTAGATATATCATGAGTCTGTAGTGTAGAAAAACGATAGAATTTCGTTTAGTTGGGAAAGTGTCAGGTAGTGACATGTTTTGGTGGACGCTCAAGGGTTAAATTTTGAAAATTTGGATTTCAAACAAACTGTGATAAATCCTTTTACTATTTCCAAAGTATTTAAGCACAAATGGTTTAAAATATAGGATTTTACAGGCTCCAAAGAAAAAAGCAGTTTTTGTAGGAGTTGAAAGAAAAAAGTGTAAAAATTCAAATAAAATCAACTTTTTCAAGTAAAATTCGGTTCTAAAGGGTAGTAGTAGCTAAAAAGGTGTTAGTTATATAGTAGCAGTGTTTTTGAACACCTACAGGTTTTTTTAACTGGGAATTTTACTTTTAGGTAGCTCTAGGGAGCATCTCAGTATAAGTTTTAAAATTTTGGAGAAAAAAAATTACTAAGATAAAAGCATAATTTTGGGATAATATTTTGTTAGTGAGGTGTTAGTGTGTAGTGGCATTCAAGTAGTCTTAGGTTAGGTACGAGTGTGTTTTCATTCACATGATGGTATGTACCGATATTTTCTGCGACCGCGTAAGGGTTAAAAAGCGGTATTCTCAATTTTGCCGTGTAGGTAAATTTTTTTTTGTTGAGGATTGTTAAACTACGGAATGTCAGTGGGAGATGTAAACGTTTTTTTTTACTAGGTGATAGTTACTGGTAAATATAAAAAAAAAAATAAATAAATAAATAAATAAAAAAATTGCAGATTTCAAAATGCAAACAAAATATAAAACAAAAAAATTGTAAAATACAAAAATTCGTAAGTAAGTAGGTTTGTAGATGGTGCAAAATAAATAAACTATTATGTAGGTGTCAGAATATGACAAAAATAAATAAATAAATTGTTTTTTTTTTCAAAAAAAAAAAAGAATTTGGCGTACGGTATGCTTTCGCATAAAAAAATAGTACGGAATTGTACAGGTATTACATAAAATACAAAATGATTACGAAAAATAAATTAGATTTTTCTAAAAATAATGACGTATTTTGGTCAAAATTAAAATGTTTTGGTCAGCGTAGAAACATTCTTTTTAGAATAAAATTGAGGGAATGGTATAGAAATTGTATAAAAATAATATATCAAATATAAAATAAATCAAAAATTGTAAATGGTATGTTTATATGAAAAATATAAATACCAGCTTGTTCATTTAGTTACAAATAAATAAATAAATATGTAAGCATTCATCAGTATAAAATATTGCTGGTAGTGTATAATTGCATGGTGTCCAAACAGGATTTTTTTTTAAAAGAATGTATAATTTAGTGCGGAAACAGTTTTTGTAAGTTTGGGTGAAATATTATTCTTTAGGAAGATGCTACAGGTTTCGTGGAGAATTCTTTCCATCACCGCATCTTGGAGGAACTGTGTTTTCAAGTTGTGAACCCAGAAATCGGGAGGAAAAGAGACAACAGTGAGAATGATTGATCTGATTCACACGCCCATTTTGCCGAGGGAGAAGTGTTGAGCGGTCACGTTGGACGTAGCAGTTCAAACCGACTGTTTTTCGAAGACAAGTTTCTAGTTTTGGTTTCCAGTGACAGAAAATATGGGAAGTTAGCTAATATTCGGGGGCTGTCACTCTAGATTTTTGAGGATTTTTTTTTTTTTCTCAGGACCTGTTTAAAGGTAGGAGTTTATTTTAGGCTAGTAGCAGTTTTACGGCAGTGTTTCAACACATTGCAAAAATACGTTAAAATATGATAAATAAAAGTTATAATGGCAAGTTATGCATAAATAATAAATAAATATATGCAATTGAAATATGGTTTTCGATTACAATCATCATCTTCATCTGTTTTCTGAAAATTCACAGTATTGATACAGTACTTAAGGGTTAGCATGCAGGTTTAAATAAATAAATAAATAATTTTGACAGCATGCGTGTGATCATGTAACTTACATAAATACCCTTGTACCACTTCAGCAGGTTATTATTTTATTTTATTGTCATAAAAAATACTATTATTTATATATTTTGATTATTATTATTATTTTATAAAATGTATATATATATTTAGAGTGTGTTCTTACATGTAGTTATTTTGATTATTATTATTATTATTTAATATAAATATACTCATATATGTATTTATGATATAAGGTCTTAATAAGAGAAGGACCACACAGTGAGTCCTATCTGTAGAGGGGATCTTTTCAGCGAGTCACGGAGTCTGCAAGCCTGACAATAGCTTTACATAAAATGCCAAGTCGTATTTATGACGGGATACTACTTTATTTATGATACCTAATAAAATAGACCACACAGGCGAGACCCGGAGTTCAGAAACCAAGATCGGTGAAGCTCAGGGGGCGGAGTATGGTATACACCGGAAAAAGTGCAATACCGAATCAGAGGTTTGCAGGTTGAAGGGAAAAGAGGGGGTCAGCAAGGCTGACCGTCCATTCGATGATTGGGGCAGAGCAACCTCCTCCACATTGTCATCACGAGGTGATGTCGTAACTGAAGGAAGAAATGACAATGAGTTCAGTTTGAGTTCCTAAACCATGATGACTTAAAATAAAGATTCCGATTCGAGTTCTTAAAATATGAAGTCTTAGAAATAAAGAGAGTGATGCGATTTCCTGAACTATGATGTCTGAACAGAGATGAAGGCGAGCTCCCAGACTATGATGTTTTCCAGAGACGCGTTCCAGCTCTCTCACCCGGGATGGTTTTTAAATGATTGAGTTCAGCTTCAATGTCCTAAGTGTTTTAAAAGAAATTCTACGACGATGACGACTTATTCGGGTCGTATTTTCCCGTTAAGGGATGGCCCTATGATAAACTGTCCTCGGACATTGCTTCATCATTAAGTGTTTTAAATTAGTGATCGTTACCGAGAGTGTAAAACAAAGATCACTCAATGTGCCAAGGATTCAAGTGTGACCTTAACCACAAGTGATCCCTCGCTACAGAAGGTTTGTTCTCTTTAACTTTTTTGTATTCCTATTGTTTTAATAATTTATGTTGTATTAGGGAGGTACAATTTATGGTACTCAAGCAATTAAGTATTAATTGTAATGTTAATTTAAAATGTAAATTTAATGTAATTACTAATTCAATTCCGTTCTTTGGAACGCTGGTGTCTTATGACACAATTCTATTTTGTTTATTTTATTATTTTGTAAATATGTACATTAACTGTAAATAAACCTTTTGTTTATTGTTAACTTTTGGCTATGTTTTTAATACAACATGAGTCCATTGTTTTACTTTAATGTAAGTTTTATTTCAGATGACAGTCTGCTTTATGATGCTATTTATGCGTAGTTTAGATAGGTTTTATTTAGATACAACTGCGCGGTCTATACGCTATTTCTTCTCTAAAATTACACAACGCAGCTTGGGGCGTTTTGTAGACGTGTTTCCTCCCGCCTCAATTTAAGATAATTAAGGTTAGTTTAATTATAAGGAATAGCCAGGACCAGTATTATATAATTACGATCACAAATCTTTGTCTATAAATTGTAATGTTTAAATACCCACTATAATAATTCAGGTATTTCAGGTTCAGTAATGGAGGAGTAGTTAACCTCTCTTACTCTTTATGGTAATCTTCCCTTATTTACCATACTTATTTTCCCCCACTTTCAAGGTATGTTTGGGTAGTTAAGTTGGTTCCGGTAAATGGACCTGGATCTCCCCAACATGGACATTGGCTCTTTTTGTTCCAAGGTACAGAAATATTAATATATACTCCAAATTAAAGTCCATGCATGAATTTATCAACATTTCAGTGTGAATAAATATAATTTCATCACAGAGTTCGTCAATTTTTAACCTCTTCATTTTTCTCACTTTCCATTATTAATTGATGCACTGAATGTCCTCTGTGCATATTAAGTGATAAAAATATGTATCATATAGTAAAATGGTTTATATTTAATACTCAAGTGCAACATTCATACTTTAATATACGGTAGAATATTTTAATCCATTGAAAATTAGTCTATCTACGTTATCCATAGAGGACACTTCAAGTATTCGAAAGTAAACATAAGAAAGGGAATTTAATATATTAGTAGAATCTTTAGAGAAACATTTTCTTTACTTTTTTAACTTACATTACACATTTACGACATTACAGAATTACGCTATACACAAAAATCTGTAAAGTTACTAAAATTTTTCTAGAAACTGGGATTCCTAGAACTTTTTATGTAACGGCAACAACAACAATTAATGTGACGGATACACTTTTGCACCGTAAACCAAAAAATATGTAAGGTTACGAAGAATTTTTTTAGTAAACTTGGATGCCTAGAACTTTTTGTGTAACTGAAACCTGGGTTACACATAAATTTTTAGTTAGATTACTGTAATTTTAGTAGATTCTTTCGTAAAGCTACAGATTTCTGTAGCTTTACAAAAACTAGATTTGTTGATTTTCATATTGTTTTGTACAGTGTACAGATAAAATTTTAGTATGCATACAGATTTCTGTAACATTCCATCTGTAGAATTACAGTTTTTTACAGTTTTTTTTTTTTTACTGTTTTTTACATATTTATCAAGGAAATATTTTTTTTAACATTTTGTTATAATCAGTTTAATTATACTTTAAAATATTTAACATATGTGCACATATTTTAATTAAAAATGTAACATACAATTTAAATCGTAGCTAAATTTTCTGCAAAGTATTTTTTTTTATTTCCATAAGAATATGAAGTTTTCATTTTTTTTTTTTAACTTGAATTTTCTTTTTTTGCGAAATGCATACTAAAAATGTCTAACTTTTTTCCGTTGAACAACTTTATTCTAAATTTGATAAAAGAGTTTACAATTACGTACATAGTTTTATTAACTAATGTTTATGCGAAATTTATGAAGATTAGTTATTGAAACGCAGAAAAAGCAATTCCACATAAGTTTGTAGAAATCCATGTATTTTATTTATTTTTTTTAAATAATGTACTTTAATTAAGGAAGAACATTTCAGAGTTTCTGGTAATGTAACAATCTGAAGAACATTTATTGTATCTTAAATGCATACATTTTGTGTAGTAATTTCAGACCTTTTAATAATTGTATACAGTACAAGACATTCAAAATCTTTGATTTGATTGGTAGATGAATTTATACTGAAATATATGATCGTTCTCAGATGTGTAGCTAAGTAGATGTAAGTAAAAATTGATGTTTAAAGATTAATTACAATATAGAACTACAATATAATTACAATATAGAGAGTTATTCTTTTAATAAACTTACTGTAATTTACATGTGAAAATGTTCAATTTTAATACTTCTTGAAATGCTTCTAAATATAAAAGTCGTATAGTTACATTATAATTTCAATCTGACTTATATGTAAATATTTACAAAAAAACGTCTTACTAATCATAACTTTCATTTTGTTATGAGATGAACTCCTATTGAAGTAAAATAATTACCCAATCTACACTAATGTCGTTTAGATGAAGTTCAGCTATTTAAAATATGTGTATAAAAATGAACGATTGATATTTAAAATCTTATTCAAAATAAACGATTTTTTGAAAACAAATTTATCTTCTTTTTTTATATACAATCAGGCTTCCATATTTATTGATACAACGTAGGATTTAAAGCCCTTTTTAATCATATGCAAGTCTTTAATATTTGACAGATTAATTTTGCATATCATGTTCAATCTTTCAAATAGATTATATTTTATATAGAGATCTCGTATTTAATAAATCAGTGTTAACAGTTTTCTTATCTAAAAAAGAATTTCGAAGTAGAAAACCTTTTACCAAATTCATTTTATATTACAGTTGTACGCAACAACGAAAATATACAGGGTGTTTCTAAACTCATGGTACAAACTTTAAGGGTAGGTAGAGCACACAGTAACAATCATTTATTGTTTAGGAATGTATGGGACCAAGTGACGCATTAAGGTAAAAACACCAGGGGGGGACAATTAGGCCCCTTTTTTAATTTTCAAAATGAAATCGATTTTTTTTTAATTGAAAATAGAAATAGAAATTTTTTGAAATAGAAATGGAGTTTTTGGTTGATTCCACTGGCGGTAGAGGGCAATAAGTGACTGGTCGCCGTTCAATACCATGCATTCAAGTAGAAGAAATCGCCATTTTTAATTGTGCTATCGTTCGTCATGGAAGACTTTACATATGCCGAAAAAGCCGACATGCATTTCATGTATGATCGTGCAAATGGCAACGCCAGAGCTGCCCTACGAATGTATCAGGAACAGTTTCCTCGCAGAAGAAAGCCTGATCATAGAATGTTTCAGAGCTTACACCGTCAGCTTTCTGAAGCAGGTTCTTTCCACGTCACCAGACAGGAAACTGGGCGAGAAATAACTGTACGCAGTACAAGCCTGGAAGAAATTATTTTGAATTTTGTAGGGGTTTTGAAAGGACCGAGTCAAGTACAAGAGCTGTTGCACAGAATTTAGGTGTGAGTCATCCGACCGTTTGGAGAGTGTTAAATGAAAACCGATTTCATCCCTTCCATTTTCAACGTGTACAAACTTTGAATCCGGAAGATTATCTTCTGCGGTTGAACTAATCACTAATTTCACTAATCACTAATCACCGACTCGTGGACAGTCAACCTTTCGGTATAGGAGCTGATTAGTCCACGAGGGGAAAACACATATCCTCCTTCCCGCTGAAACCCCAGTACCCGCGAACGAGCCCAGAAGTCCCAGCAGGATGGAAGACCCTGTTTAATGAAAATTATTAAAATGGCAAAACAAACAGAATGACTAATAAACAGTATAACAAAATGTCAGGGCGAGCCCAAGAGAACAGTATATTAAAAGTAAATATTTAAGATAAAAGTTAATTTGCAGCATACCACAATTTTTATATAATTATAGGTTAATTAATAATGAATAATTTTTATAATAAGGAATGGAGATAATAATAGATTTTGTTAATTAAAGGTTAATACTAAGAGATAAGGAATTTAATACGAAATTCCCCTCCAATGCCCTGGCTATATAATAAAAAAAAAAGATAAGAGAGATGAGTTATAAATTTTTAATTAGCTGTTAATAATTAGGGAAATTAATGATTTAGCATACTAGCAGGACTACAAAGGAGGGAAATTTCTGTCATATCCTTTAAAGTTAAATATTTAATAAAAGGTTAAAGTATTTAAAACAAGACAATTTAGGTTATTTAAAATTTGAGATAACACATAATATAACAATTAGTTCACAGATGAGACTTTCACAGACGACACCTAAATACAATTAACAAAAAAAAAAACATTCAAGAAGTCGTCTATTTACAAGTCACTTTCCGGTAAAGCATTATAGTTATAAATTACTGTAGGTATGTTTATTTTAAAATTGAACTGTATTCTATTATTAGTTTAATGGTTCTGAGTAAATTTAATGTTTTAATGTGTAGAAGTTCTTATTGTGAAAAAGTTGTTGTGTTGAACATCAATGTTATTATTTCTACTGAAATATTTAGAGTTATTCATTCATACAATTAAAGAACTTCTATTAGTATTTTAGGAATGAGATTCATTTCTGATTGAAAGTTGATGTCTATAGATCGGACAAGTTGGTGAGTCTGCAGAATGTGGAAAATAGTTCTCCATTTGCATACAGTTTGTACATTGTCTTTTTCCTGGATCTAATTTATAAGGGCAGTCCGTTGTTTGGTGGCCTCTAGCACAGTGCGAACAGATTTCTCGCCTCCTACAGTCCTCCTTCCGATGACCGAACAATTGACAGTTCGCACATCTGACAATCGGTCTGTATACTGAGATTCTGCATATGTTGAAGCCTTGTGGTATTAACTTTTGTTTTATTATATTATTGGCAGTAACGTAGTCCACCTCCAAGACTAGCTGATATGTTTTTGAATTTTCTTTTTGTAGTTTTTTGTGTATTCTTATTGTGGAGGTCTGTTGCTGATTGAGTTGTATAGATGAAGTTAACTTCGCTTGGTCAATGTCCAGTGGAATTCCTGTTATTATTATTTTAATGGTGTGTTCCAGTTTGTAGGTTATTTCTGTAAGGTGTTTTAGATTTTCTATTTGTTCAATTATTTTGAGTAAAGTTTCTGTGCTATCTTCAGTATTTGTTTTTATTATTATTGTTCGTTTATTTCTTGAGAATCTGCTGTAGATTGGAGGTAATGAGTCTAATTTTAATATTTCTGTATTAAGTATTTCTTGTATACGTTCCACTGTTAATTGTTTATCCAAGCTTCTTATTATTATTGCTGATTTTGAATATTCCGATTCTAGGTTTTGATTGACTTGAGGACTTTCTTTTGTTGTTCTCATTTCTTCACTGTCTACGTCTCTTCTACCTAAGTGAACTGGTGTTTCTGTTAGAAGACATTCTATTTTCTGAAGTTTCTTTAGTATTTGTGTTGTTTCTTTTCCATCTATTAGTTCCTGTTTCTCTCTTTGTATTTCTGATATAATATTGTCTTTGCAATTAGTTTCCTCCTGTAATTTCAAGGCTTGGTCTATTTGTAATCTTAGTTCTCCTTCTAGATATCTTATTTTTTCGTTTAGTTCTTTAATTTCTGCGGTTGAACTTTTGCCAGTGGGTTTTGCAGCAACATGTATTGCAGCCAGACTTTACTGCTCATATTCTATTTACAGATGAGGCAGTATTTACACGCGAGGGTGTATTTAATGTGAGCAATTTCCATCTTTGGGCAACCAATAATCCACATGCAACGCGGCCACATGCTTATCAACAACGATTTTCTGTGAATTTGTGAGCGGGTATTGTTAATAATTATTTGATTGGCCCATACCTACTACCAAAGAGGTTGGATGGTCGCTGTTACCTTATTTTTTTTTTGCAACAGGTTTTACCAGAACTGATGCAAGATGTTCCGATGGCCATTCGTAACCGGATGTGGTTTCAACATGATGGAGCGCCCGCTTCACCACTGATGTGCACAGTTACCTGAATGCCACATTTGGGACGCGATGGATTGGGCGTGGTGGGCCAGTTCCTTGGTCACCACGATATCCCGATTTATCGAGTCTTGATTTCTTTTTATGGGGGCATCTGAAGTGTCTTGTTTATGAGACTCCAGTTGACTCAGACGAAAATCTAGTATCTCGCATATCCGAAGCTGCTGCACGTGTGCGGGAAATGCCTGACATCTTTTGAAGTGTACGTCAATTGTTCCACCGACGCTGCGAAGCATTATATCACAGTTGTTGGGCGCAATTTTGAACACTCATTGTAATATTATTGTATGCATTATTATTTACTTGTAAGCTACATTGTAAATAAACATTTTTTTGTATTTCGTTGATAAGTTTGCCAGTTTTGATCTTTTTTTTTTTAATTCAAAAATTTTGATTTCATACCAAAAATTTTCAAAGAAGAATTTTTTGTTAAGTAATTATGAAATGCCAAGAAAAAGATAGCATAAAACTTTTCTGGTATGAATGAGAAATTTTGAAAATTAAAAAAGGGGCCTAATTGCCCCCCTGGTGTTTTTACCTTAATGCGTCACTTGGTCCCATACATTCCTATACAATAAATGATTGTTACTGTGTGCTCTACCTACCCTTAAAGTCTGTACCATGAGTTTAGAAACACCCTGTATATCATCCAATGTAAGAGCAAATGTTTCGCAAAATCTTCAAAAATGGAGATTTTTATTATAATATTTATAAAAGTTATTTTCATTTATTTTTGTCAAGATAAATTAATACTGGTAATTTAACTGCATTATATGAGATATAAAGATTGATTCTACTGAAATCTAGTAGATATGCAGAGTGTCTCAAAAATTATGAAGCATGCTTTACATCCATACTAGTTAATTTTTAGTTTAAAATGATTCATTCGGTTTTAAAGATAGAAGCAGGTAAACTTTTGTTATGATCTATTCGCTACAAAATAAAAGTAAAATTATCTTATCTATCCAAAGATTTTGTCGGTGTGAGCGTATAAAAAATTTAAAAGTGCATTTTAAAATAGAATTAAAGATAGAACTATATTACATTAACATAATTTTATTTTTTAACTTATTTTGAATACTTTTGTAAGTCACATTGAATCAAACATGTAACATATGAAATACGTTTCTACTCATTTTAAAACATCAATAACATTCTTTCTTCAAACGCACTTATACAAAATACTGTGAGATAAAAATCTCGAAAAATATTCTTTCCACACCAGATATTAACTATTAAATTCCTGAAAACACTTTCACTAGTATTTAATTAAAGGAATATGTGGCACCCTTAATCATGCGTGGCATAGGAAAATAGCTCCAATAAAGCTGCAACTTTATTTGTACTCTGATTTTCAAAGCAAATATAAAGGTTAAATGGAAAAGACGAAAGAAGCTTTATAATAAAATTGTCAAAAAGGGGCAGCGAATGAAATAAACGTCAAGCTGTTAGATATTGCTACCCGAGTTGCAAGGAAATAATAGAAGAGAAACCACCTGTGGGAACAAGTGGTCCGGATGCAAATATCAAACTCAAAATTAAGCTGTTTAAAATTTTTGAAAATACAAAATATATAACAGTGACAATAATAACATTAAGAAAAACATAACGTAAAATATAAAAAAAAAAAAAATAGAAAACTCACAGTAAACCGAAAAAAAAAGTAAGGTTTAAAATAAAACATTTTTTTTTCAACGGTAGAAAAAATGTTACTTTTTCACACTTTATTATTATTAGTATTTTAACGGAGAGATATCGGTTGTTTAAGTAAACAATTGCTTAGAATAATACTAATTCTAATAGTAATAATAATAATGTAAATCACGGTCAGGAAAATATTAATTACCTATAGAAAAAAAAAATTGTCGTGAAAAGCAATTCGATAAATTTATCAGGAATTAAAAAAAATAATTCTAAAGATAAAACATATTAATTTTTTAAGTAGTACATATAGAGTTTTGATTAAATATTCCTCTAACGATTTCATGATGCATGACTGATGTTATGACAAAGATGTCATTACGTTCCTAAAAATATTAAATAAAATCTTAAATAATGTTTTACTTTAAAATCTTGAAATATTCCCGTTCTTCTATTCTCAAAATCAAACATCTAAAATAACGAGATCATATAACATTGTAAGAAGGTAGCGTTCCAGCCTGAAAAATAAGCAAAAACCTTTAGAAAATTCCACTTTTATCTCAAGGGAAACATTCATAAAAAATGCAAAGTTTAAACTTTCTCGTAGGAACCATACATTCTTATGATTTCTGGGAATGATGCAAATATATTTTAAGTCCACAAAAGAAAAAAATATATATTTCTGAAAACCAATACTAAACATTTTATGACTTAACTGAAGCTGCATTTACTCTTTAAGAGATATTATAGAGTGTTTTTTTCTGGATCTTATTTCAAAAGTTCCAGATTAATTCAAGAATTGCTTTTAAAATTTGATGAAATTAAAGACATTTGTGAGTATATATACAGGGTGTTTCAAAAATGACCGGTATATTTGAAAAATCAATAAAAACTAAACGGGCAGCGATAGAAGTACACCGTTTGTTGCAATATGCTTGGGACAACAGTAAGATTTCAGACAAAAAAAAAAAAAAAAAAAAAAAAGTTAAAATTTTCAACAAGAGATGGCGCTGCACGCGATTTGAAGGAAGCGGCATGGATTGACCTCCCTATTCGCCAGACATGAACCCCTGTGACTTCTTTCTGTGGGGACACTTGAAAGACCAAGTTTACTGCCACAATCCAGAAACAATTGAACAACTGAAGCAGTACATTTCTTCTGCATGTGAAGCCATCCCGCCAGACACGTTTACAAAGGTTTCTGGTAATTTCGTTCAGAGACTACGCCATATTATTGCTGCGCATGGTGGATATGTGGAAATGCCGTGGTTTAGATTTTTACAGACTACAGCGCCATCTGTTGTTGAAAATTGTAACTAATTTCGAAAAAAAAATTGTCTGCCTGAAAATTTACTGTTGTCCCAAGCATATTGCAACAAACTGTGTATTTCTATCGCTGCCCGTTTAGATTTTATTGATTTTTCAAATATACCGGTCATTTTTGAAACACCCTGTATATGAGCATATGTGTGTGAAATAAAGTATTATCAAATATAATACTGAAATAATTTTTCTTCAGATACTGTTATAAATTTTTGTAAAAACACAGGAAATAAACGAAACTCTCAGTAAAGTTACATGTGTCCTTAGTTAAATGCATTCGATTGAGTTTTTGAGTCATCATTTTACAGAAATTTCCCTTTTCTTATCTAAATCATCTGTGTGGGTTCCCATGTCTTTATTTAATTATAAATTTTATCATTTTTTATAACATGTAATTCAAAATACGCACTTTTAAAAATTGCGCGTACACACTTTTGCAATTTTATTAGAAATATTGCGTTTAAAAATAGTTTGATTAAAAATTACAATTTTAGAAAAGGAAAATTCATCTTTACGGAGTTAGCGGATATTTTTACGGACAATAACTTTGCAGTTGTTTCATTCAACATGCACATGAAGTTTGAAAATATTTGACATTTGATGTCCACCGGAGTGGATATTGTTTTGGGGCTATAGCATCAATGGCTGCCGCCTCGAATGATTCTTATTTATATACGGAAATAGTTACACAAACCAGACATAACAATTTTATTTCTTTCCGTTACCTACATATAGAACTTTTGAAAACATATTCACAATAAAATCCATGTCTTACTCAGGAATTAGAACCCGGGCCCTCAGCGTGGCAGCTGCCTCCGCTTACTACCCACGCCACCGGGGACGGTTGAAAATATTTAAAGTAAATTAAAAGCTAATTAAAAGTAAATTATTTCCTAGCTGAATCGTACGACATCCTTTGCGTACGGTGCAATAGTAACAGCACCTTTAGCACAGTTAGTAAAGTGTTCGTCTATAAGTCAGAGGACTTAGACCTAATCACGGGTCAGGTAAAAGTAAAAATCGTAAAAAAAAAAATAATTGGTGCAGCATATTAAATTCCCTCGCAAAGTTCTAATTCTAGTTTAAAAATTCACTAATTTCGTGAAATAAATTAATATCGTTAAAAATAAATTTATAGGATCTTGTGTATTTTTAGCATGCAAAATTACACAGTATACTGGTAATATACCGAATAATGTATGAGTTATTTAACAGAATCTATATTTTTTAATCTCTGTAATAGATGCATAACACTCAATACACTTATAATGCACACTCAATGCACACAAACACACTTATAATGCATTACTAGCAGATTCTGTGTAATTTCACAGAAATGCTTTTTAACAGTGCATTATATATATAGGGGAGAGTAGCCTAATTTGGACCACTTCGCTTATTTTCAGGTGTAACTCACTTAATTTTTGGAATATCTGAAACATATCACTACACGGGATAAATCAATTCATCTACTAACTAAATAAAACTTTAGATCATTTTCTTTTTGAAATTCTTAAATTTTATTTTAATTTGAAAAATTTGCCAAAAGTGGTCCAAATTCAGCAACTGGTCGCCTAAGTTGGACCACCAGTCTCCTAAATTGGACCAAGTAAAATCAGGTTGTTTTAATGACTAGGGAATATAAATAATTTTATTAAAAGCAAAGTTTGCGGTTACTGAAACAATCAAACAAAATATCAGCAATGAAATATAATGAAATCAAATATCTGAAAATAAGTGTAATTGTTTTAAATCAAAATGTATTCAAACTATAAATCAAAGTTAAAAGTAATTAAGAATAGAAATTATGAAACTAATTTCCAGTTACATGAATATCATTTAAGGAGTGATGCAAAGCTTACACATGAATTTCGTTTATTGATTTTTTTTTCCAGCGCACACCACATGGAACCATATTTGGCAATATGAACACTGAATCATTTCTGCAGTTTTATTTTCTTACAAATCAGGCAAAACCAATCATCACTATTTAGATTTTTATTTTAGATTTTGAATTATTAGTCTTTTTTTTCAACAGAAGTTTTCTTTACATTATCATTGTAGTTCTCCCCTTTCATCATTTCCTTGATAATTGCATTACGCCTATTTTTTAAAACTTGATGTTTCATTTGCTTTTATGCTGTGATAGCTTCCTTTTCATCGATTTTTTGTGTTTTTTCATTCGAAGATGTTAACATAACTGTTTTTTCGCTCCCTCTGTACTTTTTTAACCGAAATTCAGCAAAGGATATAACATTTCTAATGATTTTTTTGGCTTTCGGGGAGGATTTGTAGCTACAGCCTTATTGTAAGTCAATTTCTTCACAACTTACTCTCTGCTTTTTATTTCCTATATCTATAACAGCTTTTGCTGTCACCTGTTTTTATTTTTTAGACAGCTTTTCCGTGTCTTTTTCAACATTTTTAACATTATATTATAATAGTGTTTAAAAAAATATGCTCTATTGAAAAATACGCTACGATTAATTATACGCAAACATTATATATTCAACAGTGTTAAATTCACCCCCCTCCTCCCGGAAGGTTTGAGGTTTTATGCGTTTTAATGGCAAAAAAGTGTAATTCCACCCTCCAGAACTGTAAAAAGTCTGCCCTTCCTCAGGGAATCGCAAATATCCTCCAGGAATAAAATGTTTGAATTCAACTCTGTAAACCAAATACGCCATAGGAATAAAGTATTCAAAGAAAACAAATACAAATACGTACAAGATGAAAGAAATTGCTAACAAAATTTATTGCATAAACATGTAAAAATATTTTTTTGTTTATATAGGCTTAAACTGTATAAAAAAAATTAATCCAGATATACCCCCTTCCCCCCCCCCCTAAAAAAACAAAACAAACTTGCATGGAGATAGTAATTCATTATAAAATATATAAAAAAAATAGTGTACAAAACGTACCGTCCTCGAAATTCATTACTTAATTTTCAAAATTTATGATCTCATATCTGGTCCAATTTAAGCAACTTAAATTAGCCCAATTATGGCAACTGCGCCATTTTTTAAAACAGATAATTTCAAGACTAAGAACAAAAACGAAATCAAACAAAGCCGCGTGAGAAATATGTACAATTAACAGATGGATTTATGTATGTTATATGAAAACATAACAAGTTACCTTAGTTTTAAAATATTCACTTACGTTTAGTAGGAAAAAAGTAGATCAAAACAGCTAACTTTAGGTTTTTTTAAATTGTCTGAAAACAACACGTGTTAGGCGGTTGCTTCTTCTAATCGTGAGTGACGTCATCCTGATGAGTAGGATTTCAGCGGTAGATTGCGTCTCTTCCTGTAATTAACGGCAGAATGGCAACGGTCCAATTAAAGCAGCGGTCCAAATATGGCTACTCTCCCCTATGTATATATATATATATATATATATATTCAAATATCCTATTTTTTTACATTTTAAATTTTTAATATCAACATTGTAGATTTTAAGTAGTTTCTTTCAACTCTGTTTTTTTTTTTTTTTGGTAGATTTTGTAAGAAATACTACCTATTGCAGTCGTTACCATGGTGCGACTTTTGAAAAATTTCTGCATAAGATTTCATTATAGGACCCCAGGAACGCAAAACCACGCCCACCTAAAAAGTTTATATGTATATACAGGGTGTCCAGCGAATAAGACCCTGATTTCAAAAGTAAATATCTCAAAAACAAAGATCAATAGAATTATGCGGTAAACGGTTTGTTTATTAGCTAAGATGTAAAAATGTTATGCAGAAGTTTCAAAATTTAGTTGCAAAAACCCTTAACAGATGGCGCTGTAATCGCAATACTTGTAAACTGCTTCGAAGTCCAGAGCAATGGGATTTCATTCCTAGATGGCTCCCTACGTAAACACGAATATTGGGAAAGTCCATTTTTTCACTGGTGTGATGCGCAGAAGTGGAGACATCTGGTCACAGAATTATTGCATCAGCTTTAATTTTAGAAAATTTCAATTAATAGAATTTTCAATAAAAAGTTTGGAAATCATTATAAGAATTTTTTAAATATTTTATTAAATTCAATCTTTAATGCCATATAATTATTTAAATCAAAATGCATATATTTAGAAAAATAATTTTGTACTTTTTATTTTTTATATTTTTAAATCACGGCATAATATTTTGGTATTATTGTTTATACCTGAATTTTAAATAAAAAAGTAATTTTTCACTTTTAATTTATAATTAAATCACGGCATAATACTTTGGTTTTAGCACAACACATATATTTATTTTCTTTGTAAACAAAGTTTTAGAGACGGAAATTATGCATTAAATTATTTCTTTTTTAAAAGGAATTGATGATAAGTCATACCATCAACGTCCAAGCAAAAGTATTTTGGATGCGGCATTCCTTTCGAACACTTCGGATCCTATCGCTTGAAGCTGCACCATATTTCTGTGCTCAATGATAAAAAAAATGAAAACGAGTTTTTAAAATTAAAATTATTTTTTAACTTAATTAATTTTTTAAAAATAGAAACTTTGTATTTTTTCATTCAAACTATTCTCTACAATAAAAAAGAAATGATTTATGAATCATTATTATAAATGCTCAATGGTTTTTAAAAAAGGGGTTTCTTTTAACTTAATTAAATTTTAAAACCAGAAACTTTAGAATTTTTTATTCAAACTTTTTTCACAGTTTAAATAAATATTAAAAAGTAAAGATTTCCATTTTTTTCAAATCCTCCTCTATTTGGATTCCATTCCACGATCTACCAATTAGGAGAGAAAAGACATACCACAGAGATATTGGTAACCGGACCGAAGTATCTTATAACAAAATTTGAAACGGATCTCAATTCTGTCAACACATGGCTCCGCTTCAGCACATTACCCAAATAAAATATTTTTAAAGTTCTTATATAATGATTGCTAAACTTTTTATTGAAAATTCTATTAATTGAAATTCCCTAAAATTGAAGCTGAGGCAATAATTCTGTGACCAGATGCCTCCACTTCTGCACATCAGCCCAACGGAAAAGCGGTCTTTCCCAATTTTCGTACTTCCATAGGAAGCCATCTAGGATTGAGACACTAGAGCTCTCGACTTCAAAACACAATTTATAGGCAATGCGATTACAGCGCCATCTGTTAGCGGTTTTTGCAACTAATTTTTAAACTTCTGTACAACATTTTTACAGCTTAGCTAATAAACAAACCGTTTACCGCATAATTCTATTGATCTTTGTTTTTGAGATATTTAATTTTGAAATCAGGGTCTTATTCGCTGGACACCCTGTATATATATATATATATATATATATATATATATATATATGTGTGTGTGTGTATGTAATATGTATGCATGTATGTAGTATGTATGTACTAAATTTTGTCCGCACGATTAAAGTCGCAATTATGCACGGATCGTCTTCAAACTCGCCAAACACATTGAGATGGCTAATATCGGGGCGAGGATTGCAAATGAGAAAAAAACACCAATGCAGTAGAAATGGGAGAGGATTAAAAATTTTGAACCTCCTTAACATGATTCTGGTAAAACCAGCTGTTACAGAACAGAGACAGGAAAATTTAAACATTTTTCGTTATAGCAGTTCCCAACAATTAAAGAAAATCAAAATAAAATTCTTACCACAGCAATTACTTTTCTATTGCAAGATTTCCACGTGAAATATATATATATATATATATATATATATATATATTACGTTAACGTATCTTCATACATATAAGGGGTTTTACCTTAGGGGGGATCCTGTTTTGTTGCCAAATGCCGCGAAGTTTGTCGCCAACTTTGCGATATATCGCCAAATTTGGCGATCAAAATGAGTCACCAAATGTGCGGCCAACTTGGCGATATCTCTAATATTTCAACAAATTCCCATAGACTTCCATTATAATCCAACAGGCTTTACTTTCTTACAGAAAATAAACAAATTGAAATATTTTAATGCAACAAAAACTAATATTGGTACTACTTGGTGATCCCTTCGACCAAAAATCTATCGCCAAACTATAAGAGTAAATGCCAATAATGGCTGATCGTACATGTCATTTTCACTTGACTTTAAGCAAATTACACGTATTTACGTCGAAATTAGTATATTTAACTTCTGAACCTACCTGCGCATGTAGACCGAGCCAGTAGAGATTTTTTTCAACTAGACTAGTTACAATAAACTTAATTGAGGCGTTTAAAAGACAATTCGATAAACTCCATTTTAACCCTTTCAAGGGCGGTGGCTAGACGGTCTAGCCACCTAATTTTAATTCCAAAACTGACAGATGGCAGCAAGAATATTTTAATAAAATTTTGCTTTTGTAATGAAAGTGGAAATTAGCGGGGCTTTATTTTCTAAGACGTTTGTTTAAATATTCTGGTGTCAGTCAATTATTCATCAGTTTACGAAAAGAATTCTTCTGCCCCTGAAAGGGTTAAGTGGCGTTTTTTTAAACAAAGGAACATTGAAAATTGTCTATATATTTATACAGTGATGAAAAGTTACCCTTGATTAAAAGAAAATTAATGAGTTCAATCAAAATACCCAGAGAAAAATATTATATACAAACAATATTTTTATAGGTACAATAACATTAGCTGTTTATACTAAACATTTTCATTTGAGGGCGTTAATCGATTTGTGTACTGAACGGAACAATTAACGAGGTATTTGAATAAAACCGATATCTTAAAAATAGGGGGGTAATTACCCCTTTCCATTGCATTTGAATCCATAAGATTTGATTACATAGGTATAAATTACATAACTGGTATTGTACTATAAACAGGAAAACAAAAAATACATGATTGTAAGTAGTACTGCGAACAAGAATAGCAAGGAATAAACACAAAATGCTAATTTCACAACACGTGAGTACTCAAAAAGAAATTCTCTAAAGAGCAAGTGTAATAGGTACTACTCTATCAGCCCAGCCAGTCGATGTAAAGTCTCCTTAAACTCTTCGCTCCATCGGTCCTCAAATGGGTACCTCCGTTTTGTCCCATTTTATTTATGGTACTCGATTAAATTTACAATTTCGATATCTGAATGATATGTTTCGAAGTCTAAGATTCGAACTAATCCAAATAAAATAAAAATCTCGCGCTGAAGTCAAATTGGCAAAGAAATAATTCAATAATAATTAATAATACTGTATTAATACTCTGCGAAGAGGTTAAAGTCACAAATGGTCAGATGTGTCACAATTACTAAAATGAAATGTAATATATTTCATTCGTCTCATTTGATCACGCCACTGTTTTTATACGGGTGTTTATGTAGATAGTCACACATCTAAATGGAGACACATCTAATCGAATAAGAGTTATTAAAGAAAGAGAGCGCAAAGGAATTAAATAGAAATGTTGATTGTAGATATTTTCAAGATTTTTGCAGCTTGTAGTTATAGTTTACATTGAAATTACATAATTTTGAAGTATTCACAATACAGCTATGAAGATCCTTACTACAGCCAGAATTTTATTCTTGTTCTTTTGCACGAAAGTGCATCTTAAGGAAAAATCTTCAGTTATTTAATGTAGAAAAATCAGTGCAACAAAAAGCGTGTAAATGAAAAATGAATTTCATATTATATATATATATATATATATATATATATATATATATATATATATATATATATATATATATATATATACATACATATATATAGTATATATATACACTGGCGGGAAATCCCAACACCAAGAAAGACTTGTGTTAGATAAACGAAATTTGGTTAGCATGTTTATACATCTGAAAGATGACATCGATTGAAATTTTGAGCTTCGCGCATAAGTGTGGCGCTGGTGGCGCCACTCAGAACTTGCAGATCAGGTTTACTTTAAATGCGTGCTGTAAAGTTCGTGTGTGTTATTTAGCTTCGAAATGTGACGTATTGAGTTGATGTTAGCCAAAAACGCCTTTAACAAGACGAAGAAGCCACTGTCAACAGCTCACCGAGTTGGAACGAGGTCGCATATTCGGGCTACGAGAAGGTGGATTTTCTTTCCGCGATATTGCAGAAAGACTTGGCTGGAATGTATCCATTGTGCATGATTGTTAGAAGCAGTGGTCAAGGGATGGTATTACCTCAAGAAGACTGGGTTCCAGGCGGCCACGTGGCTCTCCTGAGAGGGAAGATCGCCGTATTCGGCGTACGCCTGTGGCGCTTCGTTCTGCGTCTGTGGCAGACATTTGAGGTGCAGTTGGTACCACAGTGACACAACGAACTGTTAGAAATTGGTTACTTCAAGAACAGCTCCGAGCTAGGCACCCTGTAGCGTGCATTCCACTGACTCCAAGCCATTGCCGTTTGTGAAGCCGTTCGTGTCAAGCCAGAGCTCATTGGTGGGTGGAGTAGGGATCTGTTGTGTTCCTTTTTCATCAGAAAACACGACAGATCTCCACTCTGTCCTCCAATGAGCTCTGGCTTGACAACAATGGCGTCGCAAACGGCAATGGCTTGGAGTCAGTAGACTGCACGCTACAGAGCGCCTGACTCGGAGCTGTCCTTGAAGTAACCGATTTCTAACAGTTCATTGTGTCACTGTGGTACAAACTGCAACTCAAATTTCTGCCGCAGACGCAGTACGATGCGTCACAGTGCTACGCGGAATACGGCGATCTTCCCTCTCAGGAGTGCCATGTGGCCGCCTAGAACCCGGTCTTCTTGAGGCAGTACCATCCCTTGGCCATTGCTTCCAACAATAATGCACAGTGGATACATTCCAGCCAAGTCTTTCTGCAATATCGCGGAAAGAAAATCCACCTTCTCGTAGCCCGAAAATGCGACCTCGTTCCAACTCGGTGAGCTGTTGACAGTGGTTTCTTCGTCTTGTTAAAGGTATTCTTGGCTAACATCAACTCAATACGTCACATTTCGAAGCTAAATAACGCCCACGAACTTTACAGGACGTATTTAAAGTAAACCTTACCTGCAAGTTCTGAGTGGCGCTACTAGCGCCACACTTATGCGCGAAGCGCGAAATTTCAATCGAATTTCAATCAAATCAAATTTTCAATCAATGTCATCTTTCAGATGCATAAACACGCCTACCAAATTTCGTTTATCTAACACAAGTCTTTCTTAGTGTTGGGATTTTTTTTCTCCGCCAGTGTATATATATATATACATACATAAAGGATGTACTAATGATCCTTAAAGTGATGAGAATTCGAAATCAAAGTATTTGTGTTTAAGTTTTTTCCCTGTTTAAAATGAATATTTTTTATAAAGCCAGTATCTAAATTGAGTATATTGCATATGCATGTTTTTGTAGGCATTCATGCATCTATATCAAGACATGTTTCCTATAATAAGATACGAACCCAAAACTACTACGTATTGTGAAATTATGTATCTAAGGATCCTATACTTAATGGGCAGTATTCATAAGAGTGATTTGAGTTTAATAATTAACATTAAGTGCACGAGCATCAATGATTTCGTTTATGTTTTGTATGGTTATTTTTTGCATGTTTTGATTGTTTATTTTTGTTTATTTATTTATTCATTTGTTTATATTTATTTATTTTTTGTAAATAAAAAATATTAATTGTTAATTTTAATCTCTGTATTGTTACTTCCATTATTACGATAAATATTCTTTGTCATCACTTTTAAGGTTAAAATAAATTAGAATTAGTGAATCATTTAGGTAATGAATTATTTAATATTTATAATTAGTTTTTAAACGAATCACAACTTATAACTTCCTCAACGTTACTTAATATATTTAATACTTGTCTTAACTAGTAAATGATCTATACGATCCCAGTCGAATAAAAGTAATTAATCTGATATTCAGGGATTTATTACATATGTCGCCAAGTTGGGTAAAGTAACAACCCAACACCATTTTCAGCCCAACACCACCATCAAAATCTATTTTGAAGAAAAAGATCTGCGATTTATTTTAAATAAATTATAGTTTAATTAGAGATAAACAAACTTTATTTATCTTAAAACATCTCGATTATACTGATTTAAAATACCAGATTAGTATAATATGTTTATTGCTATTTATTTTAAAAGTAGAAAATAAGATAAAATTCACACTGGCTATTCGTATGAAATTTGTTCTATAAATAGGAGGTATTTTTAAAGAAGGTTTATCCGAACGTAATTTAAGTTGGAATAAAAAAAAAAAAAAACAAAGAAAAAAACAAAAAAAAAACATTCTTACCTTGAATAAACATTTTGCATAGAAACAACAAGAATTTGTTTTATAATCACGAAAACAAGCATTGTTAGAGACATAAAAAAGAGGCTTTTTCAACTTTTCCAACAAAATCATATGAAAATATGTATGATAATCACTTATAATGAAACAAAGCTAAAAAATGCTGTAAAAGGCATCAAATGCCTTTATTTAGATTAACGTATGTTTCATAGCACAAACGGCGACATTTTCAAAATAATTCTTGATACAAATATTTTAGCAAAAATTTAAAACTAAGCTGTTTGTGCGATGAAACATTTTGCATAGAAACAACAAGAATTTGTTTTATAATTACGAAAACAAGCATTGTTAGAGACATAAAAAAGAGGCTTTTTCCACTTTCCCAACAAAATCATATGAACATATGTATGATAATCACTTATAATGAAACAAAGCTAAAAAATGCTATAAAAGTCAGCAAATACCTTTATTTAGATTAACGTATGTTTTATAGCACAAACGGCGACATTTTCAAAATTATTCTTGATAGAAATATTTTAGCAAAATTTTATAACTAAGCTGTTTGTGCGATGAAACATTTTGCATAGAAACAACACGAATTTGTTTTATAATCATGAAAACAAGCATTGTTAGAGACATAAAAAAGAGGCTTTTTCAACTTTTCCAACAAAATCATATGAAAATATCTATGATAATCACTTATAATGAAACAAAGCTAAAAAAATGCTATAAAAGTCATCAAATACCTTTATTTAGATTAACGTATGTTTCACAGCATGAACGGTGACATTTTCAAAATCATTCTTGATGGAAATATTTTAGCAAGAATTTAAAACTAAGCTGTTTGTGCGATGAAACGTACGTTAATCTAAATAAAGGAGTTTTAACACCTTTAAATTCATTTGAATTCAGTTTCTATGTCTGTCTGCTTGGATGTCTATCCGTTCGCTAATTATCGTAAATATTTTCGTATCTCCATGTAATTATTATAAGTAATTCTGGGTTTCTATAGAATGTTCGTAATTCGTGTCTATCATTTATAGTTCTTTTGCAGAGACACACGAAAGAATTCAAGCACATTATATTCTATGTGGAAACATCTGCTGTTCTGCAATTTAATGATGTTACGATACTTCAAAAATTATGAAGTTAAAAAGGCGCTCAAAAGAGGTGCATTACAACATTATTATGGAGATGTAAACATTATCGTTCATTAACACAGGCTCAGAAAATATTTTTTTTTTTTTTTTTTTACAGGACTGACTATGGTCGATAAATTCTGAAGTACGTTTTCAGCTTCGGTATGCATCTTACAATTTCTCTAATTTAAGTATCGTATTACGTGGTGTAAATAAATTCTACAGATCATATAAACGGTTGCATGGCAGAATTTTCACACATTACCAAAAGGGGACTGTAATTGGCGAAAATGGGATGTTTATGAGTTATGTGTGTTTTATATCATTTAAGTATCGCATTTCATTGTAAGGAAAGAATAAATTACTTATAACTATTCTGTTGTTTTTGGAATGTCTTTTATAATCTATGCCTGATGCATAGTTTTTAGATGTTGTTTATTTCGATAAGCTGCGTTTGGTACTGTAATCTGTCAATGTAAATTATTTAATCTTTCAACTTTGTCGCAATATATTTGAACATGAGATAGATTTTTAGTGTCTAAGAAGTAACATAGCGCAACATAAAAAAAAGATATATATATTAATTATTGAATATTTATTACATCATTTATTGTCTTCAGCTATAGGAATATTTGTTGCCGTTTCTCATTATATATGTAAATAAAAATAAAACAAAAAATATAAGATTTTTTAAAAGTTATTCTTGAATATTTTAAAATTACGTTGAATAATTTTGCGTCTAATGTTACCAATATTTTATACACTGAATCGCTTATCATTTAATTCTTGAAGATTCGTCCTGCATTTTGTGTCTCAACAAAAACTATGTAATTTGTAGTTAACTATGTAATTTGTTTCAAGAAAAATTTTGATTTTTATGGATTTTATGCTTGGGACATTGTTTGTATTTCATAATATTAAGAATCGTTGAGTTAAGGTTCTTCTTTTAGTTTCAAAGAATTTAAAAAAAAGAATATATCATATGTTTTCCATTGAAAAGTTTCGTTCTGTCACGAAAAGTCTGAATAAGGACTTTGGGGGAAAATATAAATAATAAATATCATTTGTGAGGATGAGCGAAGCGAATTCTCTACTTGGCTACACAAATTACATATTGTCGCAAACTTTACAAAAAAAACTATTCAGTATTTTGACTTGAAATTAAACATAAAAATAAATTATGATGAGCAGATTTGTACAGTATATATATACAGGGTGATTCATAAAAGATGGGCAGAACTTTAAGGGGTTATAGTACACTTAAAGACAAATAATATTAAATAGGAGACTAAGGGTCCCAGACGTATTCCCAAGGAGATAGGGGCATTAAAGTTTAGGGTCCGAAATTTCAAATGATTATAAAACATGGAAAAATTGGTCGATTCGTTTGCGGTTTTTGCAAAAAATTTTCTTTATGCCAGTATTTTCTTGAAATAAAATTTTAAAGTTCAATTTCAAAAAATGCCGATAGGGGGCGCTTTAGACTTTGGAGTAACAAACAACTATTTTTTAACGTTATTTTTTGTATTTCTTTAAATGATTTCGAAAGCTTAGACTTAAACTTAAATTTTGATCTAAAAATCTGAGTCCTAACGAGTAGTTAAGTAGCATAAACTGAAATTTGAAATTTGAAACCCTTCTCCCCCCAGAACAAAAATCAGTTATTCCCGATCTTTGTGTCGTAGATTAGGCTCTAACTACTGCCGCGTTTTGCTAAAATTATTCTTTATGTTAGTATTTTCTTGAAAACAAATTTTAAAGAAAATTTTCAAAAAATTCCGATAGAGGGCGCTTTAGACTTTGGAGTAACGAACAACTATTTTATACCGTTATTTTTTGTGTCTCATTAAATGCTTTCTAAAGCTTAGACTTAAATTTTCAGCCCAAAATCTGAATCGTTAGACGTGATTAAGTTTCTGGGGAGAGGGGTTTGAAATTTCTACTCCTGAGCACAGTTCAGTTTACCATGTCCACACATTGTGTGCTGTGATACGAGGTAAAAAGACACAAATTAGGATTATGTTACCAAAGCATATTTATTAACATGTAATTACAATAAATGTTCAAAATTGTGACCACCAGAGGTTATGCACGCAGAACAACGGCGAAGAATGGAACGGCGAACATTCGCGAAAACATCAGGCTTTTCGAGCACTTCCCCTACAGCGGCGGAAAGTCTGGCGACCAGTTCCTCGGGGGATTCAATGGGTGTCTCATACATAAGAGCCTTCAATCGTCCCCAAAAAAAGAAATCGAGGGGTGAAAGATCTGGCGAGCGAGCAGGCCAAGCAACAGGACCACCTCGACCAATCCATCTGTTCGGAAATGTGATGTAGTTGCGGACGTCTCGTACGTAATGGGCTGGCGCTCCATCGTGCTGGAACCACATGACCCGCCGGATGCGTGGAGGAACAACGTTTAACAGGTCTGGCAGCACATGTTGCAGAAATGTGAGGTATGTTTTACCGTTGAGGCGTTCAGGAAGAAGGTACGGTCCGATTAGGTGGTCTCCGAGGATTCCTGCCCAAACATTGATGGAAAAGCGTCTCTGATGAGCATGTGGATACGTAGCATGTGGATTGACATCCGCCCATACATGTGCATTGTGTGTGTTAAATGTACCTTCACGTGTGAAGGTACATTCATCGGTGAAAAGCACAGTTCGTCCAAAATGTGGATTTAGCGCGTTCTGCTGCAGAAACCAGCGGGCGAATTCAATACGATTTGGATAATCCCCTGGAGACAGTTTCTGGACTCGTTGCACATGAAACGGGAGCAAATGTTCATCCTTCAGTACCCTCCAAGTCATGGACTGTGAGGTATCCATCTGCCTAGCCACTGTTCGTGTACTTGTACTTGGCTGCGCCGCTACTACATCCAGAATGGCTTCTGCAACAACTACTGATTCGTCCTTTTTTGCACGACCTGCATTCGACCGGGAAGCGAGAAATGATCCCGTCTCACACAACTGTCTGTGCAAGCGCTCGAAAGTTTTGCGGTTAGGCAACCGCCTGTTGGGAAATCGCTCTCCGTACATTCGTTGTGCCTCTGCACCATTTCCATCTGCCGCTCCGTAAATTAAATGCATCTCAGCCTTTTCCTTATTCGTGAAGGGCACCATCTTCCGATTCATTACTACAGCGACTTACACTTGACTCACCGTTCAGTGGTTTTTATGCATGAATCGTGTCGAAATTTTGCATACGTGTTCTTCTTCTTCCCCATTTGACATTTGCATACTTTCTGTTTCCTTCTTCACCCGGTGACTAGCGTCAGGAATGGAGCTTTAACGTTTGCATGAGCGACGTTTCCAACTGTGCCAGTGCCTTTATGAGTGAATTCCGACTATGCAGTCCTTGACAAAAGTTGTATTTTTGCCTCGTATCACAGCACAGAATCGTTGGGCATGGTTAAGTAGTGCAAACTGAACTATGTTCAGAAGTTGAAATTTGAACCCCCTCCCCTCGCTTATGAACCACGCTCAGCGATTCAGATTTTGAGCTGAAAATTTAAGTTTAAGTCTAAGCTTTAGAAAGCATTTAATGAGACACAAAAAATAACGGTATAAAATAGTTGTTCGTTACTCCAAAGTCTAAAGCGCCCTCTATCGGAATTTTTTGAAAATTTTCTTTAAAATTTATTTTCAAGAAAATACTGACATAAAGAATAATTTTAGCAAAACGCGGCAGTAGTTAGAGCCTAATCTATGACACAAAGATCGGGAATAACTGATTTTTGTTCTGGGGGGAGAAGGGTTTCAAATTTCAAATTTCAGTTTATGCTACTTAACTACTCGTTAGGACTCAGATTTTTAGATCAAAATTTAAGTTTAAGTCTAAGCTTTCGAAATCATTTAAAGAAATACAAAAAATAACGTTAAAAAATAGTTGTTTGTTACTCCAAAGTCTAAAGCGCCCCCTATCGGCATTTTTTGAAATTGAACTTTAAAATTTTATTTCAAGAAAATACTGGCATAAAGAAAATTTTTTGCAAAAACCGCAAACGAATCGACCAATTTTTCCATGTTTTATAATCATTTGAAATTTCGGACCCTAAACTTTAATGCCCCCTATCTCCTTGGGAATACGTCTGGGACCCTTAGTCTCCTATTTAATATTATTTGTCTTTAAGTGTACTATAACCCCTTAAAGTTCTGCCCATCTTTTATGAATCACCCTGTATATATATATATTACATGTTTTTTTATTACGGACGCATTTTTGTAAATAAAAAAATGAAACACGTATATTTCAGAAGAAAAAATAAATCATGGAATTAGTAATCATAGATAGAATAATGATTAATTAAATAGTTTCACGATTTCGTTTATGAAATTTTTAAAATAACATTTTGTGAAAATTATAGCATATTTTTAAAGAATTAAAATTTGTGAAAATTCAATTATTTACATTCAATTATGAAAGTATTTTTCAGTGTTAAGAATTCAAATACACAATTCATTCTTATTATGAGAAATCATTTACGCAGACGATACTTAAGCATTTAAAAAAAAAAATTATATTATGATTTTTTTTTGTAAAGTCAAACAAAAGAATTGTTAACAAATAAAATCAATTGTTAAATTCGTTACATCATAAATAAAAAATTCCAGGAAATTCTCAGTTATTTGGTTGAATTTACATTTCTAAAATTAAAATGCGCCAAAACATAAAGTAGCGTTTTTGCTTAATAAAGATGCAAAAATAATATAACAAAATACTGTTACTTCCAAATATTTATCTTATTAAATAACGCTTCGCGAATCCAAACAAAGCATGGCGTTTGCTAGTATAATTAATAAGATGTGTCCAGAAATTCATGCAGGATTTGAATTTTACGACATGATAATCCAGTTTTTTGTGCCTAAATGGCAAGATATGGATGTGGACGACATGCGGTTTCAGCAAGGTGGTACCACATGCCATACAGCCGGAGAAACAATTTAATTAACACATGAGTCATTTCCCGGTCGTGTAATTTATGCCATACAGCCGGAGAAACAATTCAATTAGTACATGAGTCATTTCCCGGTCGCGTATTTTATGCCATAGAGCCGGAGAAACAATTCAATTACTACATGAGTCATTTCCTGGCCGTGTAATTTATGCCATACAGCCGGAGAAATAATTCAATTACTACATGAGTCATTTCCCGCTCGTGTAATTTTCAGTTTGATGATAATTGAACGAACAGATCATGCGATTAAATAAACGATTTTTTTTTTTTTTGGGGGGGGGGATGGGTTCGGAGTTCGGTTTTCGACCACTCACGCCTTAACACGTTCACGCCGGCGCGGTGGATCACACTTGACTGTCTCAGAGTTATCAAGTCTCCGGCTTTTTGCAGACCACTATTATTTTAGAGAAAATGTTGTTTCTTTAAATCGCCCAATTGTTCTAATTAAATAAAACAACATTTTCTGTATTAAAATACCGGTATCCAAAAAGACGGAGATTTGGCAGCTCCGAGACAGTCGAGTGTGACACACCGCGCCGGCGTGAACGTGTTAAAGAAGGAAATTGAGAGCTGTATCAGGGACATTTAGCCACATTTAAGCAAAATAGTCACGAGAAACTTCGACAAAAGGGTGCGTGTGTTAGAGGTCTGCACGGGCCGGAATTTCCAGACCCGGGCCCGGCCTGGCCCGAACGAAAGCTATCTTGGCCCGGCCCGGTGTAAAAATTGAAAGTTCGGCCCGAGCCCGGCCCAGCCCGTTTGCATTTTTACAGTTCTCCGCTCGACACAATTTCTACAAAAAAAAAATCCATTTTTTTCAACATACAATTAAGATTCTTTTAATTCTTTTTCTACATACATATTTATGGGAACATTTTACAGTATATTTTAGATTACTATGATGTTCGCAAAACAGAAATCACTCAATAGTAAACATTAACGATTACTTACAGGGTTTTAGTCATCGTGTCTACAGACATTTCAAAATTCAAATAACGATTCATTAAAAGATTAATGTAGTTCAGAATAAAAGAATAAAAACATAACTTTTGAAGCTGTATAATAAAAAGTAGATTTGTGAAAATATTTTTCTCATTTTTAAGGCTTTTCTCAAATCCAAAGGAGCTGCATTTCGACACATTTATGAATTCATTTCTTTTCGGAAACGAGTAAGATTGGCAGGTATTCTTATTCAGAAGCTATGCAAATGTCGGGTTTTTTTCATAGTTAAAAGCAATATATCTTTCTGGAAATACTGCCAAAGTTAGCGTTTTGAATCGAATTTCCGGAAGCGATAGCACAGGAAAGGAGAAGAACGTACAGACACGTGGCAAGAATCTCTGTTATCTCTGTAAGTAATTTATCAAATATGGAAAAAGCTATTCGTTTCCAAATGCCTTCAATAGTCAGGCCTGTCAATTTTATGCCTTTATATTTTAAAATGAGTCAGAAAATGTGTCTGAAAGTTTCGCATTGTTGAGCAGTGAATGTGAGAACCACCTTAAGGTATATTTCCAAAGATACTGTTAAGAGAAGTTCATTATCACTACTAATACTATAAAACATAATGACTGTCCTACACATCCTGAGATCGATTAAAACCAGTTCCGTCCCAGCACGAGTCTGCTGAAAAAAATTAAACTCGGAATCAGACATCTTGTAACTGTACGATGCCGGTCTCTTTGACGGACATGTTACATTTCTATATTGATGTTGTTCAACTCACATCGGCTCGTGACGCACGTTTATAGATCTCGTGAAAATCATATTGATTGAAAATGGCTCGTATTTTATCTGCTCCGCTTCAATTCTTATATCGGGCCGGTAGGCCCGATTAATTTTTTTATCGGCCCGGCCCTTTGAAAAAATTGTCCTAATTCTGTCGGCCCGGACCGCGGGCCGGGCCCGTGCAGACCTCTAGCGTGTGTGTCAGCAAAATCGTTGAGGCCAATTATACGATATACTATTCTATACATAACCCTATACTGTATACTTTATGAATCTGTAAAACATTTACAATATTTAATTATAAACCTGTGTTTTCTATCAAAGTGACTTCAAGAAGTGAATTTTGGGACGCCCTTTAATTTCATAATCGTTTTTACTGATTTTTATGCTATTTTGTCGCTCAATGAAATTTCATATGTGCATGTCCGTTTACCTGAACAAATTTCTTGTAAAGACGTTTGTTTTTTTATGTTTTATATGTTTAGGAATCACTTTATAAACAAGATCGCGCATTATTCCGTCAAAATATTACATTTAGTCTACTAGAATTACACGAAAAAATTGTAAAATGTAAAAGATTTTCATATAATAGCATACTTTCATAGCATAAAGATGCGTTAAAATCTTTGTGGATAATATAACAAATAAGTATGGTTTATATGGAAAATCTTTTCCTATTTATTTACGGAGGAAACACCGATGTCTTATGATCCGATAAAAAAGAACGTATCTTTTTACCAAGAAAATAATTCTTAAAATATTTCGATATATATATATATATATATAGTGAAGCGCTATTGGTATTTCGAAAATAAAAATGATCCTAGATCAGATTTTTACATTTTGCACTTTTGAAACTTGTATGGATTTCATTTGTTTTCCTTCCTTTTTACAGAAAGGCTTCGTAACATTTTATTAAGTTAAAATAAGTATGCTTTATAAATTTTTAATAGTGCTTATTATTTAATAAAAAATGAGTTTTTGTAATACATTATCAAATTATTTATTTACTTAACTATAATTCCCATCACAAGCAGAATATCTGATGTCTTACGATGTCTTAAAGTAAGGTTATAAATATATATTAAATCTAGTATAACCAATAACGGACGCCGCGCTTCCAATACTGGTACGTAGAAGAAACTATTATTTTGAATGAATTGGACTTAAATAACAGCTTTCTGGAACTCTATATATCTTTTTCAGCCAATGATTAAACGATATATTTCAGACATTTTTATGCATGCTCAATACGTAACCAATTATATTATTTAAAAATTTTATTGTTGAGAATGCAATATAAAATTACATCCTGAACTGATGAGTGACTAAATTAATAGTATGTAAATCAAATCAATAGTAGATTACCAAGACTAATTTCCAAGGGGAAAAAAACATAAATTTTATGAGAAATTTCTCATTTCATTGAAAATTCTGTCTCGTTGTCAATGCATAGAAAATAATTTATTCTGCATCTTCTGACAGATATCTTACACAGGAGGGACCAACTAAGTTTTGTTTAGTAAGATGAACGGAATAGCTTCTGGTTTCTTCTAAAGCTATAAATTACTTTATAGAGATAATCTCAACAGATTTGTATGAGGCTGCATTAATTTTTGTTTAACCAAAATGAGTACCAAATAAAACTTGACTTGGAACACTAGGAAGCTACAATTTATTAAGCTAACACACTCTTCACATCAACTACACTGTAAAAAAAAATCTGTGAAGTTACTAAAGTTTTTCTTGGAAACTTGGATTCCTAGAACTTTTCATGTAACGGCAACAACAAAATTCCATGTAACAGACACACTTTTGCGCCGAAAATCAAAAAATCTGTAAGGTTACTAAGAATTTTTTTGGAAACTGGGATTCCGAGAACTTTTCATGTAACTGCAGCCAGGGTTACAAATAAAAGTTTAGTAAGATTACTGAAATTTTAGCAGATTCATTTGTAAAGTTACAGATTTTTGTAGCTTTACAAAAACTAGTTTTGTAGATTTGCAGCTTTTTTCGTACAGTTACAGGTGAAAGTTTAGTAAGCATGTAACTTTACATCTGTAGAACTACAGATTTTTTTTTACAGTGTATACAAGCCCATACTGTAAATTTGCCAGCACTAACTCGATCGCAGTGAATGTGCCGTATCTTTCTTTGGTTTCCTGACTATATAAACATGAAAAATACAGTAGTTACGTAAAATTAACAGCACAATGTGCTGGCAGTTTTCTTCAATTTGGACGCCAGCACAAACTGCTTGCGTCCGAATTGCCAGCACATTGTGCTAGCAATTTTACGCAACTACTGTATTTTTCATGTCTATATAGTCAGGAAACCAAAGGAAGATACAGCACATTCACTGTGATCGAGTTTTTGCGCGAGATGAACAGTACTGTGTACTGTAAAAATGTCGTTTTTTTTTTTTTTTTTTTTTTTTTTTTGTTTGTTTTTTACAGTGCAATTGGTCTATGGAAGATAGTATATATATAAATTAGCATTTAAATATGTATTGAATATGCTTTATAAAATGTATCGAAAACAAATCATATCGGAATATAAGTAAAAGAAAATGTCAAAATAAATGAAAAGGTGTCCTTCTGTAACATTATGCTTAAAAATCACAAATGAAGATATGGTCTTTCTTCGCTAATATCAGGAAAACTGCAACATACAAAAACATGAACATGTGTAGTATTATAGAGAAATATTTAAAAAGTACGCTGAAGTAGACAGTATTTAAATCTGGGAATATGTTTTGAGGTATTTAGTGTTAAATTTGGTAAAAACAGTTCTTTAAAAAAAGTTTTTTAGGAACAAAAACTATGCATATGATTTGCTCTCACCGCTGTTGCCGCATTAAATGATTTCTTGTGACTGAAGGTCTTTCTATTCTAATATTAGGAAAACTACTGCATACAAAAAAAAAAGAAAATAGGTAGTATTATAGAGAAATGTTTGAAAAATATGCTGGAGCAAACAGTTTTTAAATCGAGGAATTATTTTATGTGCTATTTAATATTAAATTTCATCAAAATATTTCTTTAAAAATAGTTTTATAGAACAAACCTATGCATTGGGATTTAATTATTTTTCGTAGGATATATTTCACTAGCTTGCGGGGTGCCAATTGTAAAAGCTGCACTAAAAATACTATTTTCTTTTAATTAAAAATGTATTTAAACGTCACTATTAAAACATATATATACACACACACACACACACACACACACACATATATATATATATATATATAACCATTAATTAAACATAACCTGCCACCATCAAAAACCGTAATATTATGAATTAAAGCTGTAAGTATAAAAAAATTTTTTATAAGAATTATTATGGAAGAAAAATAAGAAAGTGGACACCGACAAATAATGGAAATGCTTATATATTGAATTACGTTGTCAAGGGCACAGAATTCAATGATATAAGCAAAATGGTTGTTTTCCGTGAGAAAAATAAGCTAAAGCTAAAAATTATTTTCCCTGTGCCCAAACAACCATTAAAATCAAGTGAATTGATTAAAAATGAAAACAGAATAGAAACAAATAATATGAAATGGAAAAATCAATAAAACCTATTTAAATATTTATAGGATATAAAATGTGTGTGTGTGTGTATGTATATGTATTTATTTCGTATGAATTAAATGATCATATTTTAAAAACAAAAAGTAGGGAAAATTACGACATGATATTTAAGCGAGAATATTGCAAAGTACAAAAAACATAATTTAATTAAATTATTACACGAGAAACGCATTTAATGGTGACAATTACTTCATATGTAAAATGCCCAAATGTTAATTATCGCCTCATTTAAAGTGTCTAAGTTAATTAAATTACTATGAACATTTAATGGTGAATATTAAGTCATATTTAAAAAGCTCAAATAATAATATTCCGAAAAAACTTTTCAACTAAATACGATATAGTAAAGGCATACACAAAATACCTTCGATTTATTTTGTAGGAATTAATATTCGATTCATACGTACTAGAAACTTCGTATATTCTTATTAATTAATACAAACATTTTACATTTAAAAAATAATATAAAAGATGTGTGATGGCGTATTAAAATGGAGAAAAGAATTTAGGCACAAGGTTCCTGAAAATACCTAAAACTCAATCAAAACATAAAATATAATGATAAAATTTCAAATATCAGTGCTTCTCGATCTTGAACTTTATTATCAACCAGAAGGAGGTTATTAACCTCGAACTCAAAGGAAGAATATTGTCCATAGCGTCGTTATGAAATCCGAAAGGCAGTGACATTTTTAACCCAATCATTTTATACGAGCTGATTTTCAAATGTGTAATTGATCTTATTTATACCCAAAACAGCTGTCAGCTGTTGCAACAGCGATAATGACCATGATGCGGTGGATGAGACCATGGGAACTTAAAAATGCTCCATTCAAAAGGGAAAGCATGGCAAACCGATTACAGAAGACACTAGCCTTTAGTGATAATATCATTCAATCTTTCGAAACCTAGTAATATTTTTAAAACAGGGCACATTACATGTTTTGAGAGGCTGCGAAGACTGAACCAGGGTTGGCGAGCGTAGCTTGCAGGTGGTGATATTTTAGTGAGTTTTACATATAGGAGATCCCCCTAGTTCCATTTTATTAAGTATATTTCTTGTGTTTAATATACCTTTTATGAAACATTTCCTAACTACTTTGCATGGTTAACATTTGACTCTTGCAGCGTTAACCCAAATTTTCCAAAAGAAAGTCTAGATTATTTTTTAAGACAAAAGATGTAAAAAGTACATTAATGAGTATATATGCTCATGAAATTCATTATTATAATTATTCAATCATTAGAAATTACAACTACTTATGCAGCAATATTTAAAATCAGCGCAAATTTCAGAAAATCCTAATGTCAGATTAAATGATAAAAGATTTATTCTATACTACAATTCAAACTATCTGAAAACGATTTGTTTGACAATTTTGATAGGTTTACTTCAATGAATCTGATTAATGGCATAGCGTTAATGAGGTCATAGAAGTTAGTAATAATGCACTAGGAGAAAATTTAACTAATTTCAATTGAATTAAATCTGTGGTGTTAATATTTAAATATATATCATAACATTGCTTTTTTATTTATTTGAGAGTTTTGTGTAAATAAACAGTCAAAACAACGATTTAATTAATTCTGTGCACATGGATATAATCACGAAGTTTCATAAAGGTGCATAAATATGTTACAATGTAAACATTTAATTTATTTCCCGCATTGACTAAAATACAGCATTTATTAAGTCTTTATATAGTGAACATATGCTTCCGTTATAGAAATTATATACCAAATATCTGGCAAGGTATATTCGAAATATCCTTACGATGATTCTAATAATCTGTGAACAACTTGTTTGACAAAACTGATATATTTTTTTTCAAAGAAAATAATTCAACGTTAATAAGGATAGCAATGATACTAAACATACATTAAGAGAATTATGTCCATACTAAAACAAAATTAATTGTACAAATATTGAATTATATTTAAATATTTATACAAATAATTCATATTATTTTGTACTTTATTTCAATTTGAAAGTGATTTTTCGGCAGCACAAATCTGAAACACCTGCAAAGAGTTAAAAAAAGATATAAAATAAGGAGAAGAAAAGAATAAGGATATCGCATATTTCTCCTCATTATATCTTATTTTTTTTTAATAAAAAAAATATTAAAATGATTCAAATATTTCAAGGAAAAAATTTACATATACTTTAAAAAAAAACTTTTAAATATGTATAAAAATATGGAGCATTCTACAAAACATAAATAATGTAATCATGTTTAACAGAAATTGACAATATATTGAATGAACAAGAAAGACTGGAAAGACTTCAAAAATTGAATAATTTTTGTTTTCCACAAATATAATCATGCAAATAAAGATTTTTTTTACAGTAATAATAATGGAATGAATGGAAAATTTGCAATAAATCTTGCAAAATATTCCAATTTTGTTAAAATGTTTTCTTATTCTTGCTTAATAGATTTTTCGTTATATATATGTGTGTGTGTGTGTGTGTGTGTGTGTGTGTGTACGGAGTGTTCCAAAATTCGACCGACACATTCAGTGGGGTAATAGTAGGCATCAAGAGCAGTAAAAATTACCATAGAACATCTGGTCGCAAACTACGTATTTAATAAAAACTACAGGGTGTTTCATCATAACTGAACATGTATTAACCGCAATAACTTTCAGAAAACTGAAGCATATTATAATCAATATTTGATATATTTTCGCCAATCATGACCACAAGATACCAAAACCAACCTCCGTTGAAATGCTGACTTTTAAACATGTATATTTGTTTAGCATCTTTACCAAATTTCATGACAATCCATACATACTTTCTCAAGATATCACGCGCAATGACTTCTGGAGTAAAAAATCCCTGCCGGCCCGGTCTACGGGCGGAGGAAGATTTCGAAGTTATGTATACTATTTTCACCAACAAAAACTAAATCATGATTAGAGATTTATCCACGTTAACAATTTTATCTGGTCGCTTTTGGCGAGTTTTTATTTCATTTTTATATAATAGCTGGTTTTACCAGAATCATGTTAAGGAGGTATTCAAAAAAGTACTTTTCCATGCTCAACAACTCGAAATTTTCTGGCACATTTTCAGATTCATTTTTAATAGAAGAAATATGAAACTTGCTGGCCTGATTTTTGAAGAGATTTATAAGCGAGCCGTGTTTTTATTTTTCGTTCAATTAATTAAAACTTGATTTATAAACAATTATTTTCTCAGTAGGACAATATTTTTCGTTTCTAACACAATCGCTTCGGGAAATTCTGTTCAAAATGCCCACTTTGACATCATTTTATGAAACATATTCTGCCTCTATCAAAACATCGATCATTACGCTACATTATATAGTTTCGGATTAAGAGAATCTATCAATTGGATGCGTTTCAGAGCAAAAATGAATTTAAAAATGAGTCAGAAAATAAGCAGTTTGGATTTGAATACACTCTTAATAAGATGATTTTTTTGTTCAATTGCTATGTATTTTTAATTTGTTTTTGCTGAAAGAATTGGTCCTATCAAAAACGTGTCTATATAAATATTGTAGGCAATATTAAGAAGATATATGATACATTCATGGGGATTTTATATCTTGTGAATGACGGAGTTACGGATTTTTTCTTCTTCAACCTTCCCTTTCTGTTTTCATTTTTAATTTTTATTGCGTTACGAATTGGTCCTATCAATAAGTTGTGAATATAAGAAACTAGATAATTTTAAGGAGATTTATAATAAAATTATTTAGAATTGATATCTTGAGAAGTGACGAAGTTATTATTTTTTTCTCCCAAAAACCCTATTTTTGCGCCCCTTGAGCCAAATTTTAAGTTGATCAAACATCTGTGATGCATAAATTTTTGGCCCTGTTTTTAGAAATAATGAAAACTTTAAACTGATTTGATATGTACAAAAATTAAGAAGTTATGGTGTGTTTTCGTTTTCACAAAACCCCTCCCTATTTCCGTCCCCTTGGTCCAATTTTGCCCATTAAAGAACTTGACCGAGATTTTATGCCCCTTGATTTTATGTATCAGTTTGGAAACGATATATAAGTGATATATATATATAGAGAGAGAGAGAGAGAGAAATAGATAGACAGATAGATAGGTAAAATCTTTTACTGAGGGTGGTTTTATGTTTTAGGGGTCATGATCGGTGTAGATCAGCAAAATGTTTTCAAAAATTCCAACATAGGGGAGAATGTAATAAGCAGTATTTCATGCGAAATCTACCTAAAATTAAGAGCTATTTTGATTTCAACAATACACAAATTATTGAAAAGGCTAATAAATTTTCAGTAACAACATATTACAGAGCACAATGTGTTTAATCAATATCTAAAATTTCATGTTTACACCTAAAAAGGTTTCGAAGATAGACTAATTCAAACTTTGAATTTTTTCGTTAAATTTTTGTCGCGTTTAAAAGACCCTTAAAAAAAAGAAAGAAAGAAAGAAAGAAAAAGAAAGGCATACAGCAAAAAATTTCTTTTCATTCATTTAACAATTATGTTGAAACATTTTTGAATAATTGCATCATATGTGTTTTTTCATTCTTGAAATTAATGGAACAAGATGATCTATTACAAGATGAACAACTTGAATCTAACATTTCCAGCATAAAATCTAAATTATATTTATTTTTGCACAGATTTATAATCTCACGAAGATCTTTTTTCCATTGTTCTTATGATAAAAAACCTTTTGAAAAAAAAAAACAAATAACGAAATAAGAACATTCAGTGAATTCTAATTTTGTAACAATGTTTTTATATTTCGGTGTAACACGATGTTTTATGTAAATATTTTTTTTTTCTTTTAAACAGTTTACTATATTCTTATTTCTTTCGAAGTGAAAAGAAAATCCTCAAATGTGTAATTCGCCATTTTCTTAGAGAATTAAATTTGCCTTGCGAATTATTATTAGGGTAATTCTAGGATAGATGGCTATAGTTTTTAAAGATTGAAATAAAATTTTTTTGAATGCAAATACGAAAAATAGTTATGCATATTTGAAATTGTTATGCATATACTAATCATATTTTGGGCAAAAAATAATTAAATATCGAGGACAAAAAAACGAGAAACGTAATCGAAATTAAAATTGCAGATGGCCATCTCTCCTTCAAGCCGAGGAGAGATGGCCATCCAATACAAGAAAGATCAAGTTGGAAATTGCTCGTCAAACGTGGCAAATGAGGTGCGTTCGTACTATAACTAGTTTTATAATTATTTTTTGCACCCCATATTGTACTGAATGTATACTTTTTTGCACTTCATAAAGCGCATAGTCTGATACATCATTAAAATTCACTTCCAATAATTTTTTCCCATTCCCCGTAATGTAACGGAACACTTTTGACTGTCCCTGTAATTAAACTATACATCCGATTTTCCTAAAATTTGAAATAGCTCAACAAAACTTTGCAACAATTATATCTTTAAAATTTCAGACCATTCGGAAGGCTGTAATATCATTAAAATGCACTTGCAATAATTTTTCCCATTCCCCGTAATGTAACGGAACACTTTCGACTGTCCCTGTAATTAAACTATACATCCGATTTTCCTAAAATTTGAAATAGCTCAACAAAACTTTGCAACAATTATATCTTTAAAATTTCAGACCATTCGGAAGGCTGTAATATCATTAAAATGCACTTGCAATAATTTTTCCCATTGGCCGTAATGTAAAGAAAAACTTTTGACTGTCCCTGTAATTAAACTATACATCCGATTTTCCTAAAATTTGAAATGGCTCGACAAAATTTTGCAACAATTATATCTTTAAAATTTCAGATCATTCGGAAGGCTGTAATATCATTAAAATGCACTTGCAATAATTTTTCCCATTGGCCGTAATGTAAAGAAAAAATTTTGACTGTCCCTGTAATTAAACTATACATCCGATTTTCCTAAAATTTGAAATAGCTCAACAAAACTTTGCAACAATTATATCTTTAAAATTTCAGATCATTCGGAAGGCTCTAATATCATTAAAATGCACTTGCAATAATTTTTCCCATTGGGCGTAATGTAAAGAAAAACTTTTGACTGTCCCTGTAATTAAAGTATACATCCGATTTTCATAAAATTTGAAATGGCTCGACAAAATTTTGCAACATTCATATGTTTGAAATTTCAGACCATTCGGTTGGGTAGTTTTTGCTCTGTTACATGCGGACAGACGGACGGACAGACGGACAGACGGACGGACGGAACGACGACTATAGGTGCTACGTATTTATATAATTACGAACGCACCTAAAAAACGAAATTAAAATAGCAAAAAATAACACATTTCATGTAATTGATCATGAAAAATACAAATTTGTAAAGATGCCATTATATCAGAGAATATCAGTGAATAAAATTTTAATAAACAAAATGTGAAGTACAATTTCAATCCTTATCTTTTCGTAAAATTTTTACACATTTTCATTGAAGATCTTCATGGTTTGTACACGTTTCATGGAACCACTTCCGGCACCTTATGCATTTTATGCAGTAATCCTTTTTGATTATGGCATTATATTCTTCTCCACAACCAACATAGTGATCCTCATCCAATTCTGTTCCCTCGGAATCTGTAGAATCTAATAATTTCAAATGTGTTTAATCTTCTTCGCTACGAGCAGTATCATGTTTTTGTATTCTTCTCTCGTTTATTTTAGATTTTTAACGGTTTTAAGTTTAATTATATACTTTATCTGTTTCTGGAATGAACGTTAATGAAGTTTTTCTATATTTTCTGAAACAAAAATACATCGTTAGGAACTATTATAATATTTCTATTCAAATATTTATTAAAATTTAAATAATTATATTAATTGATATAATTATAAAAATAAAAATTGAATAATTATTTTAAAAATAATTATATTTATTTAAAATCTTCACTCCGTATAATTTTGAAATATTGATTATAGGTGGCCGTCTCTCCTCGATTTGATGTGACCATCTTTCCTAAAATTGATGGACAGATTGCCACTCAATTTAACTCACTCCACCATTGTACGCCTTTGTTTTAAACTTAAAAGCAAAGATTGGATTATATACGTGCCTTGAAAATCCTTATAGTAACTAACTGTAACATAGGTATCTGAATGTTTAGCAGTACCTAACTCATCAAAAATATCCAACCACTAAATTAAATAAACTTTAAAATTACACTTTCTTTTCATAATTGAAAAACGCAGCGGCATGTCGCAATGAATGAACATGTTGAACTACTTCTTACGAACAAAGTTTATGCTGTAATCTATGGTATAGTTTTTAAAATATTTAGACGCGCCCTCTCTCCTCTATAGTCATCTATACTAGAATTAGCCTTATGTGTTGTAATTTTTATACAAATAACCAAAAAAATTTTACATAACATAAAATATTTTATTTATTTTACTAATAAAGTATTTTATTTATTTTACAAATAAGTATTTTCAAATATGTGTGTTACATTTGGACGAATTGTTCTTTTGCGAAATTAATAAACAATGTCTAAGTATTAAAATAAATAATAATTGTTTAACATCTGATATACGATTTAAAAATAAAAAATATATTACAATTCATCAGACATAAAAGTAAAAATTTCATTAATACATTTAATACAATTAAAAAACAAACGTTTCGAGCTAAATTTTAGCCCCTCATCAGTGCAATAAATAACATTCAAATGACAGAAATCTATATATCATGTTTACAGTTAAAAATTACTAGCAGTTAAAATTAAATAAAGTATAAAAATTTCAAAACAATGCTGAGTATTCAGGAGGAAGTGCACATGATTCATTTATCGGCGACGTTTGCTTACGAGTGAACATAGTTGAAAAGTGTTTATGATTTGGATTTGTCTGTCTGCCATCTACTTGTATTCTAACTCACATAGATATACTTGGAATTACATGCAACTGATACTCGTCATTGAGGTCTGACAATGCATACTTGGGTTTGAAAATGAAGAGTGTAGCATTCGTAATTCATTTACAGGGGCACTCAAAAGTATCCCGTTAAATTATGATCTATGGCGGAAAATTATTTGCGGGGTAATTTACTAGTGTTACACAATTTTAAACATAATGAAATTTACCCCTGACATTTCTCGAGAAACAGTATTTGATGAAAACCTCAAACTGTGTTTCGTAAAACTTTCTGTTTTGTTTCTCTACCTTGTTTCAGATATTATAAATAACTTTAAGCATTATGTAAGTTTTCTTTATTTTCATCTCTGACAATATCGATGGTTCTTATTTCATATGAGGCCCCAGAAGCCAAGGGGTATAAGTGACAAAATTGAAAAACTGCACAGAGGACTTGGTAGTATGCTTTTTTCTTTTCAGGTAAAGAAATATAAGTGATTGCTTAATTATGTGTTGAGTTTTAGAAATCAAACACTTTTGCCGAATAATGATCAATATTGATTAATTATAAATTTAAAGAAAATTGCACTCTACAGTTATAATATTTATTGAAATAAGAGTTAAAGGACCACTGTGAAACAAGCAGCAGTTTCCTATTTCGATTCAGTCAATTATTATTGATGTTCAAATTTAACGCCAATTAACTTTCAACTTAATTTACTCAAATCGAAATTTTGTCACTTGTACCCCTTGGCTTCTGATGTCCTCATATATCATTGTGAAATAGTAGAATATTTTAATCTATTTATTAAATGTTTTAAATATGCGTATTCATGCTAATTCAGATTCTTATGCTAATTCAGACATGCAATAAGTTAAATCAACTAGAAATTTAGCAAAAAGAATTACCCAAAATAAATTATAATGTTCTGTGCATATCATTACATTTCAGTTCAAGCAATCTGAGAAAAAAATTGTTTGGCATACAAATTTCTATGACATTGACTGATGTGTAAGCATTGATAATGGACATAAATGTGTACTAAGAGAGATATTTCGATGAAAACTCGGTTTGATTTCTACATATTTTAGTTTCGTAAGTTTTTAAAACCCGAAAATGTGTTTTTTTAAGATAAAGAATGCGTTTTGCAATCATGAGTAAATCGTTGTTTATTTATTCTATATTTCCGATCATGGTTATATTATGTTACATTTGCCTATTTTCATTAAAATACCTGCAATCTGTTTCAACTTCGGTGAAATAAAATATTAGAACAAATGACAAGTTTTATTCAAAACGCTTACTAACGCGTAAGGCATGGTGACGTCACGTCGACGTCGTTGTGAAGTCACACTGTGACTTTTGACCGCGATGTGACGTCATAGTGACTAGAATGCGAAGTCGTTATGGCCGTTTTAGAGGTCGTTTGAGACGTTACATTGTGACCACTCTGTGGAGTCACGGTGTGACAAATTTGTGAAAAGTGTGTCATTTGTGACTACTTTGGCATTAATTTTGTGACGAACATGTGACGAAAGCGAAAATGCTTTGAAGTGACATTGTGATCAATTTGTGAAATATGTGTCATTTGTGACGAACTTGTCATAAATACTGTGATGATTTCAAATGAAGCTCAAATTTCAAATTAATTGCTTAAAAGGCGCAAAGGACAACATAGTGAAAAAGATTCCATGCCGGTACTCGATCCCGGGCCATCGGTATAGCGCACTGACATTCTACCACATGGAACGATACCCAGTCTGGAAATTTTCTCAATATTACATGTTGGCAAGGCGACAAACGCAGCACAAGATGGAATATTTATCGTGAGACACCGACCTGGGGCAAACACGAAACTTAATTAAATCCAACAACGATTGATATTATATTAATACTTGGAAATTTTACCAGAGAGAACCATTCGCCTTGCATACAATATTTCAAACGAAAATCAAATTTCAAATTTATTGATTAAAAGGCAATTTTAATTTGAAATTTGATTTTCATTTGAAATACGGTATGCAAGGCGAATGTTTCTCTCTGGAAAAATTTCCAAGTATTAATATAGTTTATATCGATGCTGGATTTAATTAGGTTTCGTGTTTGCTCCATGTCGTTGGCTCAATATAAATGTTCTATCTTGTGCTGCGTTTAGAGCCTTGCCAACATGTAATAGGAGAAATTTTCCAGGCTGTGTATCGTTCCATTTGGTTTAGTCGGTAGAATGTCAGTGCGCTATACTGATGGCCAGGGTTCGAGTCCTGGCATTGAATTTTTTTCACTGTGTTGTCCTTTGCACAATTTAAGCAATTAATTTGAAATCTGATTTTCATTTGAAATATTGTATGCAAGGCGAATTTTTCTCACTGGAAAAATTTCCAAATATTAATACTGTGATGATTCTTGTCACAAACACTGTGATGAATTTTAAAGTAAAGTTTTGTTTGAGTTATAAAATCTTATCTTTTTACCGTACTTTTTAGCAAAATATCTCTATTTTGGAGTCTTATTCTGCTAAAATATTTTTAATTTTTCCATTTAAAAAACGATGCTTATCAACTGACATCTTTTTTTAAATTAAATTCTAAGCTTAATCTTCAATTCAAGTTTGATATTAGGAATGTGTGCGTTTTTTAATGTGTTGTGATTTGTCATTACTTTATTAAATACGAACATGGAGTCTACGGATATTAATACAACTCTTGTTTATAGAACGACATGATAAGTCCTATTTATTTAATATTTTTATTCCCGCGTATATTGTACTTTGTTAATATGAGCTAAATAGATTTGGTATGTTTTCTAGGAAAATACTGATCTGGGAAATAGAAAAAAAAAACAAGTAAGAAAAATCATGTGTTAAGCATAGATTATAAAACACTTTCTAACACATCCTGAATGCTTTAACAAGACATCGTAATTTAGAGAAATAACGTAAATAAGATAACTAAGTAAACATGAAAACGCATAAAATATTTGAAAAACTGATTTCAGCAGTTACCACCCATAGCCAAATATGTTTTCCAATTCTTTTGAACAGTCCTGTATTTGATCTGTAGATTGATATCTATAGTATATAATGGAAAAAATTAGTTTATCAAGAAAGCGCATAACAGGTTGAAATTCTCTTTCAGCAATTTATACTAATATATGAAAACCTACTTAAATACTTTTGTACAATCCTGTAGTTTACCTAGAATCTTTATTACACGCCACTATTTAGTTAAAATTTAATTCAAACTAAAACACTCTTAAAACTGCTGAAATCACATTTCCAGAAATTATAATTTATAGATGGCAACGTATCCAATTCTTTGCGTGACCCTGTATACCATTTTATCTATATTTTACAAACGGTTGTTAGTAAATTAAATGCGTTTCAGCATAAAAATGCATAACTCATTTAAAAAACCACCTTTAATCAATTTGCGCTCATACCCAGTAACCCTTACGAGTACTTTTGTGTAGTCCTGTATATGAATTATAGCATATATATACACCATATACTATGCATAAATATAGTGAATCATAAAAGCGCATATCATAATTAAAAATACATTTCCAGCAATCATCGCTAATGAGCAGTACTTAGGATACAATATAGTATCTGAAATATTTTGTGTGTCCCTGTAAATGCTATATACACTTCGTATTATACATGAAATAATTCATAGTATGTAAACCTCAACGACGTATATGAATTTCATTATATATGAAATAGATTAACATTATTAAATTACGCCCCAAACAATTCCCTCCACCCCTATATCATTATGTATTGAAATTCCTTTTTTAGCCCTGTAAATGAACAATAACTATTCTTCGCATCACATATTCTACAGAATGCACATTTTAGTGCGCTTCATAAATGCATATCAATTTTATTCTATTTGAAAGCGTGTAAAATCAATAAAAATCATTTGAAACGTTTTTTTTCCCCACAGGCCGTAATGTAACGGAATAATTTTCACTGTCCCTGTAAATGAACTAAACATGGTACAAACTTCATTACAAATAGGGACCGTGCTATGGTAAACGTCAGTAACATCCAAAAATTACAGGGCAATCCGGGTGTATTTAGGCGAGTTAGAGCGCGGCCAGACGGCCAGACAAACAAGTCATAAACACTTTTGAACTTTATCAGGCATGAAAAACACTTTATTTCAATGCTTAAATATTATATTTTATTTTATAATGCCAATAATTACGTGTATCGAAAACGTACAAAAATGATTTTACAATCGAAGAAAATTCAATACCTGATTCTGAATGTCTACAATTAAATGTTTGATTAAAATAACAAACAGCGAAAAAAAAATGTTTGCAATCTTTCAATTTAGAAACATATCAATTAAAAATATATCAATTTGAAAAACACTAAATAATTAGTATTTATAATTGTACTATTAAACAACAGCAAACTAAAACAGATGAATTAAATGCATTATTAGATTTAACAATTTCTCAAAAATCTTTCCATATGTTATAAGGAATTCCTGTAATTTTATAATTTTGGCAAATGTTAAATCTGAAAACATTGGTATGAATATTTAGGATTTTAAATACTAATTTAAAATATTATTAGTAATGAAAAAATATCTTTCAAAAGTTTCACTACTATAATATGTAAAAAGACATTTTTTTAGTATAATGTTAATTTCTAAATTGAAACAGTTTCGTAATATCATTATAATCGAATGTCATATTTAACTCCAAAATAATAATGACGATAAATACTATGTTAGAATCAGTCTCTGCGTCAGCCTTTTTTTTTCTAGCGGTGGCAGATTAAGATACAGATACAGTATCGAATGGGAAAATATTGCTTCTGGAAAAAATTCCAGATCAGTCTCATTGAATATAACGTAAAACTATTTTAATCGTGATAATAATGTATAAAACAGGATTAAAAAATTTAAATTAAATAAGATATACCTTTTTATCCTAAATACTGTAATAATACCCGTCTTTTATCCTAAACTGTCAGACATCTTTCTGTTATTTTAAAAAAAGAGTTGAGCTAACTTCCCGCATCAAAAGTTCTATGATCCTTATCTGCAGTCAAATTTGGGCAGACGATTTTGAGAAAGCAGGTGTTTCTAATGTATTATTATAATTATTTTTTTTTTTTTTTCGTATACAACAGATTTAAAGCTTAAATGCGCAATAATTTTATCTTTTTGAGAGTGTCTATAATTAAACTTTTCTATTTGAGGGAAACACCTCCCTTTTTTTCTTTGTTTTAAGTAAAGTTTGTTTTACACGCAATAAATACAAAATACGTATCTTCTTAATAAGTGAAACAAAGAATAGAGGATAAAAACATTTTCTTTGTCAATCTGTCATTCTTTTCACATTCATTTTCTGTAGAATAAAACAATTTGTAAAATAACTTTTTTTAAAGTCATAAGTCTAAAACACAAATTTGAAAAACCAATACTTATATCATGAGTTTTGTATAAATTTTGTATATATATTTTTTCTGAAAATGCTAATTTATTTAAAAAAGTCTGAAAGAATTAGAATTTTTTTAAAAATAGTTACTTAAAATAGTTAAACACTAACAGGAAAAAATATGATTTGAATGCAAATTCTAAAGCAAGAAATGCATATATGACTAAACTCTGAAAACTCTTTCGAAGTGCTCATTAAAATCTGCAGACTTAACTCTAATAGAAAATTTTTAGTTTGAAACCACAGTAGTGTTTCGAATACCACTGGTCGACAAAAAAAAAAAAAAAAAAAAAAAAAAAAAAGATAAATAAATAAATAATAATAATAAATAAAACAACTTCCTCCCTGCAAACTCAATATGTAAAGTGTACAGATTTAATATTCCCAATTCTAAATATGTTATCCAAATTGCTCCAACACGTACCATTTTCCCGAGAAACACTTTTATAATAATAACAATCAGTGCAGGATTATATTAAATTGCAATGGTAGATAAAATTGAAATTAATGAAAAAAGTATACTTTTACTGTCTTAGATAACAAATTTATAAAATATAGTATGAAAATCTAGTTTGTTGATACTTGTACCGTGCATTTTCCTTTTTATGGCCACCCCCTCTTTTCGTGCCCGAATTTACTATTTGCTATCCACTAATACATTTTGCATTCTTTTTGCCGCTGTAACTCCGGTCTGTTTAAAATATTTTTGTTCATTTTCAAAGATTTTTGTAGTTCATAATTTTGTCACACTTTGATTTACAATATGGTGGTTTTTTCGTCACATATGTGACGTGACGTACGTTACATGCAGTGACATAACAGTGGCGTCACAATATTTTTTTAATTGCCAGAAATTATAATTTTACATAAATGTTTTGAATATTTTTTGTAATTTTTTTATGTTTTCTGAGATGTTCACATCTCAGTCACAATGCGACATCATTGAGTGGTGACATTTTGGTCACAGGTCTGACGTGACCACAGTGACTTACAATGACGCCACAACGACGTCACTGTGACCATGCATGTTAAAAGGGAAAATTCCAACAATTCGTGAACGAACTTGTTTGAAAAGAATGTTAAGGTTTTTTTTTAAACCACTCATTCACGTAATAGCTTTATTGATATTGAACACGCAATAAGAGAGATATTAACATGAACAAAATTAATTGTATTGCACAAATTTTAATTGAATAATATCCGTTTAAAATTTTGTATTTAAACAACCAATTCCACAAATTCTGTTCTTTGCTTAGTTTCCAAATGCATTTTTGTCATCACAAATCTTAAATTATTAGTGCGAGCGTACAAAAAATACAATTAATGTAGTCACATACTGTCGTCTTTATATTTCAGAAGGATTTCTTTTTTTAAGCAAACAAATTATAAATATAAATGTAACTTCTTCATTATTTTTCTAAATATGTTGAAATGGCGTAAATAATTTGCATGATACACACTGTAAAAAATTTTGGTCAAAAAATACGGTACATATACTGGCAACTTTGTGACCAGTATATGTACCGTAATTTAACTGGACGGTATATGTACCGTAAAATATTTAAAGTATATGTACTGTAAAAAAAATATTCGTACAGTATACATACCGTATGTTAAATATACAGTATATATACCGTAAAAAACATTTATACAGCACATATACCATAGGTTAAATATACAGTATATGTACTGTAAAAAATATTCATACAGCATATATACCGTAAATTAAATGTGTGGTACATATACTGTAAAAGTATCGTAATCAGTATATGTACCGTAAATGAAATATATGGTATATATACCATAAAAGTACAGGATGACCCCAAATAAGCTCCCACATTTGACAGGATAAAAAACAAAAAGGACTGTAGAGAGAAACTTGTTTGTTCAAAAATATACAATAGGTATGACAAGAGTTTAAAATGACTATCTTTCAGAAAGGATGTCTGGTAAGCGTTGTCCATTGCGAGAAATATACAATTCAAGACGATGTCTGAAAACTATCAACACCGACGCCTCGTCTTGTGGAATAGCTGCTACTTTCACCTGAATGGGGAACCTCTTGGGGTCAGAATAAGCGTAGGTCTTATGTCTCAAGAGTAATTCAAGCGGAGGTAGCACCTTCCAGAATACACGATGTGTCAGGGGATGATAGATTTCAGATTTCTCTTAAAATGTATATTGCTTGCAATGGACAACGTTAACCAATCATCATTTCTAAAACAGTCATTTTAAACTCTTGTTATACCCATTGTATATTTTAAAACAAACAAGTTTCTCTCTGCAATCCTTTTTGTTTTATATTATTACTTTATATTTAGAAAAAGTAGTTTGTAAGAAAAACTGCCAAAAATGTATTGGATAATATTTAATCTATAGGAAAATGAAAGGTATAATGAGTATATCATAAATAATTTGGATTTCTGTATGGATACTTCAACTTTAAATAATCATTTAAAGAATTAATAGTTTTAGAAATGTATTTAATTTTTGTTTCTGCATTTTTGGTGAGAATGAAACATTGATATTCTTTAATGGAAGTGCCCATAACTTCTGCAATATAAATTTATGCACTGCTATTTCGAGTTAGACTCGACATGATCTTTCTTTGCAAAATTTGTTTTTAACATGAGAAATAAGGGAAAATAAAATTTTCCTTTAAGTTTAGTAAAATAAGTAAATGAATATTTATAGTACTGGTTGATATAGAAACAATACACCATATCTACACATTTTTTAAGACAAAACTACTACCATAATTGGATAAAAAATACTTCTGAACATCTACATGTTAAAAAAAAAAAAAAAAAAAAAAATATGTTCATCATACCTTCTTTACTCATTTCTTTTCTTAACAAACTTAATCATAATAAATAGCTTGATAAAACAAACTTTTACAAACCAAACAATTTGAAAATTTACAAGAATTTTTTATAACCCAGATAAAACACTGATAGACAGCACATGAAGTAACAAAAAACCTTTAAAAATGCATTTTTATTTTATCAGAAATTAAATGAAAATCTTTAGTAAAATTTTTCAGGCTATAAAAATAGGTTTCACTTAGCAATTATTCAATTTAAATTGAGATTAAAGTTGAAAGGTAATTTTAATTATTGATTTAAATATTTAAATGTATTTCCAGACTATATGACCAGATACTGTCAATGAAACTGTTTAGATTTTAAACAATGTAAAATTTATTAACTACTGAAAAAAGTAATAATTTTTTTTTCTCCCCAAATATCAAGTAAGCAATTTTAACACCACTGGATCAGTTAAACAATCAGAAGCAAATTTTACTATTTGAAAACTGCATTCTAATCTGAAAGGAAAATATGAACTTGTGAAGAGTACTTGTAATCTTGTAAAGATTCTTAAAAATGAAAAGCAAAATAAGGAAATATAAGCACTTTGTTACAATTAGAACCCAGTTGCAGGTAAAAAAAAAAATAATATTTAAAAATCAAAATTTTTCCATGATCTATCACAAAGAAAGTAATCTTTGGCAGTTTTTTTTCATTCCTCAGTGCTGTGTCACTTAATTAAAAAATAAGAGTATGCAATTAAAAAAAAATCAGAGTTGGTAAATACGTATGTGCTTTTTTTTTTTTTTTTTTTAAGTTAGCAAAAACAACCCGATCTCAAATACTGACTGAAGACGTTAATAATAGAATAGAAAAACTCGAAAAGAGTTTAGAGCGGAATGCCACATTCATCCTGCAATATAACTAAAATAATCATCAATTTTCTAAAAAAAGGTGCTTAAAATTTATTTACTATTCCATTACAAATGAACTGGTCTTAAAAACTCAAAATCATTGATATTAAAAACATATGTAAAGAAAAGAAAGATGACATGTTCATTAACCCTGAGATCGAACGATCACAAATATGATAAATTTCATGTGATTTTTTTTGTGACAGCTATCCTTTCAAAAGATCTCTGAGTTAATGTAAGACCTCTCTTTTCTTTACATATGTTTTTAATATCAATGGTTTTAAGTTTTAAAAATCAGTTTATGACGTTAATAATATTCACCATCATATTTGAAATTCAAAAATTTAAGCATAACTAATGTGACAATAAATATAAATAATAAATACTTAGTTGTGTATTTTTGTTCCGTTTAAAAATAATGAAAAAAAAACTAACAATTATACAGTAAAAGAACATTTATTTAAAACAAAACTACAAGTCAAATTGTTTTAACAAGCACATACATGTTGCTAGCAACAACGAAACTAGCTTTGTAACGCATTTCTCTGAAAACAACTGCTACCTCATTAATATACAAGGACAGCATCATATCCTTTTTCACATTCCATTGCTATTAGACAAGGAAGGTTGCTTTTAACTGGAATGGCATTGCCCACAGCAGTATTATCCTGTAATAATAATATTAACAAATTTTACTGAACTAATTGCTAGTCATTATGTACATTTAATTGGACAAAAACAGAACAGAAGCAAGTAATGATTAATACCTCAGTGATTAAAAAATATATATACAATTTGAAAAAAATTTCAAGTTTACAGGGTTTTAAAACTACATATTTTAACATTTAAGGAAACTTTTGAAAAGTCTTATTTTCCAAATCTGTCCATAAATAAATTATATTAATAATTTGTTATTTACATGTTCACAAAGACATAATGAGATCTCTACATAATATGAATAAAAATACTTTTGAATGACCTACACTTAATTATTTAAAAGTTTCCCATATCCTTGCAGAAAATCTCCATTTTTTTGCATTAAGAAAAATCAGTACTTTTCAGTTAGACGGCTGCCAGTGTTATATATATACATATATACAATATATGTATATATACACATGTGTATACATACATCTATATATAACACTGGTGCCCGGCTAACTGAAAAGTACCTAAAAATCAAATAAGATTTAAATATTTTCCTATTTGTAAATATATGCATTAATCACTTGATATGTTTCACAATGTATTCAGTGTGTACAATGTAACAATGTGATGTGTAAGCTGACATTCTTTATTTTTAATTTAGAATTTTTAATCTTTAAATGTGATATTTGATTAAGGTGTAAAAAAATCTTTTTTTTTTTAAATTGATCTTTTTTATTTAAATCATTTTTTAAAATTTAAATCATATTTTTATGATTTTTTTCCCATCGTTCAAATACAGAATAGCTACCAACAGTTTTAGGTTTCCAAAACAAACCTCTAATTGCAAATGCAGAGATTCCCCTAGACAGTTTCAGGAGAGTGCTGCACCCTACCTGCCCTTACGTTTACAAAATAGCACCCCTCTTGCCCCTGATGAAAAACATTAGCACCCTTGTTGCCCCCAGCTGAAAAAAATGCCTTTACTCCTTTGTTTATCAAAAAATTTACTTGCATAGTAAAAATTGACTCTTTGCTGTCTTTTAAATAGCGTCCTGTCTATTAAATATTAAAAGTAGTTTTAAAAATCAAAAGAATACCTTTAAAAATTTTTTAAAAAGTGCCTTTCAGAATCCAAAAGTGCCCTTTTCCTACAAGAAGCACCCTGCCCATTTTTAAACCTGGGGGAAACTCTGGCAAATGTAACCTGTGTTTTTACACTTTAATAAAATTATAATTATTAGTAATTACATAAATTATAAACTGCAAATTAGTAGTTTTATTAGTTAGTAGCATACAATAATGTTACATACATTGATATTTTGTAATAATTATGTAAAACTAAATTAAATACTAGTGATTTACATTTATTAAAATTATTAATAACTGCATTTAATCTTAAATTGTTTAACACTATTTAAAATTAATAATTATTAAACAATTAACTCTGTAATTAGGGACATAACATACATCTTTGTGAATTAATTCATAATATGATAATTAATAATTTACAATTCATGGTAGAAAGTAAAAAGGACAGGATGTTAGTTGCAAGAAAGGGTACTATTTCATGAGGAAATATATAATTACTAAACACATTAGTAGTAATACAAGAAAAAAAAAAAAAAAAATATATATATATATATATAACTTCTTAGTATAATAAATAAAATGTCATTTATTTTATTAATTACAAATTGAAAAATACAATTAAATAACATGTTTTATTTATTTTTTTTTTTTTTAAAGAAATAAAGTTCTATCATTTTTGCAAGGTCTTATGCATATATATTTAGAAATACTACTGTGGAATTCGGAAATTTTTTACATGAAATCTCAGTCTACAGCTACAGATGAATTTCATTATTTTTCAAAAATTAAGGGTGCTTTTTGTCAATTTCGAATGGGGCAGGTTGTGGTGCCCTTAAAAAATGACCTAGAGGAAACAGTAATTATAGAATTTATAAAAACTGCAAAAAAGTTATTTCATTAGTTAATAGCACAAACAACAAAGCTATCAAACATTATTTACAACTCAGTTTGCATTTGTACTGTTAATCACCTAAATCTAAACTTACACACATGTATGCATATGCTACCCCCCCCCCCCCCCAAGCAAAAATAATATATATATATATATGTATATGAAAATGTTTTAACCTATTCATACACACATACAGAATAAATATAAGGAATAGCCAGTTATATCTGTAATCCTCAAAACATTAAACAGCAGTATTATTAACACTCAGTGCGAAATCTCAGCATTTTGTGTTTCAAACAGTTTTGCCGAGTTTTTAATCCCTAACAATTTTTATTTAGTGTATACAAGTATTTAAAAAAAAAAAAAAAAAAAAAAAATCAACATTTACTTAAGATCTTTCTCTGCTTAACATTTTATACCAATTGGTTCCTTTTCTCTTATACATTCTTTTACAATAGCGGCTTAGCCGATGTCATTCTTTCATTCATTTTTAGCTCCAGTATTTGATATTTAAATTTATTATTGTAAAAGTAGAATGAGAAAATAAAATTCTTGCTATTTTATTCTTTTACTTGCAGAAATTTATTATATTTGCTGCACTTATTTTATATAAAAAAATGAATATTTTGATTACTAAAAGGAAATTTATAAAAACTAAGCTTTTTACAAGCTTGCTGTACTTGAACTTTTTACAATAGTCAGGAATTAAGCTTAAAAACAATTATTTAAAGTTTTTTTGTGTATTCATGAATCATGAGTCAAAATACCTGTAGAAACTTTCCAAATTATGTTCACCTCAGATTTTAAACATTTAGAAAAATTATGATTTTAATCAATGATTTTTTTTAATCGATAAAAATCACGATTTAATCGCTGATTAAACTAATTAAAACCATTAACACCCTATATTTGATTCAAGTAAAAAAAAAAAAGCATCGTTTTTCAGTTCTCAGCCTCTCCCACTTTTAAGTATGACTTTATGATATTTTAAGTATACCATGCAATTTTTAAAATGTGTCAGATTTTCTCCAGAATGCTGCTCAACTTTTTAAAATATACCAAGTAACATCTCAACTCTACTACGTTCATGATCATCAATGTTCAAACTTGCCTTAGGGGATGTGCATATATAACGTTATCAGTTTAGGGGGGGAAGGAGGGGCCTGGCACATGATCTCGTAAGATATCGCTAGGGGGAGGGGGGGCAGTCTTTTGATATCGTTTTCAGTTTTGGTCCAACCAAAATTTTCTCTTTTTATTTGTAACTTGTTTTTTTACATCAAAATAGCCTTATCTGTTTTTTATGGAAATACAAACTTATGATTAAAATCTTAAATGATAAAAATATTTAATTCCAAAATATGGAATACCCCACCGTTTAGCATTCCTATTCTTCTGTCACATGTTATGCATACATAATTGGTTACATCTGTGGTTCGAGAAACCAATTGATGATACCTGTTATGTTTATTAGTAGTAAATGAATGAGAAAGAATGTTGTCCATCTGTTTTGTTGATAAGAAGTTCTGTCTCTCTCCCCCTCCCAACCCCGTGCTGAGGCAAGTGCAAGAAATCATTATTACTATTGAATGCATTATATAACAAAAAGCTATTATTAAATACTTTTAAATGGCAAATATTTCTTTTAAGTATTATTTGATATAAAGTTATTTTCATATACAAAGTGATATTTTATTGATTTCTATTCATTTGAAGGGGGGGTGGGGGGTGTTTGAGGTATGATAATGTATGATATCATAAACGCGCGAGGGAATCCAAAAATACCAGAAAATTGATAATGTTATATAAGTACAGCCCCTTACTAAGTAGTTTTTTGCAAAGAAGGAGGGGGCACTTTTGCAATACCTTCTAGATGAATTTTTGTAACACACTTTTTTTTTAACATTTTGTATCCTGTTTTTTCTTTAAAGCATGAATTATTTTTGCAGTTGCGTACATTCTGCCATAACAATTTTCAAATGCACATTCTTTCTTGCTGGCTGATAAGATTTTCTGAAAACTTCCCACCCCCTAAGAATAACCATCACAATCCCCCCCCCCCCCCTCCTTCAAAGCAGAATATGCCGTATGTCGCAAAACAACAGATTTCTCTGCAGAAGATTCAAATTCTCATTTTCAGTGAAATTCGCAATTCAGTCATTGGAAAAATCTTGAAATTTGTCAGTCAATCATCGGGAGAAAAAAAATTGTTCACTTAAAGTCGGAGGAAATCTCATGCAATTCGTAAGTTGATCGTGTAAAAAAAAAAAAAAAAAAAAAAAAAAAAAAAAAAAAAAAAAAATTCTTCAGCTGGTTGTGGAAAATAAGAAATTCGTTGAACAAGTCGAGGGAAAAATGCACGATTTTTACCAATCGGTCGCAAGAAAACAGCAGCAAAATTTGTCATTTGGTATACGGAAAATATCATGAAAATCATCAATTGGTCGCAGGTATTTAAAAAAAATGAAATTTGTAAGTGATCATCAGAAAAATCACAAAAAATACCTGTGAATTTTGCCATTGCAAGGGATAGAGGCAAAATTTGCTGATCAGTTTCAGTAGAAAGAAAATATTGCAAAATGTGCCAATTGGTCGCGAGTAAAATATCTGAAATTTGTCACTGGATCGTCGGGAAAAAAATATCACAAAATTCGTTGATCAGTCCCCCCCCCCCCAAAAAAAAAAAAAATCCAACCCCAATTTCCCTCCCAATCGATCTCAAAAAACAGTCAAAATTTGGCAATTCATAGAAGGAAGATAAATTTTAATTTATCACAGATTTTAAAATCACAAAATACGTCAATGGAAGTCGGAAAAAAAATCTCAAAATTCAGCAATAGGTCGTAAAAAAGGGGAAATTTGTCAGTGGATTATAGAAAAAACACTAAAATCGTCTATCAGTTGTGGAAAATAATCTACGATTTTCTCTAATCGGTCAATAGAAAAAGCTACAAAATTTCCCAATCAGTAGAAGGAAAATATCGCGAATAAAAGAATGAGAAATTAGTCCGTGGATTTTCTGAAAGAAATGCAAAATTCGTTGATTTGTCGCAAGGAAAAAAACTCACACTTTTTGCAAAGCAATAGAAAGAAAATATCGCAAAATTCGCCAGTTGATCGCTGTAAAAAAAAAAAAGTGAAAGTCACTGAATCGTCGGAAAAAATATTGAAATTCGTCGATCAGACATGGAGAGAAAAAAAAAAAATTATCGCCCATTTGTCGCAAGGAAAAGCCGAAAAATTTACTAATCAGTAGAAAGAAAATGTCAAAAAATTCGAACAGTCGTGGAAAAAAAAAAATGTCCAATTCGTCGGTGGATCATCTGAAAAAAGAAAGAAAAAAAATGGACGAAATTCTTCAGTCAGTCATGGTACGAGTTCATCGATCAGTTGCACGAAATTCATCAGTAGATCGAGGTAAATATCTAAAAAAATATTGCTAAATAGTCAATTATGGGAAAAATTGAGAAATTCATTATTCGATCGGGGTAAAATTGCGAAAATCATCGATCAGGAGATAATCACAAAATTCTTTAATCAGTCGCAGGATAAAAATGCAAAATTCCTTGATTGACCCGGAAAAAAAAAAATCAGGAAAGTTGTTAGTCAACCAACGGAAAAATCACAAAAATATTGCAAAATTAATCATTCGGTTCTAAAAAATTATGAAATCTAGCCAGATGTGTGTGTGTGGGGGGGGGGGGAAGCAACATTTTTCAATTGGTCACAGGAAAATATAATGAAATTTTACCGATAAATGAGGACTGTAAACAAACCAGTTCAAATTACAGTCAACTCTGTGGAATTTGCTGATGTATAATCCACCCTACACGTTGGAATGTAAACAACGGAAATTGTCATTAACAGTTAAACTCATAAAGCTAATTTTTTTTTCCCAGTTATCAATGCTCCAATGGATAAATATTTAAATATAAATTGGATATAAACATTTAAATTTCCTTGAGTAACATAATTTTATCTTGGAGCAAGAAGTAATGAATGTTCATAGACTACAGAAAAGAAAAATATTGACACCATACCAAAACTGCTATTGTGTTGTGTCAATGTTTAAAATAATGAATAATCAGTAAAATTTGTATTGTAATATAATTTAATTTTTCTTTAATCTTAGTTATTAAATATATTAAACCATTATATGTTTTTCTTTTCAATTTTAATTGTAATTTTTGTGCAGTTGTTCCTAATTTATAGTCAGACTTTAAAAAATAAAATGTAAACAAAAAGGATGATCTATAATCTGCAAAAATGTATAATCTACAAAATTCTCGGTTCCTCAGTGTGCAGATTTCACAGAGTTCACTGTATATAGTTTATAGAATCTCTTAGAATACATTTTTAACACCATTTTTTCCAAACAATAATCTTTTTAGTAGATTTATATTGCAAATGTTACGAAAATATGCCATGAAGTTTTAGACTAATGTCAGACAAACGTCTTTTTGCACGCTTTTTTACCTACGTATCATCCCTACACAATGCTAGTAGCATTAGCATTGTGTAGGGATGATACGTAGGGAAAAAAGCAATGTCAGACGAACATCTTTTTGCATGCTTTTTTCCCCTAAGTATCATCCCTACACAATACTAGCAGCATTGTGTAGGGTGTGTAGAGATGATACGTAGGGAAAAAGCGTGTAAAAAGACGCTCGTCTGACATTAGCCTTATTGTTTGGAATACTAGTGTAATTTACACTATGCAACTTAAATGTGTAAAGAATATAATTACCTATCTTTTGATGCTTTGTGGGCGGGCAAAAACAATAGCTGCTTTTAGCTCCATTACTTTCTTCATACTCATATGATGAACGGTCTCAATATTTTGCTAAGTAGTTACATCGTTTAATCACCTCTTGGATTACCATTCGTTTTCTGAAAGAATCACAAGTAGAAATCACATATTCAATTTTGGCAGTATTGTTTACTTTCTGAAATCACATTCCATTAAAAAAATATACTGTAAAAGCATTTATTTTCGCGAGCCCGTCGTAATCGCAAAAATTTAAGCCTCGCGAAATATATATATTTTTTTTTCACCTCAAATAATAATAAAAAATCAGAAAATTTTCACTTATCCAAAATTTAATGATTACTTAAATGTTAAGCCAAGATCAAAGTTGATAAGTACTGCGTGTGTTTTTAGAGCGATGGGGAGAGGCAGGGCAGAGGGGGCATGTGCCCCATATGCCAGAACGAAGGGGCGCCAAATGCAGGATTATACTTTTGGAATGGAACGTTTTCTTCTGATGGACTTATGGCTTCCATTATTAGGAAGTAGCCATTATAAATGAAGTGTTAGGTGAAGATGAAAGAGCAGTCGTAATAAGTTAGAACTCTGATTTTCTGTTCAGAATTTTAAAAAAAAAATGCCTTTTTTTTTTTTTTTAATTATGGCTGTTTTTTGACCAGAAAATCAAAGTTCTAACTTTTTATGGCTGCTCTTTCATCTTCACCTAACACTTCATTTATAACGGCTGTTTCATAATGATGGAAACCAAAGTCCATCAGAAGAAAATAACTTGGCTAAAGCTGAAACTCGGTTAAGCAGGACTCGGATAATCCGAGCTCTACTGTATATGTCATTTTAAAAATAATCTTTAGAATATTTTTGTTGGTGTTCAGAGGTTGGGGGGGTCATGAACCCTGTGACCACCCTCTTGGATCCACCATTGCAGATTATGTAGTTCAGTTATTACATATTTTTAATTTTAAAATAAGTCGGCTATTAAAAAATTAGTAACATTCTCTTTGTAAATATACTTTGTGGAAGAGGAAGGGGGGGGGGATGCCAAAATCCATGTTTGCCCCAAGTGCAAAAAAGGTTAGTTTCCGCCCTGGAGAGAAGCTCGGGGGGACGAACTTTTGGGACAAAAGGAAGTTTTTTAAAATGTCTTAAGCAAAAGGGGTTCTATTTAGGTAATTTCGGGATTTTTCGACTTTCGGTTATGTTCATATAAAATTCCCGAAAATTTTAGCTTGCAAAATCACCAATATCTTCATTTTCTCGAAAAATTCGGCTCGCAAAAATAAGTGTTTTTACAGTATACATATTGTGCAGGATACGATATGGCAAATTTTTGCTTTACATGCACTAATTTACATTAAAATCATAAGTAATGAAATTTTATTTAGTAATTAATCAGCAATAATAGCCAAAACAACACAATTAACAAAAAATTCAGTAAAGGAAAAAAAAAATTGCTATTGTCACTGATTTCAGTGCTATTTTGAATTTTGTTTTTTCAACTTAACTGTAAATTTTGCTGTTTGCAACTGCAATGATATGTGGATTTGAGGAAGTTTTCAGTACAATCAAATTTGGCTAAAATAAGATTCTGGAACCTAACAGATCCTGAGATGTAAATATACCCGCTGCCCTTAGGGTTGTGGAGTCGGTGGGGAAAATGACTAACTCAGACTGCTGAAATTTTAAAGAAACCAACTGATTCTGGGGTGGCTAATGTACTAGAATTAGTAGGGTTCCTATTATTCAGATTGCTTCATCGGTACCATGTGTTTTGAAATAGTCTATTTTAGGGATTGACCGAATCAGCAATTTTGCCGAATACCGAATACCGAAGCTTCGGTCGAAGTGTATACCGAAGCTTCGGTATTCGGCCGAATACTTAAAATTTCTTAATACACATTTTTGCATATATTAGTTTTTTAATACACTTTAATTTAAATTCTTAATAATTTAATTCAGTTACATTTTTATTCTTAAATCTAATTACACAAAAAAATTTAATGACTTATTTCCAATTTCCATTCACAAATTCATTAATCCACCACTTATTCTTTATTATTTTATCACTAGTCAATACCCAAAATAACCTACAGGCCTGTATTAAACTATACAGGCTATTATTAAGGATAAGGATTTGTCAGAAAAACAAAAGATCATTCAAATAGAAAAAAACAGTTTTGTCATTAAGCTGATTTACTGATTGTCTAATTATAAACATATTGAATAGGAATGTTCTTAAATACTAAAGGTATAACAATTTGTACATTTAACTATTTTCTATCAAATTATTGATACATATTTTGGTTAATACTTTAACATTGTGGTGATGAAGATAACAAATTTGAGCGATTTTAATTTAATGGTTATAAAAGCTATAGGATAGGCATAGGGGTACGCTTATTTGAGGTGTATATTTTCTTTAACATACTCTTAGATATACAGAGATGAACTCTGACATACTTATTTGAAATGTATCTTAAAGAAAATACGCATTAAATAAATTTAAATTAAGAAAACTAATGTAGAAATAATTAAAATTAAATGATAAGGGTAAGATGTGCATCTTCCTTACATTTTTTTTTTTCTCTATCGTAGACAGTTGTTTTCATTTGACCCCTATGTAGACTATTTTAGGAAGGAAAAAGTTTTTATTAAAAATGGCCTTTGACTTGTTTTTTGTAGTGCAGCTGAATTCTGAACTCATGCACATAATATTGAAACTCATTGTTTAGCCTATTCTACTTCTAAATAAAAGAGAATTCTCCTGTTTCTAAGAAAATATTTATCTGCAATTATTCGGCCGAATACTTAAAAGTATTCGGCCGAAGCCGAATATTCGGTTTACATGCCGAATCACCGAATACCGAATCGGTGATTCGGCATTCGGTATTCGGTCAATCCCTAGTCTATTTATTAAGTTTGTAATTAAATAAATCAAATATTACAATTTAAAGTATGTGGTAACAATCAAGCAATCTGAATTTTAAAAAATATGCAACTGGCAACACTGCAACCTACTGACACATTCCTGTTTGACCTTGAAACAAGTAATTAATGTGCATATCCACTGTTTTTTTTTTTTTTTTTTCGTTTCATTTTTTGGTTGACAAATGGGTGCAAGCTGTGATAGGTTGTCAAGGCCAGGACCCAGTTACCTCAGAGCATTATTTAGTATAAAACATTTCACCTTTTTTAAATGCATAATTTTTGTTTTAAAAGGGTAAAAGTACTTTTAAAATACCGGTCGGACTTCGCCCCTTCATTAATCGGCTCTGGTCAAGACTTAAAATATTTTCCATATACTCACATGAAAAACCTTTCTTAAATATTTTTACATATGCCTCAGAATTTTTTCAGAACATAATTTCAAATACATAAAAAAAAAATACAGTAGCCTCCCGCTTAACCGGCCTAAACGGGACTGAGGGTTGGTCGGTTAAGAGGAAAACCGGTTAAAGCAGAGAAGTAAAAAAAAAAATTAAATAAGTATCTGTGTAATTTAATTAATTAAGCCCATACGATGCATTTAGTTTTTCAATTTGTAAATTTTTAAAAAAGTACATATTTTCTATATTTTGTTAAATGAATACTAGTTATAGTGTTGACTAAGCCGCTTTAGCAGGGCGCAGCGCCCTTTTTTTTCCTTTTTTGCACCCGGCGGCCCTTTTATTTCCTTTTTTGTGCCCGGCGGCCTTTTTTTATTTCTTTTTTGCGCCCCGCTACCCTTTTAACACTTCCTATGATCCCTGTGGCAATTTAGTTGATCCCGGGTAAATATCGCAAACTCTAGGGACTCTAAACAAACCAGTTCAAAATATTTTTTGTGAACAAGGTACAAGTGTACCCTTTTTGAAAAAATGCACCCTTTTTTAGAATAGTGTTTGTCCCCTTTTTGAAAAATATACCCTTTTTTTAGAATAGTGTTCCCTTTTTGAAAAATTCCCGCCCGGCGGCCCTTTTGTTCTAGAGTCAACACTATAGTTATAATTAATTGAATTGCAAGGAAAATTATCGCTTATAACAAATAATGAAAATTATTTAACACAAATTAAATTGTTGAAAATTGTGCCACACACCTTTATAAGAAGCTGAAATTGTTCTACATAATGTATATTTAAGTTAATCAACAATAAAGAAATGAGTGACCTTCTAATGTTGAAGGCAAAATGGCAGATATTTTGCAGCTTAATCTCTCCATTTCTTTAACATCATAAGTTCAACCGAGGAAGCTGTTAGCTGCTGCTCAACCAGCATAACACCAACTCCAATGCTTTTACCCCTTCCAATATGTGGAATTTTAGCAGTATCAACTTCATCTGGATTATCATCAGATTCGTCTTCGTATTGAACAACATCAGTCACAGTCCTAATTATATTCTCATCAAATAATGTTTCATGCTTGATATCTTTATCAGACTTAAACGAATTTTATACATCTTTTACGGTAATCTGTTCGCATCCCTCAAGCTTTTTAAATGTTTGTACTAAACAGTTTGAAGATAGATCAGACATTACAGAGCTCCGTGGGGAGGGGGGATTGCACTTTTGCCTATTAAAAACGCAAAATCTCAAATCTTCCGGGGAGAACATCTCATTTCTCCTTGTTCCTGGGGGAATGCCTGCACCCCAGGGCCACATCGGTGAAGGCCAACACATATCCACTTAGAAATGACGTTCTTCTTTCTGAATTTTGCATCCTTCCTCTCAAGACTGCACTTCAACTGGAAAGCGTAAGCTGAGTTCCCGAGGTCGTCATCCCTGAATTTTGCCTGATGTTGGGGAAAAAAGTCGGCAGGTTAAAAGGGAGGCTACTGTATATATTTATGTTCATAAAGTGGACCGTGCCCCAGAAGCGGGATACTAAGTATTATTTGAAATACAAATATCAATTTATTTTTTATTAATCTAATTCCTCTTTATTTTTCCTTTACCTACCTCCAAAATAACATAGATAATAATGCAAATTTGGAAGTAACATTTTCAAACAAAACGGAAAAGTTATAAAAAAAAAAAAATTACACATTTTTAATAAGATTACGATACAGGAAAAATTCCAAATAAAGTGAAGTTATTAAATAAAATAAAGGCTTTGCACATTAAAATCCTAAATACAGATGAGCCTGAAATTTTCTGAAATACTTTTGGGTCTGAGCGAGCTGAGGGCGATTTTATGATAACACTGATATAAACAGATAAATAACCATAAAGTTTTGATTCCAAATTTGTTTTATGTTACATCTAAAATGAGTAATATTTCTGAATCTACCAGAAATATTTTCATTAATAATACAGGTTAACTTCAATAGAATACTGGGCCTTTCCATTGTGACGGGTGTGACATCCAGACACAATTTTAAGATGTTATATCTATATTTTGGGCAATAAATTAGATAATAAATCCCTGAAAAGTGTTTAAAAAATGTTTTTCCATGCATTTGCTTGAATAATTGTGCAAACACGAAACTTCAATAGCTTTCAATTTAAAAAAATAAATAAAATAAAATCTTGTGATGGGTGTGACTTTCTCCGGACATGAGTTTTCACTAGCATACACATTCGTTAAAATTCCTGTGAATATTTTAATGTTTCATTATTAAAACAATTTTTTTCTAATAAAAGAGATTCAGATTAAACTTAATGCATAATTTTCATAATAAATTTTAATTATTTTAATGTATAAGAAATTTTTTTCTATTGTGATGGGTGTGACATTATGCAAAGTATACAATTTTAAAGTTATTTACCAAAAAAAAAAAAAAACAGCGACCGGTATTGACAGAAAACTTGACAATAGCTAATATACAAACAAAATTTAATAAAACTAACATCTTTATGCAGTTAGTTTAAAATTTGTAGTGCCCCCTACTTGTTATAAGTGATGGGGTAGCTACTTTTTTTACAATGGCAAAAAAGTTTTCAATTGAGATGTCACCTTTCTCTGGCCAAATCCAGTGTGGTCCACTGCCTTGCATGTATTTCAAGCTTTATTTCTTCCTTATGGAGGTTGATATTCAAGCCATTACCGTAGTACAAAATACAAGCTATTGCGCCTTTTGTTACAAGCTAGGGAAACCACAACATAGTCTCCGATATTTAAATCTGATGCTTTCAAAATCTTGCTGGGGGGAAGATTTGCAAATAGCAGTGACTTACCTCTTTTAGTATTGATTCCGTAGTTTTTCCAATCAAAAAGTTGGCACTATCAGCACTTACCTTAAAGTGGTGATATGACTTGATGCCTTCCCATCCTTCTGTCAACATTTGTTTAGTTTCCAGTATTTTCTCTGCTGACACATACAATGTCTTTATTGCACCAGTCTCCTGTGCACATTTTTAAAAATCCAAAGCAGATTTAACTATTGCTTTTCTGGATTTAAGCAAACCCCACACTCTTGACTTTTCATTTCCAAATCCTGTGAACCACTCCTTTACCATAAGAAGTGGCCAAAAAGTTCCATTCACATGTTAGCTTAAATCTTTGATAAAGAAGCATTTGAATAAGCATTTGATAAAGAAGTGTTTGAAATTTTGTATTTGTTTTTAAACATGGCTGCACAGCCATCAGAATTTTTTTTCACCTTTTTGAAATGGGGGGGGGGGGAGTTCAGACTAGCATATAATGGCATTTAAAAATGCCCATACAGCATTACTTATTTAACACGCTGCAATTCGTTATTGATTATTACAAAAGAGCAAATCACATTACTACCTTTCAACGATGCAAAGCATGTAAAAATGGTTATTTGAGGATGAGTCCAGTGAGCACTCTGGATCTCATTTTGAGAGGCAGCACTATAGTTCTCAGCAAAGCCCACTTGTATTATTGCTTAGTGTCTCCCACATTATTTTTGGCTTCTTCAAAATAACTGGATTGAGTTACAGTTATGTATAAAGAATATTAATAATAAATTTTCATTTTCTTGATAATCTATCAAAAGTTAAAGTAAATTGCCACCAACTCACAATTTACTAAAATAATTCAAATACAGTAGAACCTTGATTATCCGAAGTAATTGGAACCGACCCTCTTTTGGAAAATTGAAATTTTCGGACAATTGAGAATGCTTCAGTTTTTAGATTAAGGACAAATATATGCGCTGTTTCTTATAATGGTAACAAGTGCTTAATAAAAATAAAGCAATAGAAAAAGAGAAACAAGAATAAATTAGGGGCTGTGCAAATATAACGTTATCAACTTTTTGGTAATTTCGGACCCCCTCCCCCCCCCTTACAATATCATACGTTATCATTCCTCGAACCTCCCCCCCCCCCCGGTAATAATATCGTTATCAATGTATAAAAATTTTATTTTTTTCTTCTTTTGTTTGGAGTGATATATAAATATGGTTCCATTATTATTCGCATACTTTATTGATTCAAGAGAAGTCAATAAAATATATCACATTACATATGAAATAACTTTATACCAAATAATACTTAGAAATGATTACTATTTAAAAGAATTTAATAATAGCTTTTTTTTACATAATGCGTTCAACAGTAATAATGTCTTCTTGCACTTGATCACACAGGGGGAGTGGGGGGTGGAGGGGCAAACAGAACTTCTTATGAACAAAACAGATGGACAAAATTCTTTCTCCTTTATTTAACAGTAAACACAAAGTATCATTTGAAACATACTTCGCATATGGTTTCGTGAACAGTGGATTATATACGCATAAGCATATGACAGAAGAATAGGAATGGCAAACGTTACATATTTTGTAATTAAATAATTTTATAATCATTCAAAGATTTTAATAATAACTTTGTATTCTCATAAAAATAGATAACAGGCTAAAAAAAACGATAACATGCAATTTTGATGTAAAGACCAAGTTACAAATAAAAAAAGAAAATGTTGGTTGTGCAAAAAATGATAACGATATGAAAAGACAAATCCCCCCATCCCCTAGCGATATCTTATGATATCATGTGCCAGACCCCCCCCCTCCCCTCTAAAATGATAACGTTATATATGCGCAGCCCCTTACCTAAATTTTAATTTTAAAATTAAGTACCTTTTACATGTTTCACAAGGGTTTGAAACAAAGTTTTGTTTGCCGCAGTTTCTATTGCCTTTGTTTTGTAGCTCTATCACAAAGTTTTTTTACTACTATGAGTTTACCAGTATTACAGTCTTTCTGCTGCTCAGCCATGCCAAACCTTTTGCAACGAATTCAAAAGCTTCAGATCTGCTAATTTGTTCGTTTTCTTCGCCCTCATCATTGTTCTCTTCTTCGCTTTGACCAGCAAATGTTCCTCAGATATTGCCAATGATTTCTTCATCACTCAATATATGAAATCCGTGATCATGAGTCACATTTTAGCCAATCGTTTATTCCTGAAATATTACAGCCATCACAACCAGGTATTTTATTAAATTCTAATTCCTAATCGATTTTTTTTTTGGTTAAATCTTTAAAAATGGATTTCGGTTAACCCAGAGTTTTGGTAAAAGAGTTTCAGATAAAAGAGGTTCTACTGTATATCTATTTTATGATTTATCTTTTTTAAGGCACATTTGTCTTAATATGTTTAGAAACAATAAGGATTCAACCTTACACTTCATTTAAGAAACATTTAAATATATTTCTAAATAATTTAAAATGTTGTCACACTAAAATTCCAAACAAAATAAAAATGTAATGAATTTTTAATATTTCATATTTATTCAGAATTGCAATAATTAGACTTTCAGAAAGTTTCATGTATTTTTGTGAAAAAATGAATTTGGTATAGTAATAAGTTGATCATCTTTTTTTGTGACGGATGTGAAAGAGATACAATATAAATATATTTGTATTAAAAATCGGGTCTTTTAAATTATTTTGAAAAATTAAGTGCTTCATAAGGTAAACAAAGGTCACAAATAGTAATGTATGCACATACAGCGAAAATGCTGCTGTTTTAAATATTGCATCTGGCGGAATAAAAATACCTTATTTTACATACTAGTAAGTTTTTGAAATTTTTCTAACTTTGAGCCTAGATAAATTATAAAAGAATAATTTTTGCAGCTTAGTTCTCTGTAATTTCATATGTATCATATTTTTACCTTTAATTTGATACATTACTAGTAATAATAAAAGTTTGACATATCAACCCTCATGTCTATTTTTTCATGGAAATGCCCATATGTTACAAGAAAGATCAGTAAAATAATTTTTTGCATAACCGATTCCACACACATAGCTAAATGCAAAAATTCTGCACTACTATTCTGAGCATGCAATTATTTTTAAAATGCACTCGGTACCTCTCCTTTATCCCGTCAACTGCTTTCCATAAAATTGTAATGCCAATAAACAAATGGAAAAATGTTCCCATTAGAATTTCAGGAAAAAAAAAAAAAGACAGATGCCTGTCTGAATAAAACGGCAACTATCAGTAACTTAAGCAATAAAATTTACAATATAGGATAGATGTGCTAGTAATGGACACCCTTAAGTAATTTCTTATAAAAGTATTTTTGGTACTTTTCGGTTAGCCGGGCGCCAGTGTTATACATACATATTTATATACATAAATGTATGTATATATACATATATATATATTGAATTCTGTGCCCTTGATAACGTAATTCAATGTATAAGCTTTTCAATTTTTGTCGGTGTCCACTTTTTTCTTTTTCTTCCATAATAATTCTTATAATAATTTTTTTTTATACTTACAGCTTTAATTCATAATAATTGACGGTGGTAGGTTATGTTTAATTAATGGTTATATATATATATGTGTATATATACAATATGTGTATATGTATATTTACGTTTATGCATGTATATAAATGTGTATATATAACACTGGCACCCGGCCAACCGAAATGTACCGTATTTTTTTAATTAATAGTTATAATTATTATATTCCAGTTTTTTCAATATTATATTAACCTAACCATTCTTATAGTCTCATTTCCCAATATGAATCAAAATTTAATTTTAAATAACAGAAATATATCAAAGCACCCAGTAATGGACACCCCATAAAAAGTAACAAATATAATTGTTTTCATGACTGTATTTAGAACCAGAATTTAATGAATACATACTAATCAAAACAAAATAGTTATTTTCAAACAAATTTAACAATCAGGATACCAGTAAATAATTAAATATTTGTGATAATCATTTACTGTTTGCATCAATTATTGTAATTATCAGAAAATCGATGTTTTAATTATTTTAGATGGATTAGTTTAAAATACTAAATATCAGGCAATTACAGCTATCAAATTATTGAAACAGTGGGGGGATTTAAAAGGTAATTTAAAAAAAAAAAAGTTTTGGAATATTAGTGTTTAGTTTTGTCTCACTATTTTTAACAATTAATCTTCCCGAGACTACTTGATATATCATTTATAATAATTAATATTACAAATATGAAAGAAATGATATCGTGAGTTGAACATTTTAAATACTAAATAAAATACTTTCAAAATAAAATAAAACTGTTGAACTGATGTTTGAGGCCACTGATCTGCAGATTTACTAGTTTCATGAATATTACCAATAACTTTCATTATTATTATTTTGTCAGAGGTGAATAAGGAAACATTTAAGACAGAAAATAGATTCTTAATAGCTTCTGTAACTTAATTGTTTTTATTTAAACGGAGAGGGATTAAGCCCTATGAGCCAGGGTTGCAAAAAAGCCGGCTAAAATTTTAAAAAAGCCACGCCGGTGACTTTTATTGGTTTTAACCGGCCTTTTTTGGCCATAATTGGCTTTTATACAATGAAGCATTGTAATTATAAACTACACATTTTAAAGTGGTTTTAATTAGTTTTAATGACATTTAACTGATTTAGAGTTTAATAAGTAACCCATTTCTCAATAATGGAGACATTAATACTGGAATAAAACTTAGATGGTTTTGCTAGTGATTTGCAAATATGTCAGCTAAACTTTAAAAGGGCCATACCAACTGCTTCATCTGGTTTACACTGACCTTTAAACCCCCCCCCCCTTTTTTTCCATTTTTACTGCTTTATAAAATTAAAGAAGGACAATGGTTACTTAGTTACATGTTTTATTACTTAATTAATTTTCAGAGCTATTAATAGACAAGTCATTATTTTATTTGTAGTAAACATTTAAAATTATACGTAGTCATATAATAAAAACACCATTTCTCACTATTAAACATTATGCATAACAACATATGCATGAATATGCTTAGCAACAAGCTTTTCAAAATTTTATTTAGAGACTTTGTAATTCTTTTCTTTTGTTTAAATGACCTTTTTTTATATACACTTATTGTACCAAACTCTCCTCAAATATTATATATATATCCTCTATCCTTTCTAATTTCTCTTTTAACATTTATAACTTAATCTCTCTATATGGACACATAAGAATGTTTCCATTTTGATGTGCTACATTTTGTCATTGTTTAATTAAATATAATCTTTAAAATGTGTAGTATATGTGGAGCTATGTAATATGTAATTTTAAAACACCAATTTGGAGTATAACTTATATTCTTTTCAATGTTTATAATTTTTTTTCCAAACATAATTGCCTTCACAGTGTTCTTTTAGAAGTTATAAAAAGTTATTTATTTGACAAAATTTAATGGAAATTTATAATTTTTTTAGTAGAAAATATTTATGAGTGTATTAAAAATTAATTGATCCAAGTTTAAAACAACGAATTAGCTGTAAAACAACTTTTAAAAATAAAAACCGGCTTTTTTAAATAAAAGCCGGCTTTTTTTAAGTGGTTAAAACCAAAAAAAGCTTTTTTTGGCCTGGCTAAAAGCCGGCAACCCTGCTATGAGCCTCTCTTTGACTGTGCCCTTAAACAATATTTTCGGATTCCTGGCTGGTTTGATAGCCAGATTATAAAATATGCAAGATATACATAAAAAAGATAAATAAATAAAATACTGAAATTTTATTAATCATATAACTTAAAAGCAGCCATTTATAAAAGTTTTGATGTTATTAGATTTTGGTAAACATAATTTAAAAATTAAATTTGATTATTTACGTTTGCAGTTAATTCAAAATATTATATGCACTATAAACATTACTGAAATTGCATTTTTAGCAATGTCTACATGGGGTGTCCATCACTGGAAAATGACTAATAAACCATCCCAGTAATGGACATCCCCTCTTAAAACCTTAAAAATAAATGAAATTTTGTAAATGACTGTTAGTATATAAAATTCTAAGCTTTCTATTGCTACTCAAACAAAAACATTAAAATTTTGCAAGAAAATAAATGATATATATAAATTAAGTAAACAAAGCCAGCTCTTAGCCTGTTCGTTAAGATTTTCAGAGAAAAACAGCGAAACTTTGAAACATTATTTTCTGCTTCCTGATTGGTTTGAATAAAAGTGTCAACAATAACCCAGTTTTATATAACATGCAAGAGGGGATTATTAAAAAAATAATTAAAGCTAAATATTTATTAGTTATTTTTTTATGAACCAAAAACATCAAGGGGTGTCCATTACTGGCACATCTACCCTACATCATAATCGTAAATTTTACGTGTAAAACTTATAAATCAATAAAATATTAGAGCTAGTTATGTGCATTTTGAATGAAGATCGCAATAAACCATTTCAACAAAAAAGGTATCTGACATTATACAAATATATTGGTGGAATAGTTATAAAAGAAAGCATTACAAATAAAAATGAAAGAAAATTCTTACCTTATAATATCCGTATTCACTTTTTTCTTCGAATTCGGCACGAGCTCATTACAACAAACAACCATTGCAAGGCCGTTGGAATCAAAATAAACGGATTTCTCGTCAGTCGGTTGGTCGGTTGCTCCATATTCGAGTACAGGAAGAACCATGGAGTCAAACTGCGCATGTACGTCCGTCAAGGAATATCTTACCGTCGTTTTGGGCACAATACAGCCGGAGGGTCAGATTTTCAGTATTCTGGGGACATTCAGAAGATAGTTTTATAGGATATGACAACTACAGGATCTTTAGGATCATTGTAGAGCGTCCGAAAGATGATTGTGGTTGTCTGTGACATAGATTAACATACAAGATGGGACATTTACAGCAAAATCTGTAACGGCAACAGTACTAGCGTCACTACCGACAAGGGGGAAGAATTAACGAGCCTCCGAAATTTACCTATGTTGAAGAAATATGTTTACACTCTATGTTTTGACCATCTATTCTGTCCTAAAACGAAGCAGCAGAGACAACGAGAGAGGCAGACGATGTATTTATGTGTTATTTATTTAGCTGCCTTTTTTTTTTTTTTTTTTTTTTTTTTTGTTATCGTACCTGTATTATTCATCTTTAACTTACAAAATGATAATTAGAGTAATAATATAAAACAAAACGCTAGAAATTCTGTTAAAAATGCAAATATGTAAGTTCATAAAATTAAATTGTAAAAAATCAAATTCAGGTATGTCAATTTATCCACATCGAATAAAATTTTATTGAGTGTAATGTCAGTACCTCTAATTATTTTTAACTTTTAGATTTATACAATTCTAAAAATTTGTCTAAAAGAATTTTCCCCTATCTGTAATAATTATTATTATTCCTTATATGTTAATATTATAAATTTTATTGAATTGATTGTACGTTATTTACATTAAAAACAATATTTTTATTTTATCTCTAAGGAAGTGAAAATTCGTTAATTTTAAAAGATTATCGTAACGATTGTTTAATACGTTAAACTTCATAGATTAATAAAATATAGGATATAAAAATTTTCCTATCAAAGGGGAATAATTATGAAATTTTCTGGGACTTGTAGAGGCAATATTTCGTATATTTTTATATTACACCATTGCTTTTGATATATAGCATTCAAGACGAAATTTAAACCTTGTTTTTCGTTGCACTTAAACCGTTCACTCATCATTTAAATTAAAAAAAAAAAAAGCATATATCCGTGCATGAACATAGAATAGATATTAGATATATAAAATAGAATATCTATTCTATGTTCATGTATCGGCGTAAGATTCTATTGAAAACGTAAACATGCAACATTAAAAAAAGAAAGATTACAATAAGGTAGATACTCAAAAATAAGCATACTACAAGGATGGGGAGTTTCTTCCCCATTGTCACTAAAGGCGCTACGATCGCGATCGCATTACCATTACGCTCTATGGAAGTGTCCGATCTTGGATGTTAATCTATGGTCTGGGATAGCACCCGAGATAGGTAGGCCCCCTCTGGCGGTAAAAAGTGGAACTAAAATATGTACGGCTATGGTGCATAATATGAAAAAGTGGTCAAAGGGGTGTCGGCAAAAGTTAGAAAAGTGCCTCCGGGTGAAAGGGGGGAGGTTAGAAAAATTGCTTAAAATACACAAGTTAGAGCTCAGAGGGGTAAATAAAAGACTTTTTGAAAATTTTATGAATTATCGTGTGATCGCAAGTGTTCAGCTATAAGTATGCAAAATTTCAAGTCTCCAACTTAAGTAGGGGCTCAGTTTAAAAAAAAAAAAATGCTTAAAATACACAAGTTAGAGCCCAGAGGGGTAAATATAAGACTTTTTCAAAATTTTATTATTTGTCATTTGATGTGTGGTGTTCAGCTATAAGTAATTTTTAAATTCAAGTAATTTTTAGCTGGATAAAAAAAATTTTCTTATTTGTCAAACGTAAAAAAAAAAAAAAAAAAAAAAAAAAATGCTTTTTAAACCTAAAATAAATTAACAAGGCAAATATGTAACATTAAAGAAAAACTTTATTAAGAACTAATGCAAGTTAAAAATGTATGAAAAATAGATGCATAATAATTGTTTTCACTTAAAAATAATTAAAATGTTACGTACCTCTTTGTCCCGCACTTCCGGTATGAATATCCAACTGAATAAAATACAAAGAGCACACAAAGGCGAGCAAATCCTTTCAACACAGGTTTATATTTAATGGTACACAATATTACAATGCCGATTACATGACTTTGTATAACTGATTAATTAAACTAATTTAAAGTCTTAGAGTTTCAATATTCTACGAATGTCATAATTTTTTAATAAAGATTAAAGATCGCTTTGACATAATTCAACATGTTAGACTGGAAGTTCCGTCTAGAAAGACAGCATGTATTCAACGATGACGAGAGTCGTGACGGGCCCAGGGTCAACTACACCCCCCCCACACACACACACACACTCTCTCTCGAGAATCATAAAAAGCATGTGAATCTTTAATAATACCTAGCCGACTTCGGCGACCACTTGGTTTGTCTCTCTTGATTATATTTATGTTCCAGTACTTAAGGCTAATAATTATACATTTATACTGTTTTACAAGAGTAAAATAAATTACAGACATTTTTTTTCTTTCTTTAAAATTATGGTATACATAGAAAATAAATATAGAAAAAATAAAAAATAAAAGTGCCCAGTTAAACTGATAGCTTTGAGCTCTCAGGCTATTCATACTGTTTGTATATTATACTTTTATTTATGTCTATTATTCATAAAATAGAACTCACTCTTTTTGAGCAAAACGCTAAATAATCAGGGAAGCGCCTTATCAGAATAAACCGCTGGGAATTAGCCCGTTCCTCCCCTTTATACTTTACCAATGAACCTCCAAATCTAATCAGGGAAGCGTCTTATCAGAATATACCGGTATACCAAATTTGAAGCAAATCGGATAATTCTGCATGAAAAACCCATTTATCTAAATTAAGGGGATTAGCCCCCTGTTCCTCCCCTTTTATGCTTAACCAATGAACCTCCAAATCTAATCTGGGAAGCGCCTTATCAGACTAAATTGGTATACCAAATTTTAAAGAAAATCGGAAATTCTGCCTGAAAAACGCATTTATCTAAATTAAGAGGGGGGAGGGAGGTTGGCAACCCGTTCCTCCCCTTTTAGACTTAATCAATGAACCTCCAAATTTAATCAGGGAAGCGTCATATAAGAATAAATCGGTATACCAAATTTGAATAAAGTCGGCTAATTCTGCATGAAAAATCCATTTATCTAAATTAAGGGGGAATTAACTCCCGTTCCTCTCCTTTATACTTAACCAATGAACCTCCAAATCTAATCAGGGAAGCGTCTTATCAGAATATACCGGTATACCAAATTTGAAGCAAATCGGATAATTCTGCATGAAAAACCCATTTATCTAAATTAAGGAGCGGGGAGGGTTAGCACCCGGTTCCTCCTCTTTTATGCTTAACCAATGAACCTCCAAACCTAATCTGGGAAGCGCCTTATCAGACTAAATTGGTATACCAAATTTGAAAGAAAATCGGATCATTCTGCATGAAAAATCCATTTATCTAAATTAAGGGGGAATTAACTCCCGTTCCTCTCCTTTATACTTAACCAATGAACCTCCAAATCTAATCAGGGAAGAGCCTTATCAAAATAAACGGATATGCAAATTTGAACAAAATCGGATAATTCTGTATTAAAAACCCATTTATCTAAATTAAGGAGCGGGGAGGGTTAGCATCCGGTTCCTCCCCTTTTATACTTAATCAATGAACCTCCAAATCTAATCAGGGAAGCGCCTTATCAGACTAAACTGGTATACCAAATTTGAAAGAAAATCCGATAATTCTGCCTGAAAAACCCATTTATCTAAATTAAGGGTGGGGGGGCGGTTAGCACCCCGTTCCTCCCCTTTTGGACTTAATCAATGAACCTTCAAATCTAATCAGGGAAGCGCCTTATCAGACTAAACTGGTATACCAAATTTGAAAGTAAATCAGATAATTCTGCCTGAAAAACCCATTTAACCCCTTGAAGGGCGCCGGTATATTATATATACCACTTAATTTTAATTCCCAAATGCCATATTGGCACCAGAATTCTAAAACTAAATTATTCTTTTACATAGGCCCTTACACATAGTCAAAGAAACGCTTTTAATTAACTTAATTTCATATAAATTTTCTTTATATCCTGGTGTCATTCAATCATTTTAAGATTTTAGCAGCTGAAGTATCTTGCCCCTGAAAGGGTTAAGAGGGGGTGGTGGGGAATTAGCCCCCGTTCCTCCCCTTCATACTTAAACAATGAACCTCCATTTTTAATCAGGGAAGTAGAGTCCTGCATCGGGTCGTGTTACCCGCTTTTACCCGAACCCGACCAGACCCGCGGTTCGGGTCGGGAAGGGTTGGCGCTATATTTTCCAGTTGCGGGTCGGGTCGGGTTGACTTTAATTTTTTGTGTGCGTATCGGGTTCGGTCGGGTTGGCTGTTATTGTTTCGGGTTCGGGTTGGCTTTTAAACTCTTGCGAGTCGGGTTCAGATTGACCCGTTTTTTTAAAAGAATGTGGAAAATATCTTTTCCCGTTAAAAGCCTATATAAACCGCAGATCAAAGTTTCACAAAAGCAAAATGTGCGCCTGTCTGTTTTGTCTTTAGTCATCCTTTCACGAGTCTTCGAAATAAGAAACTGCATTATATTTTTATCGTATTTTAAAAATACAACACGCAGCAAAACGGTAAATGGTACTTCCTGTCTAATGTATCAAGGGAATAATTTAATTGTGGTCATACGCGATGCACTATGTTATAGACAGGAAATTTTTCAAAATAATAACTGCTGGTAAACTAAAGGAAGATGGCCACTTGTGTAAAACAAGGTGTATCGTTATAAGTGGGACTTTTGAAACTGCAACTAATTTGAAAGCATATTTAAAGATTAGATTTTTAGTTTTGTACCATTTAGAGTCTTGCATCGGGTCAGGTCAGAGGTTATACTATGGTTCAATATTAAAGAATATAGATTTGTTCATTCTTCTATGTAAAACAAACAAAATGGTATTAGAGAATTAGAGGTCTGCACAGGCCGGAATTTCCAGGCCCGAGAACGGCCCGCCCCGCCACGTCTCGTCCCGTGTAAAACTTAAAAGTTCGACCCTAGCCCGGCACGGCCCGTTTATGATTTTATCGGCATCGTCTAAATATTTATATAGCGCCGGTAGACCGGCTTAATTGTAGTTATCGGCCGGGCGTGGCAGGGCCGTTCAATTTTTTTGCCGCCCGGCCCGTTAAAAAAACTGTCCTAATAAAGCGGCCTGTCCAGTTTGAAATTTTGCCACCCCGCCGCGGCCGGCGGGCTGGACCGGGTGCAGACCTCTATTAGAGATATAATTGTAGGTTATTTTTCATAATGGTATTAAAACAATATTTGCCTTCCTTCCTTACATTCCGGGTTCGGGTCGGGTGCTGATTGATATACGTCGAGTTCGGGTCGGGTTGCGGGTTGACGAAAATTATTTTTGCGGGCTCAGGTCGGGTTGCGGTTTGACTTAAAATGGAGTTTGCGGGTTCGGGTCGGGTTGTTGCCTGAAACTAATTCTGCGGGTGCGGGTCGGGTTGCGGGTTGCCGAAAATTATTTTTGCGGGCTTGGGTCGGGTTGCGGTTTGACTTAAAATGGAGTTTGCTGGTTAGGGTCGGGTACAACCCGACCCGCGCAGGACTCTACAGGGAAGTGCCTTATCAGAGTAAACCGGTATAGCAAATTGGAAGTAAATCTGATAATTCTGCATGAAAAACCCATTTAGAGGTTGGGATTAGCCCTCCGTTCCTCCCCTTTTATGCTTAACCAATGAACCTCCAAATCTAATCAGAAAAGCGCCTCATCAGAATAAACCGGTATAGCAAATTTGAATTCAAACGGATAGTTCTGCATGAAAAATCCACTTTTCTAAATTAAGGGGGGGGGGGAGCACACCGTTCCTCCCCTTTTATACTTAATCAATGAATCTCCCAAATCTAATCATGGAAGCTCCTTATGAGAATAAACTGGTATACCAAATTTGAAAGAAAATCGGATAATTCTGCATGAAAAACGCATGTATCGAAATTAAGGGGGGGGGGATTACCCCCATTCTTCCCCTTTTATACTTAACCAATGAACTTCCAAATCTAATCAGGGAAGCGCCTTATCGGATTAAACCGATATGCAAATTTGAAGCAAATCGGATAATTCTGCATGAAAAACCCATTTAAGAGGGTGGGATTAGCCCTCCGTTCCTCCCCTTTTATGCTTAAACAATGGACCTCCGAATCTAATCAGGGAAGCGCCTTATCAGAATAAACCGGTAAAGAAAATTTGAATTCAAACGAATAATTCTGCATGAAAAACCCATTTATCTATATTATGGAGGGGGGATTACACCCACCGTTGCTCCCCTTCAAACTTAAGCAATGAACCTCCAAATCTAATCAGGGAAGTGCCTTATCAGAGTAACCGGTATACCAAATTTGAAGCAAATCTGAGTATTCTGCATGTAAAACCCATTTAAGAGGGGTTATTACCCCTTCCTCCCCTTTTATACTTAACCGATGAACCTCCAAATCTAATCAGGGAAGCGCCTTATCAGATTAAACCAGTATGCAAATTTGAAGCAAATCGGATAATTCTGCATGAAAAACCAATTTATCTATATTAAGGTGGGGGGGGGGGATTAGCCCCCGGTCCTGCCCTTTTATATTTAACCAATGAACCTCCAAATCTAATCAGCGAAGCGCCTTATCAAAATAAACCGGTATACCAAATTTGAAGCAAATCGTGTAATTCTGCCTGAAAACCCCATTTATCTGAATGGGGTTTAAGCCCCCGTTCCCTCATTTATACTTAACTAATGAACCCTCCAGAACCCAGAGAAGCGCCTTATCAGAATGAACCTAGAAAAAAAATTGAAGCAAATCTGATATTTCTATCGAGTTGTCTCGTTACGTACATACATACATAGAGAACTTGCGGGCAAATTAGCTCTCAGGCTTTGATAGCCTAAAAGCTAAAAAAATATAATATATAATTGTAAGAGCTGCGCCCCTTTGAGCTCCTTGGACCTCGAAACTATGTACCGGCTGCACCACCCCTCTCCTCAGGTCTACACGCATTAAGGAGCAAGAGCATCACTTCAGGGGTTGCCGTACACCGAGGACGGGCTACAAGCTTTTTCCTTACTGCAAAATAATTATTTTACGGTATAAATACCGAGTTTTTATTGAAAAACAACCATTTTACGGTATAAATACCGTCTATAATCGAAATGGCACATATACTGTTTTTTTACGCCTAATATACTTTAGAAATACGGTACTCATACCGTAAAGAGTGAAGACGGTACAAGTACCGTAAAATTTACGGTACATCTACTGAAATTTTACGAAATTTTTTTACAGTGCATTTACTGTAATCATGTTTCGTAATAATTATAAAAACATTGTTTAATCAAGAAATGCTGGGAGAACTTCTTGTATAATTTATGTGTAATTTTTCATATACATAGTCATGCAAAAAAAGGGGGATCTATTACGTAATCGTAATTAAACAAAAGTAAAATTTCTAACAAAGATTGCCAAAGTTTATCTTGCAAAACACTCCATTTTCGTTAAAATATTTCTCATTTTCCCTTAATAAGATTATATAAATATGTTTTAATTTTTTTTCCTTTCTTTATCAAAACGTTATTATTATGTAATCAGTTTACAGAAAGAAAAAAAATAAAATTCAGCAAAGCATTAACTTAGCATTTTGAAGAAAATTAAAATTAGCTTAAGGTATGATTATATGTATTTTTTTAAATAGGAAAGCTATGAGGTCCTTTTTATCCATATAACATTTGCATTTTTAAGTAAGTATCATTAAACAAGTGCTTTTGAGAATAATAATTTTGGAACTACGTTTTTGGATTTCAGCGTAATGCGAAATTTTATGCAAACATACTTTTTCTATTACAAAATTCATTATATTTTCAATTGTTTGATAGCAAAATAAAAAACATTATAAAACGCATAATTCGAAAAATTCCTAGTGAATTAAATTTACCTTAAGAATTGTTACTAGTGTGTCTGAATGTTTTCTAGAAGTAATTTATAATTTTTCTATTAATATAATATATAAATAATTTTTTTTTAGTTATTATACAAGCAGGGTGAAATATTTGTCAATATGTACATTACATTTTACAGAATCGTGCGTTCTCTTAATTAATTAAACAGTGATTAGTGTATATTAAGAATCGTGTTTACTTTTTCAATAATTTCAGTAGCACTAGCAAAGATATTATGGCATTTGGTATAATGAAATGCAAATACATTTTTTTAAAGAAAAGAGCGTGAAGCATTCTTCTTCCAATTTTTTTTTTTAATTTTGTAGCATTTCTGCGTTAAAAGATAATTTATGTAATTATATTTTTTGCGTAAAGGCATTCACCACACTTCTCTGAAAAGTGAAATAAATATATATATATAAATAAAATTCAAAATAGAGTATTTTAAGAAACACACTACTTTACATACAATTAACTTTCACATGGATCTTAAAGAAAAAAAAAAGTAGAAAATAAGTTGTTGCTATTATTCTTAACTAGAAGATTGACGTGTTTGCATTTTCAAAAGAATGATATAGGATTGCATTCTAAAAAGAATTAAGACAGAATAAATTTTATCTTTTCTGACTAATAGGGTTCGGTGGGGTAGAATAGTTATAAAAATAGCCCAGTTTTCATTGAAACTTAATTTTCAAGAAAATTATTAATTGAATTGATAAAATATTGATATAGAATATGCAAATGAACTTCACTCACAAAATTTGAAAAACTATTTCACAGAAGCATGCAAATTGTACTAATAATGCTATTTTAAAAGATAGTGTCAATTAATTTTCGTCTTCGTTGATTGCATTTAAAAAAATCAATAAACTTCAATTTCTTTAAAAAAAATGTAAGAGTGCAATTCCAAATAAATTTTTAGCTGACAGCAAAAAAGAACACACGTTATAAGATTGAAAAATCAAATCTAAACAGTAAACATTCACTCGTGATACCACTCCAAAGAATAACATGTAGAATAATACACAATTTCAACAGAAAGTTTATTTGTTTTTATTAATTATTGATAGCTGGCGCCAAAATAATATTTAAATAACTTAAATTTTAAAAACTTTATTTCAGATTAAATCCACATTTTTTAAAAACATACATAAAGAAACCTGTTATAAATCTTTTATCACATAAGTAAATTGTAACTATTAATTGCATTAACAGATTTTTTTTCTCAAATTCTTTTATAAAATTACAAATTTGTTTTGCCTACAAAATACAAAATTTGAATTGCATTGATATATACATACATACATATATATATATATATATAGTTAAAAAATTCCAATAGTAATTTCAAGCACTACCACAAACTGTAAACTTTAATTGAAGTACAAAATTAACTGAACCAAACCAAATAAGAACTATAATTTAACTTAATAAACAATCTTAAAGAAACACAACATAACCAACTTTAACTTAAACAAAACAACCATAAGAAACAAGGCAAATAACTAATTAAACATGGAGACAGGTTTGCGTGGCTTATGACACGCCAATGCAGAGTTAAAACTGTTTTTAAGCATGCAACATTCCCCAGATTTACCTGTCGAGACCATACTGAAAAAGCGAATGAAACAAGATTAAAGCTAAATGAAACCGACCTACCGAAATCAATCCATATCAAAAGCGATCTGTTTCCACTACATTCCGTAAACCACACGCTTCGAGTAAAGGCATCAATTCACTTCTGTTCTTGCAAGTTCTTACATAATTATACGTCATATTTTTAACCAGACTCACAGGATAACCCTGTTTCACAGCAATGACGTACCATTTAAGCATATCCTCTTTCAGAATGTCTCTATCTGATGTCAATATATATATATATATATATATATATATATATATATATATATATATATATATGTAGTACACGGCATTATATATTCCTATAATTCATTTTTTCCCAATGACTTCAGAATTCAAAGAACCTGTTCAAAAGAAATTTTCTTTTTTTATTTAACTACCGATAGATGGCACAAACAAACACAGAATGCAGCTATATCCACTGAACACTATGAAGCGTTCTCGTTGGTCAGAAAATAGATAGCCGTGAAAAACAGAGGTAATTTTTCGCGATATTTTTAACAGTGTATACTGAACTCAAACTGTAATAAAAGTAAACAAAAGTGAAAAACGTATTTCAAAATATTATTATGCTTTTGCAAAACATTTTAAGAGCATTTAATGAATAGCTGAAAGAGTCATTCATTTGTTTTGGATTTGTAATTTGTGCTTATGAATGGCAACGATAATCGTTTGTAGACATCGGAAGCCTGTTGTTTGCTAGCTGGTTATTTTTAAATTAGATCTTAAAGCGTAATAATTGTATACTTTTTGAAGCTTTTAGAAAAATTGAAGAAGAATATATGTTACACAAAGAATAGATAGACAGATTAAATAAGGCAATCGGCAAATACGGCATCGGAATGCTTAAGCCTAACATGGCCGCGTTTGGCTGATTTTAACGAAAGATTATCAGGAAACGGATGAGATCAATCCCGGAAGCGTTATACACTTTGCGTTATTCTATATATTATTTTTTTTTTAATTATTTAAAGCAATACAAAATTTAAAAGAAAAACTTTTAAAATATTTTTTTTAATGTACGTTGTATTACTTTCTTGAAATCACAAAACAGTGTCTAGTCAAAGTATGTATGCTAGTTATGCCAGCTAGTTTGCATGAAGATATAAAATTATCTTTTTTATAGGGACCAATTTCCGTAAACTTATATTAAAGAAATGGTCTTCTGCGACAAGGAGGGACATTAAAACATGCCATCATTTTATTTATTATTTATTAATTATTTTAAAACGAGTATATTTTAAGGGCTGTAATCAAATTGAAGTTCGGTACTGGATTGTTAAACCAAGAGAGCTCCCTTCTTGATCAAGGCACCTGGAGCAGTCAATTAAGCCTGTTAGATTACAGGATAGCATAAGAAATTTCAAAATATTTAGTCACTTCTATCATAAACGGCCCCTTAAACCATCATTTTGCCGTTTTTTAAGCATAATTTGAAAACTACTTGGAAGAAAAATGTGAAATTTTGGATTTCCATAAAGCAGGACTTAATAAATCTGAATCCACAAAAAAAAAAAAAAAAAAAAAAAAAAAAAAAAAAAAAATGTAGGTTACAATTCATAATTTTTTTTAACATTAATTTCATAATTCATATCATAAAATTATAAAAATTGCAAATTCAACGTATTTATGTTTGGGTATATTAGTATTATTGCTACACAAAAAATTAAAACATTAGGATCATAGCTTCAGAAGTTATAAATAAAAATATGAAAATGTAATTTAACATTAGAAGAACTAAATTTTGAATGTTTATAATTCAAAAACGTATCCTTCAAATGACTTGAAATTTCGTGTTTAGGCATAGTTTGAAGCAAAGTTTTGAAATATTGCGTTAAAATTGGGTATTGCCATTGAAAAAAAAAATGAAGTTTGGGTTCGTTTTAATATGTAGATGGCCCCCTAAGCAAATTTTATATACGTCATTTAAAAGTAGACTTTATTTCCAATCGTTCGGTACCAGTAACCTTCGTCTAAGATAATTTATTGAGGATTTAGTAGGGGGTGTTTACTTTTTTTTCCACGACTGTACATATCTTTGCATTTTCATTACACTATTTTTATTTTTCTCAAAATTATGAACCTTAATTCAGTTAGGATGAAACACCCTTTATTTCTTAATCAATAAGTGATTTCCGAACCCATCTTCTATGGCATTTTTTTTAATTTCTTGATACATACTAACACCTCTCTGAATTTGCCGCTCAAAATCGGCAACACGCTGTATAAAACCTGATCTTCCTACCGATAAAAGAGTTAATGATTATAATCTCAAAAAAAATTTGGTAACTTTCTGTGTTACTTGTCTGAAATATAAATTTTAGTAAAACTTCCTGTGTTGATGTGCCTTTCCTTTACTCCTTCTGACTGATATTCATATCAACTTCATGTATTAGCTAAGTATTATTTATTGACATCTCTTTCAATGCCGCAGATTCTTCATTCATAAACCATTAAGGCTGCTCTCAAATCCAAGGGGTCAACTTTCTGACATAAGTTTTAATTTATTTTTGTTCGGAAACGCATGAAACTAGAAGGTGTTTTTATTGAGAAACTATGCCATCGAACTGCTTTTGACGTTTTCTTGTAAACACAATAGACCCTTCAGAAAATACTGTCAAATTTGGCATTTTGAATTGAACTTCCGAACGAATGAAGAAAATCCAGTCAGGAAGGGGAGAAAAATGTCGTGTCACGTGATCAAAATCGCTCATAACTCGATAGGCTCATAACTCGATTGATCAAAAAATGGAAAACACAGTTCGATTCCAAATTGCTTCTATGGTCAGGCATTCCGTTAAAAAAATGAATTTGTAAATTTGTCAAAACGTTTTGGGTATTTTGAGCAGAGCAAATGAGAACAGCCATAAAATAAAGCAGAAAATTTTAAACCACTTATAAACGTTCTAAATTTGAAATATGTTTATGCAAATTCAAATACCTAGTCAATGAAACCAACTGCAAATTTCAGTTAAAAACAAACATATATACTAGAAGCACGAATACTACATTTTCTGAATTTAGGGACGCCTCTGGTGAAAAAAAATATATAAATATAGATAGTACAAAACATATTTCAGTTTTAACACTTTAAATTACACGCTTTTATTTTATATAAAATGACGCGATTTGCAACCGCTGAAGAATTCCACATTTACGATACAATCTTAAAGAACATCGATAGAAAATGAACGGTCAAGTGCGAGTGTTACTCGCGCACAGAGGGTTCCGTACAATAATATATGAATTAGTAAGTGTATTATTAAAAAAATGCCGTTGCTAAAATAATAATAAGACTTTGTAAAAATATATACAACGTAGGGTTGTACAGTATACAGGGTGCAAAGGAACGTCCCTTTAACCTGAAAATACTTGCGAACGGAGAGAGCTACAGCTATATAAGTTATGTAACGGTACAGTAAAGCGACTACGCCCGACCTAATGCAAACGACATCAGCACCCCTAGTGGCGAAATTTGGAAGATAGCCATTGCAAATCGAAAACGAAAAGAGGTAGAGCAAATTTTCCAATTAGAAAGTTTTAGAGCATCAATTAATTAGTACGAAACGACATTAGGTTCACACGGATAAGATAAATCGTCGCCTGCATACCCAAAAATGCCCGAAATCGATGAGCGACGATTCTACTTCGCCTATTCACATTCCGGAAATGTAGCGGTGCACAACTGCAGATTGTGACGTTGTACTGTGCTGTAATGTCTGTAAAGATTTAATATACAATGCATTTAAAATTTTAGAATAACCCTTTTCAGGGCCAGAAGAATTCTATTCGCAAACTGATGAAATAATCGACTGACATAAGAATATTCAAACGATTTTCACTGAAAACAAAAACCCGCTAATTGGCCCTTTCATTACAAAAGCAAAATTTTATTAAAATATTCTTAATGCCATTTGTCAGTTTTGGAATTAAAATTAGGTGGTTAGACCGTCTAGCCACCGCCCTTGAAAGGGTTAAATCTATGTCTTCGTATTGAAGAGGCTTGCAGTAGACGTTCCATGCTGAGAAATGTGCAGGTAGAATTGCTGTCACGAATAAAAACGTGTATCGTGAGCAATGGCGAACTTTTCGAACATACTGAATATTAACTTTTTATCACTGTGAGACAGTTTGTCTTTTTTTTACGTGATGTTATCAAAATGTATTGAGATAAGTGCGTATTTATAGCATAAATTGTGCGTATTTCTTCATACTTCTGAATATTTCATCAAACGTTTACACAAAATGGAGTGCATTGATTTCGGACATTTTTGGGTAAACAGGCGAAGATTTATCTTATCCATGTAAAACAAATGTCATATTCTATTAATTAATTGATGCTCTGAAACTCTCTATCTGGAATTTTTGCTCTATCTCTTTTTGTTTTCGATTTGCAGTGGCTATCTTCCAAATTTCGCCACTAGGAGGCGCTGCTGTCGTTTTCATTAAATCGGGCGTAGTCGCTTTACTATTCCGTTTCCTAACTTGCATAGCTGTAGCTCTGTCCGTCCACAAGTATTTTCAGGTTAAAGGGACTTTACTTTGCGCAATGTATACCAGGAAAGAAATGGATATATCATGAAAGTTGAAAGATATATGGAACCTAAATAATAGCAAATACAGCTATTCTGTGTATTTGCTATTCCATATAGGTTTTTACTTAGCCTTTAAAATCATAGTGGTTGTATTGAGGGAGCACTAAAGGGAAACTAGTCACGAATCCCATAGTATTTATGAGATTAATTCCCATTAAATTAGTCTGCTTTTTAAAAATTTGACGTTTATTGCTTTTATACTGCTACTGGGCGTTGCTTTACATAAATATATCCTTAAAATTTGTTATCTAGGCTTTAAAATCCGATGGAGCATAGAGTACGCCGTTCCTGTCATTATGTATGACAAAACCGTCCGTGTCTTTAAGGGTTAATATCTTGGCTAATTACCGACGATTTTTTTCGAAATTCATGATAAACGATGCTTTTATACTTCTGCTACGATAGGTACCTCCAGCTTTGCTCAACACTTTTCCTGAAGGCCGTAAATCGAAATTTGAGTGTAACGGAAAAATGCAATTTTCTCAAAAACTAAGTGACCTAGGGTAATCGTTATAATTTTCCTGCAAAGTTTAAATTAATGTCTACTAGCTCTAATTTTTTCATAATTTTAGTTTCAATAGATTCGGAATTAGATGGGGGGGGGGACATATTTTTGCATTACATTTTCCACCATAACTTTGAAAATATAATACCTAAAATTAAATGAAATATATTTTTGATTTCAGCGTTACGAAAGCTTTCACACGATACCCCACACGATATACAAAGAAAAGATTTTTTTCAAGTAACCTAATTAGCCCCTCTACATTTTTCCTAAATATATTTATGAATATTTATTAGACTGTAAATATGTGGGTCAATAGTCTTTATTACTTCCCCCAATTTGAACTTTCCACGTTGCATAGTTTGCGAGTAAAAGGGGTGTGACAGACAGACAGACAGACAGACAGAGAGACACAGGAGTGATATTATAATGGTTCCGTTTTTACTTTTTAAGTACGGAACCCTAAAACTGCATAGGACGTCACTCTTACAGAATGATACACAATCCCAGCAAAAAGTAATGTCGTAATCTCGGCAAGAAAAAAATAATGGGCTATGTAATTATTTATATGTCTTCATTTGTTTGTATCATTAATATGGATACTTAAAATTAAATATAGTTTATAAGATCTCCATGTTTTATTAGGAATCATTCGTTTATATTTTTTCAAATTAGCACGTATTTTAATTACTAAGTTTTTCAGTTGTTATGAGAAAATTGCAACAAAAAGATACAGTAATCCACTATTTTCCAACTCTTTTGCATTTACTTTCTACAGGAATGGAGTACTTGAGTTACCATCATTACAGAAAAGCATTAAAAACTACAAAAAATTAATATCTGAAAAATAAATTGAGATGGAGTTTTCAAAAAAATTGCAGTTTAAAATATTTTTTTCCCTATACGTGGGTATATAAATTGAAAATATGCAATGCTTAGAAGTTCAAAAAATTGTAGTAGAGATTATCAGTATATAACCGTATGGTGATACATTTGCTTCGTTTTATGGCTGCTTTAAGTAACCTAATTTTATTCTTTAGAGACGACACTTTAATTGTTTCCCGATAGAAATAGATATCTGCGGCTAATGCATGATAAAGTTTGTTGTGTACTATTATATTTAAATTAAACCAATCTAAAAAAGCCTTTATTGACATACATATCTATTTGACATTGATTACTGCGACGTCATTAACAATGGTAGCATTGGGATTAAATGTGTACCAAGAGAGATATTTCGATGAAAACTCAGTTTTATTTTTTAAATTTTTCATTTTATAACAGCTGTAGAATTAATTTAAATCCAAGATATAACTTTCAACAATTCCAACAACTTGAAAATTGTACAAACGTGGCAAATGAAGCGTGTTCGTACTATAGCTAGTTTTATAATTATTTAGATCATGGTTCAATAATTGTTGCACTCGTATATAAAACTGCATGCATACAAAATTTACTATGATTAAATATATTTAATTCAGTAAAATTGAAACAAAATGACTCTTATGTAGGACGTAATCACCATGACAACCTTGAATCATTACCTATCATGGGATATCATTGAAATAATTATATATGATAGGATTTAATGAAATGAATAAAAGTTTTGTTAATATATTTTTAAAGTTTTGAATCAATTTTTATAAAGTTTGAAATGACTCGGCAAAATTCTGCAACGATTTTATGTATTAAATTTCAAAGCATTTGGTTGGGTATTTATTGCCCTGTTATATGAACAGACAAACAAACAGCGACTATAAGTGATACGTATTTATATAATTACGAACGAACGAAAAAATTTACTTTGTATGTAGGTCGGTTGAATATTTCAATGATTTCTTCAATAAGAATTATTTCACTGAACAAAATCTGTTTTGTTTATATGCATTTTAGTTTCATAAACGCTATACATATAATTTAACTGCAATATCATTTTTTACGTTTTAACCCTTCACTTCACCACGTGCCATATCTGGCACATACCTAAAAATATTATAATTTTCATTACGTGCCATAAATTTGGCTAATATGATCAATGTAACTGATCAAGAACATAGAAAAGAATGGAATAACACATATTTTGTCCTTGTTGCATTATTCAAAAAATTAGAATTTGTTCTTCGTAAAAGAAAAAAAAATCGATCATGCTATTAAGGTAAAATTTACTTTCATTATTTTTATGGAATATTTAAAAATATTAACATAATAAAAGTTGCATAGTGTTAAGCAGATAAAATTAATCAATTTAAGCTCATTTAGTTGCAAAATATAGCAATACAATATTAAAACCTTAAATGTGTACATATAGCAAACACCATCAAATTTCAGCTGGAATTTTGAAAAACATTTTTTTTACTAGTTTTCCCATTATTAGACATATATATAGATATAAAAAAATAATAATAGAAAAATTCGTGCAGTGAAGTGTTAACTGAATAAAACATCAAAATAAATATCATGGTCTCTTTTATAATTTATGTTTAACACAATGCCCCCAATGTGAGATTTAATTGTTCGACAAATTTTCTGAGTCGTGATTGAAGTTTTAACGTTATTAACGGCAATAATGAAACGAATTACGCGTATTAACAAAACGTAGGGACAGAACAGATTCCACAAATTTTAACTGAATTTAACTTGGTATTTTTAAATTAGGATTTTAACTGGATTAGATATATAGAACTAGATTATTAATTTATTTTACATCATTCAGTTTTCTAGAAAACTTCACATGAATTTAGAAAATATTAATCATAAAAACGAATTCGGGAAAAAATAAATATATTAATTAAATCTTATAATAACTGACATTACGCTAAAATTTGAACAGAAAACATTAAAGGTTTCTTCTATACCATTAAATGTTTAACACAATTCCATCAAACGGAGAACGACATATTTGACAAATTTGAGAGGTTTATTTTGAAGACATTGGTTAATGCAGTAGTTTTAATAATATCAGAATTCCAAATATGTATGTACTAAGATATTAGTTCTGCTTTTCAAGACTAAAGATAAATATTTTTACTTAATCAGTTTTACAGGATTATTCGGAGTGTATAATAACGATAAATTATTAATGATAACGATAAATTATTCCGTGATATATAGTATAAACTGTTAAAATATTTCATAAAACTATCTAAGCTTTCAATAAAGATCCTCTAGTACGATTTATTTTTGAAGAATGTAATTTTTAAGTGCTTTCATAATTATATAAATATGTAGCACATATAGTCGTCGTTCACTCCGTCTGTCTGTCTGTCCGTCCGCATATAACAGAGCAAAAGCTACCCAACCGAATGGTCTGAAATTTTGAATATATAATTTTTTGCAAAATTTTGTCGAGCCATTTCAAATTTGATGAAAATCGGATGTATAGTTTAATGACAGGGACAGTCAAAAGTTTTCCGTTGCATTACGGCCAATGGGAAAAATTATTGCAAGTGCATCTTAATGATGTTACAGCCTTCCGAATGGTCCGAAAATTTCAATACATAATTGCTTCGAAATTTTGTCGAGTCATTTCAAATTTTATGAAAATCGGATGTATAGTTTAATTACAGGGACAGTCAAAAGTTTCCGTTATATTAAGGCCCATCGGAAAAAAATATTTCAAGTGCATTTTTAATGTTGTTACAGCCTTTCAAATAGAATGAAATGGATATGCACTTATGAAGTGCAATAAAATATACATTCAGTACAATATGTGGTGCAAAAAAATATTTACAAAACTAGTTATAGTACGAACGCTCCTCATTTGCCACGTTTCACGAGCAATTTTCAACTTGTATAAAACATAGTCTAATTCGCCTTTATTTACATAATTCACCATTTAAGGGGATATGAGATCTTCAAACTAATTTTTTAATAATTTCAAACAAAGTTGAAAAGTGTTTATGCATTCGGTTTGTCAGTACACCTGTCCGTCTGTCCACTCTCTAACTCCAGTAAATACTCGGATTTTAATGCACCTGAGAAAGGTTACTTAGGGTCACCAAAGCGTGTTTGGTATTGTATGTCAACTATGTAGGATTAATAGTTCATTGACAGGTGCACTCAAAAGTGTTCCATTACATTATGGTATATGGGGAAAAATCATTTGCAGGGTATTTTAAACACATGACGCTATTTCAAATGTATTGAAACTGATATAAATCACTGAATTTCACTACGGACACGTTAGAAAAGGCATTCATAGCATTTTTATATTCATTTATAGAGACACACAAAATAAATCGGTTACAGTAATGTCTTTGAATAATAATTGCTGGAGTGTACGGTTTAAAATTCGGCTTTTAAATTTACTTAATTTTTGTATTTTACTCGCTACATACAAATTCTATACCTCGTATACAGGGATGCACGTAAGTATTCACGTTCCATTCTCCTTATTAGAAGAAATTGCTGAAAGGGAATTTTCAACTGAAATATATGTGTTTATTAAGTGCACTAAATTTTGGCAGGTATGTAGTTAATTGTCACAAATCTATATATCATGTACAGGGCTGCTGAAAAAATTCGGATAATTTCCCAATAGTAGATGGGAACAGCTGAAATTGGGTTTTGAAATGTGTTATGCGTTTCCGTATGGTTGAATTAAGCATAGTATTTAATTTTTAAACGGTGCAGTCTTGTTACATTATTCTGAATGTGTTGGAAACTGTTTCATAATCTATGCTTGAATCTATGCTTGAAATTTTTTTTATTTCTTGTTTATGGTTTTTTATTTCCCTTTAAATGCTATTCAATTAGACACTATATGCGTTACGGCATACAAAAGAAATAATAAAAACTAGTATGTTGTGGCCATCACAAAACTTTCTTCTCTATAAATCACGTCAATTAAATCATTTAAACAGTACAAGAAATTACATCAATTTAGCACCAATTCATATCAAAGTGTATCTGAATTTGAAGTTTGATAAAAATTCGCGCATTACTTATTGAGATAGAGCTATAGCGTAAATTCTGAAAAATGTAGCATAGCAGTGCCACCTGTTGAGTGATTGGCATCAATACATAAACAGCAATAATTGTTATCCAGGTATACATGGATCTCAAGTTTGTTGAAAATCCAAGCATTATTTCTTGAGATAGAGCTATTGCGGAAATCACAAAAAACAGCATAGGAGCTCCACCTATTGAGCGATATACACCAAACTGTATAAAATGTCAATTCATGTCAAGGACTAACTGATTCTGAAGTTTGGTGAAAATTATTGCATTAGCTCTTGAGATGCAGCTATAATGGAAATTCTGAAAAGTGAAGCAAAGCAGCGCTACCTGTTGAGCGATTTGCACCAAAACACAAACAGCACTAACTCATATCAAAGTATACATGAATCTGAAGTTTGATGAAAATCCAAGCATTAGTTATTGAGATAGAGCTATTGCGGAAATTGTAAAATATGCAGTATAGCAGCACCACCTCATGAGCGATATACACCAAACTGTATAAAATGTCAATTCATGTCAAGGACTAACTGATTCTGAAGTTTGGTGAAAATTGTTGCATTCGTTCTTGAGATACAGCTATAATGCAAATTCTGAAAAGTGCAGAATAGCAGCGCCACCTGTTGAGCGATTTGCACCAAAACACAATCAGCACTAATTCATATCAAAGTATACATGAATCTGAAGTTTGATGAAAATCCAAGCATTAGTTATTGAGATAGAGCTATTGCGGAAATTGTAAAATATTCAGTATAGCAGCACCACCTGATGAGCGATATACAACAAACTGTATAAAATGTCAATTCATGTCAAGGACTAACTGATTCTGAAGTTTGGTGAAAATTGTTGCATTCGTTCTTGAGATACAGCTATAATGCAAATTCTGAAAAGTGCAGAATAGCAGCGCCACCTGTTGAGCGATTTGCACCAAAACACAAACAGCACTAATTCATATCAAAGTATACTTGAGTCTGAAGTTTGATGAAAATCCAAGTATTAGTTCTTGAGATAGAGTGACCACAAAATTTGTGTCACAGACACACAGACAGACTCACAGATTCACAGACTCACAGACAGACATTTTGTAAAAACATGTTTTTCGGAATCTCTGACCCCTAAAACGTGTAAATCCGTCGAAAACTTATAGTCGAAAATTTTCACGAATCCAATACTTTCTTGTAAAGATAGAAGAAAGTAAAAATTGAGAAAAGTAAGGAAATTCCCTGAACATTTTAAACGTTATGAAATACTTTTCAAAATGCCCCCTGCGCATTCCCTAACAATTAAAATCCCCAATATTTTTTATGCAAGTTTAATTCGCATACACAAATAAAACTGTGCACCGAATTTCTATATTTGAATGTAAAGATAAGAAATTTTTCTTTTCAAATTTTTGTGAAATTTTCAGCATTTTTTTTTTTTTTTTTTTTGCAACTAACTTTAACATTTATGCTTTTTTACTTTCTTCTATTTTACAAGAAGAAAGAAAGTATTGGATTCGTGAAAATTTTCGACTTTTGGCTTTCGACGGATTTACATGTTTTACGGGTCAGAGAACCCGAAAAACATGTTTTTACAAAATGTCTGTCTGTGAGTCTGTGAATCTGTTAGTCTGTCTGTCTGTCTGTATGTATGTGACACAAATTTTGTGGGCGCTCTATCTCAAGAACTAATGCACGGAATTTAATAAAAAATTATATTCAGTTAGTCCCTGATATAAATGGGTGCTGATTAGTTTTTTTGGTGTAAATCGCTCAACAGGCGGCGCTGCAATGCAGCTTTTTCACGATTTCCGCAATAGCTCAATCTTCAGAACTAATGCACGGATTTTCATCAAACTTCAGATTCAGTTAGTCCTTGACATGAATTGAAGTTTTGTACATTTTGGTGTAAATCGCTCAACAGGTGACGCTGCTATACTGCATATTTTACAATTTCCGCAATAGCTCTATCTCAACAACTAATGCTTGGATTTTCAACAAACTTCAGATTCAAGTATACTTTAATATGAGTTAGTGCTGTTTATGTTTTGGTGCAAATCGCTCAACAGGTGGCGCTGTATGCTGCAATTTTCAGAATTTTCATTATAGCTGTATCTCCAGAACGAATGCAACAATTTTCACCAAACTTCAGAATCAGTTAATCCTTGATATGAATTGACATTTTGTACATTTTGGTGTAAATCTCTCAAAAGGTGGCGCTGCTATAGAGCCTTTTTCACGATTTCTGCAATAGCTCTATCTCAAGAACTAATGGACACATTTTCATCAAACTTCAGATTCAGTTACTCTTTGATATGAAATGATGCTGACTACGAGTTGGTGAATATCGCCCAATAGGTGCCGCTGCTGTGCTGCATTTTGCACTATTTCCTCAATAGCTCTATCTCAAGAACTAATGCACGAATTTTCATCAAACTTCATATTCAAGTATACCTTGATAAATGTTGATGCTGATCATGTGGTTGTGTAAATCGCTCAACAGGTGGCGCTGTTATGATGCATTTGTCATGATTTGCGCAATAGCTCTATCCCAAGAAATAATGCACGGATTTTCCACAAACTTCATATTCAGTTAGACATTGACATAAGTTGATGATAATTTGGTTCTGGTGTAAATCACCCAATAGGTGGCGCTGCTATGCTGCATTTTGAAGGATTTACATGATTTCAGGAACAGTAATATCTTAAGAACTAATGCACGGAATTTCATCTTTTTAGATTCCTCATGATGAGCATAGATGCACTGTGATAATGAATTTTGAAGTATTAACAAGTAGGAGATAGAAGAAAGTTTTGTGATAGCCACAACATACTACTTTGTGTTAAAATGAATTTTATAATCTATATTTAACCTGCATCTTAACATCCGAGAATTATGCAAATTTCATTCACAGGTGTCTTTCAGATGTAATACAATATTTAAAAAAAAATACTTAATTATAAATTAATATGTTAATTTAAAGACATTTTTTCGTTAGACTGGCACAGGTGATAAATCGGCAAATATTTTTTGAAACACGTGTAACTGTACAGGTGATGAAACAACATGGAATTAATTTTGCTGGAATACAAGCTCGCAAAAATATTCAAAATGACTGTGAGACTGCAATAATCAAACATTTTAAAGGCTAAAAAGAAGAATATGTGTTTTAAACACTAAAACCGCTGATTATGTTACTCAAGTTTTATAAAAAGTGTTTCACGCCAGAATTTTTATTTAAATCTATTTAACTTATTTAATTAGCCTATTTTCGTGCTGCATGTATTTAATATATATTATGAAGAAATCTCTGGTTCATATCGACTATTATCAATTTCGCAGGGGTTAAATTGGACCCTAATGGCGGTTCTAGTGTTAAATAAAAAATAATCAGCATAATATTTGAATATATGTTTTTATAAGTTAATATTTTCGTATTAAATAATTTTCTATGATAAATATTACAAATTTAATTTCGAAATCCTTACAGATACTTTATATCATATTACATTTTTTCTTTCGATTTGCGCTATTAAAAAAATTAACAGGAGAAAAAATCTATATAATTTTTAGTAAATTTACTTGGTTGTGCTTTCTTCCAAGCGTGGAAAAACAATGATTTTTTCCGCTTTTTTTATATTTGAATTTAGTGCCCACGCCAAATTAAAGTATTATAATAGATATTTTTCGGTAAAAATATGAATTGCAGACAAAAAAAAAAAAATAATAATTTCCAAAATTATCATTTCATGCTAAAACTATTGTTATTTTTATACTTATTTACATAATACGCAATATGATATTTTTAAGGATTTTCTAAATACTGGGAATTTATTTTTCGTACCCTTAATGGTGTACATGTGTATACGTTCGTACACGGGACACGTAATGTTTATTTAATCTGGCACTAACATAAATAGAAATCGTTACCATTTTTTAAAATATTTTAATAGTGAATAGATTTACGTGGCAATATGATACAACTAAAATTAATTGGAGTCTCAGCGATATAAAAGATGACAAGGTTATCTGTATACAATTATGCTTACCTCATTTCAAACAATGTGAAAATAACCTGTTTGACAAGTTTGGAAGGTTTATTTTAAATGCATTGGTTGATGCGATAGGAATAAATAGTCATGTGAAGGTATTAAACAATAAACATGCGTTTAATGTCAGAACAAAATGAAAGTAAGATATCTTAATTGAATTAGACTTCTATGATACATTTGCTATTAATAATTAACAAACGTTTATCCTTACCAAATTTACAAAGAATTTTCGGAACAAATGTTAAGTTTATTAAATGATTATACAACATCTAATTCATTAGCACTAAAACAATGAAAAAAGTTTTAGTTTTCATGAACAAACAATATGGTATGTTAAAGGTATATATAAATATTTTACAGACATACATACAATAAACCCAACTGGAGTGAAAAATTAGCCAGAGCCAGGAATCGAACTCGGGACCACTGCATTCCAGGCAGAGCGACTGCCTGGAATGCAGTGGTCCCGGGTTCGATTCCTGGCTCTGGCAAATTTTTCACTCCAGTTGGGTTTATTGTATGTATGTCTGTAAAATATTTATATATACCTTTAACTGTTGAATGCAGGCGTTATTTATGTGTGAATGTGTGTTTTAAAGTATATTGTAGTATGTGTGTTTATTATTATAATATGGTATGTTGTTTAATTGCACCCATCCATGAGCGCGTTTAAAATATTTGCTACATAAAAAGATTTAATGAAAAAACTTTCTTTGGATGTTGAACAATTAATCAAGTTATGATTTTTCATGTTCATTAGTAGTTCATAACTTTGAATATGCACATTATTATATGATGGATTAATGAAGAGTTTAATTTGATTGTTACTAATATATTTCTTAATAGAAAAGGTATTAAAAAGTATTTCTTTAAAAGTATACCTTGCATTTTGAAATTAATGGACTAAATTTAATTTTTAACCGAATTGGAAAAACCCAATCATTTCTATTTTTTACATTATTTTAAAATAATTAAACGCTAAGAAAAAGTTCAGTCAAGAATTCTCAAAAGGTATTAAAAAGTATTTCTTTAAAAGTATACCTTGCATTTTGAAATTAATGGACTAAATTTAATTTTTAACCGAACTGGAAAAACCCAATCATTTCTATTTTTTACATTATTTTAAAATAATTAAACGCTAAGAAAAAGTTCAGTCAAGAATTCTCCTTTAGGAGGGAGCTTTACCCCTTAAATACCCCATGGATATCAATTTTTAATTCTTTTTTTTTTTTAAGTTTATGAGTTAAAAGTTCATCGCAAATGGGTGTTTCAGTTTTCAAGAGAGTGTTTAATTTAAAGCGTGGTGGAAGGTTGGGATATTCCCCAATCAAGATATTGAAATTTAATAAAATAATTTTCATTTTCTCAGATTTAACCCTTAAATGCCCGGTGTTGCCTTTCGGCAACATACCCAATTTAGGCTTATAAATACCATTAGAATAATATTGAAGATATAATACCTAATGTTACCAATAAATTACATTCTTAAAATATTATAAAATCGATTTTCAATATTTAGATGGCAACACTTGTGGTGATTAAGAATAAAGATAGATTTATTTTTTCAATTGTTGATACATGTTTATTTATTTATTTATTTATTTTTTGTTTTTGTTTTGTTTGGGAGCTTGCGAAATACCCAATTTCGTTCTGCAATGAGCAAGTAAAATTTATTTCTTATCATAATTCTCAAAATTCTTGTGTGTTTAATATTATAGAATTTTATCAAGGAAAATTATTTTTTCAACTAAACTCCAGCATTGCCGATTAGTAGCAAACAGTTTTTTAAGTGTAAGCCATACTTAAAACAAAATATTATTTTTTAAGTGTTTTTCCTATGATTTATTTTAAAAAAGAAAGCCGAAAACATTTTTTAAATGATTTTTGAAAACTCAGGCATTTAAGGGTTAAAGTAAACGCAGTAATTTTTTTTGTTTCGAGTAACTTAAAATAATTAAACACTAAGAGAAAAACCAGCTGAGAATTTTTACGTTGAGAGGGTGCTTTTCTCCCTAAATCCCCCATCAAAAACTTTTTTTTTTACTTTATTTTATGCTTATGTTTTAAAAACTTATCATAAATGTGTGGTTCAAGCCAATGTTGAATTCCGTCGGCGGTAACATCCCCCCCACCCTGCTCCGGATTTATAACTTTAATAATCTATTTTGCTTTCTCCGATTTTGAAAGACATAGTGCATATCGCTCACCCGCAAGAAAAGAAAAATAGCGTAATAAAGTGGTTTTCCGTATAACTACGCTCATGAAACGTTTTGTGTAGCCAACATACACTTATGACAAACCTATTAGTGGAATAAAACGCAAAATGAATTTTTGCGAGAATTGTCACTCTTCTTTCGGGTGAGCGATATTATATAGATTTAAAATAAACGCTGTAATTTTTTTCTTTTCGAATAACTTAAGATAATTAAACACTAACAGAAAAACCAGCTGAGAATTTTCGGTTGGGAAGGCGCTTTTCATCCTAAATCTCCCATCCTTTTTTTTAGGTAGCTTTCTTTACAAAAAAGCTACCTATTGCAGCCGTTCGGAGGAAAGCGATTTCAAAAAATTTTGGTATATTTTCATCGATCATGACCCCCAGACCCCGAAACCACCCTCCGTTCAAAATTGATATATATATATATATATATATATATATATATATATCTGACGTATGTCACACTGTAACTCCCGTAATTATGAACCGATTTCGATGTAATTCGGTGTGTACATAGTACATACATATGTCTCGACCGAGTTCGTTGGCCAGCTTCATCCGCCGTTTTGTTTCAAAATGGCGGCCATTTAAAATTTTTAAAAAAATTTAAAACTTGAAATGTGGTACCAAAAAATTAAAAATGGAAAAATATTTTTTTCTTATGTATTTGACCTTTATACAAAGATTCCGGAGCAGTTTTTGTTTCGTCTATATCTTAAAAAATGGCTGAGTTATAGCATTTTGAATTTCTAGCATGGCTGACATTTTGAAACGTCCTGAATTTTGTTACGCAATAAAAGGCGTATTTATGAACCGATTTGGATGTAAATCGGTGTGTACATAGTACATACATATCTCTCGACCGAGTTCGTTGGCCAGCTTCATCCGCCATTTTGTTTCAAAATGGCGGCCATTTAAAATTTTTTTAAAAATTTAAAATTTGAAATATGGTACCAAAAAATTGAAAATGGAAAAATGTTTTTTCTTATGTATTTGACCTTTATACAAAGATTTCGGAGCAGTTTTTGTTTCGTCTATATCTTAAAAAATGGCTGAGTTATAGCATTTTGAATTTCTAGCGTGGCTGACATTTTGAAACGTCCTGAATTTTGTCACGCGATAAAAGGCGTATTTATGAACCGATTTGGATGTAACTTCGTTTATACATAGTACATACCAATGTCTCGACCGGGTTCGTTGGCCAGCTTCACCCGCCATCTTGTTTAAAAATGGCGGCCATTTAAATTTTTAAGAAAAATTTAAATTTGAAATGTGGTACCAAAAATTGAAAATTGAAAAAATATTTTCTTCTTATGTGTTTGACCTTGATAAAAAGATTCGGGAGCAGTTTTTGTTTCGTCTATATCTTAAGAAATGGCTGAGTTATAGCATTTTGAATTTCTAGCGTGGCTGACATTTTGAAACGTCCTGATTTTTCTCACGTAATAACAGGCGTATTTATGAACCGACTTGGATGTACCTTGGTGTGTACATAGTACATACAAATATCTCGACCGAGTTCGTTGTCTAGCTTCATCCGCCATCTTGTTTCAAAATGGCGGCCATTTAAAAAATTAAAAAATAAAAAAATTTAAATGAGATACCAAAAAAATTGGAAAATGAAAAAGATTTTTTTTGTATGTGTTTGACCTTAATACAAAGATTCCGGAACAGTTTTTCTTTCGTCTATATCTAAAAAAAAAATGGCTGAGTAATAGCATTTTGAATTTCTCTTGTGGCTGACATTTTAAAACGACCTGATTTTTGTCACGCGATAACAGACGTATTTATGAACCTATTTGGATGTAACTTGGTCTGTACATAGTACATACCAATGTCTCGACCGAGTTCGTTGGCCAGCTTCATTCGCCATCTTGTTTCAAAAGGGTTGCCATTTTTAAAAAAATTAAATTTAAAATTTAAAATGAGGTATTAAAAAATTGGAAACTGAAAAAGATTTTTTTTAAGTGTTTGGCCTTGATACAAAGATTTCGGAGCAGTTTTTGTTTCTGAAAATTTGTTCTTTTGTTGATATCTTAAAAAATGGTTGATTTATAGCACTTTGAATTTCTAGCATGGCTAACATTTTGAAACGATCTTGTATTTGTCACGCGATAACACACGTATTCGCCTATTTCGATGTAAAAAGGCACGTGGATAGTATACATCAACACCTCGACCAAGTTCGCTGGCCAGATTCATCAGCCATCTTGTTTCAAAATGGCGGCCATTAAATTAAAAATTATATATATATTTAAAGTGAGGTGCAAAAAAATTAGAAATTGAAAAAGGTTTCTTTCTTAAGTATTTGATCTTGATATAAGGATTCAGGAGCATTTTTTGTTTGTCTTTACCTTAAAAAATGGCTCAGATATAGCAGTTTCAATTTCTATTGTGGGTGACATTTTGAAAAATCTGATTTTTTGCATGCGACAGCACTCCTATATATTAACCGATTCCGATGTGAGTGAGCATGTGCACAGCAATTACTAAGGTCTCGACCAAGTTCACTGCTTAGCCTCATCCACCATGTTGTCTTAAAACGACAGGCACTTTAAGAAATCGCCGAATTTGGCAGCCAAATATAAGTTACTTTAAAGAAAAACAGCTTGGATAAAACTGACTAATTTCGCGAAATTCTCATTCATTATATTGATAAAAATTAGTATTGAATCTCCTATATTCGGTTTCCACTAAATTGAGCTTCGTGTGTTTGCATGATATAAGTTGTTTTTTTTTTAAAATAAGGATTATGAAAGCTACCTCTTCCTCCCGGCACTGGCCGGAAGGACTTTTTTACTTTATTTTATGCTTACGTTTTAAAACTTATAAATGTGTTGTTCAAGCCAATGTTGAATTCCGTCGGTGTAACATGCCCCCCCCCCCCCCCCTCCCCTGCTCCGGATTTATAAGTTTGATAAACTATTTTGCTTTCTCCGATTTTGAAAGACATCGTGCATTTCTATATTTTCGAGTGACTTGAAATAATTAAACACTAAGACAAAGGTGAACAAAGAATCTCCCGTTTACGTGGGGGAAAGAGCACTCTCCATTGTAAATCACCCATGTAGTTAATTTTTATATCCTACAAAATTCAATTATACAGATTTTTTCTGCGTAGAAAATGCAGAATTTTTGAAATCATAGAATATGCTCTAAATTTATGAAAAAAGATTTGCACAGTTTCTGAAAACATTGAATAGAGTAGTTGGGGGTAAAGATACGCACTTTCCATACATTTTGATTTTTAACGCATACATTGGTCTAAACTTATGTAATGAGTGATTAAAATGTTAGATTAGAACCTTAGGCAAGTGTCACCATCAACCAACATTCTGTCAAATTACAATTCTGCGATAGATAGCATTTTTTTTAAAAACATTGCTCTGCGTATCTTTGCCCCATTGGTTGGGGTAAAAATACGCAGCCGTGAGGCAAAGATACGCAGTGCGTATTTTTGACCAATTACTGTGGGGTTTTGCCCATTTTCAATAAAACAAATGAGTTATGCAAAAGCATTAGTAAATTTCACTAGTATCAGGGTTCGTACGGCTACCGTTATTTTCAAGGCGCAATATCAGAATTTTTTTTAATAGAAAAATAAATCTAGTTTAAACAGTCGAAATTTCGCCTTAAATCTGGAGAGATTTTCCATAAGAAAATACTGGTACCGAAGAATTTCTTAGCTTGGAAATTCAAGCAACCGTACGAACTCTGAGTATTTATAGTTAAACTGAAAATTGTAAGTTAAACCATGAAAAAAAAAAAAAAAAAGAAAAAATATCAGCGGTCTGTGAAATCGCAAATAGCAGTTAATTTCTAACTATGATAAAAATTGTTGCTTAAATACTATGAGCAGTCCCAAAGACCCCTTGATCGTAGAATGAGTAAAAGTGTTGACTGACTCATAAGATACTGTTTTTGCGCTAAACTTTATGTAAAGGCCTATTATGATAAAAATTATCCTCATTTAGAAGTCTTTATCGATACTACTAAGTTTCTAAACGAATCAAATTTAAACTAACATCAATAGTTAAATTGAAAATTAGAAGTTAATCTATGAAAACTGAATATAGCAGCGGTCTGTGAGACAGATAACATGAGTTAAAGGCTAAGACTTAAAACAAAATCGTTTTATGAAAAAGAATATTGATTTTTAAAAGTGGGTAGGTAGTTCTATATTGTAAAAAACATAACTAGAAAAGGAAAAGGTAGTTAACTAGCTTATACTAGTTAAGTAGCTATTATATTTTATACAATATTATATTTTATACAATATAGCTAAAACGATAGGACAAAACCCCGAATCTTAAACTTGTGCGTATCTTTGCCCCAAAACGGATGCGTACTTTTATCCCATTTTGCAATATTTTACTTAACCGGCTACTGACAAGTTTAAACAAATGTGATCGAGGTAAACTATACGGCATTTAGAAGCTATAGAGCTTAGGTTTTTCACTGAATTTTCGGATTTTAAAAAATTCGAATTATTGTCAGGATAAAGAATAAAGTGAAAATTTTAAAATATTAGATCAAAATGACAAAATTTAAACTTACCTCATTTTCTTGGCACGAAATGCTACTTCTTTCACAAGCTTTGAGCACACAACTACTACACTTGAGACCAAATTATCACCTAGCGGTCAAGATTGTAGAAATGTTTCTTCATATTAAATCAGCCAGTGAGTATCTTTGCCCCTTCCTTTTTTGTATGCGTAAAATATGCAGATAATTTTAACAAATATGTAAACGTTTCAAATATTCAAAAATATTCAATTTTATGTACAAATGTTGCCCAATTCGCTAGTGTTTTCGAAAAAAAATAAAAAATGGATAATTTAAGTAAAGTATTGTGAGTATGTATGTGTGCCTTTGTAAACAGAGTAACTTTCAAACGGTTCAGAGTGAGCTCCCTTTGGGAAAACTTGTAATAGACTACTGTTCCAAGAACTGTATACAATTTCGTAAAAAGTGGCAGAAAGATTATATATCTAAACTATTTTCAAACCGGGTGGCAACAGATTCTATCCGGAATGGGATTTTATTTTCTGAACTTATACATGAGTATTTGGAACGCCGAATGGTGTCACTCCAGATATTTTTCTAGACAGAACTCGATGCTTGTGACTTAAATTAAGTGACTTTTCGATCATTCGGTATGTTTGAAATTTTAAGGGTTTTGGTTTTGTATTTAGAGTATCTTATATATATATATATATATATATATATATATATATTAAATCTCCGCTTATTATGTCAAAATCTATTTATTTTAGTCTCGTAGCATTTAAAAAAAAACTCTAGAAAATATGCGATGTTTCCTCATAAAAGGCGATCTTCTTCTACATCAAAAGGGTTCTTTCGTTACGTAAAAGGCGGTATTTCTTAATATAAAATGCATTCTAGCTTTTACAGATATCTTTAATAATTTGAAAAGGAATTACATCTTACATTACATCTTACATTTTATGCAATTTTCCTTTTCAAAAATGAGGAAAACATCGTCAAATTAATCTGTTCCAAGATAAACACAACCTAAATTATGTTTACCTCTCTGGAAGGACTAAACCGCTAATAAGACTATTTTTTTATTTTGTGTAAGATTAAAATAACGCAAAATTTCTAAGATGATGTTGAAAGACAAAAACTTTTAGAGAATATCAATTCTGTTAAAACGTTTTGAAATTTGTGTGTAAAACATCCTGCTATATATATATATAAGTAACGCTTTGTAAATGGACCAATGAAAATCTGCGTAGATACGGCGGAGCGCATCTGATTTCTCAGAGCTTTCTCATGCTATAAGGGGGCTACCAAGGGTGGGGGACACGGCTCTGTCGCCAAACGTCGCCAAGGTTGTCCAAGTTTGTCGCCAAATTTGGCGACCAAAATTAGCCACCAAAATTGACGCCAACTTGGCGCTATTTCCAGTATTTCACCAAATTTCCATAGACTCCCATTGAAATCCAATAGGATGTACTTGCCTGCAGAAAATCAACAAATTGAGATATTTCAATGCAATAAACACTCCTATTAGCTTATGAATAGAGCTTAATTGAACTATTTACATTATTTTTAAGTGCAAACCCTAACTATATTCAATATTCGTAACACTATATATATAATTTTACATATATATGTTGGCGGAGAAAAGGCGGCGAAGTGAAAACTTCAGAGGAGAGGATATTTATATGATTACGCTGGGGTTGGTGAGCGTAGCGAGCAGGGGGGCGGAGCCCCCCTAGGTTTATTATATAAAAATATTTTTTTTTTAATTTTAAACGATTAATTATATTCCCATTTCTATAAAAGCGTTACGTAAAACATTCATAATATGATTTACTTAGTACATTCAAGAAAATTAAAATTATCACATTGCATCGATTTTATTTTATAAGCATATCTCGATTTTTACTCTGACGAATTTGTTAATATATATATATATATATATTAAATTACTAATAGTTTACTTTGGTAACAACGATAATATAAATATAATTGTAAAAGACTGACCTTACTTTATTCGCAGTCAAATTCTGATCTTTTTACTAAAGAAGGTGCAAAATTACAGCCGCTGCCTCTATCGAAAGCTCATTTTAGCTATATCAATTGAAGCCAACACTTGGCGTAAATTACTCGACAGAACAGGCTGACTCGTAAACGAAATTTATTTAAAATCTGCTGAATCTATCCAATTCCGCACTATACATAGTTCCTACACAGGGAATGTTGTCTAATTATTTGATTATTGCAAAATAGATGTTACAACCTAATTACTGAGATGAGAGAATAAGTAGCTTATTCACGCAAAAATGTTAGTGATTCAGGAAATCATGATAAAAATCAAAATCCGAATATTCATTAATTCAAAGGAGTACCCTTCTCAAGGAGTAGCTATACAATTTGGAACAAATCTTATTCTTGAATAAGCAATTAAAGCAACATAGTTTTTAAGCACAAGGTCTTACAAATACAAAGCTCAAGTCTTGAAAAACGGTCAGATAGGTTTGATAAATATATATTCAAAATACTAATTGATGAAAAAGGTTTATAATGACACTTATGGTAATAAACATATACTAAACAATTTATTTAGATATCAGTATTTCTTAATATCTAACAAACTTAATTAGCACCCTTTATTAATTGTTTCTAAGCGGTTTTTATTATATATCCGATATATTTAATGTATTTGATAAGTTTAATATACCATTTGCGAAACAAATACAATATCTTAAGAATTTATAAATGTCATGTCTCGTAATTTAATGTTATATCTGTCATTAAGTTTAATAGAAATATTTATTAGAGTACAAGTATTTATTAAAGTTCAATTATTAAATATGAAATACGTTTATGCAGAATACCTGTAATTAAAATGAATCACAGCGAAATGAATTATGAGCGTAAACGACAAGGTTTGTTCCATACGATATTATATTTACCACAATTCAAACAATCTGAAAACGACTTGTTTGACAAGTTTGATAGGTTTATTTCTAAGGCACTGATTGATTCGGCAGCGTTAAATATTCCAGTAATGTCATTAAATGTACATTGAGTATATTATTTCGATGTTGAAAAAAAAAATAATTCATCTGAAAGTAATTGAATTGATCTGTAGAATTTGTGTATATTTAAAACGTCTGTGCCTGATTTTTACTCCCAGAATTCTATTAAATTATAACTTATAAACATATCCTTCTATTTCAAAAATATATATTCTAAAAACACACTCAAAATATATATTAAACATTTAATTGCTAAAAAGGACGTCAAACGTTAATAAAATACATTAAAAGATCTTAATAATTTGACATGTTTCGATTGAATTTACTCAATCATCATCAGAAAAACAAATAAACACAAAGATGGAAAATGACAATAAACTATTACAAATGAAATTTAAAAATAAAAATTGCAATAATAATAATAATAATTGTTTTTATTTTTATTTTTAAATTTCATTTGTAATAGTTTATTGTCATTTTCCATCTTTGTGTTTATTTGTTTTTCTGATGATGATTGAGTAAATTCAATCGAAACATGTCAAATTATTAAGATCTTTTAATGTATCTATATTATAAAGGACAAACATATCTGTGCGTAACGCATACGTCATTTTGCGAATGGCAACATTTTGAAATTTGAAATAAAATTTTGGTTTTGCAATTTTCTCTATTGCAAATTTTTAAACTTCTAAACATCGCACATTTTAAATTTTTACACCGTCGTATAAGGAAAAAATGCTCTTTTAAATGCAATTTGTTTGAAAGCTGTATTTCAATTTATTTTTGAGATATTAATTTTTTTGTAGTTTTTAATACCATTTTTCTTATCGTGGCAACAAAATTACCTCATTTCTATTGAAAGTCATTGAAAGTAAACAGAAAATAGTTGAAAATAGGAGGTACTGTATCTTTTTGTTGCCATTTTCTCATAAAACCTGGAAAACGAGTTGAAATTAAAATACGGGCTATGTCAAGAATATTGTCTGTTATTCCGTGATAATGACGTCATATGCACACTTTTCTACAGACGAAGTTTGAGACTGGATTGCTTTAGCGGATGCGAATGACATCATTTTATAAAACAGCGTGTATTTTAATTCTTAAACCTGAATTATGTTTTGTAGAAGTGCGTCATTTTCACAGCCCAGCTATTTTGAAATTCTTCCCAGGTGAAAATGCTTCAACTGATAAAACGCAATGTTTTACAAAAATTTAGAGTGCCTTAGTAAAATAGAGGTGACATGCAAATAATAGCAATTTATATTGCAGAAATTGATGATTCTTGCCTGGATGGATTTGCTCCGCCGAGTTAGACAAGCAAACAAATAATCCGTGTTTTAAAATCATATCGTGTTCCTGAAGTTTTTCTCAAAAATTCTCTCGAATAATAAAATTTTAATGCTATTCTTTAGGACATTCTACTATAATTTTATCAAAATAACATAATTTGCTTAATTTAATTTTTCCTAATTTTATATAACCTATATATTTAAAACACAAGTGTGTTTTTCAGTCATCTGCCCTTATTTTTCTGCTGAACCAATTTTACTATTTTTTTTTTTTTTAACTGAAAGTTCTTCCTTCGTAGATGTGATCGTACTATCTGTTTTTTTTTTTTTTTTAATATTCCTACTTTTATATTTTAATTTTAGTATTTTATGAAATTTCTCCAAAATGATGAAAATTAGATAGCGTTCATTATTGCAGACAAGAGAGAAATAATGAGGTATTTTAAAATTTATTCATGCTATTTTCTCATAAAAATTCAAAATTGTTAATGAAAATTGTTGTATAGGGTTTAGTGGCGTAAAATCCCATTAGGAGCAGAATATTATATTAGGGGCATAATAACGGAAAATGACATATTGCTTTTGAAAACAGGCATTTTTCCTCATAAATTTCCTATATTGTTTTTCCTTCTGCATGTGTACTGATACTAAGTCTCAGCCACTAGACGAAATGCTTATTTAAGTGAAAATGAAGTCATATTTAAAAGAAAACGATCATTTTCTTAGATAAAACTAAACATTTTAACACAAATGCGCCTAAAAAACGTAAATTACGGAAATTTTTACTCTCCGGAATTGACATTAGAATCTCAAGTAAAGGGTGCGTCTGTTCAGATAAAAGATGTTGCTGACAATCATGACTTCAAGTTTTGAGTTAAAATGGTTTTTAAATGATCAAACAAAATACAATTTAAAAAAAACGATGAATATGGATATGAGAAGTGCGTATGCAAATTTTGAGAAGGTGAAAATTGCTGTTTTCACTCCGGAAATCCAAACATAAGAGCCTCAATTGATAACAACATTCTCATAACTGATCTTTATTATATTTTACTGATTAAGTATGTATATTATAAAGAATAAAAGTATCTGTGTGTAACTCTGACGTCATTTTGCGAATGGCAACACTTCAAGATCAAATTTCGGTCTTGAAATTTTTGCTACTGCATTTTTTTAATCTACTGACCATCGTACATTTTGAATTTTCGTCGCACAGGGAAAAAAATTTACTTTCAAATGCAATTTGTTTAAAAACTGTATTCATTGACTGATGTATTACATTTTCTAAAATAATTTTTAAGCAAGGTTTTTTATTTAAGTTTATCTTATCATGTGCCGGTTTCAATACATAATAATAATAAACATTTTGCACGTAAAACAACAAACATTTTTCAGCATTTGTTTCTGACTATTTTTGCATAACGAAATTAATACTTCCTTTATAAACAAATAAAAGAATAATAAAAAAAACACCAATCTAATATATTTGTGAAAGATAAATAAACGAAATCAATAGGTCTTTTATAAACAAATGAAAGAATAATATTGAAAAAACACAAACATAACATATTTCTAAACGTACAATTTAAATTTTTAGATTACCAAATAGGATTTTTTTTAAATGGAAATTGTTTGCAAAGTTCATCTCAGTTTACTGATTGTCTATGGTTTTAAAAACAATTTAAGGCATGGAATATTTTTTAATTTATCTATATCGCGCAGAGCTCGATTACGAAATATTAATCCGTTTGCCCTTAAAACAAAATAAAGAGTTCATCATTTTCTTACGCTTAATATCCATTAAAAAAAACGTCCCTATGAATAAATAAATGAAATAATATAAATAAAATACAAATTTACCAGACATGTATGAGCTCTGAAATTATCAGAATATAAAAGGATGCCATAAGTAGCAAAATCGTGGTAAATAACTCTTAGCATGCGGCTAATAAGAAAATATCGCTTTTGATAAATTTCAAAAATTTATTTGATTGTATAATTCGTATTTTCCATATGAAAAATGCTTTTTTAATGTAATTGGTCAATCTAAAAAATTTATTGCATATAAAAAAATTATTAGTTTTCAATTAAAAAAAAAATGTTTTCACCTATATTCTTTAACCCGGGAAGCCCGGGTACGATCCCCTAGTTTTATTAACGTTTGACGTCCTTTTTAGCAATTAAATGTTTAATATATATTTTGAGTGTGTTTTTAGAATATATATTTTTGAAATATTTTTAATGGACGTATAAGAGAACTTCTGCTTATAATTTAATACATATCCTTCTATATATAAAAAAAAGTAACGCTTTGGAAATGGACCAATGAAAATGTGCGTAGATACCGCGCAACGCATCTGATTGGTCAGAGCTTTCTGACGTTATAAGAGGAGTTACCAAAAAGGGGGCAACAAGCTTTGTCGCCAAACGTCGCCAAGTTTGTCGCCAACTTGGCGGCATATCGCCAGTTTTGGCGACCAAAATTAGCCGCCAAAAGTGACGCCAATATGCCACTATTCCCAGTATTTCGCTAAATTTCCATAGACTCCCATTAAAATCCAATAGGGTTTACTTGCTTGCGGAAAATCAACAAATTTAGATATTTCAGTGCAACAAAAACTAATATTAGATTAAGAATAGCGCTTAATTGAACTATTTACGTTATTTTTAAGCATAAACACTGACTATTTACAATATACGTAACACTATATACATAATTTTATATTTAAAAATTCTAAGTATGAAACTGTGTAAGTTCTATGATTATGTGCTTAGAGATAAGAAGATAAAATTGTCAGGAGTTGGGGAGGAGCGCATTTTTACCAAGTGAAATCTAAAAATTGAATGCATAGAAAATAAGGGATCGCGAAGCCATCCAGAATGGAAACGCTACACAATTACGCCTGGGGTTGGAAAGAAAATAGGGATTGCTTCGCGATACCGAATGGAATCGCGAAGTGATTACGTGGGGGGATGGTGAGCGTAGCGAGCAGGGGGGCGGAGCCCCCCCTAGTTTGATAAAGCTGAAATATGTCCGAGGGTAACGCTGACGTCATATAGACAGTGACAACGACTTCATAAATAAACGTTGTTATTGCTGCAAATTTTAAACCTGTTTATAGTGTGCCAAGATATCTAGTGAGTCCGCGTCTTGGCTTGATCTGCAACCTTTTTGTTAAATGGTGCCCCTTGAAGATGTACTAAAATATATAAAATATTTTAGAAATCCAATGTTTCTTTTCTGTAAGTGTTAAGTCACTTAAGTGATGGATTCATGGTTATATTTCTGTATTTTTCTATGATAATTATTTGCGTCTGATTATTAAAAAACGCTGTGAAATGCATAGTTTTTCAAACTATAACGTCTGTATGTTATATTGCAAATAAGACAAGAAGAAAACGTGAATTTATGGCTTCAAGGGGAAAAATTGCTCCAAATATGTACACGAGAGCAAAAAAGATTTCGAATATCTCAGAGGTAAGAAATTTTATAATAAAAAGAAAATCATCCATGTACAAAAGGGCAAAACAAAGTTACAAACAGTTAAAATGCTCACAGTTTACAGTTAACAAAATAATTAACTCAGATTTGAATTTTAAAAAGGCTAAAAAACGCAATGTTCGTCACCTTTCCTACAACATATCGCTGAAGGTAGAACACGATGTAGCATTCTGTATGCAAAGTATTTCTGAGGAGAAAAATGGAATAAAAATGGTACAATAGATGAAATTTGGATATATTTAAATTATTGTAATAAAAAAGAGTCGTTTATTATCATCAAAGAGAAGAAAAAGTTCTTAAACATGTTTCAAACTATCTACTTTATAAAGAAAAGACGATAAAAAATGTTTTAGCAAATTTATGTTTATTTTTGGCATTGCATATAGCAGCTAATTAAAAATTAAGAGAGTACAGAAAAGTATTAAGATAATTTCCACTTTGATACATATTTTACTTCCAATCTTCAAAAGTGTAATACCATATTTTTAACCCCAGTGCCATCAATCTGTTGAACTACATCAAGATAAAGCCAGCTTCAATACATTACAATTCACTTTTAATTTTACAGAAACAAGTCGAAAATTGCACGTCAAACATGGAAAATGAGCTGCGTTTATACTAAAATTTTATAAATATTTATATCATAGTGCAATAGCGGGTGCACTCTTATGCAATTTATTATGATTATATATATATTAAATTCTGCAATACGGAAATAATATGATTCCATCTTAAATAGGACGCCATAATGGCAACCTAGAATCATTACCTATCATAGGATATCATTAAAAGAGTTTCGTATGATAGGATTTAATAGAATGAAGAAAATAATATCTTCTTAAGTTTTAATTCGATTTTCATAAAACTTGAAATGACTCGACAAAATTCTGCAATGATTTTATATGTTAAATTTCAAACCATTCGGTTGGGTAGTTTTTACGACGTTATATGCGGGCAGACTGACGGACGGATGAACAAGACAACGGCTATAGGTGATACGTATTTATATACGAACGCACCTAAAAATGAAATACCATCCTTTTACCTCCAATGCCATCAATTTGTTAAACTGAATCAATATAGAGCAAGCAGCCACGCAATACAACCCACCGTTAAATTTACTGGAAAAACAGAATGAGAAACTGGAATCAGGGCTATATTCTTTACCGATATATATCATCCATGGATTTTTTCACTTTTTAATTTCTTAAAAGCGTATTATCTATATGTCGTCCTCCAATTTTTCATTGAGTTTGGAGAGCTTTTCAACAGAAATGGTACCAAAATATCTATTCTAAAACTATAAATGTCCTTATTGTTATGGACACACTGTAAATTTGCCAGCACAAACTCGATCACAGTTGAATGTACTGTATCTTCTTTGGTTTCCTGACTATTTAAACATGAAAAATACAGTATTTGTGTAAAATTAACAGTACAATGTACTGGCAATTTGGACGCATTTGGACGACAGACTACTGACGTCCAAATTGCCAGTACATTGTGCTGTTAATTTTACGCAACTACTGTATTTTCCATGTTTAAATAGTCAGAAAACCAAAGAAAGATACAGTACATTCAACTGTGATCGAGTTTGTGCGCGAGATGAACAGTACTTTGTACTGAAAAAAATGTCGTTTTTTTTACAGTGCATAACGGTGCATAACTATAGTTCAGAATATTGGATATCCAAATAGAACATTTAAAATACAAATATTATATGTATTCTGTTAAGTACCGTGAAAATCCCCTAAAAAAGTGAGAACAAAATCCAGTTACTGACATAAACACGCAATAGGATAATTATTTTAATATCCGAACAAATAATATTTTTTCAGATTTTAATACAATTGCATCTACACATTTTAATTTTTACTTAAATATATCGATTGCGCGGATTTCAAAGTAATTATTTATTTCGTCATTAAATAATTTCAAAAAGAATTTTTTGAAACATAATTGTGAAATTTCTAACATTTTTTGAATCCCGGTATGAAAAATATAAGACTAATACACTAAAACATTATTTTATTCATTGAAATCCACAGTAATTTTAGTGATGGATAATTTCAATTTCACTTGTTTGATATCATTTATTTTAGTTCATATCGCACAAACTGACATTTATCATTTGACACCTTCTTTCTAAGAGATTGATTGATGAGGTATTGTTTATAATGGAAGAGATTGCTCTAAAACAACGTAATATTTTAGCGATGAGGAATTAATGCTTTAGTGATAAGAATTGAGAGCTTTCTCGACGTCTCGAAAATGTCTTTAATTGTTAACAAACATACAGTAAAGGAATTATTTTGTGCGTTACATTTTGTAATAACTTTAAACAGCTTGAATTTCCGCAAAGGGAAATGCCAAATTAACTTACAATTTGGTAAAGAACATTATGCTTAATCCATTTCAAACTCTCCCTTGAAGGCTTACTAGACAGTTTGAGAGGTCTATTCCTGAAATTTTGATTAATGTAGTAGAATTAAGAATTATTGTTATTTCAAAAACACACACAAAAAAAAATATTCGATGTCAAAACGTAATTGATTCTGAATGTTTGCTTATAAAACCTAAGAGTTGAATTCATTTACCATTTTAATATACAGTGGATATTATTTACTTATTAAAAGACTAGTTTTCTCGAAACAGAAAACTGAGGTATCAAGTATTTATTTAAATATGGAATAGGAAATATAAAAGGTGCGTCAAGAGTGCGTTTTTTAGAGAGGAATTCCAAATTATGTTTCATATCATACTTCTGTGAAATAATTACATATTCAGTGACACACAAATACAGTTAACACATATGTAGTTAACACATTTTTAACCGGCAATGTTGGCAACTTAATGTTGAAACCAAAATGTTTCAACGCAAATAGCACATTTTTTAACGACAGAAATACCGCGAATTAAAAGAGAGCATAGATTACTCCTCAAAATGTATAATGGAAGTTTTGAATATAAAAACGCGCTAAATTAATGTCAAATGTACTCGTCAAAGGCAGACAAAGCGTTAAATATATGGTACTAATGTGATTGAACGTAATTTCGTTATTACAGTAGCTGCAATCATAATAAAGTGATACCTTTTATAAACAAGAATAATTTAACTTATCGTGAATGAATTTTGAAGTACTAATCACAGTTCCAAATCAGGGTTACTAAAACACTCGCAAAACTTTTATCGACAATGAGAAACATTTCTTGAAAAACTGTAACTTATCTGCTCTAACTGAGTTGCCAATCTCTTCTCTTGTGTTCAGCTTACGTTAGTCAAATATTGACACTCGCAAGCCATAGGCTGCATTCGAAAAATAAATCTCGTTTGTTTTTCAATATACTTAAATGACAACTTATAATATTGTTAACCAATTGGGCACCACTCCCGAAATTAAAAGTTTAATAATAAAAAAATAAAAAAAACTACAACTGAAAAAAAACAAACCATGGATACCCGGATATCTGAAATTATTTATGCAAATTATAAATAAATAAAGCAAATAAATATTGAAAAATACTGAAATACAAGCGAGAAATTTGTAAAGAATGGTGACATTGATTTAACGTTTTTCTTCGTGTTAGACACTTAAGTCATCGATTAAGTTATTGAAGCATTCAGTTGTAGTGTTCGTTTCTTTCCGCCGTTTATTATAAAACTTATACTGACTTGTATCTCGCGGTAAATCATTCTGATAACACTGTATCGAATTTTTAACTAGATTACTTTTGTATTGCTTTGTATATATCATATATTTTTATCACAGACACATATGGAACATTTTACTTTTCTCTTTCAAAGATTTACATTGCGCTTTAAACCTTTATCTACAGTACAAACCTTTATCTACATACCATAGTGAATATTACTAATATTCTAATTGTACTTTGCAAAAAACGCTCTTTTAACTTAACTTTATCCGAATGCATGGCAGCAGTAGTTCTAGGTTTATTATTTTAGAGACGAAGGGGGCTATCTTTGAAGCAGTCGATGCGTTTTGTGCTGAAATTTTGTACAGATTGCCACACTCGTTTTTCCATTTCTGCAAACACAGTAAAAGATATAAGATAAGTGTTCAAATTTTTTTATATGTTCATTATGATCTTAGAATACAATATGACTAGCTATTTTAGGTGAACGGTGTATGTATTTGATTTAATTGATGAATTACTCGGTGGTACTTATAAGTACCTTCAGTACACTGGGTGTTGGAGAAAAACTTCTTGTTTACTTTTCGTCTGTGTAGTTATCCATCGTTTCATCTGCTTTAAAGTGTAATTACTAAAATGTAGTGTAGTAATGATTTCCCTGGTATTTCGTTTCTGTTTCATTGTTATTTTTTTTACAGGAAATCGAAAAAGTTGTGGCACCGGCTCGTTTTTGCTATGCTAGAAATGGCATATATAAATTCATATATTGGATGCTAGAGAACATGTTGTCCCTGGAATACTGACGTCGCATAACTAAAGGACTGCTAACAAGATCGAAACCTAAATATTTTTTTTCACCCTTTTAGGAGCAAAGCATTTTCAATTCTAAAAGGATGAAATAAAGGATTGGTACCGGAATTTGCCAAACGATTTACTTGTAAATAACCAAAGGCCTGTATTTCATATACTACTTATTAAATCTAAACTATTTTCTGGTGCCAGTTGAAATACCTTGTGGATTTTCTGTTACGATATTTTAGTAATAGTGTACTGACGGTAATATAAAGTACCACTTTAATTAATTGCCTCTAAATAATTAAATTTCTCACGGGTGAGAATTTTTTTTAATGTTTATCCTTTAATTTTCATTGTAGTAACTGAAAAAAAAATTACATGAAAAAAATTGCAGTAGATCATAATGACGTACATAAAGAGTTAATCTACCGCTATTTAACAAAAAGCTGTGTAGAAAATTAGATTTTATTCAATTTTTATTATCTAAATATATATCTATTATTCATAATCATTTTCATATCTAAACTATTTACTCAAAATATTTGTTTTAAAGTAATTGCAAGACTTAACGCAATATTCAGTTCCTCTGCAGCCGTTCTTACAATTGTTAATATTTCAGTATAAAATTATCAAAAAAAAAAAAAAAATAAATAAAAATGTACGCTATTTATTAAGAAATTATGCTTAGTTTTGTTCATGGTAACATCTAATACATTAAAGCGAAAACCTGATTCTTTAAGACCACGACCAGTAAGACCAATACTGACACATTTGCGCATGCGTCAACTTTTTTTCGAAGCTCTTTAACTTAGAGGAATGTTGAGCGAGTTCCTGGTAGCACAGTGGTCAAAGGCAGCTGTTTAAAGCTCTGAAGGTTTGTGGAGCACGTGGGTTCGAGCCCAGAAAAATGATTTCTGCAATATTTTTAGCGATGATTCTCTTCAATAATGACATGTTTTATTAGCATGAGAAGTTGTATGATTTTTATTTTGTTATTATTGTTATTATTTGAATGCTTTAGAATTAAATAAAATTTAATACGCAACAATATTTTTAAAAATAATAAATTTTTATTTAAAATATTTTGCATGTTATTATCAATTAAATAAATTGAGCTGATCTACATTTTTTGTTATATTTTCTAACCATTATCAAATATATATATATGTGTGTGGCAGAAAGAAAAGTTTGCCATTCTTTTCCGTAAAAAAGAAAACTGAAAGAAAGAAAAAAATATTCATATAAGAATTATAAAATACATTACCTTGATATCCGTGATTTAATATTTAAAAAATAAATAAAAATGTAAAATAAAATTCGAGTAAATAAAAATCATATAATATAAATTGTTAGCTGCATAAAGTTTAAAATTTAGGTTTTAGAGGAATGAGACTAATAAATATAAAATTCATGGCAGCTTTTAATGGTTGTGCAGTTTAAAATAAATAAATAAATAAAAATAAATATTGCTATATTTTTTCAAAAAAGAAAAAAAACCGTAATAAAATAAATTAGACTCACAGCGCTCTCTATCGCCTTAAATAAATAGGAATCACTTATGCAACATAGAAATTTCTCACGATTTCAATAATTAATTTAATAGCAACTAATTAAAAATTCAAGAATTTTCCTGATGAAACATTTAAGTTATTTACCGTCAAATCTTGACGGGCATTCTCTAGTACACTATATGGTCATTAATCACCGGACACTTTAATTTTGGACGTTTTGTCGAATATTTAAAGATATAGTTGTCGGATTCTTTCCATTAACGTCGATTTGATAAGGAGTACAACTAGAGGGGAAAAAAAGCAAATAAATAATAATATTTGGGATCACCCTCTAAAATAAACTGCACGAAATGATCTATCGCTATCACTTATAACATGCAAGGTTTTCAAACAAATTTAATGCTAGTTTCAGAAAATTTGCAAAATTTAGTAGAAACAATATACTATTGCTTTTAAAATATAAATAAGGTTACGTGGGGTAACTGGGACACGATTTACAATGTGACTCTGGAGATTCTGCAATTCAGATTCAAAAGGCTAATATTCATTTGAATTAAAGTCTGAACTTTTGTAAATGTGTTCAGTTAGGTTCCCTCTATCAGACAGATATGTTCAAAGTTACATTTTAATATCTAAAAATAAAAATAATCATTCATCTTTCTTTCCTCATGGGTCCAGTTGTCCCATAAAAATGGGGTAAGTGGACCAGGAAGGTCTATGTTCCACACGCATTTTTTTTTTTTTTTTTTTTTTTTTTTTTTTTTTTTTTTTTTTTTAAATATTGGGTATCAGGTCCTGTTTGAAAAAGTGTAAACAACTAAAAAATATTTAAAACAGGCAGATCATCTACATTATATATCAATTAAAGGGCGTTGTAACGGAGACCTTTACTGTCAATGTGTCTAAAAAAAGCACTAACAGTGAAAATATTAGATTTATTTATGCAAAAAACCTAAAAATTAAGTAAGTACTTAAGTACTTTAGTATAAAAATAAGTATACAAGTTATATGGGTATTTTAAGGGAAAAAATAGCAGTATAAATCTATGAACAAACGGCTACGTAAGTACTTAAATATCTCAATCTCTTTTTTATTTCCCACAATGGAATCTCGATATGTCAATAAAACTGTGAAGAATGTAACCATATTTTTATATCGAACAGAACTATTTTCTTATTCATTTCAATAATTTTCTAATAATCTCACTTTGCTTTATATACGCCTCTTCATCTGTATCGTAAAATTTCGAACTATAGCTATCACACTTATAAATTTCATTTGATATCCCAAACATGCTTTTTTAAAATTTTACTTTGTAATTTTAATAAGCTATTATGTAATTTTCTTTACTGCAAGCAAGCAAAAAAAAAAAAAAAAAAAAAAACGATAGAGAAATTAATTTCCCGTAGTAAGAGAAACTCAAAAACATATTTATAACTGTTAGGGTAACTGAATCCCATATAGTCCAGTTACCACTGATACATGTCTCAGTTACCTCATTCTTGAAAAAGTTATGGGGAAACTGGAACACCGGCCTTACCTTTGAAACATGAAGTAAATATCTATAGATACAGTGTATTTATGTGTCTAATCTTTAAATAAAAAGATCGTTTAATAACAGTACTTAATTAATTTAATTAAAAAGCCGAGGAAGCTCAATCATTTGAACGTTGTTTTTTTAAAAAAAAAACCTAAAATTTCGGCAACCTATCACAGCAAAGATAGAATTATGATTGAGTTGACACACGTTGTTTTAAGAATTAGAGATGGCGGTGCAATGTTGACAGAAAAAACACATCGTTAAAAAAAACATCAACTCTTTTTATAAAATAGCCTATGGCCCAGTTACCTCGTGGGTCCAGTTAACCCAGCTTACCTTATATTAAAATTTTTGATGGAATATGATCAGCTAAAGAAATATTTTTTACGTGCACACAACGAAAGGTAACTTTTTTTCATGATTTAATAGTCAACTCTACGGAGCAACTCATAGAGAAAAAAAAACACTCAATTATCGTAAAAATTCAGAAAGATATCAAAGATAGATGGATTTTTAGTTTCTCTCTAAAAGCAGCTCAATGATAAGGGATTTTCCGCAAGTTATAATTTTTTATTAACTGTCTTGCAGCACAAGAGTTAGTATTTAATGAATTTCAATAAGGGCTGCGGAGTCGGTAAGAAAAATGACCGGCTCCGACTCCTGGATTTTTGAAACAATCGACTCCGACTCCGACTGCGACTCTTCGACTCCGACTCTTCGACTCCGACTCTTCGACTCCGACTCCGGCATACACACAGGGTTTATCAAAAAGATTGAAATGCGCTTTAATTTTTTACCTGTTGGAGATATATAGATAATGCTAATTGAAAAAGTGTTCAAAATAAAATAGTAATTAAGATTAAGGATCGACCGAAACCGAAACAGAAACCGAATTTCGATAATATTTCTATTTTCGGTCGAAAACTAAAATATCCGAAAAAATGTTTAAATAATTAACACATAATAAATATAAATAGTTATTAATTAATTGTAGATGTAATTATAATCTGTGGTCCAAGTTGGCTCTCTGTGACTCTGACCTAAACTTTTTATTTTCATGTAAAATAAAATGTAATTAGTAATTCATCAATGATACGAAATGATTTTCTAATTATAAATTGTATCTAATTAAAAAATCTTTTACGTATACATACCTCGATTTATCTTTTATAATGAATTTTGTAAAGGATCTTCTACTAGAACTTTCTCAAAGAATATTTGAAACACTTCTGTTTCAAACTAAAAAAATTCTATTAAAGTTATGTCTGCAGCTTTTCATGAGCAAGTGAAAGGGGTCTTCAAATTTTAGCCATATATGCATTTCTTGTTTTTTTAATTTGCACTCACATCTTGAGTCAGTCGTGTCGTGACTGATATTTAGAAACAGTGAAGTTCATAGCAATGAATAAAGAGTGTCTCATATGAGTCAATACAGTTCGAATCGATGAATCATGTTGAAAATTTCCTAAGGAAAATACGAGAATTTTGGAATACAGATAGTTTCGGTCAATAATTTTCAGTTGATCTCTAATTAAGATTATATTCATTAAACGTGTTTATTGAGTTAGAGTAAGATTATACTGAGTTCGGCCACTAATTTTTAAAAAGCTTTCCTTTTAAACAATTTTTTTATACAGTCCTGAATCCTAATGATCCTGTTTCTAATATTTTATTTTTATAACCGCCGTGTAACGGACGTTTATAAATTTCGATTCGGAATATGCAATACATTAAATAAAAATGTAATTATTTTACAATTAAAAAGATTCACTTACCTAAATATAATTTTAAGTTAATGATACGAACAAATGATTTTTATCTTGTCAGCTGCAAATTAAAACCAAATTACGCGAAAAGAACATATGCCTACTTAAGAAACAAATGTATTTTCAATTTGAACTTTGAACAGAATGAGTAAAAGAAAATTGTGCTTCGACCGCACTTTATGTGAAAGATTGGCAAGTTGTCATTGCCTTTCATTCATAGACGTAAATGCTATTATCTACATTTACACTATACTAATAAAATCTTAAATAAATTAATGCCGATTTCGGTGGATTGGGAGGGGGGGGGGGGGTAATCGACGAATAAGGAATAATCATGAAAAAAAGGGAGAAAATAGAAAAATCTTAAAAAACATATATTACAAAAGATAAAGGGAAAAAAAAAGCCATTCTGATGCATGAAATGAGTTTCTTCACTTTCCTCTCAAAATTCATGAAATAATTGTTTTTTCTACAGTAGGTTAGAATTACGGTCCTCCATCGGATAGGATAACCAAATTTAGCCGGAATCAGATAGACTTTAAATGCTTCTTGTCAGGTTTTGACACTTTTAATATCGCTCACCCGCAAGAAAAGTGACACATCTCACAAAAATTCATTTTGCGTTTTATTGCACTAATAGGTCTGCCATAGTTGCTACAGTACATAGTATTGTTACACAAACAGTTTCATAAGTGTAGTTATACGGAAAATCACTTTATTACGCTATATGTCCATTCGTCACCTAAGAAGAGGGGTGAATTTTGCAGGAAGGTAAAATTACCCAACCCTCCAAACCTCATCCTAAGCCTTCATTCTTAAAGGTTTTATGCTTTTATACACAATTTTACTGCTGCATGCAGAGATAAGTGCTTTAATTTCATCTTATAGTAAAATTATGCAAATTTTCTTTTGCTTCTCCTGTAAAATTTACTTTTGTCGAGATGTGTCACTTTTCTTGCGGGTGAGCGATATGACCTGATTTTTCAAAAGAAAATATGTACTGAATATTTTTCAAATGAAATATCGATATATTTGAATATTAATGAGTGTATTTAAGTTCATTTTAATACAAAAAAGATAAAATTGTAGGCTTTTTTCATAATTATTTATTCTATAAAATATGAACTAATTTTCTTTCGGATCAGGGTCGGATTGACGATTTTTTTTTTCATTTTCGGATTTGGTTGACGAATTCCTTTTTTTCGAGTTTCGGGTTGACTTTCCGCAGAAATTTCAGATTCGAATCGGGTGCAACCCGGCACTTGTGGAAAAACTCTAGTTGGGGCTTAGAAATGGAAGAACGTCTGACTTTTGGGTAAGAAATATTTAAGAAGAAAACTGCAGTTATTTGTTTTAATGAGAAAAATTCTGTATGAGTTCAGTAGTCTAATATTGTAGTGATAGCGGCATTAATCAATTTCATATTTTTCACACATTCTCTTTTATCTGAAATACTGAAAAATAAGACAGCATAAGTTGGACAAAGGATCTATTGTTATCTGAAGTAGATTGTTGCATTCGTTAGGGTCCGATTCGAACGGTGGTTCGGATTGAGTTGGCGCTAAATGTTTTTCATTGTGGGCCAGTCTGATAATTATTATTGCGGGTTCGGGTCGGGTTGACCCGGTTTTTCAAAAGGAAGTCCACAATATTGTTTAACTTATAAGTCGAATTAGTAAATATATATTCCTTTTCCTACACAGAAGATAAAAGTGCTGTTAGAGATGACTATTTTTCATAATTCCAATAAAATTTTTATTTAATTTCGGATCGGGTTCAGGGTTCAGGTTTCTTTCCGGTTCGCTTCAGATTGACTTAAAATATAAATTTCAGAACCTGACCCGAACACGGATGGACAGAGGTTAAATTGAAACATCTATTTTTGTCTGAGACAGATTCCTTCATTGGGTTGGGTAGTCGGACCGACACGGGGTTCGGGTTGCGTTGGACCTAATTTAGAAAAACAATAAAAAAATATCAAAACTCATTTTAATTTAATTATTGTACAATAGTGTCGTCTATGAGCTGAAGAAGTACGTAAAGAATCAATTTAATGACTGATGTAGGAAAAACATCACATCTGCTCTTTTGCCTTGTATTTACACATTAACGTGTCAATAAGCTGAAAAATAACTAAATATTTATTAACGTATAGAGTTAAAAAATAAAATATTAATTCAGTTCATAAAATTTAAAATTAAGCGTATTTGGTTTTATTTTTTATTTCACTTCAAATTGTTCAACAAAAAGTTTGGAGTCGGAGTCGGAGTCGGCATATTTTTAGCGACTGCGACTCCGCAGCCCTGATTTCAATGACTAGATTTTGAAGAAACACTTTGATTTTGATACCTCTTTTCTTTCTTGGACTAGAATCGTTCTGATGGTTTTCCAAGAAAAACTAAAGCATAAATATTTAATTAAAAATGACAATTTATAGAAAATCCCTTATAATTCTGCAGATTTTAGAAAGCAAATAAAAATCAGCTTATTCTACCGCCAATATACTTTTTAATTTTTACAATATTTGACTGTATTTTTTATATGAGTTGCCTCATAGAGTTGACTACTAAAGTGATATCTGACACAAATGAATACACATATTCTAAAATATCGACAAATTTGTATGCTGTAGCGATAGATCCTTTCGTGTTTTTTTTATTATTATTATTTTACAGGGTAATGCCAAAGATAATTATTTGTCTTTGTGCTTTGTTTGTTCCCTACTTGTCTTTTTTATCAAATCGATGTTGATAAATATGAGGTCAAACATATTTTTTATAATATTAAATTTCCAAAAGATTCCGACAGGTATAATTTTAAATATTTAACAAAATGTCTAATATTGAAAGTGTCCTGTTGTTAATGGCCATTTAGACCATATGGTCTATGGATACGTCATTTGAGGCATATTGCTTAATGGTTCGTCCTTCATTTTAAATATATGGAGCGTAAGTGCATAAAATCAAACCAATTTATTGACAGGAAATTTTACTATTAACTAAATTAGTATATTTTAGCATGCCCTTTTAATACAAAGCATTTTGATATGAATGCGAATTTTTCATATGAATTTCTTATAGCGTAATTAAAATTCCCTTTTTCAATTTTGTATTACCTGGCTTGAACTTTTATAATATTTAATTTTATTTATCTTTCTTAAGAACTATATAAAAAACTGCAAACCTCAACAATAATGTTTCCACTCCATAAAACAGCAATACAATCCTTTGCAGATAACATAACCAATAAATATGAGTTATACGCTTGAATCGTTTTCCTTTATATTTTAGAGTAAAGTGGTTGTGTCTTATGACCCAATCGAATGTTAAAGTGTGCATTTTCGTTTACCGTTGAATAGGTTCATAAAAATATTTCGATTTTTTTTTAATATTTTATGTTAACGTTTCCCTTTATATTTTTGTAGTTTATTTTACACAAATTTCTGTTTACTGGAATAGCAGATTCCTGAAGAATACAATATCCTTTACTTTTATGCTGCTCGTTTAATTTCGAAAGTGAACGTTACAAAATCACATCACACTTTTTATTTTTCATTTTCAAATGTTTCACATATCATTTTATTTTTATTGTTATTTATCAAAAAGCTGTGAAGGGTATTTTTATTATTATTATTTAACGAAGAAGATATTTATTTTTTTTTAATTAAAAGTAAATAAATGAATTAAATTAAAAAAAATAAAAAAAACCCGACTGCGTAAAAAGCGAACTCAGTAATTATTTCTCATCAATGTGAAACTTTTTTTTAATATTACTTACCTTTTTTTTTTTTTTTTTTTTTTTTTTACTTGTATTGATGACTTTCAAATTGTGTTTAATTATTAGTTCCTATCTATAAGCACTGTTTTGATGAGGTCTATAAATGTCTATGATGGCTAGAGTTGCAGTAAAGCTAGAGATCCTACCTACACAACTTCCAGGTTGTATAATATTTTAACGGAGCTTCTGACTGTAAAATAGTTAATGAAACATCGTCTTCATTTTGAAAGACCTATCCAATGATATGCCACTTAATAGGGTGCGTAAAATTTTTTTTTCGTCTCTACCGCCTATTTGTATTTGACGGCCACCATTTTGAATTAAAAAAAAACAAAACCTAACCTATAACCATCGGGACGTTAAGACGAATCGATAGAGACCTCATTCATTAAAATCCATCTAGCCGTTGGGATGTTTGGAGGGTATAACGAAATCCACATACCCAGATACGCCTGAAACACATAATCCTTCTTTTCAATCGGATAAAAAGAAGGTCTTAGTCGATATTTTACAGAGTCAAACGTTTTGCATATTACTTTATTATGTTTTATATTTAAGGGGTGAACCAAAAGTTTGTTAAAACTCTAAAAACTCATAAAGCAGGAAGAAATTAAGATAAAGGAGTGCAGTTTGCAAGAAAGGGCTCACAAGGTAGTCAAAAGTTTTTTCAGCAAAAAAAAGAAAAAAAAATGTTAAAAACTCGCATGTAGAGGGCACTGACGACCCGAAATAGAATGAACAGGACAACAATATGCTCCATTCATTTGCTCTTCCAATAACAAATACTCAACATGATCTCCAGAACCTTCAACGACACTATTATTGTCCTGTTCATTGTGTTTCTGGTCGTCAGCGCCTCTACATGTGATTTTTAACCTTTTTTTTTTTTTTTTTTTTTTTTTTTCTATTAAAGCTGAAGAGTACAATATCCTTTACTTTTATGCTGCTCGTTAAATTTCGAAAGTGAACGTTACAAAATCACATCACCCTTTTTATGTTTCATTTTCAAATGTTTCACATATTTTATTTTTATTGTTATTTATCAAAAAGCTGTGAAGGATATATTTTTTTTATTTAGAGAAGAAGATCTTTATTTTTTTTATTATTATTATTAAAGGTAAAAAAGAAGATCTTAGTCGATAGTTTACAGAGTCAAATGTTTCGCACATTACTTTATTATGTTTTATATATACCGGGTGAGGCAAAAGTTCGTTAAAACTCTAAAATCTCATAAAAAAAAGGCAGAGATTAAGATAAAGGAGTGCAGTTTGCAAGAAAGGGCTCACAAGCTAGTCGGATGATTTTTTAATAAAAAAAATAGTTAAAAAATCACATGTAGAGGGCGCTGACGACCCGAAACCGAATGAACAGGACAATAATAGCGTCGTAGAATGTTCTGGAGATCATGTTGAATATTTGTTATTGGAAGAACAAATGAATGGAGCATATTGCTGCCCCGATCATTGTGTTTCGGGTCGTCAGCGCCCTCTACATGTGAGTTTTTAACTTTTATTTTTGCTGAGAAAAAAAAATCCGACTACCTTGTGAGCCCTTTCTTGCAAACCGCCCTCCTTTATGACAATTTCTAAATTTTTAGGAGTTTTTAAAGTTTGAACGAACTTTTGACTCATTGAACGAACTTTTGTTATTTTTTAGTTATCAGAAAGCAGTAATTAAGAACATATTGAATTAAATTGGAATACGTTTAATCCTTATGAAATTTTAAATATTTTATTATGTTTTAAATAATTTATAACCTTGTATAATAAATTTTAAGTTATAATTTTGAGATTTGTTTATTGTTAAAGTACTTTTTTGAGCACAAATATTTTAGATTTTTACATAAACATATTTTATTTATAATTATCATATTACTTTTATAAAGAGAATAATTAATAATTTTATTATTTTTATCAGAGTATTGAGGATAGTAGTTTTTATTTTATTTTATTTTATTTTTAGCATAAAAGATACCATATAGTTTAAATGTAAGTTTCGAAGAAAATATTTATTTATTTTTTTTTAATTAAAATGAAAAATGCAGGTCAGATTCAACAGTTTACACATTCAAACATTTTTTTCAACTTTATTAATTTTATTTTTTAGTTATCAGAAAGCAATAATTTGGAATAAATTTTAATTAAATTAAAATGAATGTAATCTTTATCGAAATTTAAATATTTTACTAAGTTTTAATAATTTATAGCTGTATATAATAAGTTTTAAAATATAGTTGTGAGATTTGTTTATTATTAAAAGTATTTTTTACAAAATAAATATTTTAGATTTTCATACATACATATTTTATTTATAATTATCATGTTACTATTATAAAGGAAATATTTAATAAATTTATTAATTTTACAAGGATATTGAGGCTAGTAGTTTTTATTTTATTTTATTTTATTTTATTTTAAGCATAAATGACACCAAGTAGATTAAATTTACCTATCGAAGAAAACATTTATTTATTTATTTTTAATTAAAATACAAAACGCAGATAAGATTCAATAGTTTACACATTCAAATGCTTTTGCATATAACATTTTAAACTTTTATATTGATTTTTTAGTTATCGGAAAGCAGTAATTTGGAATTTATTGAATTAAATTAAAGTAAATGCAATCCTTATTGAAATTTAAATATTTTATTAGGATTTTACCAGAGATTAGTCGCATCTTTTTTTGAACTTTATTAGTCGCGCTCGGTCTTTTTGCCGCCGGTCCGCCGCATACAGAAAGTATAAAATAAGAAACATTTTTCGTTTAATATTCAAATATTTTATTTCAATGAAGTTATAAATGCAGTTTACTGATATTATATATTTTATAAATGAGATTTGGAATAATAGAAAAAGGAAAAATGAACTGATATTAGTGATCGTTGTGCGAATTTTCAACCATTTTCAACTTTGCTTGTAAAAATGTGCGTAAAGAAAAACAGAGATATCTTGTTACTTCACTATGGTGGAGGAGGGACATATAAAGTCAGCTACATGGTAGTTCTTCATTGTATTTATAAGGAGATGTGAGTTAGGTGACGTTCATTTATATGGGCGTCAAAAAGACAGACACGCGACTACTGCTGGGTTAATAATTGATAACATTGTAGAATAAGTTTTAAAATAAAGTTGTGATATTTGTTTATTATTAAAAGTATTTTTTTAGAAAATAAATTTTTTAGATTTTTTCACATACATATTTTAATTATAATTATCCTGTTACAGCATAAAGGAAATAGTGAATAATTTTATCAATTTTACAAGGGTATTGATGCTAGTAGTTTATGTTTTATTTTATTTTTAGCATGAAATATACTATGTAGTTTCCTTCTTCTTCGTCAAAACGCATTTGTTGGCAATAATATGTCATTATGATTTATATTTGTCTAAAAAAATCATGATGTTTTTTGTTATGTAAAATTTGTTTGTGTTGTTTGTAAAATAATGTATCGTACAGTAATTCACGTGGACATTTATGATGCAGAGCCTCTCAACACCTCTGCTATGGAAATCTTAGTAGCATTTACGTGAACACGACAACAATAAGAAAACCAACATTTACTTCAAATAAGGCATTAATTTCATTAAATAGGTTTAAATTAATTTTATTGATTCTTTTGAATTTTATTCGTGTTTTTGTCAGTAATGCGGTTATATCTTTTAAAACAAGGAAGTTCTTATCTATTTGGTTATGATCAAGGACTAGCGAATAATTTTATATTCATTAAAACATGTTAGACAATTGCACCATGAAATATTATAAATAAGGATATATTAGTAAAAACATATAAAATATCTAAACGGTACATACAACGAGAACATTTGTATGAACCTGTATAATAAATACGATGATAAAAATATAATATCTACGTCTCGAACTGCCTCTTCTCTCGTCCTTAGTGTAAAATATGATGTTGGAGTCCCTTTTATTTCTATAACTAAGGCTGCTGTATTAATTTTGATGAAGCGAAAGTCATGGTTCCTTGTAATAACCCATTTGAAAGCATGATCAGAAAAGATATCGAAATGGCTGCATGCGAGTATAATGCCTCGAATGATAATTTATCATATAATACCGCAAAAATATGACAGAACTTTTTAAAGTCTTTTCTTTTATCTTTTTTCAATATTTCATATACCCCTCATTCATCATTAACTTCTTTGAACGTAATCCGCTTCCCCGTTCATAGATGGTGACATTCTTGATGATCTTCAATCGAACATCGTTTTATGTATTCTGGTGTAGTCACTAGATAGCGCCACTCCAGTTTTCCAAGCATTTAATTGGTCAAGACTCAGAAAATTGTCTCTCGTACAATACACTTGAAAATATCCTTGTATTTCGGAAGGGGTCATTCCACATAAAATGAGCAAAAATTTTTAAAAAGTCGTAGCCACATAGTAACCGATTTTAATAAAATTTGATACAAAGGTTCAATTTATATTGAAATAGAGCTCTGCAAAATATTTTCACAAAAAATAAATTATTTTAGCAGTTTTGGACAGTTAAAAAACTTGCGGTAAAGAATGGCATGTGTGCAATCTTCCAAAATTGAAAATTTGAAGTTCAGTATCTTGAAAATTATTTAACAGAAATAAATTATTTTTATAATATTGTAACCTCTGAAATATTATCTTCCTATTTATTGAGTAATAACAATCTGGTAACACCATGATTAATCTTTAATTGGTTGTAGAAATTGAAAATTTTTGAATTTTGAGAAAATTAGAAGCTTTATAAAGATCAAAGGAATTCAAAAACATCTGGGAAATTGATGCCTGATGTAGTATTGCGTATGAAAAGATCAAATTTTCCAAGTTTGAATGTTGCCATTTATTTCCTTCATCTTAAAAAAAAAAAAAAAAAAAAAAAAAAAAAAACACCCTTAGAAACAAAAAAATTACAAAATCATAATTTTTCCTCTTTTCTACGAGCAAAAATATAAGTAAAAGTAACGTCCGACATTAACAATATTGCACAGACATAAAGATCAATAAGTCCATGATAGGCTCAAAAAGATTCAAGATTGTCTTTTGATTCCTAGCATAGAAATAATGGGTTCAAAAAGGTGATATCTGTTACATTCTATGAGCTATTCCTTTTTGATTTTGCGCTCGTTTCTTAAAATACTGCACGATTTCAAGGTGAAAAAAATGAGTGCTGCCATCTATTTTTTTTAATCCGGATTTAGGATTAATATGTAATTTTTTGTTCAACTGATTAATTTATTTCGACTTTAATTAAAAATATTCTTGAGGCTAAAATAAACTGAAAGCACGAATAAAAGTTTCTATATTTAAAATATACACTTTTATCTATAATATCATATAATTTAAAAGTCTTAAAAAAGCTTTCCTTCACTTGAAAGAAGTGATAGAAATATTTAATTTCACCCTCAACATTTTTTACTATTTTTTTTTTTCAAGCTACTACTAACATTTTTACTATTTATTTTTATTTTTTTATTTTTTGTTGCAAGAATGACAGTTTCGATATTTAAAATATATACTTTTAGCTATAATGTCAAGTAATTTTGAACGTGTCAGAGCTATCCTTCATGTTTAAACGAGCAGGGATTATAGGTATGACCGCCCGGGAAACGAACAATAGAAATATTGCATTTTTCCATCAAATACTTTCAAAAATATTGTTTTTATCATTACGGAATGAAAATACAATTACTAACTTACGCCAATCTGTTACTTATTATTCATTCCTAATTACAAATAATTTTTAATAAAGTCTGTCCATTGCTAAGGCTAATAATCAAAATTGAAATGTTAAGCCTGTAGACAAAACCTCCATTTTACATCCACTTCAAATTTTATACTACTGTGTAAATTTTAATACATAAATAAGCAATCCTGGAATCTACTCATAACTCATAAATAGATATGATCTACTTATATAATGATTTTCCTTAAAATCTGTGACATGTCTGCCACAGCTGTTGCTCATTTTGTGTGGAATGACCCAGAGATTATCTTTTTAAAAGTCATACGTATAAAATACAAAATAATCCACTGGAACATATATACCCTGGGCCTGTAGTCAAAGGGGTTAATGGTATATCAAATTACTAGTGAAAAAACTAAAGCGAAAATTAATTTTTCTGCGTCATATATTTCAATAATAAAGCTATTATTCGCTATACAACAATGCAGGATGATTCTAAATTCATGGTACAAAATTTAAGGGTTAGTACATGACACTGTAACAAGCATTTATTATGTAGGGAATGTATGGGTGCAAGTGACGCGTTGGGGTACAAACACCGAGAGGCCAATTTGGACCTTTTTCATTTCAAAATTTTACATTCATACCAGAAAATTCCTATTCTATGTTTTTTCCTTTATTTAAGACAGACATTTCATGATTATATAAAGAAAAAATTCTTCTTTAAAATTTCATGTATGAAATCGAAATTTTTGGATTAAAAAGCCCCGTCAAACATAGGGAATACATGAAAAGAAATAGAAATAGTATTTTTTTAATAAAAAAATTTCGATTTAAAAAAATTATAAAGAAATAAATTATGAAGAACGTTCTTTTCCAATTATTGCTTTCTACTAAATACTACATAAGAAAAAACTTTAAATTGTCAAATTTAAGGTTTTGATTGTTTTACATGTTTTAAAGTTTCCTGACTATGATTTGTCCTTTTTTATGTCTGTTAGGCTGTTTTTCTGTATGTGTGTGGCACAAATGTTTTGGTGCTCATCTTATAAAATAATAAACGGAGTTTGATCAAACTTAATATTTTGTCACACCTTGACAAAAACTGCCACTAATTAGATTTTGATGTACACTATATGGCCATTAATGACCGTCAACTTTAAATTTTAGACATTTTGTCGAATATTTAGAAATATACTTGACAGAATCCTTTGGGATTTCAGGATTATAAAGAACAGGTATGACCTCATATTTAGCAATGTCGATTTGATAAGGGGGGTAATTAGGGGGCCAGCAAAAAATCAAAGAAGAAAAATAACACTTGGGATCACCCTGTAAAATAAAATACACGAAATGATCTATCGCTACCGAATATAAACAAACAGACATTGTGCAATATGTGTTTTCTTTTGCGTAATAATAGCACGTATATTAATAGAGATAAAGCGATTTATTTAAAAAAAATCTTGCATGTTTTTTGCTTATAACATGCAGGGTTACCAAATTTAACGCCGATTTCAGAAAAATTGACAAAATATAGTTGAAACAATATTGTGAAATTGGGATATAAATATATTAAATATTTTAGGAAATATGAGCAGTTGTATTAAATAATTTTTATGAGCGCAACTCTATGGAGCAACTTATTAAAATAAATTAGTCAAATATCGTAAAAATTCAGAAAGATGTCGGCTTTAGAGTGAGCAAATTTTTAGTTGTTCTCTGAAAGCAGCTGAATGATAAGGTATTTTCCACAAATTGTCATCTTTAATTTAAAAAAAAATTAAAACTTTCATTTTTTATTGATGCTTTAGTTCTTCTTGGATAACCACCAGAACGAGCCTATACCATGATCAAAGGAATTATCAAAATCGAAGATTATTTTCGAAACCTACTCGTTGATAGTCACTAAATACAAACTTTTTCTGAAAGTCAGTTAATAAAAAATTAAGTAAAATTTACAAAATCATGTCAAATCCCATATTGTCTTGTTATATAGCTGTGGATTTATATAATCAAACAACAACAAATGTTGTATAAGCTATATCTTGGCAGATATAGATGCTGATAAGGTAAAGGTTTATAGCTCTTTTATGCTTCATTATTCACGAAAATACCCGTATCTGTGCTAAATATAGCCTCTCTCCTCCATTTTATATTTAACATAGTTTTGTTATTATTATTATTTTTTTTTAATATTTAGAGGTTTTGAAGCAAGCTCCTTTTTTTGTGGAAAATGCATGAGAAATGTTGTTTTAAATATCATTTTGTCATATGTATATTTCGAAATTATTGTTTCGTTTGCGGATTTTTTCCTTAATGTAGAAAAATAATTTTAAATCCATAAAAGTTCAACATTTTGATCATATTATAAAATGAATAATTATCAAACAAAATGCAAATGAGAGAATTGAAAATTTTTTCAATCACATTTAAATAAGTATTAATGCACATTATCCTAAAAAAGTTCAACTGATAAAAACATTCGTTTTTTATTTCATTTTTTATTAAAATGAAATTCTATTTAAAAGAAATTACGTCCCATACTAAATTAGAAAAAAAGAGGAACGTGACATATGTTCAAGTCACCATAATTAATCAGCAGATAAAAGGTTTTAAAAATTAATTTGTAGAAATTTGTCGAGACAATATAAATTATGCATTATACACATTCATTAAAAGGGTGTAAAAAAATCCTATCTGCATAGTTCTTTTTTCATTATTATTTTTATTTTAATCCAGAAAGTCTCTGTCAGTGAGGGTGCAGCTTGTATAAAAAATTTACTGTGGGGAAATATTTTTGTTTAAGAACTAACTTTCTTTAGTAAATCGGTATCCATTATTTCTACTTATATTTTTTGAATTAAAAGTAATTATTTTTAAAAAATCAAATACTTTTATTTCGTTAATTTCTCTCTGTGTACTTTAAACATATATATATATTTATTTTTAATACAGTCTGAAAAACTTTATCTTCAAACCCTTTCTCATTATACAACGCGCATATTTGCAATTTTAAAAGAGTCTAGCACTACTACACTGCTCAAAACAATTAAAGGATATTTGAAGTTTTATATAAAATAAAGATATAAACGAAATTTTTTTTGCCGAAAATAGAAGAAGAGAATCACAAATGCAAATTTTTCTGGTTTTCAAACTGTGGAGTATGCAAATTTTGAGTTCGACGTCAAAAACGTCGCTTCAGCGGCAGCGAAGGAAATTTGACTTTCAACTGGATAAAAGAGAATGAAGACAAGGATGATCGGCATTCACTGATTGCTTTGTTTCGATTAGTACGATGTCTCAGCGAAGTCATTTGACAGATTCAGAAGCTTTGAGAATTGTTGGTAGGTTAGAAGGGGGCCAAACTCAAGCCGAAGTAGCGCAAGCCATTGGAGTGTCACAAAGTGTCATTTCCAGGACCTGGAACCGTTTTTTGGAGAAAGGATGTGCAGGCCGAAGACCACGGCAAGGTCGTAGACGGGCAACAACGCCCAATGAAGATCGGTATTTAGCGTTAACAGCTCGGAGACACCGAACCATGAACGCTACTCTTCTCCAACAACACCTTCGCTCGGCTACAGGCACCACGATTTCAACTCAGACTGTCCGAAACCGGCTCCATGCTGTAGGTCTGTATGCTCGCCGACCGATGGTATGTGTTAGATTAACATCAAGGCATCGTCGCGACCGCAGGGAGTGGGCAACCGAGCATGTCAACTGGAGGAGAAATGAATGGAGCAATATTCTGTTTTCTGACGAGTCCCGTTTTTCTGTGCATCCGGATAATAGGCGTATTTTCATCTGGAGGGACCGTGGCAGTAGGAATAATCCTGCGTTCGTGCACGAAAGTGTCAGATTTGGCGGTGGAGGAGTGTTGGTGTATGGTGGCATCTCCATTGACGGGCGCACTGATCTCTACATCATTCGAGATGGAGCTCTGACTGGTCGCCGATATAGGGATGAGATCCTCAGACCTATTGTAGTCCCTTACGCTGCAGCAATAGGAGATAACTTCATTTTAATGGACGATAACTGCAGGCCACATCGTGCAAACCTGGTGGAGGATTTCCTTTTCGAGGAAGGAATCGTTCGAATGGAATGGCCAGCGTGTTCTCCAGACATGAATCCAATCGAGCACGTTTGGGACGCTCTAGGAAGACGAGTTTCTGGCCGCCAACAACCCCCACAAACTCTCCAAGAACTGGAAAGAGCTCTTCTGGAAGAGTGGGGCAGAATGCCCCAACTCGTCATTAATAGCCTCATTGAGTCCATGCCTCAAAGGTGTTCAACGTTGCTGGCCGCCCGTGGAAACCATACCCCCTACTGAAAATGATTTTCTTTGAAGAAAACACCTTTTCTTATTCTTTTTTTTCTCATATGCACAAATTGTGTTTTTTTCCTTTAGTACACAAATGCGCAATAAAATGCATTTTTTTCTGCCAAACATGTGTAATTTATTCTCATATAACCTACTATGTCTGTCGACCATGTATCAATCAGCTAAACAGTTTACCAGATACAAAATCCACCTAAAACTGCAATATCCTTTAATTGTTTTGAGCAGTGTATTTAAAATAATGCATTTTCTGTTTAATATGTAACCGCTTAGAACCGGTTCTGAAAATGAAACTATCGTAATATAAAAAAAACAAACTATAAGCAATATCGAAAAAGTAAAAACTAGCTCTGTTGTAGATCGTCCTCGGCTATCCTGTGCAAAAAAAGCTTTCAAAAATATTCTTATCAAAGCTAGAAATTTTAAAAACTCCTCACTAAAAGCATTCTTCCAACAAATAAATCATATAATTCTTCAAGACTCTCCACAGGAAGCTTTCGTCTCTAGATTTTTAAACATTTCAACATCCTATTCATCTTGCATACGACTGCAGAAGCAGTTTGAAACGACGATATTTTGCTTTATTAGCCTCCGGTACGATATACTATTTCTTTCTCCCAGCTTATTTTGTGTCCACAAAAATAACGTTACCTTACAGAAACTAAGCGTAAAACAAAACATTACGATTAAATACTCTTTAGCAATTTTTTAAACTTCTAAGCATCGCACATTTTCAATTTTTATGCCGTCGTATTGGAAAACAAAAATTCTTTTAAGTGCATTTTATTTGAAAACTGTATCTCCATTTATTTTTGAAATATTAATTTTTTTGTAGTTTTTGGAGCCATTTGCTTAATATTGGCAACGGAAGTATACAAGTATACTCCATTTCTGTAGAAAGTAAAAGGAAAAATAGTTTTAAAATAGTAATTATATATTTTTGTTGCCATTTTCTCGAAAAACCAAAAAAAAATATAATTAAAATACGTGCTATTTTGGAAAAAAATATAAACGAATGATTTCTGTTAAAACAATGGAGCTATTATATACTATATTTAATTGTAAGTATCTATGAATCATTAGATAGCCGTTTTTTCTTTTCGATTTTCTTGAATGACGGAATCTTTTTGCTGCATTTGTGCATTATTTCGCGATAGTGATGTGCTATGCATGCTTTACTGTAGATGTTTAAGAGTAGATCGTAAATGTGGAATTCTTAAGCGGATGCGAATGACGTCATTTTACATTAAATAAAACGCGTGCTTTAAGTCTTAAAATTGAAATATGTTTTGTACTTTAGTAGTGTCCCGCTTAACCGATTTATTTTCTTCTGATGGACTGGTGGATTCTATTATTATTAAACAGTCATTATAAATGACGTGTTAGGTGAAGATGAAAGAGCAGCCGTAAAAAAAAACTAAGGCCATTTTTCCCCCATTCTGACCTGTGAATCAGAGTTCTAACTGTTTACGGCTGCTCTTTCATCTTCACCTAACACTTCATTTATAATGGCTGTTTCATAATAATAGAAGCCATCAGTTCATCAGAAGAAAATGAAGTAATGGAAATGCCGGGGGCGACACTAAATTCTGAAAAAGCAGAATTCCTGTTCTCTAGACGTTAATTTTATTTGTACAAGTTCATTTAAAAGTTTTTTTTTGTGTGTAGGATTGAGAAACTTTATGTATTTTAACGTATATATCTTATTTATTATTATTTATGTTGCCATTGTCTTACATATGTTAAAGAACTGTAAATAGTTTTACAACTGTATTGCATTAAAATATCTGTAAAAAGCTTTTTTCTTACACTGTTGAAAATTTGCAGCATTCTGTCCTGTCATTCGACCGTTTTTTGATAAAACGGTTTCATAACCGTAATTTAACTATATTCCGACCATAAAATGGTCAATAATATGGTAAGAATAGTATTAAATTACGGTTGTGTAACCGTTTTCGATAAAAACTGTCAAATGACAGGACATAATGCTGCAAATTTTTAACAGTGTACATATTAGCTGTTGTATTTCAACTCAAACTAGCTGAGGTTTTGGTTGGATGAGCTTAACTTCAGTCACATAAACATACATACACCTATAGGTTGACCGAGCCAATAGTTGATCAAAAAAGATCGGTGCTACGGAGTTTTTATTACACTGCCTTCTTTTTAAGTTTTACAAGTAAACTAGCACGATTTCTATAACCCTTAATGTATTTTCTATAATGGGCAAAAATTAAATCTGCTGAAATTAAATAGCAACAAAATTATAAGTAAATAGTTTCTTTAACTGCTATTTTACCAGGCGAAGAAATCAGTCGAAGATTCAAAAATTAGTCTTTAAAATATCATGCTTAAGCTGTGATTAAAATATGTGATACATATAAAACTGTTATTCGAAATAAGAAAGATGGAAATGGAGTATTTTTACTTACCGTAATTGTCTCCAACTAATAAGACTAAATTTTTACATTTTCTAAAAAAAAAAAAAAAAAAAAAAATCATAAAATGGCTTATCTTACTACACCAATGTGACAACAGATGCTCCAACATTCAAACAAGAATATTATGTCTAGTGCCATGTGTAAAATTCATTTCCGGCTGGAATGGCGCAATATTTAAAGAATTTGATCAACTACTGGAGGGGTATCAACTACTGGCGCGATCACCCTATATCTATATACATAGCTGCTTAGCATAAGTTTGTGTTACGCGTCAAACTTGGTTTTGGATCTAACTATAGAAAATAAGCCAACATAATTTTCTTCTCACGTAAACTATGAGAATATCCTTCTATAATTAGGCTGCACGGTAAAATAGCACTTTTTGGCAGCCATTTGATGCCACAAAACCAACTTCTACTTCTACGTTCTATTTCTAAAACTTGTAATTCTAACAACTCCATTGTTGACAACATCAGACAAGTTTGACGACAATCCGTAACGTGCAATGTTGTTAAGATTCGATTATTCTCCATTTGGTTGTATATACTTTGATTTTTTTTTTCATGATATACCTGTGTTGCTTTTTTATATTGCGCAGCCACATTGAAATTATTTTTTCCAGCATTTCTAAAAATTGTGACGATCCCTTTTGAAATTTGATTATAATACATGCGACAACAAAACAACAAGTCGGAAATCGTACATTAAACATTGCAAAGGAGGTGCATTCGTACTATAACTAGTTTTATAAATATTCAGATTTTGGTGCAATAGATGCTGTACTCTTATACAACAAGTTGGAAATTGCTCGTCAAACGTGGCAAATGTGGTGCGTTCGTACTATAACTAGTTTTATAATTATTTTTTGCATCACATATTGTACTGAATGTATATTTGTTTGCACTTCATAAGTGCATAGTCTGTAACATCATTAAAATGCACTTGCAATAATTTTTTCCCATTCCCCGTATCGTAACGAAAAACTTTTGACTCTCTCTGTAACTAAACTATGCATCCGATTTTCATAAAATTTCAAATGGCTCGACAAAATTTTGCAACAATTATAGATTTAAAATTTCAGACCATTCGGAAGGCTGTAACATCATTAAAATGCACTTGCAATAATTTTTCCCATTGGCCGTAATGTAAAGATAAACTTTTGACTGTCCCTGTAATTAAACTATACAACCGATTTTCATAAAATTTGAAATGGCTCGACAAAATTTTGAAACAATTTCAGACCATTCGGTTGGGTAGTTTTTGCTCTGTTATATGCGGACGGACAGACGGACGGACGGACGGGTTGAACGACGACTATAGGTGCTACGTATTTATATAATTACGAACGCACCTAAAAATACACGAATACAAAATTCATTCCAATTATATATGTTAAATTCAGCAACACGAAAATAATATGACTCCATCTTAAATATAACCTCTTGAGACTCCGCATCCGTTAAAATGGATGTTTTGTTTTAACCTACTAATCACATCAAATATTTCTTTGGAAACAAGTCCTGATACTCCAATATAATATATACTTCAAAGGTTACTTTTAAGTTTTTAGAATCTGGCAACGGCTTCGCGTTTGTTTTTAATATGGCGAAGTGGGTCAGTCAACATGGTATTCGACCAGGTGTTAGTAAGTTCCAATTTTCTTTGCTCATTTTATTTTTTAAACAACTTTTAGAGGGTATATGGTAATTTTAATGTTTTTGTAGTACCCTAGCCAGATTTAACTGTAATTTGGCTATATTTATTGCTTTAAAGCTCAATTTAAAAACATGCATTAAAACAAATGTTTGGTCTTTCTTGGGTAAAGTTATATAGTCATTTTTAATATTAATTTTGGGTTTTAATCATGCGCAAGATTTCCAAGATTTTCATATTTATTTAATCTTTCTGTTATGTTTTAAGTACTTTTTATAAAAATACATATATATGTAATATTTTTATAAAATAGTACATTATTTCTGTGTTTTGTTTTAGCCAAAAGATTAATAACATTAGAAATAATTACAAATGGGAATAACGGTCAACAAATGGGAAACTGGTCTTGATTTTAGTTATTCTAGTGATGAATATTTTAATATTAATAAAATTTATGAAGATTCTTCTGAAGCTGAAAATGAGGCATTCAATAAAGAAGCATTCAATAATTTTGCTGGTGGCTCAGTTAGTCAAACTAACAGAAGTGAAATAGCGAAATATCAAAGCCCAATATTTGATTTGGAAGAGATCTTTGCAGTAAATTCAAGTTATGATTTATGTACATATATATTTTTTTAATATGTAAATTAAGACAATTATTTCGGCTAACTTTTTCTTTTGTTAGAAATTTATAAATATAAAGAAAAAAATTAAATTATTACAATAAAGAATATTTTTTACGAGCATAATGAAATCTGATTTTAATTATGTTTCCTTTTAGGTTCACTCAAGTATTCCATGTCCTCCTGATACTTGACAACAGCTAGAACAAGAAGCAAAAGTGCACATTAAAGCACATCATTATTTTAGACATAACATTGATAATAATATGTTTTTAAAAGAAAACTAAACTTAGATGTCCAAGTTGCAATATGTTTTCGTGCATTACCAGTGAAAGAAATTGTTTCAAAGATTTATATTGGGCTTAAATGTGTGTAAAATAATTCTGTGTTGTTCATTAAATTAATAATAAATACGTATATGTTTCAGTTTATTGTTATTTAGTGCTTTTCAGTAACACTTTACATGTGAAAAGTTGAAATGAACTGTGTTTACATTTCCTCCCATTTAAGACTTGCACATCCATTAAAATCGATATGGTCCTTACCAAATTTAAAAAAAAAATAATAAAAAATAAAAAAAAAATAAAAATCTTTTAAAATAATATTTTTTTTTACCCTTTTGAAGAAAAGAAAGTAGTAAAGACAAAGATAAGGTGTTTCAAATTTTCTTGGGTCTCACGAGCATAAGGTATTCAACATGAAATAATTACGCATGATAAGATTTAATAGAATAAAGAAAAGTTTTATTAATATCTTTCTAAGTTTTAATTCGATTTTAATAAAATTTCAAATGTCAAGATTCTGCAAAGATTCTATATATTAAATTTCAAACCATTCGGATGGGTAGTTTTTGCGCCGTTATATGTAGACAGATGAACAGACAGAACAATGGACCAGACGATGAATATAGGTGCTAAGTATTTATATAATTATTAACGAACCTAAAAATAAACGTAATAAATGCCTACTAAGATTTTTTTTTTACTTTCGCCTGAATAGGCGAAAGTAAATTATGTTTGTGTTATATGTAGATGTAAATATTTTGCTCAAACATATTGCGATAAATAATGAAAATTTTATAAAATACTAGTTAGTGCCCGTCAAGATTTGACGGTAAATGACTTGAATGTTTCATCAGAAAAATTGTTGAATTTTTAATTAGTTGCCTTTAAATTAATTTTTGAATAACGAATTACGTGATTAATTTCTATATTGCATAAGTGAATCCTATTTCTTTATGGCGATAGATGGTGCTGTCAGTCTAGCCTATTCAATGAAGTGAAAGAATTTTAAGTTTATAATTTACAACCAATTATGCTTGCTTTTTATCAGAAATTTACCTAAAAATGCCGGGAAGAGAATTTATTTTTACTTACTACAGTCTTTTTTTTTTTTTTTTTTTTTTTTTTTTTTTTTTTTTTTTAATAACAATATTTATTTTGATTTTTTTCTTCTTAAACAATACGACGATTAAAAGTTTCCATGAATTTTACTTTATCTGTCTTATTCTCTAAAAACCTTAATTTGAAACTTGATGCAGCTGACGATTTATAATATATATTTTTATTGTTTGAATTTTATTTTACACTTTCATACATTTTTTAAATATTAAACCTGGATATCAAGGTAATTTCTTTAACAGTTCTTATACGAATATTTTTCTTTCTTTCCATTTTATTTTTACGGAAAAGAATAACAATTTTCTTTCTGACTCACACACATATATAATCTTCATAATGGTCAGAAAATATAACGAAAATTATAGATCAGCTGAATTTATATAATTGATAATTACATGCAAAATATTTTAGCTTAAATATTTTAAATATAAATCATTATTTTTTCAAAATATTATTGAGTGCTAAATTTTATTTAACTGTAAAGCATTCAAATAATAAAATCTAAAATCCTAAAACTTCTCTTCCTAATAAAATATCTCATTACAGAAATAAATTATCGACAAAAATATTGCATTTTGACAGACTTGAGTTTGAACCTGCATCCGCTACAAAAATTCTGAGTTTTAGACTATTGCGCTAGCCCACTACGCTATTGGGAACTGGTTGTCGCTACTTCTAAATTGAAGGGGTTCGAAAAACAGTTGACGCATTTGAGATTTGATATTACAGAAAAAGTTTTGCGTTTTAATATTTATACCGTACTTTTTCAAAGAAGCAGCTACAACTTAACATGCTAGTTTCCCAATCTTCGTGTGAAACTATTGGCAATTTATAAGACGGATATAACTTTTAGCCTCAGATCACCGTGTTTCTTTTCTGTGTGTAATATGATCAAAACAATATGGCACTCCCGAAATAAACCGTATCTAACTCTTAATATCAACGCAGAAAATTTTTGAATTGTTAATAATGCTGAAAGAGCCAAATATATTAACTTTGTGAAAGAAAAAAAAGCTAGTTTACAGTAAGATCGAACAGCAGACAAACTTAAAACAATTTCTACCCGTGATGTGATAGTTCAACTGAGCGAGCCTCTATGCGCATGTGCAGCGCGTCACTCCAAAGGCAGACTTGTACTTATATACTGCGCATGCGCAACTGTAGAATTTTTATTTAAAATTACGGTTAATAAAATATTTGAACAAACGAATGTACGATAACAAATCTGTGGCCAAATATCTTTCATTTAAAAAAATATTGGTGTAATTTGATGGAGTAGTTTCTTCTCACGGACTGTTGAAGAAAACGCTTAGCGTTTTAAATATATAGATTATTTAAATCACCTTTTTTGAAGGATTTAATATCTTTAATTTTACACATTTTAAAATTTTCTATTTCGTAATTATCTCACTTTTATTATTTGTTCTTGAAAAACAAATGGCTTCGAAATTGGGTCTAGATTAAAGAAATAAATCTAAAAACCGCTGAAAGCTTAGAAGTTTCTTTTATTTCGAAAGAAATTTGATAGATAATTTCATTATATATCAGTAATCAATTACCATAATTTGGAACGTAGACTGTTTTCTTTTTTAATAGAGGATTTTCTTGCAAATAAGAAAGTAAAACTATTTAATTGAACATGGTTGATTCTCGCAGTATTCCAATTAGAAAAGTTTTTCGTAGTGCTTTCTTTCTTATAGCATGATTTTTTTAGAAATAAAAAAGTAAAACTATATAACTGAACATGATTGATTCTCGCAGTAAAACGATTAGAAAAGGTTTTCATAATGCTTTCTTTTTTAATGAATGATTTTTCTAGAAATAAAAAAGTAAAACTATATAATTGAACATGATTGTTTCTCGCAGTAAAACCTTTAGAAAAGTTTTTCGTAGTGCTTTTTTTTAATAAATGATTTTCTTAAAAATAAAAAATAAATCCATATAACTGAACATGAGTGATTCTCGCAGTATAACCATTGGACAAGTTTTACGTATTATTTTCTTTTTAATAAAATGATTTTCTTAGAAATAAAAAAGTTAATCTATAGAATTGAACATCATTGATTCTCGCAGTATAACCATTAGAAAAGTTTTCCGCAATACTTTCTTTTTAAATAAATGATTTTCTCAGAAATAAAAAAGTAAAACTATATAATTGAACATGATTGTTTCTCGCAGTAAAGCCATTAGAAAAGTTTTTCGTAGTGCTTTCTTTTTTAATAAATGATTTTCTTAGCAATAAAAAGTAAAACTATAGAATTGAACATGATTGATTCTCGCAGTATAACCATTATAAAAGTTTTTCGCAATGCTGTCTTTTTAAATAAATGATTTTTTTAGCAATAAAAAGTAAAGCTATATAATTGAACATGATTGTTTCTCGCAGTAAAACCTTTAGAAAAGTTTTTCGTAGTGCTTTTTTTTAATAAATGATTTTCTTAGAAATAAAAAAGTAAATCCATATAACTGAACATAACTGATTCTCGCAGTATAACCATTAGACAAGTTTTACGTATTATTTTCTTTTTAAATAAATAATTTTCTTAGAAATAAAAAAGTTAATCTATAGAATTGAACATCATTGATTCTCGCAGTATAACCATTAGAAATGTTTTCCGCAATGCTTTCTTTTTAAATAAATGGTTTTCTCATAAATAAAAAAGTAAAACTATATAATTGAACATGATTGTTTCTCGCAGTAAAGCCATTAGAAAAGTTTTTCGTAGTGCTTTCTTTTTTAATAAATGATTTTCTTAGAAATAAAAAGTAAAACTATAGAATTGAACATGATTGATTCTCGCAGTATAACCATTATAAAAGTTTTTCGCAATGCTGTCTTTTTTAATAAATGATTTTCTTAGCAATAAAAAGTAAAACTATATAATTGAACATGATTGTTTCTCGCAGTAAAACATTTAGAAAAGTTTTTCGTAGTGCTTTTTTTTTAATAAATGATTTTCTTAGAAATAAAAAAGTAAATCCATATAACTGAACATGACTGATTCTCGCAGTATAACCAAAAGACAAGTTTTACGTATTATTTTCTTTTTAAATAAATGATTTTCTTAGAAATATAAAAGTAAAACAATACAATTGAACATAATTGATTCTCGCAGTATAACCATTAGAAAAGTTTTTCGCAATACTGTCTTTTTAAATAAATGATTTTCTCAGAAATAAAAAAGTAAAACTATATAATTGAACATGATTGTTTCTCGCAGTAAAGCCATTAGAAAAGTTTTCGTAGTGCTTTCTTTTTTAATAAATGATTTTCTTAGAAATAAAAAGTAAAACTATAGAATTGAACATGATTGATTCTTGCAATATAAACATTAGAAAAGATTTTATCGCAATGCTTTCTTTTTAAATAAATGATTTTCTTATAAATAAAAATGGAAAACTATATAATTGAACATCATTTATTCTCGAAGTATAACATTAGAAAACATTTTTGTATTTTCATGAAAATTATAAGAACTTTCTAAAGAACGATTCCGCAAATAATTCTTTCAACATATTATACACAACACGAATATTTAGAATGGAAAATGTACATTTTTCACTTTATATTGAAATTCTCGATACCAAGTAATTACAAAGTAGTTTGAATGTTATCGTATGTACAGTCGTGGAAAAAAAAAAAAAAAAAAGTAAACACCCCCTACTAACTCCTCAACAAATAATCGTAGAAGAAAGTGACTGCTGCCGAACGTTTGGAAATAAAGTCTACTCTTAAATGATGTATATAAAATTTGCTTAGGGGGCCATCTACATATTAAAACTAACCCAAACTTCATTTTTTTTTCAATGGCAATACCCAATTTTAACGAGATATTTCAAATCTTCTGTTCAAACTATGCCTAGACACCGAATTTCAAGTCATTTGAATGATAAGTTTTTGAATTATATACGTTCAAAATTGAGTGCTTCTAATGTTAAATTTCGTTTTCATATTTTTATTTATATCTCCAGAAATTATGCTCCTAATGTGCTAATATTTTGTGTAGCAATAATACTAATATACCTAAACACAAATACGCTGAATTTGCAATTTTTATAAATTTATGATATGAATTATGAATTATGAAATTAATATTCGAAAAAAATATGAATTGCACCCTACAATTTTTTTTTTTTTTTTTTTTTTTTTTTTTTTTTTTGGTGGATTTAGATTTATTAAGTCCTGCTGTGTGGAAATACAAAATGTCATATTTTTCTTCCAAATAGTTTTCAAATTATGCTTAAAAAATGGCAAAATTGTGGTTTAAGGGGCCGTCTATAATAGATGAGTCTAGATATTTTGAAATTTCTTCTGCTGTTCTGTAATCTAGCAGGCTTTATTTATTTCTTAAGGTGCCTTGATCAAGATGGGGCTCTGTCGGTTAACAATCGAGTTCCGAACTTCAATTTGGATACAGCCTTTAAAATACGCTCGTTTTAAAATAATTAATTTCTCAGAAACTTATGGTACAAATTGCATAAAAATTTGTTTGTAGGCTAATTGAAGGGTCTAGAGTTCATTTATGCTGTCAGAATTGAGTACTGCTATTGAAAAAAACAAAGTTTGGGTTATTTTAAAAATGTATATGGCCCCCTAAGCAAATTTTATATACATCATTTAAAAGTAGACTTTATTTCCATTCGTTCGGTACCAGTAACTTTCGTCTACAGTAATTTGTTGAGGAGTTAGTAGGGGGTGTTTACTTTTTTTTTTTTTTTCCCACGACTGTACAACTAAATATTTTGATCCAAACTTTAAATTATTCTTATCAGGTATACAATTTATATTTATTGATATAATATATAAAAATGAAAATTTGTCTATTTGGGAGTTTGGTTTGCCCGTAGTTTGGAAGTCAGAATTATGGAATGTCGTACATGTGTATTAAAACACGGTCGAGGCAACTAAAACAATCGGGAATCAAAATAATTTATAATTAAATTTTAATTAATAAATAACCCCCATTTAACAGCAATTTCTTTTCAAATTTAAACATTTTTCATTGTAGCAGCTTTCACCAATTAAAAATTCACAATAAAATTCAATTTTTTAAGTTTAACCCGTAATCGCTCGAGTTCTATATCCTCCTGAGACCTAGCATCCATTTAAATGGATTTTTTGCTTTCTCCTTCTATTGCGTTAAATTTCATTGTAGCAGTATAAAACCAGTTTGGCATGGTAATGTATGAATCAAAAATCAACATTCAGCTTTTGGATTTTGGCAACGATAACTGTATTGTTTAAAAAATGGCGTAATAAATGAATCAAGTTGGAATTCTAAGTTATGCTGGTAAGTTTCGTTTTCATGCTATTTTAATTTGTTTAAACTATATATATGTATATATATATATATATATATATATATATATATATATTACATCATTTCAAAATGCTAAAACACCATAACTTCAAAAGGAAGGTGTATATCTGCAGAAATTTTTTAACTATAAAATATTTATAAAAACAAGAAAGACAGGTAAAAAAACAAAAACAGTCTGTTCTTCATCAGTGGGAGGACAGACAGAAAACTAACTCCACCCCCCACTTTTAAAATTTGCAGGTTTCTGAACACATGTTCATCCCGCATTCAATTCTGAAAACTATTGTCATTTTATTAATCTAATTCCATAAAAAACTAAAACAACTCAAATTAAAAACTAACAAACATAATATTAACCATACAAAAGCAAAAAAACTTTAATAAAAAGGTCTTTTAGAGGAATGCTTAAATTATCATTAAACTAAAAACCAAAGAAAAAATTAAGAAAACAAGCATGAATGCAGAATAAACATGCGCCCCTCCCCCCCCCCCCCCCCAAACCCGCAAAATGAAATTTCTCAAAACATGAATACCTGTATAATGTTTCCTACCCGTCAACTATAAACAAATAAATTTTTCTTCCAAATCCATTATCAAAAACCAGAAATTCCAGGTCTGCAACTTTGAAACGAAGGAAAGTTGCAGACCTGGAATTTCTGGTTCTCTAAAAGACCTTTTTATTAAAGTTTTTTGTTTTTGTATGGTTAATATTATGTTTGTTAGTTTTTAATTTGAGTTGTTTTAGTTTTTTATGGAATTAGATTAATAAAATGACAATAGTTTTCAGTATTGAATGCGGGGTGAACATGTGTTCAGAAACCTGCAAATTTTAAAAGTGGGGGGTGGAGTTCTGTCTGTCCTCCCACTGATGAAGAACAGACTGTTTTTGTTTTTTTACCTGTCTTTCTTGTTTTTAAAAATATTTTATAGTTAAAAAATTTCTGCAGATATACACCTTCCTTTTGAAGTTATGGTGTTTTCAGCATTTTGAAATGATGTAATATGTTTTACTGCATTAGATATGTGCTGCTGTAGCGCCATTCATGCAGTAATTTATCATTAATTTTGAAATATATATATATATATTTGCAATTTTAATAGCAGACGTTAATACTTGTCTTATGTTCTTTATAATAAATTGTATTCTTTCCCATACTTTCATCATTTTTTAAATCATTTTAAAGCGAGTTATGGCCTGAACATCCTTTTAGATGGATGTGCTGTAAAACAAAATTAAAAAATCGAAATATTTTAATTTCTTTAAAAACATCATTTTTGATGCCTATTTGTTGAAAAAAACTCACATTAAAAAAATATATGCATTATATTTTGCTTGGGTCTCAGGAGGTTAACCAATATGAGATATATATATTACGTACGCCACGCTGCAATACTAAAAAGATGTAGCGGGTATTACGGTAATTATTTTACCTCACATGCAAATAATTAGAGATGTACATATTATGTACGCCACGTTGCAATACCAAAAAGCTCCAGCAGGTATTATGATAATTCTTTCCTCACATGCAAATAATTAGAGATTATTTAACAGTGCTTAATTATTATAATTATTTAAGACAAACATTTTATCACAAACAATAACAAAATTTTTTATTCTTTTTTTCCTTTATTCCAAAGATATCGTTTTATCGTCTGCTGCCATAGTAATATGATAAATTAAATTTCATAACCAAAAAAAAAAAAAAAAAAATGCGTAGTAGTAGAAAAATATTTTACTAAATCGAATTAACATTTTCAATTTTGGTTTTAGAATTAAATTCCTAATCTCTCGTGCGTAGAATGGGTTAAACAGCTAGTTTATACCTAAAATTCTGTCGCGTATACAGGGTGTAATATGGTATTTATCGTCGACCTTTAATTTCTCAACCGTTGGTCCTAGAAATATAGTTCCAATTACAAAAACGTTTCAAATAAGGTAAATATTCATGTTGTGCTATTATTTTAAGTAAAATTTAATTTTTATAAAATTTACGAACTCTAACTTTTTATACGGTCCCCCAGTCCCTGTGGTTATATTTAGTAAAAGTTTATACCTATGGTAACACATATAACACAAAAAGATTGGCATCTGTTGACACAGTTATTAAATTTCAAAGTTTGAGATTTTTGTCCATGATTTAATCTTTCATTGAGGGATCAGTTAAAAGATGAATTAAAGTTATCCGAGATCAAAATCAGCGTACAATGTCCTTTTTACGGCGAAACTACATTTAGCTGCGCTGTTAAAAATTTTGCAGCATTCTGGCAGGTCATTCGACCGTTTTTTGAAAAAACGGTTTCATAACCATAATTTAACTGTATTCTGACCATAAAATGGCCAATAATATGGTCAGAATAGTGTTAAATTCACGGTTGTGTAACCGTTTTCGGAAAAAAAAACGGTCAAATTATCTGCCAGAATGCTCCAAATTTTTAACAGTGTGGTATCGCCAAACAAGGGTATCACCAAAGATTATCACCATTTCATCTAAACATTTGAGCTGACTTTTAGGGGTCGTGTACAAAGCGAAGAATGAAAGATTGAAATTAAACAGAAAAATAAATATCAGTTTATTATAATATCAGAAAGCGGTCTACTATAAAAAATGAACACATCAATCGCCGTAATCTACTAGAGATACTGCTTGAAGTGTCCTCCATTGGGGGCAATGCGCAATTGAATCCGTGACAGTACTGAGTCCTGGACAAGTTAGAGCGTAGCAGATGTGCAAACTGTGCGACAATCAATTAAAATGCGCAGCTTCAGATAAACCAGAGAAGTGCTCTCAGTTACATAGACGTATGCGTTTATGTAACTCCAGAGGTAGAAGTCCACCAGAGTCACGTCCGGCGAACGTGGTGGACACTTTACCGGGCCACCATATCCAAGGACTTGTTGACCGAAATCGGTGTCCAGATACGCCCGGACGTTTGATGTTTTACGTGGAGAGGGCCCCATCATATTGAAACCATACCCGGCATGCATGTCGGAGAGGCATCTCTTACTACCCATCACATTACGTGTTTTGTAGCAGATGCAAGTAATGATCACCCGTTAAGGTCCCGTCGTACAAGATGGGTCCAACAATCTGGGTTCCCCATATACCGTATCACACGTGTCGAACTGTGCGGGCGATGTAGAGGTTTTCCAGAGAACAGTAATACACATTGTGTATCTTCATTAGGATAGTCACAAGAAATCAATTTTCGAATTTTTTCCGGGAGACGCCCCCCAAAATTGCCAATTGGATAGAAAATGAGATTGACAAAGTTTCAGCTCATTTGAATAAGGTTAATCCGTGCTTCATTGAGGTCAAAGTTTGAAAATAACGTGATTTTTAGCAAAAAAAAGTTGTTTTTACTTCATAAAATGCATACAATTAAACCTAGAAGCATAATACTGGTCTCATTTCATAAAAAATCTTTTTGTCTCAAAGAACCACATGCCAATTTTTTTTAAAGACTTATAGATTGAAATATATGTGCTTTTTCAGGATGAGACTCGATATGGATACTAAAAAATAACTTTTTATGAAAATGCGAAAAAACATTGCAACATTCCATTTCATCTGATTTTCAGTTTTTTGTTTTCATTTTGTGCATAATAAAGGGTTTAATTCAAAAAAATTCCAAATTAAATGAAAAAAAAAAGAAATCTAAACTTAAAGAATTAAAAGAAAGAAAGGATAAAGAAAGTATAAAAATGAGAATAAATAATGATCAAATGCGTTTTATTATTAAAGTTGTGTTTTAAGAAAGGAAGCATTATAAAGAAAAGAAATTATTTCCCTTACAATTGTCACAAGATGATGGTGATGGCTTAGATAAGGTGGCTTTTGAAGAGCCTTGAAAAAATCTTCTACATTCAGATACAACTTTTTGCAGAAACTGTTTCTATTCTTCGTCTTTTGTTAACCAGGAATTGAAATCTCAGATAAATTTTATTACCCTTTCAGCTGTGTCATTGACAACCTTAAAGCCATTTACATTTTTTTTTTTTTTTTGCTTTTAAATGATGTTTATTTTCACAACATACATTGGGATCGTTATTTAAAAATTACATATTAATATAAAATCTCTTAAAATTTACAGTTTGAGATGAAACAAAAACATCAACCTCTTGTCTAATAAATAATCCACTTCGTTGAACTCTTTTGTTGTTCTTACATTAAAATCATCATCATAATTTTCTTCTTCGAATGATATTAATTAATGACATTAATAACATTATTTTTACAGCTGTGTTTATTTTGACATAGTTTTTCCAAAAAATGAAAATGCAATTTAATCCTAGTTAAGATACAAAGGCGGCTTATCATTATATAGTGAGTGCTTTGTCTGTAATCTATTTATCAAGTTTTCTGTTGTCAACATTACAACTGTAGTCAAATTTCAAGTCTTGGTTGTGGACAAAGTGGGAGTGGGAGCATTGTACCATGATTTTACAATAAATATAGATTATAAATAAGCAAAATAACATTCTTTTTCTAAATGGTCTGTGCCATCCATCTGGCATGATGAATAGTACCAGGTTTTCTGAAAAAAAAATCATTTGGAGGAAGACATCTTATAAAAATTACAGAAAATTGCATAATTTCTTTATAATCATCCCTCCGCTTTCATTTTTTATATGTTCTGCTAAAAAACTGGAAATTTCTTCTGAATCAAATATTTTGTATCCAATATTTCATATTCAATAACATTTTTAAACGTAGTCTGAACTAACTTAGACTACCCAATCTGAAATTATTTTTAAATGTCTAGCTGAGGAGCAGTAATTGTGCCCACTTTACAATAAAAAAACTGCTTTTAGGATAATTTCTAAGTTATGGTGGCGACATCGTAAATAAGAAAATATTTTCTTTAATAATTGCTATAGCAAAATGCAGGTTCGTCTGAGGCAAACAGTGTTTACTGCAGTGGTGTCAAAACACATTGCTTGGATTTTATGAACTTCCTCCCATTCGGAAGCTGCTGAAAATAGAGGTTTTGCCTGATTTATTTCGATACTATTTTGAAATTGAAGAACTTCTATTAACTGTTCTTCATCTCCACAACTAATTAAAACTGCTATCTTCTCTACATTTTGTTTATTAAAAAAATGAGAAAGTAGTTTTCCATCATCCCTGTGAACAACAGCTCCCTCTAAATCTAAATTTATAAATCTGTTTTTGATGAGTTCAGTTCTTTGTTTTCGAAATAGTTGCTTGCGGAGTCGTATTACAATTCTCCTTAAACTTAAAGTCTGTGGTTAATTTGTGGGTGTACTGTAACTCTAGCTGCTTCACTGATGTTCAGTTTTACTTGGCGAATATTATAAAATAGAACACGTAAAACTTTACAGCTACTTGGTAACTTAGTGTCGGTGATTTGATGAGCCATGTGGCCAATTAAAAAATAATCTTGCATTTCTGCCATCATACTGAAAAGGGGGGGGGGGGTGCCGGAATGAATGAAAATAGATAACGCTGTTAGATAACAAAAACAGCCTTGTAATAAGAAGATAAATTCAGATGTTCCGTTTAAATACGCTTCAATTGTAATACAAATTGAGGAGATCTTTCTTTCCAGACACAGAACTAGATAATTCATAATTAACTAAAATTCATAAAATATTTTTAAAGTTACAAAAAATATTCAATCTCTTTTGCTTTTTAATTCAAATGATACAAAACAAAATTATCAAAAGTAATCAAAATTATTCATTTGTCATTTTTCAATTCTTTTTCAAAAATCCAGTGTTTGAGAGTATGGTTCACGAGCTGGCCTGAAAAATGCTAAATGTCATTAAATATAAATTTTGATGGGAGTGAAAGTTTAAGGCAACAATATTTTCTAAGAAATAATACAAGAATTAGGTTTCTAAAACAAATAATTTTCACTTAATGAAAGAAAAACTACAATTTTTTACCAAAAATCACGATTTTTCATGACTTCAACCTCGATGAGGCACGGGTTATTATTATTTAATTGAGCTGAAACTTTGCCAATCTCATTTCCTAACTAATTGGCAACTTTTAGAGGGGTCACCCATAAGAAAATATTAAAATAAATTTTTCCCATATAGCTTGTGCATAATGCCTCACCGTTTAAACATTGACTCATCTGTCAACAGAATGTTACACATGAACGACGAATTATCCTCTAAGGTGTTGAGCTTGAAATTACAATAACCAAATCACCATGCGTGTTCACCCAGCATAAACGCTTGAACCAGTGTCGGATGTACGTATGCGCATCATGTGCTTGTAGCAAATGCAAGACATGCTGACCACATGCCTCGCTTATTTCCTCCGTGCTCAGTTGTGGAATTAAAAGGGCGTATGCTAGCACCTCCTCCACCGTCACTCGAACATTACACCTTGCCCGTCTACTTGTTCTATGTCGTGATGAAACAGAGCCGGTCTCTCTAAGATGGTACAATGCATTTATTCATACGTTGGATGTAGATTCTTAGGGAAACGTTCTGAACAAGCATTAGCTGCATCTCTGTCATTCCTTTGACAAACCATAAATAAGTATCATTTTGAGATATTGCATGTATACTGAGCTTCCCATCACGATCTCAGCGCTGAGTAACATGGCGACTGATAGATGGATCGTGTTTTATCAAGAACGTGCGGCGCTGCGGTACAATTGTAATTTATATAATACCTATTTTCATGCTCGGTATAGCTTGGCTGGTTGTTTGCATTCCGCTGCCATTGATCTAGTCCTTAGTGAGTATGTTTTATTTTCCAATTGTCGATTCTACCTGCTTTGACGTTTGAATGTTCCTTGACCCATGAAAGTTAGCTCAAATGTTTAGATGAAATAAGCCTCTTTGGTGATTCCCCGATTTGGCGATACCGGCTAAAGGTGGTTTCGCCGTAAAAAGGACATTGCATCCTGATTTTGATCTCGAATTACTTTAATTCATTTTTTAACTGATCCCTCAATGAAAGACAAAGCCATGTGCAAAAATCTCAAACTTTGAAATTTAATAACTATGTCAATTTCTGTAGTGCAAATGTCAAACTTTTTGTGTTATATCTGTTATGGTATGTATAAACTTTTACTAAATATGACAACAGGGACAGAGGGGCCGTATAAAAAATTAGTTTTCGTAATTTTTATAAAATTGATATTTTACTTTAAATAATGTCACAATATTATTATTTACCTCAATAAAACATTTTGTAATTGGTACTATATGTCTGCGACCAACGGTTGAGAAATAAATGGTCGGCGATAGATAACATATTTCACCTTGTATACCCGAAAATGTCTGTTGTAATAAAAAAATATTTCTAAAACTTCGTGCTGCTTCTTTATACTCTTTATTATCGAACAGTGAATTTTTTTTTTAAATTAAACTACAGTGATATCCAGGATATTCAGGCGACTTTTTTCACGCTAATGAGAGAAGTTCTTGATCAAATGATATCGTATTTTCACGTCATGTTTGAAGTATTTCTGAATAAAAACTGCAATAAAATTCTGCAAATAAAAACTAATTGAAATATAATATATTTTTATGTCAATTCCTGTTTAATGATAGTTCAGATTATAAGCATAAAGGGTTATTTTGTATCTCAAATCATACATTGGATATTTATCAGAAACTTGCTTCATAATGATATTTTTTTAAAAATCCTGATGGTTAGCATTTCCTCTATTTTCCATGTAATGGCATATATTTTATATAATTTCTTTATAATAGAATTATGTTGATTCAAGGTGAATTAATATGATAGTGCGGTAATACCAATTTCTCGCTGTGGTTAAAAATTATAGTCACATTTAAAATTATTTATTACATTGATTTTTTATTAAAGTTTATTAAACTTATTTTATTTAATTTATTAGAAATAACTTATGATTGACAGATCATAATATTATTGCAGAGATAAAAGCTACTATTTTATTATATCCCTCAGTGAAATATACTTTTTTCAAAATATTCCCGACTAATTTTCTTCTTTCTGACATAAAAATCGATCAGAACTATTATTACTTTAACAGATGACAGCAGCCATTACTTATCTCTGTTTGGCCGCAAGTGGTCTTAATCAACACAATGTCATTGTCATTTTCATTTTTTTTTCTTTTTTTAAATGGAAGTTACAAAAGAGGTGAATAACGTGAATTATGATATTTAGGAAAATAGTCCATGTGCTGTATATAAAAAAGAAAGATTTTACTTTTCTATTTTTCAGCAAATATACTAGGGTTAATATAGTTCTATCTTATTTTTTAAAAAGAAATGTTCGCCATATTTTGTCGCAGAAAATCGTTATATATTCTACGATAAAATGAGGTGATTGCATATTTAGTCAGTGAAACATTAGATTCGATTTTCTTTATGTTAAACAGTCGTGCCAGATTCCACGGAAATTCCATGAAGCGTACGTATAGTTATACCGCATTTTTTATTAGAATTTTTTGACGTAGTTTATCATAGAAAATCGTTATATATTCTACTATTAAACGAGGTGATTGCATATTCTATTATTGAAATATTAGATTCAATTTTCTTAATATGAAACAGTAGTGCAAGAGTCCACGGAGATTCCATAAAGCGTTCGTATAGTTCAACCTCATTTTTTAACGGATATTTTTTTTGCTTTATTTTACCGCAGAAAATCGTTATATATTCTACTATTAAATGCGGTGATTACATATTCTGCCATTGAAATATTAGATACGATTTCTTTATGTGACACAGTTGTTCCAGATTCCACGAAAATTCCATGAAGCTACGTCTACCGTATTTTTCAACAGAATATTTCGCCGTATTTTATCGCCGAAAATCGTTATATATTCTACTCATAAACGAGGTAATTGCATATTCTATGAATGGAATTCTAGATTCAACTTTCTTAATGTGAAACAGTAGTGCAATAGTCCCTGGAGATTTCATGAAGTGTACGTATAGTTCTACCGCAATTTTTAACAGATATGTTCGCTTCATTTTATCGCAAAAAATCGTTATATATTCTACGCTTAAATGAGATGATTGTATATTCTGCCATTGAAATATTATATTGAATTTACTTTATGTGAAACAGTGGTGCCAGACTCCGTAAAAATTCAAAATTCAATTTTCTGTATATGAAACACTAGTGACAGACTCTAATTAAATTCCAAGAAGGATATGTATAGTTCTACCTGATTTCTTAGCCGAATTTTTCGCCTTATATTATCGCAGAAAATCTCTAAATATTCTACGATTAAACAAAGAAATTGCATATTCTGCCATTGAAATATTAAATGCAGTTTTCTTTATGTGAAACAGTGGTGCCAGACTCCAAGCAAATTCCAGAAAGAATACGTACAGTCCTACCGCATCTGTTTAACAGAATTTTTCACAATCTTTTTATATTTTTCGATTAAACGAGGTAATTGCATATTCTGACATTGAAAATTTAGATTCAATTTTCTTTCTGTGAAACAGTGGTGATAGATTCCATGGAAATTTCAAGAAGAGTGCGTATAGTTCTATCGTATTTTTTAACAGAATTTTTTACCTTATTTTATCGCAGAAAATCTTTTTATATTCTTCGATTAAACGGGGGAATTGCATATTCAGATATTGAAATATTAGATTCAATTTTCATTATGTGAAACAGTGGTGACAGACCCCGAGTAAATTCCGAAAAGAGTACGCATAGTTCAACCGCATTTTTTAACAGATTTTTTCGCCCAATTTTAAAGCAGAAAATCTTTTATGTTCCTCGATTAAACGGGGGAATTGCATATTCTGAAATTGAAATATTAGATTCAATCTTCTTTTTTGGACTCAGTGGTGCCAGACTCCATGTAATTTCCAAGAAGCGGACATATAGTTTTACCGCATAGTTTAGCGTACTTTTTTGACTTACTTTATCGCAGAAATTCGTTATATATTCTACGATTAAACGAGGTAATTGCATATTCTGAATTGAAACATTAGATCCAATTTTCTTTATGTAAAACAGTGGTACCATACTCCACGGTAGTTCTATGGATCATATGTCTAGTTCTACCGCATTTTTAAAACTTTTTCGCCTTATTTTAACATAGTAAATCGTTACATATTCAACGATTAAGCGAGATGACTGCACATACTTCCAATGGAAAATTAGATTCAATTTTGTTTGTTTGTTTGTGTATTTTTTTTTTTTTTTGTCTGTGTGCGAGAGAGGGTACAGAGTGTGGGGCCAGACTTTAAAATCCAAGAAGCGCATGCCCCATGATATACACTGTAAAAAAAAAATCTGCAAAGTTACTAAAGTTTTTCAAGGAAACTGGGATTCCTAAAACTTTTTATGTAACGGCAACAACAAAAATCCCTGTAACAGACGCACTTTTGCGCCGAAAATCAAAAAATCTGTAAGGTTACTAGAAATTTTTTAGGAACCTTGGATGCCTAGAACTGTTCATGTAACTGCAACCCAGGTTACAGATAAAATTTTAGTAAGATTACTGTAATTTTAGTAGATTCATTTGTACAGTTACAGATTTCTGTAGCTTTACAAAAACTAGTTTTGTAGATTTGCAGATTTTTTTGTACAGTTACAGATGAAAGTTTAGTAAGCATGTAACTTTACATCTGTAGAACTACAGATTTTTTTTACAGTGTACAAAGCCCCTTTATATATAAAAAAAATAATGACGGAAATAAATATGGGGAATATGGGAAATAAATTATAGTTTTACTATGAGCTATACCTAGGGATTGAAGAGAAATATTTAAATTCCTGGTTTAAAGCTACCAAAAAGAACGGTGCAAAACATACTACCATGTTTTAGCAATATGTAAAATGTAACTGAGAAAATAAATGCAAAATATTCATACAGGTTTTCAAAAATGTTGCCCCAATTTTATCCAATACCACCAGTACTCATTCTATAGCAAACAGTCGTATAAAAAGTTAAGGAAACCAATCGACTGTGAATAATGCCTGCTTTAGATCTATTTATATAAAATCCAAGTCTCTGTGTGTCCCTATGAATTCCGGTTGGACCGCCTCATTGTAATGAGTAATTGTTGAAAAATACTGATAACGGGTTACCACAATATCGCCAAACTTGGCGACGTATCGCCAAATTTGGCGACAATAATAAGTTGCCATACATGAGCCAACTTGGCGATAGCTGTTTAATTTCGCGAGATTCCCATTTAAAACCATTAATCTTTCATAATCGAGCTCACCGCAATTTATTTTAAACTCCGCGCATTTAAGGTATTTTAAAAAAAATCTATTGGTCAGATTTTAAAGTGTAATATACGAAAATGCACGTCTTTACATCTTCATACCGATGCTACTAATAAAATAACCGCTACTAGACGGCGCTGTACTATCTCATTTCCTAACTTCCCGATTTTAATGAGCTTTATTCAGTATAGGTCTTCTGCTATATGCTTATTTTTCCAGTATAGGGAATTTGGCGAGATAAAGAAAATGGCCTTGGCGAGAATATGAAGTTTTCTTCCAACTTATTCACTGTGTTGTATATATATTTATATCTCATTTAAATCATTTTTTATGGGCTATCGTTCTAGTATTATACAAACGTTGGCACATCTTTTACTTTTCAACTGCTGCATACAGCTATAGACACTTGTTTTGAATTTGTTGGATAAAATCAAATTAAAAAAGAACGCAGTTTTGTATTTCCTTAGATTGTATATCTGTGGATTATTGTATGCTAACTCTAAATTTGGAGTTTTGATCATTTTATAGTTCGGATATGTTAGTTTTACTTCATATTAGGTGATCACAAATTATGTAGATCACAATGTAGATCACTTATAATGATCACTTATGTAGATCACAAAAATGAAATCTTAACAGTAGGCATTTTGCCAAGTAATGTTGATAGAACTTCATAGTTGAAAAGCTTAGTTGAACATGTTATGCTACATTTTCTTAAAAATTATTTTATCTTTCGGCCGAAGGTGTAATCAGGAATTCTATCAAATGGTAAAGCTAAATTACCAAAGTTCTATTTAGCCTTGAAGATTTAAGTCATTATTCATTAATATTTAATATTTTAATATTCAATAATGCAAATAATATTAAGATTTTTTAATGTTTAGAAATTAAATATGAATAAGTTTTTTGATAGAGTTTAGTACCACACCTGTAAATATTTTAAACACATGGTATCAAACAGAAAATAAATCATTACAATTGACAACAAAAACTTTCACATCAAATTTCTTCAAATGTAAATTTTGTTACTTATCATGTTCTTCCACTTAGCTCTTCAGTTGCCTTTTCATTTTCAAAGGTATTATATATAAATAAATAAATATATATATATATATATATATATATATATATATATCATATGCTCAAAGTTTTGCAGTCGTGAAATCATGGTCAGAGTGAAAGATCGAGCCTACATCCCTTTTTAGTTTTCCTGAAAATAACAACTGAAGCCGACATATGCATCAATTATTTATTAGATGATCATAAAATGCGCCAACTCTACTAGAAATTATGCTACCGATAGTCGGGTAGTTGCTACGTCGTAAATGTAAACCGCTAGATGTTAAATATTAGAACAACTTGGATAAAATACAGGAAACAAAGCTCTCCAGTTGACAACGGTTTTTTGAAGTAATACATTTATCGTAAAAATTTTCTCTCCAAAAGAATTTAAAATGTTAAATACTTATGAAAAACACTCGCGTAAGTATACCGATCCAAAACAAGGCCAATCCAGTTAATTGGAAGGGGGAAGAGAGGGAGGCTATGTCAGCGATGGGCTAACTCCGGAGTAGAGGGTGAGGAAAATGTGACGTTTCTACAGGGACTTAATAATTGACTCGTCAGCTTTATTGAGAAAATAGGATGGTTGCAAGGCCTTATGGGATATCGAACAAAAGGAACACATTATATTAAACACATTAAAAAAAAAGAATTTAGTGACTGAAAAAAAAATTAAAAAAGTAATTAAGTGGGTTTATAAGAAGTAAGCTACGAATGGATTAAGGTTTTTAGAATAATAAAAGAATGCGCTGGATTTAAAGCATGGAAAAAAGATAAAAGGTATTTAAGATATTATTAAACTAGGTTAAAAAAGGTAGATATTATAATAATTTGGAATAGTTTAATTAAGGTAACAGTGCGAAAATTTTTATTATTACATATATATGACACGATTTCACTCGTATCATATAAACATGTAGATCTTAAGCAAAAGCATACCCACATTATATACTCAATGAAGAAATCATGTTTTTTTGCAGTCGAACAATCGTGATGGAAAAGTGGAAGGTCAGGCTGTCATCCATTGGAATGTTTTCCGAAGCATAAATAATCGAAGCCGATAGATGCATCAAAACGTTTATTAATCGACCATATAATGCACCAGATTCCATTAGTTATAGGTGATCCATGTGCGGGTAGTCGCTACGTAGTAAAATGTGCCGCTAGATGCTACTTATTAGAACAAATGGTGAAGATTCAGGAAACACAAACACTCCAGATGGCGTGGTTTAATTAAGCACTTCAATAATCTTCAAATTCTACCGATCGTAATCCATGCAACGGGTTATATCCTTGCGAAATCTGCATGCGTATGAATACAATACACGATAAATGAAAAATCACGTACAAGTAGCTGGAAGGACGCTATAAGAGCAGAATAGGATATGACCAAGCTCCGGGGGGAAGGGGCAATCGCGGGTGACGACGATACGAACTTTAAAGTTTTGGCGTCAGAATTATTGCGCAAACAATGGCTGGCGGGATTTGCAAGGAATGATGGGAATAGAATACCAAAGAACAAATGATATTAAAAAACATTCGAAATTAAAAGAATTTATTTTTAGAATAAAATGACAAATGTAATTTAATGGGTTTTATGAGATGAGGCGAATGGAATAAGGTTTTTAGACTAATAAAACAATACGCAGTTTTAAATACATGAAATAAAAGACAAAACATATTAAGATATTATTCAAGATAGGTAAAAAAGGAAAAATTTTAAGAATTTGGAATAGTTTTACTAAGATAAAAGGGCAAAAATTTTTATTAGTACACTCACACACACACACATATATATATATATATATGTATGTATGTTTATATATGCGTACTTTTTAAATAGAATAATAAAAAATAATAGTTTAACAGAAATATTTCACAACATTTGTAAAACAATTGCAAAATTCCATAGAAAATAAATTTCCGAAACGTACTTTTTATGTTAAAGATACGTGTTTCTCAATAAATATCGGTGTTTTGACGCTTGGTAGTATTTATTACATAAAACTTAAACTTATAATTAATACATAAAATGAAAGAGCAATTCAAACATTTTACCTACAAGCTTACAAATGTTCAATGTGAGCACCTTTCGTCACACGACACACGGCACACATTAAGACGATAGCTCAGTTCTTCCCAAACGTTGATTAGTGTTTATGGAGTCATTGTTGCAACAGCTGCAATGGTCAGCTGGTAGTGGAGGCACATACATATGATCCTTTTTTAATCCCAACAGTTAGAAATTACATGGGCCCAGATTGGATGAGCGTCCGAACATAACTTCTTTGCTAATCAACGTTTGGGAAGAACTGAGATGTCGACTTGATGTGTGACGTGTGACGAAATGTGCTCAAATTGAACACTTGTAACCTTGTAGGTAAAGCTGTTTGAGTTGCTCTTTCATTTTATGTATTAATTATAATATTAAGTTTTATGTAATAAATACTACGAAGCGTTAAATCCCCGATATTCATTTAGAAACACCCTGTATTTCTAAAGCAAATTAATTTATAATGACAGCTTAAAATTGTTAATGTGTTGCAATTGAATTATCATCAATTATTAAATCTTACTTAAATGTACTTAATATATCACAGGTATTTAATATTTATATATCTTAAAATTTTACATTTCGTAAAATATAAAACCTCAATCATAACATTTGACACATTATTTAATTAAATATATATATATATCTTTTTTCTGACATTAAAATTTATTCATAATCTATTCAAAGTTTGAAAGCATGAAATAAAGACAAATAATTGTTCAACAGAAATATTTCTTACCATTAGTAAAATAATTGCAATATTCCATGCAAATCTATTTAAATCTATTTAATATATCACATGTATGTAATAATGGTATATCTTAAAATTTTACAAGACGTAAAAAAAATTCATTCTTAACTTTTGGCAATTTTTTTATCTTCAAAAAATATATTTATCTTTTTTTTCTAACATTAAAAGTTATTCATAATCCCTTCAAACGGCTGACACCACACATTACTTATATCTTCCTAGCCCGCAAGTATTCTTAATCAATAAAATAACGTACCATTTTCTAACATTTGTACTTTTATTTATTTATTTTTTTTATTGTTGAGCAATAAAGATTTGAATAGAATTATAATGTCTGGAGTTAATATTTTGTCAGGAGGAAATGACGGATGATATAGTTGGAATGAAATAAAAAATTTCCTTTTTGTGAAATATTTTACTATGAGAGACAAAAAATTTAATCTGACAAACATTTTCATAATTTAATAATAAAGTTCTTAAAGTTATGTCTAAAACTTGGTAGTACATTAAGTTTATAATACAATTTTTGATATTTGAAGTATCAGACAGCACTAGTAAAATAAGTAAATCACAATAAAAATTTAAACTTACTATGCAAAGTATGGAACAAATAAGTGATGATTTTAACTTCAGCTTTGAATAATGATAGAAAAAGCGAAAAATACAGATTAAACCTGTATAATGTTATTTATATTTGTCTATGTTCCTGTTTCTATAAGAATTAAGAAATTACCTATCATATCCAGCATGCAAAGAATCAACAAATATACATAAAAATTGATTGCATCAACTTATATTGATGTGTCTGAAAACAACTCAGCAGACAGCTGTGTTGTAAAGCGTTCATGAAATTTTTCCAGAAATTGGTGTAACTCTAAATCGTATAAAAATGTCAGACCGAGCATGTTTTTGTTGTACCAGAAATTAACAAAGGCATGGTACAAAAAATTGATCAATTTGCTGTAAATAAAGATTTAAAACGTCGTCATCAAAATGCTAGAAAGAGATAAAAACTCTGAAAAGGTAAAAACCAATTTTTAACGCTACATTCCTTTTGTCATTCATTGAGATAGAAATAGATCCATGACCTAATTACGCAATAGAAAGAAGGTAATTTTTAAGTATTAACTTGTGGAACAGGTCTCAACTTCTAGCTGCAGTCATTCCATCTACAACAAGGAATATGCAATTACTTCAACGTTATTTAAAGCCTTTAAAGACAGGATAATGATCATGCTCAGAGCAATATGCTTTGATATCCCGAGAGAAAACTTTAATCATAATTATTGTGTTTATTAGCAAAAGCTTAAGATTATCCTCTCATCACGTGCTGGTAGGAAAAACATTGTGGACCTGATATTTAGTACAGTCTTGTTTGTATTAGTCATACCTTTTGAATCTGCACAATTAAGTTTTCAAGTATTGAGAATTCGTTGATAAAAGTAAAAATCCGACTGATGGATCATACGTATATCTGAAACAAGGTAAGGGAAACTAAAAAAGTCTAGCAAGGGAAGTCTAATTTATGTCACCGAAAGCAATGCATCATGTCCGCTGGATGTAAAAAGTTATTGCGTTAAGATCTAGATCTTCAAGGCTCAGTTTTTACAGGCATCATAAGAATAATAATGATATAAAATGTGAGTGCTTCCACAGACTGCTAATACTAGAAAACTTTGTTGTTTCTTAATTCACTACTTCAATTCTAATCAATAAATTTAGCCATTCCCTATTCAACAACACATAAATTCGAGAAACTGTTGTATTTATCACAAGTTGTTTTCTTTTTAGCTTTGCTTGATAGTCGTATCACTGTAACAACCAGAGGAGTGTTATTGAATGCTGTGTGTGCTCGTGTGGAAAAAGAAGTCAGAATCAAAGAGGTCAGATAATCAGTATTGTTCTCCTTTGATTAAAAATAAGACCTATTTCCTGTGTAGCAAGTTTGGTGACAGTGATGCTAATGTGACGTTATTGAAAGTCACGTACGTCATGTCCATCTATAACCAAAATCTGAACGACGCTGTGATCAAAATGTGAACGTCTTGGGGATAGTAAAAATAATTGAAAGGAATCTTTTAACGATTTTAAGGCATCAAGAAAATTACTTTTATAGAAATTTAAATCTTTTCGACGTCGATGTTACATCACTGTAAGCCACATAAAGGATGCCACATCTACGCCCAAAATGTTTAAACATTATGATTTCACATTGAGACCATAAAGTATATATAATAATGCATAATAAAAATTCATTTATTATTGAAAAGCGGATATTAATGTGCCGTCGAGCTTTAGGCCACTTTTTCCTGGTTCCACTCACATTTCCATTATTAAAAAATATTATGTGTGATTTTTCAACGTCGAAATGGAGATGTAAACATTTAACATGAAACAATGAAGCAAGCTGTTTGGTTTTAAAGAGGAATTTTTAATTTTTTTTTAATTTTTTAACTATTTTTAAAGTTTTGGAACAAAGTAGCCTCTGCCGGGGTCTTCTTTGGTCCATTCACTTAGTTTCACATAAAATGGATACATTTCATATGTAAATGAATATAGTAAATGAATATATTTATATGGAAAACCCTTGCAATAGTATTTGCTAACAAATTAACACTGCAAACCCGATAAACAAATGTTTTGCTTTTTTTTTTTTTACATTTAAACAAAATTAACCAATTGTTAATATTAAAGAAACGAGAAACAGTTTTCGTCTTATTATCCTCATCAACTGGAACAAAAACAATTAATGTAACAAAAACAAAAGAACTTCTTAAAACTCCATCAATAACTTTTAATTGCGCTAGGCCTTTCGAAAGATCTGAGTCTTTCTTCGTCAGGCGCAAAGAAGACGTGCTTCTACTATGAAAGCAGCTGCAATACTCAAATGATTTCATAGTAGAAGCATGTCTTTTCTGCGCATGATGAAGAAAGACTCTGATCTTTCGAAAGGCCTAGCGCAATTAAAAGTATTTAATGGTGTTCTAAGAAGTTCTTTTGTTTTTATTCATTCACACCAGTTTCAACTTAATTTCTTTCAATTAATGTAACATTTCGCAACAGTAACATTTAAAAGAAAGTTACTTAAAACATAATAAAACACACATACTACAATATATACACACATAACATTACAATACAATATAATACACATACACACATAAATAACGCCTGCATTCAACAGTTAAAGGTATATATAAAAATTATACAGACATACACACAATAAATACAATAAACCCAACTGGAGTGAAAAATTAGCCAGAGCCAGGAATCGAACCCGGGACCACAGTACACAAGACTGCTCCTCTAACTACTGAGAGTCTATACTGAATATTATGCTTCTATTTCAACTGTTGACATTTACATATGCAGTTCAGAGATTATTTAATTCAAACTTTTTATACATTGATTTCACACGAATAAAAACAAAGTAAGTTATATAATTAATTCGCATATTTCCCTTAATCTATGTCCACTGACTAATCTCGTCCGGAACAGACGAACCGAGTTTTAATTTTATTCATTTGTTGTTGAAAAGCTTTGGTTCAACTAGTGGTCTCATTTCCATTAATTAGTATCGACAAATGATATGCTTATTTGTCTATCTCTTTCTTATCTCTTAAAATTTTGTAAAAATTGACAAATGTGAACGAATTTTGAGAATAACGATAAAGTACACTGCACAATTTTGCTTTTTTAAGATCCCGCATAGTTTGTTTTTCAGGGAAAATCAAAAAATCCAATTTATCATCGTCTACCGCACGTCAAATTTAAACATATAACCAGAATGAAATTTCAAATGAATGTAAATTGGAATTTTGCATCTTGTCGGAAAACCGGATTTCAACCGAACATGATCATGATCGCGTTACGGGTTAGGTTGCGGTTACGTATGCTTTTTCGACGCAGGTTTAGGCGACTCTTATGGGTCACGTTTAGTAACCCTTTTTTAAAGTATATAATATTGTTTCTGGTAAATATTTGACATATATAATTTTAAATGAGTACGCGCACGCACACACACACATATACTTATATACACTGGCCTCCAAAAGTTAAGGTATAGGGACTGGATGCTTTCGATTGCACAAGTTTTGTCGAATATCTACAAAAATTATTGGCGAATTGTTCTTGAACTTCTGAGATGTAAAGAATATGTTTTATTTCATATTCCTCGATGATTAGTCGGGAGGTCAATTAGGGTCTAATAATAAATTTAATAACAAAATAATATTTGCGATCACCTATGTAAAGGAAAATACTGGGAATGGTTTGTCACTGTGTTAAATAACTATTTGGGTCCTGTTCAACGTGTGAATGCTTTGTCTAAGCATAGCACTCATATTCGTGAAGATTTTATTGTGTCTGTGAAAAATTCAAAGGTTTTTTGCTTATAGCATACAGAGTTTTCAACCAAATTTAACATAACATTCCGAAAACGTGCAAAAAATAGTAGCAATAGTATACTGCAATTAAAACATGAACATATTGAATATTTCATGAGATATGGATATTTATATGAAATGATTTTTAACTGCGCATGCAAGGTCCTAAAATTTTTATTATATAATTTAGTATACAGCTTTTTGGGGCAACTCATACAAAAAGTCCTGTCAAATATCGCGAAAATTCACAAAGATAGGGTCGATATAGTGAGTTGCTTCCTAAAAATAGCTTTATTATCAGGGATTTTCCACAACTTTTCAATCAGCTCATTATATCTTTCTAACTTTTCACACCATTTGACTGGACTTTTTATAGAAGTTGCCCCAAAATACTGACTACCAAATTATGAAATAAAAATTTTAAAATCTTCCGCGGATGCGCAGTTAATCTTTATCTCATAAAAATGCCCATATCTCATCAAATATTCACTATATGCATGTTTTAATTGCAGTATACTGTTGCTACTATTCTTTGACAAGTTTTCGGAAAGTTGTATTAATTTTTTTTAAAACCTCTGTATGCTATAAGCAAAAAAACTTTTGAATTTTTCACAGACACAATAACATCTTCACGAATATGAATGCTATGCTTACACAAATGCACACAAACGTTGAACAAGACCCAAATAGTCATTTAACACAGTGACAAACCATTTCCAGCATTTTCTGTTACATGGGTGATCGCAAATATTATTTTATTATTAAATTAATTATTAACCCCCTAATTGTCCTCCTGACTAAATCTTCACCAAGAAATACGAAATCAAACATGTTGATTTCATCCCAGAAATTCAAGAACAATTTGCCAGTAATTTTTGTAATTATTTGACAAAATTTGTGCGATCTAAAGCATCCAGTCCCTGTACCTTAACGTATGGAGGAATCCATCTCCCCTTTTCCAATTAGCCTGATATTTTTCAGGCTTATTGCAAAGAGCCTAGAAAGCGTTAGGCTAATTGAAAAATGACCACTTATTATCCGATCAGGGTGATATTTTTAACTCACAGGCTATCAAAGCCTGAGAGCTTATGTGCCTGCCGATTCTGTATGTATGTGTGTACGTACGTACGTACGTATGTACGTAACGCGATAACTCTTGATAGAAATATCCGATTTCCTTCAAATATTTTTTTCTAGGTTCATTCTGATAAGGTGCTTCCCTGATTAGCTTTTGGCGTTCATTGGTTAAGGATAAAGGGGGAAAAGGGGGCTAGTCCCCCCCCCCTTAATTTATATAAATGGGTTTTTCATGCAGAAATATTCGATTTGCTCCAAATTTGGTATACCGGTTTATTTTGTTAAGGAGCTTCCCTGATTAGATTTGGAAGCTCATTATTTAAGTTTAAAGGGGGAAAAGGGGGGCTACCCCCCTTAATTTAGATAAATCGGTTTTTAATGATGAATTATTCGATTTACTCCAAATTTGGTATACCGGTTTATTAAGTTAAGAAGCTGCCTTGATTAGATTTGGAGGTTCATTAGTTACATATAAAGCGAAGAAAGGGGGGGCAATCCCCACCCCCGTAATTTAGATAATTGGGTTTTTCATGCAGAAATATGCGATTTGCAATAAATTTGGTATACCGGTTAATTATGTTAAGCAGCTTCCCTGATTACATTTGGAAGATCATTATTATGTATAAAGGGGGGAAAGGAGGGCAATTGCCTCTCCCCTTAATTTAGATAAATGCGTTTTTCATGTAGAATTATTCGATCTGCTCCAAATTTGGTATACTGGTTTATTATGTTAAGGAGCTTCCCTGATTAGATTTGGAAGTTCATTAGTTAAGTTTAAAGGGAGGAAAGGGGGGCTAGAACCCCCCTTAATTTAGATAAATGGGTTTTTCATGCAGAGTTATTCGATTTGCTCCAAATTTCGTATACCGGTTTATTATGTTAAGGAGCTTCCCTGATTAGATTTGGAGGTTCATTAGTTAAGTATAAAGGGAGGAAAGGGGGGCTAGACCTCCCCCTTATTTTAGATAAATGGGTTTTTCATGCAGAGTTATCCGATTTGCTCCAAATTTCGTATACCTGTTTATTATGTTAAGGAGCTTCCCTGATTAGATTTGGAGGTTCATTAGTTAAGTATAAAGGGAGGAAAGGGGGGCTGGACCTCCCCCTTAATTTAGATAAATGGGTTTTTCATGCAGAGTTATCCGATTTGCTCCAAATTTCGAATACCTCTTTCTTATGTTAAGGAGATGCCTTGATTAGATTTGGAGATTTATTGGTTAAGTATAAAGGAGGGAGTCCTAGGGGACCTAGTGTCCCCTTAATTTACATAAATTGGTTTTTCATGCAGAATTATTCGATTTGCTTCAAATTTGATATACCAGTTTATTACGATATGGCTTCCTTCATTTGATTTGGAGGTTCGTTGGTTAAGTATAAAAGGGGGAAAGGGGGGCAATTGTCCCTCCCCTTAATTTAGATACATGGGTTTTCATTCAGAATTATCTGATTCAGTTTAATTTTTTTTTCAACCGGATCCGAACTTGAAGGTTCCATTAGAAGTCAACCCGAAAACCGACCACAACCAGGTTTCGGATTGACTTCAAATAGAACTTTCAGGTTCGGATCGGGTTGCTGGTAGACGGAGATTATTTTGTCTGGCTTGCATCGGGTTATAGTTCTTTGGAATATTCTTGTCGGTTAAGATTTGGTTCGGGACGGGTTTCAGGTTGACTTCGAATGGAATATTTAGGTTCTGGTAGCGTTGCGTGTTCACGGAAACTAATTTGTCTTGTTCGGATCCGGTTATGGATCTTTGGAATATTTTGTCGGTTATAAGATTTGGTTCGGGATTTCGGGTTTTTTCAAATGGAACTCTCAGGTTCGGGTCGGGTTGCATGTAGACTGAAATTATTATGCCTTCTTCGGATCGGGGTACGGTCTGTTGTAATTTATTTTTCGGGTTTGGGTAGGGTTATGCGTCAATAAACCTAATAAAAAGAAAATTGCCCAGTTAAACTGATGGCATTGCGCTCACAGGCTATTCACACTAATTGTATATTACACTCTTATTTCAAAGAATAATGCCTCTCGAAAAATAAATAAAAGTATTAGCCCCCGTTGACCCCCTTTCTACTTAACCAAAGAACCTCCAAATCTAATCAGGGAAGCTACTTAACATAATAAACTAGTATACCAAATTTGAAGCAAATCAGATAATTCTGCATGAAAAAACCATTTCACTAAATTAAGGGGGGGGTGTATTAGCTCCCCCATTTCTCCCTTTATGCTGAACCAATGAACTTTCAAATCTAATCAGAAAAGCTCCATATAACAATGAACCTAGAAAAAAAATTAAACATAATTAGATAATTCTGCATGAAAACACATTTATCTAAATTAAGGGGAGGGGCAATTGCCCCCTTTCCTCCCTTTTATACTTAACCAATGAACCTCCAAATCAAATGAAGGCAGCCTTATCGTAATAAACTGATATATCAAATTTGAAGCAAATTGAATAATTCTGTATGAAAAACCCATTTATCTAAATTAAGGGGACACTAGCCCCTGTCCCTCCTTTATACTTAACCAATAAATCTCCAAATCTAATCAAGACAGCTCCTTAACATAATAAACCGGTATACGAAATTTGGAGCAAATCGAATAACTCTGCATGAAAACCCCATGTATCTAAATTAAGGGGGGGGGGCGTCTCTAGCCCCCCTTTCCTCCCTTTATACTTAACTAATGAACCTCCAAATCTAATCAGGGAAGCTCCTTAACATAATAAACCGGTATATGAAATTTGGAGCAAATCGAATAACTCTGCATGAAAAACGCATTTATCTAAATTAAGGGGGGAGGAAATTGCCCCCCTTTCCCCCCTTTATACATAATAATGATCTTCCAAATGTAATCAGTGAAGTTGTTTAACATAGTTAACCGGTATACCAAATTTATAGCAAATCGCATATTTCTGCACGAAAAACCCATTTATCTAAATTACGGTGGGGGCGGGGATAACCCCCTTTCCTCCCTTTATATGTAACTAATGAACCTCCAAAACCTAAACTCCTTAACTTAATAAACCGGTATACCAAATTTGGAGCAAATCGAATAATTCATCATGAAAAACCAATTTATCTAAATTAAGGGGGGTATCCCCCCTTTCCCTCCTTTATACTTAAATACTGAACTTCCAAATCTATTCAGGGAAGCTCCTTAACACAATAAAGCGGTATACCAAATTTGGAGCAAATCGAATATTTCTGCATGAAAAACCCATTTATATAAATTAAGGGGGGGACTGCCCCCCTTTTCCCCCTTTATCCTTAACCAATGAACCCCAAAAAATAATCAGGAAAGCACCTTATCAGAATGAAGCTAAAAAAAAATTGAAGCAAATCGGATATTTCTATCAAGAGTTATCGCGTTACGTACATACGTACGTACACACGTATGTACGTACACACGTACATACAGAATCGGCGGGCACATAAGCTCTCAAGCTTTGATAGCCTGTGAGCTAAAAATATCACCCTGATCGGATAATAAGTGGTCATTTTTCAATTAGCCTAAAGCTTTCTAGGCTCTTTGCAATAAACCTGAAAAATATCAGGCCAATTGGAAAAAGGGAGATGGATTCTCCAATTAGCCCGGCTCTTTGCAAAGAGCCGGATTTCTCAATTAGCCTACGACATATATATATCTATATATATACATGTACGTATGTGTGTTTTTCTTTTACTTAAAATAAAAATATTATGTTAAAGCTACAATTATAAAATATATTTTCATAGTTGCTTTAACCACTTGCAACCAGGCGTATTGCTTATAAAATTCTACTTCTTCATGCAGTGTTTTTACAAATGAATTTTTTCTTTACATTTTTACCCAGTTCAAAGAATATAAAACAGCAGTATATAATTTGATATTTTTATGAAATGATTCCTTAAAAGGAAAAGTCTAAGACATATATAAAATGATTTGGAAACGTGAAGTTAAATATATATATATATATATATCACTCGCATTTAAAGGAGTATTAAAAGATTAGTGCATTTAAAATACTAAAAGTTTCAGGAGAATTTTTTTCATTTGTCATTAGCATGAAATTCCATAAAAAAAAACAGAACATTTATTAAAATAGGAAAAAATATACGGAACGTGACATATGTTTAAATCACAATTATTAATCTCCAGATTATTGTCTCTAAACGCATTCCTACTAATCCCTCATAGCAGTTTTAATTAGTCATTTAAAGCATTAATTAAAGTAGGATTTAAATTAAACATTTTTTTAGAGGAAAACAAATACTAGTAAGAAATACTAATCCTTTCCTTTTATTAATTTTTAAATTGTTCTGCTTTCATAGTTAGGGAATATAAAGCTTTGGTTAAAATGAACATTTTTTCTTTTAAGAATTCGCATTCTTTTTTTTTTTTTTTTTTTTTTTTTTTTTTTTGAGATACCATCAGTGATTACCATAGATCCTTTATACAATTAACAGTTTTTTCTTGTACATATTTGTTTAGTTTTAAGTGATAGTTTAACCTTTTCCACCAGCCACTAACTTAAAAAATATTTCTTTAAATAGACATAATTAAAATGCTATTGATAATTTTTTTAAAATAAAAAAGGAACATTATTTGCTTCGATTCATTTCTTAAAAAAAGTTTAGCATTTTTCCTCACGCAATATTTATACACTGCTTTATTCAACTTAACTAGGCTCATGTAAGAAATATGAAATTTGGTAATTGTTTTAAATAGCTGCTTTTAGGATGACAATGGAGAATTCTAATAATTTTAGAGTTTAATTATAAATTAATAAATTAATGTTAACGTATTTTTCTGCTAGCCGGACACAGATGATTAATTCTTAAACATTATTTCAAACATGCAATATTGTTACAATGGTATACGTTTTAAAACAACGCAGTTAATTTTCCGCCAAACCACACTCGCTAATAAATTCCATTTGGCAGTGATACTGTATTAATGAAATATTTTAAACATTGGAAAGCAGCAATGTGTTGCCCAATCCTTTTCATAATAACTCTACTGCAGTCCCTAAACAAAAGGTCAGTTAAATACCGCAAGAATATAGTAAAAATAATTAAAACATGCACACAAACTTTTATTTGTGTACTTAAATTCAACCGGTATCTCAATAACGACATAGACTGGAGGCGACTACGTTTGCCTTCACCTCATCGACTTAACGGCAGAAATTCCAGGAGTTGACAGAACTCTATTAGCATATTATAATGCAACTGGTATGCCAAGGGATATTTTGGTGGAAAATGCAGAACCAAAATTATTCGTTTATCATTAGGCTTATGGTTGTGTTTTCCTGAGTCCAAAGTTATGAAAACATGGATGACACAATGGCAAATCCACCAATCAACCGCTAAAATCGGGTTTACAGGTGTTCTCCCCCAAGATGTGACTGGCAGACCAGTTGCATTTTAATATGTGAACCGAGTTTTAACTAATCCTGTAATTTCAGCCGCCAACTCCATAAAGTAATGGCTTGTGCAATCTCCTCCGGGTCTAAATGTTACACCAATGCTTCTCTTAGACTATTAATGAGCAAAACCAGTTATGTTAGTACATGGTTAACCCATTTATGACTGATTTTTTGTTTTCTAAAATTTCTTCATAAAATCACTTTAAAATATCGCAAAATGATCTGGAAAAATACTAAAAAAAAATATGCTAAAATATTTTTGTATGTATTTGATAAAATGTAAACGTATTAAATATGGAATATTCATATGTAAAATTATGTTACATAACATTATTATATGTTTTGTTTAAATTTATATAAATTAAGCTTTTAAATTTTATATCATATATTGTAATTAGTATTTTTATAAACTATTAAAAAATATATTTATTTCGTAACAGAGACTAATAACATTATTAATATTATTAATAATAAATAAAGAATATTTATTTGCGTATTTGAGGCTAGAAAACAATTTATTTCAAAATCATCTTGAAAAGGGCTTTACGTAAACAAGTCCTTTAGCTGGTAATAGAAATATGTACCCATTTGCACCTAGCACCCTATACTTTGTACGTCACAAACATGCATAAAAAATACCTTGAACATATAATTTCGCAATTTATAAATATACGTATTTCAAAGAAGTCTACAAGCTAAGGTTATTATCTTATATATTTGGATTCTTGATCCAAAAGATACAAATAAACTTAATTTTTACATTTCGTTACCTTGAAAAATGAAAAACGTATAAACGCTAGACATAAATGGGTTAATTTGTGAAAATATTGTCCACATTATCTGATAATCCGTAGGTATTATTTCAAAAATATATATTTTCTAAAAACACACTCAAAATATATATTAAACATTTAATTGCTTAAAAGGACGTCAAATGTTAATAAAATGCATTAAAAGATCTTAATAATTTGACATGTTTCGATTGAATTTACTCAATCATCATCAGAAAAACAAATAAACATCAAGATGGAAAATGACAATAAACTATTACAAATGAAATTTAAAAATAAATAAATAAAAATCACGCGCATAATATTTTAACATGTTTCACGTTGCCCTATTTTATTTTCAAATTATCTAACAATTCAATCCAAATATTTGGGATTTGAAATGACAAGGAATCATTGCAGACCATGGAGTTTCTGACGTAGATTTCAATAGATTCTGTAATAAAAAGTTTCAAATAAAAATCTGACCTATAAACTAATCTACTTTCATTAAACAAAATATTTATGTTTTCTATTTTATTTAGCCTAGATAATGCGGTTTTACCTCTATTAAATTTTATGTCTGCAATGTGTTCTTTACATCTCACTAAGAATTTGCTCTGAGTCATGCCAACATAATAATTTCTATAACCGCCTTCTTTAAGAAAAGGAATGATATAAACACCGGAAAGGTCAAATTTATCAATAGGGTCAATTCTAGTGGTTAAAATTGATTTTAATTTTGGAGGGGGTCTAGCAATTAAATTTAAATCAAACTTTTTTAGTTGAATTTTAGCGTATTCGAAAAAATAATACCGTACGTATTATGCGACGTCCATAATATGAATTGCATACAGAAGATGAAGGGGAATACTAGATTATCCCCAGTAAGACTGTTGGTTTGTCAACTGCCCAGTATCCCTGCCCAGTAATGTTAAACCTATGAGCGAGAATGAATTTGGCTATTTGAAATAGCTTCTCAGTAATATAATATGTTTAACTTATTTTTTCTGTGTACACTTGTTAAAGTATATCTCTTTTTTTCATATTTGTCGCAATATTTATAAAATATATCAACCTGTATATTAAACATTCGTTTCAAAAGGTAATTTTTGTTCTATTATTGTGATTTTTTCTAAAATAAAATAAAGGAACTTTTAGTCATAGAATGTAAAACATGAAAACTAAAAATATATATATGAATTTATTTAATGCGATTATCATATATATATCTGAAGCATCGGAAGCATCACATCTCTTTTGCTATGGACATTTGAAGCACTCATCAATAAATGAAGTATCATGCAAAAACAAAATTTTCAACAGGCTTTTGACATGAAATACATTCAAATTTTCTTAAAAACGTTTTTGAATAAAAATAAATGAAAACAATTATTAGAAATTAATCGCAAAATTCGTAAAAGTCCGTGCATGGGTCTACTAGTTTCCTATATAGGCATTTTTTCTTAAATATTCGAAAACACCTTTTTCATGCTAAACAAATAAACAACAATGTTTAAATGGAAAAAAAAAATGTCACTTGTCCAAAGAAAATTCTTTTAAAACAAATCCTTTTCGTTTAAATTGAAACATTAAAAAAAAAAAATGTTGTTTTTAAAACTCTTTTATAAATTCTATTTTTTATACTATTTTTAAGATAATTCTACACTTGAAAGCTCACATTTAATAATCGTCTTATATAAACATAATTGTTTTCAGAAAAATGCTGCTGAAATGAAATCACTTCAATTTACATTTTATTAATGTAGTTCATGCATGCTTCTATTGCAGCTTCAATGCTTTATTTTTATTACGGTATACAGTATTAAAAATTTAAGCACCTACTCTGACAAGATAAATTAATAATTTTGAAGAACTTAAATTTTCAGTATTTTAGACTCGAAATCATGATTAAGTAATCTAAACATAATATTTGCTGCAAGTACAATGAATCTATTTTAAGTGCTATAGTGAAGAAAATGCAGTCCAATTTTTTCCCGAATCTATATCTCATGATAAAATTATTCTTGAAAGATAACATTAACAAAACACATTGATTATTCAAGAATATATTGTTTCTGATACATTTAAAATATATTTTGAAACGTTAAAAATTTCTAAAAAATCAATATTATGGTGAAGAGGGATTTTATAAATTACATAAGTTTCTGAATAAATAAATACATAAATAAGTTTCACATAAATTTCTTTTTGTAATAAAGCATTTTCCTTCAGAAATCATTTAATAATATGTCAAAGAATTACAATATAACACAGGGATATAACGTATCTAATACGTCTAAAATATCCAAAGATAATTACATGGGAGATAGTTATAAATCGTGTACTGGTGTCAATCAGTGTATCTACTTTTTGGAGTGATTTCAGCAACGCTCTGTCGGTTATTTGATAAATCATCAAGTTCTAGCTAGAAAGTGAAGTGGCCATTAGGATATCTACATACGTACATTATTGTAGTTTCTATATTTAAAAGGGTATATTATATATATATTTTTTTTCAAAATTCTGAGGTTACTGAAACTATGTAGATTGTTACTTGTAGCATTTTTAACAGTTGAACATCCGGAAATTTTACTTAAGGCTACTCGTCACCTAGTTTCCGAATTCCCGTCGGTAATGTTAAGTCTACAGGCATTTCATGCATGCTTCTATTTAAAATATCTCCTCGGGAAATTAATATTTTAACTCATTTTTTTCTGTGCACACTTCTTAAAATATGTCTCTTTTTTTCTTAGTTTTCGCAATATTTCTCAAATCTATGCTTAATCGAAGTTTAATTTTATACATGCATCCATTGTAGTTTCAGTGCTTCATTTTTATTACGGTATACTATACAGTATTAAAAAATTCAAGCACCCACTCTGAACGCACACATATATTATTACAGTTTCTTTATGTAAAACGATATATTAAAATTACTTTCAAAATGCTTATATATGAAAAATTTCAAGTTACTGAAACTATGTATATTGTTTTGTGTAGCATATTTAAGAGTAGAGCCATCGAAAACTTTACTTACGGTTTATAAAAAATATTGTTCTCCGGAATTTTTAATTTGAAAACATAAATTGTATTTTAAACATATTTCTGTGTGGTATATATGTCCTAAGATAATTGATGAATTCTGCTCTTTGGAAGCAGCCATGTCTCGTTTTAATGAGCCAGACTAAATAAGAAACATCTTCCTTTTTCCAATCGCCCTATATTTTTCAGGCTTTTTCTAAAGCGCTCAAGCAGCTTTAGACTAATCGGGATAAAGCCATTTGTTTCCCATTGAAACATTTATTTTTTTAATTTATTGCTAAGGACTTGTGCAGCGTTAATAATAATCGGCAATTTTTCATTTATTTTTCAATCAGCCTCGTTTCATCCAGGTATATTTAACCCTTTATCTACTGACGGTACTTATAAGTACCATTAAAATAACTTGTTATAAAATTCATTTAATACATCGAATAGTTCTAATACAGTTTAGTATGAGTGATAGATGCATTACTTTATTTTGTTCCAAAAGCATTACTGGTTACAGAAAACAAAAATATTTTTAAAAGGATGATTTCTTTGGCCTTTGCATCTTTTCAGCTTTCTTGCCATTGAGGGGAGGGGATGATTGTTTCAATTCGGTAATAGTTCTACATTTCTATAGTAAAAACATTCTATTTGTGCATTTCCTAATTCTATAAAATACTAAGAAAGAGATTTAAAATAAAAGGTTCGAGTTGGGTTATAAATATTATAAATATATAGGAACAAAATCCCTATAAATTCAAATTTAATGAATCCTTCTAAATCCTCCAATCCTTCTAAAATCCTTCTAAAATTTATTAAATAATTATATAAATATTCTAATGTAGTTTAAACAAGTCACGAAAAATGCTTTAAAAGATAAAATTTTCATGAATTGATAATTCAGTAGATAAAGGGTTAACACGGCTAAGTTGGTGAATGTTTATGCAATCTTGTAGTATACAAAGTAGGATTAACGCCTCTAAGTGTCTAACATTAGTGAAAATATAAATTTTTTAAGGGTACATATTTCGAAAAAACCCAAAGCAGTTGTATGAATAAAATCTGAGTGTGACTAAGATTTTTAAAGTTTATTCAACTATGTCAACTGAATGAAAATAATTATAAAAAATAGCTAAGAAAATTGCTGTATTAATAAAATTTGCAGATGAGACATATTTTAATGTTTTTGCAGCAGTACTTAGAGAAAATGGATAGCTCAGTTAAAATTGTTAGAAATTGCAAAATAACAACAATATCAACAAAAGACAGATGCAAATTAGGCAGATTTTTAAAGTTTCCCCAGTATAATTTTGTGAAGATGAATTGATTGAATTGTGAGATTGAATGAAAATAATAATAAAATTATACAAGAAAATACTTATTTCTTCCATACACAGAGGAATCATTTATAACTTTAGGGATTGATGTATCTATAAATCCAATAGTTTATGATTAAAAATAAAATACTTATCGAAACCATTAACTGCCTCTTTATATAACATTTCAGAATTTTTTTTAGTTATTTATTGATAGCAATTTTTCTGACAAATGACAAAAACAGAGTTCTAATTATTATTTTGTAGGAAATTTTTGTGTTTTATTTAAATTTTAAAACTGGATTCTTTTCTGGTGGTATTTACCCATATAGCACATTTGCCTCCCCAGGACATCCCCAGGAAGATTTACAATAAAACACCATCATCCCACGGGCATCCCTGAGGATGCAGAAATTTGTCACCAGGAGGTCCTCAGGAACAGAAAATGTCCGCCCTGCAGCATCCTGGAGAGCTCCCCAGGACCTCCTTTAGGATCCTCCCTGGGAGGTTCTGGGGAAGATGTTAGGAAGTGATAGTGGAGGACTTTGGGAAACGTCAAGGTCACTTAATATGCCACAAAAAAATTTGAAGCTATAGATTAAAGTAATTAATGTAAAACAATTTAATTATTTTTTAACTAATTATCAGACAGTTTCACATGTAACAGACATTACAATTATCAAGCACGCGCACGGAATTATATGAAAGACTGTTGGGAACAAATTTCTTACCTTCATTCTACCTTCCGGGTTTGATCCAGGGTACTTACGAACACGAGACGCGCGCTCTATCCATTATGCTACAGGGCCGTTGAATAAGAAAAGTTCTAAGGTATTCATGTATTTTCACCCTCTTTTGAAACTCAAAATTAGAAAATATCCATATTTTATGTGCTACATATAAGCCGGAATTATCTAACTTTTATTGCAAATTTAAATGCGTAGCCTTTTGTATATATTCAATATAAATTTAAATTCATAAGTAAAAAAAAGGCTTATCAATAATTATTTAAGATAACATAAAGATCTTTGAATTTTCAAATTCATACATGAAATTATATTTTTAAATGACAATAATATTGTCTTAGCTTTTCATATTTAAAATCCACTGAAATCATTCTATACTTAGAAAATTCATTCTGTACTATTTTTCGTACAATTAATGATGCTAAACGTTACTGAGTATCTTACGATATAATTTAATTTTAGTTAATGAAAATAATATTTCCAGAGATTTAAAATGCAAAATTTGGATACTTTGATTTAAAATATGAATTCTTTTTATGATTACTAAACTTTAAAATTCCAATTCAAAGAATCCGTTCAAAGCAAATACTTTTTTATTTCTCCCTCTTTTTTTTTTTTTTTTTTTTTTTTTTTTTTTTTTTTTTTTACAGGAAAAGTTTGCTTTACGCTTGGTAAAAAGCGCACTTATTAAGTAAATTTGTGAAAAAAACATTACTTTTTTCTCTTTCTTTTTTAAGATGGGGGGGGGGGGGTTAAACATTATTTAAACCATGTTTTTGGAATTTCTACACTGATTTCTGAACGCATAATCACAAATCAATTAATAAGAAATTATTAACTGTTAAAGGCGTATTTTAAAAATTACATTTTACAATTCATTTTTCTATTTATAATCTTTTTTCTACTTTTTATTCTTTAAAATATTTCATTGCGATTTGGCATATTTTTGTGAGCATTTATTGACGCATCATTAATGTCATTGTTTTTCGAACTCCCATACAGTTGTAGGAGTTGCAGATGTTTGGTGATTTACCACCTGTCGCAGGCGAATTGAAAAATGCTTTAAAATCAATTTATTATTTTATAATAACGTTATAAAAATTTAAAATACTATATTGTCATCAAAAACACATTTTTGTGCAAACTTGTAAAATTGTATCATATCAGGATCTGGGATGAAAATAGATTGCAATATTCCATCATTACAATGAACAAACAGGTTACATAAAAATAGTTACAAAAAATTTTACATAAAAATAGAAACTATTAATGAAGTTTATGCCTGTTACAAAACTATTTTATTTTCTTACTGTAATAAAGAAAACTAATTTGCAGTTAAATCTCTATTTAACGACCTTTAAAATCGTGTGAAAGCTTTCTGTTCATAAGACATTCATTATGAACCATTTTTCATTTAATTAACGATGTAAAGTATTTTTAGTGATTTCTTGAAATGCAATTTAATTTTAGTTAATAAAACTTACATTTTAGGCTTAAAATGCCCAAAAGTACGAATGCTTTGATTTAAAATATCAGATCTTTATTTTATAAGCAAATTAGTTTGTATAAATCCCAAACTAAATAAATATTTTTTTTTCTTTTGAATTAAAAAATCCTCTTTAAAAAATTCTCACAAATATGGACAAACGCCTTCGCTTAGTTATTTCAGAAATGGGTTTTGTTCAAATTCTTGCAATAACACTTTTTTTTTCTCCTTTCAAGAACTTTCTTTCACAGGTATTATGTACTTGCAGCAAGCATGCACGCACATTCTCAGCTGACAAAAGTGATTGGGGGCGGATCCGCTCTATTCAGAGTCAACTGGGAATCCAGTTATAATATTCTCCCTGACCCTTAGCTATGGATTATCTCAGAGAAAAGATACTTGAAGAGATATGAGAAGTCTGTTGGGCATATGCATGCTAAAAGAATGGAGTTAGTTCCATGGCTAAAAGAGAAAAGAAGTTCCGTCAAAATTAATGTTTCATAGATATCCGAAACTAAAAATTTGCTAAATAGTTTTAACTCTCTCTCTATATATATAACGCAAAATACCTCTCAGTTTAAAATTCTGCAGAAATATTTGTTATTTAGGAAGAACAGATGAATATTTATCTATATTTTCTGAATCTAATAATGTTATTTATATTTCTGAAGTTCTTTAAATGGAGACTTCACTTTTATTATTGAGGGGGAAAATAACATTATGTATGGCAATTTAAAAAAGATAATAGAATAATGATTAATTAATATGTCAAACTTATATTTAAAAAATAAATTAAAGATAAAATAAAACAAAATATCGTTAAACCTCTAGAACTGACACTTCTATTTATTTAACATTTTCTCATTCCCAACACCTGTATAAAGTATACCAGATGAGCTTAGCTTAGCAGTACTTCCCAGGCCTGGGATAATAATCTGAATTAAACCTTAATTTTGCATGTATTTATATCTTTTAACCGATTTTGTAAGAATGTATTTTTTTATAACAAAAATCTTTGCAAAAAAACCTCGTATGGGGAGGGGGGGGGGGGGCGTTTGCGGCTCAATATTTATATATTTTTAAATGAAATGTGCCATTTTAACGTGAATTGTATTCACTTTAAGGGTCCTGTCCCTGCCGGCGAAGACACTCACGAGCTAATGCTAATCCTATGGGGAGGGATTTTTCTAATATCTCGTTTGCATTTCGACATTTTTAAATAATTTTTTTTGCATTGGATAGTCGAGGTCCGTCTCTACAGCGCACTTTGGTTACTTTTTTGATTTTGGTCGCAGATATTTTTAATAAAGTTACTTTCATTTTCAAAACCGGTTCTGAAAATGAAAGTGTCATTCTAAAAAATATCTGCAACCAAAATCGAAAAAGTAACCAAGGTGCGCTATAGAGACGGACCTCGGCTATCCAATGCAAAAAAAAATTATTTAAAAATGTCGAAATGCAAACGAGATATTAGAAAAATCCCTCCCCATAGGATTAGCATTAGCTCGTGAGTGTCTTCGCCGGTAGGGACAGGACCCTTAAGTTGGTGTTATATGCTGAAATAAAAATGCCCTTTTCTCATCGCGACAGTTTTGTCTGTTTTTTGTTTAAATGCAGCGTTTGATAAGTATGTTAGCTAATTTTCAAAATATGAAAAATCTTAGCCTCAGGTGCAGCAGGACTCGATTTAGACTATTTTCACAAAAAAATTTTAGACGGCTGCTTACTAACAAACACACGGTAAGGATATATTATTTTCTTTGTATAGATATCTTTACCTCTAAATACCGGAAAAATATATGGTCCAGAACTGTCTTTCATTTAGAGGTTTTAGTGTATTGATTTAGAAACTTATTATTTGGTTAATTTAAACAAATTAAATTAATTCCTTAATTAATAAAAATTTAATAATAATAAAAAAGAAAAATGTGTTATATTATTTATTGAAAATTAATAAAATAATGATAAATGGAAAAAATGTGCTTTAAAAGACATATAGTAATTATTATTTAAAATATGAATTAAATGAAATATTGAATTAAACATTTCAATTGAACTAAAATGATTAAAAGCTATTGCAATAATTAAAAATAATTACAGTTTATTGACAATTGTCTAATTTGTTAAAAAATAATAAATCGAATAATTAATAATATGAAACAAACTCATTAAAAATCAATCCCGATCAAATTGAATTCACTTTATTTTAATAAAAAGCAATTGAGTATTGTACTCCAGAATCACTCATGAGATGGCGCCAGCACTGAGACTTCCTAAATACTTCCCCAGGAATGATTTCCCAGGTACTTCCCCATGAACGACTGCCTAGGTACCTCCCCAGGCATGGCTTCCCAGGTACATCCCCAGGAATAGCTTCCCAGGTATCTCCCCAGGACTGACGTCCTTGGACGTTACTCCATAGGACGTCACTGGGAGCGCACTCCTGAGGAGATCTTAAACGTCTATTCCTCAGGACGTCCCTATTTTGTCATTTTAGTATCAGGAGGAATTCGGGATGACTTGGAGCTCCTGGGGAAGTTTTCGGGATCTTTCGTGCTATATGGGTAGTTTTTGTAAACCTTAAAAAAATATATATGCCGTTCGGACTGACTCTGACAAGCTAAATAAAATAGTAGCCTTCAGGCGCAATCTATTGGGGTCGAACTATTTTCAATTTTCACTTGAATCCAAAGTAAAAAAAAAAAACTAGTCCAATGTGGCAGTCCCAAAACTTTCTTCTACCTCATACATGTCAATACTTCCTGAAAAATATAGCACACCAGCAACACTGGTTAGGTGATTTACACCAAAATCTAATCAGCAACAACTTATGTCAACATCTAATTTAATTTGAAGTTTCGTGAAAATCCGTCCATTAGTTTTTGAGATAGAGCTATAGAGGAAATTGCGAGCGTAGTAGCGTCACCTATTGGGCGATTTAGACCAAAAACTAAACAGCACTAATTTATATCAGGAACTAACTGAATCTGAAGTGTTCTGAAAATCCGTGCTTTAGTTTTTGAGATATAGCTATTATGAAAATCATGAGTAATGCAGAATACAGACGCTACTTGCCAGGCGATTTACACCAAAAAAGTAATCAACAATAATTTATATCACGAAATAACAGAATGTAAAGTTTTATTAAATTCCCTTTATTAGTTCTTGAGATAGAGCGCCCACAAAATTTGTGTTACACACAGACAGACATTTATAAAAAAACATGTTTTTCAGGATCTCTGACACCTAAAACGTGAAAATCAGTCGAAAACCGGAATTCAAAAATTTCCATGAATCCTATACTTTCTTATTGTAGAGGTAGAAGACAGTAATAAATACTTTATAATAATAAACAACTAAAAATGCTTTCGCAATGTACAAAATTACTAATCTTAAATGTTTGATTGCCATAAGATCTCACCTATGATAAAATCATTTATTCACCACTCACTTACAAAATAAATCCTTTGTCACGGCGTAGAAATGCCTGGCGATAAAATAATATGGTACACTGTAAAAAAAATCCGACCAGTTTTCCTGTAGGAATCGGAAAAATAGTTGCCCTTATCGTACCGGAAAATTTTCCAACCCAGCTCGGAATAAAATCCGTAAAATAAAGGAAATAGTCAATAAAACGGTACTTTACGGATTTTATTCCGATTTTACGGATTTATTCCGAGCTGGGTCGGAAATTTTTCCTGTACGATAAGGGCAACTATTTTTCCGATTCCTACAGGAAAACTGGTCGTATTTTTTTTTACAGTGTACAAACGAAACTAGAGATCCATTGAACTTCAATATCTTCAACAGAAATTTATGATTTTTTTATTGCTTTTAAAACCTAAGTGGGTCTTCTTGAGCTGAAGCCAATTAGTAAGCGTCCCCACCTAGCTGAACCTACCTGCTTTTAAAACATCTTATAAATTAAGATCATTAGTATCACTGGTCAACAAATTTGAACTTTTACTCTGTCCTAACACAGAAATTAGTTGTTTTTTTATGCGGTCTTTTGTGCTAATTCCGAATCTAGTTTTAAATTTACTCCAGTAACTCGAGTTTGAGAGATATTTGTATATTTCAATCTATGTAAATATAGTAACTTTTATGCAATTATTTGCAAATTTAAGGTATAAAGCAACATCAGACAGGGTTTTTTGTTTTATGTTATGATTACTACCATTTTACTTCACAAAAATGTTGTTTCTTAGATTATACTGACATGTGATTGTAAAATATTTTACCTAATTTGCATATTTTTCATGTTTTTCTAATAAGGTTTCTTGACGTTCAGATATTTCTGCCGCACAAGTACGCTAATATGTTTGTAAACCAGTTTTTTGAGCTGTTTTCAAATCTTGTATCTGTTTTCTTCTATCACGTCTAGTTTTTTAGAAAGGGGAAATTTTAGTTTTAGGTCAGAAAAGCCAGAAATAGCTTTTAGTGATACTTTGTATGATAAATTTCAACTATTTAGAATAGATTCTACTACTTTTTTTTTTTTTTTTTTTTTTTTTTTTTTCGATTATATAACTTTTTGTTTATGTCTCTGATATGAATCTGACCCTGTTCACCTTCTTGTTAATGAATTACACACTCCTAAAAAGCATCTTATATCAAACATGTGTTAATGCAGTGCAAAAGTACAAATTCATCTTACTCAAAAACTAGACATGACATAAGAAAACAGACTGCAGATTTGAAATCAGCATAAAAATCTAGTCTAGAAAACATTACGTTAATTCTGTGGCAAATATTTTAAAGTTGATAGTGATGTAAACATTACACCATTGAAAAATATGCAAATTAGGCTTAACACCTTAACTGTGACATTTGTTTTCTTACAAAAAAATAAAAAAAGGGACTGGACACACTTTTTCCATACTAAAATATTTACCTTACTTAATCGAAAATATCTGACAATCAATAAAGAAATTTACAGTTACAAATTAGTGGTATCAAAATGCTTTTAATAACGAAGCAAGCAAAGTGTTCTTGCCCGAATCCAGTTCGGGCCACACTGTTAAGGGCTTAATAACTGATAAATAAATATTAAGAATATGCAAATCGTGACATTTATCTGAAGCAAATAGCCAAGTAGTCATTATTTAGAAAACGCAATTAGATGTGACATATACTGTATCTAAAACTTGCATAAAATAGCACAAAAAAGCTTAAATTTGCATAAATTTAAATATGCATATTTCTCAAAACCTGGATCACCTAGAGATAAACGGAAAGCATATTCGGAATTAGCGCCAAAAACTGATCTAGAATCAACTAATTTTAGTTCTAGGACAAAACCAATGTTGTACAGTGCATTCTTTGAATTTTTTAAATGTTTCCTGTGTTCTTTATACAGGGATATAAAATATAACAGTTGATGGCCAAGGAATCAAAGAGAATTCCGCTTTAACAAAATGAAAGCCCTCCTTTTAAGCTAAAAGAAGATTTTTTCAATTGTTAATATTCAAAAATCACTATACACTGTAATATATACCGGGTGAGCCATTTGTTCCGGGAGTTTTGAAATGTTAATAATTAGAAAACTATGTACAATAGGAATGTACGGTTTTCACATATATGCTCAAAAACATGTGGGATTTTTGTTTATAATGAAATATTTTAAAAATAAATATTTAACATTTTTAGCAAGAGATGGCGCTGCTGAACAACATCGAAAGTATCTGTACCATTTGTTATATAAGCAGATGCGTTCATTGCTAAACATCTTTCCTAAGATACTGCTCAGATTCCGCTTTAAAGGTCGTTTATCTTCAAATGCTTTTTCGAAGGTTAAAAAAATTGCATTTAACACTAGAAAGACATGAAATTTTACTCAGATTTTGTACAAATATTTAACATCAGATATTTTATTTTAAATTATTTAATTATTTATATAACTACTTTTTTTATTTTTATCTTTTACACTAGTTTTATAAACACATTTCTGGTTCGAACCGAAATAATTACATTTGGTAGCGGTCAAAATGACCGTCTTTCTAGTGTTAAAAGGAATTTTAATACAAAATTTTATGTGTAACTGCTAAATTTAGACATGCTTTCTTTGCTTACGTGACAAAAAATTGTTTGTTAAGATGTTTTAGAAAAAGGATGAATCCGCAACTCTTGCTTCGTTTTCTTATCGTACAGTGGAGTTAAAACTGCAAAAAGGACCGATGACCGTTACAAATCTGAAAGCTATGATAAAAAGGTTTGCGGAAACCAGCTCATTGGAAGATCGTCAATGAAGCGGGAAACCCCAAACATCTGTTGCAGCCAGAAACGAGGTAGAACATGATGACGATACTCAATCCGCTTTATTATACACTGCTCAAAACAATTAAAGGATATTGCAGTTTTAGGTGAATTTTGTATCTGGTAAACTGTTTAGCTGATTGATACATGGTCGACAGACATAGTAGGTTATATGAGAATAAATTACACATGTTTGGCAGAAAAAAAATGCATTTTATCGCGCATTTGTGTACTAAAGGATTAAACACAATGTGTGCATATGAGAAAAAAAGAATAAGAAAAGGTGTTTTCTTCAAAGAAAATCATTTCCAGTAGGGGGTATGGTTTCTACGGGCGGCCAGCAACGTTGAACACCTTTGAGGCATGGACTCAATGAGGCTATTAATGACGAGTTGGGGTATTCTGCCCCACTCTTCCAGAAGAGCTCTTTCCAGTTCTTGGAGAGTTTGTGGGGGTTGTTGGCGGCCAGAAACTCGTCTTCCTAGAGCGTCCCAAACGTGCTCGATTGGATTCATATCTGGAGAACACGCTGGCCATTCCATTCGAACGATTCCTTCCTCGAAAAGGAAATCCTCCACCAGGTTTGCACGATGTGGCCTGCAGTTATCGTCCATTAAAATGAAGTTATCTCCGATTTCTGCAGCGTAAGGGACTACAATAGGTCTGAGGATCTCATCCCTATATCGGCGACCAGTCAGAGCTCCATCTCGAATGATGTAGAGGTCAGTGCGCCCGTCAATGGAGATGCCACCATACACCAACACTCCTTCACCGCCAAATCTGAAACTTTCGTGCACGAACGCAGGATTATTCCTACTGCCACGGTCCCTCCAGATGAACATACGCCTATTATCCGGATTCACAGAAAAACGGGACCCGTCAGAAAACAGAATATTGCTCCATTCATTTCTCCTCCAGTTGACATGCTCGGTTGCCCACTCCCTCGGGTCGCGACGATGCCTTGATGTTAATCTAACACATACCATCGGTCGGCGAGCATACAGACCTACAGCATGGAGCCGGTTTAGGACAGTCTGAGGTGAAATCGTGGTGCCTGTAGCCGAGCGAAGGTGTTGTTGGAGAAGAGTAGCGTTCATGGTTCGGTGTCTCCGAGCTGTTAACGCTAAATACCGATCTTCATTGGGCATTGTTGCCCGTCTACGACCTTGCCCTGGTCTTCGGCCTGCACATCCACTCTCCAAAAAACGGTTCCAGATCCTGGAAATGACACTTTGTGACACTCCAATGGCTTGCGCTACTTCGGCTTGAGTTTGGCCCCCTTCTAACCTACCAACAATTCTCAAAGCTTCTGAATCTGTCAAATGACTTCGCTGAGACATCGTACTCATCGAAACAAAGCAATCACTGAATGCCGATCATCCTTGTCTTCATTCTCTTTTATCCAGTTGAAAGTCAAATTTCATTCGCTGCCGCTGAAGCGACGTTTTTGACGTCGAACTCAAAATTTGCATGCTCCACAGTTTGAAAACCAGAAAAATTTGTATTTGTGATTCTCTTCTTCTATTTTCGGCAAAAAAATTTCGTTTATATCTTTATTTTATATAAAACTTCAAATATCCTTTAATTGTTTTGAGAAGTGTAATATAGCAAAACTATATTATCAATTTCAGCGCCACCTCTTGTCAAAAAGTGTAACTAATATAACATATTCTTTTTTCATTAAAATACAAATCCCACATGTTTCTAAGGATTTCTGTGAAAACCGCATTTTTCTATTGTATATAGTTTACTAATTATTAACATTTTAAAACTCCTAGAACTTCTGGATCACCCGGTATCTATATATGTATATGTAATTCTAAGATGAAAAGTTGCAAAAATCTGTATGTTTAGTAAAATTTTATCTGTACAGTGTACAAAAAAATGTAAATATACAAAACTAGTTTTTATAAAGCTACAGAAATCTGTAGCTTTACAAAAGAATCTACTAAAATTAGAGTAATCTTACTAAAATTTTATATGTAACTCAGGTTGCAGTTGCATAAAAAGTTCTAGTGTTCGAAAAAATGTTTAATCTTCCCACTTCTAAAAAATTCTTAGTAACCTTACAGATTTTTTGATTTACGGTACAAAAGTGTATTCGTTACATGAATGTTTGTTGTTGCCGTTACATAAAAAGTTCTAGGAATCCAAGTTTCATAGAGAAAAAATTTAGTAACTTTACAGCTTTTTATTTTCACAGTGGACGAATTCCATTTAGACTTTATTAAAAGGAAGAGGAAATTTACTATATTATACCAGAAGATTAAATTCGGATTATTTTAAAAGTATAACAAACTCACGGGCGAAACTGAAAACCAAGAAAATACGCTATTTTTCAGTTCAACAAAAAAATAAATAAATATATAACTAATCACGAATAAAAACACGTGTCTTCAGCATATATCATGTAACACTTTCCAATACATTCAGAATACTAGTATAACAGTGGATGGCTAAGGAATCAAAGATAAATCGGCTCTAAAAAATGAAAGTCGTCGTTTTTAGCAATTAGATTATATAGATGATTATTACATTATGTTATTAGATTATTTAGATGTTTAAGTATAACAGTGAAAGGTTAAAGAATTAAAGAGAAATTGAGTCTAAAAAATTGAAAGTCCTCGTTTTTAGATAAAATTAACAGATTTTCATTAAGTCGCTAAACTCCAAAAATCGCTGTACGAGGGTCAAATATTCTTTATGGAAAGTAAGAGAAAATTTACTATATTGGACTAAAATACAGCATTCGGGTTCTTTTATAAGTGATAAAATTTCGTGGACAAAACTGTTAATCCCCACAAAATACACTTTTTCCAATTCAATATAAAATAACTAAAAATATTACTTTAAAAGTTGAAAATTTCAGAACCAGTTGCATCCGGACCTACTTTCGTCTATCCTAGGCATTACAGTTTACTAGATAATTTTTAGTAACTTTACAGATTTTTTTTACAGTGTGCTTCTGTTTTTTGTTGAAAATAACGTGTCTTTACTCTGAACTATTTCTAATGTTTGCTTAAAAAACCTTGATTGAGAATAAATCTATCATCTCCTTTCTTTCATAATTTCTTTAATTATTGATTTTCTTAAATAAATCATTTGATTAATCAAAGCAAATAGAAAGAAGTAAGTATCCCTCTAAATTCGAAGTGAAATTTCTACAATACATTTTAATTCATTATTAATTTATGCCTGAGAACGAATAAATACTTTCAGGGGGCATAGATAAATAATTTCGAGATTTACTAGTTGTGACGGCGATCAAGATTTGCAAATTATAAAAGAGTTTTTATTGAAATTGAGTTGATGAAATTTCTAGGCGATCAATAACCTATGATACGTGAAAAATTCATTACAAATTTCAAAAGTAATTAAAAAAGGAAAATTAACGGTGATAAAACATTTATTTTTGCACTAATGTGATCAGGGAGCGATAGAAGTATTTTTGTACTACAGAAAGAGTATTAGTCCAAAAAGTCACTGATAGTATAGGCACGAACATGCAATGTGTGAAGTAGATTTAGGTAATTTAAATCGTAGGTACAGGTGAATTGTTGTTTCGTTCCCAACAACATGCAGCCATAACCGGATAAAGAATTGTTAGAGATCCTCGTTATCAGAGTAACGACTATTGGCATTTAAAAGTTGCTTGGTGCAGCAATTCTGGACAAAATAAACTTGCCGAGCATCTGGTCAGACTGGCATTTTCGCCAAGCTAATGCTCCTTATCTTTCAGCAATCGTATAATCGTTCAGGCGAGTATCAGCAAATCAGGAATATAGGTTTCCAATAGTTTGGACAAAAATGTCTGTCTAAGCAGCAATCTGAGGATGCACCATGGAGTTATGAATAGAGAGGTGTAAACATATCTTCTGCTTTGGAAAGGGTTGATGCCAAAAACTAGTTCTTTCTCCCTCTACTGCATCCATAATATTAGGCTTTAACTGTCCAATCAGCTGTGCCAGACGCGACTAAATATGGCGGACGCGAGAGGAGGGGTGGTAATAACGATATCAAGTGACATTATTTATGACGCCTCTATCTATCGGATCCTCCTTGCGACGCTCCCTTTGCGTAAGTCACCACTTAATGCTCCCAGATGTCCAAGTAAGGTAGGACTCTGAATGCTCTGGAAACCACCAATTTCTTACAGTTATTTCGCAATCTTTATTAGCAGATAATTCTTTCATTAGATAAGACGAAGAAAAATACTTTAAAATACTAGTGTCCAGAACATTTGAGATCCGATTTACTCGGGAAACAGGACAATACTAGTCATCACTCTCATATTGACGCACCTAATAAATTTAATTTTGTCTATTTTTACTACATTAGTTAATTTCCCATGATTATTTAAAACAAATTTTTATTTTGTTTCGTTTTATTTTGTTTCGTATAATCAACTATAGCTTTTTAAGGCAAGAAATCAAGATAAATATATAAAACAAAAAATATTGATATTTGTTGAAGTAGTTGCTATTTGGAATTTTATTTCAAATATTAGATACTTTGTATACAAAATTACTATTTTTAAAATTTTCCATGTACAGATTCACATATTTGTTTTGTTTACACTTCATAAATAATAATCTAGAAAACTTTCAGAGATGTGATGCGTTATTTTAATTAACAGTAACTGCCTAGAGTGTTTTCCCTAGAGCTTTTTTGAATAATTGAAAGTATGCCTTTTTTAATTGTTTTACATAAAATTAATTATTAAAACAAACAAAGATAGATAAATAAAATGCAACACAAAATTACAATTCTCACAATGAATTAATGATCTGTACTTTTGAATTTCAAATGTATAATCCTCCAAGGGATTCATGAAATTAAAAGATAATATAATGAAATTTCTTGTAAAAAGTATTTATTTTTCATTTTTGCTAGTTTTACCATGTTTTGTTTATTCAGAAACTGAGCAGTCTTTCTACATTCATTTACTTTTTACACTCACATGAGATTAAAAAGCTTGTACATATTGATTTGTGAAAATTAATGCTTATAGTGCGTTTAAAGTTTTTAATTAAAAACCAGGTGCATAAAGGACATTTAATGTTAGAAAAATAAGTTCAATATATATTCTTCAAGAAAGTATTTAAATAAAGAAAAAATAAATGGTGAAGTGCGAGTATTACTCGCGTTTAGAGGATTCCGTACAATAAATACAAGAATTATTAATTGTATTATTAAAACAATTATTATTAAAAGAATAATAAGACTTTGTAAAAAACTGCACTACGTACACATTCAGAAATGAATATTCAGATTTCACGAAATTGTCTTTGTTTTTGACGAAACTGTTTCCTGGGAAATGCTCCAAGCGAATATTTCATGAAATTGATGAAATTACTTTCTTCACGATATAAATTTCGTCAAGAGAGAGCTGGTGGTTCCATCAGTTTAACAGTTTTGAAACTCCTGTATTTATTGACAGGGGGAAGAAAAAAATTGCTTCTTGTTTTCCTCGGGGTGATTTGAACCCGCGGCCTTTGGCGTGGGAGACCGTTGCTCGTCCGACCTCACTATTGGGGAGTTGTATAGATGTGCTTTTAGATCGAAGTAATGAATTCTGCTGCGTGTTTACATTTTTATAAGGTAGATTGTAATTTTATCGGTGCTGCTATAATTTCTGAAAGTTTTAAGTATAGCTAATTTATTATTAAGGCTTTCTCATGGTCAATCAGTAATTATAATATAGCTTGATTAAGTAATTTATTAGTGAAATTTTCTTTGCTCAATGAATGCTTAGAATGTGGTCTGGTTAATTTATTGCTCACACAGAACGAATTGTGAAGTGCATATTGCGTGAGATTTTATCACTTTGAGTAAGTAGATAAGATTTTAACACTATACTATTTATAAAAGGGAGATGAATAAATTATGTTTATTTTTAATTTGATTGAAAACAGAATATACTTCTTAAACAAATAAAAAAAAAAGATATCCTGGAAGTTTGAAATTTTATTGACCAAATTTTCTTTTTGAATTGTTTTGAAGAACACAGGAAATTTATTCTTTTCAAATTAAAACATAACAAACAACAATATATAAATAAACAAATCAAAATAATAATAAGCATTCCTAAAAATTTTAACAGCTACAAAAATGACTGATGAAGAAGCAATAACTACTTATATTTCAGTATTTTCTGAAAAGCATTAAAAATTGCTATTTTAAAATAAATTATAACAGGACAAACATAAACAAGAAAATATCTGCTTGCTAAAATTGCCGGATTTCAGGAGGTACAGAAACTGTTTCCATAAAATGCGATGAGTCTGACCGTGATTGAGGCAAATCTTTCGTCAAATATTTGAGAGTTAAAAGTCACGTGATGTTGATAGGAAATTATCGTCAAATACGACGAACTACAGCTCAAGGATTACTGAATCGTCAAAAGTGAGAGTTTTATTTTTGAGAGTGTATGGTTGGGTATAGCTGTATATACTAGAAAAGTAGGAATGGGTATACCATAAAAGCTCGAAAAGATATGAAGCCTAAATAATATCAAATATTGTAGATCTCTATCCTTGATCCGTGCCGCGTTTTTTCATACGTGTTTTTAATTAACTTTTAAAGACACGGGAGGCGTATAGAGAAATCCACTCAATGCAAACTAGTCGCGAATCCCATAGTATTTGTGTGAGTAATTCTAATTAAATTAGTGTGATTTTAACAATTAGATATTTATAGATTTCATACTGCTGCTGGATATTGCATTATACAAATATATCATTAAAAATTATTATCTAGGCTTTAAAGCCGATGATATATAGAGTACGCCATCCCTCTCATTATGCATGTCCAAACCGTCCGTGTCTTTAGGGATTAATATCTCAGCTAATTACCGACGATTATTTTCGAAAATCGTTATCAAAAATGCTTTTATACTTCTGCTACGATAGGTACACCTTTGCTGAATGCCCTTAAATAAAAATTTGTGTATAACGAAAAAATGCGCTGTTGTCAAACACTATGCCACGTAGGGTAATCGCTATAATTTCGCTGCAAGGTTTAAATTAACGTCTATTAATTCTAATTTTTTCATAATTTTTGCTTCAGTAGATTGGGAAATAGAAGGGAGAGGACATATTTTTGCACTAGTTTTTCGACGATATCTTTGAAAATATAATACCTAAAATTAAAAGAAATTTATTTTTGAGTTCAGCGTTTCGAAAGATTTCACAAGATACACCACACAATATACAAAGAAAAGATTTTTTTTCCAAGTTACTTAATTAGCCCCTCTAGATTTTTTTCAAAATATATCTGTGAATGTTTATTAATCTGTAAATATGTGGGTCAATAGTCTTTATTACGTCCCCCCATTTGTACTTTCCACGTTCAGTAATTTACGTGTAAAATGGCTGTGACAGGTGGACAGGAGTGATATTATAATGGTATCGTTTTTACTTTTTAAGTACGGAACCCTGAAAAAGGAATATCATGCAACATGTGCTTACGATTTATGTATTTTTAAGTGTAATTACGTGAGGCGTAAGCAAAAATAATAAAATGAACAATTAAAATGAATATTTTGTTTATAAATAAGATGTTTATTTTAGCGTTATGATTGAAGGAGTTGGGAAAATTTTTAACTTAAAGCAATTACTTCAAATAGCTTTTAAACATTACGTATATAATTTATATCATATACGTTTTCTAAAATGACTAACTCATACAGAAAAATATTTAACCCTCCGAACGTCTTGAGGGCTTTCCTGCATTTTTTTCATAAAAATGCTTATTATAATAATCTTAATTTAAATTTTCTATCTTTGCTTGGTTCTAAAATACACTTCATGCCCCTTTATTTGGCATACATTTTAAAATACAATTCTGTTGAAGATATTTTTTTTCTACAACAGATTTAAGTTGTTTTGGGGAAACGGAAAAATACGGACATGAAAAGAGAGATCTAAATATCAGGTTATCAAACATGAAACTTGTGATTACAAAAGTGCCAGATATTACCATCCACCATTAAAAAAAATAGAAATTTTTTGTGTTATTCATGACAGTAATTTTATACAAATATAGCGTTTATGTAAGATGAAAATTTCTATTAAAATTTATTGGTGGAAGATTGCCAGGTTGGGAATCTGGCACTTTTGTAATAACATGTTTCATACTTGCTGGCTAATAAAACACATTTGTTTCTTTAGGATGGGAAAAAAAAACATTTAATTTTGAGAAATTAAAGAAAATGAGCATTTTGTTAAATATCAAAATGCAGTTATATATTTTTTGGTGAATGTAAAATTGCAATTTTATGACATAGAATATCATTAATAAAGCAACAATATATAAGTGAAAAAAAAGGTAGTCGAAATACTATATAATCAAAAACAACCAATGTTATCATAAAACATCAACTAAAGCCTTAAAAGTTTTTAAAAATTGCCACAGGCAATTACCAATAATGGGCTCTTAAAATTGTTGTTCTTCTATTATACGATTCGTACAATTTCTTGATTTCAGCTTTTCTCATAACATCGTTAAGGTAGTGGAAAAAAAATAATTTAAAACAATTACTTCAAATAGTTTCTAAACTTTAACTTGTTTCTATATAAAACTTCTAAAATGACTGACTCAAACAGAAATATACTTCAATGCAGATTGTATAATTTGAGAGATAAAAAACAAATATATATATGTATATACATATATATACATATATATATTTGTTTTTTATCTCTCAGATTCTTTTCAGATTTTATTTCTGCAGATATACACCTTCCTTTTGAAGTTATGTTGTTTTAGCATTTTGAAATGATATAATATACATATATATATATATATATATTTTTTTTTTCAGATGGAGAGAGAACATTCTGTTTTGTATAACTAAAGAGCTCTTTTTGAAAGATAAAAATACATTTATATGAGTTTTGAGGAATGCAGAGTTTCCCATTTATGCCATAGAGTATTCATCCCTAAAACAACAGTACATAAGCGATACAAACAACGTAGTCGAAGTACAATACATCAGAAACAACGAATGTTATCAGAAAATACCAACTAAAATTTAAAACGCTTTTAAAAATTGCTGTTGGTAATTACGGAGAATGGGCTCTTAAAATTGTTGTTTTTCTATTATACGATTCGTAGAATTTTTTTTTCATTTCAGTATTTGACATACTACAAAAGTGTTTTTAAAGCTGCTTCATTTCAGTATAAAAATGGAACGTATGTGGTTGATATCTTTCACCATAGCTAAGAGTTCAATCAAGTAAACATTTGACAACAACATCTTCAATTGATGAAACCTGCAAATTTTGAAAGAAAATGATTTGTAATAAAATAGAGTAGGCAATTTTTATATTACACTTGATTAATTTTAACACAATTTTATTGATTGGTAAATAAATTAACCCTTAAATGCCGTGTGTTGCCTTTCGGAAACATACCCATTTTAGTCTTCTAAAATACTATTAGAATAATATTGAAGTTCTAATTCCTAATGTTGCCAATAAAATATATACAGAAAATATTATTAAATCACTTTTCAACATCTAGATGGCAGCAATAGTGCTGTTTAAGAATAAATATAGATTTATTTTTTCAATTGTGGCTACATGTGCTTTTTGTTATGTTTGGAAGCTTGCGAGATACCATATTTTGTTCTTCAGTGAACAAATAAATTTTTTCCTTATCATACATTTTAAAATTCATGTGTGTTTAACATTAAGAATTTTATCAGGGAAAATTATTTTTTCAATTAAAACCTAGTGTTACTGATTGGCAACAACCTTTTTTTAAGCCGTAAACCATACTTATAACTAAAATATGATTTTTTAAAAGATTTTTCCCATTATTTGTTTACGAAACGAAAGACGAAAAGGATTTTTAAGTTGGTTTTTAAAAAATGAGGCATTTAAGGGTTAAATGAGTTATATATTTCCGAGCGAATGAAAAAGTGTTCAGGCCTGGATTTGAACCAAAGCCCTTTAGCTTAAGGCTCCTGTCCGGTCAAGCCAAGATCAGTATCTCGTTTGCATTTCCACATTTTTAAATATTTTTTTCACTTAGACAGCTGAGGTTTATCCATACCCAGAACTTTTTTGACTTTTTCAATTTTCGTTGCATTTTTTTATGATGACCCTTTCACTTTCGAAACCGGTTACGAAAGTTAAAGTAACGTTATGAAAAATTTCTGCAACCAAAATTGAAAAGTAAAAAAAAAAACGACTGTAGAAATCGACCTCAGCTGGCCAGTGACAAAAAAAAAAAAAAAGGATTTTAAAAGATCGAAATGCAATAGAGATATTGGCAAATATCCTCCTCATATCTTTAGCATTATCTCGCGAGTGTCTTCTCCTGAAGAGACATGAGTCTTAATCTTTCAATGCTCAGCAAACTGAGCTATGCTGGACAAATCATACTACCAAAATACACCAAGATAAACTTTTGAAAGTGAATCTGGTCTGTTATACAAAACAAATTAATAGAATGAATCACAGGTAATGGAAAATAAATAATTACCGGTAAATAAGCGCGTTCGAAACATATGTGCGGTATTCAAAGCAATTATGTGTTTGACGCATATCTGGGTATGTGGATTTCTTTATACCCTCGAAACATCCCAACGGCTGGATGGATTTTAATGAATGAGGTCTCTATCGATTCGTCTTAACCGGCCAATCGTTATAGAATAGGATTTGTTTTTATAAATTCAAAATGGCGGTAGAGACGGAAAAAAAATTACGCACCCTATTGAGTGGAATATCATTGGATAGGTCTTTCAAAATGAAGAAGATGTTTCATTGACTATTTTACAGTAAGAAGCTACAGTCAAAATACTACACAGCCTGGAAGTTGTGTAGGCAGGATCTCTTGCGTTACTGCAATTCTAGCCTTCATAGACATGTATAGGCCTCAATAAACAGTATTCATAGATAGCAACTGACCATTAAATACAACTTAAGAGTCATCAATACAAGTAAATAAAAAAAATAAAGTAATATAAAAAATAGTTTCACATTGATGAGAAATAATTAATTTCGCTTTTTACGCAGTCGGATTTAATGATTTGTTAATTTTAATTAATTAATAATTTATATTTTGACAACTCATAAGATAATAGATGTAGGTATTTATGTGTGGGTAATGCTCAGGATATTTAGTTCGTTTTTCATGAAGTGATCCTGAAACGGGTAGATTACTTAGGTCTAGGACTTAAAATCTGAAGAGATTAAACCTATTAAACGGGCAGCTTACTAAGGTCTAAAGTTTAAAATGTGGTTATTTTTAAACCTATTAAAGGCCATTCCGTATCACGTGAAGGACAACTTTTCTACATATTACTGCTGCTTTAACAATGCTATTGTTGATTAAGCTAAATAATGCTATAAAAATGATAAAATATCTTTATTTAGTTTGTTGCAAAACCTTCCATGAAATTAAAAAATTATAGTATGCAGGAAAATAGATCCAATTGAATTGAACCATTTATCAGGAGTATACGAAATACCTTTCACGAAAGAAGATGGAACAACGCAGTTTTATATAGGTATGATAAACAGAAATTTTTTAAATAGAATCAAGGAACATATAACATACAGCAAATAAAACAGGAGAACCACAGCTTTGGCCAGATTATGCAGCAAAAAACCTTTACAGATCAATTTTAAAAATAGCAGAATAATTTATCCATCAAGAATTTATTTGCCAACCATTATCCGGGAATCAATACAGATATTTTTACGCAACGGGAATATTTGCAATAATTCAGCCTCCATTGACTTACCTAAAATTTGGAAAGAGATGCGATGCAATTTTAGTAATAATAGTAAAAATTAATCCACGCTCACAAATATCCAATTTCATTGTATTTTATGATTGCAGTGATTTTCTTTATGCACGATGTCTCGTGACATTATTTACCAAGTTATTGTTTTTAAATTTTATGAAAATATTTCTATCACGAACGATTTCAAAAATGTCGCCGTTTCTGTGATGAAATGTTCGTCTATCTAAATAAATTTAGTTTATCACTTTTATAGTATTATTTAGTTTAATCTGTTTATGATTATTATACATATTGTTATAATGGTATTGTATTCTGAAATTGAAAAGAACTATGCTAATATGAAAGTTTAGGATTTTTTGTCATTTTTAACGCACAGTTTATATTCTAATAACTTATACATTTATAGATATAGGTATTTATGTAAATGTCAGGTGCAGGACTTTTTTTCCGTTTAACATGGAACGGCACTAATAAATCTTCCGATTTTAGTGAGCACGTAGAAAGTGTTTTAAAAGTCTAGTCACATATGCATTGCTTATACTTTGTACTCACGTCATTAAGTCCGTGATAACTGATAATTAAAACCCTGAAATTCATAGCAATATATTACCAAAACTCATAAAATTTATGAGTATTCAAACTAAGCCAGTAATTGCTAGAAGTGATACAAAATACCGGTGAAATACGTTAAACACGACAACGCTTAACATGAAATATCGGTTAACACGAAATGATATAGAGGTCCGGACAGTAGAGGAAAAGGTCCAAATACCGGCTACCACTTTTGTTTTCAATCTAGATCATACAATTTTCAAAATTAATAAAATAAAAAGTAACAGCAGGGTACCTTGACACGTCTTACACCTGTTTAGAGAAAAAAAATCAGTTTAAAAGGCGTTTTCTGTTTATAAGAAGCAAAATTCCGAAAGTCTTCAAATTTTGAGTTTTTAAAATGGGGTCTAAATACCGGCTACCTAAGTTTTTTCCAAAAGATCACACAAATAGAGCTAATGACAATTATTAAGCACTAAGAATATTATTTTAATAAATTGTATTGATTAATAACATTTCTTATGCACAGAAAAAATACGCAATTTTTAATAAATAAGTATTTTTGTCAAATTTCTAAAATTCTTTACGACTATCTCTCACAGTCTTTTTCCCATTATGTTTCTAATTTTGTTTTTTAACGTGTAAAAAAAAAAAAAAAAAAAAAAAAAAAAAAAAGCTTTTTGATCGAAATGAGAATTATTTTATCTGAAAAAATAAAAAGCATATTATCACTCTCTGCGTCGGCATAGTCACATTGAACCCAGAATCCTCTTACCCATTCTCGTCCACAGAGAAAGCACCTATGCAGAAGACACAAACTTATCAGCTTCCTTTGTTGGATATTTTCTTTTTTCACATTTTTAGCCCTCTCGTTGCGTAATTGTTTTATCAAAATAGCTTCATAAAGTATTTAACCCCTTCGCGACGAGCGTCTTTTAAGAATTTTTATTCTTTTGTCACCGGTTTTTCAAAACAAAAGTTTTTGTCTAATTTAACCGAGAAAATGCTCCGATTAAATAAGGCATAATTTACAATAAAAAAATAACTGGTGGGAATAATCAAGGACGGTTAATTAGACGGAAAAAATGCATCTCCGAGGAAATTTCGGGTTGCGCAAATTTTGCTACTTTTACGATGCCCACGGAAATCTCGGGTTGCGCAGCGAGAGGGTTAAAATCAAATTTCTGCCTCTTTCGCCTGGTTTACTCCGTCATTTTTTTCTTTCTCTTCACATTTATTACAATCAATTTTGTAGTGTCCAACAGCTCTTTTTTGGAAAGTGATCCGGTAACCAGTGTCGGTCCTGAAGAATTACGGCCATGGTTGCTTTTTTCATATTGCGAAATGGGACGGGGACTATTTCTGAACCATTTAAATTAATTTATTGATTATGGAACTATTTAAATTAATTTATTTTCCTCCCCTTCAAGCAGAGCAACCGAGAGAGGTCCAGAAACCAGCTATTTAGACAACTCTAGGTAGCCGGTATTCGGACCACTGCTAGGTTTAAGTTAAAACCGGTATTACTCATTCATATAATAAAATACCAATACTGTGCGCGAGTCAATTGAGAGCTAAATATATCTAGAAAATAACTTAATCTACAATTCAATCCAATATACGATCAGAATATCTTTAAAAAATGAGAAACACATATCTGAAAAACTTTTGATGTATCAGAATACGTAGATTCGACACTTTTGCATTTACGATTTGTAAATGACACAGACTTCAGCGAAGTACTTTTCGTAACTTTCTTCTCTCAATTAAAGTTACAAACTCTGCCTATCACTGCTAGGCTGCGCTGCGCTCAGTTCTCAGAACACGTAGTAGCCGCTATTTGGACCCTAGCCGGTATTTAGACCTTCTCCTCTATACTATGCAATTTAATGCTTTTTTTTTTCTTTTATCACGAAACAAAAATTGTTTAACTCAAAAAAAAATTCGTTTTTGATGCAGTTAGTTTAAGTTGACATTGGTGAATTTTGTGTTCAAACCACTGAATTTTGGATAAAAACCTTAGAATTTCGTGGGTTTTTTTTATGAGCTTATGTTTTATGAGCACAATGGCTGAGAAATCGGTCCGGAAACAGACTGCTATTTCGCTTGAAATGAAGATGAAGCTGCTTAACGCAGTTGATGAAAAAGAACAACGAAAACAGAAATCTGCAAAGAGTTTTTGGCATTGCCAATTCTACTTTATCAACGATAATAAAAAACAGAAATCTCATTACGTTAATGTTTGAGCGCAGTGGGTTTAAGCCAGAGAGAAAACGTATGAGAAGCTCTAAGCAAGAAGATTTACAGATACTTCAAAAACACTTTTAAAACATTAAAAAAATATCTAAGTTCCCCCCCCCCCCCCCAAAAAAAGCAATAAAAACCCAAAAAACAATTAATACATTTTTTACTTGCTTTTTATCCTAATCTATGCAGCCTACTAGTAGTTTAACAGGAAATCAAAATAAAATTTGACGATGTCGCAAATATTTGTGAGTTTTGTTCTTTTTTTTATGAATCTTTTAACTCGAAATTCTTTTAACATGAAAAAAATTTTGGCCCCCTCAATTTTGTGTTAAACGTATTTCACTGTACCTTTATTCAGATCGAAATATGTTTTTTCTCACAGACGGCGACATTGTCAAATGGCTTGTTTATACAAATATTTTCGCAATTTTTTTTCAAACAAGAAATTGGTAAATAATATGCTGCACTGCAAATATTCTCATTGCGTAAAAATGTCTATAGTGATTCCCGGATAATAGAGGGTAAATAAAATCTTGAAGGATAAATTATCATACTATTTTTTAAATCAATCAGTAAAGGTTTTTTGCACAAAATCTGGCCAAAGCTGAAAATTAAAACTTCATGAAGAAAGAAGATAGATAATGAGAAAGAAAGAAAGAGATGAAGAAAGAGATGAAGAAATACAGACAGTTTCGGTTCCTGCTGAATATTCTTTAGTATTTTCTCCGAAAAATCAGATGTTGCATCGAGAACGAAAACAAAACCCTCTTAACTATTTTAAAAATATATATTTCCTAAGCAATTTAAAAAATAATTATTGCCCTTTTTAATTACAAATTATAGTTTAAAAATAAAACTGCACTTCAAAGACATGATTTTCAAAATTATAACTAAGTTACATGTTTTTAAAAAGTAATTGAAATATAATTTCATTTTATTATTTTAATGATCCAACAAGGCACACTTCAATTGCACTTCCAAAGTTGATTTTTCATCAAGAAAAATTAATAACATTTCAAGTATCCACTTTATCAAAAATACGATAAAAAAAATGAAACTTGAATATTTTAAATTAAACTATTTTACCACTTATATTTATGCTGAAGTACCCTAATCTAAATATTTATTTAATATCCAGTGATATGATTCTAACCTCAATATTTGAGAAAATTAAAGCTTTTTCTTTAAGGGAGTCGATAATGAAATAAAAATTTAATAAATGAAAATAGAAAGCAAATTTTTGTTTTATGAAATTAACTTTTACTTCTCCTTTAGCTGTCAGCACATTGTTCTTTTTTTTCTTAATAAGAAAGACTCCTTGTCTGCAGATTTATTTAATAATTGTCAAGTATTTCAGTATCTTCTTTTACTCTAAGTATAGAATTAATTATGGTCACGGAACTTAATATACAGGGTGTTCCCCAATTCATGTGCCAAAGTGTAAGGGGAGGTAAAGCACACATAAAGAAGGAATTTTAGTATGCAAAACATGGGGTCGGAAATGAAAAGTTTTGGCAAAGAACAAGAAATGTGGAAGAAATAAAAACGAGCGTTTTATTGCCATAACAATTACAGTAAGTGCTCACATGTTCCAGTGGCAGCGTGTAACAAGTGATTGGCGCAGATTTTGTTGGATTTCAAGTGTTTCACGAACACTTGAAGAAACAACTGAAAGTCTTGCAATGAGGTCCTTATCAGAGTCAACTAGTATCTCATAGATTTCTTTGGTTTTGAACTGACACGTAAACCTCAAAGTTGTTTTGTTACTGAAGAATTTGTTCTATATTATGTTAAATTGTAAATTGTTGTATTGTTCTATACTACGTTTTAATTGTATTTAATACAGTTTTCATAAGTTTTTCTTTTTCTTTTTCCATTTATATTCTCCTTATATCTGTCGCCAGCAGTGTCAAAATTTTTGTTTAATTTACTATGCGTTGTGAAGCGTGTAGAGCATGTTGCGTTGCTTTTGTAATTCTTTTTTTGTTGTTGTTAATTTGTTTTAAATTAATGCCCGTTTTTAGGGCTCTTTTCTGCGGCTGGAGTTTGCTAGATGTTGTTGGGGATCTTACCATCGGAGCTATAAACTGAATGGTTGGAGCTCCACTTGGGCGATTACTGTTGTCTTATAGATGAGACATCTGGAATTTTCGAAATGGTACACGAATGACATGCTGGACGCTTCCATGTATGTATCAATGTTAGAGGTGGCACATTTAAGCATTTACTATAATTGTTATGTGCTTCAAAGTGCTTGTTTTTATTTCCTCCGCATTTCTTGTTTTTCGCCAAAACTTTTCATTTCCGTCCCGACATTGCTATACTAAAATTGCTTCTTTACCTGTACTTCATCTTTCCTTACAGTTTGTGCCATGAATTCAGGGATAACCTGTATTTGACACACCCAGCAAAGAAAGAAACAGTGGGCTATTAGCTGGAAAAAAGATGGCAACCAGCACTGCCATCAGCGGTCAAGTGAAATGGTGCCATAAACATGTACAAAAGTGTCCGTGCGGAATGCAGCTGGAACATCAGTGAAGGCCAACAGCAGACCAGCATTGGTACGTCATGACATTACTTATATCCGACACTTTTCCTGCAGTGCTAGCACCTATCCCACTGCTATTCCTTTGATGGCCCAGCACTTTTACTTACAAAAATTTCTTATAGAATTCTATAAAAAAACAAAGTATTAAGGCTCTTTTTTCTATAAGCTAGTTTCACCAAGAGTTATAGAAATATCTGTAGAAGTGTCTATAATAGAAATGTCTATAGAAATATTTGAACTTGCAGCGGTTTTCATGTGGTCACCCTCCCAAGTACTAACCGCGCTCGATGCTGTTTGGTTTTCGTGATCGGACATAAACAAATACTTTCAGCGAACGCTACGACCGCTTGTAGTTTTCAAGCTCTCATTACACTATTTCAAATCTGTTTCTTTTGTGACTTACGTTCCGAATCATTAAACTGGTATAGAAATTACTGTATTGTATAGAAGTCCGATATATTTTATGCGTTTTTTTTTTTTTTTTTTAATTGATTCTGAACTGTGTAAATTATGAAAACCGAAATCCTTTTTAACTTAGTAAAACCAGATTTAAGGAGAAAAAAAAAGTGTGTTGACATAAAGAATTTATATATTTATTCATTTATTTATTTATTTTGTTGGTGGCAGAGGTGCTATATTATTTCCTTCTATATATATAAAAAAAGTTTTGATTTGGAAATGGACCAATAAAAAATCTGCGTAGATGCCGTGAAATGCATCTGATTGGTCAGAGCTTTATGACGCTATAAGGGAGGTTACCAATGGGGGACCCGTCTCTCTCTCGTCAAAAGTGACGCCAACTTGGCACTATTTCCAGTATTTCGCCAAAATTAAGGGTACTTTTCCGTTATACGCACAGCGTGCCAAAATGTATGCTAATGCGCCAATTATTTCAGCCCTCATCGTGAAAAGGATTTTTCTTTTAAACCATGCGAAACATTGTTGTTTGTTATTTATGAAACGTGACTTACGTGAATGATTATTATTTAACCTGAACCTTGGAAAGCTTTTTAATTTACTATTCGAATTTTAAAAAAAATATTTATTTTTATGAAGTTATAATTTACTTTTACTGCTGACTCTGAGATGTATTTTACCCAGAGGATGAGAAAGTTGCGATAAAACTGTTTCCGAAATTTGGAATTCTGCATAATAAAAGGTTGTGTTCAAACAACCATGAAATGAAATTGTGGATGAATTCTGGAAATCTGAAATGGAGATGTAGCTTACGATCATGCGAAGAAAGCGTAAGAATACGAAAAAAAGGCACAGATGTCATATTCGCCCCATATTGGCGCGATTTTTTTCTGACCAAATAGAAAAATCGGTGGACCTAATAAAATAATAGAAGTAGATGAAAGTCTTTTTACCAGAAGAAAAAACAACGTAGGGCGTGTTCTTCCTCCTCAATGGGTGTTAGATGGTTTATGCCGTGAAACACGGGGATGTTTCCTTACTCCTATTTCCGATCGCACAGCTGAAACTTTAATGGCGGCAATAGAAAACAATGTAGCTAATGGAAGTATTATTTATACAGATTACTGGAAAGGATATAAAACAGATAAACTGCGAAGTGGTTATGATCATTTCACAGTAAATCATAAATACAATTTGGACGATCCTAATACTGGATGTCATACTCAAAATGTTGAGAGATTATGGGGCATCGCAAAATGGCGCAACAAAAGACATCGGGGAACAGTTCGTCATCATTTAGAGTCGTATCACATAGAGTTTATGTGGCGACGTCTTCATTCAAAAAATGAAATGTTTAGTACAATGCTAAAAGATATGGCACAGATGTCATATTCGCTCCATATTGGCGCGATTTTTTCCTGACGCCAATGTCATATACGCAACGGTTACTTAACTGGCGCTAAAGTGTCGTTATTTTGCTTGATGTGGTAACCCGGATTATGTTGTGGCACAGATGTCATATACGCCCCATATTGGCGCGATATTTTTCCGATGCCAATTTGGCGAGAATATCAACAGCATAAACAGCAACATTCGGGTTACCATATCAAGCAAAATAACGACACTTTGGCGCCAGTTAAATACCCGTTGAGTATATGACATTGGCGTCAGAAAAAAATCGCGCCAATATGGGGCGTATATGACATCTGTACCTATGTTGTTTATGCTGTTGATGTTTTCGCCAAATTGGCAACCAAAAAAATTGCGCCAATATGAAATCTGTGCCAAAGAGATTTGTAATTTTATGGCAGCAGTTAAATATGAATTTTTTTTATTTTATTACTTTATTGTATAATAGTTATTTGTTCACTTATTTTAATTATATATTTGTGATTTAATAAAATAGTTCGTAAAATTCTGTAATTTTCAAATGTTATATTTTTAAAATGCTCACTTTACTATCGACAATGTTTTTCTTTTATTTTTCAAATGTTTCAATTCACGTGCTTTTCATTTTGCGCCAACTATTGCGCTTGGCGAAAATGCTGTCCGTATAACGGAAAAGTACCAAAAAGCACAGTCTACTATGATATATACGGCCCACGCATTTCGCCGAAAACCGTCGAAAAAGTGAAGTCTGATTCAGCTTCAAACCCTGAGCCAAAACATCACAACGTGCTCTTTTTTGTTTACATTTATACCCTGCCCAGGTAGCGGCTTGTTTCTCATCGTCGAAGTTTCAGAATCATTGATCGTATTTTCAGAATAATAAATTAAATACTTATATTCTTCAATTTCCTTCGATTTAAAAGGATATTTTACACAGCTTGTAGTATTTTAGTGTTCACATAATTTTAATATTAGCTAAATTACTTATTGTTTACTTGATTGCTTGGTTCATTCTGTTATCCTTTTTGGTACTTGTTAGTTATCCCGTCGACCAATTTCGCCAAACCACCAGCCAAATTATACAAATTGACATCATTTTTATTTGAAATGACAAAAGAACAAATAAATTAGTATAACATTAATAAAAATGCAAATAAAACGTCGAAATAAAAATCACTTGATGAAGTAAACACGTGTTGTCAAGTGAATGCGACATTTATGATCAACCATTATGGGCATTTAATCTTACAATTTGGCGATAGTAATTTGGTCAACGAGATAACTAACAAGTACCTTCTTTTTTGAATCTCCCAATATTTACATAAAAATAGCTTGTGTTTCATATACACGTTTTAAAATTAAAATTTGGTTTTTATCAAACTACAGTTCTCATAACTGGTTTGAAGTAGTTATTTTTGACGAATTTATTGCTACCCGTAAATTGCTTGTTTGATATTGTCCGAACTAAATAATAATAATAATAGTAAAAAAAAAAAAATAAATAAATAAAAAAAATAAAACGATCTTCCTTAAACATTAAATATTCTTATTTTTAATCATAGAAAGAAATGGTGATCGCAGATTTAAATATCGTTGCAGTCAGGGCTTAATATGCGCCACCGGAGCCCGGCTCCGGTACTTCTACGTTTTTAGTAAATATTTAAATATTGGTCGGAATTTACCGGAGCTCATAAATACAGGGCTCCGGAGCCCAGTGCAATAGCGCTTCCGAAAAACCGAAACCTAAATTACCTTTTCCTTTCCTCCCCATCTTCAAGCTTTTGCATTATTTTTTACCAAAATACCAAACCTTACCAAAACACTGTTCCATTCTTCAGCATATAAGTATTAATTTCTGTAAATTTCATTCATTTTTTCTTAAAAATGCATTGCTGTGAACTATCTTTTTTTTTTGTGTTAACACTATTTCCTAATCGTAATCCTTACTGTATTTAATCGCAGAATTCTTCAATTAATTAACATTAAAAGTAGTCAAAAATTACTATTCAGAAGGAGTAGTAACTAAAAAGTTGAATAGTTGACAGCTAAGTATATGCTGATAGATATATTTAAAATTTTTATCTTTTAAAATTTTTATCTTGCTAAAGAAAAAAAAAATGCTTTAAATTTTACAAATAATGTACGAAATATAAATATGCACATTGGAGTGGTAGGGGGGGGGGAGGAGGAGAAAACGGTACGGTTGGTGTATCGGTACCGCAGAATATTAGGGCTCCGGTACTTTTTTTGTTAGAAATTAAGCCCTGGTTGCAATATTTTATGTTATCCAAGCAATTCTGATTAAATCATGTAAGTGTATTTGTTACTTAATAAATTATATTTATTAATTATTACAAGGAATTTTATGAGTACTTTAATATATTTAAAAGAAATTCCATTAGTTTTATTGTTTCAGCAGTGAAGATAGCAAATAAATTTGTGACATTGATGTTTTTAGACTATACATGTTTTTATTTATTGGGGTGAATCGTAGAATACTCTACTTCTCCCCAACCTGGCGATAAATGCGCTAAAGTGGCAACCTTGGTATTTAGTATTAACTTGGTATTAAGTAGCAACCTTGGAAGTATTCTCCGATCACACCAATTATTATTCCGATAATTGTTAAAATGATATTTTTTCTTTTTTTTATTTGATGATTAAAGTTAATATTTTTATTAAACTCGTTTGAATAATATCTATACGGAAAAAAATGTAAACACATTTGTTGGAATTCTCTGAACTTGCCCAGAGCGGTTTGATTGGTTCTCGTCGTTGAAGTTACCGTCAGAGTCAAAATTTTGTTTTGGGCAGCGTATCAGAGTCCTCTGGCGAGCAACTTCACACATTAAACGCAAATCGATCTGCCGGTAGTAGTATCTAAGTATGCCTTGCAAAAAGTAATGCTTTGGAAATGGAAAAATGAAAATCTGGGTAGATACCGTGGAATGCAACTGATTGGTCAGAGCTTTATGACGCTATAAGGGAGGTTACCAAGGGGAGACCCGTCTCTCTGTCACCAAAAGTGATGCCAACTTAGCACTATTTCCAGTATTTCGCCAAATTTCCACAGACTCCCATTGAAATGCAATAGGGTTTACTTGCATGCAGGAAATCAACAAATTGAGATATTCCAGTGCAACAAAAACTAATATTAGCTTACGAATAGAGCTTAATTAAACTATTTACATTATTTTTAAGCACAAACAATAATCTGGAGTTGGCTAGAAAATAGGAATTGCTTCGCTATACCAAATGGAATAGCTAAGCGATTACGCGGGGGGTTGGTGAGCGTAGCGAGCAGGGGGGCGGTGCCCCCTAGTACAGTTAAAAAAAAATTGGCTTCACAGCTTAAATTGTGTTAAAATATTCATTTCAGATTTGTATTCAAATACTCAATGTCTTCGATATTCGCAACGTCACCTAGCGTATGTCTTCGCAGCAATAATACTGCAAAAGTTCGTGCACTTCCATGTAGTGGTGGGCCAGCGCAAGCGATAAAACGGAAGCCCACCAAAATTTCATCTGACGATTTCCAACAGCAAAGTTGACTGAAGCTGTTCAGTAGTGGTCGACCATTAGCCAGCATTTCTCCATCTCCATCACCTATTTTGCTGCTGGCCAGCAATTTCCTCTTTGCTGGGCAGTCATTGTTATTACAGTCTTTTATTTAATATAACTTGATTTTGTATGTAAAAATAGAATTTTGCAATCAATTTTTCACTCACTTTTTGATAGATTCGAAATATAAAAATTAGGTGCACCGATGTGTTTTCACTGACAATACATTATGTTAATAATTTTAGACCCTTAATTATAAAATACAGCAGCCTCCCGCTTTTCCGGCCTAAATGGGACAGAGGTTTAGCTGGTTAATAGAAAAACCTGTTAAACCGGATAAGTAAAAAAAAATAAATAAATAAGTAACTGCATATTTAGTTAATTAAATGCATAGGATGCATTTAGTTTTTTAATTTGTGTAGTTTTAAATAAGTACATATTTTCTATATTTTGTGAAATTAATACTAACATTAATTAACTGAATACATATAAAAATTATCATAATAACAAATAATGAACAATATTTATTGCAAATTAAATTGTTGAAAATCTTGTCACATACCTTTATAAGAAGTTGATATTAATCTACATTATGTATATTTGAGTTAATAAATCATAAAGAAATGAGAACCAAAATTTTCCTTTCCGAAATTTGCCTGATGTTGGGGGCAAAAAACGGCCGGTTAAAGCGGAGTTCCGGTTAAGAGGAGACCGGTTAAGAGAATGGCTACTGTACTAGCAAACCCCGTGGCTTTGCTCGCGTAATAGTTGAAATATGCTAAAGGATAATTGTATGTCTAATTTTTATTAGAAGATATTATACGTTTAGGAATAATTCAAAGATTACTAATTAAGACTCAGATTAACTAAACTTCATTATTACACTGCATTCTGCAGAAATGAGACTTAAATTAATAAAAATAACTAAAACTAATTCTAAATAAATGACAATTTAGAAGGTATTTTGAAGCTTCCATGCTCATTTCATTCTCTCATTTCAGTATTAATTTGAAGTTTTGAATTTTTTAGAAACCATTCTTAGTATGCCTTTACATCTTAAAATTAACCACCATGTAAAATTCCAAGCTTCTTGTCTAAAGGTGTACCACCTTTCTGGTGGTAGTGGCACTAACATAAAATGCTTACGTTGAAAAGAAGACTGTCATCATTAACTTGCCAAAATTAATTTTGAAATCGGTTTGGTATTTCCTAATATTCCATAGGAAACGTGACATAGAAAGTTTTAAGGGATTTTTAGAACGTTTGTTGTTCCTACCAACTCCCAGGTGGTAATGCACTGGCATAAAATATAGCCCGTGTAGGATCAAAAACTGCCACCATTGACTCGCAACAATTACTTTTGTAATCGGTTTATTATTTCACTGAGATTGCAAAGAAATCGTAATTTAGGTCATTTTTAGAACGCTTTTCACTCGATCTCTTCGCTTCACCACTTTTGCATTTCGAATTTATTTTCGACTGTTCTTAGAGGGGATTCATATTATATAAGTAACCATCATGCCATATTTAAAGTTTCCAGTCTCTTCAGTATCACATAAATCGCAATTTTGAACATTTTTGCTTCTGCAACCTTCTGGTGGTAGTAGCGCCGACATAAAATATAGCTTATGTTTGAGCAAGCTCTATCACCCACAATTTGCAACCATTATTTTTTAAACCAGTTTGGTGTTTCATATGATTGCATACAAAACGTAATTTAGAAAGTTTTTAGAAAGCTTTCCGTTCTTTTCATCCTTTTAAATTTAGAATTATCTTCTGACGGTTCTTAGAAAGCATTTGCATCTTTTAAGTAATTATCAAGTCAAATTGCAAAATGTTCGATCTCTCAGTATCACAAAAACGCGATTTAGAACATTTTTAGCTCCTGCAACCTCCAGATAGTAGCGACAACAACATAAAATATAGCCAATGTTGTAGAAAGTACTTTCACTATCAACAGATATTTGCAACCATTACTTTTGAAATCGGTTTGATATTTCCCAAAATTACGTAGAAATCGCAATTTAGAAAGGTCTTTTAGAACGCTTTTCGCGAATTTTTATATCTTATAATTTTCGATTTTTTTTAGAAAAATGGTCTTAGATATAACTTATATCTAATAAGCAACTACCATGGCAAATTTAATGTATCTATCTCCTTCAGTAACACAAAAATCGAATTTTTAGAACATTTTTTTGCTATTGCACCCGGGTTGGGGTTGTGGCATTGATATAAAATACAGTCTATCTTGGAGCAATCTTCTTGGATTATTTTGGAGTGCCTTCATCAATTTCCAACCATTAATTTTGAAATCGGTTTGATATTTCTTGAGATTCATTAGAAATCTCAATTTAGAACGCTTTTTAGAACGCTGTTTACGCATTTTCACTCCTTTAAAATTTCGATTTTTTTAGGAAACATTTTCAGAGATTATTTATATGTTAGAAGTTAAAATTCTGCAAAATTTTATGTTTTTAGGCCTTTCAGTAACATAAAAAGCGCAATTTAGAAAGTTTTTTGCTACTGAAACCCCAAGGTGCTAGTGACACCGACATAAAATAGAGCTTATGATACAGCAAGGACTGTCACCATCAATTTCAAACCATTACTTTTGAAATTGGTTTGATACTTCCTGAAATTGCGTATAAATCGCCATTTTGAGCGGTTTTCGTGCATTATAACCCCTTTTAAATTTCGAATTTTTAAAGAAATGTCTTTAAAGATAATTTATATCTAATAAGTAACTACCATGTCAAATTTCATGCCTCTTGGCCCTTCAGTAACACAAACATCGCATTTTTAGAACGTTTTTTTGCTCCTTCATCCCCTTTGGGGTAGTGGCACCGACATAAAGTATAGCCTATGTTGAAGCAAGGGAGTGTCACCATCATTTTGACGCTATTATTTTTTTAATTGGTTCGGTACTTCCTGAGATTGCGTAGGAAACGCCATTTAGAACGTTTTTAGAACGTTTTTCGCGAATTTTCATATCTTATAATTTTCGATTTTTCTTTTTTTTTTAGAAAAAGGATCTTAGATATAGTTTATATCTAATAAGCAACTACCATGGCAAATTTAATGTATCTATGTCCTTCAGTAACACAAAAATCGTATTTTTAGAACGGTTTTTGCTCCTGCACCCGCTTTGGGGTTGTGACATTGATATAAAATATAGCCTATCTTGGAGCAATCTTCTTGGATTATTTTGGAGTGCCTTCATTAATTTCCAACCATTACTTTTGAAATCGGTTTGATATTTCCTGAGATTCAGTAAAAATCTCAATTTAGAACGCTTTTTAGAACGCTTTTTACGCATTTTCACTCCTTTTAAATTTTGATTTTTTTAAGAAACATTTTTAGAGATTATTTATATGTTATAAGTTAAAGTCCTGCAAAATTTTATGTTTCTAGGCCTTTCAGTAACATAAAAAGCGCATTTTAGAACGTTTTTTGCTCCTGAAACCCCAAGGTGGTAGTGACACTGACGTAAAATAGAGCTTGTGATAGAGAAAGGACTGTCACCATCAATTTCCAATCATTACTTTTGAAATTGGTTTGATACTTCCTGAAATTGCGTATAAATCGCCATTTTGAAAGTTTTTCGTGCATTATAACCCCTTTTAAATTTCGAATTTTTAAAGAAATGTCTTTAGAGAAAATTTATATCTAATAAGTAACTACCATGTTAAATTTCATGTCTCTTGGCCCATCAGTAACACAAACATCGCATTTTTAGAACATTCTTTGCTCCTTCACCCCCTTTGGGGTAGTGGCACCGACATAAAGTATAGCCTATGTTGGAAAAAGGGCTGTCACCATCATTTTGACGACATTATTATTTTTTTATTGGTTCGGTACTTCCTGAGATTGCGTAGAAAACGCCATTTAGAACGTTTTTTAGAACGCTTTTCGCGCATTTTCACACCTTTTAAATTTCGAATGTTTTAAGAAATGCTCTTAGAGATCATTTATTTCATATAAGTAACTACCATGCCAAATTTCATGTTTCTATGTCCTCCAATAAAACAAAAGTCGAATTTTTAGAACATTTTTTGCTCCTGCACCCCGTTTCGGTTAGCGGCATGGACATAAGATATAGCTTACGTTCGAACGGGGACTAACACAATCATTTTGATAACATTACTTTTGAAATTCGATAGTTCCAGAGATTACCTCCTACAAACAAACTTTACTTCTTTATAATATTAGTATAGATTAAAATTAATTTTAAGGCATTTATCCGTTTCCTGGATTAGATGATTAATCATCAATGATTCAATTTTTTTTTTTTTTTTTTTTTTTTTTTTTTTTTTTTTTTTGAGTTACAAATAAAATACAGATAACATGTTCACCAAAACATGCCAACTGATTATGAAACTACATTAACCAAATATTTAAAGAAAAAATGTAGAAAACTTTAATTAAGAAAATGTTACGTTTTATTAATAATATTTTTTTATCATTTAATAGTGTAATATTCAATAAATTAGAAGTTGAGAAAACTATTCAGAAATCTTAAATATATGGTTTCAAAAATGCTTTTTATCTTTCCTGTTGCCATAGCTTAAAAAATAATATATTAAACATATATTTTTTAATTACATTCACGTTTCTTATTAAGCATGAATCAACGTGGAGAATTAGCAATAAATATTGGTATACGCAAAATTAACGAATGAATTATTATGGACATTTTTTAGAATTACATGAATCGCAGTCGTGAAATTAGGAGTAAATGTTTTTTAAATGTAAAAAGTGATAGTTATAAATGTGTTTTTTAACTATATTTTCTTTTCTACTAAATAAGGGTAAGTGGGGGTAAAACCGAGCAATCGGGTAAAACCGGGTACCCCTATTTTTTCTCCAGTAGGTGCTGCCACATGTAACTACCATATGAAATTAGACCAGTCGTCCATGTAAAGCAATGTGATGTTTACTTGCGTTTACGAACGACAAATTTTGGCAGTGTAAACGTATTTTTCGTAAAAGCGAAACATTTTATATTTTATAAGGCCGCTTAGTACTAGTTCCTACTTTACTGTATTTTTAAGGTAATCATACAATGCTTGATGTACTTAATCTACTAGATATTCCTGCTTTTGCGACCTCGGTAAGTTTTTCTTTTTTAAGTTGAGGCCATGTTTAGTCAGACAAAACCTGTGTGGCAAATCCTGGTACCCAGCCGATGGACAAAACTGGGTGGTTGAACTTCCGTATTTAAAGAAATGGATTGTCATTTCAATTCTCCCCAGTACCTATCAGGCCTCCTACAAATAGAAAGAAAATAAGCAGAAACGGAGGTGCTAAAGATATTTTAACTTCATCGCCTTACAAATCGAAATTGCTTCATGAAATTGCAGTGAAATTTCCATTTAACGCAGTCTCGTCCTTACACTTAAACACTTCATTATGAAGAAAATTCTTTATATAGAAATTACCTCAAATTCCCGAAATTTGTTTAATAAAATACACATGCATAAAATGAAAAATACCCATAAAATGGAAGTATTGGGAAAATATATTTTAATTCGGGCAGTAACTTTTGTTTCATGTAATATGGACATATGAAAAAATTTAATTAGAATAATATCTAAAAAAACGCACAATAAAGGGAAGTAAACAAAAACTGAAGCGTAGTGTACCTTTTCTCTTTTTCTCAGTATTCCAAATCCTTAACTTTAAAAAAAGTCTGTAATATTAATTTGTACTGGTTTCTTATAAAAAATGCTGTTCATAAAAATTTTCACACTTTTGTAACTATCCAAACAATTTATCTGTAACATTTTCGTGAAAATAGAATCCACTTCTTATTGCATCGAAGGCTTTTAGAATTTTTTTGGATAGAAATAAGTAAATAATTTCATTTTCATACAATCTGCTGAAATAAAATCATACATCCATCGCAACAGCAGCCTCTCCGTTTGGATGTTGCACACGTACAAAAGCGGAATAAACTTTGTTATGTATAGTATATTTTTCGTTACATGGAGATTAATTTACATATTAAAGGTGTACAAATTCAAGGTTCAGCAGAAAATTTTCTGTAAGTAGAAAACTTCGTGAAATAGGGACTTCGCTAAAGGGAAGTTCGGCTGTATCAAGCCTACTAAAAAGACAAAATCTCATCAGAAGAAAGGAGAGCCTAAAGAAATAGGAATGTCAAGAGGAAGATTACAAGGGAAGAAATACAAGAAAATGAAATGAAGGAGGTCTGGTCTTCTCAGGAGGAGCAAGAAGACTGGCTACCTGTATCCAACGATGATGAGGATGGTGGTGGTTCATGTATGCACTGCAACCAACTCGTGTATGATACGCAAAGTAGCGAAAGATGGTCAGTTTATAAGGCGTTTGCCCATGATTCCTGTAGCGAAGTTAACCCTGATATTAAAGATGGTTCTGTTTGCGATTTCTGAAATTATCTAAACTTTCAAATAAAAACGAAATAGCATGGTTTCAAAGTTAGGCAATTTAATTGATTTGATTAAGTTTGAAAATTTACTTAATAATAAATAACACGTCGATAAGTGTGATCACAGATCGCACGGAGGGTTTCGCTTCATATTTCTTTCAAAACACTATCCTTTTGCAAAATCTGTTAGATCCACAATTCATAACTAGGGAGTGCACTCAATTCTAAACAAATGTCTATCCGACAAAGCTCCGTTTTAGAACACATTCGCACTTATATTAGTCGAGGGAAATGGACCCATAAAACTCAAGATAGAAAAGCCCTACTGGCAGTAAAAAGCGGAAATGAAATATGAAATGCTATGGTGCATAATATGAAACAGGGTCGAAGGGTAGTCAAATGATATATCACGTGAGGAGTTTAGAAGAAATTGAAGATCCCCCACACCCGGGAGTCTTCAAGTGAATGAAGTAGCTTAATTAGGGGCTAAGTTACAAAAAATTCTTAAAATACACAAGTTATAGCCCAGGGGAGTCTATAATATAAGACCTTTTGAAAATTTTATCATTTGTCGTTTGACATAAGCGTAACCAGATTTTTGAACGGTGGTGGGGGTGCCCAGACTTTTTAACCTGAACATGTTTGATACAAACAATGTCTTATATAGCAAAACCTGTTAAAACGGAATTCCATGAAATCAATTTAATTTCCGTTTTAGACAGGTTTTTATCTTAAAAAGTATAATTGTGTGGTATTTCTTTTAAAAATGGCTCAAACGCGATTTGTGTTTGCGTGAGGAGGGATGAAAAGGGATTCAAAACATCAAAACTAAATCTAATGGTAAAAAAAAAAAAAAAAAAAAAAAAAAATATGTAAATGGTCTTGCAGCAGTGATATAAGACAGTGACTAAGTGTGGTCACAAGTGTAAAACCTTTTGGCACCCTAACTTCTTATAAAGATTAAAAAAGAAAATTCTATAGGCACAGGGGAACACTTCATGAGATCTAAAATTATCCCAGTCAAAGTCTAGTAGATGAAATTTTGCCAAATGATAAATCTCAGATAATGCATGCTTTACATTAGTACATACGCAAGAAAGGTTTTCAGAATGCGACTCAATCACTTCTTAGGGATCACCGGAGGGACCAAGAAATTTTTGTAGTAAAGTCTATGTAAATAATTATTATAATATTATAAATATTTATAATGTTCATTAATACCGTACTTTCTGGCCTATAATCCGCGGATCAAACAATCATATATCGACCCAAAAATTTTATTTCCTTATTGAAGTTAAATATTTATTGCGGTTTAACAAGCTATGTTTTATGAAACAAGAATTCTGGGTCCGAACATAATTCTTTCATCCGCGGATTATAAGCCGGAAATTACGGTATTTATGTTTTTTACCTCAGAATGTGTCGAATATATTAGGTAAAGCAGGTCATGATAATATACACTAATATACACCTTTATATAAGTTGAAACTATATAAGTATCTATACAATATATAATATATAATGATAATATATAATAATAATAATAATATAATAAATATATAATATATGTATATTGGAACATATATAATAATAATATATAATAATAATATATCTATATAAGTTGAAACATAACACTTTAAGGACATAAACACTTTTCATTTTGTCGGATTTTTTTAATTGAAAATTTTAAATAAATAATGTTTTAGATATAAAAAATTCAGTTTTAATGTATTAGATCTAAAACATATCATACACCATTTGTAGGTAATATTTACTCGCTAAAACAATTCTGAAAAAAAAATTAAAATATTGTGATATTGTACATAATATGGAACTTTTATATTAAAATCTGACAGACTGTTTTAATTTACCAAATACTCCTCGCAGAATATAAAACTTTCGGCAATGAAGCTAACACCAGCTAGTCGCATAGATGCGGAAACGCCACGTAACCTGTCAGATTTTTAAAAATGTAATTAGTTTCCCATATATTATATAAATATTTTTTTTAGGGGTGGGGGAGGTAAGATAATTGTGGAGGCCATGTAGATGATTTTCTCCAACTTATACATTATATGTTTTCTAAAACATCGCAAATATTTATCGACTTTTCTAGTCCCTATGCGGTAGAACTATGCAATAGAACAGCAAATGTTGTTTACAGCCGTTCATGTGCGCGAATTGGTTCTTGCAGCCTTGTATATTATTTACACTCCTCATAATAAATTACATATTAGTTAAATTTTAAAATGCGATTCACAGCTGAAAAAGCATATCCGGCGGTTATGTCTGATAGTCAGCCCAAATTCTTCTGAGTGTCTCTGTAAATAAACCGTAAATTATGTGTACAGGAATCCCCCGACTTACGTAAGTAATGCATTCCGTAAACCTTTACATAACTCGAATTTAACGCAAGTCGAATTTGTAAATTATTTAGGTAAATTTTCGTAACAAACTAAAATTTATAATGTATATACATATATATATAATTTCTACTGTACTATTTTATAAATAAAACATCAGTCAACAGTATTTAATCGGATATAAACTATAAAAGTATCAAAAATATAAAAACAAACTGAAAAAACACTTTTTAAATAAAAAATATCTTATTGAATACGGCATTTATAAATTTAACACTGATGAACTAATTTATAACGATTTTGAATCTAGATCAAACAACTATAAAAATAAGAAATAATTAAAGAGAATAAATTACCTCTTCTCCATAAATTTCTGTTTGCAAGACAAATAAATAGCTCTCACAAAATAAAATAATTCTTGATAAGCATAATATATATATATTTTTTTTTATGAATTAGATGGCTAGTAGGAATAACTAACAATAAAGTTTAAGTTTTTATGATAGTATTACTTATAGTACACAAAATAAAAAATGAATTGTCACTTGTAACAGCTAATTTAGATCTGTAGTGGAAGAGTTAGCGCTTGAGGTGGTTGGTTGTGAAGAAAAATGCTGTTCTGAAATAACTTCTACCACTCTCGATAGTGAAGGCTAAGGGTTTGATTTGTTAATCATTATAGTTGCATATCCCAATAAAAATATAACTCTCTCTACTTTATAAAATTATATTATGTCTGTGGTTTTTATCTGCATATTTCATTTATAAAAAAAATATATGCAAATGTGCTAGTGTGTCCATAAATGTAATTTTAAAGATTTCTTACGTAACTGCGAATTTGCGTAAGTCGTGTAATACGCCAGTCGGAGGATGCCTGTAATCAATTATCTGTAGGAAACATGCTGTAATGAAAATTACTAATATACATCAATTTCATTGAAATAGTGTAATATCATTAAAATACACTACGAACGATATTTCCCCATAAATGATAATGTAATGGGGCTTTCCTTTATGCTTTCCTATAAGCGAACTATAATTGAACATACTCTATATTCTAAAAACTAGAATTCTATAGTATCCTGCCCTTTACCTCATGATGTATATCAATTTCCTTGTGTTTCAAACAGTATAATTTTCACCCATTTGGAACTATAATTATATACTCTATATTCTAAAGACTAGAATTCTATAGTATTTTGCCCTTTACCTCATGATGTATATCAATTTCCTTGTGTTTCAAACAGTATAATTTTCACGCATTTGGAACTATAATTATATACTCTATATTCTAAAGACTAGAATTCTATAGTATTTTGCCCTTTACCTCATGATGTATATCAATTTCCTTGTGTTTCAAACAGTATAATTTTTACACATTTGGAACTATAATTATATACTCTATATTCTAAAGACTAGAATTCTATAGTATTTTGCCCTTTACCTCATGATGTATATCAATTTCCTTGTGTTTCAAACAGTATAATTTTCACCCATTTGGAACTATAATTATATACTCTATATTCTAAAGTATTTTGCCCTTTACCTCATGATGTATAACAATTTCTTTGTGTTTTAAACAGTATAATTTTCACCCATTTGGAACTATAATTATATACTCTATATTCTAAAGACTAGAATTCTATAGTATTTTGCCCTTTACCTCGTAATGTATATCAATTTTATTGTGTTTCAAACAGTATAATTTTCACCCATTTAGAAATTTTCAAATGTTATGATTCATTTGCCAACTGAATAACTGTGTTAAAATTAATGTAATATAACTGCGCATGAAGCGTATACTGCAGTTAAGAAAAATAACCTTCGATTTATTCTGTTGAGCTGATCCAGATATCAGACCAGATGCTGTGATCGTTAAAAGTTAATTGAGTGAATTAATCCTCGAGATTCGTCCGGTATGACTCTGTTGGTAGAGCATCGGCAGCTTCAGTCAAGACATCCCCCGTTCCAATCCAGGGACGGACATTTTTCCTGCACTTTGAAATTTACCAATTGAATAATTGTTTTAAAATTAATCTATTAATGATATTGAAATGCTAGGAAAATGCTTTTAAGCCATTGACCGTAAAAAACATAATATTATTGTGTCCCTATATATTAACCATAAATCGTACAACTTAATTTTCTATGCCAAATATACCATGGCAAAAATCAATAACATATGTAAATTACATGCCGATCCGAGTGTATTTACGGGAGTTTGACTATTGCCCGACAGACACAAACAGTCGGACAGGTAAAACGAGTTCATAAACACTTTTCAACTATGCTGGAAAGGATTCAACCTTTTCACGACTATTGAAAATATTTTCCCGATTTTACAATTGGTGATTGTCAAATTTATTTATAAACTTATCTGTATAGTCCAATAGATGTTAAACATTTTAGGGAAGGTATTTGAGGCACCCTGATAATTTGTGAAACACTTCTTTTGTAATGCCTGAATACAAAATCGAATGTCTGGCTGAAGGATCGTAGCTCAAAACCTGTGCCAGACAAAAAATGGCACTTGACACGTGTCTGGCACAGTTTTTGTGCCGACTAAAGTGTCTGTCATTTTCAAAATATTTTTTTCTAAGCGTGAGTGTCTGTCATTTTCAAAATATTTTTTTCTAAGCATAAATATTATTATGCCTCAATCTCAGCGTGCCTCAAATACCTTTTTTGGGTAGTCAAAAAATGGCACTTGACACGTGTTTGCCACAGTTTTTGGGCCGACTAAAGTGTCTGTCATTTTCAAAATATTTTTTTCTAAGTATAAATATTATTCTGTTTCAATCTCAGCGTGCCTCAAATACCTTTTTTGAGTAGTGTCAAAAAATGGCACTTGACACATGTCTGGCACAGGTTTTGGGCCACGATCCTTCAGCCAGACATTCGATTTTGTATTCAGGCATTACAAAAGAAGTGTTGCAAAAATTTTCAGGGTGCCTCAAATACCTACTCAAAAATGTTCAACAGCTCGCCTACTAGTATTTTTTATGCAGAATGACAAAATAGAACACAATTACGTAAAAGATGTGAAAATTGTGCTAAACGCAGCATAGAAAATGGGATTCATAATACACTGTTGTCCAAAATTAAGGATCAATCACAAAAGGCTAATTTTCAAGTACGCAAATACTCAAAAGGAAATAATATAATTCAAATAATTACTATCCCTACAGCACAGATAGTCCATATAGCATCTCATTCATGTCACACATGGTCACAAGTGTCACTGTCACTACGGTGAAGCAAAAAAATAGGAAATTCCACACATCTGATTATGAGTCTCAAATGATCACTATATGTGACTCCACTGAGACGTCACTGTGACTACTGTTTTGTGACAAATAACCATGTGAGTTTACAATGTAATTACATTGTGACTCTCTTGTGACTTTCATCTGTAGACTCAATTTCAAAGTCATCGTGAACGCTGCATTGTGATAAGTTACGAAATAATGTCACATTAAAGTCACACGATGTCTTTCAGGTGACAGAGAGACTACTGTGATGTCACCATTGTGCTCTTTTGTGCAAAGTCACCATGTGACTATAATCTGATATTATTTGGTGACTTATCATAATGCAACGTTCATGATGACTTTGAAATTGAGTCTAAAAATGACAGTCACATGAGAGTCACAATGTAACTACATTGTAAAGTCACCTGGTGACTCGTCACAAAGAAGCAGTCACATTGACGTCTAAGTGGAGTCACATATAGTGATCATTTGAGACTCATAATGAGACGTGTGGAATTTCCCATTTTTGGTTTCACCGTAGTGACTGTGACACGTGTGAACATGTGTGACATGAATGAAATGCTATATGGACTAGCTGTGCTGTAGGGATAGTAATTATTTGAATTATATTAATTCCTTTTGAGTATTCGCTTACTTAAAAATTAGCATTTTGTGACTGGTCCTTAATTTTGGACACCAGTGTATATGAACTATGTGCGATGTCCATCTATGTTCACAACCAAAAGTAATTGCTTCGCAGAATATCATAATTAGAGCGTCATTTTGGATAGAAATTTTATTTCATAATTTTGTATTATTTTATTTAACATTTTGTTATGATAAACCAAGAAATAAAAGACATTGCACGATAAGCCTAACTATAATTTATGTTATATTTTTAGTCCGCTGGAAAAAATATTTCCCATAAAAATCACCCCCAAAAAAATCTACACATTTTTAAGTATGTTTTTTATACATAATTCTTATTTATTTTTCGTCTAAACGAACTAAAATAAACATTTACAAATATTTAGTCTTAGCAACCTTATGGTCCTGTAACGGTTAAAATCAAAGAAAATGACCGGTAATTAAGGGTCCAAATTAATGGTTAGCAACCAGTCTCGTTTTTTAAATGCAGAAAAAATTTAGTTTTCTGTTTTACATGAATAGCGTACTTTGTATTAGAAATATTTCATCCTTGCTTTTGTTAATAACACTGTAAAAACTAAACATATAAAATATATTTAAATTTTAATTATTAAAGCTTTTTTATGTAATTCTGAATACGCTTATTTAAATTATTTACATTCTTCAAATAAGCACTTATTCGCAATTTAAAAAAAAACTCTGGAAACAACTCTGATAAACAAACCCGAATTTTTCAGAATAAATTAATGACCTAGTGCTTTTAAACTCTAAAATGCCTTTGGGAATTTTTAAAATAAAGAAATATTTTGGAAGCTTTATAATGATATATTTTGAAAATTTGTTGAATTTGAGCACTAGTTTTTTTATTTTTTTAAATCTTTTGAGATTTATGCGTTCTTATATATTGTTTTCTATAAATATATATCTAGTTCATCAGTTTTAAAAATTTATCTTAATTTAAAATATAATGAATAGGGGAATATTTAAAGGAAAATTTATTTCTGTGCTTTATAAGATATACACAAAGTAAAAGAAAATTGTTTGTAAATCTTTCATTTTAATTTATATATTTGATGAAAATGCATACGTGAAGTAAAATGAAAGAGTTTGTAAATGTTTAATTTAATTTTAAACATATATATATTTATAGATTTATTGTGATTTAGAGCAGTACAAGGATTGAAAAGAAAAAAAAGACAAAATTATTATAGTACAGATTTCTGTAACATTTTGGAATAGAAAGAAAAAAAAATCTTATGGATAAAACAAAGAATTGTTAAAGTATACTTCAGCATTATATGTTGCTAAAGTGAAACACTTGGATATAAATTAATTCGAAAAGAATAAATATAAACCATAGACCTTCTATGTGAGTAATCTAGTATGGACGTTTAAAATATTGTGCCAAAATTAAATTTCCTTATCTCCTTAAAAATCTATCCTATCTACTCACCGTACCCCTAAAAATATTTTCTTTTTTTACCCTAGTGACAATTATTTACACAAAGTAAAATATGGTTCAAAATGACCGTTTAATATATATACATATATATAGCTATATATATATACATAGAGAGAGAGAGATTAGAAAAATTGCATAAAATGTCCGATAAATGAGTTTCAAAAAGGTGCAACTGCACCATTTATTCATTGTGCGTTACAGATAAATAATGTCTCTGACGAAATAAAAATATCGCATTTGAATTAGATTACGCCTATCGATATCATTCTATAATTTCCTAAAATTATTATTAAATGTTTAATATCTTTTTTTTTTTAAATCTTCCTCATCTTTTCACCTTGATATACATTAAATTGTTTTCTTTTTTTTTTTTTACCATAGTGTTTCATTGCTTACACACGGAAGAAAACAGATGGAAAGTTTTACAAATATAAATTAAATCTAATAATTATAAGTTTGTTAAAAAATATCTTTTTGTAAAGCACCGGATAATCATAAAAATTAATCACAATTATAAAAAATCTCTGAGGTCTCAACCAACAGACAGAGGTAGATTTCAAAGTTAAGTGCTAATTTCACCAACAAAATCTAAATCAAGATTATAGATAAACCAAATTTAACAATTTTAATAGGCTGTTTTTGACGAATTTTTAGTTTCATTTTTCTGTAACAGCTGGATTTATCAAAAATTTGTCAATATAAAAGTTGTAGATAGCTTTAAGAAAATTTATAATAAATTTACTACTTGTGAATTGATGATGTTAAGTTTGTAAGTGTTTTCTTCTTCACGCTCCTTTATTTTTTGTTTATTTTTTAATTTTTGTTTTTTCTGTAAGAGTTGGTCCTACCAGAAACTTGTCAATATGAAAGTTGTATATAATATTACGAAGATTTATATTAAATTTAAGTGGATTTGATATCGTCTGAATTGACGTTATGAATATTTTTCTTCTTAAAACCCTATTACTTTTTGCCCCTTTTTTAATTGTATCAAAAATTTTACCCTTTCTCCAGAAGTAATAATAAATTTAAACTGTTTTTACATGTATTATAAATAAGAAGTTATGGATTTTTTCTGTTTTCACAAAAATCCTCCCTATTTACACCCCCTTGGTCCTATTTTGCCCATTAAAGAACTTGAAAGAGATTTTCTGCCCGTTGATTTTATGTATCAGTTTGGAAGAGATTTTTGTAGAATTTTGGAAGTTATCGTGGCTATAAAAGAGTGATATATATGTGTGGCGTAATTTGATTAATCGATTATTATTAATAATAACTGGTTGTTATTAATTATTACCAAATAATATCCAAATAAACTCGTTACTATGATTAATTTATAAGAATTTATCAAATTAACTGGTTATTATTAATAATTACCAATCAAGTTTAATTAATATAATAAATTTGAACTCGTTTAGCTTGAGATTTTCATAACGGATGTGTACATTTATTCCGTGTCAGTGCTTTACCATTGTGCAATCGTATAACAGATTTTATGAGCGCGCAAGTTTGTTTTTGCCTGTTGGCAACAACATGACGACATCAGTTGATTGTTTATTTTGTTGCAGGCGGTCGGATGCTTCGGGACGCTCACTGATATTTATTTTTCGCCAGATTGGATTGTTTTGCGTGCCAAATAGTGCCAATTTGGTGTTATTTTGGTTGAGAGTTCGAAATGTATTCAGTAGAGAGCGTTAAAATCAAGACAAGCCGAAAAAGTTGCTTGTCACCTAATATATGTTTTCACGATATTTGGGAGCACCGTGTATCTTGAAACTCACAATTGACGAGAATTTGGAAATAAAGTTATTGAAGAAGTTTGTGAAACGTGGAATCTACTCAATGTTTTTCCATTAAAACCAATACATGTTCAATTATAGCAAGGCTCAGTTGAAAGAGCATACCAAAACATTTAAAAGATGTTATTCACTTGGCTTGAGACTAACAATACAACAAGTTACTCAGAATGAATAAAATTCATTCAATTTATGAAAAATAGACCATATCACGCTGGAGCAGATCGCAGTCCATATGAAGCTTTATTTGGCTATAAAACGAATGCTGGTTTAATAAACTATTTTCCAGTCGATACTTTGTCAGGAATTAAAAGGAAGAAGATTTTGTTGTATAAGAAATCAGTCTAGTAATGATATCCAATTTCAGACAGTAATCTCAACCGACAATGAAGATACAGGCTCAATGAATGATGATTATATACGTGGAATTAGGTAATTGTAATGAAGACTTGGAGAGAGCTATTCCAGGTGCAGTCAAAAATAGTAATAAGAGTGTTGGCCAAATTTAAGGGTAACAACATAATTCTGAAATAGCAAAGAGAAAATAAAATGTTTCGGTGATGTTGCAATGGAAGGTTTTGAAGAAAAAAGGAAAACTCATCTTTTCCCCTAGACGAAGTCTGTAAATATTCAAGTAATGTAAGTGTAAATATTCAAGAAGGTCAATGCTCTGCTAAACAGTCACTCAATAAGCAAGCTGAAAAATGTTATGGCTTTCGAAGTTAAAATTTGCTATTGTGCAGAAGAAGCCATTGGAATAAGAATACCAAGCATACCAGAGGTAGAAATGGGTAAGGTTAATAGCTGAAATGTTATAACTCTTTTAATTTCTAAGGAAAATTAAAACTTATATAAATTTAGTATAAAACAAGGCATTTTAAATCAACTGTACGCAAGAAATGATTTTACTGTCTGCAAAGAAGCTTTAATTTCAGTTAATAATGTTCCAGTGAATGAAAAAAATGTGCTCGTAAAAATTCCTATCTATGTGGTTAAAGATTTAAATATTACAATTGTAAAGGCAATTGTAACTCAAGTTCTAGAAATCTAAATTTAAAACTTTCTACTTATGCTCCACTTTTCTTAATATCCGTTGCTAAAACTATACACTAACTGAATTATTTCTTCTTTCGTTATTTCAGTGTTTAAGATTTTTACCTAATTGATTCAGTGATTACAAAAATAATTACCTTTAACTCCTTAGGCCTTGGCATCCTATTAATAACTATCCCATTTTTTGATTGAGTATTATTTTCTCTTAACAAGCATTTTGGCTATGGCTTCATAAAGTTAAGATAGTATATTTTCCAGTAAAGGACATAATTGTTATTAAGGGTTTCGGGACTCTTAAAGCTTCAAGATTTTATTTCATTTTTTTTAGATGTTAAACTTCTATCTTTTGTGAACATTTTGATATGATTGTTAACTTGAAATTCCCTTTAGAACAGAAGTTATGACTTTTAGAATTATACCCGCTCAATAGATGAAGCGGCGTTTCCGAAACTTTGAAATTATTTTCCTCTAAATGAAATTTTTGGGCATAATGCGCAGTATACCTCAAACACTTCTCAATATATTTTCATGAAATTTTTAAAAAATATATTTCATGTTACACTGTACAAACAGAACCTAAAATTTCCTTTTTATTTAAATAAATATTTTTTTTTTCAGGTGATTATACTGTTGAAATTTTCAAAATTTTGTATTAGCTAAATACGACTTCATATTAAAAATATAAAAAGGCTTTAAATACAAATTTATTTAGGTTCAGGGTAGTTATTACAATCCAAAGTATTAGTCACCAAAAGTTTCATTCTCGTTGCAAAATTTATTTTGTAATCCTGCGCGTAAGCTGCTATACCAATTTTCTGCTCTGCAAATGTCTCATAGTTTGGAGCTCCCTATAAATACCAATTCTGCCCCTTGCAATTTTTTATATACATGAAATTAAAGAACATACATTTCATAAATCATTCATCTTTCATCACAATAAAAATTGTGTTTTTAAATCACAACATTTTAAGATATTAAATATTAAAAATGGTCTTTTTTCTCATTTTTTTCCTATTTTAAGAGGCCCCTTAAGCTAAGTTAATCATATTGACGGAACTTAATTCGTATTTATTAATAATAACCGTTAAATATGCTTAATAATAACCGAATTTATCAAATTGCCCGTAAAACACACACACACACACACACACACACACACACACATATATATATATATATATACTAGGGGTCTCTGCACCCTGCAAGCTAATCTCACCAACCCTCGTTCAGACACAGCAGAATCTAAAAACACGCTAATCTGATCGGTTTTAAAAATATTATAGAAGATTGAATTATACTGAAAAAAAGCTGTGCAAATCTCCCTGTAAACGGGTTTCCATTCAATTTCCTTTGATTTCAAAGCCGAAGACCAAATCAGTTGCTGTTAAGACATCCAAAGGTTGTTTTCGTGTTTGATTAAAGAGGATCAGTTAAAGTAGTTTTGAAAAGAAGCTAAAAAAGGAATTAACTGTACAGAGTCTTTGTCTCCCGGTATTTTAAAACAATTTCTATAACAATAGCCTAAGCCATGAGACTATCATCAAAAGTTCCGGGCGAACCACTTCGCTTTTTATATTCCTGGTGCCATTTTGGTACTTTAATGCAGACAGGTACAGGTGATATACCAAATATTATTATATTGGCATCATTTCATCTATATTATAATAGTCCAAGTCATATGTATCTGCCATAAATAAATACGCTCTGATCCCTTCGCTTTTCATATGAAAGTTTGGCTCAGATATCATATACGGCCCCATATTGGCGCGATTTTTTTCCGACGCTAATTTGGGGAAAACATCAACATCCGGCTTACCAAATCAAGCAAAATAACGATACTATGGAGCCAGTTAATTACCCGCCAATGTCATACCCGTTGCGTGTATGACATTGGCGTCAGAAAAAAAATCGCGCCAATATGGGTCCGAAATATGACATCTGTACCGAAGGTTTTCCCTTTTGATTAAAAAATCAAATTTTTTTCGAATAAAACTACATAAAAGTTTCCATGGTCGCAAAGAATTCTTGGTACTGTTACGCTAGCCGGGTGAAAATCTCGCCAATAGCTATATTACAACTCGCCAGTTAGCATTTTTTTTCGAGTGGTAAATTTAAACATTGCTTTGAAGTTAAATTAAATGTCATCGTTTGTTACATCATCTAATATTTGGCCAGATGTCATATACGCACCAGGTTTGGCGTGATTTTTTTTAGGAAAATTTGGCGAAAACCTCGTTTTCGAATACCAGTTACATATGTATTTTTGGTACTACTTAGTTATCCCGTCGACCAAAAATCTATCACTAAACTATAAGATTAAATGCCAATAGTGGTTGATCGTAAATCTCACATTCACTCGACTTTAAACAAGTTAAACGTCTTTACGTCATCAAGTGATTTTTATTTCGACGTTTTATTTATATATTTATTAATGTCATACTATTTTCTTTGTTCTTTCGTTATTTAAAATAAAAATTATGGCAATTTGTATAATTTGGCGAGTGGTTTGGCGATTTATATAATTTGGCGAAATGGGTCGACAAAATAACTAAGTAGTACCGTATTTTTCAATATTTTCTATTATTTTTAAATGAAAATAACGAAAAAAAAAATAATTAACTATAGAACAAAACAATTTATGTAATTTAAAAAAAAATAAATAAATAAACATTTATTATTAAAACAAGTTGGAAATTGCTCGTCAAACGTGGCAAATGAGGTGCGTTCGTACTATAACTAGTTTTATAATTATTTTTTGCACCCCATATTGTACTGAATGTGTATTTATTTGCAATTCATAAGTGCATAGTCTGTAACATCATTAAAATGCACTTGCTATAATTTTTTACCATTCCCCTTAATGTAACGGACAAATTTTGACTGTCCCTGTAATTAAGCTATACATCCGATTTTCATGAAATTTGAAATGGCTCGAAAAAATTTTGCAGCAATTATATATTTAAAATTTCAGCCCATTCGGAAACCTGTAACATCATTAAAATGCACTTGCAATAATTTTCCCCATTGGCTTTAATGTAGAGAAAAACTTTTGACTGTCCCTGTAATTAAACTATACATCCGATTTTCATAAAATTTGAAATGGCTCGACAAAATGTCGCAATAATTACATGTTTAAAATTTGAGACCATTCGGAAAGCTTTAACATCATTAAAATGCACGTGCAATAATTTTTCCCATTGGCCGTAATGTAAAGAAAAAATTTGACTGTCCCTGTAATTTAACTATACATCCGATTTTCATAAAATTGGAAATGGCTCGACAAAATTTTACAACAATCATATATTTAAAATTTCAGACCATTCGGTTGGGTAGTTTTTGCTCTATTATATGCGGACGGACGGACAGACAGACGGACGGACAGACAGACGGACTGAACGACGACTATAGGTGTTACGTATTTATATAATTACGAACGCACCTAAAAACAACAATAGCCGTGTTACCATGTCAACCAAATTAATGCCATTTTGGCGCCAATTAGGTACCCCGGTGCGTATGTGACATCTGTGCCTAATATTTTTCTTTTCATTTGTTTAAAAAAAAATAAAGAAGTGAAAGCCATTTATTTTAAATGTTTCAGTTTGTACTAAATAAAATGATAATGAAATACAAATTGAATTATGAATAAAAGTAACATGATACATTTTTTAGCATACATTTAAAGGAGGCCAAACTTCTTGCCAAATTAGTTTAAAATTATAACCTTTTCTAAAATCTGAAAAAAAAAATATCTGTTATGATTAAAATTTGAGTTGCCATCATTAGAGAAAAGTATATAAAATTAGAAAAAAATTAATATTTGGAAAACTAATTCGAATTTAAAAATTCTAATATCAGTTTTGAGATCTGCAGATCAATACGGATTTTTGGTGTTAATTTCATCACAAAGTATTCCATATTTTAGGAGAAATCGCCGTGAAACGTAATCAATTGTTTAATCAGTCGATTCATAGAATCGTTACATAAATTCGTTTCAAATCGATTCATTAGGATTTTATATATATAGGGTAGATATTTAAGTATTGCGCGGTAGCGCAATACTTATTTATTTCCAGTGTCATTTCTCAATGTTAATTTAACATAGAAAAGCCTATGGAGATCATAACTTTTTCATTTTTTCTTCCCACCTTTTTGATCCTGATGCCACTCATTTTTTATTCTTTACTAATTTTAATGATAGTATAAATTTAAAGTGTAAAAACGTTTGCCTGGGGTCAGGATCAAAACGAATGGTAAAATGCATTTACATATGGGTGGATTATAACCTAGAAAGAAACATGGGCAATCTTTCTTTTACATTATTCAAATATTTTTCTTAATAATTCCAAATTTCGAATTTTTCATTGAGAATCACCGGCATTTTTCATAGAAAATGTAACATTTTTTCTTCATTGTTGCAAAATTTCAAAATTCGTAATAATAATTTATTTCTGTTTAGTTGAAAGATTTCCACGTGAAATATTGAACTTTTTTTTTCAAGAATTTAAAAGGTGGATATGACGTCATAGTAGAAATAAAAAGGATATTTTCAGAATAAGTTTTTGCTTTGGACAAGTTTATGTTTTATTAAAAAGTTTCAAATGATAGCTATTTTTACGCAGGTAAGTGAGGAATTACATAACTTAAATTTTAAAATGTATTTTTTTTTCGAGATGAGAACTATTTATATCCCAAGTTAAACTTAGGTAATAATTTTCTGATGTGTTAACATCACCGCTTGGGAGAGAATAAGGTAACAAAATTTATGTAAAAATTTTATTTTTTTATTTTTTAATATATCACAGCCATAATATTGTTAATTATTAGCAGTAAGGATTCAGAACAATTTATTTTTGCAGTCATAGCGTTCCTGAGTGGGAAATAGGGTATATAAATTTAAGTGAAGTTCATTTTTGATTATAGATTTTTTACGTTCAGATTGGAAGTTTTTGTCTAAACTACAGCAACCTGCGTTAGTACAGTGGTGAAATATTTTAAATTATACATTGGTAAACTGCATCACACATTGATGCAATACCGCATACATCAAAGCCTGATGATGATAACCTCTATTAATTTCGAAATGAGTTCATCTGAATGCAGTAGTTATTAAAAAACTTGACATATCTCTCTATTCTAAAAAAAAGTAACTACCGCTGTCACCGCCGCCGCCGCCGCCGGTTTTGAATTTTTTGTGACCGGAGGTCTTTCTTCGTTAATATTAAGAAAAATAATGCATACAAATATATGAAAATTGGTAGTATTATACAGAAATGTTTGATAAACACGCTGATGCAGATAGTTTTCAGATCGAAGAATTATTTTAAGAGATATTTAATGCTAAAGTTGGACAAAATCGTTCCACTAAAAAAGTTTTATAGGAGCAAAAACTGTTCATAGGAATTTAATCATTTTTAGATCATTTTATGCGTTAGAATTTGCCGGAGTGCAGATTGCATTATTTTTTTTTATTTTGACTAATTTTTTGATGTTTTATTTCTATTTTAAATTCAGATTTTCAGCATTTCTAAAGATTTTTTTAACAGATTTTAGAAAGTGATATTAATTTAAACTGTTGCCAACTGTATAAAAAGTGGAAACAATAATGTTTGCTTCAAAAAAAAAAACATTTATACGTGTAAATAAATTAAAAATTTATTTACACGTGACTATTATAAACAGAAAAAAACATTTGGAATTAGAATTAAATAATTATGTACAAAAAGCAGGAACTTATTAAAAATTACATCATAAAAACTATAATTACACGTGAATTTTAAGAGAGAAAGGAATTTGTAAAACAATAAATTTATTAACATGCGTTAGAAGTCTTAAATAGGAGAAATTACGTCATATTTACGGCACATTACAGTTATTACATAAAATGAACACAAAATAATATTGCAAAACGGTTTAAATTTAGAAATTGCGCTAGACATTTATTTGATATTTTAAGAGGATACTTTTCAATTATTTTTGTTAGGAAGGCGCAAATAATATTTCATTTCTAACACAAGTACTTTCACTTGAATATTAAAAAGAGAAAGAATAGTTTGGTCAAAATTACGTCAGATTAAAAACGATTAATTTAAAATGTCTCATTTAAAAGAACTCGCTTTTCAGTTTGTTAAAAAATACCAGGAGACAAAGACTCTGTTTACTTAATTCCTTTTATATTAGCTTATTTTGAAATGTTGTTACACGTGTCTGCGTCTTCAAGTTATTTTTATTTCGACGTTTTATTTGTATTTTTAATAATGTTGTACTAATTTATTTGTTTTTTCGTTATTTAAAATAAAAATTATGTCAATTTGTATAATTTGGCGAGTGGTTTGGCGATTTATGTAATTTGGCGAAATGGGTCGGCGGGATAATCAAGTAGTACCGCAACGGATTTGGCGTTAAAATTCCTCAATCAAAGAGAAATGAATAGAAACCCGTTTATAGAGAGATCGCCACTGTTTTTTAAATTATAATTCAATCTTTCGAAATCTTTTTAAAGCCGATCAAATTAGCGTGCATTTAGAGTCTACGGTGTCTGGACGGGGGTTGGCGAGCGTAGCTCGTAGGGGGCCGAGCCCCCTAGTTATATAAAAAAATAAGTTGAAGAACAATTTAAAAAAACAAAATTTATTTCCTATATTGTTTAAGCCCGAGAAGGGACAGATATTAAGATATTTCATTCAATTAGTTCTACATTTAATGTTAATTTTTTATAACAAATTAGTTACGCCAAATGAAGATTAAAAAATAAAATAAAATTCATACAATATAATACTTAAAACACCCTAAAAAATTAGTTTCCGTTCAAATGAAATCGAAATAAATCTTAGATTTTTTTAATGTTTCGTATTTTGCATGCATCTTGTTATTTTATATACAATCGCCATATACATAATACAAAATCTGCAATACAAATATTTTCAATTAGAAATGGAAGAAGTCTAAGATTTATTTCGATTTCATTTCAACGGAATCTACTTTTTTAGGGTGTTTTAATTATCATATTGTATGAATTTTATTTTTATTTTTTCAATTCCTACTATTAATTCACACTCTCCCTATATTTATTTATTTATATATTTATATATTTACTAGGGGGCTCGGCCCCCTACGAGCTACGCTCGCCAACCCCCGTCCAGACACCGCAGACTCTAAATGCACGCTAATTTGATCGGCTTTAAAAAGATTTCGAAAGATTGAATTATAATTTAAAAAACAGTGGCGATCTCCCTATAAACGAATTTCTATTCATTTCTCTTTGATTGGGGAATTTTAACGCCAAATCCGCTGCGGTACTACTTGATTATCCTGTCGACCAATTTCGCCAAATTATATAAATCGCCAAATTATACAAATTGATATAATTTTTAGTTTAAATAACGAAAGAACAAATAAATTCGTACAACATTAATAAAAACACAAATAAAACGTTGAAATAAAATAACTTGATGACGTATACACGTGTAACAACATTTCAAAATAAGCTAATATAAAAGGAATTAAGTAAAGAGAGTCTTTGTCTCCTGGTATTTTTTAACAAAGCGAAAAGAAAGTTCTTTTAAATTAGACATTTTAAATTAATTCTCAAAATATCAAATAAATGTCTAGCGCTATTTCTAAATTTAAACTTTTTTGCAATATTATTTTGTGTTCATTTTATGTAATAACTATAATGTGGCGTAAATATGACGTAATTTCTCCTAAGACTTCTAACGCATGTTAATGAATTTATTATTTTATAATATCCTTTCTCTTTTAAAATTCACGTTTATACTTTTTATGACGTAATTTTTAATAAGTTCTTGCTTTTTATACGTAATTATTTAATTCTAATTTGAAAGTTTTTTCCTGTTTATAATAGTCACGTGTAAATAAATTTTTAATTTGAAGCAAACGTTATTGCTTGCGCTTTTTATACAGTTGGCAACAGTTTAAATTAGTACAATTTTCTGAAATCTGTAAAAAATATCTCTAGAAAGGCTGAAAATTTGAATTTAAAATAGAAATAAAACGTGAAAAAATGAGTCAAAATAAAAAAAAATAAAGCAATCTGCACTCCGGCAAATTCTAACGCATAAAATGATCTAAAAATGATTACATTGCCATGTATAGTTTTTGCTGCTATAAAACTTTTTTAGTGGAACGATTTTGTCCAACTTTAGCATTAAATAACTCTTAAAATAATTCTTCGATTTGAAAACTGTCTGCATCAGCGTGTTTATCAAACATTTTTGTATAAAACCACCTATTTTCATATTTTTGTATGCATTATTTTTGTTAATATTAACGAAGAAAGGCCTCCGGTCACAAAAAAATCAAAACCGGCGGCGGCGGCGGCGGCGGCGGCGGCGGTGATAGCGGTAGTTACTTTTTTTTTAGAATAGAGAGATTCACGTCAAAATACTTTTGTTAGAAATGAAATATTATGATCATCTTAAAATGTCAAGTAAATGTCTCGCGCAATTTTTAAATTAAACCTGTTTTGCAATATTATTTTTTGTTCATTTTACGTAATAAGTGTAATATGACGTAAATTCTCCTATTTAAGACTTCTAACGCATGTAACTGGATTTATTATTTTACAATATTCTTTCTCATTTAAAGTTCACGTGTAACTATAGTTTTTATGACGTAATTTTCAATGAGTTCCTGATTTTTATATTTTTTGTTTATAATAGTCACGTGTAAAATAAATTTTTAATTTGAAGCAAACATTACTGTTTGCGCTGTTTATACAGCTGGCAACAGTTTAAATTAAAACAATTTTCTAAAATTTTTAAAAATATCTCTCGAAATGCTAAAAATTTTAATTTAAAATAGAAATAAAACCTCGAAAAATTATTCAAATTAAAAAACTAACTGCAATCTGCACACCGGGAAATTCTGTCGCATAAAATGATCTAAATATGATTAAATTCCTATGTACAGTTTTTGCTCCTATAAAACTTTTTTAATGGAACGATTTTGTCCAACTTTGGCATTAAATATCTCTTAAAATAATTCTTCGATTTGAAAACTGTCTACATCAGCGTGTTTATCAAACATTTTTCTATAATACTACCGATTTTCATATTTTTGTATGCAACAGTTTTTTTAATATTAACGAAGACAGACCTCCGGTCACAAAAAATTCAAAACCGGCGGCGGTGACAGCGGTAGTTACTTTTTTTTAGAATAGAGAGAAAATATTAGTAAAATTTGTTCAGCAGAAAGATCAGGACAGATGACTAAAAAACACACGTGTGTTTTAAATATAAAGATTATATAAAATTAGGAAAAATTAAATTAAGCAAAATATGTTATTATTTTGATAAAATTATAGTAGAATGTCCTAAATAATAGCATTTTATTATTCGAGAGAACTTTGGACAAAAACTTCAAGAACATGATACTATTTTAAACCACAAATTATTTATTTGCTTGTCTAACTCGGCTAAACTAATCCATCCAGGCGAGAATCATCAATTTCTTTAATATAAATCGCTATTATTTGCCCGGCACCTCTCTTTTATAAAGACACTCTAAATTTTTGTAAAACATTGTGTTTTATCAGTGTGTGATTTCGATTACATTATTCTCAAAAGTGAAGCATTTTCACCTGTGAAAAATTTTAAAGCAGCTGGGCTGTTAAAATGACGCACTTCTACAAAACATAATTTAGGCTTAAGAATTAAAATACACGCTTTCTTATAAAATGACGTCATTTGCATCAGTTAAAGCAATCCCTTTTACAATACAGTTTTAAACTTCGTCTATAGAAAAGTATTCATATGATGTCATTGTCACGGAATAACAGACAATATTCTTGACATAGCCCATATTTTAATTTCAATTTTTTTTTCAGGTTTTATGAGAAAATGGCAACGAAAAGATACAGTATCTCCTATTTTCGACTATTTTCCGTTTACTTTCAATAGAAATGGGGTACTTTTGTTGCCACGATTAGAAAAATGTTATTAAAAACTACAAAAAATTAATATCTCAAAAATAAATTGAGATACAGCTTTCAAACAAATTGCATTTAAAAGAGCATTTTTTTTCCTTACTAGGGGGCGCTGCCCCCTACGAGCTACGCTCGCCAACCCCGTTCAGACACCGCAGAATCTAAAAGCACGCTTATTTGATCGGCTTAAAAAAGATTGAATTATAAGTTAAAAAACAGTGGCGATCTCCCTATAAACTGGTTTCTATTCATTTCTCTTTGATTGGGGAATTTTAAAGCCAAATCAGCGGCTGTTAAAAGATACAATGGCTGTTTCCGTCTTTGATTAAATAAAATCAGTTAACATTTCAAAATAAGCTGATATAAAATGAATTAAATAAACAGAGTCTTTGCCTCCCGGTATTTTTTAGCAAAGCGAAAAGAAGGGTTTTTTAAATGACACTTTAAATGTATCGTTTTTAATCTGACGTTATTTTCACCAAACATTTCTTTCTCCTTTTACTATTCACGTGAAAATTCTTTTGTTAAAAATGAAATATTATTTGCGCTATCCTAATAAAAATAGTTGAAAATATCATCTTAAAATATTATATAAATGTCTCGCGCAATTTTTAAATTTAAGCTGTTTTGCAATATTATTTTTTGTGCATTTTACGTAATGTGTAATGTGACGTAAATGTGACGTAATTTCTCCTATTTAAGACTTCTAACGCATATTAATGAATTTATTATTTTACAACATTCTTTCATTTTTAAAATTCACGTGTAATATAGTTTTTATGATAATTTTCAATGAGTTCCTGTTTTTTATATTTTCTTGTCACGTTTAATATAAGTTTTTAATTTGAAGCAAATATTATTGTTTGCGCTGTTATTCAGTTGGCAACAGTTTCAATTAATACAATTTTCTAAAATGTGTAAAAAAATATCTCTCGAAATGCTGAAAATTTGAATTTAAAATGGAAATAAAACCTCAAAAAATGAGTCAAATTAAAAAACTAAGCACAGTCTGCACACCGGGAAATTCTGACGCATAAAATGATCTAAAAAGGATTAAATTCCGATGTACAGTTTTTGCTCCTATAAAACTTTTTTAATGGAACGATTTTGTCCAACTTCAGCATTAAATATCTCTTTAAATATTTCTTCGATTTCAAAACTATCTGCATCAGCGTGTTTATCAAACATTTCTCTATAATACCACCGATTTTCATATTTTTGTATGCAATATTTAGCTTAATATTAACGAATAAAGACCCCCGGTCACAAAAAATTCAAAACCGGCGGCGGCGGTGACAGCGGTAGTTACTTTTTTTTTAGAATAGAGAGATATATTTATCTTGTTAAAATTTTCAATCGTTAATAAAATACTCATTATTCATCCTATCAAGTTGAAATAAATTTTTTTGAACTTGTACTGGATGACAATTGATATTAATACAGTTTTTTCAAATATTAATTAATTAATTGAATTTTAATTAATTAATTTTAGTTTTGCATGCGAAACAAAATGGCGGCCACTGGTTATTGAAGGTCAATGAAAGTATTTTCAATAAGGGTTTACCATAGGGGGGACCCTGTTCTGTCGCCAAATACCGCCAAGTTTGTCGCCAAATTGGCGATATATCGTCCAATTTGGCTGCCAAAATAAGTCGCCAAAAGTGACGCCAACTTGGCGATATTTCTAATATTTCGCCAAATTCCCATAGAATTCCATTGTAAACTTACTTGCTTATAGAAAATCAACAAATTGAGATATTTTAATGCAACAAAAACTAATATTAGCTTAAGGGATTATATTAAATTTTTCTTTGATGGCCTAAGTAGGAATTGACTTTAAAAACAAAATTTTTATATTACTTGTTTAATCTTCAATTGGCTTAACTAATTTGTTACAAAAATTTAACATTAAATGTAGAACTAATTGAATGAAATATCATAATATCTGTCAAATATCATAATATCCCTTCTCGGGCTTAAACAATATAGGAAGTAATTTTTTTTTTTTATTATTTGTTCTTCAAATTATATTTTTTTTATAATATATATATATATATATATATATATAGATAGATAGATAGATTGATTGATAAAGCTTTTACTGGGTGTTGTTTTTGGTTCTGCAAAAAGTTTTCATAAATTCAAACATAGGAGATAATGTAATAGATATTATTTCTTCCGAAATCTCGCTAAAATTGTTATTATTCATAAAAATGTCAAGGTAAATAGAGATTACATAAAAAAAAAATAATCTAGCAAGGAATTGTTCATTTTTAGAAATTCAGATAAATGATTTTAAAAAAATGCAACTATAACATTTACGTATTGTGAAAATCTCATGTTTCAATTAGATCTCGTCTGTAAATACCAATTTATAATACCCTAAAAATACAGTTAAATATTTAATATTTCATTAAAAATCTCCTCAACGTGAAATATGCATAATTTTTTTTTTTTTCACGAGTACTGATTATTTAATCAGAGATGAACAAATATAGATAATTTTAAAAATATCAATTGAATCTAATAAAAGTAAGTTTTTCGAAAAATGTCCCAGTATTAAGTCCCACCGAAATCTAAGGAAAAAAAATAAGCTAAATACACATTACAAGAAATACATACAGGTGTTATTTATATATATATGAACGATTTTGTGACCTTGTTTTAATGTTTAAAATGCAAAGGAGAAAAATTCCATAACCGGGTGCATTTGGCGATTGTTTTTTGTGTGCCAAGTATAGGCAGTTTTTATTTCATTATAATAATTCAACGTTTTCGCATCAGGAGTTTTGTTTTGAGGTAAACCTAAATAAATATCACTGGGAAAAAGTTACATCTAATAACTCTCAACAAATTGTTTTGAAGTTATAATTATTTAACGGACCAACCTATTTCTCTGACCCTTTATTTTATTAACACAAATACTCATAAATAATAAAAAGCAGAAAAACCAACGTTTAAAAATGGACAAATAATACATGAAAAGCAGAAAACAGCTGTTTCGAATGTACTAGAGAGATTCTTCTTCAGTGCAAGATAGGGGAAAAGGAACAGCGTGCTCGAAAAAAGCAAGGCTAAGCAAAAGGATAGACAGAGAGCGCTGGCTTACATACCCGATGCGGGTAGCGAAGGCGCCAAAAACAACCAATGAGAGAGGAGCAGTGAAAATGACTGGGTGGACAAGTAGCGACATCTACCGGAGAAGGAGAGAGAAAGAAACTCATAAATAACTCATTTCTTATGCATTGCAAGAAGTTTTTATTAAAATTACTTTTTATGTTTCCGTTTAATTCAAGGAGTGTACAACATTTATAAGCAGTTCGTTATTATTGCGTATTAATAGCATAAAAAGTGTGTAGAATGTAGTCCAATAATTATGCTTGTAGTAACGAAAAGTACCGTCCAGAGCATATCAGATGCGGTGTATTTCTGTATTAAAATGCAGGAAATTATGTGATAAATGTCTATTGGGCGATCGGTTTTATTCCAAGGCCATGCAAAAATTATAAGCAGTTCAGTATTATTGCATATTGTCTATCAAAACAAGTGCGTAAGATGTACTCCAATAATTATGTTTATCATAACGATTCTTTTTCAGGGGACAGTTTACCTTAAAATTAATCTAAAAATCTGTTTTATTTTTTTAGTATTAAATGAAAGCTTGTTTTATTGTAAATATCTTGACATCTCATTCTTACAAGTACGCAAATTAAGTCGCGAGATATTGCAAATTTTGTTAATACACTCAACTCAATTACACACACAAATTACATTTTTAAATAACTTTTTCTCAATGTTCATATTTTCTTCACTTTCATGTTTTAAAAATGCGAAGGTTTTTTTTTTTTTTTTTTTTGTATTTGAGATAGAGATTTAAAGTTTTTATACATGTTTTATTATATATTTGATATATCTGCGTATGGAATTAGCCTTCAGGATTTTTGTTATCTTTTAAAAAATAAAAGTATAAGAAGATGTGTTAGATTTGATCATTTTACACTATATACAGTCAGTATCGGATATGTGGTCACCCATGCGGTCCTGAAAAATATGACCTTATAAGCGGGGTGACATTATATGTGGTGTAAAGAGGAATTTTACTTTTGACAATAAATTATTATTAATATGTTATTTGTATTAGTAAAATAATGTACAAAGAAGCTATGAAGATGTAATTTATAAAAGAGAAGGTATAAATAAGAATTTCTTTACACTTAAATTTAAGAATTGATAAGTATAGCACAGTACTAAAACTTACTTCTTTATTTAAAATAATTTTTTATGCAGGTTTGTTTGTTTTTATCATCGTAGTTTTAAAACTACTTTTACTAATTGGCGAAAATATTTAAAATGTTCCTCTGTAAATTGGAAATGGGTTAAAAAACATCTCAGGTTATTTAATTCTTTTAGAGCTTCTGCTCGCAGTATCGATTCAGCTTGAGATTCACTGTCTTTATAATCGCTTCCATTAGTATTTATAATATTTAAAACTTAGGAAACGATTTACGGTATGGAAGCTTATCCATTAGTAGTGACCCCATTGTCAATAGCTGCATATGTCAGTTTGTCTTGTATTTTGCAGCCGGAATTCCTTATTTTTTCTGAAAGTTCAAATAGGGGTACATCATTATCATCATCATTTTCGTCGTCATCGAACGATAATTCTTCACAATCTGGAAAACAAGCATGTCTGAAGCAATTTTCAATGATTTTCTTTGATACCATATTCCAACACTTGTCAAAGTAACACATGACACCACAAACACGTGAAACTTCCGTGTTTGATCAATTACAGCAATGAAGTCTTTTAGAAGCAGCTTTCGTATATGTTACCTTAAAACTTTGAGTAACTCCTTGATCTAAGGGTTGTACAACACTAGTTCAGTTTGGTAGCAAGAAAACGAGTTCAATCAAATTTAAATTGCTATCATGTAATGGCCAATGCAGTTGTCTGCGATGATATCCACTTTCCTTTTTTTATCTGTCCAAATTTATCCAAACGTCGAATTTCTTTTTTCAAATATTTGTTGCTATCCAGGCCATTCGGTTCACATCGTAAGAAACAAGCAAAAATTTGCAGTTTTTCAAACACGAGGCATTAAACATATTAAACATTTACCAATAACTAATGGAGTCAATTTCACTGAGCCATCCACATTCGCTGCTAATAAAAGGGTCAATATTTCTTTGCTTTTCTTCTCACTACTACATTTTTCGTTTTTAAAAGTAACAGTTTTATTCGGCAAAACAAGAAAAAGCAGTCGGCATTCATCTAAGTTAAAAACATCTCAAGGTTTGTACCTATTTAGAATGCCATTTTACGCAGATTCCTTCCATGCTTTTACTTATACTCTATCATAAACATCAGCAGCTTCATTACACATCTTTTTAAAAGTAAGATTGTGCCGTAAGTTATACTTTAGTGACCCCCCGTTTCAGGTAGTAAAATTTGGTTTACCTAGTTCAGCATCAATTTTCAAAGATTTTCTTTTAAAATAATCCATGATATCGGAGCGTTCTGTGATCTGGCATATTTTATCAAAAAAAAAGAGAGCTTTCTCAACATTCTCAAATGTTGAAACACCTTGTGGCTTTCTCTTTTGATTGGTCACATCTTCTGAGTAACAAAATTTGGACCCAAGATGTTATTTAGTGTCGTTCTCGCTATTCCATGTGTCTTTGCGAAAGCTGCTTTCGAAAGATTCGATTTTTCAAAATTCTCTATCAATTTCTTTTTTCCTGCAATTGTCAATTTTTTTTTCGTTTTGCTGATATGTTGTATTCACAAACGACAATGAACAAAAAAATGAGCACTTTACAACGACAAGTAATAAACAATGCAAAGATCTAGAAACACTTCACTTTCCTTTTCTCTGCGAGGAGGATAATTCTCATTCGGTCACAATGCGTGATGGCATATGTTTTCCAAGAATCGGTATCTAAATCGATGGTTGAAGAAGAAATCCTCAGATCCTTGGAAACACTTCCTTGTTGGGGAGAGTTTCTCTTATCTCCTGCAGCAGGAGTAGACATATCAATCTTCGACCGTGGAAAGCTTTGATGCGGAAAAACGAATCCTTTCTCCCTCTCCTGCGTCCACCACATTTGACTTTGACCGATAGCAGCCTAATCAGCAGTCTCCAGTGAATGACTGGGCTAAATATGGCGGACGCGGGAAGAGGGAGGGTTAGGAAAGTTATCATGTGACGTGATTTATGACTGCTCCATCTTTCAGAACCTCATTTGGCTGTAACCCACAAGAGTAGATCTAGATCTTATTCGACCATAAGTGTTCTGTGCCTTCTTTCCGCCCAGCGTGTATGTGCGCATCTAGTCACGTGGTATGCAATATTATCACAATCTCTAAGGCTGAGTTTAGGCGCTTGTTGTGCCTTCTTTCAAAACGTGTACATGAAACGCTATTAACACTCATTCTTCTAACCGTTTGCAGTTATTCGCAAAATGATTGGGAGATTCCACGGTGAAATACGATTGATTAGACGATTAGATGGACTTGGTGGAAAGATTTTCCTCCTACAGAATGTCTGTCCGTTTCCTTCTAAAGCTATTAAAGATTAAAATGACAGCGTGACTACAACAAAAATCCGCCAAGAGTTGAAAATAGTTGAATGATACGTCTATTCGGACCTTTACACCCTAAAACGAGGAACAAAAAAGCATAAAACTACAAGATTTTTAAAATAAAAAGGGCGACAGAAAGTGACCATATATCAGATAGTAGTCATTAGAATCTGACTATATAGGTGGTGTATTTTAACACGTAATACCTATCCAGTCAGTACGGACTTACGAAAAGTGACCTTATAAGCGGGTGACCATATAGCCGGTACAGACTGTATATCTTTAAAAGAACATATATTAAATGTAGAGTCAAATGTATCTAAAAATCCATGCGCAGTCTTGTGTAACATACTTGTGTAATAAATCTTTAAAAAAATTGACCAAAAATATCCATATTTTAAAAAGTAGTAGGGAATTAAAACAAATTCCAATTAAAAAAAATAAACATTTTAATTAAATATGTAATTAAAAAGGACTATTTTATTTAAAAATGTACTTTTAGCTGAACATTGAAATGCAGTGAGTTCGCCATCTGAACCATATATTTTTTAAATAAACAAAAGTGTTGAAAAGGTAAACTGCTCCCTTAAAATATTATACACATTGGATACATAAAAATAATGTATATATTTTTACAGTGGTAGCAAAAATAATCTTGACATTCAAGCCACAATCTCAATGTTCAGTGTTTGCTCCTTTATTAAAATGTATATGGTGTTTTTAAGATCTTCTTCTTACCATATCATTTCACAACAGCTTATTAAGTTATTTAACAGGGAAAGTATGGCAAAATATTGTTTAGGCAATAAAATTTTTCAAGGTGGGTGTTTTTTAATTTTATTACATTTTTCAATGTATGTCAAGATTTTTTTTTGCTGGCACTGCATCTCAAAATGAGTAGCTTTAGAGATCTGATCCGGATTTTCCATAAAAAATAACAGATTTACATTAATGAATGCATTGTACACATATTTACATTAAAAATATTTTTAAAAGAAAATTTGCCTTTTATTTTAATGAAAGTGCAATAAATATTCCTTATTTAAAGCTTTAAACATGAAATGTATTTTATTAATATTTTGTTACAGTATTACAAAGAAGTGAAACTCAAACCTAAAATGATAAATTGCATAATTATTAAAAAAGGTTTAAATCATAATATTTTTAATTTTTATCACAGAGCCTTGTTTTCTTTAGGGCATTTTATAATTAAAACTATACTTATTTTGTAAATATCTCATAGTTCTATTTTCTGTACTAAAAATATGATTATCCAGATTCTTAATAGTCTAACATAGAAAGAAATTTAAAGCATTATTTCAATTTACAGAAAAAATACTTTTGAAAATTTTAGAATGCTTTTAAACAGAAAACTTTAAAGAGAAATACTTTTAAAATATAAAAGCTACATTTTATGAAAAGGATCTTTTACATTTTATGTAATTTTAATTAGCTTCCTACAGAAAGACGTGTTGTCGCATGTAGTTTGTTTATATTTGAGATTTCCAGAATTATAATGTCGCATTCAATATGCGGGGTGTCCAGCGAATAAGACCCTGATTTCAAAATTAAATATCTCAAAAACAAAAATCAATTGAATTATGCGGTAAGCGGTTTGTTTATTACCTAAGCCGTAAAAATGTTATACAGAATTTTCAAAAATTAGCTGCAAAAACAGCTAACAGATGGCGCTGTAATCGCATTACTATAAATTGTGTTTTGAAGTTCCGAGTACAAGCATCTCATTCCTAGATGACTTCGTATGGAAGAACGAAAATTGAGAAAGACCACTTTTTCGTTGTGTGATGTACAGAAGTGGAAACATCTGGTCACAGAATTATTGCATCAGCTTCAATTATTAACAGAATTTTCAGTAAAAAGTTTAGCAATCATTATATAAGAACTTATTAAAATATTTTAATTGGGTAATGTGCAGAAGCTGAGCCATGTGTTCACAGAATTGAGATTAGTTTCAAATTTTGTTATAAGCTACTTCGGTCCGGACACCAGTATCTCTGTGGTATGTCTTTTCTCTCCTAATTGGTAGATCGTGGAATCGAATCCAAGTTGAGGGGGATTTGAAGAAAATGAAAATCTTTACTTTTTAATATTTATTTAAACTATGAAAAAATTTTGAATAAAACAAATCCAAAGTTTCTGGTTTTAAAATTTAATTGAGCTAAAGGAAACCCCCCTTTTTAAAAATGATTCAGCATTTATAATAATGATTCATAAATGATTTTTTTTAATTGTAGAGATTAGTTTGAATGAAAAAATACAAAGTTTCAATTTTTAAAAACTTAATTAATTTAAATAAATAATTTTAATTTTAAAAACTCGTTTTCATTTTTTTTATCATGGAGCACAGAAATATGGTGTAGCTTCTAGCGGTAGGATTCGAAGTGTTGGAAAGGAATGCAGCATCCAAAATACTTTTGCTTTGAAGTTGGTGATATGACTTATCATCAATTCCTTTTAAAAAAGAAATAATTTAATGCATAATTTCTGTCTCTAAAACTTTGTTTAGAAAGAAAAGGGATATAAGTGTTGTGCTAAAACCAAAGTATTATGCAGCGATTTAAAAATAAATGAAAAGTGCAAAATTACTTTTTTATTTATAATAATTCAGGAATAAACAATAATACCAAAATATTATGCCGTGATTTCAAAATATAAAAAATAAATAAAAAGTACAAATTTATTTTTCTAAATATATGCATTTTGATTTCAATAATTATACGGCATTAAAAATTGAATTTAATAAAATATTTTAATAAGTTCTTCTATAATGATTTCTAAACTTTTTATTGAAAATTCTATTAATTGAAATTTTCTAAAATTAAAGCTGATGCAATAATTCTGTGATCAGATGTCTCCACTTCTGCACATCACCCTTTGAAAACGTGGACATTCCCAATATTCGTTCTTCAGTAGGTAGCCGTCTATGAATGAGACGCTAGTGCTCTGGACTTCGAAGAACAGTTTACAAGTATTGCGATTACAGCGCCATCTGTTAATGGTTTTTGAAACTAAATTTTGAAACTTGTGTATAACATTTATACAGATTTGCTAATAAACAAACCGTTTACCGCATAATTCTATTGATCTTTGTTTTTGAGATATTTAATTTTGAAATCAGGCTCTTATTCGCTGGTCACCCTGTATATATATATATATATATATGCGTGTGTGTGTTTCATAGTGACCTCTGAAACCTTTTTCCGAAATAACATAGCAGAAAAACATAAATTCTAAATATTATACAAAAAATACATGCATTTTTATAGAAATTTAGATTTTAAAGTGATGAAAAACATACCCAAGAATTTAATTACAGAAATTTACATAAATTTAAATAAAGTAGCTTTTTGGGAAAGACTAATATAAATAAGAAAAAAATAAATGCAAAGAGTTAATGCAAATGGAAGACTGCATGTAATTTCTTCTTAAAATAAAATTTTCTTCAACTTCTGCCGTCGCTAAACGAATTTACTTCCCGCACTCTTGTTTCTTATGGTTTTTCAATTCATAAATTATAAAAGTTGTTAATATGAACTTAAAATGAAAAGTAGTAAGTAAAAAATAACAGAATAAAAATGATAATTCTATAATTTTGCAATCCCTATGTAGTGTTATTGGAAAAAAACTGGCCAAATTTTAAAGGACGATAGAGAGAACTTAAACAAATATTTTTCGTCTTAGAACGTATGTTTGGAAATAGCACGTTAAGCTCTGGTGACGAAGAAAAATGTGAAAGGCGCAATGATAGATAACATATAAGCACCAATAGGTGACTATTGTGCTTCATTTCCGAACACACATTCTATGGTAAAAAATGCTTATTTTGATCCCCTCTATCAAAATTAAAAATTTGGCCAGTTATTTTACGATCACCGTGTATACATACTCTGCTTGGTTTTGAAACTTAAGCTGATTATGTATATATATTAATTACCTACACTATTCTACTGATTTATATTTGACCCTTGGACTTTTATAATATACTGAAATGGAATCTCTGAAACGTAAAACATTGATGAATCAATATTATCGAAAAAAAAAAAAACTCTAAGCGACCCAATAAAAGCGCACAGATTTACAACCGCAAAATCTTTTGGTTTTAAATTTTTCGTTTTCATATAAGTAAATGCATAGCATGTAAACCTATACCCAATTTGATTAACTTATATGAAATTAATTTTAGTGCCAGAAAATTATATATTCAAACCATACTAAATATCAAATTCAAAAGCACATTCTAATCACAGGAAATAAAATTTACATCCTTTTATTGACAAAAAATAGGTAGAAATTGAAGTTATCGTCATTTTTATATCATACAATGCATTATAGTGCTCTATGGCATAGTATTTTATAAGGGTATTCCCTTATTCGAATGAGTTTTAAGAATTTGCGTGCACTGAGAAATATGAGAGATTTTTCTTAATCTATATATATATGTAGGGGAAGGTGGCCTAAATTGATCCCCTTAAGGGGAAAACTTGTGTAAAATAATGTAACTGTTAAAAAAAAAATTGGTCCTATGCTAATATGTTTTACACTATATTTTGCATTATAAACTTTTTTTTAATAATCTTGTAAACCCAAATTAAGTAATGAAAAAAATAAATTTTTGAAAAAGTGTCCAAAGAATCATTTTACCCTCACCAAAGGGCAAAATGATCCTTCTTTTAAAATAATTGTAAATTGCTTTTTATTGACAAAATAAAGGATACAAAACTGATTATGTCAATACATAATGAAATAAAATTAGTTTTACAATCAAATAGCATACATAATTTATTTTATGTAAATTTTGAAATAAAAAGTGTCACAAATAGTTAAAAAAAACAATAAAATGGAATATTTGAAAATTATGATCCAAAAATAGTAGGATAACACGTGGGCTCAATGAGAAAAATTTGGGGCAGTCACAAATTTGGCTCCCATGATGGCTACGACCCGGTACCGGATTTTCTTCAGCATATGAAATGGTAGTAAAAAGTTTACCCGGCAACATGGCCGTCCATTTTAGGTCATATAACTGGATGACGCCGAAAAACATAACAAACTTAGCAAGTGTAATTCACGTCTAAAAACATACTCTATTAAGTAAAGCAAGTCATATTTCTGTATACGAAAGTATGTATATTTAAATAAATAAGAAAGTTAGTGCCTAACTTATAACAGATGTTGTAAAGCCCACTGTGGCAGCTTTATCTGCAACATATCGGTTTCCACCCCACCTCCCCACCCCATTTCTGAAAATCTACTTTAAACAAGTAAAATCATCAAATTAATTCTTTTTCTTAAAGCAATACATAGTTCTACCTTCATATATATATATATATATATATATATATATATATATATATATTTGTCATTCTCTCTCTTTTTCACAACGAACTTAACTCAACACGAACAAAGATTTATAATTTCATTTTTTTCACTTATTCAAAATTCCCATTCTCGCATATTTATTTTAACGGTCTGTATTTAAAATTAATCAAGGACACATAAACCTAAGTGCATCTGCACTTTTTAACGTTTAATTTTCTTTTATCGTATTTTATCTGCGTTATAAATAAGTCACTCTTAATTGCTATTAGAAATTGACGGGTAAAAAGAAATAAAGAAAAAAATAACAAAGTATTTTATGGGAATTGCGGTTTCAAATTATATTTCATTTATCTTAGCGCATATGCCTTCTGTATTTTTACATACATTCATTAAAGATTTCACAATCACATTTAAGCGCTATCTGTTGTTAAAGTAAACAAAACCAGACTTCATGTCGCTCATACTCATGAAATATGTAGGGTTGCTTGACATCCCGTGAGTGTGTGCTGAAAGGGGGACTGTCACATTATTTTCTGCTAAACCTACCGCCAATGCTTTGTCTCTGTAATTCCGTCGTCAAAAACTTTGTAAATTGGCGATAATGTAATATGCCAAGTGATGTGATTCAGTACGCAAAAAGTTCAGTTGGCTCCTTACTCCTCTGCTGTAAGGTCCGATAAAGGGCCGCTGTTATTTTCCTTTTTTTGACGTTGCGGAGCACTTTGCCATGGATAACTATATATCTACATATTTGATATTTTTTTACGAATTGTCTGTTTTCATTTGAAAATGAATAAACATTGACAGCATTTTCTTTCACCTATAATGTTGGAGTCTTTTTTATCTTACAATACAATTGAACCCCTGAACCACCGTTGCATGGAGAATCAAACATTTCCATACCCACTTTTTCAAAGAATTCTATTCAGATGTGTAATACTGCGATAACTTGAATACCGCCGTTGCTTCTTCTTCACTTGGCACAGCAAGTTTATATGTTACCCTGTAAATAGCGTGACTTGTCTGGAAGAAAACATATGTGGACCGTTTTGCCCGCTAGGATCATTTTAGGCCACCTTCCCCATCTATCATCAAGAACGGAAATATACAATAACCTCTTCAAGATTACCGAAGATTCGGAAAAGCGTTACTTTACCTATAAAAGCCTCGGAAAACTATTAATTTTCGAAATTTAAAGAAGAATTTAAAAAAATATTTTTTTATTAGCTGTCCGTTATTTTGAAACATTTCTGAGTAGCTTTAACAGTACAATAATCAGTTTTCTCAAATCGGAGTGTCACTTTTTCGATTACTATCATTTCTCGTGTAAATATTTTGATATTCAAAAAACATGTATAACCGTTTGACAGCTATCGATCAAAATCTTCATACATTCCAAAAGTTCTATAGATAATTTGGACATTTAAAAAAAAATGTGTTTTTACTGAAACTTTTATGAACCATTTGGAAAAATGGTTATTGTCCTCGTCAGGGTAGGAAATCAAAAGCATATATGACGCTTTTTAATGGTTGAATCCGCATTTTATTCGTTTTCTGATGGGTCTATACAGTAATATGTATTTCCCTTTACTTTCAACATAGATGAATACTTCTGTTGTCTGACAAAAAAGTAATAAAAACTACAAAAAAAAATTAATAACTCAGAAACAAATTGAGATACAGCTTTCAAACAAATTGAATTTAAAAGTAATTTTTTTCTCTATACGACGGAGTAAAAAGTAATAGAGTGGGATGTTTAGAAGTTTAAGAATGAAATTTCATTTAAAATGGGTTGTCAGATTTCTTGGAAATCTGACGATGGAAAAGCCTTTTCCCGAACAGCCAATGAAATGCTTGGATAATTCGTACGTTTCAGGTGGATAATACATACGAGTCGTAGGCGATTTTTGTCGCTTGCAATTTTTACGTGTAATAACACTATTAATGTTCAATTCATGGCGTACGTAATGTAGGATCAACTCCGTGCGATTTTTTTATGTCATAAATTTTAGTCTTCGAAAAAATCCTTTTCCAAATGGTCGTTGTAATTTGTTAAATTGCTTTTTATTATTTTATATATCATTTTTTTTAATGCAAACTAATTAAAAACGCTATTTGTGCTTTAAAAGACACAGTTTCGTTACGAAAACGCAAGAGCGGCAAAATATTTGCTCACGTGCAGAGATACAGACTCGTACTCAATTGACAGCGCGATAGCGCCGCTTAACTTTTTTGGACTTGAAATCTGGAAGCACGATAGCACTGCATACCCGTTACATGGTTAGCTGACAAACATACTAAATTAACAGCATGAATGTTAATATGAAATTTAACATTATTTTGTTTCAATTGCATGCAGTTAAATTATGGAGCTGAAAATGCTTACTTGAAACTTGATAGAATCCAAAAAACCGATTATCAGGGTACAGAGAACTGATTAATGCATTGTAAAAGCTACTAAAAATGTTTCCGAAAAATACGGGCAGTTAATACTAATTTATTTTTGTAAATTCTTTAAAAACTTTAAATTTTGAAATTAAATAGTTTTCTGAGGTTTCTAAAGATAAAGGAACACCTTTCGGAACACTGGGTTACTCGGAACAATTTATTATATATTTGCGTTTGCGATTATTGTACATAATCGTATATTAAGAAACATTTGTCATTTTTTACAGTGTGGTGTTGTGCTATCTTAATTTCTAGTATTTGGCCGCGAATGAGCTAACTTTTCTCTAATATTCCGCATTTTCTGTGTTTTCAGTTATGTAAAACTCCACGTCACACAGCTTAGCCGTAGTATGTTTCCATTACTGTGATCTTCTAAAGGTTTTTGTCTGAAACGTTTCATGCTTTGACTAATAAAAGCTATTTCATCTAGCCTGGACTGATTATTTAAGGAAAATATTTAATGGTCTGATTCTTTATTCACCTTTAATGATAATGTGAACGACTGTCGCACATGTTTTCAGCCAAAAGTTGGCGAATAGTTGGTGATTGATAATCTCAGATGGATTTACGATTGTAGTGACATCACTAGTTTCATAACTCTTATATGTATATATATGAGGACGTGAGTTTCAAAACTCGTCTAATCCAAAATTTATAAAATCGCGTTTTCTCTACCAGTGTATTCTACTGATGAACCTGCATCGAAGTAACACTACGATCTGCAACAAAAACAAGTTTTATTGTGCATTTCTGATATTATAAAATCTTGGTTTACAATGAAAACCAATGGACGCAGTCAGAGATTTTTCGCGATTTCCCAAAATTTCATTTTCTGGATAAGCCAAGTTTTGAAACTAACGTCCTCAATATATATATATATATATATATTGATATATATATACAGTTCCTGGCCAAATTATTAGACGCACCATAAGATTTTATATAAAAAATTAATTATCAGGTGATACTGTACAGCTGTATTGTTTTTTACGAGATACAATGTATATTTACTATATTATTAATCACATACGTATCTGTAACACTAATAAAACATCGTCATTATGGAAAAAAATATATTTATTAACTTTTGAACAAAAATGAAGAAAATTTAATGAAAAGTTAATATTTTGTTGATCCACCTTTAGCCACTATGAGAGCTTTAATTCTGCGCGGCATGCTATCAATGCAAGACTGTACTGTCTTCTGGATTTGTGGATGATAATTCCACACATGAATGATCTTTTCTAAGAACTGAGTTTTGTTTGTAATGACAACTTTAGCCACTTCTCTTTTCATGAGTTCCCACACGTTTTCAATTGGGTTCATATTGGAGCTATTACCCGGCCAATCCCACAGAGGGATACTTTGCTGTACTAAAAAAGCTGTAACAGACCGTGCTGTGTGGCAGGGAGCTCAATCTAGCATAAAAATGAATGGTTCCCCATTTGGAAACCATTCTTTGAGCTGCGGAATCAATCGATTTTGTAAGACGTCTTTGTACTGATCTTGCCTCATTGTACCTTTTACCTCGTACAGACGTCCAGTAACCCTTGCTGCTGATGACTGACCAAATCATGATTTTTGTAGGGTGTTTAAAGCCTGAACGACACAGTCAGGATGGAACTTTTCGCCAGGACGACGACGCACAAACTGAGCTTTATTCCGCAAAATTTCAAATGCGCATTCATCACTGAAGCAAACCGGTCAAAAACAGAAAAAGATGCAAACATCACTGTGGATCTTGCGTCATTGCATAGAAAATGATATTGAATGTATGACTAGAGATGAAATTATAATAACTTACCGATCTCCAGAAACCCACATCTTTATCACGCCACTGTTTGGCCCACTTCAGACGCTTTGCTTTCATTGCAGTTGTTAACTTGGGTTTCCTGGCGGGGCGGCAGGCCTTAAAACCTATTTCTGTTAATTTTCAGCAAACAGTGCGTTCAGAAACATTCACGTTAGCATCTTGGAGTTCCGATTTTATAATTTTTGTGGTAGCCCATCTATTTTTCACACAAGTTTTCTTTAAACATCTCTCTGACCTTGGAGTGAAAATGGGCTTTCTGCCACATCTTTGCTTTCATTTTGGTCTCAAATCGTCCCCTGCCTCAATATTCTTCTTTATGCGTCGTACACTAGCTTCAGAAACCTTCAATCTTCGTGATATTTTGCGGTTTCAAAAACTTTTAGCATCCACGAGGGCCTTCACTTCAGCTTTTTTACGAGGTGAAAGATCACCTGTTTTACCCATGCTGAAAATGTTCCACGTGCTTATTTAAACACTGCAAACACAAAAAACAACTAACTACGTAGCATACGACTTTGAAACAAATAAACCAAACGCATAACGCCACAGAAACACGCCGTCAATTGACGCACTAGAGAACGCCAGTTTGAACTGGCTGCAACCGGTTTCCACTTGTTTACGCCCGTGTACCCCTTGGTTCACATTGTGGTGCCATACATTAAAACTAAATACCAATAGGGAGTATATAACAAATCCCCTGAATAAAAATTCATTAAATCTATGTTTAAATATAAGACAACTGCATATAAACTTCGTCGAAAACATGTATTTCGTAAAAAACAACGGTGAGTCTAATAATTTGGCCAGGGACTGTATATATTGATATATATATATATATATTGATATATAATATATATATATATATATATATATATATATTGATATATAATATATATATATATATATATATATATATATATATATATATATACGTGAAATATATCATAAACAATATCCTTAAATTAATGTGAATAGGGCTAAATGATACAGAGCAGCACGTAAATGAAAAATTAAACTTACCGGATCCACTGACTAATCTTTTCCCCCTCATTTAACATTATTTATGTATCCTTTTATCATTTTAATTTCATTAAGCACATTATGGTATGTTTCTTACGTTGAAAACTATATAACTTTGCAGAAACATCTTTAAATAATATAAAAGTTGAATTTACGTCTGTCAATTTGTTTACATACATTCAATTTAAAATTTTTATTACGTGCCTCCTTTTAACTGACAGTTATGTTTGTATGTGACAGTTAAATCTTGCGATTGTTTTTTCTATAGGAAGCAAACTTAGCGATAGTCAGCTAATTTGATGAAATACCCAATTAAACACATTAATTGAGCTCACCGTAATTTAATTTAATGTAAGTATCTCTTTCAAATTTTTTTCTTATACATTTATTCCAGATTATTCTTCCTTTAATTTATCACTCCTGTTCCTTTGTATCAGATACTACACGCAGTCTATTACTGTAAAAAAACATGAAGTATCAAAAATCGTATAAAATTTCATCTTACTTTAATGAAAAAAGTTTTGTGAAACGAAGTTTAAAGTAGAACATACTAAAATAAGTACAAAGCGAAAATAAATGGATAACGTTTCCCTCTTTTAAAATTTCAAAAACACATTCATTTTTCTCTATTCATTCATGAGAGAAAGGTGAAAAATCATCTTGCATGAAAATGATGTTTCTTTTCTAAGAGTGTTGAAAGAAGAGACATATAAGAGGAAAAATTGTTTCTGAAAACTTTTTTGATTCATCTTTTCCTTTAATACAGAAAATTCTGTGACTATGTTGTTCGATCGATTTCACTGCTACATTCAAAATTTTAAGCTGACTTTTTTCTAAAAATATTTATGATAATTCGCGTAATCCTTGCTTAAAACTGTAATATTTTTTCATGAGTGAAAACTCATATTTATGGAAATACTGTAACGCCAATAAAATCTAACCTAAAGAATTGCTCTTAACTAAAATAAAAAGAACTTTGAGTTCATTTTTTACAGTTTTCTTATTGACGACACACGGACACACACATCAGCAAACACACACAGTCTTAACATAAAAAAATTGATCCTTTAGGAGCGCATCGCTCCTCCAGCAGAACCGATAACTGCCTTCGGTCGTGTCACAGCAGCATCTCTCCCACGGGTCCTTTTCCGAGAGATCAGTCTATCTCCTAGCCAACCCACGTGGTATACATTGTGTCCTTTTAGTCAAAAAAGTTTCAGTTCTTACACCGCAGTCTTACTACGCAGCACTTTTCAAGATATTTACATCATTAAATCTGTTTACACGTTCCATCTGGATTTTGTGAAACATTGACATGTGAATTTTATAGATAGGCATCTGGAGGTCCCAATTAAAAAAGTTTATTACGCTATGGCCGTCTGGTCTCTGAGTGAGCTCAGATAAAACGTCACAATACATTGTTTTGTAGAGCCAGGAGAAATAATCAAGAGCTTATACGAAAAATCGATATACTAAATTAATAAAAAACATATAAAAATCACTAATTGCTATGATAAACATAAATAAAAAAACCAGGCAAAATACTTTATTTATTTACATTTCGACATGTTTCATTGCATCAGAATGCAACATTCTCAAGAAAATAAAATGATAAAAATGTTTTCGCAAAAATTCAATTCGAAAAAAATACTAAACGAAAACTAGAACAGAACCAAATCAATTATCAGAGGCATATGAAATACAGTAATCCCTTGACATTCGCGAGTTTTGGCTATTCGCGATCTAAAAAATGAAGAAAATTTTAATATTCGCGAATACTTAACTTGGATATTCACGAATTTTGTTTAATTAGGAAAATTTCATTACAAAACAAACTCAATTTGTTTGTCATTTCCATAAACTATTTGACACTGGACAACTGCATTGTACCGTATAGCCTTAGTACCGGGGATATCAACCGTTGTATTGAGGCAAAATATTGATCAGTAATTCCGAGAAAACCGAAGCATGACATGATGCTTAAAATAAAAATTCCCAAATTTTCTAACAAAATTTGTATTGCTTGTGAAATCTTCTCTGCAAAAATTATATGGGAAATTTTAAAGCTTCAAGAATTACTTGTTGAGAAAACAATAGAATGGGATCCGTACCTGGTGAGGAGCCTTAAATTTAAAAAGAAAACGAGACCACAACTTTTCTGTACATGGAATTTCATAAACAAATAATCTGTTCATCCAAATAATCGTATATCAATAATTTTTTTCAGTCATCAACTAGCATCTAAACTTTGTTCAATTTGTTCATAATTATTTAAATTTATTTACAGCATGTGCTTTTTAAGGCTTAATAAATATATTTTTACGTTTCAATTGTTTTTTCATTAAAAAAAATCATAAAACCTAACCATGGATCTATTAATAAAGAGGAACTGGCATATTCTTAAAATAGTGAAGCTTCAACTGTAACCGCTTTAGCAAGGGCTGATTACCTCCGCTGAAAACTTCCACCAGTAAATTTATATAGAAATTTTCGCAGTATTTAAAGGCTTTATTAATGCAAAATATAAAAATCTATTTAAAAAATCCTTTAAAAATTGTGATCTTATAATCTAGAATTTTACCGTTATTATTATATTTTTATTGGTTTGTTTGTTTTATTGGACACATACATCAGACTTTTGTGCTTGACAACAAGGCCCGCGTATAAGTCATCGTCGATATACAGGGACGAGATAGCACAATGAAATCTACAACACACAGAATTTTTACATCCGGCAGCTCCACAAAGAGTGTGCAATGGAGCCAGCGGGTGTCGAACCCGACAAGCCTCCTACGCTCTAAAGCGATTAGCAGCGTGGTGTCTTAACCACTCGGCCACGGAGGCCCCATTTTTATTGGAGAAATCATAAAGTATTTCTGTACAACATAAACAGTATTTTTAAAGTAAAATAAAATATTCGCTCATAAAATTAGCAGCAATTATTGAGTATTTTGTTATTAAATTAATCTGGACTGAAAATAAATTGAAATAATTGAGAACAAGGGGAAAAAAGGAAAAAAAAACGACAAGCAAAGTATGTTTTCTGAAAAACTTCTCGATACCGCAATATTATCTGACTGTTTTTTTTTTTATGATAAATAGATTAATTCTCTCAATTCTTGCTCTAAAACTGTAATATTTTTAAATGAATGAAAATTGGTATTAATGGAAATGCATTCTTTTGTAGAGCAAGAAGAAATAATCGAGAGCTTATAGAAAAATTCTATTTATTAAATTAATTTGGACTAAAAATAAATTGAATTATTTGTGAAAAAAAAAAGAAAAAAAAAAGCAATTTGACAAATTACAACGACCATTTGGAGAATGATTTTTTCGAAGACTAAAATTTAAGACATAAAAAATCGCAGGTAGTTGATCATACATTACGTACGCAATGAATTAAACATTAATAGTGTTATTACACGTAAAAATTAAAAGCGACCCGTCAGATTTCTTAAAACTTACTTATTATCCACCTGAAACTTACGTATTATCCAAGCATTTCATTGGCTGTTCGGGAAAAGGCTTTTCCATCGTCAGATTTCCAAGAAATCTGACGACCAATTTTAAATAAAATTTCATTCTTAAACTTCTAAACATCCTACACTATTACTTTTTACACCGTCGTATAGAGAAAAAAAATGTACTTTTAAATGCAATTTGTTTGAAAGCTGTATGTCAATTTGTTTCCGAGTTATTAAATTTTCTTTCGTAGTTTTTATTACTTTTTGTCATAGTGGCAACGGAAGTATCCATCTCTGTTGAAAGTAAAGGGAAATAGAGATTACTGTATAGACCAATCAGAACGCGAATAAAATGGGGATTAAACCAATAAAAAGCTTCAGATATACTTTTGATTTCCTACCCTGACGAGGACAATAACCATTTTTCCAAATGGTTAAAAAAAGGGAAAAAAAAAAAAAAAAAAACGATAAGCAATGTATGCTTTCTGAAAAACTGCTCGATACCGCTATTCTCTCTGACTTTATTTATAATGATAAATAGGTTCGTTCTGAGTAATTCTTGCTTTAAAACTGTAATATTTTTTCATGAGTGAAAATTAGTATTTGTGGAAATATATTCTTTTGTAAAGCCAGAAACAATAATCAACAGCTTATAGAAACATTTGATTTATTAAATTAATGTGGATTAAAAATAAATTAAATTAATTGAGAACAACAACAAAAAGGAATAACGACAAACAAAGTATGTTTTCTGAAAAAAGTCTCGATAACACTAATCTCTCTGACTTTATATGTAATGATAAATAGGTTAATTCTAGTAATTCTTGCTTTAAAACTCTAATATTTTTTCATGAGTGAAAATTAGTATTTATGGAAATGCATTATTTTTTAGAGCCAGAAGAAACAATCATGAGCTTATAGAAACATTCGATTTATTAAATTAAATTGGAGTAAAAATAAAAGAAAAAATGTTTTATAAAAAATTCCTTGATACCGCTATTCTCATAATAGAAGTTTTAAAAGATATAAATAAGTATCTCGATAGAAAATTGCAACATGGAAAAAACTTTAAATGATATTTTAATTTTCCAAAGGTGTTTAATTGTGCAAACTTTTGTAACTTTTATGTATTTTTATATTTTGTTTCATACCTTTTAATTAACCCTTCTTTGCATGATGATGGAAACTTCCATCATAACATTGAATGCCCAAAAATTATATAAAAGAACAAGTTCACTTTAAGTTGATCGTGTCTGGATACCTTTTTAATGTCCATTGCATAAAAAAAAACATAGCTGTCAAAAAAAGGCTTCTCCAGCTCCTCCACCTCCAAAAGATATAAGAACAGATGGTGCTGAACATTGGCCAACAGTGGGTGGGTCACTCCGATGCAAGTATCCTAAATGTAAAGGGTATTCTACAATTTCTTGTGGAGTCAATTTGTGTCTAAATAAAAATAATAATTGTTTTGTTAATTATCATAAAGAATAAAAAATATCCAATGATATCCTCTTTTATTTCTATTTAGTACTAAGCTAATGATCTAACTTTGCATGATGATGGAAATTTCCATCCTATTGTTATTTGTTAAATTTATACTATAAATATATACTAAGATTTTTTTAAACCATTTTTCCTTTAATTTTGAACATGGATTATATCATCTTGATTCATTTCTCCAATAAAGAAAAAATCATGCAAAGAAGGGTTAATACAATAAACAGTTTTAGTGATATTTTATTAATGTAAAAAAATTAATTATTTAAATCATTGTTTTGAAAGGGCATTATCGTTTCATTTTTATATTTTAAAAATATTTTTATTTTTTTTTTTGTTTGTATTTTTTTAAGGTACATTTTATAAACAGAATGAAAAATTGTTAGATTCAATTTATTGATACTGAACAGTAAATGATTCGGTAAATTCAGAGTACACACAGTAAGTGTTCGTTAACATGTCTTCTGTTATAGTACACAGAGCAGCTTGTATCCTAGTCTTCAGTTCTTCGACGTCAGAAATTGGTGTGGCAAAAGCTCTGTCCTTGATATAGCCTCAAAAGAAAAATCCAGAGGATTAATATCTGGAAAGCACGGAGGCCCTACAAAGTCCACTTTCCCCGAGTCTCTCCTGAAGGAACAATCGCGCTATCTATTGCACGAAACTACTAAAACTGACCTATCTAATGATACAACAAGTTACATTATTATACAAACGGTTAAGGGGTCTTAGGAGTCTTACTTTTTACTTGATGGGGCAATTTAGCAACATGTAACATTTAATTTTTTTCTTAGTCTCTATAAAACATAAATGCATAAAATTTTTATTACAGACAACCTAATATGTCTTCTATTTACAATTTTTTTTTTTAAATATTCTATGTTCATTTTTTTATGTTTATTTTTGACAAAAAATTAAAATTGTTTTTGACTTGCATGCACTACGCGCAAGACTGTAGCAAAACTGTTGGTTCAAGAGCCCCCCAAAATATTGATAATGAAGTAAAAGTAATGCATCTTCAACGTATACTTCATTTGTAAACAATTTATTTATTTATATTATTTACAATTTAAATTTAAATTATAAAATTTTGAAAAAAAAACTATTCTTTTATTGAAAAATTGCCCATTTTAAATAATCAATGCAATTATACTACTAAATATAAAATATAAGTTATTCTTTACCTTAAATTGAAGGTAGTTACCCAGTTTCATGGAAATAGCTTTATTAGTTTGTGAAAAATGTTGCGCGCAGTACATACAAGTCAAAAACAATGTACTTTTTTTTTTTAAATCAAAATTAAACAAACAAAAAAAATCAACATAGAATACAAAAAAAAATATATATATATTTTAAATAGAAGAGATATTAGGTTGTCTGCAATGTCTTAAAATTTTATGCATTTATGTTTTATAGAGACTGAAAAAATAAAATAAATGTGACATGTTGCTAAATTGCACCAACAGGTGAAAAGTAAGACTCCCGAGACCCATTAATTTGTAATGAATTATTATAATCATGGTAAGACTTTTGGTTCATCCTATATAAATAAATGCCTAAAATATGCCTAATTGCATTCATTATTAGTTTTTAACATTAATTTGCATTTCTTTCGTAAAATTCCAGATTGAGCACTCTTTATATCTTCGGCTACATGAACTCAAAAAATTCCTTATTCAAAACCTCAATCTAATATTTTTTATTGCGGTGGTTCAGTATACAAGATGCAATGGTTCCTATTGCTAAAACACAATCAAACTGCGCATGTACGTGACTTTTATAACGGGAATCAACTTAAAAACGGCCACAAGTATTTGCATAAACACAGACAATTAAACCAATCTCGAGAACAAAATTCACAAGACGAAGACAAATTTAATAAAAAAATACAACGATTAAAATGTCTCAAGGAAACGATAATATAATAAAACTCATTCACACATTTCCTACGAGTGACGACAAACACGCTTTAGCGGGTACATAACCTTCGAAAAGATTGTTTTTTTTTCTCTAACCGCTGACCAGGCCCCTACCAACCGGGCTATAACCCAGTTTTACGGGTTTGAGTGCATGAAAACAGGGCGAAATCGTCTGAACACTACATTGCGGCTGTCAACTGGACAAGCACTTATGCCGTCTTTATGTCAGCTGTGTTTTACTTTCTTTTGGTTCTATGTTGGCCGATTACTTATAGTGGATTTCCAAGTTTATTTTTTTACTGCCTATACAAGACGAGGATAATCTCCAGAGGTATAATTCACAGGAAACTTGGGGGACTTTGCGCCCGCGTCAGATTTTACATGCACCAGGAGTCATTAGGGTACATGACTGATTTTTAGCTGGCGTAAGCCTTAAACCCGCTACTTTTCGGCTATCAATCCGATGCTCTGCTACACTGTAAAAAAAAAAAAAAAAAAAAAAAAAAAAAAAAAAAAAACTATAAACTTACTAAAATTTTTCTATGAAACTGGGATTTCTACAACATCTTATGTAACGCCAATAACAAAAATTCGCGTAATAGATACACTTTTGCACCGTAAATAAATAAAAATATATGTATGTTTACTAAGAATTTTTTAGGAAACTGGGATGCCGAGAACTTTTTGTGTAACTACAACCCGGGTTACAGATGAAATTGATGATTATTGCAATTTTGTTAGATTCTTTTGTAAAGCTACAGATTTCTGTAGCTTTACACAAACGAGTTTTATAGATTTACATATTTTTTTGTACAGTGTACAGATAAAATTTTTGTAAGCATACAGATTTCTGTAACTTTGCTTCTGTAGAATTACAATTTTTATTTATTCATTTTATTTTTTTACAGTGTAAATGAGCCACCGCTACTTAGAATGTAGAGCGGTATTTCACAACTTTTACACTGTTAAAAATTTGCAGCATTCTGTCCAGTCATTCGACCGTTTTTTTTTGAAAAAACGGTTTCATAACCGTAATTTTACTATATTCTGATCATAAAATGGCTAATAATATGGTCAGAATAGTGTTAAATTACGGTTGTGTAACCGTTTTCGATAAAACGGGTCAAATTACTGGACAGAATGCTGCAAATTTTTAACAGTGTACCTACACTGTAAAAAAAGGGACTTTAGTTACGCTTAATTTTAGTTTATGAAATGCCAAATGATGGATTAAATATACTCTAAGTTTGGTCTAAACACCGAATAAAGCGTCATGATACACTCAAAATGGTTTAAATATACTCTAAGTTTGGTGTAAACACCGAATAAAGTGTCAGGGTACACTCAAAACGGTTTAATTTTAATCTTTTAAAGAAATTGTGAAAACCGAACACCAGTTCAGCTGTAAAGTTTTAAAGTGACATAATGATTCAGTCCGCCATTTTGAAATCTGTTTATATAGCTATGATCCAGGGCTCGGATTTTGTTCGAAAATGTTTCTCAGTAATGATCACTAAATAAAAAGCAGTTAACCAGATTATGTTGCAGTACCTGAGCTGAAAGATTCCTTCATAGCTGAAAAAATTTTCATCTTCTTTGGCTAATTTTTTTGGAATAGGGTAAGAACTTAAAACTTATGTTTAACTTCATATTTTTGAAAATTCCTGTTTAATGTTAATACTACAATCCTTTCCGTATATTTTTATACCTTTTAAATTTCTAGATGCTATATTTATAATTTTATGAGTATATGAAGTCAACCTATTTTTACAGTGTATTGATGCCATTTTCAAATTTTGGCATTTTTGTTACTTTTGAGATGCTCAGTATACAAGGAATTCCGCTTGTTAACTTTAAATTAATGTTCGATTCAACTAAATTAAAGATCTTAGATTATATTTTAACCAAGAATTTTAAGTGTTCAATAAGTTTTAACTATTTGCGAGCCATTTTAAAAAGTATCGTTTTCAGGATTATGACTTTCGTTTTCCCATAGGAAATACATTAAGTAAACAACGATATTCTTGAGCTTTTTTAACTACAAAAACTAACTTTTTCTGAAAAACTAATGTGATATTCAGCTCATTTAAATCTTAAGCTTAAAGATTCTATCTAGTTTTAAAAGATTTGAACACTTTTTGTGTATTTGCTGAGCGTTTCAAAAGTTGACATTTTTCGATTTTCCAGTTAGCCCACGATCATAGGATTTTTAGTGTTGTTGACATCTTTTAACATAGCTTGTTTTCAACTTTTTATCAATTATTTTGAAAAACTAATACTTTTTTATGTTCTATAAAGTATGGGCTTTGCTCCGCCACCCACCGTGTATTCCTGGGTTGAGTTTAGATATGCTTAAAAAATTCATGAATTTTGGTATAAAAATTTTTGTTTCAGACCACTTTCCCATAGCGTTACGCGTTTTGTTTACTTTGTTTTTCACCCTTTTTAACTATTTAAACCTTATCATTTTGCTTAACTATTAGTATCTTTTAAAAGCTTAAACTTCAAGTTTTCTAACGGTGTAGTGTTTATTAATTAATTATGCCGTTAAGTATTTTTAATTTACATTTTAAAAGTGATAAAAAATGTTCTTTAACCTTAAGAGGTTTGTAGTTTTTAGCTCTCCGTATCCGATTTTTGTACAATTTGTGATGTTTAGTTGTATTTATGGTATGTTTATTTTAATTTGCTTAGACTATTTATTCGAAAACCAGTCAGGTCTACGCTGAGTTTTTTAAAAAAAAGGAATCAAGTACACGTGACGTAAGTGCAGATGTAACGAATGAATGATTTGTGAGGAAATATCGTTGTTTACCAGAACTAAAATGTTTAAAATAAATGCTTAATTGAGATAATAAATTATCGCAGTTAAAACAATGTTTAGCAGCCTCTTTGCGTGAAACTATTTATTGTAAATTATGGTTGCATTAGATTTAACATCGAATCTTTAAATTGTTTTTTTATTTTACTGTTAAAGTGCAAACCAAATAAGCAGTAGTGTGACTTTATACCAGATAAGCAGTAGCGTGACTTTACACCAAAAATGGTGGCAACTAAGTTGCCACTAAAAGTGGTGTTTGTTTACACCATTTGATAGCTGGTGGCTCATTACACCAGTTTACAAATGGAATTTCATTACACCACTTCACCCTTTTTGGTGTAAAGTAAGGGAAATTTTTTTTACAGTGTAGCTGCCCACTAAACTCATGATCATTAAATACCCAGTGTTGATTTATTTCAATGGGTGTCGTCTCTTCTTTTGTGATTTTGTCTCTATCGATGTTGATGGTATATTAGTTATGTAGTTGTGGGAGTTGTTCTTTTGGTTTCTCGTTTGGAGAATTTTAATTTGTTTCACTTTCAAGTTTGGATATTTTAAATCTGTCGTGGAATGCTTTTTATAGTAGCTTTATTCTGTTATGATCTTCACACTGGGCTTTCTGTCATCGTGGTAATTGTCATGTTGCGATATTTCGCCGGTTTTTTTAGGTGCTTTCGTAATTATATAAATTCATAGCACCTATAGTCGTCGCCTGATCCTTCCGTCTATCTGTATGCCTGTCTGTCTGTCTGGCCGCATTTAACAGCGCAAAAGCTACCCAAGCGAATGGTTTGAAATTTTAAATGCATAATTGTTGCATAATTTTGTCATGCCATTTCAAATTTTTTGACAATCGGATGTATACTTCAATTCAGGGATAGTCAAAAGTATTTCGTTACATTACGGCCCATGAGAAAAAATAGTTTCAAATGCATGTTAATGATGTTACACACTTTCGAACATAATGAAATTGATATGCATTTAGGAAGTGAGCTAAAATATAAATACTGTAGAATATGTGGTTCAAAGAATATTTATTATTCGTTTTCAGGGCTACACAAATGTATTCCGTTACGTGATAGTATAGGAGAAAACATTGTTTGGAGTTTATTTTACTTATGTTAAATTATTTGACATATAATGAAATTGATATACGTTGCAGGGGTATAGTACAAGTTACTTCCTGTATAATAGAAATTGAACAGTATTTACAGGGACACACAAAATATTTCGGATTCTATAATGTATCCGAAGCAGTGTATAGTAGCGACGATTCTTGGAAATGCATTTTTAGTTGTGATATGTTTTTGCATATTGCGTTGTGTATATAACTGCTGTAGATCTTATACAGGGCTACACATAAATACTGTAAAGGTTACTGAGTATGAACGAAAATAGTTTAAAGGTGTTTTTTAATGAGTTATGTATTTTGACGCTAAACTACATTTAGTATACTAACATATGTTTGTACAATATCAATAAAAGGATATACAGACTATGGATGATAATCTCTGGAAGTGCGATTTTAGTAGCTTTAAGCGTCATTTAGTCTTAATTAAATTTTAGTTAAATAATGGCGTGTACATTTAGATAGTATGTAACACACGGAACTGTATAAAAGTATTCATGTATGCGTCCTTCTATTGGTATAAATCGCTGAAAGTGAAATTTATACTACTGAAGTTTTTAACATTCTCCCACATAGTTGAAAAATGTTTATGAATGAGATTTGTCTGTCCGTCTGTAACTTGCGTTAATATTGTTTGCTTTCTGTTTAATTGATATATCTTACTGAGATTTACTAATCCGTGTTCGGTATTGTATATTCGTTATTCGGCATAAAGTATGACGCGTTCATAGCTCATTTACAGAGACACTCAAACTATTCCATTACATTATAGTCTATGGGAAAATGTCCCAATTATATAAATACGTAGCACCTATAGTCGTCATTTCGTCAGTCTCTCCGAATATAACAGTGCAAAAATTACCCAGCCGGATGGTTTGAAATTTAACATATAGAATCGTTCCAAAATTTTGTCGAGTGATTTCAAATTTTATGAAAATCAAGTACAAATTTAAAAAGATATTAACAAAATTTATCTTCGTTCGATTAAATCATATCATGCGTGATTAATTAAATGATATTCTACAATAGGTAATGATTCTAGGTTGCCATGATATTACGTCATATTTAAGATGGAGTCATACTATATTTCCGTAATGTTGAATTTAATATTATAATCGCAATAAATTTTGTATTCATGCATTTCTGAGTAAGAGTGCAATAGTTATTGCACCAAGATCGGAATATTTAAAAAACTGCATTATGGTACGAACGCACCTCATTTGCCAAGTTTTACATTACTATTTCCAACTTTTTCTCTTGAAATGATCTTTACTTTTTTCAGTCCTTATTTTAAGACTGTGATCACTTTATTCGTTTTGTTTCCTTATTTCAATAACCTTTTTATGTGAGTCCACCCTTGGCGATCTGTCTATTTATTCCTAATAGTTGTCATCACAATTGGTCAATGCAAATTTGCTGTTATCTGTTTGAGAGGCTTGGTGCACTATCGATGTGGAGCTTGTTTCTTGGCCATTAGTTCGTCATATTGTTTATGATATCTGTTATCACACGATCTTGTTTCTGTTGTAAACTTCTTCGCTTATTTATCGTTGAGGATCTTCTAGTAGTTATATTCCTATATCATGTTACTTCCCCGGCATTCCTATCATATAAATGACGGTTTAGCGGGGCTTGGCGTGAGCTCTTTGCTATCAGTTCATTATAAACGACTTTCACCTCTCAGTAGTGCGATTTATACGATTTTTTTTGGCGTAATGAAAAGGATGCTTTACAATTATATGTTTCTTTTTTTTAATTCTTTTTTAAACCTGTAATAAAGCCAAATATATTAATAAGGAGGGGTATCGGCTACTGGGAAGATGGTTGTGTTAATATATTATTTTTTTGCTTTATTGTGAAATTAAGTCAATGTTTTTTAGCAACCATCTGATCACTGATTTGCCTTTGTTTTAACATGTTTGTTACCATAGAGCTGGTTGTGCGATAAGTGCTCGTTGTTTGTTGCAGTTTGGACAAGAAGGCGTGGTTGTGTTAGGGGTCAGGTTGTGAGTAATGTTTTGGGGTTCCCAATTCCCCGCAAGCACAGTTTGACGCGACATTGCGCTTAAATCTGTGTAAATAGTCAGGAAATGCTCCGTGATTAGTATATATTTTAGTAATTAGCAGTTCGCTAGTCTGCTTTGGAAGAATTGATATGCTGTCCTTCCCGTGTTCCCATATTTCCATACGAACACGTTGTTTTAACGTTATTTCTTTTAGTTTCCTTTTTAGGTTAGATATTGTTTTTAAAAATTATATGGAATTTCATTTGCTTAATTTTTGGCTGCTAGTCCTGCTAATTCGCAGGCATCCTCGTTTCTTTGGATGTCCACGCGTGCTTTTGCCCAGCTTATTTTAAAATTATTATTTGATTTTCTTACTGTAATGTATGTATATGTTATCCATTAATTTCAAAAAATCAAAAAAGACTGTTTATTGGTTGTTCGACGAAAAAAGTCACAAATCGAAAAGATATTTTGCAAAGATTAAGAATAACTAAAAGTGTTTTAAGGAAACTATAATACAATAAAACTCATTCACACTAGACATATTCCACGAGTGACGTCATATAAGCCAATGCGGGTGTTTACCCTTGAAAAAATGACTAATTACACGACAAATGGGAAGCAGTATGGAAATATTATTCCTCCTTACCTGTTTTATATCTATATACCAGTAGCTAATATGTCAGGAGTAATGACGATACTTGTAATTACAGTTTGAACAAAAATCATCACATTACTGAAAACTACGTAAAACCCATTATTGAACACCGTCCAGATCTCGCATTTCCACTATAAATAAATGAAAATCTTCATATAATGCTTTTTTTATTCGCGGGACTAATTATAATAACTAACTAAACAATTTCATCCTTTAAGCGAAAATAAATAACTTCAATACTGTCTGTATATGATATCACATTTGACTCTCTATGAAACCTGAACTTTTTAAAATAATTAAATTGTTAAGAAAACAGTTCCCAGATCAAACACGCAGATCTAAGTAAATCCGCTATAAAGATTCAGAATCCTACATATCTACAAAACTTTTTTATCGTTTATAAACGTTAAATCCAACTTGAATTTTTTAAAAGTCTGTATGCTGGATCGCTCCCTTTTATTATCACAAATATTGTATCCTATTTCGGTTCTTTAAATACATGCATTTTCAAGACATTATATCCAACATCCTAAAAGAAGTGAAATTATCAAAATTCTTTACGATTGAACTATCTTTAGAAAAATTATATTTATAATCCGAAAAGAGATATATTCAAAGTTAATCGATATGATGCTAAGAACATTTAATAGCTTTAACATATTCATTATGCATTCGTAAAACATTCATTGCAAAAGTTATCTAGAAAGTTTTGAAACTTTTAAATGAAATTCCTTAAACATTCATAAGACATTCCTTTTTCCTGGTAACGATTTTTATCTTTGGAATTTATAAATTTTCCTTTTAAATATAATGAAAGTTTCAGGAAATATCATGAAAAGTTTTCCAGTAACATTTTCTTGTATATTTCCTCGAATAATAATCAGAAAATTGATGTGGGAAAAGTATATAAAGCAATTTCGTTTATTATTTTTTAACATATGGGAAAAACCCCAGTTATAGACAACTAACCATGTAACTGGCATTTCAGCTAAAATATAACTTAAGCATTTCCTTGTAAAAGTAGCCGCCCTTGGCGACCAGTTTGGTATCCCTTAAAATTTATGTTTGGAAAGCATGCTAAGCGTTGTTCATGTTACTTTTATTCATAATTTAATTTACTTGGACTCCCTTAAATATAATTAATATAATCCCTTGAGCTCATATTACTTTTTGTTGCATTAAAATATCTCAATTTGTTGATTTTCTGTAAGCAAGTAAACCTTATTGCTTTGCAATGGAAGTCGATGGGAATTTGTCTAAATATTAAACATAGCGCCAAGTTGGCGACAAAGTTGACGGAATTTGGCTACGTACAGGGTTCGCCCTATGATAACCACCCCATCCCCATATGGGTATAGAGATGCATTAAATACAGTTAAATAAACAATGATATGTGTTTCATTTGGGCGTTGCCATTAAATAATTAACATCAGTCATATTAATGTCAGTCATTTTGATACATATTGGCGGATGAAGCTCGCCAACGAACTCGTTCGAGACATTTGCTGTATTATGTACACAGCAAGTTCCATCCAAATCGGTTCATAAATACGCATGTTATTGCTTGACGAAAATTAAATCGTTTCAAAACGTCAGCCACACAACACTGTTAAAAATTTGCAGCATTCTGGCAGGTCATTTGACCGTTTTTTCCGAAAACGGTTACACAACCGTAATTTTAACACTATTCTGACCATATTATTGGGCATTTTATGGTCAGAATATAGTTAAATTATGGTTATGAAACCGCTTTTTCAAAAAACGGTCGAATGACCTTCCAGAATGCTGCAAAATTTTTAACAGTGTAGAAATTCAAAGTGCTACAACTCAGCCACTTTTTAAACTATAGACGAAACAAAAATTCTCTGGAATCTTCGTATCAAGGTCAAACACATAAGAAAAAAAAAAGTTTTCAATTTCTAATTTTTGAGTTCCTAATGTTAAATAATTTTTTTTTTAATTTTAAATGACCGCAAATTGAAACAAGATGGCGGATGAAGCAGACCAAGGAATTCCGTCGAGACAGTGGATGTACTATGTACACACCAAATCACATCGAAATCGGTTCATAAGTACGCGTGTTATCGCGTGACAAATTTCAAATCGTTTCAAAATGTCAGCCACGCTAGAAATACAAAGTGCTATAACTCAGTCATTTTTTTTTAATTTATAGATGAAGCAAAAAATGCCTTGAAATCTTTGTATCAAGGTAAACACATAAGAAAAAGATGTTTTTCAATTTATGTATATATACAGGGTGTCCGGTCTCAACGGTGTCCAATGGCTAATTCCTAAACCGTTAGGCATAGGCATATAGTTCCAATAAGAAAAATGCTTTAAATCAGATAAAGAAATATTTTAAAAGCGATTTGGGTCAATAGAAACATTTCTTAAAAAATTACGAAATTTAAATTTTTATACGGTCCCCGGTCCTATAAGTTATATTTAGTAAAATTTTCCTATTACACTGACAAGTAAGACAAAAAAAGTCCCATTCATATGACACTAAAATTGTGCGAGTTATGAAACTTTAAAAATGCATGACTTATGCCACTTTTCTGCTCTGAAAACTATTGAGTTCTGATTGGCTTTAAGGGGTCATATTCCAAGTGCTTTAAGTATTCGAAGATCTCATTTCATCTGTATTTGCGCTTTGAAAAAAATCGTACAAGTATTATGATTAAGTTAACATTTATTAAGTTTCAGATTGGCTGAAATAACATATGTTTTATTTTGTCAGGATTTGAGACTGTTTCTTTTATGATTTCTTTTAATAAAATTTTGTTATTTTTATAAAGTTTTATGTTATTTCAACGATCTTATGTATGTTTTTTCCGTTCAAAAAATGTATTCGAACTTTGACCCACTCTCAAATATCCGATCGAGATTACATTTTACATACTGGCGCAAATCCGATAACAATCTAATATTATTATGATTTTCGGTGGTTACCATTTATACTTATATTACAGGATAACACAAACAATTTCGGATAGATTACCGTCAAGAAGTTTATGAAAAAGTTTTAGATTAGATAATACAAGACGGAGATTGTTGGGTTTTTTAACTTTTATGTATTTTTTAGCACTGAATCCGAAAATTGCCTTGATTTTCAATCATCATGTAAGGATATTTCGCAAATCATAAATTGTCGAATTTAAAGAATAAGAAAAATCGGATACTATAAAGTAGAAGAGATGGTTGTATTTTTTAACTTTTGATAATTGATTTTTATATACTTTTTAGCACTAAATCTGAAAATGACTTTCATTTTTAACCATCAAGTTAGAATTTTTTTGCAAATGTGTAAGATAAAATATAGCGAAAATCTCATACTATAAAACATATGTAAAACTTTTTTTTTTTTTTATTCAAAAATTTATTCGATCTTTTTGCTTATCTGGGGATTCTTTCAGCTGGGTGGTGTGATGAGATGGGGGAGGAGATAAAATTTTAACTTTGAACATTTAACTTTGAAATTTACAATTTGCGAAATATCTTGATGTGATGGCTAAAAATGAAGGTTAATTCCGGATTCAGCGGTACAGAATACATAAGAATCAATTATCAAAAGCTAAAAAACATGAAATAACCCAACTTTTGCAGGCTAGTGTAATCTAATAATATTTTTAAAACCGTATCATTTTGTAAAGAATTGAGGCTGTTAATTTAGCATCATTTTATTTAACAAAAATTCTGTTTTTTTTCCTTCTTCTTAAATGTGTATTACAAATTGTATATTTTGCATTAATATGTCAGAATGACTAAAGATTTCAAATTTATATTGCAATGTTAATTTTACTCTCAACTATTTTTTAATATATCTGACGAAATTATATTTCGATTAAATTTGTGAATGACCCCCAATTTGCAGCAAAAAATATGCTCCAACTTTAAACAGGTATTACTCGGTCAATTTTAATCGTAGAACAACGGGACTTTTTTTGTATTACTTGTCAGTGTAAAAGGAAAATCTTACTAAATATAACTTATAGGACCGGGGGACCGTATAAAAATTTAAATTTCGTAATTTTTTAAGAAATATTTTTATTGATCCAAATCGTTTTTAAAATATTTCTTTACCTGATTTAAAACATTTTTGTAACTGGAACTATATGTCTATGACTAACGGTTTAGGATTTAGGGATTGGACACCGTTGAGACCGGGCACCCTGTATATATATATATATATATATATCGACATTTGAACGAAGGGGGATTTTGAGGCCTGCACTGTTAAAAATTTTGCATCATCCTGGCAGGTCATTCGACCTTTTTTTGAAAAAACGGTTTCATAACCATAATTTAACTATATTCTTACCATAAAATGGCCAATAATATGGTCAGAATAGTGTAAAAATTACGGTAGTCTAACCGTTTTCGGAAAAAAACGGTCAAATGACCTTCCAGAATGCTGCAAATTTTTAACAGTGTGGGGTGGTGATCGATTAAAATATACATAAATTTTTCGAAATAGCTTTCCTCGAACGGCTGCAATAGGTAGCTTTTTGTAATGAAAGCTATCTAACACTATAAATAAAACGGCGCTTTAGGAAAAAGTAAAATAATAGAGCAAAGGTCCAAATACCGGCTAACACTTTTGTTTTCAATCTAGATAATAAAATTTTCAAAATTAGTAAAAGAAAAAATGACAGCAGGGTACCTTGGCATGTTTTACCCCGTTTTAGAGAAAAAAAAATCAGTTTAAAAATCGTTTTTTGTTTATATAAAGCAAAATTCTGAAAGTCTTCTAATTTTGAGTTTTGAAGATGGGGTCTAAATACGGGCTACCTACGTTTTTTTTTTTTTTTTTTTTTTTTTTTTTCCAAAAGATCACACAAATATAGCTAATGACAATTATTAAGCAATTAGAATATCATTTTGATAAGTTTTATTGATTAATAACATTTCTTCTACACAGAAAAAATACGTAATTATTAATAAACAAGCATTTTTGTCAAATTTATAAAATTCTTAACTACTATCTCTAACAGTCTTCTTTCCATGATGTTTCTAATTTTGTTTTTTAACGTTTAAAAAAAACTTGCAGATTGAAATGAGAATTATTTTATCTGAAAAAGATCACAAACATAATATCACTCTCTGCATCGATGCAGTGGCTATAGGCCCACATATTGCACTCTTAACATTGAACCCATAATCCCCTCCCCCACTCTTTTCGCAGAGAAAGCACCCATGTAGAAGACACAAATTGCATCATCTTCCTCTGTTGGATATCTTCTTTTTTCCCTTTTTGAAAAACCAATTTCTACCCCTTTTACCTGTTTTCCTCCGTCATTTTTCTTCTTTCTCTTCACATTTATTGCACGCAATTTTGGAGTGTCCAACAGTGCTTGTTTGTGAAGTGATCCAGTAACCAGTATTGCTCCTGAAGAAGTACGGCCACAGTTGCTTTCTTTCATATTGCGAAATGGAACTGGAACTATTTCTGTACCATTTAAATTAATTTATTAATTGTAGAACTATTTAAATTATTTTCCCCTCTCAGAGCAATCGAAAGAGGTCCAAGTACCGGGTAGCCGGTATTTAGACCACTCTAGGTAACCGGTATTCGGACCACTGCTATGTTTAAGTTAAAACCGGTTTTACTCAGTGATATAATAAAATTCCAATAACGTGAGTGCGGCAATTGAGAGCTAAACACATCTAGAAAATAACTTAATCATCAATTCAAGGCAGCATATGATAAGTATATTTTTTTTAAAAATGAGACACACATACCCGAAAAACTTTTGATGTTCCGGAATACGTCGTTTCAATATGTTGCATTTGCTGTTTGTAAATAAGACAGACTTTAGCGATGTACTTCTCGTAACTTTCTTCTCTCAAAATTAAAGTTACAAATCATGCCTTTTGCCGCCAGGCAGCATGCGCTCAGTTCTCAGAACACCTAGTAGCCGGTATTTGGACCCTAGCCGGTATTTGGACCTTCTCCTCTAATAATCACGTGATAACAATAAAATTTTTAAAAATTATGTCATTAAAATAGATAAACAGTAGGTTGTGACCATCGTAAAGACTTTCTTCTATCTTCCTTTAAGACGTTATTTTAAATAGTGCAGTTACACAAGTAGTGAAACATGGGAGGAAGATGCAGATTTTTCTTTTGGTTTGTTTAAAGTCATATTTTGGCTTATCAAACTATTGAATCAAATTTTCTGTGAATGCCTGATTTTTACCCGCAATTAGAGACATTCTAGAAAAATAATAATTTTCCAGAATGTATCCTTTTATGATATGGATGCAATATACTTTGATACATATCCAGAATATATAAATTTTCCTCACATTCCCTTTCATTAATTGTAATTTATAACCCCCATCTTATATTTACGTTTGCTGTAAGCTTCCCTATATCATTTTGAAGCCACGGACAATCTCGAAATTAATATATATATGTATATGTATATGTATATATATATATGTATATATATATATATATATATATATATATATATATATATATATATATATATATATATATATATATATATATATATATATATATATAATTTCTTTATTTAATTTAAATTTAAATAAATAGTAAAGCAAGTACATTAGTATGGTTTTGAAATTTGCGTAAATAGAAATATAATGTATCTAATTAAAAGGGCAATATGTTTTAAATATAATCAAAATTGTTAATGAGATATTTTATCCCTTTAAATCCAGATTGTGTTTATCTAATTGAAAAAAGAAACACACCTTTCAATATCTATCATCACCAAGCTCTGTCTAATCTACATTGCTCAAAACAAGTAGGGGAGCGCATGTTTTTTAAAAATTACGCAAATATATACACCTATAAGTAACGTAAAATTAAACATCCACAATTTAAACTATAGTAGAAAACATATAAAGAAAACTTCACATGCAAATTAAAGTTTAAGACTTCAAAAAAGTGCAGAAATCGAAATAAACGTCTGTTTCACTGTCTCAGTTGTAAAATTCAATTGTTCAGCTTATGTTTTGAGAAAAGGTGACTTGAAAATGTCACAACAATGTGATTTACCATAATCCATGGCTTGGCGTATTATCGATACAGTTGAATATAGGAAAAGACAACGAAGTGTAGCGGACGCTGTGGGAGTCGCAAGAAGTGTCAATGCAAGGCTATGGAATCGATTCCAAGACACATGGAATGGTAGACATCGACAAGGGCAAGGTTGATCAACCACTGAAACTAATGACCGATATATCCTGTTAACAGCTCGTTGAGACGGAACGGGCAATGCTACTCTGCTGCAAGCACAGTTGTTCTTGGAAGCAGGACGAAGGGTTTCCAGCCAAACAGTCCAAATTGGGCTTTATCAGGGTGGTCTCTATGCACATAATCCAATGGTCTCTATTCCGTTGATCTCAAGCAACTGTGCGGCCCAAAGATGTAGGGCAACTGGACATAGAGTTTGGAGGCAACGTTGTTGGAGATAAATTCTGTTTACAGACGAGTCTCGATTCAGTCTGGATGTGACATCTGATGTGTTTTGGCAAGGAGAGAAAGAGGCACTCAAAAGAATCCTACATTCGTTCGTGAAAGATCAATATACAGACGATGTGGGTTTCTGCTATGGGCTGTAATCTGCATAGATGGACGTACGGGCTTACATATCATTCGGAATGGCACTTTGACGGTCCGAAGTCATACCAGACGAGATACTGAGACCTCATGTCGTATTTTATGTCACATTAATTAATGATTTCTTTTTTTCCATGCATGATAATGCCAGACCTCATATAGCTCGTCTTTTGGAAAACATCCGATAGAGCATATTTGGGACATACTCAGACGACGCATTGCTGCCAGACCAAGGCCGCTTTTTACTGTCCGGGACTTGGATATTGAAATTCTTGATCAGCGGAACAGTATTCCCTAAAGCCTTATCGATAACCTCATCGCATCCATGGAAAACACGTGTGCAGCAGTATTAGCTGTTTGAGGAGACCACACACAGTATTAAAAATCTTGTGTCTTTTCTAAACAATACTTTTTTTTATCATTTACATGTCGCCAAATTGTTGCCCTAAACCATCTTTTCATATTCTTTTCATCTTTTCAAAGAATAAAATCTCAGTTGAATTTTTTTTGCGTCTTGTTTTCTGTATTACGCATTGATACACGTATACTATCCATTTTATGTCCATACATGGCTGTCTTGCACTGTTGTCTTCACATTTTTGCTTGCTCCCCTAATTTTTTGAGCAGTGTAATGTATACTAGTCTGCGAAACTTAAGCTACATCACAAATGCTAATTTCTGAACACATACTGCTCAAAAGGAGATTCTATAATCAGGAAGCTTAGAAAATAGGTACTAACCTAACAGTATTGATCTAGTACACTAGTCTGGAAAACTTAAGCAACATCACAAATGCTAATTTCTGTACACATACTAATCAAACAAAATTCTATAAACAAAAAGTTTAGAAAATGGGTACTACCCTAACAGCACAGTCGGTCGACATAAACTCACATTCACGTCACAAATAGTCACAAGACTTACAAGTCTCTACAATGAACTGAAATGTGATATATTTCATTTTGGTCCTTACTCTCATTTGGTCTTTCCACTGAGAAGTCACTATGAATGCTACTTTGTTACGAGTCACCAGGTAAAATAACAATTGAGTTACATTGTGCCTGTCGTCTGACTGTCATTTGAAGACTCCATTGTAAAGTCAACATGATAGCTCTTTTATGTCGTGTTCCAGGAAACTGAAAGAAAAGGAAATCATCTTTTTCACAAAGGAGCGTAATGGTGACTTCACAGTATTATTGAAAGTCACCATGTGAGTTCATTGGACATTATTTGGTGACTCATGGTAATGCAATGCTCAGGAGGACTTCAAAATTGAATCTCCAAATGACAGTCGCATGATAATCACAAGGTGACTTCATCGTAATGTCACCTGGTGACTCATCATAAAGCAACATTCACGGTGACTGCTGAATGACTGCTCAGTGGAGTCACCATATTACTATTATTCGAGACTAAAAATGAGATGAATGAAAGATCTCACATTTTGTTTCACAGTAGTGACTGTGATACTTGTGATTTGGTGTGAAGAGAAGGAGAAGTCACATGGATGTGCTGTATGGATAGTACCTATTTGATTTTTTTTTTGAGTACTCGTGTGCTCGAAAATTAATAATTAATAATTCTTAGTTAAATGTTCCACGTGAATGTACAAGTTAAATAAAGATGTATTCAAAGGAATGCCAAAGGATTTGAGAGTAAAACAAGCTACAGTTGATAGATACGTTGAAAAATAATATGCAGCTAATGAGCTACATCATGTATTGTAGGATTAAAAGATAATAAAATAAATAGTAAGCTCTTTCTTTTATGTAGATTTCGTATGAAATACTACCTATTGGCGTCGTTCCTATGTTGAAATTTCTGAAAACTTTTGCAGATCTACACCGATCATGACCCCTAGAACCGAAAAACCACCCTCAGTAAGAAACTTTATCTATCTATCTATCTATCTATCTATCTATATATATATATCACTTTCTTCTGGACACGATAACTTCCACAATTCTGCACAAATCTCTTCAGAACTGATACATAAAATCAAGGGGCATAAAATCTCGGTTAAATTCGTTAATGGGCAAAATCGGGCCAAGGGGCTGGAAATAGGGAGGGGTTTTGTGAAAATAGAAAAACCCCTATAACTTCTTCAATTTTGTACATATCAAACCAGTTTAAAGTTTTTGTTACTCCTAAAAATAGGGCTAAAAATTTATGCATCACAGATTTTTCATAAAATTAAAAATGGGATCAAGGTGCGCAAAAAATAGGGTTTTTGGGAGAAAAAAATTCGTAACTTTGCCAATTCTCAAGATATCAAATTCAATTAATTTTATTATACATCTCCTTAATATTATCTACAACTTTTATATTCACAAGTTTTTGATAGGACATATTCGTACCGAAAAAAATTAAAAACGAAAACAAAAAAGGGGGGGGGGGGGTGAAGAAGAAAAATTTCCATAACCCCGTCAATTGACAAGATATATAATCCCCATGAATTTATCATATATCTTCTTAATATTATCTTCAACATTTATATAGATAAGTTTTTGATAGGACCAATTCTCACAGCAAAAACAAATTAAAAATACATAGCGGTTCAAGAAAAAAATCATCTTAATAAGGGTGTATTCAAATCCAAACTGCTTATTTTCTGACTCATTTTTAAATTCATTTTTGCACTCAAACGCATCCAATTGATAGATTCTCTTCTTCAGAAACTGTATAATGTACCGTAATGATCGATTTTTATATAGAGGCAGAATATATTTCAAAAAATGATGTCAAAGTGGGCATTTTTAACAGAAATTCCGGAAGCGATTGTGTTAGAAAGGGAAAATATTGACCTACTTGAAAATAATTGTTTATTAATCAAGTTTTAATTAATTGAAAGAAAAACAAGAACACGTGCCGCTTATAAATCTTTTCAAAAATCACGTCAGCAAGTTTCGTATTTTTTTCATTAAAAATAAATCTGAAAATGTGCCAGAAAATTTCGAGTTGTTGAGCATGGAAAAGTATTTTTTTAATACCGTCTTAACATGATTCTGATAAATCCAGCTATTATATAAAAATGAAATAAAAACTCGTCAACAGCGGCCAGATAAAACTGTTAAAGTAGATTTATATCTAATCATGATTTAGTTTTTGTTGGAACAATTAATATACTTAACTTCGAAATCTACCTCCGCCTGTAGGCCGGGCCGGCAGGGATTTTTTTTGCACTACAAAATTAACTTTGCTTAAAATTGTATAGTGACACATGCGTTTTATTCTGAAATTATTAAGTAACAAGAATATTTAAAAAATTTAGAACACTACTTTTAATAAGAAGAACTTGTTTCTATATTAAATTGAAACTGTGACAGCCAAATATTTTCCAAATAAAAAAAAATGATTCATAAATGTTTTAAAAATTTTCGTATGAAATTTGCAAAATTATGCATGCTACTTGATATTTTTTTTTACCGTGGGATTTTAAGGTGTTTCTAATTAAGACATAATACATAAGACTGCATGCTTTATAAAATTCAGCATATTCATAGAAAAATGCATGTACTTAAAATAAAATAGATTTAAAAATGAACTAAAAAATTCCCATGAACGTAATTAAGGAAATTAACATATAGTGAAAGAATATCCACGTTTTCGTAAATTAAAGAAGCACACAAATTTTGATTCATACGTAGATCATGTAACCTAATTATAATCTCAAACTTTATGAAAAAATATTTTCATTTCTAAAATTATAATTTACTATCTACAGAGTTTTATTTTCTGGAGTGATACATTTTTCTTTAATTTACAAAATATATTAGAATAAATGTTAAATAAAGAATTTGAAATATATTTTAAAAATTGTGAAATCTTCTTTTGTGCCGTAAACTATTTAGCTCTACTTTTGAAAAGTTTGTGGTATCATATGTATTTTAAATTACTTAACATTAAATATTTGCACCCAGTTAGCGATGGTCTGTCGGAGTACGTCACCTCTGTTTGATCTTTTTTTTTTCCTTCTATTGTTAAGTTTCATAGTGTAACTTAGGGCAGGAGCCAGTTATTTACTGATAATAAACAATTAAATTTAAAAAATAAAAAAAACCGACTGCGTAAAAAGCGAACTAAGAACTAATTAATTATTTCTTATCAATGTGAAACTATATTTTTTTTAAATTCCTACTATTAGCTCACACTCTCGCTATATATATCTCGTTCAAATTTTAAATCGTCAATAAAATACTTATTGTTCATCCAATCAAGCTCAAAAAATTTTTTTTAACTTGTAGTGGATGACACTTGATGTTAATCCAGTTTTTTTCAAATATTAATTCATTAATTAAATGAAATTAAATAATTTTTAATAATCGAGAGAGCCCTCTTCTTGATCAAGGCACTTTAAGCGCCACTCAAAGGGAAAGAAGAATGGGAGGAAAAAATTCTCTTATTGACCTAAATAAAAATTGAATTAAAATATTTTTTTTTTATATATATATTACTTATTTATATTACTTTCCTATATTTGTATTTACTTGTATTGATAACTTTTAAGTTGCGTTTAATTGTTAGTTCCTATCTATAAACACCGTTTTGATGAGGTCTATAGATGTCCATGATGGTTAGAGTTGCAGTAAAGCTAGAGATCCTACCTACACAACTTCCAGGTTGTATAATATTTTAACAGAGTTTCTGACAGTAAAATAATCAATGAAACGTCGTTTTCATTTTGAAAGACCCATCCAATGTATGCCACTCAAAAGGGTGCGTAATTTTTTTTTTTGTGTCTACCGCCATTTTGTATTTTACGGCCGCCATTTTGAATTTATAAAAACAAAACCTAGCCTATAACCATCGAACGATAAGACGAATTGATAGAGACCTCATTCATTAAAATCCATCCAGCCGTTGGTATGTTTCGAGGGTATAAAGAAATCCACATACACACATACGCGTGAAACACATACCCTTCTTTTCAGTCGGGTAAAAAGAGTCTAGTTTGAGTATGACCATTTTAACCGATGGTCTAACATTTGCGTGTATTATCGGCATGCATCAATCGTTTCTCTGAATCTCTCAAGTGAAATAAATTGAGCCTGTCAAAATCTGTCTTTTGCGATTTTTTCATGTAGTTTTATGTTAATTAGCCTGCGATGGACATCTGAAAAAGTATAGCAATGGCAGTTAAATTCTAAATGACTAGATCTGAGTTGATTCCTGCCTCACAGAGTAGATTTAGATTTAGATTTTGAACGAAAATTCGCTTTACTGTACTGTGTTCGGAGATGAATGTTATGTTTTAGCGGAAGAGTTTTCCATTTCGTAAGAAGGGTCTTCATCGTATTTGAATTAAGTGATTTAGTGGAAACTAATTTGTAGGGATATTTAGGACATTTGAATTATTTTCTGTTAAAGCATTTTCAGAAATATGGATGCTTCGTCAGCAAAGCCTTTCTGACTACGATCTTGAGAAGCCACTATTCATTTCCTAAGTCCAAGTTACATTAGTAGTTTTTCAGTTAACTAACTTGAGAGTTATTTAAAGTTAAACTGAATCTGGCTTCAAGCAGCATAGTTAAACTCATCCGACCCACTGTCGACTACTTCTTCCTAAAAGGGGTCCGGGACACATTTTCAAATAATTTTTATTTATTGAGTTAAAATTCTGATTTTTTTGTGATGGTTAACCTTATCATTTGTAAACAAAATTACATAATAAAACTTCTAATACGTTTTTAGAAAAAAATTTAAATTTAAAATTTATTAAAAAAGTGGGGTAGATTAAAGTCGTTGTAACTCGGAAATATTATTTATAGAATTTTCAATTTTTTTTTTCATTTAAATCAACAAAAATATACAAGTTTTAATTTTGATACAGCATTTTTAAAAATATTAATTTATAAAAAAGATTAAAAATATTTAACGAAAAAATAAAAAAAAACGTGGTGCAACTTTTATTAAAAAATCATATTTTCAAAAGTAATTTTTTTTTTCAAATATGCTAAATCAAAATTAAAGTAAAACAATTGAAAAATATGTGTTCCAAGTTTGAACGCGTTATCTTTAACGGTTCTTGAGTTATAAGAATTTAAATATGGAAATGGTGAAAAAACCTATCATGAAGAAAAACGCATTTTTACAAGATGTCGTTTCCATGACAGCCATTGCTTGAAAGCTAGATTTTGAAAACAAACCAAAACTGAAAAATTAATATTTTTTGTTCTAATTCAGATAGAACCATGATTTAAATGTCATTTTAGGCAGATTTTTTTTTTTTTTTTTTTTTTTTTTTTTTTTTTTTTTTTAACGTAATAAAATGTTTTTGCAAAATTTGAAGGTTTTTGTGTCCCGGACCCCCTTAATGAAATTTGCTTTTTTCAAGTAAATCTGAATTATGTCAATTCTTTTATGTTTTAACACTGGGGGGATCGTTACAAAGTCTGTGCATAATCTCTCTATTCTATAAAAAAGTAACTTGCGCTGTCACCACCGCCGCCGGTTTTGATTTTTTTGTGACCGGAAGTCTTTCTCCGTTAATATCAAGAAAAATATTGCATACAAAAATATGAAAATCGGCGGTGTTATAGAGAAATGTTTGATAAACACGCTGATGTAGACAGTTTTCAAATCGAATAATTATTTTAAGAGGTATTTAATGCTAAAGTTGGACAAAATCCTTCGATTAAAAAAGTTTTATAGGAGCAAAAACTATACAAGGAAATATTAGATGTAAATTTCCAACTGGGCAAAAAATGTCCGGACCAGGACACGAACCCGGGACCTCCTGGCTGAAGCCGCCAGTGCTCCGCCATCTGGGCTATCCCGGACGATTCTGGTCGAACTTTTTCACCCAGCTAACCTTGATGATTACAGCATCTGGTCTGAAACCTGGTTCAGCTCAACAGAATAAATCTCAGGTAATTCAACTCCAGAAATCGCTCGATACGAAATTACACCAGATTAATATTAACACAATTATTCTAATTGGTAAACCCATTGGTAACCCTTATGGTAATAGATATTCCCGGCAGATCGGCATCCAATTCGAATGCTTAAGCATGGCCTTTTTTCGTTAATATTAAAAAAACTTGCTTACAAAAATATGAAAATTGGTAGTGTTATAGAGAAATGTTTGATAAATACGCTGATGTAGACAGTTTTCAAATCGAAGAATTATTTTAAGAGATATTTAATGCCAAAGTTGGAAAAAATCGTTCCATTAAAAAAGTTTTATAGGAGCAAAAACTGAACATAGGAATTTAATCATTTTTAGATCATTTTATGCGTCAGAATTTTCCGGTGCGCAGACTGCATTTAGTTTTTTAATTTGACTCATTTTTTGAGGTTTTATTTCGATTTTAAATTTAGATTTTCAGCATTTCGAGAGATATTTTTTACATATTTTAGAAAACTATATTAATTTAAACTGTTGCCAACTATATAAACAGCGCGAACAATAATGTTTGCTTCAAATTAAAAATTTATTTTACACGTGACTATTATAAACAGAAAATATAAAAAGCAGGAACCCATTGAAAACTACGTCCTAAAAACTATATTTACACGTGAATTTTAAAAGAGAAAGAATATTGTAAAATAATAAATTCATTAACATGCGTTAGAAATCTTAAATAGGAGAATTTACGTCACAGTTACGTCACATTACACATATTACGTAAAATGAACAAAAAATAATATTGCAAAACAGTTTAAATTTAAAAACTGCGCGCGACACTTATTTGATATCTTAAGATGATCATAATATTTCATTTCTAACAAAAGTATTTTTACGTGAATATTAACAAGAGAAAGAAAAGTTTGTTGAAAATTACGTCAGATCATAATTGTCAGATTCAAATTATAATTCAGTCTTCCGAAATCTTTTTAAAGCCGGTCAAATTAGCGTGCTGTTAGAGTCTGCGGTGTCTGAACGAAGGTTGACGAGCGTAGCAATGTAGGGAGCAGAGCCCCCTAGCGTTGTATAAAATTCAATATCTCGAGCACACGACAAATAAAAAAAATTGGAAAAGGTATTTTATTATTTTAATTAAATGAATCAATATGATGACAACCGGCCATTTCTGCCATTTATAATTTAAAACTGAACCTTATCGTCAGTCTTTTTCTCGCAAGCTGGATAGCTCAGTGGTAGAGCATTTGACTGTTTTCAAAAAGTTTCTGGTTCGATGCAGGTTGTCGGAATTTGAAGTTTTTTCCCTGGAATAGGTTTCCTTATCTGATAGATACAATTTTACAGATTTTTTGTAATTTTGTTTTGACATTTTAAGGATAAAAGTTTACGAGACATATTTTAGCAATTATTTTTTAATTCAAAATTTCTTTTTTTCTTTTTTAAGAAACTGCGAAATTTTAAATTTTGCTAAAACTTGCGATAAATTTTTGAATTTTTGGAAGTTTAAATTTTGTTGAACCAATCTGTTTCGGTTTGAGAAAATTCGAAATTTTTTATTTTGTTTAAACATACAGTAAATTGTTGAGAAATTTTAGCATTTTAAATTTCGTTTAAACAATCAATTATTTTATAGAAAGTTCAATTTTTTTTTAAACTTTCGCGAATTTTTTATAACATTGGAAATTGGAATTTATTTTAATAATTTTATTTGTTTTCATTTTTAAACAGCTCTTATTTTATAAATATCAAATTTCCTCTTTAAATAATTAATTCTGAATAAGGACTAGTGCACTTTCGATTTTTCCCTTAGATTATATTTCATTGTTTGCTGGATTTTATTAAAAGAACTTTTGTATTTTTTTGTCATTTTAAGGGTTTCGTAATTTTTAGATAAAATTAAACTCCGCATTTATATATGCTTTTCATTTGTACAAACATTTGCTGTCATAATTGCCTCAAAATCAGTTCTTGAATATTTTTAATTTGATTGAAAAAAGCTTCCCCTTGTAATAATTTTAATATTGATATTTAATGATCGTGCATTTACCGGGTGTCCTAATAAGGACTAGCTGATTTTAAAATTCAATACCTTGCGAACGGTGACAGATATTTAAAAAAAATTCCTGCACGAGGGTTATGCATGAGGTCAAAAGTTTTTTTTACAGTGTTTTTCGATTTTAGCTCGAATTACAAACAATAGATGGCGCTGCGAACAATAGACGCTAAATGCAGGCTCGATTTTTGGTCCTTCGGGACCCACTCAATATAATTTATCTCCTTTTTCTGCGTGGAAGAAGAGATCGGCCAAAAAATCGAGCCTGTATTTTTGCCTATTGCTTACAGCGCCATCTATTGTTTGTATATCGAACTAAAATCGAAAATCACTGTAAAAAAAACTTTTAACCTTATGCATAACCATCCTGCAAGAATTTTTTAAATATCTGTCACCGTTTGTAAGTTATTGAATTTTAAAATCAGTCGGTCCTTTTTAGGACACCCGGTATGTTCTTTTTCATAAAGGATAAAAATTTAATAATTATATATTAATATGTTTTGATTTGTATTGATAAATTCATAAAGTGTTTTGAAAGGAATATTAAACGAATATCTTTGTGCGATCTTCAATCACACTTATGCACTTTTTTTTATATATACTTTAATAATGGACTCCTTAACGTCACGACTTATGACTGGATGAAATATCTTGTCATATTTGGCATATTTTTTAGTACTTTTCAACAAATTTTCAGCTGACATGAAAATACATGAAATGAAAGCGTCACTAGCTCTACATCAACAATTATTACGACGAAAATGGATTTTCTATCATTTTTAAGTATTGGAAAATTGACAGTAATTACTTTAATTTTCATCGCGAAAACATAATATTTAATTAAAAGGGAAATACTAAGGCAGATAAACAAATATTTTCAAAACCAAATGACGACATTCTCTCTGAACTGAATGTTTTAGATAAAATATGTTAAATATTGATTTTTCCCTTGTTAAATACCATGGAATAGAAAATGTCAAATGTATGACGTGATTAATCTCTCTGCCTCATTAAAAAAGAAAAACTAAGTGCAAAAGGTTTGATACGTTTTGAATGAATTCGTATGTTTGATAAATTCATTAGTTTAAACGTAACTTATTTGACAGTTTCTAGTTTATTTTGTAAATGACTACGATGAATCCCAAATAAATTCTATAAATCCGGAAACATACTTCAGGCTATTGATCAAAAATGCTTTTAAAAATAAAATCTATGAACATAAAGTAAAGTCTCGTACTGTTATATGAAGTTATTACAAATTTTTCTCGTTATAGAAGACTTTTCGCATTTAAGGGGATCGAGAAAGCCCTATCTCCGCCATGTTAAATGCACCAAATTTATGTACCTATTTCTCAGAAATGGTGAAAGATAGAGGTCTAGATTTTTTAGAGTAGTTAGAATAATATAATTTACGTATTTTAACAGACCATTTCCTTTCTAAGTGAAACTCAAAATTAATTATTTATTATTTATTGAAAGTCATTTTTAAATTAGCACTTTTTATAATATTTCACTGCCTAAAATAAATAATTCTCAACAAATCATTAAATCCCTGTGTTAAAGTATACAATATATAACATAATATAAATATTAAAGAAAACATGAGTTCGTAAGTTTAATATATATTGAATAAAGGTACATAAACATGTAAAATCGAAGTTTTGAGAAAAAGTCAATTAAAGATTTAAATGGTCATTAAGTTGTGCAGTACTCTTAGAAAGAATGAGTAATTTCAACGCTTTTTTTTATATAAACACGTGTGACACATCGTTGGAAAGATAAAAGTTTAAACTATTTAACTATATGAAAAAGTAAAAATCGATTTTTTGGTTGAATTTTGCTTTCCTGGTCCTCTTAACAAGTTTACGATTTCATACAATTAAACAAAAGGACATAAGTAAATGCTCAGATGAATTGCTATAAAATTGCCAAATGACTGCTCTGATAGGAAGAAACTCGCATTTAAACAAGAAATAGAAAATCATGTTTCAAGCATTGATTATGGAACGCTTTCTAATACATTTAGAATAATGTTCAAAACTTCACTATTCAATAAGTTGAAATAGGATGATTAATTGTACATTTGTAAACGCATTAACACATTTTAAAACCAAAATTTAGAAATCCCCTTCTACACTCGGGTAATGATCCGAATTCTTTGAGCAGCCCTGTATATGATACATAGATCTATATTTCTAAATCACATGCATGCAAATATTTAGTTCATTTAGGAAATACACGCCACAGTTCCCCTTGAGAAGTTTCAGATAATAAGCGAATTCTTTTGTGCCTCCCTGTATACTAGGTATAGAATTTATACAGAGCGAATAACATGCAACAAGTTAGTTAAATTTAAAAGCGCATGCCGAAATTGAAATTCCACTTTCAAGAGTTATTGTTGATAGACAGTGCTGTAACCGATTTCCTTTATGTGACCCGGTAAATGGACGATAAATGCTATGAAAGCTCTATTCTATACTGATCCTCTTGCAGAGAAAGTCAGTGATTTATATCAATTACAATAAATTTGAAATAGCGTAATGTGATTTAAATACAATACAAACGATATTTCCCCATTAACCCTAAATTAGCTGAATTATTTTAAATGCTCCTGTAAACGAATTATTAGTGCTACACACTTCATATTGGATACCGAACATCACGAAAAAAACTGTTTTGTTGAAACAACTAAATTTTGGTTAATATAGCTCCAACAAAATATTTTGGTTGGAATGACCAAATTTTGGTTGGACTAACCAAATGATTTCTTGAAATAACAAAATCTTTTGATTAATCTAACCAAAATTTGATCATTCAGACCAAAATATTTGGTTGGAGCTGTATTAACCAAAATTTAGTTGTTTCAACAAAACGGTTTTTTCCGTGTGCTATAGTAAATATCATTAACATATATCGATTGCATGTAAATGCGAGTATTTTTACCGGAGACAGACGGACAGACAAACTGAATTCATAAACACTTTAAAACTACGTTGGGAAGTGTTAAAAATTGATTGTTTGAAAGGGGCGCTGCGACTGCTTTCGCACAAGAGGGCTAAACAAACAAGGAACTCCATTTACAGTTGAATTCTACCCAGTGTGAAGTTACCTGCCTGAGTCTGAATTCAGAACTTGCATACTTCGACCTGTAATCAGCACCCGACGTACAGGCATTTCTAAAATAAAAGGGTGAATTTATTTTCTATTGACAGACTAAAATTAACATAAATTCTTTTTCAAATCTGAATTTATAAGCTAGTAATAATTATATGAGAGCATTTTGACTATAGATAGATCAAAAATTCTGTTTCGTTTTCGACTGAAAATCTTAGTTTCGCCAAAATTTTGCTTTCGGCGAAAATGCTGCCGAAACTATCTGTATTCCAAAACCCTTGTCTCTTATTTCGAAATTTTGAATATTACTCACTGATTTGAGCTGTATCGGCAAATGTGAGACACTCGTTATTAATTGTTATGAACTGCACTGTTTATAATTATCAGTCATGACCGACTCAAGACGAAAGTACAAATTTAAAGCAAGCAATGTATATAGGACTAAACTTTGAGGATGCTTTTCATATGCTCATTAAAAGTTCCAGACTTAACAGCAATAGAAAATTTTAGCTTGAAACCGTAAAAGTGTTTCAAATACTCATTGACAAAGGTCTATTATAGCGTATGATAATTTGCAAAATTATTATGAAAGATAAATCGAGGTATGTATACCTAAAAAAAAATTTAATTAGATGATATTCGCATAATTAGAGAATCATTTTGTTTTGTTGATGAATTAATTACATTTTATTTTATATGACAATAAACAGTTTTGGTCAGCATCACAAAGTATGAACAGAGAGGGAGTCACAAACTTGGACCGCACGTTTAATCTATCTATACTAATATTATAAAGAAGTAAAAATTGTTTATTTGTAGAAGGTAAGCTTTAGAACTACCGAACCGATTCCAAAAGTAATGGTATCAAAATGATGGTGTTAGTCCAACTTAGAACATAGGCTATATCTTATGTCCGTGACACTATCCGAAAGGGGGTGCAGGAGCAAAAAACGTTCTAAAAATGCGATGTTTGAGCTACTGAAGAGCCTAGAAACATGTAATTTGGAATGGTAGTTACTTATAAGATACTAATCATCTCTAAGGACATTTCTTAAAAAAATCGAAATTAAAAAGGGGTGAAAATGCTCAAAAAGCGTTCTAAAAAACGTTCTAAATAGTGATTTTTACGCAATTTCAGGAAGTACCAAACCGATTTCAAAAATAATGGTGTCAAAATGATGGTGACAACCCTTGCTCCAACACAGGCTACATTTCATGTCGGCGCCATTACCCGCGTGGGGGTGCAGAAGCAAAGAACGTTAGAAATTGCGATTTTTGTGTTACTGAAGGGCCCAGATACATGAAATTTGGCATGGTAGTTACTTATTAGATATAAACGATCTCTAAGAACATTTCTTAAAAAATTCGACATTTAAAAGGGGTCAAAATGCGGAAAAAGCGTTCTAAAAAACGTTCTAAATGGTGATCTTTACGCAGTCTCAAGAAGTACCAAACCGATTTAAAAAATAATGATGTCAAAATGATGGTGACAACCCTTACTCTAATAGGCTACAATTTATGTCGGTGCTATTATTTTTGAGCATTTTCACCTCTTTTTAATTTCGATTTTTTTAAGAAATGTCCTTAGAGATGATTAGAGACATTTAAAAGGGGTCAAAATGCGGAAAAAGCGTTCTAAAAAACGTTCTAAATGGTGATCTTTACGCAGTCTCAAGAAGTACCAAACCGATTTAAAAAATAATGATGTCAAAATGATGGTGACAACCCTTATTCTAATAGGCTACATTTTATGTCGGTGCTATTATTTTTGAGCATTTTCACCTCTTTTTAATTTTGATTTTTTTAAGAAATGTCCTTAGAGATGATTAGAGACATTTAAAAGGGGTCAAAATGCGGAAAAGGCGTTCTAAAAAACGTTCTAAATGGTGATCTTTACGCAGTCTCAAGAAGTACCAAACCGATTTAAAAAATAATGATGTCAAAATGATGGTGACAACCCTTACTCTAATAGGCTACATTTTATGTCGGTGCTATTAACCCCAAAGGGGGTGCAGGAGCAAAAAACCGTTCTAAAATGCGATTTTTGTGTTACTGAAGGGCCTAGAAACATGGAATTTGGAATGGTAGTTACTTAAAAGATATAAGAATCTCTAAGAACATTTCTTAAAAAATTCAAAATTTAAAAGGGGGGAAAATGCGTGAAAAGAGTTAAAAAAAAACGTTCCAAATGGCGATTTCTGCGTAATCTCAGAAAGTACCCAACCGATTTCAAAATAGTTAGAAATTGATGATGACAGCCATTTCTCCAATATAGGATGTACTTCATGTCGGCGTCACTACCACCTTGAGGTTGCATTTAAAAAAATGTTCTAAATTGTGATTTTTGTGATACTGAAGGGACTAACAACTTGAAATTTGGCATGTTAATTACTTATGAGATGTAAATGCTCTTTGAAAAGAGTTCCTTAAAAATTTGAAATTTAAATGAGGTGAAAATAAACGAAAAGCGTTCTTAAAACGTTCTAAATAACGATTTCTAGGCAATCTCAGGAAATATAAACCGATTTTAGAAGTAACGGTTTCAAATTGATGGTAACAGTCCCCGCTCCAACATTGCTTATATTTTACGTTGTTGTTACTACCACCTGGGGATTACAGGAGCAAAAAAATGTTCTAAATTGCGTTTTTTGTGTTAAAGAGGGGGACTAACATTTTAAATTTGAAATGATAATTACTTAAAAGATTCAAATGCTTTCTAAGCATTATCGAAAGAAAATTCCAAATTTAAAAGGATGAAATGAGCGAAAAGCGTTCAGTCCTAAATTACGATTTCTATGGAATCTCGGGAAACTATAAACCGATTACAGAAGTTATTGGTTGCGAATCAAGAGTGATAATCCCTGATCCTATACGGGCTATATTTTATGCCGGTGTCACTACCACCTGGTTGGCAGGAACAACAAGAAAGCCTTTAAAAACATCTAAATTCCGTTTTCTATAGAATATTAGGAAATACCAACCGATTTCAAGGTTAATATTGGCAAATTAATGGTGACAGTCTCTGTTTCAACATTTTTCGAGTCATTCTATTTCAACTCTGTTTCGGCATTTTATGTTGGTGCCACTAACACCAGAGAGATGGTAGACTGTTAGACAAGAAGCTTGGAATTTGACATGATGGTTAATTTTAAGAGGTAAATGTGTTAAGATGGTTTCTAAAAAATTCAAATCTTCAAATTAATACTAAAATGAGCATAAAAGCCTCAAAATACTTCAAATGAATACTGAAATGAGCGTATGAAATAAGCATAAAACTCTCAAAATCCTATCTAAATTATCATTTATTTGGAATTAGTTTTAGTTCTTCTTATTAATTAAAATCTCATTTCTGTCTATTGCACTTTTATGATGAAGTTTAGTCAAACTGTGGCTTAATTTGTAATTTTTGAATCATTCCAAAAAGTGTTCTTCTAATAAAAAATAGTCATGCAAATATCACTTGGCATATTTCAACTATTACGCGAGCAAGGCCGCGGGGTTTGCTAGTTAATTAATAATTATGTATATTTATTTATTAATTACTTAAAGAATGTTTTTTACACTTTCGGGCGAAAATAGCAAGATTGCCGAAAATCGGTTTTGGTCGATCTGTAATTAAGATGAAAGAAAACATGCTTACCTGTTTCCTAAACTAATCTGCTCAATGTTTCTTACGTTCAACATGTGCAGTTTCATTATACTTTAACTGACCGTTTGAGTGCGGAACAAATCTTGCGGATATATGCCAAAAATGCGAATGCGTTTGGGTATATATATATATATATATATATATATATAATAGCATGTAATTCGTCTATATACACATAAATCGTACGCTTCGCTAATTCAACCAGCTTAAATGCACACCAAACTTGAGACAACAAATAATAGCGCGATCACCCTCTCCGCTATTTTAGCATAAAACAAGATGAGCTCTATTGCACTTCCCGCAATTTTGGCACATAACAAGAGGAGCGCTATTGTGCTTCCCGCAATTTTGGCACATAACAAGAAGAGCGCTATCTCCTCCGCACTCAAATGGTTAACTGAGAATGACGATACAACTAGGAAGCCAGAACACTCTCAGAAAAAACTGTAAATTTGTGAGCGTTTGCTCTTTGATTTTCATGGGCAACAGCGGTGTGAAAAATTGTCAGATCCACTAACAAATACGGTACGACCCCATGCATTTCCTCCGCCAGGGTGCAATCCTTCATTTTAGTCGTGTTTTGAAAAATAATGTCACTTAACCGCGACCATAACATATTTTTTAAACCGCCAAAAAAACGATTATGCGATGATTATCTAACGTGCTACGGATCAGTAAGTAAAGTGTTATTGTGTTTTGAAGTATATTATATAATTGCCCCGTAAAATTATGAGCTGCACAAAATGATGGGCATGGCCTTTTTTTTTTACGGGGTATGATTGGAATCTCTGCTTCCGGCCTCTGCCCATAATTTTACAGGGATATTTTTAGATACTTAGAAAATTAAGAGCAATCCATATACTCTTGCAGCTCTAGCCCATCTATTAGCAAAAATACGGTACGACCCCATATATTTTCCTCCGCTAGGGTGTAATCCTTCATTTTAGTCGTGTTTTGAAAAATAATGTCACTTAACCGCGACCGTAACATATTTTTTAACCAGTCAAAAAAGCGTTTCTGTTATGATTTTCTAACGTGCTACGGAACAGTAAGTAAAGTGTTATTGTGTTTTGAAGTACAGTCGTGGGAAAAAAAGTAAACACCCCCTAATAACTCCTCAACAAATTATCATAGACGAAAGTTACTGGTACCGAACGATTGGAAATAAAGTCTACTTTTAAGTGACATACATAAAATTTGCTTAGGGGGCCATCTACTTATTAAAACGAACTATAACTTCATTTTTTTCAGTTGCAACACCCAATTTTAACGAAATATTTGATATTATTGGTTCAAACTATGCCTGGACACCAAATTTCAGGTCATTTGAATGATAAGTTTTTCAATTATAAACATTCACAATTTAGTGTTTTCAATGTTAAATTATATTTTCATATTTTTATTTATGACTTCTGAAATTATCATCCTAATGTTTTAATTTTTTGAGTAGCAATAATACTAATATACCCAAACATAAATACTTTGAATTTGCAATTTTTATAATTTTCTGATATGAATTATGAATTATGAAATTAATATTAAAATATTATGAATTGCAACCTACAATTTTTCTGATGGATTCAGATTTATTAAGTCGTGCTTTATGGAAATCCAAAATTTCGCATTTTTCTTCCAAGTAGTTTTCAAACTCTGCTTAAAAAACGGCAAAATGATGGTTTAAGGGGCCGTCTATGAAAGAAGTGAATAAATATTTTGAAATTTCGTATGCTATCCTGTAATCTAGCAGGTTTAATTGACTGCTTAAGGTGCCTTGATCAAGAAGGGAGCTCTATCGATTAATAATCGAGTACAAAACTTCAACTTGGATACAGCCCTTAAAATACGCTCGTTTTAAAATAATTAATTTCTAGGGAATTTATGGTACGAATTGCATAAACATTTGTTTTTAGACTAACTGAATGGTGTAGAGTTCATTTATGCTGCCAAAATTGTGTACTGCTATAGAAAAAAAAAAGTTATGGTTCATTTTAATATGTAGATGGCCCCCTATGTAAATTTTGTGTACATCATTTAAAAGTAGACTTTATTTCCAATCGTTCGGTACCAGTAACTTTCTTCTACGATAATTTGTTGAGGAGTTAGTAGTGGGTGTTTACTTTTTTTTTTTTTTTTTTTTTTTTTTCACGACTGTATATTATATCTTTGCTCCGTAAAATTACGGGCTGCACAAAATGATGGGCATGGAATTTTTTTAAGGGGTATAACTGGAATCTCTGCTGTCGGCCTCTGCCCGTACTTTTACAGGGATATTTTTAACAGTGTAGGAAACAGGCATAAGTTAATTCATTTTGCTTAGGGAAAAAACCCAAGAATGTGCTTGTGAGTTATAAAACATTTGCTCACGTATGAGTATTTCTCGTTACAACGGAATTTTCTGTTATGAAGTCCTTTCTTTTTGTTCGTTCAAAATGAGTACTTGTTAAATTTCAGATCATTTTAACAAGTTTGACTGTATTCATTAAAACGTAAATCACTCAAATTAAAATTGCATCGGACGAAATAAATGCTTATGTTGAATTACATGAAATGCAAAGAATGCGTCATATTTATTTGAAACTCTTAATGAAAAGAAGTAAATAAGGTTCTATTTAAAGCTAATTATAGAAGTGCTTATCAAAATATCCTGAATATGACCTAAATCTATTTGATTTAAAGTAGACATCTTGAATCTACAAGAACCTATATTTTATGTAGAAATTTCATTATTAAATGTACTTGTTGCGCAAAAGATATCTTGAAAGTTATTTAATGAATCTAATTAATTTTATTCTTTCATTTAAGGTCATTTGGTAAATACGAATAAGTCTTTAAATTATATATTATATTATAACAATGTCGTAAGAAAATTATTAAAGTATTATGCATAAAACATCAGTTAAAGAAGTCATTAATTATCATTTCCTGAAAAATGCATTACGACCATATTACACGGTTATTTAAAATGAACATGTGAAGCATTTAATGAATCTGAATTATCTTCTTTCGTCAAATGTATTTGGTGTTTCTATATTCAAGATTTTTTAAACGACTCTTTTGAACGATACGGTGAACTAACTTCAAATGTACCGTTTAATGAAGGTATAAGTTCAAGTATAAAGCTATATTAAATAATTTTCACAATATTTATTTCAATATTTATATATTCAATATGAATATATACACGTTCATACATTCATAATAACATATTTTGCAATTAGTGCAGTGTACCTTTTATAAACTCATTATTAGGTTACAAATGACTGTTATGTTATGTAATTGCCCTGAATCTGGTAAAGTACCCTAATATATAGAACGATATAATGCATTACTTTCTGTTAATGCAATTGCCATCTTATAATACCAGGCTTAGTTGATTTTTCGTTTTTGAAACTCACGTACGCACATTTTCAAAATCTCATTTTGTGTTAAAATCCGCAGAAATTCGTGAGCGTACTTTATATTTTGTCTGTATTATATTCCTAAAAATACTTTATTATGCTAACAGAAGAAATGTGAAGAGATAAGTTTTACAATAACAAATTTTGTTGAAATAATCACATCCCCAAAAATAATATTTGTTCTAAAAACCTGCAACAAAGTTTTTTTTTTTTTTTTTATGTGAACGATTATCTGTAGGAATGTTTTTAGGTATACACTCGCCAACATCCGTCCAGACGCAGTAGGTTAGAAAAACATGCTGATTTGCTCTGTTTTAAACAGATTATTTAAACAGAAAGCTTGGATAATATTATCAATACCAGGTGCACTCTTCTATAATCGGGATACCTTCATATTTATTTGAATGGTGGGACGCTTTCCAAGAAACAAAAAGATAAGGGGTTGTATCCAAATATAGTAGTACGTGCAATATTGTGTACACTATCTTGGCACTAGTCAACAGATATTTGATACAACCCCTCATCTTTTTGCTTCTTTTTGAGAACTACGGATTTCGAGCTTATTCTATCGACGATAATTTTCAGAATTTTCAAGCTACGATTTTGAGACTTTCACAAAGGTTGCTCTATATACTTAGCTAACATATTATGCATATTATGTTTTGATTGTATTCGCGCATGCGCAGTGAAACATTTTTTAGTAAATCTGCTCATTTGTCATCCAATTTTTATAATTTTTTAATTCTGATTGCAGAGTATTGTGTACAATGTTGTTTGTCATATTTTTTGAAAATAACCTTTTTTATATTAAGAGCTCTGCAAATTATAAGCAAAAAACTTGGCAAAATGTGGGACTGTTTTTATAAAAACCTTAATTTCTCTACGAGTATACATGCTATACTCATAACAATGGACACAGTATATTACAATAAGCCACTTATTAATAATCTCGAGTTTGAGCTCTTTTGCTGCATTAGTTTTTACAGGGTTATCCAAAAGATATTCATTCTTTTTCAATTTGTTGACGGTTCCCTATGGGGTTTCGAGAAAAGATCACCGCGGAAATTTATGACCTATACTATAGTGTTTACACATCTGCAGTTTCAGGTTAATTTCTTATGTATTTTTCTAGCTATTTAACAAAACGTCTAAAATCGCAAGTGACCGGTCACCTTTGGCCATATAGTGTATGTGTCTGTGTGTTACTTCAAAAATCAAACAGATTTTTTAAATTTAATATATATATTTTTAGGTTTTTCACTAATAATACAAACAATCATTTTTATACGAAAAATAGCAATTATATATTCAAATGAAATTTCGAAATTAATTAAAAGCGATACTTTCAAATTGGCATCGGGCCAGGAATTAACAGCGAATACATCGCCATATATGCTAGCTTCTTTTATTCTGATAATTTCAGTGGTTTAAGCGTGGTTCGATAACATGTCTTAAATTTGTGTTTTATTTATATTTTATTATTTTATTTATGGATTAATAAAGTTTTAGTTTTGTTACAGGATATAAACCGAAAAAAAAATGCTGAAATGTTTTATTTATATCAATTAAGGTGCTAACAAAATTATCTTTTTTAATCGTCTGTCTGTAAATGACAAAGTTAGATTTGGAAAACAAAATCATGCTAGAAAATTATTTAAAAAACAAAAACAAACAAGAAAAAAATTAGTAAACAGTACACAGTTACAATACAATTTTCAAACAAATCGCTATATAATTTTAAAAAAAAATGCATTTAAAAGTCGATATATTTTTTAGTCTATTTGACACTGTAAGAATTGAAAATGTATTAAAAAAAAATCAATAAAAATTAAATTAAATCTTTTGCTGTTGCCACCGTCTAAATGACGTAAGCGTTACGCAAAGACACTTTTGTCTTATATAATATAAATAGTATGCAACCATTAAAAGAATATATAGATATGTAACCCTATTAAAACGTATAAAATAATTTACCTACATTTATTTAGTTTTTAAACATATAAAATAAATAGGTTTGGTTTCAGATTTACTTCTAAAACAACACCACATATATATTTTATTTTGATACAACATTAATCATAATTTTGCAAAAAAAACCTCTCCATGTACTAAAGTATCAAACACACGCAATTTAAAAGAACAGAAAAATGTTAAAGTAGAGAAATTGAGCACGCATGTCATTTGTCTGTTTTTATGTAAAAACATAAAGAGAATGTTTGAAAACGTTATGTTTATGTGAGCATCAAATCTTAAAAGATATTTTGAATAAAGAAGAAAAGTTCTCAATAAAAGCGTTTGATGTTCTGAAAAATAAAATTTTACAGTTATTGCTTCATAAAGTTGCTACGAATATTACTTCATATATTTTTATATGCTCTTATGAGATAAGGGGGAAAATCTTCTAATATAATATTGTTTCCATTTTACAAATAATGTATTATGGATACTTTAATATAAGGCAATAAGTAATATATATATATATTTAATATTAGTATAATTTTAAATAATCATATTATATTAATATTTAAAATTTCTATTTTAAAATAAATTTCCAAGATATAAATGTTTATGTAAAAATCATCTTAATCTAACAATAATTAAAGACTTTACGTTGCAAAATCGAATACTAAACAAAAAAGAGGTCGCTCTAACGTATACTATTCATAAATTTAAAAAATCATGAAAAAATAAAAAAACATGAATAAAATTAAATATTATATTTCAGTCTAACCTTCAAAACCATCTTCAGGAGTAAAACTTTTAAAAACACAAATCGGCAGGAAACAATCTACATTCTACATCGTAAAAAAATATATTGAATTTGTGTTTCTAGACAATTTGTGTTCCTAGAAAATTTTACTCCTGAAGATGGTTTTGGAGATTAAACAGAAACGATTAGTTTAATTTTTTCATGTGTTTTATTTATCACATTATTTGTTTTTCATGTGTATATTCTTTAAATTTATGGATAAGGCATACGTTGGATAGTAACCTCTATTTTGTTTAGCGTTTATTTTAATCGATATCATTAATTTGAAGTATGCAGATCTTGTTAAGTTGTTTTCATTTTTTAAATTAATTTACTAACAACGAATGTCGTTCAGGTTCAATACAAACAACTAAACTTAAAAATATACATTGAGCTGTATTCATATGAAGATATCACGAGTATAAAAAAATGTGCTACGAAATTTTAATGCTTTCTTGTATGTTACGAATATGTTATTATTTAGACCTCAAATAACATCCTGAAATGTTTGTAAGCAAATGATATCATAGTACCATTTCGTTCACAGCTAGTATTACAACTGATATTGAAGCAAATAGTGAACTTTTTCTAAAACAAATGCCAATTTACATGACTATATATTTCCGTGTAATACTTCACTATAAAAAAAATAATGCCAGTTTTTCGGTAGGAATCGGAAAAATAGTTTCCCTTATCGTACCGGAATAATTTCCAACACAGCTCGGAATAAAATCGGAATAAAATCCGTAAAATACCGTTTTACTGGCAATTTCCTTATTTTTACGGATTTTATTCTGAGCTGTGTCGGAAATTATTCCAGTACGATAAGGGCAACTATTTTTCCGATTCCTACCGAAAACTGGCAGTATTTTTTTACAGTGTTAAATGTTTTTCTCCATTACTATTTTTATCGAAATCACATTGATTGATGCAGAAACGGCGCGGGTAGAAAAATGCGTAGGTATTAGTAATTGATACCACAATATAAGTAAATCCTTTATACGCCTACCAGGACTTTTAAGTCCCATTAAAGAACATGGATTATAAAATTTATTTAACTCGTCTACACTGTAAAAAAAAAAAAAAAAAAAATATATATATATATATATATATATATATATATATATATATATATATATATATATATGACCACTTTTCCTGTAGGAATCGGAAAAATAGTTGCCCTTATCGTACCGGAAAATTTTTCGACCCAGCTCGGAATAAAATCTGTAAAATACCGTTTTATTAACTATTTCCCTTTTTTTACGGATTTTATTCCGAGCTGGGTCGGAAAATTTTCCTGTACGATAAGGGCAACTATTTTTCCGATTCCTACAGGAAAACTGGTCGAATATTTATTTTTTTTTTTTTATTATTATTTATTTATTTATTTATTGATTTTTTTTTTTGTTACAGTGCATGGATTTAATTTTTTCTCACATTAAAAAAAGTTTTACGAAGCATTTGCAACTACAAAACTCTTCTCGGTTACAGATAGGATCGCAATATATTTATTTACATAGTTTTTATAAGAATTGTGAGATTTCCATACCAGTATTTTTGTTAATTAATCTAATTACTCTTGTAAATATTTTACAAAAAAAAAGAAACTCTGACAACCGATTTATTAAATCCGCCTTATTTAAAAATCTATCTAATAATTAAATTGTTATTATATAAGTTATTTTGGATTTCTTCTCATATTATCGAACACTGTAAAAAAAAAAAAAAAAAAAAAAAAAAAAAAAAAAAAAAAAAAAAAAAAAAAAAAATAATAATAATAATAATAATAATAATAATAATAATGCCAGTTTTCCGGTAGGAATCGGAAAAATAGTTGCCCTTATCGTACCGGAATAAATTCCGACCCAGCTGGGAATAAAATCCGTAAAAATAAGAAAATAGTCAATAAAACGGTATTTTACGGATTTTATTCTGAGCTGGGTTGGAAATTATTCCGGTACGATAAGGGCAACTAATTTTCCGATTCCTACCAGGAAACTGGCATTATTTTTTTTACAGTGAATATAACTATTGAAGTGGAGCAAGTTTCTGATTTAATAATTGGGACATTAATGGTTAAGGCACAACATCATTCACATAGAAATCTGAAGACAATACATGCGATAAGCACTGTTGAAAAAAGAAAAGAATATATAAAATAAAAATAAAAATTTATTTACAATTATAATGACGTATAATTACAAAAAAAAAAAATAGAAAACAACACTGTAAAAAAATAAAAACAAATCTGTAGTTCTACAGATGTAAAGTTACATGCTTACTAAACTTTCATCTGTAACTGTACAAAAAATCTGCAAATCTACAAAACTAGTTTTTGTAAAACTGCAGAAATCTGTAACATTACAAATACATCTGCTAAAATTACAGTAATCTTACTAAAATTTTATCTGTAACCCTAGTTGTAGTTGCAAGAAAAGTTCTAGGCATCCCAGTTTCCTAAAAAATTCTTAGTAACCTTACAAATATTTTGATTTTCGGCGCAAACATGTGTCTCTTACATGAATTTTTGTTGTTGCCGTTACATAAAATGTTCTAGGAATACCAGTTTCCTCGAAAAAATTTAATAACTTTACAGATTTTTTTTTTTTTTTTTTTTTTTTTTTTTTTTTTTTTTTTTTTTTTTTTTTTTTTTTTTTTTTACAGTGTACAATACAATGAAATTGCAGTGAAGGAATAACTTATTTAGGCAAAATCACAAACAACTTTTCATATTTATATTCCTTCAGCACCTTTTATTTATTTTATTTTTAATTTAGGGAGGGGCACTATTGCACCCTACTGCATACGCTCACAACCCATTTTATAAGCACCTATATTTATATTACGCTAACATACGTGGCACAGAAATCGTGATTATTTGTTATTGTTTAATGGCAATGCCCGAGAAACACATCTCATCGGCTATTGTGTAAAAGACATTTGACAGGATTTAGGCGGATGTAAATCCGGTTTATTTACTTACGTTTCGCGTTTATTTTTTTACGTTCTCTATTTCGCTTCAATTATGAAACTTCACAATATCGTTAGAAATGCCCTTAAAAGATCCCGGCGAATGTTTGAAAGCGAACAAGAAACCGTATTAAGAAGAGGAAATTGAAATTGATTGGATCGAGGACGGCGTCAAAATCAGAGCATAATATCAATGTCAGACGGGCATCTTTTTTGCTGCTTTTTTGCTTAAGTATTATCCATTCACAATTCTATAGCGTTGTGAATGGATAATACTTAAGCAAAAAAGCAGCATAAACGACGCCCGTCTGACATTGGTCTAAGCGATCGCCAAAATAGGCTTAATAACCGTCGAATTGGCGAACGCGTTGCTTCTGAAATCCAGATTACTGATTTAAAGGTTCTGCAGCATAACTGTAGATATATATATGACATGAGTGTCAAATAAATATTATTCAGTGTTTTTATTTATGAAGTCCACTCTAGTCTTATAGTTTTCAATGACAGTCCCGGCACAGTTTCTGCCCGGTCAACGTCGGGTGGGTCAGCTAGTTTTATAATAAAAATGTGTGAAAGTCATAGCTGTTTAGGCTTGGAAAAGAACGTTAAACGAAAAAACTAGCAATGTTTTATTTTACTTTATCACTGTTTTGTTTTACTGTTTATATACTTTATATAAATATACTGTTTAAAAGTACAACTCTCCTAGAAACGTCTTTCTGCCTGCAATTTTCTCGTTAGATGTAATTTAGTTCATAAATATTCGTTAACATTCTATATAGTGATACAATATTTTATTCTATTAATGCACACCCTTTGAAATCTTATATCTATTTTTATTAATTATTTCGGACATTTTAAATTTTTATAAAGTTAGAAACGTAATCAGTATAGACGACGAATTTTGTTATCGCTATACAAAAACATTCAAATTTAATTAGAATTTCCTTGGGCATATTTAATATCTTTAAAATATTCTTTATGAACACTATAACATTCATTTTGGAAACTAAATAAAAGTTTTGACTTTTAGAATCAATTCATTAAACATTCAAGAGACATTGCTCTAGGTGAGTAATGATTTTTTTTTATTATTATTTTTAAAACATGTTCAGTTTTGATCAAGATAATAAATATTTTTGCAACAGAAATCTAAAATTCCTAACTAGATAAATTGCATTTGTTAGTATTTCACTAATGATGTGTTTCTACGACATACATTAGAGAAATTCTCGAATCCATAAAAGAATTTATAAATGATTTTACATAATATTATTATAAGCGCAAATGATTAAAATATTATTATTATATTCTTATAGAGATTAAGACAACTGATAGCACCGTACAACCATAGTTTTGTCCCAGAACTGAAAGTAAGTCGTTCGAGATAAGTTTTCTGCGCTGATTTCGAATTTAAATTCATCATCATGAAACATGTTCAAAATCTTCAGAATAAAAACAGGAAGCAATTGCTTCTCGTTTTTATTCAGTTGGTCCAGTTTTGAGAATTTTCCGTATTTAATTTTATGCAAATTTAAGTTTTTTGTACCATTTTATGCAAATTTGAGATACAATATATGTCGCATTGAATTGCGTTTTCTAGATAATGGCTACTAGACTATTTGCTTCAGTTAAGTGTCGTGATATGCTTATTCTTAACATTTAATTGCCAGTTATTAAACCTAATTTGTATATTTTTCAATGTTGTAAATTTCACATTACTGTCAAATATAAAGTAGTTGCCACAAAATTGATGTACTATTTTTCTAGACTAGACTTTTATGCGTATTTCAAATCTGTAGTCTGTTTTTTTATTTTTATATATATCACGTCTAGTTTTTGTGTAAAATGAATTTCTACTTCTGCACGACATTAACACAAATGTGATATAAGATGTTTTTTAGGGGAGAGTACTTCATTGCCAAGAGGGTGAACATTATCAAATTCCTATCAGGGACTTACACAACAATTTATAGAATCTAAAAAAATTGAAAAAATGTAGTAGAATCTATCCAAACTCGTGAAGTACAACAAAAAATAAAATAATAAGAAAGAAAAGTGCCCAGTTAAACTGAGGACATTGAGATCACATGCTACTCACCCTAATTGTACATTATGCTATCATTTCAAAGAATAATGACCCTAGAAAAATACCCACCGCCCCGATTCCTCTCTCTATACTTAACTAATGAGCCTCTAAATGCAATCAGGGAAGTGCCTTATCTAAATAAACCGGTATACCAAATTTGAAGCAAATCGGATAGAAAAACCCATTTATCTAAATTAAGGGGGATTTATTAACCGTTCCACCCGTTATATTTAAACAATGAACTTCCAAATCTGACCAGGGAAGCGCCTTATCAGAATGAACCAGTATACAAAATTTGATGCAAATCGCATAGAAAAACCCTTTTGTCTAAATTAACGGGGGTATTAGCCCCCTTTCCCCCCGTTTAGACTTAGACAATGAACATTCGAATCTAATCAGGGAAACGCCTTATCAGAATTAATCGGTATACCAAATTTGAAGAAAATCTGATAACTCTGCATGAAAAACCGATTTATCTAAGTTAAGTGGGGGATTAGCTTCCCGTTCACCCCTTTATACTTAACCAATAACCCACCTCCCTCACACACACACACCCAAAAAAATCTATTCAGAGAAGCGCTTTATCATAATGAACCTAGAAAATTTTTTTTTGTAGCAAATCGGATATTTCAATCAAGAGTTATCGCGTTACGTACATACGTACATAGATAGCAGAAACGGCGGGCAGATTAGCTCTGATGCTTTAATAGTCTGTGAGCTAAAAAGCGATTTCTGGCCTTTTTACCCAAAAAATAAAATTTTCCCTTTTTTCAAAATCTAGACGTGATAGAATAAAATAGGTAACAATTTCGAAATCTGCGCAAAAAAACTTCTTTAGAAACATTTAGCGTACTTGTAAGGCATAAGTATTTGAACGCCAAGAACCATTAGAGAAATATGCAAATTAGGCACAATATTTTACGATCATATGCCAGTATAATCTCAGAAACAACACTTTGGTGAAGTAAACTAAACAGTAATGATAACATAAAAAGAAAAAGACAGTCTAATATTGCTTTATACCTTAAATTTAGATATAACTGTATAAAATTCACTAAATTTGCATAAATCGAAATGTGTAAATATCTCAGAAAAACGACCTGTTGATGTAAAAGTAAAACTACTTCCGGATCAGCCCAAAAAACAGATCAGTTTTGGGATATAGCAAAAGCTCAAATTTGTTGACCTGTGTAATTTTTGGCATCAGAAGATAATATTAAAAAAGTAGATAAAATAACTATTGAAGGTAACTCAAACATAAGTAAAAGGAAAATAAGAGCTTTATCGTCTTATCCCCAAGTTCAATAAACAACATCACAGATATGAGAGAAACATAAAATATAAATTTATTTGAAATTGTTATAAATGCAAAAATGTAAGGATAAATCCTTTTTCATACTATTATCGTATTACAATACCTTTCACACAATATAATTGAAGCTAAATTTGTAACGTAACATATATTAGGAATTAGCAAAACGTATATTTATCATTAAATAATAAATATTAGTTTTAAAAGTATATTTATGAAAATACCGTAGGTTAGCCTTTTTGAAAAATAACATATGTTTCTGTTATTGGCGTTATAATACTAACATTTAGTTAAAGAAAAATGTGTTCGAAATTTCTAACAAAATTACTGTCGTTTCTATGTTAAAATTATTTGGAGACTATCACGTTATTACTATAGAAAGCGGTAAAAATATTCACCAAAGAATATACAGTGGCGGCTAAGATTTTGGGCATTTTTTGAAAATCTCATGATTTATAAGTTTCTGTGCTTATAGAATATATTAATTTTCACTTAAATAAAAATATTTATACAGGGTGATTCGTAAATATCGAAACAATAGGCTATCTCCTTAATTAAAGCCCCTAGGCACATACTTACAATTGCAAAGTTTCATAATAAAGATGGAAAATTTGATGAGATAAGTTACAACTCCATGGGAGGTCTATTTGAGAAAATACGAAAATTAAATTTTTATACGGTCCACCGAGGGTAAAATTTCCAATTAGGAATTTTTTCCTTATCCATTCCTGAATTAAACACAAAAGGTTCCATCTTCATATCTTCAAAACTCATGGAGTTATGCCTGTTTAAATATATTTACACTAGGGGGCTCTGCCCCCTACGAACTACGCTCGTCAACTCCCGTTCAGACACCGCAGACTCTAAAAGTACGCTAATTTGATCGGCTTTAAAAAGATTTCGGAAAATTGAAATATAATTTAAAAAACAGTGGCGATCTCCCTATAAACAGATTTCTATTCATTTCTCTTTGAATGGAGAATTTTAAGTTCAAATCTGCTGCGGTACTACTTGATAAAACCGTCGACCAATTTTACCAAATTATATAAATCGCCAAAGCACTCGCCAATTATACAAACTGACATAATTTTTATTTTAAATAATGAAAGAACAAACAAATTAGTGCAACATTAATAAAAATGCAAATAAAACGTCGAAATAAAAATAACTTGATGACGTAGACACGTGTAACTTGCTTAAAGTCAAGTTAATGTGACATTTACGATCAACCATTATTGGCATTTAATCTAATAGTTTGGCGAATGATAGATTTTTGGTCGACGGGATAACTAAGTAGTACCAAAAATACATATGTCAATGGCTGTTTTCGTCTTTGACGTAGACACGTGTAACAACATTTCAAAATAAGCTAATGTAAAAGGAATTAAGTAAACAGAGTCTTTGTCTCTCGGTATTTTTTAACAAAGCGAAAAGAAAGTTCTTTTAAATAAGACTTTTTAAATTAATCGTTTTTAATCTGACGTAATTTTGACCAAACTATTCTTTCTCTTTATAATATTAACGTGAAAATACTTGTGTTAGAAATGAAATATTATTTGTGCTTTCCTAACAAAAATAGTTAAAAGTATCCGCTCAAAATATCAAATAAATGTCTAGCGCAATTTCTGAATTTAAACCTTTTTGCAATATTATTTTGTATTAATTTTATGTAATAACTGTAATGTGACGTAAACATGACGCAATTTCTCCTATTTATACCTTCTAACGCATGTTAATAAATTTATTATTTTACAAATTCCTTTCTCTCTTAAAATTCCTGTGTAATTATAGTTTGTATGACGTAATTTTTAATATGTTTTTGCTTTTTGTACATAATTATTTAATTCTAATCCCAAATGTTTTTGTTTTTTTTTCTGTTTATAATAGTCACGTGTAAATAAATTTTTAATTTATTTACAAGTATAAATATATTTTTTTTGAAGCAAACATTATTGTTTCCACTGTTTATACAGTTGGCAAGAGTTTAAATTAATATCACTTTCTAAAATCTGTAAAAAATATCTCTAGAAATGCTGAAAATTTGAATTTAAAATAGAAATAAACCCTCAAAAAATTAGTCAAATTAAAAAAAGAAAAACAGTCTGCACACTGGGAACTTCAAACGTATAAAATGATCTAAAAATGATTAAATTCCCATGAATAGTTTTTGCTCCTATAAAACTGTTTTAGTGGAACGATTTTGTCCAATTTTACCATTACATATCTCTTAAAATAATTCTTCGATTTGAAAACTGTCTGCATCAGCGTGTTTATCAAACATTTCTGTATAATAGTACCGATTTTCATATTTTCGTAAGCATTATTTTTCTTAATATTAACGAAGAAAGGCCTCCGGTCACAAAAAATTCAAAACCGGTGGCGGTGACAGCGGTAGTTACTTTTTTTTTTAGAATAGAGAGATATATACGCCCATACATACCAATGCAATAAATGATTGCTACAGTGTCCTGTATCAAACCATAATAATAGCTTTAATATTGAAATATATGGCGCAGAAAAATTCATTTTCTCTTTATTCATTTTTACTAGTATTTTGATGTGCAGTAAAACCTCCCTAAAGCGACCACGTTTCGTCCCAATAAAAATTAGTCGCTCAGAGAAATGGTCTCTTAATGGAGGTCATGTTTAAATCTAGATTTTAATTATTGAAGAAAAGGTAATAATTAATGTTACTAAAATTTATTTTTCGCATTAGGAACATATATGAATATTTAAATATCAAATCAAAAGTTAATTACTTAAGTTAATTACTGCAGAGTTTAACTAGTTGGATATGCCTATCCTAAAACTTTCTTCTATCTTATACATGTTAGTGTTTGAAAAAGTAGTTACAGATGTTAGTTCAATACTATACCAACTTTGATTTTCATCTTAAATTTCTGCTTCAATCAATTAATCGGAGTGAAAACGAGTTAATATCGATCATGATATTTCTTAAAATCAATAGTTTTTTCGTTATTGAAAGGAGACCAAACTGGTCGCCAAATGCGGCTAGTATGTGATCGATTAGCTGTTACAGCTAATACAATCACCAGTCAGGTAATGCAGCAACAGGAGCTGTTATCATAGTAACATCATACGTCTCGTGGTAATGTGAATTGAATGGAAACCCGATGACTGAAGTCTTCGAGTCCGAGTAATGTGGATAATCCAGTTGCTATTCATTTCATATTGAGTCGTGGTGTGCAACGTTGCTATGGCAACACCCGCTGCTGCGCCAACTGAGCAGTAATTCAGATTGATTTGCACCATACTATTCTAATCCATTAGTATTCTAAAGAATACTAGTCGCCCTTGGCGACCAGTTTGGTCACCCTTAAAATTTATGTTTGGGAAAGCATGCTAAGCATTGTATCATGTTACTTTTATTCATAATTTAATTTACTTGGACTCCCTTAAATATAATTAATATAATCATTTAGATAATATTAGTTTTTGTTGCATTAAAATATCTTACTTTGTTGATTTTCTGCAAGCAAGTAAACCCTATTGGTTTAAAATAGCAGTCTATGGGAATTTGGCGAAATATTAGAGATATCGCCAAGTTGGCGTCACTTCTGGCGACTAATTTTGGTCGCCAAATTTGGTGATATTGTGCGAAATTTGGCGAAAGTTGGCGGTATTTGGCAACATAGCACGGTCTCCCTTGCGGAAACCACCTTATAGGTAAGGAGATGCATTAAATACAGCTCAATAACCAATGAGGTGCGTTTCATTTGGGCTTTGCCATTAAACAATTAACAAATAATCGCGATTTCTGTGCCACATACGATAGCATAATATATATACACTATATGGCCATTAATGACCGGCAACTTTCAATTTTAGACATTTTGTCGAATATTTAGGAATATACTTGACAGATTCTTCTGGAATTTCAGGATTAAAAAGAACATGTATGACCTCATATTTAGCAATGTTGATTTGATAAGGGGGACTATTAGGGGGCCAACGAAAAATCAAAGGAAAAAATAATACTTGGGATCACCCTGTAAAATAAAATGCACGAAATGATTTATCGCTGCAGAATATAAATAAACAGACATTGTGTAATATGTGTATCCATTTGAGTAAGAATATTGATAGATATATAGATTGATAGATATATATTGATAGATATATAGCGATTTATTTTTTAAAAAATGCATGTTTTTTGCTTATAACATGCTGGGTTTTCAACCAAATTTAACGCCGGTTTCAGAAAAATTGATAAAATATAGTACAAACAATATAGTGCAATTAGAATATAAATATTTTAGGAAATATGAGCAGTTGTATGAAATAATTTTTATCTGCGCAAGTATAACAAGGATCGTTTTACATAATTTAATAGTTAACTCTATGGAGCAACTTATTAAAAAAAATCCAGTCAAATATCGTAAAAATTCAGAACGATATCGGCATTAGAGTGAGCAAATTTTTAGCTGTTCTCTAAAAGAAGCAGAATGATAAGGGATTTTCCACAAATTGTCATTTTTTATTAACTGACATTGAGAAAAAAGTTAGTATGTAGTGACTATCAACGAGTAGATTGTGAAAAAAATGCTTCGATTTTGATACTTCTCATAATCATGCTATAGGCTCGTTCTTGTGATTATCCAAGAAGAACTAAAGCATCAATAAAAAATGAAAAATGAAAAGAATTTAAAATTAAAATGGACAACTTGTAGACAATCCCTTATCATTCAGCTACTTTTTGCGAGCAACTAATAATTAACTCATTTTAACGCCGATACCTTTCTGAATTTTTGCGATATTTGACTGGATTTTTTTAATAAGTTGCTCCATAGAGTTGGCTGTTAAATTATGTAAAACGATCCTTGTTATGTTCGCGCATGCGCAGATAAAAATTATTTCATACAACTTCTCATATTTCCTAAAATATTTAATATATTTATATTCCAGTTGCAGCAAATTGTGTCGTCTACATTGTCTTAATTTTTCTGAAACTGGCGTTAAATTTGGTTGAAAACCCTGCCTGTTATAAGCAAAAAACATGCCAGATTTTTTTTTTAATCTCTATTAATATACGTGCAATTACTACAGAAATGAATACACATATTGCACAATGTCTGTTTATTTGTATTCTGTAGCGATAGATCATTTCGTGCGTTTTATTTTACAGGGTGATCCAAAGTATTATTTTTTTTCTTCGATTTTTTGTTGGCCCCCTAATTGTCCCTCTTGTCAAATCGGCATTGATAAATATGAGGTCATATCTCTTCTGTTTAATCGTGAAATTTCAGCAGAATCTGACAAGTATATTTCTAAATATACGACAAAATGTCTAAAATTGAAAGTTGCCGGTCATTAGTGGCCATATAGTGTATATAGATTCTATTATCAGCTGTTTGCGAAAAGCCGACTTATAAGGACGCGAGTTGCCGTCACTGCACGAGCCACCGATGTCCAACGGCGCTACGAAAACCTGAGAAAATTATACATAATTGTTATCACAGCGCCCCATTCTGGCGGAATATTTCCAAATTCAAGGACGACCTGCTGGCCATAACAAAAACATGCACAAAAAATTAGGTTCAGTTCTATTCATAACTTCAAGCACTTTTCGATGTTAAAATAAATAAAATGGAACAAAAATCGCTATTACAGCAACTCCTTCTGGCAGAATAATTTCAAATTCAAGGAAAAACTGCTGGCCACATTCATACACAAAAAAAAACAATACACACAAAAAATTTGGTTCAATTATGAATAACTTCATACACTTACTGATGGCACAATAATGAAAATGGCACAGACATCGCTATTAGAGCGCCCCCTTTCGGCAGAATTTTTTCAAATTCAGGGAGAACTTGCTGGCCCTAGCCAAAAACATACAAAAAAATTTAGTTCAATTCTATGCATAATTTCATACACTTTTCGATGGTACAATAATGAAAATGGCACAAACATCGCTATTACAGTGCCCCCTTCCGGCGGAATTTTTTCGTATTCAGAGAGGACCAACTAGCCATAGCCAAACACGTACACAAAAAATTTGGTTCAATTCTATGCATAACTTCATACACTTTTCGGTAGTACTATAATGAAAATGGCACAAAATTTTCTATTACAGCGCCCCTTCCGGCAACATATTTCTAAACTGAAGGAAGACCTGCGTGACATAGCCAAATACATACACAAAAAATTTGGTTCAATTCTATGCATAATTTCATACACTTTTATATGTTGGCAAGGCTACAAACGTAGCACAAGATGGAATATTTATCGTGAGTCACCGACATTAATAAATGGAAATTATTCCATTTTTTAAGCAATTACTTTAAAAAAATTGATTTTCATTTGTAATATTGTATGCAAGGCGAATGTTTCTCTCTGGAATAATTTCCATGTATTAATATAGTTTCTATCGATGCTGGATTTAATTATGTTTCGTGTTTGTCCCAGGTCGGTGACTCACGATAAATATTCCATCTTGTGCTGCGTTTGTAGCCTTGCCAACATATAATAATGAGAAATTTTCCGAGCTGGGTATCGTTCCAAGTGGTTTAGTCGGTAGAACGTCAGTGCGCTATACTGATGGCCCGGTTTCGAGTCCCGGCTTGGAATCTTTTTCACTATGTTGGCCTTTGCGCCTTTTAATCAATTACTTTAAAAAGTTTGATTTTCATTTGTAATATTGTATGCAAGGCGAATGTTTCTCTCTGGAATAATTTCCATGTATTAATATAGTTTCTATCGATGCTGGATTTAATTATGTTTCGTGTTTGTCCCAGGTCGGTGACTCACGATAAATATTCCATCTTGTGCTGCGTTTGTAGCCTTGCCAACATATAATAGTGAGAAATTTTCCGAGCTGGGTATCGTTCCAAGTGGTTTAGTCGGTAGAACGTCAGTGTGCTATACTGATGACCCGGGTTCGAGTCCCGGCTTGGAATCTTTTTCACTATGTTGGTCTTTGCGCCTTTTAAGCAATTACTTTAAAAAATTTGATTTTCATTTGTAATAATGTAGTTTTTAATCAGATAAAGCTTTCTTTGCAGCCTTTGTTTAACTTCCCGCTATAACGAAAATCTAGTTTTTAATCAAATAGAGAAGTCCCTGCACCCTTTGTTTTACATCCCGCTAACATGAAAACCTATTTTTTAATGAAATAAAGAAATTCCTGCACCCTTTGTTTCCTTCCCCCTAACATCAGAATCTAGTTTTTAATCAAATATATCAGTCCGTGCACTCTTTATTTTCCTTCGCGCTAATATCAGAATCCAGGTTTAAATCAAATAAATAAATCCCCCCGGTCTAAATTATCCTCTTTTCTTACATAAGAATCTCGTTTTTATTCAAATAAATCATTCCCTGAACCATATATTTTCCATCCCACCTAACATCGGAAACACTTCTCAGTCATTGGTCTGATTATCGTGGAATGGCCACATTTTTAAAACTTGATTAAGTACTGAAAAAACATATTTCAGGTGCTATCTGAGAATTTTTCAAACGATTATAATTACTATTAGTGCAATTATAAAACAAGCAAGAAAAAAAATCATGCGTCAAGCATAGATTATGAAACACTTTCCAACACATTCTGAATAATGTAAAAAAACTAAACCGATTAAAAAATTTAAATATTACGTCTAATTAAAACAAATGGACACGCATAATACATTTCAAAACCCAATTTCAGCTGTTCCCACCCACAATCCGAAAATTATGCGAATTTTTTCAGCTGCCCTGTACATGATTTATAAATTTGATTCTATTAACTACATGCGATCCAAAATTCAGTTCATTTAAGAGATACATAAATTTCAGATGAAAATTTACCTTAGCAATTTCCTCTAATAAGGAGAATGGTATGTGAATACTTTTGTGCAGTCCTGTATTCCAGGTATAGAATTTATATATAACGTGTAAGATGCAAAAAATTAATTAAATTGAAAAGCGCATACTGAATTTTAAACCGTACACTCCAGCAATTATTACTCAAAAACAGTACTGTACTGTAAACGATTTCTTTTGTGTGTCCCTGTAAATGAATAAAAAATGCTATGAATGGCCTGTTCTCACGTGATCATAGTGAAATTCAACAATTTACATCAGTTTCAATACATCTGAAATAGCACAATGCCATTAAAATACTCTGCAAACGTCCCCCCCCCCCCCTATACCATAATGTAATGGACTACTTTTGACTGCCCCTGTAAATGAACGATTAATCCTACATACTTCATGTACAATACCAAACATGTCACATGCTTTGATGACCCTTAAAATAACCTTTATCAATTTCATGAAAATTTGAGTATATTTACGGGAATTAGAGCGTGGACAGACGAACAGACAAACCGAATGCATAAACACTTTCCAACTTTGTTGGAAAGTGTTAAAAAGCACATTTCTAACGCAATATTACATAAGTGGTGTAATGATACAATGGTTAATTATAATTCTGATGCATTAGAAAAATAGTATTTAATATATTTAATACAAACTAAAAGGATTGAAAGTATTTAACATTATTTATATCATGCGTCAAATATAATTTTATAAATATAGTTGGAGAAATTTTCGTCTTCTCTATCTAATTTAAGAAACTTTTCATAAATATTTTTTCTATGACAAATGTCAGCAGCCATTAGTTATCTTTTTCTAGTCGGGAGTGCTCTTAAACAACACAATGTCATGTTACGTTCTTCTTTTTTTAGCTTTTAGAAAGAACAGAAAAGAAGTCTGGATGTCTAGGAGAATATTTCACATCTTTTATCAAGTGTCAGCTTTTTAATGACAAAACCGAATTTTTTTTAAAATCTATTTTTACCAAACTGCCAAGAAAGGTTATATGTTTCACGCGTATCTGGGTATGCGTATTTCTTTATACCCTTGAAACATCCCAGCGGCTGGATGTATTTTAATGAATATCTCTATCGATTCGTCTTAACCGTCCGATGGTTATAGGCTTGGTTTTGCTTTTATAAATTCAAAATGGCGGCCTTAATATAAAAAAGGGAGGTAGAGACGAAAAAAAATTACGCACCCTATTGAGTGGCATATCATTGGATAAGTCTTTCAAAATGAAGACGATGTTTCATTGACTATTTTACAGTCAGAAGCTCCGTTTAAATATTACACAACCTGGTAGTTGTGTAGATAGGATCTCTTGTTTTACTGCAACTCTAACCTTCATAGAGATCTATAAGCCTCATCGAAACAGTATTTATAGATAGGAAATAACAATTGAAAACAACTTAAAAGTCTTCGATACAAATAAATAAAAAAAATACGTAAGTAATGTAAAAAATAGTTTCACATTGATGAGAAATAATTAATTAGTTCGCTTTTTACGCAGTAGGTTTTTTTATTTTTCAAATTTAATTTTATCACTATAGTTGGAGAAATTTCCGTCTTCTCTTTCTAACATTAAGAAATTGTTCATAAGTATTTTTTCTTTGACAAATGACAGCAGCCATTACTTATCGCTTTCTGGCCGAGAGTGTTCTTAATAATTACAATGGCATGTTATGTTCTTCTTTTTGTCAGCTTTTAAAAAGAACAGAAAAAGAAATGTAGATATCAAGGAGAATATTTCACATTTTTTTATCAAATGTTAGCTTTTTAATGACAAAACCGAAAGAAATTTTATTCCACTTTTTGAGTTAGCTCTTCTAGTTCTATAGTTATAATAGATACTTAGATATGAGATACTTAGATGTATTATGCGAATAACTCCATATCTGTCTTTCTTCTATGTATGGTTCTCAAGTATACAGAGTGTTTAAAAACATGCGCGAAATAGGAAGTGAACAGCTACAAGCTATATCTAATGAAAGAAAAAATATACCGCCTTCACTTAGAACGAATAAGTCATTTCAAAATCCCTAAACTAGAAATATAGATTTCCGAGCTATGCAAATAAGGTAAACAAATAAACTGAATAGGCAAAGTGATCGATAATTTATAGTCTATAATTTTCTAGGTGATGAAAAGATACGTTATATTATGAATCGTTTGAATTGCTAGAAATTTTCACTTGATATCGGCAATTAATTAATGTAGAATTATAGTTACTAAAAGTCACTTATTGTGTTCGCACTTATTTGCAGGGGTTTTTAAATAAGTGTTCTCACAATAATATAGGAAAACGCAATTGAATTTAATAGGGGTTAGTAAAATATCTAATGAAAGAAAAAAATATACCGCCTTCACATAGAACGAATAAGTCATTTCAAAATCCCTAAACTAGAAATATAGATTTCCGAGCTATGCAAATAAGATAAACAAATAAACTGAATAGGCGAAGTGATCGACAATTTGTAGTCTATAATTTTCTAGGTGATGAAATGATACATTATTTTATGAATCGTTTGAATTGCTAGAAATTATCACTTGATACCGGAAATTAATTCATGTAGAATTATAGTCACTAAAAGTCATTTATTGTGTTCGCACTTATTTGCAGAGGTTTTTAAATAAGTTTCATCACGATAATATGCGAAAACGCAATTGAATTTTAATAGGGATTGGTAAAACTCTCCAGCAAAGAGGACTAGAATTTATAAGAATTACATGGAGCTATATTTTCTATAGCCATATTTTACAAGGTGTGTCTATTAAATTCCAGGACTGGGGCTAATACAACGGATTGAATAATAAAAAACATATATACGTTTAATAATCCTAAAAATAATCACCTCCGACATTCACACATTTTTGTTCAAATTCTCGAAACACGCTTCGTAGTCCTCTGACGATTTGCTTCGAAGTTGAGCGGTTACGTTTTTCTTTATATCTTCTACGTCCTGAAATCGATGCCCTTTCAGAGCAGTCTTAAGTTTTTGGAACAAGGTAAAGTCAGGAGGTGACAAATCAAGAAAATACGGAGGATGATTAAACCTCTACGTTGTCATGTTTGGTCAAAAAGTGCTTTTTCCCATTTTGAAACAAAACTTGTTCCATTACCGACCGTGACACGCGCTCTAATGAAACACTTGAGTTTACCTTCTCCAAACTGGGAATGCTGACGCAATCACTGTGCATTTGTTCTACCTTCGTACCTCCTTGGTCACACTATCACATCCACACGATGATACGTTCTCACACATTTTCATTCATTAACTACACGCACAGTCCTGGAATGTAATAGACACATCTTGTATTTTCTAGATGCCAGTGGTAGATTTCTTTTTCAGTAAAGATCATTCATGCATAGGGATACAGGACCAAAGATCTGATGATTAAAAAGTATATATGTAAGTTTAAGAATTACTATAAGTTTGTGAAAAACTTTTTCATCTATTATTCTTTACTCAGTATGTTACACGGTATTATACCTCAATATGTTACAACTATATAATGGCAAAAGCTTATCGAAGCTTAGTCTACACTGTTTTCAAAAGGTAACTAAACAATGCGAATTTTGTTCATTTAGCTACGCTTCTAGGCATTTACAAATGCATAGAACAAGCCGATCCATAAATAGAAACAACCTCGTGACGTAAATAAATAAATAGAAATGCTTAATTCATCTTTAAAAAGTTAAAGTTAAACTTACACTATGAGCAAAACTACTTAATAGATGAGACAATATTAAAAATATGTTAAATAATTTTAATACGTTAGTACTTTCATCTATAAAAAACATACTCTTCGTCAGAGAAATAGAAGAAATTCAATTGCAATTGACGTCTAATTTTCAAAATTCACGTAGATGGTGACGAAAGGTGTGAAAGTGGGATTTAATTTTAAGATCCGGAAAACATTGGGAAAATAAAACATGAATATAGGGAAGTGGAATATTGATCGTTTTATGATTATTTAAACAAACTGAGCCAAATTCTGGGTATGTTGAAGGATAAAACGTCATTGCAAACAGTATTTTCTTTAGTAATAATTTCTATTGATTCGCGGATGATTAAATCATGATAATTCTTCGAGGGATATATAATTTTTGCGTCTTCGAATTAACTTGTATATTCTGCTTCTGGTTAAGTGTTGACAGGGTTGTTGTCGGTCGGTTATACTTTAAATCTCTCAAATTTAAGAATGAGATATAATTAATATTAAGAATGAGAATATTAATAATGATATATAACGAAAGAATAATCAAATGAGAGATTTAAAGTATTACCGACGTACAACAGCCCTGTCAAGACTTAACCAGAAGCAGAATATACAAGTTAATTTCGAAGATGCAAAAATTATATATCCCTCAAAGTATTATCATGATTGATCATCCGCGAATCAATAGAAATTATTAAAAGAAAATACTGTTTGTAATGACGTTTTATCCTACAACATACCCGGAATATCGCTCAGTTTGCTTAAATAATCATAAAACTATTAACATTCCACTTCCCTATATCCATGTTTTATTTTCCCAATGTTTTTCGGATCTAAAATTAACTTCCACTTTTACTCCTTTCGTCACCATCTACGTGAATTTTGAAAATTAGACGTCAATAACAATTGTATTTCTTATATTTCTCTGACGAAGAGTACGTTTTTTATAGTTGAAAGTACTAAGGTATTAAAATAATTTAACATCTTTTTAATATTGTCTCATCTTTTAAGTAGTTTTGCACATAGTGTAAGTTTAACTTTATCCTCGTGGCGGTTCAAAAGTGATCATTTGTTTATACTTTATGATGATAATTACATTTTATCTTGAGTAAAAGATTGTCTTTTATTAAACTGTTTAATAATATGAAAAACAAATGTAAAAAATTTCAAGTAAATGTAAATTGTTCAAATATTAATAAATATTACTAATGATAATAATAATTTTTAAGTCACACAACGTAAGAATACTGTATTTCACAGGAAAGACATCAGAAGATTTTCAATTTTTTTCATTGTAACCTAATCCATTTATAACTACTAAGCTGTGAAAGATTATTGTATTATTAGAAATATATATTGTTGTAAAATTATATAATATAATAATAATATTATATATTATAATAATATAGTCTACCCCATATATATAAAATCCTAATGAAACGAATTTATGAAACGATTCTATGAAACAACTCATTAAACAACTGATTATGTTTCACGGCGATTTTTCCTAAGTTATGGAATATTTTGCTATGAAATTAACACCAAAAATACGCATTGATCCGCAGATTTCAAAACTCGTTTTAGAATTTTTAAATTCGACTTAGTTTTCGACATATTATTTTCTTTTCTAATTTTAAATACTTTTCTCTAATGATTGCAACTAAAATTTTAATCATAACAGATATATTTTTTTTCATACTTTAGAAAAGGTTATTATTTTAAACTAGCTGAGCGGCCAGTTTTGCCTCCCTTAAATGTATGCTAAGAAATGTATCATGTTACTTTTATTTATAATTAAATTTACTTGAACAATCATTCGCCAATTCGAAAGATTCTGATAGAGAAATCAAGAACTCGGTATTTTTATGTTAGCGGGACGCAGGTGATAAATCGCCAAACATTTTTCCCGTCGCATTTTTTTTGTATTTCATTAATTTTATTTAAAATATAATCGTTTCATTCATTTTATTTACAATACAAAACTTTCATTTAAAATTGATGGCTTTCACTTCTTTCTTTTTTTTTTTAAAACAAAACGAAAAGAAAAAATATTAGGCACACATGTGTCATATACGCACGGGGTTCCTAATTGGCTCCAAAATGGCATTATTTTGGTTGACATGGTAACTCGGTTATTGTTGCTTATTTAATAATAAATGTTTATTTACATTTATTTTCTTTTTTTTATTATATAAATTGTTTTGTTCTATAGTTACTTTTTTTTGTTATTTTCTTTTAAAAATAAAAAAAAAAATAATTAAAAAATACGGTACTACTTAGTTATTCCGCGGACCAATTTCGCCAAATTATATAAATCGCCAAATTATACATATTGACATAATTTTTATTTTAAATAACGAAAGAACAAATGAAATAGTATAACATTAATAAATATAAGGTACTTGTACCCAATATGGACAGTGCTCTCAATATGGACATCCTAAATATCTTTAAAAGTAACAATTTTTAGCGAGAGATGGCGATACATGTCCGTGAAGAAAAGCAGTTGAAAAGATAATTAAGCCTGAAAAGTGCAGAAAAGAGCGCTGTTCGCCATTTGGAAGGAAACTTATTGTTTCGTGGTGTGCTGATCGTAATTAAAGGTAAGTTTAAATTCTTATGACATCTGTATCTGTATCTGTGCGTATATGACATCTGGCCAAATATTAAATAATGCAACAAACCATAACATTTAATTTCAAATTCAAAGCAGTGTTTTAATTTACCACTCTAAAAATAAAAAAAAAAATGCTATCGGGAGAGTTGAAGAAAAGCTATTGGCGAGATTTGCACCCGGCTAGCGTAATGGTACCAAGAATTCTTTGCGGCCATGGCAACTTTTACGTAGTTTTATTCGAAAAAAGTTTTGATTTTTTAATCAAAATGGAAAACTTTCAGCACAGATGTCATATACGGCCCCATATTGGCGCAATTTGTTTCTGACGCCAATGGCATACACGCAACGGATTCATAATTGGCGCCAAAGTATCGTTATTTTGCTTGATATGGTAAGCCGGATGTTTTTGTTTATGCTGTTGATGTTTTCCAGAAATTGGCGTCGGAAAAAATCGCGCCAATATGGGGCCGTATATGATATATGTGCCAAACTTTCTTATGAAAAGCGAAGGGATCAGACCGTATTTATTTATGGCAGTTAAATGACTTGCACTATTATAATATAGATGAAATGATGGCGATAGAATAATATTTGGAGAGTTATTTCCTGTGCCTGGATAACATTAAAGTACCAAAATGGCAGCTGAAATATAAAAAGCATAGTGACCCGCCCGGAACTGTTGATGATAGTCACATAACTTAGGCTAATGTTATAGAAATTGTTTTAAAATACCGGGAGACAAAGACTCTGTACACTTAATTCATTTTATTTTAGATTCTTTTCAAATGTTTAACTGATCCTCTTTAATAAAACACGAAAAACAACCATTGGATGTCTTAACAGCAACTGATTCGGCCTTAAATTATTGCAATCAAAGGGAATTGAATGGAAACCCGTTTACAGGAAGATCTGAACAGCTTTTGTCAGTATAATTCAATCTTCTATTATTTTTAAAACCGATCAGATTATCATGTTTTTAGATTCTGCGGTATCTGAATGGGGGGTTGGGCAGCGTATCTTGCAGGGGGCAGAGCCTTCGAGTATTATTATAATAATATACATTATATTATTTTATTATTAATATAGTTTATTATATAGATTATTATATAAACTATTATTAGAACTATTAAGCTGTAAATGAGTACATAAAAGCTCAAATCTCTTTAAAATGACTACGTATAAGGGATTTGGAAGATTGAGTATTTTTTTACCCCTAGAATTTGCCACAAACTCTGATGGCAAATGGCCATATAGCGTAATCCAGCGACTTCAAATTATAACATTTTTCCTGTAGCATCAGGCACCATGTCTGATTTTTTTAGTGAAATAATACCACATTGGTGTTGTTTAACTTTCCTGAGGGGGGGGGGGGGCGATATTACTTATCTTTTACTTCGTCAGTATTTTTCTTTGTGTTTCCATATTTTGCACAGTTTATGGCTGCAAAAAATGATAAAACAAAAACCGCATAAACTTCATTTTATATTAATGGAAAATGCATTTTTTTTACAACGTCGTTTTAAAGTAGAACATGCTAGAATAATTAGAAAACGAAAATAAATGAATAAAGTTTTGTTCTCTTGAAATTTGAAAAATATATTCATTTCTCTCTGCTCTGTTGTTATGAAAGGATGAAAAATCTTCATGCATGAAAATAGAGTTTCTAGTTTCTTTAAAAAAGACCAAAGATGAATATTATAGACAAAAAAAAAAAAAAATCATAGATCTTAATTTCAACTTTTCTTAACAAAATATTTAAAAGTTAGAAATATATATCCTTCAGATCTTATTATTATCTCAAAAGATTTTAAAGAAGTTTCTTTTTTATTTATTTATTTATTTTTTTTCGTCTAGAATTGTTGAATAATGATAATACAATATTTTATTTTAAACTGTTTTGTTTTGGAGTATAATATTTAGTATGAATCATTTCAAATAAAACAAACACAAAGTTTCAAAAGTCTATGGTATGTTGTATCTATTTAAAATGTTTAATAGAAGAAACTTATGGTTATATAAAAAACGTTTAGCAGCGAAATAATAATAATTTCGGATTAAAATCTAAAAGCTATTTTCTAAAAGAAATTTGACAATAATTTTCAAATGAATAATATTTTTAATAAAATAGTATCAAATAAATAAGTATAATGCTTTAATTCATCTTTAAAAAGCTAAAAATTAAATTAAAAAAACATATGCTTTATTACCTTAAAGATGAAAAAATTATTAAAAGATGTTGAATTATATTATACAATTTCTATCCCTTTCAACTAAAAACATAGTCATGCTCAATGAGAAAATATAAAAACTGATGTTACAAACGTCTTATTTTTCAAATTTCACTCGCTAGCGTACTTGGATAAAGAAATAGACTTTCCCTACTTTCCACATCAAGAGAGTGAAATTTGAAAAAACAAGAGATTCGTACCATCAGTTTTTGTATTTTGTTCCTGAGGATGGCTATGTTTATAGTTGGACGTACTAGGAATTGTATAATGTTATTTAACATCTTTTAATATTTTTATCATATTTTAAGTAATGAAGTACAATTTGTGTAATTTTAGTTATTAAAATAATATCATTTTCAGAAAAAATAATATTGTTAAGTACTTTTTACTTAAGTAGCAAACTGTATTTACAATCAAATATCCTGGTGCAAAAAATAATTCCTTTATAACGAAGTTCTCCGTACGGTTAATATATTATGTTTGCTATAGTCACATTTTGTTATAACCTAATGTATAAATCATCATTTTTTTTTGTAATAATAGTTACATGTAAATTGCTTTTAATTTAGAACAAACATCCATTTTTACATTGCTTTTAACTTAAAATAAACATGCATATTTTTCAATCTTATTTACATATAAAGAAACGAAATTACCGAAAAAAGAAATGGAAACCGAAAATTCATTCGGTTTCCAAAGAACATCTGAAGAATTAAAAAAAATAAACATATTACGTCTGAATCATAATTTAAAAATTGAAAGGACATTTAAAATGAGTTTGCTTTCCATGTAGAAGTTATTTTCTTTTAACATTTAAAGTGAATGTTCACAGAAAATCGAATATATATATAATATTTTAATCATAACTTAGTCAATTAAATTTAATTAAAAAGAATCTTTTCTTTTCCACTTTGCATATATTTACAAAGGTGTATAAGGTTCTTTGAGTTGTTTTCAGCAATCAATATTACTTACAGCCATCAACAAAAGCCGAAATATTTATTAGAATTTTTTTCCTACGGGTTTTTATTTTCATTTTCAAGAAATATATATCACATTTTTTTTTTTTTTTTTTTTTTTTACCAGTATTATTTATAAATGGCTTATTCTGAAACATTCTTACGTACTGTATATTCCGTCGCATCACGCACACCTGAATTTTCAAACTATATTTTTAATTTTTATGGTATTTCGGCATATTAATCCCTGAAGCACAGTATTATTTTAGCGATAGTATACTGAATAACAGATATATTAAATTTCGTCAAAAGTAGTTTTTGTCATTATTTTTAATGGCATCTGAATTACAAAATTACATGTAATGTAAGGAGATGAGATAAAGGAGTATGTTTATATTATACAAACAGTAATAAAGTTCGAAGTAAACAACTTCCATGATCACAATAGCAATTATCGACACAAAGAGACAGCTGTTTAGAACATTGCTTAATTTTTATGTATTGAATTATGAATTCATGAAAATTGTATCTTCTAAATCATTTTTCGTGAATTTGTTAAACTACATTAGAAGATTTACATAATCATTTAATAAATTTTAGAAAGATATTAGAATGATTGTAGGATTTAAGAGGGTTAATTAAATTTGAATTTTCGGGATTTTGTGCAATATTTATAACCCCAATCAAATCTTTTATTTTAAATATTTTTCTTAGTATTTTGTAGAATTAGGAAATGTACAAATATAATGTCTAACAATAGAAATATAGATATATTTCCAAATTGAAAAAATCTCCATTCCCCCCCTCCTCCCCCCCCCCCCCCCCCCAACGCCAAGAAAGCTGAAAAGATTAAAAGGAAATAGAAATCATCCTTTTAAAAATATTTTTTTGTTTTTTGGAACAAGATAAATTAATGCATCAATAATTCATTCTAATCTGCGTTATTGCTAATTAATGTATTAAATGAATTTTATGAAAAGTTATTTAAATGGCACTTATAAGTACCGTCAGTAAATAATGAGTTAAAATGAGCACTATCGCACATACTTCCTGGTGTTTCAATTTGAAGCGTCGTGATATATGTAGGTACTCGTGGTGCTTAAGAGGGTGCTTCACGCACGGTAAAATACCAGCTCGCTAATGTTAATCCTATGGAAGGAATTTTTAAATATATCTCGTCTGCACTTCAATATTGTTAAATATTTTTTTTGCATAGGTTACTTGAGATCGATCTGTCTGATGGACGTTTTTTACTTTTCAGATTTCATTTTCATTTTTTTTTTTTAAAATGAGAATACTTTCAGTTTCGAAACCGGTAAAAGTACTATAATTAAAAGGGGGAAGGGAAATCTGAACCGTAGCTCCAAGATGTAAGCCTGATGGAATTTTTTCCTGCGGTCGGCCGAAATCCAATTGTTAGTCCATCCTTTTGACAGCAGTTTAAAAAAAATTGGTCAATGTTTATATTTATGCCCTATTAACTCAAAAAAAACCTGTAAGATTCTCAATATAGTTGTCTGTTTCAAAACATGACGATTTTTAATAAATACAAAATATTAGTAACAAAAACAATACTTGTAAAAACTATAATACCAATAATAATAAAATTAAAAAATAATAATAATTGATAAATAGAAATGAAAACTATTTACAATGGAAACAAAGAAGCTAACAAAAAAATCATAAATCATCATCTGTAGAACTGTCCGAGAGGTATGAATAATTATTTCTAAAAATGACTTCCTTTTTCTCTATAAATCTCATTAGTGCTGATATTTTGTTATGAGAACAGGACTTCCACTAATATAATTAGCCCATTCTGGAATCGCCATATTTCTGTGTTTTTAACGTATCATAATAATAATAAAAATAAATAAAAATCTCTAAACGAAATCGAAAAGTGAAAAAAGATTTTTTTGCGTATAGATCTGAGCTAGCCAGTACAAAAAAAAAAAAAAAAAAAAAAAAAAAAAAAAAAAAAAAAAATCGTTAAAAAATATTGTAATGCAAACAAGATACATTTAAAAAAATTTCCATTAGCAAAAGGACGTTTTCGCGTGAGTGAAATAGCTTCTTAAAGGGACCGGGAAAGTCCTATCTCCGCTATGTTAATTCACCAACTATATATACCTTTTTCTCAGAAATGGTGAAAGATTGAGGTATAGATTTTTCAGATTGGTTAGAATAACGTGATTTACGTATTTTAACATTCACTTTTCTTTCTAAGTGAAACTCAAAATTAATTATTAATTATTTATTGAAAGCCATTTTTAAATTAGCATTTCTGATATGATTCCACAGCCTAAAATAAATAATTCTCAACAAATCATTAAATGCCTGTGTTAAAGTATACAATATAACATACGTATTAAAAAAATCTGATTTATCAAGTTTAATTGATATTGAAAAAAAAAGGGGAACATAAACATGAAAAATCCAAGTTTTGAGAAAAAAAAAGTTAATTAAAGATTTAAATTGCGTAAAGATTTAAAATCGTTAATATAATTTTAAGTAAAACTTTTATAAAAGAACTTCTGCTGCGTACATTAGAGAAAAAAAATACTAAAAAGCTGAAGTTCAAATTAATAAATAACAAAATGAAGTATATTAGATTTGTTAATTTTGAAAAGTGGAGAAAATTCATTTTGAGGTAAAAAAAAAAAAAAAAAAAAAAAAAAAAAAAAAAACTAAATCTTGTCATAAAAAAATAAAATTTATGTTTTTAATTAAGTCACAATAAATATCTATTAATATCGGTTTCGATTTGTTACTAGTCTTTTTTTTTGTGTGTGTGTGTGTGTGTGGGGGGGGGGGGGGGGGGGGGGGGTTCACCGATCCTTCAAATGCATTGATTTATAAAATGAGGCGAAACCACTTAGAATATAGTATATATATATATATATATATTAATCTTGCTTCCTAGTAAAATTAACACTCATTATTGCTTCATGAATACTTTAAAAATCTTCACATTCAAAATTGAGAAATATATTTATAGGCATACGATTTAAAACCAAATATTTTTTTTTTCTCTTTGTTACCACTATTTTCCTATAAAATTAAATTTATTTTCTGTTCCATTTTAACTTTTATAATGAATGAACGATTAAAATAAAATAATATATTCATCTTTTTTATTTTTAATCATATCCCATTCAACGAAAACTAACGTTTTGAACCAATCATTGCTTCTGAAAGGGTGGCGAATCTATTGGCGTATACAAAACCATGATATTCTTGTTCAAATAACATGGATAACTATTATTGCTTATTAATAACTAGCCACCTCTGATGCCCAGATTGGTCTTTTTTAGATGTAAGCTAAGTATTGCAACATGTTTCTTTTATTCATAATTTAATTGACTTGATTAATATTACATCAAGTAGCGACATTACGATAGAGATATCATCGCATCTTTGCGATCAAGGCAGGATTTCACTTTTTTTTATTGTATTGAAGTTAATATTTGCTGACAAAAATCGTTTAAATCCATTTAACCGTCATTTGTGCTTTATCCTCATTTGCTGAAAAGTTTCAATACGTTCTCCAATGCGGAGATTTCAAAATCTTCGGTAATTGTGTGTACTCCCACACAGAAAAAATGTTTTTGATTTTACGATATAATACTGTCAGCTAGTGAGCCAGTTTATAACCGTAAAATAAGCAGTAACATACCGTGGTATAAATGAGTTAAATATTATATTACTGCTTAACGGTATATTATGTGTTAATTTTACGGTTTATTACTGTTAATTTTATGGTTTTAAACTGGCACTCCAGCTACCAGGATTATTCTGAATAATCAATTTTTTTTCAGTGCAATGCACCAATTGGTGTGTTTTAGTTAATACATATTAAAAATTACACATACCATTAACGTTTATGGATATTTTACTTTTGAAACCATGTTTGAATGTTTTCCGATTTATCGCCGCTAAATGGTGTAATTAAATCATCAATAACATGGAATGAAATGGTTTGATATGACGTGGAGTGTGTACAGTCTACACTGACCTAGTCTGGCTGTAATCCCAAAGGGGAAGTTAAACCAGTTCTTCCACTACTATTGTGGCTGTCATCAAGTTCTGTGTCCGATGCTGAAATTGCAATAAGTGTTTCTTTAAAAGCTGAAATATCAGATAACGCGTTAAAAATACACTGTGTTATAATCCTCCGTCGAGCTAAGTATATCAATGGATAACATATTAGCGACAGTAATTAATTGTAACTGATCATAATTGTCCAAAATGTATTTTAACATATCTTTATATTCATCACTGTTTTTGGTGAATGAAAAATCCCTTAAACTTTCGTAAATTTGCTCTATTTTCGAGATTCTTGTTGCAACAGTTTATGCAGCAGTTTTCTTTTGTCCGTTTTGGCTGACTTCAACTAGTTTTTCATAAATTATATTTGTTGTAACTCCATTTTAAAAGAAAGAGGGAAAAAGAAACTTACGTCTAAATAGGTATTCAATTAACAATCAGGAAAAAAAAAAAAAATACTTCCAGCCAGAGATCGAGTGATTTTTCGTAACACTTAATGGTGGCTATCTCATAAACAGAAAAATGAAGACAAGATTGAATCAGCCGGTAAGGTGAAACATATCCATTTGCCCAAAAACACGAAATGATTCCGTCGATCAAACTCAAAAACAGATGGCCCATTAAGTAGATGAAATGAATCACATCTGCTGAAGCACACGGAATAAAATACAGTGATGGTCAGAATTATAAGAACAATTGAAAATTGCACAGAAAAAATTTATTTCTGAACTAAATAAAGTGAAATTGATACATAAAATGCTTTATTATGCTAGAAATCATTATAGAACGCAAAACATTTGAAAATGCAAAATATGAATGTTTTGCCATAATTAACAAAATACGTCATTGTAAAAATTGCACAAAATTATAAGGACAATGAATGTTTTTTCCTGAAACACACTAATAATTAATAATCTACCCCTTCTTCTCAATCACTTTGATCAGTCTTGACGTCATGGAGTTTGACAGTTCCTTAAGGACGTTCTTGGAAATTTTTGAGCAGACTTTTTCGATGGAGGACATGAGTTCTTGCGTGTTTTCATATTCTATACCCTTTTGTATACTTCATTTGCCAGAATACCCTACAGACATTTCATTGGATTCAGATCAGGGCTTCTAGCCGGCCAATGAAGTAGTTTCACGAAATTAGCATCAAACCACGATTTTGAAGTTTGGGAAACATGTACTGAGGCACTGTCCTGCTGGGAAAAATATTCTCCACTCGTTATTAACGGTGCTTCCTGTAAAAGATTATCGCCCAATACTTCAACATAACTCTCAGAATTCCTTCTACCCTGCACAAAAACTATTGGAGTAGTTCCACCAGTTGCGAAACTTCCCCAGATCATGATTGAACCACCTCCAAATGCACGCTTTGAGAAAATTTCTTTTTCTCTACGGAAATCATACCAGAAGTAGCGAAAACAATCTGGTCCATCCAAATTAAACTTTTTCTCATCCTAAAAGACAACATCATCCCACTTTTTTCCCATAGTAATGCATTTTTTGGCAAACTCCATCCTCAGTCTCTTATGAACTTTTGTAAAAGGCGGTCGTGACATATATTTACCACAGCGAACCTTTTTTTTTTTTTTTTTTTTTTTTTTTTTTTTGTAAAACACGTCGAACAGTTCAAGCCTTGCATTCTAAATTCAATTCACGTTTTATTTCTGTTGACGTTTGTTCTTTGGAGCAAGCTCGCCTTATTATCATTCTTTTCTCCCGTATAGAAACAGAAGATGGCCTACCTGTATGACTTTGTCGTCCATATTTACCGGGATTTTTAAGATAATTATAAATAACCATTCTTGATCTATTAAGCTTTGTCGCAATTTTCGTACAGAAAGTCCTAAACTTTTAAATGCATCCACTTTCACTTTCTCGAACTCCGAAAACTTTGTACCTAGCGGCATGACTGAAAAACAGAATATGACGATTCCAAACGCTTACTACGCATTTATATCGTCGCTGAGTTCCGTGTGCAGAGCAAAAAACATGCAAATTTTACTTTTTAGAACACACAAATACAGTTGTTCTTATAATTTTGTCCATATGTGATGGCTGTATAAATCCATAATACATTTTATGAATATGAATTTTCCACATATTTCCATAAAAACTTATAAAAATATTTTTCATTTTTCTTTTAGTTTCCATCCATTAAATTTGCATAAGTTTCCGGCCAAATGTAGCCAAGATTTGGCGCTTTTTCCCTTGTCCTTATAATTTTGACCACCACTGTAGTTCTTCGATTTTAAAATGTAGATCGATTAGTATAAAGGGTATTTTATTTTTTAATTTGTTGCGAATTTAACCGGGCGTATGTTAGATAATAAACTATAGTTTAGGATAAATAATATTAAAATGAGTCTGGATTACATAAGATAAATCAATATTTACACTTTTAAAGTTAAGGCAATTTGGGGGAAATAACAGACACCAGTCGACACTGTGGTCGTAATTATCGAGAGACTCGAATAGGCCGTCCTTGCCATTCAAGAGCTAGAACAATTCTCTAATTTGTCATCTCAAATCGTACCCAGGCCAGCTTAATGAAAGCTATATCTCAGTAAATACTTGGGTTGGGCTTTACGTCACCAGTTCTTCAGTGGGAACCCGCTGATTCATCTTGTTACTAGCTTGAGTGTTTTGATAACTCCAAAACCACAACACATATAAGTATGTCCATTCATTTCACTTGTTTAAAAAATTGCAGAAGCAGAATTAGCATTTACTGGGAGTTTCAAACTGTCACATATTTGACGAGCCGAAAATTGGTACAACAACTTACGCGCAGAATTACAAAATAAATTTTGTAACTAGAATGAAATTTTTTGTACCTAAATGTACTTCAGCTTGTAATAATTTTCTTGAACCTAAATAAGTTTGTATTTAAATCATTTTTATAGTTTTAATGCAAAGTTGTATTCAGCTAATACAAAATTTTGAAAATTTCAATAGTATAATCACCTAAAAAATATATTTTTTCGAACATTAAAATTTAAAGTTTACGTTCAGTTTATACAGAGTAAGATGACACATATGTTTTGAAAATTGCGTAAAAAAATATTCTGAAGTTTTCGTGATATCGTGCACGTTATGCCCAAAAACTTCATTTGGAGAAAAATGACTTCAAATTTTCGGAAATGCCGATTCAGCTATTGCGCTGGTATAAATCTAAAATCTGTAACTTCTGTTCCAATGGGAATTTCAAAGAAACAAATATATCAAAAAGTTTAGAAAAGATAGGGTTTATCATCTAAAAATTTTTTTTATTTCGAAAATTTTGAATCCTTAAGAGTCCTGATGCCCCTTAAATCCATTCTAATGCAAACCAATAAATATCTAGAAATAACATAAATATATTTATCCTATTTTAAAAAATCAACGGATCATTTGTCGATTAATAAAGAATACTGAAACAAAGAGCTAAATAATTATAAGCAGTGATTCTAAAAATACATATACACAAAACTAAATAGGATAATTATTTATTTAAACATAAATTCATCCATGTTTAAAATGATTTAATTTTAAGAGCATTTGAAGCAGATTACTGAAGTAGTCTTCAGATTATAAACTTAATTCATTTAAAGAAAACTCTTTGAATGCAAAACGATAAATTTTGATTTGATAATTTCTTTATAAAATACACTTGTTGAGCTTAAGATGTTTTAAAGTACATTAATTGAAAATAAATAACTTTATACTTAAATTCAATTAAGTTAATTAAAAATGAATGAAGTATTCAAATAAATTTTTAATAATCTGAATAAATTCGGACTAACGTTAATATATATATCTAGTTACCCTTTTAAACCAGTATTTATAATATTTAATAAAAAATTGTTGAATAAATAACTTCGATGTAACATTGCTAATGCAATGGGAATGGGTTGAGTAATAGTATACTCCATTTATTAATTTGTCTTATGTTCCTTTGTTTTTGTTGTGATTCGCATTAAATTTCTAAAATAAACAGTTTTTTAGAGGAAGGAAATTAAACAAATTTTGTAAAAAGAAATTTCAAATATTTATGATTTTCTACATATTTATTTTAATTTATTCATTCTTTTTGTGCATTCACCTTCCTGTTAATATTGACCTTTCGCCAAATTTAAATATTATAATATTTTAATACTTCATTGATAAGTGATTGGATCTAGTTAAAAAAAAATCATTAGTAATTCGTTACTTTATATATATAAATATACTACATATATATATATATATATATATATATATATATACGTGAAAATACTAGAATTTTGGTCAGTATTGATGAAACTAATAGATATATAAGTTTAATTAAGATTATATGTTATAACTTCAGAGTGTAAATATATATATATATATATATATATATATATATTTAGCAGGATGTTTATAAAATTATAATTCGTTTATGAACAGATTGACTCATTTGTGATTATAAAAAACATGCTATTCGTATACAGCCTCTCTGCAATAAATATAACAGGAGACCTGACTTCGCAGTCAGTCGTATTACACAATGATGCAGATTGTGAAGCACATGGATAAAATTTCCTTAACAAAATTAGACATACAATGTTCTCATTATAGAAATTCTACAACTTTAGTACTGTGTTTTAATTTAATTGTTTTACATTTTACGCCATTATCAGTGTAATTTTCTCGTACCCCAGTTGTTCAGATGCGTCCCTCTATGCCTACTCGTATCCTACGTTAAGAAGCAAAATTTTGCGAACATACCATTACTGATATGCTAAGATTTGTTTGCTTGCCGAAGCAACTTGTTCTGTCGAGTATTTAACATAGGTAAAATAGAACAAAAATTGAGGCAAATACGGCAACTGGTCGCCATTCAAAAAAATTTTGGAAGAACTCCGTTTTAGCCCTAAAAATGAGTCCCACATATATAAAGTTGTTTTACCAAAACTTGAGGGTGTGTAAAATGAGGAATTTTAACACAGGGAGGGAGGAAGAAACTTAAAAAAATATGAGTCGACCATCTGGGGTATAGTTTATTATGAAATGTTAAATTCTTAATCTAATGACACTGTACACAAGTCCATACGTTCATTCATTACAAACTTACGACTGATTTTATAAATACAAAGTCATGAATGGTTTTATGAATTTAAAGGTATGAATACATGGATTTTGATAACTTTAATAGCCTGAAGAATAACCCGATGGTCCTGATTTTGATTACTATAATTTGGAGGACATTTAACAAGTTTGAGATTATTTAATATGTTATAAAAAACATGTTTTGAACGCAAATAAATATAACAAAGATGTGCTCAAATAATAAAGTATAAGTTTCGACTTTCTATTCATAAAACCTGCCGTAACTTTGTGAAATATAATCATATCGACTTGCAGATAGTGGCATTCGATGCAGAATTTAAAAAATCATAATAAACGACATACCACTTGCCCTATTTAAACATTTTCGGGTTCCTCCAACCCCTCACCCTCCTTGAAGTATAATGCCCATTTTTGTTACCCGAAAACATGATAAAACAACTTTATTTTGGTGGTAATCATCTGATCTTAAATTATACTGCCAAAACGACGTTATTTCAAAGTTTGGGTTGGGTTGATTTTTGACGGCCAATTATCTACTTGAGGGATATAGGAGCAGGGAGGAAGTGCCCTTCGTGGTGGTCTTTCTAAGGGAACCTAACCCACATTTACGCATGAAAATACAAGGTTCGAAGAAAACCACGAAATCTCCAAACGATTAGGCCGACGGGCACGATTGGGTTCGAACCCAGCACCTCCAGTCTACCAGCTTTGACAGCAGAACCTGCACACTCAGAAATGAATACTCAGATTTCACGAAATTTTTTTGTTTTTGACGAAACAGTTTCCTGAGAAATGCTCAGAGCGTATATTTCGCCAAATTGATGAAATTACTTTCTTCACTTGCTTGACGATATAAATTTCGTCAAAAGTTGGCTGGTGGCGCCATCTTGCGAATAGTTTGGAAGCTCCTTATTGACAGTGGGAATAAAAAATTCACTTCTCGTTTGCCTCGGGGTGATTCGAACCCGCGGTCTTTGGTGTGGGAGACGGTTGCTCTTCCAACCTGGCTATTGGAGACTTGTATAGATTTGCTTTTAGATTAACGTAATGAATTCTGCTGCGTGTTTATGTTTTTATAAGGTGCAGTGGATTGTAATTTTATCGGTGCTGCTATAATTTCTGGAAGTTTTAAGTAAGGTTAATTTATTTTTATGGTTTTCTCATGGTCAATGAATAATTACAATATGGCTTGATTGAATAATTTATTAGTGAAATTTTCTTTGCTCAATGAATGGTTAGAATAAGGTCTGGTTAAATTGTTACTCACATATAACGAATTGTGAAGCATATTGCGTGGGAATTTATCACTTTGAGCAGAGGGATAAGATTGTAACACTTTACTGTTTATAAAGGGGAGAGCGATCAATTATGTTTATTTTTAATTTGATCGAAAACAGAATATGCTTCTTAAATTAATTAAAAAAAAAGATGTCCTGGAAGTTTGAAATTTTATTGACGAAATTTTCTTTTTGAATGGTTTTGAAGAACACAAACAATTTATTCTTTTCGAATTAAAACATAACGAACAACATATAAATAAATAAATAATAATAAGCATTCCTAAAAATTCTAACAGCTAAAAAAATAACTAATGAAGAAACAACTACATTTCAGTATTTTCTGAAAGGCATTAAAAAGTGCTATTTTAAAATAACTTATTACAGGACTAATAAATATAATACATATAATAAATATAAACAAGCAAATATTTGCTTTCTAAAATCGCAGGATTTGAGGAAATACAGCAACTAGTTTACCCTTCGTTAAAAGTCACGTGATGTTGATAAAAAATGATCGTCAAAAACGACCAAATACAGCTCAATGATTTCTGAATCGTCAAAAGTGAGAGTTTTATTTCTGAGAGTGTGTCAGCCACTGGTGGAGCTTCAAATTTTAGCGAATAGCCATCAGTTGCATCAGAAAAATCCTATTTTACCCGTACTGATTTCCAACTTGTGTATTGGCGTTTGCTATGATTTAGATAAAATATTCGGTAAGAGAATACTTTCTTGCGCATCATCAGTCTTCATACGCAGACAAATTTTTTTATATATCTATATAGATTTAAAATTGTATTTGTAATTACACATAGAAGAGTGTAAAAATATAAATTAGGCGAATAATATATTTGGAAATTCCTAAACATAAATAATTTCTATGAAATAATTAATTCAATAAAATCTATTAGTGAAATATTAGGGGATCTCAGGACTCTTAAAATTGGAAAAAATGAAAAAAACCCAGACCATTTTCAACATTTAATACCTTAAAATGTATATGATTCTAAAACACAATATTTATTGGGATGAAAGATGTTTGTATGCTTTTTCATTTCATGTATTTAAAAAATTGCAAGATACAGAACTAGAGTTTATAGGAGGCTCCAAACTGTCAGACATTTGACGAGTAGAAAATTGATATAACCGCTTACGCGCAGGATTACAAAATAAATTTTGCAACTAAAATAAAAATTTTGGTGCTTACTTATACTTCAGATTATAATAATTTCACGGAAACTAAATAAATTTGTATTTAAGGCATTTTCATATTTTTATTACAAAGCTGTATTTAGCTAATGCAAAAATTAGAAAATTTCCACAATATAATCACCTTAAAGAATATTTTTTTAAACAATAAAAAGGAAATTTTAGGTTCAGTTTACACAAACTAACATAAAACATATAATTGGAAAATTTTATGAATAAATATTCAGAAGTGTTTGAGATATCGTGCACGTTATGCCTAAAAACTTCATTTAGAGAAAAATGACTTCAAAGTTTCGGAAACGCCGTTTCAGCTATTGAGCAGGTATAAATCTAAAAATCGTAACTTCTAACAGAAATTTCAAGGACACAATACTATCAAAATGTTCAGAAAAGATAGGAGTTTAACATCTAATAAAATTAAAATTTCAAAATTATGAACCTTTAAGAGTCCTGAGACGCCTTAAGATATACAATACTGACTCGTTATAGGGTCATTAAATTACATTGCACATTTAATTAATTATGTTAATAAGACTTTAGGAAACCAAGATTTAACAGATGGTAATAAACTAAATTGACTGAAAACATTCAGCAGCATTTATATCATAGATTACATCTTATTTTATAAATATAATTTAGAAAATTTTTATCGTCGCTGTATAATGTTGAGAAAATGTTCCTATTTATTTTCTCTTTATCAGCTGACAGCAGCTATTACTTATTTCATTTTGGCCGCAAGTGTTCTTAATCAATCCACTCGCATGAAGTTTTCTTCTTTTTTATCAGCCTAAAGAAATATATGTATAAGATTTCATGTCTAAGAAAATATTTATTTTTTGTAGCTGGTTGTGACACTAAACACAGGCATATCACTGGTGTGTTTTTTAACTATGAGTATTTCGGAAGAAAATTTTTCATGCTATGTGTAAACAAAATTTGCAGCAAATTTTCTTCTGAGTACGTTTCAACACTTTTTGTAAGTTAACAAAAAATAAGATTCTAAAAATATAAGTTTCTTCTAGTAAAAATAAGATTTTTCTTTGAAAGAAACGGTATTCACAAAACCGATTGGGAATACTGAAAATAGATACACGTGTCTTATTTATTTTTTTATCTACCGACGGTACTTATAAGTACCATTAAAGTAACTTGTTATAAAGTTCATTTAATACATCTATTAGTAGTAATACAGTTTAGAATGAGTTATAGATGCTTTACTTTATCTTGTTCTAAAAGCATTATGGGTTACACAAAACAAAAATATTTTTAAAAGGATCATTTCTTTATTTAATTTTTTCTTCTAAATCATTCAATCCTTCTAAGATTTATTAAATGGCTATGTAAATTTTCTAATGTAGATTCAAAAATTCACGAAAAATGGTTTAAAAGATAAAGTTTTCATGCATTAATAATTCAGTACATAAAGGATTAAACAACATTTACAGCAAAAAATTATCTTCTCAGTATGTTTCTACATATTTGTAAGTAGAACATAAAAATAAGATTCTTCTTTGAAAGAAGCGGTATTCATAAAACTTACCGATTGTGAAAGATGTAAATCGTTATGTCACTATTTATACCATTTCATTGAAAAGGATATGTGAAATAGATGTCTAGAATATTATTCAACATTATCCGTTTTTGGATTCAGTTTGACAACTATAAACCTGCGCATACTACAGTGCATTTAGAAATTCTGCTTGGATATTATCTATTATACCGAAGAAAATACTATTTTAGTGACATTGAAACTCTGGTCGCTATATATAGTTTTTTAAAATTAATACTTAAAAATAATAATATTTTTTATCTGTTTCCTTTTGACATCAATATTTTGAGTTTTAATAACTGATATTACCCTATTTCGATCTATAACAGATTTTTAATGTTAAATATGTTCACAATAATCTGTTTTACGAATACCGGGTGATCCAGAAGTTCCGAGAGTTTTGAAATTTTAATAATTAGCAAACTATATACAATAGAAAGATGCGGTTTTTACAGAAACCCTTAGAAACTTGCGGGATTTGTTTTTATAATGAAAAAGAAAATGTTATATTAGTTATATTTTTTGCCAACAGGTTGCACTGAAACTGATTATATGTTTTTGCGATGGTATAATAAAGCGGATTGAGTATTGGCATCGTGTTCTACATCGTTTACTATTGCAACATATGTTTGGGATCTCCTGCATCTTTGACGATCTTCCAATGATCCCATTTCCACAAACCTTTTAATTATAGACTTCAGGTTTTTAACGGTCATCGGTCTTTTTCCAGTTTTAACTCTACGCATTGTACGATAAGATAGCAAAGCTAAACTTGCCGATTTATCCTTTTTGTAAAACACCTTTTCTAACAAAGCCTTGTCATGCAAAGAATGCATGTCTAAACACTGGAGTTAGGCGCATCCCACACTGAGACGACAAGCGACATGTAGCCGCAACATGTAGCGCAAAAACTGGTCGAAACAAAGAACGAAGTTGTTTCAAACCTGTTTTAAACCAGTTTTTCCAGCGAATTCAAGCGACATGACTTATGTGTCGCCTTAGTGTGGGATGCGCCTTACACATCAAATTTTGTGTCAAAATTCCTTTTAAACGCAATTTTTTTTTACCTTCGAAAAAGCGTTTGAACATAATCGATCCTTAAAGCGAAATCAGAGCAATAAGAAAATGTTGCAGTGTTTGTTCTTGCAACTCTCTTTTAGTTTCATTTTCGGATGGATCTAAAATTCCGAGAGTATCAAGATTCCACAATTCAGCAATTTTATAATCTGATACGTGTATCGAAAATGTAAATGAGTTGTCAGTTTTATTTTCTATTTCCAAAGGAACTTTCCCCATAACTGTCCAGCCTAAGTAAGTTTCGACACATACTAAACCACATTTTATTTTTCTTATCTTACCGGTAAGTAATTTTCCTGCAATAACCGCTCCAATAAGAATGTGAATTTCAGTTGGGGATGATTCAAACAACAATTTTTCCTTCATGTGGCTAGTGTCATTCAAATATATTCTATGTTCTTTAAGCTCATGTAATGGGGGTTTTATTTCTATGTGTGGTACATCGGATCAAATTTTAGTTTGATCAAGGGCTTTAAAATTACACTTATAATCACCCTTTACATTACTAAGATACACAATAAATTGTTTATGGATTTCAGAAACCTCCGCTCCACCAAATAGACTATGAACAATGTTGCTCTCACTTATACTTTTGTATTGCATCATTTCAGCAACAAACTTCGAAATATACGACTTTTGTGATCCAGTATCGATTAAGCACCTGACAAACTTATCTTCATTATTTCCGCAGATTTTTACAATTAAAGTTTGTCACAAAACTTTCTATGTGTATGTTTTATTTGTTAAAGTGACATTTCTATCGTCAAGTTGTTTTTTTCTCATCTACTTTATTACTCTTTTCACAAATTAAAGAAGTATGTTTTCCACTGCAATGATCGCTTCTTATTTTTGAAAAGCAATTTTTTGCTAAATGATTTCCTTTTTCATACAGAGATAACACATTCCGTTTTTTCTCAAACATGCTCGTCTTTCTGCTACGGACTTAGAACAAGCTTCAGAATTGTGATTAACTGATTCAGCGGAATCTCCGCAAAAAATACAATGATTTATCGAAACCTTCCATGAAGCAGCAGTAGGAACTGTAAACATATTTATTTTTCTCTCCCTCTGCACTTGCGGTGGATTTTGAATGATAACCCTATCTTGTATTTGAATCGCAGTTTCTCTACATTTTATTTCTGCCCGTAGAAATTCAAGCAGTTCGTTGACTTCAAAAAGATTATCCTGAGTTTTCTGTTTACGTTGAAATTCCAAATTTAACTCATTGGGAATCAATTTAAGCAAAATTGGCGTTAGTAACGTACCATATGTTCCGGAAGTTACTTCAAGTGAACTTAAACTTCTTATTTGAGTCTCAATATTATCATACAGCTTTCGCAATGCAAAAGTTATTATTTACATTTTTAACTGTTTCTAAATTCAATAATTTTCCCATATGAGCATTTATAATCAGATCTTTACGACCAAAACGCTTTTTGAGTAGTTCAATCGCTGCTATATAATTTTCACTCGATAGCGAAAACCCACTAATTGCACCAGACGCAGCTCCAGTAAGGAGGGAATGCAAATAATTAAATTTACCAATGTCAGTTAAGCTATCATTTTGATGTATCGCATTGTCATATTGATTCCAAAAAGATAACCAATAAGCAGGATCTCCATTAAATTTATTAATACTCAATTTCGGTAATTTGATTTTATAATGAGAGCAAGAAGTCAAATTCTCTGTTGAAATACTTTCATTAACCGAATTTGTTTTCTTAATAGAACGTTCAGGTTCAAATTTTATTTTTAAAGCATACGTTAGTTTCGATTTCATAGAAATTATTTTTTCAGAATAACCGTCGGCAGTTTCAAAATCAGTATCTAATTCACCGTCATCATCCATTAAATTTTTGATATGCTAATCTAATTTTGATAAATTATTATACTTTGAGTTTAACTGATCAATATGTTCCGTAAGAATAGGAACTTCCTGTACTGATTCTGCAAGATACTGCTCACAAGTATTAATTAATTTCGTAGTCGCCGTTCTAGAAACAGCACGTTTCTTCATTATTTTTTCAATATCAGACATATTTAATCCGTAATTTTAAATATAATTAATTTTATAGCAACTTGATATAAGAACAATAATATAACTTTCAAAATATATTCAATAACTTTCAAAATATATTCAATAACTTTCAAAATAATCCCGTTCTCAAAATACTTTATCAATCAATATTATTAATATATCATCTTCAAAAGAATTAAGCATTCAAGACTTTTATTTTTTTATGCTCAGTTCTTCATTATATTTAAGATCAAAACATACTATCAACAATATTCTTTTCAGAAGAACTAAATCTTCGAAACTTTCGTCTATAAATAACTTTTCATTCAATTAAAATCAAATCAAACCGGCGTCCCTGTTCGGGCGCCATAAAAATTGTGATAAACAAACTTTCAAATTAGACAAAAATGACATAAATCTTCTACTTACCCTTTCTGTCAGGTAAGTTCTCGCTTGCTTCTCTTGAGTTCGGACTGCCGAATTGTGATTTGATTTATTCTACTTAATAATTCACTCGACTAAAATAATACATTACTCGTTGATCTTCAATACTTATATACAAATATATTACAAAATATTTACAGGATTATATTACTTAACATTTAAATGTTTTAACTTCAATCGAATCATAACGGAGACGCAACTCCGTTCACAAACACAAAAACATTATTCTAAAGTTTTTTCTGTTCCGTTCAGTTCACTTAGACGTAAAAGTTTTTAGTTAAATTCAGGTGTCTCTGTCACTGAAAAGGGATACAGAGGGAGCTGTCCGTGACAATAGTAAGCAGCAATAGGATAAAACATTGCCATTGAACATGGGGTCGCAAACCACTTATTTTGTCACAAATAATGGATGTTTTATGCTAACTGAACTTTGGTTGATGGTAATAATTCTGCGAAAAATAAAAATATTGCAATGAAAATGCTGCGATATGTACCTTGTTTTGTGTGAAATGTGATAACATCACGAAAAGTTTTGGAAATATAGGGTGTTCAATGATAAGCGTCAAGTGCATACTGCTGCTGCGAATAATGGAAATTCCTAACACTATTTTTTTATATTACCTCATTTACAAGAAATGTAAGAGTGCCTATTAATAGTTTTATTATAATACTAGCCGCCCTTGGCGAGCAGTTTGGTCTCCCTTAAAATTTGTGTTTGGGAAAGCATGCTAAGCATTGTATTATGTTATTTTATTCATGATTTAATTTACTTGGACTCCCTTAAATGTAATTAATATAATGCCTTAAGATAATATTAGTTTTTGTTGCATTAAAATATCTCAGTTTGTTGATTTTCTGTAAGCAAGCAAACCCTATTTGTTTTCAATGGAAGTCTATTGGAAGTTGGCGAAATATTGGAGATATCGCCAAGTTGGCGACAGAACAGGGCCCTCCTTATAGGTATGGGGATGCATTAAATGCTGTTCAATAACCAATGACATGCGTTCCATTCGAGCATTGCAATTAAATAATTTACAAATAATCGCGACTTCTCTGCCACGTACGATAGCGTAATATATATATAGATCAGTTTTCTGAAAGAAAAATGATTTATCGTTTTTGATTAGGAAATTTTAAAATTTCCTTAATAGCCATAAATCGTTCCATGTGGTTTAGTCGGTATAACGTCAGTGCGCTATACTGATGGCCCGGGCTCGAGTTCCGCATGGAATCTTTTTCACTAGGTTGGCCTTTGCTCCTTTTAAGCAACATAATTTGAAATTTGATTTTCTTTTGAAATATTGTATACAAGGCGAATATTTCTCTCTCTGGAAAAATTTCCAAATATTAATCGAGTGCTAATTGAGTTGGGGAGAAGGAAATTCGAATAACATTTAAGCAACATACAATGACATTGTTTAGGCATTTTAAAGTATGGAAAGATAACTTCTAAACACTGAACATTTTCAATATTTACACTGTCTAATGCAAAAGGAATTTACTGTCAAAGGCTATGTGTTTAAAAACTGTATCTAAATGTACTGATTCTTTTATGGATTTTAAATCTGCATGCAAGCCGATCTTAAGGAAATTAAACCATCACAAAAATTAAAATAAATCGAGAACAACTTTAATAGTTACGCAATCCAACGACACACTCAATCATTGAATTATTCAAAATAAAAAGTGAGATCTAAATAGTGAGATCTTTAGCATTTTCTTTCGCTCTTAACCAATGCGATGTGACTAATAAGAAAGTACCACGTTAAATAAATTCCGATGTCCAGCCGATTTAGATTCGAACATTATTCTTTAAAGACACCTTACTAAAACAGATTTTATGTAAAATTATCACTGAAAACGCATAATATTGTGTAGCCGAGCATCATGGTGTAGAATTTTTTGTTAGAATTCACCTTTATTGTGGATGACGTAAAAAGGCATGTTTTAAAAAATAATGTTGTGAAGCACGAGAGGTGTATTGTATTAAAGCTTTTGATTTTCCCATGCGATCTCGTAACAATATACGCAGTATTCACCATAATATACGTTAGTCGAATGGGAAAGTTACTAAAATTACTCATATTGCTCAGACTTCTTTTATTGTGAACACGAATTTCCAGCACTAAAACACAGCTTTGTGATTTCCCGTTGTTATAGCATTTGCAAATTGTCTTCGTTCGGGTCATGATTTGCACACATGCTACAATGATTTGGTCATTATATTAATTAGGAATTCTACCACGTGTTTGCTAAGTTACAGAATAAAATGCTCGTTATGCAGAAGATAGGAAAACATTTTTTAATTGAACAATGTTAAAGATTTTTTACATTTTGTACATTTTCTTCAGACTGCCAACTAACAACACATAAAAGCAATTTCATAGGAACAATACTATTTATGTAATCAAATAAAGCTCTGAAATTTATTAAACTTCGTTCTTTTCTTAAAAGTCGCATCTGAGTGTTTAATAGTTATGGAAATTGCGAAAAACTTTCAATATTTATACCAATATTTTTTTTATTCTAATTATTTCAGTGAGTAAGCATGTACTTTGATTGCATATCTGTTAAATTTGCTTTTTATTTATTTATTTATTTTATTTTATTGGCGAAGTTTTCATTTCCTTATGGAAAATATTAGCCAGAAACAAACGGTGAAATTATATTTTTAAAAGTGGAAGTAGCTTTATCTAACATACTATGATTGGATGGATTTTTTTTTTTTTTTTTTAAGCAAACGGAAAACTATTTTTAAAACCATAAAAAATCAGTAAATTGAAATGCAGATTTTAAAAATATTGCCTCTGACAGTAATTTTGTTTTTCAACGGTGTAAAAAATGAACTTGTGCAATGTTAAAAATATAAAAAAAGCGATTAAACGAAAGAGATATGCGATATCAAGGCCACCGTCCATATGACGTTTGAATTACTCATAGAGTTACTTTCACTTTATAATACAGATGTCAAGTTCATAGTCATATAAAGATTCTCAGAATTTTTTTGCCGCCTATAGAAGGATTTCTTGATCATACTGTATACATCTAGACATCAAGCTTTTCTTTTATCTAACAAACAAATCACTTATTAGGTGCGTTCTTAATTATATAAATACGTAGCGGTTATAGTCGTCGTATGGTTCTTCCGTCTGTGTGTCTGTGCGTCTATCAGCATATAACAGCGCAAAATCTAGCCAGCTGTTTAGTTGAAAACTTAATATATATAACCGTGGCAGATTTTTGTCGAGTCATTTAAAATTTTATCAAAATTGAATCAAACATTTAAAAGGTATTAATAAAAGTTTTCTTCATTCTGTTAAATCTTATCATATGTGATTATTTCAATGATATCCAGTGATAAGTAATGATTCTAGGTTGCTATGGTGATGGTGTCCTATTTAAGAGTGAGTCCTATTATTTCCGTATTACTGGATTTAATATATAGAATCGTAATAAATTTTCTATTCATGTATTTTTGCATAAGGTGGTGCAACAGCTATTGCACCAAGATGTGAATATTTATTACACTGGCTATACTACAAACGCACTTCATTTGCCATGTTTGACGTACAATTTCCGACTTGTTACTAAACGTTATTATTTTTTTAATTAGCTACACATACTTCTAAAGACCAAAATATTTATTACAAATTATTAAAATTATGTTTCATTATATTAATCTATAGTATTTCATTAAATATAAAAGATAAAGCACCCGTAAAAAAATACAGATGAATTTAATCATATGGATTTTCTGCCATTTAGTACAAATGCGTTTGCAAATATTATTAATTTACAAACATTACACTTTGCAGCAAAAATCAACACTAACAAAAATAACTTATCATTAATTTGTAACAAAGACATGACATTTTTTATATTAAATGTTTGAAGCTAGTTATGTTAATTCTTGATTTTTTTCATTGTTAAATACCGTTTCATGGAGAACGATAAAATTTGGCATGATAAATTTATGCGTCACATTGAAAAAGAAAACGATGCAGAGATCGAAATATTTGATAAGGTTTTGAAAGAATGGCTATATATTTTAAGCTCTTATTTTAAATGAAACATATTGGACAGTTTTAAACTTATTTTTTAAATGATGCTGATAATCATGTTTAAAACTGAAATGTAATGACTTATATTAATTAAATGTTATAATAATGTATTTTGTTACAAATTCCCTACACGCGCGCTGTTATTTCTCCCATTATGCTAGTTTTGTGAAATATATTTTAATTTTCTATATTTTTCCATTTACTTATTTCTCCTAAAATTACCTTTCTTTCTATTCCCTCAATGTATTTCATTTATTCTACTCTAAATATCCTAGCTTTCCCGTTTTACAATGATTTTCATTTCGAATGTTGTAAATCATTTTTCTTTAAATTTTTCTGTGACTTTGTCTAAAATTTCCCGCCTTTAATCAGCAGATGAGTACAGTTTTTTACACCTTTTTTACAGCCTTTTTGTTAGCTGATTGTCTAAAACTATTTTAATCTTAATTTTAGATTTTGCTCTGTATTCATGCGCGCATTTTCATAAAACTACTGGCAACTACAGGAAGGAATAGAACTTTGTGCTTCTAGTTGCTTGAAAGTTTTTTACAGTCATCATGTGTATTTCTCGGAAGACTTTTGCACAATTATTTGGAAACGTCTTTTTTTAAGTAATGTACTAGCTGGTCTATCTGTATGTTCTTTTTTGAACTATGAATATTTCACAAGTTATTTGTGTCAACTGTCATGTGACATGCATGTATGAACTGTCAAATGTATGCCATCTGTAATTATGGACTCGCTTATAACGCAACAATGGTGCAACGGCAAACATTGCTCGCCAAATCATCAGCTTATTGAACGAAAAATTTCCAGATCACGTAATTTCAAGAAATTCTGTTGTGAATTGGCCGCCAAGATCGTGCGATTCAACCCACATGGGTTATTTTCATTGGGATTTCTGGAAAATAAAGTGTATGCCAATGCTCCCTGCACAATCCAACTCATCAAACGTAAATCCGGGCTGAAATTTTTGCCGTGGATTCGCTCATTCTGGGAAAAGTCATCGAAAATTTTTATGTCCGGATGATAGCATGTAAGCGGCGTATCTTGCGGTAGTGTACTCCATACATAAATAATGTAGACCCACCGTCCATGTTCAATACAGAATTTTGATTTTCACTCATAAAAAATGCGTTTTCTTTCATAATAAAAAAAGAACAAACAGATGGATCACCATATATTAGTAAATGGATTAGGCGAGGTTGATTATCACGGCATGTTATAACAGAAAGAAGTGGACTTAACCATATCAGACTCTTTTAATGGTATGAAAATATATTAATAAGATTCAGTTCTCTACAAGACTGCTGATCGAAATTTTAAAAAAAATAATATTTTCCCGTAATCTCAGATTTTACTATATATTATATATATAAAACATCGATAACTAGATCTGGTAACTAATTCCTACTTCATCACTATTATTGACAAAAAACTTTGACAATTATGTGTGGTAGTAATTTTCATAATACTGTTCGCAAGTTTAAAAAACATAAAAAAAGACTCATTTGTTAACAAGGAAAGATGGCATAAATATTGGAGGACAAGCATTTCACAAATCGTCTGTCCAGAGACTTGACTTAAAAACACAAAATTCCGGTGAGTTTTTAAAAGATATCATTATAAGATAATGTCTTGAATCCCAGGAATTTTTCCAAAAATAAAAGAAACGAAAAAGTATGAAACAAAATTCGTTTATTCTTGTAGTCACTTTAGATATATTCACTGATAGCTCTTTTTTATATTGTCATAATATGCCATGATTGTCAAACAATTCTGACAACTAGTAAATTTCAGAATATCTTCATGCACAAAATTAAAACAAAACTTTTGTGCTTTACATTAATTCTGAGATAAGTTAAAATTCATATGGATTATAAGATAAAGGCTTTTTTGATGGGTCGAATTTACTCAAAGCCGACAAAAATCACAAAATTATGAACTTCGAGACTCGTGGAAAAGAATTTCAAGGCAACGCGCAGATATATAATGTGTATTCCGTAGACTGAGTTCAACCTAAAAAACATTAAAAACAGCAACAACAAAAAAATGCAATTTGACAAATTACAACGACCATTTGGAAAATGATTTTTTGAAAGACTAAAATTTAAGACATAAAAAATCGCACGGAGTTGATCATACATTACGTACGCCATGGATTACATTTTTCGGTACTGTAAATTTTTAAACTGCTACGGAGCTGGTCATTCATTACGTACGCCATGGATTAAACACTGATATTCCTGGATCCATTTTAAATGAAATTTCATTCTTAAACTTCTAAACATCCCACACTATTACTTTTTACACCGTCGTGTAGAGAAAAAAAAATGTACTTTTAAATGCAATTTGTTTAAAAGCTGTATCTAAATTTGTTTCTGAGTTATTAATATTTTTTGTAGTTTTTATATTACTTTTTTGTCATAGTGTCAACAGAAGTATCCATCTCTGTTGAAAGTAAAGGCAAAATACAGATTACAGTATAGACCCATCAGAAAACGAATAAAATGCGGATTCAACCAATAAAACGCTTCAGATATGTTTTTGATTTCCTACCCTGACAGAGGACAATAACCATTTTTCCAAATGGTTAAAAAACGAGTAAACCGGTTCCCAAGACTCGGGAACAACGTTTATACAAATATCCAGAAGGATTGGTCCGAATCGCATTTAATCGCATACATTTTAAGTATTGTAAGAAAACAAATTACAATGACGTCAAAAATTCTGGACATTTTCTGAAATTCTCATATTTTATAAATTTGTGCGCTTGAAGAATATAATACTTATCATCACTTAAACACAAATGTTTACATATCAGATTCAAGGAAATTTAATGTAGAATTTAATAAAAAAATGATTAAAAATCCGCATTACAAAAAAAAGTTACACTTACAAAAAATAAGATCTAACTTAGGTTTCATTGTATCTTAAAGATGCAATTACACACTGAATATGTAGTAGGATGACCCTTGTTTTTTATAATAGCTTCACAGCGTCTTTTCATTAAGAGAACTAGTGTTTGGAGTTCATCCTTCTTAATCACGGTGCCAAGAATTAATTATAGGTTCAATAAGTTGCGTTTTATTAGATGGACGCTTTTTTTGTACAAAGATTTTCAAACGTCGTCACAAATTTTCTATAGTATTCAGATCAGGGCTATTTCCTGGCCAGGGTAATAATTGTATGCTTTTATTTTTAAACAATTCTTTGCGCATTTTTGCTGTACCGAATGGAGCTGAATCCCGCTGAAAGATAAGTAGTGTTTTATTGGGGAAAAGATCCCTGCTGGAAGTTATCAATTTTGGTTCGAGGACAGTTTCGATGGGTTTTTTTTTTTCATTCAGATTGCCATAATTCACTTGAATGTGGCCCACACCATCTGCAAACAGGTCCAAATCATGACATTTGTTATGTTCTTTGTAGTTGCTTCAATGCAATCGAAATGCAGCTCTTCCTCTATTTTACCTCTCACATATTTTCGCTCATCACAGCCAAAGAGCGATATTTTACTCTCACCGCTCCAGATTATTTGCTTCCAGTGATTGTCTGACCAATTAATGTGTTCTTTTGCCCGCTGAACTCGTTTTTTACCGTTGCTGAAGATTTAAAAAAAAATTTCCTCGGAATTATACCTTTCAGTTAAAAACTTGCTAATCTCCTCCTTATTGTTCTTAAACTAACTGCAATATCCATTGCATTCCTTTCACATCTAAAAGCATCTGATGAAATTCTTCTATCTTTGAGGCATATCCTTTTTATCTTTCTATCATCAGAAGCACTTGTGATTTTTTTTCGGCCGGATATTGCCTTATTTATCACTGATACAGTTTCTTCATAGCGTAAACACAACTTTTGTGCGCCTGATAAAGTGACTGATCCACCAACCTGTTTTGCAATTTCAGCATAAAAAGACCATTTTCTCTCAATATGACAATTCTGCTTCTTTTTGTAGGTGTCCAATCAGTTCTTGCTTATAATGACATTGTTTTAAATTATTTGCATAAGAAATATATATATATATATAAAAAAAACTTTTTTCTATTTAGTTAAACTAGTATTCAGCCCTCTGCAAAATTCATTCCAGCAAAATACCGCTTTTACAAAATCAAAACATATTACAGTTTAGTTACACGTATTTGATTGGTTCTCAGAACAGTTATTGGGATAGGATAAGAAGCTTTTATTGCAATGCACTTCGGAATTCATGGCTATTTGTGTTTGTATTTTAGACTAAAGTAAGTGTAACTTTTTTTGTAATGCGGATATTTAATTCTGTTTTTTTTTTTAATTCTACATTAAATTTCCTTGAATTTGATACATAAATATTTGTATTTAAGTTAAAATTAATGTATTTTATAAGCACACAAAATTATAAATCATGAAAATTTCAGAAAATGCCCACAATTTAAACCGCCACTGTATATTCTTTGGTGAATATTTTTTACCGCTTTGTAAAGTAATTTCCGTGATATGCTCGAAATAATTTTAAAATAGAACCGGTCGTTATATTGTTAGAAATAATTTTGAAGATCTCGAACGCATTTTTCTTTAAATAAATGTTAGTATTATACAGCGAATCACACTAACACATGTTATATTTCAATGAAGCTAACATACGGTATTTTCATAAATATACTTTTAAACTTACAGTCATTGTGATTGGCTAGGAATCTTTTATTACAATACACTTCATAACTAATTCAGTTTGTATTTTAGACTAAAGAAAGTGTTTTTTAATTAAATTCGACATTACATTTCCTTGAATTTGATATATAAACATTTGTATTTAAGTCAAAATTAATATATTGAATAAGCACAAAAAATTATAAAACATGAAAAAAAAAAAAAAAAAAAAAAAAAACATTTTCGGCACCAGTGTACATGCACCGTTTGCACAGAGAAACGAAGGCATTAAAAAATATAATCCGTTGAAAAAATAGAATTTTTTAAAAGGGGAAACGAAATATGTATTTTTAAAGACTAAATTTAGTAAAAATTAATTTGAAATATTTTTAAGATAGAATAATTATTAAAAATATGCTACATATATAATCTGGGCAAAACTCTATTTAATCTGCTCCAGCACCTTTCATCTAACAAAGAAACATGAAATATGCAATTTGAAATATAAAAGTGCAACAATAAAAAATACTGAAAGAAACCTACAAGCTGCTGCATTTGTAGACAGTGGGTTAGTATCAAATCACCCAAATATTCGAACAGAATCTGTATTTCAAAAGTATGTATTTGTGGTCGTGGTTTTCGCACAGAACTCTGCGTAGTAAAATCAAAACGATCTAAAAAAGTACTAGACTGTCACATATCAGACGCTATCCCACCGTACCCCCACCACTAAAAGAGATTAAAAAAAATTCTTGAAAAGAAGTGACTAATTATGTTAAAAATGAATTCGATATTTTATGAATCAACCCACCTTAACAAGTAACCACGTAAAAGAACAGACAGAATCAATATTGCAACAACCAAGCCTAACCCATACCACGTGTCATATCATTATCATAAAACAGTTTAAGACTTTGTGTAATGCGAGTCATTTATTGTCGAGCAAATGCAATCAATCAATACTGGGGAATACATGAAAAAATACGGATTATCAGTATGAATAATGTTTTGTAAGTAAAATTACATATAAATTAAAACATTTCTTTATATATATATAAAAAACTGGTTTCTTTGCATTTTGAAATGTACAAATTTAACAGTTTACAACGGTCAGTTATTTTCCTTAAATGCCTTTTCTAAAAATAATAAAGAAAGGTCATTTCTAGATTATTCACCGTATAGTTTATCCTTCCTTATTATCATTCCTTTAATATCTACTATGTGCGATTGATTAATGCACACAATCTTAGTACAAGAAAAAATTGATAGGGTAATGGGAAAAAAAAATTACTGCGAAATTTTAAAGTAGAACACGCTAGAATAATTACAAAACGAAAATAAATGGTTAAAGTTTTCATCTTTTAAAATTTCAAAAACACATTCATTTTCCACCATTTTTTTTCTTTACTAAAGAAGGAAAAATCATCATGCATGAAAATGAAGTTTCTTTTTAAAAAGTTCTGAAAGAAAAAAAAAAAAAAAAAAAAAAAAAAAAAAAAAAATTTCCTCTAAAGTTTTAAAAGTTCGAAATATATTTCCTCCAAATTTTATTCTGTTTATTTAAATCTGTACTGAAGCAAAATTGTTGAATTTTGTCAGAACATCAATATTTGGAAATGTAATATATTTTTAGAAAACAAATTAATGCAAGTTATATCAAATAAAACAAATGAATAAACATTAAAGTATGTTTAATGTAAAATATAAAATTTTAGTTTTTAAAAAGCAGAAACTTGAGAATTTATTTATGTAGAGGTGTATTTTGTATAGGTTACATCTTTTGGTTTATTAAAATATTTTGAATTAAAATATGCATAGTATTTGCAAAATAAATAAATAAATAAATTCCGACAATGTATACAAAGTATACTTTCTAATAAATAAAAATAATTATATAAAAACTGCATTTTTTATACTTTTTACATAGATTGGTGCCTATTATATGATGAATTCCAGAAACGCAAATAATAAATATAAAAAAAAAAGTCTTGAACTTTACAGTAATACCGTTTATCTGTCAAGAGCATATCTTTTTTGTTAAAAGAGACAATAGAATATATGAAGGGATACATTGTATTTTGCAGTTTAGTTCTTTTATATTGATTAGTGTTTTGACATATACTTTTCTGTCAGTGGCGTGGCGTCCGGTCATCGCTGGATGCGGCGATGACCAAGCAATATTTTAAAACTCTTAATAAGCTTTTAAAACTCTACGATCCAGTTTTAGCAGAACATTTGGAGTTCATGTATAAGTGAAGGTAAGATTTAAAGTTTCTTTTTTGAACATTCAACCATTGAATTTTAGAGTTAATAATTTTTCACCACAAACTTAAATAATTGCGATGACCACCGAAAATTTTCACGCCGCGCCACTGTTTTCTGTTTATTATATTCCGTTAACACAAGGCATTTTACACTATTATTTGTCCATTTATACTTAAACCACTGAAAATTCACCACTCTAATGTAAAACTGGCATGAAATCTTCCAACTTAATCTGTAGTTTTGTCGTAATATATGGCTGATCCGGCAACATTGAGGCACACTGGTAAAAAAGGGGTAAAAAACTATTCTTATTAATACATGGAAATTATTCGAGAGAGAAACATTCGCCTTGCATACAATATTTCAAATGAAATTAAAATTTCAAAGTAGTTGCTTAAGAGGCGCAAAGGGCCAACATAGTGAAAAATATTCCATGACGGGACTCGAACCCGGGCCATCAGTATAGCGCACTGACTTTCTACCGACTAAATCACATGGAACGATACCCGGCTTGGAAAATTTCTCACTATTATATGTTGGCAAGGGTACAAACGCAGCACAAGATGGAATATTTATCGGGAGCCACTGACATAGGGCAAACACGAAACTTAATTAAATCCAGCATCGATAGAAACAATATTAATACATGGAAATTATTCCAGAGAGAAACATTCGCCTTGCGTACAATATTTCAAATGAAAATCAAATTTCAAAGTAATTTCTTCAAAGTAATTGCTTGGCCTTTGCGCTTCTTAAGCAATTACTTTGAAATTTGATTTTTATTTGAAAAAAAACTATTCTCCTGCTTTTTTTAACAATCAATTTAGGTTTTGTTATTCCTCTGTTTAGAAAACAGATATTACTCGTTATTCCAGAGGAGACATTTCTGTATTATGTTTCTTTTATTTTTATAAGTCCCAGAAAACAATATATTTTGAAAATTTAAAGAAGTATTTATTAATATAATGTTTTTTGTGCTGACAGTGAAGCATATCTGTTCGGAAGCATATCTGAATACTTTATAGTGCAATAATTCATTCTCTTATCACGAGATATAGGTTTTTTTTATGTTATCTATTCTCAAGTAAAACATTTTCATGTTCAACAAATATGTTTCACAGATAAGCAAGATAAGCTAACATAATTAACATGAACATCAAAATTAATATTATTTTGTTATTTTTTTGTATATAACTTCAATTAAGCAACATAAAACACTTAAGGTTGGTCTTAAATCCAATGATGCAACTTTATGACACGTTTTAATTCATTCTTGATCGGGAAACACATGAAATTGGCAGGTGTTGTTATTAGAAACCGTAATCCAAAGACGTTTTTCATTTTTGGTAAACGTAAAAGGCCTATTGGAAAATTCTATCAATGGTGGCGTTTTTAACCGAATTTCTAGACCAAAGGAGATAAATCAGCTAAAGAGAGGAGAAAAAACCGGTTGTCAAGTGACGCAATATCCCTTATTTATGAAAAAACACAGAAAACTCATTTCAACTCCAAACCGCTTCAATAATCAGCCTTGAAAATTTTGTGCCTTTACATTTAAAACTCGGTTAGTAAATGTGTCAAAAGATTCGCGCTCGTTTAGTAGTGGACTTTAGAACAGCCTTAATTGAGAATTGATAGTCCTCTAAAAAGCTATATTCCGGTTGAAGGAAACTATTCAATACACTAAAGCTTTTCGAAAGGTTTCTTCAAATCAGTAGGATGCAAAAAACTTCTTTTTTTAAAGGCTTCCTTAAATCTCAAAAATATATGTGTTTCTGAGGTTTATAAAGATAAGTAATGTTTTGAGAAATCATGGGAAACTCGAAAGATTTTATTGTATATTGTCTTTCGTGATAACTTTATACAGATGTGTGACAAAATAATACGGACAGCTATGTCACCAATGGATTACGAATTGCAACTCTTCCATAAATGTTCGAAGCATGAAGTTCCCCTTGGAAAATTTCTGCTAAAATGAGATTCTGGAGATGACTATGTATCATTGACGTTATCTCGGATAAAGATTGCCTGCGATTTCGGACTGCTATGCGGATCAACTCTCTTTTATCCCTCTCTGAAAGCTTTCTTTCCCGTCCACTGTTGTACTTTGCAGACGAAACTTTACGGCATTTTGTGTATGCTTTCATAACGGCTGACACAGTACTCCTTCCTTGCTCCATATATTTGGCTGTTTTCGTCAGGAAGTAACCAGCGCACCGCATTCCAACAATCATTCCTTTTTCGAACTCTGACAGGTCAGACATTATTGAATTTTCCAGAGCGTATGGAAAGCACATGCAGCACCTATGACTGATGTTGAGCAACTGACATCTTACCTTTCACAACCAGTAGGTGGCAGAATTAAGTGCAAAGTGACATGCATGTTCTGCCCCTTTGAAATGGACCATGCCTTTTTCATGGGTGTTCGTATTATTTTGTCCCCCATCTCTATGTACGTACATTAAGAACCCCTTTTTTTAACAGTCTAATAAAAATCAATTGCATTAGCCCCTTGAGGGGAGGTGGTATATATTATTTCCCATTTACAATTAATGAAGATTTGCACCAGAAATTTTTTATTGAATTTTACTTTTCTAACGTTGGCCGAAAAAAAGTCGTAAAATTGCTTTTTCTAATTTTACAATGAAAGCTTTTATAGATTCCGGTGCGAGTTCGACATTAGAGAAACACTTGCCCCTGAAAGGGTTAAATAAATACAGAAATTCCCATCAAAGGATTTTTTTAAAAGGGATTCAAAATTTCCTACCCACATTTTTATTATGCAATTAAATAAAATTTAAATCATCTATGCTTAAAAATATTGATTTGTAAGATCTTTTCAGATTATCTATTGAAAAATTCTTCAAACTAATTCATTTGACACATCCAGCATGAATTTACAGGCAAAAATGTTATTTTGTATTCTAAATTAACTGAAATCATTAAAACTCTTTTGCACAAAATAAAAATGTATTTACAAAAACACTAATAAACGTTTTAGAAGATTGATATTTAAAGTTAGTCGATTTTATTGTAAGAACATTGTAACAACTTTAAAATAATCATTCTACATTTGTGTAATATTAATTGAAAAAGTTATGAAGAAAGATTTGATACTTTTAAATACATCTATCATTCATGAAATTCTCCATTTCAATTAACGTCTCTTATCAATTAGGAATATATTTAAATTTTTCTATGAAAGAAAAGAAAAATTTTCCAGAAATATTACAACTGAGAGACAAAAGAGAAATGTTTATTTCATGCTAATTAAAATATAATACAACCTCTTTCCATTTATCTAACAAGGGAACCACTTTTGGTGTTGCTCGCACCTAGCATCGAGACCTGGTGCGTTTTGTAGCCCTATACATAAAAGTTAGAGAACCGAAAAAATTTCTCTGTTAAAATAATATTTTATATAATTTTTTATACTCTTAATTTTTTATTATTACATATGTATTTGTTTATTTCACGTTAAGTCGCCAAATATGGCGCTACAATTTTTCCGCCCGCTTTATCCCAAGAGAAAATGTACAGAACATATTACTAGAACTATATCAGATTGCGATTTTTTTTTTTTTTTTTATAATTGATAGCATAAGAAACAAATATTAGGTTTTCATTTTTTTTTTTCTGTGCAGACGATAAAAATATAAGTAATTAATATAATTATATAAAAGCTTCGAAGATCATTGAAAACTATTTTTTTGTGAAATACAAATAAGCAAATTATTTTCTTTTGAAATCGAATGTAATAAAGTTTCGAATGTTTAAAATGAAATGTTGCTGTATTAAAGGGTCCTTCGGTAAAAGTAATCATAAAGTAAATTAATATTTTTACACAATTTAGAAAAATTACTGTGGCGAAATAGTTCGGACATTGCAATTTCTAGCTATTACAAATTCTGCTATGACATTTGGATAGGGTTGCCGGAAAGCTCTACTTTTGAAAATAAACGCCAACTGCTTCCCCGCCAAAAATATGAATATAAAGTTGCAATATTTTAAAATCAAATTCGTGGATTTTTGAAGGAATTTTCAAACTTTTTTACTTATTTTATACTTATTATTAAGTAATTTTTATTTTTAAATGCTTTTCTTTAAAAAAATTTCATGCTAATAGTCCGATAAATGGTCTCGAAAATTGCATTTTCAGAAAGTTATGCTGCTGTATAATCAAGAAATATTATTTTAACAGAAAAATGTTATCGATTCTTAAACTTCATAATATATGGCTTTAAAATGCACCAGGTCTCAATGCTAGGTGCGAGCATCACCAAAAGTGGTCCCCTTGTAAGATTCCTAAAATCGTTTCTATTGTCTCAAAAACCTCAGAAACACATAGAATTCGGAAAAATTTTTAATGTACCCGGCAAGGCCAATACGTAGTACTAGTTTTGTGTACTAGTTCTTATGGAATTAGTGATTTTTTTACATTGTATCCATCCATTTTCTAAACCCGGCATAAATACAAAATATCATTTTCCAAATGCTATCAGTTCTAAAATAGATATTTTCAGCTACATATTTATACCTTCAAGAGAAAAAACAAATTTATATTTTAAATATAGCATGTTTGTCTGTTTAACATGTTCAATGTACACGCAAACGGTTGCTTGAGAATTAGTATCATCAAAAAACTGATACTTCGTGTTGATAATGGGTTCAGAAAATTGTTTAATACGCTATTCATATATTACCTCTTAACGTCTGCATCGTAACGCAAAATAATGTTAAAATTAATATCAAAATTCGTACACACATCTTTAATATTCAATTAAATAAAACTTTAATTCTCCCTGCTTAAACATATTGATTTAAAAGTTCTTTCCAGTTTATGTATCGATGTGCTCTTAAAAACAAATTCATCTGACGAAGCCGGTTTAAATTAAAATACAAAACTGTCACCCGATATCCTAAATTACCTGAAATCTTTAAAACTCTATGGCATAAGAGGAAAATGTAAGAGAATATTCATGGTTTTAGAAGACAGATATTTAATGTTAATCGATTTATTTCTAAGAACATTTAACAGCTTTAGATTAATCAGTCTATATTCGTATAATATTGATTGAAAAAGGTATCAAGAAAGTTTTGAATTCTTTGTTGCATGTTGCAGTCTTAAAATTTGCAGAAACATCTTTAATATGCTATTAAATAAAACTTTAAATATCCATGCTTAAATATATTTATTTGGATTTTCTTTTCAGATTATTTATGTAATTGCTTTTAAAACTAATTCAACTGACGAAACTGGTTCAGAAACAAAATTGCCACCTGACATATTAAATTACCTGAAATCTTTAAAAGTGTTTGACATAAGAAAAAAAAAATTAGTTACATCGATTTCATACTAAGAGCCTTTAACAGCTTTAAAATATTCATCCTGCATTCACATAATATTGATTGAAAAAGTTATCAATAAAGTTTTGAAAGTTTTGAATTCTTTGTTGCAGTCTCAATATTCGTAAAAACACCTTTAACATGCTATTAAATGAAACGATAAATATCCATGATTTAAACTATTGATTTGGATTTTCTTTTCATATTATTTATCTAGTTGCTCTTAAAGCTAATTCAACTGACGAAACCGATTTAAATTCAGAAACAAAATTGTCACCCGAAATCATTAAAACTCTTTGACTATTTTCAGAAAATGGCAAAATAATATACAGTAATCTACTTTTTTTAGCTATTTTCCTTTTACTTTCTATAGAAATGGAGTACTTCAGTTGTCACTATCAGAGAAATGTCATTAAAAAGTAAAAAAATATATATATATATATATATATATATATATATATACCTGAAAAATAAATCGAGATGCAGTTTTCAAACAAATTGCAGTTAAAAGTACATTTTTTTTCTATACTAAGTAGTAAAAATTGAAAATGTGCGATGATTGGAAGTTTAAAAAATGTCAGTACATATTATCATAATTTAACCGTACAATGATACATCTGTTTAATTTTACGGCTGGGTTATGTAACGGAACGTCATTTTTCAGAGACAACATTTTAATCGCTGCCTGAAAGGAATAGCATATCGGGGCTAATAACCTTTTCTTAGTTAATTTCTGTGATTTAAAGATGGAATTTTTTTTTTGGGGGGGGGGGGCGGGAGGGGGAGTGGATAAGATCGTAATAATGAAAGCGATTATTATTAAAATAAGGATTATTGTAAACCAACTTTATATATATTCTTTTTTTTTTTACACTTTCCAACAAAGTTGAAAAGTGTAAAAGAGAATATATATAAAATTGGTTTACAATAATCTTTATTTGAACTTTTACTTCAACAAAATTGAAAAGCGTTTATGCGTTCGGTTTGTCTGTCCGTCTGTCCACGCTCTAACTCCCGTAAATATAATCGGATTTTCATGAAATTTATAAAGTTTATTTAGGGTCACCAAAGCTTGTTTGGTATTGTATAGGAAGTATGTAGGATTAATAGTTCATTGAAAGGGGCACTCAAAACAATTCCATTACATTAGGGTATATGGGGAAAAATCGTTTGAAGAGTATTTAATGAGATTATGCAATTTCAAATGTTGTGAAACAGATATAAATCACTTACTTTCACTACGATTACGTTAGATTAGGCATTCATAGCATTTTTTTATTCATTTACAGGGACACACAAAAGTAATCTGTTAGAGTACTCTCTTTGAGTAATAATAGCTGGAGTGACCGTTTTAAAATTCGGTATGCGCTTTTCAATTTAACTAATTTTTTGCATGTTACTCGTTATATATAAATTCTATATACTCATATACAGGGCTGCACAAAAGTATTCACGTACCATTAGAGTCACGTACTCCTCATTAGAGTAAGTTGCTGAAAAGAAATTTTCAACTGAGGTATATGTATTTCTTAAATGAACTAAATATTGGCATGCTTGTAGTTAATAGTTACAAATCTATATATCATATACAGGTCTACTGATAAAAAAGTAGGAAAATTTTCCGATTGCAGATGCGAACAGTTGAAATTGGGTTTTCAGATGTGTTATGCGTTTCTATATGGTTGAAATAGACATAACATTTTAACTTTTTAAACGGTGCAGTTTTGTTACATTATTCTGAATGTGTTGAAAAATGTTTCATAATCTATGCTTGGAGCATGATTTTTTCTTTCTTGCTTTATTTTAACATAAATGTTTATGCAGGTTGTTGCCAAATTCGACCGACAAATTCAGAAAAGTGATAGTAGGCATCGAGAGTACGAAAAATTACCATATAACATGTGTGACAAATCCCTTATTTAGTCACAAATACATGATGTTTCAATAACTGATCTCGGGATCACGATAATAGTTTTAAGAAAAATAAAAAAATACTTCAATGTAAATGTAACGATACGTATCTCGTTCGGTAGAATGTGTGATAACATCGGAAAAAGTTCTAGAAAACCAGGATGGTCACGCAGGTATGAACATGTATGAACAGGTAATCGCCGTCCAAAATGGGGAGCGTCAAGTGTATACTGCTGGTACGTACAATGGAAACATCTACCACTTTTTTGAGGATTTCACATTTATAACAATGCTGAGCATGGCAATTAACATTTTATGTACTGAATTATCAATTCAGTACATTTTATGTATTGAATTTTGAATTCATGAAAATTTTATGTTCTTCTAAAGCACTATTTGTGAATTTTTGAAACTACATTAGAAGATTTACATAATCATTTATTAAATTTTAGAAGAATTTTAGAAGGATTGAGGGGTATAGAATGATTCATTAAATTTGAATTTATAGGGATTTCGTGCAACATTTATAACCATACTTAAATCTTTTATTTTAAATATTTTTGTAAGTATTATGTAGAATTAGGAAATGTACAAATATAATGATCTAAAAATAGAAATATAGAAATATTTCCAAAATGAAAAATTCCCCCCTTCTAAACGCCAAGAAAGTTGAAAAGATGCGAAGGGAAAAGAAATCATCCCTTTAAAAATATTTTTTTCTTTTGTGTAACCAATAACGCTTTTAGAAAAAGATAAAGTAATACATCTATAACTTATTATAAACTGTATTACTACTAATCGATGTATTAAATGAATTTTATAATAAGTTATTTTAATAGTACTTATAAGTATCGTCAGTAGATAAAGGGTTAAAATTCTCATTATAATATACTTCAGTCTTCTGAAAGTTATTACCGGAAACCGAAGCTCAGTTAGTGTAGTATTACTCTGAATTTTTCATTAATTAGGTGGTTTTAGACATCATATTCCATTGCAATTTTTGCTCATCTGAATGTCTACAATCATTCCTCTGAATTTTTCGGTGGAATTTGACAATTTTAAATCTAAAATTGTCCAGCATTCACTTCAAACGAATCACATTCCGCTCATTGCGAACGCCAGTATTTTGAGTTCGGGTTGCAACAACTACCATGGTAGATTGCTCCTTGAGGCTTGGTTCACTGAATTGCGATCGCAGGCTTTGAATGATGCTCGTTCTGTCCCTAGTGAATATTGTTTGTTTTTAAAATAACTAACTTTAACTGTTCTTGATTTGTTCTGTCGTTTGAAAGGCAATGGATATTTTTTGTACTGATGATGCCTTGCGTGTCGCTTAGCGAAACGTTTACATATTGTATTTTTAATTGTTTTTATGTATATTCTTTATAAATTTTATTTTTTAACTGTGCTCAAGTATGTCTTAGTCTATTTTATCTGGTGTTTTAAGGGTTTTTAAACTCAGACCTTAAATGTATATGTACGGTAAAAAAAAAGTTGTTCTAAGAAAAATCTTCTAATACTTTATAATTAAAAAAATTATGAAAAAAAGGTATTACATTAACGGAATGTACTACTAAGTTTTAAAAATGTGTATACAAGAATAAGTATGACAAGCATGCGATAAATGAATAAAAAATGAATAAAAAAATGGATATAAGTCTTTCGTTCAAAATTTCAATAAAACATTTCTTTATAAAACTATGTTGCGGAAAGATGAAAAATTCATCAGGCATGAAAAGGGTGTTTCTTTTGAAAATGTGACTGAAAAAGGAAAAAGGTTTTGAAAACATTTGTTGTATATCTTTTCTCTTTCGTAACTTTTTTTCTTTAATTAAGTTTTATAGTTGATTTTACTATTGCATTCATCATTTGTAAAGCCATACCTACAAGTGAGAATATAATTTTAGTCCTTAATAGACTGGGAGCCGGCAGAACAGACAACCACCTCATCGAATTGGAGGCTAAAATTCCAGAATTAGCTAAAACTCCATTCCCATGATAAACCGCAATCGGTCTGCCAAGTCACATCTTGATTTAAAACACCTAAAAACCAAATTTTAGCGGTCGACTGGTAGGTTTACCATTGCGTTTTCCTGCACGAAAGGTATCAAAACTGGGAGCAGGAAAGCACAATGGTAAACCTACGAGTCAACTGGTAAAAACGGGTTTTTAGGTGTTTTCTACCAAGGTATGACTTGGCAGACCGATTGCGTTTTAATATGGGAATCGAGTTTTAGCTAATTCTGGAATTTCAGCCTCCAACTCTGTGAGGGGGTTATCTCATGGTTCGCTTGAATTTTGCAGACTAGAAAATTTTTCGCGACCAGAATTACCTTATAGAAAATCTCTTCTTAAAAAAGGCGAAATTCTGCGCGTTTAACCTAGATATATTTTTTTAATAAAAAGATACTGGTAGTTTTCCTGGAGAAATAACGGTATCCGCAGGAATCATGTGTCCGTGCTGCCAACTCCCGGTATATAATAATAAATCATTATTTTCCAACTGTGGTATATAATGCTATATAAAAATTAGCACACGTCTTGTATTTGTAAGAAAAAAAAAAAAAAAAAAAAAAAAACGGAAATAATAATTTTTAAGCAAGTCTCTATTATGAAATATAACGCTAATTACACTGGTGGTAAAAAATGAAAGGAACTAGCATGTTGACTCATTGAGATTGAACGACTTTGCAGCTACAAACCTGTAAAATTTAACCGATCTTTTTTTTCCCAAGTAATTGATATATGCATTAATGCATGATATAATATTTCCGGGAAAACGAGGTAGTAAAAAAAGGGGGTTACATTTCTAACATTACATGATATTATAAAAAAAACTGTGTACATTTCCGATCATTTTAAATTTTGTATTTATGTGTATTAGTCTTTTTTTATTTAAAAGAAAAGTAATTTTTAACTCTTTTTTAAGCATTCAATGTTTATCTTAAAAATCCCACCTAATTCCATGGCTGCAATTCATATATTTTTTCTGAAAAAGAATGCACAATACATTAATTTTGAACACGAATATTGAAAATTAGCTTTTTCCACAAATGATGAAGAGCGCGAACTAATAAATTTATTTAAAAATTATAATTTTCTCTTTTTTTAAGGTAGGGCAAGAGGAAAAAATTCCGTATATATGCCCTTGGGGGGGGGGGGGGGAGTGTTGAATGGTATATATTATATCCCACATACAGTGCGTGTAAAAACTTTAAGGACAGCAAAAAATTGTAAAAATTTTGATAAATTGAAAATGCGACAAGTGAAATGGTAATTTAATGTTGATCATAAAGCGGAAATACTAATATAAAAGTCAACAGAATGTATCTGTGTCCTTTTTATTGCGAAAAAAATCATAATTATGCAAAAAAACACTATTTTTGACTGTGTAAAAACTATAAGGACACCAGTATTTTTTTTTTATAGAAATGTTATATAGAATTATTATTAAGGATCGACCGAAACGTGTTTTTAAGGCCAAAACCGAAACCGAATTTCGGCGATCTTCCTATTTTCGGCCGAAAACGAAAACGAATATGTCAAAAACTTTTTAAAGTAATTAAATTTTATGTATTAAATTAATTAATACACACATAAATATATTATTAATTAATTATACGTATTTATTAAATATGTATAAAAATTAATTAATTATGCGTTAACAACGAAGTTCATAGCAATAAATGGTCTCAAAATCGATGACAAGTGTTGAAAATTTCCGAAGGAAGAAACGAGATTTTTGGAATACTGATAGTTTCGATCGAGTTTCAGTCCAAAATCTGAGTTTCGCCGAAAATTCGTTTTCGGCGAAAACTATCAGTATTCTCAAAATCTTGTTTCTTCCTTCGGAAATTTATTGCTATCAACTTCATTGTTTGTATTTATCAGTCATGACTGACTCAAGACTTGAATGCAGATTATAAAGCAAGCAATGCATATATAACTAAACTTTTTCACGTGCTCATAAAAACTGCAGTCATAACAGTAATAAAAAATTTTCAGTTTGAAATTGCTGATGTGTTTCGAATACTCTTTGAGAAAGTTCTAGTATAACAGATGATCATTTACATAAATCATTATAAAAGATAAATCGAGGTGTGTATACATAAAACTAAAATATTTTTTAATTAAATGAAATTCGTATAATTAGAAAACTTTTCTGTGTCGTTGATGAATTAATTACGTTTTATTTTAAATATACATATAACAAAGTTTTGGATCTAAGGCACAGAAAGACAATTTAGGCCACACGCTTAATTAATTAATAATTATGTATATTTAATAAATACGCATAATTAATTAATTTTTATACATACTTAATAAATACGCATAATTAATTAATAATGTATTTATGTATGTATTAATTACTTTAATACATACATTTTAATTACTTATTTTTTTTTTTTTTTTTTGACAGGTTCGTTTTCATTTTCGAAATAGGAAGATCGCCAAAATTCGGTTTCGTTTCGGTTTCGGTCGATCCTTAATAATAATTCTATATAACATTTCTATAAAAAAAATACTGGTGTCCTTATAGTTTTTAATCAGTCAAAAATAGTGTTTTTTTTTTGCATAATTATGATTTTTTCGCAATAAAAAGGACACAGATACATTCTGTTGAGTTTTATATTAGTATTTCCACTTTATGATCAACATTATATTACCATTTCACTTGTCGCATTTTCAATTTATCAAAATTTTTACAATTTTTTGCTGTCCTTAAAGTTTTTAAGCGCACTGTATTCTTAATCATGATTTCTAGTACTATAAACTTTTAATTAAATTTTTGTATTATAACTTTGGAGGAAATAGTTGTACTATTGCTTTTCCTTATTTTGAACTAAATTCTTTTAATAATTCCGGTGTTCATTCAACATTACAGGAACACAATTACTTGCCCCTGAAAAGGTTAACCAATCATTTTAGGGTATCTAAATTGATTTCTCAAAGTATAGAAAAAAATTAATTAAAAGGAAACTACTAATAGATTAAGCATATTTTTAAAAATACTAGGGGGCTCGGCCCCCTACGAGCTACGCTCGCCAACCCCCCGTTCAGACACTGCAGTCTCTAAAAGCACGCTAATTTGATCGGCTTTAATTGAATTTTTTTGGAAGATTGAATTATAATTAAAAAAACAAAGGCGATCGCCCTATAAACGGGTTTCTATTCATTTCTCTTTGATTGGGGAATTTTACGGAAAAATCAGCTGCTGTTAAAAGATACAATGGCATTTCAAAATCATCTAATATAAAATGAATTAAGTAAACAGAGTCTTTGTCTCCCGGTATTTTTTAACAAAGCGAAAAGAAAGTCCTTTTAAGTAAAACATTTTAAATATATCGTTTTTAATCTGACGTAATTTTCACCAAACTTTTCTTTCCCTTTTTAATATTCACGTGAAAATGCTTTTATTAGAAATGAAATATTATTTGCGCTGTCAAAAAAAAAAAAAAAAAAAAAAAAAAAAAAAAATAGTTGAAAAGTTCATCTCAAAATATCAAGTAAATGTCTCGCGCTATTTTTAAATTTAAACTACTATTTTGCAATATTATTTTTTGTTCATTTTACGTAATAAGTGTAATGTGACGTAAATGTGATGTAATTTCTCCTATTTAAGACTTCTAACGCATGTTAATGAATTTATTACTTTACAATATCCTTTCTCTGTTAAAATTCACGTGTAATTATAGATGAAGTAATTTTCAATAAGTTCCTGCTTTTTATACGTAATTATTTAATTCTAATTTGAAAGTTTTTCTTTTCTGTTTATAATAGTCACGCGTAAATAAATTTTTAATTTGAAGCAAACATTATTGTTTCCGTTGTTTATACAGTTTGGCAACAGGTTAAATTAGTACAATTTTCTGAAATAAGTAAAAAAATATCTCTCGAAATGCTGAAAATTTGAATTTAAAATAGAAATGAAACCTCGAAAAATGAGTCAAATTAAAAAAATAAATTATTTCTGCACACCGGGAAATTATAACGTATAAAATGATCTAAAAAGTATTAAATTCCGATGTATAGTTTTTGCTCCTATAAAACTTTTTTAATGGAACGATTTTGTCCAACTTTAGCATTAAATATCTCTTTAAATAATTCTTCGATTTGAAAACTGTCTACATCAGCGTGTTTATCAAACATTTCTGTATAATACTACCAATTTTCATATTTTTGTATGCATTATTTTTCTTAATATTAACGAAGAAAGACCTCCGGTCACAAAAAATTCAAAACCGGCGGCGGCGGCGGCGGCGGCGGTGACAGCGGGAGTTACTTTTTTTTAGAATAGAGAGATTAGTAATAAACTCTTTAATTTTTATTTACATTTTCCACCTTTTGAAGTTTAAAAATGTCTTTGTTGCAGTATCACAGCCTTTTGTCCTTTTTTTTTGGAGTGTGGTGTGGTACATTATGAAATACATTGTTTTGTTTTTTTAAATATTTTCTGTCTAACTACGTGTTTACATTGTTTTTCTGAAAAGGGTGATTTAGTTGTTTGTTATTAAGAAATAATATCAGAAGTATCTTTTTTTATTTAACATTTAACTTGAATGTTAAAATAAAAATAATAAATAATATTTTAATATTAATTGTATTAATTTAAATTATTTGAAAAGAATAATTATCCTGTATCTTTAAGTGTAAATTTATAATAAAACTTTATGCTCTTCATGTGTATGTATAATTATATTTCTGCCGTTAAATACATCTTTCGTACTTCAATTTTTGTTTTCATTGAAACTTTTCTTCATTTCCACGGTAATAAATAAAACATTTTATTTTTGAAATATATGATTTTATAAAAGTTTTCATCTACAAATCAAAAATCTTATAATTCTTTAAACGTATAAGCATATGCTAAAATATATTAAGGAAAGCATACTTCATGGTCACTGAAGAAACAAGTTTAAACTTGAATAATATCATTCTAAAAGCATTGAAAGATTCATTTTACATTCATACAATATTCATTCTAAAACTTTCCTAGAAATTTTGAAACATTTAATTGCAATTGATTGGATATTCATGAGATATTTTTATTTCTAGCGAGGTTTTTTCTCGTTTAAGGATGCTATGAAAATCCCCCCCCCCCCCCTTATCATCGAAAAAGTTTCTAAAAATTAGTATAAAGAAAATTTTAAAAATAACATCAACGATTTCGTTTAAGGGGGGGAGGGGATCAGCTTAAAACTTTTTAAAAAGTCAAAAAACTTTTTTTGTTAATTGCTAAAGAATGACACGTTAAAAAAAATTAAAAAAGAAAAATTATGATGATACCCCAATTAGAACCGGCATTATGATAAAATATGTGGAGCGATACCTATCCATATTGGGAGAAACTTGAACTTTAAAGTCATTTTTCTCAAAACAGATATTTTTGACATTGCGCGAATCCTATTTTCAAAACTAAATAACGTAAAAACTTAATTATTTTTTAAATATGTGAAAAAATGATTTTTTTCTAAATTATTTACTTTTTTATTTATTTTTTTTTGTGTTAAATAGTATGTAGATTTGATAACACACCACAAAAAGTTGTTGTAAGAAAAATTTTATAATACTTTATATTAAAAAAATAATGAAAAAAAAGGTTTTACATTAACGGAATGTACTACAAAGTTTTTAAAATGAGTATACAAGAATAAGTATGCCAAGCATACGATAAATGAATAAGATATGAAAGTAAATGGATAAAGCTCTTTCTTTCAAAATTCCAATAAAACGTAATCATCTCTCTATTCTAAAAAAAAGTAACTACCGCTGTCACCGCCGCCGCCGCCGCCGCCGCCGCCGCCGGTTTTGAATTTTTTGTGACCGGAGGTCTTTCTTCGTTAATATTAAGAAACATAATGCATACAAAAATATGAAAATCGGTAGTATTATACAGAAATGTTTGATAAACACGCTGATGCAGACAGTTTTCAGATCGAAGAATTATTTTAAGAGATATTTAATGCTAAAGTTGGACAAAATCGTTCCACTAAAAAAGTTTTATAGGAGCAAAAACTGTTCATAGGAATTTAATCATTTTTAGATCATTTTATGCGTTAGAATTTGCCGGAGTGCAGATTGCATTAATTTTTTTATTTTGACTAACTTTTTGAGGTTTTATTGCTATTTTAAATTCAGATTTTCAGCATTTCTAGAGATATTTTTAACAGATTTTAGAAAGTGCTATTAATTTAAACTGTTGCCAACTTTATAAACAGCGGAAACAATAATGTTTGCTTCAAAAAAAAAATATTTATACGTGTAAATAAATTAAAAATTTATTTACACGTGACTATTATAAACAGAAAAAAACATTTGGAATTATAATTAAATAACTATGTACAAAAAGCAGGAACTTATTAAAAATTACGTCATAAAAACTATAATTACACGTGAGAGAAAGGAATTTGTAAAACAATAAATTTATTAACATGCGTTAGAAGTCTTAAATAGGAGAAATTACGTCATATTTACGTCACATTACAGTTATTACATAAAATGAACACAAAATAATATTGCAAAACGGTTTAAATTTAGAAATTGCGCTAGACATTTATTTGATATTTTAAGAGGATACTTTTCAACTGTTTTTGTTAGGAAAGAGCAAATAATATTTCATTTCTAACAACACAAGTATTTCCCCGTGAATATTAAAAAGAGAAAGAATAGTTTGGTCAAAATTACGTCAGATTAAAAACGATTAATTTAAAATGTCTCATTTAAAAGAACTTTCTTTTCACTTTGTTAAAAAATACCAGGAGACAAAGACTCTGTTTACTTAATTCCTTTTATATTAGCTTATTTTGAAATGTTGTTACACGTGTCTACGTCATCAAGTTATTTTTATTTCGACGTTTTATTTATATTTTTATTAATGTTGTACTAATTTATTTGTTTTTTCGTTATTTAAAATAAAAATTATGTCAATTTGTATAATTTGGCGAGTGGTTTGGCGATTTATATAATTTGGCGAAATTGGTCGACGGGATAATCAAGTAGTACCGCAACGGATTTGGCGTTAAAATTCCCCAATCAAAGAGAAATGAATAGAAATCCGTTTATAGAGAGATCGCCACTGTTTTTTAAATTATAATTCAATCTTTCGAAATCTTTTTAAAGCCGATCAAATTAGCGTGCATTTAGAGTCTACGGCGTCTGGACGGGGGTTGGCGAGCGTAGCTCGTAGGGGGCCGAGCCCCCTAGTTTCTCTACAAAATTGTGCTGCGTAAAGATGAAAAATGGCATTATAATGTATTTTATATAGTTTTATATCCTCTACCTATTTTAAAGTAAGTGCATGTAATATGCTTATTTATTTTTAATTTTTCATTGAAATTTTATCAGAAATTTTGAATTTTATTGTTTAATTACCTAAAAAAATAATTCCCTTAGTAAATTTGATTATTATTTTAGACTAGAAAGGCAGCCCGTCAAAAATGACGGACATTTAGATATAAAGATATATACAACTCATGTGCAAGAATATGTGTTTTCTCGCTTGTTCCGCAGTTATAGATGAAAATAACACATTTTAAGAACGATACACATTTATGAAAAACTGTGTACAGTAGAAGACCACTAATCTGCACAGTTTGGTTCCAAGTGTTATGCAGATTTGAGGCTTTTTGCGGTCATGTCTATTCAATCTTTGTTTACATTTTTTGAAATTCATATATTTGACAATTTAGATTGTTGAGCCTTAAAAATAAATAAATAACACACTTGAAGTAAGGTTAAAAACTATTAAATTATCGTATACGATTTCAAGAAATGGTATTATATGGTATTATATGTGTGTGCTTCACGATCTTGGTTACGATGTTGGCGAAATTGGCTGCAACTTGTCATAATCCTAATAGTGTGGGCCGCTATAACAAAAAAGTAACCAGTTTTTAGTAAAATTTCTGATGTAAAGTAGCTTTCAAAAACTTGTGTAAAATTGCAGGCCGTTCTTGTGTTATGTCAGTCCTAGGAATAATATATCTAACACTGAAGATTTTCCATGTATATATGGAATTTATAAAAGCTTCTCCAAAAGAAAGGTCCTGAAATGACATTGTAATTCCTCTAACTTCAAAATTTAATCGGGCACTGATGTTGAGTACTGAAATCTAATAAATACAGTTATTTTGAATATTACAGCAGAATTAAACAGTTAAACTTATTTAACTTAAACTCGCTGTTACTTCCCGATGTTATTTTTTAGTACTAAGAAAGAAAAATATTTAAAATTTTCAAATCATGCATTTATGATTTTTTTCTGTCTTTAATAACTAAATAATGAAAAAATAGGCTTTTTTTCTGAGCTCATAAATATGACAATAAAATAATGTAACTAAGAGACATTGCAAAATTAAATCTTTGTGATTACAAACCATAAACAAATGATACCACCACCATTTTACCTACTATACGTCATTAGAATATTGCCCATTGATTGTTGGAGAACTTACTTTGTGAATAATTACCTCAATGATTTAATATTTTTGACGTTTCACGATGAATGAATCACTTGTGTTTGTTTAGGCTTATGGAATGAGATATTAAGCTGTGAAACTAATTTCAATTGAAGTTATCCAAGGATATATGTATTTTTAATCGAAATTAAAAACAATGCTTTGATCTCGAAATAAAGTTTTAGTTTGTATAATTTGTTATTTCTGTTAATTATTTATTTAAGTACTTTTCCATTATAGCGCATTTTTAAAAAAAGCTTGGCGCGATTCGGGCATCAGAAAGTGAGATATGTTGCGAAAATATATAAACAGCTATGAAAACAAATCTAATGAACTTTTATCTTTGTTTATATATGCACTTATATGCATAAAAATATCGTTTCTAAATATATATATTTTTTTTAATACAAATTACGGGACAGATTTCAGATATGAACCGGGATACCTAACTGGCGCCAAAATGGTGTTATTTTGCCTGCTATGGTAACCCGGCTATTGTTTTTTATTTATTAATAAATTGTTTCTTTACTTTTATTTTCTGTTTTTTAATTATATAAACTGCTTTGTTCTATAGTTATTATTCAAACTTTTATTTATTTATAATTTCCTTTTCAAAATGATAACAAATAATTGAAAAATATATAAGTAACTGGTATTCGAAAGCGAGATTTCTGCCAAATTGGCGTCATAGAAAAATCACGCCAACCCCCATGCGTATATGACATCTGTGCAAAAATTACTTCTGTTTCATTATAAAAATGGGTAAATAGCTTTTAGGTAGATTTCGTAAGAAATACTACCTATTGCAGTCGTTACCATGGTGCGACTTTTGAAAAATTCCTTCATAACTTTTCATTATATGACCCCAGGAACCCAAAACCACCCCCACCTAAAACGTTTATATATATATATATATATATATATGTGTGTGTGTGTGTATGTATGTATGTACTAAATTTTGTCCGCACGATAAAAGTCGCAATTATGCACGGATCATCTTCAAACTCGCCAACAACTTTGAGATGGTTAATATCTCGGCGGGGATTGAAAATGAGCAAAATCGGCCCAAGGGAATGGAAATGGGGAGGGCTCAAAATTTTGCATATATTGCTTAACATGATTCTGATAAAACCAGCTCTTACACAACAATGACATGAAAAAATAAATAATTTTCGTTATAGCAGATGCCAACAATTTAAAAAAAAGCAATAAAATTCTCAACACAACAATTGCTTTTCGATTGCAAAATTTCACGTGAAAAATTAAATTAAATAAACCGTTTGACGAATTGAAAACAAATTGAATATTACGTCATAAGATTTCTAGAGCAAGATTTTCGCATGAAAACTCAAAATGAAATAAATAGTTTGACGAATTAAGAATATATATATATATATATATTGCGTCATATTGGATATATAATGGACCTCAGCAAGTCAATATGTAATGTCATGTGAGTTTGAAAAAACTTATTAAAACATGATAAAAACCCGACTCTGGAAATATTAACATATTTTAACACTTTCAGGTTCTCTGAATTTGCTTTAGCCATTTTTAAACCTATTCCATATACATGCGTGTGTGTATTCGTGTATATTAGAATTTTCCAAAAATGTTTAGCTCACTTAGAGCTCATTCTTAGTGAAGGAACTGGGTTTATCTCTAATCTTGATTTAAATTTTGTTGGTGAATTTAGTACTTAACTTCGAAATCTACCTCCGCCTGTAGGCCCGAGCCGGCAGGGATTTTTTTATATTAAATTGTCGGCACAGATGTCATATACGCCCATATTGGCACGATTTTGTTTTTGTTTTTTGACGCCGATGTCATATACGCACCGGGTACTTAACTGGCGCCAAAGTGTCGTTATTTTGCTTGTAATGGTAACCTGAATGTTGTTTATGCTGTTGATGTTTTCGCCAAATTGGCGTCGGAAAAAAATCGCGCCAATATGTGTATATGCCATCTGTACCAAATTGTATACATATGGAAAAAATTGCTTGTGAGTATGAAGCAGTAAATAGGTTGCCAGAAAATACGTTGGCAAAATTCTTTCTCGCCAAGAAACTTTTCTCCGAAGTATTGTACATAAGCAATGGTTGCTATGCATTTTTAATTCTGATATGCGCTTTTTTGTTTCACTACATTTATGCGTACTATACCGTGTGTATAAATGCTACAGTTCATATGCAGGGCTACACAAAAGAATTCGTAAGGGTTACTGAGTATGAGAATAAATTGCTTAAAAATGGTTTTTAAAGGAGTTATGCAGTTTTACGCTGAACTGCATTTAGTTTACTAAGACATGTTTGTAGAATATAGATAAAATGATATACAGGGTCACCCAAAAAATTGGATACATAACCGTCTATGGATGATAATATCTGGAAATGTGATTTCAGTAGCTTTAAGAGTAGTTTAAATTAAATTTTAGCTAAATAGTGGCATGTAATAACGGTACTATTGGCTATGGACGGTAACTACTGAAATCAATTTTTAAAATTTTTTATGCGTTTTCTAAAATGTTTACTTAGTTATCTTATTTACCTCATTTCCCTAAATAACGAAGTTTTGTTAAAGCATTCAGGATGTGTTGGAAAGTGTTTCATATTCTATGCTTAACGCATGATTTTTCTTTCTTCTTTAGTCTTATTTTGCATTTATTTTATTCTTAATTTTTTAGTCTTATACTGCTTTATAGAAACTTTGGCACAGCTAACATATATACCCCATATTGGAACGATTTTTTTCCGACGCCAATTTGGCGAAAACATCAACAGCATAAACAACAACATCCGGATTACCATATCAAGCAAAATTATGACACTTTGGCGCCAGTTAAGTACCCGTTGTGTATATGACATTGGCGTCAGAAAAAAATCGCGCCAATATGGGGCGCGTATATGACATCTGTGCCGAAACTTTAATGTTTAAACTATTCGCTCCACTCCCCTTGCATATAGTACACACTATAACACGGATAGCGCAAAATAATAGACACTTTGATACTTTTCCACTGTAGGGGCTTTGGCATTTTTTTAAAAAAAGCTTGGTGTAATTTGGGCAACAGAAAGTGGGATTTGGGTACTTTTCCGTTATGCGGACACCATTGTCGCCAAGCGTAATAGTTGGCACAAAATAGTGAATTGAAGCATTTGAAAAAAAAAAAAAAAAAAAAAAAACATTTTCGATACTAAAATGAGCATTTAAAAAATATAACATTTGAAAATTCCAGACTTTTACGAACTATTTCATCAAATCACAAATATATACTTAAAATAAGTGAACAAATAACTGCTATAAAATAAAGCAATAAAATAAAACTCATATTAAACTGCTGGCATAAAATTACAAATATCTTTTAGCAATTTGAAATAATTGGCTCATTAGCATACATTTTGGCATGGTGTCCGTATAACGGAAAAATATCGAGATTTGTTGTCAAATCATATAAACAGCTATGAAAAGAAATTTGATGAGTGTTTTTGTTTGTTTTATATGTATATTATTGCTGTTTTTAAGTACAAATTACATCTGTTTCTGTATAAAATTAGAGAAACGGCTTTTTTATGTTAAATAAATCGTATAAATATCGAAAAAAATGCGTGTGTATATAAAATGAAACAGTGAATAGGTTCCCGGAAAATATGTTACCAAATTTCCTTTCTCGCCAAGGCACCTATACTGGAAAATTACCTAAAGTACATTAAAATCGTGCAGTTAGGAGCTCACACAGTACACCGTTGTCTATTGGCGGTTATTTTTTTATTAACATCGGGAGGAAGATGTAAAGATGTACTTTAAATTCTCACCCATAGATTTCAGAAGGTTTCGAAAAAATATCTTAAAAGAGTGGAGTTTAAATTAAATTTCGGTGACCTCCATTATGAAAGATTAATGGTTTTAAGTGGGAATTTCGCCAAATTAACCAGATATCGCCAAGTTGGCTAACATTTGGCGCTACTGTGGTAACCCTGCATTAATATTTTTCAACAATTACTCATTTCAATGAGGCGGTCCTACCGGAATAGTGAGGGACACACAGAGACTTGGATTTTATATAAATAGATTGAAGTTAAAGTGCATTATTTTACAAATATATACAGTGTGTCCGGGCTAAAAGTATCCAAAAGTTATGTCTTAATTTTTACGGAGCTATTCATTAGAATTTTGTAAAAATATATTTAAATAAAAATAGCATCTCACAAAGTTTTAATATCAAGAGAATTCGATGTGGGCACCTCGGGTCGAACGACAAACGTCTAAACAGTAATCCAGTTCTCCCAAAATATTTCGTGGCATATCAGGAGTTATTAGACAAACTGTTTCTATGATACGCCTTTTCCACTCATCCACAGCTTAGGTTTATTTTTTTGGTTTTTTTCAATGTTTTAAAATCTCGGAGGGGTTTACAATCCACGGAGGTGAAGTCTATTATATTCCAATGGGTAGTTACGTAATAACAAGCCATAACTTTTGGATACTTAAAGACCGGGAACCCTCTATTATAATGTATTATACAATACTAGCTGTTACCCGTGACGTCGTTCACGTAACATAAAAAGAAGAAATGAATTAATTAAGCAAAGCATTTCCCTTCCGATAATTAAAAACATATACAATAAACCAATTCTTTATCACATTTTATAGGCGACAATCTCTCTATATATATTACGCTATCGTACGTGGCACAGAAAACGCAATTATTTGTTCATTGTTTAATGCCAACGCCCAAATGAAACGGATCTTATTGGATATTGAACAGCATTTAATGCATCCACATACCTATAAGGGGGTTACTATAGGGCACCCTGTTCTGTCGCCAAATACAGCCAAGTTTGACACCAAAAGTGACACCAACTTGGCGATATCTCTAATATTTCGCCAAATTCCCATAGACTTCCAATGTAAACCAATAGGGTTTACTTGCTTACAGAAAATCAACAAATTGAGATATTTTAATGCAACAAAAACTAATATTAGCTTAAGGGATTGTATTAATTATATTTAACACTCTCGCTGAATATTTTCTTTTTCTTTTTCTTTTTCATTTTTTTTTTTTTTAATCAAAATAGGTTCAAAAAGGGCGCATTGTTTTATTACATGTTTCAAATCTATATATACCTTAGAAGCTTAGGACTTAAATATGTAAACATTTTTTGTAAAAGAGTTCAGGATCATAGATGAGATAGGATATTAGAAATTAGGCGAAATGAGGGTTGTCACTGGAGACAATTTTTATAGTCTCGCACCACTATTGTAAAAAAATCAATTTTGTAGTATTGTTATCTTGTAGATGTTGTTAAAGTCTATATGGAATTTTAGTATTTAAAAGGTGGTCCCAGTTGAATTAAAAATAGTCGCCAGTGGAAAAGCTGAATCCCCGAGGAAATCTGGGATTGCGCAAATTTTGCTACTTTTATGTTTTCCGAGGAAATCACAGGTTGCGCAACGAGATGGTCAAGAGAGCCCAAGTAAATTAAATTATGAATAAAAGTAACATAATGCGATGCTTAGCATGCTTTCCCAAACATAAATCTTAAGGGAGACCAAACTGGTCACCAAGGGTGGCTAGTATGTGTAATTTAAGGTGTTTCTTTATTATAGGATCATTGACATAACTCAGGTTTATACGCTGAACCAGAATGTCTATTTTATCATGAAGTAATAAGAAAATGTCACAGATGTCATATACGCACCGGGGTACATAATTTTTGTCAAAATAGATTATTTTTCTTGACATGGTAACCCGGCTATTGTTGTTTATTTATTAATAAATTGTTTATTTACTTTCCTTTTCTTTTAAAATTATATAAATTAGTGAAACTTTTTATTTATTTATTGTTATTTCCTTTTTTAAGTGATAGAACATAATTTAAAAATATACATGTAACTGGTATTCGAAAACAATGTTTTCGCCAAATTGGCGTTAAAAAAAGATCTCGCCAAACCAGGTGCATATATGGCATCTGTGGCAAGAAAATTATCGATGACACTTTATATGTTTTACAATCATACTTGGCATCAAAGGTGGGCGAAGAAATGATCATCTAGAATATTATTAAGTACTTACTACACAAAAAACAAACCTGTTTACAACAATGTATTTATTTTTGCACCAAATTTCTTTCTCTAAAAAAGCAAATTGACTACGAGCCCGATTACAGAACATAACCTTTCTATCTAGTTAATTTTTAGGGTTTCGTACTTAAAAAGTAAAGACGGAACCATTATAAGATCACTCCTGTGTCTGTCTGTCTGTCAGTCTGTACAGCCATTTTACTGGTACACTATGGAACGTGGAAAGTTCAAATTCGAGGAAGTAATAAAGACCATTGACCCACATATTTTCAGATTAATAAACATTCATAAATATATTTAGTAAAAACGTAGAGGGGCTAATTATGCTACTTGAAAAAAAAAAATTCTTTGCATATCATGTGGGGGTATCCTGTGAAAGCTTTTGTAACGCTGAACTCAAAAATACATTCCTTTTAATTTTAGGTATTATATATTCAAAGATATTGTTGAAAATGTAGCGCAAAAATATGTCCCCCGCCCCATCTAATTCCGAATCTACTGAAACTAAAATTATGAAAAAAAAAATTAGAGGTAGTAGACGTTAATGTAAACCTTGCCGGAAAATTATAGCGATTACCCTAGGTCACATAGTTTTTGAGTAATTAGCATTTTTCTGTTATACACAAATTTCGATTTACGGACATTCAGAAACATTCTTGAGCATCGCTGAATATACCTATCGTTGCAGAAGAATAAAAGCATTGTTGACAACGATTTTCGAAAAATATCATCGATAATTAGCCGAGATATTAACCCTTAAAAGTACGATCAATTTGGACATACACAAGGACAGGGCGGCGTACTCTATGCCTAGTTAGCGACTTTTAATGATATATATGTGTAATGTAATGTCCAGTAACAGTATAAAAGCATTAAACGTCAAATTGTTAAAAACATACTAATTTAAGGGGTCTCAGGACTCTAAAAAGTGGAAAAAATGAAAAAAAATACCATTTTCAACATTTAATGTCTTAAAATGTATATGATTTTAAAACACAATTTTAATTGGGATAAAAAATTGCAAGATACAGAATTAGTATTTATAGGGGGCTCGAAACTGTTAGACATTTGTCGAACAAAAAATTGGCATAACAGTTTACGCGCAGGATTACAAAATAAATATTGCAACTAGAATGAAAATTTTGGTGCTTACTTATACTTCAGATTGCAATAATTTCCCAGAACATAAATAAATTTGTATTTAAAACATTTCTATATTTTTAACGCAATGTTGCATTTAGCTAATACAAAATTTTGAAAATTTCAACTGTAAAATCACCTAAAAAAATATTTTTTTGAACAATAAAAAAGAAATTTTAGCCGCTTCAGCTATTGAGCGGGTATAATTATAAAAGCCAAAACTTCTGTTCTAATGGGAATTTCAAGGAAACAATTATATCAAAATATTCAAAAAAGATATGAGTTTAACAACTAAAAAAATTAAAATTTCTTAAATTTTGAAGATTTAGGAGTCTTGCGACCACTTCATTCTTTCCGACACGGAGTAATTCTATTTATAAACTTATGAAATAATGAACTGACACCAGAATTTATAAACGAATTTATTAGAAAATGCGAAATTGCTTATTTTCACGTACATGATAAAAGGAAAATTTTAATTAAATATTCTTGGTGACGTTTGTCTGTTTTGGAATTAAAATTAGGTGTCCGTGTTTTAAGGGCATCGCCCTCGAAAGATTTAACTAGAATGAATCGCACAAATACTGTGTGATTCGCGATAGTTTTCAATGATTGTATCTCTGAATACGCCTCGGAGTGACTTTAAAAGTTAATTAAACACCTATCTGGAAAAACGTGGCACTGACCAAGGCGGCGTTGCAGCTTTGAGACCTCAATTCGAAGCGCGCTTAGCACAAGGCCAAATTTAAACTTTGAACAAAGGTTTTGTTTTAGCTACACTGTTATTACTACGCTGAATTTAGTTAAATGAAATGCCAAATGAAGTTCAACTATGCACTGCTTTTATTGTCAGTAGCAAATTAGGTTCATCATAAACAGATTAGGACAATATTAAAAAAAGAGTTATACGAATAGCTATATTAGATATTATTTAGGTTCCATATCTCTTTTAACTTTCATGGTATACCCATTTACACTTTTCTAATATATACATAGTTATACCCAACTCTGCGTTGTATAGTTTTTTTACAAAATCTTAGTATTCTTTTAGCAACTTTTTTTTTTTAACTAGGGGGCTCGGCCCCCTAAGAGCTACGCTCGCCAACCCCCGTCCAGACTCCGCAGACTCTAAATGCATGCTAATGTGATCGGCTTTAAAAAGATTTCGAAAGATTGAATTATAATTTAAAAAACAGTGGCGATCTCCCTATAATAGGATTTCTATTCATTTCTCTTTGATTGGGGAAATTTTAACGCCAAATCCGCTGCGGTACTACTGGATTATCCCGTCGACTAATTTCGCCAAATTATATAAATCGCCAAACACTTCGCCAAAATATACAAATTGACACAATTTTTATTTTAAATAACGAAAGAACAAATAAATTAGTACAACATTAATAAAAATACAAATAAAACGTCGAAATCAAAATAACTTGATGACGTGGACACGTGTAACAACATTTCAAAATAAGCTAATATAAAAGGAATTAAGTAAACAGAATCTTTGTCTCCCGGTATTTTTTAACAAAGCGAAAAGAAAGTTCTTTTAAATGAGACATTTTAAATTAATCGTTTTTAATCTGACGTAATTTTGACCAAACTATTCTTTCTCTTTTTAATCTTCACGTGAAAATACTTGTGTTAGAAATGAAATATTATTTGCGGTTTCCTAAGAAAAATAGTTGAAAAGATTCCTCTCAAAATATGAAATAAATGTCTAGCGCAATTTCTAAATTTAAACCGTTTTGCAATAATATTTTGTGTTCATTTTATGTAATAACTGTAATGTGACGTAAATATGACGTAATTTCTCCTATTTAAGACTTCTAACGCATGTTCATAAATTTATCATTTTACAAATTCCTTTCGCTCTTAAAATTCCCACGTAATTATAGTTTTTATGACGTAATTTTTAATAAGTTCCAGCTTTTTGTACATAATTATTTAATTCTAATTCCAAATGTTTTTTTCTGTTTATAATACTCACGTGTAAATAAATTTTTTATTTATTACACGAATATATATATATATATATACATATATTTAAAACCACAAACAAAATATCAAAATCCACCACTCACCATAGCTGCATTGAAACTCACATCGAAAATATTATAATAACCAACATAAACTTAACTCTTAAAATCAAACTGAATAACCAAACTAAAGAAAATCTATATAATTGTGAGACATAACAGAACAGAACAGAAGGCGAGCGGTATGGCTAACGACATACACTGCAGGGTTAAGTCAGACTTTACGCATGCTACGTCCCCCTTCACTCGCCAAGACCAAAATTGAAAAAAATGAAAAACTAAACAGAACTACAACATCCACCAAAATATCTCTAACTCATTAGATCAATCTACTCATCAAAACCTCCATTCTCATCCATCACTGAGTTCAGTTCAGTTCCGTACCTGCTACTCTTAATAAAATCACTAGTTATTCTCCTGATGAAATTGCGAGGATAACCATGCTTGAATCCCAAGCGGCACCACTCTAAAATATCACTAAACATATCTTTAACTCTAGTACTCAGTCTTTTGATTCGTATTAATCCATTTCTAAGTACATTTCTTTTAATCGAAACATCCACGTTGGAATCAAAATATATCAGCTTTAAGGTATTAAAGTTGAAATCATTTCGCTTGTCAAATAACTTAGATATCAAATTTTTACTTCTATGCTTAGGTTCACATCTAGAAAATTAATATTTTTACAATTCTGGGATGAGGGTTCCAGACTCAGAGACGTAGGATAATATGTAAAATCAATATTTTCAATATCATTGTTTAATTTGACTATCAAAACATCATCTATATATCTGTAGGATAATGTGTTACTGTTTAAATTATTATTTCTTTCATATATATGTAAGTAAATGTTTGCCAAAATGGAACTGCAACTCCCCCCCCCATTGGAATACCCCGAATCTGTTTAAATATTTTATTTCTTTCGTAAAGGTAGTTTTCTTGTACTACTAACTGAAATAAATTTATGAAAAAATCATATTGAACATCCAAAGTACTATTTGTATTATAAAAATCTACTATTTTATCTTTTAAATCTGTCAAATCAATTGCGTTATAGAGGTCTTCAAAATCGTAAGCGAATAAACCAGTAATATTTTTTAATTTTTTCAGATTATCTAATAGTGTATAGCTATTTTTGATAATAAAAGTCGTCTCTCCCCCCATCACTCCGTCAAACACCCCCTCCAGCACCCCCAGCAAAGCCTTGCTAGCAGCACCAATATATGAACCAAATCCACAAGTCACACTCCTGAATTTGATAGGGGTTTTATGGAATTTAGGCACTAGTATGAGATAAGGGAAACTTCGACTCATTTGTTTCAGCTTAACTTTTTTATAGAAGGCTTTAATCCTATTTTCTATTACTGCAGCTTTCGAATTTAATGGTAAATAGCTATTTTTATTATTGTAGCAATCATTCAAAAGTTTACCTTAAAGTACCTTACATATCAGTGCATAACTTGTATTTGCTTTATCCACATAGGTGATTATAAAATTTTCCTGAATTTCTTTAATTTAATGTGTAAGTTTGTTGTATGTCTCTCTATTAACTCCGTCTAAATCTCTGGAAAATTCTCGTTTAAAATCTCTTAATATATAGTACTTCCACTCGTCAAAAACACTGGATTTCAAATTGTATCTATACATTAGTTTATTTATAAATATATCTATATTAATAGTAAAACGCTTAATTGCAACACTTTTAGTGAGAGTACGTTTCACACGATATTTAGTTCCGTACTCCATTAACCTCCTCAACTCCTCATCCTTTACTATCTTAAGTCTCCAGTAATAACATGTCCATAATACTTGTCTTTATAATTAATAAATTCAGAATCATTGCAATGGCAGATACTCCATGCAATACTTTTCTTTAGATCTTTAGCAAATAAATTATAATTAAAAATAGTTCTCCCCAAAGGCTTATCATATTTAAAAGCCTTAACTATTTTTATTTTACCGACTGGTGGTAATTCATTGTATTTATTCAACATTTCATTGTAATTTACACCCCTATGGCTATCACCCAAATAATTCATTATAAAATAGATTTTATTTATTGCACTAACATGGCCATAATCAATGTTACAATACATTTGTAATTTTTGTGTCTTGATTCTATATCTCAACAAATCCAAACCTAAGTCAACATTCCCATTTTCTACCCTAGATTGTGAAGTTCTTAAAGTTACGGGAATTAATTTCTTCTTAATGTTGAAAATCAAACCTTTAATCACATTAACTTTTCGCTCACCTTTATAATTAATTATTTCGTTTACTATGTCTGTACAAGTATTTAATTTTTTAAAATTATTCAACTTAGTATATTGATTACTATTTCTAATCAACTCATTTTCAATGTCATGATTAATTTTGTCGTAAATTGTATCATCTAAATTGTTAGTTTTAAAGTTTTTAATTATATTACTGTGGTTAAACATAACATTAAGTCCATATGAATATACCGTACCAAACTTTATCATCATATCCTTTTCACGAATCTTTCTTTCCATTTTATTAGGTATAATACACAATATAGAAATCCTAATGTTATCTATGCCATGTTCTGAAAAATGTGAAATTTCTATTTCTTGATCCTCTTTTTTATACTTAAGATTTCTAATGTCTGATTTGTGATTATTGAATCTCTTATTTAAAGGAGTAGAAGTCTCTCCTATGTACATTTGATTGCACACATTACATCTTAAACAATACACACAATTATATACCTTACAAAATTTTAAAGATTTTTCTTCAATCACTTTGTCTCCATTATCCGTATCGGCACAAATACAAACTCTACATCTTTTGTCACTACATTTTATTAAGTTTATTGCATTGATATCTTTTCCAATATTTATACCCCTATTATAAAACAATCTTGTTTTATACCTTTTCACTATATCGATGCAATCTATGTTTTTCTTATGTTTATTCATTAAATTTGTATTATAAACATATCTTGTCCGATACCTAACAACTTCTGTATCTCTATAAACACCATTGTCCTTATTTAACTTATAACACAATTCACAATTTTTCTTCATTACTAAACAATCATCTATCGAACTCTCATCTATATAACTCTGCTTACTATAAAAATTGCATACATGACCTTTCCCCCTCTTCTCACATATCTCGCCATAATCACAAGCTTTACTCTCCAATACATCCACATTTTTAAATACATTTGGTCCATGGTAACTTTTTGACGATCCGCTCCCCACCATGGTTTCTGGAGCCGACCGAGCACTACGAAATTTATAAAAATTCCGTATCTTGCCAGTACCTTTTACAATATAATTTTGTCTATTCATATTAAATGTTTAATTATTCTATGTAAATACAATATAAGCAATTCCAAATATTTTAAATGCGTACTAAAAAATGTACAACTATAAGAAAGTTAAATAAACTTATAACAATATAACATAAACCCGAAAGAACTAATAAAACTCTTAAATTAAACAATCATAAAATCTTCAACAAACTAGCCAAAAATCAATAAAAAACTAATAAATCCAAATAAATCAACTAAACCAACCAATTCTCATCAACTCCATCCACCCGCTCATCAATCAGCTATAATATGGTAAGCATGATCATATACCGAAATTTTATTATAAAGCATAAAAGATATACCTGACTCAAGCCTACAGTAGTCCTCCATACTAATCCAGGCGACTCATAAACACCAAATATTAAATTACAAGAATGTCCCGATGTAAACGTAGACTTGCCACCGAATACACGTGACAAAATATATTTAAAACCACAAACAAAATATCAAAATCCATCACTCACCATAGCTGCATTGAAACTCACATCGAAAATATTATAATAACCAACATAAACTTAACTCTTAAAATCAAACTGAATAACCAAACTAAAGAAAATCTATATAATTGCAAGACATAACAGAACAGAACAGAAGGCGAGCGGTATGGCTAATGACATACACTGCAGGGTTAAGTCAGACTTTACGCATGCTACGTCCCCCTTCACTCGCCAAGACCAAAATTGAAAAAAATGAAAAACTAAACAGAACTACAACATCCACCAAAATATCTCTAACTCATTAGATCAATCAACTCATCAAAACCTCCATTCTCATCCATCACTGAGTTCAGTTCAGTTCCGTACCTGCTACTCTTAATAAAATCACTAGTTATTCTCCTGATGAACTTGCGAGGATAACCATGCTTGAATCCCAAGCGGCACCACTCTAAAATATCACTAAACATATCTTTAACTCTAGTACTCAGTCTTTCGATCCGTATTAATCCATTTCTAAGTACATTTCTTTTAATCGAAACATCCACGTTGGAATCAAAATATATCAGCTTTAAGGTATTAAAGTTGAAATCATTTCGCTTGTCAAATAACTTAGATATCAAATTTTCACTTTCTATGCTTAGGTTCACATCTAGAAAATTAATATTTTTACAATTCTGGGATGAGGGTTCCAGACTCAGAGACGTAGGATAATATGTAAAATCAATATTTTCAATATCATTGTTTAATTTGACTATCAAAACATCATCTATATATCTGTAGGATAATGTGTTACTGTTTAAATTATTATTTCTTTCATATATATGTAAGTAAATGTTTGCCAAAATGGAACTGCTACTCCCCTCCATTGGAATACCCCGAATCTGTTTAAATATTTTATTTCCTTCGTAAAGGTAGTTTTCTTGTACTACTAACTGAAATAAATTTATGAAAAAATCATATTGAACATCCAAAGTACTATTTGTATTATAAAAATCTACTATTTTATCTTTTAAATCTGTCAAATCAATTGTGTTATAGAGGTCTTCAAAATCGTAAGCGAATAAACCAGTAATATTTTTTAATTTTTTCAGATTATCTAATAGTGTATAGCTATTTTTGATAATAAAAGTCGTCTCTCCCCCCATCACTCCGTCAAACACCCCCTCCAGCACCCCCAGCATAGCCTTGCTAGCAGCACCAATATATGAACCAAATCCACAAGTCACACTCCTGAATTTGATAGGGGTTTTATGGAATTTAGGCACTAGTATGAGATAAGGGAAACTTTGACTCATTTGTTTCAGCTTAACTTTTTAAAGAAGGCTTTAATCCTATTTTCTATTACTGCAGCTTTCGAATTTAATGGTAAATAGCTATTTTTATTAATGTAGCAATCATTCAAAAGTTTACCTTAAAGTACCTTACATATCAGTGCATAACTTGTATTTGCTTTATCCACATAGGTGATTATAAAATTTTCCTGAATTTCTTTAATTGAATGTGTAAGTTTGTTGTATTTCTCTCCTTTAACTCCGTCTAAATCTCTGGAAAATTCTCGTTTAAAATCTCTTAATATATAGTACTTCCACTCGTCAAAAACACTGGATGGCAAATTGTATCTATACATTAGTTTATTTATAAATATATCTATATTAATAGTAAAACGCTTAATTGCAACACTTTTAGTGAGAGTACATTTCACACGATATTTAGTTCCGTACTCCATTAACCTCCTCAACTCCTCATCCTTTACTATCTTTAGATCTCCAGTAATAACATGTCCATAATACTTGTCTTTATAATTAATAAATTCAGAATCATTGCAATGGCAGATACTCCCTGCAATACTTTTCTTTGGATCTTTAGCAAATAAATTATAATAAAAAATAGTTCTCCCCAAAGGCTTATCATATTTAAAAGCCTTAACTATTTTTATTTTACCGACTGGTAGTAATTCATTGTATTTATTCAACATTTTATTGTAATTTACACCCCAATGGCTATCACCCAAATAATCCATTATAAAATAGATTTTATTTATTGCACTAACATGGCCATAATCAATGTTACAATACATTTGTAATTTTTGTGTCTTGATTCTATATCTCAACAAATCCAAACCTAGGTCAACATTCCCATTTTCTACCCTAGATTGTGAAGTTCTTAAAGTTACGGGAATTAATTTCTTCTTAATGTTGAAAATCAAACCTTTAATCACATTAACTTTTCGCTCACCTTTATAATTAATTATTTCATTTACTATGTCTGTACAAGTATTTAATTTTTTAAAATTATTCAACTTATTATATCGATTACTATTTCTAATCAACTCATTTCCAATGTCATGATTAATTTTGTCGTAAATTGTATCATCTAAATTGTTAGTTTTAAAGTTTTTAATTATATTACTGTGGTTAAACATAACATTAAGTCCATATGGATATACCGTACCAAACTTTATCATCATATCCTTTTCACGAATCTTTCTTTCCATTTTATTAGGTATAATACACAATATAGAAATCCTAATGTTATCTATGCCATGTTCTGAAAAATGTGAAATTTCTATTTCTTGATCCTCTTTTTTATACTTAAGATTTCTAATGTCTGATTTGTGATTATTGAATCTCTTATTTAAAGGAGTAGAAATCTCTCCTATGTACATTTGATTGCACACACTACATCTTAAACAATACACACAATTATATACCTTACAAAATTTTAAAGATTTTTCTTCAATCACTTTGTCTCCATTATCCGTATCGGCACAAATACAAACTCTACATCTTTTGTCACTACATTTTATTAAGTTTATTGCATTGATATCTTTTCCAATATTTATACCCCTATTATAAAACAATCTTGTTTTATACCTTTTCACTATATCGATGCAATCTATGTTTTTCTTATGTTTATTCATTAAATTTGTATTATAAACATATCTTGTCCGATACCTAACAACTTCTGTATCTCTATAAACACCCTTGTCCTTATTTAACTTATAACACAATTCACAATTTTTCTTCATTACTAAACAATCATCTATCGAACTCTCATCTATATAACTCTGCTTACTATAAAAATTGCATACATGACCTTTCCCCCTCTTCTCACATATCTCGCCATAATCACAAGCTTTACTCTCCGATACATCCACATTTTTAAATACATTTGGTCCATGGTAACTTTTTGACGATCCGCTCCCCACCATGATTTCTGGAGCCGACCGAGCACTACGAAATTTATAAAAATTCCGTATCTTGCCGGTACCTTTTACAATATAATTTTGTCTATTCATATTAAATGTTTAATTATTCTATGTAAATACAATATAAGCAATTCCAAATATTTTAAATGTGTACTAAAAAATGTACAACTATAAGAAAGTTAAATAAACTTATAACAATATAACGTAAACCCGAAAGAACTAATAAAACTCTTAAATTAAACAATCATAAAATCTTCAACAAACTAGCCAAAAATCAATAAAATATCAATAAAAAAAAAATATATATATTTTTTTTTTTGAAGAAAACATTATTGTTTCTGCTGTTTATACAGTTGGCAACAGTTTAAATTAATATCACTTTCTAAAATCTGTAAAAAATATCTCTAGAAATGCTGAAAATTTGAATTTAAAATAGAAATAAAACCTCAAAACATTAGCCAAATTAAAAAAAGAAATACAATCTGCACACCGGGAACTTCAAACGTATAAAATGATCTAAAAATGATTAAATTCCCATGAATAGTTTTTGCTCCTATAAAACTTTTTTAGTGGAACGATTTTGTCCAACTTTAGCATTAAATATTTCTTAAAATAATTCTTCGATTTGAAAACTGTCTGCATCAGCGTGTTTATCAAACATTTCTGTATAATACTACTGTTTTTCATATTTTTGTATGCATTATTTTTCTTAATACTAACGAAGAAAGACCTCCGGTCGCTAAAAATTCAAAACCGGCGGCGGTGACAGCGGTAGTTACTTTTTTTTAGAATAGAGAGATACAATTACAAATTCATATATTTATACTACGGAACTCTCTGTGCGCGAGTAATGATCGCACTTCACCGTTTATTTACTTTTTAAGAATGAAAATACCTATTTCCTGCTAATCATTACGTCATTTTCGACATTGATAATTTTACTGTGCATATTATTGACATTTGCTATCCATATACTCTTCAAAAGTATTTTTTTAAATGTTAAATTTAAATTTAAATCTTTATGTTAACCGTGCGCAGACGATAAGCCGTAAGTATTGATAACAATTTTCTTTAAATAATAAGAATTAATACAATAACACAATCTCATTTTATTTCAACATCCAAGCATATCCGTTTTATTTTGCATATATGACGTCACATTTGCCTTCATTCCGCACTTACTCAAAATTCATGCACCTTGTATTATTAAAAATACTTGAAAATTTCCGTTTTAATCTCTCAATTGGAAATTAAATTATTATTCTGGGTTTTTATTTTGTGGCAACAAAAAAAAGGAAGATGTTTAAATTTTATCGGTAAATGTCAATTCATTTTGTATGAAAAATAATGACATTTTGGATTATTAAGCAAAACACTTGAATAAAATAAATTAAACATAGCCTATGTTCATTTCCGGGTTGTAGTTCATCTATATCCAAAAATACAAAAGCATTAATTCATTCGTTTAGACGTAGAGTTCATTCAAACTTTCGGACACACATTATAAGGATATAATGGGTTTTATATATTAGTTAAGTTTTATATATGATGTCAAAAGTTTTTTTTTTTTTTTTTTTTTTTTTAACCGAGATTCTCAAATTTAGTTCGAATTACAAACAGCAGATAGCGCTGCAAGCACTAGGCGCTAAATTCAAGCTGGATTTTTTGTCCTTTTTCTTCTCCCATGCCAAAAAAGGAAATTAAAATGTATTGAGTGGATCCCGAAGTACCAGAAATCGGGCCTGGATTTAACGCATATGACTCGCAGCGCCATGTATTGTTTGTAATTCGAACTAAATTCGAGAATCACAGTAAAAAAACTCCCGACATCATACATAACGCTCCATTAATAATTTAAATATCTGGCACCGTTTGCAAGTTATTGAATTTTAAAATCAGTCAGTCCTATTTATAAAATTAAAATATTTATTTGCTTAAAAGACGTTATAAAAACACATTAAAATTAAAAACTCTTTATTTACATGTTTCAACTCATTTTCTGAGTAGTCGTCAGAATGTATAATAGAAAATTACAAATGCATAATGAAAAATGGAAAAAATCATCGAAAATAATCAAGTAATCATGTAACGCGACCTATATTTTCTCGATTGCTCGTTTTCCCTCTATGTCTTCGTAATAAGTGACCATAAGTGAAAAGTTATTTATTTTTTAAGAATCTTAAATAATGCTCATCTGATTTGTGGCAAAAAAGTGTATTAAAGTTGTTTTGCATTGGCTTTATTAAATAATAGTTAATATTTCAAAGTCTATATTTTAAATGTTTCTTGAACTATGAATGAATTTGTGTCACATATATCAACATACATTAGAAAAAAATCTTAATTTTTCATTATATCTGAAACTTTCTCTAACATCCTTAACTTTCTATCGTTTCTATGAATTTTTATTAAATGTATTTTAACTATAAAATATTTAATTGATATTATTTATTTATGTATTTGTAATACATATTTATATGGTTTCGTAAATTCTCAACTTAATTTTGAAGGTAAATTGTTTGGTTTCATTTTAATATATAGATGATTATGACAGAAGAAATAACATACAATTATACGAGTTTAATCTATTAACACTTTTTGTTTTCTAAGTATCACCATCATTCGAATTTATCATAGAAATGCATCTTTGCTGTACATTTATGTATTTCGTAAAATAAGATAAATGTATTTTACTTCATCTTTTATTAAACTAGTATCCAAGATATTTCTTGTGACAACATTAATAACGCTTTTTTGTAACTATACTTCGCTATTGAACTAAAACAGATACGCGTGTCATATAAGATAAGGGAGAAATAATAACGTAAAGGAATTTGAAGATGCATATTTTTTGTCTGTTTTATGTAAAAACACTACTACCGGGACTCAAAATAGCATGTTTACGCCAATGTAAAATCTCAAAAAGAAGAAACTAAAGTTAGAAAAGAGTTTGATGTTCTGCAAAATAACCTTTTTTATGTTATTACCTTATAAAATATTTATGATTATTACTTCATTCCCATTTTTATGCCCATATCATATAAAAAGTGTTCTATACTGTTATTTTTAAACTAAAATATAATTTATTCAACTCATACAGTACTAGGCTATAATTTATACAATATATTCATATACATCAGTATATACATCATAACTTAAATCACCTTCAGATTTCAATTAATTAAGCATAATTTTCAATAAGATAATAAATAAATATAAATTTACGTAAGAAGAATATTTATTAGAAAGATATTTTTTGCATATTTCCATTTTCTTCACGGAAAAAACTGTTTTGTTGAAACAACTAAATTTTGGTTAATATTGCTCCAACCAAATATTTTGGTTAGAATGAACAAATTTCGATTGTATTAACCAAATGATTTATTGATTTAACAAAATCATTTAGTTAATCTAACAAAAATTTGATTATTCCAACCAAATTATTTGTCTGGAGCTATATTAACCAAAATTTAGTTGTTTCAACAAAACACTTTTTCCCGTGTTATTTTTTTACATTTCAAGCTGTTTTGAAAGAATCTACATAAAAAACCAGCTTAAAAGTTTGTACATATGAAAGTAATTGCACTGCATGTCATATCATTTAAAAAGAAATTATTATTAATAAAATACCAATTCCATCTATTATTTGATGATGCATTAATAATTTCTACTTCTTAAATAATTTCTATTTCTCAATTTTATCGAAAATGTCGTTCGAAACACAAATACGAGTGGTTTTTTTCTGTACTTTAAATGTAACGATTTTTCGTATTATAATTCGTTTAAGGTACTCAATTACGCTAAAATGATAAATTTTTGCAAGAAACAACATTTTCATATTTAGTTAAATATTTCCAACAGAGAAAATGTATCTTATAAAAATTGATTTTAATGGGTATATAAACAAGATAAAGAGTATAAAAATGAAAAATAATTGTGTCATGAATTTTTTTATATATATAAATGTATTAACAGATAAGGAAAATGTGTCTATACTGTGATGGCTACTACGATAATAATGCCTGAAGTGTTGGTTATAAGATAACTATAAGCATTTTCATATTTTGAATTTATTAAATTGAGAATTTATTTAACTACACAAAATAGGTAATAATGATGTGAACCAACATTCGTTCTTTTCATTATGACCTAATTGCATGGTATACAGGAGTTTCCATGTTAAAACACTCTTTCATCATATAAATGCTATAGTTACAGATCGGATGAATTAAACTAGCGGAGCAGTTCGCAGCCATGTCCAACAAATAAGAGTGAATTATGTGAGTCAGGTATCGTCCGGATAGCTTAATGGGTGAAACATTTGAACAGCATGCCAAGTATCCAGGTTCCATTCTTGATCTGGACATTTTTCGCTCTGTTGGAATAAACTTCAGCTGTGCTACTCCAGCCTTGAATATACAAAACAATTTTGTGTTTGTGTTTAAATCTGTTATAAGCCAATGAATTAAATAACTCAGAAGGCTTTAAAAACCTAAATTGGTGAATTAATAGCCATAAGTAAGCTTATTTAGATTTCAAACGAAATTGAAGTACTATGTTTCATAGCAAATACATTTTTAAAAGGCTTTTCTTGCATTGTTTAAAACTACTTCTACCGGTGTCAAATGATATCTCCAAAGACTTTTATTTTGGGATATTTTATAGATAATTTATTAACTAAAATAATCGTAAATCATTTTTATACAGTCAATGATTGTTTTAGATTAAGAGTTACAAATGAAATATCCATAAATCAAAATTGTAAAAGGTCTCATTTGATATCCGTAGAAATAGGATTGAAATACAATGTAAATAATATTCTGTGAGAATAGTTACCAACAATTTAAGTATGGTAATACTTTTATTTTGTTATGTTAATTAGAAGTGCATTTTTTTTTTCAAAACCATTTCTTTTTTTATATAGCTCGCTTTTTTTTTTCACAGAAGGTATTCAAAATTTTGCCATTTAACTTTGATGAAGCATATGTTTTTTTTTTTTCTTTATTTAGAATGTTGTCTAGCACATGAACTAAAGTAATATTTACAGTAAAATTATTTTTCAGTTTATCGTATGATATTTGAATATGGATTATATAAACATTATATTTAGTCTTCGATTAGCTCTAAAGACGATTATATTTAGATATTGCGCAATTCATTAGGTTCATTCCTAAATGAAATTTGACAGGATTATTTTGATACGGAATTTATTTGAAAGTGGAAAAAAAGGTAGCATTTTCGATGTTTTTATAAAATTTCTTCTAAAAGCACTATATATGTATATGTTTTACATTATATTATTTAACTCAACTTTCTATGTAAAGATGAAATTTTGCAATTGATGTTTCACTCCACAGCCTCATATGCTAGAATAGTAAAAAAATACGTACAAAGGAGTGTTTTCGAAGAAAATACAACATTTTATCTTTATTTGAACTAAATTAAAAATTACTAAACTAAATTTAAGATATTTTCCATAAACCCGCTACAGAAGATAAATTGCCAATAGTTATCTTTATAGTTACAATTGAATACGAGTCAGAACCACAACGGCGTTAATTATGTGCCAAAATACTCTCATGAAATGGGCAAACTGGCTTTGAAGTTGCAACAAAAATTTATTTTAACAGGTTCGTCACCGTTTCTCCCATATCTGGGTGACGGGTATGCTTCCGTGGGCACTACTTCACCTATATCTGGGTGACGGGTATGCTTCCGTGGGCACTGCTTCATCTATATCTGGGTGACGGGTATGCTTTCGTGGGCGCAGCTTGATCTATATCTGGGCGACGGGTATGCTTTCGTGGGTGCTCCGTTACCCAAATATGGATGACGCTCTTCTTGTTCAAGTAAATAGGATTTTCAGCTGGATTTTTAAAATGAATTTAATAGAATAAGCACTGAAATATAAATATAGGATATACAACATGAAAATATTAAAAAAGATACACATTATATTCCCTGTTTGAATAAATAGGATTTTCAGTTAGATTTTTAAAAGGAATTGAATGGAATAAGCACTGAAATATAAATATCGAGTTACATTCCTGGTACGGACAATATTCCAAATCTGGGTCCGAATCAAAAATAGTCCGTGGTACTAGGAATTAACCCAAAGATCTTCTAACTGATAAGGAAGGAAGCTATTATACTCCTTTACCCCATGAACAGTTTCACTGGCTGGCTGAGATTTACACTCAGAGCAAGTATACGAATAGCCCATACTTGCTCTGGGAATTTATATTACGTCTACGGAGCATTCCCTTCTTTACGCTTGAAGCTCTTTGCCTCGACCACATCATCGTGACGTAGATGGAATATTTATAATTTTCAGCTTATCGCTCTGTTTTCGTTCTGGCGCTCGGGCGGTCGGATTTGGGCCCGGCGAAAAACTCAGCTGAATCACGGTGTTAGACGAACATGTTAAACATAGTAAATACAAACCCAAAATAAATAAACCGGTGTGTGTGTGGTGGTGGTGGTGGGGGGGGGGGGTCTGCACGAACCATCAACTCAACGAGTTGACGACTGAAACACCAGGATTAGTTAAAATTATATTCCTATGTAAAAGGAGAATTGGTTTATTACGTCATATCTTGGCGGAAAACACCTACAAACCCGATTTTAGTGGTTTACTGATAGGTTTACCATTGTGTTTTTCAGCAACCAGTCCCCCATGATTTCATACTTTTGAGTGCAGGAAAACACTATGATAAACCCTACCTATTAACACTTAAGTCTGGTCTGCAGGTATTTTCCACCAAGATATAACTTCGCAGAGCAGTTGAATTTTAATAAGTTAATCGAGTTGTGTCTAATACTGGAACTTCAGCAGTCAACTCGAGAGGTGACGGTTTGGGCAGCCACTTCCCGGTCTAAGAAAGTGTAATATATATTTTTTTAAATTTACGCTTTATTCAATTAATAGTTCATATGAAAAATAATATTATATGTTAATGAATTGGAATAATGGTTTGTTTCTTTCCTGTTGTCCAATTTAAAAAAAAAAAGAACAAAATTATATATATATATATATATATATATATATATATATATATATATATTATTTTCACTAGCTGGCACTTTCTACAAAGCATAAAAGGAATTGCGATGAAATTTCTGTGATCGCGTTCAGTACCCACGCCAAATTAATACATTGTAATATAATTATTTTGCAAAAATCATGAAATTAGGTACTATTTTCTTGATTAAACATTCAATGCTTATAAAAGAATGTTTTTTTTTTTTTAAACTATTTTACCTTTTATATTTATTTTAGACAAAATTAATATAATGAAATTATAAACTTTGCATTGTTAACCCTTTGTGACTCAAGTACTCTAATTTGAAAATTTTTTATCCAGATGTCTGAATGCATCATTTTAAACATATACTACAGGGTTATTCATAATTCCCTCCGGGGATTCGAAGCGCTGAAGTAAAAAAAAAAAAAAACTAAGACGAATACAGCAAAACAGAACATTTGAAAAAATACAGAAATAAATCAAGCTATATTGCCAGCAGTTGTCAGTAGGAAGTTAATAAATAAAAATGGCGTTTACAGGCGAACAGAAAGCGTTTTGTGTCTTAGAATTTGCAAAATATAATCAGTGGTGTTAGTTCAGCAGGCATTTCGTACGAAATATCGAACACAGGGACCATTTGACAAGACAATTACTGTGTGGTACAATAAGTTCAAAGAACGTTGTTGGTAGTACTATGCAGAGTGTGGCAGGAACTGGACTATGACATTGATGTATGCCGTGTGACGTTCACGCATAGAACACATGTAAGTTATGTAAATAAAACGTGATTTGTTTCTGTAATCTTTCAAATGTTCTTTTTACCCGACTGCCAAGAAAGATTATGTGTTTGACGCGTATCTGGGTATGTGGATTTCTTTATGCCCTCGAAATATCCCAACGGCTAGATGGATTTTAATGAATGAGGTCTCTATCGATTCGTCTTGACCGCCCGATGGTTATAGTCTAGATTTTGTTTTTATAAATTCAAAATGGCGGTAGAGACGAAAAATTTTTTTATGCACCCTATTGAGTGTTATATCATTGGGTAGGTCTTTTAAAACGAAAACAATGTTTCATTGACTATTTTACAGTCAGAAGTTCCGTTTAAATATGACACAATCCGGAAGTTGTGCAGGTAGAATCTCTAGCTTTACTGCAACTCTAACCTTCATAGACATCTATAGGCCTCATCGAAACAGTATTTATAGATAGGAACTAAACGTTAAACACATCTTAAAAGTCATCAATACAAGTAAATAAAAAAAATAGGTAAGTAATATAAAAGATAGTTTCACAGTGATGAGAAATGGTTAGTTCGCTTTTTGCGCACTCGGGTTTTTTGATTTATTAAATTTAATTTTTATTTGTTTTCTGTATCTGTCTTAGGTTTTTTTTTTTTTTTTTTTTTTTTACTACAGCTCTTTGAAACCACGGAGGGAATTATGAATAACCCTGTATATATATATATATATTGACTAAAAGATAGCCTTTTCACTTCTGCAATAATCAGAAAATTACATTATTTTCATAAATATTTTTACTATTCCAATGCAAAATTGTAAAGAATACGAATTACCTTTGTAAATATATATATATATATATTTGGACATCTGAAGCCCTTTTATTTTTAGAAATTTACGAAGTTCATTTTAGCAATAACTATGTAAAATTGCTGAAATCATAAATAAAACTTTGACATGAAAAATTAACTGAGTATCGCCTACTGTTGAGAACTCAACGAACGATTTACATTAACTAATATGTTGGCAGATTGCAGCAATCAATAAATCGTCTTTTAATGCCCGCTGTACAAGTGACCTTGATTTTTGGGTATGTTTCAGATATGCAACGGGCTGAAATAAACGGTTAATTTGTGGATAAAGATAAATTTAAAAACTGGTTTATCCCTCAATAAAACCATAAGACGAAATGCATCATTCCACCTTGACAATCATAAACTTCATATTATGAACTTTAAAATGGTAACGCTTACTATAATAATAATACAGATATTACAAGTTAATTACTAAGTAGGAAATTGCTCGTCAAACGTGGGAAATGAGGTACGTTCGTAATATAACTATTTTTATAAATATTTTTTGCACCCCATATTGTACTGAACGTATATTTTTGCACTTCATATGTGCATAGTTTTTAACATCATTAAAATGCACTTGCAATATTTTCACCCCATTGCCCGTAATGAAACGGAAAACTTTTGACTGTCCCTGTAATTAAACTATACATCAAATTTTCATAAAATCTGAAACGGCGCGACAAAGTTTTGGAACAATTATATATTTAAAATTTCAGACCATTCGGAAGACTGTAACATCATTAAAATGCACTTGCAATATTTTTTTTTTCCCATTGGCCGTAATGTAAAGAAAATCTTTTGAATGTCCCTGTGATTAAATTATACATCCGATTTTCATAAAATATGAAATGGCTCGACAAAATTTTGCAACAATCGTATATTTAAAATTTCTGACCATTCGGTTGGGTAGTTTTTGCTCTGTTACATGCGGACGGACAGATGGACAGACGGACTGAACGACGACTATAGGTGCTACGTATTTATATAATTACGAACGCACCTAAAAATGAATGGAACGGCAATTAAATATTTTCCTATATACATGTTTAGTCCGAAAGCACTGCTACTCCCAGTTACCCTAAGAATTATAGACTTTTCCATTCCAAACGAAGTGACGTATTGGGAATTAATGGAACAGAAAGTAATAAAAATATTGCCTGAGGATGGCTACAAAATTACAGACCGAAAGTACCGTGAAATTTAAATAAGATGTAAATTTTTAAAGTTGTAACATATGGATTATTATTATTTGTCGTTTAAATAAACCGTAAACATTTTAAAGTTCATATTATGTAGTTTAAGACGTAGTTTATGTACTGGTTTATTTCTTTTAATGCCATCATTATTTTCAATGTGCTCCTAACGTATTCCAATACCTTATGCAAAGGTTTATTATTTACAAAAAGAAATTTTTTTAAGAATGCGATTTTCCATTTTTTGTATCTAAATCCTTTCAGGGCTTGCCTTATTTCTGCAGAAAGAAAGTCCTTTGTACTTCTTCAATGAGGCTTATAATTAGAATCGACGAGTGTTTTCTCTGATGAATTTCCTTTTGTTTTGCCTCTTTGTCCCTTATCCCGCTTTATAAGCAGTTTTATAAGATTTTTTAAAAACAGGCTATTTAACAGCAGGCGAAGAAAAAACAAAGTATTTTTCTCGTTCGCAGTGTTTTATTAATGGCTAAAATTGATAATTTAAGGGGACTTGTACCTTTTAAACGCGTCGACAATTAACGAAATACTTCAAAGTTTGAATTTGTCTATCTTCAAAATCTTTCTATGTATATACATGAAATTTTGGATAAACTGATTGTGCTTTGTAATAATCTACCATCAGAAATTTATTAGCCTTTTACAGAATTTGCGTAATGTTGAAATCAAAATAGATCTTTTTTTACTCCAGAAGTCATTGCGGGCATGATATCATGCGAAAGTATATATGGATTGTCATGAAATTTGGCACAGATACTAAACAAATATGTGTTTTTTAAATGAACTATTTTTAAGTATTTACAATGGTAATGTTTTTAGTTATGACTATTTTTATTCATTAAAAATACAAAAAAATTATTATTTTTTACAAAAAGATTTTGTTTATATAGTTAATGAAATAATTTTGACCTAAGAGTAGTTCATTTTAAACACACATATTTGTTTAGTATCTTTACCAAATTTCATGACAATCCATACATACTTTCTCAAGATATCATGCGCGCAATCACTTATGGAGTAAAAGAAAAGAGCAATTTATTTCAACAATGCACAAATTCTGTAAAAGACTAATCAGTTTCTAATAACAGCATATTACAAAGCACAATTTTTTTACTCAATATACAAAATTTCATATTTATAAATAAAAAGGTTTTGAAGATAGACTAATTCAAACTTTGAATTTTTTTTTGATTAAATTTCATCGCGTTTAAAAGGTACAAGACCCCTTAAGAACGTGGATAACTATTCCGATTTATGGTGCGTAGAGAGATTTAGAAATTCTTATCTTGTTCTTTGTAACATTTTCTAACGTAGATGAAAAGTGTTAATGAATTCGGTTTCTCTGTCTGCCACTGCTCTCATTTGCGTAAATATATTTAGATTAAAATTTAATTTATGTATTTTATTGGAGTTTGATGTAGCATTGTTGGTAGTGTAAATGAGGTATGTAAATTTATAATTAAAAAAATGTAAGTCAAAAATTACAAATTTTTGGCGCTAGGCCTTTCGCAAGAGCTTAGTCTTTCTTTGTCAGGTGCAAAGGAGGTGTGCTTCTACTATGAAAGCAGCAGTGAGAGTAGCAAGCACCTACAAAAGAAACAGTGCCCTACTGCTGCTTTCATAGTAGAAGGACGTCTTCTTTGCGTTTGAAGAAGAAAGACTGAACTCTTTCGAAAGTCCTAGCACATTTGTAATTTTTGATGGTGTTTTAAGAAGCACTTTTTGTCCTTATTTATAGTTTGTTTATACGGACACTAAAACAATTCCATTACTATATAATTTAAGGGGAAAATCATTTGAATTGTACGAGGATCGATCCAGAAATATGGTTTGCAAAGCGCTCCAGCTGCACAGGAGGGTACGAGGCGAAATACGGCAACAGCGCTGTGTGCGACTGTTCCCGTACTCGCGATTTCCCGTGCCGCGGTTCGCTGCGCCGCTCATTATTGGCTCAGTAGCCGTCTGAGATGGAGGTTCCTATTGTCGATTACGCCTAGTACGAGATTTGTTCCGTAATTTGCTTTTTGCACGCCAAAGGAACTCCATCCGTGGATATTCATCGTCAGTAGACATAGGTGTATGGAGAGAAGTGTATGTCCGTTCAACACGTCCGAAAGTGGTGGCAGAGAGTTTAGTGGCGGTCGGAAGGAACCCAGGAACTTTAGAAACAATGTGGATGGACTAATCATGCCCTACCCACTTTACAGTAAGGACCTTGCACCTAGTGATTATCAATTGTTCCCCAAGTTAAAGGAACAGTTGAGTGGCCAACGCTTCCGGAGCGAAGAGGTCTTCAAAGAAGAGGTAAGACGCTTCCTCAACGGGTTGGCGCCGGAGTTCTAGAACATTGGATACAGTAATTAGAGCACCGTCGACAAAAATGCATAGAAAACGATGGCGATTATGTAGAAAAATAGAACAAACTTTCTTCTTTCCAATGATGTAAATTTTTATGAAAATAAGCAATGTTGTCTATTTGTAAATTTTATGGGAACCTTATTTCTGGATCAACCCTCGTATTTTGTTGATGTTAGACTATTCCAAGCATATTGAAAGTGATGTAGATCACTGATATATAGAACAAGATTCTTTCCTTAAAAATTATCGCTCATGGCATTTACAGTTTATTTATATGGACCCAAAAAACAAATATGTTAGAATACTGTACTATCTAATGAAGGGTAATTTCTTGAAACGTATTTTCAGAGAAAGCATGCTTTTTGAAATTTAACTATTTGTTTTTACATATTACTTGGTGTGAGTAAATACTACAAATCTTTCACAGGATTACAGGAAAGAATTAAGTAATTTCCGTTTATCGGCGGAAATTGCTGAATGGTAATTTTCAAATTTTTTAATTGTTTCCTAACCGAACTAAATTTTTGCACACTATGCATCCTAAAAAATCTATAAATTACATACAGGGCTGCACAAAATAATTAGGATATTTTGTCCGACGATTATTTTTTTTTCTGAATTTGTTAGAAAGTGTTTTATATCTATTCTTGGCACATGATTTTAATTTCTCGTTTCTCAATACATTAATTTTACAGATATTGAATGTAAACGGAGTGAATTTTGGAATTGTCACCGTTAATGAGTGTACGAAACTAGTCGGTATGAGACAAATTTTTTTAAGCCTATTAATTTAATGTAATCATTTTTAGAATATATATGCATTTTATTTTAATCAGAATAAATGACTTTTTCATATATATTTATCTATTCCATAAAAAAAAAGTAACTAACGCAGTCAAGGCTGCATCCGTAAATGAGTTTTTTGTGACCGGAATTCATTCTTCTCTGATGGAAAGAAAACTACTGCATAAAAATGTATGAAAATAGGTAGTATTATAAAGATACATTTGATAAACACGTTTTTAAATCGAAGAATTGTTTTAAGAGCTATTAATTGGTAAAGTGGGTTAAAACTGTTCCATTAAAAATGTTTTATTGAAGCAAAAACTATATATAGGAATTTAATCATTTTTTCTACAGTTGTGTATCGTTGCATAGCACAAGAAATCTTGCAGGGTTAATCTTGCTTTTATTTATTTTTATTTTTACTAAATTTTAGATTCTTTTTAATTTTTTTACTCAAATTTGCATCATTTCAAGAGATATCTTTTTCATATTTTATATAAATATATTATTTTAAATTTTGACAATTGTAAAAACAGCGCAAAGAATAATATTACCTTTTAATTAAAAAATAATTTACACGCAACTACTAAAAACAGAAATAACAAACTTTAAAATTAGAACTAAGAAATTGCGTGTTAAAAGCAGGAAAATTACGTCATCAAAGTTTTATTCATATGTGAATATTAAAAGAGAAATAAAACTTTCAAATAATAAACTCATTAATGGGCGTAGCAGTAAATGGGGAAAATTACGTCATAATGAAAATGGTAAAATGGTCAAATAATAATATTGCCAAACAGTTCAAATAAACAAAAATATATCTACGCGAGACATTTATTTCACATTTCGAGATGATATTTTTAACTACCGATGCCAGTTCTAAGACAGCGCAAATAATAATATTTCACAAATATTATACTGACATATATAATACTGACAACAAATGTATTTAACGTGAATATTAAAAAGAGAATTAAAACAGATTTAAAACGATAAATTTAAAAATTCTTATTTAAAACAATTTTCTTAAAGCGTTAATAAAAAAAACCGCGAAGGAAAGACTCTGTTTTCTTAGTTGATTTTATATTCCTTTAAAAAAATTCTTTTTAATGATCTTCTGTAATCAAACACTAAAATAGCCATTAGAGGTCTTAACAGCACACTGTAAAAAAAATACGACCAGTTTTCCTGTAGGAATCGGGAAAATAGTTGCCTTTATCGTGCCGGAAAAATTTCCGACCCAGCTCGGAATAAAATCCGTAAAAAAAAAAGGAAATAGTCAATAAAACGGTATTTTACGGATTTTATTCCGAGCTGGGTCGGAAAATTTTCCGGTATGATAAGGACAACTATTTTTCCGATTCCTACAGGAAAACTGGTAGCATTTTTTTTTTACAGTGCAACCAGAGGCTCATTTGCCCTTAAAATTCCCCGATCACTGGGAAAATAAATCGAAACCCGTTTACAGGGAGATCACCACTGTTTTTTTAATTATAATTCAATCTGCCGTAATATTTTTATAGTTGATCAAAATAGCGTGTTTTTAGAGTCTGCGTGTTTGATCGGCGGGTGACCAGCGTAGATCGTTAGGGGCAGAGCTCCCAAGTAATTTTATATTTCTACATAATTTGTACATTTATAGTGTACTTTAATTTGCTTAAAAGATTTTAGTTTTCCTATTTCATCTTTAAATCATACGGTTTTGACAATATTTCGAGAAAACAACAGTAGAAATGGATAATCGTTACATTATAAAAAAAAAAAAAAAAAAAAAAAAAAACGACCAGTTTTCTTGTAGGAATCGGAAAAATAGTTGCCCTTATCGTACCGGAAAATTTTCCAACCCAGCTCGGAATAAAATCCATTAAAAAAAAGGAAGGAAATAGTCAATAAAACGGTATTTTACGTATTTTATTCCAAGCTTGGTCGGAAAACTTTCCGGTACGATAACGGCAACTACTTTTCCGATTCTTACAGGAAAACTGGTCGGATTTTTTTTTACAGTGTATAATTTTACTTTATTTGGCTAAAATTAAAAGAACATGTACAGTCTCTGTATCACTTAAAGTAAACATATTAGAAAATAATTTCAAATTTAATTGAAAATCTAAAAAGTTCGAAAGTTTTAATGTTAATAGTATTACTGTTATAACAATAAATGGAATTCCTTTAAAGAAAATCGTATATAAAAAAAAACATAATAATTTGTTTTATTCCTATTTACGTTTCTACAATTACGTATAATTCTTTGTGTAGTTTGTATAAATCTGTAAATAAACTCTCATATTCTATTTTTTATAATTTTTTAAAACTTAATTTTTTTAAAATGAACATGTCATTTTTATGCACTGTAAAAAAAAGTTCCGACCAGTTTTCCTGTAGGAATCGGAAAAATAGTTGCCTTTATCGTACCGGAAAATTTTCCAACCCAGCTCAGAATAAAATCCGTAAAAAAAGGAAATAGTCAATAAAACGGTTTTTTACGGATTTTATTCCGAGTTGGGTCGAATTTTTTTCCGGTACGATAAGGGCAACTATTTTTCCGAACTGGTCGTATTTTTTTTACAGTGTGAAGCATTATTTATCTAACATTAAATTTCTTCTAAATCTTCTCAATGTATGTCTGGGGGAAGGGAAATGTCTTTATTAGTGCTTATTCATCTTAAGTCGTTTATATATTTTCATAAAGACTATCTTAAGATACATGTTTATATTTTTCTATCCTTTTTATACATTATTTGCTCTTTCAAATTAAGGGGACGAGAGACCTTAAAAATCAATTTTTATTTTTTGTAAATTTCACTTTAAATATTACTCAAGGGTACATTATATGCATTATGGCATGCATTTATCACAAAAAAAAAATCATATAAAAAATTGTAATTTAATATATTACAACGACCATTTGGAATTTATTTCGTCCGCCAAATTCCGTCGCATCCTCTCCAACAACAGATCGCAAAGATCAAACTTCAGACGACCAAAACCTTCATTGATAAACTCTCCAAGTCCCGTTTCGAGAAGGAGAACAGTATACAAATCGAAAGCAGTTCCACCGAATCATCCACAGATTGCGACAAATTACCTAGTTGAGCTTAATTTTTCCCGGTTAGAATCGACCGATTGTAAAACGCCGTGGTTGCTGGATTGGAGCCCCTCGAGACATGGCCTTTACTATCAAACGATTAAACATTAGATTGTTTCCTTTTTCGCGTTCGTCTTTTATTCTGTAATCGATTTTTTGCGGGCTACATAATCAGTTGAATACTTCGATTTTCATGGCCTACATAATGAGTTGAAGACCTCGATTTTTGCTTTGTAAGACGACTTTCATTTCGGCGTCGCTCTTTGGCTCTGGATTTTTCCATATCTGATAATTTGCGCCTACCCATTTTGTAACTTTTTCAATTTTTAACGATTTTATGGCTTTCGATTACCTATTCAAACAATTTTTAACGATTTTATGCCTTTCTATTACCTATTCAAATAAAAATTCTTCTAAAGGTTGAGAACATCGTTGAATGTCGTTAAAAAAAAAAAAAAAAAAAAAAAAAAAAAAAAAAAATGTGAGCATCATTTGGCCCCATCGTCGACCGAAAACAACAGCCATTTCCAAATGGTTAAAAAAAAAAAAAAAAAAAAAAAAAATGAGAAAGAAATGGAATTTTACGCGTTATTTTAGAGATCTTTGAAATACTCCCTGCGCGTTCCATATCAATGAAAATCCCCAATATTTTTTATAAAAGTTTGGTTTATATATATATAAATAAAACTGTGCATCGAATTTTATATATTTGAATATAAAGGTTTAAAAAAAAAAGAAATTTTTTTAAACTTTTTCGAAAAAATTTCAAACATTTTCAATTTTTTTTTGTAAATTTTACTTTAAATATTACTCAGGGGTACATTATATGCATTATAGCATGCATGTATCACAAAAAAATATTTTAAAAACTTATTTTTGAGGGAAAAAATAGAATTTTACGCGTCGTTTTTTTTCGATAAAATATGAAAAATTTTCGATTTTTTTTAACATTTATATTCAAATATATAAAATTCGATGCACAGTTTTATTTATATATATAAATCAAACTTTTATAAAAAATATTGGGGATTTTCATTGATATGGAACACGCAGGGGGCATTTCGAAGATTTCTAAGACGACGCGTAAAATTCCATTTTTTTCTCAAACATATATATTTTTTTCCTTAAAAATAAGTTTTTGCAAAAGAGTCTTTTTCAAAAGAAACCTTTTGCAAAAAATAATTTTAGATTACAAATTTACGTAGTTTCGCCAAAATGAAAAATGCATACGACAGTCTGTTTAGTTTTATTTTATATACACATTTTAAAAATACATAAAACCCGTCGTTGATTAATGAGACTTTTGAACAAAAAATACTCTATTATATTTTTATGTTCTTAAATTAGATGTCTTAATGGGAACTAAAACAAAATTATAGTAAAGCATTAATATAACAGGTATAAAGTTCTATTGATGTTTTACAATGTGAATTCACATTACACTAGCTTATGTTAAAACAAAAACAAGGATGAACGGATTAAATTAATGCAATTATTTTGCACAAAAAACAATAGTAAGGAAATAATTTACCATATCAATGGAATATTTTGAAATACTGTAATAGATTAAGTAGTCGAAGTTCAGGATAGTACAAAATTTTGAACTTTTGCTTTTTTTTTTTTATCACCACACGTATCACCAACTTAAAAATTCAGCTCGGCTTTCTGCTAGTTTTTGCTCTGTTATATGCGGACAGACGGACCGAACGACGACTATAGGTACTACGTATTTATATAATTACTAACGCACCTGAAAAATACGTTGATGTTTGTTTTTGTGGTTATAAAAAAAAACGAATACTTACAAAGTAGTCCCTGACGTCGGATGATGTCATAAATCAGGGATGGCATGCTTTCAATAAGATTTATCAATTGTCAGCTTCATCCCTGCAAAACAATTAAAACGTTCTGTCAGTATTATCCAAAATTTTGTGACAAATCAACGGAATTATGACTTAAAAAGCGAAAAGGATGTACTTAGAAAGTTTCAAAATGTGAATAACGGCAAATTTTTATAAACAGTGCAAAGGACGTTAACACATAATTAAAGCTTAAGGCTTCATGGTTCTTCAAGCAATTAAACGTTCTTCAAGCAATTCAATTCTTATTGTTGCAAAATTAATTCCTTTATCTTCTGGCGGTATCTATGAGTGCAATTAAAATAACTTGTTATAAAATTTATTTAATAAATATAAAGGTAGTAATACAGTTTAGAATGAGTTATATATGCATTACTTTATCTTATTCTAAATGAATTATGGGTTACACAAAACAAAAATATTTTTCAAACGATGATTTCTTTTGTCTTTGTATCTTTTCAGATTTCTTGGCGTTGGTGGGGAGGGGGGGGGGGATTTTTCAATTCGGAAATATTTCTATTGTAAGAAGATTATATTTCTACCTATTATTTTGGTTTCCTAATTCTATAAAATACTCAGAAAAATATTTAAAATAAAAGATTTATGTGAGGTTATAAATATTGCATAAAATCCCTATAAATTCAAATTTTATTAATCCTTCTAAATCATCCAATCGTTCAAAAATCAATCTAAAATTTATTAAATGATTATGTAAATCTTCTAATGTAGCTTCAAAAATTCAGGAAAAATTGCTTTAAGAGATGAAATTCTCATCAAATCAGAATTCAGTACATAAGGGGATAAACCTTCTCCAAGAGTGAAACCTAGAAACAAAGAGTAACGATTTCAATTTTGCGTAGTAACATGGCCACAAACGAGAACAACGTAAGTTTTATTTTTTTCTTCCTGAATTAAGCATAAAAAAGCAAACGTTATAAATAAATATTTTATGTTTCAGATTATTTTTTATGAAGAAAAGAAGTTCAATATCGACGGTTCTGTTGATTTCGCATTAATATACGAGATTTAAGAAAGAAAAAGAGGTACTTTTCTAAAAGAAACTTTCAGGAGGTAGCATAATGGTTTGGAGAGCATTCATTGCTCGTGGTAAGCTTCAGCTTGTCTTTGCAACATCAACAAATTTGAAATTGCTCGTCAAACGTGGTAAATCAGGTGCGTTCGTACTATAACTAGTTTTATAAATATTTTTTGGAGCGCATATTGTAATAAATGTTTATTTTAATGCAATGCATAAGTGCATATCAATTTCATTCGGTTAGAAAGGCTGTAACATCATTAAAATGGACTTGAAATAATTTCTCCCATTGGCCTTAATGTAACGGAAAACTTTTGACTGTCCCTGTCATTAAACTATACATCCGATTTTCATAAAATTTGAAATGACTTGACAAAATTCTGAAACAATTATACATTTACAATTTCAGATCATTCGGAAGGCTGTAACATCATTAAAATACACTTGCAATAATTTTTTTCCCATTGGCCGTAATGTAACAGAAAACTTTTGACTGTCCCTGTCATTAAACTATACATCCGATTTTCATAAAATTTGAAATGACTCCACAAAATTTTGCAACAATCGTATATTTAAAATTTCTGACCATTCGGTTGGGTAGTTTTTGCTCTGTTATAGGCGGGCAGACCGACGGACAGACAGACGGACTGAACGACGTCTATAGGTGCTACGTATTTATATAATTACGAACGCACCTAAAAATGGATAGCATTGAGAACCAACAAATATTGAAAGACTGCCTTACCCCGTATCTCCGCCAATTAAAAAAAGTAAAGTTCACTTTTTAGCACGACAACGCCTCAGTATATAGCAGTCGCAGTACATTGAATTGATTGAAGCAACAAAAAGTTAATGTTTTGAATTGGCCGCCTTGTTCCCCTACGAAGAACCTGTAGGGAATTTCAGTTCGAATATTCTATGTCCACGAAAAACAATATGAAATCAAAGACGAGCTCCGTCAATCAATATAAAAAATCGGGGATGAAATTGACAAACCTACCGTGATAAATCTCATTAAAAGTAGCTATCCCAGATTTATGACATCATACTACGTCACAGACGTAATTATTAGTTTCATTTTGTTTAGACAAAAACAAACATCAATGTCTATTTTTTAATTCCTACTATTAGTTCACAATCTTCCTATATATATCTTGTTCAAATTTTCAATCGTTAATAAAATACTGATATTCATCCACTCAAGTTAAAATACATTTTTTTTAACTTGTAGTAGATGACACTTGATATTAATACAGTTTTTTCAAATATTAATTCGTTAATCAAATTTAATTAATTAATTTTAGGTTTATATGGGAGAAAAAATGGCGGCCATTGGTTATTGAACAGTATTTAATGCATCTTCATATATATAAGGGGAGTTACCATAGGAGGGAACCTGTTCTGTCACCAAATACCGCCAACTTTACCGCCAACTTTGCGAGATATTTCCAAAAGTGACGCCAACTTGGCGATATCTCTAATATTTCACCAACTTCCCATAGACTTCCATTGTAAACCAACTTGCTTATAGAAAATCAACAAATTGGGATATTTTAATGCACTAAAAACTAATATTAGCTTAACAGATTATATTAAATTTTTCTTTGATGACCTAAGTAGGAAGTGATTTAATTTTATTTATATTACTTGTTATGTTGAGTGTGTACATTTTTGAATTGGTGAGAAACCACACTTTCTCTATTGTTTCCTATGTTATTAATTAAATATGCATTTTTTCCCCTTTTGTATTGTTTCAAATACCACTTACATTCATCTAATGTGTTTTTTTTTTTCTCAAATTCAACACAGTTTTCAGAATTAGCAAATTCTAAGGCGTAAGTATATTTTTGCTATCGCACTGTAGATGTGTAGTCCTATAAAGTAAAAAAAAAAAAAAATAATACCAGATTGATTAATTATCTCACTATGTGAGGAAAAAAAACTGAAATTAAAACTTAATTACAAACAATAGAAATTTTGCTAGCTTTTTAATCCTAAAGAAAACTTATTAATATCTGTTGTCACTAATAGCAATTCAATAAGGTCATAGAAATTTCTAATCATCCAAAAGATAATTAGAGAGCAATCCATTAAAAGGTAGTTAATCATGCATGCTTAATGTAACTCTTTTTTCCATGTGATATTTATTTTTTTGTGAATCTTTAACAAAATGATCTTTCTCCGCAGTGATTTCTATGTGCCACTTAGGTGTCGAGATTACAATAAATTGCGTTTTTTTTTCTATGTCTCTTTATCATGACTATGAATGTTTTGAGATTAGCACATAAATTATTTTTTATCAAATATGTGATCTTTTTTTAATCCGTAGAAGCATCGAACGCATATTCTTCACTAATTCATCAGAATATCATTTTTTTTTTAGAGCAATTCATCTTTTTAATAATGAACAAGACCGAAAAACTATGAGTATGAAGAAACTCTTTCCAATACATCCATAATGCAGAAACAAAACTTTACTTGCGCATGTTCGGACACTTTGAAATTTATGTGGAGTCGTACGTCACATACACTGTGTGTCCCAAAGTTTTCCGGACTGATTCTATAAACAAAATATTAAGAACTGGAATGACAACTTTGACCTATATTTATTTGAAATAATCCCCGATGGGCGTAAGGGGCCTTATACCTTCTAAACGCAACGAAAATCAACAAAAATATTCTAAGTTTTATTTAGTGTTTATCCAAAATACTTTTGTGTTTAGACAAGAAATTTTGGCTATTGATAAAATAAATTTTGCTTTTTAAAATAATAACATTAAAAACTGTTTTCTCTTTCACAGAATTTGAGTATTGTTAAATTTAAAGCCCTTTTTTCTCCGTCAGTCATTCTGCGCATGATATCGTGAGAACATGTACATGGATTTTATGAAATTTGATATATATGATTATATATATATATATATTAATGATCTACTCTTAGGTCAAAATGGCTTCATTAACTATGGAAAAAAAAATCTAAAAAAACCAAGATTTTACATTTTTAGTGAAGAAAAATCGTCATAACTAAAATTTTTTCATTGGAAATATCTAAAAGTAGATCATTTAAAAAATACTAATGTGCGTATTATATATATTGAATTGCATAGAAATCCATACCTAAGTTCTCAAGATATCATGTGTGCAAGGATGTACGGAGTGAAAATACAGCTATTTTAATTTCAACAGCGCTCAAATTCTGTAAAGGACCAGTTGGTTTATAATTGTAGTATATTAAAATCCACAATCTGTTTAATTAATAGTCAAAACTGCATGTTTATACATAAAAAGGTTTTGCAGATACATCCATTTAAACTTTGATTTTTTTCTTTATTTTCGTCGGATTTAAAAGGTACAAGATATCTTAACACACTTTCTACAACGACTGTAATAGCCATCAAAATTTTTCTCAAAGTACTACTTCCAGTTCGTCAAACATTCGGTCGTAGTCGATTTAATGTCCACAATGCCGTTAAAGGTTATCAACTTTAGGTGAAATTTCAACTTGTGGAACAGTAAATAGTCATAGGGGTTTAAATCTGGGGAGTAAGGAGGATGGTTGAGGACGACGACCACATTAGCAGCCATAATGTCTTGCACTGTTTTGGTCATCTTTCAGAGAGTTGGGGCGGTGACAAACTTTGCAGAGACCTTCCTTCTCTTTAAAACAACAGACATGATCCGATGAATTGTGCTTTTACTGATACCTGTCATTTTCTCGATTAATATGGCAGAAACTCAGCGGTCTTTCTTTAGATTGTCAGTCAATTTCATGATTTGTTTAAGTGGCCGACCGCTTTTCGGACGGCCGCTGTGTTCATCATCTTCCGGACTCTCCATTCATTTTTAAAAATCTTGTATCATTCAAAAATAGCCGACGAACTGACGGCTTCGTTTGCGTAAAATTTTTATGCCATTTTCAGTTTTTCGGTAGCTGTTTTCACAAGCTTGACACGTCCATTCGTTATTCCACCTTCGAAAGCTCCAGCAAGACCACTGTTACAACCAACCGGATGAACTTAGCATCACACAACAGATAGCAACATGAAATTTAACCGCTTTACGAAAACAAAATGTGCAATCGTACTTTTCAGAAACACCTGCGGTCACGCAATGCGATCTGTTGGACTGTAATCTAACCAGTCAGGGAAAAATTGTAACGGGCTGTGTAAAGTGAAAGCTTATGTCTAAGTAAACCGTTTGGAAAACTCATTACAGATTTGAAAACAGAATTTCGGTGATTACCATCTGTAATCAAAGAAATATACAAATTCTTTCGTGCAACCCTATATATTATACATAGAAATGTAAACATCCTGCGTAGTGTGCTGATATTTAATTCAGTTAAAAAACACATAACACATTTGAAAATTCCCTTTCAGCAATTTCCAAGAATAAACGTGAATGTACTCGGTATCTTTTGTGCAGCCTTGTTTAGGAACTACAGAATTTATAGTAAAATAATACTCCGACACTACGATCCATTAAGGGGTTTTGCACCTCTTAAACGCGTCGAAAATTAACCAAAAACTTCAAAGTTTCAATTAGTCTATCTTCAAAACCTGTTTATGTATAAACATGAAATTTTGGATATTTATTAAACAGATTGTGCTTTGTAATATGCCACCATTAGAAATTTATTAGCCTTTTACAGAATGTGTGTATTGTTGAAAACAAAATAGCTCTTATTTTACTCCAGAAGTCATTGCGCGCATATCTTGAGAAAGTATGTACGGATTAACATGAAATTTGGTCAATATACTAAAGAAATGTGTGTGTTTAAAATGAACTACTTTTTAGTATTTACAATGGTAATATTTTTAGTTATGACTATTTTTATTCATTAAAAATACAAGTTTTTTATTTTCTTTTTTACAAAAATATTTTTTTTATATAGTTAATGAAATAATTTTGGCCTAAGAGTAGTTCATTTTAAACACACATATATGTTTAGTATCTGTACCAAATTTCATGACAACCCATACATGCTTTCTCAAGATATCATGCGCTTAATGACTTATGGAGTAAAAAAAAGAGCTATTTTGTTTTCAACAATACACAAATTCTGTAAAAAGCTAATACATTTCTAATGACAGCATATTACAAAGCACAATCTGTTTAATCAATATCCAAAATTTCATGTTTATACATGAAAAGGTTTTGAAGATAGACTAATTCAAACTTTGAATTTTTTCGTTAAATTTCGTCGCGTTTAAAAGGTACAAGACCCCTAAAAGTCATGGCTTACAGTGCCCGGCCGTGTTTTCTTAAAAACGGCCACTGGAGGGCTATACAGCGCATGACCAAGTCAGGTGTTCAGCCTAACGCACACTCTCTGTGTTTAGTTCTCAGGCAAGCTTGGCACTCATTTTATCGATTTCGAACTTATGCAAGATTGAGTGAACCTTGCCCACTCGTAGTCGAACTATGGACCTGCAGCGTAGTATACAGACGCGCTGGCCAGTACGTTACGGCGCATTATTCAATTTATGCACAATCAGTAATATTGAAAAATAGTTAAATTTAAAATCACATAATACAGTTTAAATTTATTCTTATGTCTTTCATAAATTTCATTTTGAAATCAATATTTTAAAATATTTTCCATGTTATTTTGTTGTAAATAAAAGTGAGGATGGGGACCCCGAGCATCCAACACAATTGCTCGTAATTAGTTTAAACAATGCTTTAAGAAGGAATAAAGGCTTTACATTTCTTTCGTTATAAATTCAAAGGAAAAACATCCTGTCGCTAAAGATAATTTGTTAGGAAAATTAAAGTTAATCGTACATTGTTAATGTATCATTTTTAACATTAAAATTTACTTTTTGCGAATCATTAAGAAAATGTACTTCGCACAGTCTCATTATTTAATGCCAGTGATTTCTAATTGTGATTTAGCTGTCAAGATTAAAGTAAATTACGTTCTTCAACACTTGTTTATCGAAATATTGTGAATATTTAGCGTTGCAATTAACTTATTAATTAATTGTTTCTATCCTAATTTTTCCCGACGAGATACATGGTCAGTTTTTTTTTTATTATTCAGTACGTGTTTTGTAGAAGATATTAACAACGTTCAAAGACTTATATTTAAGGTGAACAAATCTACTCGACATCGATGACATTACTAAATAAAAAGATAGAAATGCTTAATTCATCTCTAAAAAGTTAAACTTAAACTTACACTATGTGCAAAATTACTTAAAAGATGTGAAAATATTAAAAAGATGTTAAGGGGGGTCCGAGACACAAAAATGTTCCAATTTTGCAAAAACATTTTATTTCATAAAAAATTTCTCTCTTTTCTCCTGCTTAAAATGACATTTAAATCATGTTTCTATCTGAACAAAAAATTTTAATTTTTTCGTTTTGGTTTCTTTTCAAAATCTAGCTTTCAAGCAATGGCTGTCATGGAAACGACTTCTTGTAAAAATGCGTTTTTCTTCATGATAGGTTTTTTCACCATTTCTCGTATTTAAATTTTTATAGCTCGAAAACCCGTTAAAGGTAAAGGGTTAAAACTTGGAACCCATCTTCTTCAATTGTTTTACTTTAATTTTGATTCAGCATATTTGAAAAAAATATTTACTTTTGAAATTATGATGTTTTTTTTTTAAAGTTGCACCACTTTTTTTTTAATTTTTTTGTTAAATAGTTTTAATTTTTTTATAAATTAAAATTTTAAAAAGGCTGAATCAAAATTAAAACTCACATATATCTGTTCATTTAAATGAAAAAAAAATTGAAATTCTATAAATAATATTTCGAGTTATAACAATTTTAATTTACCCCACTTTTTGAATAAATTTTAAATTTATTACTATTTTTTTTTAATTCTGAGAAGTTTTATCATGTGATTTTGTTTACAAATGATAAGGTTAACCATTCAGATTAACCATAAAAATTCAGAATTTTAACTCAATAAATAAAAATTATTTTAAAATGTGTCGCGGACCTCCTTAAATTATTTTAATACCTTAGTACTTTCAACTATAAAAAACAAAGTCTTCGTCAGAGAAATATAAGAAATACAATTGTTATTATAACAATTGTATTTCTTATATTTCTCTGACGAAGACTATGTTTTTTATAGTTGAAAGTACTAAGCTGTTAAAATGATTTAACATTTTTTTAATATTTTCTCATCTTTTAAGTAATTTTGCACATAGTGTAAGTTTAAGTTTAATTCTATGACATCTTCAAATTTTGGGATTGTTTTTCATACAGTTTTCACAGACTTCGGTTTAAAATGTTTTAAGAAAGAAAAAAAAAACTATAAACATAAATAATTAATTAAATAAATAAATAGATCGAGTTGAAATGTTATACATTTAAATGTTCGGAATGTTCTTTTTTAAAAAGCCTCCAGTTAAACTGATGGCATGGAGCTCACAGGCTATACACACTAATTGTATTACTTTTATTATGTCTATTATTTATGAAATGGAACTCACTCTTTTTCAGCAAAACGGTAAATAGTCAGGGAACCACCTTATCAGAATAAACCGTTATACGAAATTTGAAGCAAATCAGATAATTCTGAATGAAAAAACCATTTATCTAAATTAAGGAGAGGATTATCACCCCTCCCCCCATTATACTTAATCAATGAACCTCCAAATATAATCTGGGAAGCACATTATCAGAACGAACCTATATACAAAATCTGAAGCAAATCGGATATTTCTATCAAGAGTTATCGCGTTACATATATACATACGTACAATCGTGGTAAAAAAGAAAATACCCGTGATAATCCTGTAGAAAATTATCGTAGAAGAAAGTTTCCGGTACCAAACCATTGCAAATAAAGTCTACTTTCAAATGATGCATATAAAATTAACTTAGGGGGCCATATACCTATCAAAACGAACACATTTTTTTTTTTAATAGCAATACCCACGTTTGACATAAACGACTTCTACACTTTTCAATTACCCTAAATCCAAATTTTCACGAAAATCGCATGATTAGTTTCGGAGAAATTTATTATTTTAAAATGAACATATTTTAGGGACTATATCCAAATAGATGTTCGGTACTCGATTGTTGAAATGTTACAAATGAATATGTCACTTCTGTCAATGTGTTATTTCTTCTCAGTATGACCATTTAACTTGCTTAATATGTTTCGACTATTGCCAGCTTAAATATTTCAATAAAATGAATATAACATTTTTTTTTTTTTTTAATTATGCTATTCTCACATCATCTCTTAAACCATCATTTTGATGTTTTTTAAGCATAATTCGAAAACTACTTAGAAGAAAAATTTGAAATTTGGAATTCGCATAAAGCTGGACATATTAAATATAAATCTACCAAAACATTGTAGGTTGCAATTCATAATGTTTTCGAATATTAATTTCATAATTCATATTATAAAATTTTTAAAATTACAAATTCGATGAATTTACGTTTGGATTTTTTATAACCACACACAAAACTATCGCATTTGAATTGTAATTTCAGGAGATATTAATAAAAATATGAAAATGTAATTTAACATTACAAGCTCTAAATTTTGAATGTTTACAATTCAAAAATCTATCATTCAAATGACTAGAAATTTCATTTCTAGACATACTTTAAAAGAAGATTTAAAATACATTATGCAAATTGAATGTTGCCATTGAAAATAACAAAGCTTGGTTTGATATTGATTTGTATTTCACTCCTAAGAAAATTTTATACACATCATTTAAAAGTAAACTTTATTTCCAATCGACTGGTACGAGTAACTTTCTTTTATTATAATTAGTTTCAGAGTTAGTAGGGGGTGTTTGCCTTTTATTTTCCACGACTGTACATACATAACTTCCAGACATATTAACTCTCAGACTTTGATAGCCTGTGAGCAAAAAAGTACCGTTATAAAAATTGCTCTTCCTACATTTACTTAGTTAAATACCCCATGTTGTTGATTAATTTTAACGCTATTATTCTATTTGGTAAATAAATCACACGAGCTGTATTTTTTCAAATTTGGTAAAAGAATATCCAGACCAAGATCAAAATAGGAAACAGTTATTGATTATCCTGAATTATTTTTTTCGGAATCTGGAAATATTCGTTCTGATAAAAGGTATATAAAATTTTACGATATTGCTAATTGTAAGGAGTGAATATAAAAGACAACAACAACAACAAAAAAAAACATAAATTTTTGCATAAAGAATGAAGTCGATCTGATAATGAGTTACCGAGATATTTGTAATCATATTTTCCACACTCTTCTATTTTTTATAACCCTGTATTTCATTCAAATTTCAATTCAGACATATATTTTAATTGGAAATGAGACGCTTAATCCGACGCAGTAAACTGTTAGTTTTTATGATTATCATTTTTGGAGGTATAAAGATGTTTCCTTTAAGCATTTTGGTAATAGAGCATTTAAAGTGTATGACTTCAGCAAGCCACGATTTTAAACACTCTATCTATCGAACAAATAAAGATAGAGGCTTGAAATTTGGTATGTACTTAGAATGTAGTAGCGCGACAAAGCCTATTAAATTTCAGTAATCTTAGATAGCCCTGGATATGCATTTCATAAATAGTTTACACATGTTTCATTTTCATATTTTATATTATGCATATTCATGATAGGTCAGTATAACGGTGACCCCGAAAGACTACTTTCGTTGGGGGTGTTCATTTCTGTGTCACAGCGCGAAAGCTAATCTGAAAAAAAAACGATGTTTGAGAGCAAACATATGTACAAGTGGCGCCATCTAGAATCGAAGTTTGGAACTAACTTGTTTCATTCGCTCGAAGAAAACTTTTTATCCTGAGAAGCATTTTAGTACAAACCACGCTCCTGTATGACAATTACTTGATTTTATATTGAATTTTAAAATGTGTCCGGTACTCTTGTGACATCCTGTGTATTCTATTTACATCAGATTTTCATTTCCATTTAAATATATTTATGATATTTAGAAATTAATAAAAAAATATTTTTTTTAATCAACATTTAGCAGTAGTTTTCGAAAAGATGAAACTTATATTGATATTTGTTGCGAATTTAAACTGTACTAAAAAATATCAGTCTGATAGTCGGACTGATTTCATTCATGTTTTTATTCGATTACCTGAAATTTAATTGTAACTACCAATACATTTGCACAAAAAAAAATAATATATCGATATATTTTATACAAATTCATCGATATATTTTATACAAATAATTCAAGCAAGTCTTTTCTTTTACGTTTCAGTATATATTTTGTATCATTTTAGTTTTAAACAGCTTTCCACAAACGAAATTTCAAATGTCATTTGATAGAATTTGGGAATTTAGAGGTGTTCCTACATTCTCGGTTTTAAAAATTCATTTTTTGTATTTTTTAAATCGGTTCATTTAGTCTCAAGAATTAGCTGGCGAAGCGATTTTTTCAGGGGCAAACACATTGTCTCCCTTCATTGAAACTCCCCGATCGCAAAATTCCGCATTAACCTATGGGAAATTTAACCCTTAAATGCCTGAATTTTCAAAATTCATTTAAAAAATGTTTTTCGGGTTTCATTTTTTTAAATAAGTCATGGAAAAAATACTTTAAAAAATCTTATTTTGTTTAAAGTATGTTTTACGGCTAAAAAACTGTTTGTTACTAATCGGCAATACTGGACTTTAATTGAAAAAAAATTCTTCCATAAAATTCTATAATATTAAACACACAAGAATTTTAAGAACTATAATAAGAAATAAATTTTACTTGTTCACTGCAGAAGAAAATAGTGTATTTCGCAAGCTTCCAAACAAAACAAAAAGAACATGTATCAACAATCGAGAAAATAAATCTATTTTTATTCTTAAACAGCATAAGTGTTGCCATCTAAATGTTGAAAATCGATTTAATAAAATTTTCAGAATGTATTTTATTAGCAACATTATGCATTATAGCTTTAATATTATTCTAATAGTATTTTCGAAACGTAAATTGCGTATGTTGCTGAAAAGCAACATACGCAATTAATACACACATTTAAGGGTTAAAAGTGTGATCACTCATTACCTATTGAAACACTGTTTTAACCATCAGAAAATAGACATGAGACGTCGATGATGTATGTTCTTAAAAATGATCTTCGTAAATTTTAAATATTTAGAGATGTTATAGAGTTTTAAATGTTATAGAGATTTTTTAAAAGCTTAAAATTCATGGACAAAGATAGGTGCGATATTGTGAGTTGTTTTCTAAAAATAACTTTATTATAAGGAATTTTCAACAACTTTTAAATCAACTCACTATATCTTTTCACAATATTTGGCTGAACTTTTTATTGAAGCTGCCCGAAACAGGTGACTACCAAATTCTGAAATAAAAATTTTGAAATATTTCACGCATGTGCAATAATATATTATTATATACAAATGTCCATATTTTATCAAATATCCAATATATTCATGTTTTAATTACAGTATACCTTTGCTTCTGTTCTTTGTCAGGTTTTCGGAAAGTTGTGTTAACTTTGGTCGAATACTCTGTATGCTATAAACAAAAAACTTTTGATTTTTTCACCAGACGCAATAACATATTCACTAATTTGAGTATTATGCTTACACAAATGCACACAAACGTTGCTTACACAAACGTTGAACAGGACGCAGTGACATACCCTTCTAAGCATTTTCTGTTACATAGCTGCTCGCAAAATTTATTTTATTATTAAATTTATTATTAGCCCTCTGTTTGTCCTCCCGACTAAATCTTCACCGATAAATATGAAATCAAGCATGTTCTTTACGTCTCAGAAGTTCAAGAACAATTTTCGAACTAGTAAATCTGCAGATCAAGAGCCTCAACGTCATATCTGCAACTTATTGTTTTTAGCAAACTTTGCGTAATATTAATCTTTCTACAAAAACAAAATTTAAACTTTTTAAATTACACAAACATTTATAAAAGAAAAAAAAATATTTCGATGGTTTCAGACATTAGAAGCGTTAAATTAAACACGTTGTTATGTAATGATATTCTGAAATTCTCACGAGCTACTTATTCTAGTAATTTTTATATAATAAAGCAAATTTCTTCAGGGGGGCGCCCTCTGAACTCCCCGTTGTGTAATTTATTTTGCATTTGTAATCTTCTATTGATTGAGTTAATGATTATCCTATATATTAGATTCCTTTTTACACTGTGATTTATAAGGATAAGCAACAATTTTGTCAAGCATTTTACGTTATCCTAATATTCACACAGCAGTATTTACTTGCCTGCTAACCACAAACACCTGTATCTAATGGATAAAGAACTTTTGGAAATGTAAACTGAGACATCTAATTTAGAAATCTAATGCCTTTAAAATTTTTGTTTCCAAAAAATAATTTTGATTACCATTCTGCAATATTTATATCAAAGATCTATAAATATCTAAAAATGTACTCGATAGGATTAACTTACTAAAATCACCCTAAAGTAGGGGGACTTCTAAACCTAACGGTTAATAATTCATCATGGTGTCCACTTCCAATTGACTAAATAGATAAAGGTGATTTGACGCCGTTAAGTATTTTTTGTGATAGCCTTTTAATAGTATCCACATTTAATTTAAAATCTTGATGTTACAAACACCGTTGAAATTTGACGCACCCCTGTGTTCAGGTCAAATTACGAAAGGTTAACTAACCTTTTATTTCCCTTAGCCGGGCATTTTGTTTCATTTTTCATAATAGGGATTATTTTAATAATTTAATTTATTTTACACTCTACAAGCTGTTACACGGGACGTTGTTCACGTAGCATTAAAATAGAGATAAATGCATTAAATAAAACATTTCACTCCCCATCAGACATGGCAAGTCTCAGGCTTTTTGCACAACACTATTATCTTACAGAAAATGTTGTTCTTTTAAATCGCGCAAATGTTTCAATTAAATAAAGTAACATTTTTTGTATTAAAATACTGGTATCCAGAACGCCGGAGGCTTGACAGCTCTGCTCCTCTTAATAGAAACATATATAGTTAACCAACACTTTATCACATTTTATAGGAGACAATACGGGATTTCTGATTTGTATGGCCTTGCATATACATCAGTCATAAAAATGTAAAATTTTGTGCCAATTAATATGCACAATTGCAAAAATGAAATCGCAACCAATGAGAAAAGGAAGGCCAAGTAAAATCGTGTAAATCGTTCGTAGTGTTGGAAAATACCACTACAAAAAATTATTTTAGGTGGTATTTGGTGTGAAATGTTTATATGTATTCATTCTTGTCCTATTTATCTTTTTTATTATTTGTAATTTACTTATTCCATTTTCCTTTTGCACGTGAAAATCTTACAAATTAAAATTAAATCTTTGGGAGAAATTGGTTTTTTTTTTGGCAACAATAAAGTTTATAAAGTTTAGTAGAATAATGTCAGTTTATTCTGTATCAAAATAACGAACTTTTTCATGTATAATCAAAATAGTTGAATACATAAATAAAAATATTATTCTATATAGTATATAAATACTATTTTCATTTCTGCGTTTAAATCAATCTATATGCAAATATCTATACAAAGGCATTCATTAATTCATTCCTTTTAACTTTGATTTGACTTAAAAAACCATACATACTTTCACATTTATGATATTTTTAGATGAGATATAGTTGCTACGCAACGGTTAAAAGGAAAAAAAATGAAATATAAGTAAATTCATAAAATAAAATGTTTTATATTATTCGAACACATGTATAAAATTCTATCATAAGTTATACACCTAATTTAAAAGCTCTGACAAATGTTTGGACAAAATTGCAAACTAAAAGGAATAATTTAATACTCTTATTTAAAATTTTCAGCATCTAAAATTTACCATTAATCTATTATTCATATGAGCGATTTCTTTCAATAAATGCAAATTTGAAAATCGTCTGACTTTCCATAGAAAAGCATTATGTCACAAAATAAAATGTTCTATATATTCCGAACGAATGAACCAAATTTAACACAAAACTATACAGCTAAATACGAGGAGCTCACCAATATACATCCTTAATTTCAAGCTAATCGGATGCTTTTTACGGCAGTTATCGCGGGACAGACAGACTAACTAACTAACTAACAAACAAACAAACAGATGGAAACCGAAAAATTTAGGGTCTCCACAGTAAGCCTTCACTGACGTTTCGGCAATAATTTTGGTAGATATTCGATTCGACAAACCTTTGTACAATAAAATGCATCCAGTCCCTATTTCTTAGCTTTTGGAGGCTAGTGTATTTCGCGATAAGGGAGATTAATGAATCGACATCTTAAGGGGTCTCAGGACTCTTAAAGCTTTAAAATTTTCGAAATTTTAGTTTTTTTACATGTTAAACTCCTACCTTTTCTGAACATTTTGATGTAACTATTTCCTTGAAATTTCCATTAGAACAGAAGTTATAGCTTTTATAATGGTACCCCTGTCAATAGCTGATGCGGCGTTTCCGAAACTTTGAAGTCATTTTTATCCAAATGACGTTTTTGGCCATAACGGCACCATATCTCAAAATCTTCTGAAGATTTTTTCATGAAATTTTCAAAACATATGTTTCATGTTAGTCTGTATCTAACAAAAACATAGCTGTGAAAAAAGGGAGCCAAGTTCTCTGAGGACAATGGCAAGAAAAGAAGTGATATGTAAGTGGGTTCCAAGCTCAAATAAAATTCACTCAAACTTACCTACTGAATTATTAAAGGTACACATATATTAAGACAGACTTTAAATACAATTAAATACAATAAACCCAACTGGAGTGAAAAATTAGTCGGGGCCAGGAATCGAACCTGGGTCGACAGCATAACGTGCTGTTGCTCTACCGTTAAGCTACCCCTGGCCGATGTCCTAGCCTGGCAATTTCTCACTAATAAACCAAGTAAACTAATGGCCCCGGCTAATTTTTCACTCCAGTTGGGTTTATTGTATTTAATTGTATTTAAAGTCTGTCTTAATATATGTGTACCTTTAATAATTAAAAATGGAATTCAGACGTTAATTTATGTGCTTTAATTACCTACTGAAGTATTATAGCGTTTTTTAAATTGTTTAGAAATATAAATTATTGATAGCATATTAATAATAAATCTAGAACTTGGCAAGTTTTTACCTACGAGTCATTTATTTTTAATAATGACATTATTATATCAAATCTTATTTCATGATTGGAAGCCTTAATTTGAGTGAGCTCCTTCCCCTTGAAGGGCGTTGCGATAAAATATATCCCACCTAATTTAACTGCAAAATGCCACATTGACACCAGAATTCAGGACCAAAAAGTTTAATTTTTTTAAATACGTGGAAAGAAGCGTTTACCAATTTTGAAATAAATTAGTTTTTAAATTCTGGTCTGATTCAATCATTTCAGCATTTCACGAATAAAAGTTATTTGCTCCTGAAAGGGTTAAAGAGGTGCAGTCTCTAGAGTGATGATGACCAAGAACAAGCGTATGTATATCTGTCTCTTTGTCAGGCATCTTAGTCTGTTTGCATTGAGGTTTCTGGAGGGTGGGTGCTAGAGTGATAACCAAAGGCGAACGGGAGTGTATCTGTGTATTTATTGGTTTATCAAAACTTTAACATGAGTCATTTGTTTATAATAATAATTATATATATTTTTTTGAAATGTCATTGAAATTAATATTAACATCACCATTTTATTAAGACATGAAATTGATAGGAATAACATTTATCAAAAACTTGCAAAGTTCTAGATTTGTTATTAATATGCTATCAATAATTTTATTTCTAAACAATTTAAAAAATGTTACAATACTTCAGTAGGTAAGTTAGAGTGAATTTTATTTGAACATGGCACCCACTTAGATATCACTTGTTTTCTTGCCATTGTCTTCACAGAACTTGGCTCCCTTTTTTCACAGTTATGTTTTTGTTAGATATCATTACTTTTTGTAAAGTTACAATATATTTAGACACTTTACTGAATGTTGTTTAATGTGTTTACATGTGACTGTTTTATTCACCAAGCAACATTCAATGTTCATTTAAATTTCCTACATCAAACTATTTGGCTGTCAATTTGCGGCTGAAATCTATATTTTAATACTGCTGCATTGAATGTATGTTTTGAAACAAAATGTATTGATTCGAAATTTTTATCGTTTCTGAAACAAAACTTCATATTAAATTCCTATATTAAATTTTCCCATTAAATTTTCCAATTAAATATCCTATAGGTGGGACTGCTTTTTTGTACTGAAAGAGAAAAATAAATTTATGTGCTTATGCCACAGTATGTATCATTCATCCATGGGTGCTGGCAAAGAGGCAGTGCAGAGGAAGGGCATTGACCGCCCCCCCCTGCATTTTCAAATTTAACTTACTAAATATCCTTTTCTCTGATGATTTTGAAAATAACAAGTGGGTGAGTGTGATCACAGATCGCACAGAGGGTTTCGTTTAATATTCCTTTCAAAACAATTTATCCTTTTAAAAAATCTGTTAGTTCCACATTTCGCAACCAGGGGCGCACTCTATTCTAAACAAACCTCTATCCGAACGAAACTCCGTTTTACATACTATCTGCAGATATATTAGTCGAGGGGATTGAGCCCATAGCACCCGAGATAAATAGGCACACCTGGCGGTAAACAGTGGGACTAAAATATGTAAGGCTATGGTGTATAATATGAAGGAATGGTCAAAGGATTGTCGGCAAAAGTTGGAAAAGTGCTCCCCGTGTGAAAAGGGCGGAGGTTAGAAAAATTGCTTAAAATACACAAGTTAGAGTCCGGAGGAGTAAATAATATAAGACTTTTTGAAAATTTTATGATTTGTCGTGTGGTCTGAGGTATTCAGCTATACGTATGCAAAAAGTCATGTCTCCAACTTAATTAGGACTCCATTATTTCATTCCTCCAACCTAATTAGGGGCTCACTTAGAAAGAATTGTTTAAAATACACATGTGGGAGTCCAAAGGGTTAAATGTACGACTTTTTCAAAATTATATAGATTGTCGTTTGATGTATAGTGTTCAGCTATAAGTATGCAAAATTTCACGCCTCCAACCTAGTTAGAGGCTCACATCGAAAGAATTGTTTAAAATACATATGTGGGAGTTCAAAGGGTTAAATGTACGACTTTTTCAAAATTTTATGATTTGCCATATGATGTGTGGTGTTCAGCTATAAGTATGCAAAATTTCAAGTCTCCAACATGTATAGTTTCTGAGAACGGGCTCTGTGACGGACAGAATATCTCAATTTGCAGATTTTGTGTAAGCAAATAAACCCAGATAAACCCCCAGTAAGTAGATAGGTTTACAGTGAAGTCTATGGGAATTTGGCGAAATATTAGAGATATCGGCAAGGTGGCGTCACATTTGGCGACTCATTTTGGTCGCCAAATTTGGCGATATATCGCCATGTTGGCGAGAAACTTGGTGGTATTTGGCGACAGAACGACGTCCCCTCCTACGGCAAATTATAATTTCGCCTTATAGACGTAATGTTAAAGTAAAAATGGACAACCCCAGGTGGGTAATTCATCGATTTTCACAATTTTCACAATTTTCACGCGTCTGTATACTAAGCTGCAGGTCCATAGTTCGACTACGAGTGGGCAAGGTTCACTCAATCTTACACAACTTCGGAATCGATAAAATGAGTGCCAAGCTTGCCCGAGAACTAAACACAGAGAGTGTGCGTTAGGCTGACCACCTGACTTGGTCATGTGCTGTATAGCCCTCCAGTGGCCGTTTTTAAGAAAACACGGCCGGACACTGTAAGCCATGACTTTTAAGGGGTCTTGTACCTTTTAAACGCGATGAAATTTAACGAAAAAATTCAAAGTTTGAATTAGTCTATCTTCAAAACCTTTTTATGTATAAACAAGAAATTTTGGATATTGATTAAACAGATTGTGCTTTGTAATATGCTGTCATTAGAAATTTATTAGAAATTTATTAGCCTTTTACAGAATTTGTGTATTGTTGAAAACAAAAAAGCTCTTTTTTTTACTCCACTAGGGCGCTTTGCCCCCTACGCGCTACGTTCGCCAACCCCCCTTCAGGTACACCAAAATCCAAAAAGCACGCTAATTTGATCGGCTTTAAAAATATTGAATTAAAATTAAAAACAGTAGCGATCTCTCTGTAAACAGGTTTCCATTTGTTCTCCTTGGATTGGGGATTTTTAAGACCAAATGTGCTGCTGTTAACAGATACAATGGCTGTTTTCGTATTTCATTAAAAAAATTTGTTAAACATTTGAAAATAAGCTAATGTAAAATGAATTAAGTAAACATTGTCATTGTGTCCCGGTATTTTTTAACAGCGCTATAAGATAGTTCTTTTAAATAATTCATTTTAAATGTATCGTTTTAAATCGGACGTAATTTACACCAAAGTTTTATTTCTCTTATTAATATCCACATGAAAATACTTTTGTTGTTAGAAGTAAATATAATCTGCGCTGTCTTCGAATTCACGATAATAGTTGAAAAAAATTATCTCAAAATATCTTGCGCAAATATATTTTTCAATTTAAATTGTTTTGCCATATTTTTTGGCCATTTTAAATATAACGTAATTTCCCCCATTTACAAGTTTTAACGCATAATAATGATTTTTTTTTATTTTAAGATTTTGTTTCTCTTTTAAAATTCAAGTGTAAACATGGTTCTTATGACGTAATTTTCCTGCTTTTAACATGTAATCATTTAATTCTATTTTTAAAGTTTTTTTTTCTGTTTGTAATAGTCACGTGTAAATAAATTTTTAATTTGAAGTAAACATTACTGTTTGCGCTGTTTATACAATTGGCAACAGTTTAAATTAATAACATTTTACAAAATTTGTAAAAAATATATCTTGAAATGCTAAAAATTTGAATTTAAAATAGAAATAAAACCTCAAAAAATGAGTCAAATGAGAACAATCAATGCAATCTGCACACCGGGAACTTATAACGTATAAAATGTTCGAAAAACGATTACATTCTCATGTATAGTTTTTACTCCAATAAAACTTTTTTAATGGAACGATTTTGTCCAATTTTAGCATTAAATATCTCTTAAAATAATTCTTCGATTTGAAAACTGTCTGCATCAGCGTGTTTATCAAACATTTCTCTATAATACCACCGATTTTCATATTTTTCTATGCAATAGTTTTTTTTTAATATTAACGATGAAAAGCCATGCTTAAGCATTCAAATTTGATGCCGATCTACCCGGAATATCTACGCAGATTTTCATTGGTCCATTTCCAAATCAAAACTTTTTTTATATATATAGAAGGATAAGTTATTGCGCGCATAATATCTTGAGAAAGTATGCGCGGATTGTCATGAAATTTGGTAAAGATACTAAACATATATGTGTGTTTACAATGAACTACTCATAGACCAAAATTATTTCATTAACTATATAAAAAAAATATTTTTGTAAAAATAAATATAAAAAACTTGTATTTTTAATGAATAAAAATAGTCATAACTAAAAATATTACCATTGTAAATACTTAAAAATAGTTTATTTTAAACACACACATATTTTTAGTATCTTTACCAAATTTCATGGTAATTCACACATACGTTCTCAAGATATCATGCGCGCAATGACTTCTGGAGTAAAAAAAAAGCTATTTTGTTTTCAACAATAAACAAATTCTGTAAAAGGCTAATAAATTTATAATGGTAGCATATTACAAACCACAATCTGTTTAATCAATATCTAAAATTTCATGTTTATACATAAATAGGTTTTGAAGACAGACTAATTGAAACTTTGAAGTTTTTCGTTAATTTTCGACGCGTTTAAAAAAAACAAGACCCCTTAGGATCATAGTGTCGGAGGTTTATTTTAATATAAATTTTGTAGTTCCTAAACAAGGGTGCACAATATATACCGAGTACATTCATTTTCATTCTTTGAACTGAATTAAATATCAGAACACTACACATGATGTTTACAATTCTATGTATAACATATAAGGTTGCAAGAAAGAATTCGTATTTTTCTTTGATTACAGATGGTAATCACCGAAATTCTGTTTTCGAATGTGCTATGAGTTTTCCAAATGGTTTAATAAGACATAAGCTTTCACTTTACACAGCCCGTTACAATTTTTCTCTGACTGGTTAGATTACAGTCCAACAGATGGCACTGCGTGTCCGCAGGTGTTCTGAAAAGTACGATTGCACATTTTTTTTTCGTAAACCGGTTAAATTTCATGTTGCTATCTGTTGTGTGATTCTAAGTTCATACGGTTGGTTGTAACAGTGTAACGTGGTCATGCTGGAGCTTTCGAAGGTGGAATAACGAATGAACGTGTCAAGCTTGTGAAAACAGCTACCGAAAAACTGAAAATGACATAAAAATTTTACGCAAACGAAACCGTCAGTTCGTCGACTGTTTTTGAATGGTACAAGAGGTTTAAAAATGAATGGAGAGTCCGGAAGATGATGAACACAGCGGCCGTCCGAAAAGCGGTCTGTCACCCAAACATAACATGAAAGTAACTGACAATCTAAAGAAAGACCGCTGAGTTTCTGCCATATTAATCGAGAAAATGACAGGTTTCAGTAAGAGCACAAATCATCGGATCATGACTGATGTTTTAAAGAAAAGGAAGGTCTCTACAAAGTTTGTCACCGCCCCCACTTTCTGAAAAATGGCCAAAACTGTGCAAGACTTTATGGCTTCTAATGTGGTCGTCGTCCACAACCACCCTCCTTACTCCCCAGATTTAAACCCCTATGTCTATTTACTGTTCCACAAGTTGAAATTTCACCTAAAGGACTGATGCAAAATGGCGGCGCGGCATCTTACCCGCCACTATGGGACAGATGCCGCACCAAGGTTGAGCGACAGATGCCGCAAAATATATTTTTGTTTTTGTGTTCAATAAATTCACCACTGCGATTTAACTACAACTATCATTTAAATGAATGTATATTAGCGCATTCTGCTACTTATCAAAATATTCTTTGCAAGAATGTTGGTTCACCATGTATGAATAAGGAAAACGTAGGCCGTTTACAATTCTCACCATCTAAACTGTTAAACAAAATATCTCCTACCTCAATGGTCAAAAGACCTATTCAGACAAGTAAGAGAAAGTAAAAGGATGCAAATATTACAAGCACAGATTTTATAAACAATAAAAAAGAAGAAGGAAATGAAAAACTAAAAACAAAAGAAACTAGAAAACGTCAAAGAACGACAAATTACCGAAGTAAAATTTGTAAAAAAAGGACAGGAAAGATCAACTTGAAAGCGCCTTGCTTTAGGAAAGAACTAAAATATAAGTCATTTTCCGACAATGGGTAAATTGTTCCACTTATGGATTCTGATGGCAGAACTGGATTGAAATTTGATATTTCTGCATATGGAAGGCAAATCAAGGAGCAAAGTCTAAAGCGCACAGAATTCAGTGCATCAAATTCAATCGATAGCTGCATGAAAAACGATTTCTTTACTTTTGGAACAGGTAGTGTGGTGTGATTGGAGGCGAATGGAAATACAAAATCAAAGAATGAGAAAAAAGGCCCAAAATAAACAGACTAGGGCCTAAATAGAATAGAACTAATACTTACATTAAGAGCAAACTGCAATGTTCGCCTGGATGTAAACCAGTGATTTATATCTTTTTTGGAATTATGCTGTCTATTGTTTCCCGTATATATGCTATCCATTCATGTAAATTCAAATGATTTTCTTTTCATTTTCACTTTTTGTCTTAAGTTTTGTTTATAGAGATTACACTTTTGCATTTTATACTTTTCACACAACTTTTCACAATTTAGTGATACATATAATTTTTGTAGCTTTACTGTTATTTATTTTCATTTTAAGTAGTTTGAGAAAATAAAAATGTGATTTGCTTGAAAAAAAAAAATAAGCAGACTAGCATTTTCTCCATGCGACATCTGTCCCACACCCCATGCGGCATCCTATCCAGCACATAAAAAATGATGTTAAAAAAAGGACCTGTGGGAAAATAATTATGCCTACTTTATTAAGAGGGTTTGAACTTGTTTAACATATAAATTAGATTCTAAAGGGTTTGATCAATGATTTCTGGTACTCAGTTTGTTGTTTTTTGCTTTATTTTACATTTTAAAAGAAAAAAAGAAAAACTGCGGCATCTGTCCCCACTTTACTATATAAAAAATGAATATATTGGCGTTTGCTTTGATGTTTTTTATCTTTTATAACTTTTATTTCCAAGTCTTTTCGATATTCAGTAAATAAATGCCTTTTTTTTTTTTTTTTTTTTTTTTTTTTTTTGGATGGGAACAAATAATGACGATTTCATTAATTTATCTATTTTTTTTTAGAGTTTTTTGACAGAATAGGGCAGGGAGTCATTGATTGTCATTCTTAATTTGTCATCAGAGTTAAATTCATTGCTTAAAAAGGCGCAAAGAGGTTTAAACACTTAAAAGTTATCGGAATTAAAAAAAATCTAAATTTAGCTTAGAAGTTGATGAATAATACGATCTCCGAAATTACTTTTTTAATGAAACCTTCTTCAAGCGACCAGGAAAAAACGGAATTTGTTTCATTTGCTTCAAAGAAATGGGCCGCTCATGGAGGAAGTTCAACTAGGATGGTCTCTGAATAGAGGTAAAAATGCTATTGAGCCTATAGGAAAAAATTTTATTCCATGAAAATTTGGTCGTTCAGGGAGGTGGTCGCTTAATGGACGTAGTCGCACCGAGAGGTTTCACTGTATGTTATCTTTATCACGTTGATACTTTTTTAGCCATAGTATATGCTCCTTTGATACTATGTTACACATTACTACATTAATTCTATTACTATCTTTAGTGCCTTTTTTAGTACGTTTTTCATAATGTGACTAATAAAGTAGCTGAAATAAATAGCTCATAAGGGGAATTAAGAGTATAAATGCAAGCTATTTTACTACCAATTACACCCTAAGGAAATCGATATGGTTAAACAAATCTTTTGAAAGTTACTATTTGATGGTTATCTTGTATATAATTTATCTGATTTAGTTATTTACTCCTAATGAGATAATAATTATATCCTCATTGCCACTATTTTATGGTTCATTATTAATAACAACTCAATACGTTTGGCAAATATTTTTATCAGCTAAATGGATTTGTGCGAAATAATTGTGTGAAATAATTTATCTTATATTGTTTGTTTTTTACATTTCAATATTGTTTTCGCAGCGTCTTTCAAAAGTGGATTCATTGACATCATTTAATATCAGGGATTTCCAATGTCTTTTTTTGGTTTCAAGATCCAATAGAATTCTTTTTTTTTTTACAATTTATTCATGTAATATTCAGAAAAATGTAACAATGGTATTTTAATATTACAATGAAAGCAGTTTCCTATTTTAATTAAACTAGAGAATCACGGATCTCCCAGGTTACAGAACAAAGAGCAACAGCTTTTTTTTTTTTTTTTTTTTTTTTTTTTTTTTTTTTTTTTTTTTTTTTTCTACATTAACTAGGGGGCTCGGCCCCCTACGAGCTACGCTCGCCAACCCCCGTCCAGACACCGTAGACTCTAAATGCACGCTAATCTGATCGGCTTTAAAAAGATTTCGAAAGATTGAATTATAATTTAAAAAACAGTGGCGATCTCTCTATAAACGAATTTCTATTCATTTCTCTTTGATTGGGGAATTTTAAAGCCAAATCCTTTGCGGTACTACTTGATTATTCCGTCGACCAATTTTGCCAAATTATATAAATCGCCAAACCACTCGCCAAATTATACAAATTGACATAATTTTTATTTTAAATAACGAAAAAACAAATAAATTAGCACAACATTAATAAAAATACAAATAAAACGTCGAAATAAAAATAACTTGATGACGTAGACACGTGTAACAACATTTCAAAATAAGCTAATATAAAAGGAATTAAGTAAACAGAGTCTTTGTCTCCTGGTATTTTTTAACAAAGTGAAAAGAAAGCTCTTTTAAATGAGACATTTTAAATTAATTGTTTTTAATCTGACGCAATTTTGACCAAACTATTCTTTCTCTTTTTAATATTCACGTGAATGTACTTGTGTTAAAAACGAAATATTATTTGCACTTTCCTAACAAAAATAGTTGAAAAGTATACTCTTAAAATATCAAATAAATGTCTAGCGCAATTTGTAAATTTAAACCGTTTTGCAATATTATTGTGTGTTCAATATTGTGTGTATGTAATAACTGTAATGTGACGTAAATATGACGTAATTTCTCCTATTTAAGACTTCTAACGCATGTTAATAAATTTATTGTTTTACAAATTCCTTTCTCTCTTAAAATTCACGTGTAATTATAGTTTTTATGACGTAATTTTTAATAAGTTCCTGCTTTTTGTACATATTTATTTGATTCTAATTCCAAATGTTGTTTTCTGTTTATAATAGTCACGTGTAAATAAATTTTTAATTTATTTACACGTATAAATATATATATATATATTTTTTAAGCAAACATTATTGTTTCCGTTGTTTATACAGTTAGCAACAGTTTAAATTAATATCACTTTCTAAAATCTGTTAAAAATATCTCTAGAAATGCTGAAAATCTGAATTTAAAATAGAAATAAAACCTCAAAAAATTAGTCAAAATAAAAAAAAAATAATGCAATCTGCACTCCGGCAAATTCTAACGCATAAAATTATCTAAAAATGATTAAATTCCTATGAACAGTTTTTGCTCCTATAAAACTTTTTTAGTGGAACGATTTTGCCCAAATTTAGCATTAAATATCTCTTAAAATAATTCTTCGATCTGAAAACTGTCTGCATCATCGTGTTTATCAAACATTTCTGTATAAAACCACCGATTTTCATATTTTTGTATGCATTATTTTTCTTAATATTAACGAAGAAAGACCTCCGGTCACAAAAAATTCAAAACCGGCGGCGGCGGTGACAGCGGTAGTTACTTTTTTTTAGAATAGAGAGATACATATTTTTTCGACTGTCTACTAGCAACAACAAAATCATTTTTATTTGAAAGTATCAAATTTGCATTCAAATAAAGATTGTAAATTCTTAAAAGCGATACTTTCGTATTAGTTAATAGCTGATGAAATAGACAAAGAATCATTTAATTACACCAGTCCTATTTAATTCTGATTTTTTCAGTTGTTTAAGCACATAGTTAGATTACTTGTCTATGAAATTTCTGTTTTATTTTATTTAACTAGCGAACTTGCCCGGCGTTGCCCGGGTACGTCAAAAAACAGCAGGAATTACGAAAAAACCCTGAAAATCACAATAAGATATCGCGAAAAAATTTTAAATCGCTTCGAAAAAATTTTAAAGTGTATAAATGCAAGCTATTTTACTACCAATTACACCCTAAGGAAATCGATATGGTTAAACAAATCTTTTGAAAGTTACTATTTGATGGTTATCTTGTATATAATTTATCTGATTTAGTTATTTACTCCTAATGAGATAATAATTATATCCTCATTGCCACTATTTTATGGTTCATTATTAATAACAACTCAATAAGTTTGGCAAATATTTTTATCAGCTAAATGGATTTGTGCGAAATAATTGTGTGAAATAATTTATCTTATATTGTTTGTTTTTTACATTTCAATATTGTTTTCGCAGCGTCTTTCAAATGTGGATTCATTGACATCATTTAATATCAGGGATTTCCAATGTCTTTTTCTGGTTTCAAGATCCAATAGAATTCTTTTTTTTTTTTTACAATTCATTCATGTAATATTCAGAAAAAAGTAACAATGGTATTTTAATATTACAATGAAAGCAGTTTCCTATTTTAATTAAACTAGAGAATCACGGATCTCCCAGGTTACAGAACAAAGAACAACAGATTTTTTTTTTTTTTTTTTTTTTTTTTTTTTTTACATTAACTAGGGGGCTCGGCCCCCTACGAGCTATGCTCGCCAACCCCCGTCCAGACACCGTAGACTCTAAATGCACGCTAATCTGATCGGCTTTAAAAAGATTTCGAAAGATTGAATTATAATTTAAAAAACAGTGGCGATCTCTCTATAAACGAATTTCTATTTATTTCTCTTTGATTGGGGAATTTTAAAGCCAAATCCTTTGCGGTACTACTTGATTATTCCGTCGACCAATTTTGCCAAATTATATAAATCGCCAAACCACTCGCCAAATTATACAAATTGACATAATTTTTATTTTAAATAACGAAAAAACAAATAATTTAGTACAACATTAATAAAAATACAAATAAAACGTCGAAATAAAAATAACTTGATGACGTAGACACGTGTAACAACATTTCAAAATAAGCTAATATAAAAGGAATTAAGTAAACAGAGTCTTTGTCTCCTGGTATTTTTTAACAAAGTGAAAAGAAAGTTCTTTTAAATGAGACATTTTAAATTAATCGTTTTTAATCTGACGTAATTTTGACCAAACTATTCTTTCTCTTTTTAATATTCACGTGAATGTACTTGTGTTAAAAACGAAATATTATTTGCGCTTTCCTAACAAAAATAGTTGAAAAGTATACTCTTAAAATATCAAATAAATGTCTAGTGCAATTTGTAAATTTAAACCGTTTTGCAATATTATTGTGTGTTCAATATTGTGTGTATGTAATAACTGTAATGTGACGTAAATATGACGTAATTTCTCCTATTTAAGACTTCTAACGCATGTTAATAAATTTATTGTTTTACAAATTCGTTTCTCTCTTAAAATTCACGTGTAATTATAGTTTTTATGACGTAATTTTTAATAAGTTCCTGCTTTTTGTACATATTTATTTGATTCTAATTCCAAATGTTTTTTTCTGTTTATAATAGTCACGTGTAAATAAATTTTTAATTTATTTACACGTATAAATATATATATATATTTTTTAAGCAAACATTATTGTTTCCGTTGTTTATACAGTTGGCAACAGTTTAAATTAATATCACTTTCTAAAATCTGTTAAAAATATCTCTAGAAATGCTGAAAATCTGAATTTAAAATAGAAATAAAACCTCAAAAAATTAGTCAAAATAAAAAAAAATAATGCAATCTGCACTCTGGCAAATTCTAACGCATAAAATTATCTAAAAATGATGAAATTCCTATGAACAGTTTTTGCTCCTATAAAACTTTTTTAGTGGAACGATTTTGTCCAAATTTAGCATTAAATATCTCTTAAAATAATTTTTCGATCTGAAAACTGTCTTCATCAGCGTGTTTATCAAACATTTCTGTATAAAACCACCGATTTTCATATTTTTGTATGCATTATTTTTCTTAATATCAACGAAGAAAGACCTCCGGTCACAAAAAATTCAAAACCGGCGGCGGCGGTGACAGCGGTAGTTACTTTTGTTTAGAATAGAGTGATACCTATTTTTTCGACTGTCTACTAGCAACAACAAAATCATTTTTATTTGAAAGTATCAAATGTGCATTTAAATAAAGATTGTAAATTCTTAAAAGCGATACTTTCGTATTAGTTAATAGCTGATGAAATAGACAAAGAATCATTTAATTACACCAGTCCTATTTAATTCTGATTTTTTCAGTTGTTTAAGCACATAGTTAGATTAGTTGTCTATGAATTTTCTGTTTTATTTTATTTAACTAGCGAACTTGCCCGGCGTTGCCCGGGTACGTCAAAAAACAGCAGGAATTACGAAAAAACCCTGAAAATCACAGTAAGATATCGCGAAAAAATTTTAAATCGCTTCTCAAATTTTGAAAAGAGAAAAAATATATATATATTGTGTTCGAAGATTGCAAGTTGATTCCTTTCACTAATGTGGAAAAATAGTGGCAAATCGCTAAAATACACTAAAAATCACATACAAAATTCCCGAAAAATTCGAAAATTGCTATACGAAATCCGAATAAACTTTATTGAAATGAGGGCAGAATGTACTTTAGGTCAAATATGGAATGTCAAAAAATTGCAGAAGATCGCGAAGAAGCGTAAAAATCGCATTAAAAACCCCATAAAGTTCAAAAATCACGAAAGTCAAAATTTACTATAATTGGATAAAAGTTTCAAATCTAACTCCTTTGAGCTGGGGGCCCTCATAAAATTTATGTTTTGGAAATCATGCTAAGCATTAGATCATGTTACTTTTTTTCGTAATTAATTTAATTGGATCCCTTAAATATAATTAATATAATCCCTTAAGTTAATATTAGTTTTTGTTGCATTAAAATATCTCAATTTGTTGATTTTCTGTAAGCAAATAAAACCTATTGTTTTACAGTGAAAGTCTATCGGGATTTGGCGAAATATTAGAGATATCGCCAAGTTGGCGACAAACATGCCGTTATTTGGCGACAGAACTGGATCCTACCCCTACGGTAACCCCCCCTTATAGGTATGGTCATGCATTACATGCTGTTCAATAATCGCATAAAAAATTCGCTAAAAATTCAAAAATCGCTGCACAAATTCCGAATAAACTTTTTTGAAAAGAGAACAAAATTTACTAAATTGGGTTAAAAGAAAGAAACCGCATTCTTTTTCATAATGTGGAAAAATCGAATTAATATAATCCCTTAAGTTAATATTAGTTTTTGTTGCAATAAAATATCTCAATTTTTTGATTTTCTATAAGCAAGTAATCACTATTGGTTTAGAATGGAAGTCTATGGGAATTTGGAGAAATATTAGAGATATCGCCAAGTTGGCGGAAAACTTGGCGGTATTTGGCGACAGAACTGTGTCCCCCTAAGGTAACCTCCTTATAGGTATGGAAATGCATTAAATGCTGTTCAATAATTACATAAAAAATTCGTTAAAAATTCAAAAATCGCTGCACGAATTCCGAATAAACTTTTTTGAAAAGGGAACAAAATTTACTATATTGGGATAAAAGAAAGAAACCATATTATTCTCACTTATATGGAAAAAATCGCCTCGAAACTTAAAAAAAGTGCTAAAAATCGCATAAAAAATTAAATAAAAAAATTTAATCAAAAAATCGAAAATCGGGCTTCGAGGTGCAAAACTTCATATATAGACGTACCTTTTCCCCAAATTTTGTAGCTCTACGTGCAGCGGTCTCTTCAGAACACCGTCGACACACTCACTCACTCACACACAAACTTCTTACTTTATTATTATAGATTACTAGCAGATCTACCTGGCTTCGCTCGTGTCAATAATAATGGTCCACCCGGGTAAAATCTCTCTATTCTAAAAAAAAGTAACTACCACTGTCACCGCCGCCGCCGGTTCAGCGCCCCCTTCTGGCGGAATTTTTCCAAATTCAGGGAGGACGTTCTTGCCACGGCCAAAAACATATACAAAAAATTTGGTTCAATTCTATGCATAACTTCATACAATTTTCGATGGTACAATATTCAAAAATCGCACAAAAATAGCTATTACAGAGCCCCCCTACCTGCAGATTTTTTCTCCAAATTCAGGGACGACCTTCTTGCCATGGCCAAAAACATACACAAAAAATTTGGTTCAATTCAATGCATAACTTCATACACTTTTCGATGGTACAGTATTCAAAATACACAAAAATAACTATTACAGTGCCCCCTACCGGCGGAATTTTTCCAAATTCAGGAAGGACCTTCTTTCCATTGCCAAAAACATACACAAAAAATTTGGTTCAATTCTATGAATAATTTCTTATACTTTTCGATGGTACAGTATTCAAAAGGCACAAAAGTCGCTATTAGAGCGCCCCCTACCGGCGGATTTCTTTCAAATTAATGGAGGACCTGCTTGCCATAGCCAAAAACTTTAAAAAAAAAATTCGTTCAATTCTATGCATAACTTCATATACTTTTTGATGGTACAATGGCGACACACGGACATACGGACACATGGACAGACGGAAAGACAGACATTTTTTATGAACATGTTTTTTGGAATCTCTGACCCCTAAAACGTGTAAATCCGTCGAAAACCGGAAGTCGAAAAATTTCGATTACAATACTTTCTTCTATAGAAAATAGAAGAAAGTAAAAATTAGTCTTATTAGAAGGTAATACTTAGCGGATTTTCATGAGATTTGCATTTTTTCATTTTCAGAGATGATTTTAATATGCTACATATTGTTCTTCCGTTCTTTTCCAAATTCAATTGTAAATAATCAACTAAAAGATTTGTTTCTTAGCAGCCCAAATTCTGTCTGAGCATTAGAAGCTATAAAACCGCAATGGCGTTCATGTTGTTTTCAGCAATGCAGAAGATCATTGGAGATAAATGTATATATTGTTATAAAACACAAGATAAATTACACCGTTATATTTCGTTTGAGTAAAGTTTTCTTTGAAGTAACCGACCAGCGTAACGGGCGAAAACTTATAATTTTCCCTATAAAAAATATTTTTTTTTTTTTTTTTTGCATGTTCATGGCACTTCTTAATAGCTGAATGTTTTTTGCATTCAAATCAAACGAATAAATGGCAGCCTCTACGCTGATTACCACATAAAATAAATGTTATTTTTATCTGAGTTAGCAAAATGCCTAAAATTGGCCAAAAGACAGTATGACCAAGAAAGTGACAAATTTTCATAAGTATTTAACTTAAATCTTTTTCAATAAAAAAAATTTAGTATTTTTAGGTTATTTATTTGATTAAAGCTCTCAAATTTGTGTTTGCATTAATTTAGGTAAATGATTATTAAATTGATCTTTTTAAGGGGGTTTGTAGTTTTAGATCCATATCTTTGAACCTAAATTACTAAGCGCCTAAAAGATCCATTTCAGAAAAAAAAATATTTTTTTTCTGTCATTTATGATGTCATTTTGTTTGAAAAAAAAAAAAACCCAATGAATAAACACTTGTGTTATTATTTTAGCTTTGGAACTGAAGATCTTAAAGAAATGCGAGTGGTATTATAACAAAAGCCTTTTCAAAAACCTATACAACAATATCAAATCTTTGTTAATTTTGTATGTGGATAGAAAAATGATGATAACATCAGAATAATAAATATGAGTTTTTAATTTGTAATTTAATTTCAATTCCCTTTATACAAATTTTTATCTATCATTGACGTTCATTTAAGAAAAGTCTTTACAAAGATATTAAATTACGAATTTTTAAGAAACTCCATTTAGATAAGAGGAAATATTCTATAATCTTATATATTAGAGGAATACAAACAAAAAATGTATTTATCTAGCGAATCTAATGCGATGTTTTTATTGCAGACGCTGTTTAAATCAAAGACTAGTTTCTTTTTATAAATAAATTTTATTTGCTTAATGAGGAATTAATCATTTAAAGAAATGCTAAATTAAGCAGTGAAAAATTTAATGACACAATACAACATTATTCAATGAACGTTTTTACAATTTCATGAAAATATAAATATAAAGATTTAAAAATTCATAAATTAAAACCTTTTTAAAAGTTAGCAATTATTATTTAATTTCAACTATTTTGTGTAATTTCATTTTATTTAAGATTTTATTTTTTAATAACTGAATTTCCTTTTATTAAATATTTTATATTTATTACGAAAAGTAGATTATTTATAAGAATTTATTTCACATTTCAGGTTTATTTAATGTTTTTTTTTTTTGTTTATTTGCTGTAATGTTTTCTATACCTATACGTATAATCGTGAAATATTATACTTTATTCATTTAAGATTTTCCGTTTGGTTACAATGCCTGGTTTCAACTTCTTTTATATTTTTAACTTTATTTATTACTGTGTATCTAGTTGCAAAAATATTCATGTAAATTAAAGAGTTGATCTGAAATTTCACAAGGTTCAACGTTTCATACCGAATAAACATTTTTTATTTTGATCTCGCTTTACAAAATATCATGTAATTTAGATTTTCAAAATTTATGTACGTATTTTTACATTATACAGTTTTGCAAATGTAAAATATTTTCTCAAGATCTACATGACAGAATCTAAATTATGGAACTGTTACGTGAAAGACGATTTCACAATGAACTCCTTTGACTGTAAATGTGACTTTCTTATATATTTTTAAATACAAATCACTTTTCTTCAGGAAGTTTGGGGAAGGAATGCACAAGTGTATTTTCTTTTGTCTAACACTTCGTTGTCCAATTAATTTTAAATTTTCATTTTTGGGTAAATGTGCTATTTCTTGATCGTAGCCCATTTATGGTTGCTCTTTAACGGCTGTTTTGTAAAATAAACAGATTCAATAAAGTGATGTTAAAGTTCTAAAGCTAAATCCACATGTAATAAGTAAAAATTATTGTATAAAGTATAAAGTAAAAAATTAAAATTCGTATAACGCACAAATAAAACGTTCTAAATTTGCTTTTAGGTGCATGTATATAATATAAAATTATTTAAAATGCATTAAAATACATGAAAAATACATTAAAAATCAAATTTTAATCCTAAAATCTTTTCGTCCAAAGTCACACGGTCATCGTCAATGGTTATTTAAAATTTATTTATCTTTGTGCTTATTCATCAAGGAGTGAACGCGTTGTCATTTAAGGGTGGTATTGAAGGTAAGTTTAGACGAAAAGGTATTCACATTTTTAACAACACAAACTTTTATCTACTATGTGAGCCCACCGTGGCTGAGTGGATAAGTGATAAGGCACCACGACGCTAACCGCTTGAGAGCGTAGGTGGGGACGGGTTCGAATCCCGCTGGCTCCGTTGCACACTCTTTGTAGAGCTCCCGGATGTAATTCTCTGGTGTTGTAAATTTACTTGCGCTATGTCGTTCCTGTAAATTGACGATGACTTATAAGCGGGCCCTGGAGTCAATCACACAAGTTTGATGTATGATTTCAATAAAAGAAACAAACAATCATCTACTATGTTGCAGTTTTTTCCAGACACCTTGTATGTCATAATATAAGCATCGCTACATTCTATATGTTTACTAGAAATTATTTCAAGGAATTCTCTTATAATAGCTTTCTCGTAATTACCTGTACGAAAGATAATTTTCGATTTATTAAAATCTACATTTATAGGTTGAATTTGAATTAATTTTGCTAATACACCGGAAGGTGGCAGCACAGACAATCACCTCATCGAGTTCATGGCTGAAATTCCAAAATTGGTTAAAACTCGATTCGCATATTAAAATGCAATCGGTCTGCCAAGTCGTATCTTGGCGGAAAACACTTGAAAACCCAATTTTAGCAGTTGTGCTCGTAGGTTTAACAGTGTGTTTTCCTGCGCGCAGTCCTCCATGTTTTCATACCTTTGGATGCAGGAAAACACAATGGCAATGTAAAAATGCCTATACCAGGGATGGCGAACCTATACCTCGCGTGCCACATTTGCCACGCGAAAGAATAATTTTGGCACGACCTTGCTTGTGGCTCTAACTGAAAATAAAGTGAGATTACATACAAAATCGCGACTAATCATTACTAAATTTGGGTAAATGGAAACTGAAAAAGGTAATTGCAGCATGTTATATTTAGTCCAGGCAATAGAGATCGTATAAAGGCTCTACCTAGCAAAATTCGTGGTATTTCTGGAAAAAGGATTACTATAGGTTTTTGGGTCACTAAATCCGAATTTTTAACTTCCTGCCAAAATTTCCCATGGCAATCCCTCCCCCCCTCCCAAAATTTTTGTAAAATGCCCCCAAAAAGGTTTTTATTTAAAAAATCAATTTTTTATTGTTTTAGGGGAAAAGTATTAAGAAATTCAGAAAGTAGACAAAATTTGAAACAAATACGATAGATGACATTATGACGTAGGATGAATGGGGAGGGGAGATCTGCTGCGGGGACTAAGTTGCGCAATTCCACTTAACCACTCACATCGTTTACATTCGCCCTCCCGTCTCTCCTCCGAACTTTCCCTATAAGGTTTACTTTAAGTTTTTTGTGTCGCTGAATCCAAATTTCTAATTTCCCCCCAAAATCCCCTCCCGCAACCCCCAAACATAGTTGTTTCTAAATTAAATTTTTTATTGTTTTAGGGGAAAAGTATGTAAAAATTAAGAAACTAGGCAAAATTTGCAACAAATAGGATATATGACATTATGACGTAGGATGAACGGGATGGGGGGGGGGGGCTGCCTCTGAACATGCACTGCGGCGGTACGTGCACTAAGTTATGCAAGTTAAGGCAATAGGGGATTTTACCTGGCAAAATTAATGCTAGTTCTGGATTTCGACTCACTTTATGTTTTGGGGTCGCTGAATCCGAATTTGTTACTTCCCACCAAAATTTCACCCTGCATCCCCTCCCCCCAAAATGATTTTTGAGAAAAGCGCGCGGGAATGTTCCGAGGCAGCCCCTCATCTCCCCGTTTATCCTACTTGATAATGTTATGTATCCTATGTGCTGCAAATTTTGTCTACTTTCTGAATTTCGGCAACTTTGGAATTCATTTCAGAGCTATTCAAAGAAACTGACGTTTGTCATTTTAATAGTTTTTCTGCCTATCTATACTTTTTAACAACTTTTTTCGCAAATGAATAATATCAAAACTCAAGCTGAAAGCATTTATCAGACAAATCCGGTTCAGTTTTCATTAAAATTAACTCGATATTAAGATGCAACAACAGAAATCAAATTACATTGCATTGTTTTTTATATAAATTTCTAAAATATATTTGTTTCCATAATTATTATAGTGTATAATACCTACATGTGTGTTCCTCACATTTTTTAAATCATAATAAAAAATTTTAAGTTATTTTAAGCTATTATTTTCCGACCTACTAAATTTGTTTTCTAATTGGCACGTCATGGTCACGTAAAATACTTTTTGATCAAATTTGTCACGCGATAACTAAATGGTTTGCCAACTCTGGCCGATAATAACGATATTTATTTATTTATCGACTAAACCACACCGGCATCTATTGCAGAAATTTTATAAGATGGAATATATTAAAATTCAACCTTGTATATAATGTAAATTTCTCATTCACATGAAATAGTATATTGAAAATAAAGTAAAAAACTGATAAATAAAAAAAACAGTTCCTGTAAACAGACGAATAGTCCAAATTATACAAATAATAAATCAATCTGCAGCGTGCTTCACAGTAAAGCTACAGTGTACTACACAAACATATACTGGAAATAGGAATCTATTAGGATGCTTTATGCAGCAATCAATCGTGGGACATACATTCGCACACTGTAAAACCGTAATACTTACCCATCATGGATATAGATAATATAAAATATGAAAATAAAACGGGATATTTGCTAAGCATTGTATTATGTTACTTTTATTCATAATTTAATTTATTTGGACTCCCTTAAATATAATTAATATAACCCCTTAAGCTAATATTACTTTTTGTTGCATTAAAATATCTCAATTTGTTGATTTTCTGTAAGCAAGTAATCCTGATAGGTTTACAATGGAAGTCCATGGAAATTTGTCGAAATATTAAACATAGTGATGGGCGATTCTCGAGAATTCAACAATCGAGAAAAATTGTCATTGTAAAAAAAATCACAATCGATACAGCCATCGATTAATTCCTAGAATCTACTAGAATATTAGAGATATCGCCAAGTTGGCGCCACTTTTGGCGACTTATTTTGGCCGCCAAATTTGGCGGTATTTTGGTGACATAACTGTGACCCCCCCCCCCACGGTAACTCCCTTATAGGTATGGACAGGCATTAAATGCTTGACATTTACGATAATCCATTATTGGCATTTAATCTTATAGTTTGGCGATAGTTTTTCAGTCGGCAGGTCTATATTTTCGTTATTGTGAAACTTTTCTGTTATGGAACATGCTCTAATACTGTGTAGGAATACGGTTTGTGCAGTTGTTCAATCAAATTAGGAAGTCGATTTTATTGTGAATACATAACAATTTATCATAGTAACTATTTTTATTGTCATCTTACTCTTTTTTTCTTTGAGTGAAGGTGTGTGAGGCAGCAGGATATCCATTAGTTCTGACCTGTATGGTAGACATTCTTTACTTGTATTAGACTGATTTATCAATGAGTGTAACACTTTGGGACATAGGCTTAGAAAAATCATTATTTTTTCAATACGAACTTTTATTTTTCCTGGTTTTGATCCAGGACACAAAAATCTTCACATTTTCTAAAAATATTTTATTGCAGTAAAATATTCTCTGTTTTTTTTTTTTTTTTTGCTTAAAATGACGCTTAAATCATGTTAGATGTGTTAGATCATCCTTATTAGATGAGAACATATTAATTTTTTCGTTTTGGTTTGTTTTCAAAATCTAGCTTTCAAGCAATAGTTGTCATGCAAGCGACTTCTTGTGAAAATGCGTTTTTCTTCATGATGGGTTTTTTCATCATTTCCCGTATTTAAATTGTTATAACTCAAGAACCGTTAAAGATATATAGTTCAAATTTGGAAAATGTCTTTTTCAATTAGTTTACTTTAATTTTGATTCAACAAATTTGAAAAAAAAAAAATCTTTGAAAATAAGATTTTTTTTTTTAATTACATATTTTTTTCTTTATTTTTTACTTTAAATAATTTTACTTTTTTTTAAATTAATACTTTTTTAAATGCTGAATTTAAATTAAACTTACATATGTAACTGTTTATTTGAATGATAAAAAATTAAAATTCTACAAATAATATTTCTAGTTATAACGATTTTAATATAACCCACTTTTTTAATAAATTTTAAATTTTAAAATTTTTCACAAAAATTAGGAGAAGGTTTATCAAGCGATTTTGTTTACAAATAATATGGTTAGCCATCACAAAAAAAATTAAAAGTTTTAACTCAATAAATAAAAATTATTTTAAAATGTGCCCCGTTCTTCTCGCTTTGTACCAAGTTATGCCGAATCAGTCATTTTCTCACGTACTGTTAATAAGCTTTTCCTAAACCATTAATTAATCTTGAAAGTTGATGGCAAAAGTAATATACATGGCAATGCAACGTAAAATATTATATTTATAGGGTTTCAATTGTACGTTATGTCGTCTTTTTTGTTTGTTATAAATATTAGTCTGTCGGGGGGTTTTACCAGGATATTCGCAGACAGACCAAAATATCCTTAAAATACTATTTTTTACCTCTGCACTAATTTCATCTCGTAACTCGATGACGTGATAGTGACGCCGAAATGACGAATTGGCGCCCGCTGCTGCTCATATCGTACCAAGAAATGCCGAGGCTGGCCAGTCTACTTTAATCTATTCCTAATAATCTTGTCCTACACCACGATTTCATCTCGTAACTCGATGACGTAGCCATTTGTGTCGTCGCCACCCGCACTATTATTTTTACTGGTTACACAAATGTCTATACAGAAATTAAAAGTATAGTGAATTTACCTTCGGTTGTACTCAAATATACTTGGATCATACAATTTTGAAGTGAGAAAATAATACATATTAGGTTGGAAAAGAAAATTTGTGGCAAAACAGCATAGAGCTGTAAAATTATAGTAATTGACAGCTGCAAAAGTAGTACTGTACTTACAGTACTACTTCTAGTAGTAGTGTTTGTACCATACTACAAGTTACAGAAATAACCAGTACTGTACAGATGTTTCATTCAAATTGTTACAAATAGTTCTGATCTCGATGCTTTTAAATATATTTTGAAGAAAAATGCAACAACTAAATATTAATTCTGGGTTAGCCATTTGAAATCAGATTTCATTCATTAAATAAAATCTCAGATTTTAAGTAAATTTTCTAGCATTTAAAAGAATAAATAAATAAAAGAAAGAAATTGCCAAGTATGGATCACATTTAATATATAGTATGGATCCTTATAAAAAAATTTGCTTACAGTACATTATAATTTGAAAAAATAAAATATTTTTCCCAATTAATAAATTAGTTGGGAAATATATAATTTTAAACATTTTAGTTAAGTTTAAAAAGGGGTTTAATTATTAATCCTGTCACATATATTACCAATACTCATAAATATTTAATGAGTTTGGAATTATTCTTTTAAAAAGATATGAAGCTGTAGTAATAAAATCTCAAATTATGATGTACTGTAAAACAAAAGTTGTTATAAGCGATATTGAATGTGGTCCATACTTTCGAAATTCTTGCTTTTTTATATACAGGCATGAGAATGGGTAAAGAACAAAATGTCTGAAAATATGCTTAATCTCAAATTTTGTAAAAAACTAAAAAAAAACGCGCCATATTTTGCACAAAAGGAAAATGTATACAATAAAAAAGAAAAGTGCCCAGTTAAACTGAAGTCATCGAAGCCACAGGCTATTGAAACTAATTGTATATTATACTCTTATTTCAAAGCATGAAATGCCATTAGCTAAATTAAGGTGGTCCCCCAGTTTTCCCCCTTTATACTTAACCAATGAACATCCAAATCTAATCAGGGTAGCGCCTTATCAGAATAAACCAGTTTACCAAACTTGAACCAAATAAGATAATTCTGCCTGATAAACCCATTCATCAAAATTAAGGGGGGAATCAGCCCCCATTCCCCCTCTTTATACTTAACCAATGAACCCCCAAAACTAATCAGGGAAGCGTCTTATCAGAATAAATCTATATGTAAAATTTGAAGCAAAATAGATAATTTTGCATGAAAAACGCATTTATATAACTAAAGGGGGGGTATCCCCCCGTCCTCCCTCTTTATACTTAACCAATGAACCTCAAAACTAATAACAGAAGCGCCTTATCAGAATGGGCCTATATACAAAATTTGAAGCAAATCTGATAATTCTGCATGAAAAAACCATTTATTTACAGTGAAAGGGGGTTAGCCCCCCTTTCTCCCCCTTTATACTTAATCAATGAACCTCAAAACTAATCGAGGAAACGCCTTGTTAGAATGAGCCTATATAAAAAATTTAAAGCAAATCGGATAATTCTGCATGAAAAATCGTTTAAAGGCGGTTTTTAACTGAGCTATGCATTTTTACGCGGAACTGCATTTGGCTTACTAAGAAATGTTTGTTGAATATAGATAAAATGATATACACGGTCACGCAAATAATTGGATACATGGTTATCTATAAATGATAATTTCTGAAAATGTGATTTCAGTAGTTTTAAGAGTGTTTTAGTTTGAATAAAATTTTAGCTAAATAGCGGCGTGTAATAAGGGTTGTACAAAAGTATTTAAGTATGTTTCCATCGATTAGTATAAATTGCTGAAAGAGAAATTTCAACCTGGTATACGTTTTCTTACCAAACAAATTTTCATGTACATTTTCATGTACACTTTCATGTAAATTTTCAGAACATGTTTCGTTCGATGCCTACTTTTTACCTTTCAGTTTTGCTTATTTAAGAAGAGTACAGGCATTCTATCAATATAAACCAAAGTGCGCTTAAGAATTCACTTAATTTTAAAGAAAATAAAATATTTCAGATTCCTAAATAATTCATTTCAAAAGACTACCTATTTATCTTGCTAATCTAATAAGATTTTATTATGAAACCAGATATAAATTACTTAAATAAAGTATGATTTCTTTTAACTGGAAAATATTATTTGCCTAATGGAGCATTTATTAAATAGAAAGATGCAGAAGCCAGTATAATCTAATCAACATCTTCAAAGATAAATATGAAACACTAGATGGATTTAAAACGTGAAATACTTTAAAGTTGAATAATTAAATTTATAATTCGTCAATTACTGAAATATTTTATTCCATGATCCATATTAAATATTTGTATTCCAGTATTTTTCTTTTTGAGATGTTTTAACAAATTTATCTTTCTTTAATGATTTATTTAATCAGATTTTTTATATAGTTGTGTAATTTAATGTTTTATTTATTTAAGTGATTCTTGAATTAACTGTTTATATTCTAAATGCAACTAAATTTATATGTAACTTCTTCTTATAAACATTAATTTTTGAAAATTTTAGGCTAATGAAGTTTAGATTTATATTATTTTGCATTAATGTAATATAAAAAACACCAAAGAAAATTCAAGTAGTGAAAATATTGCACAAAATTTAAAGCACATTGTTTTTTATGTCATGTAATTACTAATTTGTGATGTATTATGTATTTATTGAGTGATTTTATACATTTACCAAAAGTGAAATGTTAACATTCCAACCAACGGATTACAAGCAAATTGTCTAGAATTAGCACGCCAAAATTTTTTTATTTAATTAAAAAGGAAATAAAAAGTTTAAATCTGTTAAATGATAAAGACAATACCGATTATGTTTTTTCTGATTTCGCATAGTGGAATTTCTGTCTATTATATAAAGAGTGTTAGTGCTTTTAAATGTTTTTGCAAATTGAAACCGGCTAATTTAATACAGGGCTATTACAAATGATAGACCTGATTTTAAAAAATCATATTTTCGAAACTACTACACATATCACAATAAGTGACACATGAATTTAAAGAGAAATATGCCAAGTTTTTCTTGAGTTACAAATGTTCGATGTGTGACTCTCATGTTACATGGCATGCGTTAAATCTGTATTCCAGTTCGTCCCAAACTTTTTGTAGCATCACTCTGTCAATGGTTCTGAATTCTGCACAAATGCGTTCTTTAAGTTCTGACAGTGTTAAAGACATTGTTCATGTACCACTGATGCCAAAAACAGAGTGTTCAGAACTTAAAGAACATATTTGTGAAGCTTTCAGAACCATTGACAGAGTGATGCTACAAAATGTTTGGAACGAACTCGATAGCCCTGTATAATAGCTTTATTTTAAATCTGCAGATAAATCTATAGTTTAAACTTTGATATACTGAAGATTTAAATTTTCCTTTATTAATCTGGTTTATTCTATTTTCTGATATGGTTATTAATTTTTAATGTATGCAAAATGAATTTTTAATGTATTTATATTTAAAATGTATTGGGTTTATTGTGATAGAGAAGTGTATTCCATGATTGCTAAATACTTGTTGAAAATTACATTCATTAGTTCAAAGTTTTTTATTACATATATACAGGGTGTTCTTTCTTATCGTTGATTATTACTTAATTTCTAAGAGTATTTGAAGGTACATTTCCAATTGCAAAGATATTTCAAATATTGAACCTTATCATTTGAAAATCTATTCACGTCAAAATAGATTTTTGTTAAAAACATTATTAAATATACATTTGTTGCACAATGCGTCCTGTATACTTTTTATTTAACAGTATCGCACCCAAAATTCACTATGACAGGCCGGTTATCTCAAAAATTTTACACAAACCTTGGCATATCACATTACATCTAAATAAAGAACTTCGTCGTAAAATATTTATAAATTATTTAATTAAACTGCAAAAACTCGAGAAAATTGATAGAATAGGACACTTCCGGGGCGGGGGGGGGGAGATATAACCGTTTTCAACTGGGCCCTAAAGAAGTATATAGTCAAAATCATATAGAGGAAGATCGGGTATTATGGAATGGTTGGAGAATATGTAATGCTTCAATATTTGGCACATACGGTATTGCAGCTAAGCATAAATCTTCCATGCGACTTCTTAGTACTGCTGTGAGGCAACTGTGCTGAGTTCTGTTTGGATATTTGTTGTTGGAGTGATACGGTAAAATAAAACATTATTTCAATATTTGCATTTATTTGCAGGTAAACTTTATAAAATTTCTATTAATTATAAAATATCATTGTCATTTATGATAACCAAGTTCAGTATAAACACTGTTAAAAATCTGCAGCATTTGCTGCATAGGCACTCCACCGCTTTTATAGAAAACTGTTACTTGACTATATTATGGAGCATTCTCGTTGATGAAAACAGAGATATTCTATAATAGTAGCGGAGTGACTATGCAGCAAATGCTGCAGATTTTTAACAGTGAAGTTGAACAGATATTATTATTACGGATTTAGTTAGTTTTCCACTGTACTAAGTTGTTGACGAGTGAAGAGATTATGTTTTTCATATTACTAAACAACTAGACTAGGTTACTAGACAACTGTTTCAAGACGAATTTAAAACTAAAACATTTTTTTTAAGTATCTGATGATTTATAAATGGTATACTAAGTTTCACTCATTAGGTATTTTTGGTTAAAATTTTAATATACTGTATTACTCGACTGATTACCTTTACCCGAAATGGTAAAGTTATATATATATATAAAACGAAGATAAATATCGATAGGCCTTTTTTTCTTCCTCTAACACCCTTTCGGCCCTGGCTTTCACAAATGTGTTTCTTAATTTTAAAATGCTTTAAACTATAAATTAAGCCTCACAGATACGTAAAAACATCATAATCACATATATGCATTCTATATTTTGAACTTTTGTGGGCAAGTAGCACCATCCAGCTTTGAAATAAACATAAAAAAAAATGTTGACAAAAATTTTAATTTTTTTGGACTTTAAGAAAAACGTCATAGCTGAATGGGTTAAACGCATAAAAATATTTTAAGAAAGAGTCAAAGATTGTTCTTGACTAAATTTTAACGCATCCATCTCAATTTTATTATGTTGACTTACAAATAAAAATAAAATGGTATTCCACAATACCCAAAATTCCTCTATATGAAGTTTGGTAAATTTTATCCATAATTTCTTATGTTACTTTCCGATGTACACCGGAATGTTGTACATTTTTAGATAATACAAAAGAAAAACGCATATATATTCGTTATTACAGTGCCACCTTCACACCGATTTTTATCAAAATTTTATAAAAACATCGGAATATAACATTACATGTAAATATTTAATTTCGCCGAAAACGATTCACATATTCTTCACTTAAACCGACAAAAATCAAGAAAATCGCTATCACACCACCCTCTTTCAGGAGAATATCCTAATTTTTACTGGGACCTGACGTCAATAGACAAAAACGTATATATAAAGTACTGTTCAGTTTTATCCATAAATCTATATGCTTCCCGATGACACAAAGGAAAAGGCGCACAAAAATTTTAATCGCATCGCCCTCTTCAGGTGGAATATACCCAATTCCAACTGGTATCTCGCGACCTTAGACAAGACCATATGTGGGGAATTCTCAGAATCTATTCACTTTCATGTCCCTGAATAATAATTTTTATTTTAATACACTTTTTTGTGTTTTTTTTTTATTTCATATACTGGGGAACATCCCATTGCATGACTGCACAACAATATTAACGAGATAAATAAGTTTTGGACAATGTTGGGGGTCCAAACACCAGGAAAACTCCTATACAGTCCCGTGTCCCTGATGCTGATTTTTAAGTTTGGAGCTGTCTGGATAAATATGTATCAAGAAAAATAATTCAATGTAACTTTTTTCTGAAACTAGAAATATTTTTTTATATAAATATGTGGCTAAAAAATTAACCTGCACACATTTTTAGGGTTTTTATTATGTTTTAAACTCTGTCCCAGGGTTTTAGATTCCTTACCATCCCTCTTCGAAAATTATACGGAAAATCATTTCAGATCCAGCCACAGATTTTTTTTCAAGTTTTTTCTCATGCAGAAGTATGCTAGAGAAATAATGTCTAAAATTCTTTGGCAGGAAAGTCACTGCAGAATTTAAATCAGTATTTAAATATCAATTTCAAGCATCGTGGCTTTATTGGTAGTCTCACCGTCCCCAAGGTTTATTCCTGCCCTTTTCGAGGTAAATTAAAAAAAAATAATAATAATTTAATCCAATGTTAACAACTGTTTCTAAAAATCAATGAACATTGTGTCTATCACTTAGTCTTAACATGATTTTCCTAAAAATAGGTGGTAATTTTCCTTACCTTTCCATCCTTACCGCTCATTTTTATACCATTTCGTCCCTTTTTTCCAATACCATTCCCTTTTTTTACTTTACCGTCCTTTCTTTAACACCTCTTTAAGACAATGTTATACAAAAATTCTGTATTAAAAGTACTACATTGTTATTATTTCTTACTCGAACGTCCCGTGGGTACTATGCAAATTCATTATAAGTAAAAATTTAGAAGAAAATAAAAAGTTATAGGGGTAAATTGGTAAGGAAAATTAAACTCGCAAGTTTAACTTAAACCTCAGTTAAATAAAAGATTTTTCGCTGCTGACCATTTTTTCTTTATTTTGAATCATTAAGGCATTCGTCCATCAGATTAAAATGTTATTTTAGCAGGTTTAATTTTGTCAGAATTTTTTTCCAAAAGTCAAAGATTGTGAGAATGCCCCACGTATAATACATGATTCAAATATACGCATAACACCAAACAATTTTCAATGATAAGAGAAGAGTACACACAGACAGACGGATCCAGGGACAGGCAGACATTTTGTAAAAACGTATTTTTTTTTTTGGGGGGGGGGGGATTTCTTACCACTAAAATGTGTAAATTCGTTGAAAATCAGAAGTCGAAAAAAATTTCCATTGCAATACCTTTATACAGGGTGTTTTCTAATTAGATTGACAAATTAAGAGTGGTGGTAGAAAGCATCAAGAGGATGAAAATTACCATAGAACGTGGTTTCGCAAACAAAATATTTAATCAAAAACACAGGGTGTTCTGCCCTAATTCAATTTGTGCTGATGGCAATAACTTTCACAAAACATAAGAATATTATAATAAAAGCTTCTAATAGACATTCTCACCTTTGTTGCAAAAGAGATAATATCGTAAGAAGTGGCAGAAGTTTCCATTCTGCGCGCCAGCAGTATACACTTGACGCTCCCCATTTTGGACTGCGATTGTCAGTTCAAACGGTATCATCGATTGCTTGAGCAGCCTGTTTTTTCAGAACTCCTCGTGATGTTATAACATTTTACACAAAATAAGTTACATATTGTAGTATGTTCATGGTAATGTTTTGATTTTTGTCAAAATTATTACCGTCAACACACGTTCAGTAAGGATTAAACACCTTGAATTTGTGACTAAATACGTGGCTTATGATCCCATGTTCTGTGGTAATTTTCCATTGACTTGATGACCTCTATCTCCCCTCTTAATTTGTCTGTGGAAATTTTGAAACGTCTGTACTTTCCGATGACGCAAATGTAGAATTGAACAAAAACAGTAATCACAGTACTAATTTTATGGGTAATATCCCCTATTTGAACTAGGAGCTGGCCACCTTAGTCAATAACACATGTACAGTCGTGGGGAAAAAAAAGTAAACACCCCTGTTAACTCCACAACAAATTATAGTAGAAAAAAGTTACTGGTACCAAACGATTGAAAATAAAGTCTACTTTTAAATGATGTATATAAATTTTGCTTATGGGGCTATCTATATATTAAAACGAATCCAAACTTAATTTTCTTCAATGACAATACCCAATTTTAACGAGATATTTCAAATCTTCGGTTCAAACTATGCCTAGACACCGAATTTCAAGTCATTTGAATGATAAGTTTTTGAATTATAAACATTCAAAATTTAGTGCTTCTAATGTTAAATTACATTTTCATATTTTTATTTATATCTCCTGAAATTATGCTCCTAATGTGCTAATTTTTTGTGTAGCAATAATACTAATATACCCAAACATAAGTACGCTGAATTTGCAATTTTTATAACTTTATGATATGAACTATGATTTATGAAATTAATACTCGAAAAAATTATGAATTGCAACCTGCAATTTTTTTGATGGAATTAGATTTATTAAGTCCTGCTTTATGGAAATCCAAAATTTCACATTTTTCTTCCAAATAGTTTTCAAATTATACTTAAAAAACGGCAAAATGATGGTATAAGGGGCTGTCTATAATAGGAGTGACTAGATATTTTGAAATTTCTTCTGCTGTCCTGTAATCTAGCAGGTTTCACTGACTTCTGAAGGTGCCTTCATCAAGATGAGGGCTCTCTCGGTTAACAATCGAGTTCCGAACTTCAATTTGGATACAGCCCTTAAAATACGCTTGTTTTAAAATAATAAATTTCTCAGAAACTTATGGTACGAATTGCATAAAAATTTGTTTTTAGGCTAATTGAAGGGTGTAGTCATTTAGGCTGTCATAATTGTGTACTGCTATTGAAAAAAAAACAAAGTTACAGATCGTTTTAATATATAGATGGCCCCTAAGCAAAATTTATCTATATAATTTAAAAGTAGACCTTATATCCAATCGTTCTGTGCCAGTAAATTTCTTCTACGATAATTTGTTGAGAAGTTAGTAGATGGTGTTTACTTTTTTTCCTCGATTGCATCTAGCTTGGTTCAATTATATGCATAACATGAAACAATTTCACACAAAATAAGTTACATATTGTTGTATGTTGATGGTAATGTTTTGATTTTTCTCAAAATTAATACCGTCAACACAAGTTCAGTAAGGATTAAACACCTTGAATTTGTGACTAAATACGTGGCTTATGATCCCATGTTCTGTGGTATTTTTCCATCCACTTGATGCCCCCTATCTCCCCTCTTAATTTGTCTGTCGAAATTTTGAAACGTCTGTACTTTACGGTGACAGAAATGTAAAACTGAACAAAAATAGTAATCACAGTACTAACATTATGGGGAATATCCCCAATTTCAACTAAGACCTCGCCACCTTAGCCAATAACACATATATGTAGCTTGGTTCAATTATATGCCTAACATGAAGCAATTTCACACAAAATAAGTTACATATTGTTGTATGTTCATGGTAATGTTTTGATTTTTCTCAAAATTATTACCGTCAACACAAGTTCAGTAAGGATTAAACACCTTGAATTTGTTACTAAATACGTGGTTTATGATCCCATGTTCTGTGGTAATTTTACATCCACTTGATGCCCTCTATTTTCACTCTTAATTTGTTTGTCGAAATTTTGAAACGTCTGTACTTTCCGAAGATACAAATGTAATATTGAACAAAAATAGTAATCACAGTACTAACTTTATGGGAAATAACCCCAATTTCAACTAGAACCTGGTAACACCTTAGTCAATAACACATATATGTAGCTTGGTTCAATTATATGCATACCATGAAACAATTTTCGACGATGCAAAGAGGACATACAGACAAACGGACCTACGGACATGCGTATATTTTGTTAAAACATGTTTTGGGGGGATCTCTTACCCCTATAACGTGTAAATCAGCCAAAAAAAAAATTCGATTACAATAGTTTTACATATTATAGATAAAAGAAAGTAAAATGCTTTCAAGTAATAAATAAATAATGAAAAACTATTAACGATATCTTATTATAAATGCTTGTAAAATCAACTATTATTCCACTTTACATACTTTCTTTTATTTGGTTTTATCTGAGATTATGGATATTTTTGGTACGACGTGAAACCTTAAGTTCGATAGTATATTAAATAATTGTTCAAATTATTTGGTCCTAATGAGACAATAATTATATCATCATTATCTATAGAGTATGGTTCATTATTATTAACAATTCAATAATCGTAGCAAAATTTCGTTATCAGCGTAAATTACTCCGTGTCATGATTATTAGAATGCAATTAGGCATTACTCGATTAATATATCTTTATATTTTTCTTTAAAAAATAACTTGTCCAGAAACATTGATAATTATGAAGGTTTTTTATTTTAGTACTATATATATATTAATGAAGTTGCATGTAGTAATATGAAAATTGTAAATTTAGTATTCTATGTTAAATAATTATTTGAAATTTGCATAACTTTATCTCAATTAGACAGATTTTACTATTTGCATTAATTTCCAAATTTTGGCTGTACATCCAAGATTCTTTCTAGTTTAATAAAACATATCACTAGGTAAATGCAAATAATTGAAATTGCTGTTAAAATTTGTGGATATTTTATTCAAAATACAATTCTTCCAGGCGTATTTTATATAAATTGATGTTTACCAAGTTCTAATACTAATATTTACACGTATTTTGGATGTTTCAAATGTGTTAAAAATATCCTTTTTCTGAAATTGTACATAAATATCATATAATTCGTAAAATAAATATTTTAGTGCAGTATAATACATATTATAGATTTTAATTAATTTTGTACATAACATTAATCAGTATAAAAACAACTAATTGTTATTCTTATGCGGGTACAAGTATACATCGTTTGAAATCATACCCCATAGAAATATATAAAGTGGTACAAGTTTCTGATTAAAATACGAAAAACTGTAAAAAGTGTATTATTTTTTAAAAATGTAATACAGTGTAACTAAAGTATTTTCTGCCTCAGCTTATTCTAATATTACCATATGTCTTAGACCTACAGAAGAAGAAAATAAAAAACGTGTCAATCATAGAGTATGGTACACTTTCCAACACTTATTAAATACTTTATATTATACTTAATAGTTACTTCCAAATAACCTCGCCTTTTATTAACCCCTTAACTGCTGACGAAATCTCACTCGATGTCCACTGCCTTAGCTAATAACATAATTCTACATTTAAATAAGGTGGCGATTAGTTTTCTGAAATAACGGTAAGAAAAGGCACATGTTATACGTGTGAAAAACACAGCTCTTGCTGGTGAAAATTGTCCCGCTGTAATGAAAGTTCCCCATTTCAGTAATATATGCAGATATTCTCTGAAGACGTATATATACGCCCGCAGCAGTTAAGGGGTTAAATCAAGATGATACTTAACTAAAATCATATAGAAAATACTTAACACATCTGAAAACAAGATTTAAGAAATTACCGTCCATAGTCTAAAAGTTACTCGAAAATTATTGTGCAGCCCAACAAATGATCTATATATTTTTTATATGTATTCTGCATAATTTTCGATTTGTAAGAAAACACATAACAGTAAAAATACATAATTCAGTAAACTTCCGATTATTCGTCACTCACGGTACCGGTGGTGTGGCGCATAATCGATCGGCAGTAAAAAACTGTTACAAAAATTACATTTTTATATGATAATTTATAAATTAGAATGATTAAAAAAGATACTTGTTGTTACATTTGTTTATAAATATCATAACTGATAATAACAAATATATTTATCAGAAAAATTTCGAATTTTACTTAACAAATATCTAGAACCTATGTTCATATAAGTGATCCATTGTTGTTGTTTTTTATTATTTTTGTTGTGTTTTTATTATTTTGTCACTTTTCCTTTTACTGCAGTAGGAATATGAATTCTACGTAATAAAAATACTTGTGTTTTTTTCTTTCCGTTCGTTCGTTTTTTCCATTTGCTTTCTTGCATCTCAAACTAATGAGTGCATTTAGAGAGAATAGTGTGCATCATGGCTGCCCAACCTGGCACCCGTGGGCGCCTTGTCGCCTTTTGGAGAATTTCTTGGAGGCCTTCAAATGTTTTTTTTTTTTTTTTTTTTTTTTTTTTTTTTTTTTTTTTTTTTTTTTAACATAATACCCGCTTTAGAAAATGCTTGAAAGTTTGAATCATTAATATTTGTTGATATTTATTGCTATAAATATTTAAAAAATGTTTTTTTTTCTTTAACATTTAGCTGTTTTTCTGTTGTAGGCACCGTTAAGATTTTGGTCCTTTTTCCTGTAAAAGTTTATGAGATAAGCCCCTCTCAGGCAAATGTAATTCTACATTTACAATGTTTTACATTTCCGCTGCAGTTAATTTGTACGTGGGAACAGTTATTGCTGTAAAATGTATGTGTACGACAGGTTGGTTGGTTGGTTGATTTTTGACGGCCGGTTATCTACTCGAGGGATATAGGCCCTAGGGGGAGTGCCCTCCGTGGAGGTCTTTTTAAGGGAACCTAAACCGTATTTACGCGTGGAAATCCAAGGTTTCGAAGGAAACCACGAAAACTCCGAAACGGTTAGGTCGACGGGCGCGATTGGGTTCGAAACCAGCACTTCCCGTCTACCAGCTTCGAGAGCTGAACCTCTCAGACACTGGTGGGTCATGTGTACCACAGAAGACGATTATGTGTCGCTACACTACAGACTTAAGGGGTCTCAGGACTCTTGAAATTGGAATATATGAAAAAAAGGACAAATTTCAACATTTAGTATCTTAAAATATTTATGATTTAAAAACATAATTTTTATTGAGATTAAAAGATGTAAGTATGTTCTTTCAGTTCATGCATTTAAAAAATCGCAAGATGAAAAAATAGTATATATATATAGGTGGCTCTAAACTGCCAGACATTTGTCAAGCAGAAAATTGGTATAACAGCTTACGCGCAAGATTACAAAATACATTTTTCAACAAGAATGAAATTTTTTTGTGCCTAATCATGCTTAAGTTTGCAATAATTACCCTAAACCTAAATAAGTTTGTATTTAAAGTATTTTTATATTTTTAATACGAAGTTGTATTTGGCTAATACAAAATTTTGGAAATTTCAACAGTATAATCACTTAAAAAATATTTTATTTAAAGAATAAAAATGAAATTTTAGGTTCCGTTTATACAGACTAACAAGAAACATATGTTTTGAAAATTGCATAAAAAAATATTCAGAGGTTTTCGTGATATTGTGCGCGTTATGCGCAAAAACGTCATTTGGAGAAAAATGACTTCAAAGTTTCGGAAACGCTTTTCCATCTATTGAGAGGGTATAATTCTAATAGCCATAACTTCTGTTCTAATGGGAATTTTAAAGAAACAATCATACCAAATTGTTCAGAAAAGATAGAAATTTTAACGTATAAAGAAAAAAAAATCGGAAATCTTGAAGCGTTAAGAGACCTGAGACAATTTAAGATAATATTGTATGTTTCCAGCCATGTGAATAACAGCGCCCTGCATTTTTCTTAGCAGCTAATGTGCGCCCCTGGTAACTGAAGGTTAGACAGGCATGACTGAATCCTGGAGGATCACTTCTGATTCATCCTATTCATCCTCTTCAGGTTTCTCTGGATTCAAAACATTTTGAATATTTTCGTTATACACTAATTCCCAATAACAAATATCATTCTCGTCACAATAAATCTCGTCTATTATTTCATCCTCAGTTATATTTTCTAGCTGCTGTTCCTGACGTCAGACAAGCCTTTTACTCAAAATTTCAAACATGTCTCAGTCGGAGTTTGCTGTAATATCATATTGATGAAACATGAAATTCTATATAAATATTTGCATTAAAAAAATTCCTAATTAAACATTTAGTGTCAACATCTTTAATTTATAATTTGATTTAGATTTGTGTATCTTATTCCACTAACATCTATATAAATTTATAGAAATAAAACAAAACATTTGAATTTTCATTAAACTATGAAATCTATTTAATACATATATTGATGAAATATGAAATTTTATATAAATATTTGCATACAAAATTTTCCTGATAAAATATTTAGTGTCATCATCTTAATTTTATAATTTCATATAGATTTGTATATATTGGTCCACTAGCATCCATATAAATTTAGAGAAATAAAACAAAACATTGGAATTTTCATTTAAATATTAAAGCAATTTATTTAATATATAAAACAAATCTCAATTCCTTTTGTACTATCTATCACTGCTATTTCTATTAAAAATTCCAGGCATACAATAAAAAAAATAAGTAAGTAAGAAAAGTGTTTTTTAAGAAATATTGTTTAGATAAGAAAAAATATTTCAGAATTATAAATATTTTATTTCAAAATACTACCCATTAATCCAGATAATTTATTAAGCGATTATAATCTTTTTCGCTAAAAGAAAGCTAAACAAAGAAACGTTTATTTTTCAATAAAAATTTTATCTGCCTAATGGAGCGTTAATCCAATAAAGATACACAGAAGAGCGTGTAATCTAATCTCGCAATATATCACGTCTGAGTAAACAGATTAAAATTCCATCAAAAGATAAATATTAAAGAATGATTGATAATTTTGTACTTATTAAAAGTTTAATAATTAGTGTTTCATTTTTAATGCACTTTTCATTAATTTTATTTTATTTTATTAAAACTACCAGACCCAGGGTGCTTTGCCAGGGATTACATTAAATATATCTAAAGTAACCTTAATTGTGATATAAAATCGACCCTAATGGTATAGACCGCATTGCTTTTGGTATCGTACTGAATGGTTGTAAAATTTACGATCATTATAACGATACTTTAACTATACCTATATAAAATAGCAAAAACTCAAAGATCTTGGTAAATAAATAAAAATATTTTGTAAAAAATACATCAAGTTTAGTCAACCACCTACACTGTTATTGAGTTTTTATATTTTTCAGCATGCGATTTAAAAGCATTAATATTTTCAATCTTTAAAGCTCCACGCATTTCGTGTGACGACTGCAAAACAGAATTTTTACTTCCAGCAAGTCACGTGGGCTAATGTAAAAAGTCCTTCCGGCCAGTGCCGGGAGGAAGAGGTAGCTTTCATATTCCTTATTTTTAAAAAGCCAGCTTATATTATTCAAACACACGAAGCTCAATTTAGTGGAAACCGATTATAGGAGATTCAATACTAATTTTTATCAATACTAAATCAGTATGATTGAGAATTTCGCAATATTAGTCAGCTTTATCCAAGCTGATTTATTTAAAGTAACTTATATTTGGTTGTCAAATTCGGCGATATCTTGAAGTGCCTGCCATTTTAAGACAACAAGGTGGATGAGGTTAACCAGTCAACTTGGTCGAGGCCTTAGTAATTTTTTGTGCACATGTTCACTCACACCGGAATCGGTTGATATATACGAGTGCTGTCGCAGGCAAAAAATCCGATTTTTCAAAATGTCACCCACATTGGAAATTCAAACTGCTATATGTGAGTCATTTTTTAAGATAAAGGCAAAACAAAAAATCCTCCGGTATCCTTATATCAAGATCAAATACTTAAGAAAGAAACCTTTTTAAATTTCTAATTTTTTGCAACTCACTTTAAATATATTTTTTTCTTATTTAATAGCCACCATTTTGAAACAAGACGGCTGTTAAAGCTGGGAAGCGAATTTGGTCGAGAGATTGCTATATACTACCCACAACTCTTCTCACATCGAAATAGGTTAATAAATACGCGTGTTATCGCCCGAGAAATATCAGATCGTTTCAAAATGCCGGTCATGCTAGAAATTCAAAGTGCTATAATTCAACCATTTTTGAAGATATAGACGAAACAAAAACTGCTCCGGAATCTTTGTATCAAGGTCAAACACATAAAAAAAATCTTTTTCAGTTTCCAATCTTTTGATACCTCATTTTAAATTTTAAATTTAGATTTTTTTTTAATGGAAGTCCATTTGAAACAGCGAATGAAGCTGGCCAACAAACTCGGTTGAGACATTGGTATGCACTATGTACACACCAAGTTACATCCAAATCGGTTCATAAATACGTTTGTTATCGCATGACAAAAATCTGGTCGTTTACAAATGTCAGCCACAATAGAAAATCAAAATGCTATAACTCAGCCATTTTTATAGATATAGACAAAACAAAAACTGTTCCGGTTCTTTGTATCAATGTCAAACACATACAAAAAAAAATCTTTCTCATTTTCCAATTTTTTGGTACCTCATTTTAAATTAATTATTTTTATGGCCGCCATTTTAAAACAAGATGGCGGTTGAAGCTGGCGAACAATTTAGTTCGAGACATTAATATGTACTATGCAGACACCAAGGTACATTCAAATCGGTTCATAAATACGCCTGTTATCGCGTGACAAAAATCAGGTCGTTTAAAGATGTTAGCCATGCTAGAAATTCAAAGCGCTATAACTCAGCAATTTTTTAAGATGTAGACGAAACAAAAAGTGCTCCGAAATCTTTGTATCAAGGTCAAAGAAATAAGAAAAAAATATTTTTCTATTTTCAATTTTTTGGTACCACATTTCAAATTATAAAAAAAAAAAAAATGGCCGCCATTTTGAAACAAGATGGCGGATGAAACTGCCCAACGAACTCCGTCGAGACATTGGTATATAATATGTATACACCAAGTTACATCCTAATCGGCTCAAAAATACGAGAGTTACAGTGTGAGAAACATCAGATATATATATATATATATATATATATATATATATACCGGGTGTCCTAAAAAGGACTGACTGATTTTAAAATTCAATAACTTGTAAACGGTGACAGATATTTAAAAAATTCTTGCAGGAGGGTTATGCATAAGGTCAAAAGTTTTTTTACAGTGATTTTCAATTTTAGATCGAATTACAAACAATACATGGCGCTGTAAGCAATAGTCGCTAAATACAGGTTCGATTTTTGGTCCTTTCTCTTGTTCTATGCGGAAAAATATGCGGTCCTAAGTCCTATGCGGAGATGGAAATGTACTATCCGGGCCACGAAGTACCAAAAATCGAGCCTGAATTTAGCGTCTATTGATCGCAGCGCCATCTATTGTTTGTATTTCGAACTAAAATTGAAAATCACTGTAAAAAAAAAAAAAAAAAAAAAAAAAAAAAAAAAACTTTTGACCTTATGCATAACCATCCTGCAAGAATTTTTTAAATATCTGTCACCGATTACAAGTTATTGAATTTTAAAATCAGTCATTCCTTTTTAGGACACCCGGTATATATATATATATGTGGATATATATCCAAGCAAAGAAAGAAATAGTGATCCAACAGCCGGAAAAAAGATGGCAGCCAGCACTGCCATCAGCGGTAAAGTGTAATGGTACCATTACTTAAACCAGTACAAAAGTGTCCGTGCGGAATGCAGCGGGCCCATCAGTGATGGCCAACAGCAGGCCAACATTGGTATACCATCACATTACATCAATCCGGCACTTTTCCTGCAGTGCTAGCACCTATCCTACTCCTATTCCCTTGCTGGCCCAGCGCTTTCCCTTACAAAAATTTCTTATAGAATTCTATAAAAAAAACTTATAGAAATATTATTATTGAATAATGACCCATTTTTCTATGAGCTAGTTTCTCTAACAGCTATAGAAATGTCTATAATAAAAATGTCTATAGAAATATTTGAACTTGCAGATGTTTCCATGTGGTCACCTTCCCAAGTACTAACCGCGCTCGGTGCTGTTTGGTTTTCGTGATCGGATATGAACAAGTACTTTCAGCCGATTCTACGAATGCTCGTTGTTTTCAAGCTCTCAATACACTATTTCAAGTTTGTTTCTTTTGTGATTTGCGTTCCCAATCATTAAACTTTTATAGAAATTATTGTATTGTATAGAAATGCTATATATTTTATATTTGATTGATTCTCAACTGTATAAATTACGAAAACCGAAATCATTTGTAACTTAGTAAAACCATATTTAAGAAGAAAAAAAAGTTCGTTGAAATAAAGAATTTATTTATTTATCCATTTACTTATTTATTTTGTTGGTGGCAGTTGTGCTATATTTTTTACAGTTTCAAAAAAAAAAAAAAAAAAAAAAAGCTTCACAGCTTAAATTCTGTTAAGATATTCATTTCAGATATGTGTTCAAATTCATTAATCTGACGCGGTGTGTTAAAAATAACTGTTATTTTAATATAGACTTGACAAAATACTTAAAAGTCGAATAAATTATTATTTCTTAGACTTTAAACGTAATTGATTAAATATTTTTACACTTCAGATTAAAATACTTGAATAAAAAATAGAGTTAGTGATTTTTTTTTTAACTTACATGAATTACGCAACCTAGCGTAAGGGTTCTCAGCAATAATACTGCAAAAGTTCGTGCACTTCCATGGTGTGGTGGGCAGGCGCATGAGATAAAACGCAGGCCCATCAGAATTTTATCTGATGATTTCGAACAACAAAGTTGACTAATGTTGTCCAGCAGTGGTCATGCAGTGGAAGACCATTAGCCAGCACTTCTCCATCATTGCCAGCACCTACCTTGCTGCTGGCCAGCAATTTCTTCTTTGCTGGGATATATAAATATATATGGATATATATATATATCAACATTTGAACGGAGGGTGGTTTCGGGGTCCGGGGGGTCATGATCGATGAAAATATACCAAATTTTTTTGAAATCGCTTTTACCCCGAACGGCTGCAATAGGTAGCTTTTTGTAGTGAAAGCTACCTAATATAGAAAAAAATATATAAACTCCACACCAGCCTATTCGTCATTCCGCGTTTCTTACGAGAGAAGAGAACTAGAAATGAAAAGCGAACTTCTGAAACGTTTTTTTCGTATTAATATATTTTATGCGAAAGATACCGCTAGAGCCTTGAATGCATTGTCTGTTCGCAGGTGTCCTTATTTTTAAACTCAATAGAACAACAACAATGTCCATTTTATGAAATAAAAAGTACGAATACTATCCAGCTTTTCTGCATGGCGTTGAACATTTTCTTTGGACATGCGTGGAAGCGACCGTGACTATTTCGAAATGAGGATAATCGAAGTCTATTTATTAGCGTTCTACGAGTGTTTTTAATAAAACTGCAGCTAATTAGAAATATATATATAAATATGAATCTCTAACTGGGAGCAAATTTGTTGACCTATAAATGCGGCAGATTATCCTAGATATTGCATACAGACGAATTCTTAAATCAGTCTTTACAATGATTTTCGTCATTATAAATGACATTATTATATTTTCTCACCGGAAATTTGAAATTTTTAAATATTTTCATTGTTATATATATATATATATATATATATATATATGTTACGATAATTTGTCATGAAGTTGGAAGTCAATAAAATACAGATCGATCTATAACACTCTATTACAAGCTTTAAAATAAAACTTTCGTAGTATTCCATATTTAGGAAAGTTAAATCATCATTTGATCAAATATTTAATGAATTTCTTGGTGATCTCTATATTAAATAGTACTTTTGCAGCCGTCGTTACAATGCAAACCTCGTTATTATGCCGGTTGGTATTGGTCGCAATACACTGCCAATATCCCGAGAAAGAAAGATCTCTTCATAACAGAAGAAAATTTATTGGTTCTCGTAATATACAGTTGTAAAGCATCCACTACAAATCACAGCTTGTTGCGATATCCCACAACATCTACCTTAGCAGTTACTTCAGCTAAAAGTACATTTAGGATAAGATGACGCAAAAACATTATATTACTCCAATGTGTAGCTTCCAGAAAGTAGACGTAGTTTTATAAGACAACAAGTATCACAAAATCTGAGCTCCTAAACCATTGTTTTAGAGCAAGAAAAGAGGAATGATGTGGTATCACCGGAAAAAGAGCGCCAATTGACTTTTAGAATAAAAAAAAAAATGGTTAGGATTGATATTAGGATTGAGAAACGAAAAGTCTTTGAGAATAAATTTAATGAAGTGCGAAAATTTAATTTTCGTAATATATATATGTTATTCTATAATAGTTATACATTATCATTCAAATTACTTTGCTGCTAACGCACAAGTTATTATGAATGTGTGTTATAAAGATATATTATAATTTCACTTTGAAAAGCGATAATTCTTTTTGAAACGCCAATTCTTGTTATAGGTATCTTATATATTTTTTAAATATATAATTCCGATTAGCTTAATGTTTTGCAACGTTAGCAAACTTATTAATTTATTGCGCTAAGTTTACTGCTGCAACTGCGCGTTTTCTTAGTGTATCATCATTTTGATTTCTACCTATGCAGTTACATGATGCCTTTATGTAAGAAAATACATTTCATGCTGCAAGTTTATCATCTCTCTTTGTCTCTATTAAACTTCATATTTAAAAATCAGCATATTACTGTACTACTATTCAGTTATCATGTCTTGATACTCAATTTACAAATTTTATTTAAAAATAATGATGATTTGTAATATTCTATAATGGTATATATATATATATATATACACACACACACATATATACATATATATATACTACATGCGATATATATATATATACTTTATATATATATATATGTTGGTGTATAATCAATTGGGTACATAACGAAATTCAATTTTTAGCTTATTGCTGGATTCTATTACAGAAATCGATTATGTTTTTGCTTATATATGTATTTTATGTACCCTTGAAAAATTGAAATGCTATATAAGCTTCCGGCTACATCCATCCACTTGATCCATTGTTTTTTTACGATACGTGTTTTAATGGTTCAACATTATTTAGCTGGTTATTTGTATCTTTGGTCTTTAATAGGATATTTTATCAAAATTTGGTGGTTTTTCATATGTTTTATATGGATTAATCGTCCGCAACGTGCTAGTGAATTACTGGTATTGTACTTGATTCTGTATTACTAGTTAAAGGTCCCATCTTTATTTTGTATAATGTCAGTGTTATGAATATTAGCTAAATTTATTAATTTAATTTTAGTAATTGGAAATAGATGATGATTTGTAATTATATAATGATATATATATATATATATATACATATACAATGCATTTACATATACATATATATATATATATATATATATATACAATATATATATACATATTCCAGAAGAATCTGACAAGTACATTTCTAAATATTCGACAAAATGTCTAAAATTGAAAGTTACCGGTCATTAATGGCCATATAGTGTATATATAAACTATCTGATTAAAAGATTCCAAACACTTTCGATTTTCGACGTTTTGTTGAATATCTGGAGCAACACCGGGCACACAATAGGAAGAGAAACGCAATAATTCTTCTGAAGATTCCGGAATGTGAAGAACATGCTTCAACTGATATTTTCCAGCAAATACATTTCATTTTTTATTCATATTGCAGTACAGACTGGATGAAAAATCCGAATGGTCTCATTCTAACTAAAATAACCCTCACGAAAATGAAAGAATCTATTTAAAATTTGTACTTGAACATTACATTAAATACATAACCTTTTGTTAGAAATCACTCATTAAAAAAATTACAGTTTGCAAAAAATCTTCTTTTTTATCAAGCTACTTTAAAAAACTAAGCGAAATTCAATTCACTGTAACGGCGACACCTTTCTGAATTTCCAGTTTATTTGGCTGGAATTTTTATATGGGGTGCGCTAAATAGTGGTAAACGGAATTACGAAATAAAATATCGTCATCATTAGCACGTTCGCAGTTAAATATAGTTCATAGAAATGTCATATTTCATCAACTAATAAATATATTTCCATTCCAATTGAAGTTTATTTTTTCTCTAGCCCTTAGTCATGTTTTTTGAAAGTGGCGTTAAATGGAAATGAATACCCTGCGCGCTATAACTGAAAAACATGCAAGCATTTTTTTAAAGAAAATTTTATATCTTCCTGAATTACGTGGTAAGCTTCCACAATTGAATACATTCTGCAGGGCCACACACAGTCACCGGTAACAGCTATAAATCATTTGGTCCATTTTATTTTTATAGACATTTAATTTTTTTAATTCAATTTGTTGTTAAGTGTCTAAAATACCTCGTAAATAAATCTTTGCTTAAAAATGCGAAATCAATTATTTTCCTTACATTCTTGATGTTCTAGAATAACTTTTTAAAATATATTTGATAAAACGTTTAAAACAGAAAGAGCCCGGACACCAGATTACATATTAACCAGACAGTATACTTTTATAATCGTGTAATATAAAATTTTATTTATATAAATATTTTGTGTTAATATATTGGTTTTCATCTTCTTTATAAATTTTAATTATTTTTGCTGTGTATGTAGCTTTTATTTCATAAAAAGTGATCAAACTGAAACTAAACAATATATTAACCTAATAAATATCAACGGAATGGCCATCGGTCAGGTAAATTATTTAGAGAAAATAATAAGATTGTGCCTAAATAATTCTCTGACGAGTGGCTACCCTGAACAGTTGAATTATGCAATTATGCAAAAACAATACTTATTTTGTTTGTATAAACTGGTTAAATGTCATTAGTACTCATGTTAAAAAATAAAACGACACACAAACACTTGAATTTTTGTGTTCTTAAAAATACTTATTCATAAAATATATAATGTGAACATTAATATTAAATAGCAATAGATTAATGGAGTACATCAGAATGACCAAAAGAAAACTAAAAAAAATAATAAAAGAACATAAAACAGACATAAAATTTTGTCGTCAATCCACAGCTCTCTCTACTTTAAGTTTCAATCAGAATATCGTAATAGATTTTGACCAGGCAAAAATCATAGTCCCAACATCCAATTATTATGCATCCACTATAAGAGAATCAATAGAGATCCTGTATAAAAGCAATCAAGTTTGTAACGACGCCCTATCGTAAAATATACCTAGTTTGTGGTTCAATATCCTGAAAATAAATCCTGAAAACCTGAGCAAAGTGACGTAATAAAATTTTAGGTACAGAAGTTAAATATTTTCTTCTACCCATAGAAAGTGACGTATGAGAAACAAAGTGGTGTCATAAAATAAATGGAACTGCAATTAATAATAATAATATATACTTCCTCTAATTGAAATTCAATCCATGAAACTTCTACTGCTACTTCTACTTTCAACTTTAGTAATTATTGGCTCTCTCATTTTCAAAACAGAGTGACGTATTTGTATAAATAAACAACATTTAGTTATCAAGATATTCTCTGATGATGAACCTGGAAGGTTTGAAAGTACTAAGAAGTTTTTAAATAAAATTTATATTTTAAACTTGTGACATCTTTTTCATTACATTAGTCGCCTTTTAAGAAAGATTGAGAAATTTTAATGTTTACATTATATATTTTATGTTGAATCAAGGTGAAAAATTGCGATTCGTCTTATGATATTATTATATTATACTTATTCATAGTTATTGTTTCATATTTCCGAACGTTCAATGTTTCACTGACACCTCAAATATATATATTTATCGTTCTAATTTAATAAAATCCTATTAACACATTTTCTCCAAATATATTACACAAATAACAGCTTCTTTTTGTAAGCAAATTTGTTTTGCCTAATGGATCAGTAACTAAATAACGATACGCGGAAGTGCATATAATCGGATGACAGAATGTATTACGCCTTAGTAAATTCATTTAAATTTTCATTAAAAGAAAAATATTAAAGAATTAATCATTTATAAGTATAAGCATAAATATAATTTAATAAGTAAACTTTTAAGTAAAAATTCGAAGCAGTTCAATTTAGCAGAATTTCATTTTCGTTATTCATTTTCTTTAAGTTATGATATCAAGGATTTATAGAATAAATAAATAAATAAATAAATAAATAAATAAAGTGCTTTTAAAATTTCTCGTTTAGATAACATGAAACGTTTCAGAATTATAATTATTTTAATGACATTTTAAAAGAATACACATTTTTCAGATAACTTATGAAGTGATTATAATCTCTTTCGCTACAAATAGCTAAACAGAGAAACGTTACTTTTTCAATAAAAATTTCATCTGCCTAATGGGGCATTAATCAAATAAACGTACGAAGAGACGAGTGTAAACTAATCATGCAATATATTACGTTTCACAAAACCAGATTATTGTTTCATCGCGAGATAAAAATTTAAGAATAATTGATGGAAAAATATGAACGCATTAAAAGTTTAATAATTAGTGTTTAATTAAAAAAAAAATGTGCACTTTTATGTAACTGAATTTCATTTTATTAAAGTAGTTTTATTAAATCTAGCAGACCCACCGGATTTGTCTGGTATTACTTTAAGTATATCCAAAATTACTGTGCTAGCCTTTGTAAGATACATTGTCTTTTGTTCTGACTGCAGTGGAGAAGCCAGTAGGGGAGACCGGGGCTAGTAAGCGTAGTTTTTAGTTATTGATTTTTATTAATTTTTTGCTTAAGTTTTTTTATGAAACTTTAACTGGACTTTTAAAGACTTGGGCATATTGCATTGGGCTATAAATACCCGGAGTTTTGAGTTTGTAGCTTTTGTAGTTTATGTTTAGCGAAGCCCAAAGTAAAATGAAAATTGTGCGCCAACCTACCCCGTAACGGAGCAAGTTACCTATACCTATGAGGTAAGTTGGCAAACGCTTTATAAAAATTTAAATGAAACTCAAATAAGACACACAGATAAGAGAAATAAATTTCGTTATTGCCAATAAGTTTAAACAAAGGCGTTTTCACCGTACAATGTAAATTCTAAATTATACAGACATAAAAATAATGAATAAAACATTAACATTGAGTAACTTCTATCCTACTAGATATCATCATCAGAGTTACAGTTGTCACAAATAAAAAATCGAGTGTCTCCGTTATGGCATTCCTCGTGAGCCCAAAATCTTGCATTGCAACCCTTTTTCTCGGTGTTTTCTGTTTTTCAAGCTAGCAGCACACACCCGACACCGAGCCAATTTGGCTCGTGTTCAATGCACCTCTTAAACCCATAATAATTTTCTTCACAAAAGGGACACGTAACCATCTAAGCATAAATAATCCAAGTAAATCACATATGGTGTAGGTACAAATAATCATACACTAATAAAAACTGCACAAGTTAAATCGCAATTATTAAGATAAGAATTAAGAATGAAGCAACAAAAATTACTTATGAGTGCAAAAAACAGAAAAATCGTAATAAATGTCCACTGAACGTAGGTAACACTGCAAAACTACAATGAGGATTGTAAAAAGCAAGAAGAAAGGTACTCTGTGACTGGTTGCGCAATCTATCCCAAACAGGCGAATTATGAGTACTGCGCCTACTTACCCTTGTAGCCAACTAGCCCAGTTTCCCCCATGGTATATTTCTTTTTGGTTTTTGTCATTAAATACAAAAAACATATATTTTTAGTTAATCCTCTTAAAAAAACTGCTTCTCTGATTTTTATCTCTCCTTCCCCTGCTCAGCTTACAAAATTTTAAATCTTTAGTTGTTAATTTTTATTTTTAGGTGTGTTCGTAATTATATAAATACGTAGCACCTATAGTCGTCGTTCGGTCCGTCCGTCCGCATACAACAGAGCAAAAACTAGCAAACCGAATGGTCAGAAATTTTAAATATGATTGTTGCAAAATTTCGTCGAATCATTTCAAATTTTATGAAAATCGGATGTACAGTCGTGGAAAAAAAAGTAAACACCCCCTACTAACTCCTCAACAAATTATCGTAGAAGAAAGTTACTGGTACCGAACGATTTGAAATAAAGTCTACTTTTAAATGATGTATATAAATTTGCTTAGGGGGCCACCTACATATTAAAACGATCCATAACTTTGTTTTTTTTTTCAATAGCAGTACCCAATTCTGACAGCATAAATGAACTCTACACCCTTCAATTAGCCTAAAAACGAATTTTTATGCAATTCGTACCATAAGTTTCCGAGAAATTAATTATTTTAAAACGAGCGTATTTTAAGGGCTGTATCCAAATTGAAGTTCCGTACTGGATTGTTAACCGAGAGAGTCGCTTCCTTGATCAAGGCACCTTAAGCACCACTCAAGGAGTCAATGAAGCGTGTTAGATTACAGTACGGCAGAATAAATTTCAAAATGTCTACTCACTTCCATCATAGACGGCCCCTTAAACCATCATTTTGCCGTTTTTTAAGCATAATTTGAAAACTACTTGGAAGAATATAAAAATAGCAAATAAAGCCTTTGTGCAACAATATTAAAAAGCAGAAAAACCAACGTTTAAAATGCACAAATAATATATGAAAAGCAGCAAACAGCTGTTTCGAATCTACTAGCGAGATTCTTCTTCAGTGCAAAAGGGACAGCGTGCTAGAAGAAGCAAGGCTGAGCAAAATCATAGACAGAGACGCGCTGGCTTTTATACCCTATGCAAGTGGCGAAGGCGCCGAAATAACCAATAAGGGAGAAGCAGTGGAAACGACTGGGTGGTGTCTCTGTCTATGATTTTGCTCAGCCTTGCTTTTTCTAGCACGCTGTTCCTTTTGCACTGAAGAAGGATCTCGCTAGTAGATTCGAAACAGCTGTTTGCTGCTTTTCATATATTACTTGTGCATTTTAAACGTTGGTTTTTCTGCTTTTTAATACTTGGAAGAAAATTGTGAAATTTTTGAATTTCCATAAAGCAAGACTTAATAAATCTAAATCTATCAAAAAAATTGTAGGTTGCAATTGATAATTTTTTCGAATATTAATTTCATAATTCATAATTTATATCATAAAATTATAAAAATTGCAAATTCAGCTTATTTATGTTTGGGTATATTAGTATTATTACCACAAAAAAATTAGCAAATTAGGAGCATCATTTCGGGAGATATAAATAAAAATATGAAAATATAATTTAACATTAGAAGTACTCAATTTTGAATGTTTATAATTCAAAAACTTATCATTCAAATGACTTGAAATTTGGTGTCTAGGCATAGTTTGAACCGAAGATTTGAAATATCTCGTTAAAATTGTGTATTGTTATTGAAAAAAATGAAGTTTGGATTCGTTTTAATATTTAGATGACTCCCTAAGAAAATTTTATATACATTATTTAAAAGTAGACTTTATTTCCAATCGTTCGGTACCAGTCACTTTCTTCTATGATGATTTGTTGAGGAGTTAGTAGGGGGTGTTTACTTTTTTTCCCACGACTGTACACTTTAATTTCAGGGGCAGTCAAAAGTTTTCCGTTACATTACGGCCAATCGGAAAAAAATATTTTAAGTATATTTTAATGATGTTACATCATTTCGAACAGAATGAAATTGATACGCACTTACGAAATGTACTAAAATATACATTCAGTACAATATGCGGTGCAAAAAATATTTATAAAACTTTTTATAGTAAAAACATCATTTGCAACGTTTGACGTAAAATTTGCAACTTGTTTAAAACTTTACTGTTCTGTTTGTTTCTTTATCGTAACGACAAATAATCGCGCATCTATCTCTCTGTCCCCCTCAGATATGATATTTTCCCTTTTTCACTCCCCTGTAAAAAGCACACAGATTTTTGAAATGTAGGAACTTTTTAGTAATTAATTACTTTCCTGCCTTATTTGTAATAGTATAGCAATGATGTTCAATCAACTAATCCTACACTTCCTCTCCCTAAAAATAAATTTTTTGTTTATCTGCATTTACCCCTCTCCTTTCACTTTGCAGGCACAATATATTTAAATAAACATCTTAATAATTTCTCCTTCCAGAATTTCGGTCCTAACGAAGATTCAAGCAGTGATGAGGAAGCTGTGCTTGATAAAGCAAGCACACCCTTATCATTAGCAATATAATGGAATTAATAGAGTCACCCTAGTGCACATGTATCAATTTATGCGAATGTGTCATTAAGTATTGTAGCTTCTTTTCAATCAAAACACTGTACTTTGATAATGTACATATTATTAAAATGTAAAGATGACACTACCTTTAATTTGAATGTTAATATAAAACAGTCAATCTGATAACCAATTTAATAATGTAATGATGGAATTAAATACAGTAAAATCGGCACAAAAGACTGAAGCACAAAAGACTGTTAAGATACTTCGTTTTAGACATATTCTGTTTTCGCAAGTTTTTCTGTATTAGCTTAGAGTTTGTAACTTGGTGGTACGCGGAAATATGACGTTCTGTTTAGTGGTACGTAGGTGAAAGGTTTGGGAACCCGTGCTAGCCGATACCATCAAAGAAGTGAAGCAATGAGTTACTAAAGGCTGTAAAAAAGCCACCTCAGTAGAATTTGATGCTTTTAGGAATGAAATCCTACAGCGTCTCTATTACTTCTAATAAAGAGAAAACAGACAATTTGAGCATCATTTCAGTTAATATAAGGCATTGTAAATTCAATTTTACTATTTTTATGAAATTATATTTAAAAATTTATTTTTTCATAACTTCCATTAAAAGTATGGAAGGGCATTAAAATACACACACACACACACATACACACACACACACACACACAGACAGACACACACACACACACACACACACACACACACACACATACACACACACACACACACATATATATATATATATATATATATATATATATTTGTAATCTTGAAAAGTTTTTTCCAAACGATATTTCAAAAGACAACTTTCTTCTTTAAAATTTCAAAAATAGGTACTTCTGAGGGTCCCTATGCCCTCCCTGCGCCATTAAAAAAATGAATGTGGTCCTTTCAAATCGCGAACATATTCTTTACTGTTTTCCGAAATTCAGAAGCATATTCGATTCGCGGAAGGGGGCGGGGGTTAGAGTTTTGGCGAAACCTATATCCACCGCCCTCACAGCGCGCAAAACAAAGAAAGATGAATTCGTAGAAACTACTGGTTTAAGAAAAGCCGTTATTATTAAGATTTACAAAGTGATTTTCAATAAAGAACAGAAATAGTTACCGAATTTTAGAATAATTTTCTGAATTTAGGCAAGGCGGCAATAATCAAATGATTTAATTATAACTCCATTCCATGTAACAAAGCTGCCAACATCTTTCGCTTTTTTGTACCGCAAACATTTATATTGAGTTTTACCTTTTTAAATCTCCATACTCTGCCGATTAAATAAGACAAAAATTTCTAGTAAACTAGGTGAAGCGTTGGCAGCTATGATATAATTACCTCATGCCTTCGTTTGAATTTTAAAAACCCATTTTTTATGGTAATTCAGATACAGTCTTACAATATGGTAAATTCAATCGTGTTTTTTAATTTATTAACAAGTTAATAAAATAGCTAATTTTCCACACAAAACAAGTATTAAATATTGCAAATAATACATAAGTACAAAACAGCTTTTTCATATTATCTTCACATAAAATATGAATTATTTTAAACACAATTTAAGGAATTTAATCAAGGTGTTTATCACATTATACGTAGAAATATACTAATTTCGATGTTATATATCAGCTGACTATACAAAATATTAGGCCCTAATGAGATCTTAATTATATCTTCGTTATCGCTTAAAGATGGTTTATTATTAATAACAATTTAATATCCATACCAAAATATCTTATTTAGCGGAAATTCATCAGTGCCTTAATTATTAAAATGTAATTACGCATTATGTAATTAAGATTCTTTTTTTTTCACTTGAATCAATTGTACAACTCAGTATCAGATTGTTATTGTATATTAACGATTTATAATTTACCTTTATGTGTCAAAAGAAAATTGAAATCAATATATTTATCTGAAGTTTTAAAAATTATTAGTTCAAATATCAAATTGTTGTTTGATTGTATTTTGTTTATTTAACCTAATGCATTTTAGATAAATTTTTCAATGTTTCATTTAAGGGGGTCCGGGACACATTTAAAAATATTTTTTTTTTTTTTTTTGAGTTAAAATTCTGATTTTTTTTGTCATGGTTAAGCTTATCATTTGTAAACAAAATCACATGATAGAACTTCTCATAATTTTCATGATTTTTTTTTTAATTTAAATGTTTTTAATAAAGTGGGGTAATTGAAAATCCCTATAACTCGAAATATTATTAATAGAATTTCAATTTATTTTCATTTAAATAAACAGAAATATACAAGTTTTAATTTTGATTCAACATTTTTAAAAATATTTATTTATAAAAAAAAAATTAAAAATATTTAACGAAAAAATGAAAAATAAAATGGTGCAACTTTTTTTTTTTTTAAATCATATTTTCAAAAGTACATATTTTTTTTTTCTAATATGCCAAATCAAAAATAAAGTAAAACAATCGAAAAAGATATCTTCCAAGTTTGAACCCTTTATCTTTAACGGTTCTCGAGTTATAAGAAATTAAATACGAGAAATGGGGAAAAAATCTATCATGAAGAAAAAAGCATTTTTACAAGAAGTCATTTCCATGACAGCCATTACTTGAAAGCTAGGTTTTGAAAACAAACCAAAACAAAAAAAATAATAATATTTTTTGTTCTAATTCAGATAGAAACATGATTTAAATGCCATTTTAAGCAGGAAAAACAGAGAAGTTTTTAATGAAATAAAATGTTTTTGCGAAATTTGAAGATTTTTGTGTCCCGGACCCCTTAAGTTCGTTGTAGCCTGTAACAAATAACCGTGATTCTTTTCTTCATATTCTATAACATATGAAGGTTGAAATAATAAAATTAGAATGTATTTTCTTGGTAGCTTTATAACACATCATGCAGTTTTAACATTTTGTTACTGTTCAAAATCAGACACTTAAATGAGCTGTTAAAACACAAAGAAGTAATGAGAGTTAGAAGCAGAGACCGACAGAAAACCAGGTTTCGTTTTCGTTTTTTGCCTAAAATCGGTGTTTTGCCGAAAATTCATTTTCGCCGGTAAATGCTTCCAAAAATTCGCCCGGCCCGAAACTCGACCTAAACTATCCGTATTCCAAAAATGTCATTTCTTTCTTTAAAAAAATTTCAACATTACTCATTGATTTGAGCTGTATCGGCTCAAATGAAACAATCTTTAATTCTATGAACTTAAATGTTTGCACACAGACCTGCAAAAAAATACTTTTTGAAAATTGCATTAATTTTGATAACTAATTTTTATGTTCTTTTTATTGCTCATTCCGAAAATGAAATCCATTTTTTTCTATCACGTAAGGAATTTTCGCAAAATGATTGCATATTTTTAAAGAAAAAGCTGAAATCACGAAATTTTGACATTTCATTTAAATTTAATTTATTTATAAATCTATATAAATTACATTAATATCTGAGTTCAAGTAATAGTTAAGTATATGTAGAAGGTTACAAGTCCTTAGAGTAATGCTTTTTCTTTACATCAAAAGTTTTTTTGCCACTTTTCCTGTTGGGAACTTTGCAGGGATTGTCTCTTTGTTGCATCCAGTAGTAGTCGGCAATCATGCTGACATTCCATTTGCCTTGATATCGCCTCTCCATTTTATATCCTGGTGAAATCTTTCACCTTGTTCCTCACTAGCTGCACCTAAATGTTCAGGAAAATAGTCTCTGTGTGAATTGAGAAAATGAACTTTAAAGCTCATATCACACCCTAAAGTTTTGAAATTTTTTACCATCTCTTCTACAATAGATTTATAGTTTGGGTCCTTTTTGTTGCCAAGAAAGATAGTAATAACTAGTTCGAAAGATTTCCATGCTTTTCTTTCGTTTGTTTTCATTTTATTCTCAAAAGTTTCATCTTTCATCATTTTCCTGATGTCTAGTCCTACAAACACACCTTCCTTCAGTTTTGCTTTGGATAAACCCGGGAACTGCTCCCATAGGTATTTGAAACATTCACCTTCTTTTGGTAAAGCTTTGACAAATTGTTTCATAAGACCTAATTTTGTATGAAGCGGTGGAAGTAACACTGTTTTTGGATCAACAAGATTTTTCCTTTACCAGGTCCATGAGGAACATGCCGTATGGCAGACGGAATGTCAGGATAAAAAATTTCCTTTTTGTTCTTTAAATTGAAACCTTTCACATTACAAATACAAAAATAGCAATCATCACTGTGATTTTTAGGTTATCTCCAAACTGAAAATATTGCTTTTTATCTTGAAACCATTGCCTTAATTCTTTTACGCAAATACAACAAACTTTGTGTGGAGGTCAAGGCTTGTCTTGATCGCCCAATTTTGTCCCAATATAAGCGAAATGCATTTTTTTTTACAAAATCAGAAAAGCTTCTTTTTTTGTTTTTTCACTGTATAATTACCACAAATATAGCAGAAACAATTCGTGAATTAGCACATCCTCTGGAAGCCATATTCTCTAATGCAGCAAAAACTAGAAGTAAAAGTTACTACTATAACTTATATCTCACAGGTGGGAATAAAAACACATGTGTACAGCACAGAGTAAAGAAAGACACTGATTCAGGAGTAGAGATAAGGTCAGTAATAAGGTGTGTGAAGATGGTAGCGAGCAGACACCTACAAGCAGGAGAGATCCAATTTCAACTGGTTTCCTCTGTCTAGAATATTGTATTTAATCGGCACTTTATCGATTAAAAGAAATATTCTGTATTGGAATAGTTTCTTCTTTCTCTTTTATTAGTTTAATGCACCAATTTACTATTTTAAGTTGATAAATTTATTTATCAAACTCATATAAATAATAATTTTTTGGTCCGAAATATACTAAATTCATAAAAAAATAAATTGCGATTTGTGATGAAACTGTACGCGATGGAATTTTTTCATTATTTTTCTAGTAATCAGCATCCAAAAAACCATAAAAAATACCTCTTACTATGCCGGCAATTTTTTCATCGCAGGCTTGTGTTATCAGTCATGACTGACTGTAGACATGGGTGCAAAATATACAGCAAGCAGTGCACATATCGCTCAACCGCAAGAAAAGTGACACATCTTGACAATAATAAATTTCACATGAGAGGCAAAAGGAAGTTTACATAATTTTACTATAAAATGAAATTTCAGCACTAAGCTTTGTATGCAGGAATAAAAAAGTGCATGAAAGCACAAAACTCTTAAGGATTAAGACGTGGGAGGAGATTTGGAGGGGTGCGTAATTTTACCTCCTCACACAATCCACCCCTCTTCTGTGGCGACAAATGGACATATATCGTACACTGTAAAAAAATGCTGCAGTAATTTTACTGCAGGAGAGATTCCGAGTAAACGCACATAAAAAAAACGGACTTTACTCCTAGGTAAACGGACTTTGACTTCAGATAAACGGGTTTTGCCCGTAAAACATGAAATTTACCGGATTTGACCGTTTAACAGGAAAAAAGTGGCATTTTCCGTAAATTTACTGGAGCAATTGACGGTAAAATACCCTAAATTTACAAATTTTTTTAACAGTGTAATAAAGGGAGATTCCGTATAACTACACTTATGAAACTGTTTGTGTAGCAAGACACACCTATGACAAACCTATTAGTCTAATAAAACGCAAAACGAAATTTTGCGAGATGTGTGACTTTTCTTACTGGTGAGGGATATGATCCTTTTCATGTGCAAATTAAAAGCTGCAGTCTTAACAGTAATAGAAAATTTTTAGTGTGAAACCGCAGAAATCTTTCGATTACTCTTTCAGAAAGTTCTAGTATAGCAAATGATCATTTGTATGTTTCGAATATTCTTTCAGAATGTTCTAGTATAACGAATGAACATTTACAAAAATTATGATAAAAGATAAATCGAGGTATTTACAACCAAAACTTTTTTAATTAGTTGCATTCGTATAATTAGAAAATTATTCTGTGTCGTAGATGAATTAAATACATTTTATTTTATATGAAAATAAAAAGCTTTTGTCAGAGGCAAAGAGGGCTAACTTGGGTCACACTTAAAATTAATTAATAATCTGTATATTTATGTATGTATTAATTACTTCAAAAATTTGAGACATTTTCGTTTTAGTTTTCAGCAAAAATAGGAAGATTACCGAAATTCTGTTTCGGTTCTGGTTTCGGTCTTAAAAACCTGGTTAGGTCAATTCTTAGTTAGAAGTAACAACGACGCACGGGCAAAGAGGAAAAAAAACTCTTTTTAATTGGTAGTGTTATGACCTAAAGGGATCATGACCGATAAATCGTGATCTCTTTGGGTTATGTTTAGGTTGTTGTAATGTTATAGTTGCCGTAAATGTTGTTGTCGTAGTTATGGTTGTAGTAACGTTATGTACTGTAAAGTTGTAGTGAATTGATTGAGTAGGAGAAGATCCAAAGAAACCACTTGGATCAAATCATAGGTATATTTATCCTTATTCTGGTAGTCCCAGTGACTGTGCCACTATTTTATCAAATGAGCGCGAAGATGTCCTTTTGTGAGTGAATGCGGTACAGAAAGTGATGTGTCAACAGTTGACCTAGTAATTGCCTCCATTGCCAACATATGTGCCGTATTGTCCAGTATACCCTATTTTGTTCAAACGTGATTAAGTGAGTTTTGCGGAGAAGATTGTTGAGAAGTAATTTAATCTGAATAATTTTAGAAAATATTGGTGGATTTTAAAATAGCCTAAATTTTAATTTAATTTAAAATAAAAGTCTACAGTGAAAGTAAAAAAAGAAATTTTAATGAAATTTATGGAAACTATTCTTAAATAATTTTAAATTAAATATGCAAACGGGGTCCGGGACACAAAAATCATCAAATTTTCTAAAAATATTTCATTGCATTAAAAATTTCTCTGTTTTTTTCTGCTTAAAATGATGTTCAAATTATGTTTCTATCTTAATTGGAACAGGAAATTTTAATTTTTTCATTTTGGTTTGATTTCAAAATCTAGCTTTCAAGCAATGGTTGTCATGAAAACGACTTCTTTTGAAAATGCGTTTTCCTTCATGAACGATTTTTTCACCATTTTTCGTATTTAAATTGTTATAAGTCACGAACAGTTATAGATAAACTGTTCAAACTTGGAACATGTATTTTTCAAATCTTTACTTTAATTTTAAATTCAGTGAATTTGAAACAAATATTTACTTTTGAAAATATCATTTTTCTAAGTTATATAATTTTTTGTTAATTTTTAATTTAAACATTTTTTTTTAATTTAAATTAATATTTTTTAAATGCTGAATCAAAATAAAAAATTATATATTTCTGTTTGTTAAAATGAAAGAAGATTGAGATTCTACAAATAACAATTCGAGATATAATGATTTTGAATTAGCCCACATTTTTAATAATTTTTAATTTTTTTTTTTTGTTATGAAAAGTTTTATCACGTGACTTTGTTTACAAATAATATGGTGAACCATCACAAAAAATTTCAAAATTTTAACTCAATAAATAAAAATTATTTTAAAATGTGTCCCGGGCTCCTTCAGCAAACTAATATTTCAAGATACTTTATTGACGCAAACTGGATAAAACTTATTTTAGATTTGTTCAAATTTTACAGTATATTATAGTTTAGACAAGTAAATAGTTATTACAGATTTACTATATTCACATTAGTAGGGTCTGAAATGTTTTCCAGCTCGATTTTTGTGCCAAGTTTGATATTTTTTTTTAATTTTGTAGCTTTTGACACGTAGATTCCAAATATCTTAGGTGCCATTTTTTTCTTACGCATTTTTGAGATGATTTTCAAGATGGCGTGCAAAATGGCCGCCATTTACTGACTTTTTTAGTATATGTGGGATATTATTGACCAGTATATCAAATTATATATTTTTGGGGTCAAAAATGCAAATCTACAATCAAAATAGTCATAAATTGTGTTATTTATTATTTATTTATAAATTTACTGCAATAATACTAATATACTAGAGGCATAGAGTTTCACATGACTATCGTATTGGCATGCTACGACCTTCTCTTTGAAACGCTGCCACATTCTACAGAGATTATTTCCCTGCAAGAAAAATGCAACTCACTACATGAGAAATTGCACAATTGCGAAGTTGAAGCTACAACTTTGTTTGAAGAGATCAAAGTAGTAGTTGAAAAAAATTGTCTTCCACATATTACACAATGCACTGGTGATGTGGCAAAGTTCTTACTACAGTATATGAACCAATTTGGAACTTTGCTACGTTTCATCCGTGCCACTCGTCAAGGAGATTTGGCATTGCATCTCGTGTCATTAGAAGAACAAATCAAGTGTTAATTTTCTCATGACTTATTTCATTATGCGAGACTCTTTCCAGTATACATAGCACAGATGAAGGACCTTAAAACAACATATCCAGAAGTATGGAATGCCCTTGAATCTGGTTATTTTGCAGTATCCAAATCCAGTGTGCCATTTACAAAACTATTTTCAGACAAGAATTTGGAACAGATAAACAAATAACTAAAGAACGTTGGTGGAGTTATTGGTTTAACTCAGAATGAAAACGCCCTCGAAAGGTATTTCTTGTGTGCACCAGAAGTATTACGCATTGTTTCAAGTTTCTTTGAAAAGTACTGTCCAAATGAAGTCTCTAAGCAGCCCACGAAACACTATCAACTTCAGACTTTCATTTATCTAAGAATTTTTCACAATGCAGCAATCGCCAAGGAGAGTATTCGGGTTCATGAAGTTCACAGTAATGAATATTGCATCCTCTATGAAAGTTCTGGAATCTGCGAAGGAGGATATTCTGAATCGTGACCAAAAAGTCCAATTGGAATTCGAAGAATTTGTAAGAGATAGATCAATTCGAGAAGATAGGCAACTTCTTACTCGTTTTCTTGTTGTTATGGAATCATGACGTCAAATGTCTACAAACCTTTAGAAACTACGAGTTTTTTGTAATACCTAGATCACTACTTTCTTCTGATGGATATCTTTATATTCCATTTGACAAAAGTTCATTTATTGCTGAAATAGTGCAATATAATCGATCACCCATACTTGAATCATTAGAATCGACGATTACTTCTCCGATAGAAAAAGTTTGTATTATAGATGGAATGGCAACCGTATAATCAGTAAAAAAGACACCTGCCATGAAACTTGTGAAGACTTCGCAAATGCTTTTACTGGGATCATTATGAAAATGACAAATGGATACACTGAAGGGAGAATAATATTTGACCAATACCTTGAGCATTCATTGAAGGGGCAAACTCGTAAGAAAAGATTGGGGACGACACAAGCTATTAGATTTACTGTTACAAATAGTACCAATATAACGTTGGTTTCATTAAGGATGTTTCGTTCACATACTGAAACAAAATCACAGATGACTGAGTATCTCGGGAATAAATTACTACAGGTTTCACCTGCTAGTGAGAAAAAAATTGTTGTCGTTTTTGGCAGTAAGGCATACAGTAACCACGCGAATGTTTTCGATTCAGAATTATGTGATCATACACATGAAGAAGCAGACACCATTATACCTCTTCATGTATTTGATATAGTGCACCATCATGATAATTATGAGATCGATGTATTTTCGAAAGATACTGACATTTTCATATTGCTGATTGACTTGGTTTCAAGTCATCTAGTAAACAGTGAAATCAATTTTGTTACTGGTCGATGCAACAAACACAGAAAAATGAATATTAATGAAAGATGTCGAGCAATAGATGCTCATAAAAGCAAATGTTTACTAGGTTTACATTCATATACTGGTGGACACTGGGGCGGAAATTTTGCAGGCATTTCAAAACAGAAGTGGATAAAAGTGTATATCAATTTTCAGTGTGATGATGATATCATAAAAGCTTTTCAAGAACTTGGGGAACCTAATGTTGGTACATTATACAAATTTGTCGTTGTTTGAAAATTTCACCAACTTGGCTTTTTTGAAAAATAGTAATTTTTAAAGGGTTTCAGAGTTAAGATGGCCCCATTTCAGAACTGAAAGTATTGAGAAAGAGAAATTACCACCAACCCTTGGAGCACTGAAGCCACATATTCTATCATCCAACTTAATTTGCACCATTGGAAAGGGATGTAGAAATCCTCGACCAAAAATACCCCCAATTATTGGCAATGGTTGGGAAAAAATGGCGAAGGAGTAATTTCTCCAGTCAAATGCCTGGAGTTACCTGCGCCCAAAGGAGTTATTGAACTTCTGAAATGTGAATGTAAGAGAACATGTACAGTTGGGAAATGTTCTTGCTTAAAGAATTCTCTGCTTTGTACTGCCCTTTGCAAATGCAGTGACTGCAACAATACAAAAGACTATGAATATCATCACAGTGATAGCAGTGTTTCAGAAGAGGATACATAACATCCCAGTACTGTATATACATATAAATGCTGTTTTTAATAATTTTGTTCAATATCTTCCATAATTTATGTTATTTCGTTTAAATACTTTGGTTGTGTATAACTGGTTAATAAAAAGCTAGTACGTCTAATGTCTTTCATATTTTTGTGCTTTGTTTGCATCTTATCGCTTAAAACACTAGAAAAACTCAATTTACTCTTAATTTTATTATATATTTGTATTTCTTGACCCTGGAAACATATAATTTGAAATACTGGTCAATAATATGCCTCAAATATTAAAGAAGTCAGTAAATGGTAGCCATCTTGGACGCCATCTTGAAAATCACCCCCAAAAATATGTATAAAAAAATGGCACCTAAGGTATTTGGAATGTACATGTCAAAACCTTGAGAATTCAGCAAAAATATCAAACTCGGCACGCCAATCGAGCTGGAGCAACATTTTACGACATTTCAAACCATACTACATTACCCAATGACACTTCTGAATTATTAGCCTCCAATATGCTATTACTTTCGGGCAACAATTAAAGTGTCGTCCCTAAAAATTAACGTTACATTACATAAGCCAGCCGTAAAATGAAGCAGATGTATCATTGTACGGTTAAATACTCATAATCTCTACTGCAATTTTTTTTTAACTTCTAAGCATCGCACAATTTCAATTTTTACACTAATGTATGGGGAAAAAATTATTTTTAAAAGCAATTTGTTTGAAAACTGAGTCTCGATTTATTTTTGAGATATTAAATTTTTTGTGTGTTTTAACGCCTTTTCTGTAATAATGGCAACTGCACTACTCCATTTCTTTAGAAATTAAAGGAAAAACAGTTGGAAAATAGTAGATTATTATAATTTTTTCTCCCTTTTTCCCATAATAACTGAAAAAAAAATTATTGAAATGCGTGCTATTTTGAAAAATTATAAATGAATGATTTCTGATAAAACATGGAGGTATTATAAACTACATTTAATTTTTGTATCCACACTAATGTTACAAACAAATAAAGGCAAATAATTAAATAGCCGATTTTTTTTGCCGAGTATTTTGAATGACAAATCGCTTTTTGCTGAGTTTGTGCTTCATTCTGCGATGGTGACGTCCTATGCATACTTTTCTGTAGGTGTTGTTTAAAGCTCGGTCGTAAATGTGGAATTCTTTAGCAGATGCGTAGGATATCATTTTATATAAAATAAAAGAGTGTGTCTTAAGTCTTAAAACTGAAATAAATTTTGTATTATATATATTTATATACACTGCTCAAAAAAATTATGGGAGCAAGCAAAAAAGTGAAGAGAACAGTGCAAGACACCCATGTATGGGCATAAAATGGATAGTATACGTATATCAATGCGCAATACAGAAAAAAAAGACGCAAAAAAATTGTAAGGTAGCTTTTATTCTTTGAAAAGATGGAAAGAATATTAAAAGATGGTTTAGGGCAACAATTTGGTTACCCGTAAATGATAAAAAAAGTATTGTTTAGAAATGATGCAAGGTTTTTAATATGGCGTGTGGTCTCTTCGAACAGCTAACACTGCTGCACACGTGTTTTCCATTGATGCGATGAGGTTATAGATAAGGCTTTGGGAAATACTGTTCCACTGCTCAAGATTTGAAATCTCAAAGACCCGGACAATAAAAGGAGGCCTTGGTCTCGAAGCAATGCATCGTCTGAGTATGACCCAAACATACTAGATCGGAATCAGGTCAGGAGAACATGCTGATCATTCCATACGCTGTATTGTTTTAGCTTCAAGCATGTTTTGCACAAGACGAGCTTTATAAGGTCTGGCATTATCATGCATGGAAAAAAAGAAATCACTAATTGCTGCAATATGAAATACGACATGAGATCTCAGTATCTCGTCTGTATAATTTCGGACCGCCAAAGTGCCATTCGAATGATATGCAGGTCCGTACGCCCACCTATGCTGATTCCAGCCGACAGCATCTACCCACGTCGTCTGTAATGTGATCTTTCACGAACGAATAGGGTATTATTTTGTGTGCCTCTTTCTCTCCATGCCAAAACACATCAGATTTCACATCCAAACTGAATCGGGACTCGTCTGTAAACAGAATTTGACTCCAACAAAGTTTTCTCCAAATTTTATGTTCAGTTGCCCACCTTCTTTGGGCCCCACAATATCTTGAGATCGACGGAATACAGACCACTGGCTTACGTGCATAGATAAAACCCTGATGAAGCCTGTTTAGGACTATTTTGCTGTACATACTTCGTCCTGTGTCCAAGAACAACAGTTTTTGCAGCAGATTAGCATTGCCCGTTCTGTCTCAACGATCTGTTAACAGCATATATCGGTCATCAGTTTTTGTGGTAGCACATGGCCAACCTTGCCCTTGTCGATATCTACCATTACATGCGTCTTGGAATCAATTCTACAGCCTTGCATTGACACTTCTTGCGATCCCAACAGCGTCCGCTACACTTCGTTGCGTTTCCCCCAGATTCAACTGTCCCGATAAGACAACAAGCAATGGATTCCGTTAAATCACATTATTGTGACATTTTCAAGTCACATTTTCTCAAAACACAGGCTGAGCAATTGAATTTTACAACTGAGATATTGAAAGAGACGTTTGTGAAAAATCCCTTTTTCTAGATTTTGACGTCAAAAACTTTAATTTGCATGTGAAGTTTTTTTTTAATCTGCTTTATAATACGCTTTAAACCATGGATGTTTTATTTTACGTTACTTATCGGTATAAATATTTGCGTAATTTTGTTAAAACCATGTGCTCCCCTAATTGTTTTGAGCAGTGTAAGTATATACCGGGTTTTCAAAAAATGACTGATGTATTTTAAAATTCAATAACTTGCAAACGGTGACAGATATTTAAAAAAAATCTTGCAGAGGTGTTATGTATGATGTTAGGATTTTTTACAGTGATTCTTGATTTTAGTTCGAATTTCAAACAATAGATGTCGCTGAGAGCAATAGGTGCTGACTCCAGACACAATTTTTGGTACTTCATGATCCATTCAACGCATTTTTATCTACTTTTTTCGTAAAGAAGAAGAGAGAGGCCGAAAAACTGCACCTGGATTTAGCGGTTATTGTTTGCAGCGCCATCTATCGATGCTATTTGTAACTAAAACTGAGAATCTTAGCATAAAAACTCCTGATATTTTACGTAACACTCCTGCAAGATTTTTTTTTAATATCTGTCACCGTTTGCAAGTTATTGAATTTTAAAATCCATCAGTTATTTTTGGGACACCCGGTATATACAATTTTATTTTCGTCGGAAACGATAATAAATTCTGAAAAATCAGAATTCCTGTTTTCCAGTCATGTTTAGGGGAGACCGGTGCTAGTTGGCTACAGGGGTAAGTAGGCGCAGTCCTTATAAATCGGCTGTTTGTGGATAGATTACGCACCCAGTCACAGAGTACCTTTCTTCTTGCTTTTTACAATCCTCATTGTCGTTTTGCATCGTTACCTACGTTCAGTGGACATTTATTACGATTTTTCTGTTTTTTGCACTCATAAGTAATTGTTTGTTGCTTCATTCTTTTTCTAATTTCTATTACTTATCTTAATAATTGCTATTTAACTTGCGCAGTTTATCTTAGTGTATGATTAACTGCACCTACCCCATATGTGACTTACTAGGATTATTTATGCTTAGATGGTTACGTGTCCCTTTTGTGAAGAAATTCATTATGAGGCTAGTAGGTGCATTGAACACGGGGCAAGTTGGCTCGATGTCTGGTGTGTGCTGGTAGCTTGAAAAATAGAAAACACCGAGAAATGTGGTTGCAATGCAAGGTTTTGGGCACACAAGTCTTGCCCAAACGAAGAAACTCGTTTTTTTAATTGTGACAACTGTAACTCTGATGATGATATCGAGTAGGATCGAAGTTACTCATTGTTAATGTTTTATTCATTATTTTTATGTCTGTATAATTTAGAACTTACATTGAACGGCGATAACGCCTTTGTTTAAACTTACTGGTAATAATGAAATTGATTTCTCTTAACTGCGTGTCTTATTTAAATTTTTATAAAGCGTGTGCTAACTTAACCCATAGGTATAGGCAACTTGCCCCGTTGCGGGGTAGGTTGGCTCACAATTTTCCTTTTACGTTAGACATCCGCTAAACATAAACTACAAAAGCTACAAACTCAAAACTCCAGGTATTTATAAGTCCAATGCCTGATCTTTAAAAGTACAGTTAAAATTTCATAAAAAAACTTAAACAAAAAATTAATAAAAATCAATAACTGAAATCTGCGCCTACTAGACCCGGTCTCCCCTATATATTTTATTCTTATTAGCAGAAAAATTGTATTCTTTCAATATTATTTGTATTTTCAACATTATATTTCCCATTGGCATTATTGGTATGATTATTGCCTCCTTCGCGTAAATGTTTAGATTAGTGGAATTCTGCCATAAAAATGACAACTCGTACTTCTCTATTTCATTCAGATAATTCTGCCAGAAATTTTGCAATAGTAGCAAATCATTGCGTACAAGTTTTTTTTTTTTTATGAGCACAATATCTGCTCCAGTATTCAATAGCAGAAAAGGGCGCAACCTGTTTCATGTAGGCTCTACATTTTTCTTTTGCAGTAAGGGTCCGGGTTTCTTTTCGATCTTATTCTTTTACCATGTGTAGGGATGATTTTTATTGTTTCAGATTGACACAAATTTACAAAAAAAAAAAAAAAAAAAAATACTATTTTGTTTAGGTTTTTCTTTTCAGGCGAAAGCATTTATGTATTTGAACATCAATGAATAACTTGTGCTTATTTTTCTGCATAAAAGGCAAAAAAGGCAATTATTGATACAACTGTAACTTTCCATACATGAATTAAAATATGATTAATTTATTTTTATTTCAGATTCGGGTAGGTATCTTGTTGATAAAGAATTTTCGTTGACTTGAAAAAATTGAAATGTAATATGTGTATATGTATTTTTTTCTTTGAAGGATCTTGTTGCATATACTTTAAAATATAAACAACATAGAAAAAATTTCATTAACTTTTTAAAGTATAGTAGAGCGCCGATTATCTGAACTCCATTTAACCGAACTTTCAATTATTCGAACAGCCTATTTCTCTCTCAAAAGTATTAACCGAACTTCCACTTATATTCTCTCCTCTCATAAATATTTTGTAATGATGATGAGATTGTGGATGAGATTTAACATGAAAAAGAAGTTGAAGAAATGAAAACGAATGCTCTGAAAATGATCCAGGTCCATTGCATAACGAAGCCTCCGAATGTTTGGAAACAGCTAAGAAATGGCTCGAAAGGCAGAAGAACTGCGATCCTGTTTAACTAACGTATTTAAGAAGAATTGGAGGTATGGCAGCATTGGAAAGAACGTCTTCTTTGAAGCCAGCAATAATCGAAAGCTTTTTTGCTTAAATTATCTGTACCTCGGAACAAAAAGGCCAAATGTCCAAAATTGAGAAATTTGAGTTAAATATCACGAATGTATTCATGATGCGATATAAAATAATTTGTTAAAAGGGCCAAAGTCCTCCCAATATTAGATCATTCAAAACAAAATATTTTGTCGAGGCCAATGTTACTTACTGTTAATGTAAAAATAACCAATTTAAAATGCCAAAAAAAAAAAAAAAACTAAATTAATGTAACATTAGATTGTAGTGAGAAAAACATTAGTGAATTGAAAGGTACAACTTTGAAAAATAATAGTACAGAAATCGTATCGTAGCAAGATTCTTAAAATTCCTCAAACTTAAATTGGGTTTCTTGCCGTTTGAGAAAAATGGACATTTGTCCTTTTTGTTCCAAGGTACAGTTATAATCTCTGGCGTTCAGAAAATGGTAAAAAGAGAAAAAGAAAATTTCAAATGATAAAAAAGTAAACAGAAAAAGACAGTTTTTAAACACGGTAGCACTAAGTGGTGCTGCCAGTCCTAAGCCTGGATAAAGTGTGAAGATTTTAGTATAGTCAGGAACATCCCTTAAATTATCTGTCCATTTATCCGAACTGGGGCCGCTCCCGTCTTGTTCGGATAATCGGCGCTCTACTTATTAATTTTCACTCTATTCATTTCGTAACATTCTTAGCTATAGAAATATAAAATTTCTTCGAAAATAATCATCAATTGGCAGTGACATTACGGAATGAAGTGACATTATAGATGAAAGTAAACTGAATTAGAACATTAGAACTCATTTAATAATTTATTTTGCTCAAATATCCCGTGACACCTGAATAAGATGTTTACTGTAAAGTACTTGTAAAGTTAAACATGTGTTTATCGAATTTGAGTTTTCAAACATATGAATATCCATTTTTGGAGAAATATTGTCTTATTAAAAAATGAGTATTGTCATAATGTTCTCCAAAACGTGTGAAAATCTGATGCGTTTTTATTTTCAAAAATGAATGTATTTTTAACGCTATATTGTCTGGAAACTTGGACGAAAATAGCAAGTTGCTATTCTTCACAAATATTACCTATATATTTCTAATTAATAGCGGAGCAAATCGGGTGAAACATAATATATGATTAAAAAATAATACAAATAAAGTACTATATGAGCACTATTGCAGAATTACTAGTTTCAAACAAATGCATACTTATGTATATCAATACTCATATGTATATCGTTATATTGGTATGTATATCAATATTGACAATATTTTCTTATCTGTAATAAAATGCATAATTATATATTTTGCCTAAATGTATATAAATTCTGCTTTTAAATTGTATATTATATACTACAATTAGTATTTGTATGAACTATTAAAAAATATATTTTCATTTCAATACAGATACTAATAACATTATAAGTATTATTAATAATAAATCAAGAATAATCGTATTTGAGGCTAGAAAACAATTTATTTCAAAATCATCTTGAAAAAAGACATTACATAAATAACTGTCCCCTAACTGGCTAATAGAAATATGTACAGTCGTGGAAAAAAAAAAAGTAAACACCCCCTACTAACTCCTCAACAAATCATCATAGAAGAAAGTGACTGGTACCGAACGATTGGAAATAAAGTCTACTTTTAAATGATGTATATAAAATTTTCTTAGGGGGTCATCTACATATTAAAACGAATCCTAACTTCATTTTTTTCAATGGCAATACCCAATTTTAACGAGATATTTCAAATCTTTGGTTCAAACTATGCCTAGACACCAAATTTCAAGTCATTTGAATGATAAGTTTTTGAATTATAAACATTCAAAATTGAGTGCTTCTAATGTTAAATTATATTTTCATATTTTTATTTATATCTCCCGAAATTATGCTCCTAATGTGCTAATTTTTTTTTCTGGTAATAATACTAATATACCCAAACATAAATAAGCTGAATTTGCAATTTTTATAATTGTATGATATGAATTATGAATTATGAAATTAATATTCGAAAAAATTGTGAATTGCAAGCCACAATTTTTTTGATGGATTTAGATTTATTAAATCCTGCTTTATGGAAATTCAAAAATTTCACATTTTTCTTCGAAGTAGTTTTCAAATTATTCTTAAAAAACGGCAAAATGATGGTTTAAGGGGCCGTCTATGATGGAAGTGAGTAGACATTTTGAAATTTATTCTGCCGTACTGTAATCTAACACTATTCATTGACTCCTTGAGAGGCGCTTAAGGTGCCTTGATCAAGGAAGCGGCTCTCTCCGTTAACAATCCAGTACGGAACTTCAATTTGGATACAGCCCTTAAAATACGCTCGTTTTAAAATAATTAATTTCTCAGAAACTTATGGTACGAATTGCATAAAAATTCGTTTTTAGGCCAATTGAAGGGTGTAGAGTTCATTTATGCTGTCAGAATTGGGTACTGCTATTGAAAAAAACAAAGTTATGGTTCGTTTTAATATGTAGGTGGCCCCCTAAGCAAATTTTATATACATTATTTAAAAGTAGACTTTATTTCCAATCGTTCGGTACCAGTAACTTTCTTATACGATAATTTGTTGAGGAGTTAGTAGGGGGTGTTTACTTTTTTTTTTCCACGACTGTACCCATTTGCGCCTAGCGCACTGTATTTTGAACGTTACAAACATGCATAAAAATAGGGTTGAATATATAATTTCAAATTTAAAAAAATACATATTTCAAAGAAGTCTACAAGCTAAGATTATTACTTATTTATTTGGATCTTTGATACAAAAAATACAAATAAACTTACTTTTTACATTTCGCTATCTTAAAAACCTATAAACACCGAAAAAAGGCCTTCATTTAAGCAAATAAATATCATTCTTATACTGTCATCTCTCGGTAATAGATAAAGACATTTATAGAAAATTACTTCATACAGTTTTCAGGTTGTAAAGAAGAAGAAAATTATAAAAAAAAATGTTAAAATTCGAAACGTTTCAAAAATGGGGCGCTAGGCATAAATTGGTTAAATAGGATTTCAGTTTGATACAGCACTCCTTCTTCTAAGTTTTATACAAAAGTAATTTTTTGAGTAATAAATCAAGCTTCGTTAACCCTATCACCCAGTTTTGTATATTTATTATGTATATTTATTATGAATATAATTTCTGTATATAAGAATATTGTACAGAAATAAAGCATATAATTAAGCTATGAAAAGAAATAGCATATTATGTAGCCCTCTTAATCAATTTCTTAGTAAAGCATGGTTAATTTTAGCTGTCTAATTATAATCAATAATTATCTATAATGCAGCTGAAAATATGTTACAAATAAAGAGAAAAAAAATAATATCTTAAAAATAATAATATAAATACATATATATATATATATATATATATATATATATGATTGCGTATACAGTTTGTGCGAATGTTTAGCTGCTTCGATTTGAGATAATATTGGAATTAATAATTAATTAATACTGTATTTCTTATTATTTAATTGAATTTTTTTTTAAAGTTGATAATACTTACATAATTATTAACATTTTATTATATTACAGGCAATATTCATTTTATAGCAATATAATAAATGCTGCCATTGATGAACTGTTTGAGTTCACAATCTTGCTAAAATTAAAGTAGTATCGGTACAATGTGTTTTTGCTTCCAAAAAGTATAGTTCTAAACTTTCTACCGTTTCTAAAAATTATATTTTAAAAAACTGAAATACTATTTATTGCTTGGAGAATTAATTCACGGAAGAATTAATCCCAAAATATGAAAAAAAAGAAGAAAAGAAAAAAAAAGCCCAAAAATGCCACTAAAAAAAATTGGAATCATATACACTAACTATAACCACATTGGAGTACTTTTAGTACTATGAAACGCTGTAACTATTCAGTTACGTTCAATAATGAAATGTCAATTACAACGCCCGCCAGAGGATACTATTGATTGCCTATCCAAATACTATATCCTTTAGTACTTATTATGCCATTCTATTATGCCGAACAATGTATTTATAAAATTGATTGGAGTTGAATTTCATTAAAATTTGTAATTTGTGTTTTGGGCGTTTTGAAAAGCATTTTAGTGAAGTTAATTTATTCAAAATCGTTATTTGTGATAAGAAACATAAGTTTCCTTAAGAAATTTTATTTAAATATCGTTTCAGAGTAGTTTTTACTGTATTTGGTCAGTGTAATTAAACGAGAATATAGGCTTTTAGGATTCTGTCAATTCAAATTAAACATTTTCGTCTGTGTAATTGAATTTATACGTGCAAACAGTAAGAAATAGTACTAATTTTAATTTTAATGTTAATGCTGTTAATTAATAATGTACCGTCAACTGTGGTAACTTTGGCCCACTAAGGGTAACTTGGGCCCAAGATAGAAAAAAAAAAGATTAAATCTGCTATATTTTCTACATCGCTTGAGTTATCGATAAAGTTTTTGTCTCCAAATATAGGTGGTAGCATTAGCTTGAGAATGGAAGCTCATTGTAAGTATTTCACCAAGTTTCCACAGTGGCAGCACCAGTCATACAAAAATGTGTGAAGACGATGAGAATTTAGCATATGCAAGAAATTTTATTTTAAGTAAGTGGATATTTTTTTCAAATGGAATAGAAAAATAAATCGTTTTACTATCTTATTTGTAAATTGTTAAAAAAAAAATAAATAAATAAAGAATTCATTTAGCTGACACAAATCCAGTAAAATTCAACATATCTTCTTTTAAAATATCGTAATACCCACAAAATGGTCTTCTACACTGTAAAAAAAAATCTGTAGTTCTACAGATGTAAAGTTACATGCTTACTAAACTTTCACCTGTAACTGTACGAAAAAAGCTGCAAATCTACAAAACTAGTTTTTGTAAAGCTACAAAAATCTGTAACTTTACAAATGAATCTGCTAAAATTTCAGTAATCTTACTAAACATTTATTTGTAACCCTGGCTGCAGTTACATGAAAAGTTCTCGGAATCCCAGTTTCCAAAAAAATTCTTAGTAACCTTACAGATTTTTTTGATTTTCGGCGCAAAAGTGTGTCTGTTACATGAAATTTTGTTGTTGCCGTTACATGAAAAGTTCTAGGAATCCAAGTTTCCTAGAAAAACTTTAGTAACTTCACAGATTTTTTTTTACAGTGTATATTATTCTAATATATTCATTTAAATGTGCTGTTACACAACAAAAAATATAAATGTGAATTATACTGCAGATTTTAGGTGCATTCGTAATTAAATAAATACGTAGCATCTATAGTCGTCGTTAGTTACGTCCGTCCGTCTGTCCATCTTTCCGCTTATAACAACGCAAAAGCTACCCAACCCAATGGTTTGAAATTTAATACGTATTCTCGTTGCAGAATTTCGTCGAGTCATTTCAAATATTATGATAAACAAATCAAAACTTAAAAAGATATTAATAAAATTTTCTTCATTCTATAAAATCCTATCATACGTCATTAATTCAATGATTTCTCATAATTGGTATTGATTCTAGGGTGTCATGGTGATAATGTCCTATTTAAGATGCAGTCCTATTATTTACGTATTACTGAATTTAATATATAGAATCGTAATAAATTTTGTATTCCCGCATTTTTGCATAAGACTGAAACAGCTATATCTCCAAGATCTGAATATTTTCAAAAATACTTATAGTACGAACGTACCTCCTTTGCCACGGTTGACATACAATTTTCGACTTGTTTTACAGTATTACCCACACACTTTCCGTGCTCTTATCTTAATTCTGCAAAATTAGTGACTTGTAGCATTATGTTTTTAAACGTCTTAATTGTATTTATTTGATAATGACTTCCTGAATAATATGATTTTAAACATCATTTAACATTGTTTAACGTCCTTTTATCCTGATGACGATTGTACATGCGATTCGAAACATACATTTGTAATTAGTTTTAATGTTGCTGAAATATCGTTCATATGTTATGTGTACCATTTACCAACTTGTATGTAGTTTGAATGCAAAGTTTTTAAGTATATTGTGTGTTGCAATTTTCGAATGCATATTTATTAATAATATTAATTTTACATTAAAAAGCATAAAACGGTGGTTCTACTTATTTGATTTTTACGGGTTTTTTTTCTGTCACAGAGACAAGGAATATCATATACGAACTTTGTTAATTGTATTTATTGACATATTAGTTATATATTTATTTTTCGAGTAAAGAAACTATTATCATGTCTTTAGCGATTCAAGACGGTCGTCATGGATACATTGTCAAAAAAAAAAAAAAAAAAAAAAAAAAAAAAAAAAAACGGACTAAAATACGGAAATACTACTGGCAATCTAGACGCCAGTACTATTTCCGTATTTTAGCTGTACTTTTTCCCGGTAAATTACATAAAATTTTCCGTTTCTTGGGAATGTAACGGAAAGTTTTCTGTAATTTACCGAGAAAAAGTTCCGTTAAAATACGGAAATAGTACTGGCGTCTCGATTGCCAGTAGTATTTCCGTATTTTGGTCCGTTTTTTTACAGTGTATAAAGCAACCATTTTCACCGATCGAAAGCATCTCAAAGAAAGTAGATCAACATATCATGAAAGGTCATTAAATTCTCTACAACTTATACTAACATTTAGTTTCAAACGTTTATTTTTATTACTAGGGGGCTCGGCCCCCTACGAGCTACGCTCGCCAACCCCCGCCCAGACACCGCAGACTCTAAATGCACGCTAATTTGATCGGCTTTAAAAAGATTTCGAAAGATTGAATTATAATGTAAAAAGCAGTGGCGATCTCCCTATAAACGAATTTCTATTCATTTGTCTTTGATTGGGGAATTTTAACGCCAAATCCGCTGCGGTACTGCTTGATTATCTCGTCGACCAATTTCGCCAAATTATATAAATCGCCAAACCACTCGCCAAATTATACAAATTGACATAATTTTTTATTTTAAATAACAATAGAACAAATAAATTCGTACAATATTAATAAAAATACAAATAAAACGTCGAATAAAAATAACTTGATGACGTAGATACGTGTAACAACATTTCAAAATAAGCTAATATAAAAGGAATTAAGTAAACAGAGTCTTTGTCTCCTGGTATTTTTTAACAAAGCGAAAAGAAAGTTCTTTTAAATGAGACATTTTAAATTAATCGTTTTTTATCTAACGTAATTTTTACCAAGCTATTTTTTTCTCTTTTAAATATTCACGTGAAGATACTTTTGTTAGAAATGAAATATTATTTGCGCTTTCCTAACAAAAATAGTTGAAAAGATCCTCTCAAAATATTAAATAAATGTCTAGCGCAATTTCTAAATTTAAACTTTTTTGCAATATTATTTTGTGTTCATTTTATGTAATAACTATAATGTGACGTAAATATGACGTAATTTCTCCTACGACTTCTAACGCATGTTAATGAACTGATTATTTTACAATATCCTTTCTCTTTTAAAATTCACGTGTGTACTTTTTATGACATAATTCTTAATAAATTCCTGCTTTTTATACGTAATTATTTAATTTTAATTTGAAAGTTTTTTTCCTGTTTATAATAGTCACGTGTAAATAAATTTTTAATTTGAAGCAAATATTATTGCTTGCGCTTTTTATACAGTTGGCAACAGTTTAAATTGGTACAATTTTCTGAAATCTGTAAAAAATATCTCTAGAAATGCTGAAAATTTGAATTTAAAATAGAAATAAAACCTGAAAAAATGAGTCAAAATAAAGAAATTAATGCAATCTGCACTCCGGCAAATTCTAACGCATAAAATGATCTAAAAATGATTACACTGCCATGTATAGTTTTTGCTGCTATAAAACTTTTTTAGTGGAACGATTTTGTCCAACTTTAGCATTAAATATCTCTTAAAATAATTCTTCGATTTGAAAACTGTCTGCATCAGCATGTTTATCAAACATTTCTGTATAAAACCACCGATTTTCATATTTTTATATGCATTATTTTTCTTAATATTAACGAAGAAAGACCTCCGGTCAAAAAAAATTCAAAACCGGCGGCGGCGGCGGCGGCGGTGACAGCGGTAGTTACTTTTCTTTAGAATAGAGAGATTATTATTATTACATGGCGGACATTCGGAGAAAAAAAGTCACTCAAAAAAAATTTTAATCATTTTTGAGACCAAAAAAGATTTAATTCAAAATTATTCCATAATTATACCGTAATCCACGAAAAAAGATCTTTATTTTAACTAAATTAACGGGCAATGGGAGTATTACACGCGTACAGAGGGTTCCTTACAATAAATATTTGAATTAGTAACTGTAATATTTAAAAAAAAAAATGTTAAAAAACACTAAGTCTTTAAAAAAAAATCTTATAACGTAGGGTTGGGTATAGCTGCATATGTTTGAAAAGTATAAATTTATATACTATAAAAGTTCAAAGAGATATGGAACCTAAATAATATCAAATATAGCTATTCTATGCAACTCTTTTTTTAATCTATCCTAATCTGTCTATGATGAGCTTAATTTGGTGCTGACAATAAAAGTAGTGCATATTTAAACTTCATTTGGAATTTGATAAACCTAAATTCAACGTAGTAGTACCTAAAACTAAACCCTTGTTCAAAGCTTACATTGTGCTAAGCGTGCTTCGAAAGAAGGTCGTAAAGTTGGAACACCGCTTTGGTCTGAATCGCGTTTTTTCAGATAGGTTTTTAGTTAACCCTTAAAAACAAGGGAGGTGTATTGAGAGAGCCACTCAATGCAAACTAGTCGCGAATCCCATAGTATTTATGTGATTAATTCTAATTAAATTATCTTTTTTATAACAATTTGACATTTATTGCTTTAATACTGCTACTGGGCATTGCATTACACAAATGTATCCTTAAAACTTGTTATCTAGCCTTTAAAAGCCAATGGAGCATATTATATACCGCCCTGTCATTATATATGTCCAAACCGTCCTTGTCTTTAAGGGTTAGTATCTCGGCTAATTACCAATGATTTTTCTTCGGAAATCGTTATCATCAATGCTTTTATATTTTTGCACTACATTTTCACGATATCTTTGAAAATATAATACCTAAAATTAAAAGAAATGTATTTTTGAGTTTAGAGTTACGAAAGCTTTTACACGATACCCCACACGATATACAAAGAAAAGATTTTTTCAAGTAATATAATTAGCCCCTCTACATTTTTGCTAAATATATTTATGAATGTTTAATAATCTGTAAATATGTGTGTCAACAGGCTTTATTACTTCCCCCAATTTGAACTTTCCACGTTGCATAGTTTACGAGTAAAATGGCTGTGAAAGACAGACAGACAGACACAGGAGTAATGTTATAATGGTTCCGTTTTTACGTTTTAAGTGCAGAACCCTAAAAATGAAGGAAATCGGTCCTATAGTTTAAGGTTTCGAGATTTAAGAATTTAATAAAAAAATTTTGCTTTCAAATATTAACAAACGATTCATTTATTGTTTCAAGGGTATTTTAACTCTTTCACCGCCTGAGAGTTATCTTGCATTTTCAGAAGAATGTTTGCAAATCCCAGGATATATATGTAGGTAATTTAATCGCAGTTTTATCTATAATATATTATACATACATTTATGGTTCCAAATAGAATTATTTTAAAATATGTTTATCTACCGCAATTTTAACATGATTTCAAGAAACAGAAAAATACGGTCCAGCCAATTAAATGAACACTCTAAACTAAAACGTCTGAAATTCAGATATTTAAGTGTCTGAAACGCAGTGTTCAATTTTCAGACGTTTTAAAATGTCTTAAAATTTTCAGATACGTCTTGAGTCTGAATTTCAGACACTTAAGTGTCTGAAACAAGAGTGTTCAAATTTCAGACGTTTTAAAACGTCTTAAATTTTTCAGACACTTCTTACGTCTGAATTTCAGACATTTCAAATGTCTTAATTGCGGCCATCTTTGAGCCCCCCCTTTTTTTGGGGGGGGGGGGCAATATGAAGCCATCTTTGACCACTTTTCTTTCTAAGTCATATGCGCAGTCATGTTTGACAACATTGAGACATCTTTTATAAATGGAATAATTTGTTAGCATAAAGCAGAGCTGTTATTTCAGCAGCATGGGAAAACTGGGATGTCTCTCTGTCCCCTGATTTTAGGGTACTCCAAATTGGGTATGAAATTTACATAAAGCTGATATTTTAAATCTGTTTTGACCTTATGATGATTGTAATCAGTATTTTGTAGTTTCAGAATAGGATAATATATGTATATATATATTCACCTAAATATGTACTTGTGTGATATCATATATGGCCTGCGGCATCAAAAATGTTTATTACTTTTAATGAGAATTTCAATTTTAATTCTAGTCCAAAGACCTAGTATTCATTCGTCCTCTTCCCCCCCCCCCTCCCCCCCTCTGCCTTCATGTACTGTTACAAAAAAAAAAAAAAAAAAAAAAAAAAAAAAAAAAAAAAAGCCTATTCGATGCCGTCAAATACATATTTGGATAAATATAACATTTTCTTTAACCTAATCATGTTCTAAAAGAGCAAAATATTTATTAAAATAATTATATCAAATCAAATTTAAAATATCTGCTTTATGGAAATTTCATACCAAATTTAGGGACCCGTAAAGCAAAAGGCCCATAGAAACAGCCCAGTTTGCCCATGCTGCAACCAGCTCTGCTTTATGTAACAAATTATTCCCATTTATAAAAAATTATTAAAAATGATAAAAAAAAAAAGTCTTTGGAATGAAAAATTAACTCATTATCTCCGTCTGTTGAAAACTCTATGATCAATTCATATTCTGCTGAGTTGGGAAACAGGAACAATAAAAATAAAAATCCCTGTCGGCCCGGCCTACAGGCGGAGGTAGATTTCGAAGTTAAGTATACTAATTTCACAAACAAAAACCAAATCATGATTAGAGATAAACCCACTTTAACAATTTTATCTGGCCGCTTTTGACGAGTTTTTATTTCATTTTTATATAATAACTGGTTTTATCAGAATCATGTTAGGGCGGTGTTCAAAAAAATACATTTCCATGCTCAACAACTCGAAATTTTCTGGCATAACTCCAGATTCATTTTTAATAGGAAAAACATGAAACTTGTTGACGCGATTTTTGAAGAGATTTATAAGCGACCTGCGTTTTTAATTTTCGTTCAATTAATTAAAACTTGATACATAAACAATTATTTTCTCAGTAAGAAAATATTTTTCGTTTCTAACACAATCGCTTCGGGAAATTCCGTTCAAAAGGCCCACTTTGACATCATTTTTTGAAATATATTCTGCCTCTGTCAAAAAATCGATCATTACGATACATTATATAGTTTCTGAATAAGCGAATCTACCAATTGGATGCGTTTGAGAGCAAAAATGAATTTAAAAATGAGTCAGAAGATAAGCAGTTTGGATTTGAATACTCCCTTAATACGATGATTTTTCCAACACAATCCGCTTCGGGAAATTCGGTTCAAAAGGCCCACTTTGACAGCATGTTTTAAAATATATTCTGCCTCTATCAAAAACTTGACCATTACGGTACATTATATAATTTCTGAGTAAGAAAAGGTACCAATTGGAAGCCTTTGAGAGTAAAAATGAATTGTAAAATGAGTCAGAAAATAAGCAGTTTGGATTTGAATACACCCTTACTAAGATGATTTTTTTCTTCAACCGCTATGTATTTTTAATTTGTTTTTGCTGTAAGAATTGGTCCTATCCAAAACTTGTCTATATAGATGTTGTAGACAATATTAAGAAGATATATGATAAATTCATGGGGATTTTATATCTTGTGAATTGACGGAGTTATGGAAATTTTTCTTCTTCAACCCCCCTTTTTTGTTTTCGTTTTTATTTTTTATTTTTTGCGGTACGAATTGGTCCTATCAAAAACTTGTGAATATAAAAGTTGTAGATAATATTAAGGAGATTCATGATAAAATTAATTGGATTTGACATCTTGAGAATTGACGAAGTTATGAATTTTTTTCTCCCAAAAACCTTATTTTTCGCGCCCCTTGAGCCCATTTTTAACTTTATCAAAAATCTGTGATACATAAATTTTGGCCCTTCTTTTAGAAGTAATAAAAACTTTAAACTGATTCGATATGTACAAAATTTAAGAAGTTATGGGTTTTTATTCGTTTTTCACAAAACCCCTCCCTATTTCCATCCCGTTGGTCCGATTTTGCCCATTAACGAACTCGACCGAGACTTTATGCCCCTTGATTTTATGTATCAGTTTGGAAGAGGTTGGTGCAGAATTGTGGAAGTTATCGTCTCCAGAAGAAAGTGATATATATAGATAGATACATACACACACACACACACATATATATATATATATATATAAAGTTTTTTACTGAGGGTTTTTTGGGGCTCTAAGGGTCATGATCGGTGTAGATCTGCAAAAATTTTTCAGAAATTCCAACATAGGAAGGACGCCAATAGGTAGTATTTCATACGAAATCTACCTAAAAATCGCGTTGTAAAGCTTACTGTGTAAGTAACATTGACTTTTGTGTATGGTGCAGATCTGCTACGCGATTATACCAAGGGTTAACTTGTAGCATCTCAATGCGAGTTTTTCTTATTTATTTATTTTGGTTATAAAAACAGTCTAAATTTAAATTTAAGTATGATAACGTGCGTTGAGATGCTACATTATCATATAGAAAATAATCCTAAAAATCCGATTTTTGTTTTCCCCAAGTCACCTTTTTTTTTCTTTTCTTTTCTTTTTTTTTCTTTTTTTCATGGATCACCCCTCTCTCTCCCCATTACATGCATAAAAAGTGAATTGAGAAAGAAGTTAAAAACATATTTTCTTTTCTGTTAACATGCCGATAAAAATAACTTATAAAATGAAATGATACAAATGTAAATAAGTGCGAGTTATAAGCCAAAATTACGTCCACTAATAACCATATCACAATATTAAAATATTTATTTGCTTAAAAAAGTTATAAAAACACATTAAAAGTAAATTAAAAATCTATATTTACATGTTTCAACTCTTTTACTGAATCGTCATCAGAATGTATAACAAAAAAAATAAATTACAAAATATATGCATATTTTGCTTAAGGCTGTTCTCAACTGCTCTGATCAACAAGCGCAAAACGTTTTGACACATTTACAAATTCATTTTTTAACGCAAAGATATAAAAGTGGAAAGCCTGACCACGGAAGCGATTTGGAATCGAACTGTGTTTTCCATTTTTTGATCCATCAATTACCTATTGCGTTATAAGCTATTTTGATCACGTGACACGGCATTCCCCCCCCCACCCCCCTTAACTAACTGGATTTTCTTCTTTCATTTGGAAGTTCTGTTCAAAATGCCAACTTTGACAGTATTTTCTGAAAGATCTATTGCGTTTACAAGAAAACGGAAAAAACAGTTCGATGACATAGTTTCTGAATGACAACACCTGGTTTCATACGTTTCCAAACAAAAATGAATTAAAACTTATGTCAGAGAGTTGACCCTTTGGATTTGAGAACAGCCTTAAAAGACGTTATAAAAGCACAATAAAAGTAAATTTAAAAAAAGTTAAAAGTCTTTTTGTAATTTTTCTGTCATACATTCTGATGACGACTCAGTAAACGAGTTGAAACATGCAAATATAGATTTTTAATTTATTTTTAATGTGTTTTTATATCGCCTTTTAAGCAAAAAAAAATATTTTAATATTGTGATAAAAGAAATGATAGTATAAAAATATATACTCAGATCAAACATAATTATAAAAATATTTATATCTTCAAACATCATCACCTTCTCAAAATATTAAACATCAGCACTTTTTTTTAATAGGATTTTATGCAATTTGATTTCTTTAAGTTATTTTTAGCACAGCTTGGATAATTACAACCATTTTTATCCCTTGTTTAAAGCATATTTTCACGATGGCTCAGAGTCTTGAAAATTAAATATGTTATTGATATGGAATACAGAAAATCAAAGCAGATTTTGTATTTTTGAAACAAGCATTCAGAAGGATTATTTAAAAAGAAATGAATACTATATCAGTTATTTACCACCGCAAAAACTAAAGTTTAAAAATAAAATATCCAGATATTCAGATTCATTCTGGTGCTTTCACGATTTCATTTCATGTTCTATATCCGTCATATAAAGCTTGTGCATTTTCAAAAGATTTACCATATATAAATTTAAATTTGATAATATTAAAACATTTATTTCGAAAATAGACTCTGCAAGAGAATAAAATGAAATGATACCCTTATCATGATGTTGCAAAAAATAAAAATTAATATGCAAAATTATATCATAAATATAAAGTAACTGGCAATTGTAAGGAAAAAACTTAATAATGAGATATCATTAGAAAGATTCTTTTTATTTATATATGAGTTTGTTTATATAGGTTAAATGAAAATTGCAATTCGATCGAGCTATTTAGCAATCATTAAATATATAAATATATATATATATAACAAGCAGGAAAATTTACTTCGGGGCTATAAAATATTTATTTATAAAACGGAAGTCTAAAAAATATTAAACAAATTCAGTACATTGAAAGTCATGATTTATTGAAAACACACAAATGAACACACGATCCTTTTAAAACAAAAAATATTTATTGGATATATAAAAAAAAAAAAAAAAAAAAAAAAAAAAAAAAAAAAAAAAAAAAACTTAAATATGCAAATTATTCTAAAAAATAATGTAAATGATAAATTGCATTACATAAAGTTCACTATTTTTAGTATAAAATTTCTATTTAAAATTGAGTTCACTTAATCATACAAATGCATTATTTCTTACCTTTCAAAGTGTAATTCATTTTGATGAATACAGTATTTCACAAAGTATCGGTACAGCGGTATTTTTGAAAAACTGTTGTATGTATTTTTTAAATATTCTTGGCACTGCATTCTTCTACCTAATGCGCTGATAAATAACAAATATAATAAAAAAAATATTACTAATGAGAGTTTCAAAAATCTGCAGCAATTTCTCGATTAATAATGATTCTTTTTTCATATGCCTAGTTTTGAACACACACCAAACAATAACTAAACTTTCCGTAATAAGAACGTATATAAGTATGCGTTTCCAAATCAAAATAGTATTTACTTGTTTAACGGGTAAATGCAATTAATCAAACATCAATCCAAATCCGAATAGTAGTATTATAATAAAGATATTTCTGTGAGCATTTCAATATATTTTAAACTAAAAAAATCAGGAGACCATTCCAAAAACACTTGTTGAAAATATCTTCATTTAAAATATTAACGAGGTAACAGGCTTAATGTGTCTTCACAAAAGATTTCGCTCTCAGCACTTTCCGCTTTCCGTTAGTGACGTAATCATTGACTTTGAGCTCGGACTCGACACAAATGGAAATGCGTTACGAGAAGGGCGTTGAAATCATTAGATTTTTATCACAGGAAGTGAAATGGTGTACGAATACAAACAGATTTTTTTTTTAATTACTCCTCCTTTAATATTTTATTTAATCCTTTACAATTATCTATTATACGATATAATTATTACAGTTATGATGCTTTCAGGCGAAGGCATTAAGACGATACTTCAGTCAAGTGAAAATACTCGTTCGCTAATGCTAATGCTAATCATATGGAAGAAATTTATAAAATATCTTTTCAATATATATATATATATATATATATATATATATATATATATATATATATATTTGCATTGAATAGCTGAGAATGACCTGTATAACGGCCGTTTTTCACTTTTTCGATTTTGATTGCAGATAATTTTAATAAGGATACTTTCATTTTCGGAACCGGTTCCGAAACTGAAAGCATCCTCATAAAAAAAAAATGTAAAATCAAAATTGTAAATGTAAAAAACGGCCTTTGTACATATCGATCTCAGCTATCCAATGTAAAAAAGAATCATTTACAAATAGCGAAATGAAACCAAGATTTCTTTATAAATTTCTTCCGTAGGATTAGCATTAGCGGACGAATCTTTTTACTTGACTGAAGTGCCTCTTAAATAAAAAATTTGTCGTCACACTTTTAAGTAATTTTTACTTTTCATTTTTTTTTTTTTTTTTTTTTTTACATTTAAAAAAGTCCAGTGATTACTTCTATACAGCGATTCCCTCCGTCAAGCAGTTAAAAACACTATAATAGCCCACTACGTTAGGGTCACACTATTTTAAATTGCTTCTGGTCGACGAAACCCACTCTAAGACATTATTAGGTAATTGTGTGTTTGTGGACGGGGCAGGGGGGAGAGGGATGGTAGCTGGTAGATTATTTTAATATAATTATTTGGAAAACTTTATATATTGGGAAAAACAATTCGTTAATTGCCTATTGCACTAAAAATATCTTTTTTACCAAAACTTAATAAACGGACTTTTATAATTTTGACAGACGTCCTATGATCTAATCGCGTTGATTGTTTTATAAAATAATACCAAATTTACTGCACGGAAAAGTATTTTAAACATCTGTCATCCATTCGAAAATGTTTCTTGATTATGCTGGCAGATATATTGCAATGCAATTGTATATATAGTCATCAAACATATAATACAATTGTATTGCATTTAGACACTTAAGTGTCTGAATTTCTAAGTGTCTTAATGTCAGACGGTTCAACATTATTCAGACACTTCTTTTCAGTACATCCATACCATAATCCCAGTAAGGCACTTATGTGTCTTAAATTGAGACATCTGTGATGTCTGAAATTTCCTATTCAGACGCTTAAGTGTCTAAAATACTTTTACAGTCACATATGTGTCTGAATTTAAGACGCTTCTATTTGCAGTGAAAGTGTATTAAATGATAGGTTATTAGTTATGTATTAACTAATAATTGAAAACGTCAGATAATAAAGTTCGTAGGTGGCACAAAAATCAGTTTGAGAAAGTGAGCTGTAAAGTTCGAATTATATGGGTGACTAGGGAGGTTTGACCATACGGGAGGCTTGACCCACCCATCAGTTTTCATATTTAAAAGAATTTCAGAACTTTACAATAGGTGTCAACCAAAGCTACTGGAATGCTCAAACAACAGTCTTTGTTTCGTACAGACAATCGAAATAGGTGTGATAAAAAATCAATTGTGATTCATTTTCAACCTAAAATTTGTGTTTTTTAGAAATATTTTGTAAGCTTCTTTCAGATAAAATATATCATAGAAATCTAAGTAAGTAGGTTTCAAGTAATGCAGAAATATTGATCTTTCATTCCAGGCATAAAGATTATACAGGAAGTTAGGCTTAACATAACAATGTGCAATTCTTTAGAAAATTGCTATGTTGGGAGGCTTGACTCAGTCAGTGTGAGGGACGGTTGACCAGATGCTAAAGGATCACTTAATTAAGTGATTTTGGAAATCATTTTATTATACACTGTGTATAATGAAAGGTTAATTGTATATATATAAAAGGATGTAAATTTATTCTGTAAAACTACAGTGATGTAGGGTGATGGAAAAGAAAATATTTAAAACTGATTAAAGAAAGATGTGAAAAATTGCTATAGTATCCACTGCAAGAAACAATTTAATGAAATATAAATGGGAAAGTTGATATGAACTTTTTCCATTTAAATATTACTTACAATAGGTAAATAGAAACAGTAGAAAAGACTAGAAAGGACTAGAAAGTATTCAAGCAGCAGTCTTAACCGTTTCAGGGGCAGTGGTACGTTTATGAAACAACTTAATTTAAATTACAAACGCCACAATGGCACCAGAATTTTGCTAAAATCTTTTTCATTTAATTTGTCTGTGAAATGTAACCTTTTTTCTTATTTCCAAATAAATTTGTTCGTAAATTCCGGTGCCAGCCATTTATTTCAACATTTAAGTACTGAAATCACTAATTAACACCTGGAAGGGTTATAACAATGTTAATGATAAGTTAACCACTTGAAGGGCGGTGGAATATATTATATCCCGCCTAATTTTAATTAAGGTTTGCATCCGAAACATTTATTTAAATTTTACTTTTATAACTTTGGTGGGAAAATGTTGTAAAATAGCTTTTCCTTATTTTGAAACAATTTTTTTCAACAATTCCGGTGTGAAGTACAGAAAGTTAATTACTTACATCTGAAAGGGTTAAGTGCTCATGCGGCTGCAAAAGAACATAGCATTGATCGAGAAACTTTAGGAAGGTATGGAGACAAATTTCATCAGTATGAATACAGTGAGAGGAAGCCAAACTACGACACAACTAGAGTTGTCAGGTGGGGTGTCACAAAAAGTAGTACAAGGAGACAATGAAAAGCGGGACTGTGGCTCGTAATCTGTACATAATAATACATTAAACCCTATGAAAACGGAACCTGTCTCTAACGGAATACTGTCTTTAATGTTTAAATTTCATTTTCCCTGCTGTACAATTATACCTGCTTAGACAAAATCCTGTTTAAAAGAAAATTTTTCTCCTCTGACATGCGATTGCATCTATACAAGTTTCTTTAAGCATCATATTTTTAAAAATATTTTTTTATAATAATTAAAGAATGTAGCATAAAGTTATTTTGCTTTTTATAAACTGATTTTATTTCTCGTCACAGATATTTCAATATAAAATAAACTGGATCAAGCCTCTCATATATGGGGAGCCTTGACCCATTATTTTCTCATTATAAAAATGAATCATATTTCAAATTTAATATATATTACACTTATGTAGCAATTTTATTTTGATAACGGATTGTATAACGAATAAAACGATAGATAAAACTTTATTCTACGTTTAATATTTAAGGAATAAAAAATCATTTTGTAAAAAGTTGGTCAACCCTCCCTAGTCTCCCCTATATTTGTGTTTATTGTCGACTGTCTCCATTATCAGTTAAAATTTCTGTGATAATAGTATTTTTTTAAATGGTAATTTAAGAGGATGGACCATTGATAATCATCAATAATTTGATTAACATAAAATATATATTGTGAACTTTAAAAAGTTCACTGTTTTACTTAAAAGGTGACTAAAATAATGAAAAAGATGTTACAAGTTAAAAATATACATTTTATTTAAAACTTCTTCGTACTTTCAAGCTTTCCAAGCTCATCATAAGGAAATATTTTAGTAACTAAATGTTGTTTATTTATACAAATATGTCACTTTGATTTGAAAATGAGAGATGCATAATTATTAGAGTTGAAAGTAGAAGTAACAGTTTCTTGGATTAAATTTAATTAGAGAAAATATATACTATTATTGACTGCAGCTCCATTTATTTTATGACATCACTCTGTTCTCATACTTCACATTTATTTTAAATGAGTAGTTGAAAAGTCGAAGTAGCAGTATTTCAGATTAAATTTGGGTAGAAGAAAATATTTAACCGCCTTTAACTTATATTTTAATGCTTCAATTTTCTCAACACTTTGCTCTTTCTTCTACCCAAATTTAATCTGAAACACTGCTACTGCGAAAAATTGCGTTACGTCTTATGATTTTATTTCATTTGATTAACTTTTTTTTTTTTTTTTTTTTGCCATTTACCTCCTTTATCATCTGATCTCTTCAATTAACACAAGATAAATTTCAGATTTCTTTTACAAATATTTTTAGTATAAAAATTAAAATTCACTAAAACCTACGTTCATATATATTTTAATACGGAAGATTCAAATGTACATGTAAAAACTGCACACATTTTGTGACAGATGCGTATTTTTCATCGCATGTGCGATATTTCATATCACTATTTAATGCAATAAAAAATATAATTTTAACAAATGTTCTGACTTTAAAAGTTTTAATGTCTTTCATTCAGAACTCAAATTTCACTTTTTAAAAATGTCTTTTTAAATTACACTACATTTTTTCGATATCAGCGTAAAACTTTTAACATTTCACTTTTATTGAAGAAACTTCTTATCATCTCAAAAATGACATTAGGATGTTCAGCGAGTTACTTTTTTTATGAATTGCTGTCATTTAACTTTTTAATGACACTGTTATTTTTTTCCTTACTTCTTCAAAAATTTTGTAGCAGTTATTTTTTTTTAACGTCATAAATTATTTTACAGTTAATATTTAAAATGTACTTTTAAAACTTTATGAATTTTTAAAGAGGTTAAATTTGTATAAGGAAATTATTTAAATCATTTTTTCACCGGCATTGGAGTGCCTTATAAAAGATTTAAAAGAAGAAAAAAACATTTGGGGAAATTTTATTCTAGTGATAACTAATAAATTAAATTAATAGGAAGAAGCTACTTGATACTGGTTGTTTTTATTTTTTTTAACTCAATATTCATGCACCCACGTGTAAGTATTAATGCATAAAAAATTATGTAAATGTAGAATTTTATATTTATTACCTAATTATATATACACCTGGCTTATAACTAGAAATGCATTCACTTATCAGATTTCCAATTATATAAAACATTTATTATTCACACGACAAATACATACATACTTAGAAGATCACGGCAATTCAGCCAAATTAATAATATAATACTTTCATAAACATAAATATTGAAATTCAGCAGAATTCTTACTTAAGTCTTTTATTTGGTATTCAGCGGAGCTTCCACCTTTATGTTGAGATAAAAACTTTGGAACGTAAACAACCTCTCTTGGTCCATTAAATTTAAATCTTCCATACACGAGAATATCGCCTCATATCTTGCGATTTCGTCACATTCCTCATGTTAAGCTTTTTCATTTCCTATGATAGAGTATATCGATTAATTAAACTCTTGAGTTTGTGAAGCTGCATTGTTGAGAATATTTATTATTCTACATATCTGAACAGACCTTATTACTACAATCGGTGTCAAAAGATAAAATGTATTATAGTATTGCATAACATGAAAAAAAAAATAAACTGAAAAACATCACATTGGTCGATTCCTTTGGTTGCTGAAGAAGTACAAAAATAATTTTAATTAATTTTTAAACTACTTTTCAGCAGTGAAACTACGCTTGAAATTATTGAATATTAAAGCAGTGAATTATCACTTTTGCTAACAAGACGTAAACCGACAAAGTGTGTGTCATGTTTCGCCACAAGATTGTGTGCTCATGAAGACCTTTCCATCTAGTTGCTGCGGTTGCAAACTTACCGACTTATATGTGTGAGAGGTGCCAAGCTGGGCATCGTCCTCGTGGCTTAGTGGCACTGAAGCGTTATTCCAGGGGCCCTGGTTCGATTCCCGGCTTGGACATTTTTCACTTTGTCGGTTTACGTCTTGTTAGCAAAAGTGATAATTCACTGCTTTAATATACAAAAATAATTGTTTATACACTAATTAAACTCGAAAAACGAAATTAACCAAACAGAGAACGAATAGCAAACAAACCGAACGAAAAAAGAATGAGTATAAAGTAAACAAGATTTTTTCAGAACTAAGCTAATATAATCCAGAGTATCTTTCAGTTCAACAAAAGGTACTGGACAACTTCGTCACACTCAGTTAGAAAGGAGAGTCAGAAAGAATTAACTTTAGAATAATACACCATTCAGACAGGATATTTTAAATACCTTAGATTTTACTTAGATTTTAAATACCTTCAAGCACCCGTCTACACCGCAAAACTCATCTACGATAAATCGCTGAACGTAACTGTGTCTGAGATCTGAAGAAATGGGAAGCGTGCGCATGCTCATAAGTTAAAACCAGCCTCAACAACAAATCAGTTAAAGCGAAGCTTTACAGCCAATCAGAGAGAGTTGTAGTGACTGTATATAACCATACAAAGTTGGATCTCATTGAGAGAGTTTGTGAAATTCTCTCAGTAAGTTAAAAGACCTGAAATGTATTAAATATGTCGTCTGGATAAGGTATAAGCTCCCTTTAGAGATTAAAAAAAACCTCCATCCGACACCGCTACGTACGCGAACAATTAATGATGGAGAAAGGACTACTTGTTAAATTTAAACACTTACTATATTTTTCTTAAACTGCATTTTTGTCGACATTTTAACCGATCAGCTTCTCAAGATTATCAGACATTATTATTATTTAAAAATGTAGGACATATTCTAACGTTCTATCCTACCTCTTTCTGCAATCATCATTATTTATATTTTTTATAAAAGATACATACAATATATAATTATGAATTCCATGTACTTCAATAATTTACTTTTACTAGCCCCAACCAGCGTTGCCCGGACTTGACCGTACCCGAGTTTGACGAGATAAAGTATGCCCAATCTCGGCATTAGACTAATGATGCCCTCGGCTAGCTTACAGATCGGACTATCAAAAAAGAAAAATAAATCTAACCTGAAAATTGATATTACAACCTATAAATCGTTAAAACAATAATAAATATTACGGGGATCACCCATTTGTAAGCAAAATAGTATAAATATCTTATTTCGGTAAAACGCGCTATCGTAAACTAACTTTATAAAAAATACTCTTAAAAATAACTTTCAATAAGAAAAAAAAAAAAAAGAATCTAACCTAAAACTTTTGATTGTGCCGAAATAAATTCGCTGTTAAACTTCAATGCATATTATAACGCAAAAGTTACATGTTCGATTTTTGCCCTATGGTGCTTTCTATTGGAAAATTAATAAGGTCCCGACTCCATTCTGCACATGTGACAAACTTGGTACCTCAATTCATTACCTAACTGAATACGACTAAACTTTGAAGACGCTTTCTGCGTGCTCATTAAAAGCTGCAGACGTAACTGTAATAGAAAGTTTTTAGTTTGAAACCACAGAAATTTTTCGACTACTCTTTGAGAAACTTCTAGTATAACAGATGATCATTTACAAATATCTTTATAAAAGATAAGTCGAGGTCTGTTTGCCTAAAACATTTTTTTAATAATATGAAATTCGCATAATTAGGAAATCTTTTTGTGTCGCTGATGAATTAATTACATTTTATGTTATATGAAAATAAAAAGTTTTGGTTAGAGGCACAGAGGCAACTTGGGCCACGGTTTAAAAAAATTTTATATCCGGCAGAAAAATATTTTTTACAGTAAATAACATGTTTTTAATAATTTTTGTAATTTTTTAAAGTTTTCTAAGAAGTTCACATCTCAGTCACAATGTGACATCACTGAGTGGTGGCATTTTGGTCACAGATGTGACGTGACCACAGTGACTTACAGTGACGTCACAATGACGTCACTGTGACCATGCATGCTATGAGGGCAGTCATTATAAATTCTGCAAACTATTAAAAGCATTATAAAAATTATTGTATTGTTGAATAGTTGTTCTTGTGCAGTGTAAACACTTTAAAGTAAGTATACAATTTCAAATTATCATTTCTTGAACCATTTTTGTTATTTAACTCAGGAGTGACATGATACTATTACGTCCAGCAGAAACATAAATACATTTTTTCACTATTTTTCTTGTGATAATTAACAAAAATTTACACAAATATAATGTATACCGAACAAAATGAAAAATCATGCATTAAAGGTTAACAAACATGAAATCAAAAAATATAATTATTCACAAGAACAGATGAACAACAAAGAAATACATAATCTGCCCTAGCCCGCCCCCTAACTCCGCCCCCTAAGTAAAGTTTTTATAACCATATCAAACAACGTCTGTTTTATTTATCAAACGTCGCAAGAGTATGTTGCAAACTGACTTTTTCTGATTTTTGTTTGCATATATTCTCAAATATTCATCACTATTTTACATTTTTAATTTTTTTTTTCGTTTATTAAATCGTCACCAAATATTTTCTCCATGCATGGATATACAATTTACCGTCGTATGACAAATATAATATACCATGACAATTTGGGAAAGGGAAAAGTGCCGAAAATAATCTTTATTTGAACAAATTTTAAAAAAATTAAAAATCTCTGTATGAACACCTGATAAAGTATATTAAAATAGTTTAAAATTTAATATATTGGGTTAAGCGTTTGAAACCAGATTACTTTTACAAATGTCAAAGAAACTCCTCTTAACGTGAAATAATACTAAAAATCTTATAAAATTTTAATAAAAAAGTATCCTATAGAAAAATTCAATATATCAGCTGCTGGCAGATTTGAACCTTCTTCACCGAACCAAATTTTCATACTTCTGTGTGAGATAGAATTCCATAGAACTCGCCAACAAACAAACAAAAAGAAGCGCACACAGGCATAAACCTTTTTTGTAACTATATCGAATATATTAAAATAAAAATATAATGTTATAATTATAATGTATGAATTAACGCAAAAAAATGCTATTCTGAAAGTTAATTTTTGTTTTTAAGATTGTAGTTCTGAGAAGCCTATTCTGAAATGTAAACTGACTATCAGGAGTCCATGAAATTTATTTCACCAAAGCAGATGGGACGTTGGAAAAATACATAGGAATGACAAATAGATAGCTTAAAGCTAAGATAAAAAAATATATATCTATTAGATATCAAAAACAAAAAGAGAACTACATCTTTAGCCAGACTACATAATAAAAAGAATTGCAGCTTTTGCCAGACACCATAACAAAGAAACTTTAAAGATTAATTTTAAAAATAGTAGAATGGTTTATCCATCAAAATTTTATTTCCCATTCATTATTCGAGAATCCATAGAAATCTATATTCGCAGCGGAATTATATGTGCAATGAATCAGCATCTTTTGATATACCTAGAATCTGGCAGGTCATGTTTTATAAATTAAAAAACAATAGGATAAAATAATTCACGCTCGCAGATGACCATTTTTATTAAAGCTCCTGCTTACCTGGGATCTCTTGTGTTTGTTTATCATTTTCATTTAAAAAATGTTAGCGAAAATAGATTATTTATGCGAATTGATCTTGATAATGTCACCGATTGGGTAAGAAACATGCTGATCTGTTTAGTAAAAGTTATTTATCAGGTATATTAATAAACTAAATGTATAAAAGTATGTATGATAATCCTCTTTAATATAAAAAAGCAACGTGTTACTGACGACCGGCTTTTTCACTAATCGTTGCCACAGATTAATCTCTGAAAATGAAACATTCGAAGTTACTAAAATATGTAATAGCTCGAAAAGTATTTGTCAGAAAATTGTTACACAAACTGCGCTAGAAATGTAAAACACTGTATTTATATATATATATATATATATGACATTTTGACGGCAAGTAGTTGGTACTGTCGAAAAAAAATGAGGGTTTCCATTCCTAAACAGCACAGGTGGCAGCCGATTGGTTTTAAAATACTAAAGACAAATGAAGAATTAACACAAGGCAGTCGCTTGGAACATTATTCACTTTATTTCCACACTCACGATTGACTCTAGAGAAGATGCTCACTCCTTCCATGGTAAAACGAATAAAGTCTATTCTCATCTCACAATTAGTTTTAAAAACACTTCATCTCTTGACTGCATTCTATTCTTTAATCCGTTAACATATAACATCTATCACCCATTACGATACCGTTGCTTCCTCATTCTACACACCTAATAAACAGTATTTATCCACCATTTTACTACCTCCATCGAGCAGTCACATTGAATATCCAGTCTGCTACGACTGCAATCCACTACGTTCACCTCTACATGCTAAAAACTAAAAAGCTTCTAAGCTCACAGCCCATCTACTTCTCTCTGGTTCCCGCCATCCGTATTTATACTCTGCTGAAAAGATTGTTCTAGAAAATTCTTATATCCTCGCCCCAGCTATCTAAAGCATAAACAAATGTTAAAATCTGTAGTCGAGATTATGCAAAAATAACCCTTTTTTCCCTCTTCAGACGATAAAAGAAATGAATTTATGTCTGCGAAGTTTTAATCTTTGAAATATTTTAATTACACCTGGATATTTTAAATAAAAGAATAAATTGAAATAAGTAGGTTTTTTCTTTAAGACGGAATAATATTTTAGCAGTTAAATAAAGAGTTAAGGGGAATATGATATACCGGGATTTAATAGCGGAATTTAATAGGAATTTAAATAATAAAAGTTTTATTAAAGAAATATAAATGAGCCAATTTTATATTTACGCAATTTGGAATAAATATGAATTAAGATCTCAGAGATTAATAGACTTGGGTTTTAATTTAATAAGCCGGTATAATATACGGAATATTACTGAAAAAGGAAAATTTACATAAAATACTTTAAACTTGGCGCAAAAATTTAAATTTTGTAATATATATATATATATATATATATATATATATATAAATTTCAAATCTAATGATTATGCCGTTTTTCAAATATTGAATTTCAAAAATTAGCAAATTTCACAATGGAACACCAAAGCGAATCCTTCTCGTGCAAAAAGATAATGATAACGACAGTGTGTCCTGTCGTGTATACTGGCTTTAGCACGAATCACAAATTATAGTAGCTTTATTATTTTGCTAAATATAAAATTGAATTGTGATGTCACGAGTGCATGATTTTTATTTAATTCTCGACAAATAGTAGATGCACCATTTCTTTTCAGTTGCTAATAATATAGGTTAATTCACGTATAACCTCATATTTAAAACAAATGTGTGGTTAATGCATGGCTTTTACAAGAGAAAGTGATATCATGAAGAACTTTTCGTGAATTTACTTTTCTTTTTCAATTTTTTTTCAAGAATCAAGACTACATATTTTTAAGCTTAGGAAACATTTTTTTAAACACTGGTATAAAAGAAAAAAATCCCTCCCGGCTCGGGCCTACAGGCGGAGGTAGATTTCGAAGTTAAGTACTAAATTCACCAACAAAACTTAAATCAGGATTAGTAAATAAACCCAGTTCCTTCACTAAGAATGAGCTCTAGGGAGCTAAACATTTTGTGAAAATTCTAATATACACGAATACACACACGCATGTATATGGAATAGGTTTAAAAAGGGTTAAAACAAATTCAGAGAAACTCAAACTGTTAAAATATGTCAATATTTCCATAGTCGTGTTTTTATCATGTTTTAATATCATGCGTTTCTTCAAACATATTAAATACATTGCATATTCACCTGCTGAGGTCCATTATATTTCCAATATGACGCAATATATATATATATATTAATTCGTCAAACTATTTATTTCATTTTGAGTTTCCATGCTGAAATCTTGCTCTATAAAACTTATGACGTAATATTCAATGTGTTTGAAAAAATCACGTGGTTGAAACTGATCTATTCGTCAAACTATTTTTTTAATTTATTTTTTCACGTGAAAATTTTACAACAGAAAAGCAATTGTTGGGGTGAGAATTTTATTGGTTTTTTTTTAATTGTTGGCAACTGCTTTAACGAAAAAGATTTATTTTTTCCTGTCATTGTTGTGTAAGAGCTGGTTTCATCAGAATCTTCTTAAGACGGTATTCAAAATTTTTAACCCTTCCCATTTCCATTCCCTTGGGCCGATTTTGCCCATTTTCAATCCCCGCCGAGATATTAACTATCTCAAAGCTGTTGGCGAGTTTGAAGACGATCCATGCATAATTGCGACTTTTATCGTGCGGACAAAATTTAGTACATACATACATACATATATAAACTTTTTAGGTGGGGTTGGTTTTAGGTTCCTGGGGTCATATAATGAAAAGTTATGAAGGAATTTTTCAAAAGTCGCACCATGGTAACGACTGCAATAGGTAGTATTTCTTACGAAATCTACATAAAATTCTCAAGGCATTCAATATACAGTAGAATCCCGCTGATCCGAACCGATTTTACTTTCGAAAATTACTAGATTTGAAACATACCGGATTACGAAATTTTCCAGATTATAGGATGAATGCCGGGAAAAACGTGTAGAAAATAGAAAAAGTACAACATATGTACGCGAATATAAAATGAAAACGTGCACTGTAGGCCTACTCGGAGGAACCATCCTAAAAAAATCTAGAATATCTGTTTGTTTGCCAGTCACTATAAAATTCTTTTCTAAAATGGAAAAAGTATTTATTTCAGATGATAACAATGTATTTTTCTTTTCAACATTTTGATTTCGAAAATTACCTACAGAAATGTTTTTTCTTTCCGCACCCACACCCCACACCCCTAATCGACGTGGTGACTGAGTGAGCTATTTATAGATTTGCGATTTTGAGCCGTCTGTAATAGGTTGTTATGTAATTCCTCATTCTGACATTCTATTGGATTATTATAAACATCAGGAGTGATTAAACAAGGAATACTATTTTTTTCCGAAAGTCGTGCAGGATTATCCAAAATGCCGCATTACAGGGTGTTTACTGTACTACTGAGCACTTATAACTTAACATTTTTTTAGCACGCATCGTTTTCTTTTCGATTTTTATCGGAAATTCAGGTAATCCGAACAGGCAACGGTCCCAATTAGTTCGTATTAACGGGGTTGTACAGTATTAAAAAACAGAGCCCATTGCCGCAAGATTCATACCCCGTAAGGTGTTTAATTTTAGAATTGATTTTTCTAATCAAACATATTTAAAACCTTGTCAACGCCAGATATATCATCTAGTAGCTTATAATCAACCAAACTAAGCTAAAAATTGCTAATAGTGATAAAAAAATACTGAAAAAGGCATAATAGTTTTGTTTAGATCGACATATGTTTAATCGCACAAACAGCGACATTTTCAAGATCCTTGTTGATAGAAATATTTTCGCAAAAATTGTTAAAAACAAGAAATTGGTAAATAATATCACGAGACTTCATGTACAGACGTGTGATAATTATTAGAATAATTTTGAAATTTACAATAAAAACTTGTTATATTAAAGAAATATTAAAAAAATATTGATACATTTAATAGTTAGTGTGCATCCCCTTGTTTTTATGAAAGATTCGATGCGTCTCGGCATACTTTCTATGAGTTTTTGGCAATTAATTTCTATTTCGTTGTCATGATGCAAAATTTGGATAAGTCCTTCTATCAGACTAGTTTTGTTTGTGATGTTGTATTTCTTTATTTTTTTTCTTTACAGTGGCCCAAAGGTTCTCTATGGCGTTTATATCTGAACTGTTTCTAGGCCATGGAAACGTTTTCTTTAATTAAATTAAAGAAATGCAACATCACAAACAAGAATGTTCTGATAGAAAAACTCATTCAAATTTGGCATCGTGACAACAAAATAGAAATTAATTGCCAAAAACTTATACAAAGTATGCCAAGACGTATCGAATCTTTAATAAAAAACAAGGGATGCACACTAAATATTAAATGTATCAATATTTTTTAAATGTATTATTTCTTTAATACAACAAGATTTTGATGTAAATTTCACAATTATTCTAATAATTTTTACACGTCTGTATAATAAAAAACCAATGCAAACACAAAATGAAATAAAAATGGATTTCGAAAGCGTGAATTAACTTCTTTTATTGTTTTTAAACATGCATAGCATCTCTTTCCAAATTTTAGTTAACTCAAGGGAGACTGAATCATTGCAAATATTCTCACTGCATAAAAATATCTCTATTTAATCCCGGATAATGGATGGTAAATAAAATCTTGATGGATAAATTATTATACTATGTTTAAAATCAATCTATAAAGGTTCTTTGCTGAATATCCTGGCCGAAGCTGTAGGCTCGTTGTTGTATTTGATATGTCCTATATGTTTATTGATTCTAGTTTTAAGTTTCTGAGAACATATGGTAGACATCAAATACAACTCCAGAACTACAGCTTTGCCCAGATGACGCAGCCTGAGTAAGAGTCTATACAGATTTATTTTAAAAATGGTAGACTCATTTATCCATCAAGATTTTATTTACCATCCATTATCTGGAAATCAATAGAGATATTTTTACCCAGTGAGAAATTTTGCAATGATTCAGGCTCCCTTGAGTTACCTGAAATTTGGAGATAGATGCTATGCAGGTTTTGAAAAAATAGTAGAAGTTAATTCACGCTCACAAAATCCATTTTTATTTTATTTCATGTTTTCAATGGTTTCTCATTATACTTGAAGTCTAGTCATATTATTTAGCAATTTCTTATTTAAAAATTTTTGCCAAAATATTTCTATCAACAAGGATCTTGAAAATGTCACCGTTTGTGCGATGAAGCTTATGTCGATTTAAATAAAGATATTATGCCTTTTTAAGTATATTTTTTAGCACTATTAGCAACTTTTAGCTTAGTTTGGTTAAATGTATACATTCTAAAGTTATAACAGTACACTTAAAAGCTCAATGTTGTACAATTCTCGTATGCATAGAATGGGTACAATTTACATAGCGTACGGAACATGTAAATATGTTTATTAAAAGATATTTTTATGTAATGCTGCCTGTTGTCCCGCGTAAATCTCGCGAGACTCTAAATACTCTGGGCACCAGTATTTTAAAGTAATTTTTTTCGTCTTATCCAATGGCAGAATTATCTGCGACTAAAGATGGAGAAATAAACTGTCAGAAATTAGCGGTGTTCGCAATATTTGTAACCAATTTACGGAGGACACCTGGCAACGCAATTTAAAAGTCTTTAATTGTGCTGTTTTCACTTTTAGTATGTATAACTTTTGTTTAGTGATAATAAAGAACTTTTTTACGCTATTTTAGAAACCTGACAGCCAACTGTAAATTTAAAACATTTATATTTCTATCTGAAAAGTTTTCAGATTTCATTTTCACTATTCTTAAGATATCGGTAGAAAAGCACAATGACACAAATTCAATTTCCATAATAAATATCCGTCTGTCCCTGAAGGAATAGGAAATGTTGCCTCCAGGGGAAAAAATCTATACTGTATTTCTTGAATGTAAATGCAGCAAGCACTTCGGATTAAATTATATTCACAAACATGAAAGCACTTTTAATATTTACTATAAAAATACCTCAAAAGCATAAATTGGGGAAATAACGTTTAAATATAATACATAAATTGAATAAATATATTTCTTATTTAAAAAAAAAATGATAATGAATTTAAAAAATATGAGCCAATTTCTGAGTAAAAAAATAGTGTTATATTCCAAGCAACATTCTAGTGAAATTCTTTTAAATTTTTCCTTAATATTTCCAAAACTGATACATTTTCCTTTCATGGTTCTTAAGAATAAATATATATATATATATATCAACCAGTCAAGGTTTAAATAAAAAAGAAAAGTTCCCAGTTAAACTGATGGCATTGATCTCACAGGCTATTCACACTAATTGTATATTATACTCTTATTTGAAATAATAACGCCCCTCAAAAAATAAGTGAAGGGGGATTAGCCCCCGTTTCTCTCTTTATACCTAACAAATGAACGTCCAAATCTAATCAGGAAAGCTCCTTAACATAATAAACCGGTATACCAAATTTGGAGCAAATCGAATAATCCTGCAAAAAAACCCATTTATCTAAATTAGGGGGGTGGAATAGTCCCCCTTTTCCACCTTTAACCTTAACCAACAAATCCCCAAAACGAATCAGGGAAGCTCCTTAACATAATAAACCGGTATACCAAATTTGGTGCAAATCGAATAATTCTGCATGAAAAACCCGTTTATCTAAATTAAGGGGGGTGGACTAGACCTCTCTTTCTCCCTTTATCCTTAACCAATGAACCCCCAAAACTAATCGGGGAAGTTCCTTAACATAGTAAACAGGTATACCAAATTCGGAGCAAATCGAATAATTCTGCATGGAAAACCCATTTATCTGAATTAAGGGGGGGGGGGGGTGGACTAACCCCCGTTTTCCCCTTTTTAACCAATGAACCCCCAATACTAATCAAGGAATCTCCTTAACATAATAAACCGGTAAACCAAATTTGGAGCAAATCAAATAATTCTGCATGAAAAACCCATTTTTCTAAATTAAGGGGTGCGGGCTAGCCCCCTTTCCCCCCCTTTATCCTGAACCAATGAACCCCCAAAACTAATCAGCGAAACAACTTGTCAGAATGAAACTAGAAAAAAAAAATTGAAGCAAATGAGATATTTCTACCAAGAGTTATCGCGTTACGTACGTACATACGGAACCGGCGGGCACATAAGCTGTCAGGCTTTGATAGCCTGTGAGCTAAAAAAAAATAGTTTAAAAACTGTAAAAACGAATTCTGTATCTTACAACAAAATGCGCTGTCACCCTGGCTGCCAACACAGTTGCTGTAAAATTTACAAGCTTCTGTCTTTAAGAGTGTTGTAAAATTTCGCGATTCTGGTGAAAGTATCGTTTCTATTGGCTGCTTGATGCACGTGACAGAAAGAATCTGATTTTTACTTCACTTGATGCATGAATTCGCTTTCGCAGCATCGGTTCTTCGATTCGATTTCACAGCAACGGAGCTTGAAAATTTTCAACGTAAAGTGCAAGAAAAATCCCTGTATTTTAAAACAAAAGGTGCGGGCGCAGCAGCTGCTAACACAGTTGCTGTAAGATTTAATAGCGCTGTAAAATAATAGTGCTGTAGTTTAATAGTGCTTTAATAGTGTGTTTAATACTGCTAATAGTGCTGTAAAATTCGTCGAAACTGTGGAAACTCGCGTTGCTATTTGTTGCTGGTGCAAGTGACAGAAATAATTCAAATTTTTCTTTACTTGTTGCTTGAATTTCCTTTCATATTATCGATGTTTAAATTCGATTTTACAGCATCGTGCTTGACAGATTATAACATAAAGCTCAAGAGATGTCACGACATTTTTTACAGCGAGGTTTTCTAACAGCACGTAAATTCTTGAACTCATACAGTTCTAGTAGAACTTCGTCTTTCCCATAGCACTGTTTACTGCTCGTTTTCGAAAGCAGCACCTTGCGACTCTACTATCCAAAGGGGTGTTACGCTGAGATGGGCATTTTTCGAAGTTCTACTTCGGCGTTCTCGTCTGCGTTGTCATTAAGACTAGTGCTTACTTGTTTTTTATTTTTTACTTCCGACCAAAGTTTAAAATTCTATTGATATGTCGTTTCAATTCAAATTAAAACTTTTATTTTTAGTGTTCAAATGGCTAGTTCGAGTAGAAATATAGCTTTCAGGAGTGATAGTAAGAAAATGATATATAAAGTATTTCAATTTTGTGATTAACAAGCAGAAAAAGGAGAATTAATTGTTCTGATAGCTCATTCTACAAAATGAGCTAGTCAGATTGCCGGGTTTCTAGTTATACTAATAAAAAGACTCGCTGGAAAGCAGGAGATGAGCGTAATCTTGTTTTTTGTTCACCTAAAAAAAGAGTTAAAATGAATCTCCTTGAAAAAAACAGGTATAGATGAATTCGATTGCTGCGTTATTAGGCAAACTCTACACGAATTTTACGTCACGGAGAATACATTGCCCTCTTTAAATAAATCGCTTCCTGTTTTAAAAGGAACAATCAATTAAATAATAAAAATTATTCTTTTTTCGTGGATAGCAAAAATGTTGTATAACTTTTTAAAATTTTTACAATAATTTTTTTTCTTTTTTTTTGTAAATATTAACTACAAAAACGTTTGTACATAAATCGATATTATTTCCCCAAAAGCGCATTCTTTAAAAAAGCAGCTAAAAAAACTCCGCTCACCCCTATTTTGATAAATCAAAGTAGACCTGACGCATGCGCAATAGCGCGGAGGGTTTTGCTATCCGAAAACAAGCTGTATCATCACTTCTATGATATCTTGTTTGTAAACAAGTGCAACCCCGGAGTTTCCCATGAAATGGCGTCGTTTCAGAATAAAAGGAAGTTATCTTTTTGAAAAAGTTGGTTGCAAACAGCAAAGAATGCTAGTTTGGTTTAGAAATGTGATAATAAAAATATAAGAATTTTACTATCGAAATTCAGGCGTAAAAATACAGTGGCAAAATCATCGCCTTCCTATAACATCTGCAGTCAAACACGAAGGCAGGAAATACAAATTGATGACTACGTTTGATGCAATTAGATACGGTGTTTAAAATGTTCTCCAATGCTGAATCAACTTTTATCACTTCAGCAGCTGCAACCATAAAATGGTGAAATCTTGTTCGAACATTTGGAAGCTCCGGTTGAACAAAGGATGAACGTTTGAATAAAACCACATGCAAAATCTAAAAATATCTTATTTTGGTGGATAAATGTGACATAAAATATAAAATAATTCTATACTTAATTCACATATAGAAATACAGTGACTATATAACCATTTCTTTTCAATTCACGATTAAGTCACCAGGTCTCTTTAAGTTTATTCCAAAATATTAGGATGAGAATGCAACACTTATCATTCAGTTTCAGAAGGAACAGTGTTTTGAATCGACATTTGAAAAAATCCACACGCAATATGATAGCTAATATCTTATTTTAGTGGATAAATGTGACATAAAATATAAAAGAATTCTTTTACCTAAATTCAGATATACAAATGCAGTGGCTATATCACCATTTCTTTTCCATTCACGATTACGTCAACAGTTCTCTAACTTTACTTCAAAATATTAGGATGAGAATTCAATATTTCTCATTGAGTTTCAGAACGAACAGGGGTTTTTCGTTTGAAAAAAGCCATATATAAAACCTAAAAGTAGCTTATTTTGGTGGATAAATGTGACATGACATATAAAAGAATTCTATTACCTAAATTCAGATACATAAATACAGTGGTTATATCACCATTTCTTTTCAATTCACGATTAAGTCATCAGTTCTCAAAGTTTACTTCAAAATATTAGGATGAGAATTCAGTGCTTCTCATTGAGTTTCAGAACGAACAGTGGATTTTCGTTTGAAAAAAGCCATATATAAAACCTAAAAGTATCTTATTTTGGTGGATAAATGTGACATGACATATAAAAGAATTCTATTACCTAAATTCAGATATAGAAATACAGTGGTTATATCACCATTTCTTTTCAATTCACGATTAAGTCACCAGTTCTCAAAGTTTACTTCAAAAATATTAGGATGAGAATTCAATACTTCTCATTGAGTTTCAGAACGAGCAGGGGATTTTCGTTTGAAAAAAGCCATATATAAAACCTAAAAGTAGCTTATTTTGGTGGATAAATGTGACATGACATATAAAAGAATTCTATTACCTAAATTCAGATACAGAAATACAGTGGTTATATCACCATTTCTTTTCAATTCACGATTAAGTCATCAGTTCTCAAAGTTTACTTCAAAATATTAGGATGAGAATTCAGTGCTTCTCATTGAGTTTCAGAACGAGCAGTGGATTTTCGTTTGAAAAAAGCCATATATAAAACCTAAAAGTATCTTATTTTGGTGGATAAATGTGACATGACATATAAAAGAATTCTATTACCTAAATTCAGATATAGAAATACAGTGGTTATATCACCATTTCTTTTCAATTCACGATTAATTCATCAGTTCTCAAAGTTTACTTCAAAAATATTAGGATGAGAATTCAATACTTCTCATTGAGTTTCAGAACGAGCAGGGGATTTTCGTTTGAAAAAAGCCATATATAAAACCTAAAGGTATCTTATTTTGGTGGATAAATGTGACATGACATATAAAAGAATTCTATTACCTAAATTCATACAGTGGTTATATCACCATTTCTTTTCAATTCACGATTAAGTCATTAGTTCTCAAAGTTTACTTCAAAATATTAGGATGAGAATTCAGTGCTTCTCATTGAGTTTCAGAACGAGCAGTGGATTTTCGTTTGAAAAGAGCCATATATAAAACCTAAAAGTAACTTATTTTGGTGGATAAATGTGACATGACATATAAAAGAATTCTATTACCTAAATTCAGATATAGAAATACAGTGGTTATATCAGCATTTCTTTTCAATCCACGATTAAGTCATCGGTTCTCAAAGTTTACTTCAAAATATTAGGATGAGAATTCAGTGCTTCTCATTGAGTTTCAGAACGAGCAGTGGATTTTCGTTTGAAAAAAGCCATATATAAAACCTAAAAGTATCTTATTTTGGTGGATAAATGTGACATGACATATAAAAGAATTCTATTACCTAAATTCAGATATAGAAATACAGTGGCTATATCATATTTTTTTTTTCAATTCACGATTAAGTCACCAGTTCTTTTCAATTTGCGATTATGTCACCAGTTCTTTTCAGTTCACGATTATATCACCAGTTCTCTAAGTTTACTACAAAATATTAGGATAAGAATTCAGCATTTCTCATTGAGTTTCTTAAGAAACAGGGATGGCCGTTTGAAAACACCCACATGCAAAACTTAAGAATATCTTATTTTGATAGATAAAGATGATATAAAATATAAAAGAATCCTACTACCAAAATTCAGATATAGAAATACAGTGGATATATCACCATTTCTTTTCAATTCACAATTAGTTCACAATTTCGCTATCAGTTTACTTTATAAAGATTGCACGGTGGTCACTGAAAACTATAGGGGCATTCCACGTCAAATCAGGCAGTAAAATATCAATATGTAACCCACCATCACAGATTTTAATGAAAATGCGTGTGTTTGTTCTTACTATTAAGATATGATCACCAGTAATTTTTTTTGCTCCTTGGTGAAATAGTTTATGAGAAAACAATTGTCAAAATTTTGAAAAACTGCCGTCAGTTGGCATTCTTGATAGCTCGGTTTTCAAATGTAGCATGTCATATATATAATCATATTTCAATATCTACTCTACAAATCATCTTCAAAAATTTTATGCACAATATTTAGGGTACGCAGCTTATGAAAAAAATATATTGTTACGCTTATAACATTTTAAGTGTGTCTAAAAAAATATTTAAACTTTGAAGTCGTGAATTTTTTATGAAAAATAATGCAGTAACAAAAAAAGCATTATCAACAAAAGGCGGTATTTTTATTAAATTTATTTTTTATGGGAGATATACTTAAAGGTGTCCTTTACCTGATTCTGAAATACAAATAGTGGGATTTTGGGTGTTTTTGATAGTATTTCCTATTAAAAAATATTTTGAGGTGCATTTCATATCAAATCAAGCAGAGTCATTCCATGTCAGTTCCCCTAAGCCATTTAATCACTGTCACAAATTTCAATGAAATTGGGTTTGTTTATAGCTTATTTTAAGACGTAATCACCTTTAATTTTCTTGATCCTAAGTAAAATATTTTTTAAGATAAAAAATATCAAAATTTTGAAAAATTGTTTAAATTTTTTTTAATGACAGTTCGATATTCACAGACTACATTAAAAAAAAAAAAAGTCATTTCAATATAAAATCACTAAATAGGTTTCAAATAATGTATATGTGACAAATAATGTAAGCTGATTATTATTTCTTGTTTTTTATCATGTTTAAACACTAAGAGTGTCTTTTATCTTATGAATTTTTAAAATCAAGAATTTTGTCAAAAATAATGTGTTAATCAAAAATTTATTATTAACCGAAGGCAGGGTGTTATTGCTTTTTTTTTTAATTGTACGTAAAAATATCTTTTAAATGGTTATAAAATAAAAATATTGAACATATGAGAAAAAATTATCAAAATTTTGGAAAAATGCCACGAGTTGCCATTAATGATTGTTCAATTTTGAAAGGCCTCATTTTATATATAAAATCATATTTCATTAACTAATAAAGAAATCTTCTTCGAATAATTTAAGCAAGGTAAATAAAGTATGTAGATTATGAAAAAAAATATTGCTGTAATGTTAAAAAATATTTAAATGTGTCTAAAAAATTGTATAATCTTTGAAATCAAAAATATTTTACAAAAAATAATGAAATTATTAAAAAATCTTTATCAATCAGAGGCGGAGTTTCTATGACTAATTTTTTAATTTTAAATTGTACATAATACTACATTATAACTGGATCTGAAATGAAAATAGTGGGATTTTGGTTGGTTTTAGTAGTATTTAAATCATATTTAAAATTATCAATATTTTCAAATGTAAAACCTATCCAATGTATCATCCCTGGAAATATTTTTATTTATACATTTATTTTATTTTTCAAATTATCTTTTATGTTCGTTTCCTAAGGAAAAAATAAACAATATTGTTTTTTAGTAAAACTTCTAGGGCGAAGAGCAATTATCCCTTTCCAAAAAAGAGAAAAATCACTAGCTCCTCACCGCCCAATAGAAATTTTCAAAATGACAGTCCTAATCTTTAAACTCATATTTGGCTGTTAATATTGAAAATTTAGCATTGAGCTGCTAATATTGAAAAAAAAAACCAAATTTCACTCTGTTGAAGAAAGTTTTGACGTATTGTGCTTTAAATATATGCAAAAAATGCATAATCCATTATATTTATATCTTTCAAATAACTATATCTAAAAAAATATTTAAAACTTAATGAGTTGCCCTTTTGTAACTTTATTCAGTTTCTAATGATATGTACCGTAATTTCGGGTGTATAGCCCGCAGATCAAACAATTCAGTTTGGACCCAGAAATTTTATTCAGTATTTGAAGACCAATATTTACTGTGATCTAAAAAGTTACATTTTATTTTTAAAAATTTCTGGGTCGAAACACGATTGTATGATCCGCGGGCTATACACCGGAAATTACGGTAATTTGATTTATTTCATCACAATATTGCTGAAAGATGGATTTTCAACATATATATGTGTGTATATATATCCCTGTTCTCAAACAAATTATTTAAAAATTATTCATTTATGTTTAATAAAGCATATATATATTGTTTATACACTTACAGAAAATACATATAGCAAATTTTATGATATTATGTCAATAATGTCTAAAAGTAAAGAACTTATCTAATAGTATGTAACGAAAAATTTAACATCTGGTGTAATGACAACAAAATTTTATAATTGTTTTACTTAATTTGGATGAATGAAAAAAGCTTACATGTTTATATTTTATTGAAGTACAGGTGAAAATGTCACAAAGACATACCTCAACAACCACTGAGTATGTCACATTCACACTACAGATGATTTTTTTTCTTTTGATCTTTCGGGTTTGATTTCAGATGGTAATGAATTAATTAGTTTTGTTAGAAGTGTCATTGCAGTCAGCATATTAGGGTCACTATTTTTTTTTATATAATTTGTTTTGATTGACTCGATGAACAACAATATTTAAAGGGACCATTTCATGACTTTTCAATTAAAAGCTGATTTATAAATTCATCATGTTGTTTAGTTATTATTATCGTCTTAAGATAATAAGTTGATATTAAAATTTTTAAATGCAGTTTATTTATTATTTGAACAGTTGAAAGTATTTTTCAATAAGAGTGCGGGCTGTTGATTTTAAGTCGGCTGTTGAGCAATGTAGTGTTGGTAAAGGAACTGGTACTATTTAATTTAATTTTTATTGCTGTAAATAATATTTGTTATTTTATTATTGTATGTATTATATTTAAGCAAGAGTAGAAATACACGATATCGTAGTCATTTTAGTACATCTTAGCATGAAAAGCTTCAATATTTATCATTAAACATTCACATTTTATGAAAATTTTGTTAAAATTGCTCATATTTTCACTATTTTTATTTTATAACTATTGAAAAGATATTTCTACGTACAATTAAAAAAAGTAATAACAGCCTGCCTTCGGTTAATAATAAATTTTTGATTAACACATTATTTTTCACAAAATTCTTGATTTTAAGAATTCACAAGATTAAACACACTCTTAGCATTTAAACATAACAAACAACAATAAATAATAATCTGCCTACATTATTTGTCACATATACATTATTTGAAACTTATTTAGTGATTTTATATTGAAATGACTTTTTTTTATGCAGTCTTTGAATATAGATCTGCCATTAAAAACATTTTTAAAAAAATTTCAAAATTTAGATATTTTTTTTATCTTAAAAAATATTTTACTTGTAATCACCTTTAATTTTCCTTGATCCTGTCTTAAAATGAGCTATAAACATACCCAGTTTCATTGAAATTTGTGACAGTAAATTAAATATCTTAGGCGAACTGACATGGAATGACTCTGCTTGATTTGATTTGAAATACGCCTCAAAATATTTTTAAATAGGAAATACTACTAAAAACACCCAAAATCCCACTACTTTTATTTCAGAATCAGGTAAAGGACACCTTTAAGTATATCCCGCACAAAAAATAAATTTAATAAAAATACCGCCTTTTGTTAATAATGCTATTTTAGGTAATGCATTATTTTTCCTAAAAAAATCACGACTTCAAAGATTAAACATTTTTTTAGACACACTTAAAATGTTATATAAGCGTAACAGTATTTTTTTCATAAAATACGTATCCTATATATTATGCATAAATTATTTGAAGATGATTTGTGGAATAGATATTGAAATATGATCATATTTATGTCATGCTACATTTGAAAATCGAGCAGTCAAGAATGCCAACTGATGGCAGTTTTCAAAATTTTGACAATTTTTTTCTCAGAAACTATTTGACCAAGGAGTAAAAGAAAATACTGGGAATCATATCTTAATAAAAGGAACAAACACACGCAGTTTCATCAAAATCTGTGATGGTGGGTTACATGCCTGCCTGAACTGACATGGAATGACCCTATAGACAACGGAAACACGTGTATGACTAAATAACGAGGAAAGGGGAAAGGAAATCCTAGCCGTAGCCCCAAGCTGTAAGACTTTTCGAGTATTTTCTTACGGGCCGCCGTAACCATCGCTTAGTAAAACCTTTGGTCGGTAGATTTATTTTTTTAAATTTTTAAATGTTTACGGTAATTTCTCTTAATCATATTTAAGTCAATTAATTTCTTTAAAAAGCAATTGTGTACGATTCTTATTATTAGCCGCCTGCCTGAAAACATGAAAATGTATAGTTTATACTATACACTACTGAGCAAAATACAACTTGAGTATAATATAAAATCTAGTATAAAAAGATAAAGTGATAATGCAAATAAAGTAGAATAATGGACATTAAGAAGAACGAATTGTAATAAAATGATACGAAAAAAAAAAAACTATTTTCAATGGATACAGAGAAAATGATGAAATGGATCAGAGGTCGTCATCTTAAAATATGTCTCAAAAATACGGAAAATTTATTTCTAAAAATGACTTCATTTTTCTGAATAAATTTCATTAGTATATATATTCTGCTCATGAGTACGGTACTTTCACTTGTAATTAAACCAGAATTGTTATATTTCTGTGTTTTTCAAGGTGCTGTCAGAGGACGATTCAGCACATTTTGCAGTAAGTTGGAGGAAATAACTAAATAACAGAGCGTACAATGGCGATCCAGTGTGAAACAATGCTTTCCTGAAATTCTTCTATCGAGGCAATAGAAAGCGTGCATGCTTTCCACAGGCCAAAAAACTGAGTAAAAGTCTGAGATTCTAAATTTATCGAAGTAATGCTCCAGTCTTACTTGTCGGACATAGCAGTGCCGACTTATCGTGGTTGTAGAGCCTTAGCTACATTTCTCGAAGGAAGGCCATTCAACAATAGGAATTACGAAATATGTGTCGCAGGTATTTTCCACTAATTTGGTTTAATGGTATCTATCTATTCTAAAAACATGTGACTAATGTTGCTTAATTGAATTTCTTGCAAACTTTTGAATTCCTTGGCTCGTAATGAAAAAACTATTGCATATGAGAAAATGAAAACTGGTATTTTTACAGAAATGTATGAAAAATGCGCGTATGCAGACTATTTTAAACATGGGAATTATTTTAAGCTCTATTCAATGTTGAAATCGGTCAAAATAATTTAGTTAAATATAATTAAAAAAAAAAACTATGCATAGAAATTTTACCGTATTTGAGAGGTACATCGTGGAAAAAAAAAGTAAACACCCCCTACTAACTCTTGAACAAATTATCGTAGACGGAAGTTACTGGTACCGAACGATTTGAAATAAAGTCTACTTTTAAATGATGTATATAAAATTTGCTTAGGGGGTCATCTACATAATTTATTGAACCCAAACTTAATTTTTTTTCAATGGCAATACCCAATTTTAACGAGATATTTCAAATCTTCTGTTCAAACTATGCCTAGACACCAAATTTCAAGTCATTTGAATGATAAGTTTTTGAATTAGAAACATTCAAAATTTAGTGCTTCTAATGTTAAATTACATTTTCATATTTTTATTTATATCTCCTGTAATTATGCTCCTAATGTGCTAATTTTTTGTGTAGAAATAATACTTATGTGCCCAAACATAAATACGCTGAATTTGCAATTTTTATAATTTTAAGATATGAATTATGAAATTAATATTTAAAAAAATTATGAATTGCAACCTACAATTTTTTTGATAGATTTAGATTTATTAATTCCTGCTTTATGGAAATCCAAAATTTCACATTTTTCTTCCATTTAGTTTTCAAATTATGCTTATAAACAGGAAAATGACGGTTTAAGGGGCCGTCTATGATAGTTGCGAGTAGATATTTTGAAATTTCTTCTGAAATCCTGTTATCTAACAGGCTTCATTGACTGCTTGAGTGGTGCTTAAGGTGCGTTGATCAAGAAGGGGGGGGGGGGGGGCTCTCTCGGCTGACAATCGAGTACCGAACTTCAATTTGGATACAGCTCTTAAAATACGCTCGTTTTAAAATAATTAATTTCTCGGAAACTTATGGTACGAATTGCATAAAAATTTGTTTTTAGGCTAATTGAAGGGTGTAGAGTTCATTTATGCTGTCAGAATTGGATATTGCTATTGAAAAAAATGAATATATGGTTCGTTTTAATATGTAGATGGCACCCTAAGCAAATTTTATATACATCATTTAAAAGTAGACTTTATTTCCAATTTTTCGGTACCATAACTTTCTTCTACGATAATTTGTTGAGGAGTTAGTAGGGGGTGTTTCCTTTTTTTTTTTCACGACTGTACATATTTGACTAGATTGTGGTGTGCAATATGCAATAATTTTTTTTGTCAAATATTTTTAATTTTTTTACTTAATTTTTATTTAAAGCTTAATTATCTAAATAGAGATTTATTTCATACTGCAAAATAGCCTTTTTTATCTACTGTTGCCTGATAAAACAAAAAACACAAATAATGCCTGCCAGCATATTTTAATTGAAAAATATGTGTACGCGTTTTTTTTAAATGAAAGAAAACTTTAAAAAAATTAAGTTGTTACATACGAAAAGCATTTAACCCTTAAATGCGCGACTTTTTATTTTGTTTCGAAAAAAATATGTATGATTTTCTGAAAGATTACTGAAAGATACACAGGAAAAATAATGAAAAAAATCAGAGACACATTTTTCATATAATACGTCAATCTTTTCTGCTGTTGCACATCTTCAATACAAGTAAAAACTACTGTCATTTGGCTGTTTTACGCTAAAATATTGCGAATTAGTAAATATTTTAATAACTATGTCTCCAAATGCCTTATTTTGTATAATTATTTATTCTATAAAACTTAAACTTTAACCCTTTAATTCCTCTGATAGAATACGTTCTCGAAATTACGTAGTTCAGATAATCTGACTTTACAGCAGAAAGATTCAATGCTTAATTTCGCTTCATTTAAAGACAAATGTACGTTATTAATTAAATCAAATATTGCTATTTTAATTTTCTGGTGTGAATTAGGTGTATACGAATAAAAAAAATCTATTAAATTCAAAACAGTGCTGTTTGCATATATGCAAAGATGCGCACTAAAGGGTTAAGGGTATATTATTAAGGGTATACGTCATATTTAAAACAATTTTCTCACAGTGTTTCCAAACAATGTACTTTTAGTTCAAATATATATTTCTATGTGAATATTGAAAAAGAATGAAAACTTTCAAATAATTAACGTATTAAGTGCTAAAAGCATTTAATAGTGAAATTTACTTGATAGTTAAAACTTTATATTTAAAATGACATATTTAAAGCGATTTTTTATAGCATCTAAAAGAAACATTTTCTACAAAACGTTGAAAAGTTCGTGAGGCTGCATCAATCTTTATTTAACCAATTTATAAAACCTAATTTCTTAAATGTGTAATGCATAATTCTTAATTACAAAAAATCTGTCTGTTGCCCCAAAAATTGTGGAAGCGGCCTTAGCCACTAAAAAATCACCAGGTCTTAGTGAAATTAATGGAAACAAGATTACAGAAAATTGCCACTGGTACTGATAACATATTTTAATTTTCCGTAATCAAGTAATATTTTTAAAACGGAGTAAATCAGAGTGTTTTAGAGGATGTGATGTCTGGGCAGGGATAGGCGAGCGTAATTGTTGGGAGGGAGATCTCGTTAGTTTGTGTAAAAATTAACAATTTGCAGAGATCTGGCAATTAACCATAATCCACAGTGAAATTTTTATCAAATATTATATTAATTATAAAAAGTCGTAAATTACGTCCATAAATCATAAACTTAATAAAATATATATTCGATAAAAACAGCAATGCATACTAAAAATAATTTGATAGCTTGAAAGACGCCACATATCAATAAAATACATTAAAATATTAAAATATTGATATGTTTCAAAAATATTTACTTAATCATCATCCAAATAAATAAAAGTCATAAGTACAATATACATAGGTTTTATGTACAAGATGGCCATAATTAAACTGGTGGTGCTCACAGTGTTCTGTAGCGCGATCTAATTGTGAGAATGGCGCCAAATTTTGTAGGAAGATTAAACAAAACAATGGACGAAGTATTCCGCGAAAAAAAAATAGTTTCAAAAATCACCGCCAGGGGAATATGTGCCGTTGTGTATTAGAAAAAGAGTGTTTCAAAAAAGAAATATCAATGCTGAAATAAAATTACCGTTTATTTAGCACATCCAACTCAGGTTCGATGTGGCCGCCGTTTTTGTGGACCACATATTGCATTCTATGCACAGCATTTACAACAGCAGAGAATAACATGTCTGCAGGAATCTCCCGCACAGTTCGCGATATCTTATCCCTCAACGTAGCCTGGTCCTGGACACCTGCGTGATAGACCTTGGGCTTTATGTAACCCCATAGCCAAAAGTCGTAGGGTGTAAAATCAGGGGACCGAGGTGGCCATGCAGTTGGAAAACAGCGGCTAATGATTCCTTCTGTTGTGAATTTTCCTTGTAGCAGCTGCTGTACCCGTAAAGCAATATGTAGAGGGTCTCCAATTCGCGTGAAAATGATCTTCTCCAGGCTCTATCTCTGCTGAAGTGCCGGAATAACAAAGTTGTTTAGCATTTGACGATATTTGTCTCCGGTAACAGAACAAGTTACAGGTCCTGTCGGAGTAATGTTCTCCTAGATGAAGAGACCTATGATCATATCTGCTGTGAAACCACACGAAACAGTTATCTTTGGTGAATGCAAAGGAATTTCTTTGAATGCTCATGGTGACTTGTTATCCCAAATTCGGCAGTTCTGGGTATTTACAGTTCCATTCAGGTAAAAGTGGGCCTCGTTTCCCCATAAGATTTTCCAGGGCCAAGCATCATCCAACTCCATTCTGGCAAGAAAAGTGAGAGCAAAAGTCAATCGCTTATCATTGTCTGTGTGGCGTAACTCTTGTACACATCTGATCTTGTACGAATAGAAGTGGATAATCTTTCGTAGTATTTTCCATACCGTACAATAAGGCATATCAGATTCGGAGATATCCCATGAGCGCTGGAAGTGGTAGCAATATTGTCTAGTGCTCTGTCGAAAATCGCCGTTGCCACTTCTTCGATTGTATCCTTTGATACAGGTTTTCGTCCCCTGCCTGACTGAACATTTAGAGAACCCGTTTTCTTAAACTTCTCAACCATTGCTTTTAAACCATTAACTGACAAAGGACCGTTACCTTTACGCATTTTTTGTGGTTTCTAAAAGCACGAAGAGCGGCTGGCGCATTGCACTGGTTGAGGTAAAAGAATTTGACTTGTAGAGTTCGGTCGACTAAAGAAGGAGACATTATGAAAGATGACTTTCAATGAAATTGCTTCTAACAGTAAGTAAGTAAGCACCCACCCTGGGAACCCGCTTTTGGCTTATGGTTAGGTTTGAACCCCGAGCCCAGGGCAGGGAAAAGTACTATTACCTGCAAAACCCTCTAGTATTTAAGACACTTAATAGAATACAATACAATTGAAAAAAAAATGAAAAAATTAAATTAAATTAGTTTTTTTTTTTTTTTTTTTTTTTTTTTTCAGTCAGCTGCTGGCCTCTCTAGAAATGTGAGATAAAAATTACTAAAAATATTTAAAGATAAAATAATCTAAATTTAAAGATAAAATTACAATAATATATAACTTAAAGGCCAAAACAATAGCTGTAGTAATGAATTTATATGTCAGGCACTCCTGCTCACTGCCCATAACTTGGAGGAGGACCGTTGAACTGATATATTGATCTATGAGATCCCCGTTCATATTAAACCTTCTGAACGATATAAATATAGTTTTAAGCTAGATTTGAGATTAATTACTGTGAGCTATATATAAGTACAATAACATATAGGGAGGGTTTATCGGTTACCCACAACGTACTAGAGCAAGATTAAAGTTTTTAAGAGCTAAATTTAAAGTTTTAAAGAGTTTATCTGAAGTTGCTATATATCACGAAAAGTTCAACTGGTTATCACAGCGACATACAAGTTTACAAAAGCAGGACACCATTTTTGAAGATATTAGCCTTTGATACTCATATTAAAATCTTTCGCTGATGAGTTAATGGAAGTATTTTGTAAGAGATATTACTGTAGATATTTTCAAGTTGAATGAATATTTTTTTTTTTTTTTTTTTTTTTTTTTTATGTAGATACTTTATCTGAACCTCCTGTCCACCAATTGAGACTGAAATATAGGACACAAACTAGAGTCTGCTGTATGCTTACTATAGTTTTCTTGATAATAGCAATTAGTACAGCGATGCTATGATGGATCGGTGATATAAGGACAGTTGAGAGTTTGATGACCCATGGCACATTTGGCACATATGGAGTTCCTTCTACAGTTAGTCTTTGTATGCCAGTAAAGTTGACAGTTCTCACATCTAAGTATGGGTCGATATATTCTTATACTGCAATTATTGAGGCCAATTGCGATACTTTTCTGAGTCAGAAGTTTTTTAGCTGCATTTACTTCTAAATTCAGTACCATATGATAACTTGTGGATTTTTCTCTTTGTATTATTTTTAATATTGTTAAATTCTTGTCTGTTGAACGATCTTTTAAGTAGTTAATTATGTCATCAGTAGGTATCATCGATGGTATTCCTGTAATTATTATCCTTGAGTGTTTTTGCAGGTTGTAAGTTAGTTCTACTATTTCTGAAATGTTTGGGATTTTTTCAATTCTTTTCAATAACTTCTCTGTGTTGTTATCTGTATCTGATTGAATTGTCAGTGTATTGATTTGTTTTGTTTGTTTACAGAATATTGGTAGATCATTTTCTTTAATCAATTCGGTATTTAACAGTTCTTTCAATTTATTTGTTGATATTTTCTTTGAGATATTTTTTATAATTATTGCCGAGTTTGAATACTTTCCTTGAGAATTAAATTGTTTTTGTTCTTCGTTATCTTGAGATCTTTCATATTTCTTTGTATTTTTGTCTATAAGATTTTCTATTATTAGTTTTTCAATTTTGTGAATCCTTCTTGATAATTGTGGTATGTCTGTATCTATATTATTTTCTATATCTCTAAGCTTGTTCATGCACTCTTCTATTATTTTGTCTTGTGCTTTTAATTGTTCTTCTCTTGTAGCTATTTCCTGCTCCAATTTGGCTATTATTTCTTTGGTTGATTCTGTTGTTTGTTGTTGTTGCTTATCCATTTTTGTACCAGTCAAGATTGTCTGATTATACTTTTGTTGTGTTTTTATTTGTATTTGTGTTGCCTTTTCTTTTGTTTCCGATTCTGAATGCTGTTGTTTGATTAAGTTCTTTAATTTTTTTATTTCTTCTCTCATTTCCTCTTCTTTGTGTTTGAAAATGGTATTTTCTTTTTCTTTTTCTATCAGTTTTCCTTCTAGTCTTTGTTCCATCTTGGAACTTTCTTCCAACTGAGCTGCAATTTTATCAATTTCCTCTTCCAATTCGCTTATTTTTCTTCTGTCTCTTTGTATCGTTGTTGTATTTTTATATCTTATTATTCTAGATTCATCATTTTTTGCTCTTGTAAATATTGCATTAAGATATTTCTGTTCTTCAAGATGTTTCTGTGCTTCCTCTGTAGTTCCTTTCACCCTTTTCCTTTCTATCCTTTCATATTCCGAAATCAATTGGCTTATCGGTAGGCTTTGCAGTGGGTCCTGTTTTTCAATAGGTCTTTCTGGAAGTCTTTGATATTGTTCCGTATATGACTTTTGTATGTTTATGCTTTCCGGAGAGTCCACTGTTGAGTTCAACAAGGAATTCATTGTTGAGTTCGGTGTTGTATTGTAGATTAATTGTTTTGGTGTCTGGTCTAATCTGACCAAACTAACTTTTGGGTTGTTTGTTAGAATTTCTTTCTGTAATCTTTGGTTAGGATTTATATTATTTTTCTGTGAATGTTTATTGGAATTCATTATTTGCAGTGTTTGTTTCAGAGGCAATGGTGTAAATTGAGTTGCTTCGGTCACTATCCCTTTCTTCCTTGTCTCTATTGTTCTTTTCTCCTCCTCCTTAGCTGTGTTTAGTTCTTTTTCCAAGATATTTTTCGTCATATCATTTGAATCGTCGAGACCAATCAGTTGTTCGCATGCTATCATGGTAATTGCTCTGGATGGTGATAAATATTGAAATGAGTGTATGCATGATGTGTCCGAAATTGCTGAAGATCTCGTACTCGTTTCCAATGAATCTGATTTATTTCCTGACTCATTTATTGGACTTCCAGATGATTCCATGTTCCAATCTAGGTCGTGCTTAGTCGGATTTACCCTTGGGTTTTGTTGATTATAGATTATTCTACTTTTATATGGTGTCGCCATTTAGAAGATGATTTAATAATTCAACTACTAGTGGTAAGGCCATTATAGATATTACTTTTCAATTAATCAGAGAGATACTTTTATATGGATTACTCAGAGCTACTGGTAACTATATTCAGAGAGATACTTTTAAATGATAAAGTATACGTTCCAATGCCGGAAGCTAAAAATAATAAGATATATTAAAATATAATGAGATAATAATTAGAGATAAAGAACAGGGGTCAACTAGGCTCCGACCATACATCATTGAAGGAAAGGGAATATAGAAAGTAGAAAGCAAAAACCGGTAGTCGTAGTAAGAAATTAAGCTATGTTAAAATTGGTATAAAAAGCCTCCAATATACCATGCTTTTCTATGGAGATGAGGGTTAAACAGAAAAGAACAAAAAGAACACTTTTTCTTTTGCATATTTTACACATAAATCCTGCAAGTTTCTCAACAAACTTGGTATTAAATTAAAGCTTATGAGCTAAACTAAGAAAATGACACCATAACTTTTAACTGAAAGCACTTTTTCATTAATTAATTTACGTAAGAATTTGGTTGTTTACCCCATAGGAATAACATGGGGAAAACAGAAGTACTTTCACAAAAACGATACTTTTTAAATTGCTCATATTTCATATAATTCTTGTTGAAAACATACAAAACTGTATACTAAAATGATCTACATTTTCTAAAGTATGTGAATAGAACCAACGTTTTTAGTTTTTGATAAGATATAGTTAATTTACAAGCTTGTGAAAATTGATGAAATTTGAAAATGGCTCCATCTTACCAAAAAGTGTATGAGCTTAAATGCGTTAACAATTAGTGAAACAATGGTTGTACATATACGAGTTTGGTATTAAAATGTGCAGAAATGTTCGTAGTGCATAAAATAAACAAGTTCTGAATTTTAAATGTAAGTTAAATGGACAGAAGAAGCATATTAGTAGGTGGCTAATGCCAGGTTCATCAAAGATATGAAACCAAAAGAAATAGAAAGTTTAAATAATCATACCTTTTGAACCCCTACACATAATATCAAGTACCTTATATCAAAATGTTCAACATAAAAAATAGAAGAGAATGATGTATAGCACAAGGCTCTAGCTTACCCCATTCTTGAAAAATCTAAGTATTCATCAGGAGCTTGAATTGCACGATGCTACTGTGTTCACGGCAATGTAGGAACAATTGCTTCTAACAGTAGCACATTGCCTTTTAAAGCCGAACAAGCTGGCACTGGGCCAAAAGATGTAACGTGATATTTGAATAAAGAACTTCTTCTTCTGCTGTTGCTTTCTTTTGGGCTCTGTAAGTGAAATTGCAGATAAAGAAACTTTAACAGCGTTTTTGTAAATTTTTAGCTTTTTATAAACTGTTACCATTTTGAGCGTGGATTCAATTGCTACATTCGTTAACACTAGAACGTCCGGAAATTTTGCTCAAGTTTCATAAAAATATTTCTCTCCAGAATTTTTATTTAAAATTATTTAACTGATTTATTTAACGTAATTCTGCGTCGGTTAAATTTAACTTATTTTATGAAAAAAAAATCTGGTTTCAATGGACGTGGTCGTCAATTCCACGTGTCAATCACGTGGTCGGAGTCGAATCGACTCCTTCCGGGTGTTCTAGTGTTAAATAAACGTTAATTTAAGTATTGATTCTTCATTTTATTAAACTCTCTTTTTCGAATATACAGCGCAACATATTACCCTGGCGGTGATTTTTGGAACAAATTTTTTTGCGCAGAATCCTACGTCCCCGTCTTGTTTAATCTTCCTACAAAATTTGGCGCCATTCTCGCTATTAGGTCACGCTACAGAACACACTGAGTACCGTCAGTTTAATTATTGCCACCTTGTATATTGCCCTTGTGATTTTTATTTATTCGGGTGATAATTGAGTGAATAAATTGAAACGTCAATATTTTAATATTTTAATATTTTTTTATTGATAACTGACGTCTTTGAAGCAATTAAATCATTTTTAGTAAATAATTGTATGTGTCTTTCGAATATACGTTTCATTAAGGTAATTTTTATCGACGACTGAAATCTTTTTATTCTACATTTGTTCTACATTTACATCAAAGATAAAAAAAGTAAAGAAAAGTTAGGTCAAACTAATAAAAAAAATAAAGGAAAATATATGTTCACACATGGTATTATATTTAATTAATTTTGGAGGTCCTAATGCAATCATGATTGTATAATTTCATTTTTTACAGAAGGATGCCTTATTAATCACAAATTAATGAGTCTAAAAAATAGTTTACTGCAAAAATACATGCCGAAGCTATTTGAATGCAATTAGGAATAGCATAATTTATAGTGTTAGGTTTTTAGCCGCTGTTTTTACTTGTCAGTCATTAGCGGAAGTGAGTCTTGTGCCCTTCTTTAATATCAATAATGTCTAGTTAGATTTTGGTGATTATATTTAATTTAACTTGCAAGCTTTACCTGTTTATAATATTTTTTAAGTTTTATTTATTTCTAGTAAGATTTATTTCGAAATTGTATTTCTAGTTATATACAGTTTACACAATCCATCTATATAATTGAAATATTTTCAATAAATGGTTGCATTAACTATCGATTTGAATGTACAAGTTTATGTTTCTAAGAAATGTAATAGACAACCTATTTTCTGTAATATGAAGTAAACAAATAAATTTATGTAAATGTTTAATTCATACAAAAAATATTTTCATAACAAATATATTTTGTAGCTGTTCATTTTAGTCTAGATGTAAAAATATTAAAATGCTGATTAAATGTAAATAATTAAAATCTAAGCCTTTAAAGCGGAATATAATGTTAAAAAAATATAACTACAACTATTCAAGTCCTAAATACTAATAGTACTAATAGGAATACCCAAGTACTAATAGGAATACTTGGAGAAAATTAATTATTACAAAACCAAATACACCAGCCATTTGCCATTAACAAGTATATTAAGTGTAAATAGTCGTTTCTGAAAATCTTTAAGTCAAATGTATCTTTCAGAAAATATAGATAAACAAGTTCAAGAAATATTAAAATTCGTAAAAAATTAATTAGTTTTTTATTAATTTGTGTAAAAGCAATTATCTATAGAAATTTATAGATATTTAATAAAGAAGTGTCAATTGTAGCAATCACTGGAGAATATTAGTGATTGCCTTATCTAATAATGTCTCCTCAGGCGTTCGTTATTTCACACAATGTATTACGAAGATTAGGAAAGTCAAATTGGATATAATTTAATATTTTACGCTTGAAAAATTAATACAGTACATTTATTCGAGAAAACAAGTTATGTATGTTTTACTAAACAGATTACTATAAGAATATTAATAATTTTATAAATAACGTTTTAAAAATAAAACTTTTATTTATCAAAATAATCATTACAGTTTTAAGGTTATAGAAACTTAAAATAAAATTTTACCTTATAAATATTTAAAATGTATATATCTTTATTAATATTTATGTTTTAGAATTATTTTTAAATACAAAATGGGCAAAAATGATTTAAAAATGGACCATTTTATGTGGAAAATTTAGTAAAATATTAAAATAACTCTGTTAGTATTAGTAATTAGAACAAATGAGAATAAAAATATTAAAACTAAAAAAAAATTTGAAGTATTTTCAAAATACACTCCTCTTAAAGAAAAAAAAACAGCATATCTAAATCAACATAAAACGCAAACAACATATATAAAATTAACTTTCATGCTTATTTATTTCTACTCTTAGATTATTAGGATTATTATCCAGTAACAAAGATAGTTTTATGTGTAAATTTATTTAAATTGTTTCAAGACTTTATAATATGTCTGGATACTCTATCTCAGTAGTACATGTATTTTAAGCTTCAGAAGTATGAAAGTACTTGTATATGTTAACTTTCTGCTTCGATTCTAAATTGAACTTCATTATATATAAATAAATTTGACAAAGTATATTTTTATTCTGATTAATTTTATAAATATCATGACAATGTTCTCATGTATCAGATGTTGATTTCTCTTTAAATAAACGGTCAAGTACGAATATTACTCGCGCTCAGAGGGTTCCGTACAATAAATATACCAGTTATTGATGTATTATTCAAAAAATCGTTACTAAAAGAAAAATTAGACTTTGTAAAAAAAAAAGGGGGGGGGGGGTTGATATAGCTGTATATAGGGGAGCTAGGGGATGTATGGGACAAGGGATGGATGGGACATTCTCAATATTTCAGGCAATAAACATTTATTTTAAATTGCTTCCTAAACCCATATACCTCTACCACAGTGTGCTTCAGAACTAAAATTAGGACTACATTGCTGTTTTCATTTTCCTTCAAAGTTGCATTTTCTGAAATCTCTGCTTAAAAGTAAGTTTTTTTTTACATTTGAAGATGTGAAATATCTTATACAATATAAAAAATTAAGCTATGTTGTAGTTATTTATTTTAAGGTTCAATATCAATAATTAAAATGAATGAATAGTAACCATTGTGACAAAATAATTTTTGAGGTAAAATGGCTGAGAAGGGATATTATGCATCATGGGGATGAATGACACATTTCAAATGGGGATGAATGGAACATTCTCACTCCTCCCTAGAGATGTTGAAAATTTTATTTAATAATTAAATAGTATTATGTAGGATGATAAATAAATAATTTACGTCAATTAATAGTATTAAATAGTATTATATGAGTTGTTATTGTTTAAAATTTCTGAGTGTTACTTATTGTATTGTAATAATTATTAATGGAGTATCAAAAAATTGGTACTAAAACTTAATCAAAATAGATAAAATTGATAAAAATAGTATATGTGTATTGATCAAATGGGGGAAATTATATTGAATTTTGAAATGTTGCACAAATAAATCCCCACCCCTAACATATTGGGTCAATCGGAAAGCCGGGTCGTGTTGGGAAAATCAATTCGTACCGGAGAATTTAATCATTTAATTATTAGACATTGATTCCGATATCTAATGTCTAATAATTATCGGGCAGAATTTTCCGGTACGAATTGATTTTCCCAACACGACATGACTTTCCGATCGACACAATAATTTCCGTTCTGCATGTTTCTACGATACATTTAATTAATATTAATTAATAAGTTATGATTGAAAATTAATAGCTATGCTATATTTAAAAGACATTTTGCACTTTCATTTCAAATCTAAAATGCCTCATAAGTGGAAAAAAAGAACAGGCTGATAGCCGAAGTCCGCATTAAAAGTTAAAACTGCAATAAAAGAAGTTATTGAAAAAAAAACATATCGATTCGTGCTGTAAAATCATGTATTACAAATATAATTTTCATATAAGGTTATAATTATAAATTTCAATTTGGTAAAATTGAATACAAAGAGGAAAATCTTTGTGTCCCATCCATCCCTATTAGTGTCCCATTCATCCCTGCTGTGGGGATGATTGGGACAGGGAGGAACGTTTTTTTTAATTTCATAATATTTTTATGAATAAATCATAATCTAGAATAAATATTGTTCATATATGTTGGCAAATACCTAATGTGTGAAATGTGATATATAATATTGATAGTAACTTAAATAAAAAAATATAAAAAAAATATTTTTGTGAAAATGTCCCATTCATCCCCCACCACCCCTATACTAGAAAAATATGAATGGGTATACTGTGAAAATTCAATGGCATATAAAGCCCAATATCAAATATTGCTATTCTGTATATCTTATTTAAATCTTATCCTAATCTGTTTACGATGAACTTAATTCGTCATTATCAATAAAAGTAATGCATATTTACACGTCAATTGGAATTTCATAAAAATAATTTCAGCTTCGGAATAAACTTTTCTTTTTACAGTGGAGTTAAACAAAACCCTTGTTTAAAGTTTAAACTTGGCATTTTGCTAAGCGCGCCTCGAAAGGAGGTCGCAGATGTAACAACGTCACCTTGGTCCGTGGAGCGTTTTTTTTCAGATAGGTTTTTAATTAACTTTTAAATACAAGGGAGGCGTATTGTGATATCTACTAAATGTAAACTAGTCGCGGATCCCATAGTATTTATGTGATTAAATTTAATTAAATTAATCTGTTTTAACAATTGGACATTTATTGCTTTAATATCGCTACTGGATATTGTATTCCACAAATGTATCACTAAAAGTTATTATCTAGGATTTAAAAGCCGATGGTACATAGAGTACGCCCCCCCCCCCCATGTCATTATGCATGTCCAAACCGTCCGTGACTTTAAGGGTTAGTACCTCGGCTAATTACCGACGATTTTTTTTTCGAAATTCATTATCAATAATGCTTTTGTACTTCTGCTACGATAGGTACCTCCAGCACTCCTCAACACCGTTGCTGAAAGCCCGCAAATCGAAATAAGCTTTTATACTTCTGCTACGATAGGTACCTCCAGCGGCTCCTCAACACATTTGCTGGATTCCCGAATATCGAAATATGTGTGTGACTGAAAAATGCGTTTTTCTCAAAAACTATGTGACCTAGGGTAATCATTATTATTTTCCTGCAAGAATTAGGTAGATTTCGTATGAAATACTTTTTATTGGTAGTTCCTATGTTGGAATTTCTGAAAAAGTTTTGCAGATCTACACCGATCATGACCCATAGAGCCCAAAACCACCCTCAGTAAAAAAATTTATCTATCTATCTATCTATCAATCTATCTATCTATCAATCTATGTATGTATCTATCTATATATATCACTTTCTTCTGGACACGATAACTTCCACAATTCTGCACCAATCTCTTCCAAACTGATATATAAAATCAAGGGTCATAAAATCTCGGTCAAGTTCGTTAATGGGCAAAATCGGACCAAGGGGATGGAAATAGGGAGGGGTTTTGTGAAAACCCCAAAACCCCTATAACTTCTTAAATTTTGTACATATCGAATCAGTTTAAAGTTTTTAATATAAATTAAAAATACGGTTGAAGAAAAAAAATCATCTTAGTAAAAGTGCATTCAAATCCAAACTGCTTATTTTCTGACTAATTTTACAATTCATTTTTACTCTCAAAGGCTTCCAATTGGTACCTTTTCTTACTCAGAAACTATATAATGTACCGTAATGGTCAATTTTTTGATAGAGGCAGAATATATTTTAAAACATGCTGTCAAAGTGAGCCTTTTGAACCGAATTTCCCGAAGCGGATTGTGTTGGAAAAGGAAGTATTAAAATCCAAACTGCTTATTTTCTGACTCATTTTTAAATTTATTTTTGCTCTCAAACGCATCCAATTGGTAGATTCGCTTATTCAGAAACTATATAATGTACCGTAATGATCGATATTTTGACAGAATCAGAATATATTTCAAAAAATGATGTCAAAGTGGGCATTTTGAACGGAATTTCCCGAAGCGATTGTGTTAGAAACGAAAAATATTGTCTTACTAAGAAAACAATTGTTTATGTATCAAGTTTTAATTAATTAAACGGAAATTAAAAACACAGGTCGCTCATAAATCTCTTCAAAAATCACGTCAACAAGTTTCATGTTTTTCCTTTTAAAAATGAATCTGGAGTTATGCCCGAAAATTTCGAGTTGTTGAGCATGGAAAAGTATTTTTTTTGAATACTGCCCTAATATGATTCTGATAAAACCAGTTATTATATAAAAATGAAATAAAAACTCGTCAAAAGCGGCCAGATAAAATTGTTAAAGTGGGTTTATCTCTAATCATGATTTGGTTTCTGTTTGTGAAATTAGTATACTTAACTTCGAAATCTACCTCCGACTGTAGGCCGGGCCGGCAGGAAGTTTTTAAATTAACGTCTACTACCTCTAATTGTTTATTAATTTTAGTTTCAGTAGATTCGGAAATAGATGGGAGGGAACATATTTTTGCACTACATTTTCGACGATATCTCTGAAAATATAATACCTAAAATGAAAAGAAATGTATTTTTGAATTCAACATTACGAAATCTTTCACACGATATCCCACATGAGATACAAAGAAAAGATTTTTTTTCAAGTAACTTAATTAGCCCCTTTACATTTTCCCTAAAAATACTTATAAATGTTTAATAATTTGTAAATATGTGGGTCAATAGTCTTTATTAATTCCTATAATTTGAACTTTCCACGTTCCATAGTTCACGGGTAAAATGGCTGTGACAGACATACAGACAGACACAGGAGTGATTTTATAATGGTTTCGTTTTTACTTTTTAAGTACGGAACTCTAATAAAAGGTTGATTTATTATTTAGTAAGATATTTCGCTTAATTCCGACTTGGATTTCCAAAGAAACAATTTACATGAAAATGCTTGTAACTATACAACTTCTTATTTTTTTATGTATAAAGAAACAATGTGATATATCGAATGATCCACAAGAAGAAAAAAAAATGAATGTGGTATGTTTGGGGTAATTTGGGTATAGTGATCTAAATTTTTAAAATAAATCAGAAATTATTTTTTAGAGTTTTTTAATTTATACAATCTATTAATGAAATAATTTTTTCGATGTTTCAGCGTGAAACGTTTTATATAACAATATTAAGAATCATTTAGATAAACATTTGCAGTCGTGGCCATAAGTTTAGGACCACCACTGAAAATTATGATCCAGACAATAAATTGAATACTCACTCGTTAGTAAATTTATAAACTCCGTTTATTACATGAATATTACATTTCTACGCATATAAATTAGATTCATTAAACACAATTTTACAGAAAAATCAAGTTTTTGTTGGTCTGCCGTTAGCTTTTATTACATCCTGCAAACGTTTTGGCATGCTCTCTACCAGACTTCAGCAGTATGCAGTTGGTAATTCTTTCACCCAAACTTCCATAATTGTTTTTTCCAGTTCCTTAACACTTGTTGGCAGTTTCTCAGAGACCTTTTTCTTTAAGAGAGTCTATAAGTTTTCAATTTGATTCAAATCGGGATTGTTTCCAGGTCAGTCAAGGATTTGAATTTTCTTTGTCTTCAAGAACTGAGTAACATTTTTAGAGCGATGACATGGTGCACCATCATGCATAAAAAATGTGCATTTATGAACGGTCATGTGTAATTCTAACTTTTCCTTCAACAAATCCTCGTATTTTTTTGCATTCATAGTGATTCCTGGTGGTAGGAAGAACAATACAGCCGTTCCGTTCACTGACATCCCAACTCAAATCATGACACTTGGGGAGTGTTTAACAGTCTGTAAAGTGTAAGGTTCATCGAATCATTTTCCAGGAAGTCTACGGACATATTACTTGCGTGTAGAGAACTTCTGTATGGTAGATTCGTCCGTAAAAATACCAGGTGCCACTGACGAATTGTACATTTGGCATGTTTCTTGGCAAAGTTCAAGCGCTTAGCTCTCATGGCCGCTGTTACCATGGGTTTTTTCGCAGGTTTATGGGATTTTAAATGAATGTCGCCGAACAAACGTCGACTTATTGTTCTACGATTGACATTCGCACCTTTTGCAAGCAGTACTGACCGTATCTTGCTTGCGGAACTCACTGGAGGACGAACTGCTATCCTCCTAATGACATGGTCATCCCTAGGTGTGGTTTTACAAGGTCGACCACACCTTTTGGCCTCAACATAAGTCCCTGTTTCTTTAATTTTCTTGATCGCATTGTGAACTGCATTACTAATACGTCTTACTAGTTCACTAATTAGTTGTTCTGAATATCCTTCACTATGAAGAATAACAATTTGTGCAAGCTGAGCTTCAGAAACTGGTGATTTTCGACCCATTTTCATAGGTTTTCAAAACTTGTAAAACAAGCAACAATTTCGTCTGCGACGCTTATTACTCAAAGATCAAACGAAAGATAATACAGTACTCCACTGCCAGACGGAATGACGTCATCTGACGCAATCGATTTGATTTATGACGTTAGCAATGGTTTCAATTATCAAAACACTAGTTTCTGAACGGTGGTCCTAAACTTTTGGCCACGATTGTAGATATTATCCTACTTCACACAAATCACCCGATAGACCCTATATCAAGGTTACAAACAGCAGCGACATGCGGTTTTTACCAAAAGTCAAGCAAATAAAACATTTTGCTGTCATAATAATTTCATGTATTACTATCACGGAGAAGCTTCTAGCAGCTAATTTAACTATCATTGTTACAGCTAATATAATCCCCGGTTAGATACATGACATCGTGCCATGTTTGATGCCCATTTTCATTAAGTTTCGCATTCAACATCAGTAATCCCAGCTGCATTGCAATCTCTGGTACTCATTTTAGCCTTTATTAACTCAATTAAAGCTTTATGTTTTGGTGCTAAATGAAAATATTCTTTTAAAAAATGTCTTTAAAAAAATCACGCTTGTAAAAGATTCTATGAAAACTATATATTTCTAATGTCTGAATTACAATCTTTGAATTATTGAATTTCTACTTTTTCTTTTACTTTTTGACCACTTAGTTGTGATGACATAAATAAATTTCATGTGATCACTGAAAAATTGGCAATAGTTACACAATTTCTTTTATGTTTGAAATCCCTCTGTAAGATATTTTAAAAAACAAGTGGTATATAATAAGAACAAATTATTTTTGTGTAACTAAATACAACTATTCTGTCAAAAAAATTCTTTTTATATTAAAAAAATTGCATTTTCTAAAGTTTATATGAAATCTTTATCTTTCTAATGTTTAAATTACTGTCTTAGAATGATTGAATTTTTACTTATTCTTTTATTTTTAAACTCCTCGGTTCTCATAACAAAAGTGAATTTTATGTGATTCCACAAATATTTGGAAGATTAAAATCCTCGTTCAAAATGCATTTACATGAAACTGAAGAATGTTATTAAAAACTGCTTTTAATTTGGACAAAATTCTTCATTAATAATTTTTACTCAATTTTATTGTTGGCTACTGTTAACTTTTAAACGTTGTTTTGGTATGATTGGTATAGTTTTACATGAATAATTTACGTAATTTATTAATACTATTTTTAATATTTTGATAGTTATTACACAGTATACAAGCTAGGACCTTTTTTTGCCGCTTTTAATGCTACCGTTTTTCCTTTATTTAAAATACTTATTTTATTTATTTATTTATTTATTTTTTGGTGGGGACAGGGCATTTTTTTTGCATTGTTTAAGAATTCTTTAAGCATTTCGTCTGTGAGAAGATCGGGTAGCACGTGATCACGAAATCTCATGTTCATTGCACCCTAACAGTTCGATTTCTAGACACTAAAATCCTCTAAACTGTTCTTTTCATGAAAATAATAAGAACCACTTTCGAGAACCGAAAAATTATAGATATCTATGTATACTACAATTGTTTTTAATATTATAAGATAAAATGGCACGGTAAACATATATAATATATTTTAATTTGCATATATTTTTTATATTTATCTTCTTTTATTTTCACTTTAAAATATTTTATTTTACTTTCCTTATCTCAAACTTTTACTGTTTTTATGTTGAGTGTCAGTTAACCCTGACAGCTCGAATTCTAGATACTGAAATCCACTAATCCGTTATTATCGTGGAAAAGAAACCCATTTTAGAGAACCGAAAAATTATAGAAATCTAAATATATTACAACTGTTTATTAAATAGAATATGATAAAATGGTAGGTTAAATATATATATAATATATTTTAATTTAAATCAATTCTTTATATTTACCTTTTTTTATTTCCACATTAAAAATAATTTTTACTTTCCCTATCACAAAATTTTACAGTTTTTACGTTGCGTGTCTTAGCTTTACTGTATCAAAATTTCATTCTGTTTTAGAATATTATTTCTATAATTAGAATATTATTTTTATAAACGGACGCATTTCCGGGTTTTTCGTGCGAAATTCGATACTTTCTTCATTATTATTTTCAAAACGTCATTAAAAAGTCTATTTCAACAATTGATTGGCTGACGTCAGCTACCACATTGCGGTATTTAATGTCTGTGTATTACGCACACTCTCCTATATACAGTTAGATTCATATCCTCAGATAAACAATTTTTGACGTTAGTACTATTTCTGAAGAAATAGGCAGTCGCCTCAAACGCTAGAATTTTTTATTTGTTTGTGGAGAGAGTTTTAAGTTAGTTAATTAGAAATATAAGCTAATATTTTGATTTAGTTTCATGATGTATCGGAATTGTTACCGGTCTTTAACATGCTGAAGTTAAGAGTGTATTCAGAATTTCAAAGTTGTTTGTCCACCCGCCAAGCTCGAAAAATTGTACTAATGAAATAAACAACATGAATTGATATTGCGATATTTTATGTCACTAGAACGAAATTTTTTGGCTAAACATAATTATTTTTACTACTACAATATCGGTCCCTTCATGTTGAACTCATATTCTTCAGTGCTACATCCACTTTAATAAAATTGGATCTTTTAGAGCTTCGACTGCAGTATGGAATCACTCAGAAATAGTTGAGTGAGATCTTCAACTAATCTTCAACTGCTACCTTCGAGTAAATCCCAATACATTAATAAAAACACTGTCAGGTGGTGCACTTCCGAATATAAAATGTATAAATGACTAATAAATCATTTAAATGACTAATTTTGCTTTGGATATCCAAAATCCAGTTACGCAATATTTTTTTTTTTTTCCCTAAAATTATCACTTACTCCATGACAAATTTTGAAAGAAGACCGAAATTGAACGTTAAACATGGCAAATGAGGTGCGTTCGTACTATAACTAGTTTTATAAATATTAAGATCTTGGTGCAATAGCTGTTGCACTCTTATGCAGAAAATACATAAATAAATATTTAGTACGATTATGTATATTACATTCAGTAATACTGAAATAATAGGACTTTATCTTAAATAGGACGCCATCACCATAGCAATCAAGAATCATTATCTATAATGGATATGATTTAATTATTTATATATGATAGGATTTAATAGAATGAGGAAAATCATTATTAATATTTTTTGTAGTTTTGTTTAGATTTTCATAAAATTTTAAATGACTCGAGAAAATTCTGGAACTATTATATACAGGGTGCAATATGTTATCTATCGCCGGCCTTTAATTTCTCAACCGTTTATCTTAGACATATAGTTCCAATTACAAAAACGTTTCAAATGAGGCAAATATTCATGTTGTGGCATTATTTAAAGTCAAAAATCAATTTTATAAAAAACGAAAACTAGGTTTTTATACGGTCCCCCACTCCCTATAGTTATATTTAGTAAAATTTTATACATATCATAACAGATTTAACACAAAAAGTTTGACATCTGTACTACAAAAATTGACACAGTTATTAAATTTCAAAGTTTGAGATTTTTGCACAGGATTTTGTCTTTCATTGAGGGATCAGTTAAAAGTTGAATTAAAGTAATTCGAGATCAAAATCAGGGTGCAATGTCCTTTTTACGGAGAAGCCACTTTTAGCCGGTATCGTCGGTAATTTTGAATGTTGTTCAACCGATAAAAGTTTTAGATGAAATAACCCTGTTTGGTGATTTCCCGGTTTGGTGATACCGGCTAAATGTGGTTTCGCCTAAAAAAGGACATTGCACTTCGATTTTGATCTCGAATTACTTTAATTCATCTTTTAACTGATCCCATAATGAAGGACAAAAGCATGTGCAAAAATCTCAAACTTTGAAATTTAATAACTGGGTCAATTTTTGTAGTACATATGTCAAACTTTTTGTGTTATATATGTTATGATATGAGTAAACTTTTACTAAATATAACTATAGGGACTTGGGGACGGTATAAAAAGTTAGTTTTAATGATTTTTGTAAAATTGATTTTTTACTTTAAATAATGCCACAACATGAATATTTAGCTCATTTCAAAAGTTTTTGTAATTGGAACTATATGTCTATGACCAACGGTTGAGAAATTAAAGGTCGGCGATAGATAACATATTGCACCCTGTATATTGAATATCAAACCATTCGGTTGGGAAGTTTTTGCGCAGTTATATGCAGAAATACTTACACACCGACGGATGGACCCGACGATTACTATAGGTGCTACGTATTTATACAATTACGAACGCACCTAAAAATGCAGTACCATTCACATTCATATTTTTTAATGTATAACAGCACTTTTTAAATGAATATATTAGAGTAATATAAAAGAATATTTTGCGGTGATTACGGTATTTTAAAAGAGGGAGTTTTGACTTTTAAAGCCCTTGTGTTAGTTGAATGAATTCTTTCATTTAATTCTTAAACAGTTTACAAAGGAGATAGTAAAACGATTTCTTTGTTCTATTTCATCTGAAAGTATTATGTATTCTCTTAAAATAAAATTTTAAGCTCCTGCTTTGTTCTAACTTTATTCTTTTTTTTTTTTTTCGTTGCATTCTAAAATGCACCATTATAATTGTTTGATTTTATTCATGATTTTTTTTTTTACTTATTCTTAACTTAACACATCTTTAGTTACCATATAAAATGAGATCATATTCAATTTGAATGTATCTGCTACAATGTACAGTGTTGGAAAAAAAAAAAAAAGTAAACACCCCCTACTAATTCCTCAGCAAATTATCGCAGAAGAAAGTTACTGGTACCGAACGATCGGAAATAAAGTCTACTTTTAAATGACGTATATAAAACTTGTTTAGGGGGTGATCTACATATTAAAACGAACCATAACTTTGATTTTTTTTTCAATAGCAGTACACAATTCTGACAGCATAAATGAATTCTACACCCTTCAATTAGTTTAAAAACAAATTTTTATGCAATTCGTACCATAAGTTCCCGAGAAATTAATTATTTTGAAACGAGCGTATTTTATGGGCTGTATCCAAATTGATGTTCTGTACTCGTTTGTTAACCGAGAGAGCTCCCTTCTTGATCAAGGCACCTTAAAGAGCCAATTAAGCCTGTTAGGTTACAGGATAGCATACGAAATTTCAAATTATTTAGTCACTTCTATCATAGACGGTCCCTTAAACCATCATTTTGCCATTTTTTAAGCATCATTTAAAAACTACTTGGAAGAAAAATGTGAAATTTTGGATTTCCATAAAGCAGGACTTAATAAATCTGATTCCATCAAAAAAAAAATTGTAGGTTACAATTCATAATGTTTTCGAATATTAATTTCATAATTCATATCAGAAAATTATAAAAATTGCAAATTCAATGTATTTATGTTTGGGCATATTAGTATTATCGCTACACAAAAAATTAGAACATTAGGATCATAATTTCAGAAGTTATAAATAAAAATATGAAAATGTAATTTAACAATAGAAGCACTAAATTTTGAATATTTCTAATTCAAAAACTTATCCTTAAGATGACTTGAAATTTGGTGGCTAGGCATAGTTTGAACCGAAGATTTGAAATATCTCGCTAAAATTGGGTATTGCTATTGAAAAAAAAAAATGAAGTTTGGATTCGTTTTAATATGTAGATGGCCCCCTAAGCAAATTTTATATACGTCATTTAAAAGTAGACTTTATTTCCATTCGTTCGGTAACAGTAACTTTCGTCTACAATAATTTGTTGAGGAGTTAGTAAAGGGTGTTTACTTTTTTTTTTCCCACGACTGTGCATCTAATGCATACCAGCCGCCCTTGGCGACCAGTTTGGTCTTCCTTAAAATTTATTTTTGTGAAAGCATGATAAGCATTGTATCATGTTACTTTTATTCATAATTTAATTTACTTGATCTAAGCTAATATTAGTTTTTTTGTTGCATTAAAATATCTCAATTTATGATTTTCTGTAAGCAAGTAAACCCTATTGGTTTACAATGAAAATCTATGAGGAATTGCCGAAATATTAGAGATATAGCCAAGTTGTCCTTACTTTTGGCGACCAAAATTCGTCGCCAAATTTGGCGATATATTGCCAAGTTGGGGACAAACCTAGCGGAATTTGGCGACAAAACAGGGTCCCCCCTATGGTAACCCCCTTATAGGTATGAAGAGTCGTTAAATGCTGTTCAATAACCAATGAGGTCCGTTTCTTTCGGACGTTGTCATTAAACAATTAACAAATAATCGCGATATCTGTGCAACGTACGATAGCGCAATATATATATATGTAGATTTTTTTTAGCACAATAAATGAGGAATAGTTATAATTTACATAAGACGTATTCTACATTTATAATTAATGATAAAAATGTTTTTATCTACATAAACTTATCTTAGAAAAATTGTATAAAGATTACCTACAGAAATAATTTTCATACATAGGAAAATATTTATTATAATTTTAAGCTTTCTCGCAAAAAGCATGTTTGCAACCACAATTCTTGATTTTTTTATAGCCCACAGCTCTTTGTGTTTGGACAAATAACAAATGGGTAAAAGTTCAAATATTTTCTTTTAGATTTGGGTTACGTTAGAACTTTTTTCTTTTCTTTTGTTTGCTGAAATGTGTTTTTTGAATCCCTTGAGATCTTAACTGCCATGGTAAGTCAAGAACGCAATCTAAAAGAAAGATTATTTCTTTGAAGTATTTCTTTAAAAAAGTTCATTCTGTGGGCTAGAAAAGAAAGACTTACATATTTATATAAAAATAGACAGAATCTTTAATATAAAACTATAACCTTTTTAACTATTTTTTTCTACATCGTGAAATTTCTAAAATATTTCATAAATCACTTTTACATTACTTAATAAATGCTAGTTTTCACACTTTAACGTTGGATATCATTTTTATATCTTTAAAAGTCTATCCTAAAAATGCGAAAAGTCTCGAAAGATAATCGTAATTCAATGGCAGCGTTCTCCTTTTCATTTGAACGTTTTCGAAAGATTTTTTATTTATACTATAGCTGAGATCGATCTGTAATTAGATTTTTTTTTTTTTACTTTTTAGATTTTGGGTTGCAGTTATACTTTTACTGGGTGATTTTCTATTTCCGAATCTCTTTCGAAAGAGAAAAGAGCTTGCAACTAAAATCGAAAAAGTAAATCAAGGAATGATTACAGATCAATGTCAGCTGTGGTACGAGCAAGAAAAACTAAACTAAAAAATATTACACTGCAAATCAAAATATCGCTGGCACTGGTTTCTACATTAGCATCAACGTGTCTTTACACGACTAGTGTAAAACACTCAACGATAAAACAGTCTGTCTAATAATTTTAGACACAACAAAAAAAGTTGTTTATTAACCTTTAACCGGAAACGTACGTCTGTGAGATATTTGCGTCTACATATCTGCCCTTAATATTTCCTCTATCCGACAGTCCAAACTTATTTTTATGCTGTTATATTTAAAAAAAATTGGTCCTGTTAATCCTGTTAATGTATTACTATTAAAGATTAAATGTTTAAGTTCACTATTTCGTAATTTATTAAGTGTTCTGTTTCTGCACGGGATTTTTACGTTTCCGGTTAAGTGTTAAATAACTGTGCAATATTACACAGAAACGTACTTATTAGATTCTCTAAAATTATTCAAATAAGTTATATCAAAATGACAAATTTCGTACATTATGATGACTATGATGAAAAATTATAAAAATATGAAACTATATAGTGTATCAAAAGTTTAGGCGCAGTAGAAAAAATAATCCATTTAACACTTTTATATAACACTATTTATTAATAATTTTTTCCTTGTCTACGAAAAAAAAAATCTATACGTATATTGCAAAATATAATATCTACTACAATAGAATATTTTTATTGAAATTAAACATATACATATCTTAACTAAGCGTCTCAGCCTATCCCCCCCCCCTCTCCAAGATACGCTCTTGTAAACCCATTTAGACTCTCCAGCTTCTAAAAACCTGTTAATATGCTCTGTTTTAAAACGACTACCCGGTTACGTAAGATTGAATAAATAATATCACGAACAGCGAAGATCATCTGTAATCGGTAGGTCTTTTTCTGCATCACTGGGGCATTTTTCGGTTTCGATGGACTCATCTCCAGCTGTTGCATGAGAAGAAGTTTGCTCTTTTTAGTGATAAGTTAGATAAATTACACATCGGAAAATCAGCTTGTGTAAAATGGTTAAGTAAATTGTGTCACTGTCTCTCGGAATTTTTTAATGACCTTTTTTCTTTTCTTTTCCTTTTGGTTCGAGGTTACAAAAATTCTTCTGCTTGAGAATAACATTTAGAACCGCGGGATTGAGGAGCACTGTGTTTTGAAAATTTGATCTTACTTTATGTTTATATCAAGTTTTAGATACTTTCTGCAACAGGTATAGCTTATTCACGAATTCTTTTTTGTAGCCGTATGCACCTTCATGGATATTTTCGTGTTATTTCATAAAAGTTAAGCGTTAATTTTAAGTAAAAAAATATAAGAATTTTCTAATATGTATTTGTCGAATAGTACACTGTAAAAATTTTTTGCCAGTTTTCCGGTAGGAATCGGAAAAATAGTTGCCCTTATCGTACCGGAACAATTTCCGACCCAGCTCGGAATAAAATCCGTAAAAATAAGGAAATAGTCAGTAAAACGGTATTTTACGGATTTTATTCAGATTTTACGTATTTTATTCCGAGCTGGGTTGGAAATTATTCCGGTACGATAAGGGCAACTATTTTTCCGATTCCTACCGGAAACTGGCATTATTTTTTTTTTTACAGTGTATTTTGTACAAAATAAATCTAAAGTATTTTACACGTATATTTACATGAGTTATGCTGCATCAATTGACAAAATCAATGGAGGATATTCCATCTACTTTATGATCACGTGGTCAGGGGAAAAACTTCTGGCGTAAAGAAAGAAGGCTCCGTAGACGTAATGTAAATACCCGCTAGCCAGTGAAACAGTTCATGTGAAAAGCAGTAGTAGCCTCCCTTCTTATCAGTTAGAAATTCTTTGGGTAAATTGTCGGTGCCACGAGACTTTTTTCAGCCTCGAATCCGGATTTGGAATACAGTCCATTGTATAAAAACAACAGCCGCACTACTTTTACATCATATGATTCCCACTGTGACATCACATTGTCCAGAAAATTGTTTTAAATGTATCGTTTTAATATATGACGTAATTTTCATCATTAAATGCGGTTCGTCTGTAAAAATTTAAGGTTTTCTTTTATTTTTACTACTTATGAAAATGCATTGTTTATAACGTAGCTTTCAAAATTTCCACGTTCAACGCGTAATCGTTTAATTGTTAATTTAAGTTTCCTTTCTGCGTTTAATTGTTACGTATAAATACATATTTTTATTGAAAGGAAATATTATTAACCATTTGGAAATTGGAAAAAAGGTTATTGTTCTCTCTCAGGGTAGGAAATCAAAAACATATCTGAGGCGTTTTATTGGTTGAATCCGCATTTTATTCGTTTTCTGATTGATCTATACTATAATCTGTATTTCACTTTACTTTCAACAGAGATGGATACTTCTGTTGCCACTATGACAAAAAAGTAATAAAAATTACAAAAAAAAATTAATAACTCAGAAACAAATTGAGATACATCTTTTAAACAAATTGCATTTAAAACTACATTTTTTTCTCTATACGACGGTGTAAAAAGTAATATTGTGGGATGTTTAAAAGTTTAAGAATGAAATTTAATTTTAAATTGGTCGTCAGATTTCTTGGAAATCTGACGCTGGAAAAGCCTTTTCCCGAACAGTCAATGAAATGCTTGGATAATACGTAAGTTTCATGTGGATAATACGTAAGTTTTAGGAAATCTGACGAATCGCATGCGATTTTTACGTGTAATAACACTATTAATGTTTAATTCATGGCATACGTAATGTATGATTAACTCCGTGGGACTTTTTATGTCTTACATTTTAGTCTTTGAAAAAATCTTTTTACAAATTGTCGTTGAAATTTGTTAAATTGCATTTTTTTGCGCTGTTTTGTAATTTGCAACAATTTAGACAAATGACCTTTTCTAATTATGAAATAAACCTCTACTGAAATAAAAAAAAAAAAAAAAAAAAAAAACTGAAAAACCCGCAAAAAGTTATTCAGATTAAAAAAATTAACTGAACACTGTAAACTGCAGGTTTATCATGTATATCCTTAGAAATGACCTGTCAATTTACTATGCACTGTTTTTGTACCTTTAAACCTTTTTTAACAGGTTTGCTTTAACTTAGTTCAACTTAATATAGATCTTGAAATTTAATTCTTCGATTTAAAAACCGATTCTGCGTATTTATTGAACATTTCTCAATAAAATTACCGATTTTCATATTGTTATATTAAGTTTTCTTAAGCCGAGAAATACCTCCGGTCACAAAAAATGCATTTACGGCAACAGCGCTAGAAGCACCGACATTTACTTAGTTCTTTTTAGAATAGAAAGATAACATATCATGTTAGTAAAAACTAGATGTATTATTAATAAAACTCTATCAAGATAAATGAAAGCTACAAAGTAAATTTATTTTATTAGGTATCCGTTACATTGAACGCCGTATTAACGATTGAAATTCAAGAAAAGCTTAGGACATTATAGTGTGGAACATGGACATTATAGTATGGGCATCCGTTATAATAATTGCTATATATTAGCAGATTTTGGTCGCGAAGCACACGAAGTTCCAATCTACTTCTAATCATTTTAAAAGAAATTGCGTAAAATACTGCTAGAGAGGTATTTTAAAAGTACAGTCGAACCCGGTTAACACGCTCACGGTTAATATGCGAACCCGCTTAACACGCGTCTTTTTTCCCGGTATATTGAACAACATCCGTAAAATACTACTGCAAAAACATTACGTTTAATACGCGGCGGTTAATATGCGATTCCGCTTGCAGGAAAAAAAGGGGGAAAAAGAAAAAAAAAAGAAGTTATTTAATCTTCTTTGATAGAGGATAGATATTTTTTAATATCAAAATTGTGTAAATAAGTAATTAGATTTGATATAATAAAAAATAGAATAAATAAATAATCTTTAATACATGGCACATGATAATTTAATCGTAGTGGACTTAGTAAAAAGCGTTGTGAAAATATTAATTATAGTAATTCCACATCCGGGATTTGGAAATAGAAATATTAATCCCTCACTGGCACATTAGTATATATCACCTGCACATAGTTATACCACAGCTAAAATTATCATTATTAGCACAGTAGACAATATTGATGTGTCCAATCTTATAATTTAAAATACTAAAAAATTAATATATCACAACATATTTATAAATTTTCATAAAAATATATATTTTACATATGTAGCAATTATCGCCATTATTATTTCCAAAATTGAATATAATTATAATGGACACATAAATACTATAATAATAAATATAAAATTTTGTACGATGCAGTGAAAGAAAAAATAGCACGTTTTCCTGCACAAGAGCATATTACCCTAAAATGAAAATAATATTTATTTCTTCCATTTTGGAAGACTGAGTAATAGCAGTAAAAAATAAACTAGAAATAGCAGCTACTTGCCGAGTTATAATTTACATTTATAAAAGAACTAAAGAAAAAATATTTAAAACCATTTCCCCACTGAGACACACTGTAAAAAAAAAAAAAAAAAAAAAAAAAAAAAAAGACCAGATTTCCTGTAGAAATCGGAAAAATAGTTCCCTTATCGTACCGGAAAATTTTCCGACCCAGCTCGGAATAAAATCAGTAAAATTGGAATAAAATCCATAAAATTGCAATAAAATCCGTAAAGTACCGTTTTAAAATAATGTTTCCTTTTTTTTACGGATTTTATTCCGAGCTGGGTCGGAAAATTTCCCGGTACGATAAGGGCAACTATTTTTCCGATTCCTACAGGAATACTGTTCGGATTTTTTTACAGTGCACGTGATCACGGCATCTCGAAGACAGGCTAAAATGCCCGCAAAATAGACAGGATTTGTGAAAAATTCTACATCCTGTATCCATAACTTATTCAAGACAATTTAGATAATCCTCTAAAAACCCATAAAACCTATTCACTCAAATAATATCTTAAGACGAAACGCAGTTTTTCACATTGATTCAACATAAAATAAATAATGTGAACATTAAAAAGATCCACAATCTTACTTCAAAGGTGACTAATGTAATGAAAAGCATGTTACAAATTTAAAATACACATTTTATTTCAAACTTCTTAGTACTTTCAAGCCTTCAAGGCTCATCATCAGAGAATATCTTAATAACTATATATTGTTTATTTATACAAATACGTCACTTTGTTTAGAAAATGAGAGAGCCAATAATTACTAGAGTTGAAAACTCGCTCATTTTTATAACAAAGTGAAATATTTGTATAAATAAACAACATTTAATTATTAAGATAATCTCTGATGATGAGCCTGGAAATCTTGAAAGTAGAAAGAAGTTTTAAATAAAATACATATTTTAAATTTGTTACATCTTTTTCATTACTTTAGTCGCCTTTTAAGAAAGATTGTGGACCTCTTTGATGTTCACATTATTTATTTTACCTATTCGCTCAGCTTCTGCGAATTTTAGAAAAATGTGAGTGGAGGTAATTTTTAAAGTGTTTATTGTTTATTCTCCTCCCGTCTTAGTTGGCTTTCAAAATTCTTTCACACCTTTACGATGAGCATCACAAGATGCATAGAATGCTTGATTATTTCTTCTTTTAACAATAATCTAATCTAGTCAGAGTACTTCTGCGATTAAATTAGTCAAAATGTTCTGTTTAAAAAAGGTTAAAATTTCTGTAAAGGCGAAAAAGGACTAAAAACATTAGCAGAAGGAGCTGAAGTTTGAATACGCAGGTTAGATATATCTAGTAATTGATTTTAATGTTCAAATATTTGTTAATTATAATTCATATTTAGTTCATAATTTATATAACAAAATTATGTATATTCGAAGATTAATATTTGTGAATTATTAAATAACAAATCAGCATTGTTTGTTAGATTGGAATGTGGTGGATCGTTATACCACAACTCTCAATCCTATAACATATGCGGCTTAATCAAGCCAAAAAATAAAAGACTCAAATTCTATGAGGAGTTATCAACAGGACACGATAAATAATCGCACAGAGAAAGACCCACGTCATGGGTCACAGGGGAGGGGTTGACATGCAAATTTGTAAGATTATGTGTACATTATAATCATGTGGGTAGGTGTTAACCCCCATATGATAATCACACATCTAATGAGAAAAATAAAGGTATTTTTCCATTGGTTGAAAAATACAGAATACAAATTACTCTATCTTCTCAAGAAAATAATAAGATTTTTTTCTCTCTCTCTCCCCATTCTGACGCCAGTTCTCTAAGTGAATGAAAAATAAGTTTTTCTCCAGAATCTAGCATTTTGTGACGATGCATCTTTTCTTTAGCAATGCTGTTTCTATGTAAAAAGAAGAATTTTTCCAAAATAAAAACTCAACTCTTCGAATTTTTAACCATAACAGTGTGCAGCCGAGCAATCGGGGGACATCAGTGAAGGATCTAAGCATTGATGACCACCAGGTACCAACTGGTACTTTTATAATAATTCCATCAAAAACTAATAGGACTGAAAATTTTGTGCAACTAAGAACATGAGTGAAAATAGTAGCACTCACTCTTTACTCAAGAATTATATATTAAAATTTTATTCTTAGTTTTAATTATAAATCTTTGAGATATTCATTCAACCTGATGTACACAGGATCTTTTCAATTCATTTAACCTAATTTATTGAGCATCTTTACAATTTTCGAACTTATATAGTGTGTAAATATATATATATGTGTGTGTGTGTGTAAATGAATTTTATATTTTATATGAAATTCTAATTTCTTCACTATATGCTTTGCATCTAATTAATTATTATTTTGGAAATTGGTGATTTTCTCACAGGGTAGGTTATAAATCATGGCCGAATTATAAATTAAATTATAACCTCTCCAGGTCACCCATACTCCATGTGTGATTCATAATGCTCTTGTGCTTCGAAATCACACAACGCAGGTAAATCTAAATTACGCAATTTTAATTGATACAATAGTATATTAATTTTAAATTGCATCACAAGAATTCAGAATCATGGTCCTTTTTACTATACGAACATATCGCGGCATATTTGCCTAACAGATTCCCAAATTCTAATACTTTCTGTATGCTGAAATTAAATATTTATCTTAGTAATTTTATTATTAATTAATCAGTGTGCACAGAGCGTTCCATCAGCATGTATAAAATTAATATATATAAAATTAATTTAATATTGAATGGTCAAATCCCACAAACTTTCTTCTCCAGATAATTTCTAGTTTAGTATGTAGAAGTTTATTTAAATACATAATAAGAAATATATTCTCAAAGGAAGTTTGTTTTCATTGAAAATATAAAGATCAGTATGAAATTAAATATGGAGACGTCCCACATATAAAAAATCCATTCATTCAATATAATAGTAGAATATCACAAGCAGCAAAAAATCCCCAGCTGAACTTTCGGGGAATGTTTTGGTATGACTATTTTTCGCCCGAACTACCTCGCCCCCCGGGGTCGTCGGGGAAGTCTTGTTTGTCATCCGCTCGGCAAATGCCTGTGTACCATCGCATACCGATCACTATTCAAACAATTTTAAAGCTTTTGAACTATTAGCTTTCGATCATTTGGCCACTTGTAATCTTGGCGTGTATAAAATTAATACATATAAAATTAATTTATTATTGAATGGTCAAATCCGACGAACTTTTTTCTCCATATAATTTCTAGTTTAGTACATAGAAGTAAATGTAAATACAGAATAAAAAATAAATTCTCAAAAGAGGTTTCCTTCCATTGAAAATTTAAAGATCGGTAAGAAATTTAATATGGAGACGTCCCACATATAAAAAAAACCATTCATTCAATATAATAGTAGAATATCACAAGCAGCAAAAAATCCCCGGCCGAACTTTCGCCGAATATTTTGGTGTATTTTTCGCCCGAACTACCTCCAAAATAAACCTTCGCCCGAACTACGTCGCCCCAGAAACCCTCCCCGAAGTCGTCGGGGAAATCTTGTTTGTCATCCGCTCGGCAAATGCCTGTGTACCATCGCACCCCGATCATTATTCAGAGAATTTTAAAGCTTTTGAACTATTAGCTTTCGATCATTTATCCACTTGTAATCTTGGCGTGTATAAAAGTAATACATATAAAATTAATTTAATATTGAATGGTCAAATCCGACGACTTTTTTTCTCCAGATAATTTCTAGTTTAGTACATAGAAGTAAATGTAAATACAGAATAAAAAATAAATTCTCAAAAGAGGTTTTCTTCCCTTTAAAATTTAAAGATCGGTAAGAAATTTAATATGGAGACGTCCCTCAATATAAAAAATCCATTCATTCAATATAATAGTAGACATCACAAGCAGCAAAAAATCCCCGGCCGAACTTTCGCGGAATGTTTTGACATCACTAATTTTCTACCGAAGTACCTTTACCCCCGGGGTCGGCGGGGAAGGCTTGTTTGTCACCCGCTCGGCAAATGCCTGTGGACCATTGCATCTCGCACTATTCAAGCAATTTTAAAGCATTTGCCTATTAGTTGTCGATCATTTGTCCGCTTGGTAATCTTTAATCGTGATATATCATGTGATATTTTGTGGATTAGATAGTGATATCATATCGAAGAATTTTAAGATGCAAAAATAGTTTTTCATACGCAAGAAAAGCCGTTCTAGTCCAAATAATAAATTTTGCTAAATGGACATATTTTCCACTATAACACGCCAAAATATCTATAGCTAACCTATTGCGAGTGAACAAATTAAAATGTAAGAAATTTAATATCGTTTAAATTCTAAATGTTGCTGTTAAAAACATTCGCAATAAAAATTAGATTTTTTTTGTATGTTACTCATTGTATATATCTTCTATACCTCGTATACATGGCTGCACAAAATAAATCACATACCATTCTCCTTATTAGCGGAAATTGCTGAAGAGAATTTTCATCTGAGGTACACTGTAAAAAAACGGACTAAAATACCTAAATTTTACTGGCATTCGAGGCGCCAGTACTATTTCCGCATTTTAACGGAAAATTTTCCCCGTAAGCTACAGAAAAACGGATTTTTTTCTATACTTTACGTGGGAAAATATCTATTAAAATACAGAAATACTACTGGCGTCTCGATTGCTAGTACAATTACCGTATTTTAGTCCGTTTTTTTTTACACTATATGTATTGCGAATGGAACTAAAAATTTGCATGCATGTGGTTAATAAATACAAATCTATATATCATATACTGGGTTGCTCAAAGAATTCCGATCATTTTCCGATTGTTTTATGGAACTGGTGAAATTGGGTTTTCGACTGAGTTATGCGTTCCCAATTGATTCTATTACATATCGTATTTCAACTGACTAATCGGTGAAGTTTTGTTACTTTTGTTATTTTATTCTGAATTGTTGGAAAGTGTTTCATAATCTATGTTGACGCATGGTTTTTTTCTTTCTTGTTTTTTTTTATTTCCTGGCATGTTTTGAAAACTAATTCTAGTGCAATGATAATTACTAACACCATTTTATTTATTTATTGCCCGACTGCCAAGAAAGGTTATGTGTTTCACGCGTATCTGGGTACGTGGATTTCTTTATACCCTCGAAACATCACAATGGCTGGCTGGATTTTAATGAATGATGACTCTATCGATTCATCTTAACCGTCCAATGGTTATAGGCCAGATTTTGTTTTCATAAATTCAAAATGACGGCCGTAAAATACAAAATGGAGGTAGAGACGAAACAAAATTATACGCACCGTATTGAGTGGCCTATCATTGAATAGGTCTTTCAAAATTAAGACGATGTTTCATTGACTATTTTACAGTCAGAAGCTCCGATTTAATATTACACAACCTGGTAGTTGTGTAGGTAGGATCACTAGCTTTACTGCAACTCTAACCTTCATAATTATAAACCTCTTCAAAATAGTGTTTATAGATAGGAACTAAAAATTAAACACAACTTAAAAGTCATCAATTCAAATAAATAAAAAAATGGGTAAGTAATGTAAAAAAATAGTTTCAAATTGATGGGGAATAATTAATTAGTTCCAGGTTTTTTGATTTTTTAAATTCAATTTATAAATATTTTTTACTAATTTTATGATTTTAAAAAATAAATATATAGTGTATCCGGTACATTATAAAAGTGTATAAGTGTATACAAGTGTTTAAGAACAAATTAACAACAAGTTTTCAAATTATTTTATCTGATATTGGCCTATTCGATAAGATTTATTAACACAGATTCTTCAATTTTTTATATATTATAGATTTTTTTTTCCATACACTTAATCTTTTTTACAGTAATTTGAAAATGAAATTTGACAAGAAATTATGATATCAGTTTGAAGAGAAAAAAATAAGTTACTTTATCTTAAACTAAAAAAATAATAATTTCTCTCTTTCAGAACTCAAAATCAATATTTCAAAGAAAAATTGTCGATCTAAATTACCAGTATTCTTTGTCAATTTCATTTTGAAACTTTTTAACGTTATACTTTTAGTAGCATATTTTCTTATCATCTCAAAATTGACATTACGATGTTTAAAAAAGAAAAGAAATGGAATGATATCGTTTAACATTTTAACAGCTATAAAATGTTAAAAAAATTTTTAGTCCAATAAAAAATAAGAAATGATTCATTATTTTTTTTCTCATTAAAATTTACTCTAAAATTTAGTAAAAAAGTCAATATTTATCGATCACATAATTATTTTTATAAATAAAACAAAATGAATTTTTACTGACTTCTTTTTTTTTTTTTTTTTTTTTTTTTTTTTGGGGGGGGGGGGGGGTATGGTTTGAAGAAACCCTATTTGTTTCACTCTTCTGTCTGTCTGTCTGTCAAAGAGCCCGTTCTCAGAAACTATGTATGTTGAGACTTGAAATTTTGGATACTTGTAGCTGAACACCTCACATCACACGACAAATCATAAAAATTTCAAAAAGTCTTATAATTACCATTCCGGTTTCTAACTTGTGTATTTTAAGCAATTTTTCTAACTTTTACCCTTTTCACCCGGCGGGCACATTTCTAACTTTTGCCGGCACTCCTTTGACCACTCTTTCATATTATACACCATAGCCTTACATATTTTAGTTCCAGTTTTTACCGTCAGGGCGCCTAACTATCTCGAGTGCTATAGCCCGATCTCCTCGACTAATATATTTACGGATAGCTTGTAAAACGCAGTGTCGTTCGGTTAGAGGTTTGTTCAGAGTAGAGTGCACCCCCTGGTTTGAAAATGTGGAACTAACAGATTTTGCAAAAGGTTAAAATGTTTTGAATGGAATATTAAACGAAACCCTCTATGCGATATGTGATGACAAATACTCACTTGTTTTCTGCGTTAGTTTTATCTCTTTAAGACCCAACCCGCACGATCGTGCGGGTTAGACATTCATATAAATTTTTGCTTCTGAAACAGTCGCATGTAATAAAAAACCGAATCGAACAATCGTTCTGGTTTACAAAAAGAGTAAAGTACCATTTTTTATCAACAGTTGACGGTTGTAGTACATGCTTTACTTTTAGCTGGCATGACTAGCTTTGTTTACAAGTACAACAGATACAGCACATCATTTTATCTGTCATAAAAAAGGTAATTATCAGTATATTTCTAATTGCTTAGAAAAATATTTTTGCTTTAATGTCTAAATAAGTATAATATAATAAAAAAACATTAATTATACACTATTTATGTTGTTCGTCGGACTCGATTTCGTTACCCGCATGATCGTGACTTGGGCGTTGCGTTAGTCAGTGCTACTGTATGAGTAAGAGCTTTCTCAATGTTTATTTTGTTTTCTGTTTTAGAAATTTGGGTGACAGGGAGAAAAAAAACGAAGTATGTTGTTACATAATTAATGCCACATTCTTTTCTTGGGTGTTGTCCTGGATAAATTATTTTTTCTTTTTTTTAAATTAATTTTTACTAATTTTTTACTTTTCAATTAATATAATTTTATAATACATTTTATTATTTTTTATGGAATACTTTGTTAACTTTTGACAAAGCAAAATAAAATGTTTTTTCAGATGTCTAAACGGAAAATAATTCTCACATAAGAAGACATAAATAAATCAGACGCTGAATTTAGTGATCTCTCAGATGATGACGAGATTGCGGTCAAAATATTTGAAGCAGATTTATTAGAAGCATATTCAAGTTCAGATGAGCTCGATGAAAAAAAAAATTACAAATATTTCTAAAGAAATGAAAATTTTAGATCAGTCTTCCTCATCAAAGTATCCTGAACTCATCCCCCAAAGTTCTACCTCCAAGCCAGTTTCAGATAAGACTAAGAGAATGAAAAAAGAAAAAAAAAACAATACAAGTAGGATGTTAAGAAGTTCATTTCTGTACCTCATCCTGGACCTTTAGATTTCACGCAATTGCAGGTATGTCTTTCATTTCTTCAATTTTAATTAAAAAAGGTTATAGACTTATAGAAAAATTAAAATCGATATCATAAAAAACCTTTAAATATATGGCAAGCATTTTTAAATTAATTAAAATATTAATTTTTTGAAGTCGATAAGTACATCTCCAATATTATTATTTTTTTCTTTTTTGGCTTTAGTGCCAGTAAGGATTCCATTGTAGTATTTCAGCCAATACTTCCCAAATCATCTTGTAAGTAATGATTTCACAGGAGAAGAACAACCCGTACAATCGTGCGGGTGTGGCTTTCACAGAAAAAGCCAACCCGCACGTTCGTACGGGTACTCTCCACGCTCCAGGGGTTGAGGTAAATTTTTTAAATTATTTTTTTAAGTGTCATTATTGTCAGTAGAGAGTTAATAACCAGAAGAATATAATATTGAAATGTGAAATGTTTCTGGTCTAAAAGGAATAAAATGAAAATGTGATGGAAATTTTCAAATCATGCTTTTTAACATACTAAAGAGACGTTTAAGAATTCTGTTTGTCTGTCTGCCATTTGTCCATTTAGCTGTGCTCTAACTTAGATTGCTATGCAATTTTATATATTTTGTTCTTTAGTATAAAACGTTCTGTAATGGAAATCATGTTTGTTGCATTTACAGGGACACACAAAGAAATTTCGTTACGTTATGCCATACGGCAAAAAAACTCCTTACATTTTATCCTACAGCAACTGACAGCAGAAACGTGACTCCGATAGTCAGTAATACTTCCTAATTCCTTAATGTATTCCTTAATATAGTCAAAATTTATGTACGCTAAACAAAAATTTTGGTTAAATCAGAAAATAATGCCTCATTTGAAATCGTACTTTCAGCTATGAATCTGAAAAGCTTAAGTCCGCAGGGCAATTTATCAATTTATGCATTAGCTCACGAATATGCAGTTTAAGCATAATTTGCCTTACAGTCCAACATATTCAAAAAACTGTAACGAAACTTCACCGTGAAATAAGATATCTAAGTAAACAAACTAGTAAATATCTAGCACATTTTAAATACTATTTTTTGCAATTTCCTTCCATAGTCAAAAAATATGTCAAATTACGTTGTGACTCCCTGTATGTTATCTATATAACTCCATATATGCTACATAGAATCTTAATATTCCGTTGAGTTAGTAAATTCACATTTGGCAATTTTCGCCAATAAATGAAAATTAAGTCGACTTCTTTTCTATAGCCCCATATTTTATCGAAAGTTACAGTATAATAATCTAGAATGTAATTCTGGTAAAAAAAAGCATAAACCACTTAAATGTGACTTCTAGCAATTAACAACCGAAAACGGCTATGTATCTTGATCTTTGCTTAAAACTGCATATGAATCTATTTATATTCCATAGTTTTTTATTAGTATCTATATACTAATAAAATAACAAATCGCTCTGTATGTCTGTGTGCGATGGCTAGCGAAATCTACCGCACGTGCAACATGCCTCTCAACAACATGTCTCTGTTCTATCCGATCGGCTTCGTTTTTGTGGTGAATTCTCCTTCCAGTTTCTGCCCCATTTCTACATTTCAGTCAAGACCCTGGCACCCTTGAAAGGGGCCCAAATATAAGGCCCTTTGAAGTTTTAGTGCACTAAATTGTTAATAACATGCCTCTTTCTAATCCGATCTTCTTCGTTTTTGGAAGGAATTCTCCTTTCAGTTTCTACCCCATTTCTACATTTCAGTTAAGGCCCTGGCACACTTGCAAAGGACCCGGTACAGGGCCTTTTGAAGTTTTAGTGCACTAAATTGTTAATAAATTGCTTCTTTTTTTATCCGATCTTCATTCTTATTCCACATTCCAGTTAAGACCATGGGCCCGTCTAGGTTCCCTTAGGTCCCGGTCCAGGGACCCTTAAATTTTTTGTGTGTCATGCGTTTTTCACACCCTAAATTTCTCAATTTCGCAGTGCGTAATTTTAAATTTGAGTCTTGATCTCTTCCCCAACACTAACATATTTTTATTGGGGCCCTAGGGCCCTTTTTAAGCATTTCCCCAATTTTTTGCACATTTCTTTCTAATTATATTCTAATGATTAATTCATACCTTATGCTTAATCTTGACTAATAGAAGATCTAAAACGCTAAGTACTAAAACGTTTTAACATGTTTTCATGTTAGGGCCCTATTCTCAACTATCAGTTGGCCCCTTTGTGCCCCCTATTATAGCTCCTCTTAAAATAGTTCGATTCACTAGCTTTTTTTCCTAACAACATCTTAGGTTTTCCAGCTATTACATGAACGACAAAAAATATTTCAGACTTTAACTACCACCAATTTTGAATATAAATCGTCTTCTTGGGGCCCATAGTGTATCTTCTTTAAAAATGATCCGAATTCCTTACACTTTTCTTTACCTTAGTTCTAGCGTTCTCTGATTACATTACAAACTACTAAAAAATGTATTTATACCAAACTACATGCCACTTAAGTTCCTTCCCCCTGGGGCCCGTACAAGGCCCCTTGAAACTTTTGCACAATAAATTATTAATAAATTGTCCCTCTAAATCTGATCTTCATTTTTGGAACCATATTTCCATTTAGGTATTCTCCAGTTTCTATATTCCAGTTAAAATCCTGGGACACCTTAGGGTTCTTTAGGGCACGATCCAGGGCCCCTTGAACTTTTTGTGTGCTATGCATTTTTTTACATCCTGATTTTCTCAACTTTTCATTGCAAAATTCCAAAATTGAGTCTTGGACTCTTCCCCCTAGACCAACACCCTCATATTTGTATTGGGGCTCTAAGGCCCCTCTTTTAAGCATTTATCCCATTTTTGCGCATTTCTTTAAAATATTATTTTAATGATTACTACATACCCCATGATTAATTTTGACTAATTGAAGATTAACGCTAAGATCTAAAACATTTAAATATGTTTTCATGTTAGGGCCCTGCTCTCAACTATCAGTTGGGTCCTTTTGGGCCCCCTGTTATAGCTCCCTTAAAAATGGTCCGATTCACTAACTATTTTTTGTAACAAATTCTTAGGTTCTCCAGCTACTACATGAATGACAAATAAAAATTTGCAGACTTCAGCTACCCCCAATTTTGAATATTAAACGTCTTCTTGGGGCCTTTGCTGTAGGCTCGTTAAAAGCTATTCTATTCTATTGCAATTTTCTTTAACACAGATTTAGCGTCTTCCAGATACTTCAAACCCCTTAAAAATATTTTCTTATGCCCAATTACATGCCACTTAAGACCCTGGGCCCCAGGGCCCGGTCTTTCTTTATATTTCAGCTGCCACCTTTTTCGAACATTAATCTCTTTTTTCAGCATCAACTTACGTCTACTCACTACTGCCGTAAATTAAAAATCGCGTTACTTTAAGGGTAACTTTAGATAAGGGATTTCATCCGTTTATTAAATATCGTGTTAATGCTAACAGTAATTCATGAAATTTGCAAAGTGAGGGGGCATCTTCCACCGCTTGGTGGCGCGTTATTTCCTCGGGTTTAAGGGCCCAATTTCAACGGGATTTGCTTCCTTCAACTTAGATTACAATTCGTTACTTTCTGTATTATGAAATTTTATCTTAGAGTTTAGTTACCAACCTTTTCTAACATTAATGGTGTATTATCCTTTTTTGATTCTATTGGCTTGAATCATACGAGGTTTGGCTCACTCAACTTGGTTTTCAATTGTCTCCAGCACGTGCGGGCATTTCCGGTAAATGCTGCCATATGTAGTAGGGATCTAGACTACAGGTTCCTTCGGAAAGAAGTTTGATGGGAACACATTAAACGCTGCGGAATATTATGCTTGGAAGATCACAACAGTTCATTTACATCAATAATATAATACATTTGTAAACATAAATACTGGAATTCAACTGGGATTCTTACTCAAATCTTTTATTTTTTATTTAACGAATCTTCAACCTTCATATTGAGATAAAAACTATCGAATTTTTAAAAACATAAAACATTTCTTGAATTTACTTATTTTCAATCAAACCGTTGCCACACACTTTTAGATTTTTTCCACGTTCCTCGTGTTGTACTTTTTATTTCATATAAGATTGAGTATCGATTCAATAAACCCTTTAGTTAGACGAGTTGCATTGTTGAGAATATTTATAACCCCCCCCCCCCACACACACACACATATATATATATATATATTCATTTATATATATATATATATATATATATATATATTATCATATATACTTATTATTATTATTGCTGCGGTGGTGTTAATACGTAAGTACCAATTTAATTAACTCTTTCAATCCCATACATTGCCTGTTTATGCTAAAATTATGAAATTTTTAAAATATTGTGATTTTATGCTCCATATAAGAAAAAAAAAATTCTTAAATTTTTAATTAAAATTTAAATAATAATAAAATTAAAAATAATGAATTATAAATTACAAATTGAATAATTAATAAAATTTAACAAAATATTTATATAAGCAAGGCAAAATATATTATTGAAGCATATTTTAATACAATATAAAAAATAAAAACATTTATTAACTATAAAGTATATGTAAAAGAATGTTATTCATGTCTCTTTTCGCGAAATGATCTGAATCTCATATCAAAAATATTAAAATCATTTCTTTGCGTAGTACTGTCATATATTGAAGAGACAAAAAAAATATCTATTGGGGATTATACATTAGCTTTTATTTCCGTTATTTGGAATAATATAGGAGCATCCGGAAAGAAAAATAAGGAAAGTCATGATTCCATTTGGACTCACTGGGAGTGAAAAGGTTAAATAATTTTAAAATAGCATTAAATGTGTCGAACGTGCTTAAAGTTCCTCATCAGTAACATAAGTAAACACAAAAATAACACAATTCAAGTTGCAGTTGAGAGCATGTGCCACAAATACATATTAGATATTTTACTAATGCTTTTCCATAAAAAATATATTTTTTAGAAATATTTAAAATATTTGAGTACATAATAAATTAAAAAAAAATATATTCATGCATCGGGTGCGTTTGCACCTGATGGGTCTCCTCTAACCTCCCAGTTCGGGGCAGTATTACCTAATTCGCTATTTATATGTTATTCACATTTCTTTGTTGCGACCAGTTGATTTTCAAATAGTGAAATTCCCTTTATTTTATGGCAGATTAAATATGAAGAAATTAAGGTTTATTATATGATTTAAAAACAGTGGTCGAATCAAGGAATCTAATTGAAAAAATGTCGCCATCTCGGAACACTGTATCAGTTTGCTGTTTAATTTCGCATATTGATCAATTACATTTCTATTTATGATCCGAAAAAAATGCTAATTACAAAATTTATGCAGTTTTCACTTAAAATCCAAATCTGCAATAAAAAATGGAGCTTTTCATTCTAGATTTCAGTGTTCTACAATCCCGGCCGCATGGAAATCGGTGTGGAAGGGCCAATTTTGGTATCAATGAATATATTTGTGCGAGCACTTCCAAACTTTTCAGACACACTGCATATTTTTATATATTACATAACAATACTCATATTTATTATTATTGTAATGGAAAAATTACAGAATAAGAGGTACTATTAAATTAAACTTACTTTTTAAATTGTGAATTTATATCTTTTACTATCATGAAAATAAATAAAATAATTTTATTTTATAAAACACAAGACTAATTTATAAATTCATTTTACGTTTCATTACAATAATTGGACTTTAAATTGTATGCATATATGTTTTTTTTTTTTGTTTATGTAAATTTCGAAATTTGAAGGACAAGCATTTTGGACACATTGAAGTAAAACGTTTTAAATTTTAAATATAATGCCGTGTGCGTAATCGGTATTGCAATAATACGTAAGCAGGAGTCTTTCGGTAGCTTCATCGTCCAAAGCCCTCCCTTCCCGCTTTTCGGTGTCTTTAATTTGTGTAATTTCCCTTTTAAATTTGTCCGGTTTCAATTTTTGATTTTTTTTCAACCTCGCTTTTGCTAGAGTGTCTTTTACTCGGGACGTGGCTGGGAACCTTGCTTCCGCAAAAAAGTCGGGATAGAGTGGAAGAAAAAAAAGGCTGCGGATGAAGAGAGGCCGCTCGCCGGGAATTTATGACCCTACGGTACTTTAAAGTACCATTAAAATAACTTGTCATAAAATTAATTTGATAAGTCAGTTAGTAGTAATACAGTTATGATTGAGTTATAGATATTTATTTTACCATACTCCGAAAGCCTTCTTGGTTGCACAAAACGAAAAAAAAAAATTAAAGGAAGATTTCTTTTCCCTTTGAATCTTTTTACCTTTCTTCACGTTGATAGATTGGGGGGAACAGTTTTAATTCGGAAATATTTCTTTACTTCTAATATTTTCATTGAAAAACATTATATTTTCACATTTCCTAATTCAACAAAATACTAAAAAATAGATTTAAAATAAAAGATTTGAGTGGAGTTATAAATATTGCACAAAATAAATTCATATTTAACTAATTAATTGTACTCAGCAAAATCCTTCTAAAATTTTTTAAATCATTGTGTAAATATTCAAATATAGCTTAAAACATTCTCAAAATATTCTTGAGAAGACGAAATTTTCATTAATTCATAAATTTGGATATAAAGGGTTAAACACGGAGGTGGACATTTTAGTTAGGTTAAAATGATGTATTCAGCTGGATGTGAACAAGCTTCATTGAGTGGGAATTTGGCCGTTCTAGTAGTAAACTATGCCTACAGGAAAATGCGGCTTTTGTAAACGTTGCAATTTGATATATTGACCTCGGTCTTCTCAAAATCTAAGAAATTGTGGTTTTTTATGGCGTGGGCTATAATTTTAGAGTTTAAGTTAATTAATTCCAAAAGAGATATTTAAGTGCTTTTTAACTATATAATTAAATTGTCTGTATTTTGTATTTGATTTTAATTAACTATAGACAGACATGATGTCAGACGTAATTATTTCAATAAATGTAAATTCATAAAAAAAAATCCTTTACACCCCGTATTATACAGAAAGTCTGTTTTAGTGCACTTCATCACTGCATATAAATTTCATTATACTTATAATTGTATATCATCATCAAAATGAGCTGCACATTTTAATTTTCATTGACCGTAATGTAGCAGAATAGTTTTGACTGTCCCTGTAGAAGAAGTACAAATGCTACACACTCCATTTTCAATAGAGACCCTGCTATGATTATCTTGAATAACAGATAAAAATCCTAGATCTTTCCGAATAAATTTACGAGAGTTAGAGCAGTGACACACAGACAGACAAATTGAAATCATCAACAAATATTTACTGTGTTCGAAAGTGTTAAAATTAAAACCTCAAAAATAGAGTTTTTCGTGCAAAAAAATAGCTAAAATCTTTAATCAATAGAGTAATTTTTATAAACAAACTGTCTTTTTCTATAAATACCACATTTTTTAAAAGTTTTTTTTCAAATTAATTAAATTTAAATCCGTTTTATTCAAAATAGCATTTGTAAAGGAAAAAAAAAAACATATACTTAATATTTTTTCTGTTACAAGGAATACATTTCATAAGATAATTATACATTTAATGTTTTTACATGTACCGTTTTTAATAAACAAGTGTCGTTTTACATTTTTTAAAGATTATGTCGTTTCTAAATTGCCCCAATATTATAAAAAAAAAACCTTGCTTATGTACCAAAAATAATGAGAAAAAGTATTATTAATTATTCGATTTTAAAGAACTAAAATGATGTTTTATATTTTAAAAATTTGAAATTTTTTGTAAGACATTAAAAAAAATGAGCTTTGCATTTTTTTTTTTTCCTTTAAGTAAAATCTCACATTTACATCTTATTTATTCAAGTGTATTCCTTTATTCCTTTTTGGAAAATTTCTTAGGATTTATAATGTTAAATCTCTTTTAGTTGCGTTTCTAATTATATAAATACGTAGCATCTATAGTCGACTTCTGGTCCGTTCGTTTCCTCTGTCCGTCTGTCCGCATCTAACAGCGCAAAAACAACCCAACCAAATGGTTTGAAATTTATTATATAAAATATTCGCAGGATTTTGTTGAGTCGTTCCAAAATTTTTGAAACAATACTTGAATTCAATACTTAAACTTATGACATGATTTATTTTTTACCCATCACTATGATGAAAATGGCCTATATACCGTCGCCTCGGAGCTACAACAGTACACTGTTAAAAATTTGCAGCATTCCGTCCAGTCATTTGACCGTTTTTTGAAAAAAACGGTTCCATAACCATAATTTAATGCTATTCTGACCATATTATTGACCATTTTATGGTCAAAATATAGTTAAATTATGGTTATGAAACCGTTTTTTCAAAAAACGGTCAAATGACTGGACAGAATGCTGCAAATATTTAACAGTGTAGGGCATCTAGTAATACTCGAAAATTAGACGTCTGACTTACTGGTATAAAAATCTGTGTCTGCATCTAGTGGAATAGTAGGGAATTTTTAGAAAACATATTTGAGATATAGTATTAAACATAACTTTGTGTTTTAGAAGTCGTTCCACCAGATATAAACACAGTTATTCATAGCACTATGTCAGACATATAATTTATTATTATTATTAGATGTCTTACTGTTGCTCTAAGTCGACGATATGCATATTTATATTCAAAGTATATTCTATGAAGTATGTAAGAAACCACATATCCCTAAAGAGTTTATCATTTCAGAAAATCTTTTTATCTAATTGTCCATCTATCTATATATATCTACGTTTTCAATTGTGTCATATTTTACTTTAACCCCCTAATTCTAGCTCCCGTCATATTCACGGGCTGTCACTTTTATTCAGATTATTCAGATTTGTTTGATTTCCAACATTTATAGAATAGTGTAATTGGCTTTATTATGGTATTACATTACCTGCCATTAAATAGGGTGAACATTTCTTTTTCAAAAAAAGTGGTGCCAATAAGCAATTTGAATTTTTAAACTGTAATTTAATGCGATCGTTAAGGGGTTATCATGAAGTGTGCATAATTAGATGATATATATCGGACTGATGAAAAGATTTAAGATAAATTGTGTTTTGTAGGCATAAATACTGAAAAAGTATTTAAAAAATATTACCCTTTCTTCATTTGGACTGAAATTGAATTAAGTATGTGGTGAAAGTGTAATCCACAATGTGTCATTTTCCGAGTTGTTCAAAGGAATTTGGATATATTGCCGTCTACGGGTGGTAAAAGCGAAATGAATTTGAACCAGTGTAAACCGGTTTCCATTTTATTTTAAATTTAGTATAATATGTCGTGTGTATAAACATTTATTAATTACACACCGACCTGCACCAAAAATCGAATAAGATACCATGCATGAACACTAACTGCTGAAATTATAAAAATCAGAAGTTTTGAGTTTTATTAGATATGTTTATGAATTGCAATCTTAAAAATCAGTTGGTATTAAACCAGTAATAATCTAAATCATCTTATTTCAACTTAAAAAATAATTAACATCTAATTGCATAAAAAAATAATTGCTGTAATATTAAAATATATAAGAATATATAAGCATAATATATGTTTGTGATTGCCATTGAAAATAATTCCATGTCAGTATGTTTCAATTTATTCTGCCTTTCAGCTATTATTATTCATCCAAATAACAAAAGAATAAAAGCTCAAATGCATTCTTTCAGATATATACGCTGTTGTTTTTGTAATTTATTTATTTTGGGAACTGAAGAACGTTATTTAAATCCACTGGTAGTCTAACAGCCATCGTAAGTTAGAAATCAAATCCAAAACATTTTTCTTCCTTTAAAAGTTGAAATATCGAGAAAAGGAATGAAGACGGAGGAAAATTTATAATATTCTGTTATATTATATATCCATTAAGTCAGTAAATATTTTTATATACACATTTTATTTTCAAAGGAATAACTTTTAGGTTTTACAGTTTTTCAATAAAAACTATGATTTTAAACATTCAAGTAATTCGTAGGCTATCCATTAATATCGAAAACAATTACCATCTGTTTGTGTAAAAGCTCGAAATGTGAAAATGCCGAGTGATCCAGAATTCCCAATAATTAAACATCTATATACAATAAATTGATGCAATTTTCACCAAAATATTTAGAAACATGTCATATTTTTGTTTATTATGCAGAAAATTAAGAGTAGTTTCATTCACCTCATTCACAGGTGGTGTATTTGTACGATGATGTAAGTATTGCTGTGCATGTGCAGGTGATTTCATTGCGCAACATCTGCCAACGATGTTGCACATATTTCGCCTAAAGGAACGTTTCAGTTTTAAAGTTCTTACAAAGATAAAAGAAATTTTTAATTTAAAGAACTTCTGTACAATTTCATTTCTAACTACTCTGTTCAGAATTCTTAAATTTGAGTGATAAAGTTTTATTAGCTAAATTAATTTATATAATGTAGAATCGGTTACTTTTGGTTTTGCATTCTTATAGTTCAATGTTACGATGTGGAAATGAGCAGATAAATCTGTGAAATCTATGATAAAAGGATCATAGTAAATGGGAAATTTCGTTGTTCTTTGGAACATCTTATATTTGTCCATTCGATCTATCAGCATGCCGGAATCAATATGCCCTAGTTGTTCTGCTAGCTCATCTAATTCACTTGATCCAAACTTTAGTACATCTACTAAAAAAACTACACTCATATACTACCACAGGAAGTGTTTTCTTAGAATATTTATAGCAAATTGCTTTATTTCTGTCAAAGTTACTCCTGTATACTAGTATACTAAAGTTACTCCTGTTACTCCTAGTTTGTATTTCAGGTAGAAAACCAGAACTTTGTTACGCCTTTTACTTCTTGCTCTATATCATTCATGTTCACCATCAACTTCAACCTAGAAAACCTCGGACGTAAGCTAAAATGAAGTTTACGAAAAACCTCATGGGATATGATCAAACAGAAGTCGAATCAGATTAATAATGACTGTGAGTTTCCATTACATCCATGCAATTTCAGTGTTCGACCGAGGTTTTCTAGGTTGAGGTAGATGGTGAATACCAGCACCAGCAATTAGTAAAGAGGGTAATTATTGCATACCACAAAATTGTGATTCATTTAGTGGCACTTGGTCTTCAGAAAGTAACCGTACAATCGACCGCGGAAAACTCCAAACATCTGTTGCAATCGTAAGCACTGTGGAACACGATCCGGATGTACAATGGACTTCTACAGAACATGGAGAATGCAGTGCACGAGGAATGTTACAACGAACTAAAATTTCTTTATGAAGGGTTTGGCGATATTTTAGTACATTTAAATAAAATTTAACCTGTTCAAAAACTGAAAGTAACTCATTTTACAACAGGTTGAAATATTGAAAGTTGGATTCTCCAGCAAATGAAAAATCATATGGACAGATTTTTAAAGGTTTATGTGTATGCACAAGGCACATTTTTCATGAAGTGGAAGTTTCCACACAAAAATACTCCATGCCTAGAAAAACCATAAGCATTGATGGAAAAATCTCTTCGTGACTATTCTTTATAACAAAAGTGTGGTTCACTTTAACAACTCCTTTATTTGTTGATCATTATTTTTTTCATGGAAATCAGCATGGGTACGTTTCAAAACGTTTTGTAATTTTTGACCGATATGCAGCTTTTTTTAAAGTCATCCTCATGTACGAGTGAGGTTTGCGCTCCTTTCTATTACATTTATGCAGGTTGGAGCTCCTCCAATCATCGTTGCTCTTGTCACAACATTTCGGAGTTAAAAATTTGTGGAGAACTGTGTGTTCAGTCTCGCTTTTTTGACCGCATGGCCTACAATGTCACCAATTTTTTTTTTCTGTAACACTTTTTGTTATCGGAAAATTTTTAGTCACAGTGTTTAGAAATCGTCCTGCGTTATTGAGCCATTTCTTCTCCAGGGGGGGTTTTCTATACTGTGGTCCATGAAGCATCGCTCAAATTTTGCTCCGATGGAAATGTAAATATTTAAGGAATGGGGTAAGCTAGAGCCTTATGTGATATATCTTTCTCTTCTTCTTTAAATGCTGATTAAAATGATATGTGGTATGTGTAGTTATGTGTAGGGGTTCAGGAGAAAAATGTAGTTGAACTTTCTTCTTCTTTACTTTCGATTTCTACTTGAACCAGGTTTTGCCACCTATTCAGATGCTTCTCGTGCCCACTTAACTATGTCAAAACTTTTTAAACTTGATAATTTAGATTCTACATACTCTTGTGATCATTTTAATACCTAGTTTGTCCTTCCGGACACAGGTTTTCATATAAAATTCACCCATTAATTACCAAGCACTTTTTGTTTAATTCGAGCCATTTTCAAATTAAAGTGTTTTAAATATGCTTACAAGATACACATAACTAATCGATAACTCAAATAAATGGCTCATTTTGTGTCAATTAAACTCTGTAGATTATTTTGGTACCATTTTCATAAAGTTTTCATCAAGTTTTAACCCTTAAATATCCAACTTAATAAGTGAAGTTTTCATGTTTTTCTCCCATTGAGATAACATGGGAAAAAACAATAGAATTCCATTGCAATTTTGACCATGTTAAGTTACCTATAATGTTTTTTAATGGCTCATTTGACCTTCACCATCTTCTTATCTCTCTTTTAAGTCCTATCTTGTAACTCTTAGTCATTTTTTCTATTAATTTTAACATAAATTCTTTAAATTACTTTCAAAATTTTGGAGCCATTTTCAAATAATGACAATTTTCAGATCCTTCTATAACAACTAAATCTTTCATAAATCTAAAATCTATTGTTTCATTCACCTTAATTGAAGAACGTAGATCAATTTAGTACCATTGGTTTTAAGTTAACGTTTAGTTTTTTCCCTTTAAACTTTACATGAAAACTGCAATTTTTGAACATTTTCCCCATAGACTTAACATGGGATAAACAATGGAATTCTATTGTCTTAAATTCTACCTAAATCTGTTCAAAATGATAATATGTTATATTTCTCCCTTAGATAAGATTACAAGCTTTAATTTGATACCTATTATGTCCCAAAATATTGATATTTACTATGCCAAATGATTATTTTAAAAAGTGTTCTTTTTTGTGATTTTTGAAATCTGAAGTAACCCTCATTCCCATAGAGAAACATGGGATTCTGGAGGCATATTCTATACTTTTAACATAGCTTAATTTTTATGATCTCTTTATTATTTTGAAAAACTAACGCCAGATCTCGATATTTTGAACTTTTAGCTTTTCTCCGCCTCCACCCATGTCTCTTTAGGACAATTTGATATTTTTTAATTGACTTTTGAAAAAGTGTCATTTTTGAAGAAATTTTTCCGATTTCCCATAGGAATGTATTAGGTTGTTTACTTTTTAAATTTAATTTTTTAACTACTACTTATGTACCGATCTTTTATACATTTACATATTCTGAAAGTTGAATCTTTACTCTTTTTAGCGGTACTAATTGTTTTAACTTTGAATTCCTAGAAGTACCTTTAATTTTAATTTTAAAATTGGTATTTTTTGATTTGGAGCGGTTGGGTGGACACTGGTTGCTCTCACACAATTCGTGTCCTATAAGGGCAAGTCAATATTAATGCTTTAAAATAATTGAAAATTCAAGTAGTTTGCCTTTACATTTGAGTTAATACAATTGACGCCAAACTAACTTAAAGTTCAGTGATTAGTTACAACTACTTAGCCCTTTTCAGGTCAGTAAAACCGCCATTATTGGCCACGTATTTTCCCTATGGGAAACGCAATGTTAATAGTAAATCTATATAAAATCCTACCAGCTCTCTCTAAAACAAAACTATGAATGACATCTAAGAAATACAAAATCTGTAGGTGTCCACACCTGGAATAACTTATAAAAGTCCCAAAATCATCGGATGTTAAAGAACATCCTCCATTTTGTTTCTCAAAAAAAATCTCTCAAAGCCTTAAAATAATACATAAATTAATTACAATAAAATACTAAATGTGATTATTTAACTAATTTTTCGATGGCAACATGTACAGGAAGGTCTCCAACTTTTAGTACAATAATTAACTATTGGGTTTGCCATCTAATTACTAAAACACGCCATTTTGTTTCTGATGGGTGTATTATACATTTGAATTATTGCATAAAATGCTAAATAACTCGAAAAGTATTGGTCGTAGGGGTATTCTGCTGCGCTCTAGCACAGTTAGGGGCCTGCCGGGGAGGGGTCAAATGGGGCTCTTCATTATTATAGCTTTTATTTTTGTTACTGTCATATTTTTGACACTTTTTTAATTACTTTACTATTATTTCTACTGTCACCATCTTTTGCACCAATTTTTGCCCCCCTCCCTTATCTATAACAATTGCTACTTTTTTCTTAATTGGGCTAGAGACATGGTTTTTTCTAATTTACATTCATTTTCGACTGTTATAACAGTCCCAAGTCACATTTTACACTTTTTATAAGTTGTTAAGGTTTTTCCTTAACATTGGCAACTTTTACAATTATTAAGATATTTTTCTGTTTTTTTTCTTGATTGTACTAGGGGTTGCCAACAATATTGATCCCACTAAATTTTTTTGACCTTGCACTCATTTCTAAGCTTAACATTGACTTCTTTTTTATTATTTGAGTTATACTTCTGATTTTTTCACTAGGATAACTCATATGACATATTTTCTTGATCCCAATAGACATTTTTACATTTAATATTTTATATCCTTAACAATAGCAACTTTTTTATTTATTGGGTTATTTCTCTGGTTTTTTCTGGAATGTACTGGAGGTTGCCAACAGTTTTGTTCCCATTTTAAATATTTGACCTCGCACACATTTTTTTGCCTAACATTGACTATTTTTTTATTATCTGAGTTATTCTTTTGAGCTTTTCATTGGGATCTCTCATATGACATATACTCTTGATCCAACTAAACACTTTATTATTAGCACTCATTTCCTTAACATTAGCAACATTTTGATTATTGGGCTATTACTCTGGTTTTTTCTTGAATGTATTGGAGGTTGCCAACAGTAGTGTTCCCATTTTAAATTTTCTGAACTTGCACACATTTCACTGCCTAAAAATGTAATTGCTTAATAAATTTAGGTCATACTTCACATGTCTTACATTCTTGTTCCCACTTAATACTTTTTCACTTAGCACTGTTATTAATATCAAAAGTGTACATTTGTATAAGTGTAAATTATTTTAAAGCTTGGTAATTTAATGTTTTCGATGGATCATGATACTTATTATTTTTGTAAAACTTCAATTAACTTACAACAAATAATCTATACTAAATAACAGGTTATGAAAGAATACATATTATGCCAGCAAGAGTGCTGGTCTGGTAAAAAGGAAGTTTATTACTTTTAATTCAAGTGCATGGTCACGGTGGCATGAGAGGCAGGGGCACATACCCCCCCCCCCCATTTTTTATATTTGGCTATTAAAATTGCTTTCCTTTATTTTATTATTTTATTTTGTTTTATTTATTCTTCAAATCCTCCCCCTTTTACTTTTCGGCCCTTAATTTTCTCTTAGTCATTTTCGGTGGTTACGACCACTGGTTTTTGCTTTTAACTATCTATATCCCTTTCTTTCAAAGATGTATGGCGGGGGCCTAGTGGGCCCCTGATCTTTATCTCCAATAATTTATAAATTTATATATTATCTATCTTATATTATTTAAAAATTTATATCCTGGAATTTGATAAATCACGGTTAAAACTATATCATACTCAAGATAATTTGTCTCTCCAAATATAAGTAACTAACTAAATTATTTGAAAACCTGCTTCTGTATTAACTACAACGATGGCAACACCGTCCCAATCGCCAGAAGGATGTGACATGAACTTAACAACCGTATCAAGTATCTGTGGAATAAGTGAAAATATAAATGCCTTCTTTACATACGAGAGTATCAAGAAACTTATAATACTTCATAAAAAGAATCGAACACTTTGTTATAATCTATACAGGGATGAATTACTCAGACAGTTGGCGCACCTCAAGGCGGTGGAAAATGAAAACTATAAAGAAAGCCCATATCATGAACTCCAGATGCACGATCATAATATACTAATTCATAGAGTCTTGCAGAGATTATATCACTATAAAAAGTAAAACAAAAAATGGCACAAAACAGTAAAATTCTTCCAACTACAATTAGAGCATGGAATTGCAATGGAAACGAGAAAGTACAATGAAAGTCCATATTATACAGCCCAGAACGAAAAAGTGTACAAATTACACAACAATATTACAAATCATAGAGAATCTTGACTACAAGATAAATTTAACTCCGTAGACATAAACGATGACTCAAATTTCGCAATATACGACCATTTAAATTTGATTGTTGCATATCATGAAATAAAAGAAAGAATAGAAACAGGCAACTTTATCCGTCTTAAACAAGATGACAGTCTTAGTGAGGATGAATTTGAGAGAGACTTTCAGCAATACGGGCATTACAGCTCATCGGAGTCTGAGGAAGAAAAAGTTGAAGGGTCAGATGAAGAACCTAATACAGATGAAAGATATCTTTCCTCGAGTGAAGGGGATACTGACTGCGAGACCGTAGATAAAGAAAACGAATTCCTAGAGAAGAAGAGAAAAGTGATTTTGACGAGCGGATGTGCATAATAAATGGTAAAAATAATCAGTCGGTTAACTTGGAAGATAAAATAACCTATGCAAATAATGAGAAAATATTACTAGAAAAAATAATAAGGGAAAAGCAAAATGAAATAAATGCTTACAAGGACATGTTAACTGAAAAAGAAGAAATACTTAATGAAGAAAAGATTAAACAACAATAATTGGAAGAAAAAATGAATGTACTGCAAAGTAGATATGAAAAAGAAAAAAAAGAAACTAACTCTATAATACTAGAAAAACTAATTAAATGAGAAGAAAAATTAACAGAAAAACAGAATGAAATAACAAATAAATCTACAAAAATTTACAATCTACACAAAGAATTACAACAACTACAAAAAAAATAAGACTAGCAGCTTCATAATAAAGAAACAATAACAAACCATCCAAAAATCAAAGAAAAATATACTCAAACAACCAAAAACTCAAAAGAAGACAAAATAAACGAGCAAGTTAGTAATGAGACACATCTGCGAGAAGACAAGAATGATGTAACCTCGGAACTCGGGGAAATACAGGATACAAAAAGTGAATATTACCCCCAGGAGGAGCAGCATAGTATAAGCCTAACAAAAGAAACAGAACTTACACGGATTGAAGAAAAGCTTTATAGACTGGAAAAACTGTTAGAAGAAACAACATTAAAAATAACCAATAGCTATAGAGAAGAAATAACAACAGATAATTCCATAAGGGAACAGGACAATTATACAGAAGCAGCAATTCTCATAAAGGGTCTTGAAGGATAAAAAATATCAGAAAGCCAAGAAATAATTACTGCAAAATTATTGCAAGCAGAAAATTTGCCATTATTCTATAGCAGAACATCTAAAAACAGAAAAGCTATAATTATAAAAACCCAACAAGAATCGCAGTTACTAGAAATATATCAACATATAGAAAAAATAGACGATATAAAAAGTATCACGGAAATACAATACAGAAAACATAACACTAAAAGAATTATCATTATAGGTATTCCAAAAGATAGACAGGGAGAATATCTTATAAATCAAATAAAGCAACATCCAAACATAAAGAAAAGTTCATACATCCAGATTCAAAAAGTAATACAAAAAACTTCGTCAAGATATTATCAACTGCTCCTCGAGGTAGACAAGACAACTTCAGACACACTTTTGAGCATGGAACTTATAAATGTGGGATTACGAAACTGCATGATTCAGCCTTACAGGCCAATCATCAGGTGTGAAACTGTCAATTGTACGGACACTCCGAAAGTAACTGCAGGAGAAATTCAATATGCGCATTCTGTGCGATGGGTCATCAGACCACTAGTTGCACGAATATAAACAAACAGGATCTCAGAAACTGTGCAAATTGTATAAACTTACCAAATTATTATAAACACACAGCGAACTCAACAGAATGCCCCACCTTTATGAATCAGATTAAATACAGGAATGACATTTCCAGTCCAGGCACTAGTGGCCTTGGTGGTGGTGGCTGGTTTTGATGGGACTAGTTATAACTACAAGGTGTATGAACTTATACATGAACTTATATGAACACTTAACTTAAAAAAGTTGTGGGTAATCTATAAACCCTGGTTTGTACATAACAATATTTAGAATAGTTATAATTAATCTTAAAACTTATTTGTTTTCAAAGGGTTCCGCAGGTAGTAAAACTTTTCCCTACCCTGGGCTTGGGGGTTACACCCAACCATAAGCCAAAAGCGGGTTCCCAGGGTGGGTGCTTACTTACTTACGTTATTGGCTCAGTTGCCAAGGGATTTCCCAGTTTTTCAAGCAGATAAATAAAAAAAAATATTCGTCCTACATTTTGAAACTATCATCTCCTTCTCAAAAAGTTTAAATTATTAAAAGTATTAAAGTTTAAAAAAATCAAACACTACCATTCATTCAGAGCGCTTTCCCGATTGGAACGATATCTTTCGTTTAAAAAAATATTAATATTTACAATTTCAAACAATTGTTTCCTTAAATGTTTCCTTGGTTTGCGCATCCTAAGGTACTGAGGTCCGGACTCTTGGTTCGTTTGGATAGAATTTCGTTTAATAATATAAATTTATGCAAATTAACGGTGCGAAGCGAGGCTAACGAAAAAGACATGTTACCAAGGTGAATCCCACATGTCTTTTTTTTATAGACCGCTAACGTGACGTGATGCTCTTTTACTGCAGCTGTATTAGTGCATTCGAACATCACGTGATTACAGTGGTCTGTTAAAAAAGATACGTGGAATGCACCTTGGTAGCCCGTCTTTTTCGTTTGTCTCGGTGCGAAGAGCATTGGGCCCCCAACACTAAGTTCTTCTCGGAGATAAATGTCATTCAAAGCTGATTAAAGTTATAGGGGTGACTAGGGAGGGTTGACCATACGGGAGGCTTGACCCACCCATCAGTTTTCATATTTAAAAAATTTCGGAGTTTTATCAATAGGTGTCAAGCAAAGCTACTAGAATGCTCAAACAACAGTCTTAGTTTCATACAGATAATCGAAATATGTGTGAAAAAAATCAATTGTTAAGGTTTTTACCCTAAAAGTTCTGTTTTTTAGAAATATTTTGTAAGGTTTTTTCAGATAAAATATATCATAGAAATTTAAGTAAGTAGCTTTTAAGTAATGTAGAAATATCAAGCTTTCATTCCAGGCATAAAGATTGTGGAGTAAGTTAGGCTTAACATAACAATGTGCTATTCTTTAGAAAAGGGATATGTGGGGAGGCTTGACCCAGTGAATGTGAGGGAGGGTTGACCAGATGCTCAAGTCTCCCTTAATTAAGTGGTGTTGGAAATCTTTTATTATACACTGTGCAAAATGAAAGGTTAATGGTTATATAAAAAAATGCACATTTATTCTGTAAAGCTACAGTAAAATGGGGTGGTGAAATAGAAAATGTTGAAAACTGTTTAAAGAAAAATGTGAAAATTTTCTATAGTATCCACTTCAAGAAAAATTTAATGAAATATAAATTGGAAAGTTGTTAATGGGAACTTTTTTCCATTTAAATATTACTTACCATAGGTAAATAGAAGCAGTGGAAATTAGAAAGTATGAAAGCAGCAGTTTTAACTCTTTCAGCGGCAGTGGTACGTTTATGAAACCACTTAATTTTAATTCCAAACGCCACAATGACACCAGAAGCTTTCTAAAATCTTTCCCATTTAATATGTATCTGAAATATAGCCTTTTTTCTTATTTCCAAGTCAATTCTGGGGCCAGTCATTTATTTCAACATTTTAGTACTGAAAGTACTTTGCCACTGAAAGCATTAAAATATGTTAATGATAAGTTAAGTGCTCCTGCGGCTGCAAAAGAATATATCATCGATCGAAAAACTTTAGGAATGTCTGTAGACAAATCTCACCAGGATGAATACAGTGAGCTGAAGCCCAACTATGTGAAAACTAGAATCCTAAGATCGAGTGTCACAAAAAGTAGGACAAGGAGACAAAAAAAAGATGCCAGTGTTTCCTAAATCCGGTCATAATAATACAAGAAACACTATGAAAACGGAACATGTTTCTAACGGAATACTGTCTTAAATGTCAAAATTTCATTTTCCCTGCTGTACAATTATACCTGCTCAGACAAATTCATGTTTTAAACAATTTTTTTCTCCTCTGACCTTCAATAGCGTCTAAACAGATTTATTTAAGCATCATAATTTTAAATATATATTTTTTATAATAACTAAAGCATGTAGCATAAAGTTATTTTGCTTTTTTCAAACTAATTTTATCCCTCTTCACAAATATTTCAATATAAAACAAAGTGGGTCAAGCCTCCCGTATAGTGGGTCAACCTTCCAATATGTGGGGAGCCTTGACCCATTATTTTCTCATGATTAAAATCAATGATTTTTCAAATTTCTTATATATTACACTTATGTAGCAATTTTATTTTGATAACTGATTGTATAGCGAATAAAATGATATATTAAACTTTATTCTAGGTTCAATGTTTAAAAAATAAAAAATCATTTTGTAAAAAGTGGGTCAACCGTCCCTAGTCTCCCCTATTTAAGGTTATCATAAGAAGCCGAGTAACGCCGGATAGGTCGTTTACTGATAGATAAAAGTTAACAGAAATATGAGTTCAATTTTGAGTAAGGTACGTTTCGTTTTTGTACGAAAAATGATTTCATTTCCAAGAAAATAAAAAAAGATAAACTGTAACAAACAGAATTTTTTAAGAACAAAATAACTTTCGAAATTTTTTTATTTCAAACAGACGTCAAAACCTTTTTGGGTCTTCACAGTAAGACTGACTGTTTCATCTTCAATTATTATTGTCTTATGTATATTAATATCTGTATAATAAGTTTTATTTCTAGTTTGATTATTTTGAATTGACATAAGATAATTTTAGTTTTTACAGTGAACGGAGAAAAGTAACTAACTAATGTACACTTTTAGAAATATATTGTAAACCGTATTTTATCAATCAGAAAGTTCATTTCCTTTTTTTGCATTTAAATTTGAAAATAATTTATTTTCAATGTATTTTCAATTGCATTTTTGATTAATTTATTTTCAAATGCATTTTTGATTAATTTATTTTCAATTGCATTTTTGAAAAGTATACAGTGAGATAAAAATAATAATAAAACTACTTACTAAGGTAAAAATACTTAATAATTATATAAAAGTTAAATGCCATTGAAAGTAAGCGACATTAATTTATTTCTGCAAAGAAATAGTTGGAATACAATTTTTTATTCCTCGGGTACGAACTTTCCGTTACTTTCGGGTTTTTTCGTAGATAAATAACAAATGAGATAAGTTCAAATATTTTTTTCAGGTTTAGTCGGGTTTCATTCTGTATTTCAGTCCTTTCGAGAATTGAAGTGTATTCTGGAATCCCTTTGCAACCGTAACTTAGGAATTAAATTCAGAAGAATGTCTTTTAGCCATAAAGTTGAAGTATTTTAGGAAAGAATATAATTGTGTGGGAAAGAAGAAAATATGGCGATTCTTTTTCGATAAAGGTTCTCTATCCAATCGTTGTTTTTACTTTCTTCTATCGTTACAAGATGAAAGTATTGGATTCATTAAAACTTTCGAACTCCGGTTTTTGGCGGATTTACACGTTTTAAGGATCAGAGATTCCAAAAAACATGTTTCTAAAAAATGTCTGTCTGTGAGTATGTGACTCTGTCTGTCCGTCCGTCTGTAAGTATGTGATGCAAATTTTGTGGGCGTTCTATCTCAAAAACTAATGCACAGAATTTAATAGAAAAATTATATTCAGTTTGTCCCTCATATAAATTGATACAGATTAGTTTTTTGGTGAAAATCACTCAACAAGTGGCGCTGTTAGGCTGAATATTTTACGATTTCCGCAAAATCTCCATCTCAAGAACTAATGCACGGATTTTAATCAAACTTCAGATTCTGTTAGACCTTGACATGAATTGACGCTGTTTATATTTTGTTGTAAATTGCTCAACATGTGGAGATACTATGCTGCATTTTTCCCGATTTTCGCAATAGCTTTATCTCAAGAATTAATACACAGATTTTCATCAAATTTCAGAATCAGTTAATCCTTGATATGAATTGGTTCTTTTTACGTTTTGATGTCTATCTCCCTAGAGGTGGCGCTTCTATGCTGATTATTTTCCGATTCCAGCAATAGCTCTATCTGAAGAATTAATGCACAAATTTTCATCAAACTTCAGATTCAAATTTTCCTTTACAAATATTATAGCTGATTATGTTTACTGATGCTGATTCCGTTAGACGTTGACACAAGTTGATGCTGATTCGTTTTTGGTGTAAATCGCCGAACACGTGGTGCTGTTATGTTGCATTTTTAACGATTTCCACAATAGTCCTATTTCAAAAACTAATGCATGGAATTTCATATCTTTAGAATCCTCACGATGGGCATTGCCATTTCATTTTGGCATTGTGATAGCGAATTTTGAAGTATTAACATGTATGAGATAGAAGAAAGTTTTGGGATTGCCGCATCCGACTAGTTTCTTTTATATAAGCATTACCATGGTGTATACACTCCTTAGAAATTCGATGAAGTATGGCATCACTTTTTTAGATGATATGTTTTGCATTTAATTTTGAAAAAAAAAATCTGGTTGTTTAACAACAGACTTTAGAATAATTCAGAGCTATTAAATGAATTGAAATTTACAGGAGAGTAAAAGAAATAGGAAAACATTACCAAAAGATGAAAACCCATGTAAAATCTCATGAAAGAGTGATATCATAATACTAAAAAAAATGATCCGCTCTCACAAACACACCGAGATCATCTATACAATAGTATTCTTCAATTTCTACTTTCTATTCTTCATACGTCTAAGATTTATTATACATTAGGATACGTAATCAGTTGTGTTAGTTTTTAATTATTTTTTTCGTGTTCCACTTGTTTATAGTTCTTACACGTGTCAAAAATAATTGCGTGAATTTGGGTTGGAGCACGCAAGAAAGTAATAAGAGATAGCTAGTCTCATGACATCAAGTTTTTTAGCCTATGGAACAAATCGCTTGACAACATTCCTCATGATATAGAATTTACTATTTCGTTTCTTTTATCAGTTTTTGTTTAACCACTCTTTCTTTTATCTTTTTCATATTCTTGTTTTATAACGATATTGGAATTATTAATATATATGTATGCACGTAGAAAAGCACTTTTGATGGTGCCAATTTATAGTCAATGATCTGACCCACTTAACTCTGGTAGATAAGCAGTTGAACAGTCCACGTTTTGAAATTCTGTATTTTAGCGTACAGTTGGATTTGATCAGATGATTCCAAGATATCAGCTTTATTAGCTGCTAAAGTGTTGCAATTAGGTTCTTGATAAATGAATAATCTAAAAAAATGGTAGCATCATGATTAAAAGAGTGCAGATCAGGATTTATTTCTGGAGAGTGTTACCCAGAGTTCAAAGATTAGAAATGAGTTCAACATTTTTTACGAGTACAGACATCTTACATGTTTCAGAATCTAAAATATATAAAAATTAAGGGCTGCTAAATTTAAGCAGAAACTCTTAGAGAATATTAAGTTAAATAAAACATAGAATTGATTAAGCTGACATGCACATGCAGGTGAAAATTATAAAATTTAGTTTATGTATCTGCATGCATATGTTACGCAAATGTTATTTATAAACATGCACTATGTAATGTATATAGCGCCTCTCAAAGGAAATTTAATAATATGTCTGTAATATTCAGTAATAATTAAGAAATATTTTAATTTTACCTTGAACATGTTGTTTTATCGTTATTTTTTTCTTTCACAAAAAGAAATAGCGAAGATTATAATTTACTATAAATAAAAGAAGAAAAAAAAAGGGGGGAGAGAACTTCCGAATGAGAAAAAAAGTGAATTTTAAAAAGGTACATATTTAGAAGATTAATTTATGGCAAAAAATCCTAATCTTTTGAAATAAATATACATTACTAAAAACTTATTTTTTTCTCTATATATGTTAAAATATTTTTCATGTTAAAAAAAATCCATGATTAATTTTAGAGACTGCATATTTGTATTTTAATAATCTTCTTAGAACAGATATATATGTATTTTTTGCGTTTACAAAAAATTATCCGTGCAGCAGAGCGTGCAATCCTCTTAAAGTATTTATTTTTTAGATTTATTTACGTATGCATGTATTTTTTAGTATTTTTTTTTCATCTGAAAAGAAAAAATATTTTTTTTTTTTAGTTAGCTATCCTTTTCGTTTTCAGATATTAAGATTTCATATCATCTATTAATAATATATATTTTCTCTTTTTTATAAAGTTAATTACTCTCTTAATACGCAGTTTTCTTTTAAATGCAAATTAAGTTACAATTAATTTCACTGTTAAAAATATTTACTATTTTGTTACGATACTCAATATTCTGTTGTTTGTGTAATTTGTAATTATACTCCTCAGAAAAATATAATTATTATTATTTACTTGCAGGATTAGTTTTAAACCATGGGACAAACATTCAGGAGTGGTGCAACTCATTAAAACAAACCGTTTTTTATATAGAAAAGTTGTGTTCTTGGACAAAAAAAAATATTATTGAAACCTCTTGAAGGTAGGTAGTAAGATATCCACTATATACAGGGTGTCCATAATTAAACGACCCTACTTTAAAGTTGTGAAATCCTATGCAAGACATAATAAAATGATGGGAATTTGTTTAAGCTAAATAAAATGTAAATAAAAATAATTCAGAATTTTGCCATCTGTGGGCGTTTTTGATAAATTACATATTTAATATTACGCTAGTTTAAAAATTTTATTTATTAACTTAACCTTACTCTAAAGACAGCATTTCACGACATTTTCCTAGCTTTTCCCTAAACATACTGCGATCACCTGTGGAACATGCTATCTTACGATTCCAGATGGTATCCGAAAAGTATGAAAGTCATCCAGAACGTGTTTGGTTATAACAAAATTTGTTGAACTATCGTAAACGTATGCTTAATGTGTAAGTCTTTAAAAAATGGCCTCCTAATTTTTTTTCGCTCATACATATTCCCATACTTTTATTGTGTCCTCCAAAAAATTTCACAATATTCTGAACAAGAGTTCTGTCTGTAGACAACTTTAAAATAGGGTCGATTAATTATTAAAACCCTGTAAATAAAATTTCTAAACTGTCTAAATACTAAATATCTAATTTATTAAAAACCGTCCTCTGGTGGTGAAATTTTAAACTATTTTTATTTATATTTTTTCTTAGCTTAAACAAATTCCCATCTCTTTATTATGCCTTTCCCAAAATTTCAGAATTTATGAACAATAGTTTTGTCTGTAGACAATTTTAAAGTAGGGTCGTTTAATTATGCACACCCGGTATAAGTACCTGCCTATATACAACTGAAAAAAATATTTTGTTAGACTGTATTCTACATATAGACATATGCTGTCTGAATATATATCTATATACTATTTCATCACTACTTTAAAATGCAAAAACACCATAACTTTGAAAAGAAAGTGTATATCTGCAATATTTAACTTTAAAAAACTCAAAAACTTTCAAAAATACAGGTCAAAAACAAAAAAACACAGGCAAATAACAGTCTGTTCTTCACGAGTGGGAGGACAGACAGACCTAACTCCACCCCCACTGTTAAAAGTCTGCAGGTTTCTGAACACACGTCCATCCTGCACTCAATACAGAAAAAAAAACTATTGTCATATAAGAAACTAAATTCAAAAAAGCTAAAATAAACCAAATTTAAACAAAACAAATAATGTAAACAAGGTATAATATAAAAGCAAAAATTCTTTAATAAAATGATCTTTAAGAAAGTTACTTTAAAATTTACAATTTAAATGTAAACAAGTGAAATTAACTTAACATGCATGAATGCAGAAGAACGTGCACCCTCCCAAACCTGAAAGAACAAAACTTTGAAAAACATGAATACAGTACCTGTATAATGTTCTTCACCTGTCAATAACAAACAATTAATTTTCTCACCAAGTCCATTGTCGAAAACTAGAAATTCAACTCTGCATAATTCCATTGATTCAAGGCATCTCCGTAAATCCGTTCTTAAAACAAGTGAATCTGCACAAAAGAAAAAAAAACACTACAGTCTTCAAAAACACTATTTTTGTTCTATATTTCTGGCATGGTAAAATCTTGGTTTACAATGGAAACAAGGGTTTTTTTACAATTTTCCAAAATCTGATTTTCTGGATAAAATGACTTTTAAAACACACGTCCTCATATATATTCTACATCTTTATTTGCATTCTTTATTACTGAATTAACATTTATAGCTAAACACTGCATCGATTTGTAGACAAGTAATTTTTAAATTGTCATTGAAAGTAAAAGTACAAAATAAATTTTATATATAAAATGTACTTCAGAACAGTGCACACTTACGTATCTTCAACTTCTGGCCTAACAGTTCATTTTGTATATTAATAAACAAAATTTTTCAGACTAATCTAAAAAGATGAATCATATTCAACGGTATTAGAAAAACAAATGAACAATGTTTTGGAACTTTTTACATTGATTATATGTTTGTTTTTTACTATGAATTTCTTCAACATGGAATGGAATTTTTTTTACAATATATGGTAAAAATTTGTTGAATGGAAAGGATTTAGAAAAATTCTGAGTATCCAAACATTTTTTTTTTTTAAATATTACAATGCTGATATTAAGTTTTCGTAAAATAAATAAATAAATAAATAAAAATAAAAAATCTAAAAATTCCCATGACAAATCCTTCCATATCAGTTAACTAAACATGCACGCAATACACGTGGATAAGATTTCTTTCTTATTAGATATACGTACTGCTTTCACTGGATATTGTTATCAGAATACAATGCAGTGCACTGTTATACGGTTTTAAGATGTATATTGTTTATAGAAACGGTGGTGATAGTTACTATTGCCAAAATCACTTTATTCTACGTTTAACCTCCTGACCACCGAGCAAAATAGCCAAATTGTAACTTTTTTTTTTCCTCGTGATTTTTTTAAAAACGCCAAAAACGTTGATTTTTTTCAACATGGTGTACAAAATTTAATTATGCATAAGAATATAACCCTTCAGAGTATTAATCATAGCTTAATCTTTCAAAACTGAATTATATCTGTAGAATTATATTAATTTTAAATATGCTTCTATTGCAGTGAAACCTACAGCTTAATGAACGGATATATCAGTTCACGGCGGTTGGAAGAGAGCCTTATATAGATTACCATTCTCAGTTTGTGTATAGATGTTATAAAGATTTATATGTAGCAAATATCTATGTGTACAGTATATAGCATAAAAATTTATAAATATATTGGCTGTCTATAGATATACTATATCATGTCTAGGTAGATATGTGAGTCATTTCAGTTTCTGAAGGTGGCCGGTTTTGAAAAAATGTTTTCTTTAAATAAAAAAAAAATATACCCGGGCTATTCGAAAGTAAGGATAGAATGTTGCATACTCGTTCAAAAATCTTTTAATCAATAAAATGTTGGTTTTAAATTACTTACTGCTATATGATTTATTTTTCGACTTATTTCCCGTCATTGCTCAAGCATTTATTAAGTCTGGGTATAAGATTTTGTTTACCGCCTTTTGTCGAAGCAATATTTCAATTTCTATTTGTTTCGCCGTTTTTTCTTTTAATCTCCTATTTGCTAGAATCGCTTTCTCCATTCCTTGAAGAAGAACATCAGATATAACAGATGGCCAACCTATTCTGGGTTTTTCATAAACGTTGGCTACTCGATTAATAAGGTTCCCGTAGACGGAAACAATTCCTTTGTGAATACCCAGTGGATGATTACCTTTTGAATGAAAATAAAGCATGACGGAACGTACTTCACATTTGGTGGGATTCTGAATTAACCCAGCCATTATAAACACGTGCTATATGAAATAGGGTCACCCTACAAATAACGAACGACTTCGAGGGAAAGGTCATCAGTTCAAGGTTGGCATATGTTTTGCCAACGGGTTCATTAAACCTTTTTCTTTCGTGATGTTGGGGTGTATGTTTACTTTTCAAAATCAGCTCGTATTTTATCGGATGAAAGAACTTGTGAGTTTACATTAGTTTCCTAAGGCAGACATCAAGTGGACAAACTTAGATTCCTGTCCTTTTACTTCTTTAAGGATTCTCAGGACTCTTAAAATTGAAAAAACAAATAAAGAAAAAACACCATATTTAATATTTAACATTTAATATGCTAAAATGTATATGATTTTAAAACACAATTTTTCTTGAGATAAAAGATATACGTATGTTCTTTCATTTCATGTATTTAAAAAAATTGAAAGATGCAGAATTAGCATTTAAGGGGGTCCCAAACTGTCAGACAATTGCCTAGCAGAAAATTGGTATAACAGCTTACATACGGGATTACAAAATAAATTTTTCAACTGGAATGGAAATTTTGGTTCTTACTTATACTTCAGATTGTAAAAATAATCCCTGAACCTAAGTAAATTTGTATTTAAAACATTTTTTTATATATTTAATACAAAGTTGTATTTAGCTAATACAAAATTTTGAACATTTCAACAGTATAACTTAAAAAATATGTTTTTGAGCAATAAAAAGAGCATTTTAGGTTCAGTTTATGCAGACTAACTTGAAACATATATTTTGAAAATTTCATGAAAAAAATATTCAGAAGATTTTGAGTTTCCTGCGCATTATGCTTTAAAACGTCATTTGGAGGAAAATGACTTTAAATTTTGGAAACGCCCCTTCAGCTGTTGAGCGGTTGTAATTCTAAAAGTCATAACTTATGCCTAATGGAAATTTCATGAAAACAATTATATCAAAATTATCAGAAACAATAGGAGTTTAACAGCTAAAAAAATCAAAATTTCGAAAATTTTGAAGCTTTAAGTGTCTTGAGACCCTTAAATATGCTTTGATTTTTTTTTTTTTTTAATTTTTTTTTCTTTTTTAAATACTTGATAATATTGAGCTGAACTGAAACTTTAAAAGTTAAAAGGCGTTTTAATGTAAATTTCTAAGCGCAGTTTATCGTATTGAAATATGTATTTTATATTTTTAATCGAAATAAATGTAGATTGCTATTAATATCAAAATTATCTTTTATTAAAATGTTCCACGCATAACAATTTAAAATCAAGAAGTAGGGTAGAAATCTTTGAAATAGAATTTTTAAGTAAGTACTTTACTTTTAAAAAATTAATTTTTAAATTTTTTAACAGCAAAATTTACTTTTCGTAACAATCTTCCATCTAGTATGAAAAAATGTAAAAAAAAAAAAAAAAAAAAAAAAAATCCGAAAAAATATTTTTAATAAAAAAAAATTAAATTGAACTGAAAATGAATATTTCACCGATAAAACATTTATGAAAATAATAATAATAATAAAAGAAACACAACTTGAAATAGATTATTTCAACCGATAAAAAGTTTTTAAATAAAGAAAGATCTAGAAGGATGATTGGGAATAAAAATAACTGGATATGAACTCAATTGCATCGCTCTAACATATCAACCACCAAGCACATAGCCCTTCAGCATCAAAATATTATAAGTTGGGAAATCTGTTATCTAAAGGCCGGAACTCAAACAAGTACGGTCACGTGATGTCTAACACGTGACACTAGCGTGAGACTGCATGTGTAAGATTACTCAGAGTTATACAATATTTAATTCTTATTAAAATTACTTTGTCCTTCATAAAATACTTCGAATCTATAAATTTTCTAAAAAAAATAATTTTAAATTTATATCTTTTCGCTGATACAAACATTTCGTTGCCTTGAGCTATTTTTATTTAGATATAAAATAGATGAAAAAGTTCTAGTATTTTCTTTACGATTTATGTGGTGTTCATTTTTATTTCATTCATTTTTGTGGGCCAAGGGGTATTTCCAAATCCAATGCTATTCTAACAGTCATCATAAGTTAGAAATTAAATGCAAATAATACTTTTTCCCATAAAATTGAAGTATCTTGTAAAAAAAGATAACTGTTTGGCAAAGAATAAAAATTTACGACTCTCTTTTAAAGTTAAAATTTTGTATATGGAATAGTTGTTTTTATTTTAATGTAAATTTCACACACACATTTAAAAATATTAGAATTTATGTATCTTAGTATCTTTCTAACCTCTTCATAAAGAATATTTAAAATTGATGTCTTATCCATAGGGGGGACCATGTTCTGTCGCCAAATACCGCCAAGTTTGTCGCCAACTAGGCGATATATCGCCAAAATTTGGCGGCCAAAATGAGTCGCCAAAAGTACGCCAACTTGGCGATATCTCTAATATTTCGCCAAATTCCCATTGTAAACCTACTTGCTTATAGAAAATCAACAAAGTGAAATATTTTAATGCAACAAAAACTAATATTATCTTAAGGGTTTATATTAAATTTTTCTTTGATGTCCTAAGTAGGAATTGACTTTAAAAACAAAATTTTTATATTACTTGTTTCTTTTGTAATTACATAATTATATATTTCTGTACACTAGTTACATTTCTTTTCTTTACTTTATATATTATACAGAAAATTAATTCTTAAAAAAAAAAATAAATGAAATAATTTTAAATTATTATTTTCAGTATATATGCCATACAAATACACGTTAATTTTTTATGTAATAATTTATTTAAATCATTTTAGAACTCATTTTTAGGAATGTAACGAAAATTCGAGAGAAAATGAGAAAAACTTTTTCTAATATATTTTGCTTGAAAAATACATCCGATAGCTCTATCAGTATATTTTCGTTTGAGACACCTGTGAGGAATAGAAACTGCTTGATACTGTGAATCTTTATGTAATATTTTTTGCAGAAAAATGCTATTTATTTCCTCTTTCGAACTGTAAAATTTTGTTTTACTATACGAAAAACTTCTGTTTCGTACATTTTTTAAAAAAATCTTTACTAGATGATATGCAAAGAAGTGTAATTACGAAGATTATGAACTTTTCATGATTTTTTAAAAAAATAACCTACATATATAAACAATTTTTTTTAACTTTGAATATATTGGTGATTCTACTAAAATAGGTCATTATGATGAAACAGGGGGTATTTAAGTTTTTTCAACAGAAAAACCTAATACATTATTTTAACATATACTGCTGATAAGGTTTTATTTTATTAGCTCATAAAATTGAAGACTTTATTAAAAAATACATGTAATTTTTTTTTAAACCTGTGAAATATCATTCCCTCACATGCAGCCATTACCACGCAAAATTATGTAAATATAATTTCTTACTGCTATAATTATACTTTTTTGGTTTGACGTTTGCCTTTTATTATGAACACATAAAGTATTATTTCTATGTACTAAAATAATTTTTTGGTCTTCACATGCAATTTGTGCTTGTCAAAAAATACCAACTCATATTTTAACTCATTCCCTCATTCATTAGTAACTCGGATGTTTTAGGTGTTAAAGTAGTTACTGTAGACTGAATTATTGCACATTCACTTAGCACATGCCATTATTTACCTGTAAAACAATTTTCAGCCGCACTGGAGAAATATTCAGTATGTAAGGAAGGATTGATTAGGCGAATTGGTCAAGTATTAGGATAATGTTGTCTATCACTCATTTACATTTATAAAGTTAATTTATTCCCTAAAATTCATTAATGGGTAATTCAATTTTCCCTAAAGATATAATTTGAGAATATGTATTTTTTAATAGAATTTATCAGTAGAAATTTCAGATCATAAACACGTAATTTTTATCAGTCCCTTACTAATCATTCCCTCATGTGAGGGAATGCCAATTCATCTAACAAACGTTTCGTTAAAATTATTTTTTGAAACATATTTTTCACAAAATTGTCATTTCCTCACTTTTGAACATCCACTCATTCTAATAAATATTTAATTATTGGATTTCTTAAATTATGTAAGACAGTTACATTTTTTACTATTATGTATCTTTTCTAGTGTCTTGCTACAGAAAATTAGAAACTTCTGACATAATTTACTTTTTACTTATCACTAAGATGAAAATGGCCTACTTTTGTAGAATAGTCCATATATCGTCGCTTGAGCAACAGGACATCTAGTAATAATCGAAAATGTGATGCCTGGCTTACTGCAATGTAAAACTGTGTCTGCATCTAGTGGAACAGTAGGGAATTTTTTCGAAAACACATCTGAGATATACAGTCGAACCTCTATTTAACGAAGTCGCTAAATCCCGGAAAAAGTTCGTTATATGGAAAATTCGTTACTTTTCGTAAAATTTAAACTACATAAAACAAATTTTAAATTCATAAACACTAAATATTTTTACTAAAAGTAATTAATCACATTTTTTTTATAAATTATATCGATTTGTTTTATTTATTTTACCCACCAATATCCATCATCGATTCATTTTTTCTATGTGTAAATCTTTGAAATCTGCAAGGAAAACAAAACATTGTCCGAGAATACACTGTATTTTCTGTTTAAAATAGATAGTTTTACATTAAAATTAACGAATTTTAATGACATTATCGTATTTATTATTATTATAACAAATACTTTTAACCATACATTAACATATGCGTCCTTAAATTTAATTTCTGAAAAACTCTGTTAATTTCGCCTGAGGTTTTTCTTTTAAAAAGTGCTTTCTCTCATAATACGTCTCACATCTTTGCAATGCACCCAAAACCCCCTTCATGCGTATTTTCTTCTAACTATAATCCGCGTCGAATTCTTTCAAATGATTTTAGCAATTCATCATATGAAATTTTGTTATTTCCTGCATCATGTTCATTTCCATCATCATCATATTCATCTTCATCGCAATACATTGCTATATTGTTTTTATTTTCACACTGTCGAAAATATCCAATTCGGATAGTGTTTCCGAGGTCTCAATTTCAGAATTAAGAGAAATACAATCATCAATCAGCGCATCACGGTTAATTTTTTCTTTTTTTCTCATCTGTATCCACATTTTTTTAAATTATTCTAAGTGATTATCGTCTTCGTCTTCCGTACTTACCGAATTTTCACTGCTGAAAAAGAAAGCGCCTGGTAAAATCAGTTCAAGGCCATTGAACATCATAAAATGTGTTTAAACAAAGAATAAGTTTGAAATGTCCAGAAATATTTTGAGAAATGGGGAGAAAAAAAAATTAGATCACAAGAAAAGTTCGTTAAATAGAGAATGCACTTCGCTATTTGGAGGTTATTTTACGAAGAAATTCTTAAAATGTTCTTAGTTCCAAGGAAAAGTTCGCAAAATAGAGGTTCGTTAAATAGAGGTCCGACTGTAGTATTAAAAATAACTTTGTGTTTCAGAAAGTTTTCCACTAGATCCAAACACAGTTATTCATAGCAGTAAGTCAGACATTTCGTTTTTTTATTATTACTAGATGTTCTACTGTGGCTCTGAGGCGACGATATGTATATTTATAATTAAAGTATTTTCTATGAAGTATGTACTAAACAACACATACCTAAAGTGTTCATCATTTCAGTCATCTTTTTATCTAATTGTCTATTTACCTATAGATATATATCTACATTTTCTGAGTTGCTCAAAAGAATTTGGATATATATTACCGTCTACGAATGACAAAAGCGAAATGAGTTATTGCCAGTGTAAACCGGTTTCAATTTTAGTTTAATTTTATATTTTAATTAGTTTAGATAATTTAGTTTAATTTAGTTTAAGTAGTATAATGTCGTGTGTATAAAGATTATAAATTGAACAAAGATCTGCAGCAAAAATTGATGAACAAATTGCTAAAATTGTAAAAATCGAAAATTTTGAAGTTTTTTTTACCTATGTTTATCAAACGCAATCTTAAAAATCCGTTGGCAATAAACCGGTAATTTAAAATCCAAATCATATTATTTTAACTTAAAAAAATAATTAACATCTAAATGCAGAAAAAAATAATTGCTGTAATAGTAAAATTTATAAGAACACATAAACATAATATATGTTTGTGATTGCCATTGAAAAGAATTCCATGTCTGTATTTTTCAATTTATTCTGCCTTTCAGTTATTATTATTCCTTCAAATAACAATAGAATAAAAGCTCAAATGCATTCTTTCCGATATATATAGGGGAGATGGGGGCACATGTGAACAGGGAGTAGATGTGAACATCGCAATTTTTCAATAGTTATTATAAGTTTTTTATTTGAAAAAAATTACTAAAGATGACAGCACCTGTAAACATATGGTAAAAATATTTTGAAGCTTTTTGACATTTTGTTTGTCCTCTGTAGCCAAAACACTGTTTTTAGATCTCAAAAGTAAAATCTTTGTTCCACGTTGATAAGCGTATAACTTTATTTATTTATTTATTTATTTCAATTTGAGTGATTTAACATATACTATGTATACTAATAAATATTTTTGATAAAGTTATTTTTCTTCTAAAATTGAGAAATGTTAATGATTTAACAATTTAACAGAAGCAGCAATGTGGGGCACTTTTGAACAGACAAGTTGGGGCAGGTATGAACAGTACATAAGTGCCCCAATAATCATTATGTGATTCTGTTCCTTTCAGTTAACTTAATGATAAATAATGTCAGTTCCATTATCTAAATTTTTCCTGAAATAGAAGGTAATTTCTTCAGACAATGTTGGTTTTGCATTGAAACTTCATCAAACACATATTTCAGCATATACATAAAGTGCAACAAGCTCGTTTACATTCAATTGTACTTTAATAAATGTAATGTTTTCTAAAATGCAATACGTGTTATATATTGTTTTACTAAACATTTTACAATAATATTTTTTGTGCATTGTTAATACAAAAGAATTACTTTGAACAAGTTTGAAATTTTTTTTATCACATTTGTTTTAAACTTGCATAAATGGCTTACTTCCATATCTAAAACAGGTATGTATATGGTGCTTTGAATGGAGATAGTTATGAGTAATATTTTAAGAAAGTAAAGTTTCTAAACTGATAACTACCGTAAAATCCATATTGTAACCCTCCCCCCCCTCTCTTTCAAAAACAAAAGAAGTTAGGGTATGGGGGGGGGGGTTATAGTCGAGATATTTTTTAAATCATTAAAAAACCCTTCTTTATCTATAACTTACAAGTAAATAGGGCAAATACAGCAGTAGGAATCTTTCGTATTTCGGCAGATTTGAGATGAATAGTATGTAAACGCCCCCTCCCTAAAATTTTCCCCAAACAAAAACCCCTAAGCAAAATTTAAAAGTTTTAATTTCTTTTTTAAAATTACTTCTTTATTTTTTTATTTTATTTCAGCAATACTTAAAGATTCATCTAAGCCTCCACCCCTAAAATCTACTTATTTTAATTTTATAATCTTTTGCTTAAACATATCACCCTGAAATTAGAGAAAAAATATATATATATATATTTCTTTATGGTGAATTTTACAGGCAATTAACTAATGAGTGCGATGACAAATGAATAACAGAATAAAAAGCATGTCAAAGGATATTTTTTGCTAGTGTTCACATGTGCCCCACGTCCGTTCACAACTACCCCGCTGATGGGGCACATGTGAACAATTTTTCGAATTTATAAAACTATTAAAAAATGTAAGAAGAAGTATACAGGTGATTTTTAAAAAAATACCATGTATAAAAGAAAGTTCTATTTACTATAATGAGTAGGTTTTGTTTATAGAAATTAATTCAGTCATGAGAAAAAGCTATAATTACGCGAACTGCTCACATGTGCCCCCATCTCCCCTACTCTTGTTAATGTAATTTATTGATTTTGGGAACTGAAGAACGTTATTTAAATCTATTGGTAATCTAACAACGATCGTAAGTTAGAAATCAAATCCAAAAGATTTATCTTCCTTTTAAAGCTGAAATATCGGGAAAAGGAATAAAGGGCATGAAACAGAGGATAATATATAATATTCTCTTAAAATATATACCCATTAAGTCAGTAAATATTTTTACATACACATTGTTTTTTCAAAGAAAAAACTTTTAGATTTTACAATTTTTCAATAGCAACTATGATTTTAAACATCCAAATAATTCGTAGAGGGTCGACAATTATCATAAAAAATTAACATCTCATTATGTAAAAGCTTGAAATTTGATAATGCCGTGTGATCCAGAATAGCCAATTATCAAACATCTATGTACAATAGATGGATGCAATTTTCACAAAAATATTTAGAAATATGTCATGTTTTTCTTTATAATGCAGAAAATTTAGAGTAGTTTCATTTTTGAGCAGCAGATGGTGCATTTGTACGATGGTATATATATTGCTTTACATGTGCTGATTGCTTCATTTCGCAACATCTGCCAATGACGTTACACAGATTTCGCCGTAGGGAACGTTTCAATTCAAAATTTATTAAAAATAATTAAAAAAAAATGTTTTAAAGAACTTCTGTATAACTTCATTTCTAACTACTATGTTCAGACTTCTTAAAGTTTCGCATAAACATTTATTAGTTAAATTGTTTTTTTTTTTTTTTTTAATATTAGAATCGGCTAGTTTTGTTTTTGCATTCTTATAGTTCAATGCTACGATGTGGAAGTGAACAGATAACTCAGTGAAAACTATGATAAAAAGCCCAGAATAAATGAGAAATTACATTGTTTCTTTGGAACTTATTTGTCCAGCCGATCTATCAGTATATCGGAAACAATATGCCTTAGTTGTTCTGCTTCCTCATCTATTTCATTTGATCCAAACTTTAGTTTATCTACCAAGAAAAATTACCACAGGAAATATTTTCTTAGAATATTTATAGCAAATTACTTTCCTGTTTCTGTCAAAGTTACTCCTAGGTATTTGAGGTATACAACGAACCCGTTGTTACGCCTTTTGCTTCTTACCCTATATCATTCATGCTGTTATTCACCGTCTGCTTCAACCTAGAAAACTACGGTCGTGAGCTAAAATGAAGTTCACGATAAACCTGACTGGAAATCAGTGGCGCATCCAGGATTACGCTTTGGAGGGGACTAGCATATTTTAGAGGCCTATATATGCCCAGTTTTGGTCCGGCCCGCTTACGACCTCTGTCATTCTTTCATTTGATTTCATACGACTTGTCGGATCAGGTCCTGATTTACATTTTTCTGCGGACTTGAACAGAGTCGTAACCAACCAGAAAAGCCAGAGGAAGCTCTGGAAAGGTTTGGTAGGGCTAATTCTGAATGCTTTTAACATGTTATATAATGAAATACTATGCTAAAATATATCTTAGTTTTTGCGATTGTTTGGTGTGTTTCTGTATTTGGATAATTTTAAAGTGCATTTGCAATCAAACTATTTAAACTTTTATTATTAAATTATCAAAATATTATGAAGTTTAAAGAGAGCAAGAGGTTGCACAGGGTTTTAAATTTTTAATTAAGAAAATTTTAAGCATGCTAATATTTCGAATTTCATAATAAATTTATAAAAGAGAAAAAAAATGTGTGACAAAATTAATATCTTTTCAGAAATGCCTCTTTTTACGGAACTATTAAAAATAATAATATTCTTTCACAATTAAAAAAAAAATTAAATATCTAGTCTGGGAGGGACTTCAGCCCCCTTAGCTCCCCCCGTGGGTGCGCCAATGTTGAATATGATCAACGTGAAGTAGAATCAGATTAATGATGAATACACTGTAAAAAAAAATCTGTGAAGTTACTAAAGTTTTTCTAGGAAACTGGGATTCCTAGAACTTTTCATGTAACGGCAACAACAAAATTTCATGTAACAGACACACTTTTGCGCCGAAAATCAGAAAATCTGTAAGGTTACTAAGAATTTTTTTGGAAACTGGGATTCCGAGAACTTTTCATGTAACTGCAGCCAGGGTTACAAATAAAAGTTTAGTAAGATTACTGAAATTTTAGCAGATTCATTTGTAACGTTACAGATTTTTGTAGCTTTACAAAAACTAGTTTTGTAGATTTGCAGCTTTTTTCGTACAGTTACAGGTGAAAGTTTAGTAAGCATGTAACTTTACATCTGTAGAACTACAGATTTTTTTTTTACAGTGTACCATTTGAGCGTTCGACCGAGGTATTCTAGGTTAAGTTTGAAGGTGAATACCAGAATAGTAAAGAGGTTATTTCTTGCATGTCACAAGATTGTGATTCATTTAGTGGCACTTGATCTTCAGAAGGTAACCATGCAATCAACCTGGGAAAACTCCAAACATCTGTTTCAGTCGTACACTGTAAAAAAAAAATCTGTAGTTCTACAGATGTAAAGTTACATGCTTACTAAACTTTCACCTGTAACTGTACGAAAAAAAACTGCAAATCTACAAAACTATTTTTTGTAAAGCTACAAAAATCTGTAACTTTACAAATGAATCTGCTAAAATTTCAGTAATCTTACTAAACTTTTATTTGTAACCCTGGCTGCAGTTGCATGAAAAGTTCTCGGAATCCCAGTTTCCAAAAAAATTCTTAGTAACCTAACAGATTTTTTGATTTTCGACGCAAAAGTGTGTCTGTTACAGGGAATTTTGTTGTTGCCGTTACATGAAAAGTTCTAGGAATCCCAGTTTCCCAGAAAAACTTTTGTAACTTCACAGATTTTTTTTTACAGTGTAAACACTGTGGAACACGAAGCGGGTATACAATGGACTTATACAGAACATGGAGAATGCAGTGAATGAGCAATGCTACAACGAATTGAAGTTTCTTATTGAAGGGTTTGGCGATATCTTAGTATATTTAAATAAAATTCAACCTGTTCAAAAACTGAAAATAACTGATTTTACAACACATTCAAATATTGAAAGTTGGATTTTCCAGCAAATAGAAGATCATCTGAACAGGCATTTATAGGTTTTGTGGATAGACGAGGCACATTTTTCATGAAGTGGAAGCTTCAACATAAAAAAAAAAAAACTCCGTACCTAGAAAACCATATGCATTGATGGAAGAACCTCCTCGTTACTATTCTATAAAACTAAAGTGTGGTGCGTTTTCACTTCTTTCGTCGTTAATCATTTTTTCTTCATGGAAATGAACATGGGTACGTTCCAAACAGTTTTGTAATATTTGACCGATATTCAGCGCTTTTAAGGGACTCTAGGCCTAAAGATTCTAAAAAAAAAATGCATTTATTTTTTATTGTCTTAAAAAAAAATACTGAGTTTTTAGCGTTAAATACCGCAAACCGCGTACTTTTATCTTCATTAGATCCTTAGATATAACACCTTTTGCCTTGAGAAGCGATGCATCAATTGCCCTCTGATGAAAACTTCAGCTTCATTTAACTTATAACGAATTTCTTTACGATTTGTCAAATTTAAAAGAATATACCTAAAGTTCCTTGCAAGATATATGTATGAAATTTTAACAGAGATTTATGCTATATTTCCAACAAATTGTCTTCAGGATTTTTAATTTTGAGTGATAACTGTGAAAATATGTTAATTAATGCAAAACTCAGTCATAAAAAAATTTCATTTTTTTACTTAAAAATTTTTATAATCAATATTTTAAGAAATCCGGAAAACAAATTAAAATTACACATTTTCTGTACATAAAAGTGTAAAAATTTTGTGAATCGAGTAAGTACTTCGAGAGTTGTATCAAAAATTAAATATATTTAAAATTTTAAAATTTAAATAGAAAAAAATATTTAAAAAAATTCAGATTTTTTTTTACGTGCAATATTCTTATCAGATTAAAACATATATAAGGAAAAAACATATTTCAGAAATTTTTTTATCACAAAATCTCTATAACAAAAAAAAAAAAAAAAAAAAAAAAAAAAAAAAAAATAGAAATTTGAGCCCCGGACTCCCTTAAAGTCCCCCTCAAGTGCAAATGAGGCATACGTTTCTTTCCGTTACATTTTTGGAGGATGGAGCACCTCCAATCACCGCTGCTCCTCTCACAAAAAATCGGATGTCAAAATTTGTGGAGAACTGAGTCTTCAGTGTCGCGTTTTTGACCAAATGACATCTGAGGTCACATTTTTTTTCCCCCGTGTAACTTTTGTTTATAGGTAAATTTGCGGACACATGTGTTTAGAAATCGGACTACGGTATTGGCTCAAATGCCAAGGGATTCCACAGTTTTTCAAGCAGATGATGAAAAAAATATTTGTTCTGCATTTTGAAACTACCATCTCCTTTTCCCGTATTGAATTAAAAAAAAAAAAAAAAAAAAAAAAAAAAAGTCAAACTTTATCATTTATTCAGAGAGCTTTCCCGGTGTAACGATATCTTTCATTAAAAAAAAAAAAAATATTAATATTTACAATTTCAAACAATTGTTTCCTGAAATGTTTCCTATATTTCAGCATCTTAAGGCAGTGAGGTCCGATGGTCCGAGGTTTAGATGGATTTTCGTCTAAAAATATAAATTCATACAAATCAAATGGCGTACGGTGAGAGGAACTTCCCCCTCCCCGCCCCCAACACTAAGTTCCTCTCGGAGAAAACTGTCACAATTCGAAGCTGATTTTACGTATATTTAACGTTATCATAAGGAGCCAGGTAACGCCGGGCTCATCATTCACTGATAAATAATTGTGAACAGAAATATGAGTTCAATCTTGAATAAAGCACGTTATATTTTTGTCCAAACAATGATTTCATTTTCGAGAAAAAAAGAAGAAAAACACTAATAAATAGAATTTTTCAGAAAAAAATACTTTCTAAAATGTTTCGTTTGAATCAGACGTTGAAACCTCTTCGGGTCTCCACAGTAAGTCTGATTATTTTTTCGTCAATTATTATTGTCTTATGTATAATAATATATGTCTAATTAGTTTATATTTTTAGTTCGCCTGATTATTTTGAATTGACATAAAATAATTTTAGTTTTTACAGTGAACGGAGAAAAAGTAATTAACTAATGTACACTTTTAGAAATGTATTGTAGGCTATTTTTTTATCAATTAGAAATTTAATTTCCTTTTTTTGCATTTAAATTTGAAAATAATTTATTTTGAAAAGTACCAAGTGAGATAAAAATACTTAATAAATAAAAGTACTTACTAAGATAAAAATACTTAATAATTCCATTAAAAAAAAAAAGCCACACTAATTTCTTTCTATAAAAAAATGGTTGGAATACAGCTTTTATATTTCGGGTACAAACTTTCCGTTACTTTCGGGTTTTTCCTTAGATAAATAACAAATGAGAGAAGTTCAAATATTTTTTTTTCAGGTTTATTCGGATTTCATTCTGTATTTCAGTCCTTTCGAGAATTGGAGTGTATTCTGGAATCCCTTTGCAACCGTAACTTAGGAATTAAATTCAGAAGAATGTTTTTTCGCCATAAAGTTGAAGTATTTTAGGAAAGAATTTAATTGTGTGGGATAGAAGAAAATACTGTGATTCTTTTTCTATAAAATTTCTCTATCCAATCGTTGTTTTTACTTTCTTCTATCTTTATAAGAAGAATGTATTGTATTCGTTAAAATTTTCGAATTCCAGTTTTTGACGGATTTGCACGTTTTAAGGGTCAGAGAGTCCAAAAAACATGTTTTTAAAAAATTTCTGTCTGTGAGTGTGTGACTCTGTCTGTCTGTATGTATGTCACACAAATTTCGTGGGCGCTATGTCTCAAAAACTAATGCACAGAATTTAATAAAAAAATTATATTCATCTTGTCCCTGATATAAATTGATACTGATTAGTTTTTTGGTGCAACTCGCTCAACAAGTAGCGCTATAATGCTGCATTTTTTACGATTTCTGCAACAGCCCTATCTCAAGAACTAATGCATGGATTTTTATCAAACTTCAGATTCTGTTAGACCTTGACATGAATTGACCCTGTTTATATTTTGTTGTAAATTGCTCAACAGGTGGAGATACTATGCTGAATTTTTCACGATTTTCGCAATAGCTCTATCTCAAAAATTAATACACAGAGTTTCATGAAATTTCAGATTCAGTTAATACTTGATATAAATTGGTTCTTTTTACGTTTTGGTGTCAATCGCCCTGCAGGTGGCGCTTCTATGCTGATTTTTTTCCGATTCCAGCAATAGCTCTATCTCAAGAATTAATGCACAAATTTTCCTCAATCTTCAGATTCAAATTTTCCTTTACAAATATTATAGCTGATTATGCTTACTGATGCTGATTCCGTTAGACGTTGACGCAAGTTGATGCTGATTACTTTTTGGTGTAAATCGCCGAACACGTGGTGCTGTTATGCTGCATTTTTAACTATTTCCAGAATAGTCCTATTTCAAAAACTAATGCATGGAATTTCATATCTTTAGAATCCTGACGATGGGCATTGCCATTTCATTTTGGCATTATGATAGCGAATTTTGAACTATCAACATGTATGAGATAGAAGAAAGTTTGGGATTGTCGCATTCGACTAGTTTCTTTTATATAAGCGTTACCATGATGTATACACTCCTTAGAAATTCGATGAAGTATGACACCACTTTTTTAGATGATATGTTTTGTATTTAATTTTGAAAAGAAAATCTGGTTGTTTAACAACAGACTTAAGAATAATTCAGAGCTATTAAATGAATTGAAATTTACAGGAGAGTAAAAGAAATAGGAAAACATTACCAAAAGATGAAAACCCATGTAAAATCTTATGAAAGAGTGATATCATAATACTAAAAAAAAAGGATCCGCTCTCACAAACACATCGAGATCATCTACAAAATAGCATTCTTCAATTTCTACTTTCTATTCTTCATACGTCTAAGATTTATTATATATTAGGATATGTAATCAGTTGTATTAATTTTTAATAATTTTTTCGTGTTCCACTTGTTTATAGTTCTTACAAGTGTCAAAAGTAATTGCGTGAATTTGGATTGGAGCACGAAGTAAAGTAATATGTGATTTCTAGTCTTATGACAGCAAGTTTTTTAGCTTATGGAACAAATCGCTTGACAACATTCCTCATGATATAGACCTTACTAATTCGTTGCTTTTATCAGTTTTTGTTTAAACCCTCTTTCTTTTGTCTTTTTCATATTCGTGTTTTATGACGATATTGGAATTATTAATATATATGTATGCACGTAGAAAATCACTTTTGATGTTGCAGATTTATAGTCAATGATCTAATCCATTTATCTCTGGTAGATAAGCTATTGAACAGTTCACGAATTGAAATTCTGTATGTTTGCGTACAGTTGGATTTGATCAGATGATTCCAAGATATCCGCTGTTATATTAGCTGCTAAAGTGTTGCAATTAGGTTCTTGATAAATGAATAATCTAAAGAAATGGTAGCATCATGATTAAAAGAGTGCAGATCAGGATTTATTTCTGGAGAGTGTTACCAAGAGTTCAAAGATTAGAAATGAGTTCAACATTTTTTACGAGTACAGACATCTTACATGTTTCAGAATCTAAAATATATAAAAATTAAGGGCTGCTTAATTTAACTAGAAACTCTTAGAGAATATTAAGTTAAATAAAACATTGAATTGATTAAGCTGACATGCACATGCAGGTGAAAATTATAAAATTTAGTTTATGTATCTGCATGCATATGTTACGCAAATGCTACTTATAAACACACACTATATTATGTATATAGCGCCTTTCAAAGGAAATTTACTAATATGTCTGTAATATTCAGTAATAATTAAGAAATATTTTAATTTTACCTGGAACATTTTGTTTTATCGTTATTTTTTTCTTTCACAGAAACAAATAGCAAAGATTATAATTTACTATTAATAAAAGAGGAAAAAAAAGGGGGAGAGGACTTCCGAATGAGAAAAAAAGTGAATTTAAAAAAAATACTTATTTAGAAGATTAATTTATGGCAAAAAATCCTAATCTTTTGAAATAAATATACATTACTAAAAACTTATTTTTTTCTCTATATATGTTAAAACATTTGTAATGTTAAAAAAAAAAAAAAAATCTATGATTAGTTTTAGCGACTGCATATTTGTATTTTAATAATCTTCTTAAAACAGATATATATGTATTTTTTGCGTTTACAAAAAATTATCCGTACAGCAGAGTGTGCAATCCTCTTAAAGTATTTATTTTTGAGATTTATTTACGTATGCATGTATTTTTTAGTATTTTTTTTTCATCTGAAAAGAAAATATTTTTTTTTTTTTTTTTTTGTTAGCTATCCTTTTCGTTTTCTGATATTAAAATTTCATATCATCTATTAATAATATATATTTTCTCTTTTTTATAAAGTTAATTACTCTCTTAATACGCAGTTTTCTTTTAAATGCAAATTAAGTTACAATTAATTTCACTGTTAAAAATATTTACTATTTTTTTACGATACTCAATATTCTGTTGTTTGTGTAATTTGTAATTATACTGTCTTAGAAAAATATAATTATTATTATTTACTTGCAGGATTAGTTTTAAACCATGGGACAAACATTCAGGAGTGGTGCAACTCATTAAAACAAGCCGTTTTTTATATAGGAAAGTTGTGTTCTTGGACGAAAAATTATTATTGAAACCTCTTGTAGGTAGGTAGTAAGATTTCCACTATATACAGGGTGTCCATAATTAAACGACCCTACTTTAAAGTTGTGAAATTTTATGCAAGACATAATAAAAGGATGGGAATTTGTTTAAGATAAAAAAAAAATGTAAATAAAAGTAATTCAGAATTTTGTCACCAGAGGGCGTTTTTAATAAATTACACATTTAGCATTACGATAATTTAAAAATTTTATTTATTAAGTTAACCTTACTCTAAAGACAGCATTTCACGACATTTTCCTAGTTTTTCCCTAAACATACTGCGATCACCTGTGGAACATGCTATTTTACGATTCCAGATGGTATCCGAAAAGTATGAAAGTCATGCAGAACATGTTTGGTTATAACAAAATTTGTTGAACAATCATAAATGTATGCTTAATGTGTAAGTCTTTAAAAAATGGCCTCCTAATTTTTTTTTTCGCTCATACATATTCCCAAACTTTTATAGTGTCCTCCAAAAAATTTCACAACATTCTGAACAAGAGTTCCGTCTGTAGACAACTTTAAAATAGGGTCGATTAATTATTCAAAGCCTGTAAATAAAATTTCTAAACTGTCTAAATGCTAAATATGTAATTTATTAAAAATAGTCTTCTGGTGGCGAAATTTTAAACTATTTATCGTTATTATTTTTTTTTTTAGCTTAAACAAATTCCCATTCCTTTATTATGCCTTTCCCAAAATTTCTCAACTTTATGAACAATAGTTTTGTCTGTAGACAATTTTAAAGTAGGGTCGTTTAATTATGCACACCCGGTATATGTACCTGCCTATATACAACTGAAAAAAAAATTTTTTAGACTGTATTCTACATATAGACATATACTGTCTGTATATATATCTATATACTATTTCATCACTACTTTAAAATGCAAAAACACCATAACTTCGAAAAGAAAGTGTATATCTGCAATATTTAACTTTAAAAAACTCAAAAACTTTCAAAAATACAGGTCAAAAACAAAAAACACAGGCAAATAACAGTCTGTTCTTCATCAGTGGGAGGACAGACTGACCTAACACCACCCCACTGTTAAATGTCTGCAGGTTTCTGAACACACGTCCATACTGCACTCAATACGGAAAAAAACTATTGTCATATAAGAAACTAAATTCAAAAAAGCTAAAATAAACCAAATTTAAATAAAACAAATAATGTAAACAAGGTATAATATAAAAACAAAAGTTCTTTAATAAAATGATCTTTTAGAAAATTACTTTAAAATTTACAATTTAAATGTAAACAAGTGAAATTAACTTAACATGTATGAATGCAGAAGAACGTGCACCCTCCCAAACCTGCAAGAACAAAACTTTGAAAAACATGAAGACAGTGCCTGTATAATGTTCTTCACCTGTCAATAACAAACAATTAATTTTCTCTCCAAGTCTATTGTCGAAAACTAGAAATTCAACTCTGCATAATTCCATTGATTCAAGGCATCTCCGTAAATCCGCTCTTAAAACAAGTGAATCTGCACAAAAGAAAAAAAAAAACACTACTGTCTTCAAAAACACTATTTTTGTTCTATATTTCTGGCATGGTAAAATCTTGGTTTACAATGGAAACAAGGTTTTTTTTTTACAATTTTCCAAAATTTGATTTTCTGGATAAAATGACTTTTAAAACACACGTCCTCATATATATTCTACCTCTTTATTTGCATTCTTTCTTACTGAATTAACATTTTTAGATAAACACTGCATCGATTTGTAGACAAATAATTTTTTAATTGTCATTCAAAGTAAAAGTACAAAATACATTTTAGTTTAAACAGTATTTCAGAACAGTGCACACTTACGTATTTTCAACTTCTGGCCTGACTTCATTTTGTATATTAATAAACAAAATTTTTCAGAGTAATCTAAAAAGATGAAACATATCCAACGATATTAGAAAAAACAAATGAACAATGATTGTAACTTTTTACATTGAATATATGTTTGTTTTTTTACTATGAATTTCTTCAACATGGAATGGAATTTTTTTTGTACAATATATGGTAAAAATTTGTTGAATGGAAAGGATTTAGTAAAATTCTGAGTATCCAAACATTTTTTTTTTAAATATTACAATGCTCATATTAAGTTTTAGTAAAAAAAAAAAAAAAAAAAAAAAAAAATCTAAAATATCCCATTACAAATCCTTCAATAGCAGTTAACTAAACATGCACGCAATACACGTGGATAAGATTTCTTTCTTATTAGATATACGTACTGCTTTCACTGAATATTGTTATCAGAATACAATGCAGTGCACTGTTATACAGTTTCAAGATGTATATTGTTTATAGAAAGGGTAGTGATAGTTACTATTGCCAAACACACTTTATTCTACGTTTAACCCCCTGACCACCGAGCAAAACGGCGAAATTGTAATGTTTTTTCCTCATGATTTTTTTTAAACGATAAATTTTTTCAACATGGTGTAAAAAATTTAGTTATGCATAAGAATATAACCCTTCAGAGTATTAATCATAGCTTAATCTTTCAAAACTGAATTATATCTGTAGAATTATATTAATTTTAAATATGCTTCTATTGCAGTGAAACGTACAGCTTAATGAACGGATATATCAGTTCACGGCGGTTGGAAGAGAGCCTGATATAGATTTCCATTCTCAGTTTGTGTATAGATATTATAAATATTTATATATAGCAAATATCTATGTGTACAGTATATAGCATAAACATTCATAAATACATTAGCTGTCTATAGGTACATATCATGTCTAGGTATATGCGAGTCATTTCAGTTTCTGAAGGTCGCCGGTTTTGAAATAATGTTTTTCTTTAAATTAAAAAATACCCGGGCTATTCGAAAGTAAGGATAGAACGCTGCATACCCATTCAAAAAACTTTTAATCAATAAAATGTTGGTTTTAAATTACTTACTGCTATATGATTTATTTTTCGACCGATTTCCCGTCATTGCTCAAGCATTTATTAAGTCTGGGTATAAGATTTTGTTTACCGCCTTTTGTCGAATCAATATTTCAATTTCTATTTGTTTCGCCGTTTGTTCTTTTAATCTCCTATTTGCTAGAATCGCTTTCTCCATTCCTTGAAGAAGAACATCAGCGATAACAGATGGCCAACCTGTTCTGGGTTTGTCATAAACATTGGTTACTCGATTAATAAGATTCCCGTAGACAAAAACACTTTCTTTGTGAATACCCAGCGGATGATTATCTTTTGAATGAAAAAAACGCATGACGGAACATACTTCACATTTGGTTTGATTCTGAATTAACGCAGCCATTATAAACACGTGCTATATGAAATAGGGTCACCCTAAAAATAACGAACGACTTCGAGGGAAATGTCATGAGTTCAAGTTTGGAATGTGTTTTGCCAACGCGCTCATTAAAACTTTATCTTTCGTGATGTTGGGGTGTATGTTTACTTTTCAAAATCAGCTGGTATTTTATCGGATGAAAGAACTTGCAAGGTTAAATTAGTTTCTTAAGGCAGACATCACGTGGAAAAACATAGATTCCTTCCCTTTTACATCTTTAAGGGGTCTCAGAACTCTTAAAATTGGGAAAAAAAATAAAGAAAATAGATCACATTTAACATTTAACATTTAATATGCTAAAATGTATATGACTTTAAAACACAATTTTTATTGAGATGAAAGATATACGTATGTTCTTTCATTTCATGTATTTAAAAAAAAATGCAAGATGCAGAATTAGCATTTATAGGGGTCCAAACTGTCAGACATTTGCCCAGCAGAAAATTGGTATAACAGCTTACGTGAGGGATTACAAAATAAATTTTTCAACTAGAATGGAAATTTTGGTTCCTACTTATACTTCAGATTGTAAAAATAATCCCTGAACCTAAGTAAATTTGTATTTAAAATATTTTTTATAAAATTAATACAAAGAGTATTTACCAATACAAAATTTTGAAAATTTCAAGAGTATAATAACTTAATAAATAAGTTTTTGAGCAATAAAAAGGATATTTTAGGTTCAGTTTATGCAGACTAACTTGAAACATATATTTTGAAAATTTCATGAAAAAATATTCAGAAGATTTTGATATATGCTGCGCATTATGCTTTAAAACGTCATTTGGAGGAAAATGACTTTAAATTTCGGAAAATGACTTTAAATTGAGCGGTTGTAATTCTAAAAGCCATAACTTATGTCTAATGGAAATTTCATGTAAACAATTATATCAAAATGATAAAAAAAAAATAGGAGTTTAACAGCTGAAAAAATTAAAATTTCGAAAATTTTGAAGCTTTAAGAGTCCTGAAAATTTCCCTTAATATGCTGACTTATATTCTGAAATCCTGAAAACCCTTAAATATGCTTTGATTAAAAAAAAAAAAATACTTGATAATATTGAGCTGAACTGAAACTTTAAAAATTAAAAGGCGTTTTAATGTAATTTTCTAAGCGCAGTTTATCGTATTGAAATATATATTTTATATTTTTAATCGAAATAAATGTAAATTGCTATTAATATCAAAATTATCCTTTATTAAAATATTCCACGCATAACAATTTAAAATCAAGAAGTAGGGTATAAATTTTTGAAATAGAATTTTAAAGTAAGTACTTTACTTTAAAAAAAATTAATTTTTAAAATTTTTAACAGCAAAATTTACTTTTCGTAACAATATTCCATTTATTATGAAAAAAAATTAAAAAAACCCCGATAAAATATTTTGAAATAAAAAAAATTAAAATTGAACTGAAAATGAATATTTCATCGATAAAACATTTATGAAAATAATAATAATAATAAAAAAGAAACACAACTTGAAATAGATTATTTCAACCGATAAAAAGTTTTTAAATAAAGAAAGATCCAGAAGGAAGGTTGGGAATAAAAATAACTGGATATGAACTCAATTGCATCGCTCTAACCTATGAACCACCAAGCACATAGCCGTTAGCATCAATATATTATAAGTAGGAAAATCTGTTATCTAAAGGCCGGAACTCAAACAAGTATGGTCACGTGATGTCTAACGCGTGACACTAGCGTGAGACTGTATCTGTAAGAATATTCAGAGTTATACAATATTTAATTCTTATTAAAATTACTTTGTCCTTCATAAAATACTTCGAATCTATAAATTTTCTTCAAGAAATAATTTTAAATTTATATCTTTTCGCTGATACAAACTTTTCGTTGCCTTCAGCTGTTTTTATTTAGATATATAATAGATGAAAAAGTTCTAGTATTTTCTTTACGATTTATGTGGTGTTCATTTTTATTTCAATCTTTTTTGTGGGCCGAGGGGTATTTTCAAATCTAATGCTATTCTAACAGTCATCGTAAGTTAGAAATTAAATGCAAAGAATACTTTTTTCCCATAAAATTGAAGTATCTTGTAAAAAAAGATAACTGTTTGGCAAAGAATAAAAATTTACGACTCTCTTTTAAAGTTAAAATTTTGTATATGGAATAGTTGTTTTTATTATAATATAAATTTCACTCACATTTAAAAGTAAAATATTAGAATTTATGTATCTTAGTATCTTTCTAACTTCTTTATAAAGAATATTTAAAATTGATGTCTTTGTTTTGACTGAGTAAATAATAAATGAACATTGAATATTTCCAAGACGAAATAAAAAATTAAAATTCTTTATGTACATTTCTTTTGCAATTTAAAATATTGAATACTCTAAAAACTCACTAAAAACGTTATTATTTTTATTTTTTTTTGTCTAAGATTTTTTAATTAAATGAAATTATTTTTCACTAATTACTTAAAATTAGTAACTGCTTGAAAGTCGATATTGCGGTCAGTTTTTGAAATCGATTTTCACTAAAATTATATACAGTGTAACCTACTCTGCCAAAATTAGGTGAAAACAAGAAAGAAAAATAATGTGTTAAGCATAGATTGTGAAACACTTTCCATCACTTACTGAATGCTTTAAAAAAATCGTTACTTATTTAGGGAAATAAGGTAAATAAGATAACTAAGTAAATATTTTAGAAAACGCATAAAACATTTGAAAAATTGATTTCAGCAGTTATCGTCTATATCCAAATATATATTCCTATTCTTTTGAAGAGCACTGTATTGGATCTCTAGGTTGATATTTAAGCTATGCAATGGGAAAATTTAATTTAGCAAGAAAACACATAACAAATTGAAAATTTTCCGTCAGCAATTCCTACTAACACATAGTAACATACTTGAATACTTTTGTACAACCCTATATTTTACTTAGAAATTTTATTACGCGTCACTATTTAGCTAAAATGTAATTCAAACTAAAACACTTTTAAAACTACTGAAATCATTTTTTCAGAAATCATCATTTATAGACGGCCGTGTATCTAATTCTTTCCGTAACCCTGTATATCCTTTTATCTATTTTCTAAAACCATTTATTAGTAAACTAAATGCAGTTTAGCTTACAAATGTATAACTTTTTTTAAAAATCACTTTTAAGTAATTTGTGCTCATACCCAGTAAACTTTACGAATTCGTTTGCGTAGCTTTGTATATGAATTACAGCATTTAAACACACCATATAGAATGCATAAATACAGTGAAACATAAAAGTCCATATTATAAATAAAATAGAATTTCCAGCAATCGTCGCTAATGTACGGTAATTCGGATAAAATATAGTATCTGAAACCTTTTGTGTGTTCCTATAAATGCTATCCACCTCGTATTATATATAAAGTAACTTATACTATAGCTCAGAGACGTATATCAATTTCAGTGTATATGAAGTAATTTAACATAATTCAAATACGACGCAAACAATTCCACCCCTATTGCATTATGTAACGGAATTCTTTTGTGTGGCCCTGTAAATGAATAATAACTATTATTTGTACCCCATGTTCTACAGAATGTATATTTTAGCGGACTTCATTAATGCATATTCAATTGTATTATGTTTGAAAGAGTGTAACACCATTAAAAATCAGTTGAAACGATTTTTTTCCCACTGGCCGTAATGTAACGGAAAACTTTTTAGTATCCCTGTAGATGAACTAAACATGCTAAAAACTTCATTTGAAATAGGGATCGTGCTATTGTAGACGTCACTAACATCCAAAATTTCAGAACGATCCGAGTATATTTACGAGAGTTAGAGCGCGGACAGTCGGACAGACAAACCGCAGTCATAAACACTTTCAACGTTGCTGGAAAGTCTTAAAAAGAAAAAAAATATATTAATTCTGAATTGTTACTATACAACGCACACGAGCTTATATATATATATATATATATATATATATATATATATATACGTATATATAAATGGTGCGAGAGGTATTTGAGAAGACACATGATACTGAAATACCACACTGTACATCATAGTAATAAATCATTTTCTGTCACATGTAAACATGTCATTGTCTCAATGGCTAAAGAACATTCTGATTTAGAAATTGTTGCATTCTTTAAACTCGTACGGTCATTCTTTTTAACGCTTTCCAAAGTGTTTATGACTTCGGTTTGTCTGGTCGTCTGTCCGTGTGTCCGTCTTTTCACGCATAGTAAACATAGTATTTAGTAAAAATATTAATAAACATAGTAGTACAATTTCAAAAATAGTAAAATTGATAATCATTTATGAAATACTCTAAAATATGCATTATGTTGAATATGCGGTGCAAAGTATAGTTAAGTTATTGTTCATTTACAAGGCCACACAAAGAATTCCATTCATAATGGTATAGGGGGAATTGTTTGCGGTGTATTTGAAAAGATTTCAGATACTATATTGTATCCGAATTACTGTATATTAGTAATGATTGCTAGAAATTCATTTTTAATTATGATACACGTTTTTTCACTAGATTTATGCATACTATAAATTGCGTATAAATGCTATAGTTCAAATACAGGGCTACAGAAATGAATTCGTAAAGGTTACTGAGTATAAGCATAAATTACTTAAAGGTGGGTTTTAAAGCAGTTATCCATTTTTACGCTGAACTTACTTTAAATTACTCAGAAATATTTGTAGAATATAGATAAAATTATATACAGGGTCACGCAAAGAGTTTGATACATGCCCGTCTATGGGTTATAATTTCTGGAAACATAATTTCAGTAGTTTTCAGAGTGTTTTAGTTTGAACTAAATATTAGCTAAATAGTAGCATGTAATAAAGGTACGAGGTAAACTACAGGGCTGTACAAAAGTATCCAAATATGTTTTCATCTATTGGTATAAATTGCTGAAAGGTGAATTTCAACCTTTTTTATGAATTTTCTTGCTAAATTAAATTTTCCCTTTATATAGTATATATATCAACTTACAGTCCAAATACAGGACTGTTCAAAAGAATTGTAATACATATTTGGCTATGGGCGGTAACTACTGAAATCAGTTTTTCAAATATTTTACTCGTTTTATAAAATGTTTACTTAGTTATCTTATTTAAATTATTTCCCTAAATAACGAAGTTTTCTTAAAGCATTCAGGAAGTGTTGCGTAATCTATGCTTAACGCATGATTTTTCTTTCTTGTTAAAAGTAAGGAGCTAACTAAAGACTGCCAGGTTTGATGCAGGGTTTCATCCAGCAAACGGCATTGTCAGCCATATGATCTTATCAATAAGCCGGGATTCGTTAGTCCTATCAATGGAAATCCTTGTAAGTCGATGAGGCACTCTTTAGAATGCTTCAGGTTTATGATGCCACCGTCCAACGTGTGATTCATGAGGACCTTTGTTAGAGGTCGTATTTGATGATGGGAGGACAGTTCTTGTCCAAGAGGACCAGGATAACCGCCCGCCCAGTATGAAGCGTCTCCTTGACAAGCTGAAACATTACCAGGAACCAGGAATGCTATTGTTTATCTCCGATTAGAAAAACGCTGCCCAGGTCCAGACAGTGAATTGCAAAAAAATCGGTGATTCTGTAAAATCCAGGAAGACTTTCCGAATTTTATACGCAGACAATTTCCCGCCTCACTGATTATTCTGGGGATCGTGAGCATCGAAGACGAGCCGATGCCTCTACATTACTTTCTTCAACGTGCCAGAGTCAACGCTGTTGTTTATACCGAGGTGTTAAAGTTCCGGATTACTTCTGTAGCACTTGGGAGGCCGTACCTGTTTGAACAAGACTCTGCACTATCCAATATCAATATCCACTATCATACAAGGCAATAATGGATGTCTAAAAACTTTCATGACCATATCATCCTCAATTTGTTGTCACCCATCTCTCCAGGTATTATCCCGATGGGCTATTATGTATGTTGCGCGGTTGAGAGGGACTCCTATAGACATCCACACAAAACTGTTGAGGCTCTTAGCGCAGCCTTTAAGTATGCAATGACAACCGTTCCCAAAATCCAACTGATTATTTTCTGCAGTCAGTTTTAACAGCATGTACACACGGTTATTACGGCTAGTGGTGTTTTTTATGGATGATGTCATCCATTGTCTATCTGGTCATCTGCACAGAACGTTAAAATGTCAAAAATGCACGACATCTGGTGTGTGTTCCTGTTTGAAACAAACGATATTTTGTACTCAAGTATCTGCTGCACCCTGTATATATATATATATATATATATAAACGTAAAGTATAGTAATCACCAACAAAAACAAATTATATTTATGTAAAATGCGCCAAACAGCTGCAGTAAAACACATAAATTCAATATAAACCAGTATAAGATTATATTTAGCCTGAACCAGCCCCCCCCCCCCCCCTCACAGAACAAGAAGAACAAGTTATTTTCTCCTTGTTCTTCTTGTTCTGTGAGGGGGGTGGGTGCGCTGGTACAGGCTAAATACAATCTTATACTGGTTTATATATATATATATATATATATATATATATATATATATATATATATATATATATATATATATATATATATATATATATATATATATTTATATATATATATATATATAAATGTAAGGAAATTAGGAATTTATCATAAATATATTTGTGTGTATAACTATTTATACAGACATATAGATCTTAACAACAGCAAAACTTCCATAATGGACACTCCGGTGTGACGGACATTTCCTTTAGCGGATAATGTTTCTATCTTCTACATCTATATGTTTGTATGGTTTTACCTCTAAATATGCTCACAGATTCACCTGTCCGGACGTGTCTACAGTTTAGGTGTATTACAGTATATATATATATGATATAAAACTAGGTTTTGGAGTCGTGGCTGGCAACATTCTTACTTAGAAAAAACACACACAGGTCGTTCATACATCGCTTTATTGGGCGTAGAGGAGATGGAGAACATAGTCTTCCAAGGCAGTACCCGCCGGGGTCAATCCAAAATATCCGGGGAAACAAATTTCCTAAACATCCATAATATATTATCCAAACCAGAATGTACTACCAAACTAGAATTTTACTACAAATAGTAAAAAATTAAAAGATATCATATTCATAAAAAATACTTAACCCTTAAATGCCTTATTTTTCAAAAATCATTGTAATAATGTTTTCCGGCTTTCATGTTTAAAATAAATCATGGGAAAGATACTTAAAAAAATTTTTGTTTTAAGTATTGTACCTATTTTGTTTTAAGTATGGTTTACGACTAAAAAACAGTTTGTTACTAATCGGCAATACTGGTCTTTAATTGAAAAAATAATTTTCCTTGATAAAATTCTATAATATTAAACACACAAGAATTTTAGGAACTATAATAAGAAATACATTTTACTTGCTCACTGCAGAACAAAATAGGGTATTTCGCAAACTTCCAAACAAAACAAAAAGAACAAGTAGCAAGAATTGAAAAAAATAAATCTAACTTTATTCTTAAGCAGTACAAGTGTTGCCATCTATATGTTGAAAATTGTTTTAATAATATTTTCAGAATGTATTTTATTGGCAACATTAGGCATTATACCTTCAATATTATTCTAATAGTATTTTAGAACATAAATTGGGTATGTTGCCGAAAAGCAACACCCGGCATTTAAGGGTTAAAAAAGAAAATAGAACAAATTACACAAATACGTAAGCGTCACATTTCGTGCGCCAATAGTGATTTATCAATAATAAAAAAAAGAGATTAGTCAAAATCGCGAACTTCAATTTTAAACATTGATTGAACTTTGAAGGGTATTTCGGAAAAGGGAAAAGAAGCATAGTTGCTAACCACGTAATTATTTTGGAATATGAAGCTTTTTAAATGTACGTTATTGTTCTAATTCTCTTTTTTATTAAAATTTTTATTGCTTTCCTTAAATATTATTATGAGAAGATAATACAGTACAGTTTTTAGTTTTCCTTTAAATTTAAAAATAATTTACTGTGAGACAAAACTGGTGAGTTTAATTATCTGTGAAAATACTTGAGTTATACAATATTCAAAACTTAGTCAAATTAATTTTTTTGGCTTCATAAATAAACATTGAATCTTATAACTTTTTTCAAAAAAGATTTTTTTAATTTATATCTTTTTACTCTGATACAAACTTTTCGTTGCCTTCAGCTATTTTTATTTAGATAAATAACAGATGAGAAAAGTTCTAATATTTTCCTTAAGATTTAGGTGGTGTTCATTTTTATTTCAGTGCTTTTGAGGGCCGAAGGATATTTTTGAATCCCATGGTGTTCTAACAGCCATCGTAAGTTAGAAATTAAATCCAAAAGAATGCCTTTTCTCGATAAAATTGAAGTATCTAGTAAAAAAAGAAAATTGTCTGGCAAAGAATAAAAATTTACGACTCACTTTTGAAGTTATAAAGTTTGTGCATCGAATAATTGTTTTTACTTTTATATGAATTTCACTGTCATTTCCAAATAAAATGCTGGAATTTATATATCTTGGTATCTACCTAACAAGTTTATGAAGAATATTTAATGTTTATGTTTTTGTTTTGTCTGAGTAAATAATAAATGATTATTTCTCATTTGTAAGAAGAAATGAAAAATGAAAATATGTATATTTTGCAGTTTACTGCATATGTTTTCTGAAAGTTGATAATCTGTATGGTCTTTAAGATTTATAATTAAATTAAATTAAATTATCCATTTTCTTAATTACTTAAACGCTGAAGCTCATTGAAAATCGATATTGGGGTCAATATTTAAGTTGATTTTGAAGTAAATTATTTACAGTATATCCCATTCTTCAAAACATAGAACTATAAATTTACAATATTCTGGAATTTTTGCTACATAAAACACGCACATATATGCATGGACACTCGCTCATACACACACAAATATTTTTGAAAAAAATATATACTAATGGAAATTATTGTATCACATGAGCTACACATAAAAATCCAACAAACTATACTTCATTGAATACACAAAGTTTTAAAATTTAAAAGCAGATGCATGTAGGTAATTAAAATAATAATACGTAACAAATTATCTCTAAACATAAAAATAATAAATTTTTATTTTAAAACTGCAACAATAAAGTACCCATGAGAACATACAGCATCATTATCTTCAGCATGTGGAAAGGCAGGAAAAAAACCCCCAGTATACAAAATCAAGGCCTGTAAGTTTTAAAAGGGTTGCCAATCTTATAACCCAGTCGTAACATAAAAAGTTATACATTTTTGAATTGTAATAAATACATTCTGAATCTTGATATAGACCAAGACCGAAAGCAAGAGCTGTGAACCAAACTTCAAAATAAGGTAAAGAAAAAACTTTCAAGCTGTAAAGCAAGGTTTTTATTCGTAAATTTCAAAATATGGAATTCACAATTGCCCGTCTCCACTTCGACCTGCAGGGAAAATAATAAAATAGTCAAAATTGCTTCTTACATAACCTGATATCCAACTTTAATCTATAAGCTGGAATTATAGAAATGAACAAGCCATTTACATTATTTTATAAGATAATCAAACTTTACCTGTTCTTGCTGCTACTTTCGATTAGAACTGCTTTCGCCATGAAGATTTTAGGGCTGTTGTATGAAACAGAATATTCCAGAAGACAGCAACTATGCATGGTCACGCTGTCAACACACTTCGTTTCCACTGAATATTTAAAAGTGGTATTAGGTAATGTTGTATATAGATAATTATTATTATAGAAAAAATAGCCAAAAATTTAAAAATATGTTTATTAAAATTGTAATAGTTATTTCAAATACCATTGAATCTGGTCATTTGGTTTTTAACCCTTATCAATATACTTGAAAAATATTTATAGATTCAATTTATCTGTCCGTCTGTCCATACTCTAACTCGCTAAATATATTTTCCTAATATAGTGCTAAAATAAGGCCGAATTTGTTGCTTAACGTTAGGCAACAAAAGCAGTAATATAATTAATTTGACATATTACATTCCACGAATCAGAAGCGTGATTTTGCCACTGAAACTCGCTTCATATTTAAAAAAAACTTTTCAATGGTTTTCATAAAACGTAAACATATTAAAAGGATTCCGCTTATTTATGCACTAATCGCGTAAGAGCAGAATACAGATTTTTTACTGAGAAATAATATTAAGTAATATGTGGAAGTAAAATGACAGCAAATAACCTTTAGTAGTAAGTAATATGTAAAATGAAATGTATCCAATGAAGATAATGACGCCATTCGGAAAACACAAGATGCATTTTCATCCACGAATTAAAATATTTTACTATAACTGTGTGAGTAATGATGTCATATTCCTGATCCTTATTCCTGCTGATAAATAGACTCTTGCAATTTATTTAAAGATTCTTGATATACACAAAATAAAATATTTCTGAAAATTACATAATTTCCAATTAATTAAAATGAATATTTAATGAAACTCAGGAAATTTAAAAGAATTGTTTAATGACGCTCTAATCTCAGAAAGGATGAATTGAATGATTGTCATGAAAATTACATATGTTATTGAAGTTTACCATGACGTGTTCGGTATTCAAATGAACAATGCAGCGTTTAAGGTTCATTTACAGGGACACTCAAAACAATTTCGTTATATTACAACCTATATGCAAATATCGTTTCCGGAGTATTTTAAAGAAATTACACAATGTTAAACACATTGAAAGTTATGTATATCACTGAGGTTTACTACAAAGACCTTAACGTAGAATCTGGTGTGTATATAAATTATCGTTCATTTACAGGAACATACAAAAGTGTTTGGCTAGAGTACTGATTTTAAAGAAGAATTACAGGATATGTGCTTTCAGTTGCGATAAGTATTTTAAAATTTTCCTATTGTTTTTTTCTAATTGCTTGCCGTGTTTAAATTATATATGTCCTATTTATATATTATCCTAAACTATATAGAATTTATCGATCCTGTACAGGGAACAAACAGAACATCGAAAGTAAATTTATATCTATTGATTGAAATTTGCTGAATAAAAATTTTCAATTGTACTATGTGCTTAATTGAACTAACTTTTATCATACTAAGTAGTTTAAATAGAAATCCATAGATCATATACAGCGCTGAACCCAAAATTCGCATATTTTTCAGATTACCAAATTGCAACAGTTATTAGGTTTTCATCTGCTTTATACATTTTCTAAATTGTTTATTTAGACAACTTTCAGCTAAATAAATTGTAACATTTTTTACAGTATTCTGAAAGTGTTGGAAAGTGTCACATAGGCTTTGCTGCATGCATGATTTTCAATTCCTGTTGATGTATTAATGTAGATTTTGTTTTGTAAATTTAAAAAACAAGGAGGTTCTGGCAAAAAAAGTTAAAACATTCTGTTTTGTCTTACAAATACAATTCAATCTTTTTGTTAAAATTAAAAGATAGAGCTAAAAAGGATCACCTTTATTTGCCGCATTCGACTGCAAAACATCATATCAGCATAAATTTTAGTGTATTCATTTTGCAAATCAAAATTGTAAAATAAACATCCGCAATGTATCTAAAAATACTTAAACAACTGTTGAATTAATTGTACACTTTTATTTTCACAGTGAAAAATAAATAAATTTGCAGCAGTAAAAAATAATTAGTACCCACACCACATAATGGTTTTACTGTAAGATTACGGAAAGCACCGCAATTATGATAAAAATAAAAATGTCTTTATGTGTATAAAATAAATCAAACATACTTTTCGAAGCACTGTAAGTACAATCAATAAAAATGTTATTAAAAAGACTTTTGAAGTCGAAGGGTTAAATTTATTTAGACAAAAACCTTTATTAATAATTGACCAAAAATATTTTGACCTTTTACATTTGTGTTTTAAGAAATATCTTTTTGAACATGTTTTGTAAATCAATATTAATATCTTTATATTGCCCACACATCTGCAGCAGGTAGCAAATAAAAGCATGTGTAATTTGTTTTTGGAACACTCTATATACATCAGGGCTCGAAATGCACCGGAGCAAACCGGAATGATGTTCCGGTTCGTGAAATTGTGACAAATATTGTTCCGGTTCGTGTAAGTATGGAAAATACTGTTCCGGTTCGTGGAATTATTAAAAAATATTATTACAGTTTCATACCTATAGCTTATTATGCTCTCTGTAATTTTTTTTTCTAATTATTTAGAATCTTGAATGCATTTTTTTTAATTTGGTAAAATACGGTTTAAAAAATACGGTTAAATATAAATTTACTATAAAGTCCCGATTATCCGAGTTAATATGGACCAAGTTCACTTCGGATAAGCAAAAAACTCGTATAAACCGGATTGACACAAATCGTCACCCACTAAGGAGATGAAATATAAATTTTTACTTAATTCATCCATTTTTATGGTACTACGAGCATTTCTTTGATGTACATTTCCGTGTCTTTTAAGAAATACGAGGGATGAAACTGTTTATTTGAAAAATCCCTTGATAGTTTTTTGTTTGTTGAATGTCAATTTTGCTGAAGTATTAGGCTACTGCATAGCTATACTTCTACCTCTAAAACTTACCAGTAAATTTTGCCTAATTCAATCGCCGAAATCTAACAATTGCCAACGATTAAATACGGCAAAAATTTGTATTCAATTTTAGAGGTAACAAAACTGTACAAATTGGCAGCTATATGATTCTATTAGTGTCATGAAAATTGCAGGTGTAGCCTCTCCTTTCTGCTCAAAGTATTAAATAGTTTTTCCAATCGAACTTATAGCTTTGGAATGGATCATTTTCTTCTGATGAACTGATAGCTTCCATTATTATGAAACAGCCATTATAAATGAAATGTTAGGTGAAGATGAAAGAGCAGCCGTAAAGAGTTAGAACTAAGATTTTCTGGTCAGAATGGGAAAAAAATAGCCATTTTTTTTTTTTTTTTTTTTTTTTTTTTTTGTGAAAAAAAAATAGCCATTTGTTCCCCCATTCTGACCAGAAAATCAGAGTTCTAACATTTTACGGCTGCTCTTTCATCTTCACCCAACACTTCATTTATAATGGCTGTCTCATAATAATGGAAGCTCATCAGTTCGTCAGAAGAAAATAACTCGGCTAAAGCGGAAACTCGGTTAAGCAGGACTCGGATACTCGGAACTTTACTGTAATTTCAAAACAATAAATAAATAAATAAATAAATTAGTCGACAATAATTTTGAAACTAGCGTTCGGGTTCGTGGATTTTTCCATTTCGAGCCCTGATATTCATACATTCACACAAACACACACATATATTATATATATACCGAGTGAGCCAAAAGCTCGTTACAACATAAAAAACTCATAAAAAAAGTAAGAAATTGTGATAAAGGAAAAAGTTTGCAAGAAAGTTAGTTGGAAATCTTTAACAGAAAAAAAAATCACATATAGAGGGCGCTGACGACCCAAAACACAATGCACAGGACAACAATACGCTTCATACATTTTTTCTTACAATAACAAATGTTCAACATGACATCCAGAACATCCTACGACACAACTGTTGTCCTGTTCATTGTGTTTAGGGTCGTCAGCACCCTCTACATGTGATTATTTTAACTTTTTTTTTAATTTGCTGCAATAACAATCGGACTATTTTGTCAGCCTTTCTTGCAAACCGCACTCCTTTATCATAATTTCTTCCTTTTTTTGAGTTTTTAAAGTTTTAATGAAGTTTTGACTCACCCGTTATATATACAGAGTGTTCCAAAATTTGACAGACAAATTTAGAGGGATGACAGTAGGCATCAAGAGGATGCAAATTTACCATTGAATATATGGTCACAAACCACCTATTTAATAAAAAATACAGGGTGTTCTACCTTTACCCAAATTTGTTTGAAGGTAATGACTTTCAGAAAACTGAAATATTATAATGTATCTTTTAATAGACATGCCTTGCTTTCTTGTAAATATGATAACACCAAATAAAAATGGTAGAAGTTTCCACCCGAGAAGAATGCACTTGACACTCCACAAGCACTGTCATTATCAGTTCATATTGTATCATCAATTGAGTGATCGCCCTGTTTTTCTAAAAATTTCTTTTGATGTGTTATCACATTTCATATAAAGCAAAATACATATCGTTACATTTTTATTAGCCCCCGGTATGCTATTTCTTTTTCCTAGTTATGGTACCAACCATTTAAACAAAAATACTGGGTGTTCTGTCTTAATCCAACTCTGATGGTACACTGTTAAATCAGTGCCGATTGGAAGATTAGGGTGAAAAAACGGTATCATTTGGAATCAATAGCCTTCCAAATGTGGTTGGGGTACCGATTGGTTTCTCAATGTGTGATTGAAGTAATTAAGGTGCTGTGTGGTAGAAATAAGGGACCCCACTGGGGGGCTGGCACTCAGCGCATGCGCTGTGACGTGTGTCCATCTCTTCGTCGGCAAGTGAAATCTACGGCTGTGAGACCCAGGTAGCACACAGATATCAGTCAATATCCGTATCAATATTGGCCAACATCTCGAAAGTCACCGAATGTCATACTTCAAATTTACAATATTATGCCGATATTCACAGATTAACTTAAAATTAGTTTATAAAAGAAAGCATCCAAACGAGTTTTTTGCCTTACTTATAACATTAAAATATGTAAATAAAATTCTAAATAATAAAATTTAACAATTTTTCTATTTTCAAAAACTTGATTTTTTAATGCCTTATTTTTAATATTTTATTTACATTGGCCAATGTTGAAAAAATAATATTAGTATTCCAACATTCAGAGATATCTAGCGACATTCGTAAAAATAGTATCATTTTCTAGACATTTCAAGATATCTGTCGACATTTAGAATATGTGTCAAAGTTTGTAGTTTTGGCCAAAATGAATGGAAAGTTCTGAAGGACCGCTCATCGCAGGGTGCAATTCTGGCTCCCCTACAGGGATCGCTGGCAAGACAAGCGTTTCACCCCTAGAAGGTGCCACATGCAACTTGTAAATTTAACAGTGTAATAACTTTCAGAATACTGAAGTACATTATAATGAAACTTTTAATAGACATGCTCATCGTTCTTGTAAATATGATAACACCAAATAAAATAGATAGAAATTTCCGCCCCAGACGAATGCACTTGGCAGTCCACATTTAGCACTATTATTATCAGTTCATATGGTATCATCGATTGAGTGGGCACCTTGTTTTTCGAGACCTTTTTGAGGTACTATTACATTTCACACAAAGCAAGATACATATCGTTACATTTTTATTACACCCAATTATGCTATTTCTTTCCCCCTTCTATTAAAGTGTCGTCTTTAAAAAGTAACGTTCTGTTGTATAAGCCAGCCGTAAAACAAAGCAGATGTATGTACGGTTAAATAGTCTACTCCAATTCTTTACACTTCTAAACATCGCACATTTTGAATTTTTATACCGTCGTATTGAAGAAAAAAGTACTTTTTAATGCAATTTATTTTTTATTGTTGTTTTCAATTTATTTTTGAAATATTAATTTATTTTTAGTTTTTATCGCCATTTGTTAATTTTGGCAATTCAAATACTCCATTTGAGTAGAAAATACAGGAAAAATAGTTGGAAAATAGTAATTATAATATTTTGTTGCCATTGTCTCAAAACAACTTTTAAAAAATGTGTGAAAATAAACGTGCTATTTTGAAAAAATATAAATCAAAATTTTTCTGATGAAACACAGAGCTATTATAAACCTAATTTAATTTTAAGTATGTAAGTTAATATTACAAACAAATGAAGGCATATGAATCACTAAATAGCCGGGTTTTTTTTTTTTTTTTTTTTTTTTTTTTTTTTTTTTTTTTTTTTTTTTTTAACCATTTGGAAATGGTTGTTGTTTTCGGTCGAGGATGGGGCCAAATGACGCTCGCATTTTATTTTTTTAACGAAATCAACGATGTTCTTTACTTTTAAAAGAATTTTTATTTGAATTGGTAATATAAAGGCATAAAATCGTTAACAATTGAAAAAAAAATAAAAAAATGGGTAGGCGCAAATTATCAGATATGAAAAAATCCAAAGCCAAAGAGCGACGCCGAAATTAAAATCGTCTTGCAAAGCAAAAATCGAGGTTTTCAACTCATTATGTAGGCCATGAAAATCGAGGTCTTCAACTGATTTTGTAGCCCATGAAAATCGAAGTCTTCAACTGATTATGTAGCTCATGAAAATCGATTACAGGATAAAAGACGAACACGAAAAAGGAAACAATCTAATGTTTAATCGATTGATAGTAAAATGCCATGTCTCGAGGGGATCCAATCCACTAGCCACGGCGTTTTACAATCTGTCGATTCTAACCGGGAAAAATTGAGCTCAACGTAGACAATTTGTCGCAATATGTGGATGATTCGGTGACACTGATTTCGATTTGTAAACTTTTTTTCTTCTCGAAACAGAACTTGGAGAGTTTATCGATGATGGTTTTGGTCGTCTGAAGTTTGATCTTTGCGATCTGTTGTAGAAGAGGATGCGACGGAATTTCGTGTACGAAATAAATTCCAAATGGTCGTTGTAATCTATTAAATTAAAATTATTTTTATTGTCGAGTTTCTTGAATGACGGCGTCACTTTTTTTAGATTTGTGTATTGTTCAGCGATAGTGACGTCATATGCGTACTTTAAAGTAGACGTTGTTTAAGACTGGGTCGTAAATGAAGAATTCTTCAGATGTGGATGACGTCATTTCATATAAAATGCAACCATGTGTTTCCTTAAGTGTGCCTTAAGGATAATGTCAGATGAACGTCTATTTGCATGCTTTTTTCTCTCTTGCAGACTCTCTATACCTTCGCTAACATGTGTTTATTTGCTGTAAGAGAGAAATAACGTGCAAATAGACGCTCGTCGGATATTAGCCTAAAACTTTAATATGTTTTGTACTATCTATATTTATATATATACATATTTCTTTTAATCGGGGGCGACACTAACTTCTGAAAAAGGCAGAATTCCTCTTTTATAGTAAGCTTTTATTGAAATATATTTATTTTTCGCAAAATTATTACCGTCAAGCCGACTTCAAATAGGGTGAAACACCTTGTATTTCTGATTAAATGGGTATGTGACCCAATGATCTATGATAATTTTTCTTCCACTTGTTGCCTTCTCTCAGCCCTCTGAATTTGTCGGTCGAATTTTGGAACATGCTGTAATATACAAATAGATATGGGGCATTCTCACAATCTTTTGACTTTCAGGGAAAAAATCTGGCGAAATTAATCTTGCTAAAATAAAATTTCAATCTGATAGACGAATGCATTAATGATTCAAAATAAAGAAAAAATGGTCAGCAGCGAAAAAATTTTTATTTAACTGAGGTTTAAGTTAAACTTGCGAGTTTAATTTTCCTTACCATGTTACCACTATTACTTTTTATTTTCTTCTAAATTTTTACTTATAATGAATTTGCATAGTACATACAGGACATTCAAATAAGAAATAATACAAATGTAGTATTTTTAGTAGAAATTTTTGGTATAACATTGTCTTAAAGGGGTATTAAAGAAGGGACGGTAAAGTAAAAAAAGGGGGTGGTATAGGAAAAAAGGGACGAAATGGGGAAAAAAGGGACGGCAAGGATGGAATAGCAATGAAAATGAACACCTATTTTAGGCAGATCATGATAAGACTAAGTGGTAGCCAAAATGTTCATTGATTTTTAGAAACAGTTATTTACATTGGATTAAATTAAAAAAATAATAATAATTTACCTCGAAAAGTGCAGGAATAAACCTTGCGGACGGCGAGACTACCAATAAAGCAACGATGCTTGAAATTGATATTTAAATGCTGATTTAAATTCTACAGTAAATTTCCTCCCAAAGAATTTTAGACATTATTTCTCTAGCATACTTCTGCAGGAGAAAAAACTTGAAAAAAATTCTGTGGCTGCATCTGAAGTGATTTTCTGTATAATTTTAGAAGAGTGATGGTAAAAAATCTAAAACCTAGTGACAGAGATTAAAAAATAATAACAACTCTAAAAATGTGTGCATGCTAATTTATAGCTACTTATTTATATAAAACAATAGTTCCAGTTTCAGAAAAAATTACATCGAATTTTTTTTATTGAAGCAATTTTATCCAGACAGCTCCAAACTTAAAAATCAGCATCAGGGACACGGGACGGTATAGGAGTTTTCCATGTGTTTGGATCCCCACAATCGTCCAAAACTTATTTATCTCGTTAATACTGTTATGCAATCACGCAATGGGTTGTTCCCAAGTATATGAAATAAACAAACACAAAAAAGTGTATTAATATAAAAATTATTATTCAGGGACATGAAAGTCAAAAGATTGTGAGAATGCCCCATATATATTTCTGTATATAGATAGATATTCCTATATATAAAAGTATTTTCCGATATATATATATACATATATATATATATTCGATATATATTTATCTACGAAATATCTGATATAAAGGTAATATCATTTGTAGCTCTGGGAAAATGTCAATTGTGCTGTCATCGACATCTGGTAACATGAACTTTCTTAAACGAGTTTCTGTAATTTCATTATTTCTTGTAAGAAAGTTTCTCGAGAATGTATTATTCTCATATTATTTGTGTATCTTTGTATATTCCCATTGAATAAATAAATTAATAAGGAATGAAACTATAGCTATGTAAAATAAAAATGTAATCAGTAATCATTTTTCAGTCATTTTCATGAGTATTCATTTTCAAAATGAATAATTTTCAATATGCATACCTTTAACGTCTGAATTTGAATCTTTTGAAAAACTAAATAAGATAAATAAAGTAAGACAGACTTTAATACAGTTTTACGAAAACATTAAAAATACAATAATAAAAATACACACATACATAAAAATACGTTCAGTAAACGTTTCGCCTAGCAACCGCATGGCCTCATCAGTACAATTTTCAATATTATATATATCTTTAACGTCTGAATTGGAATCTTAAAAAAAACTAAATAAAATAAATAAAGTAAGACAGACTTGAATACAGTTTTACGAAAAACATTAAAAATACAATAATAAAAATACATACATACATACAAATACGTTCAGTAAACGTTTCGCCAAGCAACCGCATGGCCTCATCAGTATAATTTAACCACTGTAATACAAACAACAGGACAAATCAAGCACACTTAAAATTAAAGTTAAAAAAAAAAAAACAATATTCACCAGGAATAGAACAGGCTTCATTCGATGTTGGCGAATGCATTTTCAATTCAGGTTGTAACAGTTATCATGGTTGATTGTTTCTAGAAGACTAGTTTACTCAATTACGTGCGAAAGCATTAAATGAAGCTTGTTCCATTCCTGGTTAATATTGTTTGTTTTTAAAGAAATAACTTTAACTTTAACTGTACTTGATTTGTTCTGCTGTTTGTTTTTACAATGGTTAAATTGTATTGATGAGGCCTTGCGGTTGCTTCGCGAAATGTTTACTGAATGTACTTTTAATGTAAGGGAAATACTTCTACAGAACAATTTCTTCACACAGTTAAAAGTTATTCCTACGGAAACATGTCAGTTTTTTTTTCCACCAATTATGTGATTTTTACAGCCTCAAACTTAGGTCAACGGATAATGTCCATTATTGTGTAGAAAAATTTTTTAAGTAAAAACATATATTATTTTCAATTATTTATTTTCGTACTTCATAAAGACGCTAAATTTTGAACGTTTATCGGTTATAAATGACATTTTTTCTTCTTTGAAGCATTTACTCTAATTGGAAAAATCTTAAATTTTATTTTATAAACCACCAATTCTAAAATTAGAAACTAACTAAATCCTAAATAAATAACACACGTTTGAGAAGTTTTTGCATGTTTTAAATCAAGTAATCTGCAAAAAATAATGTACAAAAATTAATTTTAACCTAGATTATAATTACGATTTCTTGCTTTAAATTTAGTATTAAATAAAATTAATGTTGTAAGTTTTTCTAAATTTAAAATAAAATTGGACTTCTTTTAAGTTTTATTTTATAAACTATCAATTCCAAAATTAGAAACTAACTAAATCCTAAATAAATAACACACGTTTGAGAAGTTTTTGCACGTTTTAAATCAAGTAATCTGCAAAAAATAATGTACAAAAATTAATTTTAACCTAGATTATAATTACGATTTCTTGCTTTAAATTTAGTATTAAATAAAATTAATGTTGTAAATTTTTCTAAATTTAAAATAAAATTGGACTTCTTTTAAGTTTTATTTTATAAACCACCAATTCCAAAATTAGGAACTAACTAAATTTTAAATAAATAACGCACGTTTGAGAAGTTTTTGCACGTTTTAAATCAAGTCATCTGCAAAAAATTATGTACAAAAATTAATTTTAACCTAGATTATAATTACGATTTCTTGCTTTAAATTTAGTAATAAATAAAATTAATGTTGTAAGTTTTTCTAAATTTAAAATAAAATTGGTCTTCTTTTAAGTTTTATTTTATAAACCACCAATTCCAAAATGAGAAACTAACTAAATCCTAAATAAATAACAGACTTTTGAGAAGTTTTTGCACGTCTTAAATCAAGTAATCTGCAAAATATAATCTACGAAAATTAATTTAAACCTAGATTATAATTACGATTTCTTGTTTTAAATTTAGTATTAAATAAAATTAATGTTGTAAGTTTTTCTAAATTTAAAATAAAATTGGACTTCTTTTCCCCTTAAGAAAACAGACAATCTCATGCAATTAATATGTGGCACATCGTGCTGACATGCAGATAGTAACATTATCAACACACTGTAAAAAAACCACTGTAAATTTGCCAGCACAACTCGATCACAGTTGAATGTACTGTATCTTTCTTTGGTTTCCTGACTATTTAAACATGAAAAATATAGTAGTTGCGTAAAATTAACAGTACAATGTACTGGCAATTTTGAACGCATTTAGACCACAGCACAAACTACTGGCTTCCAAATTGCCAGTACATTGTGCTGTTAATTTTACGCAACTACTGTATTTTTCATGTTTAAATTGTCAGGAAACCAAAGAAAGATACAGTACATTCAACTGTGATCGAGTTTGTGCGCGAGATGAACAGTACTTTGTACTGTAAAAATGTCGTTTTTTTTTTACAGTGCAATAGTTTGTCCCAATTAGAGTGAAATACTCTGTATTCTTGTCTAAGGATTTTTAACACACCCTGTATATCTTGTTTTCAGATTACGATTTCATCTAGATTATTAATATGAACTGATATTTTTAAAGTTTGTCTTACATAAATGTGAAAATGACAAACACTTATTCTGTTAATCAGACTCGTCACACGAAGCAATGTAAATTAATAAAATGGCTGTTTTCTTCCAATTTAATTTATTTAAATGTAATAACATAAAATGTTGTCTGTATTTGAACTTCATTTTACAAAATACACGAGAAAAGAAGAATAGTTGAATAATCTTTTCTTATTCTTAGTGTGTTCTGCACTATGCATTTTTCATTCGTTATCTGCTTAAAAGCTACAAAAAATTTAAAATTAAGGAAAAATAATAGTCAATATCATAAATGAACTGTGATAGTAACTTTTTTACTCATAAATACTGTTTGTTTACCGATAAAGTAGCAATTTAAACGTACGTATTAAAAATAGAAAGAACAACCTTCATAAACATATTTTTTTCAACAATTATAATACAGATTTATAATTATCTCGGAGTTTTCTTAAAATTACAAAAAAAGCTTATATCAATTTCTTTTTTCTAATAAAAATTAAAAAAAAAAGTATTTATAGAATATCGTGATGAAAGAAAATTGCTAGTAAATTATATATACATATATATATCAAGCAGGACGGTCGTTCTGCCAAACCAAGCTATAAAAAATGCTAACCCCGCCAATTAAACAAACGCCAAGAACCAAAAGCCAGAACCACGTAACTGCTTATTAGACTGAAGACAACTTCTCCATGTTAAATTGGTCAAACGTGGCATTTTAAAATTTCAGATATTTAACAAAGTAAGCATCGCAGAGAAATAAAACGAAAACCAAAAAAATCTAAAGAAGAAAAGCTTCAATTTGAAACCAAACTCATTTTTATAAAATAATTATAAACAGAGATACAAGATTAAAAAAAAAAAAAAACGTCGAGATACTGAAAATGATCACAAAAATCTTCGTCAAACATATATCAATTCAATTAAGCTAGAGACTTAAATAATGGACAGAAAAAAGTATGAAATGCATTTTCGGACTGGTAATTACTCAATCTACGTGCTTTTATAAAATTTAGTTTTAAAAAAATGAAATTTCTATCCTTAATAAGCAAAAAACTGTTAGTAATTATCAAATTATGCCAAACAGCGAGAAACCCGCCAACGAGCTCGTACTATCCAAATTATAAAAGCACAAATTCACTTCAACTTCAGTCTGGTATTTTCCATCAAGATTATTTTCTCGAATAAAACTGCATGAAAGTTACATTTTTAGAAAGATTTTTAAAATAAAAATAATTTTTTAGAGAAATGGTGCCTTTTAAGAAGTGTGCATTGAAAGTTATCGGCATTTAAGGTTTAGTTTCTAATGTAAACAAAACTTTTGAAAATGAATTGAGCTGAATGTGAAAAGGTTTTCAGGTAAAAAAACAAACAAACAAAACAAAAACATGGTAAACGATAGTCATCTTTGACGTCATTTTTGTGTGAGTTAATGAAATAAGGTTTTACCTTGGAATGTTCCAAACAGTTTCAAACATAGTTCAACAGTGCATATGACTTCGGTTTGTCTGTCCGTCAGTCCGTTTTCCGCGCTCTTACTCTCATAAATATACTCGGAAAGCCCTGAAATTTTTGCACGTTACTGAAGAAAAGATGTTTGTAGCAATTACAATTTATTTACAGGGATAGACAAAAGTATTCCATTATATTGCGACCAATAGGAAAAAATCGCTTCAAGTGCATTTTAAGGATGTTACACACTTTCACACATAATGAAATTAATATACATTTATGAAGTGCACTAAAATAAGCATTCTGTAGAATATGTGATGCAAAGAATGTTTATTATTCATTTACAGGGCTACATACAGGTAATACCTGTAAAATAATTCCGTTAAATAATGGTATAGGTCGAAAAATTGTTCCCGGCGTATTTTAATTATGTTAAACTATTTCATATATCGTAACATTGATATACATTGCAGAGGTTTACTACAACTTACTTCCTGTATAATATGAAATGCATATCATTAACAGGGACAAACAAAAGGTTTCGGATACTACACTGTATCCGGTAATGTATATTGCTCGATGAGCATTTTTAGTTATGATAGGCTTTTTTAACTTTAACTAAATTTTTGCATACTTTGTGATGTTTATAAATGCTATAGATCCCATACAGGGCTACAAAAAAAGAATTCGTAAGCGCTACTGATTATGAGCGTAAATTGCTTAAAGGTGGTTTTTAAATGAGTTATGTATTTTTACGCTGAATTAAATTTTGCTTAGTAAAAGATGTTTGTAGAATACAGATAAAATGATTTACAGGATAAGACAAGGAATTAGACATATGGTCGTCAACGGTTGATAATTTCTGGAAGTGTGATTTCACCAATTTGATCACTGAAAATTATTGTTGATCGTAATCATACCTACCATTCTCAATTGCCAGTGGCGTTCAAAACAATAATTTGATATGCTTTTATTACGTGCTTATTACGTGCATATTACGTGCATAACATCAGATTGACGAGCTTTAGCTAAGATATTAGATTTTCTAATCTTCCTCAGTCGAGTCTATTGCAAAGGTTCGGGTGAAAAAAAATGATATTTCAACTATATAAATGAATGTAACTGTAAATATCGTTAAAGGCTTTCATAGAAACACCCCATTTGTACAAAATTGTATTAGCTAAATATGCTTAATGGCTATGGACCCAAATACGGAAGATTATTAATTAGGTTTTAAAATATCCGTATTATGGAACGTTTTTCAACCGATAAACAAACGGAGACAAAGATGCCTCAGACGCACTGGGGTATTCTTTTAGTGCCAAAATGGCAATTTTATTCAATAGCAAGCCAGAAATTTTGACGAAATTATCCTTCATATGACAATCCTGTAGAAGAGATTGCGTGTGTTTTACATTAAATTAAACTTTGTGCAATTTATAATAAAATAATTTGTGTGTGTTTCCAATAAAAGTTATTGGCGCGATCTTTTTCTGACGCCAATGTCATGTACGCAATGGGAACTCAATTGGCGGCAAAGTGTCGCTACTTTGCTTGATATGGTAAACCGGATGTTGTTGTTTATGCTGTAGATGTTTTTGCCAAATTGGCGTAGTAAAAAAAATCGCGCCAATATGGGGCATATATGTCATCTGTGCCAAAGTTTTGTGTATTTTAAAATGAAATTGTGTTTACATACCAAATAAACAGTTTTATAATAATTAAAACTAACTTACTACTTTCGCCAGCTAGGGCTAACATGTACCCGGAAACGTGGTATTTTCGCCAAACTGGCTAAACAACAACAAAACAATGTATTGCGCCAACCACGTTGCGTTTGAGACAGCTGTGCTCAAACGAACATGAAGCATAAATGTCTACGTGAGTTCAGTGGTTTTCTCAAGAAAGATTAAGTACATAACAATGAAAAAGCTATACAATGCTGACGTGATCGGAAGAAGTTCTTGGTACTTTTAAGTTAGCCAGTCTCGAAACTCGCCAATGGTATTTTTTACCTCGCCAGTAGCAGTTTTTATTTTTTGCGTGGTAAATTAAAAACGATGCTTTGATAATGAAATTGGATTTTTTTTTCTTTTCTTTTTCTCTTTTTTGTTTTTAAATTAAATAAGTGAAAGGCATGTATCTTAAATGTTTGTATTTTAAATTAAAGTTAAATTAAATTAAGCTAAATTAAATTAAATTTTATATAAAATAAGTGAAAAGATTATATCAGTAAATAAATACCTAGAAATGCTTAATTCATCTTTAAAAAGGTAAACTTAAACTTACACTATGTGCAAAACTACTTAAAAGTTGACAGAATACTAAAAATATGTTAAATTATTTTAATACCCTAGTACTTTCAACTATACGAAACATAGTCTTCGTCTGAGGAATATAAGAAATGCAGTTGTTGTTGGCGTCTAATTTCCAAATTCACGTAGATGGTGACGAAAGGAGTGAAAGTTGAAGTTAATTTTTAGATCCGGAAAACATTAACATATAAAACATGGATATAGGGAAGTGGAATATTACTCGTTTTATGATTATTTAAGTAAACTGAGCCAAATTCTGTGTATGTTGTAGGATAAAACGTCACTGCAAACAGTATTTTCTTTAGTAATAATTTCTATTCATTCGCGGAGGATTAAATCATGATAATTCTTTGAGGGATCTGTAATTTTTGCGTCTTCGAAATTAACTTGTATATTCTGCTTCTGGTTAAGTCTTGACAGGGCTGTTGCAGGTCGGTTATACTTTAAATCTCTGAAATGTTCTTTAATACGGACTTTAAGTTTACGTGAAGTCATTCCTATTCGAGATAAACATTTTCTGTTTTCAGTGGAATTATATATACACTCCAGAAACTTTATCTTCCGGGATCGTGTCTATTTTGGCACAAATTAGATTTTTCTTTTTGCAGGAGGAGTGGCGATTAAGTTTACGTCAAAGCGGAAAGTGCATTTCTGAGTTTTTCGAAAAGTCCTGGTATGTACTTCATCTTGCAATATCTCATATTACAACGTGGAGTTTTTTGTATTTTCATATGGTTCTTCTGTGAGTTGATTAGCTTATCAATAATGCGTATTGGGAAATCATTCTCAACTGCAATGTTTCTAATGGTATTTAATTCATTTTCAAGGTGATTAATAGAGCAAACACTAAAAGCTCGCCTTACATAAAAGTTGAACGGAGCAAGTTTGTAGTTAAAAGGTGATGTACTTTCAAAAGGAATGGTGTTGTTAGACTTATTTACTTTTCTGCAGACTGTGCGCTCAATTGTTAAGTTTGATAAATCTTTAATTAGCATTACGTCAAGAAATGATAACTCATTATTATTTTCTATTTCGATTGTAAATTTTATGTTAGGATCCATATTATTTATTCTGTTAAGAAATGCGTACAATTCAGATAAGCCATGATCCCATACTATGAAAAGATTATAGTTTAAGTAAAATTAAGGCAGTACGAATAAACGAGAAGAGAACAATAATTGGCGATTTATCACCTGCGTTCGCTAACATAAAACTAAACAGTTCGTGTTTTCTCTATCAGAATCTTACTATTTGCCGAAGGATTGAAATAGTTAATTAAATTATGAATAAAAGTAACATGATGCAATGCTTAGCATACATTTTGCGGTGATCAAACTGCTAGCCAGAGGCGAAAATAATCTAATAAATTCGAAATTGAAAAGAGTACAAAGAAAAGAATTTTCTAAAATTCAAATTTCTGTGATACTGTTCGATAACTTTAAATAACTTTAAATAACTTCTAATAAAGATAACTTTATTTATAAGTTTACATCTCAAATACCACCTTGAAGAAACCGTCCAGGTGTGTTTTCCTTTCATGAAGCATAAGAGGAAAATTTTCAACTTCAGTCTTTTTGTGTGTGTGTGTGTGTGTGTGTGCAGCTCAGTGTAGCTCATGAAGCTTCCAAAGGCATTAGCGTAAGGTATTATATAAAGACTAAGAACCATGGTCATTTTCAAATTTCTGGAAGTGTATTTCAATAGATTTTTGGAATATCAAAACTCAGAGGGCAAACGTTGTGCTAGAGGAATCTAAAAACTGGAATTTTTCCTTACAAATAAGTGGGAGGAGGTACCCGAGAAGCAAGAGAAACTTACGGAAGTCCAACCATTTTTAAAAGTTCATTTTGGTGAAAACTGGTTAAAAATGAAGGTGCTTGCTTTCTATAAAAATATCATTTCTAAGGAACCAGAACAGGAGGAGATATTCTAGGACAAACTCGGTAAGTTAATTCTTTATTTTTTCCTATTTTGTATATTTTATAAGTAAATTATATTATATTATATATATAGAGAGAGATATAATATTATATGTTATATTTGGTTGTTGATAAGTTTTCTTTTTCTGATTAAAACATAATACTAAATTTTAATCATATATATTGCTGTCATGAGGATTGGTTTTGAATCCACAATATTATCATCCGTTGATTAAAAATAGAAACTATTTATTTCTTTCAGCAAGTACGATGAACGATGTATTAGGTAGATTTCGTAAGAAATACTACCTATTGCAGTCGTTACCATGGTGCGACTTTTGAAAAATTCCTTCATAACTTTTCATTATACGACCCCAGGAACCCAAAACCACCCCCACCTAAAAAGTTTATATATATATATATATATATATGTATGTATGTATGTATGTACTAAATTTTGTCCGCACGATAAAAGTCGCAATTATGCACGAATCGTCTTCAAACTCGCCAACAACTTTGAGATGGTTAATATCTCGGCGGGGATTGAAAATGGGCAAAATCGGCCCAAGGGAATAGAAATGGGGAGGGTTCAAAATTTTGAAAACCGTCTTAACATGATTCTGATAAAACCAGCTCTTACACAACAATGACAGAAAAAAATAAATATTTTTCGTTATAGCAGTTGCCAACAATTAAAAAAAGCAATAAAATTCTCACCACAACAATTGATTTCCTATTGCAAAATTTTCACGCGAAAATTAATTAAATAAAAAGTTTGACGAATTGAAAACAAATTGAATATTACGTCATAAGTTTTCTAGAGCAAGATTTCCGCCTGAAAACTGAAAATGAAATAAATAGTTTGACGAATTAAAAAAAAAAATCAAAATATTGCGTCATATTAGAAATATAATGGACACCAGCAGGTGAATATGTAACGTCATGTGAGTTTGAAGAAACGTATTAAAACATGATAAAAAACAAACTATGGAAATTTTAACATATTTTAACACTTTGGGGTTCTCTGAATTTGCTTTAGCCATTTTTAAACCTATTTCATATACATGCTTGTGTGTATTCCTGTATATTAGAATTTTGACAAAATGTTTAGCTCCCTAGAGCTCATTCTTGGTGAAGGAACTGGGTTTATCTCTAATCTTGGTTTAAGTTTTGTTTGTGAATTTAGTACTTAACTTCGAAATCTACCTCCGCCTGTAGGCCCGTGCCGGCAGGGATTTTTTTTTAAAGAAATTGGTATCAAAACTTTTCTTATCCATAGATTGGCAACAAAAGTCTTCTTACCATTATATTGACAACTAACTCTTCTTATCCGAAACTTTTTTCAATTAATTAATTAAATTAATTAGAGTATATTTTCCAACTTAACACAATGGTATCATAGAGCAACTAGTTATAAACATAAAAAAATGGAAGTATTCGAAGCACAGTGTCGCAATTTGAAGTTTTTTGCGATTTCTCTAATTTTTATTTTTTCGATAAGGCGAGTTCTGAAACTCGCGTCCTCATTTGTATTAAAGCACTATATCGAGTATATAATTAAGTACCTACTGGTAAGTATGTTCGCTAGAATTAAGGAGCTTGGACGGATGGACGTGGAATGGAAACAAGCCGGTCTGGTTGGAATAAATAAGGTTTTCAGGTTTTTAATTGTATGTGAAAGGTAATTCAAGTCGCTTTCCCTCAAAAGTCATTCCCTGAAGGTATCTCTCTCGTAGCAACATGCCAATATGTGATCAATACTTAACACTTTAGCTAAAGGAAAGTGGTTAATTTTTTTTTCAGTAGATATAAAAAAAAATAGCATTAACACAGGTTTGTTAGAAAACAACAAGCGTTCTTACAATATGAAATCCACTCGTTGCCAGTTACAGTCACGGACGATGCTTTGATTGACTAAAATTGGAATAAATTGTTAGTTAATTTTGACAAGAAACTGTGGTTTACCTTTTTCCCTCGAAGATACGCGAAATCCTAATTTAGCATATAATATGTCATAACAACTGTTAATAAATTGAATGAAGAATATGCGAATGTATAGGATATCTGTAGTACACTGCTCAAAACAATTAAAGGATATTGCAGTTTTAGGTGGATTTTGTATCTGGTAAACTGTTTAGCTGATTGATACATAATCGTCAGACATAGTAGGTTATATGAGAATAAATTACACATGTTTGGCAGAAAAAATGCATTTTATTGCGCATTTGTGTACTAAAGGAAAAAAACACAATTTGTGCATATGAGAAAAAAAGAATAAGAAAAGGTGTTTTCTTCAAAGAAAATCATTTTCAGTAGGGGCTATGGTTTCCACGGGCGGACAGCAACGTTGAACACCTTTCAGGCATGGACTCAATGAGGCTATTAATGACGAGTTGGGGTATTCTGCCCCACTCTTCCAGAAGAGCTCTTTCCAGTTCTTGGAGAGTTTGTGGGGGTTGTTGGCGGCCAGAAACTCGTCTTCCTAGAGCGTCCCAAACGTGCTCGATTGGATTCATATCTGGAGAACACGCTCGCCATTCCATTCGAACGATTCCTTCCTCGAAAAGGAAATCCTCCACCAGGTTTGCACGATGTGGCCTGCAGTTATCGTCCATTAAAATGAAGTTATCTCCGATTGCTGCAGCGTAAGGGACTACAATAGGTCTGAGGATCTCATCCCTATATCGGCGACCAGTCAGAGCTTCATCTCGAATGATGTAGAGGTCAATGCGCCCGTCAATGGAGATGCCACCATACACCAACACTCCTCCACCGCCAAATCTGACACTTTCGTGCACGAACGCAGGATTATTCCTACTGCCACGGTCCCTCCAGATGAACATACGCCTATTATCCGGATGCACAGAAAAACGGGACTCGTCAGAAAACAGAATATTGCTCCATTCATTTCTCCTCCAGTTGACATGCTCGGTTGCCCACTCCCTGCGGTCGCGACGATGCCTTGATGTTAATCTAACACATATCATCGGTCGGCGAGCATACAGACCTACAGCATGGAGCCGGTTTCGGACAGTCTGAGTTGAAATCGTGGTGCCTGTAGCCGAGCGAATGTGTTGCTGGAGATGAGTAGCGTTCATGGTTCGGTGTCTCCGAGCTGTTAACGCTAAATACCGATCTTCATTGGGCGTTGTTGCCCGTCTACGACCTTGCCCTGGTCTTCGGCCTGCACATCCACTCTCCAAAAAACAGTTCCAGATCCTGGAAATGACACTTTGTGACACTACAATGGCTTGCGCTACTTCGGCTTGAGTTGTCCACTTCTAACCTACCAACAATTCTCAAAGCTTCTGAATCTGTCAAATGACTTCGCTGAGACATCGTACTCATCGAAACAAAGCAATCACTGAATGCCGATCATCCTTGTCTTCATTCTCTTTTATCCAGTTGAAAGTCAAATTTCATTCGCTGCCGCTGAAGCGACGTTTTTGACGTCGAACTCAAAATTTGCATACTCCACAGTTTGAAAACCAGAAAAAATTGCATTTGTGATTCTCTTCTTCTATTTTCGGCAAAAAAAATTTCGTTTATATCTTTATTTTATATAAAACTTCAAATATCCTTTAATTGTTTTGAGCAGTGTATCATGAAAATTCACGCAATAATATTTAAATATCACTATTGTGTTGCAGTATATTTTACTTACATACTCCAAGGCATTTTAATTAATCTTACTTTTAAACATCTCATATTTATTCAATCTGGTATATTCCGTTCAAGCTTCGCGGCGCTTTGTTTTTGCGACCCCAATTGCTGCGCAACAGTTTTGAAACGCGTGTGCAGTTTCCTCCGACTCAGTTAGTGATGAAATCTTGAGGATAGTACTTTGCGTGGGTGCGATCCTGATTTCCTGCCTCATGTGCACTCGCGATGCTCGATCCGTCATATAACTTACAAATAGTGAACGAAAATGTTGTAATTAAACCAAGCTTCTCTATATTTGCGTCTGATTCCAGGGCTTGTGCTACTGTTCTTTTGAATTTGTCCTTAGAATTAATTTTGAATCTACAAGCCTGCGAAGAGGCCTTCAAATTTTAAATATTCAGTGATTTCAAGATCGTGGAGTCATTGGAGTACATTATAAAAAAAATCCTTTAAAATACGGAAATTGTACTGGTTAACGAAATGCCAGTACTATTTCCGTAACGGAATTTTTTTCTGTAAATTTTGTGAAAAAACTGATTTTTTGCTGGATTTTACGGAAAAAAATTCCTTTAAAATACGGAAATAGTACTGGCTTCTTCATTTCTTGTACAATTTCGATATTTTAATGGGATTTGTTTTTCAGTGTACCGCTAAGAGTCTGGGTTGTGGAAATGCCAGTCAAGAGAAATAAAAGCGTAATTCCTCTCAAGAGTGGTTTGATTACTCATTTTGGTTCCAATAAACACAGGTGCTATATCGGTTTTCTTTATTTTCTACAACGTCCGGAACATGCTAAGAATCTCGCGTTAATTTTACATTAAATGCAATTTTATTAACTTTATTAATCTATATACGATTACGACAGAAATAACGAAGAAAAAAAACTTCTTAATAATCACAAAATACTTTTTTTTAATCCATGAGTGTTAAATTTTGAAAATTTCGACATTATATATCGTATGTATATCTTCAGCTACATAATGACTAATATTCGAAATTACTGGACTATACACTGTTACAAATTTGCAGCGAACTATCCAGTTGTTGAACCGTTTTTATAGGAAACGGTTCCCCAAACATAATTCAACTATATTTTGACCACCTATTGTTCAGCTAATGGCCAGAAGAGTGATAAATTACGATTATGTAATGGCTTTTCATAAAAAAATTCGAATGACTGACAAGTTTGCTGCGCATTTTTAACAGTGTATAACAAAGCACGATTTATGTCATTCTATATCATTCGAAGGAAATACGGTTGTGATCTTAGCTTTCCGCATAAATGTTTTCATAATATCTACTATGAGCTGTCTCATAAACGAGCCGTTAATTCCCAAATTGGCTCAACCGATCCCAGCAATCTGATTGGCTAAAACTGATATTTATATAGTAGATAATTATATTTATTTTCTTATGAAGTAGTGTAATGTAAAATAGAATGCAATTATAATGACTTAAATTGATTTATTTTGTTAAATTTCATCAAAATCACAGTAAAGTAATCCAAAATATTAATATTAACAAAGGATCAGATTGCTGAGATCGGATGATACAATTTGGGAATTAACGGCTCGTGTCTCATAACATGCTTAGATAATTAGAATGAATAAAAATAATAATGACTGGATTATCTGAATTATTGAATTGAATATTGAAAATTCTCATTGAGCATTGTAAAATTAAGATATGTAAGTTAGGATTTGAATATTTCCGTGAAAACTGACATTGCCTGCAATTTTACAGGCAATATCACTTTATTTTTTGATATAAACAAAAGGACTACGTCTGAATTCATTCATATTTATAAAAACTTTTCAAAATAACATACATTACATTACATTACAAGATAAAAACACTAAAAGCAATATAAAAGGACGTTTCGGATTCATTCTGAATCCCTCATCAGCTAATTCCTAACGTAAAAGTCATACTAGATTTTAAAGTTCAACAAGTAGAAAAACATTACATCAAGTTGCCAAAAAATGATAGTTAAAACAAATCTGAATATTCTATTGGTGGTGATGCAGCCTCGTTAATAGCTAAATCAGCAGTTCTCGTGTACCAAGCTTCCAAAAACATACGACTTGCATAAATGCTGCAGCCTCATCTAATTATATAAGCATTCTCAAAACTCGGAAAATGATCCGTTTTCATGGCGTGGTCAACAATTTTAGAATTTAAATTTTTATTTCTAAAAGCATGTTTATGCTCCTTAAGTCTTGCTTCAAGTGTACGGCTGGTTTCACCTATGTAGACTGCATTACACTGTTTGCACGGAATTCCATAAATAACATCTTTAAACTATAAGATTGGATATCGAGGCTTAAAATTGCTTAAAAGATGCTTAAGTGGTTTCTGTGGGATGAAAGACGTGTGAATCGCCAAGTGGTTTCAAAAAATGTGAAATCTTCTCTGAAATACCTTTGTAATACGGAATGCTTGCGAATTTATTAACTTTCATACGTTGGAAGGGTGGAGGAGTATCCATGTGTGCACGTATTAGGTTTCGCATTTTTATGGAACTTCTTCGTGCACACATGGATACTCCTCCACCCTTCCAACGTATGAAAGGTAATAAATTCGCAAGCATTCCGTATTACACGGGTATTTCAGAGAAGATTTCACATTTTTTGAAACCACTTGGCATTCACACGTCCTTCATCCCACAGAAACCACTTAAACATCTTTTGAGCAATTTTAAGCATTGATATCCAATCTCACAGTTTAAAGATGTTATTTATGGAATTCCGTGCAAACAGTGTAATGCAGTCTACATAGGTGAAACCAGCCGTAAACTTGAAACAAGACTTAAGGAGCATAAACATACTTTTAGAAATAAAAATTTAAATTCTAAAATTGTTGACCACGCCATGAAAACTGATCATTTTCCAAGTTTTGAGAATGCTTATATAATTAGATCAGGCTGCAGCATTTATGCAAGTCGTATGTTTTTGGAAGCTTGGTACACGAGAACTGCTGATTTAGCAATTAACGAGGCTGCATCTCTACCAGTAGAATATTAAGATTTGTTTTAACTATAATTTTTTGGCAACTTGATGTAATGTTTTTCTACTTGTTGAACTTTAAAATGTAGTATGACTTTTACGTTAGGAATTAACTGATGAGGGATTCAGAATGAATCCGAAACATCCTTTTTTACTGATTTAGTGTTTTTAACTTGTAATGTAATGTAATGTCTTGTATTTTTAAAAGTTTTTATAAATATCACTTTACTTTTGCTAAAAAGACATATATATGCACATTACAAAATTATACTTTTGGAATACTAGCATATTTTTACATACAAAACCCCTTTCTCTGAGGAATTTTTGCTGTAATTTTCCCGGTAATTTAACTTGAAATACTTTTACAGAAAGTTTTTCCATTGACAGTTTTTGTTAATTATTTCAGGTAGAAGGATTTAGGAAATATCATTACACTATAATGTGCGTATAATCACAATCATTAATTAAAGATTTTAAAATCGTGTATAACTAAAGTATAGAAATAAAATTCAATTCGAAATATTACTATTCTTATGTGCCATTTCTATATCCCGAATCATTAAAATCTCTTAATATCTTTTTCTAAAATCACACTAATTGTTTATTAAGAACTAGTATTCTGCAGTATGTGAAGCGGGAAATTCTTATCACTATCCCTACCGGTGTCAAATGACAATTTTTAAAAGATTTCGATTTATGATTTTTTTATTTGTAATTTTTATATTGAAAGAATTACAAATCATTTTTAATACATCGTAGATATTTTTTAGGATTTTTACATTCATAAACTACGATCAAAACAAACATAAATCAAAACTTTTAAAATTTGACATTTCACACCGGTAGAAATAGTATTAATAAACAACCCAAAATAAAACAAATCTTTTTTTTTGTATGTGTGTGTCGATATAAAAAAAAAAATCACCCGCTATTACATATATGAGCGCTTATATGTCTGCCAAGCCATCTTCGTGCAAATAAGCATTCTACTAGTAAACAATAAAAGAATTAAAGATTTTTTTTGTTTGTTTTTGTCAAAAATAGCAAAAGGAGGTTAAGTAATGGCACAGGTTAGGCATCTATTGCGAATTTTGATTTTCATGTTTAAAAGAAGAGAATGGTGAGTTGAAATAACCATGCTATGTGTATACATATGACAACAAAAAAGTCCAGAATATATGCTTATATCTCTAACACGCATTGCAGGAGAGGGGAACTATTGCATACATGAGCATTTCCAAGTCTGTTAAGCTATCTTTGTGCAAATGAGCATTCTACTATTAAACAATAAAAGAGTTACAGAAAGAACGTTATTTTTGTCAAAAACAGCAAAAGGAAGTAATGGCGTTGGTCGAACATCTATTGAGAATTTTGATCTTCATGTTTTAAAAAAAAAAGAATGGTGTGTTGAAATAACCATGCTACGTACATACATATAACAACAAAAAAAGTCCAGAGTATGTGCTTATATATCTAACACGCATTTTAGGAGAGGGGAACTATTTTACCATATCTTAGAGACACATATGTTGTAAGATATGGCAAGAAAGAAGTCCAGAGAATACATAGTACATGCATTTGTCCATGTTAGGTGACACAAAAATAACATTTGAAAAGCCACATGCAAATGTAAAACTGTCCCTCCCCCTACAGAATAAATATCCTACATAAATATTGCACAGGTGAAAGTTGGGATTTTTGTCAAAGAATGAAGCTGCAAGAGGTATAGTAAGATGTGACTGCTGCGAAAAATTCCTCTCCTCCTAAGACTTCCAGAAATATTTTCATATACTGTACTTAGAGACATTCAAGGCCCTTCTTAGTTAAAGGGAAAGAGTATTTGAAAGTTTTAGCGTGTAACAGATAATACTATAAATAGCATACCTGTTAGAAAAGACGAGTTTCTAGATTTTTGATTCTGTTGATGAGAATTATAATAATAATTCATTTCTACATCTTTGGACAGAATCCAGCCCATCTCATCTTAATTCTATTGCTATCTAATCTTCTGCTTCTAATTTCAGTTATTAGAATACTCTTCCAATAGTTTTTTCGTTATTTTTACTTAATCCACATTTTATTTAATTTTCATTATTTTAATATGAATTTAATTAATTTTTTTCTAGATGGAGTGTGTGATGAATAAGCGATGCACTTGATTGGCTCACCGCAGCTGCCCTAGTCCGTGTAGAAGAGGGTTATGTTAGGTAGCGAGCTTATAATATAAAGTTGTATAAGTTTTAAACTTATTATAATATGGTTAAATAAATCGAAAATTTGGAAATACCGTGAAATGAGGATTCTAAAGATACCGAAATTCATATTAAATTAATAAAAATTAAATGAAATATGATTTAAGCAAAAACGGGGAAGAAAGTTATTGAAAGAATATTCTAATAACTGAAAATAAAAGCAGACTAAGTTCACAAGAATTAAGATGAGATCGGTTGGATTCTATCCAACATATATATTTATCGTATTATACAGGGTGATCCAAAAAAATTTTCACAAAATGACATGGGAAATCAGGCATATAGCAAGGATAAATATTAAGATAGGAACATAGGGTCGAAAACCACTTATTTAGCCTATAATACAGGGTATCCTAACCGAACCCGGATTGACGGTAATAATTTCTAGAAAATTAAAAACATTCTAATGAAAATGCAACAACATGTACGGTCGTGGAAAAAAAAGTAAACACCCCTTACTAACTCCTGAACAAATAACCGCAAACGAAAGTTACTGATACCGAACGATTGGAAATAAATTCTACTTCTAAATGATGTAATACAAATTTGCTTAGGGGGCTATCTACGTATTAAAACGAATCCAAACTTCATTTTTTTCAATGGCAAGACCCAATTTTAACGAGATATTTCAAATCTTCGGTTCAAACTCTGCCTAGACACCAAATTTCAAGTCAGTTGAATGATAAGTTTTTGAATTATAAACATTCAACATTTAGTGTTTTTAATGTTAAATTACATTTTCGTATTTTTATTTATATCTCCTGAAATTATGCTCCTAATGTGCTAATTTTTTGTGTAGCAATAATTGTAATATACCCAAACATAAATACGCTAAATCTGCAAATTTCATAATTTTATGATATGAATTATGAAATTAATATTCGAAAAATTACGAATTGCAACCTACAATCTTTTTGATGGATTTAGATTTATTAAGGGCCGCTTTATGGAAATCCAAAATTTCACATTTTTCTTGCAAGTAGTTTTTACAATATGCTTAAAAAACTGCAAATGATGGTTTAAGGAGTCCGTCTATGGTACAAGTGAGTAGATATTTTATAGATAGAAGTGATTTTGAAATTTCTTCTGATGTCCTGTAATCTAACCGGATTCATTGGCTGCTTGAGTGGTACTTAAGTTGCCTTGATCAAGAAGGGGGCTTTCTCGGTTAACAATCGAGTCTCGAACTTCAATTTGGATGCAGCTTTTAAAATACGCTCTTTTTAAAATAATTATTTTCTCAGAAGCTTATGGTACGAATTGAATAAAAATTTATTTTAGGCTAATTGAAGGATGTAGAGTTTATTTATGCTGTCAGAATTGTGTATTGCTATTTAAAAATTCAAAGTTATGGTTCGTTTTAATATGTAGATGACCCCCTAAGAAAATTAATATATACATCATTTAAAATTAGACTTTATTTCCAATCGTTCGGTACCAGGAACTTTCTTCTACGATAATTTGTTGAAGAGTTATTAGGGGGTGTTTACATTTTTTTTTTCACAACTGTACTTTTTTTTTGTGTGAAATGTGATAAGATCACAAAAAGGTCTGGAAAAACATGTTGCTGAAGCAATCGATTATACCCTATGTGATTTTTCACCCCGTGGTATGCCCGATTTGTCATGCCATTTTATAAACTTTTTTTTTTAATTACCCCGCATATTCCCTTTATTTAATTTTAATATATTTTTTTTTATCAAATACCACTTTACAATATGACGTTTAACTGTAAATTACCTATATTAGTAAATAATTAATTAAAATTTCAACGAAATTCAACAAATGTAGAAGAATGATACAAATTTATTTTATTGAAACAATTCTCGAGAAATGTTACACAAATGTTAATACTTCTTCCTTCCAATGCCTTAAAGTACGTTTAAGAAAATAAAATTAGTGATACATTCAGCATTCTACGAGAATGGAAATAAATCGCCTTTTCTCAAATCTATTCTTTAATGGTCAAAATCAACAGTGTTGGTTGATCGTGGAATACAAAGTGCCCCATTAACTATGATTTACAATCCTAACGTGATGTTTACTCTAAAGTCTTACGTCTTTACTTTTAAGATTTCCCCAAATAAATACATCTTCCTGAAATAATAAAAATGTCTTCTTATTTTAATGTTTTCGTTCTTTAACAGTTGTTGAATATTAATAGAAATTTGCTTTACATATGGTTCGAATTAACAATTCTGGAAATATATTTTATTTTTTTAACACTTTGAGGTCCGAGCTGTTTCACCGGCACTTCAATAAAGATATAACTTAATAGATAATGAATTTTTAAATTGTAGATACGGCAAATTTAAGCTATAATATTCGCTGAATGATGCCTGAAGAATACGTTTTAGAGGAGCACCAATAATTTCAAATAAAGTTAATTCTGTTTTTAATAATATCTAAACATTATCATTAGATATTGTCTTATAACTATATATAAAGTTTTAAAAATATTGCTTGATAAAACAAATAATATATATAAAAAAAGAAACATTTTTTTAACCTCATGGCTAAACGAAATCTCTTAAAATTTCTTTTACACTACTAAAATTATTTAAATAAATACCGTTGATGGAGAGTTAAATTATGTTATTTTCTAGAATAATGACAATTCGAGCTATATATGGTGTTCTTTTTAAAAAAAGTAGAATTTTTCAAATTCCTCTTCTACAATAACAGACACTTTAATAAAGAAAATGTTTCAAAAATATTTTCTTTTATTCCAAAGTTGAAAAAATTCTGGAAAATATGTAATTTTAAGGAAAAGAAAGACCATATATGATGTTGTTAAAGCCCACAAAAGTTTGGCTTTCTACGATGATTTTATTTGCACCGCTCATTTTCTAGAATGTAAGGAAATATTTGCATTTATTTGTTTAAATTAAATTACAAAATATACTTTATTCGTATAAATAAATTTCTGTGTGTATAAACATAATAATTCTCTTTCCGTACTTCAGGAAAAGAATGACTATGGTAATGCTGATTGAAATAAATATAGAACTTTAATACATTTGTAGCATGTTTCGTGTAATATGTTTGTGTCAAGTCTTGGGTTATTAAATCAATTAACCACACTAGATTAATTTTAACACAATTATTCTAATTGGTAAATAAATCATATTAGATGTAAATTGCCAACCCGGCAAAAATTGTCCGGGCCAGGATTTGAACCAGGAATCTCCTGGCTGAAGCCACCAGTGCTCTACCATCTGAGCTATCCCTTTCTTTCTACTTTTATCCCGGACGAATCTGGTGGAACTTTTTCACCCAGCTAATCTTATTGATTATAGCTCAGATCGTAGAGCAATGGCGGCTTCAGCCAGGAGATCCCTGGTTTGAATCCTGGTCCGGACATTTTTCGAACAGTTTGAAATTTATATCTAATGTTATTTATTTCTCAATTAGAATAATTGTGTTAAAATTAATCTAGTGTAATTACGGTTCCAGCGATTTCTGGAGTTCCTTCACAAGAGATTTATTCTGTTGAGCTGAACCAGGTTTCAGACCAGATGATATAATCAGTAAGGTTAGCTGGGTGAAAAAGTTCCGCCAGATTCGTCCGGGATAACTCAGATGGTAGAGCACTGGCGGCTTCAGCCAGGAGATCCCTGGTTCAAATCCTGGTCCGGGCATTTTTCGCCCAGTTGGAAATTTACATCTAAAATCAACTAACTATTCAGAAAAAAAAACCATTTTATTTTCTTCTTATAAAAGAAAACAAAAACAAAAACAAAAAAAAAACATTAAATTACTTAATGTAGGAAAATGTATATTTTAAGCCACAATATTTACTATTTTTTTAAGCACTTTTTAAAGTTTCTACATTATTCACTTTGAAGAACATTTCATTTTCCATTACTTGTGCAATCACTTTTATTTTCTCTCTGTCTAGGCAATCAAAATCTGTTTTAAATAAATTCAAAAAAGTTAAATGAAACAAATTCTTGCATTCATGGATTTCTGCATAATAGCACAACAGCTGTTGTACTAAGATCAGAATATTTATAAAACTAGTTATAGTATGAACGTACCTCATTCGCCACGTTTGTCGTATAATTTCCGACTTATTTACTTACGTAGAAAAATCTATTTCCGAACTGCTAGTATACTTCCTCTTCAGTTATAAAATCTCTAAAACTGCAATTAAAAAAAAATAAATTTTATGCCTACGTGCAATTTATTAAAAGAACAGTATGCCAGTATGAGTATTTTTCAATAAATTTGTTAATCATAACAGACATTACTGGTTGACTTTTCTTGCTGTATAAAGTATTCGGATGCGCCACTACTGTATTCTGTTGCGGTGATGTTAATGTTTCAAGAAGCGTAATTTATTTTAATTATGTATTTTAGAAACACAATATTTTTGCTTATTACAAATATTCAAATGATCCTAGATTGGGCAATTGAGTGATGCAGTATACTTTGTTTCAACAGCTATACGCCCATTCCGAAAATCGTACTAAATTCGCTATTGCAGCGCCATCTACTCACCGATTCTTTCCAATATTTTATACAAAACTCGGTCAAGTGCGTTAGAGCTATACTGTGTGCCCACTAAAGCCCCTGGCCACTCTCTCAGCTTCAGAACGGCTGCTGATATATTCATAGAAGTGGTGTAAAGGTACAGTAAAAGAGACATGCGCTAATGAATGAAACCGCCTACGGCGCCACCTGGTAGAGAACTGCGGAGTTAGCAATCCTATCTCAAGAAGGGCTAGAGATAGTGAAACAAAATCATTTACAAAGTTGTAGAGCATCATCGATTTAGTAAGAAAAGGCACGGTGTGGTAACTAATGCGAAGAACAGAATGGCTAAAACGAGCATTTGTTTTTTCGTGGTTTACTACATTGTCACGAAACCTGAACTGAAGTAGCAATTATTATCTTTCGGATAAAACACGACAGCGAAGAACTATGCGACCCCTCCATAAACATTGCAGCACCTTTAACGACGCATTACGGACACTTGTGCCAACGTACCAGCCTCTTTGCCTCAACGTGTGCAAAGTGAAATTAAAAATGAACGGTCAAGTGCGAGTATTACTCATGCTTAGATGTTTCGGTACAATAAAAATGTTAATTATTAACTGCATTATTTAGAAAATCGTTGCTAAAAGAATAATCAGACTTTTTAAAAAACAATACAACGTAGGGTTGGGAATAACTATATATACTAAAATGTATGAATGGATATGCCATAAAAGTTCGAAGAGATATGAAGCCTAAATGATATCAAATATTGCTATTCTATGTATAACTCTTTTTTAATCTTATTCTAATCTGTTTATGGTGAACTTAATTCGGTACTGACAATAAAAATATAGCACATTTAAACTTTATCTGGTATTTCATAAAACGTTTTCAGTGAAGTAATAATCCTTACTTTTTACAGTGTAGCTAAAACAAAAACCTTGTTCAAAGTTTAAGCTAGGCATTGTGCTAAGCGCGCTTCGAAAGGAGGTCACTAAATTGCAACGCCTTCTTGGTCCGTGCCGCATTTATTCAGATAGGTTTTTAGTTAACTTTTAAAGAGACGGAGGCGTATTGAGAGATCAATTCAATGCAAACTAGTCGCGAATCCCATAGTATTTATGTGATTAACTCTAATTAAATCAGTCTGTTTTTAACAATTTCACGTTTATTGCTTTTATACTGTTACTGGGCATTGCATTACACAAATTATCATTAAAAGTTGTTATCTAAGTTTTAAAAGCCGATGGTACAGTCGTGGGAAAAAAAGTAAACACCCCCTACTAACTCCTCAACAAATTATCGTAGACGAAAGTTACTGGTACCGAACGATTAGAAATAAAGTCTACTTTTAACTGATGTATATAAAATTTGCTTAGGGGGCCATATAAATATTAAAACGAATCCAAACTTCATTTTTTAATGGCAATACCCAATTTTAACCAGATATTTCAAATCTTCGGTTAAAACTATGCCTAGACACCAAATTTCAAGTCATTTGAATGATACGTTTCTGAATTATAAACAGTCAAAATTTAATGCTTCTAATGTTAAATTACATTTCCATATTTTTATTTATAACTCCTGAAATTATGCTCCTAATGTGCTATTTTTTTGTGTAGCAATAATACTGATATACCCAAACATAAATACGTTGAATTTGCAATTTTTATAATTTTATGATAGGAATTATGAATTATGAAATTAATATTCGAAAATATTATGAATTGCAACCTACAGCTTTTTTGATGGATCTAGTTTTATTAAGTCCTGCTTTATGGAAATCCCAAATTTCACAATTTTCTTCCCAGTAGTTTTCAAATTATGCTTAAAAAACGGCAAAAAGATGTTTTAAGGGGCCGTCTGTGATAGAAGTGAATAGAATGTGTGGTAGCGTCTGTGATAGAAGTGAAGTCTTTTGTTGCCGTTAGTCTAGCAGGCTTGAATGACTGCTTGAGTGGTGCCTTGATCAAGAAGGTGGCTCTCTCGGTTAACAATCGAGTACGGAACTTCAATTTCGATACATCCCTTAAAATACGCTCGTTTTAAAGTAATTAATTTCTCGGAAACTTATCGTACGAATTTCATAAAAATTTGTTTTTAGGCTAATTGAAGGGTGTAGAGTTTATTTATGCTGTCAGAATTGTGTACTGCTATTGAAAAAAAACAAAGTTATGGTTCATTTTAATAAGTAGATGGCCCCCTAAGCAAATTTTATATATATATATCATTTAAATGTAGACTTTATTTCCAAACTTTTGGTACCAGTAACTTTCTTCTACGATAATTTATTGAGGAGTTAGTAGGGGATGTTTACTTTTTTTCCCCCACGAATGTACATAGAGTACGCCGCCCCTATCATTATGTATGTCCAAACCGTCCGTGTCTTTAAGGGTTAATATCTCGGTATTTCGGACAATTTTTTTCCGAAAATCATTATCAACAATACATTATACTTCTTCTACGATAAGTACCTCCAGCGCTCCTCAACACCTTTGCTGAATGCCCGCAAGTCGATATTTGTGTGTAAAGTAAAAATGCCTTTTTCTCAAAAACTATGTGACCTAGAGTAATCGCTATAATTTTTCTGAAAGGTTTAAATTAACGTCTACTACCTCTGATTTTCCGATAACTTTCGTTTCAGTAGATTATGAAATAGATGTGGGGGGGGGGGCATATTTTTGCACTACATTTTCGGTAGTATCTCTGAAAATATAATACCTAAAGTTCAAAGAAATATATTTTTGAGTTCAGCGTTACTAAAGCTTTCACACGATACCCCACACGATATTCAAAGCAAATATATTTTTTTTCAAGTAACTTAATTAGCCCCTCTACATATTAATATATATATATATATATATAGATATATACTTTATGGGGGATTTAACAGTTAAAATATAACTAATGATTATGATGACAAACGAATAACAGAATAAAAAAGCATGTCAAAGATATTTTTCCTTGTGTTTACATGTGCCCAATGTGTGTTCACAACTACCCCGCTGATGGGGCACATGTGAACAATTTTTTTGAATTTATAAAACTATTAAAAACTGTAAGAAGAACTATATAGCTGATTTAAAAAACTTACCATGCGTAAAAGAAAGGTCAGTTTACTATTTTGAGTAGTTTTTGTTTATAAAAATTGATCCAGTTATGAGAAGAAGCTATATTTATACGAACTGTTTACATGTGCCCCCATTTCCCCTTCGTACAATTTTGTCAAAAAATATCCATAAATTCTTCTCTTAAACTTTGAAAAATAGAATGAATTAAACAATCACTGTCATAGCGTCACCTATTTTAACTGGGACCTTACCAGCCATAGTCAAAAATATATTTAAGAAGTTTGGTTTAATTCTATGCATAACTTCATGCAGTTTTCGATGATGACACAAACAGACACACGGAAATGCTCACATTTATCAAATATGTGCTTTTAGGGATCTTATAATCATAAAACGTGTTAATACGTCAAAAAATATTTCGATTGCAACACTTTCTTCGATTAACACTTTAAGCATCCTGCAGAATTTTATATTCATGTTTAACGATTCATAAAATACTAGCAATGAGAAGTATTTGTATGAGAATTTTTATTTAATAACCTTTTATATTTATTTATCTTATTCACCTCAAAAAATTAGATTTAACATCTATTTTGTGTAAAATCAGCCTTTGATTACAAAAGTTACGTGACGAAAATACACGGTTAAAACGCTTTATGGGTTAAATATAGAAGAAAGTCAAAATGACATTTAGAATGTTTAATTTTTTTTTAAAAAACTGGTGTGTATAATACCGAAAACGTGTCGAATTAACCCTTTGTACTCGAGAGGTAATTCCCACTGACCAGTAGTGTCCGGCGTAAATATGTTCTCCAAATGCCCTGGACACCAGTATTTTAAGGGAACCGGGAAAGCTCTATCTCCGCCATGTTAAATTCACCAACTTTACGCACCCTTTTCTCAGAAATGGTGAAAGATAGAGGTCTAGATTTTTTAAAGCAGTTAGAATAATGTGATTTACGTATTTTAACTGACCATTTTCTTTCTAAGTGAAACTCAAAATTAATTATTAATTATTTATTGAAAGTCATTTATAAATTAGCATTTTTGGTAAGATTTCACTGCCTAAAATAAATAATTCTCAGCAAATCATTAAATCCCTGCGTTAAAGTACACAATATAACATACTGTAAGTATTAAAAGAAGAATCCGAGTTCTTAAGTTTAATAGATATTGAAAAAAAAGAACATAAACAGGAAAAATCCAAGTTTTGAGAAAAAGTCAATTAAAGATTTAAATGGCCATTAAGCTGTGAAGTACTCTTAAAAAAGAATGAATAATTTCAGTACTTATTTTTTTATATATTAAAATGTCTAACACATCGTTGGAAAGATAAAAGTTTAAACTATTTAATGATATAAAAATTAAAAATCGATTTTTTGGTTGAATTTTGTTTTCCCGGTCCCCTTAAACTAATTTTCTTCGTCTTATCTATTAGGCCGAATTATCTGTGATAAAAAATTGGCGAAATAAACTGTAAGATATTAGTGGTGTCCAAAGAATGAGGCTTCTGCAGTTACGAAGGACACCAGACAACACTAGGTGAGTAAGAGCCACCTCTCGAGTGCAAAGGGTTATAGGTAGAGGTGCTAAAATATGAAAATAGTATAAAATATATAATGTGAACATTAAAAAGGTCCACAATCTTAGTTAAAAGGCGACTAATGTAATGAAAAATATGTTGCAAGCTTAAAATATTCATTTTATTAAAAACTTCTTAATACTTTAAAGCCTTCCCGGCTCATCATCAGAGAATATCTTAATAACTAAATGTTGTTTATTTATAAAAATACTCTGTTTTGATCAATACAATCACTCTGTTTTGAAAATTAGAGAGCCAATAATTACTCGGGTTGAAAGTAGAAGTAGCAGTAGCAGTTTCTTGGATTGAATTTAATTAGTGGAAATATATATTATTATTATTAATTGCAGTTCCATTTATTTTATGACATCACTTTGTTTCTCATACGTCACTTTTCATAGGTAGAAGAAAATATTTAACTTCTGTACTTTAAAAAAGTTAACAAGAAGTTAAAGAAGTTTACAGAAGTTAAATATTTTCTTCGACCTTATACTACCCTTTCTTCTTGTACTTTAAAAAAGTTAACAAGAAGTTAAAGAAGTTTACAGAAGTTAAATATTTTCTTCGACCCATGGAAAGGGACGTATGAGAAACAAAGTGATGTCATAGAATAAATGGAACTGCAATTAATAATAATAATATATATTTTCTCTAATTAAATTCAATCCAAGAAACTGCAACTGCTACTTCTACTTTCAACTCTAGTAATTATTGGCTCTCTTATTTTCAAAATAAAGTGACGTATTTGCATAAAAAAACAACATTTAGTTATTAAGATACTCTCTGATGATGAGCCCGGAAGGCTTGGAAGTAGTAAAAAGTTTTAAATAAAATGTATATTTTAAATTTGTAAAATCTTTTTCATTACATTAGTCGCCTTTTAAGTAAGATTGTGGACCTTTATAATGTTCATATTATATATTTTATGTTGAATCAAGGTGAAAAATTGTGTTTCGTCTTATGATATTATATGAAAATAGTATTTCATTTAGGCATTTTTGAGTTACAGCTTAGACAGACAGACGGGCAGACAAACCCAATTCATAAATACTTTTCAACTGTGTTGATAAATGTTAAAAATTGTGAGATAAGTAAACTTTATGAATGAAAATGATAATGAAAAAAATCATAAGATTAACGATAAAATGTTTTAACTAACATTTCCTCTTTTAAAAATAATTTTATATTACCATAAACATTAAAATAAATTTCGAAATTTCTAATGCTACAAAAAAAAAAAAAAAAAAAAAAAAAAACCATATTATAAGATTAGTTTCAGAGATTGTTTTAAAACAACCAATTTAATATGTTGTTTTAGTTACTTGGCTGAAAAATAAATATGAAAAAAAAAACACAATGCGTAATCTTCTTAAAATATTCATTTCTTAGATTTATTTACATGTTAGTTTTTATTGGTCTTAAAAATATAGATTCTTTTAAATCTTTTTTTTTTTCTTCTTGTTTTATAAAACAAATAATAGAATGTTTTATGCTTTTAATTTTTTTCTCCCGTAATAAACATAGAAACAAGACTGATTATATTTTAATTGTTGCTTTTGAAAATAAAAAGTAGTTTATAAAAATTATTTAAATAACAGAAAAAAATATATTTGTTTGTTTTCATTTATAAATAGTGTATTGGGTTGTCTATACATATGTAACTACACGATACATGTATGTGTATACGTTTTGTGATTTATTAGTGGGTTATATATGTTAATTAGCTTTATTTCAACACGTGTCAATATACGATTAATGTATAATACTATTTATGTGGGAGGATTATAAGCAGTCACACCAAACTGTGATTTGTTCAAACTGAGAAAACATTAATTATAACTTTCTTGACTATTGGTAAAAGTACAAACACTGGTTCTGGGTTAAATTAATATCTACATTAAAAGAATATTCAAAATATTAAAGGTTAAATTATTAACGGATCAATAACGATACTTTTCCATTAGGAATAAAAGGAAGGGGCTGCGCCCGATCCCAGCCGTTGGCAGAAACGTCTTTCTCTAGACAACGCAGAAAAGCATCTCCTGTCGTCTGTCCTGGATATCAGGGTTCATCCTTGAGTTTTTGCTGGGCTCACAATTCCTTTCATGGGAATTGGACTTCGACCTCTCAAAGCATCTGGCGTGCGGTATGTCTCGCCACTACACTTCGGCCATCTTGACCCTTCTGTGTCCGCAGAGAAATCACCCACCATATAGGCTGGACTGGTACCGTTCGACTTTCATGGAACCTGAAAAATACTAGAAAAACACACACAAAAACAAACAACATGACAAATAATTGCAATATCAAATCACTAAATATAGACGAACGCAGTCTTTTCATATAAAAATAAAACATTGAACACCGTTCCAGTTCTTGGTGTGCAATATAGTATTAAAAAATGTAATGTGCAGGTGAGTCTATCACTTCGATGCAGTTCTGTGACAGTTTCTAAACAGTTTTTTCTGTGAACTGTTTCTAAACAGTTTTTTTTTCTTTTATAAAATAGCCATTAAAAATATTTGAATGGATAGAAAATGCACGCACAGTTACACTTGTAAAACACATTTAAAAAAAAGATGACACGAACGCAAAAAAAAAAAAAAAAAACCACAGAAAAACATCAACTTGAACTAGCACTATTTTTCTCTTTGGGTTGAAGAAGCCCATGGCTTTATGTGATAAGCTGCAGTAGAGGTCACTCTTGGACCCTCTTGGAAGCCCACTTTTTCGACATCATATCGATCATTGTTCATCACTTCAATTACTTTATATGGGCCAAGGAATTTTGGTCGTAGCTTCATACCGACCCCAAATTGGGTTCTTTGAATCGCAACTAAATCACCTATTCTATACCATTTCGTTTTTTTGCATTTACGGTTGAAAGTTTTGCAATTTTCCTCTTGAATTTTTAATATATGTTGTTTCGCGATATTTTTGCTGTTCTGTCTTTCCTCGACAAACGCGTTTTCATGTTCCTCATCAAGAATTTGTTTCACTTTTAAATCCTCTTTATTTCTAATTTTTACTACCGTTAAAAGCACAATGGGTGTGCATTGAGTGCTTCGGGAAATCGTACTATTCATTATTCGCTGAACAGTCGGTACATATTTATACCACTTCGACGGATCATCGATGCTTAATTTAGCAAGGATTGATATGAGAGTCTTCTGTTGTCGTTCTACCTGTCCGTTTCATCTGGGTATTCCCGTTGTGATTAGAACATGCTCAATATTTTCATCTTCGAGATACCTTTTTAAGCTCACTAGAGGTGAAGGCGGCACCTCGGTCGCAAACAATTTGCTCTGTATTTCCGACTATGGCTTGGTGAATTTTTAATTTAGAGATTGCTTCCTTTGCAGATGTCGTCTTAATTGGATAAAACCATACAAATTTTGTAAAAGCATCCACTACAGATAATATAAAATTATAGTTCTTGTTGGGCGAAGGCATTGGGCCTAAGTGGTCTACGTGATAAGTTTTGAGGGGGGGGGGATCCTGTTTAGGAATGGGATTTAGCAATCCTTCACCTTTCCCTCGCTTTCTGTTGTATAGGATGCATTCTACACAATTCCCTATAACATTTTCGAAGATTAGGGATATAATAATCCTGCTTTATTATCGCTTCGGTCTTGGCTACAGCGAAATGTTCTTTATTATGAATTTCGCGAATAATTTCTTTTTGCATGATTTTCGGCACTATAATTAATTCTCTACCATCTTCATACACAATATTTTTCCTAACAAAATAATCTTTGCTTTCATTTGTCACAAGTAGTGTTTTGATAGTTTTAATGTAATCGTGTTCGTTTTGTGCTTTTGTTAATTTTGTTGTAATTTCATCATGCAAACGTGTTGTGACTAATACGGTGTTACGACTCAACGCATCAACGTGTTTCATTTGATTTCCGGGACTGTGGACAATTTGATAATCAAAGTCTTGTAGAAATAATGCCCACCTTGCTACTTTGGGGGTAAGATCTTTCTTCTCTAATGTTTTTTGAAAGGCGGAACAGTCAGTTACTATTTTAAATTTATTCCCTAACAGGTATGTCCGAAATTTCTTTAATGCTTCAATAACAGCAAGCGCCTCGAGCTCGTAACTGCTATATTTGGCTTGAGCGGGTGTTGTTTTGTTACTCATGAAATGAACGGGGTGTAAGTTTCCATAATCATCTTTTTGTAACAAGACTGCCCTAAAACCTAAGCTGCTAGCATCCGTGTGTAATTCTGTCTCTGCCCCTCGTCTAAATATGTGCAACACCGGTTTATTAGACAATTTATTTTTCAATATTTGGAAAGCTTCTTTTTGACTTGCTCCAAAATTAAATTCGTTCTCCGTTTTCAGGAGATCACTTAAGGGTTTAACGATTCTAGCATAATTCACTATATATTTTCTAAAATATCCAATTAACCCTAGGAAACTCTGGAGTTGTTTCTTATTTTTTGCCTCAGGGAAGTTTTTCAACGGCCAATTTTTGTGTTTCTGAAGGGCGAATCATTCCGTTTTCCACTATGTATCCTAAAAATTTGATCGTTCTTTTTAAAAACTGGCATTTAGAAAAATTAAATTCGAGACCATAATCTGACTCTACCTGAAACACACGTTTCAATTTGGAAAGCGCCTCTTCTTCAGTCTGTGCAGGGACGATTATATCGTCTAAATACACCGAAATCGTTTTATCTCGTATTAGCTCTTTGAGGCATGCATGTATGTAGCGTTGAAAGTGTTGAGGAGCTACACTTAAGCCAAAAGGCATGGATTATACTTGAACTGGGAATTATTTGTAACAAACGAAGTATATTGTTTACAGTCCTCATCAACTTCTACGTGGAAAAAACCGTTCTTTAAGTCTAATGTGCTAAAAACTTGACTTTGCCCGATATCATCTGAAATATCATCTATTACTCGAAGGAGGTAATAATCCCTAATTATATTTTTGTTAAGCTTCCTGTAATCGACGCATAATCTGAAATCGCCATTCTTCTTTTTGGCTAAAGCAATAGGCGCGGCGTAACTCGAACAACTTTCTCGTATAATTCCTTTATAAAGCCATTCCTGGATTTGTTTATCAACAAACGCTTGTTCTGAAAATGCTAATCACCTGGGTCGGTGCGTGATTGGTATTTCATCGCTCAATATTATTTTAACTTTCAAATTAGCACTTTTTGTTTTCTCAGGCTTATAATTCTGAACTGAGTTAATTAATTCTTCTTTTAAACCGCAGTCAGTTATGTGAGTAAGATCGATTTCATTTATATTAACCGAATTCGCTATTTCTGCTAAATAAACAGATTCATATTTAGGGGTGTCGTCTAAGCATTCTTCAGTCATGGGAGTGTCGGTGGAATTTAACCGCAAGCTTGGGATGTTCATGGGAATGTTTGTAACATCCGATCGCAGGACTGATTTGACCACGGGAATGTGTATAACATCTGAAGAAGTGTCTGCTATCGGAATTTCTAAAGGAACCGCAGTTACCATATTAACAATATAATTCTTTTCCTTATTGCACTTACTAGTAACTTTAAGGCCATTACCCGATATTTCAAAATTTAATTTATTCAAGCAATTATTTCCCAAAATCATGTCATACTGTAAATCATTAATGACATAAATATCACAATTCGCAATAATATTATCAAATGAAATGTCAGTACCGAAAAAACCCTTCGGACTCACACCTTTTCCGCTAATTCCTGTCAATTTTACGTCATTTTCATTTAATTTACGGCATCCTAAAACCTTATAGATGTTATCGTTAATCATTGTCACATCGTATCCAGAATCTACCACAGAATTGACTTTTTTCTCCATAAATTCAATAATTTTGAGGATTTTATCCGATGGGTAGGAATTGTTATTGGTGGTGTTTACTGATTTATTATAATTGAAGTTGCTTTGGTCAAGCTTATGTTCGGTTTCTTTGCCTCTAAAATAAGTTGGCCCTTCTTTTCTGCGGAGACACTGATTTGATTTATGGGACGCATACTCATTAAATTAAAAGCATTTAATTTTGAAAGGATTAGCGTTATTTCTTGTGTTAAGATGGTTTTTTATATATTTACTACTTTGCGGAATGTTATTTCGGTTAAAACCTTTGTTTTCAACATTTTGAGTAAAACGCATTATAACATCGTTATTCGGATTACTCTGTTCGGAAGTCTTCCTCATAATATTGCGAGCTGCCTCATAATCATCAAGTTTACTTATAAGATCAGAAACTTTAGTAAACTTAGGCAAATCATCGATAAAATGCTTTCTCATCTCAAATGGTAATTTTTTCCTTATTTGGTCAATAACCAAAATGTTTTTTTTTTAAATCATCATAGGACAAAACGTTAAGACATGTTAACCATTGTTCCAAAAAATTAGGGAGTCAAATGAAAAATATCGCCACGAGGCCGAATTCTCCTTTCTATGGGAAAAGAATTTCTGTCGAAATTGTTCCGCACTGAGCTTGAGTCTTTTCAGTAATAACTGTTTAACGTAATCATAATCATTAGAGAGTTCCTACTTTTCCCGACCTATTATGTTAACTATTTCCAACGGTAACAGACCTGGCAAATAAGTTACCTAATTTTCTTTTTCTACACCCAGACGCTTGATTTGGCTTTCAAATAGCGTAAGATAAATGCTTATTTCTTCTTGTTTGTTATATTTTGTAATTAATTTCAAAACATCGGGGCTTCTAATCCCGCTACTTAATGTTGGAATTTCTGTCTTATTTTTCGCAGCCATTTCTAGTTTCAGTTTTTTAAGCTCATATACCCGTTTACTCGCTTCCTCTAGTTGCAATTTTTTTTATCAGATTCTTCTCTTTCAGTAACAATTCCAGCTAAAAGATTTTTTACGATATTTTCATTGTAATCGTCCGATTTGGTAATAATTTCTGAAAGTTGGGGCTTAGTAGAGCCTTCACTTGCTTCTAAACCTAATTCCCGCACTACAGCCAGTAAATCAACTTTTTTGGCACGTACTAGATGCGCCATTATCTACATTTTTAATCTAATATCAATTTTTTATTGCAAAAAAACATATAAAAAACTTCACTTAATTTATGGGAAAAATCCTTTCTTCAAAACATAAAAACACAATCGCTACAATAAAAAAAACATAGTATTGTACCACAACCGGTACAATTGATGCACTCTGTAAAAATGATATTTTGTTCAATCGAAGCACACGCGTAAGGAAAAAAACAGCCCAAAAAATAAATCACTGAGCTGAAGAAAATAACACAATCACACTCGCGAGAAAATCAGACTCGCACAAAAAAAAAAAAAAAAAAAAAAAAAAAAAAACACAGCAAGCCGTTATCAAGACACGCGGCACTTCGACCCGTGAAATAAAAAGCATTACGGGCATTCTTTACAGACACAAGATTTTTCATCTTAGCAAACCCACACAAATCTCAGATCCAGCGGCGAATTTTTTTCCGCTACAGAAGAACCGAAGACGGATGAAGAAGTTCTTTTTCAGATTTTTCCATATCTTTCGAAGCAATAAATATCTCAGCAGCAACATCCATTATAGCTTGGCAGTAGTAGATTCCGTTAGCGCAACTTAAAATCATTCGGATGCCCAGGCAGCAGATTCCGTCAATGCGTAAAGCAAAATTGTTCTTGAAATCGTCTAAAGTTCAAGGAATGAGAAAAAAAAATGTCCTAACAGACAGGTCACATCCTTTCGTGAGCCTCCAGAATTGTGAGAGGGTTATAAGCAGTCCCACCAAACTGTGATTTGTTCAAACTGAGAAAACTTTAATTATAACTTTCTTGACTATTGGTAAAAGTACAAACACTGGCTCTGGGTTAAAATAATATCTACAGTAAAAGTATATTCAAAATACTAAAGGTTAAATTATAAACGGATCAATAACGATCCTTTTCCATTAGGAATAAAAGGAAGGGGCTGCGCCCGATCCCCGATCATCGAAATAGCCGTTGGCAGAAACGTTTTTCTCTAGCCAACAAAAAAAAGAATCTCCCGTCGTCTGTCCTGGATATCTGGGTTCATCCTTAAGTTTTTGCTGGGCTCACAATTCCTTTCATGGGAACTGGACTTCGACCTCTCAAAGCATCTGGTGTGCGGTATGTCTCGCCACTACATTTATAATAGTTCGAAGAGTATATATTATTATTTTATGCTATTATGCTTGAGAATTATGGTTAATATTATTATTTGAAGGTTATTGTTATATATATATATATATATATATATATATATATATATATATATATATATATATATATAAACTAGCAAAAACGATTTATCTAGCCCGAACAAGCACACCCCCCTCACAGAACAAGAAAAAAGAATATAATTCTTATAATTATTTATTCTTTTTAAGTGAGAGGATGTGCTAGTTCAGGCTAGATAAATCGCTTTGCTGGTTTATATTGAATTTGTGTGTTTTACTACAGAATTTGGCGCATTTCACATGAATGTGATTTGCTTTTTGTTCGTGATTATTATCCTCATCTCTTATACATATATAATAAAGATGATTGATATATATATATAATAAAGATAAAATCACAAATATATGAACAAATTGGTATAATTCTAAATATGAACAAGATATGAACATAGGAAACCAGTATGTAAAGTAAGAAACCATGAATAACCCACAGAATCATCAGAGGAGCTTGCAGGTTTATTTCGTAGTGAAGATGCGTTATTTCATCTAATTTTATAGGTATTAAGCCTACAATAACAAAATTTAGCTCCTAATAGCACATCATAAAACAAAATAAATGATAAAAACCAAGAGATCTAAAGAAAGATGCGCCTCACACAATATATTAAAAATTGAAAAATGATTTATATATACAGAGAAAAAGAGAGAGAGAATCGTAACAAGAAAACAAAGATTTCATCATACACAAATGGAGAAATACAAATAAGAAAAAAGATGAAAGTCATAGCTAAATAAAAGATACGAGTAAAATATATCCAGAAAAGAAAAATATAAATTAAGTGAAACATTTGTGGAACCACAGTATAATCTATCTCCAAAATTTTCTAAAATCTTTCAAAATAAGAACGTTTTTATATGTACACTAGATATAAACTGCATAAGTAGATGATTTGGACAATCACACTCTTAATAAATGAGAAATATGAATTATGGAAATGTAATAAATAAGATGAACAAATAAATTAATCATATCAGCATTAATAATTCTAAACAAACATGCATGATCATCAAGAAAACATATTGTTGGCAAAGCATTTTTACTAATTCAGGAGAAGGTCAGGATATCCCCATCCAATCAAAGTAGAACACGTTAAGTTTTTATACACATTAAGTGTGGATAAAAACAGCATAATGGCTCAAATGATTAAGTAAGATAAATTACACAGCTACCATATGATAAGAGAAACTACGAGTATAACTGGAAATAACTTTAATTTAATAGAATTCATTTAAAAATTAACTATTTAATAAATAACAATGGTGGATAAAATTTACAAGTTACATAAAATACTATTAAAGATAGCCCGTCAAAAGTGACAGAAAATGTGATATATAGATAGTATACTGTATACAACACATGTGCAAAAATATGAGTTTTTCTCGCTTGTTTCGCAGTGATAGATGAAAAACCACATTTTAAAAGCGAAACAGGTTTATGAAAAACTATGTATAATGAATACACAAAAAATGCAATTTAAGTGTAAATCAGCATTTGGTCAGAAAACTTCAGGATATACGACGTTTTTTGTAAAAAAATCATATGTTATTTAAAAGTAGACAATACACTTCAGTATCTTCGACAGGGATTTTTAACTGTCCTTCATTTTTACATCTTGAAATAATTACATACAGTTGTCCATGAGAAAAAATCATTTCTTTTAAATACAGTCCGACTGTAGAAAATGTTTATACTTCTGAGTTATTTTCATACTTGAAAATGTCCATATAAATGGAAACATCATTCATATCAAATCATTTCATTCATTACACATTGATTTCAAATGAAAAATAGTATAAATTATTTTTTTTTTAAAAGTATTTACTTGTTAAAAGACATATTCTATATTACAGCTCTAATTTATTATAATTTTTCCCATACAAAGAACAGAACAAATCTAAAAAAAATTGTTGGCACTTTGTGTTTCAATTATCGTATGCATGAGAAAACAAGTGGGTAAGTGTGATCACAGATCGCACAGAGAGTTTCGTTTAATATTCCTTTCAAAACACTTTATCCTTTTGAAAAATCTGTTAGTTCCACATTTTGCAACCAGGGGCGCACTCTATTCTAAACAAACCTCTATCCGAACGAAACTCCGTTTTACATACTATCCGTAGATATATTAGTCGAGGGGATTGGTAGAGATATGCACGGGCCGGCCCGCGGGCCGTGCTCGGTCCGATTTTCATTCACGGCACTCAGGCCGGGCCTGCTCTCCACTCTGTTCTGGCCGGGCCCGGGCCATACTTTTTTCTGAAGGCTCGGGCCGGGCCGGGCCGGGCCTAACTTAATTTTTCTGTACAGAGCCGAGCTTGGTTTCATTCCTAGTGTTCACGGCCCAAAATTTTCAGTCCTAGTTTTGAGCCAGCCCGTATGAAAATCATTGTTTCAGCGTGGCCTGGCCGATTTAAAGTTTAATTAAATTAGGTCTGGCCCAAAAATTTTTACAAAAAATGCATTCATTTTTCAATCGACATTATTGTACACCTAAACATTAAAAAATATTATTTTTAAAGAACAGTAGATTTCTACGCATATTAAAATATAGTAAAATGTGTGAAAAGGAACTTGCCTATGACGGAACCCTGTTTTAAACTGAAAAACGTGTTGATCCATGCAAAATTAATAAACTAATAAGTAAGAAAACAATATATAATACATATACAGTTGCTAAGAAGGGAACTTGTCTATAACGCATTGTTTTCTTTCCTATGCAATTCCGTCTCAGAAGATTTTACTGTATAGCATTTTTTGAGATTTTTAACACTTCTATACATGGAATATGGATTAAAAATATTAATGATAACTGAAACATTTACATACATGAAATAGAGAATTCACAAAAAAAAAAAAAAAAAAAAAAAAAAAAAAAAAAAAAATTGCAGCCTGCTGCACTTCTAAAAAAAAAAAGATTATAAAAACATGAAAAAAAAAAGTTAAGATAAATATCTTTGGTCAGAACTCCTCGTACGAAACAAATTTTTAACAAATTCGACGTAAAAATCAATGTTTTGTATAAATTCACTCGCACCGGGCCGGGCTTGGGCCGAGATTTTAACTTTTTTCCGGGCCGGGCTCGGGCCGAACTTTTAATTTTTTTATCGGGCCAGGCCGGGCCAAAATTACTTTTCCTACGGGCCGGGACGGACCTGGGCCGAACTTTTAATTTTTGTACCGGGTCGGGCCGGACGAATTTTTTTCTCTATGAGACAGGCCTGTAAATGTCGGCCCGTGCACACCTCTAGGGATTGGGCCCATAGCACCCGAGATAAGTAGGCGCCCCTGGTGGTAAAAAGTGGAACTAAAATATGTAAGGCTAGGGTGCATAATATGAAAGAATGGTCAAAGGGGTGTCGGCAAAAGTTGGAGAAGTGCTCCCCGGGTGAAAAGGGCGGAGCTTAGAAAAATTGCTTAAAATACACAAGTTACAGCCTTAGGAGTAAATAATATAAGACTTTTTGAAAGTTTTATGAATTGTCGTGTAGCCTGACGTATTCAGTCGAGAAGTCTGAGGTCGTATGCAAAAATTCATGTCTCCAACTTAAGTAAGAGCGCTCTTAGAAAGAATTCCTTAAAATACATAAGTGGTAGCTCAGAGGGTTAAACGTAAGACTTTTTCAAGATTTTATGATTTGTCGCCTGGCCTCAGGCGATCTGCTATAAGTATGCAAAATTTCAAATCTCCAGTTTAATAAGGGGCTCAGTTAGAAAGAATTGCTTAAAATACGCATGTGGGAGCCCAAAGGGTTAAGTGTACGACTTTTTCAAAATTTTATGATTTGTCGCATGATGGTGTTCTGCTATAAATATGCAAAATTTCACGCTTCCAACCTAAATATGCCTCACTTAGAAAGAATTGTTTAAAATACACATGTGGGAGCCCAAAGAGTTAAATGTATAACTTTTTGAAAATTTTATTATTTGTCATTTGATGTGGGGTGTTCAGCTATAAGTATGCAAAATTTCACGCCTCCAACCTAATTAGGGGCTCACTTTGAAAGAATTGTTTAAAACCCACATGGGGGAGCCCAAAGGATTAAATGTACGACTTTTTCAAAATTTTATGATTTGTCGTATGATGTGTGGTGTTTATCTATAAGTGTGCAAAATTTCACTCCTCCAAACTAATTAGGGGCTCACTTAGAAAGAATTGTTTAAAATACACATGTGGGAGACAAAAGGGTTAAATGTACGACTTTTTCAAAATTTTATAGTTTGTCGTTTGGTGCTAGGTGTTCAGCTATAAGTATGTAAAATTTCACGCCTCCAACCAAATTAGGGGCTCACTTAGAAAGGATTGTTTAAGATACCCATGTGAGACCCCAAAGGGTTAAATTTACATTTTTTTCAAAATTTTATGATTTGTCGTTTGATGTGAGGTGTTCAGCTATAAGTATGCAAATTTCCAAGTCTCCAACCTAATTAGAGGCTTACTTAGAAATAATTGTTTAAAATACGCATGCAGGAGCCCAAAGGGTTAAATGTACGACTTTTTCAAAATTTTATCATTTGTCGTATGATGTGTGGTGTTCAGCTATAAGTATGCAGAATTTCACGCCTCCAAGCTAATTAGGAGCTCACATAGAAAGAATTGCTTAAAATACACATGCGGGACCCCAAAGGGTTAAATGTACGACCTTTTTCAAAATTTTATCCCTTGTTGTTTGATGTGAGGAGTCCAGCTATAAGAATCCAAAATGTCTCGTCTTCCACTTAATTAGGGGCTGAGTTAGAAAAAAGAGCTTAAAATACACAAGTTAGAGCCCAAAGGGTTAAATGTACGACTTTTTCAAAATTTTATGATTTGTCGTATGAGGTGAGGAGTTCAGCTATAAGTACCGAAAATTTCATGTCTCCAACATAATTAGGGGCTCACTTAGAAAGAATTGTTTAAAATACACATGTGGGAGCCCAAAGGGTTAAATGTACGACTTTTTCAAAATTTTATCACTTGATGTTTGATGTGAGGTGTCCAGCTATAAGTATGCAAAATTTCACGCCTCCAACGTAATTAGGGGCTCACTTAGAAAGAATTGTTTAAAATACACATGTGGGAGCCCAAAGCTTAAATGTAGGACTTTTTCAAAATTTTATGATTTGTCGTTTGGTCTGAGGTGTCCAGCTATAAGCACGCAAAATTTCACGCCGTCAACCTAATTAGGGGCTCACTTAAAAAGAATTGTTTAAAATACACACGTGGGAGCCCAAATGGTTAAATGTACGACTTTTTCATAATTTTATTATTTGTCGTTTGATGTGTGGTGTTCAGCTATAAGTATGCAAAATTTCAAGTCTCCAAACATGTATAGTTTCTGAGAACTGGCTCTGTGACAGACAGACAGACGGACGGACGGACAGACAGACAGACAGACAGACAGAGGAGCGAGACGAATAGGGTTTCGTCAGATGAACGAAACCCTAAAAATAAACACTGTAAAAACCATAGATGTGATTCAGTGTTGGAAGAATGCCAACATTAGTTCCCTTTTCTCATGTAGATTATTTCGTGGTGCTGCGATCGGCGGCGACGTCATTAACATTGTATTAAAGAGAGGCGAAATATTTATTCAATGCGCGAAATTTTTTATGTGAACGATTCTCAAAAATGAATGACTCAGCAGGACAGCTCTATGCTTGTTTGCATTAGGAAAATTAAACACGGTTTCTAAAATGGTTTAACGATAACGCAAAACATTAAGCTTTTCAAATAGAAAAATATGTTGAACATATCTTGTTTATATCGAAAAAAATGCTGAACAGACATGATTTAAGATAGAAGAAATAAAAGTAAACAAAAAACTAAAAGACATGCTTTCATTAAAATTCACAAAAATGTAAAAAAAAAAAAAAAAAAAAATGAAATGCACTAAAATGAAGAAAATTTTTGGGCTTGAAAAGAATTTTTTTTATTTTCTCATGTCCAAGGGAAAAAATGAAAAAGTGGTTACCAATGCAATTTAAATTTTGTTTAAGTTTTTTTATGATATTATATTATACTAGAAAGGTTGCCCGTCAAAAATGACGGAAAATTAGATATAAAGGTCTATACAACTCATGTGCAAGAATATGAGTTTTTCTCGCTTGTTCCGTAGTGAAAGATGAAAATAACACATTTGAAGAACGAAACACATTTATGAAAAACTATGTACAGTAGCAGACCACAGTAGCAGTACAGTAGCAGTAGTGTTGTTTACTGAAATCTAATAAATACAGTTATTTTGAATATTACGATAGAATTAAACAGTTAAACTTATTTAACTTAAACCCGCTGTTACTTCAATGTTATTTTTTAGTATTAAGAAGGAAAAATATTTAAAATTTTCAAATCATGCATTTATAATTTCATGCATTATTTAATAACTAAATAATGAAAAACTATGTTTTTGTTCTGAGCTCATAAATATGACAATAAAGTAATGTAACTAAGAGACATTGCAAAATAAAATCTTGGTGAATTCAAACCGTAAACAAACAATAGCGCCACATTTTTACCTACTATGACGTCATAAGATTATTGTCCATTAATTTTGGAGAACATACTTTGTGAATGATTACCTCAATAGTTTAATATTTTTTACCGTTTATGATGAATGAATCTCTTGTCAGCTAATCGCTTGTGCGTAAGAGTTTGTGGGTTCGATTCCCGCTGATTTCATTGCACACACACTTTGTGTGGAACTCCCAGAGTATATTTCTCTTGTGTTGTAATATTTCCTTGTGCTATCTTGTCTCCGACTTATAAGCGGGCTTTATGTCAAGCACACAAGTCGTATGTTTTTTATTCAGTTAAATAAATAAATAAATAAATCTCTTGTGTTTGTTTAGATTTATGGAATGAGATATTAAGCTGTCAACCTAATTTCAACTGAAATTATCGTAGGATATATGTATTTTTTAATCGAAATTAAAAACAATGCTGACATTTGTGCCGAGATATGTGACCAAAATTTACAAACAGCTATGAAAACAAACCTGATGAACTTTTATTTTAGTTTATATATGTATTTATTATTATTAATGGTACTATTTGATTATCCCGTCAACCAATTTTGCCAAATTATTTAAATCGCCAAACTACTCTCCAAATTATACAAATTGACAGCTTTTATTTTGAATAACGAAAGAACAAATAAATAAGTCAAACATTAATAAAAATACAAGTAAAACTTCGAATTACAAATCACTTGAACGTGTTTGTTACGTACGTAACGTTACGTTTGTTATGCAATAATTAATAACTGATTAATTAAATATTTAGGTATTTTTTTTACTATAGGGCACTTTGCATTTTTTTAAAAGCTTGGCGCAATTCGGACTTCAGAAAGTGGGATGTGTTGCCGAACTATATAAACAGCTATGAAAACAAATGTAATGAACTTTTATTTTTATTTATATATGTATTTATATACATAAAAAAATTCAATACTAAATATATAATATTTTTATATACAAATTACGCACAAATGTCATATGCACCGGGGTTCCCAACTGACGCCAAAATCGTGTTATTTTGCCTGATATGGTAACCCGGCTATTGTTGTTTATTTATTAATAAATTGCTTATTTACTTTTATTTTCTCTTTTAAAATTATATAAACTGTTTTGTTCTATTGTTATTAATTAAACTTTTTTTTAATTTATTGTTATTTCCTTTTTAAAATAATAGCAAATAATTTAAAATATATATATGCAACTGGTATTCGAAAGCAAGGTTTTTGCCAAATTGGCGTCAGAAACAAATCACGCCAAAACCGGTGTGTATATGACATCTGGGCACAAATTACTTCTGCTTCTTTATAAAAATGGATAAATAGCTTTTTATAATAAATAAATTGTATACATGTGGGATAAAATGCTTGTGAATATAAAACAGTAAATAGATTGTCAGAAAATACGTTGCCAAATTATTTTCTCGCCAAGAAACTCTTCTCCATTTCGCCAGTCTCTGAAAATTAAAATAAAATGACTAATTTTAACGAAAGATTATCGGGATCCGGATCAGTTCACTCCGAAAGTGCTATACACATAGCGCTATTATATATATAATTAAGTATTACTTGTGTATATGAAACAGTGAATAAGCTGCTAGAAAATATATTGCCAAATTTCATTTCTCGTCAAGGCCCCTATCCAGGAAAAGTACCTAAAGAACATTAAAATCGGGTAGTTAAGATCTCAGATAGTACAGCGCCGTCTAATGGCGGTTATGTTAATAGTAGCATCGGGATGAAGATGAAAAGATGTACATTTTCGTATATTACACTTTAAATTCTGACCCATAGATTTTGAAAAAAACCTTAAATGGGCGGAGTTTAAATTAAATTGCAAAAGTTTTGTATCCGAAAGTATAAAGCGTGGTACTTTTCCAGTATAGGGGACTTGGCGTACTTTATTAAAGTTTGTAATAATTTGTACTTCAGAAGTATGATTTGTCGCCAAATGATATAAACAGCTATGAAAACAAAATTAAGAACTTTCAATTTTATTTATATAACCTATAAACATTTTATTTATATCTATATTATCGTTGTCTTTTTATATACAATTTACTTCTGGTTGCATACACAAAAATAGTTAAATGGCTTTTTATATTAAATAATTTGTACAAATATTGAAAAATTACTTGTGAATATGAAACAGAGAATAACTTGCTAGAAAATATGTTGCCAAATTTCATTTTCTCTATCTCGCCAAGGTCCTTATACTGGAAAAGTACCTAAAGTCCATTACAATCAGGCATTTAGGAGCTCAGACAGTACAGCACCGTCTATTGGCGGTTATGTTATTAGTAGCATCGGAATGAAGAAGTATAGACGTATACTAAACATTAAATTCCCACCCATAGATTTTGAAAAAAAAAAAAAAAAAACCTTAACAGCGAGAAGTTTAAATTAAATTGCGGTGACCACGATAATGAAAGATTAATGATTTTAAATGGGAATTTCGCCAAATTAACCAGCTATCGCCAAGTTGGCTTCATATATGACAACTTATTTTTGTCGCCACATTAGGCGATATTTCGCCAAGTTGGTCAACATTTGGCGCTACTGTGGTAACCCTGCATTAGTATTTTTTAACAATTAATCATTACAATGAGGTGGTCCTACCGGAATTGTGAGGGACACACAGATGTTTGGATTTTATATAAATATATATTTATGCGTAGGCCAGATCAATGAATTAGTTGTGTAATTTTAAGTTTTGGAGTGTATATGGAATGCTTGTGTGATAATACTGTCACAATAAACAATAGAGTTTGCAATAGATCCCTTTATTAATTAAAGAAAAATGAAAAAATTATATTTCTTCAAAAATAAGTTTACATGAGAGAATGGCAGCATAATCCATTGGGAACATATTTGATTCGTGAACATAATGTGTGCAAATCTGAAAAAAAAATACAGCGTTAGGTATTTGTTCCATGTTACTAAATGTAACACAAGCCTGCTATGGTTATGTTTTTTTTTTTTTTTTCATAATTGATTTTTATGTATGTTTTGCGCGAAATCTTAAAATGACCTTAATTTTTAACTATCACGTCAGGAGTTTTATAAATCGTAAACTTCAACATTCAAAATTCAAAAAATAACGAAAATCTCTCAAAACCTTACAAAAGAAAGTAAATATTTTAAATACATGGGTGACAAATTTACAGTTTTATCAAATGCCAAAACAAAGGAGGACAATGAGATGAATTCCGTAGCGAATGTAAAAGGAAAAGTGGGAGGAGGAGCATGAGCGGTTCAAAGAAACGTCCACACGTGGAATAAAACATTAAGGATTTTAAATACCCAATAATTTTAGAGATTAGCTCTCAAAATGAAAAGCGTGAAAAAAATGAAAGCGTGAATGAAAATGTATAAGCGAAAAGATGAACACATTATTATGATTAAAAAAAAAAAAGGTTTCCATATAGTTTATAGTATCAGATACTCGCAATATTTCGAATTTTTAAAAATTTTGTGATTTGTGTAAAATTCTGAAGTGATTGTAAAAAATGAAAATAGTTTTCTGATTCAGTACTACAAATTACATAAGAATAAAATATCGGAAGCTAAAAAATACAAATATCACATCTATTTTAAAGTATCTGATTTTTGCATTTTCTTAAAATAACTTTATAACTTTGAAATTTACGATTTACGAAAAATAACCTGACGTGATGGTTAAACATGAAGGTAATTTTTGGATTCAAAACTACAGAATACATAAAAATCAGCAATCAAAAGCTGAAAAACATGAAAAACCCAAATTTTGCAGGCTAGTGTAATCAAGGCTGCTTTTCCTACTCAAAACGCACATTACGGTGTTTTGAGATTCTTGGAGTGTTTTCGATTTCTTTTTTTTTAAAGGAGACACTTCCGAATGCTAAAAGTTTTGAAAAGTGTTGATTTTGGAGCCTTTTGAGTGCACATAAGTGCCATAATAAACAGTTTAGCCAATAATTCTCGAATATATCGCTCACCCGTAAGAACAGTGACATATCTGGACAAACGTAAATCTCACATGAGAAGCAAGAGAAAATTTGCATGATTTTTCTGTAACATGAAATTATAGCACTTAACTCTGCATACAGGAGCAAAAACATGCATAAAAGCTTAAAACCCTTAAGAATAAAGGCATGTGATGAGGTTTGGAGGGTTGGATAAATTTACCTCCCCATACAATCCACTCGTCTTATGTTGTCACAATCGGCCAAATCGCTTAATAAAGTGAAGCTATGAAGCTTTTTGTGTACCAAGACGTGCCTATGACAGACCTATTAGTGAATAAAACGCAAAATGAATTTTTTCGAGATGTGTCGCTTTTCTTGCGGGTGAGCGATGCATCAAATGCATCAAATGCATCAAAATGATTTCTACGAGTATAATTAATTATAAAGAAAATGCATCACATCTTGACTTTTTGGCTCAATTGCAATGAGACGCTGTCGTCCGTAAAAAAACTGTGTGCTAATCAGGGCAAAGTGGTCTTTTATCGTTATCAGCCATTTGGCTATTATTATTGATAGATAATATCTAAAAATTAATAAAAGAATAAATACTGCAAATTTTTATCGAATTTTAACGCATTTGTAATACATGATAAATTACTTGAAACGTGAATATATTTTTTAAACAAACTGTATCAGCAGTTACCAAATGTGCTAATAACTGTTAAACATATATGTATAACATTAAAATGAAGATAAAAATCTCAAATTTACTTGATGGCGCATACAAAATTTTGTAAATTCAAAAACTAAACAAACATTAAAATAAAATTAAAACTATCGAAGTTTCGTTCATCATGCATGACCATCTTCGGGAAAGAGTTGTTGCATTGCTTTCAAAGAACAACCCTAAGCCGTCCATATTAACGAACTTTTCAAACTCAAGGCGGCTTAGCTTTGTTCTTTTTACGAAGATGGTTATAGATTATGACTGAAAAGTCAATTACTTTTATTAGCCCCCGGTATGCTATTTCTTTCTCCCAGCTATTAAATTGTCGTCTCCAAAAACTAATGTTCCGTAGTATAAGCCATCCGTAAAACAAAGCAGATGCTTCACTGTACGGCTAAATACTCTTATTGCAATTTTCTAAACTTCTAAGCATCGCACAATTTCTATTTTCATACCATCGCATTTCGAAAAAAGTACTTTTTTAATGCAACTTGTTTGTAAACTGCATCTCAATTTATTTTTGAGATATTAATTTTTTTGTCATTATTAGTGCCATTTGTTTAATTTTGACAACTCAAGTACTCCATTTCAGTAGAAAGCAGAGAAAAAATATTTGGAAAATAGTAATTATACCTTTTTGTTGCCATTTCCCCATAACTACTGAAAAAAAAAATTAATTAAAATACGTGCTATTTTCGAAAAAACATATAAATTAATGATTTCTGATAAAACATGGAACCATTATAAACTATATTAAATTTAATTATTTATATTACATACAAATGAAGGCATATGAATCATTAGATAGCCTTTTTTTTCGAGTTTCTTAAGTGGCGACATCTTTTTTTTTTTTTTGTGTGTGTGTGTGTGTATTATTCAACGATAGTGACGTCATATGAATACTTTACTGTAGATGTTGTTTAAGAGTGGATCGTAAATGAGGAATTCTTCAGAGGATGCGAATGACGTCATTTTATGTAAAATAAAGCCGCGTCATTAAGTCTTAAAACCTGAAATATGTTTTATATTATCTATATTTATATAAACATACATTTTTGTTTCATTGGGGGCGTTACTAAATTCTGAAAAGCAGAATTCCTGTTTTCTATTTTTCTTAACCATTTGGAAATGGTTATTGGTTTCGGACGAGGATGAGGCCAAAAGATGATCGCATTTTATTTTTTTAACGAAATTCAACGATGTTCTTTACTCTTAGAAGAATTTTTATTTGAATAGAAAGACATAAAATCATTAAAAATTGTTTGAATAGGTAATCGAAAGGCATAAAATCGTTAAAAATTGAAAAAGTTACAAAATGGGTAGGTGCAAATTATCAGATATGGAAAAATCCAAAGCCAAAGACCGACGCCGAAATTAAAATCGTCTTGCAAAGCAAAAATCGAGGTCTTCAACTCATTATGTAGGCCATGAAAATCGAGGTCTTCAACTGATTATGTAGCCCATGAAAATCGAGGTCTTCAACTAATTATGTAGCCCATGAAAATCGATTACAGAATAAAAGATGAGCGCAAAAAAGGAAACAATCTAATGTTTAATCGATTGATAATAAAAGGCCATGTTTCGAAGGGCTCCAATCCAATAGCTACGGCGTTTTACAATCGGTCGATTCTAATTCGAAAAATTGAGCTCAACGTAGGTACTTTGTCTCAATCTGTGGATGATTCGGTGGAACTGCTTTCGATTTGTAAACTGTTTTTCTTCTCAAAACGGGATTTGTAGAGTTTATCGATGAAGGTTTGGTCGTCTGAAGTTTGATCTTTGCGATCTGTTGTTAAAGAGGATGCGACTGAACTTGGTGGACGAAATAAATTCCAAATGGTCGTTGTAATCTATTAAATTACATTTTTTAAAAATATTTGTTCAGTTTTTCACTTTAAAACATTTTGTGTACACCATTAACAAATTTTTCATGTTAATATTGAACTTTTCATGGTGTAAATGCCCAGTTTGTTTATTATTAAATATGTAAAGTAATTGCGGGAGAAATGGACCAGTCAAATATTTAGTTAACGCTGCGTTGACTGATGACTCAACTATCTGAGTCAGGCACTTAAAGATTTTCTGTATGGCATACAACTTTTTCTTTATCAAAAAACATATTATTTTTTCAGTTAAGAATCATTATTGCTTTTGGTAAATCAAATAATTTATTAATATGGTTACAATTCTGCATTTAAAGGTTTTGGTTTATACAAGGGTGTATCAATATTTTTTTGCCCTCACATAGAAATAATTGAATGATATTTATATAAATTTCTACATCTTATGAGCCCTTTTCTATATATTCAACATGCACAGTAACACATTTGTGCAACCAGTATTTGCAAGAGAGGTGTGAGGTTGTATTTGATGAATCGCGATAGTAGACCCAAAGGGGCAGTTTCTAACTTTTACCGACCCACACATGTGACATATTGCTGGAAAGACCTGCGGCCACTTAATCATGCTATGCACCTCTCGAGACCCTTCCTCTAAATTTTCCCTCCTCGGGGCACTTTTCTAAATTTTGCGGACATCATTCATGCCCTCCGGAAGGCAAATTTGGGGAGAGGATCTCGGGGGGTGAATAGCAAGAAAAATAGGTCAGATGCTTTTCCAAGAATATGTCACAAATAAGGTTGGGCAAAATTTAGAAAAATGAACCCCTTTGGGTCTACTATCGTGCCACCTTGAATACATCCTCCCCCCCCCCTCTCGTTGAAATACCGTTGGCAGAAATGTGTGACTGTGCACGTTGACTATATAGAAAAGGACTCATACAATGTAGCAATTTCATAAATTTCACTCAATTATTTCTGGTGGACTGTTTTAGAACAGTTTCACCTTTAGAAATATATATGGCTTAATAAAGCATAAATTGGATTGTTCCAACACATAAAATGATCAAAATTTTACAGTGACTTTAACAAAAAAAAAAAAAAAACTATATCTCTTTTATTTGAACTCAAACCTCAAGGAAGATAACAGAAGGAGTGACTATGCAAATTTTGACAAAATTATGTGTACCTTATAACTATATGTTGAACACACGCCCAATAGAAAAAGAGGGAGGATATCCCTATTGGTCAAGAAACACATTCTCCCCCTTTACTCTTTCAGAAAATATTTTTTTTCTCTCTCTCTCTCATCCCTGCCTGAGAAAAGAGGAGTCAGATATTCAGAGATGAATGAACAGCATCTTAAAAAGGAGATGCATTTTTTTTTGACAATTCTGTCATCAAGCTATTTTAAAGTTTTAATAATCTCGTTGTGAAATCATCTTAGAAATCATGGAATGATGCTGTAAAAGAGGCTTCTTCATGACTGATGACTAAACGCAGCTGGTGTGTTTCAAATATCAGAATGGACGATAGAGACCAAGCTTCAATGAGGTACAAAATATTTTCTTAACGGTTCCATTGAATGAAATTACACTGCGATTGCGCATTTTAGTGAAAGAGTGAGAATGGTAATAAATCCCTTTTGCAATTACTCAAGTATTATGTATCCAAGTTTTACATTTAATTTTAATTATAAAATCTCAGGATTTTCACTTAACATAAAATACTTAATTTTTTTTAAATTTTGAATTCTTGTAATATATATATATAAGTGTGCATGTAAATAAATCTTTGTTTAAACTAAAATTTTTCTTCTTCAGTTTATGTCTTGCATTTAATTGTCTAATTGTTATTTTGGGAATTATTGATTCTTTTACAGAGTAGGTTATAAACTAAGGCCATGTTACAAATAAATAATAATCTCTTCGGGTCACCTAAAATCTCTGTATAATTCATAAGGCTCTTGTGCATCGGAATCACACAGCGCGAATAAATTTAATTTACGTAATTTTAATTGATGCAATAATTTATATCAATTTAAATTGCACACAAGAGCCCAGAATAATGGTGCACTCACTATACGAAATTATCGCGGTTAATAGATCCTTAATTCCCAATCTTCTTTGTATGCTGGATTTACATACTCATCTTGGTAATTTTACTGCTAACTGTTTAGTGTGCACAGAGCGTTCCAGCAATTTCTATGTGAAAGCAAAACTTCTTGGTACACCCTCGTATGTGATCTATCTAGTTTTATGATGTAATCTCGGGAGACATTTAGGCTTTTAAATAACTTAAAATGGCAACATAATATCTACAGTGCAGAGTAGGGTTGGGTTATACTTCTCACCTAGGCGATCGGAAGAGATGGACCATGTGTACACGGGAGAGATGGACCAGGTTTTCTCTCGTAGGGATGGACCATATAATCCTGAATTGCAAATTTAGCTTTTTAAAGAGCTGAATTTAAAATACTAAAGGATTATATTTTCTGTTTCCGGAAAATGCCGACTATTTTTATCAGAAAAGGTTCGTCTTACACGCGGGGGAATTGACTGAAAATAATTTGTAAAATGCTATTTAAGCCATTGAAAAAAAGAATACGGGTGTCAATCAAGAAGCAAACACTTTTGGCATTCCTAAAACTACTTACAATGCGAAAAAAAGTGTTGCTCATATAAATAAGCTACAGAACCGGGGGTTTACACTGTGTAGAGACTCTGCAAGCTCTATGTCATACGAACAAGCAGAAAAACTTAAGATGCCTTACACTTTTAATAAAGAAGTCAAAAAGGCTGGTTTTACTTGTTACTATTATCTCTTGCTCGAAATCCAACACTCTCAATAAGGAAAGCAAAAGGCATAACAGTCGCTCGAGCAGAGGGGATGAACAGAAATTGATTATAAATTTATTATATACAGAAAATAATTGTAAATTTATTTAATTTCCATGTAATTAAAGTAAACGTTTATAAATTTAATATTATATGTGCAGTTATTTCAATATTTTATTGTGATCCACCTCTCCCATTCATATGGTCCATATCATCCAGAGTAGTTCGGGTTAGATAGACCCACACAGTACAAATTTCTAAAAATCATAAAAGAAATTCATTTAAAGATATGAACCACCGCGTTAGGACTTTTTAAAAAAAACATCATACATGTACATATATACTGTGAAAGTAATACATATGCAAATATATGGCTTGTAAAGCTCGAAGAAAGAACGTGATCCATCTTTCCCGGAGTTATCCTATACTTATAGTAAAAAAGAAATTTTGGATTTCATAAATAAACTTTTAATTAATTGTTTGTTATTGAAACATACAGTTAAAGAAATAAAAGTCACGATATTCCCAGCATATTAAGCAGATAAAACAAAAATATATTTTCTGAATTTTAATCTTTAATGATAAAAATCAACAGTATTGTTTGAATGAAGAATACAAAGTGCTTTCTTAACTATTATTTACATTTCTAGCGTGATATTTATTCAAATGAATTCTTTGTTTAGAAGAAACCTTAATTCAGTAAAAATATTTCTTTTGTTTATGTTCATCGATTTGAGAATAATTTATAGATTTGGGAGACTTTTAGTTTTACTGTAATGATTTTTTAAATTCGATTGATTTATTTTTTAGTTATATAGAATAGTAGTTATGAAACAAATAATGATTTTGAATATTACTGTGTTTGGTACCAAAACATTCCCTTTAAAATTAATGGTTGATCTTTATAGATTCCCACTCAGTAAATGAAAACATGGAAATAGAATAATATATCACATATCATTTTTTTAGTGGGTTCGATTTTTTTAATTAGGCATTTTATGTTATTCTAAAACAAAAGTGTAAATTTCGTAAACAAAAATATGAAAATATTTTTATGTAAATAAACATTCAATAAATGCATATAAACTTTATCAAAAATACATCGTCAAATCGAATTAAAATATGTTATTAATACTGTTAAATACGAAACAGAAAGATTCACGAAAAAAAAGAACTCAACATGCAAAAATATCAACATAACATATTTCATGATATATATGATTATTTAAGAATGTGAAAATGCTTCTTTTATGGTTTTAATTTTATCTTCCTTATAAAATAATTCTTCATAATTTGTTATTTTAAAAAGAACTGTATTTCGGAAGACAGGTGCCTATTGACGAAATTTAGATACTAAATTTATATTTAGGATTGCTACATCTACATAGCATACATATTTATTTCAAAGGGAGCAAGATTTGGTGCAAACCAGTAGTATTAGTGCTGATGTTTTTTTTACTGTAACGATAATTTATTTTTACCGGGTGTCCTAAAAAGGACTGACTGATTTTAAAATTCAATAGCTTGCAAACGGTGACAGATATTTAAAAAATTCTTGCAGGAGCGTTATGCATAAGGTTACAAGTTTTTTTTACAGTGATTTTTGATTTTAGTTCGAATTACAAACAATAGATGGCGCTGTAAGCAATAGGCGCTAAAGCAGGCTCCATTTTTTGGTCGATCTCTTCTTCCATGCGGAAAAAGGAAATGGAAATGATTTAAGTGGGTCCTGAAGGACCAAAAATCGAGCCTGAATTCAGCGTCTATTGATCGCAGCGCCATCTGTTCTTTTTAATTCGAACTCAAATAGAAAATCACTGTAAAAAAACTTTTGACCTCATGCATAACCCTCCTGCAATAATTTTTTAAATATCTGTCACCGTTTGCAAGTTATTGAATTTTAAAATCAGTCAGACCTTTTTAAGACACCCGGTATATATTCAATATATTTATATTCTTATTATAGTGTGTTGTATCAACATTATTTTTTCAAGTTTTCCTGAAAGTTGCGTTAAATTTATTTAAAAACCCTGCATATAGACTATAAAACATTAGGAAATTTCTAGAATTTTTTAAAGTAACTTTTATATTTCCAAGTATATACCTTGTCTTACATAGATGAACTCACATTTTTTGTAAAATCCATTTTTAAGTTTTATTTATTTTTCTGTTCTTTTTTTTTTTTTTTTTTTTTTTTACTTTTTAGTTCTTTCTGAAAAACTGTACAAATGAGCCCATTCCATGAAAAGAAAAGTATAATCACTAGAAAACAGGAATTCTGCTTTTTCAGAATTTAGTGTCGCCCCCGATGAAAAAATAATAATATATATGTATATATAAATAGTACAAAACATATTTCAATTGTAAGACTTACAGTAAAATTTTATGTAAAATGACGTCATTCACATCCGCCTAAGAATTCAACATTTGGGATCCACTCTTAAACATCTACAGTAAAGTAGGCATAGGATGTCACTATCGCGAAATAATACACAAATAAAGCAAAAAGATGCCATCATTTTAGAAACTCGACCGAAAAAAATGGCTGTCTAATGGTTCATAGACCTTCATTTGTTTGTAATATTAATATGGATAATTAAAATTAAATATAGTTTATAATAGCTCCATCTTTTAACAGAAATCATTCGTTTATGTTTTTCCAAAATTGCACGCATTTTAATTCCATTTTCTTTCGGTTGTTATGTAAAAATGGCAACAAAAATATATAATTAATATTTTTCAACTGTTTTTTCCTTTACTTATGACTTTCTACAGAAATGGAGTACTTCCGTTGCCAATATTAAGCAAATCGCTCCAAAAACTACAAGAACTACAAAAAAAAAAAAAAAAATAAAATAAAATAAAAAAAAAATGGAGATGCAGTTTTTAAACAAATTGCATATTTAAAAGTATTTTTTTTTCCAATACGACGGAATAAAAATTGAAAATGTGCTATGCTTAGAAATAATAAAAAAAAATGCTATACAGTATTTAATCGTACTGATTTGTTTTACGGTTAGCTCCTATAAGGTAACGTTATTTTTTGAAGACGACACAAAATTAGTTGGGAGAAAGAAATAGCATACCGTACCGGGGGGCTAAAAAACAAAACATCAGATCCAAAGAAATGTCTTACATTGCTGATACAGTGGAACTTCCCTTTAAATAAATCCCTATTTAAAGAACTTTTCTATTTAACAGATTTTTCTGCTGAACCTTGACATAGGGTACCATTAATATGGAAATTAATCTTCATATTACGAAAAATATATTCTATATAACGAAGTTTATTCCACTTTTGTGCATGTATAGAATTCAAACGGAGTGGTTGCTGTTGCGATGGATTGTATGAAAATGCAATTACAGTCGAACCTCTTTATCCCGACACTCGAATGACCAAAAAATATTGTCATAATAAGCGGAGTGTCTCGGTAACCAGAGTTGGAGAAAAATGTGTTTATAAAAAGCGGTATTTTAAATTATTTTAAGACAAGTTAAAATTCATAACTGTTCTTGCTGTTTTAAGCAATAAAACATTATTATTAAATTAAATAAACAAAATTACAAAATTGAAAAGAATAAAAAACATATTTATTATGACTCGTTTTTATATTGTTACATGAATTATTGATGAATTAAGCTTTGCTTATCCTTAGACGTGCTTGTTACAATTCTTTTTTCGATATTATACAATGAACTGCAATCAATATCCGTTGTTTAGAAATGAATGATCGAAAATTTCTGATCGTTTCAGTGGAATGAATGCTTATGTTTTAGTCGGATGAAAAACGCCGTGTAACCACAAGAAAGCGCCTTCTGACCAGAACAAAAAGGTCTCGAGTAGGCTGATTCAAATCTGGAGAGTAAGCGTGTCATCCATAGTGTGTGGGTTTATTTGTTCAGATAAAGGATTGATGTAAAATTTCTGTGTTATCTCAATGGGTATTTTAGACACATTTGTGAAAAGTTTGGCTAAGACATTTCATTCCACTTATTTTCGATGCTTATAAGATGGATTATGAAAGATGGACAATTTTCTTAAACCGTCGGGATATCCGGAGATGAAAATTATTCAACAACGTAACATCCGGAGTTTATATACATTAAAATCATACACTGAAAACCGGGACTTTGAAAACCAGACGTAATAAGCGGAGTGACATGAAAACCGGGTCACAGGATAACAAGGTCTGACTGTATTTATTTATTTATTTAATGGTGCTAAACTCAACAATTTTTTTCGCACTGAGAAAAACACTTGCTCTCGTCGCTATAACAACAGACACTCTGGCTCTGACAGGAGACAGCCATCGATACAATAAGAAGAGGATACAGTTTCACGAAAATGTTACAGATGAATTGTTCGGATACTTACAAAAGAGCGAAAATTATAATAAACAGTGTATTTTTTTTTTTAAAGAAACATGTACAAAGTAATATTACAGACTTTTTAAAAGTTAAGGATCTGAAATACTGTGAGAAAAGAGAAAAGGTACGCGACGGTTCAGTGTTTTTTTTTTTTTTTACCTCTCTTTATTATGTGTCTTTTAGACATTATTCTAATTAATTTTTTGTCATGTGGCTACATTGCATTAAAAAACGATACTGCCCGATTTAAAACACATTTCGCCAATATTTCCATTTTATGTGTATTTTTAATTTTGTGCATATGAATTCTATAATACTTATTTCATGAATTTTAGTTGGTTTATATTTAACGAATTTTCTTTATAACGATGTATTTAGGTGCAACGGTGAGACTTCGTTAAATGGAATTTTCACTGTATATGCTAATATACGAAAAGCTGACATTTATTAAATATTAAGTTTTTTGACATGACATCGCTGCGCTTAAGGAGTGCCAACGCGGCGTGAAACGCCGCCGCGCGTAACCTCCAACTAAATATTGAAAGGGAACTAAGGATGCATTTCGAAACAATGCACGGCCTGAAGATATAATTTGGAAACTCTGGTGGAGTCCCGAGGGTCATCCCAGAGTTGAAAACACGCGGTTAAATATAACCTCTAGAAAAGGAGGCGCATAAGGCATCCAAAAAAATTTGGTTGTCCTATACTTCGATGTCATTTCACCCACTGGCTTAGGTAAAGAACGGAGAATGCAAAGATAGTAGGGTACCAACGAACACAAAAAAAATCATAGCATAAGGTAGCCAAACCTAACTAACTATCTCTGAAACTTATAAAAACAAAGGGGGCCACATAGATCACTAATTTAGATGTCAAACCTAGTGCGCATTACAGGTCGCCGGTCTCTCGGCTTTCGCAGAAACGGTAAAGCCTTGAAAAAGGCTATGTGGTACTAGACATTGAGAGAACACCGCTGTTGCAAAAAAACATTTTGGCATTGACAATGGTCGAAAATGGGGACAAGTTAAAATTAAATTTAAAAAATAAATAAATAGTTTCAAAATTAACTGTATGTCTGGGATATGAATTTCATGGCCGGGATGCATGTGCACCGTCGGTCGAATGAGCCAAATATGGGAGAAAAGGTCTTAAGTAACTTGGGTGCAGTGAGCATACACCCCAAGGCCAGTAAGAAATGAGGTAGGGGGAGCCCAGCCTCACACTGGATGGAAGTATCTTGGAAGTTCAAAAACAAACTAAATTTTTGAACAGGATAGGGTATTCAATAACAAATAATAAATATGAAGGAAAAGAATATCCAAATAAATAAAGATAATATATTACTAATTAAAACACTATTAAATTAGGAAAGTTGATATACGCGGATGTTGACAATGAACAGTATGCTGCATGACGTCACGGGGAAAGCATGCGTTTAGGCGACTGCTGAAGGTTTTCTTCAAGAAGTTTTGGAGCATGGGACGAAGTTGTCGTTCCGAGTGAGTACAGCGAGGGGCCGTTTCCGGTTCCTCACGACTCTAGAGTCATAACGACGGATGACATTTAACGCAGAATTCTGCACGGCTGGGGTTGACCTGTGATACTTCAACGCAAGTTTTCTTTTATTTCTGCCAATACAAGTTTGATTTAAGGTCTCGAGGAATGACGTCATTGCGGACATATCAGGTCGCCTGCGTAAACCTACGTAAAAGTTTGTTCTGAAAAATTTGAATTTTATCAATTCTGATTTTTTGGGCACTACCATAAACTGCCGAACCATAAGCGATAATTGGACGAATCATTGATTTATATAGTAACAATTTATTTTTAATTGACAGGGGACCATTCCAAGCCAAAAGGGGTTTAAGGGAGCCCATTACGCGATCAGCACGACCCAGAGATTCTGTGATGTGGTTGCACCATGTTAATGTGGAATCTAGGTGAATTCCTAGGTATTTATAATCAGTCTTCCAGGGAATATTTTCATTATTCAATTTAAAATCAAGATTAGCATCTGGGGTAAAAGGTTGATTGGTGAAGAAGATGGCGGCACTTTTGGCACTGTTCACTTTAATTTTCCATTTCCTTAAACCGACCGAAAGAATATTCAGATAATTCTGAAGTTTAGAGAACACTGTTTTTGCATGTTTGTGTTTGATAATCATGGCGGAATTGTCGGCAAAAATTGCTAAGTCGATAACGGGCTCTTTCGGAATATTGTTGTCATAGATGTTCAAGAGAGTGGGATCGCTCAGGGAGCCCTGAGGTACAGAGATAGAAATAGGCTGAGGGTTAGATTAGGAATTTCGGACTCTGACGACGAACGATCTAAGTTTAAAGTAGTCATTATAGATTTTAATTAATTTGCACGGTACTCCGAGCGCAATCAGTTTAAAGATAAGAGTGATGTGCCAGACTTTGTTAAAAGCCTTCTGCATATCGAGAAAGATTGCTCCTGTCACTCCACCAGATCTAATCCCATCGTGAAGAAGTTCAAAAACTCTCCACAACTGATGAGTTGTTGAATGACGTCCCCGAAAACCGAATTGCTACGGTATAAGCACGTCATTGGAATTTAGGAACTCCTTAAGGCGGTTGATAAGAACATATTCATAGATTTTAGATAGTAATGATAATAAAGATATAGACCGAAAGCTGGTAGAGGCGTGGTTATCGACCACCCCACTTTTGGGTAGGGGGAAAATAATAGGTCTTTCCAGCAATCAGGAAAAATTTTTAAATTCATAGTGCAGTTAATTAGAATAACAATATAAAGAATGAAATTATGAGGTAGGTTAATTAACATATTATTAGAGATGAGGTCCTCACCGGGAGACTTATACTTTTTTAAGCCATAGATATACTGCCGAACTTCAGAAGGTGTGGCCGTGGGTAGTGTGTTAGGTGTGTCCGTGTTTAAAACTTTTTGAACTGTGGCATCCAACACAGCGGTAACCCGTGGGTTTTCCATACCAGAATTAGGTGTAAACTGACATCTAAGACGTTCAGCAATAGCTTCAGCCTTTTCAGTGTTAGTATATGCCATGCCATTAGGGCTAGTAGGGCTAGCAATAGCCGGGATGTGTGTTCGTGTCCTACGGATGCGGGAAGCAGCCTTCCAAATTGTGTTGTTTTAAGTTGAAAGTGATTCAACAAAAGTGCTCCAGCGTTCATTTGTTGGGAGTCAGATAATAGAAAATTAGAAATGTGCAAAATTCCTTATCGTCCGGTTACATTTCGAAGACAAATGATAATCTGATATAATTCCGAAGTTTCAAGATATTCTACGATTATTTTTACAAGTGTTGCTCTATTGAGTTGACTAGTTTTGAGAATCCATAAAAAATATCTTTGGCATATTTCGCTAATTCGCAGTTAAATATTATTTAGTTTAAAAGCTCATATTTCATCAATTATTTATAATATTTATATTCTCATTTAACTACGTTGTCTCTTTGTTGTATTTTGTTGTACTTTGATTCTCTATGTTGCACTTTGTCATATTTGCTGAAAGTGAAGTTACATTTTCTTGAAAACCCTGCGCAGTCTAAACAACAATGCAACTAAAAATCTAAGAAGGAAAATCTCTGGAATTTTTATTAGAAACATTTACATCACCATAAATATACATGCTTGTCTTGCAAATATAAACACAAGAATACCAATATCCCATTCGCATGAATGAATTAGTAAGTACAGTTATAACATTTGTAAAAATATATACAAATTTTAAATGTCTAAAAATTCATGCCAGCATCAATAAATACTGCGTTAACATTTTATTTTTACAATGATTTTTTAATGGGCTATGCTTCCTTAAATTGTCCCTTACGTTCATTTTCCACTGACGTTGAATATTAACGCTCTACGCGAGGGAAATATGTGTATTTCTTTCAGCAATTGTTTTGAGATTTCAACTTTTGAAAAAGATTTCAAAGTGAAATTGAACTATTTCTAAGGTATATTATCTTTGTTTAAATTTCAGTAAATATCCTTTTTTACGCAAGCATTTCACTCAATAATTTCAAGTTTGGAAATAGTATTCGAAGCTTTGAAGCGTAAATAAAATTCATTTCTACTTACTGATTAGAAATATTCTTTTTTCTAAAGTTTCATGGTCACAGTGATAAGAATATACCTAGGGTGAGGCGCCAGATGATCTCAACCATTTTTTAACGGGGTCCGGGACACATTTTCAATTTTTTTTTTGATTATTGAGTTAAAATTTTGAATTTTTTTTTTTCGTGATGGTTAACCATATCATTTTCAAACAAAATCGCATGATAAAACTTTTCATAATTAAAAAAAAAATTAATTTAAATTTTGTTAAAAAGGTGGGGTAGTTTAAATTTGTTATAACTTGAAATAGTGTTTATAGAATTTCATTTTTTTTTTATTTAAATAAACAGAAATATATAAAGTTTAATTTAGATTCAGCATTTTAAAAAATAGTTATTTAAAAAAATTAAAAAAAATATTTAAAATAAATATTAGAAAAAAATAATATAACTTTAAAAAAAAAATCATATTTTCAAAAGTAATATATATTTTTTAATTTGCTGAATCTAAATTAAAGTTAAGCTATTGAAAAAGACATGTTCCAAGTTTGAACCATTTACCTGTAACGTTTCTTGATTTATAACAATTTAAGTATCAGAAATGGTGAAAAAACCCATCATGAAGAAAAACGCAATTTCACAAGAAATTATTTCTTTGGCAAACATAGCTTGAAAGGTAGATTTTGAAAACAAACCAAAACGAAAAAAATTAATATTTCCTATTCTAATTAAGATAGAAACATGATTTAAATCATATAGATAGAAACATGATGACATCATTTTCAGTAGAAAACGGCAGAGAAATTTTTAATCCAATTATATATATATATATTTTTTTATTTTAAGAATTTTGTGTCCCGGATCCCCTTAAATAAAAAAAAAAAGTAAACGGTTGAAAATAATAATTAAAAATTTTTAATTGAAAATGTCACCTTATATAATATTTGAAAATCGCGATTATAAGAGGAAAATGAAAGTGGTATGAATGCATGCGCTGACCTCCTCCTAAGAATGTCCATTAGTGGTCAAGAACTACATTTATTATTCACAATGTATATATATATATGTGTATATATATATATATATATATAAATACAGGGCTTAATTTCTAACAAAAAAAGTACCGGAGCCCTAATATTTTGCGGTGCAAGTACAACAACCGTACCCCCCCCCCCCCCCCTCTTTGTCACTCCAATCTCCATATTTATATTTCGTACATTTTTTTTTCTTTAGCGAAATAAAAATTTCAAATATACCTATCAGCATATACTTAGCTGTCAGCTATTCCACTTTTTAGTTATCACTCCTTCTGAATAGTAATCTTTGCCTAATTTTCATGCTAATTAATTTCAGAATTCTGCGATTAAATAGGGTAAGGATTATGATTAGGAGATGGTGTTAACACAAAAAAAGGGATAGTTCGCAGCTATGCATTTTTAAGAAAAAATGAATGAAATTTACAGAAATTAATATGTATATGCTGAAGAATGGAACAATGTTTTACAATTTCCAATAAAATGTGCATATCTTAAGCTATACTCGATTCCTTCCGCATAACACTCTTTTGTGGTGAGTTCCAGGAAATCAGATTAAATTAAAAAAATTACACTGTTATCGGAAAGAATCGATGCTTTTATAGAAAAAGGGAAAACACTGCTCGATTGCTTTCTATCATAATAACAATACAGGGCAATTATATCTACTTACAAATGAAAGTGACTTCGTAAATGTGCAGAGCAGAGCCTTAGCATGGGTACCGTGCATGATACAAAATAAATAGAAAAACCTGTATGATTTTAATACTCGTACGCAATAGAAGACAAAAAAGGTAATTTAGACTTCGGTTTTTCGGAAGCGCTATTGCGCTGGGCTCCGGAGCCCTATATCTATGAGCTCCTGTGAATTACGACCAATATTTAATTATTTACTAAAAACAGAGAAGTGCCGGAGCTGGGCTCCAGTGAGTTCCGGCGCAAATTATGCCCTGTATATATATATATATATATATATATATATATATATATATAAATGAAATTAAATTTATCAATTTCTTTAATTTCGAAGTAATAAAAACGATTTCGAAAGAATGTTGGAATTAATTTAAAAACAAATGTTATGTGAAATATAAACTTTTTGTATTTTCTTGTATTACATATCCTATATTAATTTCATTTTGTATTATCTAGATTTTAGAAAAGAAACATTCGCTTTTACCTACACATTTAAAAAGCGTTATAAGAAAGAAAATGCGTAGTATATTTTGCATTATAGGGACAATAATGTAGATACAATTCTACTAACAGTGTCAGTTTCGTAAATTCCTTTGGTACATATTTTTTTAATTGATTTTTTTTTTATTTTAGTTTTGATAATTTTAATTTCTACTTTGATATTTAAATTATAACATGTCAATATTTTTGTATTAATGTAAGTGAAAAATCTCGTATGAATGCGCCAATTTAATTGTTATACAACATAATATAAGGGGAAACTTTTTTATTAAAAAAAAATTAAGAAAATAACAGAAAACTAAAATAATACATGTCATTCAAAAATAGATAATAAAAACTAGAAGTATATATCCGCTATGATCAATACGTTCACATGAAGCAAATAATACATAAAATAAATTTACCTTTAACAATATAATATGTCTAAAGGATAGATTTCTACAGAGCCACCACTGAAGTAAATATTGTGATCTATGCTCATTGATTAACTCATATTAACTCGTATTATATCGATGTAGTAATATATTTTTAAAGGGTTGTCAAATCATTCTTAGAATTCTGCAGGGCTACCACTAAAGTAAATATTGTGATTCATATTCACTGGTATTTTATTTTATTTACTAGTAGGTTATAGAGGTTATTTCTCTTAACCCCTTAACGGTAGCATTAAATTACGGTTTGAAAATTTAAATTCCTTATTGGCACTACTTTTTATCCGATTGCCAAGAAGGGTTATGTGTTTCACGTGTATCTGTGTATGCGGATTTCTTTATACCCTCGAAACATCCCAACGGCTGGATGGATTTCAATAAATGAGGTCTCTATCAATTTGTCCTAACCGTCCGATGGTTATAGGCTAGGTTTTGTTTTTATAAATTCAAAATGGCGGCCGTAAAATACGAAATGGCTGTAGAGACAAAAAAAAATTAAGCACCATATTGAGTGACATATCATTGGATGGCTCTTTCAATATGAAGACGATGTTTCATTGACTATTTTACAGTCAGAAGCTCCGTTTCAATATAACACAACCTGGAAGCTGTGTTGGTAGGATTTCTAGCTTTAGTGCAACTCTATCATTCATAGACATCTATAGGCCTTATCAAAACAGTGTTTATAGATAGGAACTAAGAATTAAACACAACTTAAAAGTCATCAGTGCATGTAAATAAAAAAAATAAAAAAATAGGTAAGTAATATAAAAAATAGTTCCACACTGATGAGAAATAATTAATTAGTTCACTTTTTATGCAGTCGGATTTTTTGATTTTTTAAAATTTAATTTGAAAAAGAAGTGTTCACTTTGATTAATGACAGGTAAAATGCTACCATAATAAAGCCAATTGCACTATTCTATAAAACTGGTGGGAATTAAACAAATCTGAATAATCTGAATAAAAGTCACACCCCGAGAATATCACGGGAGCGAGAATTAAGGGGTTAAAAAGACTCATATCGTGCATAAATGTCTGCAAAGCCAATACTAATATATACAGGGTGATTCATAAATATCGAAACAATAGGCTATCTTCTTAAATATTGCCCCTAGGCACATACTTCCAATTGAAAAGTTTCATAAAAAAGGTGCAAAATTTTATGAGATGAGTTTCAACTCCATGGGGGGTCTATATGAGAAAATACAAAAATTAAATTTTTATACGGGCCCCGTAGAGTAAAATTCCCAATGAGGATTTTTTTCCTTATCTATTCCTGAATTAAACACACAAAAAAAATTCATCTCGATATCTTTAAAATTCGCAGAGATATCAAAATCCAAATTTCGTGACTTACACCATTTATCCATGCCTCTGAGCGACGAGTTTTTGACTCATTTTGAACGCAAGATAGGGATCAGCCACAAATTGTACATTATTAAAAGTCGATATAAGACAGTGCCTCTCCTTTGGACATAAAATAGGCAACGTTTAGATTTTACGTTAAACTTGTTTTCAAAGTATGCTGGTGGTCTGCATTAGAGGTCAGCACGGGTCGAAAAATCTAGGTCCGGTCCCGAACCGACCCATAGGAAAAGAAGTTCGGCCCTGCCTGGAAAAAAGTTCAAATCGTATCCTGGTCCGACCTGACTGAATTTCTACATAGTTTTTTACATCGATATGGTTAAATGTTGTTTCGTATGGAGGAGTTCTGACCAAAAATAATTATTATATCTTTTCTTTTTTCATGTTTATAATTATTATTTTTAAAGAAGTGCCAAAAGCTGTGATTATTTGTTTTATTAATGAATCTCTATTTATATGTAAATGATTCACTTCTCCTTTAATAACGTTAATCCATATTCCATGTGTTAGAGACAATTTAAAATGCTATAAAGTAAAATCTTTTAAGATGGAATCACATAGGATAGAAAAAAAGCGTTATAGACAAGTTCCCTTCTTAGGAGTTGTAAATGTAGTCTATTTTCTCTCTGGTATTATTATATTCATTTTCCATGGATCAACAGATTTTTCCGTTTATGAAAGGATTCCGTCATATGCAGATTTTTTTCACTAGTTTTACTGTATTTAAAATTTTTTGCCTTAAAATCTACTATCCTTTAAAAATATGAATTTTAAAATTTTATTGTAAAATAATGGCCAATTAAAAATATATGCATCTGTTGTAAAGTTTTTGCGGTGAGCCAAATTTTAGTTATTTTTGCACGGGTTAGGTCAGTCAGAGATAATGATTTTAATATGGGTTGTCTGGAGACCGGGACTGAAAATTTCGGCCAGGGGAGACCTAGGAATAAGGAAGCAAGTCCCGGTTCGGTATAACCAGTGGCCGAGAGGTTCTGCTCTCATGCTGGGTTCGAACCCAGTCGTGTCCTTCGGCCCAATCAGTCGGAGATTTCAGTGGTTTTCTTCGAACCTTGGATGTCCTTGCGTAAATACGGGTTAGGTTCCCTTAGAAAGACCTCCACGGAAGGCACCCCACCGTTTTGGGCCCACATCCCTCGTATAGATATTTGGCCGTCATAAATCACACCAACACCCGCTTCGGTATGAAAAAATATGATCGGCCCGGCTGGCCGAGTCTTCAGAAAAAAGTCGCCAATCTCGAGTCTGGCCCGGCCCTAGTATACAGACTTTTTTATTGGCCTCGCCGGGGTGATAAAAAACCTGAATTTGTAAGGGCTAAAATTATGAAAAACTCTTAATCGGCATGTTTGAAAAAGCATTGTTTCAAATTCTGCATTAAACATTTATTTATGGACATTTAAGTGGACAAAAAGGTGGTGGAAACGGCAAAAGTTAAACTGAATCGGAAGTTTAAGTTACCTAAAGAAGTGACTTTTTCACGTGCAATTTTTAAAAATGTATTTAAATATTTTATTAGGAGCCAATCAATGTTTGAAACTTTAAATGCGTTTTTCTGCATGATGCTTTTTTAATCGTAAATTAAAAAGGTGCAAGCTTGGAACATGTCTTTTCTGATTATTTTACATTAATTTTGCTTCGGCAAATTGAAAAAAAAAATTACTTTTGGAAATATAATTTTTAAAAAAATGAGTTACATATTTTTTAAGCAAATATTTTTAATATTTTTAAAATTAAAATAAAAAAAATTTCTGAAACAAAACTAAAATTATACTTTCCTCTTTAATTAAATGAAAAAAAAAATTGAAATCCTATGAATAATGTTTCGAGTTATAAAGATTTTAAATTAAATCCGCTTAAAAAAATACTAAACATTTAAATTTTTAAAAAACTTTATGCGAAATATTAGGATGTGATTTTGTTTGCAAATTATACGGTTTACCATCACACAAAAAAAAAAATAATAATAATCAAAATTCTAGCTCAACAAATATATTTTTTACATGTTTCCTAGAATTCTTAAACTAACATTGTTTCTTCGATTGCACGCATTTCAATTTGTGTCTAATCTCTTAAAACCTGATGAATTATTTAAACGGCCATAACTCTGGGAGTTTTTCAGATATGAAGATGCTATTTTTTGTGCTTAGTTCAGGAATGGATAAGAAATGTTTTCTTGATTGGAATTTTTACACTACGGGGGCCGTATAAAAATTTAATTTTCAGATTTTTTCAAATACACCCCCTATGGAGCTGCAACTTATGTCATTAAATTTAGCACTTTTTTTATGAAACTTTGCAATTGGAAGTATGGGTCCAGGGGCAATATTTAAGGAAATAGCCTATTGTTTCGATATTTATGAATCACCCTGTATATTTTGATCCGTGTTCACTATATAAATAATCAAATTTACTCAACAGTTGACTCTGACGTTGATGTAGACTAACAAATTTAACCCTTTACAAAAATAATTACAGCATCATGCGCAGTAAGTTATAAGAGGAACCGATTATATATGGTGTTCTTTTATAATATGAGAAAGTAATCAATTTAATATAATACTTTAATAATGAAATACTTGATTTGATGTTAGAATTTATCAGTTTCGAGAGTAATTTCTGTAAAGCTTTTAACAAGTATCTTTGAATTTGTTACACATTTAAGTGTCCTGTATTTATAAGAGTAAAATACAATAAAATATTATGTGTTCTGAATAACTCAGCATTTTATTTCGTAAAGCATGATATTTTCTGTAATTCTTTTCCGTCTTCTTCCATACACATTCAAAAAGTGCAGCCCGCATCGTTTTAAAAGATAAAACTATTTATTTTATTTGAGTAGATTAATAAAACTTTTGGAATTATACGCATCGTTTAACTATCATTTTTACTTAATTAAAAAGCCTATTATTTTCATTAGGTATATTAACGTATACTTAATCCATTGACTTATTTAAATGTGTTGTAAAATATAATGAAAAATAACTTTTTCCTAAAAAAATCTTAATAACATTTAAAATATCAACACATAAAATTCGCTTACGTTAAACTATTGTATTTTAAAATATATATGTATTTTAAACATATGTATGCGTATATATATATATTTTAATTAATGTATTTTAAAATATTTATTGCAATTTCTTTCAAAAATTCCTTTTCTAGTTACAGTACAACAATTTTATTCTTGCCTTTAGCAGTATTTACTTGGATAAACAATCGCTTCTATAAAGCCAAAATAATTTTTCAGACATAGTCTGTGTTCGCTTTGTATTCCCTTCTTTTGAAAACCACAGGGTATATTTGAATCCCTTGATACGCTAACAAATATCGTAAAATAGGAAACAGAATGTCTTTTTTTAACCTAGAAGTTGAACTAGAGCTGGAAAATAGATAATTTTGTGCATAGGAAAGAAAATTTAAAATGTTTTCTAACATATAAAAGTTAGGTATACAACTATAATTTTTATTATATTATCTGATAAGTAGAGCATAGATTCTGCAATAAAATAATTGTTAAAAAGGTATCTTATCATTTCGAATTTTTGTCTAAATGAAAAATTAAACAATTTTTCGGTGCCGTAATTTGGGATTATGCGTGACTGTTAATGATATAATTGGCATGATATTTAGAGCGTCCACCAATACATGAAAAAGAAACAGTCCTGTACCTGTTATAGTACCTGTTATGAACCAGTTCTGTACTAGTCCGATTGAACAATATTCAACAAGTAACAACGCTAACTAGTACCAGATTTTGAATTTTAAGAACTGTTAAAAAATGTATGTTATCTTTTTGACTTTTTGTCTGAATAAAAAATAATAATTTTTCGGTACCGTAACTTGGAATTACTTGTGCCTGTTAATGAGATTCTTGGGCTGATACTTAGACCAATTATGCCTACCCCCCCCCCCCCACACACACACACACAAAAGTCCTGTGCCTATTATGTTTAGTGTACTGGTGCGATTTACCAATACACAATAAGTACACAACTAGAACCGGATTTTGCATTTTAAGAGTCTTTAACAATGAATCTTTCCATTTTGTCTTTTTGTCTGAATAAAAGTTGAATAACTTTTCGTTACCGTAACTTCTGATTATTTGGGCCTGTTATTGAGACTGTTGGGATGAACTTTGAAACTTAATCTAACCGATGCAGCCTAAAAAGACAAACAAAACAAAGCACTCTTTTGCCTATTATATTTATTGTGTTGGTGTGATTCACAAGTACTCTACAACTAGCAGCACTAACTAGTAATACAAGCGCACCCACGAATAAAAAAATGCACAGGGTGTATTTGAAATGCTTACACAAACTTAGAGGGATGATAGTACTTAAGAAGACGAACAAAAAATGCAATGGAACATGGTGTCGCAAATGACGTTTAAAGGATAAAAATCGAGAAAATGCGTCTGGAAATGGACAAACTGAGACAAGAAACACTCCAGACAATTATTTATCGCACAGAATAGGTACAACACAGCTCGTGATGTTCAGAGAAAACAAATATTTTACAACAATTGTTCAAAGCATCGATCGCGGACATTATTCAGAGGAACGACTGGCGGACACGCTCAAATTTGCATGCGTACAGATTTCTTTGGCTTTCTCCCAAGTTTTTGTTATCTCTTTCTGAACGGAAATGCACAAAATGAAAGGAAAACCAGCTTCGTGCTTCTAGTCAGTTCTGCAGAAAAGTAGCAAGCGAGCTTTCGATATATTTTTTAGTTTTGCAATTTTAACCCTTTAAAGGTCATTTGCGATCCCATGTCCCATTGCATTTTTTGTTCGTCTTGATGAGTACTATCATCAATTAATGTTTGTTGAGATAGTTCAGGTACACCCTGTATATATTTGGCTTACAGTACCCCTTTTCAGGTTCAAGGTTTCTTAATTTTAATATTATATTGCTCTTAATTTATCGTGTTTGTCTGTAAAGTAGGTTTATATATTTATAAATTAATACACAATAAAACTACATGGAGTCGTTTCTGAAAGACAGTGGCAGCAAAATTAACTTTGTTTTTATAAACGCTTTTTTTAAATCTCCAAAATTGTATTAGTTTCTAAGGTTTCTAAAGATAGAGAATGTTTTTCAGAATCTTTAGCAAGTCGAATGAAGTTATTGTACCTTTTCGGTCATGTTTATCTTACATTTTCCTACATTGAGAAATATCTGTATTATTTTACGCTTAATTTAATAAATACTATTATTATCAATAATAAGCGCATCTTTTGGTCACTTTGAGAAATACTGGATATTAATCACGTTTACTGGTTATTATTAATAATTACCTATGAAGTTCGGTCAATATGATTAATTAAGATTAGTAGCGAATATGTCCTTTATTGGAACATACACTTTCATGACTGTATGAAGCTAATAATAAAAACAGTTGTTAAGACATAATAATTCTCAATCAAAACACATGTCCTATTAACAGGAGGTCAGGGCCCATAATGGTTAAAGGAAAATTATTTTTATAGTTACTGAATCAATTAGGTGGAAATTTTAAACACTGAAATAATGAAAGAATAAATAATACAGTTTTAAAATGCACACTTTTAGCAATGCATAATAAGAAAAATGTTGCATAAGCAAAAAGTTTAAATTTTGATCGCCATAAAATTTATGTAAATATATACGACTTGAAATGTATTACTTTGGCCTAACTTGATAGGTAATAATTAATAATAACCGGCTAATTTCATAACCTATCATAAATTAATTATATTAACCGGTTTATTTGGATATTATTTGGTTATTACTAATAATAACAGGTTATTATTGATAAGTGCCGATTAATCAAATTGCCCGTAACATATACAGGGTGCAAAGGAAAGTCCCTTTAACCTGAAAATACTTGCTAACCGAGAGAGATACAACTATACAAGTGAGGTAACGGTATACACCGCGTCCCAAAAGTTTAGAGAATCAGTGAAATTTGCATTAACATAAAAAGTAATAAGGTACAATTAAAATTCGTGGGATAGGTAATAAATAAAAGCAGTTCTTCTGATATACACATATAAATTTTGATCAAAGGTTTGAAATTATAAAATATACATTAAATTATATTAAAATGTGCTGACAATTGTAATATTTTTTGGTTTTACATTTATAAAAGTAACTAAAAACTTACTTTTAATATTTAATTGTATTGCCACAAAACTTTATAACATCAAATACACGTTGTTCCATAGAATTAACTAAGCGTTGCATTACAAAAGGAGGTATTTCATACCACGCTTTGTCAATTGCAATTTTTAAGTCATTCACACATGTATATTGCTTTCAATTTTCATATAATTTACGAGATAATATCCCCCATATGTTCTCCATGGGATTCAAATCTGGACTAAGTGCTGGCCAGTCTAATAGTGTGATATTGTTTTGTCTAAACCATGTTTTCGATGACGTGGAGGTATCGATGGATGCCCCATCTTGTTGGAAAACACAGTCCGGTCCTGCTAGCAAATCCATAATTGGCAGTAAATGTGTACGTAAAATATCCTGATAATCCTCTGATTTCATTTTTCGGTCCATAAATCCTAGAAATGTTTGGCGTTTAAAGAAAATCCTCCACAGGTCATTATGGATTCTCCACCTTGTTGCCTGCTGAAACAGTTCTTGGGTTCTTTTCTTAGGTCATGCCAGTAAAATTTATGACCATCAGGACCGTCTAAATTCCATTTCTTTTCATCAGTGAAGATGACAGAAATCCATTTTTCATCGTATGACAAATGCTTTCTAGCCCACTTTAGACGTGCATCTTTATGTCTCTGCTTTAAGCAAGGTTTGGCTTTCATTCTCCGGTAAACAATATTTTTTGAAGCTTTAATTCTTCTGCGTACTGTACGTTTTGAAATTCTGGAATTTGATTCAATTTCACGCACAGATAAATTATCAACTGAAGCCATTTTTTATAACATTCTATCATCACGTAACACTGTTTTCTTTGGTCTTCCGAGTCTCTTTCTGGTATTCCATGTTCCACCTGAGCTCAAAACTCTATAAATACTGCTAAAGGATCTCTTTATTCTTCTCGATATTTGTACAGGAATTTTTTCCTTTCGCTTTTAAATGTAAAATCTTAAAAATTTCATCTTTTAAAATTTCTTTAGAACGTGGCATTTTTATCAGAATATGCAGGAAATGTCGAATCACAAACAAAACAATATATTGAACTCATTTGATTCCGCACAGTTTCAATAAATTATTATGCTAAAATACAGCTTACGATATTTCAATTAAAGGGAAAAATTATTCTGCATTTAAAGAAGCAGTCGAAAATAAAAATATTTTATTTTGTAAACATAAATGTAAAAGAAAACATGTAATGTTGTATTGTGTCTATACTTTTGGGACAGCACTTTTTAAATAATTTAATGTATATTTTATAATTTCAAACTTTTGATCATAATTTGTATGTGTATATCAGCAAAACTGCTTTTATTTATTACTTATCTCACGAATTTTAATTGTACCTTATTACTTTTTATGTTAATGCAAATTTCATTGATTCTCTAAACTTTTGGGACGCGGTGTAGTAAAGTGATTAAGCCCGATTTAATGGAAATGACAGCAGCTACCCTAGTGGCGAAATTTGGAAGCTAGCCATTGCAAATCGAAAACGAAAAGAGATACAGCGAAATTTCCAGTTATAAAGTTTTAGAGCACCAATTAACTAGTGCGAAACGACATTTGGTTTACATGGATAAGATAAATCTTACCCTGTATACCCAAAAATGTCCCAATTCGATGCACTCTATTTTGTGTAAAAGTTTCAATGGAATAGCCAGAAGTATGAAGAAATATGCACAATTTATTGTATAAATACGTGCTTATCTCAATAAATTTTGATATCATCACACAAAAAACAAAAATAAAACTATCTCACAGTGATAAAAAGTTAATATTCAGTATATTCGAAAAGTTTGTCATTGCTCACGATACACGTTTGTATTCGTGAGAGTAAATCTGCATGCACATTTCTCAGCATGGAACGTATATTGCGAGACTCTTCAATATGACGACATAGATTTAACCCTTTCAAGAGCGGTTGCTAATGGTCCAGCGACCTAATTTTAATTCTAAAACTGACAAATGACACCAAGAATATTTTAATAAAATTTTGCTTTTATAATGAAAGTGCAAATTAGCGGGTTTTTATTTTCTAAGAAATTCGTTTGAATATTCTGGTGTCAGTCAATTACTTGATCATTTTATGAACAGAATTCTTCTGCCCCTGAAAGGATTAAACTAAAATTTTAAATGCATTGGGAATTAAATTTTTACAGACATTACAGCGCAGTGCAACGTCACAATTTGCAATTGCGCAGGGCTAAATTTCCGAAATGTGAATATGCAAAGTACAATCGTCGCTTATGTATTTCAGACGTTTTTGGGTATACAGGTGACGATTTGTCTTATCCGTGTGAACCAAATGTTTCGTACTTATTAATTGATGCTCTAAAACTTTCTAATTGGAAATTTTGCTCTATCTCTTTTCGTTTTCGAGTTGCAATGGCTATCTTCCAAATTTCATCACTAGGAGCGCTGCTGTCGTTTGCATTAGATAGGGCGTCGTCGATTTACTATACCGTTACCTCACTTACATAACTGTAGCTCTCTCCGTTCACAAGTATTTTCATGTTGAAGAGACTTTCCTTTGCACCCTATCAGACTTGTATATCGATTTTGATACTTCAAAGTCCATGAGTTTTTTTCAATTAAATTTTGATCTGAATATATATTAATGCTCCATCATTACGTGAATTTAAAAAATATATATTTTATATTTAATTTTTTATGCATGTACCATATTCTAGATTTTAAAACCTAAAAGAATTTTTTTTAATTTTGGTGGTCTCTCTTTTTTTTATAGTACAAAAGTATCTTTCAACCATGTCTTACCATAAATACATGTTATTATATGTTTTTTCTTCGAATTGAAAAACAATTTATTCTTATTTCCATTTATTCAGACTTTATTTACAAATGTAACATATAGCATTTTTTTTTTTATAGAAATAAAATAAAATAAAAATAATTCAATGTATTATAGTTAGATCAATATTCTCATATTCAAAATACATAACATACCAGAAAATTACAAATCAGGAGTTATAAATTATTCTTTTTATGAAAAAAAAACGCCAATACAAAATTCTATCGTGTGAAAAATTAAGACTAAAACACACTGTAAAGAAAATGTTTGTAGAAAAATATAATATAACATAAATGGAAACATTCGATAAACATTTCAAAGTTACCCAGGATTCCAAAAAACATTGATTATCTTGGTAAATTTTAGAATCTTATACATTTTCGAAAATTGCCGAAACAATTATTAACAATTTATTTTCATACCGGTGATTTTCAGAAACGTATTTCGGCAGTTCTTATAGCATTTATTTGTTTCTCAACCTGGAATATAGTTTTCTTGAATGCTATGCCTTCTCAATTAAGGGGGGTAGGATACCTTTGAACACGTCGAAAAAGTAAAAAGTCCTTCCGGCCAGTGCCGGGAGGAAGAGGTAGCTTTCATATTCCTTATTTTAAAAAAGCAAACTTATATCATTCAAACACACGAAGCTCAATTTAGTGGAAACCGAATATAGGAGATTCAATAGTAATTTTTATCAATATAATGAATGAGAATGTTGCGAAATTAGTCAGCTTTATCCAAGCTGCTTTTCTTTAAAGTAACTTATATTTGGCTGCCAAATTCGGCGATTTCTTAAAGTGTCTGCCATTTTAAGACAACATGATGCATGAGGCTAACCAGTGAACTTGGTCGAGACCTTAGTAATTCCTGTGCACATGCTCACTCACATCGGAATCGGTTCACATATACGAGTGCTGTTGCATGCAAAAAATCAGATTTTTCAAAATGTTTTTCACAATAGAAATTGAAACTGCTATATCTGAGCCATTTTTTAAGGTAAAGACAAACGAAAAATGCTCCTGAATCCTTATATCAAGGTCAAATACTTAAGAAAGAAACCTTTTTCAATTTCTAATTTTTTTGCACCTCACTTTAAATATATATATATTTTTTAATTTAATGGCCGCCATTTTGAAACAAGATGGCTGATGAATCTGGCCAGCGAACTTGGTCGAGGTATTGATGTATACTATCCACATGCCCTCTTACATCGAAATAGGCGAATACGTGTGTTATCGTGTGACAAATACAAGATCGTTTCAAAATGTTAGCCATGCTAGAAATTCAAAGTGCTATAATTCAACCATTTTTTATGATATAAACAAAAAAACAAATTTTCAGAAACAAAAACTGCTCCGGAATCTTTGTATCAAGGCCAAACACATAAAAAAAATCTTTTTCATTTTCCAATTTTTTAATACCTCATTTTAAATTTTAAATTTAATTTTTTTTAAATGGCAACCCTTTTGAAACAAGATGGCGAATGAAGCTGGCCAACAAACTCGGTCGAGACATTGGTATGTACTATGTACAGACCAAGTTACATCCAAATCGGGTCATAAATACGCCTGTTATCGCGTGACAAAAATCAGGACGTTTCAAAATGTGAGCACGCTAGAAATTCAAAATGCTATAACTCAGCCATTTCTTAAGATACAGACGAAACAAAAACTGCTCCCGAATCTTTTTATCAAGGTCAAACACATAAGAAAAAAATATTTTTTCAATTTTCAATTTTTTGGTACCGCATTTCAAATTTAAATTTTTCTTAAAAATTTAAATGGCCGCCATTTTTAAAGAAGATGGCGGATGAAGCTGGCCAACGAACCCGGTCGAGACATTGGTATGTACTATGTATAAACGAAGTTACATCCAAATCGGTTCATAAATACGCCTTTTATCGCGTGACAAATTTCAGGACGTCTCAAAATGTCAGCCACGCTAGAAATTCAAAATGCTGCAACTCAGCCATTTTTTAAGATATAGACGAAACAAAAACTGCTCCGAAATCTTTGTATAAAGGTGAAATACATAAGAAAAAAATATTTTTCCATTTTCATTTTTTTGTTACCACATTTCAAATTTAAATTTTTAAAATTTTTTTAAATGGCCGCCATTTTAAAACAAAATGGCGGATGAAGCTGGCCAACGAACTCGGTCGAGACATTGGTATGTACTATGTACACACCGAATTACATCGAAATAGGTGCAGAAATACGCCTTTTATCGCGTGACAAAATTCAGGACGTTTCAAAATGTCAGCCACACTAGAAATTCAAAATGCTATAACTCAGCCATTTTTTAAGATATAAACGAAACAAAAACTGCTCCGGAATCTTCGTATAAAAGTCAAATACATAAGAAAAAAATATTTTTCCATTTTTAGTTTTTTGGTACCCCATTTCAAATTTTAAATTTTTTTAAAAAGTTTAAATGGCTGCCATTTTGAAACAAAACGGCGGATTAAGCTGGCCAACGAACTCGGTCGAGACATTGGTAATTACTATGCTCACACCGAATTACATCGAAATCGGTTCATAATTACGAGAGTTACAGTGTGACATAGGTCAGATATATATATATATCAATTTTGAACTGAGGGTGGTTTCGGGGTCTGGGGGTCATGATCGATGAAAATATACCAAAATTTTTTGAAATCGCTTTCCTCCGAACGGCTGCAATAGGTAGCTTTTTGTAATGAAAGCTACCTAAAAGTATCACTATGTTCCAAACTTCAAAACTTGTGTAATAAGTCAAAAATAAAAATCAAACTCCATTTATATATAAACTCATCTTTAAATTTATATTTAAAATATATGTATATATATATACTTGTAAATTCATAAATAAATATTGAAATGAAGAGTTTAAAAATATATGATAATAAGAGAAAAAAATCTTGCGCGCATGATAAAATCTGAAAATATGCATATAAAGAATAAATTTTGGTGAAAATAAATGCATAATAGTGTTACCTTTCTACTAAAACCAGAATATTTGTAAAAAATATTGTCTAAATTAAAAAAATTATCAAAACATTAAAAATTTTCACTTTTTAAAAATTATTTTCAAAGAACAGAAACAGAAAAAAATATAAAATTTACCTTTTTCTGGTGTTAAGTTGTAGATAATACAGAAATGAATATGTGGTGAAAATTTCTTTTGATTGCCATGCACATATTTTTAGTAACACTGCGCGCAGCATCAAAATTCATTGTTTTGAGTAAACGCAACGCAAAGTTTAATTTCCCTATGCAGTCTTAATATGAAATAAAAATTCCATAATTAGTAACCTAATGGGATTTTTTTTAATGCGGTTTTTTGCATATTATTCAGAAATGATTATAGAAGCAAAATATGTATAAAAAAAAATCGAAAATTTTGATGGTTTTGAACGTATCCTACCCCCTTAAACATGTTCATGTTCAACAAACACATTTTACTGATAAACATGATAAATTAACATCGTTAACCTTATATTAAAATTAATGTTATGTTGCTCTTACTTGCATAAATTATACAGCAGAAAATGCTTAATTAAAGGTATCCTAAAAAACTATATTTCGAATTGAGAAAACTGATTTCGCACTAAAAGAACGATTTAGAAGCGTATCCAAAAGCCAGTGGCTACAAAAGAAACTTTGATTTTATAAATGTTTCTTCAAATCTTAATAATATACTGGATTCTGAGGTTTCTAAAGAAAAAGATCTTGCTTATCAGAATTTTGAGTCACTTCCGAAGATGTTATTGTATATTTTCGTACGCGGTTATGTTAAAAATTTTTAGATTACAGTAAATTCTCTGTAAGGCGGACTCTGTGTAAGACGGAAATCTGTCTAACTCGGAAAGATTTTCAAGTCCCTGCGAATCCATAGACATAGAGTAAAATTTGTCTAAGGCGGAATATTGTCTACTACGGAAAATTTTATCGGTCCCGATCGATTCCGCCTTAGACAGAGTTTACTGTATAATACATTTGACTTTTTTACATGTAAAGATTGAATTTACTTTATTTTGTCGGAGCGCAGTTATTGACAACCGCCAAGCAGTGAACTAGTACCAAAGTTGGACTATTCTTCGAGGAACATTTAGCAGCTGCCGTGGAGATTGCGGGATGGAAGGTTCGAATGAAATCATGGGTATGTCGACCTGATTGTTGTGAACAAATATCATCGCCATCTTAACGTATTGTGAAATAGTGTAGCATTGAAAAGCATTTATAGTATACTTTTGTTTTGTGTGTATAATCGTAAATAAATAAGTGTTCATCCAATACGGAAGATCTCTTAATATCTGTGTGTATAATTTATTTAAGTATTTCACGTATAGTTAAAATTTCGGAGGTCACGGAAAGACTACTTACTGCAGCTTCCAATTTATGTGTGATTTTACCACTTTAAGGTAACATTTTGCATATTTAATGCTTGAATGAAAGCTAAAATGCTCTACTACTAAGATAAAAAAAAGTTCGAAATTACACGTAAAACGTGGTAAATAATGTGCATTCGTAATATAACTATTTTTATAAATATTTTTTGCACCGCATATTGCACTGAATGTATATTTTAGAGCACTTCATAAGTTCATCTACTTCAATTTCAAAAGGCTGAAACATCATTAACATGGATTTGAAATAATATTTTCCCATTGGCCATAATGTAGTTCAAAATATTTGACTGTCCCTGTACTTAAACTTTACATCCAATTTTCATCAAATTTGAAATGACTCCACAAACTTTTGCAACAATTACATATATTTAAAATTTCAGACCATTCGGTGGGGTAGTTTTTGCTCTGTTATCTGCGGACGAGCGGACAGAAAGAAGGACAGGCGTACCGAACGACGACTATTGGTGCTACGTATTCATACAGTGTCATCGAAAAATAATGCCTAGATTTTAAATAACTGTCACAAGGCAACTATGAAAGGCAATTTATTGGTTTTAGGATTGTAATAAACGGCAAAAAGTAATTTTTTTCATACGTATGTTTGAATGTGAGAACCGCCCGGTGTGCACCAGGAGCAAATGTGTGCAATGTGAGCACCAGGAGCAGTTTGATCTGGATAAGTTCTCCGAAAAAGCCCCCGTACACTGACTATTGACTTTGACTCCACATGCCAAATCACACACTGTGCTTTTTGTTTCACGGTCAATATCGTACTGAGCAGCTGGAGTCTGACGCGTCGGCAGACCTTGTCACCTGCGCAACTAATCCGCGCATAACACAGGCACGCAAACGAATTCTGGTGAAGTAAAACCAAACTTTCATTCACCAGTTATCGTGTAGTAAAAGAATTACTCATTTAAAATAAAAGGTTTCGAGGTTATGATTTTTTTTAAATCTAGGCATTATTTTTCGATGACCCTGTATAATTACGAACGCACATAAATAGACTTGGAGATTAGCTATACTAATGGATAAAATTTGTTCATACCATGTGTTACACGCCCCCCACATTCCAAATATTTCCACTGAAGCAATGCAATTCTGTCAGTAACAGTACAGTTGCTTGCAACATTCCCGGAAGTTTTTGTGCGATATGCTCTTCATTCCGAACGTTAAATTTACAATAAGCACACAATTAAAATGGCGTCCGTTGAAATCTAAACCACCTGACGTCACAATCTTTCTTACTACAACACACTGAGCTGAAATATGTGCAATGTTTCTGTCGGAAAATATCCCAGAAGCAGTTAGAATTTTATATTCGTACGTTGTACTTCAAACCATTTACTCATTCTATGAATGAAGACACTTACAGGAAATCCAATATGTGGGAATCGCTTGCATTGAACCTATCATATGACCTGTTCCTCTATGCATGGTACAATAAATTCACTATTATCCAATTCTGGCATAAAATATCAGCACAGTCTCCGAACTCACTGATTTTAGAAGTATATGTGATCCAAATGCAATAATATTTTTTATATATGAAAATATATACGCATATTGAATACATACTTCCTGTTTATTTTAATGTTTAATACATACTTGTTGTTTTTTTCAATATTTAATACACACTTGTTTTTTATTTTAATTAAGTTAGAAATTTGAAAATGAATTAGTTTGATGAAAATTTAAAATGAAATAGGTATCGAGTGTGATTTAGATTTAAATATCTATAAACAGCGATTTTACATTCTGCTCTTACTGTAACAGAAAAATATAAATATAAATTTAACAAAGATCTTAGTGTTTCTTTCTACTTTGTATATTTAAATGACAAAGTACCTTTTTTAAAAAAATACGTCGTGAAACAAATTACACAATACAAAGGAGTAACTTATTTATTAATATGATTCTACTTTATTAATACACTAAAGACGCTCTGCAAGATTAAATTTAAAGATTTCTATTTTGTTAAGTGTATTAATTTTCTTTAAAAAATAGCTGTGCATCTTTAAAAAACCCATAATTTCTTTAAAGTATTAATAAGAAGATTTATAAACACACGGAGATTGTACTTAAAAATACACTTTTAAAAACTTATTTAAATACACTTAAATTCTAAATTTTAAATATTTCAATGTATTTGCTAATAACATTGTTTCTCTGCAAAAAAAACAAAGAAATGACACCATATTTCAAACAACAAGTTTCGATTACTTAAAGAAATGGGACTTTCATCAAAAAAGCCACTGAATGCAGCAAAAAGTAAGGAATTTTTAAGACTGTAGTTAAAAAAAACTGCATTCTTAACCGCCGATCTCTTACTAATTGCAGGCGAATGGTCAAGAATCACATCTGAATTTCTACTAAAATACAGTAAATTAGTAAAAAGTATTGTAAAAATATAAACACCATTAAACATACGAAACATACATAAATTATAAAACACAATAAAGTATGAAAGATACAAAAAACCACATAAATAATTAATAAACAAATAATAAAAATCATAAAAATTACATTAAAGTTCCACCAAGTACACACATCCAAAATCTGAAATGTTTAAGTGAAAAGCCTCTGACCAAACCTAAAATGAAAGGAAAAAAAAAACATGCGTCAAGTATAAAATATTAAAAACTTTCCAACACATTCAGAATACTCTAACAAAATTTTAAAGTTTAATAAGGTGTAAGATGATATCTAAGAAAACAATCTGAAAAGCATTTGACACATTTGAAAGAAAAAAAAATATTAGAAATTACTATCAATAGACGAAAAAATGTACGACCTCAGTTGTGCATCCGTATGCGCTATAGATTTGCTTACAATTTAACATACTAGAGTAGTAAGCTATACAGGGTGCATCTGAAATGCTTTAACAAATTTAGGAGATGATAGTACTCATCAAGACGAACAAAAAATGCGATGGAACATGGGGTCGCAAACCACTTACACAAATACAGGGTGTTTCACCGTAACTGAAGTCTGTCATGAGAAAAATTAAAATATTACCTTATATATCTACCTTATTTTGTATGAAAGGGGATAACATCAATAAAAGTTCTGGAAAAACAGGGTACTCACACAATCGATGATACCGTATGAACTGACCACCACAGTTCAAAATGGGGAGCGTCCAATGCATACTGCTGGCGCGTATAATGGAAAGTTCTACCGCTCATTTCTGTGATGTTATCCCATTTCATACGAAATAAGGTACATATAGTTACATGTTTATTGCAATATTTTAACTTTTCGCAAAATTATTACCGGCAAACCGACTTCAGTTAGAGTGAAATACCTGGCATTTCTGACTCAATAAGTGGTTTGCGACCCCATGTTCCATAGCATTTTTTGTTAGTCATGATGAGTATTATTATCCCCCGAAGTTTGTTGAAGCATTTCAGATACACCCTGTATATAAAAATCATTTTAAAATATCAAAGTACTCATCAATTGCCATAACTTCCCTGGAACAGTGCAATTGCACGTAGGAATGACAAATAGAAAGCTCAAAATTAGGATTAAAGAACATATAGCAGACATCAAATACAGAAAGAAAACTTCAGCTTCTGCCGGACTATATAACAAAGAACCTCTAGAAATAGATTTTAAAAATAGTGGAATAATTTATCAATCAAGATCTTATTTGTCATACATCATCAGAGAATCAATAGAGATCTTCTTACACAATGAAAATATTTGCAATGATTCCGCATCCACGAGCTCCCAAAAATGTGGAAAGAAATGCTATACAGGATAAAGAAACATAAATTTCTATTTTTAACACTCTGAGTGCCACGGTGACTGACACTGAAGCTGAAAAATTGACAATGTTTTAAGTAATTTTTAAGAAAGTTAATCCAATAATAAATAAAAGGTAAGTAAATTTTAAATAAATTTTTAGTAATTTCTTAACACGATATATATATATAGTTTTACATCATATTTTAGACCGTCAGTAATCGGTGAATGACGCGTTCTAAATGGAATGTTCAGTGTCAGTCACCGGTGACTGACGGGGTTACTTAACGTGTTAATATTGCAGTTAATTTCATTATGCTTGTTTTCGCGTGATTTTAGTTTTTGTTTACCATTTTTTCAATTTGATTCAACTTTTCAATTATTTTTTGCAAAAATATTTTTATCATTTTATTTTCTTAAGCAGGGTGCCATCTGATGCAATGAAACATGTCGAAATGTAAATAAATAAAGGTATTTTGCCGTTTTTAAATTTATGTTTATCACTTACCGCAATTAATGACTACTTTGATTCTGTAGTAGGTTAAAATATAATTCAATCAAGAAACACATAACACAGCTGATATTTCCCTTTGAACAATTTTCTCAATATACGGAAATGTACTCGATATCGTTTGAGTAGCATTGTACAGGACTTATAAACAACAGACAATATGCAAAAAAAAAAAAACATCTACATTTAAAAAACACGTACTGTAATTGAAAACGCGCTTTCAATAATGATTGATCATAGACAGTACTGTAACCGTATTATTTTGTGCGCTCGCGTAAATAAATGATGACGCGATGCACGTCTTATTCTAGAGTAAACATCTTGTAGTATACGTCAGAGATATATGTAATTTCCAATATGTTTAAGGGGTCTTGTACCTTTTATATCCGACGAAAATTAACGGAAAAATTCAAAGTTTGACTTAGTCTATCTTGAAAACCTTTTTATGTATAAACATGAAATTTTGGATATTGATTAAACAGATTGGGCTTTGTAATATACCGTCATTAGAACTTTATTAGCATTTTACAGAATTTGTGTATTGTTGAAATCAAAATAGCTCTTTTTTTCTACTCCACAAGCATTCTGCGCATGATATCTTGAGAAAGTATGTATGGATTGTCATGAAATTTGGTAAAAATACTTATCAAATGTGCCTGTTTAAAATGAACTAATCTTAGGCAAAAATTATTTCATTGACTGTATAAAAAAATATTTTTGTAAACACAAAATCAAAATTTTTTCATTTATTACCATTGTAAATACTAATATAGTTCATTTTAAACACACGTATTTCTTTAGTACCTTTACCAAATTTGACGATAATCCCTACATACTTTCTCATGATATCATGCGCGAAATAACTTACGGAGTAAAAAAAAAGGGCTATTTTGATTTCGACAATACACAAATTCTGTAAAAGGCTAATAAATTTCTAATGGTAGCATATTACAAAACACAATCTTCTTAACCAACATCCAAAATTTCATGTTTATACGCGGTTTAAAGATCAATACATTAAAAATAAAACAATAGCGGATATTCCGGGTACTAAGGAATACTATTTACATGTTTATTTTTAAGTCAACATAAAAAAATTAGATACCTTCAAAGTTAGCCAACTAACAAACTTTGAATATTTTTTTAAATATTTTTAATGCGTTTAATGTGTAAGAAAAAAATGCATATCAATATTTGATTTTTTTTTAAGTTACACTTTTCTTGTAATGGCAACCAGATGCGTAATATGGAATAGAGTTATAAGTGCATTAAAGTTGTAAGAAAAACCATGATTTGCAAGAATACCCAAAATTATGTGTAACTAAACATTAGTAAATCATCTATAAATCGTCAGATTCTTTGATTTTTTTTTTTTTATTTCTTACAAAAATATAAATGCAGTCTTTGATTTGGTCCCACCATAGTCCTCCTGACTCTTCCATCAGACATTATATCCACTGCTCCCCTAATCCATTCTCTGAATATTTGCCATTCCACACTGTTAAAAATTTTGTGGCATGTTGAACTAATTTTTGGTGCTCCAGTAGCTGCCACCATAAGATGGTGAAATCTTGAACCCACATTTCGAGCTAAAGTTCAATCGGAACTCCAAATCTAGGAGTGAGATTTCACCATCTTATGGTGGCAACTATTGGAGCACCAAAAGTTGGTTCAACCTACTACAAAATTTTTAACAGTGCATAACAGGCACATTGCATCATTCTCATGTGGAGTACAACCTGGTAAAAATCCCATCGCAAATGATACGTTGGAGTGGAATGGTTGTTCTTCTTCACTATACTCGTCTTGAAACAATTTTCTAGCTGATATTACATATCACTGGCACATCATTTTGAAAAACATAAACTCTTCACTCGTCAACATGTTAACATGAAGGAAAACTAAACACAGCAATAAATATAACTATTCAACTTTATACTGAGCTTGGTTAACATCACTGACAATAAGACGCCAAATTCCCATAGATTTCCATTGTAAATCAATAGGGTTTACTTGCTTACAGAAAATCAACAAATTGAGACATTGTGAAACAATGAATCAATGCAGGTGTTATTGAAGTGCTTACAATAGTCGCATTACTCTTGTGTTGAGAAATTTAAGTCCCCGCAAATAATATTTTTTTCTAACAACAAAAGTATTTTCACGTGAATATTAAAAAGAGAAAGAAAAATTTGGGGAAAATTACGTCATATGTAAAACGATACATTTAAATTGTCTTATTTAAAAACACTTTCTTAAAGCGTTGTTAAAAAAACCGAGAGACAAAGGTTCTGTTTAGTTAAATCATTTTATACTAGCTTATTTTCACATGTTTCACCGATCTGATTTAACCAAAGAGGAAAACAACCCGTTAAGAGGGAGATAACCACTGCTTTTTTAATTATAATTCATTCTTCTGAAATTTTTTTAAAGCCGATCAAATTAGTGTGCTTTTAGAGTTTGTGGTGTCTGAACGGGGGTTGGCGAGCGTAGCTCAAAAGTGGTAGAAACCCCTAGTTCTATAAAATTTGCCTGCAAGAAACTGAAAAAATTGAGAATAATATTTTATTACACCGCGTCGCTTCCATAACAGGTGTCCAATCAGAACTGAACACAGTGCCTCATGGGAGTAGTTAATAGTTTTACGCTTGGATGCTCGATATTGAAGTATTCCCTATTGTTCAACCATTCCCAAATATCTGAACTTCGTCAATATGGATTACACACTAATTAAAATCTACCAATTATGAATTACTATATATTTAATTTATTTATGTTTCAGTGAGTATGTCAATTTTCGATAACATTTATTGATTCTTCTGTTTCTAATTAATATTTTGGATTTATGTTAATAATCTTCTGGAATATTTTCAGAATTAGTGTATTATGTAATTAGGAATTAGTGTGGTACATTTGAAACTATATAATTAAGAGTTACGTATATATTAATTAAAACCGAATACTAACTGAAACTAATGTATTTAGAAACCTAAAGAAAATACTTATTAAATGAGGGAAATTTTTCTTAAGTTGCAAACATATTACTACTTCAATAATACGATGATGACATTTATTTCAATGTAATCATTCACGGATTTTTTTTTTTTTTTTTTTTTTTTTTTTTTAAGCACAAATAAAAAGGTACTTATTTGTTTACAAATATGTATTAATTTATTATTACTCACATATTTAAACTTTAATTATTTATTCATGGTGAATTTAACTTTTCTTGATTTTATGCATAGTGTCTAATAAAAAATAAAAGAAAATATTAAATATATTGTTCTTGATGAATTTTTCTATACACTGTTATTTAGTCTTAAAAAATTCTTATTGCAATTTAAGAGATGTATTTGATTAAATAATGTATTTATTGAGATATTTAAAAGTGCAAAATTCGATAATAAATCTACGAAAATTATTAATTTAATTTATGATATTTTATATTACTTTCACCTAAATCTTCTTAAAATTTATGCATGAACATGCTGAATTAAACTGACTTAATTTAACGAATTAAAATTTAAGTAATTATTAAGTTTATCTGTTTGTGTTTAGACATTCTTATAGGTTCCTTTTTAAATACTACAGTTTCCTGAAAATAGCATGGGACGCATTTTGAGCATTATATATATATATGTGTGAATACATTTCCATACAAACTGCCTTAACATCTGCTTAAAATAAAATAGTTTTATTTTAAGCACCTTTAAATTAACCCATTTTATTATGCAAGATTTTGAAATAAGTATTTTAGTTCTGCAGCATATTTCATAAACAACTTTCTATGCTCTGGAACTTCTAAATATTAAGCATTTTTAGGAAAACATTCATAAATATTAATTTTACTGTAAAGTCATTAATGCCATCGTAAATAAATGAATACATAATTATATCTTTGCTGCTCTAAATGTTAAGAATTATTTACTAAGATTATATTCTAAACTTATTGTAGTTTTGTTGGAAGTATCCGAAAATAAATGTTAAATCGTCAAACATAAATTTAAATCTTTAAAACGCATTTATTGATGTTTTCGTTAACATATAAGTATCTCTTTAACATTGTAGTGAAATAAAACAGTTATATATGGCCTACAATGTAGAAAAATTATTAAAGAAAAGAATCATTAAAGAAAATTTAAAGAAAAGAAAAAGTAAAATATTAGTTGGGGACATTATTAGAAGTACGTAAATTGTGGTAAAATACGGTATAGTGGAAAAAAATATGCATTCAAATTACATAAAAATGTGATGGCTTAGACATTTTAACATGGATGATTTAAAAATTTATTATAATATTCATGAGATGCATGAGATCGTGGAAAAAGGCATAAGGCATATGGCGGTTGACTACACCATGCATCATGAGACCTATGTATCATTGTGTGATCTTGCCAGTTATTAATCAATAAAGAGTTAAATTAAAAAAAATCAAAACACCCGACTGCGAATAAAGCGAACTAATTAATTATTTCTCATCAATGTGAAACATTTTTTTATATTACTTACCTATTTTTTTATTTACTTGGATTGATGACTTTTAAGTTGCGTTTAATTGTTAGTTCCTATTTATAAACACCATTTAGATGAGGCCTATAGATGTCTATGCAGGTTAGAGTTTCAGTAAATCTAGAGATCCTACCTACACAACTTTCAGGTTGTGTAATATTTAAACGGAGCTTCTGACTGTAAAATAGTCAATGAAATATCGTCTTCATTTTGAAAGACCTATCCAATGATATGCCACACAGTATGGTGCGTAAAAGATTTTTTCGTCTCTACCGCCATTTCTTGATTTACGGCCGCCATTTTGAATTTATAAAAACAAAGCCTATAACCATCGGACGGTTAAGACGAATCGATAGAGATTTCATTCATTGAAATCCATCCAGCCGTTGGGATGTTTCGAGGGTATAAAGAAATCCACATACCGAGATACGCGTGAAACTTATATCTCTTCTTGGCAGCCGGGTAAAAAACATTCGTGAACTGACATCCCTTTTCTCAATTAAGTTAAATAATGCTATAAAAAGAGATAAATTATCTTTATTATGATTGATGAACGTTTCATAGCACAAACGGCAACATTTTCAAAATCATTCGTGATACAAAGTATTTTCCCATAATTTAAAAACAATAACATAGCAAGCAATGTCACGAGACATCATGCATAATGAAAAACATTGCAAAACATAAAATAAAAATAAAATTAACTTGGCTGTTTGCGAGCGTGAATTAATTTTTACTATTGTTTCTAAAATTATATAGCATCTCTTTTCAAATTTTAGGTAAATCAATTGACGGATTATGGATGGTAAATAAAATATTTATGGATAAATGAACCTGCTATTTTAAAAATTGAAGGTTCTTCGCGGCATAATCTGGCCAAAGCTGTGGTTCTCCTGTTGTATTTGATGTCTGCTATGTGTTCTTTGATTCTACTTTTTATTTACAGATCGATTTTTAAAATAGCAGGTTAATTTATCCATCAAGATTTTATTTACCATCCATAATCGGAGAATTAATAGAGGTATTTTTACGCAATGAGAAGATTTGCAATGATTCTATGTCCCTTGATTTACTTAAAATTCGGAAAGAGATGCTATGTAATTTTAGTAACAATAGTAAAAATTAATCAACGCTCGCAAATAGCCAAGATAATTTTTATTTTATTTTATGTTTGCAATGTTTTTTTTTTATGCATGATATCTCCTGACATTGTTTTCTATGTTATTGTTTTTAAATTATGCGAAAATATTTTCGATCATGAATGATTTTGAAAATGTCGCCGTTTGTGCGATGGAACATTCGTCAATATTAATAAAGTTATTTTATCACTTTTATTGCATTATTTAACTTATCTGTTTATAAGTGATTATTATACATGTTGTTATCCCTTGTTCCGTTGATTACTTTCCGTTACTTCACGGAAATACTAAATTTATTTGTCCATCTACCCCCCCCCCCACATCTTGAAAAAAAAAAACTTGGAAATGTCACCAATATAACGCAAGGATAACCCTAAAGTACATGTAATTAGCACAATTTTAATACTTACTGTAGATTCGTGTGACTCGGAGGGAATGACATAAGACATGTGGATGTTGACCACAGCGTACGACATAAGACCCGTGTACTATTGTGTGATGTTGTCAATTATTACTCAAAAAGATTCGCGACTCCACATGCCTTTTGCTGTCCGTTAATTCACGGCAATCTAAGCGATAGTTTTGTCAAATCGCTTGGATGGTTCTACAATTGTACTGCAAGCTCATTTCCGTTTTCAGAACGGGATTTCTACGTATGTCCTTTTTCCCCAGAGTCATAAAAACTTCGCGAAGAAAAGCTAAAAATTGAAATTCAGAATATATGTCAAATAACACATACCTGCAAAACTCGGATTGTGCCATATTTTTTAGCTTTTGATAATAAATTTTTATGTACTTTTTTTTTTATCTGAATCCAAAATTGATCTTTATTTTTTAACATCACGTAATGATTTTTCGCAAATCGCAAATTTATAAATTATTAAAAAGTCCAAATGTTGCGAAAATTTGATATTTAAAAAAGACGTAAAACTTTTTTTTTTATAATAATTTATAAATGTTTTCACTTATACTTTGCATGATGTATGTTCACTCTACTTTTGCTCCACGTTCAAGGTTATCTCTCTCACACAGGACAATGAACACCCCCCCCCCCTTCCCTCACCAGATTCTCCAACTATTTAGTTATAAGAATACCCAGTATAAACCAAAAAAGTGATTCAATTATTTTAAAAAAGAAAAAAAAAAATCGCATCTATTTTATTGACTGAGATTTTTCGTAATATTTCAACTTTTTAACAACCTTTTAAAATTTACGATTTTCAAAAAAATGCTGACTTTTTAGTGTTGAAATTGAACATTGATTGTGTTTCTGCCCTCCTTTACAATATTAGAAATAACAACTTATATATGATTTAGAGAAATAATATATAAGGAGACCATAAGCTAACATTATTTTAAATGGTGTAAAATTAAGTTAGTGATGTATCAATATGTAAAATTACACAATCTCCAAAAATTCCAAAAATTCAAATTATGTAACATATAACTTCACGATCTTCTAAAAAGGATAAAAGATACTTCAAGGTTGGAGTATCACAGTAATTTTTTTCAACAGAGCAAAAAATATCTAAACATGACTCAAACCTTGATACTACTACCTTGATACTACTTCAAACCTGATACAAACCTTGACCTGGCTTGCAGTGCAAATTATCTACATGTTGAGCTATCCGGACGATACCTGGCTGACATAATTCCCACTTATTTGTTGAACATGGCTGAGAACTGCAGCGTTAGTTTCATTCTTCCAAGCAATAGCTATAGCCTTTAAATAGTGAAATTGTGCTATAAAACGGAAACTACTGTATACTATAAACTTAGGTCACAACGAAGGGAATGAAATTTTTTCAACTGTATAAATCATTTTCTAGGTTGCAGTAGACCATCTGATGTTTATAACAACAGAAAAAAAAATGTCTAGACTAGGACACTAACCTAGATGACTTGTCTTAATGTGCCAATGTTCTATCTATTGAGCTATCTGGACGATACCTGGCAAACATAATTCATTTTATTTGTTGGGCATGGCTGCGAACTTAAGCGCTAGTTTCATTCTTCCGAGCTATAACTATAACATTTACATGATGAAATTATCCGATTACATGGAAATATCTTATACCTTGTGATTAGGTTATAATGAAGATAAGGAAATTTTTCAACTGTATAAATCATCTTAGAGGTTTAGGAAGCGTAGATGAGGTTTATTCCAAGAGAGAGAAAAATGTCTAGATCAGAACACGAACCTGCATAACTTCACTTCCCATGCCAATGATCTATTTATTGAGCTATCCGGACGATACCTGGCTGACGTAATTCATTTTATTTGTTAGACATGGCTGCGAACTACAGCTGTAGTGTCGTTAATTCGAGCTATAACTATAGCATTTACATGATGAAATTGTGCAATAACACGGGATCTCCTGTATACCATGTAATAGGCCATCATGAAGAGAAATAAATTTTTTCAACTGGATTAATTACCTTCAATGAATTAAAGATAATTTATATAGTTGAAAAAAATGTCTTTCTTTTCATTATGAATTAATTAAATGGCATACATTGAAGATGATTTATCCAGTTGATAAAAATTCCTTTTCTTCATTATGAACTAATTACATGGTATGCAATAGTTTCCCTGTTATCGCATAATTTCACCATATAAATGCTACAGTGCTATGGTCGGATGAATGATACTAGCGCTGTAGTTCGCAGCCATGTCTAACAAGTAAGAGTGAATAATATCAGCCAGGTACCGTCCAGATAGCTCAATAGATGGACAATTGGTATGGAAAGCAAAGGTATCCAAGCTCGAATCGGTACTTTTCGGCTAGCCGGGCGCCAGTGTTATATATATATATATATATATTGCATATATACATGCATATATAAATATAAATGTATATATATGTACATATACACATTTATGTATACATATAATTATATGTATAATGTATGTATATATAACACTGGCGCCCGGTTAACGTAAAAGTAACTTCGAATCTTACAAGGAGAGGGTCCGAGGTTGGTCTCACCGAATGCGATGAACATTTGTGTATTGATAGAATATAGTTAGTATATAAATATATGAGCGACATAAAGCACAACCCCCAGGGGTCTTGAGAAAATACACTGGTTATCAAAAATTAAGGAAAAGTCACAAAATGCTAATTTTCAAATACGCGAACACTCAAAAGAAAATAATATAATTCGAGTAATTACTATCTCTACAACACAGCTAGCCCATATAACATCTCATTCATGTCACACATGGTCACACGTGTCAAAGTCACTACGGTGAAGCAAAAAAAAAAATAGGAAATTCCATACATCTCATTATAAGTCTCAAATGGTCACTATATGTGACTCCACTGAGGAGTCAATGTGACTTCTGCTTGTGACGAGTCACCAGGTGACTTTACAATGTAGTTAAATTATGACTCTCATGTGACTGTCATTTTTAGACTCAATTTCATAGTCATTATGAACGTTGCATTATGATAAGTCACCAAATAATATCATATTATAGTCACATGGAGACGTTTCCCAAAAGAGCACAAAGGTGACTTCAGAGTAGTCTCTCTGTCACCTGAAACTCATCATGTGACTTTAATGTGACATTATTTGGTAACTTATCACAATGCAGCGTTCACGATGACTTTGAAATTGAGTCTAGAAATTACAGTTACATGAAAGTCACAATGTAACTACATTGTAAAGTCACATGGTGACTCGCAACAAAGCAGCAGTCACAGTGACGTCTCAGTGGAGTCACATATAGTGATCATTTGATACTCATAATGAGGTGTATGGAATTTCCTATTTTTTTGCTTCACCGTAGTGACTGTGACACTTGTGACCATGTGTGCCATGAATGAGATGTTATATGGACTAGCTGTGTTGTAGAGATAGTAATTACTCGAATTACATTATTTCATTTTGAGTGTTCGCGTATTTGAAAATTAGCACTTTTTTTGTCACTTTTCCTTAATTTTTGCACACCACACTGTAAAAAAAAATCTGTAGTTCTACAGATGTAAATTTACATGCTTACTAAACTTTCACCTGTAACTGTAAGAAAAAAGCTGCAAATCTACAAAACTAGTTTTTGTAAAGCTACAAAAATCTGTAACTTTACAAATGAATCTGCTAAAATTTCAGTAATCTTACTAAACTTTTATTTGTAACCCTGGCTGCAGTTACATGAAAAGTTCTCGGAATCCCAGTTTCCAAAAAAATTCTTAGTAACCTTACAGATTTTTTGATTTTCGGCGCAAAAGTGTGTCTGTTACATGAAATTTTGTTGTTGCCGTTACATGAAAAGTTCTAGGAATCCAAGTTTCCTAGAAAAACTTTAGTAACTTCACAGATTTTTTTTTACAGTGCAGTGTAGGTTGCAAAATTTAAGCTACAGTTCATAATCGGATAAATTTCCTTTTTTTTGCAAGCGGCACAGTAGCGCGATCGGCAGCACGCTGTATTTGACTCTTTTCGGCCCGGTTTCAAATCCGGCTCGTACTTGTTTTTCAGAACGAAAATTTTTATCAATCATTTTCGAACCGCAATTGAAACAAGTAATATAAAAATTTTATTTTTAAAGTCAATTCCTACTTAGGCCATCAAAGAAAAATTTAATATAATTAAGCTAATATGAGTTTTTGTTGCATTAAAATATCTCAATTTGTTGATTTTCTATAAGCAAGTAGGTTTACAATGGAACTCTATGGGAATTTGGCGAAATATTACAGATATCGCCAAGTTGGCGTCACTTTTGGCGACTCATTTTGGCCGCCAAATTTGGCGATATACCACCAAGTTGGCGACAAACTTGGCGGTATTTGGCGACAGAACAGGTCCCCCCCTACGGTAACCCTTATTGAAAATACTTTCATTGAAATTCAATGACCAATGGCGGCCATTTTGTTTCCCATGCAAAACAAAAATTAATTAATTAAAATTTAATTAATTAATTAATATTTGGAAAAACTTTATTAACATCAATTGTCATCCAGTACAAGTTAAAAAAATTTTATTTCAACCTGATAGGATGAATAATGAGTATTTTATTAACGATTGAAAATTTGTACAAGATAAATATATAAATATATAAATAAATATAGGGAGAGTGTGAGCTAATAGTAGGAATTGAAAAATATGTATAATAATGGAAATTTACGAAAAATATGAATTAAATGTATGTTTTGTAGCGTTCGTTTTTAACGACAAAATTTTGCATGCTTAAATTGTTTAAATATATAACGAGAAGTAAAAAAAAAAAAAAAAAAAAACGCATATTTATATGTCTATAGACCAGAATTTTTTTGTTGTTATTTAAATATTTTGTTTTTGTTGTTTATTGTTGTCGCGCTTTATGACGCTCATATATTTATATACTAACTATGTTCTATCGATACACAAATGTTCATCGCATTCGGTGAGACCAACCTCGGACCCTCTCCTTGTTAGTCTAGACAATTTTCGCACTGTCGGAATAAATATCAACTGTGCTTCTCCAACCTTGAAGTTGATTTATCTTGTTGAAAAAATTTCCCTCTCTCCATTAAAAAGGCAGATCATGTTGACGCTTAAAAAAAAAAAACTTATTTTTCACAAATTTCAGAAAGGATACCTTTAAAAGTTACAAATCCACTGCAAAAAAGAATTTTACAAAAAAAATGTAATAAGAACAGAAGTTGTGGCTAAAAATGTTTTGCATAAAAGCATTTGCTGTAAAGTTATAAGCAAAATTTGAAGCCGTTTTTCTAAAAGTTGATTTTTTGGTATTACGTGCACTCTCACATAAAAACTAATTATCATAGAATATTGAAATTATGTATATTCTTAGTTTACATGTGTTAGTTTTTGCTGAACCTCAAACTAGTCTGATTTTTGTCACAGAAAAATGTGGATTGTAAAATTAAGAATAGATTTTTGGTGAAATTTAGTGAATATGATTAGAAAATCCTTTAATTATGATAAAGAATTTGAATATACTTTCAAATTTAGGTTCAGTGTAAAATATAGTATTATAAGTAACAAAATATGAAACTTTAAACACACATCTGCAGTAGAATTTGCAAAATCGTGCGCGCAAAATCCATATTTCATTGTTTATATTTTTCAATAGCCACTTAAATATTTATGATTTAATTTATATTACTAAATATATGCGCATTTGAATACTTAATAAAATCATAAAAATATGTGAAAGTAAAGAAAAATTATTGTTGCGTTTCATCCATTGGTTTAGAATCTACAGAGTATTTCGTACTTCTTTAAATACAGTCATTTTTTGACTGCTCAATGTGATCTGCCCCCTTAAAACTTATTTTCTGTATAAAACTTCATAAATCATGCATGCATGTCAAAATATAAAAGCATTGTTTTTTTTTCTTATTACACCTCGAAAAAGGAATTTTTTGTACAAATACTTTTATGCATATTAAATTGATTTTCTCTTAGAAATCTTTCAACTCAATTAAAAATTAACGCCTCAATCTTTGAAAGAACAAAAAATATATTGGTTAAGACTAAATCAATAAAAATATTATACAGCATAGTAACTTAAATACGTATATAACTTTTTCAAATGTAACACAAGTTTTCTAAATTCGGAATGTTTACTTCATTAGCGAAGGATATATTTACACGAATCGAAATGTGGATATATAGTCGCATTTAATTTCTGTGTTTTAAACGCCGTTAAATTTTTGGTAGTTACAGAACTTTTTGGATGTTTAAACAACGGATACATTTTCATATTCAACCCTAAATTTGACATTTTGTGATTTATTCTGCAATTAGTGTGAAATAATGAAAAATATAATAAAAATTTTTAAAATTATCTGAAATGAAAAGTCGAGCCGAATGTTGTATTAGGCAAACGGAAGTTTAGAGGAGGGATGTATAAGTATTTGTATTTTTAATTTCATATTATTTCACAACCACAAAATATCCAGAAAATTTAAATTACTTAATGTATTTTAAAGTAATCTTTTAATTTTGGGGTTTATGTACCGGGTGATCCAAAAGTCAGGACGAACTTTAAAAATGAATAATTTGCAAACGAATCAATATACAAAGATACCGTTTGCACCAAACGGAGGGAAAAGAAACCGGGTTTTGTGTGGCAACAAAAAAAATAGTTCTGTTGGCGACCAACAGATGGCGCTGTAGTAGGCACTATTGCACCAAAAGTTGATTTGCAAATTAAAAAATGTTGACAACTTACAAGTCAGCTTAGTTACAGTTAATTAGTACTACAGTAAATGTTCAATGTGCTGTCCGTCATTCAGAAGTACAGCTATGAGACGAGGCACCAATTATTCACAGCATTTGGTATCATTTCTTATGACAGACACATTTTGGCGGATGGCATCTTTTAGTGCTGCTAGTGATGTCGGTTGGTCTTGGTACACTTTTGACTTCAATAATTCCCACAGCCAAAAGTCACACGGTGTCAGATCGGGAGACCTTGGAGGTCATGCGTGATTAAAGTAGCGATTGATAATGCGATCCTCCCCAAATGTTGAGCGTAGCAGGCGTTACACTGTCAGAGCAATATGTGGCGGTGCTCCATCTTACATAAAAATGTCTGTTTGGAGTGCCTGTCGCGCTTGCAGCAGCTCAGGAATAATGTTGTTCTGTAACAGTGCTACATATCGCTGACCAGTGACAAAAACTGTTTTGAATCTCGTCTGTGTGACATCCTCGAAAAAAAGGACCAATTATGAAATCAGCAGTGAAGCCACACCAGACTGTTACTTTAGGCTGTTGCAAAGGTACTTCAACAAATGCATGTGGATTTTCTGTGGTGCACACTCGACAATTGTGGATGTTAACAGCGCCAGAGAGTGTGAAATGCGCTTCATCTGTCCAAGGCACAGTGTGAAGCCATTCGTGCTGCTCTTCCATCTTATCGAATACCAAATTCGCAAAATCTTCGCGAGAGTCGAAGTCAGGAGGTTTCAGTTCTTGGTTATGTTGCAACTTGTAGGAATACCGTTTCAAAGTTATTAGCAGTACTCTCCAGACACTTCCGTACGACACTCCTGACTGCCTCGAAACTTGTCGAGCACTGCACTCCCCACGTGCAGCAACCGCCGACATGTATTGCACCGTCTGCTCTACTATCGTGGCAACAGCAGCGGCTGTTGAGAGACGCCCACTTCTTTGACGTGACGCCAAAGAACTTGTAGCTTCAAATGCAGAAGACGTTATTGGTCGTTTGCTATCTCGCATACTCTTCTTGTAACGATATGCTCGCAATGCCGCAATGGCACTTTCCGAATTCTTATAATACATTTTAACTAAGGGGGCTTTCCCAACTATGGACAGCATTTCGATGCACACAAGTTTCGACAACCATTACCTGCTGCACTTGTTCCTTTTTATATCGTTTGTTGCTTTGTATAATCCAACAGCGCCATATGTTGATCGCCAACAGAACTATTTTTTTCGTTGCTATACAGACCCGGTTTTGTTTCAATCCGTTTGGTGCAAACCGTATCTTTGTATCTTGAATCGCTTTCGAATTATTCATTTTTGAAGTTCGTCCTGACTTTTGAACCACCCGGTATATTCATAAAATATGCATACGCAGGAAATTATAAAAGTATCAATTTTACTGGAATAATTTGATGATAAAGGAAATTACACTAATGATGCTAATGATTGATAATAATGATAAAGGAATATATAAAAGCATCATTTTTTCTGGAGAAATTTGATGATAAAGGAAATTACCTTTTGCGCATATAAAATTTTGCTGCTGCGTCATATTTTTAACTTAAGTTAAAAAGAAACTTAAGTTAGACGTTAAGTTTTATCAACTTTAAATTAATAAAAAAAATAAACCGTAAATTAATAAAACAAGGCGTACAGAATCAAGATTCAATTACTTGTCTAAATTTTAAAATATGATTGTACTTAACAAATGAGGCCTACTTTTGAAAACTCCACTTTATATATGCAGGGTATTGCCGAATTTGACAGACAAACTCAGTGGAGCGATAGCAGGCATCAAGATGATAAAAAGTTGCCGTAGAACATGGAATCGCAAACCACATATTTAGCCATAAATGCAGGCTGTTTCACCCTAAATGAACTTCGATTGAAGGTAATGACTTTGATAAAAATAGAAACATCGCAATGAAAATACAGTGATCTGTATGTCGTTTTTTGTGAAATGTTATAACATCAGGAAAATTTCTGAAAAAAAAGTGTGCTCATTTAATCGATGATACGGTATGAACTGGAAATCGCATTACAAAATGTGGAGCTCACGTGCATACTGCTAGCGCGTATAATAGAAATTTCCACCACATTTTTATATTATCACATTTACATCAAAGCTGAATTTCTCTACTAAAAATTTTCTTAAAATATGTTTCAGTTTCCTGAAAGTTACTATCGTCAATCCACATTGTGTTAAGGTATAACCCCCTGTAATTTTGATTCAATACCTAGTTTGCGATCTCATGTTGTCTAGTAATTTTTAATCCTCTTGACGTCTATTATCACTCCTCTGAATTTGAAGGTCGAATTCTTCAACACCCTGCATATATATATATATATATATATATATATATATATATATAAGCATTAAAAACATTAAAAATTACCAAAAAATATTGTGAAACTTTAAATATAAAAAATGTATTCATTGACAATAAAACTATTCCCCTTAACATTTTCAACATGAATTTTAAAAACATAGTAAAAATAGGAGGTAAGGAATATTGAAATATCTAGAACCATGACAGTTTCATCATATTCTAAATGCCTTGATTTCCACAAATAAAGTGTGAGTTTTCATCTTCGTATTAGCAATAAAAAACTAAATAATAAGAATTTACGACTACACACCCAATAAATAGAGATACAAAATATTGGAAAAACAAATTTGTTTAAAATAAAACATAATTAAAAATGATTGAGAAATAAAAATCCTATTACCAATTTGAAAGCATTTTTAACATAGAATGATGCAGAAAAAATGTCTTTACATGATGGACCAAGGATTAATAATGCACAGTATACTCATGTACAAACCAAAATATATGTGACCAGCGGCCTCTATAGAACATTTAAAATGGAATTCCACTAAGTTATCCAAGGATTCGATAAATTTCTGCCATCTGTAGAATTTATTATTACTAAAATATAATGTTTTGGAATAAAAACTAATATATAATTAAAAAATATTTATACATATTAATGGATTAAGCATTAAAGCATATACTGTCTACAGATATATAAATGATAATTAAAAATAATAATTAAAAATATGTTAGTAAATTTATAGCATTACTGGGTAGCTCAGCACCCTGCTACACCCACCAACCACCATTCAGACACCGCAGAATCTGAAAGCATGCAAATTTGATCGGTTTTAAAATAATTAGAGAAGATTGAAATATAATGAAAAAAATTGTAGCGATCTTCCGTAAGCGTGCTTCCATTCAATTCTCTTTTATTGCGAAAATTTAAGGCCAAATCAGTCGCTGTTAAGACATCCAATGGTTGTTTTCTTGTTTGATTAAAGACGATCAGTTAAACATTCGAAAAGAAGCTAAAATAAAATGAATTAAGCAACTAGAGTCTTTGCCTTCCAGTATTTTTTAACAGCGTTATAAACCGATTGACATAATACAATTTACTACAATTACTACAATTTACTGCTTTAAACGCATATTAATGTATTTATTATTTTAAAATTTCCCTTTTCTTTTAATATTCACGTGTAAATACAATTTTCAAGACATAATTTTCAATATTTTCCCGCTTTTAACCCATAATCATTTAATAGTAATTTTATAGTTTTCTCTGTTTTTAATAGTCACGTATAAATAAATTTTTAGCCTTAAGGAAATATTATTATTTGTGCTGTTTTTAGAATTGACAAACAATATTTATAATAATAGCCCAAGTCATGCGACTATCATCAACATTTTCGGGCGGATCCCTCCGCTTTAAATATTCCAGGAGATCATTTTGGTACTTTAATGTTAGCCAGCCACATGTTATAAGTCGCCAAATATTATTCAATCGCCATCATTTCACCTATATTATAATAGACCAAGTCATGTAATTGCCATAAACAATTACGGGCTGATCCCTTCGCTTTTTATATTCCTGACGGCCATTTTGGTACTTTAATGTTAACCAGCAACAGGTGATAAGTGGCCTAGATAGCTCTATTGCCATCATATCAATTATATTATAATAGTCAAAGTCATGTAACTGCCAAAAACAACTACGGGCTTATCCCTTCACTTTTCATATGAAAGGTTTTCATTTTGATTAAAGACTCAAAATTATTTTTTCGAATAAAACTACATTAAAGTTGCCATGATCGCAAAACATTCTTGGTACTTGTTAGCCGGGTGAAAATCTCGCCAATATATATATATATATATTTTTTTAACTCGCCAGTTAGCATTTTTTTATTTTTCGAGTGGTAAATTAGAACGGTACAACTTGGTTATCCCGTCGACCAAAATTGAATCGCCAAACTATAAGATTAAATGCCAATAATGGTTGATCGTAAATGTCCCATTCACTTGGAAGTTACACGTGTTTACGCCAACAAGTGATTTTGATTTCTATGTTTTATTTGTATTTTTATTAATGTTAAACTAATTTATTTGTTCTTTCATTATTTTAAATTAAAAATTAGGCCAATTTGTATAATTTGGCGGGTGGTTTGGCGATTTATATAATTTGGCGAAATTGGTCAATGCGATAAATAAGTACAATTCACACATTGCTTTGAAGTTGAAGTTAAATGTCATGATTTGTTGAATTTATTAATATATGCACTGATATCATATACTGATTTTTTTACAACAATTTGGCGAAAACCTCGTTTTCGAATACCAGTTACATATGTATTTTTAAATTATATTCTATCATTTTATAAAATGAAATAACAATAAATAAAACAAAGTTTAATTAACAACTATAGAACAAAACAATTTATAATATTTTTTTTTTATTTTTAATAAAAAGAAAATAAATGTAAATAAACATTTACTAACAAATAAGCAACAATAGCCGGATTACCATGTCAGGCAGAATAACGCCCTTTTGGCGCCAATTAGGTACCCCGGCGCGTATATGACATCTGTGCCTAATAATTTTTCTTTTCGTTTCGTTTAAAAAAAAGAAAGGAGTGAAATCCACTAATTTTAAATATTTCAGTTTTAAATGAATTTTTGTATTTTTAATAAAATAATAATGAAGTACAAAAAAAAAAAAAAAAAAAAAAAAAAAAAAAAAAAAAAAGCGACAGGAGAAATGTTTGGAGATTTATCACCTGTGTCGCGCTAACATAAAAATACCGATTTCTTGATTTCTCTATCAGAGTCCACCGATTTGGAGAAAGATTGTTTAAGTAAATTGAATTTTTTAAGGGAGGCCAAACTGGTCGGCAAATAAGTTTAAAATAATAACCTTTTCTAAAATATGAAAAGAAATATCTGTTATGATTGAAATTTGAGTTGCCATCATTAGAGAAAAATGTTTAAAATTAGAAAAACGTTAATATTTCGAAAACTAATTCATATTTTTAAATTCTATTACCAGTTTTGAGATCTGCAAATCAATACGGAATTTTTGTGTTAATTTTACCGCATAGTATTCCATATTTTAGGAGAAATCGCCGTGAAACATAATCAATCGTTTCATAAAATCGTTTCATAAATACGTTTCATTAGGATGTTATATATATAGGGTACATATTAGAAAAAATAAGTAAATGTTATATTAAATAATATATTAAATAAAAATGATATGTAAAATGGTGATATTGATGATTCATTAATTAATGTTTCACATAAATAAATGTACCTCACTATAACATATCAATATTTGAATTACTGTGACAACATTTCATAATCACTTAAATAAATGTATAATTATATATAAATAAATAAATTATTAAAATAATGCTGCTTACGAATAGTAATAATAATAATTAAATTTTGAAATTAATCGCTTACATTTAATGTGACCACAAGCTTTCTTAATATTTAAATATAGCTAATTTACGGGGAAAGAGTTGGGTTGATTTTTGACAGCCGATTATCTACTCGAGAGATATAGGCCTTGTGGGGGGATGCCTTCGGCGGTGGTCCTTCTAAGGGAACCTAACGCGTATTTACGTAAGGTTTCCCAAGGTTCGAAATAAATCACGAATACTCCAAACGGTTAGGCCGACGGGTGCAATTGGGTTCGATACCAGCACCTCCCCTCAATCAGCTTCGAGAGCAGAACCTCTCAGACGTTGGTGGTTCTTTATGGGGAGAGGTTAGAACAAAGAAAAAATTTATAATTAAAAGATGCACTTTATTCTCGTGTAATATAATATACTATGTATGCGAAATTAATATGATATTGTCCTCATTAGTCTAAAATTTAAATACACGTTAAACGTTAACCTTATGAATTATTAAAAAACTGATTTAATTTTAATTAATAAATCTATACTAATAAAAGAACAAATCACTCTCTGTCTGTGCGTGTGTGTCTGCCTTTGATGTCTAGCAAAATGTACGGCACGTACAATGCTCAAAATTTTTGTCAAGGTAGCGCAAGTCCTCTCCTAATGTACCCGAGCCTCATAATTTTTAAATTCTTATAAATATTTGAGCTATTATTTAATAGCCGTAACTCACTCTCATAAAAAGTAGCTATTTCATCTCCAGTCATCAAAATGCATGCACAGAACCCATCGCAATGATAAGGAATCTAAAATTCATCACCTTTCAAGCGTTCATCTTGGTCTACTCTTTAGAGCATCGGAATGCCAAACCGAAGGTTCCTGATCGATGCGTGAAGGGTCAAAATTTAATTTTTTGTTTATAAATAAAAGAAATTTCTTTTGTATATTTTTATGGGTCACAGTTATATGCACCCATCGGAAAATAAATAAAAATAAATAAATTTTCAATTTCTAAAGATATGCAGACAAATTGGGTCATTTATTTTCATCAAATTATTGAAAGAAATATTTTATTGAAAGACCTAAGTCGAAATTTTCTGTTTATAAATAAAAGAAATTGCATCCATAAGAAAATAAATAAATAAAAATAAATTCTAAATTTCTAAAGATATTCAAACTGCAATGGAATATATGATATTTGTTTTATTTTACCACTGTAGATGGCAGCACTGTAAAACTGTGTGAAATATCCATGAAATGGGTAAAAATTTAGTGTTTCGTCGCGGTTTAATGCCCAGTGCGCAAATTTAAAGGTACCTGCAAACCAAAAATATGTTCTTAAAGCTGAATCTTCTTCTAATCGATTGTACAATCTGTTTAAAAAATATGAATTTTAACTTTTTTAAAAATATCTACAAACGCAGGTGACCTCGAGGAGAAGACACCTGCTACGCTAAAAGTAACAAAAATGTCGAAGTAAAAGTAACGTCATTATTTAAACGATTGAATTATTTAAGAAAAAAATTACACATAAATAACTCGAATAATTAAAAGAATTACTACATCTTACTGATTGTACTGTGCAATCGATTTAATTATTATTATAATTTTGCAGTTTTAAGGGTTTTTTTTAATCTACACCAATAGAATTTTTTTTTCATTAATGAATCCTCGCTAGATGGCGCCAAAACGTCTATGCAGGCTATTTATATTAAAAAATGCATAACTGCATTTTTATTTTTCTTGGGCGGGAGGGGTATTTGAGCATATTTTTTCCCGCTTATTGCAGGATTCCGTTACAAAAAGCCTTTATTCTAATAGAAAATAAATTTGCTGGATAGTAACTTAAAAAAATCTATATAGCAGTATTTACTTACAATTTCATTATTTCTTTTTCAGTATTAGAGTTTATGATGTATTTGTAATTGTTCTTTTATCTAAAGATTTTAAATAAAAATTAAAAATTTTGAAAACAAAATTCAGTTTTAATTAAATCCATCAATTAATTTTGAATAAACAAGTTTTAAGTATGAGACAAAGAAAAATTCCAAACCTTAACCTCTGACTTTACACAACTTTCCAACTGAACAAGAGTCGAGTCCTGGTAATTTGCATCGTCTCTAACCCTCCCCCCCCCATCGTTCTGTATGGGCCTGCGACACAAATTTCATTTTTATTTATGAATATTATTACGGTACACACCCGGGCTACACCGTGCGGGACAGCTAGTATATAAACTACACAATTATACAAATAAAGGTACCGAATAAACATCCATTATCAAATGTATTATTGCAACCTAATTATTAATCAAATGTCCCCTTCCATTTTTTAAAACTAACCATTGTGTATTATCCAGACAACGTCACCCTCCTCCGTATTCTAACATCTACCCACCCATCCGTCCTATAATATATATATCCATATATATGTTATAGGATATTTATATATATACATATCGTCAGACATCATAAAATCACTAAAAGTTCTGAAATTTTTCACACGTAAAACAAGAGGAATCTTTATCTGTTATGTTGCATATGTTTAAACTCAAAAAAGAAAAAAAATAATAAATCAAAAATGTAAAAAAAAAAAAAAAAAAAAAAAAGGTTTAGTTTTCATTTAAAATGACGATGAAAGATGATTGTTTTCTTTGCAAAGATTTTAGTTTGCAAAGATTGTCCCCAACAAGTCATTCAGTATTTTATACAGAATATTAAACTTATTAAAAACAAATAAAATCAGACTGCAATCCAAATTATGATTAATGAACTTAAATGTGTTTTTTTTTTTTTTCAAATATATATTTTCTTAAATGGTAAACGCCAACGGTATCTTCTGCGAATCGTGAATAAGAAAAGCTTTATTTAATGTTATTTACAAAGTCAACGTAAGGTTTAATTAGAAATTTTATTTTACAGTAATAGCCAAATTGGTTCATTTTGAAACATAACCAAACAATAATTACAAATATTTATGTATTTGTTTCTTGTTTCGTAAGACATCATGGACATCTTCTTTAAAATGATAAAATATTTTTCATTATAGGAAACCCATAAAAAAGTAAAATGTACATATATTAATTCAATTTTTTTACGTAGATACTAACTTTAACTTTTGCTGTCATTTTGTGAGCTTAGAGAAACATTTTAAAGCATGACATAAGATTATGTCATTGTATTTAAACGGAAATTATGGTTGCTGTCTGAAAAACATTACAAAATACATTAACACGTGCGATGTATAAACATAAATTTTTGGAATTGTCTTTGAAGCAATTATTATGCATATTAAAATTTCTGACGCGTATGCTATATTAGTGCTCTTACTAGTAAAAAAGTTTTAATTTGCACAAATATTCGCATTTAATATTTAAAAAATATTTTTCTTATAGTATTAAAGAGTAAAAATAATGCATTTTTAGAATTTATCAACGGAAGTAACTTGCATTTTATTTAAATTAGTCATTATTTCCGTAAAGAATGGGCATCAATGAAAAATATCTTATATAAAATACGAAAAATAATACTAATGCTACTAATAATAATTATAACAATAACTATGAGGATGATGATGATAATAATAAAAATAATAATGACAACAATAATAATAGTTAGACAATAATAATAATAATAATAATGGTTTTTGTGATGATAATAAAAATAATAATAACTATTATAATAATCGTTATGAAAAAATGGCCGATGATCTTAACCCCGATATTTTGCATTCCTATAAAAATAGACAAAGAATCAAGTAACAGTGTCTTCATATAGGCTATTGAAAATTATAAATATAACAATAAATAATTTTACACAATATTTCCCATAATAGATAATTTTATCTTTAATGCAATGTATGAATACATTCTGACATTGAAAAATAAGATGAACGTTTTGTTTTAAAGACCTCTTCGAAATTATAAACTATGGAAAACACACTTATTCAAAATATTTAGTTATTTTCCGAGAAGTTAATAAATTATTTAAATGTTATACAGAGATAACATATTTTAAACATAAATTTTAAAAATTACACTCGAAAGTCTTATTACTTTTTTTAAAACGAACAACAAAGATTTAATTATACATCCATGCTGTTTTCATGATGCATGGGAATGAATTTTCTTTCATAAATTTAAACTTAGAATGAAAATTTGATATTTATTCTATTTTCTTTAAAAATACATAGCATTTTAAAATTATGATGCCGACAGATGCTGGAACTAAATGAAGGATTGAAACAATGCTATAGCCGTGAAGGCTACAAAATAATAGAAGCTAATTTAAGTATTCTGCAGTTGAAATGAAAATGTTTTACGTTAAGGCATAATTTAAGAAGGTTTTGTGTAGATTTATTTAAAATAATTTAAACTGAAATACAAAAGCAATTCTTACAATTACAACCCATTTACGTTTTCTGAGAAATTTGGGAACAAAAATGTACAAAGATAATAGAATAAACTTAAATAATTATATAATTTCATGACATAAACTTTAGAAATAATATACAAGAAAAATTGATTACTTTTTTTAAAAGCTCATAGCAATAGTTTAATTATATATTCGTAGAATTTCCGTTCTACTTACATTGAATATCCTTTTGATGTAATAAACTTTAAAGGAAATTAATATTTATTCTGTTTTCGTCTAAAAACACTTATATTTTTAATTTATATTGCATGTCCAAACAAAAGGAATTTTTAAGGCGAAATGTAATTATGAAGATACAAAATTCAAATAAATTAACCTTTAGATGTACTGCTTAGATAATGTCTCTGGATAAAAAAAAAATATTTTTAATCATAATTTATACGAGATTGTATTCAGATGGTTAAACTATGTACACCCTTTTCAGTTACGAATACTCCTTAAAATTTACAAAGATATTAAAATACAAACTTAAAAATTTATAGTCTCTTAATTATAAAATTGCATTGTAGTCCATGCGAAAATAAATGCTTAGTGTATAATAGTTTTAAGAGAATTAAATAAAAATAGATCAATTGCAATTGCGTAACCTTCTAAAATACAATAATTTTATAGTTGTGCTTCGATAACTCGATACTCCATACTGATAAAAATACATGACATGCATGATGTTGAATTTTTAGGACTATCGAATTTCCTTATAATTTCATATTTACAAAATTGTTTTAAAAACCGACTATTTATTATCATTTTTAAAATTTTGAAATATTTATGTAACTATATAAATGTACGCTGTTAAACATGTTTTAAATAGTATGTTTATTAAACAAGAAGACAATTTTATAAATTTCATTTAATTAAATAGGCCGGTTGTTGTTCTGGGTAGCCCAATGCCAAGAGTTTTGGATTTTTAAACTATTCGTACTCGGTTCGATTCCCGGGTATTCTTTACTCACAAAGAAAAAAAATATATACATCCGTGATATTCTTAACAATAAATATGATTTTTTCAATATAATAAAAGTTTATATACGTTTCCTTTCTTTAAGGAAGTATCTGAGGCTTCATTATCAGCGGCTAATTCTGTCGAGATATCAACATGCAGGCACGTTGCTATTGCTAAATATTGTCTAAGTTAATTTTATCGGTTGGTTGTTGTTTCGGGTAGTTTAAATGAAGGATAATTAGAAATTTAAGCCAAAGGTTCTGGGTTCGATTACTGTCCTGGACACTTTATTTTTGAGTAGGAAAAATTTCAACTTGTATGACATAATAACCAATCAGTATTGTTTTGATAAAATAATAAAAAATTATTCATTACATTTTTCCCCATTGATTTATTTATCTAAGAGGCGCAGTTTGTGAGAAGGAATATGCTGGAAAAATGTTACTTGAACAAATAAAAAGTCGTTTTGAGTAGCATAAGAATATTCGTTAATGAAACAAATAATGAATTTAACAAGGAGAGGGCCAACCTTGTTAATCACAGATTGTGATTATTTTAATACATGTTGTAGGGTAGACACCTCTTAGTGTCAGGTTCAAGGGATTTTATCCAACGCTCCTTAGTTTTTGAGAAACCGGGGGCTCTAATAATGGCACACAACTTAAATACTTACTTTGCAACCGCAATGCTAGGTTGGTTGTAGATCAGTTTGTATGGCGTTTACCGGCTGATCCGCGGGCCCGGGTTCGATACCTGAATACGCTACATTTGTTTTTCTCATTTTTAGGGTTCCGTACTTAAAAAGCAAAATCGGAGCCATTATAAGATCACTCCTGTGTCTGTCCGTCTGTCTGTCTGTCTGTCTGTCACAACCATTTTACTCGTAAACTATGGAACGTGGAAAGTTCAAATTCGGGGAAGTAATAAAGACCATTGACCCACATATTTTCAGATTAATAAACATTCATAAATATATTTAGTAAAAAAGTAGAGGGGCTAATTATGCTACTTGAAAAAAAAAATCTTTTCTTTGTATACCACGTGGGGTATCCTGTGAAAGCTTTTGTAACGCTGAATTCAAAAATACATTCCTTTTAATTTTAGGTATTATATTTTCAAAGATATTGTTGAAAATGTAGCTCCAAAATATGTCCCCCCCCCATCTAATTCCGAATCTACTGAAACTAAAATTATGAAAAAATTAGAGGTAGTAGACGTTAATAGAAACCTTGCCCGAATATTATAGCGATTACCCTAGGTCACATAGTTTTAGAGTAATTAGCATTTTTCTGTTATACACAAATTTACTGGCATTCAGAAAAATTGTTGAGCATCGCTGAATATACCTATCGTTGCAGAAGAATAAAAGCATTGTTGATAATGATTTTCGAAAAAAATCATCAGTAATTAGCCGAGATATTAACCCTTAATGGTACGGTCAGTTTGGGCATACACAAGGACGGGTGCGTACTCTATGCCTAATTAACAACTTTTAATGATATATATGTGTAACGTAATGTCTAGTAACACTATAAAAGCAATAAACGTCAAATTGTTAAAAACATACTAATTTAAGGGGTGTCGGGAGAAAATGGAAAAAGACCATTTTCAAAATTTAATGTCTTAAAATGTATATGATTTTAAAACACAACTTAAATTTCGATGAAAGATATAAGTATGTTCTTTCGTTTCACACATTTAAAAAATTGCAAGATACTGAATTAGTATTTATAGGGGACTCGAAACTGTTAGACATTTGTCGAACAAAAAAATGGCATAACAGTTTACGCGCAGTATTACAAAATAAATATTGCAACTAGAATGAAAATTATGGTGCTTACTTATACTTCAGATTGTAATAATTTCCCTGAACTTAAATAAATTTGTATTTAAAGCATTTTTATATTTTCAATCCAATGTTGCATTTAGATAATACAAAATTTTGAAAATTTCAACAGTAAAATCACCTAAAAAAATATTTTTTTGAACAACAAAAAGGAAATTTTAGGTTCAGTTTATACAGACTACTAACATGAAATATATGTTTTGAAAATTTCATGAAAAAATATTCAGATGTTTTTGAGGTATTCTGCGCGTTATGCCCAAAAAACGCCATTTGGAAAATAATGACTTTAAAGTTTCGGAAACGCCGCTTCAGAAATTGAGCGGGTATAATTCTAAAACCCAAAACTTCTGTTCTAATGGGAATTTCAAGGAAAAAATTATATCAAAATATTCAGAAAAGATAGAAGTTTAACATCTAAAAAAATTAAAATTTCATAAATTTTGAAGCTTTAAGAGTCCTGAGACCACTTAATCCTTTCCGGCACGGAGTAATTCTATTTATAAACTTATGAAATAATGAACTGACACCAGAATTTATAAACGAATTTATTAGAAAATGCGAACTTGCTTATTTTCACGTACATGATAAAAGGAAAATTTTACTTAAATATTCTTGGTGCCGTTTGTCTGTTTTGGAATTAAAATTAGGTGTCCGTTTTTTAAGGGCATCGCCCTCGAAAGATTTAATTTGAATGAATCGCATAAATACTGTGGGATTCGCGATAATTTGCATTGATTGTATCTCTCAATACGCCTCGATTGACTTTAAAAGTTAATTAAACACCTATCTGGAAAAACGCGGCACTGACCAAGGCGGCGTTGCAACATTGAGACCTAAATTCGAAGCGCTCTTAGCACAATGCCAAATTTAAACTTTGAACAAAGGTTTTGTTTTAGCTGCACTGTAGAAATAAAGGTTATTACTACGCTGAATTTAGTTTCATGACATGCCAAATGAAGTTTAACTATGCACTGCTTTTATTGCCAGTACCGAATTAAGTTCAATTATAAACAGATTAGGATGATATTTAAAAAAGAGTTATACGAATAGCTATATTTTATATTAATTAGGTTCCATATCTCTTTGAACTTTCGTGGTATACCCATTTACACTTTTCTAATATATACAGTTATACCCAACCCTACGTTGTATAGTTATTTACGAAGTCTTAGTATTCTTTTAACAACTTTTTTTTTTAAATACAATTACAAATTCTTATAAATTATATCCCTCTGTGCGCGAGTAATGCTTGCACTTGACCGTTTTTGTTTTATAAATATACTTGTAAGTATAATAAATAATAAAATTTTTAATATTGTACATCAATTATAATTTTAACCTATTTAATTTTTTACTTTTAACTAAATAGCATATAAATATAACTAAATAGCTTATAAATCATCATAAAACTGTTAATTTTTTTAAATCACATTTAAAATGTATTTCTTTCGATAGGTAGTTCTTTATCTATGCAATGATATTGCGCAATTGTGCCAATTCGTGATTTTAAAGAAACATCATTTACGCATTGCTTTAACAAAGAAGGTCAATGCGATAATACTATTATTCCGTTTTTAAAGTAGCAAGCATAATTATATTAAAAATTAGCATCAGAATTAAATTATAACCGATTTTTTGCGTATTAAAGATATTTAAATTTGTAATACGTATGCTTGCGCTTTCAATTATTTTGCTTTGACCTTTATCTTCTGTCTGCTTTTATTTTTATTTTATTTGAATATTCTTTTAGTTTATCATATCTAGATGGCACCACAACAGATTTTGTCACGATTTTGAAATTTTTATCATTCAATAATAGATCCAATTTCTTTTAAAACCTCTTTAAAGGATGAGAAATAATAGTTTAAAAATAAAAAAATGATAAATTTAAGTTTGTTAACATTATAATTAATGTATGATATTAAAATTTGTAATTGAAATTATTAAATTATAATTACAAATATATTTATAAAACAAAAAATGAGAAAAACAAATGTAGCGCGTTCGGGAACCGAACAAGGGACCTCAGATTAGCCGGCGAATGCCGTACCAACTGAGTTACGACCAACCTATCATTGCGGTTGCAATGTAAGTATTTAAGTTGTTTACTATTATTAGACCCCCGGTTTCACAAGAACTAAGGAGCGTCGGATAAAATACGTTGAACCTGACACTAAGGGGGTCTACCCTACAACATATATTAAAATAATTGCCGAAACGTCAGTGAAGGCTTACTGTGGAGACACGAAAAGTTTTGGTTTCTGTTAGTCTGTCTGTCTGTTAGTCTGTCTGTCTGTTCCGCGATAACTGCCGTAAAAAGCATCCGATTATCTTAAAATTAAGGATGCATGTTGGTGATATCCCCGGATTTAGCTGTATAGTTTTTGGTTAAATTTGGTTCATTCGTTCGGAATATATAGAACATTTTATTTTGCGACTTAATGCTTTCCTATAGCAATTCAGACGATTTTTCAATTTTTATTTGTTGAAAAGAAATGGCTCATATGTTTGAAGGATTTAAATGTTAAATTAAGGATGATGAAATTTCCGAATTAGAACCATACATTATTCATATTAGTTTGAAATTTTGTGTATACATTTGTCAGAGTTTTTAAATTCGATGTATAACTTTTATGGAGAGATTTTATATATGTGTTTCAATAATATAAAATATTTTTTTAATATAAATTTTCTTTTTAAGCACATATTTAATTGTTTTTATTGCCTTTTAACTGTTACCTAGCAGCGAACTACACCTAAAAATATCGTAAATGTGAAAGTATGTGTAATTGTTTGAAGTTAAATCAAAGTCAACAGGGACGAATTTATGCCTTTGTGTCTTTACATATAGATGGAATATACCACAGAAATAAAGAAAGACTATGTTCTATTTATTTTGTTCAAATATTTTTCTTTTAAATTAAAAAGTTCATTATTTTCACAAGGAATAAATCGACATTTTGCTATGAAATTTAACAATCATTTTTTTTTTTTTGCCGTTGCCACGAAAATTCAATCCCGGAATAAAAATTTATCCTAAACAGTTAATTTTGATTTGAAAGATTTTTATGTGCGAGAGGAAAATGAAATAAAAAATAGACATGAATACGCCTTCATATTAGAAATAAAGTGAAAATACGAAAAGAAGGTGAATTTCATCTCATATATCAAAAATAAAACCAATACGCTTTGAGGTTGAAATAAAAGGGGCTTGTGTTATGATATTAATTCTTATTATTAAAAAAAAAAATTACTAATATCTCATGGTTTATCGTCTGCACACAGCTAACAGAAATGTTAATTCTTAATCGAAAATTCCAATGAGAGAAAAAAAAAACTTTTGAAAAGCAAATATATAGTAAATATCAAAATTATGCACCTCAAAATTATCGCTGTCGAAAATGACGTCATTGTATCGGGAGATAAATATTTTCATCCTTAAAAACCAAGCATTAACTAGATTGCCTGAAAAAATGTTTTTTGACGGGTGTTACTTCTTAATGCCGCCTCATTTCAGAAAATATGAATGAAAATTATTTTATTTTTAAAGGAAATTACATTTTCATTCATAAAACCTAAACGTTTAATATAATTGCGTCAATGTAAATCATTTTCTATGTTACCAGTATTGAAAAATAAGGCTCGGAAGTGTAAAAATAAATCTAAGATTTGCGCTAACCATTAGCGCAATCAATAAAAAGTTACGTATGTAAATTAATAAGACCACGGGGGTTTCAGGGGGCTCTGCCCCTCTGAAGAAATCTATTTTATTATTTAAAAAATATACCAATATATCAGAATTAACAGCTCATGAAAATTTCGAAATATCCTTCCATAACGTTTTAAAATTTAATGCGTCTAATGTAATGTCTGAAAACTTCGTATTTTTTATTCTTATAAATAATTACATAATTTGAAAAATTTAAATTGCGGTTTGCAGGAAACTGAATATTACCAAAGTGTGTCTAAAAACAAGGACTTGCAGAGCTGACGTTGAGGCTCCTGATCTGCAGATTTACTAGTTAAAATCTGTGGTTAACAAGGTTGGCCCTCTCCTTGTAAGTTGAAAGGTACTTATCAGTGAAGGTAGGATCGATTGAGAAACCTCTAGAAATTAAGCAAATGTTTTATTCAGGACGCATCATTTACACTCCCCACCTTACTTCGTGTACGAAAATTAAAAATTGGGCAAAGACTTGTGCAAACCAAGAGCTGGATATGACATGTAAATCCAACTATAAATTGTAAAAAAGAATAGACATATAACTATTCTAAATAAACATTTAGACTCTACGTTAAAATCACATGAGAAAATTGACGTGTTGTTTAACGTTGTTGCCCAGATTCAATAAAAGTTCTTTTAAGAATTGTGTATAAACAGGCATGTGATTCCCGCGTTGTTGGACACCGGTATTTTGTTAGAGAAAATGTCATTTTATTTAATCGGAACATTTTTGCGATTTAAGAGAACTATATTTTCTCTAAGAATATATTTGTGTGCAAAATAGCGGAAATCACATGCCTGATAAAACAACCAACTTAAACTGCAAAGAACTCCAAGCAAAACTGATGTTGTGAATACCGACCGTTACTCGTAGAATACGAGGGACAGAGGGTCCATTTTGACTGACCAATGAGAATTGTTTTCACTTTGACATTCTTGTTTTCTGGGGGCACGGAGATGCCATGGTGTGCCACTTCGAACATTGGCACTTGTTTTCAGGATCGTACTGAAACACCCATGATTCGTCTTCTGTTATTTTGTAGTCTAAAATGTCCGGGTCACTTTGCACTAGCTCTAACATCTCACGGATAGCGTCAACTCGTCGTTGTTTCTGTTCATCACTAAACAATCTCGGCACCAGTTTCGCACAAATTTTTAGCATGCTCAAATTTTCTGTCACAATTTTCGTACTCATGTGCGGCTCATTTCCAGCTCTTGAGAGTTAAACGACGGTCTGTGTCAAGGCGATTTTTCACTTTTGTCACATTTTTGTCGGTGATGACTGTTGAAAGGCGTCCAACTCTCCCCAAGTCCTCGACGTTTTCCCGTCCCTTCCGAAATTTACTGTCGCTGCGGAAAACCTGGGCCATTTGATAGTGCTTCTTCCTTGTAGGTCTTCTCGATCACGGAAAGTATATAAGTAGGTGATTCGCGCAAGAAAACATCAAATTTGAATTGAGTAACGCTGATCTAGCAAACACTTGTTTTCGTCCCTTTTTTCGGTGACCAAAATTCATATAAGCACTCCGCACCACTAGCGATACACAACCCGTCACAGCTTGGAAACAAATTACGCGCTTTGCGTAGCTTAGCTTAGATATTCCACCACAATTCTCGCCTATGTAAATTGCGCTGTAGCGACTGGCACGCTGCCCAGCGGCCAGTCTCATTACTTAAAATACACACCCTAACTCTCACTATTCGAAAACCGTATTTGTATTCGAAAACTAAATCAATGTCGATTATATTTTTTGTTCGAGAACTGAAATGTCCGATAACTATAGAGTTAGAGAACTGAAGTTGTTTATATACTGGTTGTTCAGATAATACAGTTCAAACTTTGCAGAACAAGAATCGGCACACAGAGTACATAAAAAGTATCCAAAGATTAATGCAAAACAAATAATGACATCACATACGGCGGATCAAAAAAAAAGTTTAATGGACCTCATGAAATTGCAAAACGAATCAGAAACAACATAAAAAAACGATTTTGAAATATACATATTGTACGAATTAACTTGAAAAGGGAAAAAATTAAAAAAGATATTAACTGTAGGCGTGTGTCTGGTATGCAAATGAAGAGTCTAATTTCGTTTCGCTGTAAGATTTCGAAGCTTGAAACTATGTGCATGTTAGCGTAGTCATAATGCTTTTCGTTAACGCTTATTGTGATATGTACAGTCGTGGAAAAAGTAAACATCACCTACTAACTCTGCAACAAATTATTTTAGAAGAAATTTACTGGTACCATACGATTCGAGGTACTAGTTACTGTACTTCCCTTCGACTAATTTTACCAATTTATATAAATCGCCAAATTATACAAATTGATATAACTTTTATTTTAAATAACGAAAGAACAAATAAATTAGTATACCATTGATAAAATATACAAATAAAATGTCGAATTAAAAATCACTTGATGACGTAAATACGTGAAACTTGCTTAAAGTCAAGTGAATGTGACATTTACAATCAACCATTATTGGCATTTAATTTTATAGTTTAGCGATAGGTTTTTAGTCGACGGGATAACTAAGTACAACCCGATTCGAAATAAATACTTTGAAATGATATATATAAAATTTGCTTAGGAGGTCCACTACAAATCAAAACCAAACCAAAGTTTGTTTTATTAATAGCAATAACCAATTTTGACAACATATTTTTAAAAATCTGTTCAAACTATGCCGAAACGAAATTTTAAGTCATTTGGATGACAAATTTTTCAATTAAAAGCATTCAAAATTTAGAATTTCTAATGTTAAATTACGTTTTCATATTTTTATTAATATCTCCTGGATTTATAATCCTAATGTGATAATTTTTGTGTGGTAATAAAACTAAGAAAACCGAAAAATTAAAACGTTGAATTTATAATTATAAAAATTTTATAACATGGACTATGAAATTAATATTCTCGAAAAATATAAATTACAACCTCCATTTTTTTATAGATATATATTTATTGTGTCCTGCTTTATATGAATTCTCGATTTCATTTTTTTTCCAAGTAGTTTTCGAATTATGATTAAAAAATGTCAAAATGATGGTTTAAGGGGCTGTCCATGATGTGTAGAAAACCATAATTTTAAAAAGACAAATGTTACTCATTTTATTGCAACATTTAGGCAGGCAACTTTCAAAACATATTAAGCGAATAAAATGGTCATATTGGCAAGAAATAGTGCATTAAGTAACATAGTCAAACTGTACCATTTCAACAATCGAGTACAGAATTTCAATTTCAATATAAATACTTAAATGCGCTAATTTTAAAATAGTTAATTTCTGTGAAACGAATCGTACGAATTTCATGAAACATTGTTTTAAAACGAAATGAAAGGTGTAGAATATATTTATGGTGTCAAACTTGGACATTGCTATTGAAAAAAAAACAAAGTTTGAGTTCGTTGTGATATGTAGATGACCCAACTAAGCAACTTTTGTGTGCATCCTTTAAAATTAGAGTTTATTTCCAATCGTTTGGCTCCAGTAACTTTCTTCTACAATAACGTATTGTAGAATTACTAGGGGGTGTCTACTTTTTCCCACGACTGAGCATATACGGGTATCACCAAATTCGACCGACATATTCAGAGGGTTGTTACTAGGCATAGAGTTGAGACAAGTAAGTCACCGGGTATTTATTATTCGGATAGTACACCTTTATTTTTGATTAAATACTTTGTTTGCGACTATGGTAATTTTTCCTCCACTTGATGCCTACTATCACTCCTCTGAGTTTGCCGGTCGAATTCGTCAACACCCTGTATATACATGTATACATATATATCTATATACATGTATATACATATACACACATATACACACATACGTAGTATATATACATACTAGCAAAACGCGCGGCTTTGCTCGCGTAACAGTTGAAATATGACTAGTGATATTTCTATGTCTAATTTTTATTAGAAGAAATTATACTTTTAGAAATAATTCAAAAATTACTACTTAAGCCACAGTTGGACTAAACTTCATTATTACACTGCATTAGGCAAATATAAGACTTTAATTAATAAGAAGAATTAAAACTAATTCCAAATTTAGAAAACATTTTGAAGCTTTTATGCTCATTTCATACACTCATTTCAGTATTCATTTGAAGTTTTGAATTTTTTAGAAGCCGTTCTTAGTACGCATTTACATCTTAAAATTAACCATCATCTCAAATTTCATGCTTCTTTGTCTATTGGTCTACCACCTCTCTGGTACTAGTGGCACTAACATAAAATCCCTATGTCGAAACAGAAAAAAATACAATTAATTTGCCAGCATTAATTTTTAAATCTGTTTGGTATTTCCTAATATTCCATAGAAATGGGAATTCAGAAAGTTTTTAAAGGCTTTTTTTAGAACATTTGTTGTTCCTCCTGCCAACATAGGTGGTAGTGCCACTGGCATAAAATATAGCCTGTGTGGAATCAGAAACTGCCACATTGATTCGCAACCATTACTTATGTAATCGGTTTATTATTTTATTGAGATTGATAGAAATCGTAATTTAGGACTATTACAGTACGCTTTTCGCTCCTTCCCTTCGCTTCAACTCTTTTAAATTAAGAATTTATTTTCGACAGTTCTTAGAGCGCATTTATATTTTATAAGTAACAACCATGCCATACTTAAAAATTCTAGCCTCTTCAGTATCCCAGAAATAGCAATTTTGAAAGTTTTTTGCTCCTGCAATCACCAGGTGATAGTGATACCAATATGAAATACACCCTTTGTTGAAGCAAGGGCTGTCACCATCAATTTATAACCATTACCTTTGAAATTGGTTTAGTACTTCATGAGATTGCATAGAAATCGCAATTTAGAACTTTTTAGAACGCTTTTCTCCCATTTTCACACCTTTTAAATTTCAACTTTTTAAAGAAATGTACTTAAAGATCATTTATATCTTATAAGAAACTACCATTCCAAATTTCATGTTTCTAGGACCTTCCGTAACACAAAAATCTCATTTTTAGAAAGTTTTTTACTACTACACACCCTTTGAGGTAGTGGCTACGACCGAAAATATGGCCTATGTTGGAGCAAGGGCTGTCAAGATCATTTTGACACCATTATTTTTTTAAATCAGTTCAGTACGTTTTAGTTTCGTACGTCAGTAGTTTCCTGAGATTGCGTAGAAATCACCATTTAGAACGTTTCTTAGAGCACTTTTTGCGCATTTTCACGCCTTTTAAATTTCAAATGTTTTGAGAAAAGTTCTCATTAGAGATTTATATCTTATAAGTAACTATCATTCCAAATTTCATATTTCTAGGCCCTTCGTTAGCACAAAAATCGCATTTGTAGACCATATTTTGCTCCTACATCCCCTTTGGTTTAATGGCACCGATATAAGATACAGCCTATGTTCGAACAGGGACTAACACCGTCATTTTGATGCCATTACTTTTTAAATCGGTTCGGTAGCTCCAGAGATTACCTCCTACAAACAAACAAACAAACTTTATTTCTGTATAATATTAGTATATATATATATATATATATATATATTAATATATATATATACTTGTTAATACTATGCTTTTGAGTCGTGTCTGGTGTAATTCTCACTTAAAAAACTTACAATTCGTGAGTATATGATTTTATCGGGTGTATAGGAACATCCAAGAACAGAGACCACAGTCATACAATTCAGTTCTCCGGGTTCATTACCAGCATCCCGACACCCTGTTCGCAAGACCAACTAGAAGAAGATTGACTGTAAGTCTTATAGTTTTCTACGGGAAGCACACTTGATGAGACTACTTTATTTCAATTTATATCCTTATAGGGTTTTTATGTTAGACAGACGCTTGGAAACAAATCTTGGATTATTGACATCAACTGCAGTATATGTTAACCGGGAGAACTCGCTAGTGAGAATGCCCAATTGCTTTTCTTTTACTTTACATTCATATAATATCAACTTTTTTTGGTTGGCTTAGTACTTTTATTCACAAAATAGGTAAAATAATTGAAAAACATTTTGAAATTTTAATTAAAATGAAAAATGATTTAAATAAGAGTCTTAAAACAGTACAACTGTGAGAGAAAATCTCATGCAGAGAGTTCTCCCGGGTTAAGTGCACCATGGGCACTGCCCATGCTTTTTAGAGTTTAACTTTACAAATATGGACAAGTGTTGCAAGCTACTTGAAATTCTAATTGAAACTTGAAGTAGACGAGGAATTATGGTTGAGTGCCTGAATGTAGAACACATCTCTACACTTAAGATTTTAGGCCATCATTACTGTAACTTAACTTATATATCTTATGGGTTTCTAACTGTTTGAAGTACTAACTTGGATATATAAATTAATTTAGCAACTAAGGGAGAAGTATATTAATTTAATAGTTTCTGGAAAAAATAGTTAAAATTTATAGATTATCAAATTTTTAACACACACAGACACACACACACATATATATATATACATTTATATATTAAATTTAAACAATTCACATAAATAAATACATTGAATAACTGACTGCGGTTTAAATGACAATAAAGTGGGTAATATTTTATATAACATAAATGTCTATCATTTCCTTAGACAAAGAGAAATTCAGATAAAATATCAATCGCCCTGTCATCTCCATCTGTTAGAATTCACTTTCCTAAATGAGTTTCCGTAATTTCGTTATTTATTCTGAAAACGTTTTTCAAATATATCCTGTTATACATTTCTTTTCTGTGCATGGTTATTCATTGTTTTTTACTAAAATATTCCAATTACTAATCATAGTGTACAATATCATATAAGATTTTCAAGACAATTTACCATTTAAACGGAAGTAAACAAAGTATATTTTTAGTGAATTATATTAAAAACAGAAAAATATCATGCAGTAAAACTTTCTTTAAGGGGTCGAGGGACACTTTAAAATGAATTTTTTATTTTTTGTAAATTTCACTTTAAATATTATTCAAGGGTATATTATATGCATTATGGCATATATTTACCAAAAAAAAAAATCAAAAAAAAAAATTTTTTGCGAAAAAAAGGAATTTCCCGTATTTTTTAGAACTTTTCAAAATGCCGCATGCGAACTGCATAGCAATGAAAAATCCCAATATTTTTTATATAAGTTTGGTTTACATATATATAAATAAATCTGTGCATCGAATTTGATATATTTTAAATAAAGGTAAGAAAAAAAATATTTTCTAATTTTTTTTAAATTTTAAGGGTCAAAATTTCAAAAAAATTAGAAAATATTTTTTTTTCTTACCTTTGTATTCAAATATCTCAAATTCGATGCAGAGTTTTAATTATATATAGAAACCAAATTTATGTAAAAAATATTGGGGATTTTCATTGATATGCAGTTCGCATGGGGCATTTTGAAAAGTTCTAAAATATAAAAAAATTCCCTTATTTTTACTAAAAAAAAATGTCATAAATGTACGCCACAATGCATATAATGTACCCTTGAATAATATTTAAAGTGAAATTTACAAAATATAAAAAAATTGATTTTAAAAGTCCCTCGTCCCCTTAAGCAGTGAAATATTTTATAGGAAATTTAACTAGGCATTTTGTATAAATTTTACAGACAACATTTGCTTCAAATAAATTCATTATATTATATTAAAACGTAATTAAAACCAATTTGTATGTTGAAATATTTGCTTTATACGATAACGATTTAAACGAAAATGAAAATATCATTTGTGCTTTATGAAAAAATACAATAAAAGCATTCTGATAACACTTTAATGTATAAAAATTTTTTTTAAAGATTTCATTAGCAAAAATCGTTTAATAAACTTAAACATTGAACGAAGGAAAAAATATTCCTGTTTATGACATCACACCGCAAATGTTTCAAATCTTTACTTGGAGATATTTTAGCAGAAGTCTTACAAAAATATCTTTATTACAAATACAGTGCGATGAATTTCAAATAACTATACATATTATGTCGGAATCAGATCAGAATTTTAAAACTAAAAACACATTTAAAATCAGACATTTAATGAAACTAAACGAATAATACTAGCTGGATGTGCCAGTCTCATAACTTTTTTCTTTCTCATACATGTTACTATTTAAAAAACTTTTTACACATGTTAATCTGTAAGGGATTTGTAACTCTGTTAGAGGAGCTCTCTAGTGGTTAAAATGTGAACGTGTCGTAAAACATAACCTATGTGCGTAGATGACTCTATACTAGACACTAGTGCTCCCTATTAAACGTTTATACGAGTATGCGTATAATACGTATCATACGGGGTACGAATTTCAGATACGTATAACTACGGCGGTTATATGTATTATGCAAAACAGTATATATGGTACATCGTATAAGGTAAACTAGGAAAGATCGCGCACAAAGGATTCGACAGGAAGTAGTAGCGTGCGCACGCAGCGACTCCAGGTAGTTGCACAGCAGCATTAGTACAGTGTCTACATGAATGTGCACATTGATTGTTACAAGCGTCTTGGATAAAGCATTGCTATTTTGTTTTGTTTTTCCAAAGTAAGTGCTTGGATTTTCATAACTGTTCGTCAGAATTTTTATAGAATGTCAGCAGTACAAAATATTTTGAACTTAAACGATTTCTTATAAACTACTAACCTAGATAAAGGATGAGGGCACCCGCCTCCGGCACATCTCCGTCCGTCCGTGTGTTGTCAAGTGCACAAAAGATAAAAAAGAATAACAAGGTAAGTACAAACCCAGTTTTCAGCTAACCAATTCCAGCGACAAGCAAGCCATTTCACAGCAGCAAGATTTCCATTCTAGTTTATTTTTGGTCTAGGGCGCTCTAGCATCCCCCTTCCAAATCTAACTTTTAAGCATATTTGCTATCAGCTTAGTTCCCCCTGCGTTACCGGGGGAGGCAACCCCCACACTTCTATCCCTTTTCGCCTTCAAGCGTGAAGGGGGTGCAGGGAAGGGTATCTAGTCCATTAGCAGCGAAAGCCACGCGCCGGTACTGCGGGACACCGGGCAAGCATCCGTACCAAGCAGCCTCGAAAGAGGTTTGTGAGGTGGGGTGGGCTAGGGACGGAGACACGGAATGGCACCCTCGCAACGCCTATTCTCCAACCATATGTAAAATTTAAACCTCTCCCATCCTTCCATTCTTCTAGGCCGGTCACACGTGGCGCAAGCCAGGGGCGTGAGCTAGAAGGGACTCATCGACCGGTCGCCCGGAAAGAAATTCTCTCCAGGGGACACGTGTGCGGGCAAGCACTACTATCTTTCTACTAGCAGCGGTGGACAGCGATCAGCCAGGGATGGGGGTATGAAATGAAACCCGGCCTGCTACCCTTCTGGGCAGGGTCCACAGCCGCATCTTTCTCTACCCATCTATTGCAATATTATCTAGAGCATCCGCTGGTAACGCAGTCTTTCTTTCGGCTCCCCTTCTAATGGTAATCTCCTTTTTTTTTTTTTTTTTTTTTTTTTTTTTTTTTTTTTTTTTAAATTTCAGTTATCTCTGCTTAAGAGGCCCTACACCAGGTTAGCAACCCTATTATCCCCGTAAGGAGGCAAGTTTCAAGCAGAACTCAAGCATCGCGAACCACGGGCTCTATATTCCTAAGTGAGAGTTAGCCAATATACCACAGTGTGAGAGGCTGTGGGTTCGAGCCCGGGTCACGACAGAATCCCTCATATAAGTGCCTGGCCCCCACTAAGATTTTTAAATAAGTTTCACCACGTCCTCATCTCAGTTTCGCGCAGCTATAAGCTAAGTTAAGGCCAGCCACTCCCAGCATTTGGTAAATTGGAGGGTATTAACGACATTGGCCTCCCTAGTCAAGGGAATGGCCCTCTTTTCAGCACAATTTTTATCAGTCCCCATAGATTAGCTTCAGGATTTAACCTTAGGAATCAGCACCTTTTTAGATTAGCCACCCTCATTTTCTGGGTCTTAAAGACTATCTAGAACCAATTAAAGTTTTAAAATGTATGAATGAATAATGTATGTATAACAATAGCTTCTCTTACAGGTTCCCCATCGGCCCCCTGGATGAGTGGCTCGCCGCACATCCGGGGGAGCCTTACGTCCCCCCCTTTTTTTTTATTATTATGGTTTTTTTTTTTTTTTTTTTTTGACAGTTCGCCTCTTTATTAGGTGCAATTGGACATTGTCCGCACGAGCTACCGGACCCGCTCCAAAGGATAGCCTACGGAGCCAGTTTTTCCCCGGTGGGGTACGGTAGAAAGGCGAAATCCCGTCTCCCTCAGCAGCGATTCGACTGCCTTGCATTTTGGCCCAAAATTTTCCCTTCTCAGGCAGCCCCTAGCATCTCGGCATGTTCTTATCCTGGTTCTTCAAATTACAGTTTTCAATTAGAGTTTTTCTCATGTAGAGCATTTTTTTACGTCGTGTACCTTCCCTCAAAATTCCCCCCCCTCTGCTAGGTAGCTGCCAACATTTAGACACAAAATTGTCCAGCCCTATTCCGCTTCGCACGATGAGTATGTGGTGTACGGCGCCAAATAAAGATTTACAAAGAGCACTCCTCAAATTAGAAACATCGGCTTAGCTCAAACAGTCGGCCCACGTGCTTGTCGGGATCTCCGCTGGTGGGTGGACGCCTGCGGCGATCTGGCGCCTGTACTTCTACAGCGCCCCGCTGAACCAGAATACAAACCCGTAAACCTAGGTCCTCAAGCCTGGGAGGGAGGGTCTGGTCAGTGGTCTCTGAGAACACCAACATTCATTTTAGAAGTGGCCATGTTTAAATAAAAGGGCGCATCTGCTACTTAGGAGAGATGGTGCATTTCCACTTAAGTTTCAGTGCTATGAGATATTACGCAGCTTATTTATGAATTTGCATGAGTTGCAAATTACGTGTAAAACATGTGAATGAATCAATTTTGAAATAATTTCGGAAAAACACTTAATTATCGAAACTAATTTTGGCAACAAACTAATTTGCAAAAAAAGTACTTTTGCAGATAAAAATGTTATTAATAAATTAATAATACAGTTGTTATTAAATTAACTTTATGTAATTATTTTTGTTAATAAATAAATTAAATATTTATGTAACTTTTTTTAATTTATGAACAATTAATTTGCTAATAAATTAATTTTGTTAACTAAACTAAATTTTCTAATAACACCTACAATGTTTTGGAAAAGCTTTCACCCATTCCAAGTAGTTTAGTGCCATAGAAATGAAAAGGAAACAGAGTGCAACTAATGTTACTGATCCACAAAATATATATGAAAAAAGACTTCAGAAGGATGCCACTTCAAAAAGAACAGCTGAAGATAAGATGCTTCCAGAAAGAGTGGGTAAAAAAAAAAAAAAAAAAAAAAAAACTAAAGGAGAAAAAACGAATGTTAACGAGGATGAGTGCATTGAATATCTGGAACTGTACCAGCAGACAACTTCGACCACTGCCTGCATTCATGTATTGCTTCTGGCAGGTGATTGTACGAAAGGTGCATAATTTACATCAATAAGTGCATCGATTGTGGATGATGACAACTTCGGTTAGCAAACAAAATACATTGATACTGTGGAAAGGAAAACGATGTAATTTTCAAGTTAAACATGTTATCAAATATATTAATGTTATTTTGTCATCTTGGTAGGGCTTGCTTTTATTGATATTTCAGTCTTCTTCTTAAATTAAAATTTCTTAACGATTGTAAAACTTTTTTCTTTTTTTTATTATTTAAACATTATATTGAAATATACATTCCTAATACAATAATATTTACTCACAAAAACCTTACAACAATGTCATTTAAGTGTAATTATTATTGTTAACAATTTAATTGTATTTATTATTAATAACATTCTCTTCTACACATGTGCGCGATCTGTCCTACCCATGGGCGTAATCTGTCCTACCCTGTAAGGAAAAAACTGCGCAAAACAGATTCCATGGTTTCATTACTATTGTTCTATTAAATTACAGCACAACAACAAAATAACAATGGAAATGCTTGAAAAACAAATGAAGTCAAAAATATCCATGCATAGTTTAGCAAAAAATTAATATTTAATTTTTTTATTATTATTCTTTTGAAATGTGCGCAGACTCTCCTAGCTTTACCTTATACGGATCTTACCCAAGCGGTTAAACGTATAAACGTCGAAACGTTTTTTGTTCAAGGCGTGAAAATAGATGTTTTACTGCTTATCTACGAATTAGTGACACTGAGAAATATCCTCTAGAGTCCTGCATATAGATTCGCGGTTTAACGGGGCCATGTTTACCTACCTTCTGGTTGTTATGCATGTACTTAGAAAAACCTAAATACTTTCCTCAGTTTAGATATTGCTTGTTTTCCCTAAAAACTAAGCTATTAATTATGAAAAGTTTTATTGCTGGTAATGGATAGCTTCAAAGTTACCTTTCGCAGATATGTAGTACAGCACCTAGCTTCTTTTGAATTTATGGCATGGGCACTTCGAACGAAACATTATTTTCGCATGCAGCCACAGAACAGAGTTAAATTTACTTTATATTTTATAGTGACATTGATCAAATCGACTCTTGAGAAGTTTTGTAATGATAATTTTATTGTATTTAAGAATATTGTTTTTTAAATGTAAAATATTTTGAAAATATGTTTTACTCTAAAAAAGAAAAGAGAAGGCAAGTCATTTTAAGCATGTGTAATTGCGTTCTAAAACTTGCAAGTCGATAATTTGCCAGTCTATAAGTAATCAAAATTTATAGGTATTTTATACAAAAAAATATATTTGTCAATATTAGCAAATCTGAAATGCAATGCCCTAACATTTCGTATAAAAAATACTACGAGTGTTATGATTTAAAAAAAATGGATTTTTATTATACATTAACAGAGTAGAAAACATTAGCGCCGTGGAAAGAATAACATTTGCGCCCGAGTGCAATATTGAGTGTAACACACACGAATAAAGAAATTATAAAATATTAAAAAGAAAAAACCATACTTAACAATGATTCACAATAATTCTGAAACATTTGTACTCTCATTCTTTACTCAAAAAGTGTTTAACCCGTTCGTGACCATGGGTGCATATATGCACCCTCAGAAAGGGCTTAAAACGCTTAAGTATGATACCAGTAAAAAAGGAAAGTAAAATGGATTTTATTTAATTATGACATTTTTGTGATTTATAAAGTTAAGTCAAATAATTAACAAAAAGTGGTGCCAAACGAATAACATTTGTATAAAAGATGTCGGTCCTGAACAGGTTAATTTTGCTAGTTAGTTACAATTAAAACAATTTGTATACATTATTTATACAGAATATAAAAATAACGGATTCGTATAGATTCGTATTTGCTCTCTCTGCTCTCAGTACCATGAGATGAACAAAAAATCTATATAAATTCATAGTAAAAATTTGCGACGTACTTTTTGCAAATCACGGTAATAACTTTCGGTTTTGAAATGAAAAAAACTAACTTATTAACATTTTCGAATTCAAACAACTGCGTTTTGAGGCTATGTTACCTGAAGCTGAAAAGTCTCATTCAGAACAGGCAAAACCAATGACTACATCTTCTTATCCTTCCAAAACATGGCTTTCTTAATAGGCATACATTACCATATTTACTCAGACAAGTAGTTCATTAACAGACCAATACCATACTTTTAATACCACACTTTTTTAAACCATTATGAGAACATAATTAAAACAAATATAATGACTCATTTCAGCAATTATTATTTATTTATAAAACAATTTAACCTGTTCCAGCAAATTTATATAACATTTTATCACTTAATTTAATGAAAATTAGAAGATAATAAATTAATTTAAATATTTAAAGAGGAAAATAACAAGATCTTATATGTGAAACACAATATGCAGATTGGTACGGTAACGCCGCCGATTTCAAGCTTATTCTCCATTCACTGACGTAAAACTGATGAGGTCCATTATTATTAAAAGAAAATACGATATTTTGGATATACGTATACTTCAAATATACGCATGTTTAAATACACGTTTAACCGACGTGCCCTTATACGTATCCGGATACGTTTAAACGTATATTTTAAGGTATTCGTATTTGAAAGAAACGTATTATACGTGTATACGTATATCGTTTAAACGTATAACTGAAATACGTATCCCATCGCGAGCACTACTAGACAGTCTAATTTTCCGAGGTGCATTTGTTTTTCCTTGGAGTGTACAGTTCCAAGATTTAAATATAACCGTATGCAAATTTAGGTGTCGTTGTTCAGTCTGCAGGAGTATAAATAGCCGAGTGAAAATGTGATACAATGGATTTGGAATTTGGTCGTTTCCTGCCCTCTCATCTAGTGAAGGTTGTGGAATCAACGATCCAATGCACGGAAAACGAATCGGTAAGCTGTTCTTTTTTACCCGACTGCCAAGAAGTGTTATGTGTTTCACGCGTATCTGGTCATGTAGATTTCTTTATACCCTCGAAACATCCCAACGGCTGGATGGATTTTAATGAATGAGATCCCTATCGATTCGTCTTACCATCCGATGGTTATAGGCTAGGTTTTGCTTTTATAAATTCAAATTAGCGGCCGTAAAATACAAAATGGTGGTAGAGACGAAAAACATTTTTTACGCACCCTATTGAGTGGAATATCATTGGATATGTTTTCCAAAATGAAGATGATGTTTCATTGACTATTTTACAGTCAGAAGCTCCGTTTAAATATTACACAACCTGAAAGTTGTGTAGGCAGGATCTCTAGCTTTACTGCAACTCTAACCTTCATAGACATCTATAGGCCTCATCAAAACAGTGTTTATAGATAGGAACAAACAATTAAACACAACTTAAAAGTCATCAATACAAGTAAATAAAAAAATTGGTAAGTAATATAAAAAATAGTTTCACATTAATGAGAAATAATTAATTAGATCGCTTTTTACGCAGTCGGGTTTTTTGATTTTTTAAATTTAATTTTTATTGAGAAATTATGTTGTGAAATAAAGTTTCTTCACAGCCACGGGCTGTGCTAACTGCGTTAAATTGCAGCTGCCTGTGAATATCTTCAGACGGAAATTAGCCATTTAGTGCGTTCCAGAAAAGTGAATTTAATATGAGTTGTTTTTTTATTTCATATTCTTCTGAAGTTTATATTCAAACAAAGATTGTTTTTTAGCCCAGAGTGGAGGCTATATTTATCAAAATCTTATGTGCCAATCCTTTCATGAAGTTTTAAATAAATCTATTTAACCTTAGAAAAGCGTCATTTTCTCTTATTCACGTGGCGGACTTGCCGTGCACTCAACAAATCCTTTAGTGTATTACTTCAATACCTCACCAACTCTGATTTAAGTCTTAAGTTTCTGCTTCATATTACTTATCGAAGTAAAATCAAGTTAATAGCAATTATAATATTTCATAAAATCAATATTTTTCGTTATTCTGTTGTATATCAGCTGCTGGAGAATCGCCAGATCCGCCCGTCGCTGCAAAAAAAAAAAAAAAAAAAAAAAAAAAAAAAAAAAAAAAAAAAAAAAAAAAATCGAGCTATGAAAAATCGAGAAATATCTCTAATACATCCCCCAGTTCCGGTGGATATTTCCAAATTCAAGGAGGACCTGCTTGCTATACCCGAAAACATATATATGAAATTTGGTTCAATTCTCTGCAAAACTTCAAACACTTCTCGATGGTACAATACTGAAAATGGGGCAAAAAGCGGTATTACAACGACCCCTTTAGGCGGAATATTTCCAAATTCAAAGAGGACCTGTTGGCCATAATCAAAAACATAAAAAATGGTTCAGTTTATGCATAACATCATACATTTTCGATGATACAAATCGGACATACGGACACACGGTGTAACAGGCATTTTGTACAAACATGTTTTTTGCGACCTCTGACCTCTAAAACGTGTAAATCCATTGAAAACAATAAGTAAAAAAATTCTCGATTACAATACCTTCTTCTTTATAAAGAATAAAGTAAACATCGATTACAGAATATGTTTCAAGCTGTATACAAGTTTCTAATCCTCACAAATTTCGATCGGAAACCAAACCAATTGTTCACGTTCCAAAATATGCCATTTAAATTTTTAAGGGGGCTGGCGTATGCGATAAAAAAGAAGTTGGGATTTCAAGTTATTATCTTAAAGCCCATATATCGTTTAAATATGCATGCATCATTACGATTTGTTTTTATCCAACATTAGTAAGAACTTTATAAATATTTTAAGTTAAGGGGTCTCAAAATTCTTAAAATTGAAAAAAAGAAAAAAAAAAGAAAAAGAAAGACCATTTTCACGATTTAATATCTCAAATTGTATATTAATTTAAAATACAATTTTTGCTGGTAGGAAAGATATTAGTATGTGCTTTCATTTCATGTATTTAAAAATTGAAAGGCACAGAATTAACATTTATAGGGGGCTCCAAACTGTCAGACATCTGACGAGCAGAAAATTGGTATAACAACTTACGCGCAGTATTACAGACTAAATATTGCTACTAGAACGTAAATTTTGATGCCTACTTATACTTCAAATTAAAATAATTACCCTGAACCTAAATAAATTTGTATTTAAAGCTTTTTTATAATTTTGATACAAAGTTGTATTTAGCTAATACAAAATTTTGAAAATTTCAAGAGCATTTTCACCTAAAAAATATTTTTTTTTTTTTTTTTTTTTTGAGCAATAAAACGGAAATTTTAGGTTCCATTTATACAGACTAACATGAAACATAGGTCTTGAAAATTTCATGAAAAAATATTCAGAAGTTTTTGAGATATCGTGCGCTTTATGCACAAAAACGTCATTTTTAGCAAAAGGACTCCAACATTTCTGAAACTCGACTCGTATAATTCTAAAATCCATAACTTCTGATCTAATGGGAATTTCAAGGAAACAATTATATCAAAATATTCAGAAAATATAAGAGTTGAAGATCTATAAAAATTAGAATTTACAAAATTTTTAAGCTTTAAGTGTCCTGAGACCCCTTAAGTAGACAGTACACTTTTAACGGTCATAAAATATGCGACATGCGACATTTGTCATGAGTTTTGCACTTTTTTATGAAAAATATTACCTCTATAGAAGCAGAAAAATTTTAGAGTATATTTAGGTGATATTGAACTACGTTTCAATTTTTTTTTATTTGGATATATTATAATTTTTTTAATTCAAGCAGTCAATTTCAATGTGCTATTTAAAATTTTTACAGTGGATAACATTTCACTGCGCGCACGATATCTCATGCTAATTTTATTATATTTGCATAAACTTTATCTTAAATTAAAGATATCACTCTGGTCTATAATTTGAACTAGGGTATTTGTAATCGGTTAATTAGATAACGAATAATTAACATTTAATTAGAAAAATTAGAAAAACCATGAATTTTTACATGCATTCAATCGCATATTTTTTTTCATACTGAACACAGCTATATAATTCTAGTTCATTTTCATGATAATATAAATATTTATGTAGGGCAAAAATTTTTAAGCTCTACTTCGAATAGTTTTGGAGATATCATGCGCGCAAGAGTAAAATTGCCATTTTGAGAAAAACCCGTTTAAAGATTAAATTGCATTTTTTAAATATAAAATATATAATAAAGGAAACAAAACTACTAATTATATGTGGTATTCTATATTAAAAATAAAAATAGATGCTAGTTTAAAATGATAAATATAAAATTATTTGTAAAATGCTGCAGAATATAGGAAATTCTCTCTATTCTAAAAATAAGTAACTACCGCTGTCACCGCCGCCGCCGCCGGTTTTGAAGTTTTTGTGACCGGAGGTCTTTCTTCGTTAATATTAAAAAAACTGTTGCATACAAAAATATGAAAATCGGTAGTATTATAGAAAAATGTTTGATAAACACGCTGATGCAGACAGTTTTCAAATCGAAGAATTATTTTAAGAGATATTTAATGCCAAAGTTGGAGAAAATCGTTCCATAAAAAAAGTTTTATAGGAGCAAAAACTGTACATAGGAATTTAATCAATTTTACATCATTTTATGCGTCAGAATTTCCCGGTGTGCAGATTGCAGTTAGTTTTTTTATTTGAATAATATTTCGAGGTTTTATTTCTATTTTAAATTCAAATTTTCAGCATTTCGAGAGATATTTTTACAAATTTTAGAAAATTGTATTAATTTAAACTGTTGCCAACTGTATAAACAGCGCAAACAGTAATGTTTGCTTCAGATTAAAAATTTATTTTACACGTGACTATTATAAACAAAAAATATAAAAAGCAGGAACTCATTGAAAATTGCGTCGTAAAAACAATAGTTACACGTGAATTTTAAATGAGAAAGAATATTGTAAAATAATAAATTCAGTAACATGCGTTAGAAGTCCTAAATAGGAGAATTTACGTCATATTACACTTATTACGTACAACGAACAAAAAATAATATTGCAAAACAGTTTTAATTTAAAAATTGCGCGAGACATTTACTTAACATTTTAAGATGATCATAAAATTTCATTTCTAACAAAAGTATTTTGACGTGAATATTAAAAAGAGAAAGAAAAGTTTGATGAAAATTACGTCAGATTATAATTGTCAGATTCAAATTATAATTCAATCTTCCGAAATCTTTTTAAAGGCGATCAAATCAGCGTGCTGTTAGAGTCTGCGGTGTCTGAACGGTAGTTGACGAGCGTAGCTCGTAGGGGGCAGAGCCCCTAGTGCTTAAAAATCAAATATGTGTAATTTGTAAATATGTAGCATTTACTATTGCAAAAAATTAATTTTAAACATATAACTTATTTTTTTTTTAGCTTTAAGTGTAAAGTGTAAATAAATGTGTACATTTTACAAAACTAAATTATTTAATGTAAAATATAGGCCATTTTATAAGGATTCTCGTATTTCGATATCTGATTCACATACTTTGCTGCGCAAAAATACGGATAGTTTATTAAAAAATATTTTAATGTCAAAAAATCCGCATTTTAAACTGGCGATTGAAACAAAAATCACTCTCAAATTGACTACTTTTTCGTTTGCTATAAGATGAGTTAGCACCTTAGAATATATTGATATCATCGTATTTTATAGCGATTACCATTAAAGACTTCTTCTTCGATGCTGTTCTGAAGCAAATTTTGCATATTTTTTCATTAAAAAGCTAATAAATACTAAGAAGTAGAATACCATTACAAAATCAGGAAAGTATTGCTCTAGGAAAAAATAATGTTTTGTTTTAAATTTAAGCACTTAATAGCAAATAAAGCTATGAAAAACCATGAAAGTAAACTAATTTCGCGAAAGTTGAAGTTGAAGTTAATATTTTAAAGCTTTCTTATTCTTGTTTAAGTTATTTAACGAATAACAATTGCCACATTTTACCATATTTCCAAAGTTACGATAATGTGAAAGCCCGAAAACAAAACGTAAACTAGAGAACAGGAATTCTGCTTTTTCAGAATTTAGTGTCGCCCCGGCATTTCCATTACTTCATTTTCTTCTGGTGGACTGGTGGCTTCTATTATTATGAAACAGCCATAAGTATAAATGAAGCGTTAAAAAAAATTATGGCCATTTTTTTTTTTCCATTCTGACCAGAAAATCAGAGTTCTAACTTTTACGGCAGCTCTTTCATCTTCACCTAACGCTTCATTTACAATGGCTGTTTCATAATAATATTAGCCACCAGTCCATCAGAAGAAAATAACTCGGTTAAGCGTGACTCGGATAATCGGGACTCTACTGCAAAACATATTTCAGTTTTAAGACTTAAAGCACGCGCTTTTATTTTATGTAAAATGACGTCATTTGCATTAATATAGAAACCTAAAATTAAATATAGTTTATAATAGCTCCCTGTTTTATCATAAATCCTTCATTTATATTTTTCTCAAAGTAGCACGTATTTTAATTTTTTTTTTTTGTTTAATTTTTTTAATTAATTATTTTTCTATTTTATGAGAAAATGGCAACAAGAAGATATAATTGCTATTTTTCAGCAATTTTTTCTTTACTTTCTACAGAAATGGCGTACTTGAGTTGCCAAAATGAAACAAATGTCGCTAAAAACTACAAAAAAATTAATATTTCAAAAACAAATAGAGATGCAGTTTTAAAACAAATTGCATTAAAAAATACTTTTTTTTCCCTATACGATGGTATAAAAACTGAAAATGTGCGATGTTTAGAAATTTAAAAAAATGCTATAGAGCATTTAATTGTACAATGATACATCTACTTTGTTTATTGCTAGCGTCTGAAGCTAACGTTATTTTTTGGACACAAAATAAGATGGGAGAAAGAAATAGCATACCGTACCGGGGCTAAGAAGCCGCCATGACAGTTATCGCAGGGCTGTTTATACGTATATGAAGGGGTGGTGTTTACATTTCCACTAATATCTCAGTGAATAATTATCACACGGTTAAAAGATTGATATCAACTTATTCAGAATACAATAAGTTTTCTAACGATGCAAAAGTAAAATAATCGACTTTTGAAAATTTTAAAATTGTATTGTCCCCTTAAGAGAATTACTATTTGGGTTCGAAGGTAAGTTTAAAATAACAATGTAACAAGCGTATTTTTTACTTGTGAAAGTTTTGAGGTACACTTGGGAAAGCTTTTTTTAAAAAGTAATGGACATTTTAAATTCAAATTTTATGTGATGATGAAAAAATTTAATATACTGAAACAATTTTAATCTTTATTACATATCCTATTTTTTTTTAAAATAATAAATCTAAATATTAACGTGGAAATAAATATAACAACATTACTGATGTGTGTATATAAAATAAATTAAAAACGAAATAAACGTTTAAAAAAAAAAAAGAAAAAAAAATTCAACGTTTCAGTCGTGATCTATGACCATCGTCAGGAAAGAGTTTTATATTGCTTTTAAATAACAATAGCACACCGTCTTGAATTTAAAAGTTCGTTATGTTTCCAATCATTTAACACTGTAACCAATCGTAAGAAAGAAAATATGCAGTGGTAGCACCTATCCGAAGAAAACTTAATAAAATCAAAAACGAATTAACAATAGAGAGTGCAATGGCTCCATCTACCAAAAGAAAGCAGAATAAAAGAAAAATCGAATACAAAGAAACGAATACAGAGTATGGCATGCAGTGTGCAAACTGTGTATGTGGCATGCATTGCCTGACATAAAATGCTTATCATAAAAAGCATTTATTCTGATCAAAAATACCAGAAAATGGAAATCAATAAATTTGATTTTATAATTTTGTCCAGGTCTCATATAATGTAATTTTTTAAGTAATGTATTTGTTTTTAAAACTACTTGCTCCATTTTATTTATGAGTTATATTAAATTTAGATGTACTTTTTTAACTATTCATTTTATTTTATTAATGCTAAGCTTTTTTATATTATGATTTAATCAAATTCTAAAATTTTCTGAGTTTATAATATTGTCTAGGAGTGTATAAAAAATTATTTTGTGTGTTTCTGCAAATCAGTGGTAAGTTCTATGAACACCATATTCTATAGTAAGTACCTTATTGTACATCTCAGCGATCTACATCGAATTTAATATGTTTAAATACTGTACCGTAATGTAACGAAATTCTTTTGAGTGGCATTGTAACTGAACCGAAAATTTCATTTTGAATAGGGAACATGCCATAATAAAACACAATAACATATATCGATTTCATAGCAATCGGACTATATTTTCGAGTTACAGCACGTACAGACAGACGGGCGGACAGACGGATAGACAGACAAACCGAATTCATGAACACTTTTCAACTATTACAATAAGAAATTACTTGGCGCGGTACAGTATAAATCAAAAACAACCTTCAAAGCACCAAAACGCTTTATTTCTTCTTGCAAAGTAGTTACAGTAGCCATAGCGTATCTTCATCAGTGCAAAATATGATTGCCCAGGAAAGAAAATTGCTGAAATATATGTAAGAGGAGCGGATTCAATGATAAAGTTTATTAATCAATAAAATTACAGGAAACAGCCAATGGAAGAGAAGTGGATTCAAAGATAAAGATACCTGTTTCCTAAAATATTCTATCGTTATTCTATTGGCTGATAAAGTTTATCATTGAATCCACTTTTCATTCACTGGCTGTTTCCTGTAATTTTATTGGAGAATAAACTTTATCATTGAATCCGCTTCTCCTGCATATATTTCAGCTACTTTCTTTTCTGAGCAATCATTTTTTCCACCGATAACGGTACACGATGGCTACTGAAACTATTTTGCAAGAAGAAATAAAGGGTTTTGGTGCTTTGAACATTGTTTTTATTTATATACTTTTCAACTATGTTGGAAAGTGTTACAAAATTATAGGAATTTCATACAGTATACATGCTATGATAACAAATAATTGCTATGCATAACAAATAATTTACAAATATAAAATTCCATACATAGTAATAAGCAAAAACATAAGGTCAAAAACTAGATTGTGGTAACATACAAACATGGAAATTGATTTATGAAATATCATATTTCATTGAAATTAATTGTTAGTAAAGCCTTTTTTCGTAATCAAAGTTCCTTTTATTCTACATGACATTGACAAAACATGATTTTTGATGTACTTCTGATCAATTAATTTGCAGTTTTGACTGATTGAAGCTTTCAATTTCACAATTGACGCGTACTGCATCCCATGTGCAAAAACCATTTGAACAAGATGTCCCAAATGTTTTCAATGGAGAACATTTTCAATCACATCAGGACTAAAAGGGGGATGATCTAAAAGAATGGTAATCTACTCAAACTAATCTAAAATTGCTAATAGTCATAAAAATACCTTTATTTAGATCGAAATACGTTTCATCGAACAAACGGTGATATTTTCAAGATCATTCTTGATAGAAATATTTTCACTTTTTTTTTTTTTTTTTTTTTTTTTTTTTAAACAAGAACTTGGTAAATAATATCCTGAGACTTCGTGTATAATGAAAACCAGTGCAAAAATAAAATAAATTAAAAATGGATATTTGTGAGCGTGAATTAATTTCTACTACTGATACATAACCTGCACAGCATCTCTTTCGAAATTTTACCCAGCTCAAGGGATACTGAATCACTGCAATCATTCTCACTGCGTAAAAATATCTTTATTGATTCCCGGATAATGGATGGTAAATAAAATCTTGACGGATAAATTATTTTGATATTTCAAAATCTATCTGTAAAAGTTCTTTTCTGCATAATCTAGCCAAATTTGTAGGTCTCTTGTATCTAATGTCTGCTATATGTTCTTTGTTTCTAATTTTAAGTTTTCTGCTTGTCATACCTATATAAAATTGCATTGTTCCATTTTATTTGGTGAAAAGTATTTCATATAATCCTGATAATTCGTTTGATTCAATTGGATCTATTTTATTACATACTATATTTTTTAATTTCATGTAAGATTTTGCAAGAAGGCAGATAGTGATTTTATATGAGATTTTATATTTTATATTGATTTTGAGTTTATATTTCAATTTTTCGAAGAACCCTGGAAAATACTGTTAAGTGGATAACATGGAATTGTGTGGATTGAAATTTCTTTTCTTCTTATTCTTCAAGTTCATAACTAATATTTCTATGGTGCTTTTTTTTTTTGTAACCATTGTTTCTTGCAATAACATATATTTCATTCATTTCGTTACTCGTATTATCATTAACTTAGTTTGATTCATTATAAGCAATTATCATACATATTTTTAATAATCTACTCGTTAAACCATTCTTTCATTGTATTTGAAGCGTGAATACTTGCATCGAATTGCATGAAGATTTAATCTAAACTATAATATTGCCATGCAAACGGAAGAAGGTAATTTTCTAAAACTAAGATGTAATTAAATGAATTCTGGTGACTGTTTAAAAATACAATTTCACTGCTGCCATCATAAGCCATCGCTGCCCTAATCATTGAACTTCAGTAATTAGTACATACATACACTTTTCATCAAAATTAAAGGATAATGACAGAAATAAAACGTAACTGATACTTAATAAAAAAATATTAATAGAAAATTGTGCAAAAGCTTTCATTAACATAAATTACGATGTTTGGCAGTTGATTATTTTCAAAATATTAAAATTAAAACCAAATTTATGGAAATTGGAAAATTATTAAAAAATTAAGTCACCTCCTGTGAAAAAACTTTTCCTTTAATATGGTGTATGGCCACCTAGGAGAGATATACATACCTCAGATCTTGCTTTCATAGACTTTACAAAAATGTTGATCAAGTGTTGTGGAATTGCGCGCCACTCTCCTAAGTGCACCAACAAAAATTCCTGTAACATAGGGATGCACAACCTGTGGCCCGCGGGCCAAAAGTGGCCCGCCATGGGTTAACTTGTGGCCCGCGATCACAATTTATATAACTTCTTCGGGTTTTTTTGACACAATTTCGTCAATTTATAACTGAAAAAATTGCAATTTTTTGTCCATATGTCCCAGGAAAAAATCGCGAATTTCGTCAATTTGCCACGGGAAGGAATTGCAAATTTCATCAGAGCCAATTAAGAATCGCAAATTTCGTTGATCGAGTTCAGAAAAATCGCGAAATTTATCGATCAGTCGCAGAAAAATCTCAAATTTCGTTGATCAACTGGGAAAAAATCTCGAGTTTTGTCAGTTTATCGCGAGAAAAAATCGCGAATTTCGACAATTTGCCGCTGAAAAAATTGCAAATTTCGTCAGAGTCAGTTAAAAATCGTGAATTTCGTTGATTGGACGCGTTAAAAATCGCGAATTTTGTCGATTAAGTAATCCTTGAAAAATCGCGAGTTTTGTTAGTTGATCGTGAGAAAAAAAGCGGAATTTTGTCAATTTGCCGCGGGAAAATAACGAATTTGGTCATAGTCAGTTAAGAATCGTAAATTTCGTTTATCTGGCGCGGAAAATTTTTGAATTTTGCTGATCGCGAGAGGAAAAATCGCGAATTTTGTCGATGAGGTATGGAAGAATTGCAAATTTTGTTGACCGGCTGCGGAAAAATCGTCAGTTTTGTCAGTTTATCGCGAGAAAAAATGTCGAATTTCATCAATTTATCGCGTAAAAATTACAAATTTCTTCAGAGTCAGTTAAGAATCGCGGATGTCGTTGATCGAACGCGGAAAAATCGCGAATTGTCGAGGAGCTACGTAAAAAATTGCAAACTTTCTTGATCGGCTACGGAAAAATCGCGAGTTTCGCCAGCTTATTGAGGGAAAAAATCGCAAATTTCGTCAATTCGCAGCGGGAAAAATTACAAATCGCGAATTTTGTCGATGCGGTACAAAAATTGAAAATTTTGTTGATCCACTGGGGAAAAATCGCGATTTTGACAATTGATAGAAAAAATTACAAATTTTGTCAATCGGTCGCAAAAATATTGCAAAATTTGTCAATCGCTCGTGAAAAAAATCGTGAATTTTCCCAAAAAGTTCGCGAATTTCGTGAATAGCTCATGGAAAAAATTACAAAATTTGTGTGTCGGTCCCTAAAAATATCATGAAATAGAAATCCGATTGATTTCATCGATTGTGAGCGTAAAAGAAATCGCGATTTTTGCCAATTTATTCCGTGAAAAAAATCGCAAATTACATCAATGTATATCAGGTAAAAATGACTTTTTGTCTCGTCTATTGGTCATTGGAAAAAAATTGCAAATATTGCCAATCTGTCACGTAAAATATCGCAAAATTCGCCAATCACTCAAAAAAAAATCGCGAATTTTGTCAATCGTTCATGGAAAAAATTGCAAATTTCGAGGATCGATCGCAGAACAAAAAAACCGTGAAATAATTCGGTCGGGGGCGGAAAAAAATTGTAATTTTCGTTGATCCGTTGTGGAAAAAGCCCCGCGAAATTCGAAAATTTATCGCTGAAAAAAATCGTGAATTGTGTCAGTTTATCAAAGGTATTGCAGATTGGTTGATTGAAAAGATCGCATATTTTGCCAATCGGCAATGGAAAATTACCGCGAAATCTGTCAATCGGTCGTTGATAAAAAATCGCGAATTTCGTCAATCAGTCGCACTTGATTGACAAAAGAAAAAAAAAAACGAGTTTTGTTAATAGTCCGCAGAAAAAATAGCATAATTAGTCCATCATGCCTTGTTATTTCAAAAGTAATTTTTCTTTTATTTCAAATGAAGTTATTCTTCAATAATTTTTTTTTATATAATTTTCAATAACGTTCAATTATTTAGAAATTTTGTGTAATTTTTTTTCTTCAAGTTACCAATTTCCAAGAAGGAACCGTTAGTCTTTATAAAGTGTTGAATGGTTATTCATACAGATGCGAAGAAGCCCTGCATTCCTTCATACAATTATTTATTTCTGTTTGTTTATTTTAATTATAGACAAAAAATAATTAGTCATCAAGAATAAAGACTTATTACCCCCCCCCCCCCCATCTCTCCGATATAGAATTTTCTCTGTGTTACTGATGTGGCCCTCGACAACCCAAACATTTTTGTAAGTGGCCCTTCTCTTAAAAAGGTTGTGCACCCCTACTGTAACAGGAAGAGTTACAGGATTTTTTGTTGTTGCCGTTACATAAAAAATTCTAGGAATCCCAGTTTCCTAGAAAAACTTTAGTAACTTTACAGATTTTTTTTTTCAGTGTACTAGGGGTTGCTCGCACCTTGGTCTCATCTCTCTGTATGAGTAGATGTATGTTGGTAGAAGGATTTTTAAGAAAATGTTTCGCTTTTTACTGTACGTAAATGTAGTATAGTGTAATATATGTGTAAATATGTCTTCCAATAAACAGGAAGGGACAAAAATGATATCCCGTTTCGAATTAACTGTGTAAGTGTCAATTCATTTAAATTAAGATAGTGCTAGTTAATAAAGAATCCATTGAACCAGAACCGGCACTAACAGTTGTTGCTATTAGTTGTCCTTTGCCAGGCTGTCTATCAAAGGATATAGTACTTAAAAAGCGGCTCCAAGCTCTTGATGTGACACTTTGAGGGATATTCAGATCTTGGGCTGCCTCCATTTGTGTTTGACCTCCCTCGATTCTACCTTTTATTCTCCACATTTGACCTTTACTCTAACCCATTTGTGACTGAATTTTTGTTTTCTCAAATTTGTTGATAAAATCACTTTAAAATATTGCAAAATGAACTGGAAAAATACAAAAAAAAAAAATAAATATAAAATTACGCTAATTTTTTTTTGTATTTATTTGATAAAATGCAAACGTATTGAACATGACAATGTGCATAGTATTTATAATAATATAATATGCATGATGATATGTTTTGTCTAAATTTATATAATTATTGTTATTAATTTGTATATTATATACCATAATTAGAATTTTTATGATCTACTGAAAAATTATATTTACTTTTTTTCAGAGACTAATAACATTAGGAGTATTATTATTATTAAACTAAGAAAAATCGTATTTGAGGTTTAAAAACAATTTGTTTCATAATCATCTTGAAAAGGACTTTACATGAATAACTGTCTCCTAAATGGCTAATAAAAATAGGTACCCATTCAGGCTAAGCGCATTATATTTTGCACGTTATAAGCATGCATAAAAAATAGGCTTGGACATATAATTTTACAATTAAAAAAAAATATGTATTTCAATAAAGTTTACAAGCTAAGATTATAACTTATTTATTTGGATCCTTGATAGAAAAAATACAAATAAACTTACTTTTTACATTTCGATATCTTGAAAACTGAAAAATCTCTAAACACCGAAAAAAGCCATCATTTTAGCATATAAATGTCCATCTTATTCTATCCACTGTCGGTAACAGATAAAGACATGTATAGATAATTATTTCATACAATTTTAATGTTATTAAGAAGAAGAAAATTATAGAAATTTCGAAGCGTCCCAAAAACGGGACGCCAAGCATAAATGTGTTAATGATGCCTTTGAGCCATAACTAAAAAATACTGATCATTCTCAGATACCACGTTCACATTAAACAACACTACAGATTAGAATTTCAGCATGCGTCCATTGCGTAAGACATTGTCAAACGCCGAATTTGCATATTTTCAGCCCTAATGTATGCGTGGAAGTGCAATTTTGTGTTCAATATAATTAATATAAATAATTTCAGCATTGGGCATTGGAGCAACGTTATTTTAGTGAACATACTTTTTTTCTCATTATCCTTTAATTTTGATGACCAATGTGTTTAGCAAAAGTTTTATAATCTATATTTTAAATATTTTTATTTTTTTATCCTATTAAAAATTGATTGTTTAAAATCATGTTACATTACAGTGTTACTCGAGTTCAATCTGATTTTGTGTATTTTAAATATTAAAAAAAAAAAAAAAAAAAAAAAAAAAAAAAAAAAAGCACGTGACACTTAGGTATATGCTCTAAATGCTCCAATTACATTTTTAAAGTACATTAGTTAATGCTTATTTTTAATCTTTTAGTATCTTTTTTTAATAAATAGAAACAATGTAAAAAGAAAAAATAAGCAGGAAAAAAATAAAGAAAAACAAGGTAAAGATAATAAATGTACTCCAGTATAAAAATATTTTCCCTGGAGAACTTTTTTAATTCACTAATAAGATAATCGGTTAAACGAAGTGGAAAATGATTTGAAAAGTTTTTGGAATTTAAAAACCTCTTAGATGAACCTATTTTTTTATATTATTAATACATTTTTTTATCGCAGATATTGGTTAAATCTACGTAACTTTGCAGCAGCTTTAAAAATATTTACTTTATGTTTTTTCTCGTTGTTATTTTTACGCTGTTTTTAACAATTAACTCCCAATTTTTCTGCAAATTAAGCTACAAACTGAAGTTTCAGTTTTTTTTTTTAATTCTGGAATTAATCACAACAGCAAATACTGTTTCCTGCACTCATATTATTTTTTTTTATTTTATTAATTATATAAAATCTAATGAAACAAAACTATTATTTATTAAAATATATATATATAAATTATAAAAATTGAAATTAAAAGACACATACAAAAAAAAAAAAAAAAAAAAAAAAAGAATTAATTCGGAAGCGAGTTATTATCAGATGAACGACATTTTTGACATTTCTTTATTTTAATTTTTTCATTTTGAAGGATTATCATAAAATTTCACTTTTTTGTTTTTGAGATATATCGTGATAGTTGAACTGAGGCCAAATTTATATCATCGAATATTTAGAAAGGATATATTTTCAGTTAAAAATTTTTCTTCGTGGTTGTCTGTTAAATAATGCAGATGCCTAAAGTGCCGTATTGATATTTTGCGTTATTTTGGTAATTAGATGTTTAGTAAACTGCCTGAAATTGCTTAACACACAAAAAGAAAAAAAAAAACCTATAATATTTTTCTCCGTGATAAACATTATTATGAAATATTTTCCCATTATAAGGTTATACATGCTTCGCCATTATTTGAAAAAAAAATTGTTAACCTTAACCCAATAAAAATATATAGGGTAATTCTAGGATAAATAGCCATAGAGGAGAGATGACCAGTCTAAATATTTCAAAAACTATATCATAGATTGCAGCATAAAATTTGTTCTTAAGAAATAGTTCAACGTGTTCATTCATTCCGACGTGCAGTTTTTTTTTCAATTATAAAAAGAAAGTATAATTATAACGTTTATTTAATTTAGTGGTTGGATATTTTTGTTAACTTGAGTATCTGAATGTTTTGCAGTACCCATGCTACATTTTTTTTTTTACTACACTGTAAAAAATAATCTGCAGTTCTGCAGATGTAAAGTTACAGGTTTACTAAACTTTCATCTGTAATTTTACAAAAAAAGCTGCAAATATACAAAACTAGTTTTTGTAAAGCTACAGAAATCTGTAATCTGTACAAATGAATCTGCTAAAATTACAGTAATCTTACTAAATTTTTATCTGTAACCCTGGTTGCAGTTACATGAAAAGTTCTAGGCATCCCAGTTTCCTAAAAAATACTTAGTAACCTTACAGATTTTTTTATTTTAGGCGCAAAAGTGTGTCTGTTACAGGGATTTTTGTTGTTGCCGTTACATAAAACGTTCCAGGAATCCCAGTTTCCCAGAAAAACTTTAGTAACTTTACAGATATATATATATATATATATATATATATATATATATATATATATATATATATATATATATATTTTTTTTTTTTTTTTTTTTTTTTTTTTTTTTACAGTGTATAAGGACACTTAAGCTACGTTTAATATTTGTGACACGTCAATATTTGTGTTTAAATCTAAAACAAAGATGTGCATTGGCAGAGTGACGCTTTAAACTGGTTGGCAATCTGTCCATCAATTTTAGGAGAGATGGCCACCTATAATCAATATCTCAAAATTATACGCAGTGGGGATTTTAACTAAATAAAAGGATTTTTAAAATAATTATATAATTTTCATGTTTATAATTATATTATTAGATGGCCACCTATAACATTTCCCTCAATATTTCAAAATTATACGCAGTGAGGATTTTAACTAAATAAAATGATTTTTAAATAATTATATAATTTTCATGTTTATAATTATATTAATTGATATAAATATTTAAATTTTCACTAATGTATATATTTCAATAGCAATAATATAAAAGGGCGTAATGATGTATTTTTGTTTCAGAAAATATTTTGAAAAACTTCGGAAACATTCATCCCAGAAACAGATAAAGTTGATAAATAAACTTAAAACCGTGAAAAATTTTAAATAAAGTCGAGAGAAAAAACCAAAACATGGCATTTACAGTAGCGAAGAAGATGAAATACATTTGAAATTATTAGGTTCTACAGATTACGAGGGAATGGAATTGGATGAGTATCATTGTGGTAGTTGTGGATAAGAATATAATACCACAACAAAAAAGGATTACTGCATGCAATGCATAAGGTGCCAGAAATGGTTCCATGAAAACGTGTACAAACTATTAAGATGTTTGCTGAAAATGTGGTAAAATTTTACGAAAGTAGAAGGATTGAAATTATACTTCAAATTTTATTTATTTAAAAAAAATTTCACTACTTTTTCGTGATGTAATTGCATCTTTACAAATTTCTATGCGTTTTCCATGATTAAGTACATGAAATGTGTTATTTTTTGCTACTCTAACTTCATTTCTTCTGTCTTGTATCGGATGGCTATCTCTCCTCGGCTTGAAGGAAAGATTGCCATCTGTAATTTTAATTTCAATTTTGTTTCCCAGTTTTTGATCTCAATATTTAAATATTTTTTGTCAAAAATACTATGAGAAAGTGTATAAGAATTTCAAATATGAATAAATATTTCTTGCATTTGCATTCTAAGAATTTTTATTTCAAATTTTAAAAACTATGGCCATCTATCCTACAGTTACCCTATATTATTTCAAACCTTGGAAATTCATGCCAAACATTTCGACATAAAATTATAGGGTTTTTTATTTTCAAAAATAGAAGAAAAATGCAGCTATTATCAGTTCGTCAATGATAAAATTTGTTGAAAAAAAGACAAATTTAGACAATAACTTGCAAATATAAGGAATTATTTTATTCACACTTAAAGAATTATTTTATTCAAACTTCATAAGCTGTGGAATATTTCTCAACTCTTTCGAGTGGGCCTCTCTCAGCCAGACTGAAAAAGGCGCAAGAGATCACATGATCTGTCTAGAGAATTGATATAGAAAACATTTTTCTTGCTCTTTAGTTTTAGTAGTAATGTAAAAAATTGAACACACTAAGTAAACTGAATTTCTTCTCTTGTTTTTTTTATAAAAGGAAATTTATCTGGAGCATGAAATCGAATATGAAATCATGCTATTGTTTCTTGGCTTCTTTATAGAAGAAAATAATTGCTAAAATTTTAATAAGATATTACCTTGAATTCGCAGTGAGGAATATATATATATTTAACACGTATTAAACAAATGTTTCGCTAAAAATAGAATTATCCAAGTTTTTAATCATCCTGTGCTTATTTATATTGAACAACAGATGACATGTTTCACTTTCAATTGTGAAATATGCTGACTTTGAAATGATATAAATTCAAAACTTGAACTTTGCTCTCCCAACTGTGATTTAATTCACAATAACGTGAAACTCGTGGAAAACATGAAGATTATTCATTACAGGCACTCTGAGTTGGATAAGACTCAATGCTGACCTTTAATTAGTCCTTATTGACCCTTGATTCTGGGTGACCGCATGGCTCATTTATGAGGCCAAAGTCACCTGTACGAAACTTGCCGTTACAATTAGATACTGTTTGCTGCGTAGTATCACTAGAGCCAAATACACTATTAATGTTTAGAATAGTCTGTGTTTTCGTATTTATAGGTAAGAACTTTACTTCATATTAGTGCAAATTAGTGTCCGTTCCATTTTAAGCAAGATACATTTTTAAAAAGTTTTATATTTTTTAGAGCTAATCTTTTTAAACTAACGATATTTCTAGCCCCCCTCCCCCCAAAAAAGAGCAGTAAAATATTAAGATAATGTCAAATAGTAAGGTGTTAAAGTTCGAAATATTATTAACTAAAACTTTCATCCCTGACGACCTAGTACTATTTTTTTTATTATCTAAATTTGAATTTGTGCAAACATAGATATATGTTATATCTTGAACGTCCATTCTTTCTTGTCTATAATCGTAAAAACATTTAACTCTACCTTAACTTATAGTCTTACCTTCGATCGGTTACTATATATCGAATTTTTTTCTAAAATTATAGTTTACGAAACTATCGTTTTTATTCGAATCTTGAAATGGCATATCTTGTGAAATAATTCGCATTTTCGGTGGATTCAAAACAGTATGGCAATCTTTTTTCAGTTTTTAATAGGTTATATTCAGATACAGGTGAAGTTAAATCTACGTTTTTTTCTTCAAATTTAAAATTGTGTGTTTGGATAACGAAAAAAAATCATAAAATGATCAAAACATTAAATGAATGTAATGATTCTGTAAACTGTGTCCATAAATATAAGCTTACAATGTTTTATTCCTCAACGTAAGAAATATGAAGATTTATATTCCCTGTGAAATTTAAAATACTTATTAAAAAAAAAAGTAATGACTGTACAGTACATAGTATTTGCCTTCCATTAAAAAGACAGCCTCTTGTTTATTTTAATACATACGAATGAAAAATGTGACTATATTAAAGAACTTTAAAAGTTATTAAAAGCATTGTCTTTTAAGAAAAAATACTTGTTGAGATGGTTTCGAAGATTAAACCGAAACGCCGAGTTTTATTTTATTCATATTTTTTTTATACATTATCACAGTTTGATAGCAACCTTTATTCTGTTTAATATTTGATTTTATAACATAAAGTCCTTAATTATTAAAAATATACATATCACCGTATAAATTAATTCGCATGCATTACGAAAATATTGCAAATAAATTGTGAAAAGTACCGGGTGATTATAATTAAAGTTACGATTTCAAAAATCGATAATTTTAAAACTACTGATCAGAATGACTTGATATTTGAGCAGAACAATAGTGAGGCAATGAAATTTTGTTTGGCAAAGGAAAAAAATAAGTTCCAAAATGTGCCGATAGATGGCGCTGTCAGGGTTCATATTGTCTGGAGATATGCAAATTACTAATACGTGACATGCGCACCTCAGTCATAGCTGCCATAAAAATGCGGAGCACTGGCTCTTTGCCTGAATGCTTCATCATGACTCTGACAATGAAGGATCGCGCTCTGCTGTTGAAGCTTTTTTATAAGAATGATGACTGTGCTTTTACAGCTATTAGGAAGTTCGGACATTAAATCCATAAACAGGTGTCCACTAATCACAAATGGTCTGCGAAAAAGGATTGCTAAATTCGAAGAGACCGGTGCATTTGACGTTAAACGGAATAGAGGAAGGAAACCAGTTTCGGCTGCGGAAGTGGAAGATGTGGCTAGAGCAATTCAAAAACAGACTAACAGTGAGGCAGGAATCAGCAGTGCATGGGGCCGAATACTAGATATGCCGAACAGCACGGTGCGTAAAGTCCTACGGAGCATCCTGCGCTGTTATCCATACAAGATAACTCATGTGCAGGAGTTGCTACCTGCTGACCTGGAAGCACGTTACTCTTTTGAACTACAATTTCTTGCCCGGATAGAAGTGGACAACGGATGGCCATGGAACAATCTGTGGTCTGACGAAGCCCACTTTCATTTGCGAGGTTCTGTAAATACGCCAAATTGCAGGATATGGGCGGCCGAGAATTCGTCCCAGCTACAGACCTCTTCAGTCTCAAAATTTCACTGTGTGGTGCGGAATAACGGCAGCGTTTATCGTCGGTCCGTTTTTCTTCGAGGAGATCACACCTGCGGGTGCCGTTACCTGCACCGTTACTGGCAAGCGATATGAAGAACTTTTGCGTAACCATGTCCTTCAGGCAATTCAACAGCGTCAGTGTGTGGATCGCACAATATCCATGCAAGATGGCACTCCTCCGCACATTGCTACTCCTGTGAAGCAGCTACTGAGTGCTAATTTCAGAGTGCTGCTTTGGAAATACCAGAAGAATGTTGTTTACAACGGGCGGATTCAGAATCTAGCCGACCTGAAGGCAAGCATCACACACCACACCCATTGCATCAGTACAGATACACTCTGATCTGTTGTGCAGCATGCCGTTTTGCCTTCCAATTAGTAGCGGAACAAGGCGGAGGGCATATCGAACAACTTATGCCTTAATCATCAGTAAGGTGTTTGCTCCATGAAGCTCTTTTTTTTTTCATTTTTTGTCATTATCACTTTGTCGCTGTAAACGCGTATTCTTGTCTTTTCGCTAATAAATTTTTAGTAAATCCCTGGACTCTATTTTTTCCTTTTGGCTAACAACATTCTTGAGTTTAACGATTACATTTTTGGTCCTTCCCTCTGGCATTAGGCTTACAACGACATCTATCGGCATTTTTTAAAAGTATTTTTTTCCTTAGCCAAACAAAATTTCATTGCCTCACGATTGTTCTGCTAAAATATCAAGTCATTCTGACCAGTAGTTTTAAAATTATCGATTTTTGAAATCGTAACTTTAATTATAATCACCCGGTATATTAAATTTAGAATAATGAAATAAAAGAATATAGGCAACCCTTTAATTAACTAACATTTTGGACAGCTTTTTACATATTTCGCTTTTGAGTGGTATGTATTACGCAGCCGCCATAACGAGACAAGTTGGAAATTGCACGCCAAATGTGGCAAATGAGATGCGTTCGTAGTGTAACTAGTTTTATAAATATTTTTTGCACTGCATATTTTACTAAATGTATATTTTAGTGCACTTCAGAAGTTCATATCAATTTCATTCTTTTCGAAAGTCTGTAACATCATTAAAATGCATTCGGAATCATTGTTCCCGTCAGCCGTAATGTAACGGATGACTTTTGACTGTCCCTGTAATTAAACTATACATCCGATTTTCAAAAAGTTTGAAATGACCCGACAAACTTTTGCAACAATTATTTAAAATTTCAGGCCATTCAGTTGTGTAGTTTTTGCTCTGTTATATGCGGACGGACAGACGGACACACAGACAGACGGGCTGAATGACGCCTATAGGTGCTACGCATTTATATAATTACGAACGCCCCTAAAAGTGGAAGCTACCATTAGCTGTTTTTCGGAGTGAAACAATTCCGAAAAATATCGGTTTTCGTGGTTTTCTTCGAGCCTTGGATTTCCAAGCGTTAATACGGGTTAGGTTCCCTTAGAAAGACCCCCACGAAGGGCACTCCCCCCCTGGGCCTATATCCCTCGAGCAGATAATTGGCCGTCAAAAGACAACCAACCAACCAACCGAAAAATATCGTTATTAATTAATAGATCATGACCCCAGACCCCTAAACCACCCTGAACACAAATGTTGATGTAAATAAGATTCGATTTTTTGTCATGCTATAACAATCGTATTTGCGAACCGATTTGGATATGAATGAGCATGTGTAAAGGAAAAACAAAACTTCTGGTCGGAGTTTTCAAGGGTTCAACTGAGATTCTTAAGGCATTTCCCTGCGTTCGTAGAGCTTTATTTTAAATGCACAATATTTAATAAATACGCATATTTTACTTCAGTTGCAATACAGAATGGTAAAAAAGATAAAATCCTACCATTAACTTTATAAAATTTTTACTTGTCTTTTTTTAACAAAATTGCATGCTTACACCAGACAACGTACGCTCAATTTGGCTAAATATACAGTGCAACCTCGATTATGCCAGCTAATTGGGACCACTAGTACATCGGATATCTGAAATCTCGGTTAATAGAAACTGTGTATAAAAACTAGCCGTGCTCGCGAATTTAACATCTCTTAGAACAAAAAACCTCTATTTGAGCTTTGTTACGTCACCAATCGACTACTGTGGTTTCACCAACTCTAAATTCCAGAGCAATGTTTTCTTAAATTTTCACCATTATTAATTATTTAATAGCCTCAAGCTTTTTACCCTCAAAACAATAACTCTGATTTTTTTTTGTTTGTTTGTTTCTGCATTTTTAAAATGAACGGCTTACCATTTGAGCGATGGTCAGATGTCAAATAATTAAAGAAAAGGTTCACAACAAAACAGGGGATTCGCGAATGAAAGGGCAAACTGAAGAATGTCATGAAACCCAAATGTCTATTTTGAGAGTGGTAATCACCCGCACTGTTGCCAGTCAAGTAAGGGCGGGGAGATCTGGGAGCACGGCAGTTCGACCGCCAAGTTCGCACAAGCCGTAAGATACCTTTTCCTGAACCATTACGGCATACTTTTCACCCCCTAATAACGTCGTTTTAGGGAGAGATATAGAAATTTTTCTTTTATACACGTGTTCATATGGTCAAACTGAACTAAGGTTCCACGATTTTATGTTTCTATATTTAGTAGTTTTCGAAATATTAAATTCCGAAAAAGTGCTTTTTTGTCACTGACTCACTTCGCATCATCAAATAACTAAGGTACTTCTAAAAGTCGTAGAATCATGAAATTTCACAAGTAAGTCGGGCTTGTAGCACAATTAACAAGAAAAATCTGAAAACACAGAATTTCCTCCTCTAAACCCTTCAAATAAGGGGTGTTCATTTGGCCGTAAACGGTTCCTTAACACATTCAATTGTGCCAATGTTCGCCAAAACTAGATTACAGAGTTTTGAAGGGGGTCACGTGATTTCAAGCACAATAACATTTAATATATATGCTTTTCCAAAGATGCTTGTTAAATAGAAAAAATGAATATACCTAAAAATTTTAATCAGTATAAATTATGATATATTTACGATATTAAAACAATAAAACATTAAAAAATATGTAACCGCAATTCTGTGCGTTTCCGATATAGTAGCCTTGGCGAAATACAGAAAATAGCCTTGACGAGAAAAGAAATTTGATAATAACGTATTTTCTGGCAACCTATTTACTGTGTCATATACACAAGCAATTTTTCCCATATGTATACAATTTATTTAATGTAAGGAACCCGTTTATTTATTTTTATATACCAACATAAATAATTTGTATATAAAAAATAATATTTTATACATGTATAAATAAAATGTTTATATGTATATAAATAACATAAAAGTTCATCAGGTTTGTTTTCATAGTTGTTTATATCATTTGGCAACATATCTCAGTTTCTGAAGTCCGAATTGCGCCAAGAATTTAAAAACATGCCAAGGTCCCTATAGTGGAAAAATATCCTAATTCCATATGAAAGTTTACAAATCTCCTTTTAATTAAATGAAATGTGTAACTAATAAACTGTCTTTAAAGATGTGTGACAGATACGGCGTCCGAAGTTCGCTGCTAATGTTATTATATTGTATTATTAGCCTATATTTACTGTTAATTTATTGTGAATTTTAAATCTGTAAAAGAAAGATTATAGTTATAGATAAGATATGTTGGTCGCCAAAACCCGATTACAGAAAATTAGCCTGAGTTATAAAGGTGTTACATGATTTCAAGCTGAATGAATTTTTATATGCTTTTACAAAAATCTTAATAAGGCAAATCTTTCAGTTTATCTGTCCATCTTTTACTCCCTTAAAAAAAATTTATTAAAGACCGGGAGGCGTCTGCACAGATCATCACCTCATCGAGTTGACAACTGAAATTTTAGGATTAGTTAAATATCGATTAGCGTATTGAAGTGTAACTGGTCTGCCAAGTCATATCTTTGAGGAAACCACCTACAGACCCGATTTTACGGGTTAATTGGTGGATTTTCCATTGTGTTTTCGTGCACCCATTCCTCCATGTTTCCAAACTTTTGGATGTAGGAAAATACAATAGTAAACCTATCAGTTAACCACTAAAATTAGGTCTTCAGGTGGCTTCTACCAAGATATGACTTAACATATTAATACATGGAAATTATTCCAGAGGGAAATATTCGCCTTGGATACAATATTTCAAATGAAAATCAAATTTCTAAGTAATTGCTTAAAAGGTGCAAAGGCCAACATAGTGAAAAAGATTCCAAGCCGGGACTCGAACCTGGGCCATCTGTATAGCGCACTGACGTTCTACCGACTAAACCACTTGGAACGATACCCAGCAAGGAAAATTTCTCACTATTATATGTTGGCAAGGCTACAAACGCAGCACAAGATGGAATATTTACCGTGAGCCTCCAACCTGGGGCAAACACGGAATATAATTAAATCCAGCATCGATAGAAACTATATTAATACATGGAAATTATTCCAGAGGGAAATATTCGCCTTGGATACAATATTTCAAATGAAAATCAAATTTCTAAGTAATTGCTTAAAAGGCGCAAAGGCCAACATAATGAAAAAGATTCCAAGCCGGGACTCGAACCCGGTCCATCAGTATAGCGCACTGACGTTCTACCGACAAAACCACTTGGAACGATACCCAGCAAAGAAAATTTCTCACTATTATATGTTGGCAAGGCTACAAACGCAGCACAAGATGGAATATTTACCGTGAGCCTCCAACCTGTGGCAAACACGGAATATAATTAAATCCAGCATCGATAGAAACTATATTAATACATGGAAATTATTCCAGAGGGAAATATTCGCCTTGGATACAATATTTCAAATTAAAATCAAATTTCTAAGTAATTGCTTTATTGAAAGTATTGAATCCAAGTGGTTTAGTCGGTAGAACGTCAGTGCGCTATACTGATGGCCCGGGTTCGAGTCCAAGCTTGGAATCTTTTTCCACTATGTTGGCCTTTGCGCCTTTTAAGCAATTACTTAGAAATTTGATTTTTATTTGAAATATGCCTTAACAGACCAGTTGCATTTAAATATGTCAATGTAGTTTTAACTAATCCTAAAATTTCAGCTGTAAACTCGATGAGGTGATGGTGTGTGCAGACGTCTCCCGGTCTATTATAAATGTCGGAATTCTAATTTCAGTAGCACTCTGGTCAATCTGGGAATTATCCCTACTATTTATGGAACACTATTTCTTTAAGTGCGTTTTAGTGATGTTAATGAACTTATGCATATGCATCATACATATTATACATATGCATATAATACGTAATACAGTAGCATCATACATATTATAGGTATGTGTATAATACATAATACATATGCATCATTATGACGTCAGAATAAACAAAACATTTTTTTTCGCCAAGTTTGAGAATTGACATGATATATTACCAAATTTGGCGAAACTTTGCTAAATGTCGCCACGTTTGGGAAATATTTGAAGCTAGTGGCTATTTTTCAATGAGTTAATTATTAATGCGAGCCATCTATTTTTATTTTTCCGCATATCATCTGAATAGATAAATGATATAACGTACTAATATTTCCAAAGTGCTAATAGTTTCGTCACTGCCCAAAACCTCTGCTATTGTTATTATATTGTACTGTTAGTATACTTACTGTGACTATGTTGTTAATCTTTACACCGCTAAAACTTCTGTATTATATAAAGAGAATTTACGGAAACTATTAAAGCATTGAAACTGCCAGTTCTTCTTATGATTATTATAATTCTATAATATGTAACCTGTTAATCGATATGTACGTTAGAATGAATCTTCTATAATCCGGTTCCTCGCATTTTAGTTTTCAGGTTTCGAATAAAATTAGTTAAAATCTTAAAACGATGGCACACTGACTAATTCTTCAACACGATCAGGTGAGACGAATGACAGATTTTCAAATGGATCATGGCAGTGAGCCGGTAGACCTTCTATTCTTCCGTAATCGAGTCTATTGAAAAGGTTAACGTGAAACAAAAAGATATTAGCATCAATATGGTTTAATGCAAATACAGATATTGTCAAAGGATTTCATAAGAACCATTTCACTTTTACCCAGTCGTATCTGTTAAAATGCAACAATTGGCAGTGAGCCCAATTAGAAAAGATTACTTTATAGGTTTAAAAATTTCCGCATTAGAGAATGAATCGTAACTGCTAAGGAAACATGCATAAGTGAGTTAAGAGATATTTGTCACGAAATATGAAATACATAACAACACAAAATATACGATGTGCTTCCATGATCGTAAAGAGTTCTTGATTTCTCTATCAAAAGCTTCCGACTTGGCGAAAGAATGGGCAAGTAAATTAAATTATGAATAACAGTAACATGATGCAACGTTTAACATGGAATTAATACGGTAAATACTGCTTGCTAGAGACGGCTAGTACTTTAATATGAAAAGAAATAAAGTATAAATTTGTAAAGCTCAATAAAATAAATTTAGGTATTTTTATGTTAGCCGGGCGCAAGTGGCAAATCGCCAAATACTGTTCCCAACTCCATTGTTCATATTGCATTGATTTCATTTAAAGATATATACTTTTCAGTCATCTCATTTAATATAGATGCATTTCCCTCATTTTATTTAATAGAATATTTAACATAGAAATAAATAAATAAATAAATAAGAAATAATAACTTAAACCAAAATATTTTATTTGAAAACCAAAGCATTGTTTCTAATTTACACATGTGAAAAATGAAAATTGCTATTGGCGAAAAAACAAAAGGCTAATGAGGATATTTGCTGCCGGCTAACATAAAAGTATCGAAATTTAAGTTTTTCCATATTAATATAGTTTAGAATAACAAACTTGAAAAAACATACAAAAAGTAATGATATCCAAACAAAAAGTTTTCGGTAAAAAAAAAAAAAAAAAAAAAAAAAAAAAAAAGCGCCAAGTTCTCCTTAATGTTTCGGCCAGAAAAAGTAGTGATATCTGAAGTTCGCACAAGTTAAAAGCCAAACATCCCAAATCTTTCATTGAAAATGGCTTCCTGCGACTTGGCTGTTAATGCCTTCGGGAGAGTTTTTCAAATTTTCAAATATATACAAATGAGTTACATGCCAACTACATTTTTTGATTATTTTAGGCATTTTATGGCACAGAGTACAGAAATAAAATACACATTTGAAAAAAGCATTTAAACAACTTCAGTCTATTTAAATGCTTAGAAGTAAAAAATAACAAAATACTTGTATTCAGGAGATAATATCCCTAATTGCTAAAACATAATTAGTATCAGCTTTTAACAGTTTATAAATCGAATACCTCTAAATGTATGCAAACAAACTATAATAAATGTTCAAACGAAAAAAATCTCTTTCGTCAATACACAAGATTTCAATATTATACTATAAAATATAATGTAACATATTGCGAGTTTTGAAGTAAATAAATTTGTTTTATTTCTTGGGTTTTACGTTAATAACTTTAGCTTTAGACCGTACAAAATAGCAATTAAACCACAAGTGGACTAAATCAGGGGTGTCCAACTGTGGCCCGCCGGATACCACTAAAATCTTAAAGAAATAGTCGACAAGTTTAATCGCAGCAATTCGACGATTAGATAAGGCAAAGATAACTGTAAAATTTTAGTGGTATCCGGCGGGCCACAGTTGGACACCCCTGGACTAAATGATCTATAATCAAAACTAATGTTTGTTGAAACTGAATGGTAGTTATCAGAAATCTTTTACTTATAATGTCTTTATGTGAATTTGTCACTTTGCATTCTAATATTACTTTTAATATTTAAATAATTCATAAATGCGTAATTTCCAATCATTAATTTTGAAATGCTGTAGAAGGCATTAACGGCCAAGTCGCAGGAAGCCATTTTCAATGAAAGATTTGGGATGTTTGGCTTTTAACTTGTGCGAACTTCAGATATCACTACTTTTTCTGGCCGAAACATTAAGGAGAACTTGGCGCTTTTTTTTTTTTTTTTTTTTTTTTTTTTTTTTTTTTTTACCGAAAACTTTTTGTTTGGATATAATTGTCCGATAACACATTTCACCTGTTCTTCAATAGGGCCACACGGCTACTGAAAATAAAGCATTGTTCACCGTTGACTTCTCAGGGTGCAATGTTTGTTGGAAGTTGACTGCTTTTGGGGGCAGAATAGCTTGTAGCACTAAAAAATGTGGTATTTTTCAAGGCTCATTCACACACAGAAAAAAATAAAAAATAAAAAAATTAGACTTCATTATCGGCTTGGTTAACAGAAACCTCGATTAATTGAATCTCGGTTAATCCAGGTTCTACTGTATTTCAATTTGCTTTGTACTATTCATGCTACAGAATATCCATATCCTACAAAATCGAAATTTTATTTTTTACAGCTGTCTTATGCTATTCTGGCCGTAAATAAAATAAGAAAACATGCAAAGTTTTGCTTCAATTTTCTATAAAAGAAACGCATACGAAAACTCAAACTTTCGAATTTGTATTTTTTGTTAATTCTAAAGTGCACATTTAGGAAATTTTAAATGATAGTTAATTTATATGTAAAGATATATACCTTATAAATCAATTTCTCCCACAACATTTGCGAACTATACGCATTTTTAATGTTTTCAAATGACAATCAAAATGTCAATTCGAAACTCTCGTCACAATTACCGACATAATTGTCAATAATGTTCATTTATAGTAACAATGTTTTAACCATTTTTTGAAACAAATAAACATCTGTCGGTAATAGAAAAATTTACAGCTAAATAAATATCAAGTATGATACTAAAGAAGAAGTAATTTCTTGTTTTCTCTTAAAGATGTAATAAAATATGGCGTATATATCGCGTATAAATATAAATATACATGACATGTATATAAGATGTACATGAAATGTATATGAGATATGCATAACATATAAGACGTAAATCGTACTTTTTTTGACGCAGACAGTACGTATATGTGACGTAAATACGACTTACATGTGGCGAACACATAAAAGATTGGCACATATATATGGCGTTTATATATGTAACATATATACATGGTGTCTCTGAAAAAGGGGGCAAAATTTTACGGGGAAATAGAACGCAGCTATATGAGTAAATTTCGTCATAGAATGTAGGGTCGGAAGACAAGCGGTGAGAAGTTTAAAGGTAGTTTTCCACTGTCGCAGTTAACGAATTAACACAAGAATGAGAGGAGATACTTTAGAAAACATTTTATTAACAGGAATGTAATTAATGTACAAGCTCAAATAAATTCTTCTAAAGGCCTTCCGCCAGTAATGCATGCATCACACCTGCGGGATTGGGACTGACACACATTTGCAAAGACACCAGGCATTTCATGAATATCGCCGGCAACAACGGCAATCGTGACGAGTAGATCCATAACGATTTCAATGGGGCACTCGTAGATTAGACTTTTCACATGTTCGCACAGGGAAAAGTCCAAACAAGAGGGATATGTCGATCTTGATGTCCAAGCTATCGGACAACCTCGACCAATCCATCAACATACGACAGTGGAAAACTAGCTTTTAACTTCTCATTGCTTGCGTTCCGCCCATACGTTCTATGACTAAATTTGCTCCTATATTTGCGTTCTATCAACTCGTACAGATTTGCCCACTTTTTCAGATACACCCTGTGTAAGACGAACATGACACGTATATGACATAACCTTCTATATATAAAAAAAGTAATTCTTTAAAAATGGACCAATGAAAATCTGCGTAGGTACCGTGGAATGCATCTGATTGGTCAGAGCTTTATGACACTATAAAGGAGGTTACCAAGGGGAGACCCGGCTCTGTCGCCAAACGTCGCCAAGTTTGCCGGCAACTTGGCGATATATCGCCAAATTTGGCGACCAAAATTTGTCGCCAACTTGGCGCTATTTCCAGTATTTCGGCAAATTTAAATAGACTCCCATTGAAATACAAAAGGGTTTACTTGCTTGCAGGAAATCAACATATTGAGATGTTTCAATGCAACAAAAACTAATATTAGCTTATGAATAGAGCTTAATTGAACTATTTACACTATTTTTAAGCACAAACAACAATCTGGGATTGGCTAGAAAATAGGAATTGCTTCGCGATGCCAATTAGAATCTCTAAGCGATTACGCGGAAGGTTGGTGAGCGTAGCGAGCAGGTAGGTGGTGCCCCCTAGCTGTATAAAATATAATACGAAAAGAGTACCTCTGTAATATATGACATATATATGAACGAACGGCTATTGTATATGGCGTATGGTGTGTATAAGTGGCGTATTTATATCGTATACATTGGTTATATAAGATGAATATATATATATATATATATATATATATATATATATATATATATAGGCTTAGAAAAATCATTTCTGAGATTTTGTCATAATCGCAATTGCGGGAACAACTATAACAGGGCAATATCTATAATGATAATAATGATAATAATGATAATAATGATAATAATGAATTATAATAATGTCAGTAATTTGATATTAATATTAATATTAATACTAATATTATACATCAACTTCAATAAGTGTATGTCTGAAAATCCAACTATAAATACGTTACAAAATACTTATTTACGAAACTCAAGCTTGTATTTTATATTTCTAATTCACATCAGCAGAATGAATACAACAATTCAAGCTTGAACATACTTCTAAGGTTTCCGGACAAAATAAAAATAAAACTTATTTTCCAACTTTTACTTTTAGAATATTTTCTATAGAAAGTTCTGAAACATCAACGTTTCATAGCTATAAAACTACATCTTTCACAAAAATATATAGTGCTTTGAGGCTACATGTAAAAATATCTTCAATGAAAAGTATTTCTGTTTACTCTTTCTTTAGAGAAGCTGGATGGGTTTTTCTTCAGTAATTTCAGTGGGTGGCCACCAACATCTTTTTGCAGTTTCAAAAGAATATATATATATATATATAAAATAATACTATGGAAATAAATTATGGCTTCTGTGTTTAAACTATTTACTTTTTATTTTTATACAGGAAACAGAAACTTTGATTCTTAAATCAGTTTTATGTTATTTTATCTTATTTTTAAAAAGAAACATTTGAAATATGTCATAATGTTTCTACTCTTATATCTCTAAGCAAACAAATGTTAAAATTTCCGAGAAAAAAGGAATATTTTTTTAATTGCTTTACATGGATAATAAATAGGATACCATGATTTAGAAAAATGCACAGCACTTATTTGTATATGCTAATACTACTTTTATATTTCTAAGCAAACAAATGTTACAATTTCGAATATATATATATATATATATATATATATATATATAATTTTTCAAATTGATTTACACGGATAATAAATAGCGCAGCAAAATTTGGAAAAATGCTCTGCACTTATTTGTATATGTTAATATTACTTTTATATCTCTAGCCAAACAAATGTTAAAATTTCCGGAGAAAACCGAGCACTTTTTCAAATTGATTTACACAGATAATAAATAATGCAGCATGATTTAGAAAATTGTTCAGCACTTATTTGTATATGTTAATACTACTTTTATATCGCTAGCCAAACAAATGTTAAAATTGCCGGAAAAAAACTTGAATAATATTTTTAATTGATTTACACAGATAATAAATACCCAATCATGATTTAGAAAAATGTTCAGCACATATTTGTATATGTTAATACTACTTTTACAACTCTAAGCAAACAAATGTTAAATTTCGAAAAAAAAGGGGAGTATTTTTTAATTGATTTAAACGGGTAATAAGTACCGTAGTATGATTTAGAAAATTCTCAGCACTTATTTGTATATTTTAAAAGTACTTTTATATCTCTAGGCAAACAAATGTTAAAATTTCCCCAAAAACAGACCGGAATATTTTTTAATTGATTTATACAGATAATAAATACAGTAGCATGATTTAAGAAAATGACGGAGACTTATGTTAATATTAACTTTAATTTCACTAAGCATCCAAATGTTAAAATTTCCACAAATAATAATAATAATAATAATAATAATAATAATAATAATAATAATAATAATAATAATTTTTTAATTCATTTACATTAGCATTATTTAGAAAAAATTCCGGCGCTCATTTCTGTATGTTAATACTACTCTTATATCAACAAAAGCTACCAAATATTAAAGTTTTTAAAATGTTAAAATTTCTTATTCCTATCCATCTCCCCAACCCACCCCCCCCCAAAAAAGGATTTTTTTTTTCAAATTGATTGGCACAGATAATGCATACCGCAATGTAAATTAGAAAAATACCCCCCACTTATATATGTATGATAAAGTATTACATAATATATAAAAATACTAAAAAGTTCATTCATATTTAAGTTATGTTTATTGAAAAGTGAAAACTTGATATTTATTAAAACATACTTTCATGCATTTATAAAAGAATGTAAACTAGAAAATCACGGTAAAATTTCATATACCTTATACATCCCATGCATTTTAATGAACTGATTTCATTATCTTTTTTTTTCTTTTTTACTGAAAAATGTTTTCAAAAAGCCATTATATAGAGAGTTTTATATGCACAAACTTGCATAGTTTTATAAAATTACATTTTACTAGGGGGCTCTGCCCCTGCAAGCTACGCTCGCTAAACCCCGTTCAGACACCGTAGAATCTAAACGCACGCTAATCTGATCGGGTTTTAAAAGATTAGAGAAGACTGAATTATAATGAAAAAAACTGTAGCGATCTCCATATAAACGTGTTCCCATTCAATTCCCCTTGTTTGCGAAAATTTAAGGTCGAATCAATTGATGTTAAAACATCCAATGGTTGTTTTCGTGTTTGATTAAAGAATATCAGTTAAACATTTTAAAAGAAGCTAAAATAAAATGAATTAACAGAGTCCTTTTCTCCCGGTATTTCTTAACAGCGTTATAAAACGATTGCTATATAATAGAATTTACTACAATTACTACAATTTACTGCTTTAACCCCTTCAAGGGCGGTAGTTCATTTTTGGACCACTTAATTTTAATTCTTAAATGCCACATAGGCACCAGAATATTGGAATGAAAAATTTTCTTCTATTAAGTAAGCCAACAAAAGCATTTTTTCGTACTTCGAAATAAATTTGTTTGTCAATTCTAGTGCCATTCACTAATTTCAACATTTTACGAATAGAAGTACCTTGCCCCTGAAACGTTTAAACGCATTAATATATTTATTATTTTAAAGTTTCCTTTCTCTTATAATATTAATGTGTAAATGCAATTTTCAAGACGTAATTTTCAATATTTTCCTGTTTTTAACACGTACTCATTTAGTAGTAATTTTAAAGGTTTTTTTCCTGTTTTTAATAGTCAGGTGTAAGTAATTTTTTAATCGTAAGGAAATATTATTCTTTGCGCTGTTTTTAGAATTGAAAACAATCTCTGTAATAAAAGCCTATGTCATGTGACTATCATCAACAATTCCGGCCGGATCCCTTCGTTTTTTATATTCCAGGCGGCCATTTTGGTACTTCAATGTTAGCCAGCCACAGGTGATAAGTCGCCAAATATTATTCTATCGCCACCATTTACCTATATTATAATAGTCCAAGTCATGTAACTGAGCCGCCATAAACAATTACGGCCCTTCGCTTTTCTTATGAAGGGTTTCCATTTTGATTAATGAATCATTTTTTGTTTCGAATAAAACTACATAAAAGTTGCTATGATCGCATAGAATTCTTGGTACTTTTATGTTAGACGGGTTTTAATCTCGCCAATAGCTTCTTTTTAACTCGCCAGTTAACATTTTTTTTTTCGAGTGGTAAATTAAAACGGTACTACTTTGTTATCCCGTCGACCAAAAATCTATCACCAAACTATGAGGTTAAATGCCTATAATCATTGATCGTAAATGTCACATTCACTTGACTTTAAGGGGGTTACGCCATCAAGTGATTTTTATTTCGACGTTTTATTTGTATTTTTATTATCCTTATACTAAATTATTTGTTAATTCGTTATTTAAAATAAGAATTATATTAATTTGTTTAACTTGGCGAGTGTTTGGCGATTTATATAATTTGGCGAAATTGGTCGACGGCAAGTAGTAACTAAGTAGTACATTTAAAGCATTGTTTTGAAGTTGAAATTAAATGTCATGATTTGTTGTATTATTTAATATTTGTTTGGCGAAAACCTCGTTATTGTATACCAGTTACATATGTATTTTTAAATTATTTTCTGTTATTTTTCAAATGAAATAACAATAAATTAAAAATGCTTTATTAATAATTATAGAACAAAACAATTTATAACATTTTTAAAAAAAATCAAATGAGAATAAAGACAAATAAACATTTATTAATAAATAAGCAACAATAGCCGGGTTACCATGCCAGGCAAAATAACGCCATTTTAGCTCCAATTAGGCAGCCCCCCAGTGCGTATATGACATCTGTACCTAATATTTTTCTTTTCGTTTCGTTTAAAAAAAAGAAAGAAGGGAAAGCCATTAATTTTAAATGTTTCAGTTTTAAATGAAAGTTTTGTGTTAAAGAAAATTATAAAAACATTGGTTTTAGCACAGATTTTAGGGAGGTCAAACTGCTCGCCAAATTAGTTTAAAATAATAACTTTTTCTGAAATATGAAAAAAAATACATATGTTCTGATTAAAGTTTGAGTTGCCATCATTAGAAGAAAGTATTTAAAATTAGAAAAAAAAATATTTCGGAAACTTATTCGAATTTAAAAGTTCTAATACCAGTTTTGAGATCTGCGGATCAATACGGATTTTTTGTGTTAATTTCATCGCAAAGTATTCCATATTTTAGGAGAAATCTCCGTGAAACATAATCTGTTGTTTAATCAGTCGTTTCAAAGAATCTTTTCATAAATTCTTTTCATTTCAGTCGTTTCATATATCCGTTTCATAAATTCGTTTCATTAGGATTTTGTATATATAGGGTAGATTATTTCATTTTAAAATTAGACAATAAACAGAACTTTCGAATATTGAAAAAAAATACATAGTTTACAAATAACTTGTTATTATTATTTTTTATATTTCATTAAAAACAATTATTCCTTATTTCTCCTTCTATTAAAGAAATATTCAGACATAATGTCAATCGATCTGTCATGTCCATCTGGTAACTTTCACTTTCCTAAATGCATTTCCTTAATTTCATTATTTATTCTGAGAAAAGCTATCAAATAGATCTTGTCATATTATTTCTTATCTGTATATGCTGTATATTCTTTTTTAGTATGAAAAATACAATACTGTTAATCGCATAATTTATGTTCGAAAATAAAATATTGATATCAAAATATATTTATTGTTGCCCTGTTTCTTTGAAATATATGAAAACACGAAAAATATATTAATTAACTATATTGGAAATAAAATAAATATTTTTTCAACTAATCATTTAAACAAAAAATAGTTTTAAAAAATGTATCTTGTTATTTATGACGTACTTTAGACTAAAAATCTCCTTTTTTGTATTGTTAACCGCGGTCCATGTATTAATAAAAAAAATATCACTGCCTTGTTTCTTTGAAAAATATGACAACACGAAAAATATATTCATTAACTATATTGGAATTAAAATAAATACTTTTTTCAACAAATCCTTTAAACTAAAATTGCTTTTAGGAAAAATAAATGTATCTCGTTAATCATGATATAATTTTCGACTAGAAATCTCATTTTTTATATTGTTATATACGGCCTATGCATCAATAAAAATATTTTTGCCTTGTTTCTTTGAAAAATATGACAACACGAAAAAAATATTAAATAACTGTAGTGGAAACAAAATAAATACATTTTTCAACCAATCGTATAAATTAAATTTAGCCAAACTAATAAATGTCTCTTGTTAATCATGACGTAATTTTCGACTAAAAATATAATTTTTTGTATTGTTTTTCGCGGTCCATTTATCAATAAAAAATACTTAATCATATTGAAATTCACATATCGTTACAACTTTTATAAGAAACGTTTTCTTTTAGAGGACGCTATATTACGTAATTTTCACCATGGAATACTTTTTGCACGTATTGTTTTTATTTGTTTTAAATTTTTGTTTTCTTTTTCCAATATTTACGACCGCATCAAACGAACAATCACGACCTGGCCTCCCAGTTATCAAAGGAAAACGATGTTTTTCTGGCTCAAATGAGAATTGTACATTAAAGGATCACTCATAAACATATTTTACTTCAGGAGGATGCACCCAAGTTTCCGCATTGTCATTTTGATTATCTGACCATTCATCATGTTTTAACTGACTGTACAGGCTTCCGACACTTGTATAGAATTTATTTTAACTCATCATCACCAATATTGACAAACCTAATAGATGAAACTTTTCATGGGACGCTATTTACTTTTTTAAAACATGCATGACTTTATTTTGAAATATATTTTTTTTTCTTTCTTTGTTTTACCAACTCAGATTTTTCTTTTACACCTTTAAGACACCTGGATGGGAACGCCATTCAGAACTGCACTTTTTTATTTAAAAACTTTTATACTGTGCTTTTTTATGTTTAAAATTTTTTTATTCTACTCTTTTCTGGCTACATCTGGATGGGATACCCATCCAGATAGCTGTTCTCATTGCTCTTCCTTTTTTTGTGTTTTTAGTCTATTTATTTTGGCGTAACATTTACCTTAAGGGATGTTTCGCACTAAAACCTCATACAACCAACCAACGAACCAACCAATATTTACGTATAAATACATATATGCAATTTGTAGTTACTGCACGTTTACGGGAGAGGACATTTTTCCACATTAAATGAAAAAATAAAATTCATTTTTTGACTTAAATTAAATAGTTAACAAATTTCATTCTAAAAGAAATGATCTTTACATTTTTTAATACTTTTAGTAGAAATTAATAAAACGGAGAAGAATAAAACATTAAAAATACATTTTTTGGTAATGTTACAATTCGGGCGTTTTAAAATCTGGCAAAACTAGATTTTAGAAAAGTTATTCAGTAATTCAAATTAAAACTCTATTTCTTTAATAAAATTTGTTATATACCTTATAAAAGAAAAAAGAAACTCGAGAAAAAATATTTTTTTAAATGAGGATTACGCACCAAAATCTATACAAATGTATGCCTGCCAAACATGGTTATATTGCTATGCATAGTTTTCTCCCATAAAATGCATGTAAATGGCCATTTTGGTCGATTTCAACAATAAAATGCACTTAAAAACATTTTATTTAAATAGTTATTCTTCCAAAACTAACTAATTGCTATAACCAAAGATTGCATGCAAAAATGTAAATTTCTGTAATGTTTTTGCATGTAATAGCGGATGTATTATTAAAAGTATTTATTACATGCATGAAATCATTGTTTCATTTACTCATAATTTTTAATTTTATTTTGACATAGGTAAATATCAACTCCATGGACTGTAGATATACCCTGGTTTATAAAATAAACACATTGATTTCAGCTCTTAGCTTTAATTAAATATTTGTTTCTTATAAAAACATGCATAATAATCACTTATAAACAGATTAAGTTAAATAATGCTATAAAAAGGCATAAAATATCTTTATTAAGATTGACGATCGTTTCGTAACACAAACGGCGACATTTTCAAAATCATTCACGATAGAAAATATTTTCAAAAAATTTAAAAACAATAAACATAGTAAATAATGTCACGAGACATAATGCATAATGAAAAACATTGCAAACATAAAATTAAAATTAAACTAGCTAATTTGCGAGCGTGGATTAATTTTCATAGAATTTAGAAAACAATAACATGGTAAACAGTGTCACGAGAGAACATGAACAATGAAAAACATTGCAAAACATAAAATAAAAATAAAATTATCTTGGCTATTTGAGAACGTGGATTAATTTTTACTATCGTTACTAAAATTGCATAGAATCTCTTACCAGATTTTAGGTAAATCAAGGGACAGTGAATCATTGCAAATATTCTTGTTCCGTAAAAATATCTCTATTGATTCTCGGATTATGGATGATAAATAAAATCTTCATGTATAGATTAACTTGCTATTTTTAAAATCGATCTGTAAAGGTTCTTCGCTGCATAATCTGGCCAAAGCTGTGGTTCTTCTTTAATTAATTCTAAAATTAATCCTCGCTCGCAAATAGCTAATTTAATTTAAATTTAATTTTATGTTTGCAATGTTTTTCATTATGCATTATGTATCGTGACATTGTTTACTATGTCTATTGTTTTTAAATTATGTGAAAATATTTTCTATCGTGAATGATTTTGAAAATGTTGCAGTTTGTGCGACGAAACGATCGTCAATCTTTATAAAGATATTTTATCACTTTTTATAGCATTATTTAACCTAATCTATTTGTTTCTCTTTACTTTGCGTAGAAGAGACAGTGAACTTCTTATGAAGAGTTAAATAATTTTTGTGTCAGTTTTTTTAAACTCAAATCTATGGCTGAACATCAGAAACCAGGATGATGAACTACATTTCTATGTTTTAATTAGCATAAAACCCTATAAGGTGCAGCACTGTAGACTTTGTTTGCATATTAAGTTGAAGATCAAGGGTGTCATACTGCTGTTGTTTTAACAACTGGATGGAGAGCTGCTGTTGTATTTTCACAAAATACCTTTTATTTATTAAAATATAAGGTTCTATTTTTATAACGTCAACTCCATGACCACAAAAAATTGTTAAAGAATATAATTTACAAACACACACACACACACATATATATATATATATATCATCATCATCATCATCAACCGTTTTCAATCCACTGCTGGATGTAGGTCTCCCCCAGATTTTTCCAATGTTTCCTGTCTAGTGCTTTAGTCATCCAATTTACACCGGCTACTTTTCTGATTTCATCACTCCATCTTACTTGAGGTAGTCTTCTTGGCCGTTTTACATCTCTGGGATACCACTGTAGGGTGTTTGTGCTCCATCTATTGTCTTGTCTTCTTGTGATGTGCCCAGCCCATTTCCATTTTAGCCGTTTAATTCTTTCAATGATGTCAAAAACTTTCGTCTGACTTCTTATCCAGGTTATTCTTTTTCTGTCTCTTCTAGTTATACCTAGCATACATCTTTCCATACTTCTCTGTGTTGTTTGTAATCTTTGTACCATCCGTTTTGTTAGCGTCCATGTTTCTGCTCCATAAGTTAGGACAGGCAAAACACATTGGTTAAATACCTTTCTTTTCAAACACAGGGGCATGCTACTCTTCAGAATAATATTGTTCTTCCCAAAAGCACTCCATCCATTTCTTATTCTTCTATTGATTTCATTCATGATACTATTATCAGATGATATTTCTTGCCCAAGGTACACATAACTTTGCACTTCTTTAATTTCAGTGTTGTTGTAGACGATTTTTTTCGACTTTCGGCCTACAAAGTTCAGATTGTTCAGGCGTTACAAACGGGTGATTATGAAACGCTTCAAATTTGCAGTTGAAATGCTTCATCGCATTGAAAATGTCGCGTGCAATTAAAAGATCTTATATAGAAGTATACCAAGGTAGTAGAAAAAACTTTTTAATTTACTCTATGTACTGTTGTAATTATTTTTGCTGTAGGACCATTAGTTTTTTTGAAGTTGTACGGAGACTTTTGAGACACCCTGTATATATACACACTTATATATATATATATATATAATCCGATATATATATATGTGTGTATATATACAGGGTGTCTCAAAAGTCTCCGTACAACTTCAAAAAAACTAATGGTCCTACAGCAAAAATAATTACAACAGTACATAGAGTAAATTAAAAAGTTTTTTCTACTACCTTGGTATACTTCTATATAAGATCTTTTAATTGCACGCGACATTTTCAATGCGATGAAGCATTTCAACTGCAAATTCGAAGCGTTTCATAATCATCCGTTTGTAACGCCTGAACAATCTGAACTTTGTAGGCCGAAAGTTGTAATCGTTTATGAACACTCTGTGTATTGTGCTTTTTGACACAATAAGCTCGTGCGATGCTTTTGGAATTGATTTTGCAAGTCTCCTAGAAAAGGTTCACGTACTCGTTCCACACTTTCTTCACTAGTGCTAGAGCTACCACTTCTTTTTTTATCATTCACACTTCCCGTTGTCATAAATTTATCATACCAGTCACGAATGCTTTGCAGGCGTTACAAACGGATGATTATGCGAAACACTTCGAATTTGCTGTTGAAATGCTTTATCACATGGAAACGTTGCGTGCAACGAAATGATCTCATGTAGAAGTATACTAGAGTAGTAGAAAAAACTTTCTAAGTTACCTTATGTTTTGTTGTAATTATTTTTGTTGTAGGCCTATTTTATTTTTATTTTTGTAATAAATTTTTTAAGTTGTACGGAGACATTTGGTACACCATGTATATTTGTTGGATGCACCCATAAGTACTTTTTAAACCATGTGCTCATTAGTCTAAAATTATTTGGATTGGGATGGTATAAAGTTGATATTTTCAACTCCATGGACATGAACTCTGTCATAAGATGACTTCGCAGTTAATATCAGTACCCATAGAGTTGGGGGAATTTATTTCAAATTGTATTAATAGCTTAATATTGTTCTTTAGTCTTATTTATTTCATATAATATAAAATATGTACATATTTAACAAAGTAAAATTAAAAGCCTATAAATTTTCTACTTAAAATAAGCTGTATGTTTTAGAATAAAAATACTTTCTTTATAACATATGCTGTTTACAAAACTATTATGCTTTTCTAATATCTTGTTTATCTGTATTTTTACTATGTTTTTGTACTTTTGGAGAATTTTGTGATAGAAAAATAAAATTTATTTCAATAAATGAAAATTACAATTTTGTTTGAAATTTATAATATTAAAAATTGTGATTTGTTTTAAATAAATGTACTAATTATTTATTGAAATTTGGAAACAATTGTGCATTATTTTTATACTTTTCTTTATTTCATTTAAAGCAGAAGGACAGAAGCAAAAAAAAATAAATAAATAAAGAAGTTTATAAAAAGAGAAGCAGAAAGTAAAACAAATTGGCTAATTTAAAATGACTCTTTGTTGTATGGGGCGGTTCACATCTGTAGATTTGTTATATTTTTTTTTTAATTGAAAAGGATTAAAGGGATTTACTTTCCACGCAATATTATTTTTTACTGTAAATGATAATGTTAGAATGACATTATAATTAAGTATTATGAACTCCATGGACGTAATTTATTTGTTTGATAAAAACAGCATGATCATCTCTGCTGACATTATTTTTATACCTATGCCTATAGTAGTTGTCATCTTTATTTTCATACTTTTTGAAGGATTTTTTTTCCATTTTTTATGATGAAACTGTCCCATAAAAATAAACGTTTTCATGATTCTATATGCATTTTTTATAGGATAAAACGAGAAAGTAAAAAGAGCAGAATAGATTGACACCGGTACCAGCGGCAGCGTTATCATTATTTTCTTAAGTTAGAGGCAACATATTACTGTAAAAAAAATGGTTAATTTATACAATATACGTGGGAAAGTCAGTAAATATATCACAAACTGATATAAGAGGTAGGAAATTAATAGTAAATTGTTTCCAAATATGTCAATAGGTGGCAGCATAATCTAACTATAAGATGTTAATTTCGAATTTAGGAGACAGCACTTGTACAAGATGAGCAGGATCGTTCAAAAACTGTTGACGAAGAGCAAAGGGGTCTTTCAGTTTAGATTACAACAGAAGAATCAGTGCGGAAGGTTAAAAATGATTTTTAACCAACTTCAAAAAGAAGGAGGTTATCAATTCGACCTGTATGTATGTTTTGTCCATGTTCACGCATACCTTTCTTAAATATGAACCGATTTTGATAAATTTTTTTTGTTTCAAAGGGTAAGCCACCCATTTGGTCTCATTCCAATTTCATAAAATTCTGCTGATTAGAATTTTTTTTTTAATAGAAACTTTAAAATTCAAATCCTTTTTGAAGCAGTCGCCCATTAGAAGTGCTCATCTTTCATACTGTTAATCTTACAGAGATACGAGATCTTTCAAAGTGCGAAAACTTAGCTGGACAAGGGCCGAGATCCAGATAGATTTTTCGCTGGTAGTGAAACGAGATTGACCAATCAGAAGCCTGCAGTTTTACGAACTTTTCGCAGTTTGCAAAAACGCAGCCTTCTGATTGGTCAATCGTTTTGCTAAGAGCAAAAATTCTATCTGGATCCAGGCCATTCTGTCATCCACCCAACCGGAAGGCCCGCAAAGACACAAACCGATATCGGAAGTCGGTGTCGAAAAGTTGAAAATCAACCTTTAAAGTTTCTCATGTACCAGAGCACAAGTACAATGCCTAGAATAAATAGTGTGGAAATCTGCTATCCAAACAGCACTAAACAAATATATCCCTTAAATGTGCAGTGATGCTCTAATCCAATGAGCCGATCGCAGCGACATCTGGGTTATATTTTCAAATTTCAGTGTAAACATTGTATTATAACAGCGTCTAGACAAAATGGCCTTGGAGGTTTAGAAAATATCCTCAGATGTCGCTCCGATCGACTCTTTAGATTTCAGCATCGTTTTACAAGGGATACAATATTTTAGTACTCTCTAAGTACTACTCAAAGACTTTTAAGATACATAGACCGGCAAACTGTCAGTTTAACTGAGGATTTTTGATCACAGCTGTTGTACGGCAGTATATATGTTTTATATTTTAATTTACCTAAAAAAATGCTTTTATCAGCGTATTTTTTCATTGCGGATCATTAAGTATAAGTCTACCCTATTTCATTTAGGACTTTAAAAAAAAGTACCTTATTATTCATCATTTTTTTTTATTTTTTTCATATAGCAAGTAAGTATTTCAATAAATATCCTCCAAGGACAAAAATATAGTGCTACTTCCGTTAATATGCACTTTCTTAATTACCTTTTTGCACAAAAATTAGTTTAAAAAACGTAGATTTCTTTACAATTAATTTAAAATTTTGTAAATTACTATATTATGTTACAGTTTCTACCTTTAATCTAAACTTCTCTACCAGTTACTTTTGTAAGTCAAACTTTAAAAAAAAAAGGTGGAATTATAATCTTTAGCAATCTGTTTCCATATAAATTTTGCCTTTATTTAGGTTTATAAGGCATGTTAAAATTAGATACCTTTTTTCAAACATACCATCCATAAAATCATTAATAAATCGCCTTATTTAACTTTATTTCTGAAAATTCAATATTTATAACGCATATTTAGATATAAAAAATAGCTTCATGTAGAAAAAATATGCCATAAACTTCATATATATTGATAAAATTATTTTTTAAGCTCATTCTAGCCGTAGCACTTAATGGTAAATAACCACAGTTGACGTACAAACCTCGCGGTTCAGGCGTTTCAATTTACTTCAGATGGCTGCCGTGATTTCGCATGCTTTTGAATGGGAATTGCCGGTCTGTGTATCTTAAAAGTCTTTGGTACTACTGCTACAGAGTCTAGAATATATAGTGGGGAAATCGGCTATCCCCTTAAAAAAGAGCTGAAATATTGGATCCCTTAAATCTCAAATGATGATGAAATCCAATGAGTCGATCACAGCGACAACTTCAGGATATTTTCTATAACTCCAAGACGATTTGGTCTAGACGTTGTAATAATACAATGATGTTTACTTTAAAATTTGAAAATATATCGCAGATGTGGCTGCGATTTATTGACTCGCTAGATTTCAGCATCGTTGCACATTTAAGGGATACAACTTTTAGCGCTGTTTGAATAGCAGATTTCCACACTATGTATTCTAGACGCTGTACTACTGTTACAGCGTCTAGAATACCTAGTGTGGAAATATGCTATCCAAACAGTGCTAAAAAATTTTATCCCTTAAATGTGCGAAGATACTGCTAAAATGCCAAGTGTCGATCGCAGCGACATCTGCGGGATTTTCGTATTACTAGTATTACATTGTATAGACTAGCAATACCTTGCAGTTGTAGAAAATATCCTGCAGATGTCGCTGCGATCTGCATATTGCAGCAGTATCGTTGCATATTTAAGGGATACAATATTTTAGCGCTTTTTTTAAGTATTACAGAGATAGCCGATTTCCACATTATGTATTCTAGTCGCTATACTACTGCGACAGTCAGTCAATATGTTCTGGATATCTGAATCTGGGGAACCAATGAAAACGGTTCAGGATCGGAACTCAGTAGGTATTATGAACATGCTTACAGCATATAAAGCTGGACCAAATTACAGCGTCTAGAATACATAGCGTGGGAATCTGCTATCCAAACAGCGCTAAAAAGTTGTATTCTTTAAATGTGCAATGACGCTGAAATCAAGGGTGCCGATCGCAGCGACATCTGCGATATATTTTCAGATTTCAAAGTAAGCATCGTATTATTACAGTGTCTAGACCAAATCGTCTTGGAGTTTTAGAAAATATCCTGCAGATGTCACTGTCATCGACTCACTGGATTTCAGCATCGTTTGACATTTAAGGGATCCAATATTTTAGCACTTTTTTAAGCATTACTGGGATAGCCGATATCAACGCTATATATTCTAGACGCTGCAGTTATGTAATAGAAAATGCCTAGGTTTGCTATAGTTTGGGCATAAATTTCTCCTAAAGCACTTTGCCGCGCTGTGATGTGTAAATTTTGTTGATGAATTGTTAGCTTTTCCACACTCAATTTTGATGTCCGTAGGTATCGGTGTGGACCTTATAGTTTACTGGATGAGGTAACTTTCCGAAGTGCGAGATCTTGTCTAGAAAAGATACCGCATTCAGAAAAACCCAAATGTCAAAAACGATGCTAAGCGACATCGGAAGTGAGTATTAAAAAGCTTACAATTCAATGGCAAAGCGGCCTTATACATCAGAGTTCAGCACAGTATCTCCACCTTGGGAACTCAGCTTTTGCTTTAGAGTGTTAGTGCAGACATCACGCCGCTAATCACTTGAGAGCGTAGGTGGCTCCGGGTTCGAATCTCGCTGGCTCCGTTGCACACTCTTTTTGGAGCTCCCAGATGTAATTCTCTGGTGTTGTAAATTTCCTTGCGCTATCTAGACCCCCCCTCCCCCTTCAAAGCTCAAAGTCCTTGTGTCTTTATATATTAACGATCACTTATAACCGGGCCCCTTATGTGAAGCACACAAGTCAGGTGTATGTGATCAATAAGTAAATGAATGTAGACTATTGTGAATACAATGTACTTGTTTAAAAAAATATCATAAGTATTAAATGCTAATAAAATCAGTACTTCTAATGAAAATATAAAGAATTTATTAAAACTATTTGTTTAATAAATAATTTTTGTAAATTATTATTTATTTGACAAATAATTTACTTATTCAGCAGATGTTGAAATCCGGATAATTATGTGTAACGGTATGAATAACTGAAAAGTAGGAAATCAAATAATCTTTTCAAAAAAAAAAAAAAAAAAAAAAAAAAAATATTAACCGACTTCAAAAAAGCACTACAAAGAATTAAATAAGTCTTTAAACTTCTCTAATGAGGAAACGTTATCCATTAACTGCACATCGGACATCATGTATCGGCATAAAAACTTTAAATTTAATATATAGAATTTAATATCTACCAAACATGGATTTTCTAGAGAATATATTTTACAAAAGATTAATTTACATATTTATGATTTAATTTACGAATATATACATATAAAAAGTAATCAATTACTTTTTGAAGTTGGTGATGATTAAACAAATAATTTGCTGAAGAAATAGAGCATTTTTTTAAATTGTGTGTAACATTTTCCATCATCACTTTATTCACGATAATAGCTACAATATATTCACAATTTTACTATACTTACGATAGGTTGGCACCAATTTCAAAAAATAAGTGATTACTTTTTATATGTATATATTCGTAAATTAAATCATAAATATGTAAATTAACCTTTTGTAAAAAATATTCTCTAGAAAATCCATGTTTGGTAGATATTAAATTCTATATATTAAATTTTAAGTTTTTATGCCGATACATGATGTCCGATGTGCAGTTAATGGATAACGTTTCCTCATTAGAGAAGTTTAAAGAATTATTTAATTATTTTTAGTGCTTTTTTGAAGTCGATTATTATTTTTTTTTGAAAAGATTATTTTATTATACTGTCTATTGTTGTTCTCATGTCATCTCTAACCATTTCCTCAAACTTCCGCACTGATTTCTGTCGCAAACTCAACTGGACGATCATTTTGCTATTCGTCAAAAACTTTTAAAAGACTCTGCTCATCTTGTACAACTGCTGTCACATAAATTCAAAATTAACATCTTATAGTTGGAATATGCTGCCATCTATTGGCATATTTGAAAACAATTTACTACTAATTTCCGACCTCTCATATCAGTTTGTTACCTACTTACTGACTTTCTCTGATTCGACTTGATAATTTTGTCTCTAATTACAAAAGGAAGGTAAAAGAAAGACGTAATCATGATTATAACGCTAAGGCAAAGTAATAAAATAAAAATAAAAACTACGCACCAAGGATGATACATTCGAATGGGACGAAAATAGGTAGGTGTGATGTATTTGTACAAAAAAAAAAAAAAAAAAAAAAAAAAAAATGAAAACAATTTCAGAAAAAAATGGATGATTTATTTAACAGAAATATTTTCACAAAGTGAGTAAAACAAAAACGTGCTGGTCCACCTCTGGCCCATATACAAGTATTTATTCGGCTTGACATTGATTCAAGGTGCTGGCTGATGTCCTACAGCGACAGTGGCGCCAACTTTTGAAAAACATTGGGTGCATTGGGACAAACACATTTTTTTTTTTTAAGATAAGGAGATAGATGGGAAATTTATGATAATGAAGTTAGATTTTTTTTTTTTTTTTTTTTTTTTTTTAATAGAATATAAAGTTGGGATTTTATTAAATTATGTTCTCATATGAGGTTTTCATTTAGAATGAAAAGTGAATTCGGAAATGTGTCAGAAAATAGCCATTCTCCATTTAAAATCAGCCTAAGCATTACTACTTTTGTATGCATTTATTTACTAATTTAGACTATAAAGTTAGACTATAACACATAAAAAAAAGAGTCTGAATGTATTCACAAAGAATTTCTTTGCAAAGTACATCTATACATTGTAACCATGCATTACCATCTCTATTATATAGAGACAATAATATTTTAACTGGATTATTTGAGTTAGGTTATATGCGTTGGGTTAGGGTTCTGTGTGCCTGTTACCGCTATCCTTACTGCATTTTCAAACAAAATGATTTTCAATGGAAGACTTATTTTTCCAGCGATTAAAAAATAAACAAGTAACAAAATAGAATAATGGGAATCGGGTGGGCGAAGAGCAAATTATTGGGTGGGCTTCAGCCCCATGGGCCCATATAACTTGGCGCCACTGTACAGCGATATATCGTGCTAAATTCTGTCCAATTGGCTTGTAATATATTCAAAATACCGAGCTGGTTGGAGGACTCTGTCCATAATGCTCTAAACGTTCTCAATGGGGGAGAGATCCGGCGAAGATTGCTGGGCAAGGTAATGTTGCGCAGCCCAAAGACAAGCAGTAGAAAATTACTGTAGTGTGCGGATTGCAATATCTTGCTGAAATGTAAGTCCAGGAATTCGTGATATAAAGAGCAACACAACGGGCCGTAGAATATCGTCAACGTATTGCTGCGCTGTAAGAGGGCTGCGAATGACAACCAAATGGGTGATGCTATGAAATGTCATAGCATCCCAGTCCACCACTCCTGGTTGTCAGTCCGTATGTCGGGCGGCGATCAGGTTGGTAACCCACCGCTGTCCGGTGCGTCTACAGACACGTCTTCGCGGGTCGTCTGTGCTCCATTCGAAGCGGTGATCATCACTGAAGACAATGCTACTCCCGGCAGTGACATTGCAGGTTAAATGCGCCCAACATGCTGCAAACTGGGTTATCGGTGTGCAGTGGTCAATGATAGTAGGCGTACGGCGGGTGATTTATGATTCTAGCTGGCCAAAAGTCAATTTTTAAAAGTTTATCCTAGCGTAATTTATTTTTTTCTGTCATAGTTCAATAGTTAGGGCGTTGTACCCTGCTATTGTTTTTGATATAAATATAAAGGTATGGTCCATAGATTAGTGCGAAAATGGTGCTTTTTAGTTGGGGATGAATCAACAATTTGAGTATAGTTCTTTAATTTGTTACTTGAAGTGGAATAAAATATACTGCTCGATTATAGACGCTTCCAAACAAAATATGGACTTATTTTATCCGATTTATGTGCATAAAGCTGTTATTTCATATTTAATATCGCAAACATATCAGCTGCTATTTCATATTTAATATCGCAAAAAAATCTGTATTTTTTTCTGTATGTCGGGCGGCTATCAGGTTGGTAACCCAGCGCTGTCCGGTGCGTCTACAGACACGTCTTCGCGGGTCGTCTGTGCTCCATTCGAAGCGGTGATCATCACTGAAGACAATGCTACTCCCGGAAGTGACATTCCAGGTTAAATCCGTCTAACATGCTGCAAAGTGGGTTGTCGGTGTGCAGTGGTTAATGATAGTCGGCGCACGGTGGGTGATTTACGATTCTAGCTGGCCAAAAGTCAATTTTTAAAAGTTTATCCTAGCGTAATTTATTTTTTCCTGTCATAGTTCAATAGTTAGGGCGTTGTACCCTGCTATTGTTTTTGATATGAATATAAAGGTATGGTCCATAGATTAGCACGAAATGGGTGCTTCTTAGTTGGGAATGAATAAAGAATTTGAGTAGATTTTTTTAATTTGTTAATTGAAGTGGAATAAAATATACTGCTCGATTATGAACGCTTCCAAATAAGATATGGAGTTATTTTATCGGATTTATGTGCATAAAGTTTGCACATATCAGCTGTTATTTGATATTTAATATCGCAAAAAATTCTGTATTTTTTTTTACAATTTTTTCAGATTTAGTATAGAAAAAGTTATATTATTAAATATATTATATTATATTATATTAGTTAAGCATGATTAAGCTCAAATGTTGATATAATTAAATTCGATTATTACCTTTTCGTTCCAATTTATGTTGTCTGCCCGTAGGTGCCCTCTGAGTTTTTAGAATTGTTTTTAGCTTATTATGTCTAAATATATATTTTTTAATTTTAGTTCAAGTAGCATTTTCTTTTTATCGAAGACAGCAGAATTTAACTTAGTCACATAAATAAAGTTTTGCACCATTATGCAACGACAACAAGATTTGAAATCTAACGAAAATGTGAATTTGGTTGGAGATATTTTGTTTATAGAGGAAAATTACAATGAAGAGCATTTGAAGATTTGCAAGAGCGAAATGTTTAAATTTATGACCAAATTTAGACAAAATTGACAGTTGTATGTAGATATTTCAAGACAAAATGATTTAAAATATATTACTTGGCTACAAATTTCGAGTGGTTACAAAATTGATCCAGACAAATTCTCCAAATTCAAGTTTCATACAATGCAAAACATAGTGTGCGCATTTTCTCATGATAACTTATGATCCCCATTCTTTACATAAGGTTCGTCTGTGCAGAGATAAGTATAAATATACAACAGAATATATGACACACCGATTTTCATTAAAGATGTTGAATGTTTGCCTCGTTTCTTAAATTTAAGAAAATAAATTTTATGATTTGTTATAATAATACAAAAATAATTTTATTACATTAGCTTCCATACCGTTAAGAAAGCATCATTAAAATTATCAAGAACATAAAATCATGCATCAATCAAATTATGAAACATTTTTCAACGCATTCGGACTACTATAATAAAACTTCATAGCTTAATAACGTGAAAAACGATGTCTAAGTAATAATTTGTAAAACATATAACACGTTTGAAAACACATATTTAACCAGTGTCGAAAAAAACAGCAGACAATTTTGTACATACCTGTATATGAACTTTAGATTTATCATAGAATTCACAATATGCTAAAATTTAGAACAATTAGTGAAAACATAGCACAGTTGAAAATTCCCAGTCAGCAATTTCCGTCTACGGAAATGTTCTTCAGATGTTTTGTTCAGCCATGTATATGATTTTTAGAATTTATACACATTAAATAGTATGCAATTTTTATAATTTAAAAAAATGTTCCAAAACTGAAAACAAACTTCCATCAATTATTGTTCATACAGAGAAACATAGAACTGATTTATTTTGAGTGCCCCTGTATATGAAAGATGAATGGCACTTTATATTCAATAATAAGCATCTTATGAGGTACCTCGGAGATATATATCAATTTAAATACTTTTGAAATAATGCAACATGAACAAAATACACCACAATCAATTTTTCTCCGTAGGCCGTAATGTAACATAATTCTTTTTAGTGTCCCTGTAGATGATCGATAAATGCTATCAATACCATATTCCATAGCAATCATCTTGTAGTGCACTTCACAGATACATATAAAATTTCAAAGTGTTTGAAATTATGACACATCATTAAAAATCACCGTAAACGAATTTTCCCCATAGGCCGTAATGTAATGAAATACTTTTGAATGTCTCTGGAACGGAATTATGACTGCTAAATGCTACATTTTACAATACCTAATACTCAATAGTGAATATCAATAACATTTTTCAATTTCATGGCGATGCGACTCTATTGACGTCAAAAATAATTTTTGCCAGCTAGAGTCGGCAAATCACCCACCGTGCGGCGCCAAGGGGATCGTCAGCTCAGCACCCTTATTCTGAGACGCCTTTTAATGATCTTTGATGTTTTTGAAATACCAATTGCATGTAGAATCGATGATAATGATGAATCTGGGGCTAATCTAATGAGCCGCGCTGACGATTGGTCGGTCCTAACGTTTTGTCGTCTCTCTAGGTGTACCACTTCCTTCTTGATTCTGTGTTCGGCCATGCTTCAATAACTCCTGCCAACATCGTCTAATAGTGCCATCGCTCCTATCCAAATATCGAGCAATTCGCCAATTAGACCAACCAGCTTCTTTGAGTCCAACTACACGTTCTCTCTCAAATACTGACATCTGCGCATATTGTTCACGCACCTTTATGCGAGGCATAGTTACTGTCTATATGAGTACACGAAATGAAATTCGCAAAGAATTTATGACCTGGAATCGAAATTTCTCCTCTTTAATATCCTGGCGTTTGCGCAGTTAAGATGCGTGGAGATTACATGTTCAATCATTGTCCGCCAAGCTTAAAAATTTTGCTGTCGAAACGTGATCAATTTGGTTCCAATTTGCATTACTCCTTCTTAGCGCATCGTTCTTTTTTTTTCTTGGCCTTAGAGTGTATTTTATAAACTGAAAAATCAAATAAACGAAATTTTGTATTTTTATTTATTTATTCATTTGTTTCTTTTCGTAGTGCTAGTAAATGTTTCTAATTAAGTTTTTTTTTTTTTTTTTTTTTTTTTTTTTTTTTTTTTTTTTTTTTTTACAATTCTAGTTTATAGAAAATACAAAGCTAAAGAGCGTAAAAATTAAAAAACTTCCAAAATTAAATTAAGTAATGATAATAAATGAACCTCTAACACAACAATATTTTCCCTCAGAATATTTTTAAAGCACTGAAGCATAATCTGTTCGACGAAGTGTAAAATGACATACAGTCTTTTGAAAGAAAAATAAAATGTTTTATAAGAATTTTATTTTTTTGGAATTGGTAGTATAGATTTTTTCTACAGATTTAAGATTACTAAAAATGTATAAACTTTCTATCAGGTTTTATGCAACTTTCTAACGAAAATAAATATTATTTTTAACATTTTAATCACACTTTTTATTAAATGTACGATATCTTCCAAATATTTTAATTAACATCATTTTTCAATTTATCATGGATTTGCACGGAAAAAAATATGCAATTTTAAGTTTTTATAAAATAAATTATATTATTCTGATAGATAATCTAGATCTCAAGCTATACAAGAACCAAAAATTAACGGCTATTTAAAAGTTTATTTAAAGAAATGTTTTCCATACCAGATAATATATATATTTCTTTTTATTTTTATTTTCTAAATCGCTTAAATATTTCGATTTTTTTGTTATCAGATTTTCTGATTTTCTAATTTAAAGTACAAAAAATCTATGACATAAAACAATGCCTGTGAGTAAGGTCGGTGGTAACAACTACCTGAGCAATTACTTATTATTTTAATCGTAAATTTCATAACTTCTAAGCAACGCACAATTCCAATTTTTTCGCAGTGGAGTAGGTTAAACGCCTTCTTCTAAATCCGTTAAGTTTGAAAACTGTATCTCCTTTTTCTGATATTTTATGATTTTGAAAATAATTTTAAAGCAGGTTTAAATATATATTTATTTATTTCTATCATCTGCAGTCCTATTTTGGAATATTAGCTAGTTTACACTTAAAAGATATCAAATGTTTACCTTTTGTCTACAGTAAATAGTTTGTAATGAAATTTAAATAAATAAATAAATAAAATAACATACAAATGTAACAGATATGTAAACGAACTACGTGCACTGTAAAAATTAGAATAAAAAATGTTGCTGTAAGTAGGGAAATCTTTGGTATTTGGGTTTTTAAAACTCTGCCATGTGACAAATACAAAAGTAATGTTCTTAAAATATTAAAAATATATATATTTGAATATATAATTTATATTTTTCATATAAAATCTTTTTTTTTTACTATTTATAATGGGAAACTAAAAAAATATATTAAATAATCTTTTACAGTTTTCAATTAAAATTATTCACCTACATTCTGTACACAAATCAGTATGTTCTGGCCCTGGATCCGACCCGGAAACAAGGGTCGGGTCTTCTGGTGTTTATAATATATAAAAAGTTAAAATGTTCTTCTATCTGAATATATTTATATTAAAACTGTGTGCGGGTCGATAGGAATTCATCACTTTAAAAACGGGAATCACGGATTTATGTATTCAAGGATTAGTAAAATGTTTAGCAAAATAAAACTTGCTTAAAAAATTTTGCTAAGGAGAACGTGATTTCTTATTCTGTCTTTGAAAATTGCACCGTCTCTAGAACCATACCCATGATATAAAGTAAAGCATCCGTAAGACGTTAATTTAATAAACAGTCAATTTACATATACGAATATGTATTGTAAAAACATTGTGTATATGTATGGAACATTTTATGTGAATAAAATTAGGTAGTGCAGATTCTTAATGAATAAAAATATGAAAAGTGTGATTCGAAGCTTTTAATATTATTTTATTCATAAAAATGATAAACTTTCTTAACAGTAAAGTCTCATTTACTATTAATCATAGTCTGACTTTCATCGTATTTCTAAAATAAATTAGTAAAACAAAGCCTTTTAACAATTTTTATAACTTCATAATTAATGTCCTAGATTAAATTTGCCGTGAAAAAGAATGTCAATTTCTTTTGGATATATTTAAGCTTTATATAATATTCACAAAACAAGATTGCAATATTTACTTGGACAAAAGCTTTAAAGGTAATCTTAACATACAACTGATGAAACTACCTTACGTGTCAAATAATTTTTTCTCCTTAAAAATGAAGAAAATCTGATCAAACTATTTAAAATGTCAGTCAATTTTCGCTAGCTGAGATCATTTTCTTTTAGATTTAAGGGGTCTTGTACATTTTAAACGTGTCATAAATTAACGAAAAACTTCAATGTTTGAATTAGTCTATCTTCAAAGCCTTTTTATATAAAAACATGAAATTTTCGGTATTGATTAAACAGATTTTGCTTTATAACATGCTATCATTAGAAATTTATTAGCAATTTACAGAAGTTGTATATTGTTGAAATGAAAATAGCCTTTTTTTTACTCCAGAAGTCATTGCGCGCATGACAACTTGAGAAAGTATGTATGGATTGTCATGAAATTTGATACAGATACTAAACAAGTATGTGTGTCAAAAATGAACTACTTTTAAGTATTTACAATGGTAATATTTTTAGTTATGACTACTTTTATTCATTAAAAATGCATTTTTTTTTCTTTTTTACAAAAACATTTTTTTTATATAGTTAATAACGAATTTCGTCCTAAGAGAAGTTCATTTTAAATACACATATATGTTTAGTACTTTTACCACATTTCATGACAATCCATACATACTTTCTCAAGATATACGCGCAGTGAGTCATGGAGTAAAAAAAAGAGCTACTTTGATTTCAACAATACACAAATTCTGTAAAAGGCTAATAAATTTCTAATGACAGCATATTACAAAGCACAATCTGTTTAATCAATATCCAAAATTCCATGCTCACACATAAAAAGATTTTGAAGCTAGACAAATTCAGACTTTAGATTATTTTGTTAAATTTCGTCGCGTTTAAAAGGTACAAGGCCCCTTAAGTTACTGAAATTATTGCATATTTGAAATTATTCATTCTTAATAACTAACACTATGGAAGATTAAGTCACTTTATCTAAATATAAATTACAGAAAATACAAAAAATGTATGCCTGTTAAAGATAAAAATGACGTAAAAATCCTCTTTTAGATCGATAAAAAATGTTGTTTTTTTTTAGTGAAAAAGGAAAGATTGCAAACAAACTGCATGTAAATATTTATGGGAGTGTCAAAACTCAGCAAAAAAAATTAATGACACGTTTAACAGTGTCTGAAGAGTTATATATCATTGTAATGAGTGTGTAATATTACCTTACAGAATGTTGAATAAATACAGAATTTGTAAGAAAAAAAAATATCTACATTGCAATAGCAGTATCAGAGACTTTTGCATATATATATATATATATATATACATATATCATCCATAATTAAAGACCAAGTGATTCCCCTGATTGCGAAGGATATCGTAAACGACTGCACCGATTTTCACGAAACTCGCCACCTACACTAAATTGAGCACAAGGAGAAAGATCTAACTACATACTGAATTCAAGAAAATTTGTTTTTTTTTCAGTGTAAAACAAACTCAGCGCTGAAAATTTTGCTTGCTATAAATCGAAAAGTGCTTATGCAATTTATACGAAACATGCCTCAAATAATTATTCGCCCACGATAAAGCGAACAAGTCTCCAATTCGCTAAAGTTTCCTTTGCAACTCAGCATTAAAAATGCCGCTTTATATTGAAAACAGCTCTAACAATTTTCCCAAAACTTGGCTCCTATACCAATTGGGACACGATAAAACTATCTATCTAGGTCTCTAATTCGAGAAAGCTGATTTTGTATGCATATAACAAGCTCTTTATTCAGAATGGCGGTATCATTAGAAAACAATTCCGATCATTTTTATGAAATATGCTTTATTCGATTATGCTAGAAACATCCAATTAAGTCTCGACTTCGAAAAATAAAATTAAGCAATTTTGTTGTTGTTGTTATTTAATCTTCCGTAATCGAAATTTTTGTCAATAGTAATGGTTATTTATCATCAACATCAGAAAGGATGACCTCGAAGGCGGCACTAAAGGCTTGACTTCTGTACTAAATCGGGCATTAGATAACGGTCTATGTAAGTCATATTTAAAACCCTCTGAGCGTCTGAGGGCTTTCCTGCATTTCTGAAAAATGTTTGTAAAACTAATGCTAATTTAAATTTTCTTTCCCTGTTTATTTCTAAATCACACTTCACACTTCTTTTTTATATTTGGAGGAAGCTTGACATTTATACTGAATCGAACAAAAGAAAACGGTATCACTAGGACTCACGTTTAGAAAATTCTTTTTCATAGGTTTAAAGAATTTTCAAAATTAATATTCAGTAATCGAAATTCTCTCCAATTATATTGGTCATTGATAAGCAACACGATTACGAATGATATCGAAGATGGTATAACTTATTGCAGAGAATTTCCCTTCTATACAAAACTGAGAGTAAGAAAATGGTCTATCTAGGTCCTTAGTTTGTTTTAAAGTAAAAACAAAATCAGAATTAAAAATACTGATAAACTTTTTTTTAAATCGGAAATGTTTGGTATGATTTGAATTATACAAGCTTTATATATTAATTCGGGTACAGGAAAACACATTAATTAGGTCTGAATTTCGAAATATGCGCTTCGATTTGTTGAAATTTCTTTTCAATCTTTCTTCGTCAATCTTCCGTAATCGAAATTTTCGTCAATACTATTTATCATTGACCAGCAGCAGGATTACGGAATATTTCTACTCCGTGTGAGATGTAATGTAACTCGAACTTCGAATCGGTCTACAATAGTTATAGGACAGATTATATTCAGACAGACTACCTGTTTAATATTTCCAATGACGAAAATGTCTTTCGTATGAAGTATGAATGAGGTTAATGCTAGAACTCGTACCTTTTTTTTTCGCGTCCGCCTTCCAGTCTAATACAATTTACGTACAACAAGATTTATATATAAATTCAAACACAAATAAATAATTAGAAATGCATCCTCTTCAGCAAAGTTTATTTTGATAGGTTAAAAAGTCTTAATACTAATAGGCTTCTGACGTCATTCACAATCGTGTTAAAAACCGTTTAGTTTAAAATTTGTAGATAAAGTGTTTGTAGGTTACAGAGAAAAATCAAGCAAAAATATTTTGTGTAACTCAAACAAAATATCACTAAACATGATCCCGAAAACGCTTTTTCATGATGCCAATAATATATAGTGCGTTAAATTCAAAAATTGGTTACATGAAACAACACCGTTTTTTGTGTAATTTTTCAAAAGAAGAAAAAAAAAACGTACAAAAAATTGAGATGAGCATGTGTTGTTCGGCGCCAAATTGCTAGCAGTTTTTTAATCGAGAAAAATTTTCTGCCAAACCCTTAAAGTTAAGCTAATTTAACGTAAACTTAAAGAAGATATAACTTTCACTCGAGCAGCTATTTCTATTTTTTACGTAAAAAATTCGTGTCAAATATGTGTCTGGTGTTTTCTCTTTATTTGGTCGACTGTACCCTTTCTGTAAAAACATATGTGGAAGGTTGTACACCTTTATGAGTACGCAAATTGACTACGTGTGCTCCTTTGTTAATCTTATTCACCACTATTCATTAACTAGGTTCTTTTAAATTAAATGTTAGGGTAAGAACTGCGAATACTGCATAAGAAAAAAGAGTTTTCAGTATTTAGCTTATTATTGCATTCTTAAGGGATCGTGGACCTTTATTTGACCAACAATCGATCCCCAAAATCGACATTTATTTTTGTGTGTATTATTATTCTTCAATTTGTACTACGTTATTCGTGGAAAACCGCATGCAGATGCAATTATTTTACGCAAAGTTACAAGTGTTTTAATTTTGTTCAGAAATATTTCTTTGACCTTTTAATATACTTTAAATCTGTTTTTCTCAATACTGATGTTTCAGCTTTTTTTTTTTTTTTAACCTATTGGAAAAATGGTTATTGTTCTCGTCAGGGTAGGAAATCAAAAGCATATCTGAACGTTTTCATTGGTTTAATCCACAATTCATTCGTTATCTGATTGGTCTATACAGTAATCTGTATTTCCCTTTGGTTTCAACAACGATGGACAACAGAGTGTTGCCACTGTGACAAAAAAGTAATAAAAACTACAAAAAAAAAATTAATAAATCAGAAACAAATTGAGATACAGCTTTCAAACAAATTGTATTCAAATTGTATTTAAAAGTACGTATTTTCTCTATCCGACGGTATAAAAAGTAATATTGTCGGATGTTTAGAAGTTTAAGAATGAAATTTTATTTAAAATGGGTCGTGAGATTTTTTGGAAATCTCATGATAGAAAAGCCTTTTCCCGAACAGCCAATGAAATGCTTGGCTATTACGCAAGTTTCATAGGAAATCTGACGAGTCGCAGGCGATTTTTCTTGCTTGCAATTTTTACGTGTAATAACACTATTAATCTTTAATTCATGGCGTACGTAATGTATGACCAGCTCCGTAGAAGTTTAAAAATTTACAGTACCGAAAATTGTAAAACTGAAATTTCTTTTAAAATTTGTTCATGATGGTTCCAGGAATGTTATCGTTTAATCCATGGCGTACGTAATGTAGGATCAACTCAGAGCGAAATTTATGTCTTAAATTTTAGTCTTTGAAAAAATCATTTTCCAAATGGTCGTTGTAATTTGTTAAATTGCTTTTTAGCTCACAGGCTATCAAAGCCTGAGAGCTAATGTGCCCGCCCGTTCTGTATGTATGTATGTATGTACGTACATACGTATGTATGTATGTACGTACATACGTATGTATGTATGTACGTACATACGTATGTATGTATGTACGTAACGGGATAACTCTTGATAGAAACATCCGATTTGCTTCAAAATTTTTTCCTATGTTCATTGTGATAAGGCGCTTCCCTGATTAGTTTTGGGAGTTCATTGGTTAAGGATAAAGGGGGGGAAACGGGGTTAGTCCACCCTGCCCCCCTTAATTCAGATAAATGTGTTTTTCATGCAGAATGATTCGATTTGCTCCGAATTTGGTATACCGGTTTATTATGTTAAGGAACTTCCCTGATTAGTTTTGGGGGTTCATTGGTTAAGGATAAAGGGGAGAAAACGGGGTTAGTCCACCCTGCCCCCCTTAATTCAGATAAATGTGTTTTTCATGCAGAATGATTCGATTTGCTCCGAATTTGGTATATCGGTTTATTATGTTAAGGAACTTCCCTGATTAGTTTTGGGGGTTCATTGGTTAAGGATAAAGGGGGAAAAACGGGGTTAGTCCCCCCCCCCCTTAATTCAGATAAATGTGTTTCTCATGCAGAATGATTCGATTTGCTCCGAATTTGGTATACCGGTTTATTAAGGCTATCAAAGCCTGAGAGCTAATGTAGCCGCCCGTTCTGTATGTATGTATGTACGTACGTACGTATGTATGTATGTATGTATGTACGTACGTACGTATGTATGTATGTATGTAAGTAACGCGATAACTCTTATAGAAACATCCGATTTGCTTCAAAATTTTTTCCTAGGTTCATTGTGATAAGGCGCTTCCCTGATTAGTTTTGGGAGTTCATTGGTTAAGGATAAAGAGGGAAAACGGGGTTAGTCCACCTCCCTTAATTCAGAAAAATGTGTTTTTCATGCAGAATGATTCGATTTGCTCCGAATTTGGTATACCGGTTTATTATGTTAATGAACTTCCCTGATTAGTTTTGGGGGTTCATTGGTTAAGGATAAAGGGGGAAAAACGTGGTTAGTCCACCCCCCTTAATTCAGATAAATGTGTTTCTCATGCAGAATGATTCGATTTGCTCCGAATTTGGTATACCGGTTTATTAAGGCTATCAAAGCCTGAGAGCTAATGTACCCGCCTGTTCTGTATGTATGTATGTACGTACGTACGTATGTATGTATGTATGTACGTACGTACTTATGTATGTATGTATGTACGTAACGCGATAACTCTTATAAAAACATCCGATTTGCTTCAAAATTTTTTCCTAGGTTCATTGTGATAAGGCGCTTCCCTGATTAGTTTTGGGAGTTCATTGGTTAAGGATAAAGGGGGAAAACGGGGTTAGTCCACCCCCCTTAATTCAGAAAAATGTGTTTTTCATGCAGAATCATTCGATTTGCTCCGAATTTGGTATACCGGTTTATTATGTTAAGGAACATCCCTGATTAGTTTTGGGGGTTCATTGATTAAGGATAAAGGGGGAAAAGGGTGTTAGTCCACCCCCCCTTAATTCAGATAAATGGGTTTTTCATGCAGAATCATTCAATTTGCTCCGAATTTGGTATACCGGTTTATTATGTTAAGGAACTTCCCTGATTAGTTTTGGGGGTTCATTGGTTAAGGATAAAGGGGTTAAAACAGGGTTAGTCCACCCCCCTTAATTCAGATAAATGTGTTTTTCATGCAGAATGACTCGATTTGCTCGAATTTGGTATACCGGTTTATTATGTTAAGGAACTTCCCTGATTAGTTTTGGGGGTTCATTGGTTAAGGGTAAAGGGGGAAAAGGGAGGTTAGCCCGTACCTCTTAATTTAGATAAATGGGTTTTTCATGCAGAATGATTCGATTTGCTCCGAAGTTGGTATACCGGTTTATTATGTTAAGGAGCTTCTCTGATTCGTTTTGGCGATTCATTGGCTAAGGATAAGGGGGTGGGGGGGGCTAGTCCACCCCTTTCCATTAGTACCCTTAATTTAGATAAATGTTTTTTTTTTTTTTGCAAGATTATTCGATTTGCTCCAAATTTGGTATACCGGTTTATTATGATAAGGAGCTTCCCTGATTAGATTTGGAGGTTCACTGGCTAAGTATAAAGGTGGAAACGGGGGCTAATTCCCCTTCACTTATTTTTTTTGAGTGGCATTATTCTTTAAAATAAGAGTATAATATACAATTAGTGTGAATAGTCTGTGAGCTCAATGCCATCAGTTTAGCTGGGCACTTTCCTTTTTTATTCTTTATTTATTTATTTTGTTTTTTGTTTTGTTTTGTTTTAAATGCTTCTTGCTACTTAATTTTTAATAAAAATTCATGAAACTGATGAGGAAGAATCCTGATATTGATTAAAAAGAAACAGTGTATGCATTTTAAAATTCGACTTCATTAAGACAGTTAAATTTGATTTGATAGAGTTTTACGTGATTAAAATACAAAATCGAGGAAATATCTAAAAAATTAAGACGCAAGGAGCATTTTAAAATTTCGTTTTAAAATTTTCGATTTTTTAAAAGATCTCATAATTATAATAAGTTTGGAATTTTTTTTATGGTGTTCTATATACTTATGTGGAAATGTATATTTGCACAAAATTTCAAATCATTAGTAGGCATTTTAAAGGAAATTTTTTTAAACGTTCACCCTCTCCTTAACGTCGGATTCACAAAGTTTTATTCCATTATTTTTTTTTAATTCATTTACACAGCTATTGACTTCTTTAATATCTCGCTTCATCATAAGTGATCGTTCGAAATTAATTTGCAACCCTGTAGTAATTTCAGTAAATTACACCTAATTCCATGGTTGATATTTTATTCTTGTCTTTCAACGGTAGCATCTTGAAAATACCTTGAAAAATACATCTAACTATAGTCTGGCTGTTTTAATCTATTTTCAATGTTTTCTGTAAATTTTAATATTTAACTCTTTTCATGGACGGAATGTCCTACACTGTTAAAAATTTGCAGCATTCTGGCAGGTCATTTGACCGTTTTTTCCAAAAACGGTTACACAACCGTATTTTAACACTATTCTGACCATATTATTGGCCATTTTATGATCAGAATATAGTTAAATTATGGTTATGAAACCGTTTTTTCAAAAAACGGTCGAATGACCTGCCAGAATGCTGCAAAATTTTTAACTGTGTACGTCGTCATTTTTAGAATTCAAAGGCGAAACTGTTAGCATTTGTACTTAAGTAAAACTCTCGTCACATCCATAATGTGATACGGAAAAACGCATTAAATACATCGACAATAAACCAATTTGATTTTTTACAACAGCAAAAGTGTAAAAAAAAAAAAAAAAAAAACTGTAATTTTGATCCAGGGTTCACGCTGCCGCTCGCCATTGCGCCAAATCGGACAAAATGTTGCATTTGGCAAGTACACTAACAAACAGACACGTCAAATTGCGAGTGCTCAATTTCTGCTCTGTTTGTGTGTGTGCCAACACACTCGAGACTTATCCACGTTTCTGAACGATTGATGTAGCTTTACATTTTCAATCGCACCGTGCTATTTATATTGTTCTATTTATAGAGATACAGACTCAATATCAATTCAGATTAGCAACAGCCAAAGAGAAAAAAAGGATTATGGGATAGATTTTTCTCAGTTAATCATTGTCTAATGCATTGGCGTCACTCTGGTAAATCATAAAATTACTCGCAACAAGCGCCAAATATGGAAAGGTTTTTCCGGAATGCGGTGTTGAAATTAACCATACTATTTACTAGTTGTTCGTAAAGTACCATTGTCCGGTCAATTTTTTCTATCGGTCGAAATCTCATAGCAATTTTTAGTGTATGTTTTCACAACGATAAAATAAAGATAGCTGTTTTTAATTTTTATTCAGCCTGCTAAAATAATGTCTGAAACATTTACACATTTAGGAAGCATTTAGAATGTATTTATGTTTACTAGTTTCTCTAGAGGATAGTTGAATTTCTATTTTTTGAGTAAATGCAAAAAGTTAGGTTATTTTAGATCATATTCAAAAAATGAATACAATAAAGGGCATTTGGCTACTGATTTTTATTTCTTATTCGCCAAATCTCTAATGTTGGTGGAAAGCCAGCGAGAATACTGTCTCGATCACATGGATAAATTCGATAGAGTATAGTAGTATAGATCCAGAAAACTCCTAAAAAATTGACAGCATTTGTTATTACAACATTTGGAAACTAGAAATTATATTTTTATGTAGAAATGAATAATAAAAAAATTTCTTCGATCAAATACATTATGAATTATGTAGAAATAAATAATAAAAGTTTGTGTTTACTCAAATATGGTATGAGTATTGAAAAATGTACCTAGCGAGGCTCGGTCAACCAAGTGCTATATTTATAACAAAAAAGATTAGATAATGTCTATATTTCTATGCTGTATATTTGTATTTATTTACATGAAATTTTGCTTAGAATCAATATTTTGAATATTTGTTTACTCGTTCGATGTTATAAAAATTAATTATTCTCAATGATAAAAATAAACGCTAAGATGCTGTATATTCCCTCGGCCGCCATCTTGGATTTCTTGGCTATTTTTTGTTAAACTTTTTTTAATTTATTTATTGATATTTCCTTTTTAAAACAATATAATTTAAAAATATATATGTAACTGGTATAGTTTTCGCCAGATTGACGTAAAAAGTAAATTCGCGCCCGACACGGTGCGTATATGACATCTGTGACTTTTTAAAAAATACAATGGTTGAAAGGTTTATGATATAAACGAAATGCATGCAATACAAATTATAGTGATGAGAACAATATCTGGCTATTTATCACCTCTGACCAGCTAACGTAAAAGTACTATTATTTAATAATTATGATAAGGTTGTATTATCGCTAAGATGCTGTATATTCCCTCAGCCGCCATCTTGGATTTCATGGCGATTTTTTGTTGGCGTTGTTTATCGAAAAGGCAACCCCGTTAAGCCTAACGCGCGCATAAATCGCTGCTTGGCGACAATTTCTACTTGGCGGAAAGGGGTTTCACACCAAGAAAAATCCAAGATGGCGGCCGAGGGAATATACAGCATCTGTTCCAAAATTAAACTATTATCAATTTCTATACAAAACGCTAGGCAATGTTTGCAAATTGTATTTTTTTTTTCGTTTTTTATCTTGATATCGATGATACAATGAAATAAAAAGAAGTTTTAAGTAAACTTATATTTCATTCTAGTAATTATCTGCTACATTTTTTTAATTTAAAAAATATATTCCGAAATATCGTAAAACCCATTTGTCTACAAGAAAGTAAAAATTTAACTTCCTGACTCTGTGCAAAGCGTAATATAAGTCATAATGACAGGAAGTTTCTTCAACTGTCATTTTAGATAACGCCTTCAAAATTAATCGTTTATTATAACCGTGCAAAAAATACCAAGGAAACAGGGGTGTATTTCGTGTAAAAGGTGATTTCTGTAAAGCGAACCCCTGCAGAATTAAGTAAGTACGAATTTGATAAAATTTAAAGGCAGAAGCTGCGCTAAACGAGTCATTAACTTGAAAACCAACCTACGTCTTATGAGACTTTTGTTTTGATAAATGACCAGATTGTCTGTGCTAAGATTGTTCAATTACAACTGTAGAAGTTCTCTAGAGGCGTTTGAACTTTTTTAGAAATTATTCTCAAAAGCATGACTTGAAATAAATGGAAGAATACCTTTAACCAAATATTTATACACGACGATTTGATCAGGAGTGCAAATAGTGGATCAACAGAAAATCGAAGAAAAAAAATATTTGGATCAACCTATAAAATAAAATGCATAAATGGTCCGTCGCTACAGCACATTAATATGCCGATAATATACTATATGTACTAAACTTAAACTTACACTATGTGCAGAATTTCTTAAAAGATTAGACAGTATTTAAAAATGTTAAATTATTTTAATACCTTAGTACTTCCAACTATAAAAACATAGTCTTCGTCAGAGAAATATAAGAAATACAACAGTTATTAAAGTCTAATTTTCAAAATCCACGTAAATGGTGACGAAAGGAGTGAAAGTGGAAGTTAATTTATAGATCCGGAAACATTGGGAAAATAAAACATGGATATAGGGAAGTTGAAAATTACTCGTTTTATGATTCTTTAAGTAAACTGAGCCAAATTCTGGGTATGTTGTAGGAACGACTTCGCGTAAACTTAAAGTTCGTATTAAAGAACATTTGAGAGATTTAAAGTATAACCGATCTACAACAGCCCTGTCAAGACTTAACCACAAGCAGAAGCAGCTTAACCCCAGGTCATTCAGAAGCAGTTCGGGCAGCGGTGGCCCAGTTGGCAGAGCATCGAATCCGCAGCTAAGGCCGCGGGATCGAGGCTTACTGCTGGCTATAATCCGCCATGTACGCTAATGGTGCCTGCTGCATGTAAAATCCGTCGTGGGTGCAAAGTCCTTCAAGTTACTTGCGAATTATACCTCTGGAGGTGTCTTGGCAGGTGAAGGTCTCGTCATCTGATCAAGGTTCTAAATTACGAGACCAACATGAGTAGCAATGTGCAGGTGTCAAACAACAGGATATAACGTTAAGTAACCGGCAAACATAGTATACACAAACGAGCAGTAGGCACTGCAGATAGGATGACGATCGAGGCAATGATGTCAGGTTTATTGCCGCTTCGCGGCGATTAGGCGGTCATTCGCCCCGATGCCAAGTACTAAACCCGATAAGCTGGGGCATCCCGGCAGGTAGGGGCCTGGTCATCGGTTAGAAAGAAAGAAAACCACAAGCAGAATATACAAGTTAATTTCGAAGACGCAACAATTATATATACCTCAAAGAATTATCAGGATTTAATTATCCGCGAATTAATAGAAATTATTACTAAAGAAAATACTGTTTGTAATGACGTTTTATCCTACAACGTACCCAGAATTTGGCTCAGTTTACTTAAAGAATTATTTAACGAGTAATTTTCCATTTCCTTATATCCATGTTTTTTACCCCCAATGTTTCCGTATCTATAAATTAACTTCCACTTTCACTCCTTTCGTCACCATCTACGTGGATTTTGAAAATTAGACCTTAATAACTGTTATATTCCTTGTATTCCTCTGACGAAGACTATGTTTTTATACTTGAAAGTACTAACGTATTAAAATAATTTAACATTTTTAAATACTGTCTCATCTTTTAAGTAATTTTGCACATAGTGTAAGTTTAAGTTTAACTTTTAAAGATGAATTAAGCATTTCTATTTATTTATTTACTATATGTGCATACAGTTGTATAAGAGTAACACGTATTTCCATGCAGATATAGCAATTTTTCCAAAACGTTAAAAATTCTTTGCAATTTTTTTTATTATATCACGCAGAGTTTTCAACAAAATTTAATGTCAGTTTCAAAGAATCTCTCTATTCTAAAAAAAAGTAACTACCGCTGTCACCGCCGCCGCCGCCGGTTTTGAATTTTTTGTGACCGGAGGTCTTTCTTCCTTAATATTAAAAAAACTGTTGCATACAAAAATATAAAAATCGGTAGTATTATAGAAAAATGTTTGATAAACACGCTGATGCAGACAGTTTTCAAATCGAAGAATTATTTTAAGAGATATTTAATGCCAAAGTTGGACAAAATCGTTCCATTAAAAAAGTTTTATAGGAGCAAAAACTGTACATAGGAATTTAATCATTTTTAGATCATTTTATGCGTCAGAATTTCCCGGTGTGCAGATTGCAGTTAGTTTTTCAATTTGAATAATTTTTCGAGGTTTTATTTCTATTTTAAATTCAAATTTTCAACATTTCGAGAGATATTTTTGACAAATTTTAGAAAATTGTATTAATTTAAACTGTTGCCAACTGTATAAACAGCGCATACAGTAATGTTTGCTTCAAATTAAAAATTTATTTTACACGTGACTATTATAAACAAAAAATATAAAAAGCAGGAACTCATTGAAAATTACGTCATAAAAACTATAGTTACACGTGAATTTTAAATGGGAAAGAATATTGTAAAATAATAAATCCAGTAACATGCGTTAGAAGTCCTAAATAGGAGAATTTACGTCATATTACACTTATTACGTAAAATGAACAAAAATAATATTGCAAAACAGTTTTAATTTAAAAATTGCGCGAGACATTTACTTGACATTTTAAGATGATCATAATATTTCATTTCTAACAAAAGTATTTTGACGTGAATATTAAAAAGAGAGAGAAAAGTTTGGTGAAAATTACGTCAGATTATAATTGTCAGATTCAAATTATAATTCAATCTTCCGAAATCTTTTTAAAGGCGATCAAATTAGCATGCTGTTAGAGTCTGCGGTGTCTGAACGGGGGGTTGACGAGCGTAGCTCGTAGGGGGCAGAGCCCCCTAGTTTTACAAAATAAAGTAGAGTCTATATAGAGCAATTCGAATATAAATATATTAAAAATTTGGTGATATATGAGCTGTTGTATGAAATATTTTTCCTCTGTGCATGTGCAAAAGATAACAAAGATTTTTTTTTTTTTTTTTCATAATTTAATAGTCCACTAAATCATGAAAAAAAGTCAATGAAAGATTTAGGATGTTTGACTTTTAACATATGCAAACTTCAGATATTAGTACTTTTTTGTGGCAGAAACATGAAGGAGAACTTGGAGCTTTTTTACGAAAACTGTTTGTTCGGATATACTATATTTAAAACAAAATGTTACAGACGAAAGGACACTTCCATCTTTTTTTTTTCCCATGTGCCCCTTTTTTAACAATATGTGTCTAATGCAAATTACCTTTTCTAATTTTTTACTAGATTAAGATAAATAAAAAAAAAAGTTTGAGTTAGGACTCATGTTAATTCATGAGGATGCCATAATACATAAAAAATATATATATATTCGTCTTTAAAGATTAAGAGATTTTACATTATAGATTTTAGGAGATTAGGACATAAATTTGTGTAATTGAATATATCAAAATGTGATGTGTATTTTACATTAATGACCATTTATTAAATTAAATGTTTAGACATAGAAGTATAAAGGGTTAAAACAATTGCCATAAATATTTCAATAAAACACCTCCTATTGACATTTAGAAAGTTTTTTTTTTTTTTTTTTTTTTTTTTTTTTATCGGCAAAGACTATGGTTTAAATACAATTATACGCCAAACATAAACATAAAAATTAAAAAAAAAAAAAATACTTACTTAAAAAAGATAAATAAACAATTTATCTGATATTTTTTTTTCAAACTAGGGGCTCGGCCCCCTACGAGCTACGCTCGCCAACCCCCGTCCAGACACCGTAGACTCTAAATGCACGCTAATTTGATCGTCTTTAAAAAGATTTCGAAAGATTGAATTATAATTTAAAAAACAGTGGCGATCTCCCTATAAACGGATTTCTATTCATTTCTCTTTGATTGGGGAATTTTAACGCCAAATCCGCTGCGGTACTACTTGATTATCCGGTATACCAATTTCGCCAAATTATATAAATCGCCAAACCACTCGACAAATTATACAAATTGACATCATTTTTATTTTAAATAACGAAAGAGCAAATAAATTAGTACAACATCAATAAAAATACAAATAAAACGTCGAAATAAAAGTAACTTGATGACGTAGACACGTGTAACAACATTCCAAAATAAGCTAATATAAAAGGTATTAAGTAAATAGGATCTTTGTCTCCCGGTATTTTTTAACAAAGCGAAAAGAAAGTTCTTTTAAATGAGACATTTTAAATTAATCGTTTTTAATCTGACGTAATTTTGATCAAACTATTCTTTCTCTTTTTAATATTCACGTGAAAATACTTGTGTTAGAAATGAAATATTATTTGCGCTTTCCTAAGAAAAATAGGTGAAAAGTATCCTCTGAAAATATCAAATAAATGTCTTGCGCAGTTTCTAAATTTAAACCGTTTTGCAATATTATTTTGTGTTCATTTTATGTAATAACTGTAATGTGACGTAAATATGACACAATTTCCTCTATTTAAGACTTCTAACGCATGCTAATAAATTTATTATTTTACAAATTTCTTTCTCTCTTAAAATTCACGTGTAATTATAGTTTTTATGACGTAATTTTTAATAAGTTCCTGCTTTTTGTACATAATTATTTAATTCTAATTCCAAATGGGTTTTTTTTTCTGTTTATAATAGTCACATGTAAATAAATTTTTAATTTATTACACGTATAAATATTTTTTTTAAAGCAAACATTATTGTTTCCGCTGTTTATATAGTTGGCAACAGTTTAAATTATTATCGCATTCTAAAATCTGTAAAAAATATCTCTAGAAATGCTGAAAATTTGAATTTAAAATAGAAATAAAACCTCAAAAAAATAGCCAAATTAAAAAAAGGAATACAATCTGCACACCGGGAACTTCAAACGTATAAAATGATCTAAAAATGATTAAATTCCCGTGAATAGTTTTTGCTCCTATAAAACATTTTTAGTGGAACGATTTTGTCCAACTTTAGCATTAAATATCGCTTAAAATAATTCTTCGATCTGAAAACTGTCTGCATCAGCGTGTTTATCAAACATTTATGTATAAAACCACCGATTTTCATATTTTTGTATGCATTATGTTTCTTAATATTAACGAAGAAAAACCCCCGGTCACAAAAAATTCAAAACCGGCGGCGGTGACAGCGGTAGTTACTTTTTTTTAGAATAGAGAGATAACAGTGCTTTCTATGATATAAATTATTTCTGTTATCTACATCCCCTTTTTATGAAATAACATAACACAGAATGATGAATGAGGAACCATTCGAAAGTTTTTTTTTAAGCCACCTTTGCTATGTCGTGCTATTAATAATTATAAAATAAAAATAGTACAAAAAAGATAAATTGTGATGCCATCTCAGGGGATTGATTCACATTTATGATTAAAAGGCGAAGACGAAATTTTTTGAAGTATATATATTACCGATCGATCGAAGCATGTGTACCCTAAAATTAAGCTTTCTGATATTATATTAAAATGTACGTTCAACGTATTCAATATATTTTTATTTCTCAAGTGTTTCTACCTATGTTATCAGATATATATTATATTTTCTATATCAACTTCCGTTTTCTACAACGATAAATGATTTATCATACTTAGAAATTTTTTTCCAATAGTTTTGGGACATAGTATACTCAAATTTTGTTAAAACACGTTGCTTCATAATAATAATAAAAACAATTAAAAAAATCTGTTAATGAATCAATTATCACTAAAAAATTTCACAGATTGCTCTACGAAAGCCTCGAACTAATGGTAAATAATTTAAATATTATACGAATTCCATTTTAGCAAATAATTATAAAATTTCTAATATATATTAAACATTATTAAGTTTTGTTCTTTAAAAATATATTAAAGTAAGTGCAATTCATTATTCTTTAATATATGTAAATACATTAATTTATTTAAATTTAATGTCTTATTAATATATTTATCTATAAATAAAAGTAATACTATAAAAGTAATACTAAAAATTTATAATATTTCAAAAAGTGGAAAACTTCTGCGACGTTTATTGATATTTTTAAACTGCAGACATTTGATACAATTATGAAGCTTTTATTCTTGAATATATTGATTAGGAGTTAATTATTAAAACTTTAAACTTTTGAAGTAGATCAAACTTTTCGTTTAAATTAAGTTACGAAAATCTTGCAGGACGGCTATGTTGCATGCATAAAATATATTCTAAAAATGATGTTTTTTCAACGAATTGTACCAGACAAGATGATACTTTAATCATGCTTGGCCCATGCATTATTTATGAAGCATATGTGGGTGTCAATTTTCTTTAATTTATTACTAGTGTGTAACTCAATATTTAATTGGAATTTTTAGATTTTAACTATCAGGGATTTACGAGTTTTAAAGTTTTTGGTAGTCATCAAAATTATCTAGTAACCAGTAAATTCTCCAGCATCCAGAAACAAACATAGTCACACGTTGTCAGTTTTACCTTATTTTGTTTTTAATTTAATCTATCATTTTGATAAATTACAAAAATTTTACAGAACTGGGTGAGAAAGAAGAATCAATTGCATAGCAATGAAATAATATCGAATTATCTTTACTTTTAAACCCATTTAATAAAATAACTTTAAAGGAAAAGCTTTTTTTTTTTTTTTTTTTTTTTTCAATAAAACTTATATGTGAGAAAAGAACGAAATACATACTTGAAATTTGAATGTCCAAAGTATGCCAATAACAAAAGAAGGTACATTTATATTAGTTAAAAGTTTTACAAACACATTTTCTGACAATGTTACTATACCGTGGAGCTTATTTTTATGACGTTTCATCATAAAAATACTCAAATTTATTAATAAATAATAGTTATACAAGAAAAGAGAAAATAATTGGCTAATTGAAATTATGTCTATTTTACAGATAGCATTGTAGAGGGTATAAATAGTTAACATTGTATAAATTCGAAAATAATGTAAAATTTTCTAAAATATTTTAAATAATATTATATTTCGTTCTCTAAAAATATATTAAATTAAGATTTGATTATTATTCGTTAGTGTATATAGCTATATTTGTTACTATAATAGAAATTAAGCATCCTAATTTTATCTTTATAATATATATACATAAGTAATATTGAGTAAAAGTTGAAAACAATAAAAAACTTCTTTGCGTTTATTGATATTTTTAAAGTACAGACATTTAAGGAATTATGGTGCTATCAGTCTTGAACTTATTGATTGGGAGTTAACTATTCAAACTTTAAACTTTTAAATTTGATCAAACTATCCCTTTAAATTAAGTTAACAAAACTTTCAGCTAATAAATTTTGCATGCATAAAATATTTTCCAAAAATGATGTTTTTTCGACAAATTGTCTCAGACAAGATGATACTTTCAGCATGCTCGGTCCATGCATTATTTATGAAGCATTAGCGAGAGTTAAATTTCTTTTATTTCATTACTAGTATTTGACTCAATATTTAAATTGGAATTTTTAGCTTTTAGTTATAAGAGATCTACGAATTGTAAAACTTTTGGTAGTTCGCAAAAATATCTAGTAGCCAGTAAATTCCCCCTCCCCCTCCTTTCCATAAATAGAAATAGGTATACCGTTGTTAGTTTTTTCTTATTTTTATATTTAGTCAGGCCTTTTAATTAAACTCAGAAATTTTATCGAACTGGTTGAGTAAAAATAATCACGAGCATAGAAATGATATAAACTCAAATTGCCTTAACTCTTAAACACAGTGAATAAAGTAATTTAAAAGGAAAAATTATATTTTTACAACCAATCTTATAGAAATTATATAAAGGAAAAAATAGAACGAAATACATCTTTATAACTCATTAAGTATCACAATCAACACAATTCTAAATTAAGAAGTATCACAAATACTTAATAAAGATTTAATTGCACTTAACAAAACAAATCAAGTCACTTTACATACGAAATCACAGAAGAAACTAGAATATTTTCTTTGATACTTATTTATCATGAATTAGGAATGGAAATTGCGAGGTGCTGCCATCTGACATTACAAATTTAAACTAGAAACACCACACATAATCCAAATTCCATACACAAAGTATGCCAATAATAAAATAAACGTTTGTTCTTTACTGAAAATTAAAGAAAATTTATTCGAAAAACATTACTTACCCAAAAGACTGAACTGTGAACTTAAATAGACAGATTTAAGGTACATTTTTATCTTAGATTTTCAAACACTTTTTTATGGCATTGTTGCTGTCGTAACACTATTTTTTATGCCGTTTAATCCACTAAAATACACAAATTTATTAATAAATAATAGATACACAATAAAAGAGAAAATAATTGGACTAACTGAGAGATGTCTAATTGATGTCTCATTGTGGTGGGTACAAAAAACTTTTGGTAGTCATACAAAAATATCTAGTAATCAGTAATCCCCCACCTCCTTTTTTATAAACACACATAGACGCACGGTGGTCAGTTTTTTCTTATTATTTTGTTTATTTAGTCATGCATTTTAAATAAGCATAAAATTTTTATGAAGTGATTGTGTGAGAATAATCACGATCATAGCAATGACGATAATGTCTAATTGCCTTAACACTTAAACCCAGTTAATAAAATAATAATAATAAAAAAAACTAGTTTGTCAATAAAACTAATTTTTTCAATAGAGAACTAAATACATATTTAAAATTTGAATAAAAGAAATATGTAAATAACAATATAAGCGTTTGTTCTTTAATAAAATTACTGTAAGAAAAATCCTTAAATAGGCAGCTTTAGGCCACATTCATCTAAATAAAAATTAATAAGCATTTTCTATGACATTGTTACCGACGTAACACTTATTTTCATTCCGTCTTTTCCACCAAAATATAAAAAGAATAAGTTAAAGTACCGAAAATGTAATTGCCTATTAAAAGATTTTTGTCTCCGCTGTCGATCTTGCAACGCAGTTTGTACACAGTTCACAGTTATGTGTTACTTATTCAAAATACTTATAAATAAATTCACACAATTCACATATATGTATTAGAATTTTATATGAAAATTAAATTTAAACTTTGGTTGTTTTATCCTTAATAAGCAGCCCCAGCTTAAAATGTATTATTTGTTTTAATCTTATTAAAAGTACCGGGATGGACTTATATGCTCTACAGACTTGGTCTCCTCTTTCTAGCAGTCCCTCTCAAATTGTCAAAAATATTATCATTAATAGTTGAATAGTAGGCATTTAATTTTAAATTGGAATACGAATATAAGTATAATCTTGCAAAAAAGAGGTATATCTGAGTGAATGAGACAGTGATTAAATTTCGAGGCGGTGAAAAATATAAGAAAGTAATTTCTTTCTTTCCATATAATGATTTAAGAACAAGACTACAGTTACGAGAGTAATTATTTTTCATTTCTCAACATCAGGTAGAAGTCCCACGAGTTTGTACGTTAAAACTAAAAAGGAAAATAAAATTAATTAATAATATTTTGAACTCTTTGAACTCTTAACATCAGGTAAAAGTAGCAGAGAATTGTTTTTTATGGTTTTGATACAAAATATATATTGATGATTAATGAACGTGACTATAGTTCCGATGCGAATTATTTTTAAAAGGGGCAAAGATTAGTTTTTTGAGGCTTTGATACAAAATATAATTTTATGATTAAAGAACATGACTATAGTGTCGAAAGTAATTATTTTTGTACAACATAAGGTGAAAGTATCAAAGAGTAGTTTTCCGGTTTTAACGCATAATATATTTTTATGATTAAAGAAGTTGACTATACCTCCGAGAACAGTTGCTTTTCAACTCTCAACATCAGATAAAAGAAGGAGAAAATAGTTTTTTTCTGTTTTGATACAAAATATATTTTCATTGGCGCAAGAATAACTACCCAATTTTATATGGCACCCTTGTGATAAATGTGAATAATTAACTGCTCGCAAACATTTTCTTTAATGTTATTCTGTAAAAAAATGTTTTACCTTCTAATAAACCCTCCTTTACTTCCTTTCATTACCTTCTACCTTTCCTCCAATTACCTATTTTTAAAAGTTTAATTTTTATAAATATCCTTTATAAAAGTTACACTGGGAAAAGTTCGAAGAGATAAATCACTCATCTGGCATTAAACGATATTTGTGAAATTCTGACATTTGAAAGGAAAATGAAGCTCCGAGTCTTGAATATAACGATTTCATTTTAACGAGTGTGGATCTTAACTTTTACATATTGTTAAAAATCTTGCAGTGAGCACATTTTCACGCAATGAATGATTACCAAAGGAATTCACCAAATTGATGCAGATAAGATGATATAATAGTTTTTCAGGGTTTTGCATTATTTATCATTACAAAAACAATATTCAAAGGAATTTTTTCCAAATCCGTCTAGCGCCCATGCCAAATTTACGTTTTGGGGAAAATCATAAATTGGAGACGTGAAATTAGGCATAGGAATAAACATGCTGGCCATATAAACATTGAATATTTATTAAAGAGTGGCTTCTTTAAAAATATATATATATATACTTTTATACTTATTTCTATTAAGCATTGTTTTAAGTTGTACTGACGGGGAAAGTCTGCTTAAAGCGCATACTCAGATTATTAAAAAACAAATTCTAATGAAATTACTTATGTATGTAAAAAGAATCAGTCAAATTTAGCTGCGGAATTCCAGTACAAAGACTGTAAAACGATAAAATACTTTCGAATATTTGGCGCGAAAAGCCGAACGTTAAACGCGGATTGGCGATTGCTATCTTCCCCTGGCGATTACTATCTTCCCCTTATCAAGACTGACCATTTTAAAAATGATACATATTATATAAAATAAACATCAAAATAAAAATTACAACATGCAGTTATAAATCTTCTAAATACCTATAATATTCATTTAAATGACATCCAAGTAATTATAAAACTAATAAATCACCATCAACTCAAAATTATTATAAAGTAAATAAATCTACATTACATGACCTTGAAATCATAATGTTACTCATAAATATTGATTCAGGGTTATAAACAATTTAGATAAACAGATTAGATTTTTTCTGTCAAAAGAAATCAGTTTTATAATTATGTTTCACAATATGAAAGATAAACAGAGTTAAATTATAAACAAATAAATTTGAGGGCATTTACGCCGAAACAGTTACATATAAATGTTTATGACAAATCTGTAGTTATAAAAGCATATTTATTTAAGTAAAACTTACATAAACTAGTTTAATATGAAGAGCAGTAAAAGCTTTCCCTTAAGGGGACAAGGGACATTGAAACTATTTTTTTAATTACACCTTAAATACTATTCAAGTACACACTATATGAATTATGGAATATACATATCACACAAGAAATAAATTTTGCTTTTGAAAAAAATAAGGAATTTTCCTGAATATTTTAAGCATTATCAAGAATTTTAAAAATGGCCTACCCTGACTGCATATGAATAAAAATCCCACTATTTTTATGCCAATTTACTTTATATATAAAACTCTGCATCGAATTTTATATATTTCAATATAAAGGTAAGATAAAAATATTTTCTAAATTTTATGAAATTTTCAGCATTTTTGCATTCTATTTCTGCACCTATCTTTAATTTTACAATTATATTTAGTTTGAAAAAACTATGCACAGTTTTAGATGTATATGTAAACAAAACTGGAACAAAAAATATTGAGGATTTTAATTATTAGGTTGAGCAAAAAGTTCTGGAAAATTTTTAATCTAATAGTTACCAGAATTTGTACCGTATATAGGAGTACTAGTGGTATATTTATAGGATTTGGGGAACTTCGACCCCAAAATGTCTATTAAACAGTATGATTTGCGTGTGTTGACCCGGCATTATTAGAGGCCTTAACGATTCTGAAAGCCGTCGATGAAGGTATCCGGACACCTTTGGAAGTGATTTTTTGAAATTTTTAAAATTTTCTCTTGTTATCCATTTTTTATAATGACATTTACTTCAAAACTTTGAAAAAAAATATAAAAAAATTAGCAATTACACAGAAATAGTTTTTTTTAAAGAGAAAAAATAGTCAAAAATACGTCAAAAATTGACGTTTACGCAAAACGTGATAACTCAAAAATGAAACAGTGTATTGACATTTTGTAAATTGCATAATAAACAGAATAACTTTCAGACTACACACATTATAATCGCATCTCTATCTCAGATGATGTGGCAGTTAAAGCACTAATGTGATGTAAAATTAGCAAAATTTGTCTCAAGTTTGTCATTAATACCAGTGTAAATATAAAACTATTTAAAATATTATCATGAGTGTAGTCTATTCCCTCAAAAGACATTTGTAAAAGAAGTACAGAAAATTTCGTGACATTTCATGCATAATTTTTTGATTTATGATGTTTTGCGTATAGTAAAAATAAGAAAAACTTCATTTTGAGAAAAAGCTAAAAATAACTTTTAAACACAATTCAAAAGCTGTAATAGCTGTAATTTTAAACAGCTGTAACTCGGGTTCTATTTTAGATACAGACAATATTCAAGCAGATTTCGATAGATAAATGATTCAATTTTGATATTACTGCAAAAATGAAAAATCGATATTTGATCGAAAATTTCGTTTTAAAAGTGTTCAGATACTTTAATGAGGATGAAGGTGCTGGTAACAGCGACAAACTTAGCCAGTAAATCCGGAATCTGGCAGAACGGTGGCAAAAAGTCATGGACTATGATGGTCTCTACTTTAAAGAATAGCCCTTGTTGCTTTTGTTGTTAATTTGCGCATAACGACGCAACTTTCACAAATTTCCCGGAACTTTTTGCTCAACCTAGTAATATTGAGTGAGGTTGGGACATTTTCAAAAGTTCTTGGTAACGCTTTTTTAGGAAAATTCTTTATTTTTTCCGATTTTTTTTAAATTTCTTGTGTGATAAATATATGCCATAATTCATATAATGTACCCTTAAATAGTATTTAAGGTGCACTTAAAAAATATATTAAAATGAGTTTGAAGGTAAATAATATATATATATATATATATATATATATATCCGACCTTTGTCACACTGTAACTCTCGTATTTATGAACCGATTTGGATGTAATTCGGTGTGTACATAGTACATACAAATGTCTCGACCGAGTTCGTTGGCCAGCATCATCCGCCATTTTGTTTCAAAATGGCGGCCATTTAATTTTTTTTTTATTTAAAATTTGAAAAGTGATACCAAAAAATTGAAAATGGAAAAACATTTTTTTCTTATGTATTTGACCTTTATTCAAAGATTCCGGAGCAGTTTTTGTTTCGTCTATATCTTAAAAAATGGCTTGTTATAGCATTTTGAAATTCTAGCGTGGCTGACATTTTGAAACGTCCTGAATTTTGTCACGCGATAGAAGGTGTATTTATGAACCGATTTGGATGTAACTTCGTTTATACATACCAATGTCTCGACCGAGTTCGTTGGCCAGCTTCATCCGCCATCTTGTTTAAAAATGGCGGCCATTTAAATTTTTAAGAAAAGTTTAAATTTGAAATGTGGTACCAAAAAATTAAAAATTGAAAAAAATATTTTCTTTCTTATTTGTTTGACCTTGATAAAAAGATTCGGGAGCAGTTTTTGTTTCGTCATTATCTTAAAAAGTGGCTGAGTTATAGCATTTTGAATTTCTAGTGTGGCTGACATTTTGAAACGTCCTGATTTTTGTCATGTGATAACAGGCGTATTTATGAACCGATTTGGATGTACCTTGATGTGTAAATAGTACATACAAATATCTCGACCGAGTTCGTTGGCCAGCGTCATCCGCCATCTTGTTTCAAATAATGATTTAATGTCGTAATGATTTAGTATTGATAAAAAGTAGTATTGAATCTCATATATTCGGTTTCCACTAAATTGAGCTTCGCGTGTTTGAATAATATAAGTTGGCTTTTTTAAAATAAGGAATATGAAAGCTACCTCTTCCTCCCGGCACTGGCCGGAAGGACTTTTTTTAATTTCATTTTGTCGCAACTCAAGATAAATCTAAATATATATAGATATGTATGGGGCATTCTCACAATCTTTTGACTTTCGGCAATAAAAATCTGGTAAAATTAAACTTGCTAAAATAACACTTTAATCTGATAGACTAATGCCTTAATGATTGAAAAAAAAAAAATGGTCAGCAGCGAAATTTTTTTATTTAACTTAGGTTTAAGTTAAATAAAAAAAAAAGTGTGTTAAAGAAGGGTGTTAGGGAAAGGACGGTAAGGTAAATAAGGGGGACGGTATAGGAAAAAAGGGACGAAATGGGAAAAAAAGGGACGGTAAGGATGGAACTGTAAGGAAAATTATTACCTATTTTTATTAAAATCATGTTAAGACTAACTGATAGCCACAATGTTCATTGATTTTTAGAAACAGTTGTTAACATTGGATTAAATATATATATATATATTAATTTACCTCGAAAAGTGCAGGAATAAACCTTAGGGGCGGTAAGACTACAAATAAAGCCACAATCTTGAAATTGATATTTAAATGCTGATTTAAATTTTGCAGGAAATTTCCTATCAAAGAATTTTAGACATTCTTTTTCTAGCATACTTCTGCATGAGAAAAAAAAAATTGAAAAAAATTATGCGGCTGCATCTGAAGTGATTTTCTGTATAAGTTTAGCAAGAGGGACGGTAAGGATGAAAAACCCACGGGCAGAATTAAAAAAATAATATTAACCGTAAAAATGTGTGCAGGCTAATTTTTTGCTACATATTTATATCAAACATTTGCCCCAGTTTCGGAAAAAAATTACATCGAATTACTTTTATTGAAACAAGTTTATACAGACAGCTCCAAATTTAAAAATCAGCATCAGAGACACGGGACGGTATAGGAGTTTTCCTGGTATTTGGACCCCCAACATCGTCCAAAACTTATTTATCTCGTTAATATTGTTATGCAATCATGCTATGGGATGTTTCCCAGTATATGAAATAAAAAACACACAAAACAGTCTTAAAATAAAAATTATTATTCAGGGACAGAAAAGTCAAAAGATTGTGAGAATGCCCCATACATTGTTATTTTTTACAGACGCTCTATCAAGTTTCCGCTGGAAAATTTTCATAAACATACATTTCTTCATTAGTAAAACATTCTGTAACTTTTTCAAAATTTTCTGAGTATACGCTTATGGAGACCTTCCTTGAGAGTAAATGTTTTCATGTGAAAATTTTTCTCTAAAGTTTATTGATATCTTTTAACTTTGAGTATTTAATACAATTACGGTACTTCAAATCATGAATTCGGTTACATTTTAACTATTAAAATTTTAAGCTTCTAAGAAGAATGAAAAATCCCTCTTAAATCAAGTTAAGAAAATTTTGCAGGATGACAATTTTTCATGCATAAAATGTTTTGTAAGGAAAGTTGTCAAATTGTTGTCGACAGTTTCGTTCTTCAGTGTTTTACTGAGTATGCATTATTTATTAAGCATTAGCTAATTCGATCTAGCTTTACTTGTAATTTGATAATGAACACATATTTAGTAAGCATTTTCAGAATACCCCAATAAACTATTAAAATTTCGGCAGATTTTTATTTTCTGCTGTTTATCAAAGCAAATAAGCGTTTGTTGAATATATGTAATTCGATTTATCAAAGTATCATTGTTATTGAATCAAAGATCTGAACTTTAAGAAAAGTTTATCAAAAAAGATTACTTTTTTGCTTTTATTATTTAAAGTAATTGTGAGATTAATTTAGCTAAGCATTAGATAAGAATATGATCCATCGTCGCAGTATGACTTTATTATACACTGGCGGACAAAACTTAAGGACCACTGTTATTTTCAACGCTTACAGTTAGAAATAGATTCGCAGCAGCGCGTGTAAATGATGCGGGATATATTTTGTTTTGTGAAAATTATGCAAATTTTGTACTTCTGCTTTTGTCGATCACGTGACGGTAGTGATAAGAGATTTTAGGCAATCGACAGGTTGCGAGTTGTCATTAGATGCAAAAATTGAAGGAGATGAAGTGAAGCTTGAATATTGAATTTTTTACCAGGTCTTCGAGTCATCATTTAGATGATATTACTCGTGATAGAATAATAGCAGAGTTGAAAGAAGGACTCAAAATAAGAGATGTAGTACGTGAATTTATCATCACGCACAGTATTATTTCTAGGCTATGGGCGATATTCCAAAAGAGTCGAATATGTACTAGGTGCACGGGAGGATGTCGTCCTAGCAGTACGACGTCCCTAGAAAATTGCTATATTGTTATTACGGCAAAAAGGAAACGACGCAGCACAACTGTTCAATTAGCAAATCAACTTTGTGCTGCCATAGGAACTAAAATATAGCAGAAAACTATTACAAGACGCTGGAATAAGGGTGGACTATACGCCCGAAGACCTGTTGTGTGTGTCCCACTCTCGAGGCGCCGACGTAGCGCTCGTTTACTGTGATGCCGTATGCAACACAATTGGACTGATGAGGACTGGTCTACCGTGCTCTTCTCAGATGAGAGTAGATTTAATCTGTTGTCTGATTATAGAAGTCTGATTATAGAAAATGATATGGCGCGAGGTTGGTAGTGCTTACTATCGCGAAAATATTCTAGAAAGAGATCGATATGCGATTTCAAGTATCATGGCATGGGTAGGTATCATATTCAATGACCGCACGGGTCTCTGTGTGCTTGACAAAGGGTCTATGACCGGTGGACGGTACATTGAAGGCGTCCTGCTTCCACACATTCGACGTTTTCGAGGTGCTGTCGGCGAAAAGTTTCGTTTTATGGACGATAACACAAATTGTCATCGCACACATTCTGTACAAGATTGCCTTGAGGCCGAATATATCCATCACATAAGCTGGCTATCACGTTCCCCTAACAAGAGTACCATAACAATGTATGGCATACCTTGGAGAGAAGTATTTCTGCTCGGCAATTTCCTCCCACAAACAACGTAATCCTCATCCGTACAGTGAAGGAGGAATGGGACAACTTGTCTCAGCAGCTACTGACACATGTTGTTCTGAGTATGACACGCTGTATTGAAAGTTGTCTCGAATTAACCCGAGAGTAGTCGCGACATTTTTTAGAACGTTAGTAGTCGCGTTCGGTCCATTTGCCGCCGTTACCAGCAGGCCGAAAACGAAGGGGAAACTTGGCGGTGTTATCAGATGATCGAAAACGGATAACGTAGGGTGAAAATATTGACTGAACTTTAAAAGATTACAGCAATTATTCATTTTACAACCTTTTACAGCAATTATTTATTTCGCTTAAGTATATATTCAGTTGGCATCTAGATAAATGTTTTTAATAACTCTTTCTTCGTTTTGCATAAATACTTAAAAGTAAATAGTAAATGATTTGATTGAATTTCTGATGTTACTATGAATCAATAATTAGTAGGAAAACATTTACTAATATGAATCTAAATTCACGATAGGGGTATTTTTATTTATTTATTTATTTATTTATTTTGGAAGGACAGAATCAGAGTCAGATAGATTTTTTTGATATTCCGGCACTCTATATCCATTTAATAAAATAAAATTAATAAATTTAGCATCACTATATTACACTGACATTAAATTGAACAATTAAACTGAAAATAAAAATGGAACCTATGACATGCAACAGAAAATCAAATACAATACCACTAATTCACCAGCATATTGCGGACGATTAATTCATTTAAAACATATGAAAAACCATCAAATTTGATGCCATAAACAATTAAAGACAATATATATATATAAACTTTCTGTACAATAATACCATTGAAAAATAAGGAAAATGACCAATAATTATGAAATCACAAATACCACATAAACCAAATATTATTAAAAATGTATAATTATATATATATATATATATATATATATATATAATAAAGAAAAAGGTAAAAAATACTTAACTTCGAAATTATAAATGTAAATGTTGTAACTACGTTTTATTTATTTATTTATTTTGTGGGGTGTCTGTGTGTGTATGAGGGGGGAGAGGAGGGGGGGCTCTCGAGATTTTGTGATTAAATCCAATTTTCAAATGAAAATGCACGATTTGTAGTTTTTCTACTTATTTCAGGGTGGGAGCAGCGCCCTTGAATAAAAACTCTGGATACGAATTTCGCTCATATAAAGTAAATAATAAATAAGTTATTGAAATTATATATTTAATTTAAATACATTTGCAATAGTAAATTTAAATCCTAAGATGGATAAATTATTTTAATTAATAGAATCCCTGAAAGGTTCATCTTAATAGGGATGTATTTTACAGAAACTATTTAATTAAAATGAATACTCAATTGTACATTTCATAATAAGGTATTAATGTTATAATTTATTGTTTTATAATAACGTTCATTAAATTAATAAAAACAATAAGAAAATTTTCTCCGAAATTTTAAATATGCAGAAATAATTTAATTTAAATGAATTTTCTCTCATATTCTGGAAAATATTATTCTGAAAAATAGTTTGAACAATTGATGAAGGTAAACAAATTTAAATTTGTTAGATACTGTCCCCAAGCCTCTATTGGATTTCAATAATACTTTCTGCGGCATTGTTAAAAAAAATGTGCTTTTACTTACAGTATGAAAATTTAAAAATAGATAAATTTTATAAAAATACTTAAAATATTTTTTTTAAATCATAGTATAAACATTCACTGAATTATCCAAAAGAGTTTTTTATTTGCGTAATTTCTAACCTACATTATAAAATTCTCATTATTTTTCTTATTGTACAAATAAATTATATGTATGTTCTTCGCAAATATACACACTACATTTCTGAGAAGATTGTTTTATCTTTCGAATTTGTTTTACTGTACAAAAACGATACTTTTCAGATTTTGGATATACGACAAGTTTTTTTACCGGTTCCCACAGAATTATCTTATCTTTTTTTTTTTTTTTTTTTGGTTTTGCAGTGTTATTGTCTGTTTTCTTTCATTTATATGTTCGGGTAATAAATGGAAAGCAAGTTCTTTCAAATAATGATGATGAATTTCCCTTTTTTCCATATTTAAATAATTATCGATTTGAGAATTTATTCCCGCAATATTTGACAATGAAAAAAAATGTTGACCATCCATCATTTTTTTGTGCGAACTGACTACACAACTAATATAATAAAACAATTTTAAGTCACATTCTAAAAGTAAAAAAAGTACTCTTTGAACGAATAATATAGCAGGAGGAAAGAAAGACGAAATAACAACAGACAGAGAGTCCGTACTTCGAAGAAACCTTCCCCACAGATTTCGCGGAAATGGGAAAGGATGAACACGAGGGGGAAAAATTCAACTAACCTAAGTGGTCGCAACGCGGTCATTTAGACCGATTGAAACTTAAGAATGCGATAAAATGCTAAGAAATAGCTGGAATGACTTGCAATTTTACTACACAAGAGTGTGAACACTCAAGGTCAGCTACACGGAATTTGGCTATCGTAACTTTAACGGGAAATGAGTTACAGGAAGATAACGAATTTCGGGCGGGGAAAAGACCAACGCGCGACTATTAACGGGTTAAACGGTGGCCAGATCCCGTATTGATATGGCACTGCAGATTGTTAATTGTGAGTATTTTGCTTTCTTTGTACAGTCAACTTTTCGGCCAATAATCACGTTTCACTAAAAGAACCTCAGGTAATACCCTATACACATCCTTTGAGCAAAATTTTTATATTAAACCCTGTGTAACATTTTGTTAATACTATTGTTTGCTTCCTGACCAACAATCTCACATAGATCATGGAAGACGATCGTATTCCAGTGACGTAACCTTAAGCCTAAAATCGCATCGTATCGTATCGTAGAATTCGTAGATGGCGGAACTCATATATACAACTAACTCGACTTAAAAAAAAAAAAGTTAAAAGCCGCCTTTTAATAACTCAGCAAATCTAGGTCTCATTATTCTGATTTTTTTTAAAACAGTCTAATCATATTCTGAAACTTTTACATTTATACGTGCAGTATATTTTGAGATCTAAATACCCATTTTTAAAGTAAAAGCAATGTTACAAATTCCTAATGTGGATTACTTGAAAATGGCCCGGGCGATTTTCTTTAAATTAATATATAATAAGAATCTGTTTTATGGAAAGCGAAAAAGATAACAGTTGTGACCGAGAACACTCTAGTTTTCTTTTTAATTCACTTTTTTTCCTCCGAAAATGATCTTATTGAAATTAATATGTAATATGTATCTATTTTAGATGAACCGAATAAGACCATGTTTGTTTCCAGGAAGATTCTTATTCGTTATATAATAATCATGAAAAATCGGACTATATTTTTCCACCATTTATGGGAATTTCATCAAAAATGCGCCTACTGTATTTATGCGCTTAATTTCTCCTGATCAACTTTTAGAGAGAAGTTTACGAACCTTCTGTAGCTCAGTCGGTTAAGTGCGGGCCTCGCAACGCATAGGTTGCGAGGTCTGTCCTCTTTGAAGCAGTAAGCATTTTTTTTTATCCTTTTTAAGTCAGTTAATAATGTAAATTTGATTTTATGTTTCTATAAAAATGTATTTATTTATTTTGATTTTTTCTTTAAGATTTTCACATATCACTATTTCTTGACAATTTTTCAGACAATAAAAATACTGTCAAATCTGTCTAAGGCAGATTCTGTGTAAGCCGGAAATCTGCCTACCGCCGAACACTTTCAAGTCCCGGCGAATCCATTGAAAATAACATTAATACGTTCTCCATAAGCCGGAATCTGCCTAAAGCGGAAACGGAAAGCTTTTTAAGGTCCGCCGAAAGCCAATTTTTACATAAGACGGAAAAAAGAATATTTTAAAACCGAAAAGCATTCAGTAAATGGAACTTTAAAAGTGATAGATGGATCAAAAAATATAATAAATAAATACATATAAAATAGAAATATAAATAAAAGTACATTTTTTACGCATTCATTTGTTTACAGAGAGAGAATTTTCATTTTGAAATTTTTCAGATATAATGATAAGGAAAAGAAAATACGCAGTTTGTATTTGTTCAATCTACAACAGTTTCTTTCTATTTACAATTTTTAACACAAATAAATTTCTGTTTTTCTACGTAATTTAATAAATTTAAATTATGCCTTTTTATTTTTTCCATTACCCGTATAATAAAAAAAGAAAAAAAGCAGGCCGTTATTCTTCCATTACCTTTATAATAATAATAAGAAGAATAATAAATACATGCTGTTATTCTAACTGCAAATGGAAGACTACGAAATTTTAAGAAAAGTCATACATTGAAAATTTAAAAAAGTAAATTTTTAAAATCATATGTATTTTTTAATTTTTAGGATAATTGAAAAAAAAAATAAAATTGTATAGTTTATTTATATGTATCGTATTTCAATCCGTTTCGCTGAGGAAAATACGAATTTTTATGTGTAAAAAACTGTAAATAAAAGGAAAATGTCGATTGAACAAATAAAAATGTGCCACGCTATTCAAAATCAAAGGTAAAATTCATGTAAATTATTTCTTTGCGTCATAATATCCATTTCCATACATTTCGCTTAGTTTGATACAATGACGCAAAGAAATCATTTACATAATTTAACTTTTGATTTTGGATAGCATGGCACAAAAGATAAATCAATTTATTCATATAAATACATTGCAGTGTATTGTATAGGTTCAGTGAGAGTGATATTTTTAACTGTGTATTGGAAAATTAAAAGTTTTGGTTAGATGTGTAAATATACAGGGTGATTCATAAAAGATGGCCAGAACTTTAAGGGGTTATAGTACACTTAAAGACAAATAATATTAAATAGGAGACTAAGGGTCCCAGACGTATTCCAAAGGAGATAGGGGGCATTAAAGTTTAGGGTCCGAAATTTCAAATGATTATAAAACATGGAAAAATTGGTCGATTCGTTTGCGGTTTTTGCAAAAAATTTTCTTTATGCCAGTATTTTCTTGAAATAAAATTTTAAAGTTCAATTTCAAAAAATGCCGATAGGGGGCGCTTTAGACTTTGGAGTAACAAACAACTATTTTTTAACGTTATTTTTTGTATTTCTTTAAATGATTTCGAAAGCTTAGACTTAAACTTAAATTTTGATCTAAAAATCTGAGTCCTAACGAGTAGTTAAGTAGCGTAAACTGAAATTTGAAATTTGAAACCCTTCTCCCCCCAGAACAAAAATCAGTTATTCCCGATCTTTGTGTCGTAGATTAGGCTCTAACTACTGCCGCGTTTTGCTAAAATTATTCTTTATGTCAGTATTTTCTTGAAAATAAATTTTAAAGAAAATTTTCAAAAAATTCCGATAGGGGCGCTTTAGACTTTGGAGTAACGAACAACTATTTTATACCGTTATTTTTTGTGTCTCATTAAATGCTTTCTAAAGCTTAGACTTAAATTTTCAGCCCAAAATCTGAATCGTTAGACGTGGTTAAGTTTCTGGGGAGAGGGGTTTGAAATTTCTACTCCTGAGCACAGTTCAGTTTACCATGTCCACACATTGTGTGCTGTGATACGAGGTAAAAAGACACAAATTAGGATTATGTTACCAAAGCATATTTATTAACATGTAATTACAATAAATGTTCAAAATTGTGACCACCAGAGGTTATGCACGCAGAACAACGGCGAAGAATGGAACGGCGAACATTCGCGAAAACATCAGGCTTTTCGAGCACTTCCCCTACAGCGGCGGAAAGTCTGGCGACCAGTTCCTCGGGGGATTCAATGGGTGTCTCATACATAAGAGCCCTCAATCGTCCCCAAAAAAAGAAATCGAGGGGTGAAAGATCCGGCGAGCGAGCAGGCCAAGCAACAGGACCACCTCGACCAACCATCTGTTCGGAAATGTGATGTCCAGATAGTTGCGGACGTCTCGTACGTAATGGGCTGGCGCTCCATCGTGCTGGAACCACATGACCCGCCGGATGCGTGGAGGAACAACGTTTAACAGGTCTGGCAGCACATGTTTCAGAAATGTGAGGTATGTTTTACCGTTGAGGCGTTCAGGAAGAAGGTACGGTCCGATTAGGTGGTCTCCGAGGATTCCTGCCCAAACATTGATGGAAAAGCGTCTCTGATGAGCATGTGGATACGTAGCATGTGGATTGACATCCGCCCATACATGTGCATTGTGTGTGTTAAATGTACCTTCACGTGTGAAGGTACATTCATCGGTGAAAAGCACAGTTCGTCCAAAATGTGGATTTAGCGCGTTCTGCTGCAGAAACCAGCGGGCGAATTCAATACGATTTGGATAATCCCCTGGAGACAGTTTCTGGACTCGTTGCACATGAAACGGGAGCAAATGTTCATCCTTCAGTACCCTCCAAGTCATGGACTGTGAGGTATCCACCTGCCTAGCCACTGTTCGTGTACTTGTACTTGGCTGCGCCGTTACTACATCCAGACTGGCTTCTGCAACAACTACTGATTCGTCCTTTTTTGCACGACCTGCATCCGACCGGGAAGCGAGAAATGATCCCGTCTCACACAACTGTCTGTGCAAGCGCTCGAAAGTTTTGCGGTTAGGCAACCGCCTGTTGGGAAATCGCTCTCCGTACATTCGTTGTGCCTCTGCACCATTTCCATCTGCCGCTCCGTAAATTAAATGCATCTCAGCCTTTTCCTTATTCGTGAAGGGCACCATCTTCCGATTCATTACTACAGCGACTTACACTTGACTCACCGTTCAGTGGTTTTTATGCCTGAATCGTGTCGAAATTTTGCATACGTGTTCTTCTTCTTCCCCATTTGACATTTGCATACTTTCTGTTTCCTTCTTCACCCGGTGACTAGCGTCTGGATTGGAGCTTTAACGTTTGCATGAGCGACGTTTTCAACTGTGCCAGTGCCTTTATGAGTGAATTCCGACTATACAGTCCTTGACGAAAGTTGTATTTTTGCCTCGTATCACAGCACAGAATCGTTGGGCATGGTTAAGTAGTGCAAACTGAACTATGTTCAGAAGTTGAAATTTGAACCCCCTCCCCTCGCTACTGAACCACGCTCAGCGATTCAGATTTTGAGCTGAAAATTTAAGTTTAAGTCTAAGCTTTAGAAAGCATTTAATGAGACACAAAAAATAACGGTATAAAATAGTTGTTCGTTACTCCAAAGTCTAAAGCGCCCTCTATCGGAATTTTTTGAAAATTTTCTTTAAAATTTATTTTCAAGAAAATACTGACATAAAGAATAATTTTAGCAAAACGCGGCAGTAGTTAGAGCCTAATCTACGACACAAAGATCGGGAATAACTGATTTTTGTTCTGGGGGGAGAAGGGTTTCAAATTTCAAATTTCAGTTTATGCTACTTAACTACTCGTTAGGACTCAGATTTTTAGATCAAAATTTAAGTTTAAGTCTAAGCTTTCGAAATCATTTAAAGAAATACAAAAAATAACGTTAAAAAATAGTTGTTTGTTACTCCAAAGTCTAAAGCGCCCCCTATCGGCATTTTTTGAAATTGAACTTTAAAATTTTATTTCAAGAAAATACTGGCATAAAGAAAATTTTTTGCAAAAACCGCAAACGAATCGACCAATTTTTCCATGTTTTATAATCATTTGAAATTTCGGACCCTAAACTTTAATGCCCCCTATCTCCTTGGGAATACGTCTGGGACCCTTAGTCTCCTATTTAATATTATTTGTCTTTAAGTGTACTATAACCCCTTAAAGTTCTGCCCATCTTTTATGAATCATCCTGTATTTAGCCAAACCGAAAACAATTAAAACTGAATTTTAAAACAAATTGTTTAAAGCTACATCAAGGCGTCACGTTAAATTATGATATCATATCGTTTAAAAATCAAATTTTGAATTTATGAAAGATGTGAATGATAAAGCATCAATGAATAATTTTTTATACATCCTTTTAAATTTAACATATTTCTTACACGTACAATTATAAATAAAACAAAAATAAAATGATGAAATAAATAATATACATTTATGTATATATACATTAATTAATAGCATAGCGTCACTTAAAATTTGATATCATTATTTTTAAGTTCCATATTTAAAATTCTTATAGCAATAAGACGAAGTGCTGCGTCACAAACTTTTAACCCGTTAAGAGGTTTTTGTATTGATTCACATTTACGTGTACATTTTCTTCTTGGTCTTTAAGTTTTGTCCACCAGTATAATTCAATAAATATGTAAGTACGACTAAAATGTATTTATTTATGAAATATGCGTTCTGTGTGAAAATTACCTGTAATTGTTAAATAAAACAAAAAAAATTCCTTTTTCATCAAAATTATATTGCCATCTTTATAGTAGACCCCATTGAATTCAATAGAATAATGCTGGCGCAGGACCCTATCTTCCATACTTTTTAGGTATATTGGCCTTTAGTTCCTTCTACGAATTTAGTTTTATGACATCAATTGACTCAAAGTATTTTCCTCGAAGTCGTAAATTTAGCTTCGTGAACAGGGATATGTCACATGAGGCCATATCAGGCACGTACGGACCTTACTTGATATTAGTTTCATTTTTGGCAAAACCTCTTGCAGAACAATAGGAGAAAATTGACCTCTTTCGAAACCTGCCGAGTGGCGACTCGTTTCAAGGACAAAATACAAGTCATATCGTTATGAACGTACTTAAGGGGTCTGAGGACATTTAAAATTGGAAAAAGAGGGAAAAAAGGACCATTTTGAACATCTAATATCTTAAAATATATATGATTTTAAAACATAATATATATTTGGATGAAATATATAAGTATGTTCTTTCATTTCAAGTATTTAAAAATTTGCAACATGCAGATTTAACATTCCTAGGTGTATCCCGAATGTCAGACATTTAACGAGCAGAAAATTGGCATAACAGATTACGCTCAGAATTAAAAAATAAATATTGGAACTAGAAAGAAAATTTTTATCCCTACGTATACTTTACATTGTAATAATTACCCTGAATTTATATAAATTTGTGTTTAAAGCATTTTTATATTTTTAATACCTAGCTGTATTTAGCTAATACAAAAATTTTTAACATTTCAACAGTATAACTCCTATTTTTTTTTCTTTTGTACATTAAAAAGAAAATTTTAGGTTTAGTTAATACAGAAGAACGTGAAACATAGGTTTTGAAAATGTCATTAAAAAATATTCAGTAGTTTTTGAGATATCCTGCGCGTTATTCCCAAAAACGTCATTTGGAGAAAAATGACTTCAAAGTTTTTGAAACGCCGCTTCAGCTATTGAACGGGTATAATTCTAAAAGCCGTAACCTCTGTTCTAATAGGAATTTCAAGGAAACAATTGTATCAAAATGTTCGGAAAAGATAGGAGTTTAACATCTAAAAAATTAAAATTTCGAAAATTTTAATGCTTTAAAGAGTCCTGACACCGTTTAAAAGAAGTGTGCGATTTCTTGAATTCAAACTCGCTAATACTCCTACGACGATTTTCAAACACCAGCTTCTTGATTTTATTCATGTTTGGTTCTTTGGTAGACGTTGAAGGCCGACCCAAACAATCCAAATCCACTACCGCATCTCTGGCCCCTACACTGTTAAAAATATTTTTGTAAAACAACAGAAACTTTCTGGCAGCAAAAAGTTGCCAGAAACTATTTGTTTTCAGAAAATATCTGTTAACGAAAGAATGCGTTATCAGACGACAGAAATACGTAGTCATACAGGCACTTCGTGTTGACAACTGACGCTTTTCCCAACAGTCAAAATCTGTAGGTCGATTCCTGTTGGCGAGGGGGGGGGGGGGGGGGGAGGTTCTATTTAACAGAAGAATCGCATATTATAGGTTAGGTACACGGGAAATTTCTATTTACCGATCGATTTGTTTATATTAATAATAATAAATATTTATAGGAATTTCTCCTCCAAACTTTTATAAAATTAATTTAAATAGCTTATTCGCAATAAAATATTTAAACAGTTGAATTTATATAGATTTGTAAATTAAGTATATTAAAGACTGGAATAAGTGAAAGAAGGTATCTTAAACTCCCCCCCCCCCCCCGCCAGAATAATAAAAAAATATATATACGATATAAGGTAACTCCCCCTTCCCCCATAAAAATATTTATTAATAAAATAAATATATGTATTGAATGTGATTTATAATTAAAAGTACTTTAATATTTATTCATGCAATATTTTTGAAAATTGATTAGGTTAAATTAGTGACTTTGGTTAATTATGTAAATAATATCCTGCCACTTTTTATATTTTTTTCGAATAGAAAGTCTTTGTATATATAAATGTGTAAAAATTGACAGCTATGAGCAAAGATGAAAAATGAAAAAGAAGAGCCACTAAAATCTATATAAACATCACCATAAAAAAAAGTATTTCATTTCAGCTAAAGTGATAAAATGAGTTTTCATCCTTCTTAACAATTTACAATGTTTTTCCGTATAAAGTAAATGATCATCAACTAAATAAGAAAAAATATTACAATATAATTTAAATTAAAATGTTAAACAAAATTAAACTTGCTGATTCTATAAAATGAATAGTTAAAGCTTAAATAGGAATTATTTTCAAAATAATTAAGAAGTATTTTTCATACATATTGTTACGTTTCGGAAAAACATTGTTAGATATTTAAAAGAAGGATGAAAACATACCTTTTGCTATGTTTGTTTTTTAGTATTCCAACTGTAAATCCTAATCATTGAAGAAAGCGGTTCTGATGTCAAAGGTGTGTGTCGCGGGTTCCAATTGTGAAAATGATTCTTAATTTTCTGTTAAAATTTCTTTACATATTATTCTTTTCAATTAGATGAACTGCTTTATTAAACGAACTGCCATTTTCAACAGTACACAGACAATTTATTATCAAATATTTCAAGTTAGAAGATACGTCTTAGCGTGGGGTGGGATAACCAATGCTTATTGGTCATTCTAAATGACCTTCTAGACATCATAGGGGATGATCTTCCGTTCTTCTGTTACCCAACATATTATCCTGTCGCAGTGGAAACTGATGGCAAAGAAAACAGAATTTTTTGTTGTTTAACATGAAAATAAGCGATATGAGGATGGAATGACATAAGAAGACTGTTAACGTAATTTTTACTGTCGGAATTCGAAGATTTATTTCTGTTGTTTTAAGATTTTTTTTTACAGTGTATTTTTGCTTTATACCGGGTGTCTCAAAAATGAACGATGATTTCAATATTCAATAACTTGCAAACGGTGACAGATATTTAAAAAATCTTTGCAGGAGGGTTATGCAAGATGTCAGGAGTTTTTATGCTGCAATTTCCGGTTTTAGTTACATATAGCAGCGATAGGTGGCGCTGCAAGCAATAGTCGCTAAATCCAGTGTCCATTTTTTGGCTTTTCTCTTCTACCATGCGAAAAAGGGTATTAAAATGTTTTGAATGGATCATGAATAACCAAAAATCGGGTCTGGAATTAGCACTTACTTCTCGCAGCGCCATCTATTGTTTGAAATTTGAACTGAAATCAAGAGTCATAGTAAAAAAACTCCTAACACCATACATTACTCCTGCAAGAATTTTTTTAATATCTGTCACCGTTTGCAAGTTATTGACTTTTAAGATCATCGGTCATTTTTGGAACACCCGGTACAATTCATATGTTTGTGTTTTGGACATGCATGATTCACTGAAGGTCTTTCGCAAGATGTTCAGTGATTCGGCCAAATACATTTTGTAATAAGCATATTATTAAATGCAAACCCTTAGTTCAACTAATTTTTCCAATGTAAAAATCGCAGAGGACTTGAAAATAGGTTTGACAAAAACACCTGCTACGACTTACTAAATCCCATGAGGAAGGGTGGGGGGGGGCTCAAACTCAACGTTGTAAAACGTTGCCAACGTGTACAGTGGTTTAAAATTACTGAAAAAGAAATTGTGATACCTTTTATGCGCGTTTTTTAAGTAATAAATTTTGTTTACTTTTTACACAGAATGTACTTCTCATGTACAGACACTATAAAATAGTTTTTAACTTTTTCAGGGGCAAGGCATTTGAACTCGAAAACTGTTCAAAACATTATTCACACCGCAATTTATGATCAAATTTATTTTAAAATAATCAAAAGGTTTTCTTCAGGTATATTATGAGATTACAATTGTGCTAAAAAATTACCGGTACCATTTCGTAGTTTGGCCATTAAAAGTAAGCGTTCGCAGACTGCAAACGGCGCCCATGAAAAGGTTAAAGTTATACTAAAAAAGTTATACTAAAAGTTATACAAAAGTTATACTTTTCGGTTAGCCGTGCGCCAGTGTTATATATACATATATGTATATATACATATAAATATGTGTGTGTATATACAATTTGTGTATATGGATATATACGTATATTTACATATATGTATGTATATAAATATGTATATATAACACTGGCGCCCGGCTAGCCAAAAAGTACCAAAAAAGGTTTTAAAAATTAAAACATTTCTTCGCTAAAATATATTTTTTCATATAGTATTCGATGCCTTGAAATTATAGATTATACTTTATGTTTTCAAAAAATTATACTTTTTAAGAGCTTCACGTTTTCTGTTTAAATTAACTTAAGAATTTCTTCCAGGAAGTAAATTTTGCATGCATAAAACATTCCCTAAAGTAAGTTCTTTTTCTGACAAATTTTTCCTGACAGAATGGTTCTAAGTTTTCTTAATATGCATATGCATTGTTAATGAAGCATTAGGAAATTCAAAATTACTGAATCAGTAATAGGTTATAAAGAAAAATTTAACTTGAATTTTTATAATTCCACGAAGTGGTGATAAAGAAATCTGTCGCAAATGTTTACTTTTGTGCAAATCATTAATGACAATAAGAATATCTTGAATATAAGTAGTTAAACATATGTCAAAATATGAGGATATCACAACCATAAATAGACCAGGTCCATTTTGAAAACAAATGAGTTAGTCCATTTAGAAGGTACATAAGATCTGTTTTATCCACTCCCACAGCGCATGTATGTCTAAGACAGTACACTGTAGAAAAAAAAAGAAACGGACTAAAAAACTGAGATTTTACTGGCAATCTCGCCAGTAGTATTTCCGTATTTTTACGCAAATTTTCCCAGATAAATTATAGAAATATTGCCGTTTTTAATCAGAAAAACGGAAAATTTTCTGTAATTTATACGGAAATTTTTCCGTAAAAATACGGAAATAGTACTGGCGTCTAGATTGCCAATAGAATCTTCGTTTTTTAATTCTTTTTTTTACAGTGTACCAAGTCTGTAATACATATATGAGAAAGCATGTTGAAATAGACTTGCTTCACTGTAGGAGTGGATGAAACAGATCTTATGCATCTTCTGAATGTACTGTAAAAAAAATAATGCCAGTTTTCCGGTAGGAATCGGAACAATAGTTGCCCTTATCGTACCGGAATAATTTCCGACCCAGCTCGGAATAAAATCCGTAAAAATAAGGAAATAGTCAGTAAAACGGTATTTTACGGATTTTATTCCGAGCTGGGTTGGACATCATTCCGGTACGATAAGGGCAACTATTTTTCCGATTCCTAACGGAAAACTGGCATTATTTTTTTTTTTACAGTGTGGACTATGTCATTTCTAAATGGACTTATTCTACTATGGTTGTGATCCTCTCATATAATGCGTTTTGATCTGTGTGAAAATATTAAAGAATGTTTTCTTTCTCTTTTATAATGTGCTAGGGGGTCCAATCCGGCCTATCGGGTTAGAGAATATAGATGAAAATATGCGAAAGATTATCAATTAAATTTGTCCTCACATAGAAATAATCCAGTTAATTTATGAAATTACTATATTATATTAGTCTTTTTCTATATAGCCATCGCGCACAGTAACACATTTCTAGAAACGGTGTTTCAAAGAGATAGGGGTGAGTATATTCCAGGAGCCGCGATAGTAGACTCACAGAGGGACACTTTTCTAACTTTTGCCAACCTCCCTCATGTGACATATTGTTGGAAAGGCCTATGACCACTTATTCATGTTATGAACATCCCAAGCCCTTCAATCCAATTCCCCTCTCCAGGGGCTTTTTTCTAAAGTTTGCGGATACCCCTCGTCACACGAAGGGTTACAAATATGGGGGAGGGGATTTGGTTGTGCGTAACATGAATAAGTGACTATAATAACGATTTTAAAAAAATCAACAAAGCATTTCATTTATACTAGTATCAGAAAAACACATCCCTCCAAAAATGTTTTATAAATGATTATCTGAATTTTTTTATCCAGTGCTAAAAGAAAATAAGTAATGTGGAATAAATTTATTCAAATAAGAAATAAAGAAAGAATAAAACGAAAGATGATAAACTATTTTGAAAACACGAGCATGGTAAAATGAATTAATTCGAATTTTAAAAAAAGATCTTTTTTGAGAAATTTGACAAAATATTTCAGAACTTTAAAAACATATGAAACTCTCATTATCTGAACATTTTACAGGAAAAAAAAATTGATATTTGGTGAAACTAAACTGCAGTTTGATGATCGAACTTTTTCTTTATAGAGTAAGTACAAATTGATTTTTAATTTCAAAGCGCAGAATTTTTTTTTAAGCACATGGTAAATTTTAGTGTTTATGTGATTGTAAATAAACGTACATTCTTATTGATCTTAAATACATTTTATCATATTCGGATTGAATAAAATTTGTTCTAATTTGAATGTCAACATAATTGTTATATTTATTACATTATTCTATCTTTACAAGAAGAAAGCATTGGATTTGTAAAAATTCTCGAATTCCGGTTTTCGGCGGATCTATACGTTTTAGGGGTCAGAGCACCCGAGAAACATGTTTTTCAACATGTCTGACTGTTAGTCTGATTCTCTGTCTGTCTGCATGTGACACAGATTTTCTAGGCTCTACCTCAAAAACTAACGAACGGAATGCAATAAAACTTTAGATGAAGTTATTTCCTGATATAAACTAGTGCTGATTACATTTTGGTGTACGTTGTCCCACAGGTGGCGCTGCCATGCTGCATTTTTCACGATTTCCGCAATATATAAAGAACTAATGCACAGATATTCATAAAACTTCAATTAGTACTTGAACATTCAATTAGTACTTGATATAATTTGGTGCTGATTACTTTTTATTTGGAATCGTCCTGCAGATATGCTGCATTATTTATTATTATTGTAATAGCGTATCTCAATAACTAATGTACGAATTTTTATCAAACTCCAGAGTCAGTTTCTCCTTGATATAAATAGTTCCTGATTATTTTTTGGTGTAAATTGTCCAACAGGTGATGCTGTAATGCGGAATTGTTTACAATTTCCGCAATAGCCCTATCTCAAAATCTAATGCACGGATTTTTATCAAACTTCAGATTGAGTTAGAAGTTATCATAAGTTGTTGCCGATTAAATTTTAGTCTAAATTATCTAACAGATGGCGCTGCTATGCTGCATTTTTCAGTAAGTATTAGCCTGTATGAGATAGAAGAAACTTTTGGGATTGCCACATCCGACAATTTTTTTTAAGAATGTATTTTACATGTTATGTCTCAATTTACATCCTACCTTCATATTAGATATTGCAAGTTTCAAGTCTAATACAGGATGCGTAGAAATTTTCTCAAATTCTACAAGACAATAAATGAAATGTTTTAGGAGAGAATGATGGTTTAATATAAATCAATTAATACATATATATGAGTTCAATGTGACGACCGCTCAATGAAGACACAGGCAATGCAGGATGGATCAATAGATTCAGAAAATTAACGAATTCTTTTCAATTCTCTATTTAATTTCATTGACAGTGCCTTGTTTTTATACGTTGAAACTAGTCTTTGAGATATCCTCACAAGAGGGGATAATTTTCGCAGGGCTGAGCAAGCGTAAAGTATCCAAATGCTAATTATTTGGCCAATATTGTTGCGACGAGAAGAGACCACCAGTCGGCGCTAAGCGCGTCGAACTGTTCACTGATAGCTCTGTTTATTTTCAATGTGGATAGCATATGTCACGTATTCGTCATTAATAAGCAAATGTACCGCCTCCCAAATCAATATTGTTTTATCAGTTAATCTTTAAATGCATCGCGTAACGCAGGAGATAAATGATTTTTTTTTTTTTTTTTTTTTTTGCTATTTGGCGTTTTATATGCGCTTTTTGGTGAAATATTATGTGCTACTTATGCGTGATAACATGAAGTCTGTTTTCGTTATGATTTGTTATCACGACGAGGTTACAACATGTTTTGTTGATACTATTTGCAACGGGATCGACTGACCTTTTTACTCTAACTTTACAAGGTAGTCATTATTAACTCTGCAAACTATTAAAAACATTATAAAAAGTATTATACAGTTGAATAATTGTTTTTAAGTAGTATGTGGAAACTTTGAAGTTAGTATGTAATTCAAAATTATCATTTTTGGGCAATTTTTGTTATGTAATTCAGGAGTGACATTATGACATTACGCTTAACAAAAACATAAGTAATTTTGTTTTCTATTTTTCTAGTGCCTAATAAACAAACATAGAGTGAAGTATAATGTTTTCCTAACAAAAAAAAAATGCATTAAATGTTTAAAGGTGCTTCCGATTAATCTTGAAGAGGGGAAATTCCACAGAAATTTCTCACTTTGGGGGGAATAAAATTCATAATATGTTTAATTTAAGGGTATGATTGAAAAGCTTGATATTTTTATGCTCTATAATAAAATCCTAATAAAAAGGCATTGTAAATTACTGTTTACAAACAAAGTTAAGTACCATTATTGTCTTTGTAATTTCATAATATTACGTCAGTTACAAAATAAAAGTTACGTCAGTTACAAAATAAAAGTTACGTCAATTACATATGTAGATGCCATTTTTTCTTTTGTATTGTTCAAAAATTAATTAAACAAGTTACTGTTATAATTTTTCATTACTGAGTGTTATTGAAACATTAAATCTCTTTCTTTTAACTGGATTGTTTTGATAATTTTTATACTTCTACGAAGGCCGAAAAAATGTTTGTCAATTCTATGTTACATCAGTGACAAAATTTTGAATTGCAGTTTTTGTAACTAAAAGAAAGATTGAAATAATCTGCAGGTATTTGGGTATTAAGACCTTAGTAAGAAATATTTTAAATTGTACAAAATAGTTCTAGATCTATTAGTAAATTTTCTACACAGTTTTGAAAACAAAATTCGATGATCAAAATTTACGTCCTTTACGATGGAATTGATTATAGAAAAAGAGCCAGGAACGAATTTGGTGAGATCAAATCCCTTTCTTTGCTGCTTTTGTTCTGTTCATAATTACGAAAGTAAATTCTGAACTGCGAGCTTAATCACTGGAGCCGAACCCGGGACATGTATATCGAGATAGCTTGCTACATAGGGTGTTTCATTTTGTAAGTCAAAAAATAAAATGTAAATTTTTTGCAGACTTTACTTACGCCCCGAGTCTAAATGAGATAAAATATATATATGCCAAATTTCATTAAGGTCGAATAATATTTAGGGGTCGCACACTTTGATCAGTTTTGTAAAAGTAGGCAAAAAATACGATTTGTTAATGTTAATTACTTTTATTGGGAAAACTAGAAATCCCAAACTTCAAATAATACTAAAACTAGACACAAATATTAATAGATAGCATAATACGCAAAACATGTGTTATATTAATCAACTTTGAACGATGCAATCTCTTCTTTGTTCGCTTGGTGACGACTTTTCTGTAATGCTCGATTACAGTCAACAAGAATTGTTTTTGTTGCTTGTCCCTGACTCATTCGTTTAATCAGATAAGTTCCTCTTTCTGCTGTATCATTGACCACAATAAGAGCGTTCACATGGCTTCTTAGAGAATCACTGAATTGTATTCTGTCACATCGTGGATCCCACGAAATGATTCAGGTCTTTTCCTTCAAAAACTAGGTTTTTACCTCGAATAGTTTCATTTCCTTTTTCTTTACTGGTTTGGTTTCTAAATTTAGAGTCACATTTGCCTTATTAGCCGAAGTAATACTAACGTCCAAAAAAGACAATCTTAAGTTTGTTTCTAAACGATACCAAAGTTATCTGTATCAACTTTGCAACTGTGACAGCACTTTTTTTTTACACCTGCATCTGGGTAAGTGTTCAGAAGCTGTAGCATATCCAAATCATTCTTTGGAGACCATCGACTTACAAATGCCTCAAGCCAAAAGCGAACATGTATGATGCTAACACAATGTGCAACTCTTTTCATTCCTTTCAATTCTCGTTGAGGAATATTCAGCTGTTTAGAGAAGAGTACAATTTTAAGTGCATATACTGCCTTTGCCATCCACCTTGCTTGATGCAGACTCTGGAATCCTGCAACTGAAGTCGTTTTTAGACCAACCTTCTAGGTACAAGAATAAGATTTGTAATAACTCTTTGTAATCTTCTCTTAGATGACTTCTGTCTTTTAGGACATTTTGGAGGTAGTTAACCCGTTTGTACACTTAGTTCTTTTTTTTTTTTTTTTTTTTTTTTTTTCAGGCGAAAACCTTATCAACTCCACTAACTGACGAACTCATATCATCTTCTCTTTCTGACCATAGAAATTCTTTATCTTGTTGTGATATGCTAGTGATGCCCATCACATTTTGCCAGGAAATGTCAAATAACTTGATGAGATCATCTTTCCAAATCTGCTGTTTCACATTTCTTTATCCGTGTTTCTCGATTTCTCTATACCCAGGTTTTGTTATTCTTTGTACATCTTCTGTAAATCAGTACTGATGTTCTCCTCCGTCTTAACAGGAATATTTGCTTCTTCTACATTTCCTGTAGTTTAGGACTGGTAGATTTCGCAGAATCCAAAAGTCTTTCTTTCATTCCCTTGTGATGGTAAATAAAACTAAGAGTAGTTGCTCCTTTGCAGGGACAAAATTTTAATAAAAACACATCTTTAGGCAGGGACTAATAAAAACACGACATTGGCACCTTTCCCAGCTGCCAAATTCCTCTTAAGGTTAAAGTTCAACTACCTTTAAAAAATGAAAGAAACACATGAGAAGGCCATTAGTACAAAGTACTTCAACATTAGATATTTCACTAATTTTAGTTAAAAGTGATCAAAGTGTGCAACCTCTAAATATTATCCAATCTTTTTGAAATTTGGCATATATATCTTTTATATCACTCAGACTCGACGCGCAAGCAAAGTCACATGAAAATCACATCTTTGGAAAATGAAACACCCTATTGCTACAACATGATGGCTTCGTGGAGGTGTCCAATATTACATTCGATGTTTTTTCCCCAAACAGCTCTTTGACAGGTAATCATTTTTTTTCACAAACAGCTCTTTGAAAGGTAATCATTGAGTGCGTTGAATAAGGAGTCAACGTATGAGTATATTTTGGGCGGGATTTGTTGTATTTGAGTATATTATATCTATTCAAAGTATATTGGGGGGGGGGGGGGATATTGGTACAGGATTCTATAAAATTTCATGTTACTAAAAATATCTATTTCATATATGCTTCTGATTTATTCAGCTGTCGTGGTGTGAAATTTCATAGAAGTAGGGGAGATGAGGGATGAATGGGACATTTTAACAAAAATATTTATTTTAAATATTTTTAAAGTTATTATCAATATTTCATATCACATTTCCTACATTATTTATTTGACTACATCTGTAGCAATATTTATTCTAGATTATTATTATTCAGTAAAATATTATAAAATTTTAAAAAAAGTTCCTCTCTGTCCCAATCATCCCCATAGCAGAAAAGAATGGGACACTAATAGGGAAGGATGGGACACAAATAATTTACCCTCTGTATTCATTGTTACCTAATTAAAATTTATAATTATAAACTTATATTTATATTATATTATCATATAACGTGGCTGTTATACCTCAGCGTAGGTATTCACTTCTTTTAATACAGTTTTTAATTGTAATGCAAACTACGGCTCTCTATCTGTTCTCTTTTCGAACTTACGAGACATTTAAGATATGAAATGAAAGTGAAAATTTCCTGTGATATACGGCATAGCTAATAATTTTCATGCAAAACTTGTTAATTATTATTAATTAAATGTATCTGAGATATCATGCACAACTCAAATTATATTAGGGGAGTGAGACTGGGGATCTATTTAAGCAAAAGTTCAAAATTCAATATAATTTACCCCATTTGATTAATAAACCTATACTATTTTTAACAATATTATCTATTTTGATAAAATTTAAATAGCAATTTTTTGATAAACTATTTAAACTTTATTACAATATAATAATTAATAAAGACGTCAATCATGCCAGTCTGTTTTTGTGTAAAGAAAGAAAACGTAGAATAAAATGGTTTAAGTCTTACCTTGCTATTTTTATTTGTTTTTCATCTTGTGCTGTTCACATTGAGTTTGTTTCAGATTTGTCAATTTTAACATTTTTTGGCGGCCCTGAAAAGATATGTTGTCCGTAGAGGTAAGCCAGCTGAATTAGTCATTTATTGTCCTACAAATTTTAAAGGTGTAAGTAAATAACAGAGAGAGTTATACAAATCAGCACCTTCCATTAGTAAGCATCAAACACTACAGAATTACGTGACTAATGAAGGCATCATCCAAAAATTTAATCATCCTTGCAATCCTCATTTTGGTAGGTTGTGGGAAGCTAACATAAAATCTGTGAATTATCATCTGCGTAAAACAATGGGAAATTCGCTATTTACAATTCAAAAATTCTCCTTTTTACTGTCACGCCTATTCAAATTTGAAATCATTATTTAAAATAAATCTTTACATATACAGTACAACCTCTTTTATCCGAAACTCTCGATTAACCCAAATCATTTTTTAAGCTTTTTTTTTTTTTTTTTTTTTTTTTTTCCACTGCCACATTTCTTGTGTGCAAAATCTATTTTGAAAACTTTTTTTTTTCTTTTTTTCTTAACTACCATATTTCTTGTGTGCAAGCGGACCTTTCCGAACTACGAGTACATATAAATATTTACGATCACCTTTCTTAGAGTTACTTAAATTTAACCTGAGCTCCCATAAGCTGCGGAGTGGAAAGAAGGAAACGAACAAATTTGCAATTCTGAAGCTTTTGAATGTTTTTCAAAAGGCTTGGCTTGGCTAGGGCAGCAGAAAGACTGTGATACTGATGAACTAATAATATTAAAAAACTCCGCGATAGAGCTTCAAAGCAAAGACAATCGAAACTGCGATAAACAAAACATTTTTTCAAACCCTTATAAAGGGTACCTATGTAAAAGGTACTTATAATTTCAACATTAAAATTCAGGTAATTTATTCTTGTTTCTATTTTGCTATTGCTTTATTTTTATTAAGCACTTGTTACCATAATACGAAATATCGCATATATTTCTCTTTAATCTTAAATTTGAAGCATTCTCGATTACCCGAATAATTTCGATTTTCCGAAAGAGGGTTAGTCCCAATTACTTCGGATAATCAAGGTTCTAATGTATTTAAATTTATTCATTAAAAATAAAGTACAACTGAACAACAAAAAAATCTATGCATTTTCATCATGTATTCAAACGCTATATATTTATAATATTATAAAACATTTAATATTAACATTTTCTGTGACGAAACTTATAAGAAATCCTTGCCAAATGATCATCAAGTCCTGAAACCAGGTTATTTTTTGATTGATGTTACATTGATAGCTACTCTAGAACTTCATGTTTCTCAAAATCCACATTCTAAGCTTCGTCGTTGGTTATTATCACAAAGAGCATTGCAACACTTCTGGAAGCTATGGTGTAGAGAATTTGCCTTAACTCCTGCCATCACCTAAGTGTTTGCTTTCGATAGAAAATTTAATTGTCTGTTATTTAATGTTCATTTAAAAGGAACTTCTTCCTCTTCGTGAGTGGAAGTTGGGAAGAATCATTCAAAAGTTTCTTGGTAGTGATGATCATATATATGCAAGTCTCAATAGTAAGAACTACTACCAGAAATTTACTTCAATCGTACTAAACTTTACCCTCTGCCACTTAATTAACAGTTGACATAGAAATCTTTTTTCTGTACCCCTTGAAGTTTTTAAGTCCGGGGATGTATGTTACAAATTAATTTTATAGCCTGCTATGCTTTGGTCTTCTGCCAAAGCTGACAGCCAGCATTTTGGTTTTGGTGGAAAGTTATTTTTTGTGATAATTACAACGCTTTGTTTTGTTGATGTGTACCATTATATTCTAAAAAGAGTTTTGTATAATCAAGATAGTTCTATTAAAGTGTAATACAGCTCACATTTTTCATTAATATGTATTGAAGTTAGTATGAGTCTGAAATTTACTTATCATACAACCATGTTACTTTTTTTAAAATAAATGAAATCAAATTCAATGAAATCTGAAACTACAGTAAATAGCTTAGAATGACTCATTTTCTTTACTATTTTTACATTGGTCAACCTTATTCATAAAAATATCAAACGAATTACCATTATCTTATAAGTGAAAAAGTGTCGAAGACGAGAGTCGAAACCTTGACAGTTTCCTTTTAATTGTGTCACGTGTTCGATTCATAGCCTAGCCAATTTTTCATTAAATTGGAAAAATCTCAGTTAGTGTCATTCACATCAATGTTAGTGCTTGTACTCCGTACGTATCTTCTAAGATGCTTACAACAGAACTTGAAATCTAAAAGATAAATTTTAATGACGGTGTATAATTTTCCATTTTTTAAATTTTACTAAGCAATTTTGATCATCTTGGGGTTTATTATTTTATGAGGTATACAGAGCATCCCATAAAGACCGTCCAAACTCTGCACAAACAGATTCTTTTCTTAGATTACATAGAAAATGTCCACAGAACTATACCTCTACGACTTATAGTTTTCGAGAAAAATACGAAGGAAACATATGACGTCATATCCTTTGCAAGAAACAAATCTTTGTTGGAAACATGAATTGATAATTGGTAATCCATTAATAAGTATATAAATATACTATATACGAAGTTTGGTACATTTTGGTCGATTATAAATAGTTAAACGCCCGTCCTAGGACGGTGGGTAAAAATCGTAGTTTTCTCTTAAAATTTGAAATAAGTGATAAAAGCATTCATATACTATTATTCCATAATAGAGCTATTTGGTTTAAAAATCATAAAAAATATGTAAATTGAAGTTTTCAAACATTTTACATTTGAAAGTTATATCCTCTTATTTAACGGTGTAAAATTTAAAATTATGCGAAGTTGCGAAGTTATTAAGTTTGCAATAAATAAATAAATAAATAAATAACAGGAAAAGGGATTAATAATTCATAAAATCATTTTTTCTAAAACAAATTAAAAATATAAACCAGAAACAAACAAACTAAAGACTATGTTTACTACATTAATACTCAGAAAACAGAGTACTTTTATGTTAGCTTGGCGATGGGATAAATCAGCAAATACTGCTGCCATTGACATCATTCATATTGCATGAATTTCACTTAAAATAAAAACATTTAACCCATTTCATTTAAAATACAAACATTCAAATTAAATATATTGCATATATTTAAAACCTTCACTCCTTTCCTTTAAAGTACATAACCATAATAATAAATATCATAGCATTTTATTTCAACTTCAAAATCACACATTGTTTCTAAATCACACACGTAAAAATATAACTACTATTACCGAAAAAACTTGTTATTGGCGAGATTTGTCCAATGATAAAATAAATGTACGAAAAATAGAGTTGAATTTTCTAAGACTTTGCTTTTAAGGGGGTCCGGGACACATTTTCAAAAAAAAAATTATTTATTGAGTTAAAATTTTGAAATTTTTTGTGATGGTTAACCATATTATTTGTAAACAAAATCGAATGATAAAACTTCTCATAATTTTTTTTTTAATTTTATTTTAATTTTTTTTTTAAGTGTGGTTAAAATCGTTATAACTCGAAATATTATATATAGAATTTCAATTTTTTTCATTTAAATAAACAGAAATTTATAAATTTTAATTTAGAGCCATCATTTTAAAAAAATATTAATTTTTAAAAAAATTTAAAATATTTAACGAATAAATTACAAAAAAAGTGGTGCAACTTTAAAAAAAAAAATCATATTTTCAAAAGTAAATATTTTTTTCAAATATGCTGGCTCAAAAGTAAAGCAAAATAATTGAAAAAGATATGTTCCGAGTTTCAACCCTGTATCTTTAACGGTTCTTTAATCGTTAGGAATTTAAATATGAGAAATGGTGAAAAAACCTTTCATGAAGAAAAACGCAATTTCAAAAGGACTCGTTTCCTTGACAACTGTAGCTTGAAAGGCAGAGTTTGAAAACAAACCAAAACGAAAAAAATAATATTCACTGTTCTAATTAAGATAGAAACATGATTTAAACATCATTTTAATCAAAAAATAACAGAAAAATTTTTAATCCAATTAAAAAAATTGAAAATTTGAAGATTTTTGTGTCCCGGACCCCCTTAAATTAAAAACTCTTTTCACTTGTTCATAGGCAAATGACGTCAAAGGCGGATTAATGCTACAGGAATTAAAATATTTAATTGAGATTTTCTAGAACACTCCTTGATATTCTGAAACCCAAATTTTTCTTCAAACGTTGCCAAATTTGACAACATTCTGACATCAAAATTACCCACTAATCGAATTTTCTCGAACATGTGACGTAGTCAAATGGTCTTATCGTACCCCAAAGTTGTAGAATACGATATTTAGACAAAATCGTTAGAGTCGTTTTCTTTTCAAGTAAAATTTATATATACACAAACGTACACAAACACAAGATTTGCTCATATTCTAATATATGATATATGATTAAATGGGAATATTTTTTTAGTTTTATTTTAACCCACATTCATTATAGAGAAAGCTTGTTTCATTGTTACTTTCAAGAGAGAAAATCTTTGAATATTTTTAGGACTAATGTGCAATTATATTCTAGTAATTAGACAGAACATTAACTTTTAAAGAAAAATTATATTTTCCTTTATGATCATATTTTTAAAAAAATTGCATGTAGAATGTAATAATGTCGGTAAAAGTAGCATCATTTAAAATGTAAGAAAATTTAAAGACACAATTTACGATTTCAAAGATACATTTTTAAATTCGAAATGTTCATTTTGAAACTTGGTTAAAATATAAATACTAATTCACATTATCATGATAATTTAAAATGTTACTTTTGAATACTTTCAAAATTTGCATCTCACGTAAAGAAGGTTTCTTGCGCTTAATGAAAATCTAAAAATATAAATTGTGTGCAGAACTTATTTAAACAATGTCTGTTAAAGGAATACATTAAATATTTTTAAAGAAATATTTGCATTTACGAGCATAGCCGTCTTTTTGTAAAAGAGAGAACTTTGTATAAATCGAGAAATAATAAAATGAATGTTGTTAATTATATGAAATTATATTCCAGTAATTATACTCGAAAAACTAAATAATGACATTTTAATTTATGATCATATTTCAAGAAATGCGTGGAAAACGCAATTTAAAAATCTCTCTTATGTAACATCACTTTAAAAGTATCCATTTTTCATGGCACACTTTGAAATTTCAAATGTAAATCATTGAACTTGAAATTTTTACTTCGAAATTCAGCTGAAAATTAATTAAAATGTTACTAAAAGAATGCGAATCCCTTATAATCATCAAAATAAGCTACTACATACTAAAAGTGAAATGGCATATAAATACTTTTATTCTGATCTACATGTTTTGCCGCTCAAACGGCGTCTTTTACAAGACCTATTTTGATGCTGTTACACAAGAAGTTTGAAACTGTTATACAAAAATCATCAAATTATATGCATAATGAAATCAGGTGCTGTAATAAAAATTGAGATATGTGAATGTGAATTATTTTATGCTATTGTTTCCTATTTTGCTAAGCATCTCATTCCAAAATTTTTGGAAACTCCATGTAGATCTAATCATTATATATCGTAACACCGCTGCGAAAAAAAAATTATATATATATATTGATTCTTAGATAATAGATGGCAAATACAATCTTGATGGATAAATTATTCTACTATTTTTAAAATGAATCTGTAAAGGCTCTTTGTTATATAGCCTGGCTAAAGTTGTAGTTCTCTTCTTGCTATATGTTCTTTGATCCTAGTTTTATAGTGCATTACTATAATGCGATGTTATTTAGGAATGAAAAACAGCAAGATTAAAATAGGATCAAAGAACATATAGCAGATATAAAATATAACAAGAGAACTACAACTTTGGACAGGCTAATAAGAAAGACACTTTACAGATTGATTTTAAAAATAGTTAAATAAGTTTCGTCAAAATCTGAATGTTAAAGATAGAGTAGATGGTTGTTTTTATCAACTTCTGATAATTGATTTATATACATTTTTAAGTACTGAATTCGAAAATGACCTTCTTATTTAACCATCATGTCATGACTTTTTGCAAATCGTCAATTTCAAAGTCAAAAATAGCGAAATTCTGATACAGAGAATGATTCTCATCATGCCTGATGGCCCCAGGGAAATTTTTTAACTTGTAACATTTATTTTACTATTTTAGTCGCGTTTTATGTAAAACAGTGATCTTTTTAAACTTTATATTGTATATTTTATGCTAAAGTTTAGTTACAACTAGAGTTACATTGATTAGAAAGAAATATACTAATTTTTGTTATGATTATATTTCAATATGTGCATGCAGGAAATAATTTAAACAAAGACCACTAAAATACTATCATACAAAACGTACACATTTTCCCGGAAAGAATTAAAGTTTTATAATAAATTTCTAAATGAGAAATTTTCATTTCGAATCTGCGAAAAAATGTATTAAAAAGGTTACTGTTGTACGACTGTTAAATTTTCATCTGATGAAACAATTCATTCTTGTTTATATTAAAATACAGAATTTCTTTTTAAAAAGCATGCAATTTACTGTTCTGGTATAAGTTTTAATACCTATATTAATAATTATCTTATTTAATATTTAGACTTGTACTTTGTCAATTGAAAATATTTTCAAAGTATTTTTTAAATACAGATTATTATTTATTGAAAGAGAAACAAATATATGTGCACAGGAAACTCGAGGAAAATATATATCGTTAAGAATAACATGAAATTATATCCCGTATAAAAAAAATAACCTTTTAAAGAATAACTATATTGTTCATCATGACAATGTTTTCATTATTATGAAACTTTACTTAGGGCGTTCAAAATTTTTAATGTAATCTCATAATTAAAAGTATGGATTTTAAACATAGACAAACATGCAGTTTTCTACTCAGATATATTTTTGTGTGTATTATAATCTAGACTAGTATTCGATCAAATGAAAATATTTTTCGAGTATTATATTAAACTTCAGTTTTACTTTAAGAGAAAGTAAAATGATTTTGTATGTAGTGAAAAATAATGAAGAAAAATGAGATTATATAATTACCTGATATATTTCAGTAAATAAACACAAATTATGCAGCTCAGTTAAAAAAAGATTAAAGACATTTCTCCATTATGATTATATTTCAAATTAAAAAAAGCATAACTTAATTTAAACAATGTATTTTAAAATAAACTTATTTAAAATTCATGCATTTGGGAGAAATTGAATTTAGGATTTTAAAAATGCCTTTTTAAATTTTATTTTTATTCCGAAACTCAGACGAAGAATAATTTATAAAGTTTGTACTTTTGTATAGCTCATAAATTCGAACCTGATGCAATGAACATTTATCTCTGTAATGAAAATATAGAAAGCATTTTAAACAAACATAAACTTTTAAACCCTGATATGTTTTGACATCTATTCTAAACTACAGTCGTATTTCCCAAAATGAAAATATTGTTCAACTATTAGGCAAATAGAAAGGTTTACTTTAAATGAAAGAAAACTCTACATACGTTAAAATAATGGAAGAAAATGCGGTTAAGTATCATAGGAAATTATATGTCAGTATTTAAATTAAAATTACAGCATTATTAAAGATATATACTCAGAAATCAAAATTTGAACCTGTTCTATTTCCAGTATGAGAAAATTGGGTTGTAATTAAGGCATAGTATGTACTTGAAAACAAAATTGTGGATAAAATAATTATAATCTCGTGTTGCTGTATTTTACATATTTATATTATAAAAGACAAACGTCTCTGTCTGTAACGCTGACGTCCTTTTCATGTTGGTAAGAGCAGACGTTTAAAATTCGTTTTGCTGCAATTATTTAAACTTCTAAACATCACACATTTTCAGTTATTACACAGTCTGATAGAGAAAAGAAATGTACATACAAATGGAATTTGTTTCAAAAATTTATTGAAATTTGTTTCAAAAGTTTATTGAAATTTGTTTTACAATTGTATTGTAAAATATTTTCCAAGCATGAATTTGTTAAATATTAAATTCGTGAATCACATTGCTAACTAAGCATAAAACCAACAGAGTGAAAAATGTCCAAGGAGGAAATAAAAACCGGATCTTTGGCATAACGCTCCAATGCTCTACAATTTGAGCTACGGGTACGATACTCAGCCTGGCATCTCGCACTCACATATGTCGGTAAGTCTGTAACCGCAGCACAAGATGTAATAGTCTTTATGAGCACACAACCCTGCGGCAAAAAATGAGACGCAAATAATGAAAATTAGTTGAAACTAGTATGTTGTGGCCATCACAAAACTTTCTTCTATCTCATACATGTCAATACTTCAAAATTCACTATCTCAGTGCCAAATTAAATGGCAATCTGTGTTCATCATGAGAATTCCAAAAAATATGAAATTCCGTGCATTAGTTCTCGAGGTATGACTGTCGCTGAAATCGTGTAAATCCTGCAAAATGCAGCATTGCAGCGCCACCTATTGAGTTACTTACACCAGAACCTAATTATCACCAACTTATGTCAACGTCTAACTGAATATGAAGTTTGAGGAAAATTCGTGCATTAGTTCTTGAGATAGAGGTATTGCGCAAATCCTGACAAATGCAGCATAGAAGCGCCACCTGTTGAGCGATTTGCAACAACACATAATCAGCAGCAATAATAATCAAGTTATACTTAAATCTGAAGTTTGATGAAAATTCGTGCATTAGTTCTTGAGATAGAGCTATTGAGGAAATAGTTCAAAATGAAGCACAGCAGCGCCACCTATTGGGAGATTTACACCAATACGTAGTCAGCATAATTTCATATTAAGGACTAGCTAAATTCGAAGTTTTATGAAAATGTGTGCATTAGTTCTTGAGATAGAGCTACTGCGAAAATAGTATAAATCCTGCAAAATGCAGCATAGCAGCGCCACCTTTTGGGCGATTTACACCAAAACGTAAACAGCATCCATTTATGTCAAGGACTAATGGAATCTGAAGTTTTATAAAAATCCGTGCATTAGTTCGTGAGATAGAGCTTTTGCGGAAATCCTGCAAAATGCTACATAGCAGCGCCACCTGCAGGGCGATTTACACCAAAAACTAATCATCACCAATATATATCAGGGAATACCTGAATATAAATTTTTATTAAATTCCGTGCATTATTTCTTGAGATAGAGCGCCCACAAAATTTGTGTCACATACAGACAGACGGACAGACAGACAGACAGACTCACGGACAGAAATTTTGTAAAAACATGTTTTTTGGAATCTCTGACCCATAAAACGTGTAAATCCGTCGAAAACTGGAATTCGAAAATTTTCATGAAACCAATACTTTCTTCTTGTAAAGATAGAAGAAAGGCAAAATTAATTAAAAATTGTAGTTATATGAATTAGTTTTTAATCTATCGCATGCAGACGATGATGCAAGATAAATCTGTTGGCAGTTAAGTTAATATAATAGTTCAGTATTTGTCTCTGGCTGATATTCCATAACGAAGTTAAAACCTCATCAATAATATAAAATAATAAAGCAATATAAATAAAACACAAATTGGAAATGTAATCGAACTGCGCTCTTAAACTGAAATGATCAGAATTAAAAAGGAGAGCTGTAAGTCAAGAAATCTTTGGCAAAAGCTTCTGCTATAAATGTATACAAAAGTATTGCTTTTAATAAATTTCAAAACTTTATTTCAATGCAAAATTGATGCTTATCAAATACGAATGCTTTTTGTTGTTGTTAATGAACCATCTTCAAAATTTTATATATTGATGTAAAAAGTTGTTTTTCCGTTATTGTCTGCAACCCCAGAGGTCATGGTTGGATCTCATAGGCCATATTATAAAAGACAAACGTATCCGTGCGAAGCGCTTACATCATTTTGACGTTGGTAAGAGCGGATGATTAGTTTTAACTTTTATTAATTTTATTGTAATTTATTAAAGTTCTAAATACCGCATATTTTCAATTTTGACACCGTTAAATAGTTAAAAAAATGTATTTTCAAATGCAATTTGTTTGAAAACTGTATCACAATTTATTTCAAAACTGTACTGCAATTTATTCATTTTTTATTGTTTTGAAATTAATTTTCAAGCATGCATTTTTTTTCAAATCTATCTCTATCCCCTGCTGACGATTGCAAAAGGTAAAACCATTTGCAATTAAATAAATATAAATAGCTCATAATTTGATTCCAGTTTATATTCCATAACGAAATTAAAACATTCATCAATCAATAAATAAAACAATAAAATATAAATGGAGCACAGATTTAAGACATGTAATGGAATTTAGCGCTTTGTACACTGAAATGAACAAAATAAAAAAGCCACGTTGCAAATAGCGATTTTTGGCAATTTCTTCGGCTGTTAAGTCCTGACGTATACTGCTTTTAATACGTTTCAAAATTTTATCTGAACGCATTATTTCTATTTTTCATTTGAATATAATTTTTAATATTGTTAGTAGGAATTTAAATAAATATATTAAATGTAAAAAATCTATTTTAGTTATCAATAAAAGAAAAAAAAAACCCCTGTAATTTCGGGCGAGACGTTCTCGCAGCAATCTTTCAGATTTTATCAGATTCTTTTTTAAAATTAATTTTTAAATAATTGCAATACTTTCTATCAAACAACGTGTTTTAACGATTTATAGGTATACTATGTCAAAAGCAGCTAGCAGATCCATACTAAAAATAACTCATTCATCGCTGTTTCTGTAGAATTTGAAGAGAAAAAAAGATGTTAACATCAGAAATAGTATACGACGATGTATCAATAAGTTTTTGCCCTCACATATAAATAATTGAGTGAAATTTATGAAATTGCTACATTGTATGAGTCCTTTTCTATATAGTCACCGTGCACAGTAACACATTTGTGGAACCAGTATTTCAAACAGAGGGAAGGGGATGTCTTCCAGGAGGTTCGATAGTAGACCCGAAAGGGGGCATTTTTACAGAACGCCATATGTGACATGTTGTTGGAAAGGTCTGTGACCACTTATTCATGCTATGGGTCAATATCACAAAATACGAAAATTGCAGTCCGCAAAATAAAATTTCTATTTAGTGTTATATAATGATATATATATATATATTACATTCTAATAAAAGTACTCCTAGAAGTATTTTCAAGAGATATTATATTCATACTAACGCAAAAATAAAGCAATTAAAAGACTTACAATTTCAGATTGTCATTTTCCTATACTGTAAAAAAAAAAAAAAAAAAATACGACTAGTTTTCCTGTAGGAATCGGAAAAATAGTTGCCCTTATCGTACCGGAAAATTTTCCGACCCAGCTCAGAATAAAATCCGTAAAAAAAGGAAATAGTCAATAAAACGGTATTTTACGGATTTTATTCCGAACTGGGTCCAAAATTTTTCCGGTACGTAAGGGCAATTTTTTTTCCGATTCCTACAGGAAAACTGGTAGTATTTTTTTACAGTGTAGCATGTCACGCTGTGATGTGTGCAAAGTAAAAGGCTGTCTGTTATCATGTAAAAATATCTTTTTCTGGGTTTTTTTAAATTTCTAAATCCTAATTATACCTTATATAACACATATATATGGAAGGTAACAAGTTGTGTATTTTACAAATAATTTTCAAAAATTAAAATATGATTGTCACTGAAAATGAATGTCATTGTCATGGTCTGCTCATTTTAGTTCTTTATGAGGTATTAAGATGGCGCTGCAGAGTAATTATTATTGTTCTTGGGATAGTTCAAGTCAGAAGTAGTAATTCAAGTCAGAAGTAGTAAAATAAATGCTAACAGCAAGATATTTTAGATATTTCTTTCAAAATAATGTGTTTAAAGGCTTTGTAAAAATGGAGGAGACTTTTATTATGTCATTTTCCTGGCTTCTATAAATGACAAATAAAACTGAACATTGCACTGAATTTGAGGTACTATAGAGGAAACATGTTCCGTTAAACAAAAAAGTCAGATCAAAAAAAAAAAAAAAAAAAAAGTGAAAAATGTTTTAGAATGAAATTGTCATTATCTTGGCATACATTCACCATGGAAATGACATATAACTATAATTACAAAAAAATGAGCTTAAGCTCTTCAAACTTTAACAATTTTACATATAAATTCCTTGATTCAGCTGTTCAACCAACATTTTTTTAAAAATCAGAAGCTTTGAAACGATTTAAATTTTCAAAATTTTTATTTCCAAAATTTTATATTTTGTGATATTCACCCATATACACCACCCAAACCCCTCCAACTAAATTTGCCTACCGCTGGGCATGATGTCCGCAAAATTTAGAAAAGTGCCCCTGGAGAGCAAATTTGGGAGGAGGGGCTCGGGAATTGTATAGCATGAACCCGCTATTCAGATAAATTACCAGTTGCCAATTTCAAAATATTTACGTGATTAATATATTCACTTAATTTACCATTTTCCCCAAAACCCTCCAGTATTCAACAAACGTTTAAATTTGCAATTTTTTATGTTCCTTTTCATTAATTTATTGATAAGTCGCAGCCGGCGCATCAAATATACCGCAGGTGTAATTGTGTAGTTTAATGTATTTTCTCTCTTAATATAGTTTTATTTTTTTATCTAAAGGAATTTTTTATTACTTTTATACTGTTACTAGACACCAAATGATTTGATTCTTTATCACGTGCTTATTAAAAGGCCGTTGGCGCATGGAGTACACCACCACTTCTTCTATGTTACTACAAAACCTCCGTGTTGTACTACTTCTATTTAAATTAGTCTTTTTTTTCACAATTTGATGGTTATTGCTTTTATACTATTACTGCACATTGCATTAAACAAGAATATCACAAAATGTTGCGATTCGGGTTTTAAAATGGCTTGGCGCGTCTTTTGCGCCTACAGTGTTTTCATGTTACCACAAACCGTCCGCGTCTTTAATTGTTTGTGAAAGGAAAGTTGTGTAAGTTAAAATAATTAAAGGAAATACCGTTACACATTACAGTAGAGCCTCTTTTATCCGAAACTCTCGATTAACCGAAATCATTTTTAAAGATTTTTTTTTTTTAACTTCACGTTCCTTGCGTGCAAAATCCATTTCGAAAGCCTTTTTTTTGTGTGTGTGTGTGTGCAAATTGTCCTTTCCGGACTACGAGTACATATAAATATTTTCGCCCCCCCTTTCTTAGAATTCCATTGAATTTAACTTGAGTTCCCGTAAGCTGCAGTGTGGAGTGGAGAAAACGAATAAATTAACTATTCTGAAGCTTTTGAATGTTTTACAAAATGTTTGGCATGGCTGGAGCAGCAGAAAAACTGTGATACGTGTTAACTAATAATATTCAAAAACTCCGTGATAGAGCTTCAAAGCTAAAGCAATCAAAACTGCGACAAAAAAAAAAAAAAAAAAAAAAAAAAAAAAAAAAAAAAATCAAACACTTGTGATGCATTTTTTACATACATCACACTTAATTTCAGAATTAAAATTCAGGTAATTTATTCGTGTTTCTATTTTGCTATTGCTTTATTTTTATTAAGCACTTGTTACCATAATACGAAATATTGCATATATTTTTCCTTAATCTTGAAATTAAAGCATTCTCGATTATCCGAAAATTTCGATTTTTCGAAAGAGGGTAGGTCCCAATTACTTCGGATAATCGAGGTTTCCTGAACCTGCGCGTTTTTGAAGTACATTATAATGTGTGTAAAGTGTGTTTAAAGTGTGACATTTTTAAATATACAGGATATATTGTGACTGTTGAGGGTACAGTTCTGATCATTCGGAAGATATGGATTCACTTAAATAGACTCTAGATGTTTCTAAGATACTTTGGCTTCGTTAATACAAGGAATAAGCTTCTGTATACATGTAATCTACCATGACACATTGAATAACCGTACAGATTTGAGATATCATGTGAAAATTCTAGCGATTTTGAACCTCAAAGCGTTTATACCATCCTTTATCGCCATGTAATTTCAAAATTCAAAGATTGAAATAATAAATACTGAAATTGATATTTACTTTATCCAGTGAAAAGTTAAATAAATATGTGTGGTATTCATCTACAAATACTTACCCTGGTAATTTTCACAGCCATTTTATCATGAATTGTTAAACAAAAATATTGAAATAACTCAACATGCTTAAAACGTTTTAGTGCGCACATATTCATCTAAAAAGCGGACAGAACATACATTAAAAAAATGCCTTTAAATAAAAAAATTTTGAAATGCATATATTTTACGCAACAATATTTTAGATATTTTAACTATATTTTTTTTTAATTTGAAAATTTTCTTTCGACACTCAAATGTATATTATCTCAAAAAGTTAATATTGGACAACTCCTAAATCTGCATTTTATGAAACGAAGCATTCTCTTTCATAATAAAGATCTGAAAACATTAAAAAACAAACAAGCAAACAAAAGAAAACTTACACTTTTTTTGCTTGTACTTCGTCAAATAAAAGTATTTTTTACATTTTCTTTTAATTCAGTTTTACTGTAAAACGAAGAAAAGTAAGTAAAGGGATATTTTAAAGACTAATCTGCAATTATATATGAGTAAATGAACTGGGGTTAACCTGTTAAAGAAAATTATCTTTTTGTTATGATCATATTTTAAAAAACTGCGTGGAGAACGTAATAGTATCTTTAAAAGAAACATAATTTAAAATGTAGGAAATTTCTAAGACACAATATAAATTTTAAAAGATAAAGTTTAAATCTGAAATTTTTCATTTTGTAGCATGGAGTATATGTAAATATCAATTTACATTATAATGATAATTTAAAATGTTAGCACTGAATCCGAAATGAAATAATGATTTCTTGCGTATAATGAAAATCTAGAAACGTAAATTGCGTGCAGAACATAATTTAGACAACGCCTGTTAATGTAACATAATTTTTAATAAGCATAAACTTTACTGCATTGGCATAAGTGTTATTGGCATAATCTTTATCATAATCTAGGTTTGTATTTTATCGACAAAAGTATTCTTAAAGCATTATATGCAACTAAAATTTTACTTGTAAAATAGAGAAGATATATGTAGATAAAAAATCAAATGGAATTTCGTAAATCATCTAAAATTATTTTCTAGTATGCAGACTGCAATTAGGACTCTGATAAAGAATAAAGATAATTTTCTTTATTATCATATTGAAATAAATACAACGATAAATTATTAAATTTCAAATTTTTAATTAGAATTTTTCTTTTCAATTTTTCAAACTATCTATCAAATGATTGTGTAAATATTCTAATGTAAATAAATAAATAGAAATTACATTGTAATTTCCCTTTTAAATTTGTCCGGTTTCAATTTTTGATTTTTTTTTTCAACCTGGCTTTCACTAGAAAGTCTTTAACTCGGGACGTGTCTGTGGACCTACGTATCTTGCTTTCGCAAAAGAGTCGGACTAGAGTAGAAGAATAAAGGGCTGCGGACGAAGATGGGCCGCTCGCCGCGGCGGTCTTACAATGTACGGCGGTGTAATGGCGGTGTACAATTAATCTTCTAATGTAGTTTAAACAATTTGCGAAAAATGCTTTAGAAGATAAAATTTTCATGAATTCATTATTCAGTACATAAAGGATTAAATAATTTTATATTATATGTATGCACCTACAAGCAATTTTAAAACATTTTACTTGTGTTTTATATGAATTTTAATTATTTACCCAAGGTGAATTTAATACTGTAATTTTAGTATTCTTTACTCAAACTTTTATTTCAAAATGTGGCTGAAAATCAATTAAAATGTTACTGTTGAACAACTGCTGGAATTGCATCAAAGGCAAAGCACTGTTCCTGCTTATAGTAAAAAACTGAAACGCATTTAACATAAGCATGCAATTTTCTGCTGGAATATGCTTTAATATATATTCTATTCTAGAATTCAAATATCAAATATGGAGTTACAACTAGAGTTGCAATTCTGAGATAGAAAATAATACTTTTCGTTATTATAATTTCTATATTACAAAGGACAAACGTGTCTGTGCGTGACGCTGACGCCATTTTGACGGTGGCAACAGTACACAATGAAATTTTAGATTTATTAATTTTATTGCAATTTTTTAAACTTCTAAACATTTCTATTTCTAAAGATTTTCAAATTTTACACCATCGAATAAGGAAAAATATGTACTTTAGAATGCAATTTGTTTCAAAATTATATTGCATTTTATTTGAAAACTCTATCGCAATGTACTTATATTTTATTGTTTTAAAATTAATTTTTAAGCATGATTTTTTTTCAAATCTATCGCTATCGTGTGCAAATGATTATGAAAGATAAATCCGCCAGGACTTAAATTAATAACAATAGCTAACACTGGATTCCAGCTTATATTATATAACTTGTTTGTGTTTTTGATTTGTTTATAACGGACAATTATCTACTCCAGGGATACAGGCCAAAGAAGAGTGGAGGCTCCGCTGGGGTCATACAAAGGAACCTAACTCGTATTTATGCAAATAAATCCTAGGTTCGAAAAAAACCACGAAAAACTCCGAACGATTATGCCGACGGGCGCGATTGGGTTTGAACCCAGCATCTCCCGTCTACCAGCTTTGAGAGCAGAACCTCTAGGCCACTTGTGGGGCTATATTCTATAACGAAATTAAAACATTCATTGATAGAGATTTTTGGAGACTTATTCGACTGTTAACCACTGACGTGAGGCTAATATTGAAATACAGCTTTTAACATATTTCAAAGCTTTTTTTTTTAACGCATTATCGCTATTTTTTCCTTATAAATATGATTTTCAGTATTATTAGTGGCCATTCTAATCTAGCTGGATTAAGCAATCCCAAAACTTTCTTCTATCTCAAATATTTTAATATTTCAAAATGTTGTTACCGATGAGAATGTTTTATATTTATTAGTTCAATACTATATCAATTTTGACTTTCATCTTATATTTCTGCTTCAGTCAATTAATCGGAGTAAAAACGAATTAATATCGATTATGATATTTATCGAAATCACGAATAGTCGCAAATAGTCGGTTTATCAGGATGGGAAGTTTCCGTCGATTCAGTGGTATACAATAGAACTACGAAAAATTAAGAAGGTTACACAAAAATAGCTAATACCCCTTCCGGCGAAATTTTTCCACATTCAGGGAGGACCTTTCTACCATGGCCAAAAACATACACAAAAAATTTGGTTCAATTTTATGCATAAATTCACACACTGATCGAAGGTACAATACTGAAAATGGCACACAAGTTGCTATTACAGCGCTCTCTTCCGTCGGAATTTTTCCAAATTCCGGGAAGACTTCCTTGCCATGACCAAAAAAATATACAAAAAATTGGTTCAATTCTATGCATAACTTAATAGACTTTTCGATGGTACAATATTCAAAATGATACAAAAATCGCACAAAAATAGCTATTACAGAGCCCCATTCCGTCCGATTTTTTTCCAAATCAAGGGAGGACCTGCTTGCTATAGCCAAAAACTTAAGAAAAAAATAGGTTCAATTCTATGCATAACTTCATACACTTTTTGATGGTACAATGGTGACAGACACACGGACACACGGACAGACAGACAAGTTCTATAAACATTTTTTGGGGGATCTCTGAACCCTAAACGTGTAAACCGTTGAAAACTGTGTGTCCGTTGAAAACCGGAAGTCGATAAAAATTTCGATTACAGTAATTTGTCCTATTGAAGATAGAAGAAAGTAAAAATATATTAAATGTATAACGTCTATTAGTGTTATCTATACTAATAAAAGAACAAATCGCTCTGTGTGAGTGTCAGTGTGTCTGTGTGCGGTGACTAGCAAAAACTACCGCACGTAGAATTCTGAAAATTCAGGTGTGATTAGTCCAAGACAAGTACTGATGCACCTGAGGCTCAGATTTTTAATTTTTTAAGGGCCGGGGCCCCTGGGCGCCTTTCAGTTTTTATGCACTAAAACGTTAATAATATGCCTCTTTTCTATCCGATCTTCTTCGTTTTTGTGGTGAATTCTCGTTCAGTTTCTACCCCATTTCTACATTTCAGTTAAGACCCTGGCACCCTTGAAAGGGGCCCAGTACGGGGCCCTTGAAGCTTTAGTGCACTAAATTGTTCATAACATGTCTCTTTTCTATCCGATCTTCTTCGTTTTTGGGGTGAATTCTGCTTTCAATTTCTGCCCATTTCTACATTTCAGTTAAGACTCGGGCACCCTTGCAAGGGGCCCAGTACAGGGCCATTTGAAGTTTTAGTGCACTAAATTGTTAATAACATGCTTCTTTTCTATCCGATCTTTGTCATTTTTGGGGTGAATTCTCCTTTAAGTTTCTGCCCGTTTCTACATTTCGGTTAAGATCCTGGCAAACTTGAAGGGACCCAGTAAGGGCCCTTTGAGGTTTTAGTGCACTAAATTGTTAATAACATGCCTGTGTTCTATCCGATCTTCTTCGTTTTTGGGGTGAATTCTCCATTCAGTTTCTACCCCATTTCTACCTTTTAGTTAAGAACCAGGAACCCTGGAAGGTGCCCGGTACAGGGCCCCTTTAACTTTTAGTGCACTAAATTGTTAATAAATTGCTTCCTTTTTATCTGATCTTCATTTTTGGGATACTTTTTCCATTTAGTTATATTCCCGTTTCTACATTCCAGTTAAGACTATAGGCCTATCGAGGGTCCTGTAGGGCACGGTTCAGGGCCCCTTAAATTTTCTGTGTGCCATGCGTTTTCGACACCGAAATTTTCTCATCTTCGCAATGCGTAATTTTAAAGTTGAGTCTTGAACTCTTCTCCTTAAATCAACACTCACATATTTTTATTGTGTGCCCTAGGGCCCTTTTTTTAAGCATTTCACTAATTTTTTGCACATTTCTTTTAAATTATATTCTAATGATTAATTCATACGTTATGCTTAATCTGGACTAATCGAAGATCTAAAACGCTAAGTACTAAAACGCTGTAACATGTTTTCATGTTGGGTCCCTGTTCTCAACAATCAGTTGGCCCCTTTTAGGTCTCATATTATAACTCTCTTAAAAATAGTCCGATTTACTAGCTTTTTTTTTTCTATCAAAAAACGCGTTACTTTAAAGGTAACTTTAGATAAGGGATTTCATCCGTTTATTAAATATCGTGTCAATGTTAACGGTAATTCATGAAATTTACAAGGTGAGGAGGCATCTTCCTCCGCTTGGTGGAGCGTTTTTTCCACCGGTTTAAGGCCCCAATTTCGACGGGATTTGCTTCCTTCAACTTAGATTACATTCAGCTACTTTCTGTATTATGACATTTTATCTTAGGCTTTAGTTACCAACGTTTTCTAACATTAATTGGTGCATTCTTTTTTTTTTTTTTTTGTTTCTGTGGTCTTGATTCCTACGAGGTTTGGCTCACTCAACTTGGTTTTCGATTATCTCCGGCACGTTCGGGCACTTCCGGTAAATGCTGCCATAAGTAGTGGGGATCTAGATTACAGGTTCGTTCGGAAAGAAGTTTGATGGGAACACATTATACGCTGCGGAAGGCAATAGGGCCTCCGAAATTAGGTTTATTTAAAAGAATTTCCAAAGATATAAAATCATACAAACTTAAGTTTTGTTTAAGGTTTTTATTTACAAACCCCGGGAAATGCCGGGCGGGTCTTCTAGTCAATAATAAAAAAAAAAAAATAGTAGACCCGCGGAAGGCTTTCTCAACGCAATTTTTGAGATTATTTGCTGATACATTTTTTCCTAAATTTTTTATTAACTGCAATTATTTTCAACAAAGAACGTGTTTTAGCGATTCATAAGTATACTAAGTCAAAAGCCGCTTGCATATCCTTTCGAAAATGACCTATTTATGCTATGCATATAATATGTGCAGAGAAAGAAGAATGTTGTCATCAAAAATAATATACGCGTGTTGTTCAATAAATATTGTCTCTAGTGTATATAAAATATTTGTAATGCGATGGTTGATAAGGAATATCGAATCCAAATGTCTGAAATGCCTATATGCTCAATTTCAGAACCATAGCTCCTATATTAACATAATTTTGGAGGGGGGGGGGGGGTGAAGTTTTAAAGACCTATATTTGAGGGAGTTTTAATGATGGGAATAGAGGGTGAAATGGTGGTTTGGAGCTTATGAGGCTACATTTGTGACAATGGATGAGATGTGGCTACATGACTATGATCTCAAGTTCAAAGGACAGTAGTTATGTCTCATCCATTGTCAGAAATCTAGACCTATAAGCTAAAAATCAGTCTTTCACCCCCATTCCCCCCTTTCACCCCTCCCTCCAAAACTATGTGAATATGGCAGCTACTGTTCTGAAATTGAGCATATAGGCATCTAAGACATTAGGATTCGATATTCCATAACAACCATCGCAGTACAAATACTTTATATACACTATAAATAATAATTATTGAACCGCCTATGTATTTACCAGTTTTCACCTATATTATGTAACCTAGGAAGTCCAGATTTATCTCCTTGCATCAATAAATGCCTGCAAAAAATAATTTAAAGAAATTCTATTAAAATAGCGTCTTTTAAAATGTGTACATTGTAAAAAACCAAATTAAGGAATAAAGAAATAATCAGAAATGTTCATTTCGAAACTCAGATAAAAATTTATTAAAAAGATTAATGTTGAACAGCTACTAAAATATCATCTGATGAAATGAATCAGTCTGGCTTATAATGAAAATATAACATGCATGCAATTTTCTGTCCAGTTATGAGTCTTAATATCTATTTTAATCCAGCCTTGTATTTTGCCAAATAAAAATATTTTTCAAGTATTATTTGAGTACAATTTTTTTAGAGAATGTAAAATGCACATGCACAAAACAAATGAAAAGGAATATCTATCAGAATATCGATAAGGAATATCATTACACCTGGAAAATACATCTCAGTATTTAAGCAGGAATAAAAATGCTTTTAAAGAACAATTATATTTTCAATCATAATAACTATTTCGCTATTACGAAGTTTCACTAACAGCGTGCAAAATTTTGATTTTGACTTCCTCTTAAATGTGTGCATTTTAACAGTAGACAATAATGTAGTTTTTGCTGTGGTACATTTTTTTTGTATTGCACTGTTAATTCTCTTTTCGAAATTACAGAGAATCTATTGGTAAACCATTACCTTACGTTTGATGGAAAATTTCAGAGATTAGAATAACAGAGATTCTGTTTAAAAACAGATAAATTAATCTGTAAATTTACAATAGACTCTGTACATTCATTTATTTTTAATGATAATAATTTATAAAAATGTATATGCTAATCACTTACAATGAAACAAAGCTAAAAAATACTATAAAAGCGGTATAATACCTTTATTTAAATTAACGCTCGATTCATCGCACACACGGCGACATTTTCAGAATGATTCATGATCTAAATATTTTTGCAAACAAATTTTCAAAACAATAACTTAGTAAGTAAGGTCACGAGACTCCATGCATAATGAAAATTCGTGCAAACATAAAATAAATTGAAATTTGATACTCGTGAGTGTGTATTAATTTGTACTATTTGGATATTATATATCATCATTTTGGAAAGAGATTCTATGCTGTTTTAATAACAATAGTAAAAATTAATCCACGCTCACAAATATCCAATTTCATTTCATTTTATGTTTGCACGGATTTTCATTGTGCATGAAGTCTCGTGACATTATTTACCAAGTTATTGCTTTTAAAATTTATTTGCAAAAATATTTACATCACGAATGATTTTGAAAATGTCGCCGTTTGTGCGATGAAACGACCATTACTCTAAATAAAGGTATTATATCACTGTTATAACATTTTTAGATTTGATAATATTTTAATTCCTTTTTCAAAATTAGTGAATTTTTGAAGTTCGAAGACTTACAATTCTTCTTAGAACTTCATAGACTTAGAACTTTGAAGCAGAGTCCTTTAGGTTGGAGACGATTACCTTATTGACAGCGCTAAAGGTGCGTCTACTACTGCAGCTGAAGGATGTCTTTATGATTCAGCGTGGAAATACTTTTACTTTTTATTTATTTTTAATTTACTTGTAATATTACCAAGTTTCATGCACATGACGAATAAAACAACAACAAGGTGTTTGTCGATAAAAGTCCCTGATAATAAATAATAAATAATATATACACTGTAGAAAAAATCCGACCAGTTTTCCTGTAGAAATGGGAAAAATAGTTGCCCTTATCGTATTGAAAATTTTCCAACCCAGCTCGGAATAAAATCCGTAAAAAAAGGAAATATTCAATTAAACGGTATTTTATGGATCTTATTCCGAGCTGGGTCGGAAATTTTTCCGGTACGGTAAGGGCAACTATTTTTTCTATTCCTACAGGAAAACTGGTCGGATTTTTTTTACAGTGTAGATATAGATCGATTTTTCTTAATAATGTATAAGATTATCTTATAATTCTTATAATAATATCATCTTATAATTCTTATAATAATATCATCTTATAATTTGTATAATAATATCATCTTATATTGATCTTATAATAATCTATAATAAATATTTCTTAAAATAATATATAATAAATATAATTTATTTGTTAACTAACAGAATCTCTGCTACTCTAATCTTTGTCAAATCTTTTCTATCAGACATAAATTAATGAGTTACCAATAGATTCTCTGTAATTTCGCAAAAAAACAATTAACAGTTCAATACATATTAAAATATACCGGAGCAAAAAACTGCATATTTATCTATTGTTAAAATGCACACAATAGGAAGTTAAAAGAAAAATTTGGCGCATAGTTAAATTTCATAATAATGAAACCGTTATCATGATTGAAAATATAATTATTCTTTAAAAGCATTTTTATTCCTGCTTATAAAATGATATGTATTTTTCAGGTATAATGATATTGCTTAACGATATTCTTAAAGATATTATTTTTCATTTGTTTTATGTACGGTCGTGGAAAAAAAAGTAAACACCCCCTACTAACTCCTCCACAAATTGTCGTAGAAGAATGATACTGGTACCACACGATTGCTAATAAAGTCTACTTTTAAATGATGTATATAAAATTTTAAAAGGGGCATCTACATATTAAAACAAACCAGAATATTGCTTTTCTCAATAGCTGTTCACAATTCTGACAGAATAAATGAACTCGACACCCTTGAATTAGTCTAAAAACAAATTTTTATGCAATTCGTACTATAAGTTTCCGAGAAATTAATTATTTTAAAACGAGAGTATTTTAGGGGCTGTATCCAAATTCAAGTTCGGTACTCCATTGCTGATCGAGAGAGCTCCCTTCTTGATCAAGACATCTTAAGCGCCATTCATGCAATCATAGAAAACGCTAGATTACAGGATAGCATAAGAAATTTCAAAATATCCAGTCACTTTTATCATAAATGGCCTCTTAAATCATCATTTTGCCATATTTTTAAGCATAGTTTGAAAATTACTTGGAAGAAAAATGTGAAATTTTGGATTTCCATAAAGGCAGGGCTTAATAAAGCTAAATCTATCAAAAGAAATTGTAGGTTGCAATTCATAATTTTTTCGAATATTAATGTCATAACTCATAATTCATATCATAAAATTAAAGTAAGAGCTGTTTCCTTTTTTACCACGACTGTGCAAGGCAAATTTTTATTTACGATAAGAAATCGAACAGTAGGCAAACCCCAAGTAGTCGGCCACAATGAGATAAAATGCTTTATAAATAATTATTTTTAATTCCAAATGACATATTATATTTTCGTAATGCTCAAAAACGTTTCATCAATAATCAACCAACAGCAAATAATTGTGAGTATTTTTCTTTTTTTACATTTCAAATCCGACATTTTTTTTCTGTGATAACTGGCCGACAACTAAAACAGAGAAGATTGACTTCGGGTGCTTTTACCCCAGATAGCTAGATTTTAATCATATAATAAAAAACGTTTTTATATTATTTTGATAAAGATTATGGAATATATTTACATTTAAGTACTCATTATTGACATCTGAGATATATCAAACCCGAAAGTTTCATCTATTCTACTATAGAATCTTGGTAATTTTGTATCTATTACCCATTTGTACACCAATTTTGTATGCAAATTTGTATACATTTGTAAGCATTTGAGTTATGCAGAAAAATTTTAATAATGTACCTAATAATTAAAGAAAATAGTTAATTCTAAGTGCGGTTATTACCGTTAATACAGTTTTCGAAGCAAACATGTATGGCTACTATTTTTAATTCGATGTAAGTGTATAATATAACAGAATGTTTTCTTCCGTGTTTTTAAAATACAATTTCTGTGATTATTTTATTGCTCAATGACAAATAATGCTTCGTGTGTGCACGTAAAATATTATTTTGACAATAACGAATTAAATAACAATTAGCTTGCATAAAATTAGTCCAGATGTGAACTGCATGCTTAACTATTCAAAAATACATTACAGGGCTATTACAAATGATGGATACGATTTAAAAAAATCATAATTTTCGAAACTACTGCACATATTACAATAAGTGATATATGAATTTAAAAAGAAATATACCAAGTTTTTTTCAGCTACAAATGTTCGATGTGTGACCCTCTTGTTACATGGCATACGTCCAATCTGTACTCCAGTTCGTCCCAAACATTTTGTAGCATCACTCTGTCAATGGTTCTGAATTCTGCACAAATACGTTCATTAAGGTCTGACAGTGTCAAAGACATTGTTTATGTACCACCAATGCCGAAAACAAAGTGTTCAGAACTTAAAGACCGCATTTGTGAAGCTTTCAGAACTATTGACAGAGTGATACAACAAAATGTTTGGATCGAACTCGATTACATATTGGACTTATGCCGTGTAACTAAAGGGTCACACATCGAACATTTGTAACTGAAAAAAAACTTAGTATATTTCACTTTAAAGTCATGTATCACTTATTGTAATATGTGCAGTAGTTTCGAAAATTTGATTTTTTTTAATCGGTTCCATCATTAGTAATAGCCCTGTATTATTATCTAACATTTTTAAGTACTCTGTTTGCATTTAAAAGACTTTTATTACATCTGTTAAAACTGACATGATTCCAGAATGAATGTTTAACAAAAATCTTTTTATTAAAACATTATTGTATATAAAGATATTTTTTCAATTGACGAACTCTTAAAAGATACAAAAGAAAATTGGATTTTGGGAGAAAAAATAAAATTACAAGTTGAAACTTAAAGTTATTATATTGTATCACTTTCCAGCTTAATTTCTAAAACACTTTTCGGAAGATAAGAGAATTTATCATTTTCTTTTTATAAACAGTACATTAAGAAGTTACGTGACAAGTTATTTTTCAAATAAATGGATCACATAAATGTCTTCTAAACTTATAAAAAAATAAAAAATAAAAAATAAAATAAAACAAAAACGTTCTTAACGATAACGACATTCGACATTTTTCTTTTGAAACTCGTGTTCTGTTTTAAGATAACGTTCCATTACATTCAATTTTTTAGTGTTTTTTTTCAAATTTCAAAGTTAAATTATTTTAATTTTTTTAAAAAATGAGGCTATTTTATATACTTGGCTCTACTGCTGATTTTCGACTTGAATGCGCCTCTTAACTGACACAACCAAAAGTAATAGGGCAATTCCACAGAAAATCATCATTTTTTTTTTTTGGAGGGGGGAGGGATCAAATTTATAATATGTTTAATTTAAGGGTATGATTGGAAAACTTGATATTTTTTTTTCTATAATAAAATCCTAATAAAAAGCATTGAAAATTACTGATCACAAACTAAGTTAAGTACCATTATTGTCTTTGTAAAGTGATAATACTACGTCAGTTACACAATAAAAGTTTCGTCAGTTACACGTGTAAATGCCCATTTTTTTTTCTTTTTTATTATTCAGAAATTAATTAAACAAGTTACTGTTATAATTTGGCATTACTGAGTGTTGTTGAGAACATTAAATCACTTTTTTTAACGGGATTGTTTTGATAATTTTTACACTTCAAGGAAGGCAGAAAAAAATGTTTGTATATTTTACGTTACGTCTGTTACAGAATTTTGAATTGCAATTTTTGAGACTCAAAGGGAGATTGAAATAATCTGCAGGTATTTGAGCATTAAAACCTTAGTAAGAAATATTTTAAATTGTAAAAAATTGTTCTAGCTTTTTTAGCATATTTTCTACATAGATTTGAAAACAAAGTTCGATGATAAAAGGTTACCTCAGTTACGTTAGTATTGCCTCATATGCGTCGAATAGATAACCTACTTCTTTTTTTAAAGTCATTTAATGTGGTAAGTATAATACTTTTAATTTAATTTCTTATTAACTATTATGTAATTAATAACTATTATGTAATAGTTATTTAATATGCGGGACTATTTAAAGTCATACACATATTCCAAGAATGTCTACATTTTCTTGACTTTTAAGGACTTGCTTATAGCAATGTAGAAAAGAAAGAGAAAAGTGCTTCAAAATGCATCTTAAAACACTTCAATTTAGAACTTACATTAAACACAGTTTCTCAAATATTCCATATTCTATCAGATTACAAAACGTGAATACAATAAAACAGCTGAATAGCAAATAATTTTGAACTCGTAAAGTGAAACTGCATGCAGAGCAACAAAGTTGCATCTGATTAAAATTGGTCATTGACCGTTAATTACTTTATATTCTATGCGCTTGCAGCATGAAATATAATCAGATATAAAATGGAATTCAAAAAAGGTTAGTAAATTATTAACATTAGTCAATTTTCTTCAAAGTTTTGAAAACAAAATTCGATGATAAAATGTTACGTCGGTTAGGATGGAATTGCCCAATATTGACTGGTCAAACTTTTTTAATGCCAGATTCAGTCCACAGTCAAGTAATTTTGAAAAACCTGTGTCAGGATCTGTTTCACTGAAAACTTCAATGGATTGCTACAGCGTTAAAAATGACCTAATGTGCGCGAACGTTACATTGAAGAGTACATGAACACACATGAAAACAAATGAATGTATTACTAAAAATCAACGTTTAAACACACAATAAATATATTTAACAATGAGAACATACTCATACGTATACGTAGTGCTAGAACTCACATCAGTGTATAAAATCAATGTATAAAATAAATATTCCCCACAAATACATGGAAGACGAAAACGCAAATGTCGGTAAACACAGCACGGAAAGGCCATCAAGTTCCAGCAACCAATGAAATCAAAGCGGAAGTGAAGCATCGTGACATAAAGAATCCACCCAGAATTCTGGGTGGATATTTTGAATCGCGATGCTTCATTTCCGCATATTTCCCATAGGATTGCACACAGGTGCAATCCTATGGGAAAATATGCGAGATTTAAGATCCATTTCCTCGGAAACTATCTGACCGATTTTCAAGAAATTTGGAATCCATATTCACTGTATTATGCTCATGACTTATGCTTTAGTCGCAGACAGTATTTTCTGCGACTAAAACTTTTTATTTTAGAGCAATGGAAAGATTTAAGAAATGTTCCGTTTTTCAGAATTTTGTTTTCTGAAACTAATTAATTTTTTTTTAACTGTCTGCCACATATGATCTTATATTTATACTCCAGCACCAAAAATTGTTTTAGCGAAATCGCTAGACAACATTAGGAGTCAATGGAGGGTTTAGATGAAAAGTACAATTTTTCGGAGAGCTAAAAATCTTAGACACGTTTAACTTGCGTGAAGATATGCACAGTTTTAAGAAACTCATGAATTAAAGCATATATAAATACCTGGATAAAATTTAGTTACATATAATAAATTAGAATAAAATATTAGAGTAAAATTAATGTGAGTGGGCGTGGCGTCCCAGTCGTGTCTTCCCTTAAGGGTAACTTTGGCCCAAGAGAGAAAAAAAAATTAACTCTGCTATATTTGTTGCATCGCTTGAGTTATACAAATAAATTTAGACTCGGGATATAAGTTCTACTATTAGTTTGAGCCTGGCAGCTCATCGTAAGTAATTCGCCTAGTTTCCACTGTGGCAGAACCAGTCAAACAAAAACGTGTGAAGACTGTGAGAATTTAACTCTTGCAACATTTGTCTGCCAAGCTGTAAATTAACTGATCTTTATATGTATGCATAATTTTAACATCATTCATAAAATGTAAATCAAGGCCTAATGTATGATTTTGCCTTGTCATTCCTGATATAAAAAATAAAACGTTTTTCAAAGTTGGGGTAACTTTGGCCCAACTTTGAGGTAACATTTGCCGAGCCAATTATCATTTAAATTTTTGTTTATACTTCCTGCCAATGCATAAAAAATGTTATATTTGAAGGGGTGCTTTTTATCATTTTTTAGAATTTAAACATGGATGTTTTTGAGGTAATGTTTTTGTTTATTTTTGATATACATGTGAAAATAGGCATTTGTGCTTATACAAACAATAGTGTTGCTGAAAATTCATCCAGTGTATTGGTTCCAACTGAACCAAACAAGAAAGCTATTGACAAAGATCACTCTAACGTTGGGAATTTTGTACTCGTGCTGTTTAATGGCAAAATCTATCCCGGAAGGATTTCTTTGAAATCAAAGGAAGTTTGTGTTATTGACACATTGGAAAAGAAGTTAAAGTGTTGGTGTTGGTCACAGCGACCGTAGTCGATGGTGTGTGAATGGAACGATATTATTGCTAAAATTGATCCACCTAAACTTCTGTCTAAGAGAAAACATTTCACTCCCAGTATTCACTCCCAGACCTGGACAATCCATGTTAAACAATTTTTATGTGTTTTGTAATATTTTTTAAATTAAAATATATGCTATTTTAGTGTGTCTTTTTACATGTTTACACGTCTTACCCTCTCTCCTCTTTTTTTTTTTTTTTTTTTTAATGGGGCAACATTTGTCAGCATCAAGTTGTAGGCCCTATAACATACGTTTCAACACATGGTCCCGTATTACCCCAAAACTTTCAAAAGTTAAAATTTAAATGAGTTGATGTGAACAAACCGTAAATCCTTTTCTATATTGGTGTATGAAAATTTAGTATATATTAAAACATTAAAAATTCGATAGGAACATTAACATAGTCATTCTACAGTTTCAACACACTTCATCAGGAATCTAAATGAACTAAGCTGGTTCAGTAATGTCAAAACGACTGAAAATCATACTCATGGGGGAAAATAACCAATGTGCCCGAAGACAGGGGAATCAGATTTTATTAGATGGTTATTTTTTCCCCATGTGTATGATTTTCTGTCGGGCGGAATTTTGACTTTGCTGATCCAGCTTGATGTGTACTGAAACAATAGAATGTATATGTTTTTAATGTGTTTTTAATGTTTTAATTTATATTAAATATTCATAAAACAATATAGCAAAATATTTGTGATTTGTTCTCATCTGACTTATTTAAATTTATCTATGATGTAATGGTCCAAAATTGTTTATACTTTCAGAAACAATTTTGGTAAAAAAAATTCAATGTTGCAAAATTTATGATAATGGTGTGGTTATATATGTTCTTACAAAATAAAAAAGTAATGTGATATTCATAAAAAAAGATAATGAACATGCTGAATAGGCCATGGAACAGAAAATTGTTCCAAAGTTACCCCAGAAGACAGTGTCAAATTTCACAACAATCCACAACTACATTCTCAAGAAATCATTCGCGCAATGACTTACGGAGTAAGAAAAGGTGTTATTGTAATTTCAATAATGCACAAATTCTGCAAAATGCTACTCAGTTTCTAATAGTATTATATTATCCCAATTTCAATATTGCACAAATTCTGCAAAAGGCTTGTCAGTTTCAAATTGTAATATTAATAAGCCCAATCTGCTTACCCAATAGTAAATATTTCATGTTTATACATGAAAAGGTTTTGAAGATACGCTAATTCAAACTTACAATTTTTTGTTGATTTAAAAAATATTGTTTAAATATTGTTGTTTGATATATTTTTGTTTTGTTAGAATCACAAATGTCTTAGATAGCGTATATGCTTGCGAAAATAACGTTTTGTGCGAGTAAATACTTTTCAACCCCCCTGTATAATAGATATCATTGTTCTCAGGTACCTTTGTGTTCTTGAAAGAGATGAAATTACACAGCAGAAAACTTTTATTTTTCTAAATTCTTTCTTTTCTCTATTATTTTGGCTATAAGAGAAATAATAAGTGAACATTTATGGAAAAAGCAACGTCTTTTCACTCAAAAAATATCTTAATATTATTTTTAATAATACAGACTATAATTTATCTGCTCTTCTAAAAAACAATTAAGGAGAAATGGCGTGAAATTTTTTTTTATCGAACTTGTGTCATTTAGCATGTCCAAAACATATTATTTGGAATAAATGTTAGATATAAAAAGTGATGTCTCTTTTTTGTAACAACTCGGAGTGGATTCTTCTAAAAGTAGTCATATTTCATAAACTTCCATAAATTACATTATAAAATTACAGATTTGCTAAATATGATAAAGTACGACAATAAATAAGCTCCTAAACTGGAAAATGCAAAATCACAACAACTGCTTCATATAACTGCTGTGATCCTTTTTCTGTAATAAGGAAAAAAAATTAACAGTCTGTTTTATTGTCATTATATTTTACTTTTGGGCTCTTTTAGGTAGATTTCGTAAGAAATACTACCTATTGCAGTCGTTACCATGGTGCGACTTTTGAAAAATTCCTTCATAACTTTTCATTATATGACCCCAGGAACCCAAAACCACCCCCACCTAAAAAGATTATATATATAAATATATATATATATATGTATGTATGTATGTACTAAATTTTGTCCGCACGATAAAAGTCTCAATTATGCACGGATCGTCTTCAAACTCGCCAACATCTTTGAGATGGCTAATATCTCTGCGGGGATTGAAAATGGGCAAAATCGGCCCAAGGGAATGGAAATCGAGAGGTTTAAAAATTTTGAATACCGTCTTAGCAAGATTTATATAAAACCAGCTCTTTCTCAACAATGACAGGAAAAAATAAATATTTTCGTTATAGCAGTTGTCAACAATAAAAAAAAAACAATAAAATTCTCACCACAACAATTGCTTTTCTATTGCAAGATTTTCAAGTGAAAAAATAAATTGAATAAATAGCTTGACGAATTGAAAACAAATTGAATGTTACGTCATAAGTTTTCTAGAGCAAAATTTCAGCATGAAAACTCAAAATGAAATAAATAGTTTGACGAATTAAAAAATATATATATTGCGTCATATTGGAAATATAATGGACCTCAGCAGGTGAATATGTAACGTAATGTGAGTTTGAAGAAACGTATTTAAACATGATAAAAACCCGACTATGGAAATAATAACATATTTTATCTTTGAGGTTCTTTGAATTTGTTTTAGCCATTTTTAAACCTATTCCATATACATATGCGTGTGTGTATTCGTGTATATTAGAATTGTCACAAAATGTTTAGCTCCCTAGAGCTCATTCTTAGTGAAGGAACTGGGTTTATCTCTAATCTTGGTTTAAGTTTTGTTGGTGAATATAGTACTTAACTTTGAAATCTACCTCCGCCTGTAGGCCCGAGACGGCAGGGATTTTTTATATCGTCCTGTATATAGTACGAGGGCTGTTTGTTTTTCAACCTCCGATGTGCCATAAACAAATAGTAGTGTGGATGATAAAATTCGTTGATAACCTGAAGTCAAATGCACTCAAATGTTCTTTTCGACATAGCGGTAGTGAGTCATTTGTCATACTGGCGGGCGAAGAGGGGCATACCCTCTTGAAAGAAGGTTGCCGCCAGTAAATTGAGGTAGGTCTCCAAGTCGTCTTGAAGATTTTGTTGAAATAAAAAGTGAAATGGGGTGCTGTCCACCCAGACCCATCTTCAGATCTTGAAAAAGGTGACAATCACAAGGTGCTAGCCGAACTGATGGTCCAATAGCTTCTTTTACCAATTGAACACATTCCATCGAATCCCCCCCCCCCCCCATGTAAGATTCGAGAAAAAAGCTCTGGGGATATCAGTTCGGCTGCCACCTCATGATTGTTACCTCTTTCTTTCGACATCTGAAAATAGGTCTGGATGGACAGCACTCTATTTGAATTTTCATTCAAAAAAAAAAAAAAAAAAAAAAAAAAAAAAAAAAAAAAAAAAAAAATCTTCAAGACTCCTTGGAGACCCACCTCAATACACTGACGGCAACCTTCTTTGAAGAGGGTATGCCCCCCCCCCCCCCCTCACCCACCGGTATGACAAATGGCTCAATCTTTCCTGCGACTATGTCGAAAAGTTGCTTTGAGTGTACTTGACGCCAGGCTATGAAAGAATTTTATTATCCACACTAGTCTTAATTTTACGGTTCATCGGAGGTTGAAAAAAACAGCCCTCGTATATATATTTTTTTCTTAATATTCTGTTGGATTTTAGTGTTATTTTCTGACATCGATTGACTTATGTTTTGCTTACTTACATAGTCATAAATTTATGAAAAAATATGTTAAGTGTGTCCCTATAATAGAGATATAAAAATATAGGAATCACTCATCAAGCGACCGGTAATTTTGTAAGAAAATACCAAATATAAAAGACAAAAAAAATGTAAAAAAAAAAATTAAACAACTTTTTGTGGTACCTTCTAAATCTTTTCCATAAAAATAAACCATAACGGAGGATAGTTCAGATTTGAAATGTAAAATTTGGCTGTATCTCAAAAACTAATGATAGCAATCTATTGTAAAATGTACAAGGTTATATTTTCGAAAGATTTTATATTACGTAAAAACTAATTTAGATTGTAATGGGTGTATATTTTTGTAAAATTATTAATATTTAGAGTATGTTTTTAACCAAAAAATGACAAGATTCTGTTTGGGATAACTCAATACATCTGATTATAAAATAAATATTTCATCGGGACGATATTTAGAGAAGATAAAATTTAAAATTTCTTACTAGTCCAGGCAATAGAGAATTTTACCTAGCAAAATTAATGGTAGTTCTGGAAACAGGCTTACTTTATGTTTTTTGGGTCGCTGAATCCGAATCTGTAACTTCTCACTAAAATTTTCCCCGGCAACCCCCCCAAATTTTGGTAACCCCCCCCCCCAAAAAAAAGGTTTTTATTTAAAAAATCTTTTATTGTTACCTTTTTTATTGTAATTTTTTAAAATTGTTTTAGGGGAAAAGTATGTAGTAATTCAGAAAGTAGACAAAATTTGCAACAAATTAGATATATGACATTATGACTTAGGATGAAGGGGAAGGGGGATCTGCCACGGAACATGCGCGAGCTGCTGCGTGGACTAAGTTGCGCAATTCCACTTAACCACTCACACGTTTACATTCGCTCTCTCATCTCCCCTCCGAACTTTCCTTATAAGGTTTACTTTCATTTTTTTGGGTAGCTTAATCCGAATTTTTAACTTACCCCAAAATTCCCCCCCCTCCGAAACCCCCAAAATAGTTGTTATTAACTTAAATTTCTTATTGTTTTAGGGGAAAAGTATTACGAAATTCAGAAACTAGACAAAATTTGCAACAAATAGGATATATGACATTATGACGTAAGATAAACGGGGAGAGAGGAGGCTACCTCGGGACATTCTCCGCGCGCTTTTCTCAAAAACCAAATTTTTTTAAAAACTCAATTTTTTGGGACGTTGCCGAGTCAAATTTTGATAAGAAGTTACAAATTCGGATTCAGCGACCCAAGAAGCATAAAGTGAGTCGAAATCCAGAACTAGTATTAATTTTTCCAGGTAAAATCCCCTATTGCCTGGACTTCATAACTTAGTGCACGTAGCGCCGCAGTGCATGTTCAGAGGCAGCCCTCCCCCTCCCCGTTCATCCTACGTCATAACGTCATATATCCTACTTGTTGAAAATTTTGTCTAGTTTCTGAATTTCGTAATGCTTTTCCCCTAAAACAATAAGAAATTTAAGTTAAAAATAACTATTTGGAGGGAGGGGGGGAATTTGGGGGGAAAGTTAAAAATTCGAATTCAGTGACCCAAAAAACTTAAAGTAAACCTTATAGAGAAAGTTCGGAGGGGAGATGGGAGGGCGAATGTAAACGTGTGAGTGGTTAAATGGAATTGCGCAACTTAGCTCACTCAGCACCGCGCGAATGTTCCGAGGCAGATCCCCCCTTCCCCTTCATCCCAAGTCATAATGTCATATATCTAATTTGTTGCAAATTTTTCAACTTTCTGAATTTCTAGACACTTTTCCCCTAAAACAATAAAAAATTTGATTTTTTTAATAAAAACCTTTTTTAGGCGCATTTTACCAAAATTTGGGTGGGTGGGGGGGGGGGTTGCCGGGGGAAATTTTGGTGGGAAGTTAAAAATTCGGATTCAGCAACCCAAGAAACATATAGTAAGCCTTTTTTCAGAACTACCATGAATTTTGCTAGGTAGAGCCCCTATACGGTCTCTATTGCGTGGACTATACGTGCATTCAACATTATCTCATCAAATTTTGACTAGCTCTGACTTCGTGATTAATAAAAGTCCATGTGGTATATAGTTTTTCGAGTTAAGTTAAACACATGTTCTACAGTATCGAATTTGGATGTTATAACATTTAATATTGAAAATTAGCGTAATTTAAATATGTAGACGACTAATTCCTATTTATAATATCACAAGCTATGATAAAAAACAAACTTTATGCAAATTGTAATGGTGCAATTCTTTTGATTTTCCAGATCTTAGATATTTAAAGCCACAAGAATTTTTGACATTCTGTATGCAAAAAAAAAAAAAAAAAAAAAAAAAAAAAAAAAAAAGATATTCAAAGTGTATATGTAGAACATATGAAATATTCAAAATAATATTTAGATATTGAAGTATAATTATATATTTATTAGACACAGCAATAGTTTGAAAAATGACCAATACGAGTAGCAAGCACGGCTCTGGTATCGACTGCTTGTACAACGAATCATGCCTGTAAAGTCAATGGTGTGGAAAATGTAATTTTTAAGCGTTCGATAAGTGAAACATTTACCAAGTTGGTAGATTCCCCCTTCTCCTTAGGATCAAAATTGTAGTAAAAACGTTGCCTAGTCTGCTTTACGTCCTGGTGGGGACTTTCACTTGAAAACTGCACTAACCGTTCCTTCATCGGGTTTTTTTTTTTTTTCCTTGACTTGATCATAAAAGTGGAACTAGAACCAACAATATTAACATAATTTTAACAAATACACTTTTGATGAGGTCACAAGTTTAGGAGTAATATTTTAAAATGCAGTTAAAGAAATATTTCAGTTTTAAATTTTCGTTTATATGGAGATATCTTGGAAAATAGATATCCTACTGTATTTGATAACGCATTTATCTTTATAATATGTTTTATGTTCGACATTACAAAGTTTCCAAAATTCTATTTGATAAAAAATTAAAATGTACCGTTATCTATAAAACAATCGTTTAACATTTTATCTTAAATATCGTTCCTGAAATAAAATTTTATTTTAAAGCTTTTCATAAGAAATCGATTTTCAAATAGAATTTATTTAAGGTGATAATGGGTAACAGCTGGTGTATCTCATAGGATGTTTAAATCTAATAAATGAAATGCTCGATATATTCGTGAATAACTGAGACTATGTGTGTTGCATAACAAACGTCGAAATTTTATTTTTTAACATAAACTGTAACCTATAAAGTGAAACGTTTATCATAATTTCAGAAAACTATCTGCTTAACTATAAAATTAACTTATAGTATTGAAATTTTTTAGTATATTCCGGCTGGAAAAGAAACAAAAATGAAATTTAAGAAAAAAAAAAGATACATTTAAAAAAAGAACAACAGATAATCTAAATTATTTAATAACTTATGTGCTCGTAATGAAGAGAAGGAAACTTTTAATGAATTTTTAAAATTAAATATTTAGTTACCTGTAGCGACGGATGAATGAAACTAGCGCAGCAGTTCACAATCACGTCCAACAAATAACCGCGAAATATGCCAAACAGGTATTGTCCGGGTAGCTTAGTAGTTAGACCATTGACACGTCAAGCTAAGGTATTTAGATTCGATTTCTGGTTAGACATTTTTCGATCTGTTGAACTATGCTGCTCCAGCGTTGAAGATAATTTATATGTTGTTTAGTTATATATTTATGAGTTTTTACAAGTTCTAATATGATGAGAATTACAGTATACATATTAGCTATAAAGTAGATAACTATAAAGAAGGGATTTTGTTTTAAAGAATATTGAAAAAAAATTACGTTAAAATAAAAAAAATATTACTTATTGTTCTTTGCGTAAAGAAAATCTGCAAATAAGGGAATCTGTTATTATTTTCATGAATGATATATATATATATATATATATATATATATATATATATATATATATATATATTGTATGTACAATTCTGTTTTAAAACAAAAGCTATAGTTATGATAAAGAATAACTATATAAAACTATAACTGACAGAGATGTTTATCAATTTTCTTATAAAATATTTCAATAAAATAAGTTAATCGTTTTTCCTCCAAGCAATCAACCCTAATAGATTTTGCTTGGAGGTAACGTACAGTTGTCTACGTACAGCTGTTCATGAAAATAATACTGAATATTTTAATCTATTCTTACGGCCTTGAGTCATTGGCTATGAGCTTATATTTTTTTTTACCATTGTAAACAGCTGATTTTTAAACAGAAATCAAAGACTATTTATATCTCCTAAAAAGGTGTAATATTAAGGGGTCAGGTAACCTTTGAAGCGTCCAAAAATCGAATTTTTTTTTAATAGCTTATAATTAAATACGATTCTTTGGGAACATTTAAAAGCAAACCCCATACAAAAATTCGCATTAGAAGAGAAGTTATGTCTAAAATACTTTGAGCTTTTGCTATATGATCAACGGGTTTTTCAATCTTTAAAGCCAATTTTCTGAAAACAGCGATTTTGATCATTGCGTGCACGATTTCTGAAAAACGGTTGCCTAGAATTTCGCGAAATTTTTGGTGGATGTATTAAACGTACAGAAGCACAAAATGACCTATTTTTATGTTTCTCATGTAAGAAGTTTAGAATTCACGGCTACTTTGTATAAAAAAATCTCTATATTTCGAATTACTCTAAAAAAAAATTTTTTTTCTCGGGATCTACAAGTTTTATTTTTTTTATTGTAGGTCATTTTGAAAACACTTTATATCTGTACTCATTAAAAAAATCTTGGCTTGTTTCAGCCATTCAAATGGGAAAAATCATGCGCGCAATGCATGCAAGAATAATTCTTTCGTAAAAATTGTATTATCTTTAAAAATAATTAAAAAAATATATATATGTGTATACCTTTTCTAACAGCTTTAATTGATAAAATAAATCGTTCCTAATGTGTGTTTTCAATTTTATAATAAAAAGTTAATTAGTTAAAGAATGACTGCAATTCTTACAGAGGTCACTTTTCCATGTACTTTATTGGTTCAAAGGTTACCTGACCCCTTAAATCTTTAAAAACCATAAAAAAGTTTTATTTGACTGTTGACATGTTTAGACCCTACCCAAGTCATTTTTAAAACAAATAAATAATAAGATTCTGAAATTTCAGAAGAACAACAGAAGATTCTGTTCAGAAAAACACACAGATACAATTGCCAAATAATTATATTATGGCTAGCCTTGATATTGTATCATTATATCCATTAATTGATACACAGGAATTTCCAATAAAATTTATGATGATATTGAACATGTAGAAGATTTTGAAAATGATATGAAATTAACAATAAAAAGACGACTTAATCTGATCAATCGTAATAACTTTTTTCATATTTATTGGTAAATATTATATACAAAATCATGGAGCCGCAGTGGGTTTCCTTATTTCAAGTTTATTAGCTGAATTTACTCTTCGTCCGTTGGAAAATAAAGTTTTTAATACGTTTCCATTGCATGAAACATGTGGTCGCGCATTGTCCCGTTGAAATATGACCGCAGAAGGAAAGAAAAGAGATCAGGCTACAAAACCTCACAGATATAGCGCTGGTTGGTAAGTGTACCATTAATGCGTACTAGAGGGGTTACGGGAGTCAAATTGGATACCACCCCACATCATAACACTGGGTGCAGTATTAGTGTGAGGATGCATAATACATCAGTTGAGAAGCCCATTCCTACGGTGTCTCCAAACTCTAATTCTACCATCGCGAAACTGCAGGCAGAAGCGTGATTCATCCGAAAACACAATGTTATGCATTTCGAATGTCCATATCTACCGTTTAGTGCACCATTGTAACAGAAAACGAATGTGGTTTAATGCCAAAGGTATGCGAAGCAATGAACGCCTAGCGGACATTCCACTGTACTGCAAACGACTTCAAACTGTTCGTGCGGACACCGATTATTGTGTTAAATACTGTATTCGTTTTGTTATGGTTGCGGATTTAACAGTCCGTTCCACCAGTGCCATGCGCACAAAATGCCTGCATTCCCGTGTAGTGGTGTGACGAGGCAGTTGCAATCTCACCTATCGGCCTGTCGTTCCCGCTCCTTCATCGTCTCATGACTGTTGCTTGGCTACGTCGGATACGATGACCAATTTATCGAAAGGATAATCCTGAATCTGTGTATGCAACGATTCTGCCTCGGTCGAAAACAGAAATGTGCTCGAATGGTCCACGTGTTTCCCTACGAGGCATACGAAATCTGTAAGCACAAAAAATCGCACGTGAAAACAATTCATACGTTTTTAAAATTGACAATCTTTCTTCCCTTTATAGAAATTGTAAGGGGCGCTCCAGTCGCCCACGATGTGAGCGTGTGCTATAATCGTAATCATTTGCATATCCTACTAAGGTGTTTGGATGGTGTAAATTTCACGAGTAAGTTTCACGAGTTAGTTGATCCCTCCGTGTTGCATTTTGGATGAACAGTAGTGTATATCGCAGTAAATTGTAATATAATTCTTAATATTTAAGACATGAACCAATAAAAACCGCGTTTGTTGGTTCAAAAGTAAGAAGTACTTTAAAATTACCTTTTAAGCAGCGCATACTTTTTCGATACATTTTCGATACATACACAATTTTAGAACAGAACTTATCTGCCAGACATCTTACCAATTAAAACTTCAATTTCATAATGTGTAGATGGAAACACTTTATCAAACCACAAGTCACATATTATAATCACATTTACATACATGTTATTCGACTGTTATGAAAAGACAACAAGGGCAAATTATCTTTCTCCTGTAGATTTTAATTTAATCTTGCATTGATACAAAATCTTCTGTACGCTTTGGTTTTCAAATTAAGTTTTCAGTAATGTGACGCGGTGGGATGTGAAATTAATGAAGATAAAGAATTCCCTTAATATAAGCTGGTCGGTTATCCGTTGTAGTTGAACAATTTCGTTAACCATATAAATTCACACAGGGTCTTTTCTTCAACTGTTGTAAAAAAGAGTTAAACAAAGTTTACAAATAGGGAACAAAATAGTTAAATTTTGACGGGCTCATGCAATGCTGTGCGTACAAGTTAGAAAATAATAAAACAAATCTCCGCTTTTTCAAAATAGAAATTTCACATATGTACTGATTTTAAAACTGCAACTAATAAAAGATCTACTTCTTTTTTAATGAAAAAAAAAAACTATTTATTATCAACTCGTTGGATGTCCCAATCCCAAAATTTTGATCTGTCTCATACATTTTAATATTTCAAAAAGTAATTACAAATGTTAATACTTCAATACTATACCAACTTTGGTTTTCGTTTTAAATTTCTTCTTCAGTTAATTAAACGGAGTAAAAATGAGTTAATTTTGATCATGAAAGTTATTAAAATCAATAGTTTTCGTTATTCTGCTGTACATCAGCAGTTTGACTTATCAGTATGCTAAATTCCCGTCGATGCACTAGCCGCCGATGTACAATAGGACTATGAAAAATCGAAAAAACTGTAAAAAATCGCTATTCCAGCCACTTCTCTGGCGTAATATTTTAAAGTTCGAGGAGCAATTACAATTCTGCTTGTTATAGCCAAAAACATAAATATAAAATTTTATTCAATTCTTTGCACAACCTCAGGTACTTTCCGATGATACGTTAATAAAAATGGCACAAAATCGATATTAAAGTTCCTCCCTCCGGCGGAATATTTAGAAACTCAAGAAGGACCTGCTGGTTAACGCCAAAAACATAAACAAAGAATTTGGTTAAATTCTATGCATTGCATAATTTCTAACACTTTTCCATGGTATAATAACAAACATTGTACCAAAACCTCTATTAGAGCTCTCATACATAACTTCATACACTTTTCGATTGTACAATAACGAAAATGGCACAAAAAGCACTATTACAGCGTTCCCATCGAGCAGAATATTTCCAAATTCAAGGAAGAGCTGCTGGCCATTGCCAAAAACACACAGAGAAAATTTGGCTAAATTCTATGCATAACGCCATATACTTTTCGGTGGTACAATAATGAAAATTTCACAAAATCGGTATTACAGCGCCCCCCTCCGGCAGCATATTTCCAAATTAGAGGAAACCGTGTTGGGCATAGTAAAAAACATAAATTAAAGATTGGTTCATTTCTATGAATAGCTTCATACAATTTTCGATGGAACAATGGCGACATACGAACAGACAGAGATTTTACGTAAACTTATTTTTGGTGATCTGTGACCCATAAAACGTAAACGTATAAAGCCGTCGAAAACAGGAAGTCGTAAAAATTTCCCAGTACAGTACTTTCGTCTGTCGAAGATAGAAGAAAGTAAAAACGCCTAATTCTTCGTTTTGTCGTCTTTAAATAAACAGAAAAATGTATAAATAAATATATAAATAAATAAATACACAAGAAAACCCGTTTAATTGTATAAGATAAAATTGATAGTCTATTAAATGCTTTTAAGGGGGTCCGGGACACAAAAATCTTCAAATTTTCAATTTTTTTTAAATTATTATTATTGGATTAAAAATTTCTCTGCCATTTTCTGCTTAAAATGATGTTTAAATCATGTTTCTATCTTAATTAGAACAGGAAATATTAATTTTTTCGTTTTGGTTTGTTTTCAAAATCTGCCTTTCAAGCTATGGTTGTCAAGGAAACGAGTTCTTGGGAAATTGCGTTTTTCTTCATGATAGGTTTTTTCACCATTTCTCATATTTAAATTCTTATAACTCGAGAACCGTTAAATATATAGGGTTGAAACTCAGAACATATTTTTCTTTAATTATTTTACTTTACTTTTGAGCCAGCATATTTGATAAAAATACTTATTTTTGAAAATATGATTTTTTTTAAAAAAAGTTGCACCACTTTTTTTTGTAATTTTTTCGTTAAATATTTTTAATATTTTTTTTAATTAATATTTTTGTAAATGCTGGCTCTAAATTAAAAAATATTTATTTCTGTTTATTTAAATGAAAAACAATTTAAATTCTACAAATAATATTTCGAGTCATAACGATTTTAAGCTATACCACTTTTTCATAAATTTTAAATTTTAAATTTTTTTAAAAGCTAAGAGAAGATTTATCATTTGATTTTGTTAAAAAATGATATGGTTAACCATCACAAAAAAAATCAAAATTTTAACTCAATAAATACATTTTTTTTGAAAATGTGTCCTAGACCCCTTTAAGTAACATATAAATGTTGTAATGCTGTAAATATAGAAAATTATCTAATTCCATACAAATTTCACGGAATTGTGGTACCTTATTATTTTTGTAAATAAAATGTAATTGAATATATATATATTTTTTAATATAATGCTTAAATAAGAATAGATATTGCTTCGGAAACAGTTTACTGGCATGAAGACTATTCAATACTGAAAGAGAACAATATTTAGACTTAAAACATTTGAAAAATATGTTTACCCAGAACGTGATTTATAAATATACTGGTATGTTAAGAAACGCTGAATAATATATGTTTAGCATTGTTAATATTTTAAAAGTAAATATTTTCTCTGAGTATGAATTTAATTTACAGAATTCTTGTTAAAGAAAAGATATACTTCGCGTTAATTATAATAGTTCTGAGATATAGTTACAACCTCCATATTTACAAAACTTTGTAAATTATATCCGCGGTATTAAGCGTATGTTGAATTTTCTATTAAAACGTAGCTTTTCTTAATGCATCTTGTTATTGGAATTGCGTGAAAAGTCTTAATTAAATATATAAACATAGTTCGCATTAAAATTCGCTATTTTAGTTTGAATAGATTCCAACATTTATTTAGTTACTTAAATTCAATTATGAAAATTTCGGGGACTCACAATTTAATGTAATTGGTTAGTTTTAGAATATATAAATAAATTTATATAAATATTTTTCAATTGATTTTAAATAATACTTTAGAAAATTGCACAAAATCGTTATTACAGTGCCCTTATCTGTTATCTTTTTTAATTCAAGGAGAACCTGTTTCCGATAGCCAAAAACATAAATACAAAGTTTGGTTAAATACTTTGCACAACTTCATACATTTTTCGATGGCACAACAATGAAAATGGCACAAAAACTGTTATAGTAGCTTCCTTCCAGCTGTTATAATAGCTCCCTAACCCTCCCTTTCAGCGGAATATTTCTAAATTCAATGAAGAGCTACTGGCCATAGGGAAAAACTTACACAAAAAATTGTTTCAATTCTATACATAGCATAACTTTATACATTTTTTCAATGGAAAAATAACGAAAATCGCACAAAAATCGATATTAAAGCTTCCCCTTCTGGTAGAGTACTTCCGAATTCAAGGAGGACCTGCTTGCCATAAACCAAAAACATGAATAGGAAATTCGATGCAATTCTATGAATTCTATTCATTTCATATACATTGCTAAGGTACAATAATTGTAATGGCACAAAAATCAATATTATAGTGCCCCTTTTCGGAGGAATATTTCAAAATTGAAGGAAGAGCGGCTGGCCATAGGCAGAAACATACACAGAAAATTTGATTCAATTATATGCTTAAATTCATACCGTTTTTGATGGTACAATAACGGATGTGGCAGAAAAATCAATATTACAAATTCCTCTTCATATTTCCAAATTCAAGAAGGATTTACTGGCCCTGTCCAAAAAGACACACAATAAATTGGTTCACTTCTATGTTTAAATCCATATACTTTTCGATTGTAAATTAGCGACACATGGACACACGGACACACACACAGATAGGCAGTCCTTTTGCATCAGCATGTTTTGGGGGATCTCTGACACATAAAACGTGTATATCCATCGAAAACCGGAAGTTGGAAAAAATATCGATTACATAACTTTCTTTTATTGAAGACAGAAGAAAGTAAAAATATAAAGTGAGTATTTTTTTCTTAAATTAAATATTTTTTTTTTTATAAATTAATAAAAACTACTATGGGAATTACTTGTTCTTTAAATCATTGTACTTAATTTATTTGTCACTTTCCAACTGTTAGTTCACCTTCTATGTCAATTAATAAACGAAAAATTATAATAAAGATACGAAATATTACTTAATGTAAAAAAAAAAACTCACACAAACTTACATTGGTAAGAATTTTGAATATCAAGAATGTAGGCCACTATTATTAAATAAAACAACTTGCTGCTATCGTCTCATCGAAATAAAATACGTATATGAAGTGTCGCATTCAAGAAATTCTATTTATACAGTAAAATATACAGAAAAATTTATTGCTACAAGTTAAATTTTTAAGAAAATTCACCGCAATCTTTCCGAGAGCCACTATCCTTTATACCTTTTTCAATTCCTACTATTAGTTCACACTCTCCCTATATTTATTTATTTATTTATTTATATATCTTGTTCAAATTTTCAATCGTTAATAAAATACTTATTATTCATCCTATCAAGTTGAAATAATTTTTTTAAAACTTGTACTGGATGACAATTGATGATAATACAGTTTTTTTCAAATATTAATTCATTAATTTAATTTTAGTTAATTAATTTTAGTTTTATACGGGAGACAAAATGGCGGTCTTTGGTTATTGAACAGCGTTTAATGCATCTTCATATCTAGAAGGGGGTTATCATAGGGGGGACTCTGTTCTGTCGCCAAATACCGCCAAGTTTGTCGCCAACTGGGCATATATCGCCGAATTTGGCTACCAAAATGAGTCACCAAAAGTGACGCCAACTGGGCGATATCTCTAATATTTCGCCTAATTCCCATAGACTTCCATTGTAAACCTACTTGCTTATAGAAAATCAACATTGAGATATTTTAATGCAACAAAAACTAATATTACCTTAAAGCTTAAGGGATTATATTAATTTTTTTCTTTGGTGACCTAAGTAGGAATTGACTTTAAAAACAATATTTTTATATTATTTGTTCCGTATCTACTAAATTACTGAATAGAATAATGATTCAGTAATCTCAAAAATAAATATTGTGTGATGTCTTCACACCAATAACAACCACTATAGCTAATATAAATGTTGAATTAATACGCAATTCACTATTTCAATGGAACAATTTTAATAAACAGACACTATTTACATATGTACACGGAAATTAACTATAAAGATTTCTTCACTGGAGTTTATAAGCCACATTCATGACTTATTTTTTAAATCACCATCACCACGTTCTTAAAACAATAACATAAACATTCGGCTAGCACAGAGCTCTTTAATACGCAAGCTAACGACATCTCTCGTCGCTATCCCCGCCTTCTCTGACTTCATTTCTTTTCCTTTCCCCTCTATCCGCTGGCGCACGTGAGACCTCCTACCAGAAATTCGATGAACTAGTTTTTCCCCATCGACATTCGATGAAAGAAAGTACTTAAACTTCTCCGTACGCTATTCGACGAAAGAAAGAACTTTTACTTCGCCGGACGCTATTACAATTGTTTCGAATTTAACATAAGAATAGTTTTCCTAAAATTAACATGTTTGAAAATATAATTCTTAATTTCAGATCTTTCCCACAACCATGATAAATCTAATCGTTCGAGGATTTTAATTGTTTATTTGCCAGATAGGAGATAAGAAAATGTAAAGGTTTCTGAAACTATGGGTAAACATTGTGCTATATTGAATGTCAGCAAGCTTTTTTTTTTTTTTCTCCTGTCAAGAAAAATTCTGTTATTTATTTTTTGGTGCATAAATATTCATATTTTAAAAAATGAATGCAGAATACAATTTGAACAGTCATATAATATAACCTCATTTATAATTTATGCTTTTTTCTAAACAGAATTTTTGATTTCAAAAGTAAATTAGAAACATTCATTTCGAATCTCGAATGAAAAGTAATTTTTAATGTTATTGATGAATAAATGATAAATTCGCCTCTGATAAAACAAAGCATTCTTGATTATAATAAAAATCTAGAAAAACTTTTAAACAAACATCAATTTTTCTTCTTGAATTTTAATATTTTCCAATTCTTATTTGTAACTTGTTTTACTGTTAGAAAATGTAAAAATATTCAAAGCTAATATGGTTAGGAATATTTTCAAATTATAATCCGATAACTAGCCTGGACTTACAACACTGGTAAAGAAAAATGATATTTTTCGTAAGGATTATATTTTTATAATTACGTGCAGATCTTAATTTAAACAATGTAACCTAATTTAAAATGTGTGCCTTTAGAGGAAAATTATTTAAGATTTCAAAGAAATATTTTAAAGTCTCAAATTAGCATTACGTAACTCGGATGAAAGTAAATAAAAATGTACAGTTGAATTATTAAAATAACTATTGTCTATAAAAAAATGTAGGACATATTAAAAATTACATGCAGTTTTCTGCTCTCATATAAGTGTAATTGTAACTATGGTAATGTATGCTTGTATTTTGATTATTGAAAATATTTTGAAAGTAATTTTTGAATTTATTTATATATTCCTAAGTTGAGCAAGATCACCAGATCGCTAGGTTCCGGTGTAGACCCTAATTGCTGCACCCTGTAAGTACCCCGGAATCCTGGAATTCATTACAAAAACTTCCCCTCAGACAGAAAAAAATACATTAACACATAAAATACATAAAACACATAATAAACAAGCCGCTAGAGCACAATACACCTTCGCGACAGATTGGTCGTCATTTGATGCTGAAGAAGCCGATTGATAAAATAAACGAACTTGAGGATCATGATTCAGGACCACATCGCCACGATGATATACGCGCCGGAGGCCTTCTCTTTCGCGCCAGGTGGCGCTAGGACTGCGAGAGCTCGACAAAGGCTCTAACGCGACAAAGGGTGAGTCTCAGGAGTACAGATGCAGAACAGCTAGGAGGTAAGATTTGTCAGGTCAATCAGGAAGTGAAATATTTCTGCCAAATGGCGGAGTAGCTTTCGGGGATCATTATTTTTCAGCCAAGTTTCTAGGTGGTGTTTTGGGTACCTAAAATGCCAGGCCTATGTGAGTGTGCAGAAGAAATAGTAATGCTCCTGGAACCCAATAGCCCCACACTCGCAGATGTTCCTATCAGAGCGTTTAAAATATTTAAGGTATGTCCGGAATGAAACAAGAACGGGGAGGAAAGCTGATGTGGGAGAGGAGAAACCTAAGAGATTATATGAGACCTTGGTGATTAGGAAATTGGTGTGACTTCTTTTACTTGAGGTATCCAAGTAGAGTTGCCAATATGAAAGAATGTTCAATTTAGGAAGCGGCGAACATGGGATGGGGGAACAGGAAGAGGGGGATCTTTGTTTAGACGTGAGGTGGCCAGTTGTGCAACCAGCTCATTGCCAGCTATGCAGATATGAGCGGTGACATGACCTCCTTGGCCAATGTGACAGCCGGCTCATTGCAAACTATGCCGATGTGATTAGTGAAATGGCCGAGAGAGACTCTATAGACGTAGACGAGAATTTTTGAATTGAAGGAATTTTAATTTAAGTAAAGAGAACTGTATGCTGAGAGAATAAGGAAAGGCAGCAAGGTTAAGATTAATCTGAAATTATGTTCGCGTAGGTAAATTAAAGATACGAATCTGTGAAATAGACCTAATAAGAAAATAGTATTTGAACATGATCTTTAGTTTAAATATTATAAATAAATGCTCAAATATAGGTAAAAGCATGCGCATGAATAAAAACTTGCCGATAAATAAAATTTTAATCTTTTAATATATTTCACTTATTTTTATTTCCAAAACACATTATTTAATAAATGTTAATATACAATTGAAAAAAGTTTAGCCAGAATAGTTTGAAGAATACAAAATTGTGCATTTAAAACTTAATGAGCTAAACGGTGTATTATCTTAAATAGATTTGACTGTCTAGTTATAGAAAAATGAGTGCGCGTTTCGCGACGAATACCTGACGATGTCCCCTAGCGACAAACGGAGGAATTAGCTTTCCTCCTTGAAGACGGAAGTTAAAATTTGTAAAGCATACTCAGTTTTGTATGAAATGGGATGCCTTGCGTGTAGAAATAAGCTCTAAAGAAGCCCTGGAATTTAGTAGTTTAATTATGAAACTTACTGAATGCAGAAGCGTGAAATTATGTCGCAATAATCAAATGTAAAACTAAGACATGAGTCAAGGAACAGTTTATTTTAATAAGAAAATTTATTTATGTGTGCTCATTGTAGCCACAATTAACAACATTACGTTGTGCATTCCGCAGGTGCCACGATAAACAAAATATTTTGGAAATGGATCTTGATTTTCTTTTTAAAATACGTTGTACGTTGCTCTAGTGCAAATTTTACAAGGAAATGTCCATCTGTATTGTAATGTTTCACTTTTGCATGCAATAAGATTAGTGATTCTATTTATGGTATTTAAATGAGTGATTGCATATAAAAAAAAACATTTCATGGCTTTTAACATAGTTATTTTTACATGTATGAAATTTTTTCATTCTAAATACAGTTTCCTCTACAACATATTAATTAACAATTTCCCCTTATGACCATTATTACCATTTTCATGATAATAATAGGCCAATAGACTCCTCAGATTGCCTCAAGGTGCTCAAGTGCGTTACTGTTTTATTCTGTCTACCGACCCCGTTCATGGCTAAGTATTCTCAAAAGTTACTGGAGGCGAAATGAATTGAGGAAACACGCTGTATATTATAGCGGATGTGTAGAAATCATGTGTTACTGAATGGTTCTTGATAAACATTTCGTGTGGGACAATGATTTATCACGAATGCATTCCTATATGTGAAGCTCCAAAATAACAATTATACTAAAACGTATTTTCAGTTATGAGTATGTGTGTTTTTGAAACTTTTGTCTGAAATATTCAAAGATAATATCTCTAAATACCTAAAAATTATGTATTTTGATAATTTTAAATTCATAATTTAGGTAAAGAAATTATATGTAATTGTTTATTTATAAAATCCCATATGAAAAGTTAAATTTTTTATTCAGCTGTATCTGTTTTTTAAATTATATTACGGTGTAAAATTAGTATGTACTCATATTTCATAAAAGTTTCTAATAATTTTCATTTCTTTTCACAAAAATCTTCATTGACATAATACAGAAAGGTGGTCTTTTTTTCGTTAAAACTTTCCCTTTCTGACAATATAGTGTTTCCGACAAATGTCAAAGAATTCTATTTATAGAATTCTTTTTTTTAATAACTACATTCGTATGCATTGATATTCTGTACTCGTTGAAAAAATTCACTCCTGACAATCCAGAAGTTATAGAGATATTAAAAAAACTTTACAGATAGTTAGTATTTTTTCCATCAAATAATTATTCCATTTTCCATAAAAATGATTTACTTAAAAAATACTTCTCTAACTTCCAAAATGATGTGGGGTACACCGGGGCACGTTTACGAGTTTTTTTTTTCAATGGATTTTCTAATTTTTATGTTTTAACTTAGGAAATGTTAGACAATGTGGTTTTATAAAGCAGTTAATAAAGTCTATATTTGTGTATTCAGTTGTTCCCCTATTTGTGTTTTTAACCGGGAAAATTTATTTTTAGGTCCAAGTCTTTTGCGTAACCTTGCCCCGGGAACAGAGCAAGTTTACTCATCAAGTGGTGCACGTTTACGCATATTATAAGTGATACCAAGGAGTAAGTGAAATAAATATTTAATCTAATTAAAATGTTTTTTTTTATAACTTAAACACAGTTTAAAAATAAAAAAAATTTAAAGAGAATTAAGTAAAGAACATTTTATAGGCTAAACTGAAAACACATGGATTATGCTTATTAAAAACAGAAACTATTTAATCATCTTTATCAGCACTGTTGCAGTTTTTAGAAACAAAAAATAAAGTATTTTCTTTTGAACACTTGTCATGGGACCACCTTTTGCATCTAAGACATTGAACCCAGTCTTGTCTTTTTTGGATTGGTTGTATGATTTTAAACAATAAATACACACTCAGTTTTCATCTTCGTCATCAGATTCATTCACTATTTTCCTTTCTCCAGAGTGTACCAACTTTTTCCATTTTGCAGTTTCTGATTTCATACCTTTTCCTTTGCTGTCTTCTTGTTCTGCTTCCATAGAAACTAGAAAATTTTTACGTAGTTTCTTCTTTTTAAACGTGCGTAAAGTTGCCCCGATGTCAATGCGTAAAAGTTTCCCGTCGCTATGTTTCGATTTATTTTTAACGCAACGAAAATTAATAACATTTCTGTTCATACAAATACAGTTCTCAAAAAACTATAAAATTCTGCTAATGATCATATATTTGTTTATCCTTAACTATGTATTATTAGTTCACAATAAGTTTGAATAAGTTTAGCACAAAATTTACTCCCTTTGACAGAAAACAGGTTATCCTTTCCGCACGCAAGACCGAAGCTCGACTGACGCTCAAAAACGTGTGATAATACCCGCTAGGGAGCAACATCAATCTATCATGACTGGTGGCGCCAGTTATAACTCGTTTTGGGAAAAGGGCACTGCCTAAACGTGCCCCGGTCTACCTTATACATTATGGGGCATTATCTGCGAGCTAAAGAAAAAAAAAAGGAGAATACACCACACACAATTCTGTCTCAAAAATGTGGAAGAGAAATACAGAATGATACTTTATTCTGGAAAGTATATCTTCTTTTATTTTATGCTTAAAAAAGTTTAGGTGGTCGTCTCCTTAGAGAAATTGCAACAAACTCAGATATCTTTATAATGGACACCTAGTTTTGGCGTCACATTTGGATATTTTGGATTTTGGTAATTTTACCTTAGGATACCAAATAGAAATTATTCGGTTTAGAAATTTAGTAAGTATAGGCATTTAAAGTTTTGATCCCTAATGATAAATTCATTATTAATTGTTTTAAAACGAAATTGTATGAGTATAGAATTTTAAGACTAACTGAACAACTGGTTGGTGGAACGAGATGGTATTTAGATTCCGCAAATTTAAAGATAATGATGTCAATTTCTGGGAATTTTTTATATAGGATTGTCCATCTGTTGTTTCTTTTTTGAACTATGAATATTTCACAGCTTATTTGTGTCAGCTGTTATGTGTCATGCATCTGTGAACTGTCAAATGTATGCCGTTTGTAATTACGGACTCGTTGACAACACAACAAATTAGTGAATGAGAAATTTTCAGATCGCCTAATTTCAAGAAATTATGATGTCAATTGGCCGCCAAGATCGTGCAAGATAGTCCCAATGGATAATTTTCTTTGGGGGTTTTCTGAAAAGTAAAGTGTACTACAATGCACTTGTACAATCCGAGACCTCAAACGTGACATCCGGTCTGAAATTTTGGCTATGGATCCGCTAATTCTGGGAAGAGTCATAGAAAATTTTGGTGTACGGATAATGGCATGTAAGCGAATCCTCGGTGGCGACATGTGCGTGTATTCCATACGTAAATGGCATATATACGCCTTCCACGTTCAATAAAGAATTTCGATTTTCACTCATAAAAAATGCGTTTTCTTTCATAATAAAAAAGTGCTAACAGATGGACACCCTGTAGTTTACTAACAGGGGATAGGAGACCTAACTATAACCAACACAGAATTAAGGGGTCTCAGGAATCTTACTTTTTACTCGGCAGTTCAATTTAGCAACATATCACATTTAATTTTTTTTTTCTCAGTCTCTATAAAGCATAACTGCATAATATTTTAATATAGACAACCTAATATCTCTTCTATTTAAAATATATATTTTTTTAGTATTCTATGTTGAAATTTTGTTTAATTTTGATAAAAAAAATTTAAATTGTTTTTTTGATTTCCATGCACTGCGCGCAAGACTGTAGTAAAACTATTGATTCAAGAGCCCCCCCCCCAAAAAAAAATATTGATAATGATGTAAAACTAATGAATCTTGAACGTATACTTCATTTGTAAGCAATTTATTTATTTATTTTATTTGAAATTTAAATTTAAATTATAAAATTTTGAAAAAAATCATACTTTTATTGAAAAATTGTCAATTTTAAATAATTTATGCAATTATGATACTAAATTTGAAGTATAAGTTATTATTTACCTTAAAATGAAGATATTTACCAAATTTCATGCAAATTGCTTTATTAGTTTGTGAAAAATGTTGCGCGCAGTGCATGCAAGTCAAAAAATTAATTTTATTTATTTTTTTTATTTTTTATCAAAATTAAACATAAAAAAATCAATATGGAATATTAAAAAAAAATAATAATAAATAGAAGAGATATTAGGTTGTCTATATTAAAAAAAAAATATGCATTTATGTTTTATAGACGATGAGAAAAAAAATTAAATGTGACATGTTGCTAAATTGCACCGCCAGGTAAAAAGTAAGACTCCCGAGACCCCTTAAACTCTATTGAAGTATGGAGTGCTTAAACAATAGTTCACATAGCTTGTATAATTTTATCATTTATTTAAATGAAACAGACATTTTTACCTCAGGCTTCTGATTACTTAGCTTCCGAATCCCTTACTAATATTATGTCTATGGGCGTTTTATGCATTCGTATATTTAAAATATCTCCTCTAGAAATTAATATTTTTAACTTGTTTTTTCTGTGTACTAATCTTCTATCATAAAGGATTTTTTCTTAGTTCTCGAACTATTTCTAAAGCATATACTTATTTCTATATGAAGTGTTAAAATCTGAGTCGCAGTTATTCAGCTTTTAACACATAACATTTTAAATTAAGTATAGAATTTAGAAATATTTTTGAAACTAAGAAAAATAAACACATTTTAAGAATAGTACAAAGCAAAAATAAATTAAAAACGTTAATTTTATGAGGATATATTTGAATATACGAATGTACTCTACTCCCATAGACTTGGCATTAGTGAAGGGAATTAGAAAGCTGAGTGACCAGCAGCCTTTAAAGAATACAAGGGACCTTCAAACACATTTTTTATAATTCACTTTATATACTGTTCAAGGGCATACTACAGGCATTATGGCATGTATTTATCATACAATAAATAAATAAAAAATATTTTGGCGAAAACTAAGGACATTTCCTCAATATTTTTAAGTTACGAAGAACATTTCAAAATCCCAATGCGCATTCCATATAAATTAGAATCACCAATATTTTTTATGCACGTTTGGTTTATATATGCAAATAAAACTGAGCATAGAATTTTATAAGCAGTAAAACCTCCCTTAAGCGACCACGTTCCGTACCAATAAAAATTGGTCGCTCCGAGAGGCGGTCGCTTAATGAAGGTCATGTTTAAATCTAGATTTTAATTGCTGAAAAAAGGTAACAATTAATGTTACTAAAATTTATTTTTCACATTAGGAAGAAAACATAAAGTTTAAGGATCAAAATAAAAGATAATTTCCTAAATTAATTACTGCATAGTTCAAAAAATGAATATATTGACGTTTGCTTTGGTTTTATGGTTTTATATTTTGTAACTTTTATTTCCAAGTCCTTTCGAAGTTCAGTAAATAAATGCAATTTTTTTGGACGGGAATAAATAATGACGATTTCATTGATTTATTTCTTTAAGAGTTTGCTGGCAGAATAGGGCAGGGGAGTTTATTGACCGTCATTCTTAATTTTGCATTAATGTTAAATTCATTGCCTAAAAAGGCACAAAGATGTTTAAGCACTTAAAAGTTATCGGAATAAAGTAAAAATCTAAAATTAGTTTAGAAGTTTGATGAATAATGTGCTCTCCGAAATTATTTTTCTAATAAAACTTTCTTCAAGCGATCAGGAAAAAAAGGAATTTATTTAATTTTCTTCAAAGAAATGGGTCACTCATAGAGGGAGTTCAACTGGGATTGTCCCTGAATGGAGGTAAAATTAGTACCGTGCCTATGTGTATAAATTTCGTTCCATGAATAAAAGGTCGTTCAGGGAGGTGGTCGCACAGGGCGGTTTCACTGTATTTGAATATAAATGTAAAAAAATAAAAAATAAAAATAAAATAAATAAATTTTATGAAATTTTCAGAATTTTCGCAACATATTTATACAATTAACTACCTTTAATATCTCCATTTATATTTAGTTTCAAAAACCGCGCACGGTTTTATGACATACATATTACATAATGACAAACAGCTAAAGAAAATTTCAAACCATTCAGATTAAAAATTATGCACATGGATCATTTTGAAATAATGGATATAGACGAAGTTTTTAAACCGTGAAAAACGAACTTTAAGATTTAGTACAGACACAAACATTGAAATATACCTTCTAATACACTGAATCCAACTATAGCCATAGCGTCACTAAGTTTACTGAGTAATTTCATGAAATTAACGGTTTATAAATTTTTAATTTATGTTTTGAGAAACATAAAGAACATAAGAAATCGTTCGTGGATGACAAAAACTTCAAAGCGATAGGAAGAACTTTTCGAAATGTTCCATGCTCATTCCATCTCAGTTAAAATCATCAATATTTTTAATGCAATTATATATATATATATAGAATCTGTATGTATATATATTCATATATACATACATATGTAATATATATACAAATGAAACTGTGCATCGAATTTTATCTATTTCAATAAATAGGTAAATATATATGGGGCATTCTCACAATCTTTTAACTTTCATGTCCCTGAATAATAATTCTTTATTTAATACACTTTTTGTGTTTTTTTTTATTTTATATCCTTGAGAACATCCCAATGCATGATTGCACAACAATATTAACGAGATAAATGAGTTTTGGACGATGTTGGGGGTCCAAAAACATGGAAAACTCATCTACCGTCCCGTGTCCCTGATGCTGATTTTGAAGTTTGGAGCTGTCTGGATAAAATTGTTTCAATAAAAATAATTTGATGTATTTTTTTTCTGAAACTGGAACTATTGTTTTATATAAATATGTAGCTAAAAATTAACCTGCGCACATTTTTAGGGTTGATATTATTCTTTGAACTCTGTCCCTGGGTTTTAGATTTTTTAACATCCCTCTTCTAAAATGATACAGAAAATCACTTCAGATGCAGCGACGGAAATTTTTTCAAGTTTTTGCTCATGCAGAAGTATGCTAGAGAAAGAATATCTAAAATTCTTTGACAGGAAATTTACTGCAGAATATAAATAAGTATTTGAATATCAATTTCAAGCACCGTGGCTTTATTAGTAATCTTACCGTCCGCAAGGTTTAATCCTGAAATTTTCGAGGTAAATTAATTATTTTTTAAAAATTTAATCCAATGTAAATAACTGTTTCTAAAAATCAATGAACATTTTCGCTACCACTTAGTCTCAACATGATCTGCCTAAAATGGGTGGTATGTTTCCTTGCTATTCCATCCTTACCGTCCCTTTTTTGCCCATTTTGTCCCTTTTCCCCCATTTTGTTCCTTTTTTCCCCATTTTGTCCCTTTTTTTCCTATACCATCCCCCCTTTTTTTTACATTACCGTCCCTTCTTTAATACCCCTTTAAGACAATGTTATACAAAAATTTTCCAATAAAAATACTACATTGTCATTATTTCTTATTTGAATGTCCTGTGGGTAATATGCAAATTCATTATAAGTAAAAAATTAGAAGAAAATAAAAAGTTATAGTGGTAAAATGGTAAGGAAAATTAAACTCGCAAGTTTAACTTACCTCAGTTAAATAAATTTTTTTTTCGCTGCTGACCTTTTTTTCTTTGTTTTGAATCATTATAGCATTCGTGTATCAGATTAAAATGTTATTTTAGCAAGTTTAATTTCGCCAGATATTTTTTTTTCTCAAAAGTCAAAAGATTATGAGAAAGCCCCATATTTATGTATGCGTGTGTGTGTATGTATATATATATATATATTACATATATATATGATAGTTTATATATATATATATAAAGATAATTGGGATCGTTATATGAGTGATTTTAGCAAGCTGTAGTTTTAGCTTTGATGCGCTAGTAGATAAATAAGCTGAAATAGTAGATGTAGGCAACCTTTAATTATGATTACTCATTTAAGCATTTGAGTAAGCCGGTTGAAAGAATATAGTGCAAGATTATTCGTAACTGTAGTAATCTGAAAATAAAACTGCAGGAATATTCGAAGTAGTGACTGTCATCGTGTGATAATCTGGCTAATAAATTGTCCAATGTAGATATACCCTAGTAATCGAAACAAGGCAGAAATAAGTTCTACTCATTATTGGAACAACTATTAGCATTGCAGCTTCCACAAATATTTGGAGCCTTATCATTGCTCTATCGTAGTCAAACAATGTCAAGCAAGTAGCTTTAATTTGTTATTAGAGGTAAACAAGATTAAATATGAAAACATAGCTGACGGTGACCAGGAGATGGTTTTTTACAAGTGGAAATACGACCAAAATCTGGGGAAACATTGCGAGCATCTCCTTTTTGGTCGCTTAGCGTAGTAATAAATTTATGACGTAAGTCGCGTTCTCAACCAATTAATAATTAAGGATATCATGCCATGGAAAAAGAGCTGACAGGGGAGCGGATGAATTTGCTAGCAAAAAGGAAACACATTTTCTATAAAATAAATTAGATATCTAAAGTTACCATAAAAGAAACATCCCTGTAAATGATCGTTGTATTTACAAGAAGCCACTTTTGTTGAAGCTCGTACCTAGGATTCAGATGTGGTGCATTTTATAGCGCTAAAAGGCAAAATTAGAGACCGATAAAGTTAGTCTTCGAAAAATCGCATTATATATATTTTTGTATACATTTAGTTTTAAAGTAATGGCGTTTTAATTGTTAATTTCAAAATAAGTTAAGTCGCCAAATAGGATGCTACTAATCCAAAATACTATTTATTCACTGACACACAGCGGCTGATTATGACCTTTTCCCCTGCGTTTCCAGGGAAAAAAACAGGAAAATTCTACGATAACGAATAAATTCTTTTTTGCGCCGCCAAAAATTCAGTTATAATATTGATATTTTTCAGAATGAAATTTGTAGGTTCTTGAAGATATTTTTATACTGTTCTTAATATTTTATTCTTATTAATAATTAACTTGTACTTAAAATAATGTTTTACAAAAAAAAAAAAAAAAACTTTTAAATTATTTATCAGATAAGTTGTGTCAAAATTACATTTTCAGAAGGTTTTAGCAGCTGTAAAATCAATAATTACGATTTTGGCAGACCTCATCTATCGATTCTGTAACTTTAACCTTTAGAGATATAAAAGGCATCAGGTCTCCATGCTATTTGCGTTCTTCAGCAAAAGTGGTCCCCTTGTAAGAGCCAGCAAAAAATGTGAAGTAATGCTATGAATGTATTGATATTTACTTCAAAATTTACAAGCATAATAATTATTCGCAAGAGATACATTTTGTATTCCATACATACTTAACGGAAAGCAATTTCTAGAAACTTTAAAGGGACGAGGTACCTTCAAAATCAAATTTTTATATTTTGTAAATTTCACTTTATATATTATTGAAGGGTACATTATATGCATCATGACATACATTTATCACAAAAAAATGAGAAAAAAGGAATTTTCCGTAATATTTTAGAATTTTCCAAAATGCCACATACGCATTCCATCAATGAAAATCCCCAATATTTTTTATACGAGTTTGGTTTCTATACAGCCGAACTGTATATACATAAAACTGTGCATGGAATTTTATATATTTGAGTATAAAGGTAAGAAAAAAAAAATTTAATTTTTTTTTAATTTTGAACTGCAAAAATTCTCAAAATTTCAAAAAATGTAGAAAATATTTTTTTCCTTACCTTTAGATTCAACTATATAAAATCCAATGCACAGTTTTATTTATATATATTAACCGAACTTGTATAAAAATATTGGGGATTTTGTTTGATATGAAATGCGCATGGGGCATTTTGAAAAGCTCTAAAATATTACGAAAAATTCCTTTTTTTTTCTAAAAAAGAAAAAAAAAAAAGTGATGAATGTATGTTACAATGCATATAATGTAACCTTGAATGATATTTAAAGTTAATTTTACAAAAAAAAAAAAAAAAGATTCTAAAGGTTTTTCGTCCCCTTAAACATGCAAATCTAAGTTATCACCGCATTTCGCGAAGTAGTTTTTGTGTTATTCTTAAAAAAAACTTCACGCATTGTTCATTTTTATAATGAATACGTTTAAATATACAGGGTCACCCTAAATTAGTCATCGGATTTCAAAACACTGTATATTGAGACACATACGACCTACCAAGGCGTGTGTTACATGACAAGGTGCACATGCCCATGAAGTTTAGAAACCGCATCGTAATTCGCGTGCAGGAACGCATCACTGCTGCTGTGACGGACGTTGGCAAAAACATAATATTGGACGCGAGGACGGAACTGGACTACCATTGGGATGTGTGCCAGTTGACCATGGGCGCACACATTGAACATTTTTAGTATGTACCAGAAACTGGGTGAGTGTAAGTATCTTTTCAATTATCAACCGTCTTTGTACGCCGTATACTTGTAAGTAAACTTCTTTTGACACCTAAGGAATAATTTAGGCTAACTTTGTATAATTCAGGCAAATAGTAATTACCTGTATGTAATGTTAACATTATGTACATTAACTGCAATAAATATTTAGTGTTTAGTTTTTCTTGAATTTCATGCTTTATTTAACAATAAATTCCGAAATAAGCTCTTTCTTCGAAAATATGAGTAAAATTTATCATGCTTCTATCTTTAATAAACGTCGTTTAGGTAGATTAATTACTTTTTGTATAATGTACCCCACTATCATATATTACAGGAAGGGAACATTGATTAAGTAAATAAGGTTTAATGTTTTTTTTTTTTTTTTTTTTTTTTTTTTTTTTTTTTTTTTTCGCTTATTAGTTGAAACATTCTGACACATTTTTACTTTTTATGTACAGCACTTTCTTGACATCAAATTTTAAAACTTTACAATATGACGTCAAATATAATTTAATTTTCATTATTATGGTTGAACGAAAAATAAATTAAATTGACCTTGGTAAGAAAACTTTTTTATCTTACATTAATAAAATAATTACTGCTAATCTGAAATATATTTATGAAATTTTTCAAAGAAATTCGAGAGTTTTTTATTTAATTATCAAAGTATCTTTTAGAGATTTTGATACATTTCTTTTTTTAATGTTATACAGTTTATGAATCTTTAATTCAGCAAACAAAGTTAGTTAGAAGAAGTGAATGAAAAAGAATTTTCATTTTGTTGAAAATGTTATTTTAGAAGAAGAATTCAAGAAAATGTAGCCATTTAAAATAATTAATATTCTTAATAAATAAATTTGGAAATCCTTCAGCATGTCAAAATATATTAATATTCTGTGGTAAATTTAAAAGGTTCTGAAAATATGAAAATACTTGAATATGAGTTTAAAAACATTTAATTTTTTTAAACATTATTCATTTTTATCACAGTTCAGAATCATGTTGCTGAAGTTAAAATTGCTTAACCGAATTTTAAAATGTCTTTATGTATAATAGTTTTCAAACTGTGAAAAACTTTAAAGGATTTTATTTTCATTTTTACACTTTAGCTATGTTCTTAATTAAGCAGCATATAGAAATGCAACACTATCACTAATATTAATTTCGTTAATTTTGACATGTTCGCGTTATTTACCAAAGTCTTCAATTTAAAGTATTACGTAAGAAACTAAAATTAACTAATAGATTCATCATCAGTTTAAAACATTTTTTTAAAATTTAATCACTCTTCATGTATTTGCATTCAATAATTTGATTGCAAATTGTGTACTTGGGTAAAGTGCGACACTTTGGGTCATGACGCATGTATATATATGACGCCTTATGATCCAAAAGTTGTAGAAATCTTAGTAGCGTAACAGAATATAAGTCGTAGGAAGTCTTGACTCTTAACAAAAACTTAATACAATTCGCGGAAAATCCACTGCAAATTTTGAAGTTTCAGGGAATTTTTAGCAAACAAAAAACTAATAAGTCATTTGTAACTTTCTAACTAATAAAACGTGACTTCTATATGATTTATACTTTAATATTTAAATGTATTTTCACCTTTTAAAAATGTGTTATTGTGAGAAAATTTGAAGATTGAAAGTAGTGCCGTCATATTAAAAAATAAACGGTCTACACGAACCATGTGAAAATAGCACGAATTATAAATATGTGCGTAGAAAAGTTTAGAGACAGCTATTTTGGAGCTTCTAAAGCTCTATCATCAGTAAAAAGATAAAAAATAATAATTTCAACCTTTGCACTGATGATGAAGTTTTAGAAGCTATGAAACAGCTATCTGCATCTTTTCTATACACTTATTTACATTTTTTGCTTTATATGCAAAAATTTAAATTTGAACTTTTCACCTTTTAACAATATATATTTTCGTTAAAATGGGAACTTTGAACATTGTGCCGATATATTAAGGAAAATAGGCAACGTGAAAATATCCCAAATTGTAAAGATGTGTATAGGAAAAGGGGGGAGGCAACGATATCGGAAATTCGAATAATATCGGATGGGAGCTCCAAAAAAGTTTTAAATTAATAATTTCAACCTTTCCACTGAGGATAGAGCGTTAGAAGCTAGAAAACAGCTATGTGCACTCTTTTCTACACACATATTTACATATTTTGCTATTTTCACGTAGTTCTTTTCTTTTAATATACAGTACAGCCCCGATTATCCGCGGATTTCAGTGGCAAGGGCGCCGCAGATAACAGGATAAAGACTGAAAATGCTGGGGTGCAAACACGAAAAAATAAAATAAAATTCGGCATAAAAACTATATTTTAGTGTACAAAACACATAATAAAACGCTTAAAATACACATGCACAGTACAGCAGAAACCTTTGCTTTATGTCTAAATCACTAAAATAAAGAACAGTAAAAAAGAAACAATGCCATACATACTGCACAAAAAGTGTTGACTTACAGCTTAAAAAAAGAAAAAAAAAAAAAAAATCAGTCACTTGTTTTTGCTTCTTGCTTTGGACACACCTTTTCTATCACACAAATGAAGCTATTCTTCATATACTCCCTTGGAATTTATCATAATAGTCTTATTTAATTATTAAGTATTTTAATTTCTGTGATTACGTTTTGTTAATAAAATCAAGAGAAGACATCAACAAACATGGCAAACAAATCTAGAAATATTATTCTACTACTTTCGAATACATGAATTTTTCTGTTTATATTTATTAGTATGGCTTATTGTATACCTTATTGTATGTGTAATTTTCCTTGTTGTTGGGTTGAATAAAAAAAAAAAAAACAATCGCTATCCGGTCGCGGATAATCGGGGCTTTAGTGTAAGTATTTGTACGTGAAAAAAATGTAAAGCTGCATATCAATATCTCAATTTTTTAGTTTATAAACTCCCATTTAATGTATAGTTCAGTACCCAAGACATTGAAAAGTCATAAAAATTTTTAGTATTATTGCAGTGAAGAATTTCTTATGAGAAAGCACAAATAAGTGGTTCATCGTAATGGAAATTTCGTTACATTCATAGATTTTTTTTTAAAGAAGCTTCAAACTAAAGAGAATTTTTTGAATAATAAATAAGTGAAATTTTTTTTAATCAAAATTCAGACTTCGAATCACATGATGTAGATGAAACTAAAGTAATCCTTGAAATATGTATAAGGTTTTTTTTCTTTGATAAAAAATCGTCAGAAAAAGAAATATCCTTATGTGAATGCAAGAACCTAAAAGCAATATCCTTACAGTATGTGGATGCAAAAACCAACAAGTTGGAAATTGTACGTCAAACGTGGCAAATGAGGTGCGTTCGTATTATAACTAGTTTTATAAATATTTTTTGCGCCGCAAATTGTACCGAATGTATATTTTCACAAGTGTATATAAATTTCATTATGTTCGAAAGGCTGTAACATCATTAAAATGCACTTGAAATAATTGTTTCCCATTGGCAGTAGAAATGAAAACTTTTGACTGCCCCTGTAATTAAACTATGCATCCGATTTTCATAAAATTTGAATTGGCTCGCCAAAATTTTGCAACAATTACATATCCAAAGTTTCAGACCATTCGGTTGAATAGTTTTGTTCTGTTATATGCGGAATGACGGACGGACGGACAGACAGACATACAGACAGACGGACCGAACGACGACTATAGGGGCTAGGTATTTATATAATTACTAAAGCACCTAATACGGAATATCCTTACTGTATGTGAATGCAAAAACCATTATCAACTGTAACGTGATTTTTTGTAACGAAATCTGTTCGTATGGTGCGGCTGATGATATGTACCTAACTAAAAGCATGATTTATAAAATTTCGCAAGATTTTTTGGCCCAGAGGACTTTTGGCTTTAGTAATCAAAATTGGACCATCTTGTTTCAAATATCTTACAAAACTGTTGACTTCAGTTTGATAGATTTTAGTTGATGTAAAATAATTGAAAATACATTTTACAGACAACAAAAAGGATAATATATCGAAATTTTAATGTATTTTAGTGAAAATCGCACCATTTTACTAAATTTACGAAATGAGAGGGAAAATAAATTATGGCGGGACAAACGTTCAGTCCTAGTTTATGAAAGTAACAAATTTACTTCACTCGGAAGATTTTTAAGTATATATTAAAATAAAACGTTAAAAATGTTGAAAGAATTATGAAATATTTAAATTACAGAATTTATCTTGCTTTTAAATGCTAAAAATCGTTTTGTAGTACAGGTGTCGTACACTTAAGGGATTTGTTTCAGGGCAAATATCACTATTTGTTTATAGAAAAATAAATCTACGTTAAACGTGCGAAATTTCGCTTTATTTAAGAAGAGATTTTTCCATAAGAAAATACTGGTACCGAAGAATTTCCTGAACGTGAAATTTCAGGACAAGTACGACCCCTGGTAGTATCAAACATGACAACTGGTAAAATAATACTTAATTTTCTATAATTCTTGTATCAAAATTCGTTTCTAGTTATATAAATTAAAAACAGTTGAAAATTTAAAAATTTGAAGACCATTAAATTTTTAAAAATTCAAATTAGGTTAATTCGATATTTCTTTTATTTCTTCCAAATGAAATAAAAAATATGTTTACAGAAATTTATTAAAATTGCCATTTATTTAGAAATTTTTTTGTAAGTTATATTTATCTGTATCAATCAGTGTCTAACTTTTATATGAATCATGCAGACTTCTGAAATAACATCAAATTTACCATATCAAGAACTGTTATCGTGTAATTTTAATTCGATTCAGTCACTTAAATTGCTTTTTTAAAGCTAAACGAATGAAAGTTTTATCGCTCCTTTCAGATATAATGAAAATGAACGTTAGTATAAGATAACATTAGACGGAGCTTTTTAATAATCACTTTCTTTGATATTTTATAGATTTCTTTAAATTATCAGAATTGTTTGCCTAAATTGATAAAAAACACAAAATGAAAATTGTTTATTTTTGTCTACTGTATTAAGATAATTCGAATTAGTCATAAAAATCCTTTCTTTATTTTTTACTTTTTCCAATTTTTTCATGTAGATATTTTAAGATTTTAATAAATTCAATCTGAATGATTTACACTAAGTCTCTTCAAATTCAGTAAATTGTTGTATTGAAATTATAGAAGAAAATAAATAACGACGTAAATAACATAAAATGTCATTTAAAATATTTCATTTTTAATACAATATATATAATCATATTCACGTACTTTGATAAAATTTTACCATATCAGTTCGCGAAAAGGTAACAGTATTATTATTTTGCAAACATTATCTTAACCCATTTGTGCCTGATTTTTTGTTTTCTCCAATTTGTTGGTAGAATCGCTTTAAAATGTCGCAAGATGAATTGAAAAATACTAAAAAAAATAGTCTACAAATTATTTGTATTTATTTTATAAAAAGCAAGCGTAGTAAATATGGAAATATGCATAATATTTATAATAGTATAATGTGCATAATTGCATGTTTTGTCTAAATTTAAATAAAATAACCTTTTAAATTATATAATAATGCTATAACTAATATTTGTATGAGCTACTAAAAAATATATATTTATTTAATTACAGTGACTAATAACATTAAAAATATCATTAATAATAAACTAAGAATAATTGTAATTGAGTCTTAAAAACAATTTATTTCATAATCATCTTGAAAAGGAATTTACGTAAATAACTGTCACCCAAATAACTAATAAAAATATGTAACCATTCGTGCCTAGTGCCCGACATTTCTTAAGTTACATAAATGCATAGAAAATGTGCTTGAACATATAATTTCATAATTTAAAAAAATACGTATTTCAAAGGAAACTACAAGCTAATATTATGACTTGTTTATTTTGAATCACTGACATAAAAATTACAAATAAACACAATTTTTACATTTCGCCATTTTGAAAATTGAAAAATATAGGATAACTCTAGGATAGATGGCCATAGAGGAGAGATGGCCAGTCTAAATATCTCCAAAACTTGATCTTAGATTGCAGTATAAACATTGTTCGTATGAAATAGTTCAACGAGTTTATGTATTGCGACGTGCAGTTGTGTTTTTCAATTATAAAAAGTAAGTGTAATTTTAATGTCAATTAAATAGGTGGTTGAATATATATATATATTTTTTTGACTTAGGAATCTCAATGTTTTGCAGTATGTACGATATTACATTTTTTACTGTATTTACATTTAAGGCACGTATATAATCTAATCTTTAATTCTAAGACTAAAACAAAGACGTACAATGGCTATTGATGTTTTAAATTGGGCGACCTTCAATTTCAGGAGAGATAGCCACATGAAATCAATGAGAGATGGACACCTTTAATCAATATTTCAAAATTACACTTGGTGATGATTTTAACTAAATATAATTAAATTTAAAATAAATATATAACACTTACATTTATAAATATATTAATTGATATAATTATTTAAATTTTAACTAGTATGAATATTTTAATAATAATAATAATAATAATAATAATAATATAATAAAACCTAACGATTTATTTGTATCAGGAAATACTGAAAAACGTAGGAAACTTTCATAACAGAAACTGATAAAGTTGATAAATAAACTAAATTAATATAATAAACCTACAATTAAGGCGAAAACAAAATCACGTGTATTCCAGGTATCTGAAGTGGTTCCATGAAACGTGTACAATAGGGTGGGTCGAAAAAACCGAAATATTTATAATCGAAATGTAATAGAGTGGAAAATTTGCCTTTTGTAATAAAGAATAAATTAGAAAAATATTACACCGATCAGTTAATATCTTTTACCGCCGCAAGGGGGCCGAAGTTTCCAAAAATCGCAAAAATCATGTTTTTTTCAATATTTTTTTTTAATTATCCAAACGTACGAATACAATTCCTAATAGGACGCAATAGCTACATGAAGATATATGAACTATCCCGATAAATATTTATTATGATAAAGTAATATCTTTTACTACCGCAAATGGACCATATTTTTGAAAAAAAGTTGTAAAATTTTCAAATTTTTATTTTTTCTAAATTTTTAAAATTTTTATAATATGTCTAGAAGTAAATAAATTTGCTTCATATCTATTAATATGTCGTAAATTTTGTTAACTATTTGTTATAGACTGAAAAAAAAAAACGGTAATCATTCATTATTCTTGACGATCGTTTCATCTACTGCTGTTTTACTGCACATCAGCAGTTCATATATCAAACATCACAAAAATGATATAAAATGAACAAAATATTATAGTATTTTATTAATGACAATACAGAGATGATTAACTGAAACGGATTAAATAAACTTAAAATGAATAAGTATTTAAAGTAATTGAATTTTATAATATGACTTCAATCCAATAAATTCATTGTTCCTCGAGAGGCCGAAATTGATCACATGTGATCTTCCCTCTGTTTCGTTAGTTTACAGTTTTGCCACTCGACTAAATCCAAACAATTTTATTTTAAGCTTCAAAGTTCAAGTCTGGAATGACGAAGTGACGGATAGCACTATTCGTACCCACAGAACTTCCTGATTTGGCAATTTTCTTTATGGCTGGTGTCCTGATGTCCTTTCCTTCATATGCTATCATTCCAATGAGGCTATTTTCATGATTTGCGAAACAGGCATTTCGTGAAATTACAGGAACTATAATCTTTCGTGGATGATATAGCAAATAACAACGTCACTAATTATAGTCCATAGAATCTGAAAAAAAAAAAACATAATGCATTCATTTTAATTTTGAACCAACTGATGCAGTACACTTTCAGGATGTACTCTTTGAAAACATCCTGATTAGCCGATTGCCAAAATTGAAAATTGCCAAAGCACGAAGTTCTGTGGGCACGAATAGTGCCATCCGTCATTTCGTCATTCCAGATTTGAATTTTGAAGCTTAAAATTGTATGGCTCTAGTCGAAAGGCAAAACTGTAAACTAACGAAACCACTTGTTACGGATTGTCTATCGACTGAAGATCTAACAACACTGGTGAGTTTAGAATGTTCGATTAAAGACACCAGATATTATAACTTTCCATGTCCCACTCAATCAGTAAAAGCATGCGTGAAATTAGTCACTGAAGGGCTGGTAAAGTTTGTGGACCAGAACAGAGTGATGATCACATACGATCAATTTCGGCCTCTCGATGAACAATAGCTTTATTTGAAAGCAAGTCATATTATAAAATTCATTTACTTTAAATACTTCTTCATTTTAAGTTTATTTAATCCGTTTCGATTAAACATCTCTGTATTTTAAATAATAAAATACTAAAAGATTTTGTTCATTTTATATCATTTTTGTGATTTGTGGTATATGAACTGCTGATATGCAGTAAAGCAGCAGTAGATGAAACGATCTTAAAGAACAATGAATGATTACCTTTTTTATTTTCCAGTCTATGACAAATAGTTAACAAAATTTATGACATATTAATAGATATAAAGTACATTTATTTACTTCTAGACATAGTATAGAAATTATAAAAATATAGAAAAAATTAAAAATAAAAATTTTTACAATTTTTTTTTTTTTTAAATATGGTCCCTTTGCGGCAGTAAAGATATTATTTTATCATAATGAACATTTACCGGGACATTTCTTATATCTTCATGTAGCTATTGCGTCCTATTAGATATTGTATTCCTACGTTTAGATAATAAAAAAAAATATTGAAAAAAGCATGATTTTTGCGATTTTTTGAAAATTTGGCCCCCTTGCGGCGGTAAAAGATATTAACCGATCGATATAATATTTTACGAATTTATTCTTTATTACAAAAGGCAACTTTTCCGCTCTATTACGTTTCGATTGTAAATATTTCGGGTTTTTCGACCCACCCTAGTGTACAAATTATCAAGAACTTTGCAAGCATGTGGTAAGATTTTACGAAAAGTGAAGTATTAAAATTATACTTATTCGAGTTTACTTATATATAATTTAATATATACTTTATAATATATACTTATGTAGTATATACTTGTAGTATATACTTGTTTGAGTATTCTTCACTCATTTTCCATCATATAACTGCATCTTTAGAAATTGTTGTATGTTTTCCATGAATAACTATATGAAATGTGTTACTTTTTTGCTATTTAAATTAACTTTTTCTTTCTTGTATTGGATGATCATTTCTTTAAGGAGAGATGGTCATCTGCCATTTAAATTTAAATTTTGTTTAACATTTTTGTTTTCAATATTTAATTATTTTTTGCATGAAATATTATGAGTATATGTATAAGAATTTTAAATATGCATTAATATTTCTTTTATTTGCATTCTAATAATTTTTATTTTAATCTTTATAAACTATGACCATCTCTCCTAGAGTTACACTATAAACACCAAAAGAAGCCTTCATTTAAGCAAATAAATATCCGTCTTATGCTGTAATCTCTCGGTAACAGATAAAGACAATTATAGATAATTATTTTATACAATTTGTATGTTATAAAGAAGAAGAAAATTATACAAATTTATTAAAATTCGAAGCGTCCCAAAAATGGGACGCTAGGTATAAATGGACTAAAAATGTAATTAATGATTAATTATTTTTCTTCATTTTCGTAAATGAAGATTTATAAAATATTAACAAAATATTTGTTCCTTAAATTATAAATAAAGAGAACAAAATGCATTTTTTTTCACTTTTTTGTCTGCTGTATTAAGAATTAAATTTGTCAGAAAAATCCTTTGGAATATTTTATACTATTCATAATTTTAGTGTTCCCAATTTTTTTCAAGTAGGTATTATATGATTTTAGTTAAATCATTCTGAACGATTTACAGTAAAATTCACCAAATTTCAGTAAATAGTCGTATTGAAATTATAGAAGAAAATAAATAGCAAAGTAATTAAAATATAACATGTCAAATAAATTTTTCAATACTAATGGAAAATATATAATCATATTTATGTAATTAGATCCTATTTTACCAGATCGGAGGTTCGCAGACAGGTGATTAAGAATTTTTTTTCTTGGTAAATAAAATGAGAGAGAAGATACGTTGCTAAGAAGACACAACATAAATTTAATGGTAGAAGTACCAGTTGAACATCAAATGCCTTCTGCCGTCAATTGAAACAAAACCGGTAACGTAAACGTGACATGATTTCCAGAAAGACATTTTTTTAAAGAATTAATATTAATATTTTTTAACGATTTGTGCTATTCGAAATAATAAAAAAAACCTTAATTAAGTGAGTTAGTTTTGATCAACAACGTATATAAAGAATTTTAAACATTGCAGAGAAAAGCGAAAATAGCTTAAAAGGACTTCCGGAGAAAATATTTTTAAAAGATTAACATTAATATTGTTTTTAAACGGTTAGACTGTTCGAAAGAAAGCTCAGTGTAGATACGGCTGGGTACTTTCCGCTGTTTTGTATTTACCAGAGCCCTTATTAAATAAAGCAAACAATACTATAAAGAATTTATGTATAAATTTCGAATGTCCCCAAAATAAAATCTGCTATGTAAAACTATAAATAGGAGTTTTAGAGTGTTTTACTTAAAAAACATTTCTTGCTAGATTTAATTCTATGAGGTTCAAACTTTCTTACTGAGCTCAAATACTTTGAATGTTACGGGCAAAAGCAAAGGGTCTTCAGTATCTGGCCTTCTGGTCTAATATAAATTAAACCCCCTCGAATCTAAAATTTTTAGCAATTTTTTGTAGTTCCTTTAGTATGGTTACGTTATGTAGACGATGTTTTTATTGTTTGGCGAGGGAATAATGATGAGTTAATGATTTCCATACAGCATTTAAATGAACTTGACAATAATATTAAATTTGCTTTTGAACTAGATAAATGGGGAAATTAACTTTTTTAGATGTTGGGTTACTAAGAAAGAGGAGTGAGTTAATTCGTTCAGTTTACCGAAAACTTATCGCGGATTTAAACGTTATACCTTCCGATGCAAACACCCAATGTCTTATATATTATCCACCTTCGGGTTCCTTATTAATGGTGCTACGAAGGTCCCCGAAATAAATCTGGGGGATGAATTTAAGAAAATTAAACTTATTGCTATTGATAATGGGTATCAGGTAAAATTAGTTAACAAATTCATTCAGAACCCCTTTGATAAAATGTACACCGATACTTCTAAAAATAAAACTGATAATGAAGTTAATATGAAAATGGTTGTTGCAAATTACTTCCCAGGTTTCTTTGAATATATAAATAATCATATAAGAAATTTTGGTTTTTGTTTAATCGCGAAACCTCCTCCGAAATTAAAGATGCCTTTAAACACTAAACTCGATCCTGTTCATAGGGATGACCTCTCAGGAGTTTATATGATTCCAATTATTAGGGAGGGGGATCACAAATCATTATATAGGTATGACCCAAGGAAAATTCAATATGAGATTTAAAGAACATATGGCGGACATAAAATATAATAGAGGTAATACAGCTTTATATCGACCGAATCAAATAGAGATCATTAACATAATTTTCAACGAGAGTTGATTAATCTACAGTTCTAATTTCTTATTTACAATTATTTATAAGATAGTCCATTGAAATTTATTTAAGAGGTTCAGGGGTTTGTAACAAAACGTTATCTTTTAGCCCCCTAATATATGGATAAATGGTTGGACAACTTGCGGAGTCATTACACAAAGGGAACACGTGCGATCGTGAAAATGTATGCGCGTTATATGTTTACTTGTTTGTATTCGATGATATTTTTTTTTCCATTTTTCGTGTGCATTATATTTGTAATTTCTATTATACATCCTGATGACGACTCAGTGAAGGGGTTGAAACATGTCAATATAGGTTTTTAATTTACTTTTCATGTTTTTTGGTAACGTCTTTAAAGCAAATAAATATTTTAATGTATGTTTTGATTTTTCTGTTTGGAATATATATTGTGATATGGTTATTTGTGGACGTAATTAAGGCTTATTGCTCGTACTTACTTACAAAAGCAAAGGTTTGAATTGACTAAAACTGACTGAATTTGGATCGTGGATTCGGAATCATGTTATTAATTTAGACTATTACTTCTTTTGCATATCTTTATTTTATAGAAATAAAAAAAAAGTTTGTTAATTTCTCAAGAACAGTAACATATGTTTTAATTCTGTAAGACAAACCTGAGGTTCCATAACAAGTTTTGCAACGATTTTTAAATTAAAGTTCGATATTTTTGAGTCAATATTTTTTTTTATTAAACAGCTTAATGCGTTGTCTCTCAATTATACTTACACAAAAAGGTTGTAATAATAATAACAAATTATAATAAAAGATCAAATTCCCTAATAAATTATTATAGCTTTGTTCTAAATTTATAATAAAAAATATTTATTTTTCAGGTTGAAATTGTTGTTTCAATTAAAAAACAATGATTATTATATCGTGGTGTGCACGTCAAAACTTTTATGGTTCATACGACAGTGATATTAGAAAATTTCCAATTGTCCAACTTTAGAATATTCTAGAAATGTTTACAATATTAGGTTTACAATATTATGAGATTATTATTTTTTAAATAATCGAAATTTAGAACAAATTTGTTTTTACCCGACTGCCAAGAAGGGTTATGTGTTTCACGCGTAAGTGGATTTCTTTATACCCACGAAACATCCCAACGGCTGGATGGATTTTAATGAATGGCGTCTCTATCGATTTGTCTTAAACGTCCCATGGTTATAGGGGAGGTTTTGTTTTTATAAATTCTAATTGGCGGCCGTAAAATATAAAATGGCGGTAGAGACGAAAAAAATTTTTACGCACCCTATTGAGTGGCATACCATTGGATAGGTATTCCAAAATGAAGACGGTGTTTCATTCACTTTTTTACAGTCAGAAGCTCCGTTTAAATATCACACAACCTGGAATTTGTGTAGGTAGGATTTCTAGCTTTACTGCAACTCTAACCATCATAGACATCTATAGGCCTCATCAAAACAATGTTTATAGATGGGAACTAACAATTAAAAACAACTTAAAAGTCACCAATGCAAGTAAATAAGAAAAATAGGCAAGTAATATAAAAAATAGTTTCACATTGATGAGAAATCATTAATTAGTTCGCTTTTTACGCAGTCGTGTTTTTTTGATTTTTTTAATTTAATTTTTACTTGTTATATTTCCATTTTAAATGTAAGTAAAAGTGTGTTCCCATTGAGAAAAAAAAATCCCCAACTGCTAAAAATTAATATATATATATATATATATATATATATTTCCATGCTCAACCACTCGAAATTTTCTGACACATTTTCAGATTAATTTTGAAAAGAAAAAAACATGAAACTTGCTGACGGGATTTTTGGAGAGACTTATAAGCGACTTGTTTTTTTGGTTTTCTTTTTTCGTTCAATTAGAACTTGATTTTTAAACAATTCTCAGTAGAACAATATTTTTAGATTCCCGCACAATCGTTTCGGGATTCTGTTCAAAATGCCCAATTTGACACCATTTTTAGAAATATATTCTGCCTCTGTCAAAAAATAGACCACTACGGTACATTATATTGTTTCTGAATATGAAAACCTACCAATTGGATGCTTTTGAGAGTAAAAGTGAATATAAAATGAGTCAGAAAATGAGCAGTTTAGGTTTGAGTACACCCTTAATAGGATGGCTTTTTTCTTCAACCGGTATGTATTTTTAATTTGTTTTTGTTTTAGAAATAGGTCCTATCAGGAACTTGTGAATATAAAAGTTGTGGATAATATTAAGATGGTATGTAATATATTCATGTGGATTTGATATCTTGAGAATTGACGAAGTTATGAATCTTTTTCTCCCCAAAACCCTATTTTGTTTGCCCCTTGAGCCCATTTTTGATTTTATCAAACATCTGTCATACATAAATTTTTGGTCGATTTTTTAGAAGTAATAATAACTTTAAAGTGATTCGATATGTATTATAATTAAGAAGGTATGAGGCTTTTTTCTGTTTTCACAAAACTCCTCCCTATTTCCTTTTTGTTGGTCCGATTTTGCCCATTAACGAACTTGACCGACATTTTATGCCCCTTTATTTTATGTGTTAGTTTGGAAGAGATTTGTGCAGAATTATGGAAGATACCGTGTCCATAAAAAAGTTATATACTTTTTTACTGAGGGTGGTTTTGGGTTCTAAGGGTAGATGCCGCAGAGATTGTATTGGCGACACTAGCACCCCCTAGGCCAAATTAAGAATTTCGTTGTGTGCCTAAATGCTGTCTGCTGTGTTGTATGCGTTTTCACCGCTTAATTGTTAGTATTTAAATATTTATGCCGGTTTTTATGGTTCGAACCTGCATGGCAAGTTTTTTAATTTATTCTAATAAAGATTTATAACATATTTTAAGCAAAATAAACAGAGATTTCATCCCAAAACCGATTGCAACTCTAGACTAGATCCTCGTAGAATACAGGCATGTGCTTGTCTTCCCCTTGTGTCGCTCACATGACGCAAAATGGCAACCCGGCATCTTACCCGCCACTTTGGGACAGATGCCGCAAAATATATTTTTATTTTTCGGTTCAATAAATTCATCACTGCGATTTAACACGTTCACGCCGGCGCGGTGGGTCACACCCGACTGTCTCAGAGATGACAAGTCTCCGGCTTTTTACCGACTTCAAAAAGGACGAGGTTATGAATTCGACGCGCATGTATGTTTTTTTTTTATGTATGTTCACCGATTGTTCCGGAACTTTTTGTCCGATTTATATGATTTTTGTTTTAATTGAAAGAGGATGCTCTCGAATTGGTACCACTTCCGTTTCATCGAAATTGGTTGAGTAGTTTTTTAGTAATTCAACAAAAACCAATAAAATGAAGGATTTCACCCAAATTATCTTTCATTGTTGTAACCGGTTTCTCAATCATAAGCATAAAACTATGTATTCATATACGTTAGCGCTAAGTTGTCGCAAAACTTGGCGCAGTTACGTTAATTATCGCCAAATTTGGCGACCAAAATAAGTCACCATAAATGAAGCCAACTTGGCTGTAACTGACTAATTTGGCGATATTCCCATTCAAATTCAGTAATGGATCTTCCCCAATCTGTTTCTTCGTATTTTCTAATCGACAGTCATATTTTAAATTCTCAATTGGCAATCGCATTCAAAATAGTAATTTAATATACATTAATTAAATATACACCATTATTTCAAATGCTAAATAATACAGAAACAAACTAACTTAATACGGTACTTGTTAGTTATCCCGTCGACCAATTTCGCCAAATTATATAAATCGCCAAACCACTCGCCAAATTATACAAATTGACATAATTTTTATTTTAAATAACGAAAAAACAAATGAATTAGTATAACATTAATAAAAATACAAATAAAACGTCGAAATAAAAATCATTTGATGACGTAAACACGTGTAGTCAAGTGAATGTGACATTTACGATCAACTATTATTGGCATTTAATCTTACAATTTGGCGACTGTAATTTGGTCGGCGGGATAACTAACAAGTACCCTTAATACAAAACAATAATTTAGTATACAATAGTTTAGTTTAATTAAACACATAACATCACACTAGCGGCATAAAAAAATATATATATATAATATTGGCACTTCTTAGTTATCCCGTCGACCAAATTACTGTCGCCATATTGTAAGATTAAATGCCAATAATGATTTGGGTACAGATGTCATATTCGCCCCATATTGGCGAGATTTTTTTCAGTTGCCAATATGGCAAAAACATCAACAGCATAAACAACATAATCCGGGTTACCACATCAAGCAAAATAACAACACTTTGGCGCAAGTTAAGTATCCGTTGCCTATATGATATTGGCGACAGATAAAAATCGTGCCAATATGGGGCGAATATGACATCTGTACCATGGTTTGCCATTAATTAATTAATTGTAAGATTAAATGCCAATAATGGCCAATAAAACCATTAATTCGACGTTTTATTCGTATTTTTATTAATGTTTTACTAATTTATTTGTTCTTTCGTTATTTAAAATAAAAATTATATCAATTTGTATAATTTGGCGAGTGGTTTGGCGATTTATATGATTTGGCGAAATTGATTGACGGGATAACTAAGAAGTACCATAATATTATATAAATACCTATATTATATTATATTAAACAGTTATATGTATGAATGCTTTTTGATTGCCTTTAATATTTCCACTAGATAACATTAATAATAGCTTTCCTGTATAGGGGCCTTGGAGAGAAAATGAAAATTTCACGCATATTTTCTGACAACCTATTAACTGTCTCGGTACTACTTAGTTATCCCGTCGACCAATTTCGCCAGATTATATAAATCGCCAAATTATACAAATTGACATAATTTTTATTTTAAATAACGAAAGAACAAATAAATTAGTATAACATTGATAAAAATACAAATAAAATGTCGAAATAAAAATCACTTGATGACGTAAACACATGTATCTTGCTTAAAGTCAGTGAATGTGACATTTACGATCAACCATTATTGGCATTTAATCTTATAGTTTGGCGAATGATAGATTTTTGGTCGACGGGATAACTAAGTAGTACCACTGTCTCATATACACAAGCAAGTTTTTCAATATTTATAAATTTATTTATTGTAAACAACCATTTGTCTACTTTTATATGCAAACAGAAGTTGAGCCAAGATCCCTATGCTGTTAAAGTACAAGATAAACAACATAGAAAGAAATAAAAGGAGTTACTCTAATTAGTATTACAGACGGCATTGTTATGGTGCGTTGTATTTACATGGCACAGAACTTAAACATCAGTAGGCATAAGCATAATGGCGAAAGAAAGTCAGTGAGTTACGCAGTCATGAAAACATTTGAATTGTATCAAGAAATGAGAGCAAATAAATTTGGATCAGATTGCCCGATAAAAGCAAAAAGTGTGCGATACTAACAGCAAACATGGTTTAAAGGAAATGCGAATATCATAAGTTGCTTCCGAAAGTTCTATATGTTTTGAAGTACTATACTCACTAAAATACGTCAGCTACTATGCAGACCAATAACACTTTAATCAAGACTATTAAATGAGTATGACGATGAATTTCTAATCTTCCGTAATCGAGCCCACAGTTAAGGCTAGCGTGAAACAAAAAAAAAATATCAGCAGCAATTGGTTTAATGCAAATGTGGGTATCATAAAATATTTAATTCGCAAAACGTTTCAATGCACCAAATCATATTAGCTCAGAAACAACAATTGGCAGTGGACTCAATAACGGTAGATTACTTAATAGTTTTAAAATCTCCACTGCCCAACGTATTGCAAATGATGGTGCAATAAGAAGCATAAATACCCAAGTGAGTTAAGCTGTTTTGCCAAGAAAGATTACAAACAAAAATAAACAAAATGCCGTCATGATGCAATGAGTTCTCAATTTCTCTATCAGAATCTTTAGATTTGGCGAAAGATTAAGCAAATAATTTAAATTATGAATAAAAGTACCATGCAGAAATGCTTAGCATACATTTAAGCACATTGGCATTACGCATACCTTATACATTACATATTGGCTCTTGCATAATATCTCCATATAAGAAAACATTAATGCCACCAAAAAATAAGTTGTTTTTAAATTCTTGAAACCTCAAATGAATTATATATAAATTCTCTTTTGACACCATAGAAATTTTATCAATGACCAGCCATTTGTGGGAACGCCATTTAAGACTTTCCCCCTGTGGTCTTTTCACGATCATTTTTTGATAAGTTATTCGGTTGTCATGTACCTTAATGGTTCCTAGTGCATGTAAACTCGGTCGATAGGTGCGAAGACCTCGAATTTACCGGTGAATTATACCTCTGAGGTGCCTTGCCATATGAAGGTCTCGTCATCTGATTAAGCTTCTAAATTACGAGATCAACATGAGTAGCAATGCGCAGGTGCTAAACAACAAGATATAAATGTTAAGTAACTGGCATAAAAAAGTTCACAATTAAGAAATACTAGGCGTTCATCAGGTTTATGGCGATTAGGTGGTCTCCTGCGCCGATACCAAGTTAGTATCAAACTCGTTCATCAAGGGCAACCCGGAAGATAAGGCCCTGGTCATCGATTAGAAAGTATGAAAAATAAGTCATTGGGTCTCTCTTCTCTATTTCATAGAGCACCTAAGAACTTTTTAGTGTCACTTTCCAATGTTCGATATTTTTTCATGCGAGCAGCATCTCTTGTCGTTCTACCCATGTCCAAACAAAAATATTTAATTAAAAAATAAAGCTATTAAATCTGAAGAAGAATAAATGTAATATATATATATAAAGAATTTTCACAAAAAATCTGTGTTATTAATGTACACACAAATCTGGACAAAAGTATTTACTTATCAAAATAACATCTTTAAAAGTCCGTAATTTGCTCCAAAAGAATCATGCAAAAATTTGAACTAAAAAAAAAACTAAAAAGTGAAAAATAAACTTTTTTTCCAAAAATAAAACCGACTTCAAAAACTACTGCAAAGTAAAAAATAATTTTTTTTGCATAATAGTTAATAAGAAATTAAATTAAGAGCATTCTATTTACCATGCGTATTATTATATTTATGTACATTAATTTGATTTTTTGGAGTCGGTGCCAGCCAAGCCAAGTTCAAAATTTAAATTGTTTATCCAATACAAATCGTAACAAGATTCAGCAAAACCGTTTAGGAAAAAAATCCATTGTCAATCAACTCTGACACCATCCTGCATTTGAAAATCTGTGATGTTTGGCTACGATTTTTTTACATAATAGCCTGTATAAACGCATTAACTTTACAATAACACTTAATTTAGCACACATAATTACAACTAATCTCACTTGGAAATACACGTTTATAAAATCAGATGAAATGTTTCAAAAATGGTAAAAATCAAATTTTTTAAATAAATAACAAATCGTAAAAAAACTCGTAGATATTTGGATGTGTGTCTGTTGGATAATTATATTTAACTTGGCTTGGCTGGCACCGACTCCAAAAATTCAAATTAATGTACATAAATATAATAATACGCATGGTAAATACAATGCTCTTAATTTAATTTCTTATTAACTATTATGTAAAAAAATTATTTTTTACTTTGCAGTAGTTTTTGAAGTCGGTTTTATTTTTGGTAAAAAAGTTTATTTAAGATGTTCTCAAATATTCAAGACGCCTTTTTAACTCAATTTCCAGATTCAGGAACTCGGAAATCAAATAACGTCTTTTTTTAAAGCAAATCTATGTCCGAAAAAGGTGTGTCCCTGATTTCATAGACTCAACAGAATAAAGGAAAGGTTGTCATCGGGGAGTCCTAGATTATAATTCGAACCTCATTAACGCGAAGAATTACTTTTAACATGAACAGTTCCCATTGTCCCCGTCAAAATGAATACAGATTCTAGTTTTTTTCTCCTCTTAAGATGAACACGTTTAACGCGAATCCGGCTTTTTGGATACCAGTATTTTAATACAGAAAATTTTGGTTTATTTAATTAGAACAATTGGGCGATTTAAATGAACAACATTTTCTCTAAAATAATAGCGGTGTGCAAAAAGCCGGAGATTTGAATCTCTGAGACAGTCGAGTGTGAACTACAATGGCCGCCTGGATATAAACAAGTGGTTTATATCTTTTTTGTAATTATGTTGTCTATTGTTTTCAGTGAAATGTTTTTTTTCCTTAAGTTTTATTTTTTGAGCTTGCACTTTTGCAGTTTCGTTAAACTTTTCACAATTTAGTGATATATATAATTTATGTAAGTTTACTGTTAATTATTTTCATTTTAAGTAGTTTGAGGAAATAAAAATGTGATTTACTTGAAAAAAAAATAAACAGCATAGCTTTTTTCTCCAAGCTGCATCTGTACCACACCCCATGCGGCATCTTACCCACCACAAAAAAAAATGATGTTAAAAAAGGACGTTTGGGAAAATAATTATGTCTGCTTAATAAGAGGGCTTTAACTTGTTTAACATATAAATTTGATTCTAAAGAGTTTGATTAATTATTTCTGGTACTTAGTTTGTTGTTTTTTTGCTTTATTGTACATTTTACAAGAAGAAAAGAAAAACTGCGGCATCTGTCCCGACTTTACTATATTTCATACGAAATCTACATAAAATAGGATTTGTATTTACAATTCTTTCTTACTGTCTATGTATTCTGCTGTAGCATTCTTGGTCTTTTTTATAATAAATTTGGAATAAAAACAATTGGTATGAAAAATATATTTATTAAAGATGCAAATTTTTCATTTATTATGATAAATAATTTGACATGAATGAACGTCTAACTCGACATATGTGATTGTTTCTTTTTTTAATACTAAGAGAAGTCTATGAAAATGAAAAAAAATATACCATTTAAATATCGACTTAATGATAAATGTAAAAGGAATTGCAGAAAAAACTTTAAATTAATTATGGTTTAAACGTCAATGGACTGATATTGAAAAATCATTTTGATATATTCTACTTTTAATCAGACAAAATATGTCGTTTATAACAAGGTTACAGTCAAGGTTATTAATCATTTGGAAAACAAAACATATCAAATGTTTCTAATTTAAATGTCTTAATTACTAAATATTTGTAATTCTGAATTTAAGTATAAGAAAAAAATGAAAAGATGTGCTAGTAGCCGTTAATTTTTTTATATTGCTAATAATTGTTATATTTTTTTTGTAAATGAATTTCACATAAAGATAATAATTCTTTTCTGTCACGCTTTATTTCAACCGAAGAGATATTTTAATTTAATAGTATAGTTTTGCGCGGTGAAACATTTGCTATATTTAATCTATTTTTTTTCCGAGGTTCAATTTTAAATACTTTACATTTTTCATAAAGGGACTGCTTGTCTAATTCTGTACAGCATGCATGAATTTTCGTTCCTGATGTATTTTCCCGAGGTTCAATTTTAAATACTTTACATGTTTCATAAAGAGACTGCTTCTCTAATTCTGAACATCATGCATGAATTTTCATTCCTGATGTATTTTTCCGAGGTTCAATTTTAAATACTTTACATGTTTCATAAAGAGACTGCTTCTCTAATTCTGTACATCATGCATGAATTTTCATTCCTGATGTATTTTAAATAACTCCATTAGTACAATTTTTTCATAACTATATAAGTATTTTTATTCATAATACCAAAAATTTTTTACTATGTAATTGATTAATGATATCCGAAACATCTTATACAGTATATACAGTAGAACCTCGATTATCCGAAGTAATTGGGACCGACTCTCTTTCGGAAAATCGAAATTTTCGGATAACCGAGAATGTTTCAATTTTAAGATTAAGGCGAAATATATACAATATTTCTTATTATGGTAACAAGTGCTTAATAAAAATAAAGCAATAGCAAAATAGAAACAAGAATAAATTACTTGAATTTTAATTTTGATATCTTTTACATATATCATAAGGGTTTGAAAAAATGTTTTTGCTTGTCACAGTTTCAATTGCTTTTGCTTTGAGCCCTATCACGGACTTTTTAATATGATTAGATCACCAGTATCACAGTCTTTCTGGTGCTCCAGACATGCCAAACCTTTTGCAAAATATTCAAAAGCTTCAGAATTGCTAATTTGTTCGTTTTCTTCGTTCCACTCCTCAGGTTCCGGGACCTCAAGTTAAATTCAAAAGAACTTTAAGAAAGGGAACCGAAAATATATATATGTCCTCGTAGTTCAGAAAGGACAGTTTGCACACAAAGAATATGATAGTTTAAAAAAAAAAAAGCTTTAAAAATGGATTTGGTTAATCGAGAGTTTCGGTTAAAAGAGTTTCTGATAAAATAGGTTCTACAGTATTTTGCCCATACTTAGGAAAACTATTTTTTCCCTCAGTGTTATCTTCCTATTAATACAGATATTTTTTTATTAAATACATTTAACTATGTATTTTTTGAAATACATTTAGATGTGCTCTATTAAGATTACATAATCCAAAATAAGACTTTAATGAAGAATTTTTTAAATAATATTTGTGAATATTATGATGTCCATAACTATAAAAAATATTTTCAGACAGTCCATTTTTTTTCTCCATAGCTTTTAGTCAGTTTGTGTTTTAAAATGCTTAATGCTTGTTTATAAAGAATTTAAATTCCTACTACCCTTAAGTTTAATCTTAATTTTTTCTTTAAGTATGAGTAAAACAAAGTAGGTTATTTATGAATGACTGTATTAAATAACAAAATATTGGAAAGCACTAGCACAAAAGTTTCGATAAAAAAAGAAAATATTTTTTTCACGGCAAATATTGGAGAAATTAAGTAAAAAATATTTTTTTTATATTAAAAAAACGAATAGGAATTGTGAAGATAAAAGTCTTTTCTTCAAAGATAATCATTATAGGATAAACTTACTGAGAAATTTAGATAAAGAAACAAAATGAATAAATATAATAACATTTCTAGCATTTTTTAAATATATGAAAATTTTATTCATATATTTTGAAAAATCTGCTTAAACGACATTTAATGATAAAGTTCACAAGGCTAATCTAAAAAAAATATTTTTTCTGAAGTTGTCAATTCACTTTTAATTTAGATGTATTAAAAATTACATTAAGTTGTAAGTAAAAATTACTATCGTCGATTTTAAAGAAGTTATACATAAAAATACCCATACACTTTTTTCGAGTTATGTCTAGAAAAACTTTTTTTTATATTTCTGTTAATGAAAAGAAAATGTTGAAATAATATTTAAAAAAAGATAAAAATAGTATCTTTTCAATACATTTCCCAGTATTTTCATTTTATAAATATCTTGGTGAAATTCAGAGTTAAGGAAATGCAATTTTTTGCAAAATATTATAAACAACAACAAAAATGAAATGGAAATCACTGTAAAAAGTTTATTATATCTTATAATTATCTTTAGAAAGAATAATAAATAATAAAAAATAAATTACTACAAATAAATAAAGCAATCAATAATCATATGTTTTCATAAGTTTTAAAACATGATTCCATAAAGTATTAGGATTTCACTACATTACCAGATTACTAGATTTCTAGATCAATATATTTCACCAGTATATATGTAGATTTAAGATCAATATATTACATCACAAAATATTTGTAGATTTCTAGATTTCTAGATCGATATATTTGGTGACAATTCATTTCTAGATCAAAAAAATTTCTCTTTTAAATTTAAATTTAAAAATTTTGAATTTTTATGCTGGTTTATCTTATTTTTTGTTAATTCAGAAATACGTGTTATAATTAAAAAAGTATATTTGATATTAAAAAATCATTGAATCTCAGAAAGTTAATTTCTGAGATTTTTTTTTGTTGTTGTTGTTCATGGAAACATTTAAATATTTATCTTGCGCATCTAACATCATCTATACCTTCGGATAACAAATATTATGATTACAGTTATCACGACGAAGAAGGAAACTACTAAGGAAGGCTATAGTCGTTTAGAAGTAAAATTATTTCTCACAACCATTTTCTAGAAACAAAAACTGCTAAAATATATAATATGAACATTAAAAAAATGTTAACTTAAAATTAAGATGTGTTCTAATGAAACACAAAATACATTTAATAGCCTATCCACCAAGAAAATTTAAAGAGTTAATTTGTACGAAAATAGATCCAACACCGAAAGATGAAATAGCTGGTGTATATTCATGGTGTATTCCTTTCATAACTGATAGCAGTAGAATAATGGAGTACACAGGAATGCCCCCCCCCCCCCCCAAAAAAAAAAAAAAAAAAAAAAAAAAAAAAACTCAAAGAAAGAATAAAAGAACATAAAATCGATATAAAATTTTGTCGTTAATCCACTCGCTCTCTCTCGTTTAGGTTTAAAATAGAATATCGCAATAGATTTTGATCATCTGAAAATCATATTACCAACATCCAATTATAACGCATCTTCAATAAGAGAATCAATAGAAATTATGTGTAAAAACTATCAAGCATGTAACGACGCCATATCGTACAATATCCCCAGTTTATGGTTCAATGTCCTGAAAATAAATTTTGAAAACTTGAGCAAAGTGACGTATTAAAATTTAAGGTACGACTGTTAAATATTGTCTTTCTACCCAAATATAATCTTAAACACTGCTACTTCGACTTTCTAGCTACTCATTTAAAATGAAAAGTTACGTACGACAACAGAGTGATGTCATAAAATAAATCGAACTGCCGTTAATATTAGTATATATTTTCTTTAATTAAGTTTAATCCAAGAAACTGCTCCTTCTACTTTCAACTCTAATAATTATTGACCTTTTCATTTCCAAAGAAAAGTGACGGTATTCTATAAATAAACAACATTTAATTATTAAAATATTGTCTGGTGATGAGCTTTGAAAAGGCTTGAAAGTACTAAGAAATTTTAAATAATATGTATATTTTGAACTTTTAACATCTTTTTCGATTCATACTATTAGTTCACACTCTCTCAATATTTATTTATTTATTTATTTATTTATACATCTTGTTAAAATTTTCAATCGTTAATAAAATACATATTATTCATCCAATAAAGTTGGAATAAATTTTTTTAAACTTGTACTGGATGACAATTGATGTTAATACAGATTTTTCAAATATTAATTCATTCATTAAATATTAACTAATTAATTTTAGTTTTATATGGGAGAGAAAATGGCGGCCTTTGGTTATTGATCAACATTTAATGCATATTCATATCTATAAGGGGGTTACCATAGGGGAGACCCTGTTCTGTCGCCAACTTGGCGATATATCTCCAAATTTGGCGACCAAAATGAGTCGCCAAATGTGACGCCAACTTGGCGATATCTCTAATATTTCGCCAAATTCCCATACACTTCCATTGTAAACCTACTTGCTTATAGAAAATCAACAAATTGAGATATTTTAATGCAACAAAAACTAATATTAGCTCAAGGGATTATATTAAACTTTTCTTTGATGGCCTAAGTAGGAATTGACTTTAAAAACAAAATTTTTATGTTACTTGATCATATGATTATATTACTAAATCACTTGATTATATTACTAAAATATATATTTTTAACTTTTAACATCTTTTTCATTATTTTAGTCGTTTTTTAATTAAGACAGTGATTTTTTTAAAGTTCACATTATATATTTCATGTTGAATCTAAGTGAAAAATTGCGTTTCGTCTTATGATTGTATTTAAAAACTGCTAATTTTACTTTCTGAGTGATGATATTTTTCACATATATTACCATACTTAAACATATTGCACTTTTTATGTGCGAAATTAGTTTTTATAGATTTTAAAATAAAATACATTAGCAACATTATAACATTAAATAATAATAAATGTGAAGGTGAAAAACTTTTCATCAAAACATATCATTAAGTGATAAAGCTACCGAGATAATGGAAGAAAAAAAAGAAAAATTACTAGAGAACAGGAATTCTGCTTTTTCAGAATTTAGTGTCGCCCCGGCATTTCCATCACTTCATTTTCTTCTGGTGGACTGGTGGCTTCTATTATTATGAAACAGTCATTATAAATGAAGCGTTAAAAAAAATTATGGCCATTTTTTTTCCATTCTGACCAGAAAATCAGAGTTCTAACTTTTTACGGCAGATCTTTCATCTTCACCTAACGCTTCATTTATAATGGCTGTTTCATAATAATAGAAGCCATCAGTCCATGAGAAGAAAATAACTCGGTTAAGCGTAACTCGGATAATCGGGACTCTACTGCAAAACATATTTCAGTTTTAAGACTTAAAGCACACGCTTTTATTTTATGTAAAATGACGTCGTTGGAATTAATATAGAAACTTAAAATTAAATATAGTTTATAATAGCTCCCTGTTTTATCATAAATCCTTCATTTATATTTTTCTCAAAGTAGCACGTATTTTAATTAATTTTTTTTTTCAATTTTTATGAGAAAATGGCAACAAAAAGATATACCGTATATACTCGCGTATAAGTCGAGGAATTTATGACCCTTTTTTGGCAAACAAATTTGGGGGGTCGACTTATATGCGTGTCAGTTAAAAAATAAAAAATAAAACTTCGAATACTGCAAAATTATGACTTTTTATGTGTATGAATAATAAAATATTACAGAAATATACAAATAATAATAATAATTTATCATTAAAATTTTTCAATGATTTATTTTTATTTACTTACTACTTTTTCGCATAGGCAAGTAAAATATTTCGTTTGATTTTGCGCAAAATTGAAGTAAAAAGTTAGGGGGTCGACTTATACGCGGGTTTTTGAATTTTTGGCAGAATTTGCATTCGAAAGTTAGGGGGTCGACTTATACGCGAGTCGACCTATAAGCGAGTATATACGGTAATTGCTATTTTTCAGCAATTTTTCCTTTACTTTCTACAGAAATGGCGTACTTGAGTTGCCAAAATGAAACAAATGCCGCTAAAAACTATAAAAAAAATAATATTTCAAAAACAAATGGAGATGCAGTTTTCAAACAAATTGCATTAAAAAGTACTTTTTTTTCCCAATACGACTGTATAAAAACTGAAAATCTGCGATGTTTAGAAATTTAAAAAAATACTATAGAGCACTTAATTGTACAATGATACATCTACTTTGTTTATTGCTAGCGTCTGTAAGCTAACGTTATTTTTTGGACACAAAATAAGCTGGGAAAAAGAAATAGCATACCGTACCGGGGCTAAAAAGAATAAAGAATATGTAAGAATAATAAAAAAAAAGCACCAGATTTATTTTTTTTTTAAATATGAAGGTTTTGTTAATGATATACACTGCTGGCCATCCAAAATGCAACACCATGAAGGGATCAATCAAATAGCGCAAAATTTACACCATGAATCCACCCCGTTAGGATATACAAATGATTAGAAATTCAGCACTCGTGCACATCATGGGCGACTGCAGCGCCCCTGACAATCTGTATATAAAGGGGAGAAAGATTGTCGTTTTGAAGAACGTGAATTGTTTTCTCCTGCGATTTTTTGTGTGTATAGATTCAGTATGCCTCGTAGAAAAACACGAGCACCATTGGAGCACGTTTCGGATTTCGTTCGCGGAAGAATCCTTGCATACAGAAATTGCAGATTATCCTTCCGAGAAATTGGCCGTCGTATCGGACGTAGCCAAGCAACAGTCATGAGAATATGGAATCGGTGGATGCAGGTGGGAACAACAGACCGACAGGAGCGATTGCATCCGTCTCGTTCCACCACTCCACTGGAAGACAGAGATATTGTGCGCATGGCATTGATGGAATGCACTGCCACATCCGTAACCATAACACAACGAGTACCGTCTCTAACACAACAATGGGCGCCCGCACGAACTGTTCGAAGTCGTCTGCAGTACAGTGGACTGTCCGTTAGGTGTCCATTGCTTCGCATACATTTGGCATTAAACCGCAGGCATTTGCGTTTACAATGGTCTGCTAAACGGCAGAGATGGAGATCCTAATGGCATAGCATTGTGTTTTCGAATGAATCACGCATCTGCCTGTAGTATCATGATGGTCGAATTAGAGTTTGGAGACACCGTGGGGAGAGGCTGCTCAACTGCTGTATTATGCACGTTCACACTGGTTCTGCACCCGGTGTTATGGTGTGAGGTGGTATTGGATTCATCTCCCGAACCCCCCCCCCCCCTAGTACGTATTAACGGTACACTTAGCAGCCTTCACAATATGTCTGATGTTTTGCAGCCTGTTCTCCCCCTTTATCTTCAGGGTTTGCCTGCGGCCACATTTCAACAGGACAATGCACGACCACATGTTCCACGTAATGTTTAAGCTTTCTTCTTAGCTCACTATATTCCGTTGTTACCCTGTCTTTCCTGTTCTCCAGATCTATCACCCATCGAGCATGTCTAGTCAATGACTGGAGAAAGCCTCGCCCGGAATGCCGCACCCGAGAGTACATAAGATTAACTTTAGGCAGCGTAAGATGACAATCCCCAACAACACATCCAAAGCCTCTTTCACTCTATGCCGCAGGGTGTAGCAGCCGTTATTGACAGACGTGGATGTAATAGTTCTTACTGATTTTAGGTCTAGCTCACTTCAAAGAATGTTGTCTTTGGAATCAATTAACACTGATACTATGTATAATCTCTAAAATTAATTTGGCTTTGATATCTCTTGTCTTTCTTGGTGTTGCATTTTGGATGGCCTGCAGTGTATATCTGAAAAATCTGTTTCAATGACATTTGATGTTAAAGTTCATGTGGCTAATTCCTCCCAATTTCTTTTTCTAAAAAAATTATTATATTTTTAATCCATATATATTATAAATTGTAATAATTTGTTAGTAAAAATTACTAAAGTAGATAAAGAAATTATTAAAGAAGTAATATGTACATATACATACTCGTGATTTTTCTATGAGTTGCGCCAAGAATTTTTCTTATGGAATAAAAGAAATTGTGTTAATAAAAAAATACTTAAAAAATACCATTTTGTATGCAAGTAATAACTTTTCATTACATCGTCTAGTACTTTCTTTTTAAAAACATGTTGACGAAATTCGCAGTTAGAGAAATGTAAATGTTTCCTAAATATTATAAATATAAACAAAAATGAAGCAATAGTCGATGACAAAATTTATTATCTTGCTTTAAAAAATTAAATAAATAAAAAAACAGTCAAAATCAAATATTGTCAGAGGTTTCATAATATATTTTCATAAAATAGTAGGATTACAATTTAAGCGTCATAATATATTTCTAGATTAATAATTGTTCTTCATTTATATGCGAATTCAAAAAATTTAATTTTTTATGTTGTTTTATCTTTTATCTGTTAATACAAATATATATTATGTTATAATTAAAAAGTATATTTGTTATAAAAAAAATTAAACCTCGGTAGTTTTATTCAAATGAGATTCATGAAAACATTTGAATGTTTATCTTGATATCTAAAAACATCCATACTTTCGGGGGGAAAATATTGTTAGTACGGTTATGAAGATGAAGGAAAAAACCATTAAGAGAAGCCGCAGTCTGTTTACAAGTAAAATTATTTGCCATAACCATTTTCTAGAATAACAGAAATTGCTAATTTTACTCTCAAATTTGTGATATTTTTTACCTACATGAACACACTTAAACAAATTACAGTTTTTATGAAGGGAATTAGTTTTTATAGCTTTTTAAATAAAACACAATAGCAGCATTATAAAATGAAAAAGATCGTTTTAAGAAGTTTATCTATTTTTTAAAGATTTTATTAAATGTCATTAAAAGCGTTATATGTTATCATGAACCCGTTGAAAAAAAAAAGTATAATTCAGAAATATGCAGTAACACCTTCTGTTTCATTTGAAGAACGCGTAGGATAATTGAAAAATATACATTTTAAGCAATTATTAAAATGAATAAAAGATATTACAGCTGGCTCAAAAAAACCCGGGGCGGGGAAAATGTAGCTGGTATGTAGCTCTTTTTTTTTTTTTTTTTTTTTTTTTTTTGTACATAGAATTCTCAATTTTTACCAACGAATTTGAAGGACTTAAAATCAAAGTAAAACAAATTTTCTATAAAATTATTTAATTGATCTTTAAGAGACGTTTTTTAATGTCAATTTTTTGTATCACGTTGGATAACGTGTATGCTATAAAATACAGTCTATCAGAAAGGAAAGCCAGAAAAATGTTCTTTTAATTTCCTCACCGCCGAAAACTGATATATCCGTTCACTAAGCTGCAGGTTTCACTGCAATAGAAGCAATATTTAGATTAATATAATTATACTGATATCAATACAAAAACCCTTAACGGGTTAAAAGTTTGTGACGCAGCACTTTATCTTTAGCTCTAAGAATTTTAAATTTGGAACTTAAAAATAATTATATCAAATTTTGAGTGACGCAATGCTATTAATTTACCAATACATATATATATCAAAATTTATTTATTGATGCTTTATCATTTACATCTCATAAATTCGAATTATGAATTTTAAAAGATATGATATGAAAATTTAAGTGACGTCTTGATGTTGCTTAAAACGATTAGTTTTAAAATTCGAATTTAAATTTTCTTTTGGCTAAATACATTTACACATCTAAACAATACTTTTCATTTTCAAATGCACTGTTGAATATATTACTTTCACTGAATCTATATAATGCACTGAATTGTATTCATTTGAATAAATTGATTTATCTTTTGTGCCACGCTATCCAAAAATCAAAAGTAAAATTTATGTAAATAGTTTTTTGGTCATATTATCCATTTGCATACATTTAACTTAGTTTGGATACAATGACGCAAAAAACTATTTACATAAATTTTACTTTTGAATTTGGATAGCGTGGCACAAAAGATAAACCAATTTATTCAAATGAATACAATTCAGTGCATTATATAGATTCAGTGAAAGTAATATATTCAACAGTGCATTTGAAAATGAAAAGTATTGTTTAGATGTGTAAATGTATTTATCCAAAAGAAAATTTAAATTTAATTTTAAAACTAATCGTTTTAAGCAACATCCAGGCGTCACTTAAATTTTTATATCATATCTTTTGAAATTCATAATTCGAATTTATGAGATGTAAATGATAAAGCATCAATGAATAAATTTTGATATATATATATGTATAAGTAAATTAATAGCATTGCGTCACTCAAAATTTGATATCATTATTTTTAAGTTCCAAATTTAAAATTCTTAGAGCTAAAGATAAAGTGCTGCGTCACAAACTTTTAACACGTTAAGGGTTTTTGTATTGATATCATTACTTTTTTTAGGTTAGTGATAAAAAGATAAAACCACAAAAAAAATATTAAAGACCAATGCAATAAATTCATAGTCGTGATTTCCATTGACCTTTACAATCTTCCATCTAAAACGAATCAAAGTGTCTCAAAAATTTATGAAAACAATTTGTGTGTGCATATTCCAAGATTTCATTAACTAAAATTGAGTTAAAGAAATCTTTTAAAATTTGAACTTTTTAACACTATAGATTACTCATAAATATGACACAAATAGAAATAATTTATCTAACTGAAACTGTTTTAGCCAACATTTTAATTATCAAGTGTAAAATAAGCGATATTTGAAAATTTAAGCGTTCCATGATGTTAAGATTTTACGTTTCCTTTTCACATGTTTCTATGAAAACGCAGACAGTTATTATAAAAGAATTTCATTTTTACTTTATATTTTTAATGTTTTGAACTCTTGCACTGTAATACACCAAAAGTGTTAACATTTTTCAACATGGTATGAAATATGCTAAAATTGAAGACATATATATATTTTATATATACATAAATACATGTAAAATAAAACTTTTTCACATTATGATCCACCTTAGGTTTATTATACAGCTATAAATAAATAAAACGAATAAAAATGCCCAAGAATTTATGAAAACAATGTGTGTGCATTATTCCAAGTGCAAATCAAGTTAAAGAAATCTTTTAAAATTTGAACTATTTAACACTATAGGTTACTCATAAACATGCTTCAAATAGAAATAAGTTATCAAACTGAAACTGTTTTAGCCAACATTTCAATAATTAAGTGTAAAACAATCAATATTTGGAAATTTAAGCGTTCCATATTTTTTTTATTTTTATGAAAACAATTTGTGTGCGCATATTCCAAGATTTCATTAACTAAAATCGAGTTAAAGAAATTTTTTAAAATTTGAACTTTTTAAACCGTGAAAATAGAAAAATAATTTATCTAATTGAAACCGTTTTAGCCAAAATTTCAATCAGTAAGTTTAAAACAAGCGATATTTGTAAATTTAAGCGTTCCATGTTTTTAAGATTTTACGTTTCCTTTTTACATGTTTCTATGAAAAGCACACAGTTATTATAAAGATATTTCATTTCTGTTTTATATTGTTAATTGCTTGAACTCTTGCATTGCAATACACAAAAAGTCTTAAATTTTTTCAACATTTTATGAAATATATTGAAATTGATGAGTTTTGTACCGTGTATTTGAAATAATTTCAGCTAAGCATTGACGTTTGTTTGGTTATGCTTAATGCAAACCTATGCTTTGCTCAAGCACCAATGAAACTTTAACAATAACTTATTTTATCTCAATAAAGTTTTTGTTTATTTTACAATACACAGGAATATTTCCTTCAGTAAAATTATTGCTAATGTATTTATACCTACTTCTGCATGCTATATGTGATTATTCCAAGAAAATATGTCTGGAATAAAAAAAAAAAAATCATGATCCATGTAGCGCTTTCAACTGTTGAAATGGTAAAAATAATCAAAAAATTGGATGCTAGACAGCCAGTAAATTTTCTTGTGAAATAATTTGACATAAATCTGAGCAGTGTGTTTATGACATGGAAATAAAATAACACAATATCATGCAGTAAGTGATTCAACTGCAGAAATAAACATAAATGGGATATAAATGTTTAAATTTTCTTGAGCAACAATGTAATAATGGACTAGAAATCGTAATGAATGCTTATAATAAAGTGAAATACAGTAAACTCTGTCAACTCCGCAAAATGCATAATCTGCAAACATCTATTATCTGCACTACGTGGAACGTAAGTAATGAAACTCATTTTAACATTTAAGTTCATAGATGAATTTAAATGATGTGTTAATTTTCACTAAATAACAATTTTACCTTGAAATAAACTGTGATTTAAGGAAATTCATACATTTTGTACCCAGCACTCGAAAATAACAATTTGAGCTTGACCTTTGTTTCTTTGGTTAGGCTTAATGCTAACCTATGCTTTGCTCAAGCTCCTATGAAACTTTAACAATGACTGATTATATCTGAACAAAGTTCTAGTTTCTTTTAAAATACACATGAATATTTCCTTTAGTAAAATTTCTGCTAATGTACCTATACCTACTTTTGAATGCCATATATGTGATTATTCTAAGGCATTATGTCTGGACTAACAAGAATCACGATTCATGCAGTGGTTTTACATTGTTCAATAGGTACAAATGACCAAAAAATTGGTTGCTAGATCATCAGTGAATTATCTTGTGAAATTATTTGCCATAAGTCTGAGAAGTGTGTTTATGGCATCAAAATAAAATAACAATATCATGCTCAGGGGTAGGAAAATGCACCATTTTACTGGCCACTGGCGAGTGAATTTTCTGACAGGATGAGTGAATTTTTAGGTAGTTATTGAAAACTGCAAACTATACAGGTATGCCGAAAACGTTTTTTTAATAAGTAGTTAGCTATATTTATCAACTTTCCTAATTACTGCGATGTAAACATGGTACAAAATTCTATTTTATATTAAACTTTCATCTCTTGTTTATATTTCTCAATTTTATAGGAAAGAAATATATGAAAATGCATTACAGTAATCAGTGACCTGGAGCCGGAAAATTTTTGATGCTCCAGCTCCGCTCCGAGATAAAATACTGTGGCTCCGGCTCCGGGAACTGCTCCAACTCGGCGCCGACTTCGCACTTCTGAGTTGCAGATTTTAATTTACACATTTATTTTTTTGCTTACAAATTCTTTCTTTCTTTACCTTCATTAAAGATCTGACAAAATGCATTTTTCTTCTCAACAAACTTGAAATGCTTGTTCAGAAAATATGACATCTTTAGCTTTTGCTTTTAAAATAGAAAGTTTGGTGGAATTTTAAACACAAAAATCTTAAATTTCTTCTACGCTTTTCAAACAACCAAAATTGTACGTCTAAACAACAGGCAGTCATATTTGTTTTCAAATAGAGTTGCCACTTAGCTCAAGTAGAAGTGAAGTAGTGTTACCATATTTTTGTGAGAAGTTTTACATATTTAATTTAAAAAAAAAAAAAACCTTAAAAAATGTTATAATTAAAATACCGAATAATGATGTAATTAAAATATTTTAAACCTGGACATTTAAAAGACTGAAAAAAAAAGATTAAAAAAAATAATAAAAAACTAAAGCAGCCCTGGAGCAGAGTAAATTTTAGAGCTCTAGCTCCAGGCAAAATACAGCTCCGGAGCGCTCCGGCTCCGTGCTACGGTTCCAGCACCAGGTCTCTGACAGTAATAGTAGCCAACTATTTTCAGTTGCGTAATTTTTTCATAAAAATTTTTAACTGTACATTGCATTTTACTGGCTGTTGAAATAAATCCTTGGCTGGTAAGATTTTCTAGAAATTCTCTATCCCTGGTCATAAACATAATAGAAATAACTTCTATCTAACAGACATTTTTTTTATCCAACATTTTAGGTGTCTGACTATGTACAGAGCAATTGAGCTATTTAATTATTTTTTAAACGTATTTTTATTAAGATTATGACTAGAAAATGTGAAAAAAGCAAAAAATATTTCTTTCATTGATAAAATTTTGGTTAATGGAGGAATTTATAGTAAAATTTAGTGAAACTTGGCCCAAAATGCTCTAAAGAAAATTTGGTACTTTTCGGTTAGCCGGGCGCCAGTGTTATATATACATGGATATGTATCTACAGATGTATATATATATACATCTATATACATATACAAATATGTGCATACACATGCATATATGTGTATATATACAATATATGCATATATACATATATATGTATCTATATCCATGTATTTATAACACTGGCACCCGGCTAACCGAAAAGTACCGAAAATTTTACTGTATGTTAGTTTACTTTGTACATTTCATATTTATGACATTGGTGAAGGCAATGAACTAAAATCTAAGAAACGTTTTAAATGTTTCAAAACTTATAGGTTATTTTTCATAATATTCATCAATGTCATTCCACAAAAACATCCATAAAACAAAAATATTAATTTTAAATTTAAATCTTTAGTTCATTGCCCTCACAATAGTGTAAACAACATAATATTTTAAATTTCATAGTGATATTCCAATAATTTTCTGAGGAATAATGTTTTGCGTATGGAATTTTCGCCGAAAATTACATTATCCAAAAAATGCATTTAAAGTTTAGATTTTTGTTTTACTATAAGAATTTCAGTAATTATACATCTAAACTTCACTGTTTTTATAAGTCACTCATTTCTTTAAAAGCACTGACCCTTTTTTAATCTCTATAAGGCCATATTTTGCCCCCCCCCCCAGTTTTTTAACAAAGCAAAGCATGACATTTCACATCAAAGATGCGACCGTTATCACAAACACCATATTCTTCAGTTTTAAGTGACTTGGATTGATTGTGGCTTATTCAATACCTTTCAATTTCATGTATAATTCAATATTATACAATTTTACAGGTAAATAATAAAGAAAACAGAGCTCGTCTTCTGTATCTAGGCTAGTCAGTGATGATTTGGCACCCAGAAGCAGAATTTTCAGTATCAATCTGCAGCAAACCAAAATTTATCTGCGACCCAACAATACTGAACCAAGCTACTATAATAAATACTCACAGTAACACATAAAATAAGCAAAATTTACATTTTACAAAGAAAATTAATAAAAAAACACAATAACTCCTAAAACAAAGTAAATTTGTGATTTTTTTTTAAAACTCAATATTTATTTTTTAGCTGGTAGACTGATCTGCAAGGTCTAAAATAATCTGCAGCGCTGCTGCTGTGCTGCACAGTTTTTGCTATGGAGATTTGGTACACGATCACTTTCTACGCCTTGTCATTCATATCATTTCACAAAAACACCCATAAGACAAAAAAATATTTCTTCTATATTTAAATCTATTTTAAATTTCATAATGATATTCCAATAACTTTTTGAGAAATCATGTTTTGCGTATGGAATTTTTACCGAAAATAACTTTTCCAAAAAATGCATTTAAAGTTTAGAAATTTGTTTACTACAAGAATTTACAGTACTATACATCCAAACTTCACTGTTTCTACAAGTCATACTAATTTTTTTAAGTACTGACCCTTTCTTTATCTTTAGAAGGTCATATCCCCCCTCTCCCGGTTCTTCAACAAAGCAAAAGATGACGTTTCTCATTGATGTAACCGTTATCGAAAACACGATGTTCTTCAGTTTTAAGAGACTTGGATTGTTTATGGTTTATTCAATACTTTTTAATTTCATGTATAATCCAATGTTACGTAATTTTACAGGTAAATAATGAAAAAAAAAATAGAACTCGTCTTCTGTATCTAGGCCAGTCGGTGCCGATTTGGCATGCAATCACTTTCTACGCCAAGGTTGTCAATCCAAAATTCAGACATGGTACAGGCTCAGCAAAAAAAAAAAAGCTGAACTTTCATGGCCTCATGGAATTTTGACGAAATTCACACTTTTCCGCAGCGTTCAGATGAAATTTGCACTTTTTCTGCGATACATTGACGAAATTAGCGTTTTCCCCCGACCACTTGACGAAAATCGCGTTTTTCTGCAATCTTTGGAAGAAATTCGTGTTTTTTTCTCACGATCTTTCGTCAAAATCGTGTTTATTCTGCAATATTTCGAAGACATTCAAACATTTACCACGATCTTTCGTCAAAAATAGCACGTTTTCCACGATCTTTTGCCAAAAGTTGCGCATTTTCCACGATTTTTCGAAAAAGATCGCCCATTTTCCACGATCTTTCGCCAAAATTCGTGCATTTTCCACGATCTTTCGCCAAAATTCGTGCATTTTCCACGATCTTTCACCAAAATTCGTGCATTTTCCACGATCTTTCTCAAAAATTCACGCATTTTCCACGATCTTTTAACAAAATTCACCTTTTTTTTATCATCCGACGAAAATCGCATTTTTTGCGATTCTTTGACGAAATTCACATTCTTTTTTCGCGATCCTTCGACGAATTGCGTGTTTTTTCCACGACCTTTCAAAGAAATTCGCTATTACACGATCTTTCGCCAAAATTCGCGTATTTTGCACGATCTTTCGCCGAAATTCGCATATTTTACAAGATCCTTTGGCAAAATACGCTTTTTTCTGCAATCCTTTGACGAAAATTGCGTTTTTCCAGCGATCTTTTGGTGGAAGTTGCATTTTTTTCCGCGATCCTTTGAAGAAATTTGCGCTTTTCCTGCGATTCTTTGAAGAAATTTGCATTTTCGTGCAATCTGTTGAAGAAATTTGCTCAATTTGGTTCATACTCGCGTTTTTGTTGTATTACATCCATTCCCGCTAATTCCCCCCCCCCCCTCTATTAAAAATGTCAACAAATTTTAATGCATATTTGCATCGATCCCAGAGATAATAAAATTCACTGCCGAAAAAGCGGAATTCCGCATTTTCGCGGAAAAGTAACATGTCTGAAAATTATATGTGTTTGCCAAATTACTTATACATTTATCGACAAGCTTGACAGAGAAGCCCAGACGTAGAATTACATCCAAAAATAGAATGTTCATGAAATTTCAAGTAAAATTTATATTATTATCTAAAAGTGAATAAAACATACCCTATAAACAAAACAATGCTACCCAGCACATAATTCAGTCGGGGGTGGGGGGGGGGTGCCGAATGAAGATATTGATTGTTTATAGTTTCATAATGTATGTATACAAAAATGTATGTTACAAAAATGTATGTATATATGAAGTAACAAGATACTTGCAAGCTCATGTTGAACTTATGGGAGCGTTCTTTTCAAATTTGTGAAATTGAAAGTAACTTTTAAAAAAAAAAATCTGCAACCAAAATCGAAAAGGTAAACACTAACCCAGTTAGAATTCAATCTTAGCTATTCTAAGCAAGAAAAATAATCATTTAAAACTATTAATATGCAAGGGAGAAATTTTTACATGTACGCTCCCATAGGTTTAACGTCAGCAATTCCAGTTTCTTCTCATGACTAGTGCAGATTCCTAACATTCAAGTTATTGCTAATCCTATGAAAGCGTTGTTTACATATTCCTTGCTAGCAAAAATACATTTTGACAACATGATTGTAAAAAACGAACTTTGAAGCAGGATATGAAAAAAATGAAAAGAAAATTATTTAAAGCATTCTTTTAAGAATATTAACATTAGAATTAAATAAAAACAGGTATCTTATCTTTGCAAAAAAAGTTATTATATCTCTTATTTACCTATAACCTTTAATTACTAAATAAACAAAAAGAACATGGAGAAAATTTTTACTTTTAGAAGCTCAAAACAACTAGTCGGGATAATATGATTCATTTTGAGCTAATCATGTGCTCTGAACAAATTATTCACGTGCCTTCCGATTGGCGTTATAGCAATAGGTCGTTTCCTGTCAGGCATAATCTGAAAATATCACAAATTTTCTTTTAAAATAGTATTCTATTCTAATACTACAAAAGAAAACACGATGTCTCTTTCCCCTTAATTTTGATCTCAAATAGCAATCAAGTAAGTTGAACATCCATTGCACATATCGTCGGAGTTGAAAATTAGTTTATTTCAAGTTGGGAAATTTTTTAATCCCCCCCCCCCCCCAATAAATATCTGTCGCTACGCACCAACGAATCGATAAGGAAACGACGAATTTAAACACTAAATCCATCATTATAGCGAATTTCTGCCCGTTAACAAGTAAACAAACAAACGTGGTTTAGGATTAAATTCAACAAGATTCAATCTTATGGATCCAATAAACGATTCAAAACGCGAGCTACGCTCATAAACAAGAAATTGAAAATATTTTTTTTGAAAATTGAAAAAAAATATATAAATAACAATTATATTGAATACATATAATTAAAAAAAATCCCCATTTTTAAAAATGAATCTAAATAGAAAAAGCAGAAATGTGAAATAATAATTTCTCCATAACAAAAGAGAAAGATCGAATACGAATCGAAATTCCATTTAATATATTTAATATTTTAAAATACATAATAATTAACATTTTAATATTTAAAAAAAAGATTTACTGCCTAGATTCAGATTGTTAACTCAACTTAGAATACCTAAAATGACTTTGCAAATTTTGTTTCTGATTATACCCACAGCAGATGGATCAAGACTCCTCCTACATACGAAGTGACGTCAAACCTATTCACCAATCACAGGCGAGAAAAGTAAAAAAAGCGATTTTTAAAAATAAAACGAGTTTTCCCAGAAAAAAGAAAAGTGTTATTCACCTCGTCTTAATCAGATTTATATTATATATCAATTTAAAGGAAATCGTTAGTACCGTTTTCGAGATTTTGAAATTAGGAACTTCTTACATACCGTACCAACGCTTTCGCTTTAAAAATGGCTATTTAGATCTCAAAATATACTGCACGTAGAAATGTAAAAATTTCAGTATACGATTAGACTGCAGATATAAGACTTTTCTAGAAAAATCAGAACAATCGGACCTATATCTGCTGAGTTATTAAAAGGCGGCTTTTCGCGTTTTCTTTGATGTCGAGTTAGCTGTATGTATGAGTTCCGCCATCTACGAATTCTACGATACGATACGATACGATTTTAGGCTTAAGGCTGCGTCACTCGGAATACTACCGTCTTCCATGATAATCTAGTTTTAAGAAATTAAGTTATGATTAATACTCTCAAGGCTTATATGCCTAGACGTAATAATATATATATATATCATTAAAATAGCAATTAAATCCTTTGTGCAGGAATTTTAAAAGGCAGTAAACCAATGTTTAAAATGCACAAATAATGCGTGAAAAGCAGCAAACAGCTGTTTCGAATCTACAGCGAGTTTCTTCTTCAGTGCAAGATAGGGAAAAGGGAACAACGTGCTAGAAAAAGCAAGGCTGAGCCTGTAGATTCGAAACAGCTGTTTGCTGCTTTTCACGCATTATTTGTGCATTTTAAACGTCGGTTTACTGCTTATTATTATATGTATCATGTTGGAAAGAACACCTTTTTTTAGCATTTAAAAAAAATTACAGAGAAAACAACATTACAATTTTGTTTTCTTGCTCGGCGGTCAAAGGGTAAAACACTAGAAAAAGTTTCAGTCTGAAAATCAATTCTCATTAATTATACTACGTAATACAAAAAGTTTCAATAGCAAGAAATATGTTCATATTTAAGAATTTAAGCAATAAAATTAAACAAGAAATAATAATATAAACTTTTGAACATATTAAGTACATGAATTCCAGAGGAATATAGTAATAAAGGCTTCTTATTTCTGTCTGAGATAAGCACTTCAATCATTACCTGTTACCGGGCTGCTGAAATCGACTCTAAAGGGCTATTCCACAGAAAATCATCATTTTTGTGGGGGGGGGGGGGATAAAATTTATAATATGTTTAATTTAAGGATATGATGGAAAAACTTGATATTTTTATATTCTATAATAAAATCCCAATAAAAAGGCATTGCAAATTACTGATCACAAACTAAGTTAAGTACCATTATTGTCTTTTTAAAGTCATAATGTTACGTCAGTTACACAATAAAAGCTACGTTAGTTACACGAGAAAATGCCATTTTTTTTCCTTTTTTATTATTCAGAAATTAATTAAACAAGTTACTGTTATAATTTGGCATTATTTAGAGTTGTTAAAAACATTAAATCACTTTTTTTAACGGGATAGTTTTGATAATTTTTACACTTCAATGCAGGCATAAAAAATCTTTGTCTATTTTATGTTACGTCAGTTACGGAATTTTGAATTGCAATTTTTGGGACTGAAAGAGAGATTGAAATAATCTGCAGGTATTTGGTTATTAAGTCCTTAGTAAGAAATATTTTAAATTGTACAAATTTGTTCTAGCTTTATTAGTAAATTTTCTTCATAATTTTGAAAACAAAATTCGATGATATAATGTTACGTCATTTACTATGGAATTGCCCTAAATCAAGAGATCCAGTTTCTCCCGACAATATGATTTTAAGTTACTTTACAACTCACATCTTAACCGAATTGTATCTTTATCCAACTAAACTAAAATCGAGACCACGTCTTCCCTAAGTATAACTTTAAAAAGGTCTATTTAACCCTTTATGTACTGAATTATAAATTCATGAAAATTTTATCGTCTAAAGCATTTTTCGTGAATTTTTTAAACTGCATTAGAAGATTTACATAATCATTTAATAAATTTTAGAAGGATTTTAGAAGGTTTGAAGGATTTATAAGAATTAGTTCAATTTGAATTTATAGGGATTTTGTGCAATATTTATAACACTACTCAAATCTTTTATTTTAAATATTTTTCTTAGTATTTTGAAGAACTTGGAAATGTACAAATATAATCTTCTTACAATAGAAATATAGAAATATTTCTGAATTTTAAAATCTACCGGCCGCTCCCCCAACGCCAAGAAAGCTGAAAAGATGCAAAGCCAATAGAAATCATCCTTTTAAAAATATTTTTTTTGTGTGTGTGTGTGTGCGTGTGTAACCAATAATGCTTTTGGAACAAGATGAACTAATGTATCTATACCTCATTCTAAACTGTAATACAACTAATATATGTATTAAATTAATCTTATAACAAGTTATTTTAATGGTACTTATATGTACTGTCAGTAGATAAAGTGTTAATGTTGCTCAGTAATTTATTTCATTCGAATAAACGAAGCTGCATTACATCACTACATTCTTTATCGAAAAAATATAAATATGAAGTATATAGACAAAAATATCATAAGGGTAGCTTTCGTAGCTCCATTACTGAATCTGAATGTAAATGTTGTGAAAATAGTCAGCTACGGACAAGTTGGCTTTATTCATGACGACTTATTTTCGGTCGCCAAATTTGGCGATATTTCACAAAATTGTGACGAATTTGGCGAGAACTTAACGATAATGTATACAAATATATAGCTTTATGCTTATGATTGGGGGAACGGTTACAACAATGAAAGATAATTTGTGAGAAATCATTGATTTTATTGTTTTTGTTGAATTACTAAAAAAGTACTGAATGAATCTTGATGAAGCTGAAGTGGTACCATTTCGAGAGTTAATCTTTAAATAAAAAGTCACATGTTTAGGTCGCATAGTTCCGGAAAAATCGGTAAATATACATTAAAAAAAAAAAATACATAGGCTAATTCCACAGAAAATCATCATTTTTGAGGGAGGAATCAAATTTATAATATGTTTAATTTAAGGTTATGATTGAAAAACTTGATTTTTTTTATTCTATAGATAAATAAAAGGGAATTGTAAATTACTGTTTACAAACTAAGTTAAGTATCATTATTGTATTTGTAAAGTCAAAATTTTACGTCAGTTATACAATAAAAGTTACGTCAGTAAATGCCATTCTTTTCTTTTGTATTATTCAGAAATTAATTAAAAAAATTACTATTATAATTTGGCATTACTTAGTGTTGTTGACAACATTCAATAAGTTTTTTTATCTGGATAGTTTTGATAATTTTTACCCTGTAAAGAAGGCAGAAAAAATGTTTGTTTGTTTTATGTTACATCAGTTACAGAATTTTGAATTGCAATTTTTGGGACTCAAAGAGAGATTGAAATAATCTGCAGGTATTTGGTATTAAGACTTTTGTAAAAAATATTTTAAATTATAAAAAATTTTTCTTGCTTTATTAGTATATTTTCTCCATAGATTTGAAAACAAAATTCGATGATAAAAGGTTACGTCAGTTACTATAGAATTGCCCCATATGCGTCGAATTGATAACCTCCTTTTTTAAAGTCATTTAATGTGGTAAATATAATGCTTTTAATTTAATTTCTTATTAACTATTATGTTATTATTAACTACTATGTAATTAATAACTATTATGTAATAGTTATGTAATAAGCGGAACTATTTAAAGTCATACACATATTCCTAGAATGTCTAAATTTTCTTGACTTTTAAGGACTTGCTTATAGCAATGAAGAAAAGAAAGAGAAAAGTGCTTCAAAATGCATATTCCAACACTTCAATTTAGAACTTACATTAAACACAGTTTCTCAAATATTCCATATTCTATCAGATTACAAAACGTGAATACAATAAAACAGCTGAATTGCAAATAATTTTGAACTCGTAAAGTAAAACTGTATGCACAGCAACAAAGTTGCATCTGATTAAAATTGGTCATTGACCGTTAATTACTTTATATTCTATGTGCTTGCAGCATGAAATATAATCAGATATGAAAGGGAATTCAAAAAAGGAAATACAATGTCGTTAATTCTATCCGAATTGTATACTGAAAAAGGAATTTATTTCAAATGAAATTTAAAACTCCTTATTTATAATTATTTTTTCTTTCAATTTAAATAATACGTTGATTTATCAAAGAAATATAGTCAAAAGATATTTAAAAAATAAGTCGGAAATTATACGTCAAACATGACAAATGAGGTGCGTTCGTACTATAATTAGTTTTATAAAATTTCAGATCTTGATGCGATAGCTGTTGCACTTTTATACAATAATGCATGAATACAAAATTTATTACGATTCTATATATAAAATACAGTAATATTGAAATAACAAGAATCCATTTTAAATATCACGTCATCATCATTGCAACCTAGAATCATTACCTCTCATGGGATATCATTCAATTCCTTACGTATGATGAAATTGAATAGAAGGAAGAAAACTTTTATTTATATCTTTTTAAGTTTTGATTCGATTTCCATATAATTTGAAATTACTCGAGAAAATCCTGCAACGATTCTATATATTAAATTTCAAACCATTCTGTTGGATAGTTTTTACTCTGTTATATGCAGACAGACGGACAGACAGATCGACGGACCAGACGGGACTGCATATCCTAAGTATTTATATAATTACGAACGCACCTGTAACGAAGCTTCCGTTATATTATAGATGTGGCCGTCTTGTTGACGACGTATAGCGGTTTAGAAATACCAGGACTTCTAAAAAAAACCATATATATATGAAGACGTTTTCGTTAATGCAGAGATGGCCGTTTTTTTGTTGACAACGTAGTGAAATTTAGAACACCAGGTCTTATTTAAAAAAAAAAAAAAAACTCCAATTTGTTAAACGAACTGTTTCTTTATTTTCATGATGAAAGGCGAAGGGAGAGGTACAAGGGGAAGCGATCAGAGCTTGTTAAAATGACAACACGAGGCAAGAGACAGCCCAGGAGTGCCTTGAATATACAGTTACAACTTTCTTGCTTGGCGGACTACAATATCGCCAATCTACAAATATTTTGCGCCATGCACAGGAGTGGAGCATTAGCTGATATGGATTAGCCAAATACATACGGTAGGTTTCTAGCAATATTAATTGTGTAGGGGGGCAGATTGTGGGCTGCAAACATTCTTGAATCATGATAGGCGCAGTCTAATCTGTACATTGATACAGCTGCGGTTAAAAAAAATAAAAAATTGTTTCTGGATAAGGCATAGTAACAGACCGAATTCGTTAGGCAAAAAAGCATGAGAATGTATTTTTCTAGACCAGATGTTAGATCAAAGATAAACCGCTTTACCACAAAAATGCAGAATTGACATACATATGAACAAAAGGTTGTGAATGTTAAAGTGTATTGGGAAGAACATTCAAATGAATAGATTGCCTGTTAAGTGATTATAAATGATGAGTTATATTCATGCCCAAATAAGGAAATGCCCGAAGTTAAAATGCTTTTGTTTTTAACAGACAACAGTAACGTTTTTCTACAAGGTTAAATCGTATGTGTGAGAGACTCACACAGTAAGAATGAAGGTTGAATCACTGGTTTTATTTTATTAAAAAGAGATGAGTAACTAGGATAATTTAATTTAAATGTGCAGGGCCATTAATACAATCGCTTTAGTTTTTAAATGTTGAATTTAATTTAGGGGCTGCACTGTTTGACTATAATGCACTAAAATAAATAAGTTATTAAACCGAATTTAATTGAAACTGCTGCGGGAGGGGGATGGAATGCAACATATATAACGAGATAGTCGTTATAGCATCTAAAAACGACTAAATGTTTTAATGCCTTTATCTAAGTATTTATTATGAAGCGCGTACACATTTTAAATCTATTTTATGTTGTTTTTTTTCACCTTTAATGCGGAAAGTTCATTGAATTATTTCCATTAAAAATACGAAAGAAAAATATTTGCTAAGGGCAATATAGTATTTAAAAACTACGTTCATTCCTTTTATTTTAATAAAATATTCTTTATAAAAAAAAAACCTTTTTTTAAAGAATGCATATTTAAAGTATAAGGGCAACGGTAAGTAACGGTATAAGGGCAATATATTATTTAAAAACAACGTTCTTTCGTTTTTTTTAAAATAAAATATCCTTTATAAAAAATCTTTATTTTTAAAGAATGCATTTTTAAAGTTCTTACCACGACTGAAACAGACACACATATATACATATATTACAAAATTTAAAATTTTGTCGCCAATATAAGGTTAATATTATTCTGTACAAATTCTTCTTTTAATCATATACCATATATTATACCTGCCTTATTGGATTAAAACTCTATTCCTAAAGTAATATATTATTCTCCATATGTAACGGTATAAGATCTCCATCCAGGTAATAATATTTATTCCAAATTGCTTTAATCTAAAAATGACGCTAACTTCTTATATTCCTTAAGTAAAATCCTTTTATTATTTATACCCCTATACAAATTCGCTATTATTGCCCGGTATATCAAACCCTCTAAATTCTTTATATAATTACTAAAAATGTCATAATTCTTAAATTATCGTATTGTAAAAAACCTATGTATTTTAATTCATTCTTTTATTAAAATAGCAAGGTGTCTATTATAATGTCGCAATGCTTTAATATTCTAAAATTTGATTCCGCTTCAATAAATTCATTTCTCTTTTCTGTTAAAAGTATCGTCTGTCAGGCCAAAACCAATTTTTAGCCAGCACTCTTGATCACAGAGATTAATTTTTGTATACAACTTGTGTACCTGGTCGAAGGATATAGAGAATTCTAGAAGAAAGTTTTTGCACTACGAAGTTGAATCACCTCAATATCAATCCACCGGAACTATTAACAATTCTCTCTTAAAGCGATTAAGATTGGGAAAGAGAAGTCAGCTGACCTTGATTGTAACTTTGAGCAGAAGTAAGTTAAATACAGCGCACAGCCAGATACGGGATCAGATGAGAGTTCGTGAGTCGAGTTGAGATGGAACGGCCTTTTGAGTTTCGAAATTTATTCGAAGCTACTATTTTCTTCTAAAACTCTGGTTACCACCTTGAGATGAATCAATAATATTTTTTTTCATCGATTGCGTCCATCATTTCTTCTGTTGATTGTTCGCCTGAATATGTAAATAAAGTTTGGGCCATATGTCATTTGACTGCATCATTTATGTTCTTCTTTACGTAACCAACCGGAGAAAACCGCTGTGCGATTAATTCGAAAAACCAGATAAAAAATGATTTCGCCAACTGCTAGTGTTATTACATCACATATATATAGCATATTATTTATGAAATATTTCTCATTTTTTCCAAAAAGTACTGAAAAATGATTTTTTTTTAAATAAAATTTCAAACACTTTCTATATCTTTATTTACTAATAATTGACATAATCTGTTGATTTATCAAGTAAATGTAGTCAAAAGATATTTAAAAAAAATTAATGTCTTTATTCAAGTATTTATTTTGAAACAAAGAAGTATTTTAAATTCAATATATGTTTGTTTTTTATCATCGATATGGAAAAACACATTGAAGTATATCCATAAAATAAGAAAAGTATTTGCTTAGAGTAATAAATGTTTTTTCTTTTTCTTTTTTTTGTGCATGATACCTTTGTTCCCTACAAATTTATTTATAAGCGATTTTCTTTACGCTAATTTTATTTTTGTAACTTCAACATCTTGAGAAAAAGCATTTAGTGTCACAAGCAAAAAAACTTTCTTGTTTTATTCCATACATAATTTTACAAATAAATTTCTTTACATGCGCAAACCTCCTAGGCATAGCTGTCTAGGATACTAAATTTTGAGTTTTATTCGATATTTCTTGATTTATCAAGTTAATGTAGCCAACGGGTATTTAAAAAATAATAATGTCTTTATTGAAGTATTTATTTTGCAACGTAGAAATATTTCAAATTTAATATAAGTTTATTTTTTTTATCGTAGATATGGAAAATCGTATTGAAGTATATCCATAAAAAACATGAAAGAAAATTATTCGCTTAGAGTAATACATGTTTTTTTTTAAGTTCATGTGACCTTTGTTTACTACAAATTTATTTATAAACGATTTGTTTTACGGTAATTTTGTTTCTGTAACTTCAACATCTTGAGAAAAAGTATTTAGAGTTACAAATAAAAAAACGTTCTTGTTTTATTCCATATATAATTTTACAGAAAAACTTCTTTACATGCGCAAACCTCCTGGTCATAGCGATCTAGTACACTAATTTTTGAACTTTATTCGCTAATTGTTGATTTATCAAGGAAATGTAGTCAACAGATATTTAAAAAACATTAATTTCTTTATTTAAGTATTTATTTTTCAATGCAGAAGTATTTTAAATTTAATATAGGTTTATTTTTTAATCGTGGATATGGAAAAACATATTGAAGAATATCCATAAAAAACTTGAAAGAAGATTATTCGCTGATAGTAATGCATGTTTTGTTTTTGTTTTTAAGTTCATGTAACCTTTGTTTACTACAAATCTATTTATAAACGATTTGCTTTACGGTAATTTTGTTTTTGTAACTTCAACATCTTGAGAAAACGTATTTAGTGTCACAAATAAAAAACCTTTCTTGCTCTATTCTATAACTTTCATTATACAGTTTTACAGATAAATTTCTTTACATGCGCATACATACGATTCCTGAACATAGCGGTCCAGGTCACTAAATTTTGAGTTTCATTCTCTATTTCCGAACAGTATTTGGTTTACATAACGACAAAAATTCTGCATTTTTATCGGACGGAGGTTACTATACATAAATATTGTTATTAAAAAAATCAGAAAGATATCCAGCTACAAACGCTTAAAAGTTTCAGGAAACAATTTTTGTGTAATATAAATTCCATTTTTTCAGTCACAAATACACAGTATCATGCGACAAAATAAATTTCAAGAAAAAACAAAAAGTAATTATCGATAAATTTAAAAATAAAATTAATAAATATTTGAATCTGTAACAACAAACTCTTAAAAGTATGAGGAAACAATTTTTGTGCAGAAAACCAGATATAATTTTGTTTTGTTCAGTTACAAATGCACAGTATTTCGCTACAAGATAAATTTCAAGAAAAAACAAAAAGTAATTATCGATAAATTAAAAAATAAAATTAATAAATATTTGAATCTGAAACTACAAACTCTTAAAAGTATTAGGAAACAATTTTTGCGTAGAAAACCAGAGATAAATACCATTTGTGCAGTCACAAATACATAATATCTAGCAACAAGATAAATTTCAAGGAAAAACAAAAAGTAATTATCGATAAATTTTAAAATAAAATTAATAAATGCTTGACTCTGCAACTACAAGCTCTTAAAAGCAACAGGAAACACTTTTTGTGTAAAAAACCAGAGATAAATTCCATTTATACAGTCACAAATACACAAATACATAGTATTTCGCTCCAAGATAAATTTCAAGAAAAAACAAAAAAGTAATTATCGATGAATTTAAAAATAAAATGAATATTTGAATAAAGTAACATTTTAATTATAAATTTCATATTTTTTCACATGCTTTCTCTTATGTAAATATCGGGCTTAAAAATATGATATATTTCACATGGTAAATGTATATTTAAAAAAAAATTACTTTTTTCATCTATATTTAAAAAGATTTACACTTATTTTACGAAACTAAGTTAAATATACTAATCAAACGACTTTGATATGCGTTAACTCTATATTTGTAGCTGAAATCTGTAACTAAAGCCTTATTTAGAATAATCTCTGTACATACTGTCATAAAACGTTTATTGTGTATAAAATATCTCTTGGTTAATAAACAAAAGTAATAAACTTGAAAGAATGACTGGATGCCGCTTTTACGTTTAAGTATATGGACGCTAAAACCTTTATCAATGGGTAACAGAGTTTAAGGAAGTATTACTACTAGAATTTATTGTAAAGGAAAATATTTTTTATGCATTTTAAATTCTGCAGTCAATAATGAGACATTTTAAAATTTAAGTGCTCATAATTTATCCAAACTTTGATATCAAACGCCATCGTATTTGTAAATACAGAAAATATAGTAGTTATAATAATTATGAATTATTCTGATTTGTAATAATTTATTAATTTATTACGTATTACTTTTATATTCGTAATTGATGTTTCTTATTTATTTTACCATTAAATATTAATATTTATTTATCCGTTACGTTTAATTAGAAACTGTGTAATAAAATATATTAGAAAGATAAATATGTTTTGCTAGACATTTATCTTTTACAAATGTTCAAAAAAGAAATACCGTATATACTCGCGTATAAGTCGAGGAATTTTCTGACTTTTTATGTGTATGAATATTAAAATATTACAGAAAATATACAAATAATAATAATTTATCATTAAAAAGTTTTTCAATGATTTATTTTTATTTACTTACTACTTTTTCGCATAGGCAAGTGAAATATTTTGTTTGATTTTGCGCAAAATTGAAGTAAAAAGTTAGGGGGTCGACTTATACGCGGGTTTGTGATTTTTTCCAGAATTTGCATTCGAAAGTTAGGGGGTCGACTTATACGCGAGTCAACCTATACGCGAGTATATACGCGAGTAATAATATTTTTGATATTTAACAGAAGACAAATTTGGATTTACTCTTCCTAATTAACAAAAGGTAATATGAAATTTAAATACAAATGTATAAAATCTATTTTTCCTTAAATTGTATCTAGAAATTTTTATAGGGGAGAGTAACCGAATTTGGACAACTTCCCATATTTTCAGGTGTAACTCACTTCATTTTTTGAATATCTGTAAAATATAACTGCGCGTGGTCAATCTACACATCTACTAACCTAAAAGATCCTTAGACCAATTTCTTTTTTCAATATCTTAAGTTTTATATTAATTTGCAAAAATGGTTTAAATTCTGCGATTGGTTACCTAAGTTGGACACCCCAGTCTACTAAAGTGGACAAACAATATTAGGCTGTTTTAATGAATACGGTATACAATTAATTTTATTAAAAACAAAGTTTGCGGTTAATGAAACAATCAAATATAACAACACCAATGAAATACAATAAAATCCAATGTCTGAAAGTAAAAGTAATTGCTTTAAATAAAAATGTATTTAAAATATAAATCAAAGTTATAAGTCATTAAGAATAGAGATTATGAAACTAATTGAAATTAATTGTTACTTGAATATCATGTATGAATTAACGCAAGGATTACATGTGAATTTCTTTTGTTCATTTTTTGTTATTCCAGCAATTTATTGGCAATCTGAACACTAAATCATTTCTGCAATTTTATTTTCATTAGAAATTCGGCAAAACCAATTATCACTGTCCTTTTTAGATTCTGAATCATTAGGCATGTTTTTTGCAACAGAACATTTCTTTACCTTATGTCTGTAGTTCTTTCCTTTCATTATTTTCTTTACAATTTATGCCTATTTTTAAAATTTTGATGCTGCAATTGCATTTGTGCTTTGAGAGTTTTTTTTTTTTTTTTTTTTTTTTTTTTTTCAAAGTGTTACTTTATATGGCAAAGATGTTAACACAGCTGTTTTTTGGCTATCTCTGTATTCTGACTTAACTGATTTTGGTAAGGCAGATAACATTTATAATGATTATTTCGCGTTTTGTGGGATTTTGTAGTTGCAGCTTTTTGCGGGTAAATTCCTTCACAACTTACTCTTTCCTTTTCGTTTAATAATGTTTAACAGCTTTTGCTGTAACCGAAAATTTCTTTTACCAGACTGTTTGTCTGTGTCGTTTTTATTTATTTATTTATTTTTAGTCTCTTAGTTTTAGTACGTTTCATGATTACTGACTCTAACTCTGACTCCGAAATATCACTAGCATTAGAATCAACAGATGTATCTGTAGTCCATATCTCCTCGCCATGAATAAGTGCAAAAATGTCTGAATTCAACACTGTAAGACGTGACTTTGTACGTGCACCGGCCACTACTGACAAAACACACCGCCCCCCAAAAGGACCGCCAGGGCACTCACTTCAAGGGGGTCCCCACAAGACCGGCTAGTCATTCTGACCTGCACCGATATGTCTCATAAGTAGGGCATCCCAAGCAGGATTGTCCCGCTTTAGTCTCCTCTGGGGCATTGCGCAATACGGGGAACCACGGACCCACACTCACGTGAGTCAATGACGTCCCCCGAACTTATTCACTACCAAGTCCGAACGCTGACGAAGCAACCCGGCCCAATATAACTCTAAAGATGGGTAAGAACAGGTTCGACCCGATGCAGAGCCACCGTCACATCATCGAATCCTAATCGCGGGACACTTCATAGGAAGAACCCGTGCTCGGAAACAAATGAGGGGGGCTCCACACCGGCTTGCTTTACCGCGTGCCGAAACTGAGAAACTGCTATAAAGGTTATCTCTGCGATTTCAGCCCGCGGATAGAGGGTTAGTAGATAGTAAAAAACAGGAAAGTTAGACCTCAACCCACAGCCAACTCGTTGGCTGAGGAAGAAATCGACCGACTATGAGCCAAGGGAGAAGAAAAATATAACACAAAACACAAACTTAATCTAAAACATAAACACGTCATTACACCATCGGACCAAGAACGGAAGTAGGGGCTTTATCTCACGACCCAGGACGAGGTCAACATCGGTGTAATGATAGGCCTTAGAGCCTAGGATGTTCCGGGCAGAGTCAAGGCAGTATACTGAAACGTGCGTAGGCGGACGAACCGCATCACGACGCACCTGATCGGTCCACCCCTTGACTCCACCGACGAAGACCCAAACCCACAGGAAGACAACATAATAAAAATACACTTTAAAATAAATATTTACAAAAGGCGAGTCCGCTCCCATGAGGACCCGTGAGCTACGCGTCCCGTGGGGGACTCCGCCACCCACTAGTCAAGGACTGAGCCCGGACCCTAAGACGACCCATCGGACCAAGAGGCTTCGCGTCCCCTGAGTCACTCTCCCGCCTCAAAGTCAACATCGGGTCGTAGGTTAGTAGATAGAAAATAAAAAATAGGAAAGTTAGAACGCATAGGGCATCAGATTCATACGCCGCAGCAGTGCGGTCAATTTGTCCGAGGATTTAGCGCCGTATACGCCCAAGGGATAAATTTACAAGAAGCAAAAAGTGTTCGAGATCTGATCGGACTTCGTGAGCACGGAGGGTGGCAAGCCCTCCCAGATGTTCAAGGGCCCACTCAGTCAAATTTCAGATCCCGAGGACTCCACACACAACACAAAGTTAGTAGATAGACATAAAAAATAGGAAAATTAAAAATCCGACACCCGATCGGATCGTCCACAAGGGGTCGCTAAATCCCCTAGGACCGTCAATCCAAGGAAACCCAAAGACAACGACCCACCCAGTGGACGATCTACTTCCGGGTGTCGAACTGAGAGAAAAAGCAAAAACTTTGGCCCGACTGGACCCTGTGGCGGCCGCCTGTGTTCCGTTCGCTCACCTGCCGCCGACATGCCCACCTGCTTCGATGATCCAAGGGAATTTGCACCCCAGACCACACAGGGTACCTTGGTTTCCGACTCGCAAGCCCTTTGTTTTCCGAGGCATAGGGTTACTACGCTAAGTCGAGCCCCTTTGAGACACCGCAATGCTCGACAGCCTTGAATATTCACATCAAGGCAGCTCCGAGACCCACCCACTTGCTCGCTCAGAGAAGGCTGGACCGCATTCACCCCATTCACCTCGGTCAAGCCGGTTACTGCTCGTCGGTCCCCAAGACAGTCGTCTCCACAGGATGGCATGCTAGCGACAGGCTACCCAGGCTCACGTTGTGCCCTCGGACGTAGTCCGGGCACTGGACGTGGAACTCCATCGGTCACCTGAACCAGTCTGGGTCCCCGCTTTAGTCTCCTCTCCGAAAATGGAAAAGGACTGCCACGGCGACCTCGGCCGAGCTCTCGGTCATCCTTCTGCGCCAAGGCCGGATTGATTCGAGACCACTCGGGGGTTCACGAACCCTCAACACTGGAAATCAAATACTCCATAAGAATAAATAATTCAAAGAAAATGAATACAAATACATACAAAATAATAGAAATTGCAAACAAAAATTATTTCATAAACATACAAATATATTTATAGATTGTATTATATAAACTGTATAAAGAAATTGATCCGAAGAAACAGAGAAAAATTAAATTACAGTGCAGTTCAAAAACTTGCATGGAGATAGTAATACATTATAAAATATAAAAAATAAAATAATTGTGTCCAAAATGTATAGCCGTAGAAATTCATTACTTACTCTTCAACCGTTTTTATGGTCAAATTTAAGTAACTGAAATTGGTCCATTTAAGGTAACTGCGCCATTTTTAAAATCAGATAATCACAAGACTAAGAACAAAAACGAAAGCACACAAATTCGCATGAAAAATATGCGCAATAAAGACATGAATTTAGATATCACTAGAAATATGTTTCTCTAGACACGTATTTTTTACAGATGCTCAAAAAACATAATAATACTTTTGACATTTAAAAGAAGATAAATTTGGCTTTACTCTTCCTAATTTACAAGAGGTTATATGAAATTTAAATAAAGATGTATAAAACCAACTTTCCCTTAAATTGTATATAGAAATTGTTATAACATTAACGGATTTCTTTACGGGAAAACGTTTATAATAAATTCAAGCGTATTTTCCGGAAATTTTAATATTGGTTAGTTTTCAAATGCATCCATCAGTCTAAAAGTTTTGCAAGAAAAGGTGGCACTGCATAAATCTTTATAATGATGTGAGATCTCTTTAATCAGGGGTAATGATAATGAACGTTAAAAGTAATTAAGTGGGTCAACGGATGGTATTAAATCTAATCAATTAACATTTTTATTGCTCCTTTGAGGATTAATTATTATCTGTGTTCATATAAGCAGTTTCAACGGGGTTTTTTTTTTAAGACATTTCTTTCACAATTTAATTATTACTTTTTTGAGTTTTAAGAAAAATCATTAAAAATAATTCATACGTTTTTTTTTTTTTTTTTTTTTTTTTTTTTTTGTATTTAAAATCTATAAAAAAAAATTAACAAGTCTGTCATACGTTCATTTTCCGAAAGTTTTCATTTTACTAAAAAAAAAAAAAAAAAAAAATCCGTATATTAATTAAGTCATTGAAATTTTTTTAAAGCATTTATATTCAAATATTTTCAATATGTGTGTCTTAGAAATTTTAAATTTGTCTTTAAAAGGTTTCATTATGTATCTAAAATTGTATAATTTTACCTATTTAAAAAAAATAAATTTGTAACTTTTTATAAAGAAAGGTATTAACGAAACATGAAAATTTTCAATACCAATATGAACAGATAAACAACATTTATCTATACTGGTACATATTTATTAAAATTGGCTTTCAAATAATTTCTAAAATTCCGATTTTATTTAAACTGTATTTTTTCAATATACTAAAACTTGTACATGGAATTTATTAAATATAATATTTAAATTATCGTTTATAAAAATTTCAAAAATCTATATCGATTTGATTTAAAACAATTACTGTTTTTCTTTATTAGTATATTATAATTTATCCTCATTGATCCTTCTCTATATTTAACTAGAATTGGATACAAACTACTGAATATTTTAGCAATGCAATGTACAACATTGCATAAAATTGATTATAAATTAAACATTAGAAGTTTGACATTGTATTGACTAATTTGTAAATCAACGTTATTGCCCAGCTATTTTTGTTAGCTAAGATATATTCCCTTTGCTCCAAAAATACTAATTTCATACTTCATTACTTTATTTCTATATAAAGAAATACCGTTAAATGAAAATTAAGAATCCCATTTATCTCATAACACTTCTTTACTAGTAAAATTAAATGAATTAGAATTTCATTAATAAGTGAATATTTTAATTGTGTATGATTACATAATTCATTATATTGAAACTTTATAATTATTAAATTACAGTAGAACCTCTTTTATCCGAAACTCTTTTAACCGAAACTCCCGATCAAAATGCATTTTAAAAGCCTTTTTTTTTTTTAATCATATTCCTGGAGTGCAAGCGATCCTTTCCGAACCACGAGTAAATGTAAATATTTTCGATCTCCTTGCTTAGAATTCCTTTGGATTTCACTTGAGCTCTCGTAATCTGCGGAATAGAACAAACGAAGAAAATGAACAAATTGGCGGTTCTGAAGCTTTTAAATGTTTTACAAAAGGTTTTTTTTGGCTAGAGCAGCAGAAATACTGCGATACTGGCGAACTAAAAATATTCAAAAACTTCGTGACTGAGTTTCAAAGCAAAGGCAATCGAAACTGCGATTAAAAAAAAACATTGTTTCAAACCCTTGTGAAATTTGTAAAAGGTACTTAATTTCAAAATTAAAGCTGGGGTAATTTACGCTTGTTTCTATTTTGCTATTGCTTTATTTTTATTAAGTTCTTGTTACCATAATAAGAAATAGCACATTTATTTCTCCTTAATCTTAAGATTGAAGCATCCTCGATTATCCGAAAATTTCGATTTTTCGGAAGAGGGTCGGTCCCAATTACTTCGGATAATCGAGGTTCTACTGTATTGTCAATATTTAGTGCAAAACAAAGCAGACTTAAATTTACTGCGATATATTTCTATAACCAGACAAAGAGAAAATCTCCGTATCTTAGTATCACAAAAAATAATCTACTCAAATATATTATGTGTATATACTGTAACTGTGATTATCTTTTGGTTTTACTGTATCATTTACATTAATTAATGATGTTTAAATTCATAAATTGTTAAATAAAAGCCATTTATTTCCAATTCAAATAGAAAATGTCTGTTTTACTACGTCCTTCCCGTATGTACCCGTTATGTAGGGGAAGGTGTTGTACCTCTGACCATATTGTTCCTTTGACCACCTGGGCTGTAGCGCCATCTAGCAGCATTTTATTAATTTTGGGGTAATTAGTGCATAGTCCCTTCACTAGAGGGCTTGTGCAACCTTCTGTGGATTATTCAAGTCAAAGAGGATTCCTGTGAATAATACTAATCCATTTCCATCATAAAAATGTAAGTATTTACTTGTTAATGTTTTGGCTAATAATATTTTTTATGCTATGTCTTTGTTGATAGAAATAATTTGACATTGTAGCTATAGACTTTTATAAGTATGGTGGTGCTTGTGAAAACGATTATCCTAACCCTAAAACTATAGCATGCTTTGTAATTTGAACTAACATGGTGTTGTACCTCTGACCATGATCAGTTGTTGCTCTTTTGACCAGGTCAAAGGTACAACACTCTTAAGAGATTTTTTAAACATTTCAACTTTTAAGACGTACTTACTACAATTGTCTTGAAATTAGCTAACGAAATTTATTTACTTCAGTTGTTCATAAAAAAAATTCACAGTAGGCTTCCTCAAATCCGCACAGCTTGGGAACAGAGGTTGTGTGGATTTCTGGGCATTGCATTGTTTTCATTTTCCAGGAGAAAGTTATTCTGATCTGTAAGATGAGATCTCACGAGTTAGCTGATCAGAAATAATTCGAGAAAGATGAATTGGAGAAAGGAAATTTTATTTTTGTTAAAATTGCAAGTAAAATAACTATTGCATATTTTGTCGCAGAGATATTTGATATTAAATATCTAGTGTTTCAGGTCCAATATTTGAAGAAAAAAAAACTTTAAGTGGGAAGTTTATACGAGAAATTGAAAATCTGTATGATATTGATATGGAAGACATTATGACTAAACTTCTAAATCCTAATATTGCTAGTGGTTCTGCTTGACAGTTAGAATGTTTGTCATTTGGAGTAGACTTTTCATCACTGAAAGTGTAATAAACAAACGTGGAATACAAAACTTTTAAAATATTATCATTAAGATAATTATTAATAAGCTTGCATTGTCATGTACCCATTTAACTTAAAATTATTTACAATGATACTGAAAAAATTGATTTTTTTCATTTCGTCATTGCTGTGTTGTTTAATTGCCTGGTCAAAGGTACAACTATGTGTTCTACCTTTGACCATAATGTTATTATTTTTTTTAAATGAGATAAAGTATAATAAAAGTAAAACTAAAAACTTGAAAAAATTACGTATGATAAACCATATGATACTGATTATGATAAAACAGAGAAATTGAATTTAGCCTTAATAGTTGAGCTAAGAAAATTAAAATTTTGCAAAGTGGTCAAAGGAACAACACCTTCCCCTACCCGTTATTTTTGATTGCATACTGCTGAACATAAGTAGGTAATAACACTTTCTCTGATTAAAAACCCTATGAGATTTTTTACATTTCATGCTTTTCTTTTACATTGTACACTAACAACGCCAAAAAAATAGTTTTAATAAAAATATTAGGTATATATTCAAATAAAATTTTTAAAAGTTATCATTATCGATGTTTTTGTTTAGTTTCATTCGAAGGTTTAAATATGGGTTAAAAAATGTCCAGACTTGAACGATCTCGGGATTGACATTTTTTTATTCATTTTTTTAAATATCAGCTCGTATGATTTCCTTACCTATCAGCATGAGTGTGATAAATCAATTGTAATTACGTATACAGAATCCCTCTTCCTGAGGTTCATTAGTTTGTACTACTTTAGGTAAGAGACCAGATATGAATGAAATAAGGTTGTCTGATTGAAATCTGTCGAATTTGTCCGAGATAGCTTGGTTGGAAGATTTTTGGCAGTTGTAGCCAGAGTCCTGTATTCGAATCCAGTTCTGGACACTTTTCAATTTAGTGCTGACTAGGCTTATTGCCATGCATTACTGTTTTCTAGTTTTGTTTTGCATCACTACTATCGATTGGTAACCTCAACTATCTACTGACACACACACACACACATATATATATATTTATATATATATATATATATATTCTAAATTTTATGTAATTTTCATCTTTTTTGCATCATATTATTGCAATTAACTACATTTAACATTTGAAATTAGGGTAACTCTACGATATATGGCCATAGTTTTTAAAGATTGAAATAAAAATTCTTAGAATGCAAATACAAGAAATATTTATGCATATTTGAAATTCGTATAGATATACTCATCATATTTTGGAATAAAAATAACTAAATATCGAGAACAAAAAAAATGACAAACAAAAATGAAATTAAAATGGCAGATGGCCATCTCTCCTTCAAGTCGAGGAGTGATGGCCATCCAATACAAGAAAGAGAAAATGAAGTTAAAATAGCAAAAAAAAAAAAAAAAAAAAAAAAAAAAAAACACATTTATGTAGTTAATCCGGAAAAAAAAGATCGAAATTCGAAAATGCAACTATGAGGTGGCCATAATTAAAATGACGGTACACATAGTGTTCTGTAGCGCGATCTAATTGCGAGAATGGCGCCCAGTTTTGTAGGAAGATTAAAGAAGACGGTAGACGAAGGATTCCGCGAAAAAAATTAATTCCAAAAATCACCGCCAGAGGATTATGTAGCGCTGTGTATTCGAAAAAGAGAGTTTCAAAAAAGAAGAATCAATACTGAAATAAAATTACCGTTTATTTAACACATCCATCTCAGGTTCGATGTGGCCGCCGTTTTTGTGCACCACATATTGCATTCTGGGCACAGCATTTACAATAGCAGAGAATAACATGTCTGCAGGAATCTCCCGTACAGTTCGCGATATGTTATCCTTCAACGCAGCCAGGCTCTGGACACCTCCATGATAGACCTTGAACTTTAGGTAACCTCATAGCCAAAAGTCGCAGGGTGTAAGATTTGTGTGCACATTCCCAAAATTTTTAAGAAGCCAGTGGCTCCAAAACCAAAAATCCAGTCGCCACATTGTGAAAAAATTGCATAAAAGCAATAACGTTTACATGGGGAAAAACTTAGGAATTCAAAGTGAAAAGTAATTTACTTAATGAATATACATGTACAAGAAAACATAGACTAAATATATTAAATGTGCACATTTAATTTAATCATAAAATTCTTTTAATTTAGGTATAAATTAAGTTTAAAATAAATTTTTAACTATGTACAGTTCAGAATATAAAGTTGGTCTAGATATAGGTTAAAAAAATATGCGTAAGCTAAGTTATCACGGTAGTGAAGAATATTAGGAAAACAAAATTTCTTATTATCATTTTGTCCTACAAGAGTACATAAAAAAATTAAGAATGTGTGAATATTATTATTTTGAGCTATAAAAAACAAAATACAATTCAAACACTTTTTTTGAAGAACACACATGAAAATTATTTTTAAAAAAAATCTTGTCACAGACTATTACAGGGGCGATTCTGTTTCGAGTTTTCCGAAAATTTAACGCATTCGGTTCTGAAAATTCGGACATAAAAATATAGCGAATTTCGTCAAATGGTCGTCGAAAAAATCAATTTCGTCAATTGTTCGCAGAAAATATTGGGAAATTTCGCCAAAGGATAGAGTAAAAAATGTGAAATTCATCAACGAATCCTGAAAAAAAAAACACCCGCAAATTTCGGTATTATAGACATCGGTATCATAAATTCCACAAAAAACACTGATTTCATCAAAGGACCGCAGTAAAAACGCTAATTTTGTCAAAGTATAGAAAAAACAATGCGAATTTCGTCAAAAGATTGCAGAAAAAGCGTGAATTTTGTCAAAGAATCTTAAAAAACTTTTCATAAATTTCGACAAATGATCCCGAAAAAAATCGGCAATATTCCCGTTTTCTATCCGACCAGTTGACGAAATTCAATTCTTTAGTATGTTTATATTTGCGATTTTTTTTCGGGGTGGAATGATGAAATTTTCCTCTTTTTTTTTTTTTTTTTTTTTTTTTTTTGACCGATTGACAGCATTTCCTTTTTTTCTTTCGACCGCGTAAAATTGCGTTTTTTTCTATTGACCGATTAACGAAAATCATGGTTTATTTCACGACAGATTAACGAAATTTGCAGTTTTATTTCGTGAACGATTGATGAAATTCATGGTTTTATTTGTCTAGCGATCAATGAAATTTGCCAGATTTTTCCATAACGGTTTTTTCAGAGTTCATGACCGATCGAGGAAATTCCCGATTTCTTTTCATGACAGATTGACGAATTGATTTTCCGGAAATCTGCTAAATAAATAAATAATAATTTGAGGAATTCTTCTAATTCGTAGAATAACCGCATGCCGATATCTAGTGTCCTCCTGTAAGAAGATATCTGAATAATCCCAGAGCTACAAATCTAATGAGTGAAACCAAACGTATTAAACGCAAAAGATATATTTTGTAACCCATACAAACTCATCTGAAATCAAATTGTAGAAACTTGAAACATGCAAATCTATGTTATCATCGGATTTCGCGAAGTAGTTTTTGTGTTATTGTTAAAAAAAACTTCTCGCATTGATTGTATCATGTATTTTTAACACGGATATGCTTAAATATACAGGCTTAGCCTAAATGATTCATGGAGTTTCAAGACACTTTGTAGGTCATATATTGAAATATATACGACCTACAAAGATGGTTGATACATGATAAAATGCATACGCTCCTCAAGTTTAAAAGTCCGCATCGTGGTTTGCGTGCAGGAACGCATCATTGCTGCTGTGATGGACATTGACTAAAACAAGATATTGGACGTATGGACGGAACTAGATTACCATTGGGATGTGTGCCAGTTGACTAAAGGCACACACATTGAACATTTTTAGTGTGTACCAGGAACTTGGTGAGTGTATGTATCGTTTCAAATATCGACCGTCTTTGTACGTCGTATAATTGCAAATAAACAGAACTCGATGAATCCCGACTCCTTTTAAACCCGATAAATTATATAGGTATAATTCAAGCAAATAGTAAGTACTTGTGTGAAATGTTAACATTATGTACATTAACTGAAATAAATATTTACTGTTTAGTTTTTGTTGAATTTCATCCTTTATTTAACAATAAATTATTAAATAAATTCCTTCTTAGAAAATATTTAAAGTAAACTTTCTCATGCTTTTATCTTTAATAAACGTGTTTTAAGTAGGTTAATTACTTTTTGTATAATTTACTTCACTGTCGTATATAAAAGAAAGTGAACTTTGATTAAGTAAATAAGGTTTAATGTTTTTTTTTCGCTTATTAGTTAAGATATTCTGACATATTTTCAAATTTTATGTACAGCACTTTCGGGACATGAAATTTTAAAACTTTCAAATATGACGTCAAATATAATTTCATTTTCTAAAATATGGTTGAACGAAAAATAAATTAGATTTACCCTAGAAAGACAGTTTTTTTTTTTTTTTTTTTTTTTTTTTTTTTTTTTTTTTTTTTTTTTATCTTACATTAATAAAATAATTACTACTTTTCTAAAATAGATTTATGAAATTTTTCAAGGAAATTCCAGAGATTTCTTTTTTATTTAATTAGCAAATTTTGTTTTTGAGAATTTGATTTTTTTTTAATGCTGTATATTTTAAGTAAACTTTAATTCAGCTAACAAAGTTAGTTAGAAGAAATGAATAAAAAAGAATTTTCATTTCGTTGAAAATGTTATTTTAAAAGATGAATTCAAGAAAATGTAGCTGTTTGTAATAATAAATTTTTAAATCCTTTAGCATGTCAAAAGATATTTATTTTCTGAGGTTTATGTAAAAGGTTGTGAAAATATGAAAATACTTGAATATGCATTTCAAAACATTTAATTTTTTTAAAACTTTATTTATTTTTATCACAGTTTAGAATCATATTGCAAAAGTTAAAATTTCAAAACCGAATTTTAAAATTATATTATGTAAAATAGTTTTTAAACCGTTAATAACGTTAAAGGATTTTGTTTTCGTTTTTACTCTTTAGCTATGTTCTTAATAGGCAATAGCAAGACTATTGCTTTAGTAATGCAAGTCTTGCTTAGTCTAATGCTTAGTCTTGCTTTAGTAATGCAAGACTATTACTCCTATTAACTCCGTTAATTTTACCATGATTACGTCATTTACCAAACTATTACGTAAAAAAAAATAACTAATAGATTCATCAGCAATAAAAAAAGATTTTTTTTTAAATTTAATCACTTTTGATGCAATTGCATTTATAATTTGATTGCAATGTGTATACTTTGGTAAAGTGCGACACTTTGGATTATGACGTATCTACCGACACCTCATGTTCCAAAAGTTGTGGAACAGCGTAACATAATCTAAGTCGTAGGAAGGCTTGACGGTTCATCGTGAAAAAGTAGAATATACACGGTTAAAAATCTTCCTATGAAATTACAGAGAATCTACGGGTAATCCATTATCTTAAGTCTTATGTAAAATTACAGAGATTAGAAAAACAGAGATTCTGTTAAATAACAGAGAAGTTATTTGGTAAATTTACAGAAGACTCTGTAAGTTAACATCGTTTAAAATACACAAGTCTCTGTAAATTAACATCGTTAAAAATACACAAGACTCTGTAAATTAACATAGTTAAAAATACACAAGACTCTGCAAATCAATTTATTTTTTTCAATTAAAATAATTTAACTAACTAAGGAACGTTCCCAGGTGCAAGTTGTGGATTTGGACGAGAGTGGTATTAAAAGAAAGGTCTCGTCATGTACATTAGAAAGTCCAATGGAACTACCCGTCCGAATCCAACCATTGTCCAGATATCCTCACTTGAAGTGTGAATAAATAAATAAATAAATTGGCAGTCAAGCATATAAATTGTTCGCAAGTTAAAAGTTTCTTTGCATTGTTTTAATCCTCTACCAATACCTTTTCCCGAGCTACGAGCAAAATCCTTTACAGCCACACATTTGCCGAAAAATTTGCATAAAACTAGATACTGGGAATAGCAAAAACAGATGGAAAAACTCTCCGAATGCAGCTGTACGCGAAAACTTCGGAGAATGCGAAGTGACTGTCTAAAAGAGGGGAAACAACCGGCAATGTGTGGGTATAAATGATTTTGCTCGTAACTCGCGAAATGGTATTAGTAGAGAATTAAAACAATGCAAAGAAACTTTTAACTTGCGAACAATTTATATGCCTGCCTGCCAATTTATTTACTTATTCACATTTCAAGTGAGGATATCTCGAAAACGGTTGGATTCGGCCGGGTAGTTCCATTGGACTTTTTAATGTACATGACGAGACATTTCCTTTGATACTACTCTCGTCCAAATCCACAACTTCCACCTGGGAACGTTCCCTAGTAAGTTTTTGAAATCAGTGAATTTTAGAACTTCGAAGTATCAGAATTATTCGAGCAAATTTGAACTGCTGTACCATTTAATTTTTTACGCAACCTTTTTCTGGCCGGCCTGGGGTTTGAACCCGAGACCTCTGGGTAGGAGAAAAACATCTTAATGACTGCGCCATAGGAGCTGTTGGTGCTGTGTATTAAAGGATGCCCTTTACAATAAAGCGGGGGAAAATCTATTGTACTTGTGCTTTTCAAAGATTTCGCTTCAAATATATTCGTTAGAAAATTTCTTAATTGGTTTATTTAAATTTAGTTTGGACCGATACATAATACTTATTATTTTTTTAAATCAAATTTAATTTTTTAATCCTTTATTTACGGAATTATTTATCAACAAATTGCTTCTCCTCAATAATTATCGTCTTTAATATCTGAAGATATACTGAAATTTTTAAATAATAATAATGCGAAATTTAGGTGTACTTTTTCATTAAAACTGGTTAAATATATCGGTAATTAACTTTTTTGTAAAATATTTACAAAAAAAATCAGATTAATTAACGAAAAATACTTATATGGTTATATCACAATTCTAATAAAAGCAATGCATTTAAATGTATTATGATTCTTACTAACTAAATAAATGAAAAAAAAAATGAAACTAAGTTTTCTTCTTTATTAATTTTAATAAAATTGCAAAAGAATTTTAAAAGTGTGTATTTGAATTACATGTTTTAACAAAGCTGAAAGTATTTTTAAATAAAAACATGGAAATCTCTACAGGGAATTAGATACAAGATAAGGGAAATGTCTGTAAAACTATGACCGAGAAACTCAATCAAATGCACTTAACCGAGAAATAGTGTAAATTTACGGAGAGTCTTGACCGAGAAACTCAATCGAATGCATTTAACCGAGAACTGGTGTAAATTTACGGAAAGTCTTGACCGAGAAACTCAATCGAATGCATTTAACCAAGAACTAGTGTAAATTTACAGAGAATCTCGATTTTTTTCTGTGTTTTTATAGAAAATTTTAACAATGTAATTCGAGGGATATTCACTATAAATTTGGAAAGTTTCAAGAAATTTTTAGGTAACAAAAAATTAATAAATCATTTGTATGTTTCTAATTAATAAAATCTGACATTTATATGCTTTATACTCCAAAATTTAAATTTCTTTTCACCTTTAAACAATATGCGTTTTTCTTAAAATGGGAAGTTATAACTTTGTTCCGATATATCAAGAAAAATGGGCAGCTCGAAAATAGCACAAATTGTAAATAAGTGTAAAGGAAAATGGGTAAGACAGCGATTTAGGAGATTCTAAAGCTCATTCATTAGTAAAATGTTAAAAATTAATAATGTCAACCTTTCCACTGATAACAGGGTTTTAGAAGTTAGAAAAGAGCTATCTGCATTCCTTTCTATACATATATTTACGATTTTTACTACTATAAACGTTTCCCATTTGTTTCTAAATAGGTGTTTTTGCACGTGAATAAAATGTAAAGCCATTTATCAAATGTCAACTTGTTATTTTATAAACTTCCATGTAATATCAAGTTCATTATCCAAGACATTGAAAAGTTATTGAACATTTTAGGATTATTGTGGTGAAGAATTTCTTATGACAAAGCAGAAGATAAGTGGTTCTTCGTAATGGAAATTTCGTTAAATTTATAATCTTTTTTTAAAGAAGCTTCAAACTAAAGAGAATTTGATGAATAATAAATAAGTCATAATTTTTTATAACAATATTCAGAATTCAAATCACATGATATAGACGTAACTGAAGAAGCCCCTGAAATATGTATAAGGTTTTTTTTCTCTGATAAAAAACCATCACAAAAAGAAATATGCTTATGAGAATGCAAGAACCTAAAAGTGATAACCTTACTGTTTGTAGATGCAAGAACCAAAAAGGAATATCCTTACTGTGTGTGATTGCGAGAACCATTATCAACTATAACAAGTTTGTAACGCAATATGTATGGATGTTACGGCTGATTATATTTATCTAACTAAAACCATGATTTATAAAATTTGGCAATGTAGTTGGGCACAGAGTACTTTTGTCTTTAGTATCCAAATTTGGACCATCTTGTTTCTATTATCTTATCAAAGTCAATTGATAGACATTAAGACAGATCTTCAATTTGATAGACATTAGTTCACATAAAATATTTGAAAGTACATTTTACAGACAAATTAATACAAATTAATTTATTACACACAAATAAAAGCAAATTATAAAATATCAATATTTTAATGTATATTAGTGAAAATTGTGTCATTTTACAAAATTTACGAAATTGGAGAGAAAGTATATTATGGCGTGGTAAACGTTCTGTCCCGGTCATATGTACTCATATATGAAATCGGAATGTACTTCAAACTGACCTCGTAGGATTTTTAAGTAGATATTAAAATAAAACTTTAAAAAGAATTGTGAAATATTTAAAGATATATATAAAGGATATAAAGATATAAAGATATATATATATATATATATAACTAGACAACAAAATTCAAACAATTCAACAACAACAACAAAAAAAAACCAGTTAAAAGTTGAAAAAAATGTTGCAAATTTAAAATCTTGAAGAGCATTTTTTTTATTCAAATTAATTTAAATTTATTCGATATTTATTTTCTTTTTTTCTCAAAATGAAAGAAAAATATTTTTATTTATTTAGACATTTTATTGTAAGTTATATTTATTTGAATCAATCAGTATCCAACCTTTACATAAATCAGAGCATACTTCAAATTTCTTGAATTTCTGAAATAACATCAAATTTACCATATCAAGAACTATTACCGTATAATGTTAATTCGATTCAGTCACTTGAATGGCTTTTTCAAGCTAAACGAATAAAAGATTTATAGCTCCTTTGAGATATAATGAAAATCAATGTTGGTATAAGGAAGATTAGACGGAGCTTTTCAATAATAACTTTCTTTCATATTTTATAGTGTCCTTTAAATAATCAGATTTGTTTGCCTAAATTGATAACAAAACACAAAATGAAAATTGTTTATTTTTGTCTACTGTATTAAGATAGTTTGAATTAGTCATAAAAATCCTTTCTTATTTTTTTTCCTATTCCTATTTTTAATGTTTCCAATTTTCTCATGGAGATATTTTAATAATTTAATAAAATCAATCTGAATGATTTACACTAAATCTCTTCAGATTTCAGTAAATTGTTATATGGAAATTATAGAAGAAAATAAATAACGGCGTAAATAACATAAAATGTTATTTACAATTTTCCATTTCTAATGGAAAATATATAATCATATTTGTGTACTTAGATCAAATTTTACCAGATCGGTTCGCGAAAAGGGACAGTTTTAGAATATTCTTTTGCAAACATTATATTAAAAAAGTATTTAGTTGTTAAATATTTTCTTTATTTTGCAAAGTGAAGATTTATAAGATATCAACATAATATTATTCCTTAAATTAAAAAAAAAAATACAAAATGTATATATTTTTTGTCTGCTGTATTAAGGGGTCCTGTACCTTTTAAACGCGTCGAACATTAACAAAAAACTTCAAAGTTTGAATTAGTCTATCTTCAAACATTTGTATGTATAAACATGAGATTTTGGATATTGATTAAATAGACTGTGCTTTGTAATATGCTACCATTATAAATTTATTAGCCTTTAACAGAATATCTGTATTGTTGAAATGAAAATAGCTCTTTTTTTTGCTCCAGTAGTCATTGCGTGCATGATATCGTCAGAACGTATGTATGGATTGTCATGAAATTTGGTAAAGATACTAAACAAACGTGTGTGTTTAAAATGGACTACTTTTAAGTATTTACAATGGTAATATTTTTAGTTATGACCCTTTTTATTCATTAAACTTATAGAATTTTTATATTTTTTTAACAATTTTTTATATATAGTAAAGCAAGGAGATTCTACGCACATTTCAAAAGAATAATAATAAAAAATCTAAATATTAATATTTTGCTAAAGTATGCATGAATAATTCTGACTTCATTTTTTTATGCATTTCCATTGTTATTTTGTTGTTATACTGTAAATTAATAGAAGAGCAATAATAAAACCAAGAAAACTATTTTGCGCAATCTATCCTTACAGGGTAGGAGAGAACGCGCACATGGGTAGGAGAGATTGCGCACATAAGTAGAAGAGATTGTTATTAATAACAACTACAATTAAATTGTTAACAATAATAATTACACTTAATTGAGATTGTTGAGAGGTTTTTGTGAGTAAATATTATTGTATTAGGAGTGAATATTTAAACCAAATGTTTAAATAATAAATAAAAGAAAGAATTTTAACAGCACTTAAAATTTTTAATTTAAGAAGATTAAAATATCAGAAAAAGCAAGCCCTACTAAGATTACAAAATAACATTAACCTAGTAGATAATATGTTTAACTTGAAAATTACTTCATTTCGATTTCTACAGTTTCATTGTATTTTGTTCGCTAACCAAAGTTGTCGTCGTCCACAATCGATGCACTTATTGTTGTAAAACGTGCATCTTTCGTGCAATCACCTGCAACAAGCAATACATTGAATCCAGTCAGTTGTCGAAATTGTCTCCTGGTACAGTTCTAGACACTCAGTGACCTCTAGATCCTCATTGACCTTCGGTTTTTTTCCCTTGAGTTTTGTTATAACACTTTTTGTGAAAGCACCTTATCTTCAACTTTTTTTTTTTTTTTTTTTTTTTTTTTTTTTTGTGGCGGCATTTTTCATATATGTTATAATTAAAGCAGAGTTATAAATACGCAGGTTTTAAGGTCATTTGGTGTGGCGTTAAAGTATAAATTACAGTCGACGAAAAAGTTCATTTCAAAATAACAGTTCATTTATTAAATTCAACTTGAATTTTAAAAACTTAAATAATAAAGATATATACATACACCTCCAGCTTTTGCTGGGAATCATATTGACATATTATAGCTATAGCAAGCTTAAACTCCATCTCCATGGTCCTTCCATTACATTACTTCCATCACTACACATCATACTCCATGGAGTTGTTTCACACTAAATATACTTACTGAGTACATCAAAACTGGAATAAAAATATGCATACAGTTACAGTTAAAAGAGAGTGCCTTTACGACCGAAATGGAAAAATAAAAACTGGTTCGGAACGATATAACTTCCGAACAAACCAGACGACAAATTTTGGGGGACAAGACTTTGTTCAGATTTCCAACATGCGGCCCCATCGGTCGTAAATACCTCCTCTTTCTTTTCATAATCAAAATCAAAAATATTACAAATAGCTCTTTGAAACTTTACATACAGAAGAGGTTTTGTCAGAAAATCTGCCTTATTATCTTTAGAACTTACATGTTTTAACTCAAAAACATTTTCATTAATTAACTGACGAATAAATTGACATCTTATGTCAATGTGTTTCGTTTTAAAATTCTCTTGGCTATTTTTAGAAAAATAAATGGCAGATTCATTATCACAGTACTGAATTGGTTTTATCCTATCGTATAAATTAAGTTCATTTAAAACTCTTGAATACCAAGTTAGTTCCTTTACACTTTCCGTTAATGAGATAAACTCAGATTCCATAGAACTTAGTGCAATACATTTCTGCTTCAATGATTTCCAAGCAAACGGAACGTTATTGAAGTAAATTATGTAACCACTACTTGAATGTCTTTTAGTAAGTTGACATCCCCAATTAGCATCAGAATAGGCACACAAACTTAGTGATTTTACATTAGACAGATTTATTTTAAAACTTTTAGTAGCCAAAACATAATTCATAATATCTACTACTATTAACCAGTGTTTATATGTATACCCATTACAAAACTGTGACATTACATTTACAGAAAAACTAATATCGGGTCTTGATCTATTTGACGAAAATGACAGACACCCGATTAAAGATCGGTATGGAAATTTTTTCATTAATTCATTTTCGATAATTTCATTTTCGTTAACTTTATCTGGTAAAACAGAGCCAATTTTAAAAGGTAATTTAACATAACTTTTAGGTAAGTCTTTATATTTTAATTCTAATCTTTCAATATAAGTTCTTTGATGAACGAATAATGAATCTTTAATCTGTTCAAAGTTAACACCTAGCAAATACTTTGTTAATCCTATTTCAGTAATTTCCAAGCTATTTTTTAACATATTATTTACAGATTGCAATACATTTTCATCTTTAGCAAACAAAACTAAATCATCTACATAGACAACTAAAATTGCGTTACTATTCAGTTTATACACACAGTTACACCATTTTAATTTACAAAATCCAAGATTATGTAATATATTATCTAATTCAGAATTCCATTCGCGGCCAATTTGCCTTAATCCATAAATTGATTTATTTAAGAAACAAACTTTATTTTCAGCACCCTTCATTTCAAATCCCGGAGGTTGTTTCATAAACACAGTTTCTTTTAAAGAACCATACAAATATGCTGATTTTACATCCAATTGAATATGATACCAATTTAACATAGAAACTAATAAAATAAACATTAGTTTTATAATTGAAAAAATTACAACAGGTGAAAATATATAATTAAAATCAATACCTGGTTTCTGTTTAAAACCTTGAGCTACGAGACGTGCCTTGTACTTTTTACCATTTTTTTCAGTGTTTTTTATATTATAAACCCATTTACTTCCTACTATTGTGGAATTTTTCGGTGGATCAACCAACCGCCAAACTTTTCTCTTACTCATCATCTCAAGTTCTTCCCTCATCGCGGCATTCCATTTCCTCCTTTCTGGATTTATTTGTGCATCCTCAAATGATTTAGGGATTTCGGTATTGTAAAATTCATGTTGAAATAATTCAGTTAAATAAGGATCGTCCGAATCACTAGTTGAGGGTTCACTTAAAGTTTCAGTATTAGTATGAGTAGTTTTAGGTTTAAAGTCAAACTTATCTGGCTCAAACTGGATTTTATTTTCCTTACAGTATTTTTTAACATCATTTAAAGATCTCACTCTCGTATTTGTTATTGGGGTATAATAATATACGTCAATTCTCTTACATTTCGTTCTCGGTCTTTCAATCCTTTTCCACTCTGAAATATTTATAGAACTTACAGTTACCTTACCCCCCTTTTTCTCTTCATCTTCGTTTAAGCTATCTCCTGGTAGTTCATGATTAAGATCTAAAGTTGCTTTACTTGAACCGTTTGTTTTAATTTGAGATTCATTAAAATTCAATATCAAATCCTTATATTTGTTTTCTCCCCCAAATAATGTTTCTACACCCTTTTTGGATTCATCTATACGCACATGAATAGTCTCTACAATTCGCCTTTCTTTTGGAATGTAAATTCTATATCCTTTAGTTTTCATGGCATAACCAACTAAGATACCTAGTAAAGCTTTCGGTTGAAGTTTATTTCGCTTAACTTTAGGAACATGAACAAATGCTAAAGAACCAAAAATTCTTAAATGTCTTACCGAAGGTTTGAATCCCGTCCATAATTCTTGCGGTGTAAGACCTTGGGTTAAACTGTGTTCAGTCCTATTTTTTGTATGAACAAACGCCAAAAGAGCTTCCCCCTAGAATGACGGTTTTAACCCGCTATCGTGTAACATTGCTCTAACTGCATTCATTGCTACTTTATTAAAATTTTCAGCAACACCCACCTGCTCTGGAGTATAAATGGAGGATCTTTCGATTCTTATACCTCAATCAGATAACAGTTTCTCAAATAATTTATGGGTAAATTCCAGCCCATTATCAGTTCGTACACATTTTAACTTTTTACCAGTTTGTCTCTCAGCTTTAACTAAAAACTTTTTAAAGCATTCAAACACTTCCGTTTTATCCTTAATTATATAAACCTCAGTCCTTCTAGAATAATCGTCAATTACTGACAAAAAGTATTTCCCCCCTCCTAACGAGTTAACAGGGCTAGGACCCCACAAATCCATGTACACCCTATCGAGGATTTGATTAGAAATGCGTTTATAGAAATAATTTCTTTTAAACGATTTTCTGTTAGATTTTGCAATTACACAAGTTTCACACATCTTATTTTTGTTTTTACAGTTAATATTTTCAATACCTTTAACACAATTATTTTTACTCATTTTTTCAAGTAAAGGTAAGATTGTATGGCAAAATCTACGATGTACAATCTCTGAATTTAAACTAGTAGAATAAGCAAAATTTTCACATTTTGAAGCATAACCTTTAACAATATACAATTTATCAACTCGAGGTACAGTAAAACAATATCTATTAAATTTATCATACACAATCATTTTATTATTTCCCCATTTAATTTGGTTTCCTGCAATGTCTATATTAGACCCACCAATTAAATTTCTCCTCATGTTAGGAGCATATAACACATTTTTTAAAGTTATTTCTACATTACCTGTTACATCTAGAATGGTAAAGTCAATATCACCAATACCCAGTATTTCCGACGAACAGTCCTTGTCTCCTATCAGCACTTGTTGAGGGGGGAGGTTCCTATATGTTACAAATAGACTCCTGTCATTCGTAAAATGAGAAGTAGCCGCTGAGTCCAGAAGAAATTCCACGAACTTTCTACCATTTGAAGATATTAGGGCGAATTCAGATTGCTTTGTAGGTTCACTGTAGAAAACTTGCTTTTTCCCTCTAGAGTTCTTTTTGAAACACCTTGTATCTGTGTGACCAGGTTTCTTGCAGTAACTGCATATTAAACTCGGCCCCATACGATTAGCTGGTGAAGTATACGATCGTCTGGTGGTGTCCAGGTCGCACATGGTTAAGGGGCCATGTCATGCTATTTAAAGGTCAAATAGATAAAATATGGTGTGATTTAGATGAAATATATACTGCATAATGGCACAAGTTCCAGAGTTAACTTATTTCTTCCCGAAACTATCGGATTATAACTATCCTTCCTGGAAGCTCGACGTCAAATGTGTATTGATTGACCGAAATTGCTGGGAGTTTATTACAAAGCCAGATATCGCATGTAAATCGGATGCCTCTGATCGTGAGAAAAGCGATTTTGAATGGCGTAAACGAAGAGCTTATACAACAATTTACCAATCCATCGAACGGAAATTCCAGATACAAATTGCTCAAACAGAAAGCGGCAAAGATGCCTGGGATATTTTAAAGTTAAACTTCGAACCAACTTCACGAGCACGCTTAGCGGGATTAGTCGATGAATTTTTCGAGATGAAGTTAAACTCGCAAGAAGAAACTATAGGTTTATTTTGTAAAAAAATTGAAGAAAAGAAGGTTCAGATTAAAGATGCTGGATTTGAGATGCCAGAACTGTTAGTATGTTTTCAACTAATCCGTCGATTACCTGAGGAATATGATAATCTAGTTCAAGTGTTATCTAGATTAGAAGATAAAGAATTTAAATTAGAAAATGTATCTAAGCAGTTAATAACTGAATATGGCAGAATTTGTTTAAAACGAAAAGATGAAGGTAAAGAGGTTGTCGCTGTAGGTGATGCTTATGCAACTAAGTTTAAAAACCCTACCGTTAAACCAACCATTCCAGCGGAGAATTTTGGAAGCAGTAAAAAGCCATGGGTTTCGCGCAGTGGAAGCGTGCTGGGCCCATAACCATGTTATAATTAAAGCAGAGTTATAAATACGCAGGTTTTAAGGTCATTTGGTGTGGCGTTAAAGTATAAATTACAGTCGACGAAACAGTTCATTTCAAAATAACAGTTCATTTATTAAATTCAACTTGAATTTTAAAAACTTAAATAATAAAGATATATACATACACCTCCAGCTTTTGCTGGGAATCATATTGACATATTATAGCTATAGCAAGCTTAAACTCCATCCCCATGGTCCTTCCATTACATTACTTCCATCACTACACATCATACTCCATGGAGTTGATTCACACTAAATATACTTACTGAGTACATCAAAACTGGAATAAAAATATGCATACAGTTACAGTTAAAAGAGAGTGCCTTTACGACCGAAATGGAAAAATAAAAACTGGTTAGGAACGATATAACTTCCGAACAAACCAGACGACAAATTTTGGGGGACAAGACTTTGTCCAGATTTCCAACAATATATATTTTGTGGATCAGTAACATTAGTTGCACTCTGTTTCTTTTTGATTTCGATGGCACTACGCTACTTGGAATGAGTGAAAGCATTTCCAAAACATTGTATTAGAAAATTTATTTTAGTTAACAAAATTAATTTATTAGCAAATTAATTGCTCATAAATTACATATATATATATATATATATAAATATTTAATTAAATTATTAACAAATATATTATTAATTTATTAACAAAAATAATTACATAAAATTTATTTAATATCAAATGTATTATTAATTTATTAATAAAATTTTTATCTGCAAAAGTATTTTTTTAATTAATTTGATGCCAAATTTAGTTTTTGATAATTATGTGTTTTTCCGAAATTATTTCAAAATTGATTCATTCATATGTTTTACATGTAATTTGCAATTCATACAAATTTCTCAATAAGCTGTGTTATCTCTCCTAGCATTTAAACTTATGGGGAAATGCGCCATCTCTCCTTAGTAGCAGACGCGCAAACTCTCCTATTTTGGTAGGAGAGATTGCGCGGCCTTTTATTTAAATATGGCCACTTCTCAAATGCATTTTTGGTGTTCGCATACTTAGTCCAGGTTAGTAGTTTATAAGAAATCGTTTAAGTTCAAAATATTTTGTATTACTCAGGTTGTATAAAAATTCTGACGAACAGTTATGAAAATTCAAGCACTTACTTTGGAAAAACAAAACAAAATAGCACTGCTTTATCCAAGACGCTTGGAACAATAAATATACAAATTCATGTAGACACTGCACTAATGCTGCTGTACAACTACCTGGAGTCGCTGGGCGCGCAATCTACTCCTTCCCGTCGAATCTCTTTGTGCGCAATCTCTCCTACCGCGCGAACTCTCCTCGCTTTACTATAGTTAATGAAATAATTTTGGCCTAAGAGTAGTTAATTTTAAACACACATATATGTTTAGTATCTTTACCAAATTTCATGACAATCCATACATACGTCCTCAAGATATGCGCGCAATGACTTCTGGAGCAAAAAAAAGGGCTATTTTGATTTCAATAATACACAAATTCTGTAAAAAGCTAATAAATTTCTAATGGTAGCATATTACAAAGCATAGTCTGTTTAATCAATATCCAAAATTTCATGTTTATACATAAAAAGGTTTTAAAGATAGACTAATTCAAACTTTAAATTTTTTCGTTAAATTTCGTCGCGTTTAACAGGTACAAGACTCCTTAAGATAGTTTGAATTAGACAGAAAGATCCTTTCGTATATTTTATACTATTCATAATTTTAGTGTTCCCAATCTTTTAAAGTAGATATTTTAATATTTTTATTAAATCATCCTGAACGATTTACAGTAAAATTCATCATATTTCAGTAAATAGTCGTATTGAAATTATAGAAGAAAAATAGAAAGTAAATAGGGGATAGTAGCCATATTTGGACCGTTGCCATTATGCCGTTAATTACAGGAAGAGACGCCATCTACTGCTGAAATCCTACTCATCATAATGACGTCATTTATGATTAGAAGAAGCACCCGCCTACCACGTGCTGTTTTCAGACAATTTAAAAAAACCTAAAGTTAGCTGTTTATATCTAATTTTTTTTCCTACTAAACGTAAGTGAATACTTTAAAACTAAGGTAAATTGTTATGTTTTCATATATATATATATAAATTCATCTGTTTATTGCGCATATTTTTTACGCAGATTTGTTTGATTTCGTTTTTGTTCTTAGTCTTGAGATTATTCGTTTTTAAAAACAGCGCAGTTGCCTTAATTGGGCCAATTTAAGTTGCTTAAATTGGACCAAATATACGATCATAAATTTGAAAAGTAATTAATAAATTTCGAGGGCGGTATGCTTGTACACTTTTTTTTCTTTTTTTTTTGTTTTTTACTAACTCTATGCAAGTTTTTTTGTTTGTTTGTTTGTTTGTTTGCATACCTGGATCGATTTTTTTTAATACAATTTAGACCTTTATAAACATAAAAATGTTTTTACATGTTTATGCAATAAATTTTATTTGCAATTTATTTTACCTTGTATGTATTTATATTTATTTTCTTTGAATTCTTTATTCCTACGACGTATTTGGTTTACAGAGTTGAATTCAAACATTTTCCTCCTGGAGTTCATTTGCGATTCCGTGAAAGGAGGGGGGGGGCAGACTTTTACAGTTCTAAAGGGTGGAATTACACTTTTTTGTCAAAAAAAAAGAAACCGCATAAAATCTCAAACGTTCCGGTGGGAGTGGTTATTTCAAGGCTCCGGTGGCGGGACACCTGAATTCAACACTGTTTGAATGTATAATGTTGCGTTTGATTAATCGTAGCGTATTTTTTTTTTCAATAGAGCATATTTTTTAAACATTTTTTTAGTATAAAGTTTAAAATGTTGGAAACGACACCGACAAACTGTCTGGAAGAAAAACACCCATGACAGCAAAAGCTGTTATAGGTATAGGAAACGAAACAGAGAGAGTAAGTTGTGAATTGTCTGCAAGAAGGCAGCAGCTACAAATCCAATGCAGCTACCATTTAGGAGACTGGGGCTTCAACTTAGGTGACCAGTTGCTGAATTTGGACCACTTTTGACAGATTTTTCAAATTAAAATAAAATTTAAGATTTTCAAAAAGAAACTGATCTTAAGATTTATTTAGTTAGTAGATGAATAGATTGATCCCGTGTAGCGATGTTTTGCAGATATTCCAAAAATTAAGGGAGTTACACTTGAAAATAAGTGAAATGGTCCAAATTCGGCTACTCTCCCCTAATATATCATTTAAATTTTTCACTGCTATTGGGAAATATATAATCATATTTATGTAATTAGATCCTATTTTACCATATCGGTTCGCAAAAAAGGTGATAGATTTAGAATAATTTTTTTAGCTAATTAACATGAAGAGGAGATGCGTTGCTAAGAATTTATAAAATAAATTTAATTGTAGAACTGTCAGACATTAAAGCCCTCTGGCGTCAATTGGAACATAACCTTTAACATAAATTATTTCGAGATAGATATTTTTTTAAAGAATTAATATTAATATTCTTTAACGATTTGTGCTATTACAAATAATATAGAAACGTTAATTAATTGAGTTAGTTTTGATTTTTTAACCTTTGATCCGAAGCGTATATAAAGAAGAATTCATTGCAGAGAATAGCGAAAATAGCTTAAAGAACTTTCCGAAGAAATATTTTTAAAAGATTATTATTAATATTTTATAACGGTTAGCACCGGTCGAAAGAAAACCCACAGTAGATACGGCCTGGTATTTTTCGCTATTTTGTACTTACCAGAGCCTTTGTTAAATAAAACAAATAATGCTATCCTGAATTTCTGTATAAATTTGAGATGTTCTCAAAAAATACCTAAGATAACACCTAAGAATAGGAGTTTTAGAGTGTTTTACTTAAAAAAAATATCTCTTGATGCTAGATTGAATTCTTTGCGGTTCAAACTTTCTTCTGAGTTCACATACTTTGAACGTTATGGCCAAAAGCAAAGGTTTAAATTGACCAAAATTGACTGAAGTTGGATCTTGGATTAGGAAGCATGCTGTTAATTTAGTAAATTACTTCTTTTTGAATTTATTTATCTATGTTTTATAGAAATAACAAATATTTCCTAAACTAATTTTGATACACTAGACTGACTTCACTGTATTAAAACAGAGAAATTAATACGCTGCTCAAAACAATTAAAGGATATTGCAGTTTTAGGTAGATTTTGTATCTGGTAAACTGTTTAGCTGATTCATACATGGTCGACAGACATAGTAGGTTATATGAGAATAAATTACACATGTTTGGCAGAAAAAAATACACTTTATTTCGCATTTGTGTACTAAAGGAAAAAAACACAATTTGTGCATATGAGAAAAAAAGAATAAGAAAAGGTGTTTTCTTCAAAGAAAATCATTTTCAGAAGGGGGTATGGTTTCCACGGGCGGCCAGCAACGTTGAACACCTTTGAGGCATGGACTCAATGAGGCTATTAATGACGAGTTGGGGTATTCTGCCCCACTCTTCCAGAAGAGCTCTTTCCAGTTCTTGGAGAGTTTGTGGGGGTTGTTGGCGGCCAGAAACTCGTCTTCCTAGAGCGTCCCAAACGTGCTCGATTGGATTCATGTCTGGAGAACACGCTGGCCATTCCATTCGAACGATTCCTTCCTCGAAAAGGAAATCCTCCACCAGGTTTGCACGATGTGGCCTGCAGTTATCGTCCATTAAAATGAAGTTATCTCCGATTGCTGCAGCGTAAGGGACTACAATAGGTCTGAGGATCTCATCCCTATATGGGCGACCAGTCAGAGCTCCATCTCGAATGATGTAGAGGTCAGTGCGCCCGTCAATGGAGATGCCACCATACACCAACACTCCTCCACCGCCAAATCTGACACTTTCGTGCACGAACGCAGGATTATTCCTACTGCCACGGTCCCTCCAGATGAAAATACGCCTATTATCAGGATGCACAGAAAAACGGGACTCGTCAGAAAACAGAATATTGCTCCATTAATTTCTCCTCCAGTTGACATGCTCGGTTGCCCACTCCCTGCGGTCGCGAGGATGCCTTGATGTTAATCTAACACATACCATCGGTCGGCGAGCATACAGACCTACAGCATGGAGCCGGTTTCGGACAGTCTGAGTTGAAATCGTGGTGCCTGTAGCCGAGCGAAGGTGTTGTTGGAGAAGAGTAGCGTTCATGGTTCGGTGTCTCCGAGCTGTTAACGCTAAATACCGATCTTCATTGGGCGTTGTTGCCTGTCTACGACCTTGCCCTGGTCTTCGGCTTGCACATCCACTCTCCAAAAAACGGTTCCAGATCCTGGAAATGACACTTTGTGACACTCCAATGGCTTGCGCTACTTCGGCTTGAGTTTGGCCCCCTTCTAACCTACCAACAATTCTCAAAGCTTCTGAATCTGTCAAATGACTTCGCTGAGACATCGTACTCATCGAAACAAAGCAATCACTGAATGCCGATCATCCTTGTCTTCATTCTCTTTCATCCAGTTGAAAGTCAAATTTCATTCGCTGCTGCTGAAGCGGCGTTTTTGACGTCGAACTCAAAATTTGCATACTCCACAGTTTGAAAACCAAAAAAATTTGCATTTGTGATTCTCTTCTTCTATTTTCGGCAAAAAAATTTCGTTTATATCTTTATTTTATATAAAACTTCAAATATCCTTTAATTGTTTTGAGCAGTGTATATAAAACAATTTAATTAAAAACAAAAATATAATTATTTTCTATCACGCATTCTTTTTAACCGAATAGATATTTTAATTTAATAGTATAGTTTTACGCTGTGAAATATTTGTTTCATTTAATCTATATTATCTGACGTTAAATTTTAAGTACTGTACAATTTATCATAATGGAACTGCTTCTCTAAAATGTACATCATGCATGAATTTCAATTCCTGTTTACATTTTAAATAAATCCATTAATGCAATTATTTCATAAATACGCAAGTATTTTTATTCATAATACCCTAACTTTTTTGGTATGCAGTTGATTAATGATATTATGAATATAGTTGTGAAGATGAAGAACGAAACTAATAAGAGCCATAGTCGTTTAGAAGTAAAATTACTTGTCATAACCATTTTCGAGAAACAAAAACTCTAATTTTACTTTCCCTGTGCTAATAATTTTCACATATATGAACATACTTAAATATATTAAACTTTTTTCGTGGGAAATTAGTTTTTATAGTTTAAACTAAAACACATTAGCAGTATTATAAGATTAAATAATAATAAATGTGAAGGTGTCATATGTTTTCATTAAAAGGTATTATTATGAGATAAAGCTACCGACATAACGGCGAAAAAAAAAGAATAATTAAAGGAATATAAGAATAAAGAAACTATAAAAATAATTAAAAAAGCCCCAGATTTATTTATTTTTTAAATATGAAGATTTTAACCCTTCGAGCGTCTTGCAAAAGGGTAAAATTGTAATGTTGTTTTCTTTGCATTTTGTTTTAAATGCTAAGAAAATATGATTCTTTCAACATTATTAAAAAAAAAAAAAAAAAAAAACTCAATTACAAATATGAATGTAATTCTTCAGAGTACTAATCATTCTTTAATGTATTTAAAATTCATTAAATCTATAGAATTATATTATCTTAAATATTGCTTGAATTTCTGTGAAACCTAGAGCTTAGTGAACGGAATATTACGCCCCAAACACTTAGAGGGTTTTAATAATGATACATATCTGAAAAATGTGTTTCAATGATATTGGATGAAAAAGTTCATTTGGCTAATCCCTCCATTTTCTTTCTGAAAACCCTAATTTATATTTAATCTATACGAATTATAAATTGTAATCATTTGTTAGTTAAAATTACTAAAGTTGATAAGGAAATTATTAAAAACTGATACATATAAATACCCATTATTTTTCTATGTGTAACGTCAATATATTTTTTTAATGGAATAAAAAAATTATGTAAGAAGAAAAATACACAAAAAATTCCATTTTTTATACAAATAATAACTTTTCATTACATTTTCCCATATTTTCTTTTTAAAAATATCTTGACGAAATTCGCAGTTAGAGAAAGGAAAATTTTCAATAAATATTATAAACACACTGTAAACTGAAATGTCTTAAATTCAGACATTTAAGTGTCTGAAACGGAGTGTTCAATTTTCAGACGTTTTAAAGTGTCTTAATTTTTAACACACTTGTATGCGTCTGAATCTCAGACACTTCAAACATCTGAATTGCATCCATGTTTGACCACTTCGACAAACATTTTTTCACCTTCTTTTTTTCTTTCGTAAGCATTATACACTGTAATATATATATATATATATATATATATGGAAATTGTAGTCATTCAAGGCCCCATTTAAAAGATAAAATATAATTTTTCATGGACTAATCTCCATATTTCAATAGCCACTTCCCAAATCCACATGTTACATCTGATTTATATATTCAAATCAAACTACTGTAATCTTTTAACACTTACCCGAGGGGTGGGGGGTGTTCGATACAAGGTCCTACTGCTCAGGAGAAGAGTGACCTAACTATTCACCACGGTTTCATCGGCCAATCTTTGAAATAATGTTATTTATAAAGCACAAACAAAGTTTTTTAATTAGCAGTAAGTTTCTTTCCAATTTAGTATAATTCTGAAACACACAGTATATAGTCGTAAAAAACCAGAGGGTACATGTTAGAGGCAGAGGGTATGCGCTAAAGTCATTAACGTCATGTATCGAGTTTTCGCTGTAGTTTCATTTGAGAAACAGGGTATACGGAGTATTTTTTAATACTCCTGAAGGTATACGGAGTATATATCCGTATACCCTCCAACACATCCCTGTTACACATTTTCTTTCCAGAAATTTGAATATATGGCATTTTAAGTTCAGCTTTTTTTTCAACCAGAGTAATTTTTAGAGTACAAATGAGGAACCCCCCTCCCCCCCCCCCCCACACACACACACTCCAGAAGCCAAGTGATGCACGCCATAAAATAAAGATTTTAAGTAAACTGGGTTCTTAGTTGAACATCAATAGCAATTTACTGATTTAAAATATGAAACTCTTGTCTATTTCATATTGGTCTTTGAACTATTATTTCAGCAACTCCAAAAGAAAAGTGGACTACAATATATTTATTCAAATTTAAGTAGAGGTTACAGAGGTTAAGAATTAAGAAGTTTAAAGGGCTTAATTAGTTGACTTCTAGAACGCAACACATAATTAGAAAATCACTTTATTTTTACCGGCAAACAAATAACTTTATTTTCATATAGACTACTTTGACTACACTAGATGGAGCCTCCACTCATTCTTTAAAGTTGAAGGTTTAATTTCGACTCCAAAGAAAAATTCTTCTGAGACGTTTGATGTTTTGGAAATGTATGAATTTTAATTGATTTTTGTTCTTAAACGCATGAGATTGGCAGGCGATGTTATGCAGAAACTATGTGATCGAAATGAGTTCTATTTTTTGATGAATAAATTACTTATCGAATTATAAGCGATCCTCTTTAAACAGGTTTTTATAACAGTAGGTTACGCACCTATTATGCTACTAAACTTTTTAAGAAAGAATCGTATGAGACTGGAAAAATTTTCGCTTTCAGCATGGTTATACCGTATATTTTTAAACGGACTACTGAAAATTATTAGCTTAATGTAACTCAATAAACAGTAAATAAAACTGAAGTAAAACTCTGTATAACGGAAACTTGGATGAAATGTAAAATTTCATTAATTCTGCGAAATAACACTGTTTCTAAGATTAAAACATGCCTTTTGCTAAACTTTCGTAATTAAGTTTGACATTTTCTATAAATTACGGATGCGAAATCAGCCCACCCCTTGGATATGCTTGTTGAATATAAATAAATAAATCCTGTCTAATATACGTGATTTTTGAAATTGGGATTGACTTATATGGGTTTGTCCTTGAAAGGTTACATTTTATCTTTTAAATGGAACTTTTTAAATTCTGAAATATGCAAAAAAAAGGGAAATTTTTTTAGAATTTAGAGGAAAAAATACTCCATTAAAATATGTAAATTGGTGTCTGAATAGGCAGTACAATTTCCATATATTAACGGATATTTTTTACAGTGTATAAAGCTTTCAAAAAAAGTGAAAAAACGGCTGCCTATTGCCGATCACGCAAGTTGATTAAAGATGGATGCGATTCAGACGTTTGAAATGTCTTAAATTTAGACGCATACACGTGTCTTAAAAATTAAGAAACTTTAAAATGTCTGAAAATTGAACACTCCATTTTCAGACACATATGTTTCTGAATTTCAGACATTTTAGTTTACAGTGTTTATACCATGATCATAGACACTTAAGTGTCTTAATTTCAGACACCTATGATGTCTGAAATTTCATATTCAGACACTTAAGCGTCTGATTACTTTTTCAGTCACATATGTGTCTGAATTTAAGATGCCTTTATTTGCAGTGCACAAACAAAAACGAAGGGATAGTCGATGACAAATTTTCTGATCTTCTCATAGTTTGCTTAAAAAAAAAAATTAATAAATACAAAAAACAGTCAGAATCAAATAGTGTCAGAGGTTTCCTAATATGTTTTCATAAAATATTAGGATTACAATTTAAGCATCGTAGTATATTTCCAGATTAAAAATTGTCTTAATTTATATGCTAATTCAAAAATTTGAAATTTTATGTTGTTTTTACTTTTATCTGTTAATACAAATATATATTATGTTATAATTAAAAAAGTATATCTGATATAAAAAATCAAATCTCGGTAGTTTTATTTTTGAGGGGTTTTATGGAAACAATTAAATGTTTATTTTGTACATCTAACAGCATCCTTACTTAATATATATATATATATATATATATATATGAGTAATACAGTTATGAAGATGAAGAAAAAAACATTAAGGAAAGCTGCAGTCGTTTAGAAGTAAAATTATTTGTCATAACCATTTTCTAGAAAACAAAATTGCTACACTTACTCTGTAAATGATGATAATTTTCACCTACATGAACATACTTAAACAAATTACAGTTTTTATGAGGGAAATTAGTTTTCATAGCTTTTTAAATTTAACACAATAGGAACATTATAAAATGAAAAAGATCGTTTTAAGAATGTTAACTCCTTTTAAAGATTTTGTTATACCATTAAAAATATTATATGTTATCATGTCTCCTGCTGAAAAAATAATGTATAATTCAGAAATATGCCGTAACAACATTTGTTTCATTGGAACAACTTGTAAGATAATTAAAAATACACATTTTAAATAATTATTAAAATAAAAAAAGATATTAGAGCATGGCTCAAAAAATCCCGGTGTCCAGGTCGATGTGCTGACGATAAAAATGTGGCTGTTATGTTGCTTTTCTAATATAGAATTCCTAATTTCTACTAACGAATAGTAACGAATTTAAAAGTCTTAAAAACAGGGTGAAACAATTTTCAACCAAATTATTTAACTGATCTTTAAGAGTTGTTTTTTTTTATGTCAATTTTTTGTATCACGTTGGGTAACGTGAATGCCCCAAAATACAATCCCTCATAAAGAAAACCCAGAAAAATGTTCTTTTAAACACTAGAAAAAGTTTTAGTTGGGAAAATCGATTTTCATTAATTATGCTACATTTTATAAAAAGTTTCAGTAACTACAAATATGTTCATATTTAAGAATTTAAACAAGAAAATTAAACAAGAAATAATAATATAAAATTTTGAACATATTAATTACAAGAATTCCAGAGTAATATATTAATTCAAGTCTTCTTCTTCTTGCTTGAGCTAAGCATTTTAATCATTATCACTTGCTAGGCTGTTGGAATCGACTCTGAATTAAGATATCCAGTTTCTTGCGATAATATGATTTTAAACTACTTTCCAACTCACACCTTAACCGATTTGCATTTTTATCCAACTAAACTAAAATTAAAATAGAGACCACGTCTTCCCTAAATATAAATATTAAAAAGTCTATTTAATGTTACTCAGTAATTTAATTCATTTGAAAAAACTAAGCTACTTTACATCACTAAATTTTTCATCGACCGAATATAAATACGAAGTATATAGACAAAAATATCATAAGCATAGCTTTCGATATTGAAACTTAAATAAATATAACTGGCAATTAATACATGCGAAGAAAGCCATTAGAGAAGACCCATTACTGAATCTGGATGGAAATGTCAAATTAGTCAGTTACAGACAAGTTGATTTGATTTATGGCGAATTATTTTCGGTTACCAAATATGGCGATATTTCACCAAATGGCACCAAGTTTGGTGCAGTGTTGCCAGATTGGGGACTTTTTTATCCCCAGATTGTTGATTGTCACCGCTTTTTTTAAATAGAAACATTCGCATTATTTAAATATATATTAAAATTTCTGAAAAATAAGCGAATTATACTATTTTTAAAAATTGGTGACTGTCAAATAATCTGAATTGAAAAAGTCACCAATCTGGCAACACTGGCTCGGTGAGAACTTAACTCTAAAATATGTAAATACAAAATGATTGGGAAAATAATTACAATAATGAAAGATAATTTACGAGAAATCTTTGGTTTTATTGTTTTTGGTGAATTACCAAAAGAGTACTTAACCAATCTTGATGAAACTAAAGCGGTACCAATTCGAGAGTATAATCTTTCAATAAAAGAAAATTGGCATGAATAGTTCGCATAGTTTCGGAGTAATCGGTAAATATACATTAAAAAAATACAGATGTGTCGAATTGATAACCTCCTCCTTTTTAAAAGTCATTTAATGTGCTAAATACAATACTCCTAATTTAATTTTTTATTAACTATTATGTAACTATTATGTAATAATTATGCAATAATCGGAACTATTTAATGTCATATATTCAAGTATGTCTACATTTTCTTCACCTTTCAGGACTTGCTTACAACAATGAACAAAAGAAAGAGAAAGATGCTTCAAAATGCATCTTAAAATACTTCAATTTCGAACTTAAATTAAACACAGTTTCCTCAAATATTCCGCATTCTATCAGATTACAAAACGTGGATACAATAAAACAGCTGAATAGCAAATAATTTTGAACTCGTAAAGTGAAACTGCATGCACAGCAACAAAGTTGCATTTGATTAAAATTGGTCATTGACCGTTAATTACTTTATATTCCATGCGCTTGCAGCATGAAATATAATCAAATGTAAAAGTATATTCAAAAAAGGAAATAAAATGTCGTTAATTACATCCGAATAGTATACTAAAAAAGGAATTTATTTGGAATGAAATTTAAAATTCCTTATTTGTAATTATTTTCGTATAATTTAAATAATATGTTAATTTATCAAAAAAATATAGTCAACAGATATTTAAAAAACAATTCGGAAATTGTAAGTCAAACGTGGGAAATGAGAAGCGTTTGTACTATAACTAGTTTTATAAATTTTCTAATCTTGGTGCAGTAGCTGTTACACTCTTATGCAACAATGCATCAATACAAAATTTATTACTATTCTATATATTAAATCCAGTAATACGAAAATAATAAGAATCTATTTTAAATAGCAAAACAGCACTTTATCATCATGGCAACCTAGAACCATTAACTCTCATGGGATATCATTCAATTCCTTACGTATGGTGAGATTGAATAGAAGGAAGAAAACTTTCTTTTATATCTTTTCAAGTTTTGATTCAATTTTCATAAAATTTGAAATGACTCGAAAAATTTCTACAACGACTCTATATGTTAAATTTCAAACTATTTGACTTAAATTTCAACTATTTCGGCACACGATCGAACCGCAGCCGGCTGTGTCGGTTAAGTGTCGGCATCGACACAGTGGTTTCGGTGAAGTTTCGGCAGCATATCGGCAACTGAAACTTAAGAATCTGCTTTTTCGACTGCCGGTTACCGTAATTGGTCCCCTTATGGTTACATATCGGCAAACGACTTATACCGGCAAGTGACGCAGGACCGATATGTGATATCTGATAGTGGTACGATTAGATGAATACCAAAATCGGTCCGAATTCGGAATTTTTAGTCTTAGCCGACATTTTTTCTTTTACTTAATTTTGTGTGAGTTTGAGTTTTGATAAGAGTTATATATTTCACATAAAATTCTAATAGAGATAAACATAAAAATTGTCAAAAAAAGCCTATATTTATTTATTTAAAAAAAAATGTTTTGAATTCATTTTTAAAAGGATTTACAATTTTTTGAATCATCAAAAGATCTTTTTAAATCGCTCCTTAAAATTATTATTCATTATAAACTTAACAGTAAAAAGAAAAGTAAAATACTTCATAAGTTAATTCAAATTATTTTCCAATTATATATTCATTTTAAAAATAATAGCTAGGTTTCTTATTTTATTTAAAAATCAAATTATTAAAAAGCTTTTAAAATTATTTTATAAGCTATGAATATATTATTTATGGCTTTTTATGTCTGCTCTTTCATCTTCACCTAACACTTTATTTGTAATGGCTGTTTCATAATAATGGAAGCCATCAGTCCATCAAAAGAAAATAACTCGGTTAAAGCGGAACTCGGTTAAACGGGACTCGAATAATCGGCGCTCTATTGTACATTTCATTTAAAAAATGAGCTTTAGAATATTTTTGTTGGTGTTCAGAGGGGAGTCATGACCTACGTGAACCACCGTTATAGATTACGTAGTTCAGTATTACATATTTTATGATTACATATTTTAATTTTTAAGATAAGTCGGCTATTAGAAAATTAGTAAAATTCTCTTTGTAAATATACTTTGTGGAAGGGGGAGGGTGCCAAAATCCATGTTTGCCCCGGGCTCAAAAAAGGCTAGTTTCGGTCCTGAGAGCTGTTGAGGAAATCGCGAAAAATGCAGTATAGCAGCGCCACCTGTGGGGCAATTTACACCAAACACTCAGCACCAATTTATATTAAGGACTACTGGAATATAAATTTTTATTAAATTCCGTGCATTAGTTTTTTGAGATAGAGATCCCACAAAATTTGTGTCACATACAGACAGACAGACTGACAGAACCACAGATTCACAGACAGACATTTTGTAAAAACACATTGTTTTTCGGAATGTCTGACCCCTAAAACGTGTAAATCCGTCGAAAACGGACGTCGAAATTTTTCATGAATCGAATACTTTCTTCTTTTAAAGATAGAAGAAAGTAAAAATATGTTTTATAAATTAACGCAACGCATGTAATTATATTATAATAACTAATAAGGAAATTTTATTAACTGAACAGAATTTCTAAAATTAATTAATTTCTTTAAATATTTAATAATTTTTAAATTTATAAAAAACCCAATTCGTTTGTTAGTTCGCTAAAATATTTATTTCATTCCTTTAAATACTAAATTAACTTTTAAAAAAATGCGGATAAGAGAATTACAAAAAAAACAACTTTAAAACACTTCAAAATTCCAATTTTTTCATCTACGATCTATCCACAACAACGAGCTATCACTTAAAGAAATATCTTTCCCGTATTACCCCATAAGAATCGTCCCCCCAGCAAGGCTCAGTGGCTGAGTGGTTAAGGCGTTTACCTTCTGTGCCTGGGGTCCTCAGATCGAAACCAACCTGTTCCAACTTCGAAATACGCTCTCTTGAAATATTGACAAGAACACATGCCTAGATGGCGCCATCAAAACAGGTTTTTTTTTCAATTTATGCTGCTGTCGGGCTGCAGCCGGCATAGTATCCTGCCGGCAGTCTCGCCGATCCTGCCGGCACCGGTCCGACCAAGTGCCAGCCCAACGGACCGACTATCGCTCGGGCGACCACAAGAGTGTTGGAACCGATATCGGCAACCTGATATCGTGCCGTTACCGCCAGAATCGGCAAGCGGCAGTCGACCGATTGCTTCCCGATAGCTCTGTGTTTGTTGGGTTCGGTTTGATAGTTTTTGCTCTATTATATGCGGCCAGACCGACCAACGGGCCAGACGACGAGTATATGTGCTTTGTATTTACGAACACACCTAAAAACGGCTAAATGTTTTAATGTATTTATCTAGGTATTTATTATGAAGCGCATACACATTTTAAACCTAATTTATGTTTTTTTTTTTTTTTTTTTTTTTTTTTTTTTTTTTTTTACCTAATATGGAAAACACATTGAAATACACTGGTTATCAAAAATTAAGGAAAAGTCACAAAATGCCAATTTTTAAATACGCGAATTCTCAAAAGGAAGTAATATAATTCGAATAATTACTATCTCTGCAGAACAGGTAGTCCATATAACATCTCATTCAGGTCACACATGGTCACAAGAGTCACAGTCACTACGGCGAAACAAAAAATAGAAAATTCCATACGTCTCTTTTATGAGTCTCAAATGACTACTATATGTGACTCCACTGACAGGTCACTGTGACTGCTGCTTTCTGACGAGTCACCAGGTGACTTTGCAATGTCGTTTCATTGAAACTCTCGTGTGACTCTCATCTGCAGATTCAATTTCAAAGTCATTGTGCACGTTGCATTATGATAAATCACCAAATAATGTCACATTAAAGTCACATGGTGACTTTCTGTCACATGACTTTGCCAAATGGTGACAGAGACCCTACTGTAAAGTTACCACTGTGAAAAGTGGTGAAAAGTCACCATGTGACTTTAATTTGACATTATTTGATAATTTATCATAATGCAACGTTCACAATGACTTTGAAATTGAGTCTCCAGATGAGAGTCACACGAAAGTCTCAATGAAATGACATTGTAAAGTCACCTGGTGACTCGCCACAAAGCAGCAGTCTCAGTGACCTGTCAGTGGAGTCACATATAGTAGTCACTTGAGACTCATAAAAGAGACGTATGGAATTTCCTATTTTTTGTTTCGCCGTAGTGACTGTGACTCTTGTGACCATGTGTGACCTGAATGAGATGTTAAATGGACTAGCTGTTCTGCAGGAATAGTAATTATTCGAATTATATTACTTCCTTTTGAGTATTCCCGTATTTAAAAATTGGCATTTTGTGACTTTTCGTTAATTTTTGATAACCAGTGTATTTCCATAAAAAAATCACAAAAGAAAAATATTTGCTTAGGGCAATGTGTGAATTTAAAACAAAGTTCATTCCTTTTATTTTCATACAATTTCATTTATAAAAGATTTTTTTCAATAACACATTCTTAAAATTCTTACCATGACTGAAACATACACAGATATATACATATATAACATAATATACAGTATAGCTTCAAAAATCCGGCATCATCGGGACTGAGGCTATGCCGGAATTTTGAAAATTCCGGAATTTTGAAAGAATGTCAAAAGTAGTAACTAGGAATATCAAAAGTAGAACTATATTCTTAATGGTGCCTTTAGCCATAATTTAGTTCATTATTAAGTGATAATTATGTAAGAAAAAGAGAAAATTAAATGTAAAAAGAAAATTTATATTTTCTGTGTTACAAAAAAAGAATCACATAAAGAGTGAAATTTTTCTTCTCGTGTAATTTCGGAAACATCGATGTCAATTTTGTTCGCTTCAATTTTTTCAGCCATTCTTTAACATGTTTTTTTTTTTTTGTGTGTATGTGTGTGTGTGTGCGTGTGTGTTTTATACAAATTAAGAATCTCTACTTCAGAAATACAGTCTTGTTCTCTAAAGCAGATATTAATTCTCCAGTCAAATTTATGCATTTTTCTAGTGACACATTTTCTTCTCTCTGTTGTTCATCCTCGTCTTGGGAGCTGTTACTAGCGTTATCGGCGGCTCTATTTCGTGCAGCGTTAGAAGAGAGACTCCAAAGAACTTGTATACTAGTCTCCACGCCGTTGCTGAACAATGGTGCAGCTCCCAGACAATTTGTTCAGGAAATAATCGCTTCTGATAATCGAAATACTTTTATTTTTATTTATTTATTTATTTATTTTTTATTTTTTTAATTTTTACTTTTGAACTTGAAGTTTTTAATTCATTAGCAAATGCTATTTTTCTTCTACCATTACTTAAGGAGTAAAAGAAAAGGGAAGGGGAAATATAGTTGTGCTGCCGGATTTTTGAAGTTGCCGGATTTCTGAATGCCGGGTTTTTGAAGTCACACTGTACATGAAATATTTCTCATTTTTTTCAAACAGTACTGGAAAACGAATTTATTTGAAATAAAATTTCCAAATCCTTATTAATATTTATTTAATAATAATTGACATAATTTGATTGTTTATCAAGTAAATGTAATCAACAGATATTAAAAAAATAATAATGTCTTTATTGAAGTATTTATTTTGCAATACAGAAGTATTTTTAATTTATTAGAATTTTAAATTTAATATTGGTTTCTTTTTATTATCTTCAATATGGAAAAACGTATTGAAGTATATCCATAAAACACTTGCAAGGAAATTATTGGCTTAGAGCTTGTACAAGTTTTTTTTTTTTTTTTTTTTTTTTTTTTTTTAAGTTTATGTTACCTTTCTTTACTACAAATTTATTTATAAACGATTTGCTTTACCGTAATTTTGTTTTTTTAACTTCGACATCTTGGGAAAAAGCATTTAGTCTCACAAATAAAAAAAAAAATTCTTGATTTATTCCATGTATAATTTTATAGATTAATTTATTTACATGCGCAAATTACTTTCTGGGCATAGTGGTCTAGGACACTAAATTTTGAGTTTTATTCGCTATTTTTTGGTTTATCATGTAAATGTAGTCAACAGATATTTTAAAAAAAGAAAATAATGTCTTTATTTAAGTGTTTATTTTGCAACGTAGAAGTATTTTAAATTTAATATAGATTTATTTATTTATCGTCAATATGGAAAAACGTATTGGAGTATATCCATAAAAAACATGAAAGAAAATAATTCGCTTTGAGTAATACATTTTTTTTAAGTTCACGCTACATTTGTTTAGTAGAAATTTATTTATAAGCGATTTGCTTTAAGGTAATTTTTTTTTTTTTTTTTTTTTTTTTTTTTTTTTTTTTTTTTTTTTTGTAACTACGACAATTTGAGAAAAAGTATTTGGTGTCACAAACAAACAAAAAAAAAATCTTTCTTGTTTTATTCCCTATATAATTTGACAAATAAATTTCTTTACATGCGTAATCCTCCTGGGCATAGCGGTCTAGGATACTAAATTTTGAGTTTTATTCGCTATTTGTTGATTTATCAAGTAAATGTAGTCAATAGATATTTAATAAAATAATAATGTCTATATTGAAGTATTTATTTTGCAACACAGAAGTATTTTAAATTTAATATAGGCTTGTAATTTTATCGTCGATATGGAAAAACCTATTGAAGTATAGCCATAAAAAACATGAAAGAAAATTTCGCTTAGAGCTATAAATAAAGAAAAATAGCTTAGAGCAATAAAATGTATTTTTTTTTAAGTTATCTTTATAACCCATTATTAACATATATTAAGTTCATATTATCTTGGTTTACTACAAATTTGTTTATAAACGATTTGCTTTATGGAAATTTTGTTTTTGTAGCTTCAACATCCTGAAAAAAATGTACTTAGTTTCACAAATAAAAAACCTTCTTGTTCCATTCCATGTATTATTTTATAGATACATTTCTTTACAGGCGAAAATCTCCTCGGCATAGATGTCTAGGACACTAAATTTTGAGTTTTATTCGCTATATCCGAACAGGATTCGGTTTATATAATGTCAAAAATTCTGCATTTATTTAGGACGGAGATTACTATACATAAATATTGTTATTCAAAAATCTGAGAGATCTGCAACTACAAACTCTCAAAAGTACCAGGAAAAAATTTCTGTGTAGAAAATCAGAGATAAGTACCATTTATTCAGTCACAAATACACAGTATCTCGCTACAAGATGAATTTCAAGGAAACACATAAAGTAATTATCGATAAATTTAAAAATAAAATTTATAAATATTTTAATCTGCAATTACAAACTTTTAAAAGCATCGGAAAACAATTTTTTTTTCCAGAAAACCACACATAATTTCGATTTGCTCATTCACAAATACAGTATTTCGCTACAAGATAAATTTCAAGAAAAAACAAAAAGTAATTATCGATAACTTTAAAATAAAATTAATAAATACTTGAATCTGCCGCTACAAACTGTTAAAAGTATCAGAAAACAGTTTTTGTGTTGAAAACCAGAGGTAAATTCCATTTATTCAGTCACAAATACACAGTATCTTACTAAAAGATAAATTTCAAGAAAAAACAAAAGTAATTATCTATAAATTTAAAAATGAAATAATAAATATATGAAAAAGTAACATTTTAAATATAAATTTCATATTTTTTTACATACTTTTTCTTGTGTAAATATCGGGCTTAAAAATTTGTTATATTTCAGATGGTAAATGTCACATGGTAAACTATTTTACACCTATATTTAAAAATAAATACACGTACTTTAAGAAACTAAGTTAAATGTACTTACGAAATGACTTTGATATGCATTAGCTCTATATTTGTAGCTCAAATCTCTAACTAAAGCCTATTTTAGAATAATCTCTGTTCATACGGTCATAAAAAGTTTATTTTATATAAAATATCGCTTGGTTAATGAACAAAAGTAATAAACATGAAGGAATGGCTCGACGCCGCTTTTACGTTTTAGTATATGGACACTAAACCTTTATCAATGGGTAGCAGAGTTAAGGGAAATATGAATACTAGAATTAAATGTACATGAATTTTCTATGTATTTTACATTATTTGATCGACAATGAAGCATTTTAAAATTTCTAGAACTCGTTAATTTATCCAAACTTTGATATCAAATGCCATCGTATTCTTAAATACAGAAAATGTAGTAGTTATAATAATTATGAAAGATTCTCATTTTTATTAACTTATTAATTTCTTTCGTATTACTTTCATATTCGTAATTGATGTTTCTTATTTATTTTACCAATAAATATTAATATTTATTTGTACGTTACGTTTAATTAGAAAATGTGTAATAAAACATATTAGAAAGTTAAATACGTCTTATAATATATACGTCTTATAATCTTATATACGCATATAAATTAGTTTCATTAAACACAAATTTTACAGAAAAATCAATATTTTGTTGGTCTGCCGTTAGCTTTTGTTACATCATGCAAACGTTTTGGCATGCTCTCTACCAGACTTCGGCAGTATGGAGTTGGTAATTCTTTCACCCAAACTTCCTTAATTGCTTTTTCCAGTTCCTTTACACTTGTTGGCAGTTTCTCAGAGACCTTGTGCTTTAAGAGAGTCTATAAGTTTTCAATTGGATTCAAATCGGGATTGTTTCCAGGTCAGTCAAGGATTTGAATTTTCTTTGTCTTCAACAACTGAGTAACAATTTTAGAGCGATGACATGGTGCACCATCATGCATAAAAATTGTGCATTTATGAACGGTCATGTGTAATTCTAACTTTTCCTTCAACAAATTCAAGTATTTTTTTCCATTCATAGTGATTCCTGGTGGTAAGAAGAACAATGCAGCCGTTCCGTTCATTTACATCCCAACCCAAAATCATGACACTTGGGGAGTGTTTTACAGTCTGTAAAGTGTGAGGTTCATCGAATCGCTTTCCAGGAGGTCTACGGACATAGTACGTGTGTGTAGAGAACTGCTGCATTGTAGATTCGTCCGAAAAAATACCAGGTGCCACTGACGAATTGTCCATTTGGCATGTGTATTGGCAAAGTCCAAGCGCTTAGCTCTCATGGCCGCTGTTAACCTGGGTTTTTTCGCAGGTTTATGGGATTTTAAATGAAAGTCGTCGAACAAACGTCGACTTATTGTTGTACGATTGACATCCGCACCTTTTGCAAGCAGTGCTGACCGTATTTTGCTTGCGGAACTCATTGGAGGACAAACTGCTACTCTCCTAATGACATGGTGTGGTTTTACGAGGTCGATCACACCTTTTCACCTCAACATAAGTCCCTGTTTCTTTAATTTTCTTGATCGCATTGTGAACTGCATTCTTACTACGTCTTACTAGTTCACTAATTAGTTGTTCAGAATAACCTTCATTATGAAGAATAACAATTTGTGCAAGCTGAGCTTCAGAAACTGATGATTTTCGACCCATTTTCATAGGTTTTCAAAACTTGTAAAACAAGCAACAATTTCGTCTGCGACGCTTATTACTCAAAGATCAAACAAAAAGAGAATACAGTACTCCACTGCCAGACGGAATGATGTCATATGACGCAATCGATTTGATTTATGACGTTAGCAGTGGTTTCAATTGTCAAAACACTAGTTTCTGAACGGTGGTCCTAAACTTTGGCCACGACTGTATAATGATTATTTGGCTTTTCGGGGGATTTTGTAGTGGTAGGTTTTTGCGGGTCAATTTCTTCACAACTTACTCTTTCCTTTTTGTTTCCTAAATGTTAACAGCTTTTCTGCCACCGAAGTCTTGTTACCAGACTGTTTGTCTGTGTCGTTTTCATCATTTTATTTAGTCTCTTAGTTTTAGTACGTTTCATGATTACTGACTCTGACTCCGAAATCTCACTAGCAAGAGAATCAACAGATGCATCTGCAGTGCCTATCTCCTCCTCATGAATAAGGGCAGAAATGTCTGAATTCAACACTGTAAATCAAATATTCCATAAGAAGAAAAATTCAAGGGAAATGAGTACAAATACATACAAAATAATAGAAATTGCAAACAAAATTTATTGCATAAACATACAAATATATTTATAAATTGTATTATATAAACTGTATAAAGAAATTGATCCAAAGAAACAGAGAAAAATTAAATTAAAATTCAATGCAAAAACCTGCATGGAGATAGTAATACATTATAAAATATAGAAAATAAAAAAATTGTGTCCAAAATGTACAGCCCTAGAAATTCATTACTTACTCTTCAACCGTTTTTATGGTCAAATTTATGTAACTGAAATCGGTCCATTTAAGGCAACTGCGCCGTTTTTTAAATCAGATAATCCCAAGACTAAGAAAAAAAAACGAAATCAAACAAATTCGCGTGAAAAATATGCGCAATAAGCTCACGAATTTAGATTATGTATATGAAACCATAACAACTTACCTTAGTTTTAAAGTATTCTCTAACGTTTAGCAAGAAAAAATTAGAACAAAAGTGCTAATTTTAGGGTTTTTTAAATTGTCTTAAAACGGCACGTGGAAGGCGAATGTTTTTTTTTTTTTCTAATCAAAAATGACGTCATTCTGATGAGTAGGATTTCAGCGGTAGATGGCGACTCTTTCTGTAATTAACAGCAGAATTGCAGCGGTGCATTTAAAGCGCCATGCGTCCCAAATATGGCTACTCGTAGTTTCTAGACTCGAACGCTTGGGGCATTCTCACAGTCTTCTGACCTTTTAAGTCCCTGAATAATAATTTTTATTTTTGTACATATTCTTGTGTTTTTTTTTTATAATTTATATACTGGGGGACATCCCATTGCATGACTCCATAATAATATTAACGAGATAAATAAGTTTTGAACGATGTTCGGGGTCCAAATATCCAAGAAACTCTTATACGGTCACGTGTTCCTGATTCTGGTTTTAAGTTTGGAGCTGTCTGTATAAAAATGTATCAATAAAAGTAATTCGATGTATTTTTTTTAAACTGGGGCTATTGTTTTATATAAATATCTAGCAAAAAATTAACCTGTACACAACTTTACGGTTGTTATTATTTTTTTAATTCTGTCCTTGGGTTTTAGATTCCTTACCGTCCCTCTTGTAAAATTATACAGAAAATCACTTCAGATGCAGCCACAGCATTTTTTTTTCTCGTGCAGAAGTATGCTAGAGAAAGAATGTCTAAAATTCTTTGACAGGAAATTTACTGCTGAATTTAAATCAGCATTTAAATATCAATTTCATGCATCGTGGTTTTATTGGTAGTCTTACTGTCCCCAAGCCTGCACTTCCTGCACTTTTCGAGGTAAATTATTATTATTTTTTTATTTAATCCAATGTAAATAACTGTTTCTAAAAATCAATGAACATTGTGGCTACCACATAGTCATAACATGATTTGCTTAAAATAGGTGGTGATTTTCCTTACCGTCACTTTTTTCCCCATTTCGTCCCTTTTTTCCTATTCCTTCCCTTTCTTTTACCTTACCGTCCGGTCTTTAACACCTCTTTAAGACAATGTTATACCAAAATTTTGTACTAAAAATACTACATTTTTATTATTTCTTATTTGAATATTCTGTGGGTACTATGCAAATTCCTTATAAGTAAAAATTTAGAAGAAAATAGAAAGTTACAGCGGTAAAATGGTAAGGAAAATTAAACTCGCAAGTTTAACTTAAACCTCAGTTACATAAAAAATAAAAATACCATTTTTTTTTTTTTTTTGAATCATTAAGGCATTCGTCTATCAGATTAAAATGTCATTTTAGCAAGTTTAATTTTCCCAGATTTTTATTCCCTGAAGTCAAAAGTTTGTGAGAATGTCCTAATGAAATGTACCTAAATATATATAAAATCATTTTTCCCTTAAATTGTATTTAGAAATCGTTATAATATTAAAAGATTTCTTTGCATTTATAATAAATTCAATCGTATTTTCCAGAAATTTTAATATTGGTTATTTTACAAATGTATCCACCAGTCTAAAAGTTTTGCAAGAAAAGTTGGCACTGCATAAATCTTTATAATGATGTGAGATCTCTTTAATCAAGGGTAATGATAATGAACGTTAAAAGTAATTAAGTGGGTCAACGGATGGTATTAAATCTAATCAATTAACATTTTTATTGCTCCTTTGAGGTTTAATTATTATCTATGTTCATATAAGCAGTTTCAATGGGGTTTTTTTAAATACATTTCTTTTACAATTTAATTATGAGTTTTTTGAGAGTTTTAAGAAAAATCATTAAAAAAAATTTCCACCCTTCCTTGTATTTAAAATCTACAAAAAAAAAAAAAAAAAAAAAAAAAAAAAAAAAAAAAAAAAAAAAATTCAACAACTCTATGATACGTTGATTTTCCGATAGTTTTTATTTTACTAAAAATTGTTTTTCCGTATATTAATTAAGTCATTGAAATTGATTCACAGCATTTCTTTTCAAATATTTTCAATATGTGTGTCTTGGCAATTTTAAATTTGTCTTTAAAAGGTTTCGTTATGCCTCTAAAAATGTAGACTTTTACCTATTTAAAAGAGAATTCATTTTGTAACTTTTTATTAAGAAAGGTATAACAAAACATGAAAATTTCCCATACCAATATCAACAGATAGACAAAATTTAGCGGTACTAGTACATATTTTTTCAAATTAGTTTTGAAATAATTGGTTTTCAGAAGCTACAGAAATCTGTAGCTTTGCAAAAGATTGTACTAAAATTACGATACTCTTACTAAAATTTTATCTCTAACCCGGGTTGTAGTTACATAAAAAATTCTAGGAATCCCAGTTTCCTAAAAAATTCTTAGTAACCTTACAGATTTTTTGATTTACCGTGCAAAGGTGTATCTGTTACATGAATTTTCGTTGTTGCCATTGCATAAAAAGTTCTATTAATCCCAGTTTTTTTTTTTTTTTTTTTTTTTTTTTTTTTTTACAGTGACGTACACGTACATTTGAAAGTTAAAACATCAAATGTAGTACATAACGGAAAGAGGGAAAAATAAAATATTGATTTTCAATATAATGTAATCTTTTATATCTGTAGGTCGCATTTACTCCAAATTTTCAATATTTGGGATAAGTAAGGAAATTATTTTTAAATGACATTTTAAGAAATGACATTTAAAAGAGAATATTTAATTACTAGGTGGCTCTGTCCCCTGAAAGCTACGCTCGCCAACACATGTTCAGACACCGCAGAATCTAAAATCACGCTAATTTGATCGGTTTTTGAAAGATTTGAGAAGATTGAATTATAATGAAAAAACCTATAGCGATCTCCCTGTAAACGGGTTTCCATTCAGTTCCCTTTGATTGCGAAAATTTAAGGCCGAATCAGTTGCTGTTAAGGCATCCAATGGTGTGTTTGATTTTCGTGTTTGATTAAAGAAGATCAGTTAAACATTTGAAAAGAAGCTAAAATAAAATGAATTAAGTAAACCGAGTCTTTGCCTCCCGGTATTTTTTAACAGTTTTATAAAACGATTGACATAATTCAATTTATTACAATTTACTGATTTAACCCCTTCAAGGGCAGTGGTTCATTTTTGGACCACTTAATTTTAATTCTTAAATGCCACATTGGCACCAGAATATTGGAATGAAAATTTTCCTTTTATTAAGTAAGTGAACAAAAGCATTTTTGTATTTCGAAATTTGTTTGTAAATTCCGGTGCCATTCACTGATTTCAACATTTTACGAATAGAAGTACCTTTCCCCTGAAAGAGTTAAACGCATATTAATGTATTTATTATTTTAAAGTTTCCTTTCTCTGTTAATGTTCACATATATATACAATCACATATAAATACAATTTTCAAGACATAATTTTCAATAATTTCCTGCTTTTAACACGTACTCATTTAATAGTAATTTTAAAGATTTTTTTCTGTTTTTAATAGCCATGTGTAAATAAATTTGTAATCGTTAGGGAATATTATTCTTTGCGCTGTTTTTAGAATTGAAAACAATCTCTATTATAATAGCTTAAGTCATGTGACTATAATCAACAGTTCCTTCGCTTTTCATAAGAAATGTTTCCATTTTGATTAAAGAATCAAAGTTATATTTTTGAATAAAACTACATAAAAGTTGCCATGATCGCAAAGAATTCTTGGTACTTTTATGTTAGCCAAGTTCAAATCTCGCCAATAGCTTTCTTTGGTACTTTTCCGTTATATGGACACAATGCCAAAATGTATGCTAATACGCCAATTATTTCAACCCTGATCGCGAAAAGGATTTTTATTGTAAACCATGCGAAACATTGTGATTTTCTATTATTTGCTATACTTTATTGTATAACAGTTATTTGTTCACTTGATTTAGTAAAATATTTCGTAAAAGTCTGTAGTTTCCAAATGTTATATTTTTAAAAGGTTTACTTTACTATTGACGGTGTTTTTTCTTTTATTTTTCAAATGTTTGAATTCGCGTGATTTTCATTTTGCGCCAACTATTACGCTTGGTGACAATGGTGTCCGTATAACGGAAATGTACGCTTTTTTTAACTCGTAAGTTAGCGCTTTTTTATTTTTCGAGTAGTGGTAAATTAAAACGGTACTACTTGGTTATCCCATTGACCAAAAATCTATCGCCAAACTATAAGATTAAATGCCAATAATGATTGATCGTAAATATCACATTCATTTGACTGTAAGGAAGTTACACGCGTTTACGCCATCAAGTGATTTCTATTTCGACGCTTTATTTGTATTTGTATTTTTATAGTAATTTATTTGTTCTTTCGTTATTTAAATTAAAAATTACGTCAACTTGTGTAATTTGGCGAGTGGTTTGGTCATTTATATAATTTGGCGACATTGGTCATTTGCTTTGAATTTGAAATTAAAGCACCGGGTTTGGCGTGATTTTTTTTACGACAATTTATCGAAAACCTCGTTTTCGAATACCAGTTGCATATGTACTTTTAAATTATTATCTATTATTTTTAAAATGAAATAACAATAAATAAAAAAAAGTAATTAATAGCTATAGAACAAAGCAATTTATAACATTTTTTTTTTAAATAAAAAGAAAATAAATGTAAATAAACATTTATTAATGATTAAGCAGGAATAGCCGGGTTACCATGCCAGGCAAAATAACGCCATTTTGGCGCCAATTAAGTACCCCGGTGCGTATATGACATCTGATCCTAATATTTTTCTTTTCGTTTCGTTTAAGAAAAGAAAGAAGTGAAAGCCATTAATTTTGAATGTTTCAGTTTTAAATGAAAGTTTTGTATTAAATAAAATGATAACGATATACCAAAAAAAAAAAAAAAAAAAAAAAAAATCATTGTTCTTAGCATAGATTTAAGGGAGAAGAAACTGGTCGCCAAATTTGTTTAAAATTATAACCTTTTCTGAAATGTGAAAGAAGAATATCTCTTACGATTGAAATTTGAGTTGCCATCATTAGAAAAGTACATGAAATAATTGTCTATAAATGTATTTCTATTACCGAGAGATGACAGCCAAGATTGATATTTATTCTCTTAAATGAAGGCCTTTTTTCGGTGTTTAGAGATTTTTACTTTATCAAGATAGTCAAATGTAAAAAGTAAGCTTCTTAGCCCACACGTCTTCTCAAGCCCAGAAACGGTATAATGCAAAATTTAGTCAAAATCGTTTGATTCGTTTTTTAGATACAATTAGCCAGACCCACAGTAACCCAAAATTGGCCCACTAATCGAACTTTCTCGAACATGTGACTTGGCCCACACTTCTTCTCCTGCCCAGAAACGGTATAATAAAACATTTTGTCAAAATGTTCTGAGCCGTTTTCTAGATAAAATTAGCTTGATCCATGGTGACCCAAAAATTACCCAGCAATCGAATTTTCTCTAAGATGTGACTTAGCCCAATGGTCTTCTCGTAATCCAAAACGATAGATTACAAAACTCAGTCAAAATCGTTAGAGCTCTTTTTTAGATAAAATTGGCTTGACCCATAGTGACCAAATATGACCCACTAATCGAAAATTTTCGAACATGTGACCTAGCCAAATAGTTTTCTCGTGCCCAAAAACAGTTGAATATAAAATTTAGTGAAAATCGATTGCGCCGTTTTTTAGATATAATTAGCTTTACTCTGACCCATTATGACCCAAAATGACTCACTAATCGAATTTTCTCGAATACGTAACCTAGCTCAATGGTCTTTCTGTGCCCGAAAATGGTAAAATACAAAATTTAGTCAAAATCGCTGGAGCCGTTTTTATGATAAAATTTACATACACACACACACACGCAAATTTTGCTCGTATTATAATATAAAATACTTATAATATTATTACTCTCTGTAAAGAAATAAATATATTTTTTAATAGTTCATAAAAATAATAATTATAATATATAACATACAATTTAAAATCTTATTTTATATAAAATTAAACAAAACATATAATTATGTATTTTTGCACATATGAATATGCCCATATTTAGTACATTTACATTTTATCAAATACATACAAAAAATATTTTAGCGAAATTTTTTTAGTATTTTTCCAGTTCGTTTTGTAATATTTTAAGGTGACTTTACCAACAAATTTGAGAAATCAAAAATTTAGGCATAAATGGGATATACTTATTTAGAACTTTAAAGAATAACCTTAAGCAAATAAGACTTACTTTGAACTAATACGAAAATTTTCTTTTGATCCATAATAGATTCGTTTGTTATTGTTTCATTAATATATGCTTAAACAAATCTTCAGTTAACGCTAAAAATACAAAAAAAAATCACAGATATTTTATAAAATCTCGTTTCACGCCAGAATTTTTATTAAACTTATTTCTGTGAGATTTATCTTTTACGTATTTTATTAAGAATTCCTCTTTCGCACAGACATAGTTTCAGTCGGTAGTTCTTATGACCGATTGTTGGTATATTTAATGTTAAAAAATATTTTCATAGCACAGAAAGATTTATCAGGAAACCTTTCAAAAGATTCTAACCATATAAATGCTTTCCATAAAAAAACATTTCAAAACTACATATTCAGTAAAAATAAAAAAAAAGATATTTTCCTCCCAAAGAATTAGGCTTTTGAATTTCAGAAATATGTAAAAGATATCCAGTTTGTGTATTTTAAAAATGGAATATCGAGAAATAGATGCGTTAAAAATTATGCTGCAAATTGTAACATATTTTTACAGGTTTCGTTTTTCAAATGAACCTATTTGCAATAAAAAATAGATTTAACTTAAACATTTTATAAATCACTTTCAAAGACCATTGTTCAATCTAGATATCGGCAAGATTTCTAAAAAATAAAGCGTGCATTTGTTTTATGTTAAAATAACAAAACATAATACATAATAAAAAATAATAAATTATGTATTTGTTCCTTAATATCCTCGTTTATTATTATTTTACTAATTTTTGGTTAAAAGAAACTTCAGTTAACATAAAACATATCGGAAATGTTACTAATATTTTATAAAACGTGTCACACCGAAATTTTCAATTAAAACGATTTAACTGTTTTATTTTACTTATTTCGGTATGATTTATATTTTAATTTATTCTACGGCAAAATTTCTGATTCGAATCTAAATATTTTCATTTGGCACTTTTCAAAAGATCAGTTCTTAGTATATTTTTGTTAAAGTAACCTTTTCAAGGGACTGACGTAACATGTCAGATTATGATAAACAGATTATGATAACAGATGTGATAATAGCTTATGATAAAACCTGTCAAAAGCTTCTAACCAAATAAATATTTTTTAAAGAAAACTTTTAAAAACTGAAAATTCTGTAAAAAATATTTTTGTTTTAAAGCATGAGACTTTTAAAATAGTAAGATCTATAAACAATTTGTGTATTTAACAACCAAATTTAAAGAAATACATCCGTTACAAAATTATTCTACAAATTTCAATGGATTTTTCTAGGTTATGTTTGTAAAATGATCTTGATACAAAAAATAGATAGACTTGCTACAAATGTTATAATTCAATTTTATTTACTGTAAATGTCGAAAAGATTAATAAAAAACACGTACATTTTCTTTATGTAAAGAATACATATGGATATTAAAATAAAAAAAAGTATTACGGAACGTAAAAAAAGAAATATAGAATATTATTTTCCAATATAATGTAATCTTTTATATCTGTAGGTTCCACTGATACAAGATTCTCTAATGTTTTGAATAAAAAAGAAATTATTTTTAAATAACAATTAAGGATTCCGAAAGAATAGTCAAGGTTTAAATTTATCTTAGCTTTTCGAATAACTCTGAACTATTACAATTGTTGTATAATATAATTATTTGGAATATTTAAGATCTTTGAACAAATAAGACGTCACTTAAACAAATAAGAAAATACATTTTTAGCTCTTAATAGCCTCGGTATTATTGTTGTATTAATTTCTGCTTAAAGCAATCTTCAGTTAACACTAAACGTACTGGAAAGTTTGCCCTTTAGTAGAAAATTATTTCAAACTCCAAATTTTATTTAAAATTACTATTTAACTTTTTTTTAAAAGCTGTGGGATTTATATTATATAAAGAAAGTGCTGGTCTGAATCGAAATATTTTTTGAGCCGTTCAAATGATCCACTCTTACAAGGAAGGTCTCCATACGGGCATATTCAGAAAAATCTGTTCTTCTCATGTGGACATATATGTTTATAAAATTTTTTTGGTGGAACCTCGATAGAACGTTCGTAAAAAAATAATAAAAATTTCGTTTATTTGGCGATTCATCATCGGTTGGCGATGAAATGAAATTTCGAAAATTACTTTTTATGTTGCATACTCTTTAAGATAAAAATGTTTCATATTGAACTTGTTTAAATAAATTTAATATAAATTACTTTAGTTTTTTCAGTTTTAGTTTAATTTAACTATAGTTTTATCATATATATATAAATAAATAAATATATATATAATGAAAGTTAAAAATAAAATTTTAGGAATTAAAACAAAATTAAAATAAATTAAAATTGTTTCAATATCTCAAAATTAAGTCCAATTGAGTACTGTCGATTCAATTTTGTTTCTATGGAAACGAACAATTCTTTGATATTTAAATGAATAACTGGTAAATGAATCTTTCTTTATTTTGGAATACGCCTAAATATATGAAAAATATTTTTTATGCATGAAATTGTTTTTTAAGTAATAAAATTAAATAACAAGCAACATAATTATGTAATACGAAAAAATGTATTTATTAAACACTCTCATTGCTTATGTTTAAATTCATTAAATACTTTTTACGCGCATTCTAAAAATCAATTAACAAACAATTTTCATGTGCATTAAAATCGTTTCCTTTTGGCGAGGAAAAGGACTGCTCGCCAAATCGCGTGACGCTTTCGTCTTTTCGCGCCAAATACTCGAAAGTATATTATTTTTTTACAGACTTTCTACTGTAATTCCGCCGCTCAATTTGACTGATCCTTTATTACATACATAATAGGGTGGGTCGAAAAAACCGAAATATTTAAAATCGTAATGTAATAGAGCGGAAAATTTGCCTTTTGTAATAAAGAATAAATTCGTAAAATATTATATCGATCGGATAATATCTTTTACCGCCGCAAGGGGGCCAAAGTTTCAAAAAATCGCAAAAAAACTTGTTTTTTTTTCAATTTTTTTTTTTAAATATCCAAACGTACGAATACAATTTCTAATAGGACGCTATGGCTATATGAAGATATAAGAAATGTCCCGACAAATGTTCATTGTGATAAAATAATATATTTTACTGCCGCAAAGGGACCATATTTAAAAAACGAATTGTAAAAATTTTCAAATTTTCATTTTTTCTGTATTTTTATAATTTTAATAATATGCCTAGAAGTAAATAAATTTACTTTATATCTATTAACATGTCATAAATTTTGTTAACTATTTGTCATAGACTGGAAAATAAAAAAGGTAATCATTCATTGTTCATTACGATCACTTGATCTACAGCTGTTTTACTGCATATCAGCAGTTCATATACCACAAATCACAAAAATGATATAAAGTGAACAAAATATTTTAGTATTTTATTAATTAAAATATAGAAATGTTTAACCGAAACGGATTAAATAAACTTAAAATGAAGAAGTATTTAAAGTAAATGAATTTAATATGACTTGATTTCAAATAAAGCCATTGTTCCTCGAGAGGCAGAAATTGATCATATGTGATCCCCCTCTGTTCTGGTCCACAAACTTTGCCAGCACTTCAGAGACTAATTTCACCCATCTTTCTTCTGACTGAGTGGGTCAAGGAAAATTATAATAGCTGGTATCTTTAATCGAACATTCTAAACTCACCAGTGTCGTTAGATAGACAAACCGTAATAGGTGGTTTCGTTGGTTTATAGTTTTGCCACTCGATTAAATCCATACAATTTTAAGCTTTAAGTTCAAGTCTGGAATGACGAAATGACGGATGGCGCTATTCGTGTCCACAGAACTTCGTGCTTTGGCAATTTTTAATTTTGGCAATCGGCTGATCAGGATGTACTCAATGCGTACATCCTGAAAGTCTACTGCATCAGTTGGTTCACAATTAAAATGAATCCATCATGTTTTTGAGATTTTGTGGACTATAATTAGTAACCCTCGTTACTTGCCATATCATCTACAAAATATTATAGTTCCTGTAATTTCACGAAATGCCTGTTTCGCAAATTATGAAAATAGCCTCATTGGAATGATAGCATATGAAGGAGAGGACATCAGAACCCATGCCATAAAGAAAATTGCCGAAGCACGAAGTTCTGTGGGCACGAATAGTGCCTTTCGTCACTTCGTCATTCCAGAATTGAACTTTGAAGCTTAAAATTGTATGGATTTAGTCGAGTGGCAAAACTGTAAACTAACGAAACCACCTGTTACGGTTTGTCTATGGACTGACGATCTAACGACGCTTGTGAATTTAGAATGTTCGATTAAACATACCAGCTATTATAATTTTCCTTTCCCACTCAATCAATAGAAAGATGCGTGAAATTAGTCTCTGAAGTGCTGGTAAAGTTTGTGGACCAGAACAGACGGAGGATCACATATGATAAATTTTGGTCTCTCGAGGAACAATGGCTTTATATGAAAGGAAATCATATTATAAAATTCAATTACTTTAAATACTTCTTCATTTTATGTTTATTTAATCCGTTTCGGTTAAACATTTCTGTATTTTAATTAATAAAATACTAAAATATTTTGTTCATTTTATATCATTTTTGTGATTTGTGGTATATGAACTGCTGATATGCAGTAAAACAGTAGTACATAAAGCGATCGTCAAAAATAATGAATGATTACCGTTTTTTTTTTCAGTCTATAACAAATAGTTAACAAAATTTACGACAATATTAATAGATATGAAGTAAATTTATTTACTTCTAGATATTATAGAAATTATAAAAAATAAAAAAAATAAAAATTTGAAATTTTTACATTTTTTTTAAAAAATGTGGTCTTTTTGCGGCAGTAAAAGATATTACTTTATCATAATGAACATTTACCGGGACATTTCTTATATCTCCATGTACCTATCGCGTCCTATTAGAAATTGTATTAGTACGTTTGTATAATAAAAAAAAAATACTGAAAAAAACATGTTTTTTGCTATTTTTGGAAATTTCGGCCCCGTTGAGGCGGTAAAAGATATTAACCAATAGGTGTAATATTTTACGAATTTATTCTTTATTACAAAAGGCAACTTTTCCGCTCTATTACATTTCGATTATAAATATTTCGGTTTTTTCGACCCACCCTAATACATAAGTAGTTTAATTGGTATTTTTTTCAAAATTTTCTGTGTATGCCCAGTAAGGAGTCCTTCCTTGTTAGCATATTTTGTGTTAAAGAACCCGTTTCAAGGGTCCGACTGACTAATGATGAAACATCTCAAACGGTTTTAACTATATAAGGTTTTCGATTATGAACATTTCAAAACTACACATTCCGTAAAAAAATAGAGAAAATGATATTTTTCTTCAAAGCATTAGGCTTTTGAAATTGAAAAAAATAAAGTAATTACCAGTTTTTGTGTTTTCACAAACAGATATTGCTAAGTGGATCCGTTAAAAATTTTTTCTATAAAATGCGAAAGATTTTTACACGATACATTTTTTAAATGTACAATAAAACTAACATTAAAGTTAAATATCGTATAAATCTCGACGATTATTTACTGTAATATTGAAAACATTAATAAACAAGAAAGAAAATATCTAGCATCAAGCATAGATAATGAAACACTTTCTATCACCTTCACACTAAAAAACAAAATTATACCGTTTAAAAAATTAAAATATTACGTCTAATTCAAGCATATGGAAACGCATAACGCATTTCAAAAAACCATTTCAGCTGTTCCCGTCTACAATCGGAAAATTATCCGAATATTTTCAGCAATCTTGTATATGATATATGGATTTGTATTCAGTAACTGCATGCATACGAATATTTTATAACAAATTACAAATACATAACAAATTACAAATACAAACATCCTTAACAAATACATATATTTCAGTTAAAAATTCCCCTGCAGCAATTTCCTCTAATAAGAAGAATGATACGTAAACACTTTTGCGCAACCATGTATATGAGGTATAGAATTTATATATAGTGTGTAATATGCAAAAAATTAATTAAATTTAAAAGTGCATGTCGAATTTTAAACCGTGCACTACAGAAATTAGTATTGAAAGACAGTATTGTAACGCATTTATTTTGTGTTTCCCTGTAAATAAATAAAAAAACTTATGAATGCGCTGTTCTAACGTAATCGTAGTGAAATTCAGTGATTTACATCAGTTTCAATACATTTGAAAGAGCGTATTTTCAACAACCCTCTATATGATATATAGATTTGTATCTATTAACTACAATGATGCCAAAGTTTAGTTCCTTAATCCTTTAATTCCCATGATAGAATACATTCTAGAAATTACGTAGTTCAGAGAATTTGGCTTTATACCAGAAAGTCTCAATAGTTAATTTCGCTTTATTTAACTACGAAATATCTGTTATTAATTAAACCAAATACTTCTATTTTAATTTTCTGGTGTGAATTAGGTATATACGAATAAAAAATCTATTAAATTCAAAATACTGTTGTTTGCATACGTGCAAAGCTGCGCACTAAAGAGTTAAGAGACTAGTTCAGTCAAGCGAAAAGATCCTCTTGCTAATGCTATTCCTGTGGAAGAAATTTATAAAGATATCTCGCCGGCATTTCAGTATTTTTAAATGATTTTTAGGTAGCTGCGATCTATCTGTACGAAGACCGTTTTTAACTTTTTTAATTTTGTTTACAGATATTTTTAATGAGGACATTTTCATTTTCGGAACCGGTTTGCAAAGTGAAAGCATCCTCATAAAAAAAAAAATCTGCCGTCAAAATCGAAAAAGTAAAAAACGGTCTTTGTACAGATAGATCTTAGCTATCCAATGAAAGAAAAAAAAAACATTTAAAAATATCGAAATGCAACCGATGTATCTTTATAAAATTCATCCATAGCATCCATATTAGTAAGCGGTTTTTTTTTTCGAGTGACTGAAATAGCCCCTTAAGAAAAACGTATACTTCAGTTGAAAATTCCCCATCAGAAATTTCCTCTAAAAAGGAGAATGGTACGTGAATACTTTTGACCAGCCTTGTATATGACTTATAGAAATTATATATAACGAGTAACAACCAAAAAACTAGTTAAATTTAAAAGCGCATACCGAATTTTAAAACATACACTTCAGAAATTACTACTCAAAGAGAGTACTGTAACCGATTTATTTACTGAATCCCTGTAAATGAATAAAAAATGTTATGAATGTCCGGTTCTAACGTGATCGTAGTGAAATGCAGTGATTTTTATCAGTTTCAGCACGTTTGAAATTGCGTAATGTCATTAAAAGACCCTGCAAATGGTTTTCTTCATATACCATAATGTAATGGAATTATTTTGAATGCCCTATAAATGAACTATTAATCCTACATACATCATATAAAGTACCAAACATGCTTTAGTGACCCTAAATAACCTTTATCAACTGCATGAAAATCCCAGTATATTTACGGGAGTTAGAGCGTGGGCGGTCGCTCAGATGGACAGACAAACCGAATGCATAAACACTTTTCAACTGAGTTGGAAAATGTTAAAAAAGAGGTACTTATTTTGAAACTTAAAACAACAAAAGTGTTACAAACGAAAATAAAAAAAATAGAATATTTATTTCCATCATAATTCTGTAGGTCATAGTTACACCAAATTTTTTAATGTTTTGAATGAAAAGGTAATTAATTTAAAGTAAAATTTGAGAATATTCAAATATGAAATACATCTTACTTTTTTAAAATTTCTAAGAAATATAATAATTACAAAAAAATATTAAAAAGGTGTGTTATTACATTAACATGGCAATTATCTTTGAAATACATAGGAGAAAAACATAAGAATGGGTATAGCTTTTCAAAATACTAATTTAACATTTCATCTAAATATAAAAATCAAGTTAAAGGAAGTTATAAACTATATATAAAAGTCTCTTCAAAACATCAAAGTACTCAATAATTGCTATAGGTGATAAAAAATAAATTATAAAAAAGCCTTAAAATACCTTTATTTATTTAGACTTCGACGTGTTTAATTCATCTGACGGCAACATTCTCAAGAAAATAAGATGATAAAAATATTTTCGCAAAACATTCAACTTGAAAAACTACTTAAAAAAAAATCACGCGAACACAAGGATAATGAAATTAACAGCAATATTAAAAATGGAAATTTGTGAACGTGAGTTATTTTATATTATTATTTCATTATTCTGTATAGCATTTCCTTCCAAATTTTAGGAAGCTCCATGGAGGCTGAATCATTGAAATATTCTCATTGCGTAAGAAGATCTCTATTGATTCTCTGATTATGGATGGCATATAAGATGTTGATGGATAAATTATTCTACTCATAGGTAGATATCATTAAAAAAGCTACCTGTTGCAGCCGTTCGGAGGAAAGCAATTTCGAAAAATGTTAGTATATTTTCATCGACCATGACTCCTAGACCACGAAACCACTCTCAGTTCAAATATTGATATACATATCTGATCTTTGTCATACAGTAACTCTCGTATTTATGAACCGATTTGGATATAAGTTGTTGTATGCAGAGTACATACCAATGTCTCGACCGAGTTCGTTGGCCAGCTTCAACCGCCATCTTGTTCCAAAATGGCGGTTACTTAATAATTAAAAAAAAATAATTTAAAATGAGGTACTAAAATTCAGAAATTGAGAAGATCTTTTTCTTGTGTGTTTGACCGTGATACAAATATTCCGGTGCATTTTTTATTTCGTCTGTATCTTAAAAAAAGACTGAGTTATAGCACTTTGAATTTCTAGAGTGGCTGACATCTTGAAACGATCCGATTTTTGTCACGCGATAACACGCGTATTTATGAACCGATTTGTATGTTACTTGGTGTGTACACAGTACATATCAATGTCTCGACCGAGTTCGTTGGCCAACTTCATCCGCTATCTTATTTTAAAATGGCGCCGTTTATTTTTTTTTTAATTTAAATTTAAAATGAGTGACAAAAATATTAAAAATTAAAAAAAAAAATTCTTTCTTATTTGTTTGACCTTGATACAAAGATTTCGGAGCACTTTTGTTTCGTCTACATCTTAACAAATGGCTGAGTTATAGCGCTTTGATTTTCTAGCATTGCTGACATATTTAAACGATCTGATTTTTGTCACGCTATAACACGCGTATTTATTAACTGATTTAAATATGACAAGGCATGTGCATAGTATATGGCAATGTCTCGACCAAGTTCGTTGGCCAATTTCATCCGCTATCTTGTTTCAAAATAGCGAACATTAAAAATTAAAAATAATAATTAATTTGAAAATGAGGTACATAAAAATTAGAAAATAAAAAAGGTTTCTTTCTTAACCTTGATACAGGGTTTCTGGAGCCTTTTTTGTTTTCTCTTTATCTTAAAAAATGGCAGAGATATAGCAGTTTAAATTTATAATGATAATCAGTTGAAAAATGTGATTTTTTGCCTGATCGTATAGATTGCCTCGTATATATCAATCGATTCCAATGCGATTCAGCATATGCACAGGAATTACTAAAGTCTCGAACGAGATATCGTCGAATTTGGCAACCAAATATAAATCACTTTAAATAAAACGAGGTTGGATAAAGCTGTCTAATTTCGCAAAATTCTCATTTCATATTCAGTATTGTCAAAAATTAGCATTGAATCTTCTATAATTTGAGCTTCGTGTGTTTGAATAATACAAACTATAGATTTAATTATAAAATTTAATATAATATTATATTAATTTAAATATAAAATATATTTTTAAAAATAAGGAATTTGAAAGCTACCTCTACCTACTTTATTTATATCTATTTGTAAAGGTGGTGCTCTGTTATTTAGACTAGCCAGAGCTGTAGTTTTTGTCTTGTACTTGATGCCTGCTATATGTTCTCAAATCCTAGTTTTGAGTTTTCTATTTTTCATTCCTATATAACTGTTCCATCTCGTTTGGTGAAAGGTATTTTATATCCCTGGTAATTGATTTGGTTCTATTGGGTCTATGTTCTTACATATTATGTTTTTTAATTTTGCGGATGGTTTTGCGACAATAGAGATATTGTTATTTTTAATTTTATTTATTTTTTAATCACTTATAGCAATTATTGAGTACTTTGATCAAAAAAGAAGATTTAAATTATATGAGAATAACAAGTATAAAAAGTACTTTTATAGAGAACTCGCACAACTATTTCTTTGACTAATAGTGACGTGCTATAACCGTCACACGTACTACACTGCTTAAACAAATTAGGGGAGCAAGCAAAAAAGTGAAGAGAACAGAGCAAGACAGCCAGGTATGGGCATAAAATGTACGTGTATCAATGCGCAATACAGGAAAAAAGACGCAAAAAATTATAAGGGAGCTATCATTCTTCGAAAAGATGAAAAGAACATGAAAAGATGGCTTAGGGCATCAATTTGGTTTCATGTAAATGATAAAAAAAGTACTGTTTAGAAATGATGCAAGATTTTTAATATGGAGTGTGGTCTCCTCCAACAACTAATACTGCTACACACTTGTTTTCCATGGATGCGATGAGGTTATCGATAAAGCTTTGGACAATACTGTTCCACTGCTCAAGAATTGGAATCTCCTAGTCTCGGACAGTAAAAAGAGGCCTCGATCTCGCAGCAATGCGCCGTCTGAGTATGTTAATAAAATACGACAAGAGGTCCAACAGTATCTCGTCTGAATAACTTCGGACCGTCAAAGTGCCATTCCGAATGATATACAGGCCCGTACGTCCACCTATGCTGATTCCAGCCAATAGCATCAACCCTCCTCGTCTGTAATGTGATCATTCACGAACGAATGTGGGATTATTTTGAGTGCCTCTTTCTCTCCATGCCAAAACACATCACATGTCACATCCAGATTGAATTGGGACTCGTCTGTAAACAAAATTTCACTCCAACAATGTTGCCTCTAAACTCGATGTTCAGTTCCCCACCTTCTTTGGACCACACAGTGGCTTGAAGTCAACGGAATATAGACCATTGGCTTACGTGCATAGAGACCACCCTGATGAAGCCTATTTTGGACTGTTTAGCTGGACACCCTTCATCCTGGTGTAAAGAACAACTGTGTTTGCAGCAGAGTAGCATTGCCCGTTGCACCTCGACGAGCTGTTAACAGGATAATCGGTTATTAGTTTCTCTGTTAGCACATTTTCTACCTTGCACTTGTCGATGACTACCATTCCATGTGTCTTGGAATCGATTCCACAGCCTTTCATGGACACCTCTTGCGACTCCAATAGCGTCCACTACGCTTCGTTGTGTTTCCACAAATTCAACTGTCCCGATACCACGCCAAGCCATGGATTGCGGTAAACCATGTTGTTGTGACATTTTCAAGCCACATTTCGTTGTGTTTCCACAAATTCAACTGTCCCGATAACACGCCAAGCCATGGATTGCGGTAAACCATGTTGTTGTGACATTTTCAAGCCACATTTTCTCAAAACACAAGCTGAGCAATTGAATTTTACAACTAAGGCAGTTAAACAGTCGTTCCTGGAAAATTCCGATTTCTGCACTTATCTCCTTTTTCTTGTTTTTGAGGTCATAAACTTTAATTTACATGTGAATTTTTCTTTATCTGTTTTCTACAACACTTTAAATTATGGATGTTTCATTTTACGTTACTTATCGGTGTAAATATTTGCGTAATTTCGTTAAAACCATGTGCTCCCTAATAGTTTTGAGCAGTGTATGTCTGCAACTGTAACGGAACTATAAAAGCAACGAATGGTTTTTAAAAAAATCAGAACATTGTTGACTTTGGAATCAACGCCTGATGGTCTGTTTATATAATAGCCTTTTCCCACTTATCGATGTGTCATGTATCCAAGCTTGCTTTACAGTTTTATATTCTGAAAATTTAATTTTTTTATAAGGTAGAAAACTAATTTTTCTCCCAAAACGTTTCATTTGTTCAATGAAAACATTTTTGCTCTATTAAACGTTTTTTTAAGTAAATGTCATTTAAAAATCTCAAAATAACCCTTGACACTTTATGACTGTTATAGACACCATCTCTATAAAATTAAAAATACTTGACCGATTCCATTCTAAATACACAGTAGAATAACAATAAAAATGAATAGTAAAAGAATAATAAAATAATAAAATTAAGACATTTAATGCGCATCTAAACTTTGAGCTATATTCTCTATCTCTAAGTATATTATCCTTATAATGCGCACCTCATTTTTTGCAAAGAAAACCTTCATGTGCAGCAAAAAATAAATACAAATCATACTAAATTATAAAAGCAAATATTTTCCATATAAACTCATAGAATTTTTTAAATAAATAAATAGGATGTTCGTTAAATTAGATATATATGTATGGGGCATTCTCACAATCTTTTGACTTTTATGTCCCTGAATAATAATTTTTATTTTAATATATTTTTGTGTGTTTTTTTTTATTTCATATACTGAGGAACATCCCATTGCATGATTGCGTAACAATATTAACGAGATAAATAAGTTTTGGACGATGTTGGGGGTCCAAATACCAGGAAAACTCCTATACCGACCCGTGTCCCTGATACTGATTTTTATGTTTGGAGCTGTCTGGATAAAATTGTTTCAATGAAAGTAATTCGATGTAATTTATTTCCGAAATTGAGACAATTGTTTTATATAAACATGTAGCGAAAAATTAACCTGCACACATTTTCACGGTTGATATTATTTTTTGAACTCTGCCCCTGGGTTTTTCATCCTTACCGTCCCTCTTGCTAAACTTATACGTAAAAGCACTTCAGATGCAGTCACAGAATTTTTTTCATGTTTTTTTTTCATGCAGAAGTTTGCTAGAGAAAGAATGTCTAAAATTCTTTGACAAGAAATTTACTGCAGAATTTAAATCGGCATTTAAATATCAATTTCAAGATCGCGGCTTTATTGGTAGTCTTACAGTCTCCAAGGTTTATTCCTGCACTTTTCAAGGTAAATAAAAAGAAAAAAAAATAATTGATTTAATCCAATGTAAATAACTCTTTCTAAAAATCAATGTACATTGTGGCTATCACTTAGTCTTAACATGATTTGCCTAAAAAAATGTGGTAAGTTTCCCCACCGTTCCTTCCTTACTGTCCCTTTTTTCCTACACCGTCCCCTTTTTTTTACCTTACCGTCCCTTCTTTAACACCCCTTTAAGACAATGTTATACAAAAATTTTGTATTAAAAGTACTACATTTTTATTATTTCTTATTTGAATATCCTGTGGGTACTATGCAAATTCCTTATCAGTAATCATTTAGAAGAAAATAAAAAGTTATAGTGGTAAAGTAAAAGAATAAATGTAAGGAAAATTAAACTCGCAAGTTTAACTTAAACTTCAGTTAAATAAAACATTTTTCGCTGCTGACCATTTTTTCTTTATTTTGAATCATTAAAGCCTTCGTCTATCAGATTAAAATCTTATTTTAGCAAGTTTAATTTCACCAGATTTTTATTCCAGAAATTCAAAAGATTGTGAGAATGCTCCGTATCTTAGTTTTCTAAAAGCCTTTTTTTTCTTTAATTTTTAATCTTTTATTTTAAAATCGAATAACCCTCACTTCTATGTTTCAACAATTTTCTTATACAAAAATTGTGCTTTGCATGCCAGAATATAAGGTATTTTAGCAGACCCATGTTATTCTGTTTTTTAAATACAAAAATTTGTACACAAGTACTTTTGCTTGCAAGTAGAATATAAATAAAAAAGAAAAGTGCCCAATTAAACTGATGGCATTCAGCTCACAGTCTATTCACACTAATTGTATATTATACTCTTACTTCAAAGAATAATGCCTTTCGAAAAATAAATTAAGGGGAGAGATTACCCCCCCCCCCCTCCCTTTTTCACATCTTTATACTTAACCAATGAGACTCCAAATCTAATCAAGGAAGCGCCTTATCATAATAAACCGGTATACCAAATTTGAATCAAATCGGATAAGAAAAATCATTTTCTTAAATTAAGGGGATGTTACACCCCCCGATCCCCCCTTTATACTTAAACAACGAACCTCCAAATCTAATCAGGGAAGCGCCTTATCAGACTTAACCGGTATACAAAAATTGAAACAAATCTGATAACTCTACATGAAAAACCCATTTATATAAGTTAAGAGGGGATTATCCTCCATAACCCCCCTTTATACTTAACCAATGAACCCCCCAAAACTTATCAGGGAAGCGCCTTATAAGAATGAATCTGGAAAACTAATTGAAGCAAATCGGATATTTCTATCAAGAGTTATCGCGTTACGTACGTACATACAGAACCTGAGGGCACATTATAGATCTCGGGCTTTGACAGCCTGTGAGCTAAAAACAATTTGTGATACAGTAGAAGTTCTTTAATCCGGCACGTTCTTGACCACAGCTGTGCCGAATTAGCGATTTTGCCGGATTATCGAACGTCAATGATTTTTTTTATTATTATTCACCTACATTATCAACGTGTGCAAATTGTATAAATATCTGACAAATACTGTTTTATATTTCGTCATACTTACAACTGTGAGCATTAAAGAAAAACATAGAATACAAAGTTAAAATCCAATTATTTAACATATACTGTATATGTACAATGTAATGTACACATATGGCACTGTATATATATATTGTACATGTAGTAAAAAATTAATATAAACTTTATATTTTTAAAAAGTCTCTGATATCATGTTGCTTCCGCGATTCGGATTTGTTCTTCAAAAAATCGTTACGGATTATACAAAGATTTATGTGATCAGCAGCGTTGTAGCTTTTGTGCGATAAGGAAAATTTTGTGAATGTATCTAATGCATCAGAAGCCTGTTTCCAAGAGACTTTAGATTAATCTGCCACGGGTCTTTCTTCATCCGATTCCACATCCTGAATCTGGACTTTTTGTGGGTGCTGGCATCATAGTGATCCCGCAGTCAACAGTAGTCGTAGAAAAATAAACAAATGAAATAAAATGTAATTTAATAGATTACAACGACCATTTGGAATTTTTTTAATAATCAACTAACTAAAAATCGAAAGCAGTTCCACCGAATCATCTACCGATCGCGACAAATCACCTTCGTAACAAAATCTAACCGAAAAATCTAAATTCGTCCACCAAATTCCGCACATCCTCTTCAACAACAGATCGCAAAGATCAAACTTCAGACGGCCAAAACTTTCATCGGAAAACTCTCCAAGTCCCGTTTCTAGAAGAAAAAAGGTTTACAAATCGAAAGCAGTTCCACCGAATCATCAAAAGATTGCGACAAATTACCTATGTTGAGCTCAATTTTTCCCGATTAGAATCGGCCGATTGTAAAACGCCGTGGCTCGTGGATTGAATGCCCTCGAGACATGGCCTTTTACTATCAATCGATTAAACATTAGAATGTTTCCTTTTTCGCGTTCGTCTTTTATTCTGTAATTGATTTTCATGGTCTACATAATCAGTTGAAGACCTCGATTTTTATGGGCTACATAATCAGTTGAAGACTTCGGTTTTCATGGCCGACATAATCAGTTGAAGACCTCGATTTTTCCTTTGCAAGACGATTTTCATTTCGGCGTCGCCCTTTGGCTTTGGATTTTTCCATATCTGTTAATTTGCGCCTACCAATTTTGTAACTTTTTCAATTTTGAAAGATTTTATGCCTTTCGATTACCTATTCAAACAATTTTTAACCATTTTATGCCTTTCGATTACCTATTCAAACAATTTTTAACCATTTTATGCCTTTCTATTACCTATTCAAATAAAAATTCTTGTAAAAGTAAAGAACATCGTTGAATTTCGTTAAAAAAAATTAAAATGCGAGCATCATTTGGCCCCGCCCTCGACCGAAAACAACAACCATTTCCAAATGGTTTAAAAGAAAAAAAAATGTGGGCTTGCGTGCCAGATTCTAGAATGTGCCGAACCATAGAATGCCGGATGAAAGAGCTTCTACTGTAGCTATGTATTCAAAATGAAAATAAATTTATTGTATTCAACTGGCCTTATACATCCATTTTTATGGCATACTATTCTGTTTGGTTTTGTATAACATTATTTTTTTTCTCTTTTGTTAATTTAAAAAATCATAGTGGTTGGCAAACATATCATAAAAGTTGACATTTTCTCAACTGATTGAAAAAGTTTCCAGGTTTGGAATCGAGCCATAAATCTTTCTCTTAAATTGTCAGTATTCTTCTAACTGAGCTACACTCTACGTAATTTCAATTGGCTTCTCAAGAGCATCAGTCCTCCTCACTTAATCTCATCATTGTTATGCTAAAAAGTACAGCAGTCAGTCAGCTAAATGCAGTGCTACTATAGTTGCACTGCATTTAGCCAAAATTTTAGCCAACAGTTATCTGTTTGAATAGTGTCAGCCGATTGTCGTTCTAGGTAATTCAATTGAAAGAGCATTTGGGTTTTATTCTCGGCTTCGGAATTTTTTCAGTTAGTTGAACACTTTTCAAATCATATGGTAACTAAATATTTTAACTGTGTTTTTAGTTTAAATTAAATATTTAATTTCCAATTGTAACTAAATATTTTAAACGTGTTTTAAATTAAACTAAATATTTAATTTCGAAGGGTAACTAAATATTTAACTGTGTTTTTAGTTTAAATTAAATATTTAATTTCGAGTTGAAAATAATATATACAAACAATAGTTTACAAATTATTTTTTTTTTTGCGCTTTGCAACTATAGAATTATATTACGTAAAAATATGATTTTCTTTATTCATTATGAACTATATTTTATAGGTCTCTTCGACCGTCTAATTCCATAAACGTAAAAAATGTTCTACGATATAAAAATAAAAACATTACTTTATTTAGAAATATTCCAAACAATATAAGAGCATTCTTTGTCCTCTTCCTGAAATTGTCAGACAAAATTTATATGTATATATATATATATATATATAAACACTTATAAAGAAAAATGTCCATTTCTACTTTTTAAAATGTACTCCACTTTTAGCACATATTTTAGTTTATATTTTTTTACTGAAATACTAGATATTTTTCATGACATTTATATGTCTTTAATATGTCCAAAACACATTAGTTTGATTGAAAGGTCGAGTATAGAAAGTGATGCCTCTTTTAGTATGAAATAAACTCAGATGGACAATTCCAAAAGAAAGCATATTTCATTAACTTCATTCTATTTTCACAGTTGAAAAGTTTTGCCATAAAATCGTGAAACTACTTCTTCCGTAAAATTTATTTTCTTGACAAGTAACAGTGAAATACTGAGTTTTTCATTGGCAGTGAAGAAAGAATAACTTAGAAGTGTGTGGTATCAAGAACTAAATGGGCACTATAAATTTATAAAAAGTAAATATGGGTAATTAAATTTATGTATTTTAAAAGAAGTCAGAGTATATATATATGTATATATATATCTACCCTAATGAATCGATTTGAAACGAATTTATGTAACGATTCTATGAAACGACTGATTAAACAACTGATTACGTTTCACGGCGATTTCTCCTAAAATATGGAATACTTTGCGATGAAATTAACACCAAAAATCGTCATTGACCTGCAGATCTCAAAACTGGTATTGACAATTTTTAATTCGAATTAGTTTTCGAAATATTAATTTTTTTCTAATTTTAAATACTTTTTTTTCTAATGATGGCAACTCAAATGTGAATCATAACAGATATTTTTTTTCATATTTAAAAAAAAGTTATTTTAAATTAATTTGGCGACGAGTTTGGCCTCCCTTAAATGTATGCTAAGAAATGCATCATGTTACTTTTATTCAGAATTCAATTTGTATTTCATTATCATTTTATTTAATACAAAACTTTCATTTAAAATTGAAAGCTTTAAAATAAATGACTTTTACTTCATTCTTTTTTTTAAACTAAACGAAAAGAAAAATATTAGACAGAGATGTCATATACGCAACGGGGTACCTAATTGGCGCCAAAATGGTGTTATTTTGCCTGACATGGTAACCCGGCTATTGTTGCTTATTTATTAACAAATATTTATTTGAATTTATTTTCTTTTTATTTACAAAAAAATTTTATAAATTGTTTTGTTCTATAGTTATTAATTATTTTTTTTATTTATTGTTATTTCATTTTAAATATAACAGAAAATAATTTAAAAATACATATGTAACAGGTATTTGAAAACGAGGTTTTCGCCAAATTGTCGTAAAGAAAAAAAAATCACGCCAAACCCGGTGCGTATGTGACGATGTAACAAATCATGAGATTTAATTTCCACTTCAAAGCAACATTTTAATGTTATTAGTTCTCCTGTCGACCAATTTCGCCAAATTATATAAATAGCCAAATTATACAAATTGACATATTTGTTTTCATTTTAAATAACAAAAGAACCAATAAATTAGTATAACATTAATAAAAATACAAATAAAACGTCGAAATAAAAATCATTTGATGGCGTGAACATGTGTAACTTCCTTAAAGTCAAGTGAATGTGACATTTACGATAAACCATTATTGGAATTTAATCTTATAGTTTGGCGACAGATTTTTTGGTCGATGGGATAATCAAGTAGCACCGTTTTAATTTACCACTCGAAAAATAAAAAAAAATACTAACTGGCGAGATAAATAAAAAAGTTATTGGCGAGATCTTCACCCGGCTAACATAAAAGTACCAGGAATTCTTTGCGATCATGGCAACTTTTATTTAGTTTTATTCGATAAAATAATTTTGATTATTTAATCAAAATGGAAACCTTTCTTATGAAAAGCGAAGGAATCAGCCCGTTGTTTATGGCAGTTACATGACTTGGACTATTATAATATAAACGAAATAATGGGGATATAATAATATTCGGCGACTTATCACACCTGTGGCTGGCTAACATTAAAGTACCAAAATGGCCGCCTGGAATATAAAAAGCGAAGGGATCCGCCTGGAGCTGCTGATGATAGTCACATGACTCTATCCCTTCTATTATTATAGAGATTGTTTTCAATTTTAAAAACAGCGCAAAGAATAATATTTCCTAACGATTAAAAATTTATTTTCACGTGACTATTAAAAGCAGAAAAAAAACTTTAAAATTACTATTAAATGAATACGTGTTAAAGGCAGGAAAATATTGAAAATTATGTCCTGAAAATTGTATTTACACGTGAATATTAAAAGGGAAAGAAAACTTTAAAATAATAAATACATTAATATGCGTTTAACCCTTTCACGGACAAGGCACTTCTATTCCTAAAATCTTGAAATCAGTGAATGACACCAGAATTTACAAACAAACTTCGAAATACAAAAATGCTTTTTTTCACTTACTTAATAAAAGGAAATTTTCATCCCAATATTCTGATGCTAATGTGGCATTTAAGAATTAAAATTAAGTGGTCCAAAAATGAACCACCGTCCTTGAAGGGGTTAAAGCAGCAATTGTATTGTGTCAATCGTTTTATAACGCTGTTAAAAAATACCGAGAGACAAAGACTCTGTTTACTTAATTCATTTTATTTTAGCCTCTTTTCAAATGTTTAACTGATCTTCTTTAACCAAAACACAAAAACAACCATTGGATGTCTTAACAGCAACTGATTCTACCTTAAATTTTTGCAATCAAAGGGAATTGAATGGAAACCCGTATACAAGGAGATCGCTACAGGTTTTTTCAGTATAATTCAATCTTCTCTAATCTTTTTAAAACCGATCAGATTAGATCTTTTTGATTCTAAGTGTCTGAACGGGGGTTGGCGAGCGTAGCTTGCAGGGGGCAGAGCCCCCTAGTATATATATATATATATATATATATATATACAACCATTAAATAAACATTACCGACCACCAACAAAAACTGTGAAATTATGAATAAAATGACATTAACAAATACAGATATTTATATATATATGTCGAAAGGCTAGTCTTGTATACGTTTTAAACTTATTTAATTAACTTGATTAAATATGGCTATGTACAGTACAAGTTAGGTCGGTTAATTACAGACGATGATGCCATTCTACTACTGGATTAATCTAGGCAACTTGTGAAGTCTGTTCATGCAAAGCATTTCTACAAGTATTTAAGCAAAAATAATTGCTGAGTACGTTACATTCCAACAAGGAAATTGTGCAGATTAGCTAATTTTCTGGCATGACAAACGGCCGTATTCTCCCCTCATGCGGAATCGGAATATCGTACTGAATTCAGTGATTCCGGCCGTTATTCCGAAGACGAGCGATTCTCCCCTCAAAATTCGGAATTCAGGCATTTCGAATAACCGGAATATCTCTTACTTTTTTCCGGCTGCTCAGAGGCAGGTGGAATATCGTTCGGAAGGCCGGAATCATGTAATGGCGGATGTAAACAGTTATTCTATATATATTTTCATAAACTATATCTTACGTTTTAAGAAATAAATCACATTAGATATGAATAATTTTTTTATTCATACCTGTTTTGCGGTCAAAATGGGAATATTTTTCAGCAAATTGGTATGTAATAAATTTTATTTTCTAGGTAAAAGTTTGCTTTATTTTGTAATATGGTAAAAAGAAATTATATTTTAGATTCTGTCTCCTTTCCACCCCGTATACTTTTTTGTTTACAGATTTGTTGATGAAGTAAATTATATATTTCATTCAATTTAAATATTGATGTGTCACCAATTGTTTAAATGACTTGTTAATATTTTGTAGTACCTATTTGTTTAACATATCCATCTTTCTTATATATAATTTGAAGATTTTTAGTTTTTTTTTTTTTAAACTGAACGTAATGTTTCTGAATGACCTTTGTAGCTACGTATAACTTAAAAACCTGTGCTTCAAGTATGTATACATACATACTCGTGTAATATTGTGTGTTGTTTTTTTATTATTATTCAAATGTACTCCAATAAATTACAAAGTAGCCTCATGTTTTTACATTTCAGTGCTTAATAAGCTTTGTGTCCGACAGTTTTGCATTCAAACTTTCATGTGATATTTTACAAATGAATTTAAAGTCTATGGGCTACAATAGCAGTTGTATTGCACTATCTAAAGTATTTGTTTAAAATCTAAAATTAATAGTATCAAAGAGGGTTGACAATTTGATTAGTGAATTAAAATGCCCTCATGATGTAGAAGCTTTGTAAGTTTTAAACTAAAAAAATCTATACAGCCTTGCTATAAGGCCTTTTTGCATTATCAGTAATAGCCACAAAGATTTTGCTAGTATACATTGTCCTATATCATTCTTTTATTAATACATGACTATTTGTGTGAAAAAGTGTGATAACTAAAATTTGAGATTCTGCCTTTTCTCAAAACAAATTTTCTGAGTTCTCGAATTGCATCGATATAATTGGTCTGTTGGTTGTTTTATACTTTTAAATGTTCATGTTGCGTGTTGATGATTGCAGACAGAGGATTTTTATTATTTATAAAATACCTAATTGTTATATTTACATTAATTTCTTGTAAAATTCAGGCAAGAATTATTTATGCAATTTGTTATTGGATTACTAAAATCTTTTCTTACTTCCACATGGTACTGTGCTGTCCTCTAAAAAAAACCCCACTTTTTAAATTTTTCTCTATATAAAATTTAATAAAAAATACAAAACAATTTGAAGTAGCTACATTTTCACAGCTAGTTCTAAGATTTTAATGTATAGTATTTTTGATTTTGTCAATATATTACAAAATGGCAGTCAATTAAAGAAGAATTTGAAAAAAAACCCACTTTTTCCTAAAAATAACCCATGTTACCTAAAAAAAACCCACTTGTAAAAACACTTCTAGAAACCAAAATATTAGACAGCAAAGTATTTTTTCATTATTAATTATTTTTAAAACACAATTCTGCAAAAAAAAAAAGGTTTTTTTTTTTCAGTTTTTTTGCAATCGAATCCAAAGGGGCAACTTAATCACACAAGTTTTAATTAATCTTTGTTCAGAAAGTAGAAATGCCTGAAATTGGCACTGTGTTGTTCAGAAACTACAGAAATGTTCCATTTTTTGGTAAACATAAAAGATCTTTCAGAAAATAATGTCAAAGTTGCCGTTTTGAACCAAATTTCCTGACAAAAGGAGAAAAACCACCCAAAGAGAGGTGAAAAACTAGTCGTCATGGGACCCAAAATCGCTTGTAACTCGATAAGTAATTTACCAAAAATGTAAAACTCATTTCGATTCCAAATCGCTTAGTCAGCCCTGTCAATTTTGTACCTTTATGTTTAAAAATGAGTAAATGTGTCAAAGTTTCGTCCTTGTTGAACAGTGAACTTGAGAATCGCCTAATAAAATTCGCATAAAAAAGCAAAATAATGATTAAAATTAAATAAGCTTGTAAACATTAAAACAATGTATGATATAAAAGTAAAAGGATATCTTTGTGCACATAAAAAAAATGGATGGGTTTTATTTTTGCAAAAACAAAGAGGCGGGGGGAAGTATGACATAGCTTGTACAAATTCTTAGAAATGCAAAATTTGCATAATTTATTGTGTTTTTTCCCTTTAATTAATATTTTAAAGAAAAAATATATGCTCCACCATTTATATATATATATATACATACATAAAAGTGGGTTTTTTGTTTTTTTTTTTTTAGTTCCCGCATGGGTTTTTTTTACCTCTGTTTTCAAAAGGTCACAAACTGAGTCAAACATAATATAATCAGCTGAAAGTGGTGCATTTTATTCACATATTAATAGTTTAACATAAAAATATCTAAAAACTGATGTACATCATTATATAACATGTCGTATTATAACAAGAAAAACTGTGAAAATGAAGTGCTCTTTTTTTTTTTTTTTTTTTTTTTTGCTAGAATTCTGTATTAGCTTATTTAAAAAAAAAAACTAAAACACTTTTAAAGTAATTTTAAATAATTTTATTATTGTAAATGGCATATAGAAACAGGACAAAAAGAAAATTTTACTTCAGTGATTTTTTTGATGAAGTTCTATGGTGGGTTTTTTTTAGGATACATTTTCCTGTGGGTTTTTTTTAGAGGACAGCATTATATGTTTCTCTATTTTTGATTTGGTTTTGTCTATAGTTTCTTGTTAGTAACTTATGCTTAACTTGCTGTATACTCATTAAATAATAATTTTCTGTATTCTGTGATGAAAGAATGCCACCTGCTCTTATTTTGCAAGTTTTTTTATACAGGGCCAGCCAAGTAGGATCTGGTGGTGTTATATTGTTTTGAGGATTTTTTTTTTCTTTAAACTTGTCATTAGTAGTTCAGTTATTCTTTTTATGATTTTACAATATTTAATGTTTAATGGAATCTTGTATTTTTTAAGAAACAGAAAAATATTTCTTAGATGATGAAACACTTGTATTGCAGTTGTAATATTTCTTATTTTCTTTTTCAGTTGAAATGTAACCTGTAAATTGAATCTTCAATTTTTTGTCTACTGTGAAGTATGTGCAAGAGTCTATAGGATCCAAATGACAAGAATTACAACTTAGTGTCCAGCTGGTACCACTTTTAAAAGCATTAAGAGGTGTTATTTGTTCTCTGCTTTTGAGTGTGTATACAGCTAGATTGAAATTTGGAAAGTGCGGAGTTTTGATGCCAATGGACAACATTGATTTATGACTTTTGGCTGTTTGCAAGTTGTTTTTAAGCCAAGGATGTTTAAGGATCGTCACCAAACTCCTGTTCAAGTAAGAAATAAGACTAAAAAAAGCATTTATTATTGGAATTTTAATCGTGCTATTGTATATAATTTAAAATTTATCTTCTTTGTTTACAGTTACAAAGATTAAATATTTGGTAAGTGTTTCTTGTTTTTTTTAAATTGGTATTTTTTGCATTGAATTTAAATAATAAATTTTAATATTTAACTGTATTTTACAGATATATATGAGTATGTATCACTCAACTATTGCTCCCCCTCCCCTTTCCACTTTTTAAAAATTCTTTTGCAAATTTAAAGTATGAATAATTAATTAATTTATGTACTTTAACATCAGTTGCATTTAATTTTTATATGTAAAACATAAGCATAGCAAGAGGCTATTTCAGTCCCATGAAAACACTCGTTCACTAATGTTAATCCAATGGGAGAATTTTTTTAAGATATCTCGTTTGCATTTGAACATTTTAAAATTATTATTATTTATTTATTTTTAGATAGCTGAGGTAAATCTCCACAAAGGCTGTTTTTTACTTTTGCTATATTGATTGCAGGTTTTTCTTATGAAGAGGCTTTCATTTCTGAAAGCAGTTCTGAAAGTGAAAGTGGCTTAATTAAAAATACTTGTAAACAAAATCGAAAAATGGTCTATGTTGTATAGATCTACCTCAGCTTTCAAATGCAAACGAGATATCTGAAATTTCTCCCATTGGATTAACATTAGCAAACAGGTGTTTTCGTGTGGCTGAAGTAGCCTCTTAAGAGCTCACACTATCACGGGAAGAAAGGAAAACACTAATGTTTATATGGGGTCTTTATTTTCAAATTTCTCATTTGAATTTTAATATTTTTGGGCATAGGGTAGTTGAGGACGATCTATAACAGGCTAGTTTTTACTTTTTTGATTTTGGTTATAGTTTTTTTTAATTTTATTTTATTAGGATAGTTTCAATTTTAGAACCGGTTCCAAAAGTGAAAGTAATCGTTTTTAAATCTGAAACCAAACTCGAAAAAATAAAAACTAGCCTGGTTATAGATCGTCCTCAGCTATTTTTGAAAATAATGCCCCCATAGATTTAACATTTTCCTTTTTCCTGTGACTAGTGTGGGCTCTTAAAAAGGTTACTTCAATCACGTGAAATCGCCCATTTGCTAATGTTAATCCAATGGGAGAATTTTTTTAAGATATCTCATTTGCATTTGAATATTTTTTAAATGATTTTTTTTTTTATTATTGCAATGGATAGCTGAGGTAGATCTACACAACAAAGACCATTTTTTGATTTATTTTACAGGTATTTTTAATTAGGCCACTTTCACTTTTGGAACCGATTCTGAAATTGAAACTATCCTAATACCAAGAAAAAGAAAACTGTAACCAAAATTGAAAAAGTAAAAACTAGCGCAGTTAGAGATCGTCCTCAGCAATCCTATGCAAAACAATTATTCAAAAATATTAAAATCAAAGGGAGTAATTTGAAAATAATGCCCCCATAGGATTAACATTAATGTTCTCATTTTTTCTCATAACTGAAGTAGCCTCTTAAGAGCCTACACTAGTCACGGACAGAATCACAGAAACACTCAAGCTAATGTTATTCTTATGAGAGGATAGTTTACAGATTTCTCAACTTTTATTATACATTTGGATAAATTCGCTTGTGGAACCAGTTCTGAAAATGAAACTACCCTTATAAAAAATAAAAAGAAATGTGCTCGGTTAAATTGATGGCACTGAGCTCACAGGCTATTCACACTAATTGTATATTATACATTTTTACAAAGAATAATGTCCCTTGAAAAATACTTCAATTTTGTTGTAAGTGAGGAAAAAAAGGGAAATCACCTTTAGAATATCGATTTATAAAGTTTTCATATTAAGGGTGTATTCCGATCCAAACTGCTTATTTTCTGATTCATTTTTGCTCTCAAATGCATCAAACTTGGAAATTCACTTATTTAGAAACTATATAATGTGCGGTGCTTCTTAATTTTTTGATAAATGCAGAAAATACTGTAAAAAACGCTGTCAAAGTTGGCGTTTTGAACCGAATTTTCCGAAGCGGGTGATCTGGGAATGAAAAAAATGGTCATACTGAGAAAATAATTGTTTAAAAATTAAATTCTAATTAATTGAGCTGAAAATGAAATCACACGTCATGTTAAACATGTCTTCAGAAATCACCCCAGCAAGTTTCATATTTTTACTTTTAAAAATGAGTCTGAAAATGTCTCAGAAAATTTCGAGCTGTTGAGGGTGGAAAAATATTTTTTCGAATACACCCTTAAGTGCAATATTTTTCAGTTTCTAATTTATATTACTTTTAAAAATATTTATCAACAATAAGTCGACTATTTTGAAAACATTAGATATACATAAAAAATATCGGATATTTTTGATATATTCAAATATATATTTATGGACCCACCCTGGGTGTAATTTTCATAATTTTTTCGTTAACATATACATGTATATGTATAATTTTAGATTTATGCGATGTCAATTATTTTACAAAGTGCAAGAAGAGCAGATATTGCCATTTCTGCTATTAACTAATGAATTGACATTTGCAGTTTTTATTGTTTTATAATTACTAATTATAATTTCATTAATTATAAAAAAATTATGGTACTTTTCGGTTAGCCGGGCGCCAGTGTTATATATACATATGTATGTATACCTATATATACATATATAGAAGCTATATGTATACATATATATATATATGTATGTATATGTAGATATACATACATACGTATATATAACACGGGCGCCCGGCTAACCGAAAAGTACCAAAATTAAATTATGCTTCTTAATGTCATCAAATTAAAGGTTTAATTGTTTTGGAAACCTATAACTCTTGATAGACATTCAGTACCTTAAATCAAGATTGAAAATCAAATTTTTTTTTTCAAGTTAAGTATTGATATTAATTAAATACAGTAGAACCTCGCTAATCCAAACTAATTGGGACCAGTGGCTGTTCGTATTACAAAAAATTCGGATTACCCAAAATTTCGATAAAAATAGAAGCAAAATAAAAATGCGTGCTAAAAAAGTTATAAGTAATAGTACAGTAAACATCCTGTAATCCGGAATCCTAAGGTACGGCATGACTTTCGGAAAAGAATAGTATTATTTGTTTAATCACTCCTGATGTCTACAATAATCCAATGAAACTTCAGAATGAGGAATTATGTAACAACTCATTACAAATGGTTCAAAATCGCGATTCTATAAATACCTGAGTCACCATGTCGAGTAAGAAGGAAGAAAAAACATTTCTGTAAATAATTTGCGAAACAAAACTGTTGAAAGGAAAAATATATTTTTATCATCTGAATTAAATACTTTTTGCATTTTAGAAAAGAATTTTATAATGACTAGCAAACAAACTGATATTCAAGATTTCTTTTACGACGGCTTCTACAAGTAGACCTACAGTGCACGTTTTTATTTTATATTCGCTTACATATATTGTACTTTTACATTATTCGGTATTTTTTTAAAATTCTTTTCAAGCTATTTAAAGAATGAAAAACATGCTTTACTGCCTTTTTTTGTTTAATTCTAACTTCTACATGATATTCATTCTGTAATTCAGAGTATAAATATAGAAATTTCATAATCCGGTATACTTCAAATCCAGTAATTTTCGAATATAAAATCGGTTCATATTAACCGGAATTTCAGATCATCAGGGTTCTACTGTATTTATATTTACCAATATCTATGTACTCATAGATGACTACAAGTAAAAATATAGTATGATTACGTATTTAACCCCTTGGGGACAAGCGACCGGTATTCGTGCCGCGTAAGGTGCTCAGAATCGGGGATTATTCTCATCAGTAAATTTTTATTGTAAATTTTGTCTTATTTAATACGAGCATTTTGCCCATTCAATTAGGCAAAAATTTCTGGTTTAAAAAACCGGTGATTAAAGATTAAAAATTCTGTAAAAGACGCTCGTCCTGAAGGGGTTCAAAAATATGCATCGTCATAACAATTACATAGCCTAGGATTTTTCTCCAGGAAAGGTTTTTCATCAATTTATTTTTAAAAAAAATTGTTTAATTGTTCAAAAATGTAATTTTTATGTTGACTATTTGAGACGATAAAAATTAATGTAAAGAAAAGTATTAAAAGCCATAATTAATAATATACCACATAGTTATCCCAAGAATTTATATAAAAAAAAAAAAAAACAAGCCCATTCTTCACCATAAGATTAAAAAAAATGTGGAACAAAAACACTTATCAGCAGTAACATTGGAAATGACCATCGTTTGTACACAAATTACAAACAACAATTGAACTAGGGCTTCCGTAATTTAAAATGCGACTGACAATACTTCTGATATCGCAGATTAAATTGTAATGCACATTCCATGATGTCATTCCATTTGCAGAAAGCAATCTGTTAATTGTTGAATATTTTGCTGAACTATATTTTTAAAACTATGAACAAAAATCCAAATTTGACTTTAACCTTCTCGTCACCCTGATCCTCATATGAGGCTCCTACTTCGAATTGCAATATTTGAAAGAAAAAAAATATTTTTGTTAATTCCAGCACCTAATAGCGATAGCATATGTTGATACATTTACTATTATGACTTTACTTATGCTTCAGCATTTAATAATAATAATATTAATAAAAGTTTTATTAATTATTAGTAAACCGTTGGTGTTTCTTTTAATTTCAAACATATGTTTCACTCTTTAAATTTAAATTAGGGACTCCTTTTTCGAATTAGTAATTTGTGATAAGAAATAAAAAATACTACTAAATTTTTTATGTTTCTTTAATCTGGTTGTAATACGACATTTTCCAAACGTCTTAAAAAATTCTTCCTTAGACTATTTTTATATGAAAAACGTGCAACATAACTACATTTGTTAAATTTCAGTAAACTGTAACTTCTGTGATTTCGATAGCTACTTTTTATTTTGTTACAGTAAAAGTAATTTTTCCCAAAATTGGAAAAAAAAAAAATGGTGCCGAGAGGGTTAAGAGAAACACCCTGAGTTCTTGATTAAAAATATATTGTAACCCTAATTTCCTATTTAAAAATTGTTTAACATGACTTGTATTATCAACTCTAAATATTTGTTCTTCTAATTAGGAATACATATATGTTACGGCCAAAACCCGAAATTGGCCAATTCGCGAACTGGCCAACAACGTTTTAAACTGACTGGCCAATTCGGGAATTGGCCGGCCAAAACCCGAACTGGCCAGATGCAATCGGCCAGTTTGCGAAGTGGCCATACACTATCGGCCAATTCGCGAAATTGGTATATAGAAACCGATTTTTACGTTTTATCATTTTCTAACATAGTTGAAAGTGTTTATGAATTCATTTTGTCTGGTCGTATGCATGCCCGTGCTCTAACTCGGGTAAAGACTCGGATTGACTTGTAATTGTTATAATATTTAGGTTTATAAATACATTTTGGTATTACTAGTGAAGTTGTACTATTTTTGGTTAATTTGCAGGAACACACAAAAGTATTTCATTACAATATCATCAATGGTTTTTTCAGTGTATTTTAATGTTGTTACATTATCTCAATTATAATAAAATAGGTATGCTTCATTAAGATGGACGACAAATTGTTATCTAAAGGGTATGAAATAAGTAGCAATTATAGTTTGTCTACAGAAACACTCAAAAGTATTTCGTTACATTGCAGTGAATGGTGAAAGATCATTTCTAGTGCACTTAATTGATATTACACTATTTCAAATATAATAAAATTTACATGCCTAACTCATGTAGTGAGCAATATGTTTTTTTTTTATATAGAGTATTGATTAAGTAGCCATTATAATTCGTTTATAGGACTCCCAAAAGAATTCAGATAAAGAATTATGATATATGTGAAAAAATCGTTTATAAGGTATTTTAATTATGTTACACTACTTCAAATGTAATGAAACTCTTATATATTATTAATATGCTCTACAACATTTTTCTATAGCTTATTGCTTAGGTAAAATTTGTCGTTTATTTACAGAGTCCCTCAAATAATTTGTTTATTGGATTGGACAATGAATCCGATGCATCGATATTTGTCACAGAGGACAGAAATCTTCAGCAGATTAGAATATAATGCTCATAATAAACCCAATTTATCGAAATATATAAAACAGGTGGGAAATTGTCCAACATATCAGAATATAATCGTCACAGCATAGAACGTTCTTTCCTATCAAGTGTGCACGTCATTGCCACCTACCGGGTAGCCTTGAATCCCCACTTCGTATATTGGCCAAGGCTTCCCGGCCAGTTCGCGAATTGGCCGGCCAAAACCCGAAATACGCTGTTCATTTCACATATTTCGGGTTTTGGCCAGGAATCTCAGCCAGTTCCCGAATTGGCCGGCCAATTCGCGAACTGGCCAAGCTCCGGGTTTTGGCCGTAACATATATAACCAAAATGTTTATTAAAATACATCAATATCTAGATTTATCAAATGAAAGTTAAATGAAAGAAAATTAATGTTCACGTAGATACTACTATACAATGTTATAATAAATTTCCAGTGCATACATTGAATACAAAATGCTGTCTTGACTAGTTGGGCTTTTCATTATGTTAGTTTTTACATGTCCATGTACTTAATAAACCTGTTGTATGTACATGTAAAAAAAATGAAATTATTTTGTGATGAGTATCTGACAGATATTTTAACTAACATCTTCGAGTTTCTCTGAAAAATTACTGCTACGCTGTACGTTACAGAAAAATCTGAGGAATGTATACCATCATACAGCTATAAGGTAAGAGTTTATAAAAAGAAAAGTTGATGATATAAAAAGCAAAGTATGCGGGTACATCCATTCATTACTCTTGTGACCATTAGAGTAAATTTTCAGAAATATTTCCAATTATTTTATTATTAGGATAAAACATTACATAAAAAGTTAAATACCATTATGTATCATTCACATAAAATATATCTAATTTGTTACAAAATTTTTATATATTATATAGACAAGTAAAGTGTTTTTTGTTACAAATTAGATACATTTTATGTGAGTAGAACACGATGGTATTTAACTTGTTATACTATCTATTTTATCCTATTTATATTTTGTAATAAAATAATTGTAAGTATTTCTGAAAATTTGCTCTAATGGTCATAGAGTAACAGTGCACATAATGTTCATATAATGTATGCTCTCATATAAAGTTGTTCAGATTTTTTTTTATGAAATATTTTTATTTTTTACAAAAATATTACTTGCGATGAAATTTTAGAAATCATCTTTATTTTCCATCTTCAATGAATTTATTAGTTAATAAGGCAGTATTGTAAATAAGCTTCCCCCCTCCAAAAAAAAGAAAGAAAAGTAAAAAAAAAAATAAAGTAGTTTTATTGCTTTAAAAACATGAAGAATTTTAAATTAATAGCAAGCAATTTTAATGACGATTAAAAAAAAAATATATATATATATAAAAATTCAGCATTTATAAAATTATTTTTTAATCTTAAAATAGTTTTCTTTTTCAACTCGAAATGATAAAAACTTTAAATTATAATAAAGCTTAATAGTCACTTCAATAAATTCTAATGTGAAAAGTAACATGAGTTGCATGTAAAATATTGATTATCATAATTTTTTACAATCAAATCATTGTTGTCCTTGAATTAATCAGAACTAATTATCTAATCTTAATATCTAATTTAATCCTTAAAATATTTTTTTCTCTATTCTGCTGCAATGAAAAAAAAAAAAAAAAAAAAAAAAAAGGAGGAGCAATGATTGAGTTTTGACTATTAATGTCTTTTTTTTCAGTAATGAGAATTATTGGTACTTTTTAGTTATCCCGTCAACCAAATTACTGTTTCCAAATTGTAAGATTAAATGCCAATAATGGTTTGCCATTAATTAATTGTAAGATTAAATGCCAATAAAACCATTAATTTGACGTTTTAAATGTTTTACTAATTTATTTGCTCTTTTGTTATTTAAAATAAAAATTATGTCAATGTGTATAATTTGGCGAGTGGTTTGGCGTTTTATATAATTTGGCGAAATTGGTCGACGGAATAACTAAGAAGTACTGAATTATTATATTAAATAAGGGTCAGGTTCTTTTATATTTAAGTCAAGAGTACTACCATACTATTCTTTATTTACATGGACAATATCTATATCTGAGTATCCATAAAGGAACAACTTTTTACTAATAAACTTTTATAGAATAAATATAAGTTTTTATTAAAGTTTTATCAGTTGTAATTGATTCAGTTTTTGTTTTTATTATAAAGAAGGAAAAAAAAACTTGGATGATAAAAAAAAAAAAAATATTCTCATTTAATATAGCTAATTTTCAACCAAACAGTAAATAAATATATTTAAAAAAGTGCAATTTAAGTGTATCTAACAATTGCCAATGAGATGCTTTGTTCCCAATTAGAGCACAGGTTGACATATTTTGCCAAGACAGGATCTTTAATGTAAACATTTGGTATATTACAAAGTCGATAGATATTGTTTGCAAATTTTTGGCTTTGCAAAAAATTGCCATACCTGAAGAAAGCTATGACACAGACACACACGCACAATATATACGTATCAAATGTATATACACACACACACACGAACTTACATTGAACAAAAAAATAATATATATGTGTATCTAAATAATAATTCTAAGCAAAATTATGTATGGTGCTATCTATATTGTATATGCAGCCCTTCCTGGAGTACCTAAAACCTGATATGATGGAACTTGCATTAAAGTGAATAACAATGCATGATGTGTAAAAATCAAAATAATAAAAGTCTGAAGAGATAAAAATATTTTAGAATGCAACTGTTTCTAGATTGCAAAATAGGAGTTCTTTTTTTACAAAATTCATGAAAGAGGATGAGAAACATTAGCAGCAAGGCCTGTGTATATCTGTTACCACAGTTTCTCGCTTTTTATTCTGATGATTAAAATTGGTCTCCTATTATGAAACCTTAAAACTGCTCAATGAAATTTATTTTAACTACTTGGGCTTTCCATTACATTAGTTTTTACACATTCCTGTATTTACTAAACCTATTTTATAAACATAAAAAAAAGAAGAAATTATTCCTTTTATGATTCGTAACTGCCATCAAGCGAAGAACTTAACTGCACCATTGTATTACAGATGATTACAATTGCATTAGCAAGAATAAAATGTGTTATGGAATTTGAAAAACTACAAATACAAAAAATGAAGGATATATGTAATCTAGAATACAAAATTTTTTAATATTACACAGAACATATATTTAATCCTACAATGTGTATACTTAATCATATATTTAATCCTACATTATCCGCATCTGTATGTTATTTCTATGAGAAATGTGCATCAAGATGACATACACTAATATTCTACAAAAGTATGCTAATAGTAAAATAGATTTCAAATTTAAGTTGAAATTTTGTATATCCAATTTCATGAATTATTTGTCAATCAAAATACAAAATTAATAAAAATTATAACAAATAAATCAGTGTATGATTAATCATTGATACTTAATTCATCCGATTTAAATATTTCATCTTTAACGTAAGAATAACTACACCAGGAAAAAAAAAAAACTACTGAAAGTTAAAAATAGAAAAACAAAAACAATAGTAATATTTTATTTTTCAGCGAGCGATCCCCCAACACCCTCGATCTTTTTTAGAAATATTTCATACAGCACTGAAAAGTATGTTATTTTTCTTTAGGTATTCACTCAGTTACGCAAATTTATTCGAAAATTATTATTCTGATTAAAAGCTCCTCGCTAGCCAAAGCCATCAGCTGAGCGAAAAACAAAAAAAAAACGTGACGTATATTTTCATTCTGATTGGTTCTTCACACTTCAAAGGAATTTGTGATGTCACTTCCTTTCAAAAGCCACGGAATAAATATCGATTATTCCGAATTCGGAATCTGGCTAGGGGAGAATCGCTCTTTCCATTCGCTCCGGAATAATCGCCATATTCCGGGTGAACTGAATTCCGATTCCGTTCCGCTCCGGAATAAGGGGAGAATACGGCCGAAAAAGTGCTGAAATCGCTTCATTTATATTACAAAGAACTTTCGTTGTGTCAGCGTCATTTAGTGCGGACTAAGCTTGCTGCTATGCGTTACCGTTTTCCAGATTTTGTTATGCATCACTACCATCGATTGGTGACCTCACCTATCTACTGACATATGTGTATATGTACAGGAAGTGTTCAAAAAGTAATGCAAGTTGTGTCATAAAAAAAAAAAAAAAAATTGCAAAAGTTTAGAAATCATCAAAGCACACCCTTCAATCAATTTTCCTTTGTCTTGCGATTTTCCGAGGGTCGGTGAGCGGCTTACATGGCCTCGACAGGATCCTCGTTTAGAGCGGTCGTCACGGCGGGCTAATTGCGTCAAAAAGTGTGTTTTGAGGGCGGTCTTGATCCACGGTGACTGTGGCAGCATTGTCAAGTTGTGCTTCGTCAGAATCTGACGAATTCGCAAAGTGGTGTGTCAGGGAGCATTGTCATGATTGAGCACCCAGGTAGCGCAATTTCTTTCCGCACACGGAGGACACATTTTCTCAATTTTTAGTGAAATTTCACATAGTAGGTATCGTTGGCGTTGGTCTTGTATGCACAAATTCCTTTTCGGCTATACCGTTTGCGTCGGAAAAGACCACGTCGTGACACGGTCTTTTAGACGAAGTTCGCAAAAGCCACACTAAATATTTTTCTCAGATATATGCTCACCTGTTGTCGGCCTAATTAGCTTAAACGGTAGAGTATTGGCCCTGTAAGCCAAGGATCTGGGTTCGATTCCCGGCCTGGGCATTTTTTCGTACAATTTGAAATATTCAATTCGTATGATAAATTTACCAATAAGTTTGACTGTGTTTAAATAGTAATTTACCTCCCATTTTTTGTAGCGCAATCAATCGCGTTTATTTGGAACTAAAATTGGCAATCGCAATAAAAACAAACCTGACACCTTACGTAAACCTCTTGCATGAATTTTTTCAATAGCTGTTACCATTTGCAGGTTATCGGATTTTAAAATCTATCAGACAATTTTACGACATCCGGTACTTTCACAAATTGCACAATTCACACAATATACTACCTTCACTTTCTTACTGTAGTTTAAAATAATTTTCCCCATTTTCGCCTCATACACAATATTAGTAAACATAAAAAAAAATTTAAATAATAATCTTCCATTATCAAGTATAACATCACTATACATGAAAACCTCTGTAATGCTTGATTTTCTTGTTTATCTAGCTGTTTACCGCCTTAGCTACGCGTTAAAATGTATTGATTTGAATGTCGATTCAGCTTTAATATTCACAGGTGGAGGTGGGAGGTTTAACTTTTATTGAAATTAAAATATTCACATGTGTATAAATTAATATTTTTTATGTAAAATAGTCTAAGTAACTTCAGAGTGTAGTTTAATTTTAATATATATTGAAAGCGTTAATAGGGAAGAATTATGTGTAGTCACGGGCTAGAAGAGATCTGGTTTTCACGCCCGAAAAAGTCTATATGTCTGTATACTATCATATATATGGCACATTAACTCATTTAGACATATCTTTCAACTTGACTTCTGGTCGGTGTCGTTAGAGCTATAGTTAAAATGTCCTGAGTTCTTTACTAAGAGACGGACATCCACGTCTGCTAGTGTCTGAAATAAACGATGCAGATTTTATTCATTTACATTCTTTATTCAGTAAAATTAAAATATTTCGAACATTAGATCATATTATACATACTTTGATCTATAAAACGAAAATGCCCATAAACATGAAGAAACAAAGTATTATTTGAAACATGTTTAAAAGGAAAATTCGGAAATACGTAAGAAACTTCTATATTGTTTGGAACAAAGTATCACTCAAACACACACACACGCACACACACACACACACACACAAAAAAAAACAAAAAAAACAGTGGCACTCGGGGAGTGCCAACAGAAGTGAAAACTTCAACAATTACGTGTGTGTTTTTTTAATCGTCAGGAAATGTTTTATGCGTTGAATTGTGTAGCAGCACAAATGAAAGCATCTGGGGAGACGGTAGTGCCCCTGCCAAGACTTGAAAGTGCAGCCGTAAGCATCTTTTTCTGGAAGCAACTCAGGGTACTTTTGACCCCCCCACCCCCAATATCTTTGTGTTGGTGATTCCCAGAAACTTGAAACTTCGTAAATCTAAGGTAATGTGGAAATGGAACTAAATGCTGAAATTTCACGTTTCTATCTTTTTTATTTCAGAAGATATATGAACTTAAACTTTCGCCTTTTCGACACTGATTCAACCATCATCAAAACTCAGAGGTACGTCCTGTATCCCTAGAATCTTGAAATTTGGTATGAAGGTAGTGTTTGGGATACAATGAAAGGGAAAATTTAAAAAATCCGGAAAATTTGGATAAAAAGTCGAAAAATCAAAAAACCGAGAATTTGCAGAGATATGATATACGAACCAGATTTGGCGCGATTTTTTAACGTCAATTTGGCGAAAGCTTGTTTTCCAATACCAGTTACAATATATATTTTTAAATTATTTTCTATTGTTTTAAAAAGTAAACAACAATAAATAAACGGTAATTTCATTAATAACTATAGAACAAAACAATTGTACAATTTAAAAAAATAAAATAAAAGTAAATGAAAAATTTATTAATAAATAAGCAACATTAGCCGGGTTACCTTGTAAAATAAAGTAACGCCATTTTGCTGTCAATTAGGTACCCAAGTGCGTATCTGACATCTGTGCCCCGTATTTTATCTTCCGTAATCGAAATTCCCGCCAATTCTGTTGGTCATTGACCAGACCATCAACACGATAAAATACAGCGTTATCGGTTTTTAGTTACACGAAATAGTTAGGTCACGAATACGGTATAATTAATTTTAACTGACGAAAAACAAAACAATAATTTGTTTTAGCAATATGCCGGGAGAAAATGTGAGTTTTAGCTTCCTTCTTCTTTTGCGGATTGAGCTGAAGAGGGAAAAATTCCTGTCATTCACCGCTTGGCGCGCTAGTGTCTATGTGTCAAAATGCTAGCATGTCGGTTACGTTACAGTGTCTCGAAATCAGTGGTTTTTCCCCATCTCAAAAAAAGCTCAACGCGCCTAAAAATGTTTTCACTTCAAAAAAAAAAAAAAAAAAAAAAAAAGCTGGCGGTAAACACGGCAGACGGGATGATTTATTTATAAAATTACAAAATTTTGGACGCTCAATCTAAATGCTGTAGCTAAACTACATTGGGCTTAGATGCCGTATCTTCCCTCAGCCGTTGTTGTTTTGAATTGTTTGGCGATTTTTGTTGGCGTGTTGGAGGTGTTTACGGATATGACAAACTCGATATGTAAACCCCGTGTGACGTGTCGTGTTCTGGCAACCCCTGAGAAGCTTAGAATTTTCTGGATGTATTTTGATATCGTGTTCTATCGTTGTCTTTTTCATTTTTATGTTAAATTTATTGGATGAATTTCATTGACTATAGTTTCTGTAGTCCGTTTAAACGCTGTTGCTGAAGTAATTAAGAAATATGAGGAAATTTTGACAAGAAAGGGAGGTTTGTTTATAGCATGTCAATGCGTATTAAGCCTATTTTGGAAAATGACGGCGATGTTATGAGAGATATTTCGTGCTGGAGGTTTCAAGAAAGCAGAAATCTGTTAAGGTATGTTGATAATTTTATGTATATTTTTCTGCTTTAAGAGTTTTTTTACATTTTGAGATTGCTACAAAACGAGAACTGCTGAATTTTGAGAAGGCTGTACCGCGAGAAATGCTGAATTCGGCGATGTTTTTTTTTTGGTAAATGTCCGCGAAGCGCTCATACAACTATTGCTGACTGCCATTTTAGCGAGTTTCGTTTTTTACGTATATTTTGCAGCTTTAAGAGTTTTTTACATTTTGAGATTGCTTCAAAACGATAACTGTTGAATTTTGAGAATGTTATACCGCAAGAAAGGCTGAATTCGGCGCTGTTTTTTTTTCGGTAAATGTGCGCGATTCGCTCATACAACGATTACTGATTGCCAGTTTAGCGAATTTTGTTTATGATTTACATTTTATTTTCGTTAAGCCAAATATGCGTATAAACCGGTGCTTGGTGACATTTATTACTTGGCGGAAAAGGGGTTTTCATGCCAAGAAGAATTCCAAGATGGCGGCCGTGGGAACTTATGACATCTGTTCCCTACATTGTATGCAGTTCTGGGTAGGACGCACATCTGCGTCCGCCAAACGAACGCCCTCTACATAAGGAGGACGCCTTGACACGGTTTGTTGCAACGTCACGAAACGTCACACGAAGCAGGCAAAACAAAGAAAAGAAATTCTAACAGTTCGTGACTTGTTTGTTTGTTTGTTTTATTGAACACATACATCAGACTTGTGTGCTTGACACCAGGCCCCACTTATAAGTCATCGTCGATATACAGGTACGAGATAGCACAAGGAAATTTACAACATCAGAAAATTACATCCTGGGGGCTTCACAAAGAGTATGCAACGGAACCGGCGGGATTCGAACCCGCCCCCACCTACGCTCTCAAGCGATTAGCAGCGTTGTGTCCTATCCGCTTTGCCACGGAGGGCCCAGTTTCGTGACTTCACAACAAAGCGTGTCGCGCAACGACCCCTAGAAATTTAAGAAAGCCTTGACATGCAGTACAATGCTTTATCACGGCTTTCTCCAATCTAGGGCGTGTTGGTCAAACCCAGCTAATGAAGGTCAAAACACCGATCGGCGTCCTAGGCTGACAACGTGTTAAAAGTGTAAATCTCCATTCAATCCATTCATTAATGTGATACAGGTGTAAAAAAAACAAGAAATAAGAAATACAAGAATAAGCATTCAATCCAATTTAATAAGAATCTCTAAAAATAATATTTAAAATAATTAAGGTTGCATACATTTTAAAGAAACATTGCAGAGATATTTGAAAGCCTTTTTAATAATTAGTTAAGTCTATTTATAAAGGGAAAAAAACGAATATTCATCAATAAATCTGAATAAAATCCCGATTGATAACCCTAATTAGCAAGGTTTCTGTTTCTTATAAAGTAAGTGGTGACTTTTGTATTTTAGACGTTGCTGAAAAAGAAAACGTCATTAAAAATATTCCATCATCCGCAAATTTTTTAAAAATTCAAATTCTTTAAAATCTCAATCGTGTATGATTTATTCAATACGTGTACCTTATAATTTTTTTCATTTGGTATTTTAGTACAAATAAACGGTTTAATAAACACTTATAAAGCTTAAAACTAACATTTTAAACACTGAAAATATATGAGGACCCTAGAACCCAAGGGATACAAGTGACAAAATTTAGATTTCGAGTAAATTGAGTTAATCAATAGTAATTAACTGAATTGAAATATAAAACTGTTGCTGATTTCTTAGTGGTCTATGAACTCTTATTTCAATAACTGTGAAAAGAAAAGTGGAGTACAATTTTTTTTTATTTATAACTAAGCAATCTTTATAATCTTTCGGCACTTCTACCCTTTGGCTTCGAAGCGGTACACAAGAAATGAAAAATTATGAAATAAAAAAATGAATTTATAAAAGTTTTAAGAACAATGTTGATACAAATGAATTAAAGAACAAAATCTTGTTTTAATATAAGTTTAAAAAATAAAAAAATATGAAATTAAAAAAAAAGAATTGATGAAAAATTTAAAGACAATGTTAATACAAATGAATTAAAGGACAAAATTTTGTTCTAAGTTTTAAAGTTTTAATATAAGTTTTCAAAAATTGAAATTTTTTAATTTTTTAACCGTTAAAATGCATTTATTTAACATATGAGAAAGAAATTCTAAAAATAAAAAAAAGACGCGAAACAGTTCTAAAATATGGAACAATACTCTTCTAGTGATAACATGAGAACAACACATCTACATTATCTCATCCTCATCTGTTTTATAAGCACGAGAGGCTCATCAGCCTGATCTTCAGAAGCGTGCGGGGTTTCAGTCTGTCCTGGTGCCACTTGGTGAGGAAGATCTCGGTAGAAAAAGTGGTACACTCGAGGCACAAACTGCAATAATTTAATGAGATTTTTAAAATAAAGTTATTTTATTTTCGGCTTTTCTTGTGCTATGGGAAGCTCAGGCAGAACTGTAGGGCATCTTCCGGAACAGCAGGACTTCACCTTTAGCACGTGGAAAGGTTCTAATTCACCACCAGCAGTTTCTTTGTAGAAAAATGTGAAGGATTTTTTTCCCCAAAACGCAGCCACTGTATATTTCGTGATACGTTTCACTGACTTTATGAAGAATGGTGCACGTGACTCGATTAAAAAAAATTTCATCTTTTAGCACTTCTTTAGTGAAGTTTTGGCTAGAATCATTTACAAGTTCAACCCAGTGCTCTGGATCATACAGATCCGTTTTATTACTCTTCTTTCTGATTTCTATAAGCTCAAAGTCTTGGTCACATTCATTGTAGGAGTGTCCTTAAATGAAAAAGTGGAGATCGACTGTTTCTATGTGTCTATTTTTTATGATGTACAGCCAGAACTGTACAATCAAGTGGCTTTTATTCTGCCCTCCACAATTGTCACTAAAAGCTTTAATATACCTGACTTGAGAGGAAGAGGTCTTTATAAATTTCAAAAGACAGAATGCGATTTCTTGACATCCGCGAAAAGCCTGTCCTTCATTCCACATGTACGTGTGGGCAGTTCCGCTTTTAAGGTTATGAATGTTCGAGTTGTACGTCCAAAGTTGACGTAGGTAACAACCTTAGAATTGGTTACATGTGGAGTTGGCATGATCTTTTTCAAGTTAAAGCATATCGCGACCTTTGAATCATCCGTTAAATTTTGGAATGTGTCTTTGGCTAATGTGCTTTGCGGAGATGTAGTTCCTTTTGAGTTTCTGCTTATTGTTTCTCATCTGCATTTCCATGGTCTATTTTCAATTGTAGCTTGTCACACATAACACATGTATCAGTCTCCGGTCGATGAAAACTGAGATTAAAATGGGTGTTAAAATGTGTCTATAGAAACTTTCCTTGACCGACTGTACGCGCTTTTCTTCTAGGTAAATGTGAACACAGAGTTTATACATCTAATTTAAACTGAGTTTTGGATTCAGGTATTTACGGTTGGGGGTATTTTTTCTAGTGTATTGGCTTGTGTATCGAGGAAACTTGTTTATGTGTTCTTTGGTGACATCAATACGGTCTTGTGTAATTTTATTCGGTGGTCCTTTTCTTCCTCTTTCATCGCGAGAAGGTGCGGCAGAAGCTGTTTCTTCCTTTTTGTTTACTATATTCTGCAACCGTTTGTTAGAAATAGCTTCGTCTTTTTGTGCCAATCGTCGTTTAAAGATGATTAAATTCGTGTGGCGTTTTAACAGCCATGAACTGACCTTGTACGTCATTAGTCAGCTATGTGGGTGTCACCGGATACAAGTGCACTTATACCCCTTGGCCTCCACGTGTTTCACGGTTTCGGGAAAGAGGTTAAGTAATTGACCCCTAGAAAGCAGCGCATAATTAAAAAATCACTTATATCTCTTTACCTACAACCAAAGAGACTTATTTTCAGATAGCCTGTGCAATTAACTCAATTTTTTTTTAATTTTGTCACTTATACCCCTTGGCTTCTGGGGTCCTCATATAATGTTTATATTTTCATAAGATTCTTTCATTATGCAAGAATATTCTATTGGAACAGACGGCAGGGAGTTTTCATTACGAATAAAACAGCCTTCAACCTAGTTTTCGAGACATCGATGAACAAACGCCATTGTGCCGAGTTATAGTGACAATTTAAAGCGGACGTTAAACTACTTATATCATTACAATGATATAAATAAACTTTTGTGGGAAAAAGAAAACAGAATATTCCTTATATTGATCTCGATAGATTGATAGGTTAGAACTCTTTTGGAGCAGACTCCAACCTTGCAATCTTGATCCAAGTAGTTCTGATTTTTTTTCACAAAATTAAGTCGCTCACAAGATCATTTAGTTCTTCTTGAGTAATTAGATGTGGCTCTTCATTTATGTCCGGAAAATAATTTATATCAGATGAAGAAGTTTAATTTTATAAATTTCCATTTCTATTGCTATATTGTCATATGTAAAATGTTCTGGCGGTTTCGGTATTGATAATTGATCATTATGAAATTGGGGTCGCATTCTTGAATGTAAGTTCGGGTACATGGCATACTCATTCTTATACTTTTCATGCATGACCAGAGGTTTTTTATAAAAAATTATCAGAATGAATGAATGTTTCTACTCTATTGCTGTATGTTCTATCGCTGTAATAAATAACAAGTTGGAAATTTCTCAAATGTGAGAATTGAGGTGCGTTCTGTAGCTGAACTATACTGCTACTATAACTGAAGTTTTAAAAATATTTTTTGCACCGCATATTGTACTGAATGTATATTTTAGTGCACTTCATAAATGCATATCAATTTCATGCTGTTCAAAGGGCTGTAACATCATTAAAATGTACTTGAAATAATTTTTTTCCCATTGGCCGTAATTTAACAGGAAAATTTTGACTCTCCCTGAAATTAAACTATACATCCGATTTTTATAACATTGGAATTGAGTCGATAAAAGTTTCCAACAATTGTACATTTAAAATTTCAGAACATTCGGAAGGTTGTAACATCATTAAAACGCACTTACAATATTTTTTCCCATTGGCCGTAATATAACGGAAAACTTTCGACTATCGCTGTATTTAAACTATGCATCCAATTTTCATTAAATTTGAAATGACTCGATAAAATTTTGCAACAATTATATATTTAAAATTTCAGACCATTCGGTTGGGTATTTTTGGCTCTGTTATATGCGGGCAGATGGACCGAATGACGACTATAGATGCTACGTGTTTATATAATTACGAACGCACCTAACAAGATGTATGATAGCCTATATAAATCAAAATGTATAAATTAAATTCCTTAAAATTGGAGGGTGATGGAAAATTTTTACAAACAAATTCTATTTCAGCACCTTGAAATCTATAAGAAACATCAGTGTAGTTGTTCTTTATTAGAGAAAACAAGCATTGAACAATAAATACTAAACATAGTGCTATATTACCCTTTTGTTAAAGTGAGTGGTACTAGGTTGAGCAAAAAGTTCTGAGAAATTTGTGAAAGTTGCGTTGTTATGCGCAAATTAATAACAAAAGAAACAAGGACTATTCTTTAAAGTAGAGACCATCATAGTCCACGACTTTCTGCCATCGTTCTGCCAGATTCTGGATTTACTGGAAGTACCATGGCGGCTCCTTGGAATCGAAAAACTCTTGACATACTTCTTCAACTTCATTAAAGGATACAAATCGACGGCCCTTGAATGAGGGTTGCATTGATCGAAAAAGGCCATAATCGGATGGAGCCACGTCTGGACTGTAGGCGGGGTGTGGAAGAATTTCGACGCTGTCCAACTGTACAAACTTGTCCTTCGTCCTATGGGCCACGTGCGGTTTGGCATCTGAAACAAAGCGCGCTCTCGGCGGACTAATCTTGGATACTTCTGCACCAATTTGTCGTAGACCTAATCCAACTGCTGGCAATAGAACTCGGCATTGACGGCACGGCCATCATATATGATACAAATTGTGGTAACTATTAGATTAAAAATTTCCCAGAAATTTTTGCTCAATATAATATTATCTTTTTTTACAAATTAAGTTCTTAAATATACTATTTTTGTTTTTATTATGTAATACTACGTCTCTATACATCATTACGTATGCAAATATTTCATTGATAATACAAACTAGTGCAAACTATAAAACTTCTTCTGTTTATCCAATTTATTTTACATATTTAAATATTTCTTTCAGATTAAGAAATATATGCATAATTAATCAACGCTCAACCTAAAGATTTTCTGTCAAAACACAGATAAAAGAAAGTTTTTCAGCCTAAAGAAATAATCGATAAATCAATACATTTAGTTACTTTTGTTATCTTTAGAGTTATCTTTAGAGTTATCTTTAGAGTCTTAATAGCGGAAGAGTTTCTTCAGTCATCATATCATAAAAGATACTTTTTAAACTGATTAAGAATTTTTTCTAGTAGAAAATAATGACTAATTATTTAGAAATAAAGAATAAAGATATTTTAATGTAATTTAAAACTTCCTAAAATAAGTAAAAATACCCAGAGACAAAAAGGAAAAAAAGCTTAAAAGTAGAATCAACAGGATTAGAAATAAAAGAATTCAAATAGTTTATTCAAAATAAATAAATAATATATTATTTCTATACTAATCATATACAGGGTGCAATATATTATCTATCGCTGAGCTTTAATTTCTCAACCGTTGGTCATAGATATATAGTTCCAATTACAAAAACGTTTCAAATGAGGTAAATATTCATGTTGTGGCATTATTTAAAGTAAAAAGTCAATTTTATAAAAATTACGAAATCTAACTTTTTATACTGTCCCCCAGTCCTTATAGCTGTATTTAGTAAAAGTTTACGCATATCATAACAGATATAATACAAAAAGTTTGACATCTGTACTGCAAAAATTGACGTAGTTATTAAATTTCAAAGTTTGAGAATTTTGCGCATGACATTGTCTTTCATTGAGGGATCAGTTACAAATGAATTAAAGTAATTCGAGATCAAAATCAGAGTACAATTCCGCTGCTATTTATCTTATCCTTAGTGAGTATGTTTTATTTTCCCGTTGTCGATTCTACCTACTTTGACGTTTGAATGTTGTTCGACCCATAAAAGTTAGCTCAAATTTTTAGATGAAATAACCCTCTTTGGTGATTCCCCGATTTGGCGATACCGGCTAAAGGTAGATTCGCCGTAAAAAAGGCATTGCACCCTGACTTTGATCTCGAATTACTTTAATTCATCTTTTAACTGATCCCTCAATGCAAGACAAAATCATGTGCAAAAATCTCAAACTTTGAAACTTAATAATTATATCATTTTTTGAAGTACAGATGTCAAACCTTTTGTGTTATATATGTTATGATATGTGTAAACTTTTACTAAATGTAACCAAAGGGACTGGGGGACCGTATAAAAAGTTAGATTTCGTAATGTTTATAAAATTGATTTTTTACTTTAAATAATGCCACAGCATGAATATTTTGCTCATTTGAAACGTTTTTGAAATTGGAACTATATGTCTATTGCAAAAGGTTGAGAAATTAACGGTCGGCGATAGATAACATATTGCACCCTGTATATTACACAAGCACCGTATTTACAAGTGCATAACGCGTATCCCGTACTTTGCAAAAAAAAGGCGAATTTTTTTGTGGCGCATATAAAGCGTACAAAAAATTTGACATGCAAATGAAGGTCAAATTTATTTCCAATGCTAATAAAATTAGCGTTCAGATAATGTTACTTAATCTGTTGTCTAACCCTCCGAGCGTCTTGCAAAAGGGTAAAATTGTAATGTTGTTTTCTTTGCATTTTGTTTTAAATGCTAAGAATATATGATTCTTTCAACATTATAAAAAAAACTCAATTACAAATATGAATCTAATCCTTGAGAGCATTAATCATTCTTCAATGTATTTAAAATTCATTAAATCTATAGAATTATATTATCTTAAATATTGCTTACATTGCTGTGAAACCTGGAGATTAGTGAACGGAATATTACGCCCCAAACACTTAGAGGGTTAAAAAAGTGCAAGGAGTGAAATAAAGATGCAGCAATATTTCTATTAAGTAAGACTTTTCCAGTTTTAATATCTTCTTCGAATATATTTTTTTTTCATATGTACAGTCGTGGAAAAAAAACGTAAACACCCCCTACTAACTCCTCAACAAATCATCGTAGAAGAAAGTTACTGGTACCGAACGATTGGAAATAAAGTCTACTTTTAAATGATGTATATAAAATTTTCTAAGGGGCCATCTACATATTAAAACGAACCATAACTTTGTTTTTTTCTATAGCAGTACACAATTCTGACAGCATAAATGAACTCTACACCCTTCAATTAGCCTAAAAAAGAATTTTTATGCAATTCGTACCATAATTTTCCAGGAAATTAATCATTTTAAAACGAGCGTATTTTAAGGGCTGTATCCAAATTGAAGTTCCGTATTGGATTGTTAACCGAGAGAGCCTCTTTCTTGATCAAGGCACCTTAAGCGCCACTCAAGGAGACAATGAAGCGTGTTAGATAACAGTACAGAAGAATAAATTTCAAAATGTCTACTCACTTCCATCATAGACAGCTCCTTAAACCATCATTTTGCCGATTTTTAAGCATAATTTGAAAACTACTTGGAAAAAAAATGTGAAATTTTTGAATTTCCATAAAGCAGGACTTAATAAATCTAAATCCATCAAAAAAATTGTAGGTTGCAATTCATAATTTTTTCGGATATTAGTTTCATAATTCATAATTAATATCATAAAATTATAAAAATTGCAAATTCAGCTTATTTATGTTTGGGTATATTAGTATTATTATTACAAAAAAAAAAAAAAAAATCAGCACATTAAGAGCATAATTTCGGGAGATATAAATAAAAATATGAAAATGTAATTTAACATTAGAAGAACTAAATTTTGAATGTCTATAATTCAAAAACTTATCATTCAAATGACTTGAAATTTGGAGTCTAGGCATAGTTTGAACCGATGATTTGAAATATCTCGTTAAAATTGGGTATTGCTATTGAAAAAAACGAAGTTTGGATTCGTTTTAATATGTAGATGACCCCCTAAGAAAATTTTATGTACATCATTTAAAAGTAGACTTTATTTCCAATCGTTAGGTACCAGTAACTTTCTTCTACGATGATTTGTTGAGGAGTTAGTAGGGGGTGTTTACTTTTTTTTTTCCACGACTGTACATCGTGTGATTACATCCAGCAGTAAAAAAAATATTCCGTGTATAACGCGCAACTAGGGTTTTTGCCCTACTCTTTTGAAAAAGAAGTGCGCGTTATACATGAGTAAATACAGTATATATTCTATTCTATTAGTACATACAAAACGCAGGATGAAGAATAATTTATCAAACGAAAGGTTTTTGACAGGTGTATGTCATATTTTGTTAAAATACGTTGTTTGATTAAAAATTGCAATTAATTAAAAATTCTAATAAATAAAACGGTAAGGGAAAACATTGAATGATTTCAAGAAAACCCAATTGCTTATTTTTTTTTTTTTTTTTTTTTTTTCAAACGGCGTCATACAATGGTTCCGTGATCAACATAAGTCATAAAAATGGCTGAATTTAAATTTAATATTTCTGTATAAATGAATTATAACTGGAAAAGAGATAAGTGACCTATTTTTAATTAATGACATTGTTACAGGTATAATTCAAAACCATTTACTTTTATAAAACCTTGAATTAATTCCTTGTATTTTATTAGAAACGCTTAAATATCTCCTTCCCCGTTAAACAAAGAGAAATATTCCTAATAAATATGCAGCCTTATATTTTCGCACAGAACATTATTTCATTAAATGAAGTATCTAAACGTTAAATAACTGGAAGCAATGGTCAGTGATAAAAGGAACAAACATAAGCACCGATTTGAGTCCTTTAGACACCACTGCACAAATTATGTAAGTTGAACGTAGAGAGTGGCGACATAGACACACTGCGGATGTTCAGATTGAAGTTTTAGTTCAAACTATTAGTCCAAGAGCTGTTAAACATTTTAGGAAAGGTATTTGAGGCACCCTGAAAATTTGTGCAACACTTCTTTGTAATGCCTGAATACAAAATCGAATGTCTGGCTGAAGGATCGTGGCCAAAACCTGTGCCAGACAAAAAATGGCACTTGACATGTGTCTGGCACAATTTTTGTGCCGACTAAAGTGTCTGTCATTTTCAAAATATTTTTTTCTAAGCATAAATATTATTGTGCTTCAATCTCAGCGTGCCTCAAATACCTTTTTTTGGGTAGTCAAAAAATGGCACTTGACACGTGTCTGGCACGGTTTTTGGGCCGACTAAAGTGTCTGTCATTTTCAAAATTTTTTTTGTAAGTATAAATATTATTCTGTTTCGATCTCACTGTGCCTCAAATACTTTTTTGGGGTAGTGTCAAAAAATGGCACTTGACACGTGTCTGGCACAGGTTTTGGGCCACGATCCTTCAGCCAGATATTCGATTTTGTATTCAGGCATTTCAAAAGAAGTGCTGCACGAATTTTCAGGGTGCCTCAAATACCTACTCAAAAATGTTCAACAGCTCTCCTACTATATGGCAATCATCATTGCAGAAATTAGCAATACACTTTTCAACAAGATCGACTAGACCAGTGAGACAAGTCAAGAAGCATTTGTTTGGCGTCAAGAAATTTTCGTCAAGATTCATTGACGATTCGTTTTTGCCCAAAATCAACATGACCAACAAAATTTTATTTTTCTAACGTCTCCTCTCCCAGTACTTTATGAAAACAATAGATTTTTCAAATACCTGTGAAGAATGTAATAATAAAAAAGTACATTTCTACTTTTTCAACAATATGTAGTCAAATAAAACATTGTCGTCGCTAAACATATCAGATGCGACATGCTGTTTTTCTCTCTCTTCCTCTTTCTCGTTATTTTATGTCCGTACACAAATGCATATCCACTTATACGATGTTTCATAAGTGCGAATATAATTCTCGGATCTCCATGTCGAGAATAAAGTTAAATGGTGAATATAGAAAGTTTCTTTTAAAATGTTATTATTGAAATGTTTTGTATTGTAATATACTTATTCAATACTGTGTAATATGTAGGTTCACTGCTAATCTTAAACATGTGATTTTTGGTTTCCAAACTTGAGTGTTTTTGCCTTTTTCTCTATATTTTTTTTTATAATTTATCTCTTTTTATCACATAAAGCGAACGAAGGTATCATATTTTTATGGTAGTGCTTTAAGGATTTACATTATTAAAATAACGCTTGTAGCTGTGTTAGATAAAACTTACAAAAAATCGTTGGAAATTCATTTTTGCAGTTATTTTTCACTTTTTATCTATTTACTGTACAGAAAATGAGAAATATCCTTTTGATATTTATATATAGTTACGGCTGTAAAAATTTCGAAAATATTAAAATAAAATTGGTGCCCATAATTTCACCACAAAATATCTTGCATACCTTCTTCATTTCCCTTGTTGTTGTTTTTTACCTGCACCGATTGCAGGAAAAAGTTGGAAACAGAAATGGGTAGATAATGGAGGATAAAACACATGGGAAGCCCTATTTATAGTGTAAACAATTTATATACAGAAATCGCAATTAGTTGGAAAGAGTGGATTAATTATCCAAAAAGCCAATACAGATGCTATGAATGTAAGGGGTTAAAGTAAATATTAATAATTTAGGGAAAAGAATTTAATTTATATTAGAATATGACATGGTTTAAGCTCTTGAAACATAAACATAAATTAGTTTTGGAGGAAAATGTATGATATAATTTTACCAAACAACTAAAACTTTATTCCAATAATTATCCAATTATCTATTTAAAATCACTTTAATCTTAACGCGCGTTCAAAAGGAAACTTAAGAAAATAACATTAAACATGAACCATGACATAGCGATTCTTTTCATTTCTCCGCTATGAATGGGGAAATAAGAGAATTTCTACCATTTGTAATGTATCTGCTTACCTTTGTGTGATCTTTCAATAGGACTATAAGAGCTGAAAATAACATTTTCAATAAAAAAAATCCGCTGTGACCCTTAAAAACACATCTAAATATCGTAGTAATGGTTCTGGAAAATTGTAGTTGAATCAAGTAAATTCAAGAAAATTATTGAGCAGCAATATTTCTTTTCTAATTAATCAGATAAATGATTAAAATATTCAGGCTTGAATGAATAATCAATGTACAATTAATTGTGAAAAAAATGTTAATTTTAATTTTTTTATTTTCTTTTTTAATTATGATCAAATTAATCATGTTGTCTTTATTACGATTAACAATTTCCTAAAATGATCAATTCCCAATATTAATTCGAAACCTGCTTATATAATAACATTACAGAAGCACAAATATCCATCGCAACCCTTTCAACAGTATACAGTAGGGTGGAGCGAAAAAAAAATATTATTTTTTAATCAAAAACAAATAGGTGCCAAAAGTTGCCTTTATACTACTACATCAACTGCGTGCAATTTTACCGCTGAAAAAAAAAATGGTTTGAGTCTGCGCTTTTGTTCCTAAAGTTGAAATTTTGGATAAAATTTGACTTTTTTTTTTCAAAAAAATAAAAAAATTGTTATAGTGATGGTTATTATTTAAATGTGTTATTTTAATCTTTATTATTAATGACTTAACGTATTTAAACGATAAAATGATATCCTTATTCTGTATAACTGAAGCAAAACTGGCAACTTTTGGTAAAAAAAGGCGCTGTCACTTTGTTGCATCATACAACTAATTGTTATTTAGAATACCGCTCTTACCTAGTTGCTTTCAAAACTACCCAGGATGTACCACGTGGAGGTGGTTGCACTTCATGTCACAACAGTGCATAGCTCGACCACCCTACCATCTGATCACAAAGTTTTGTTTATACTTTAAATCATAATTTTTTTGTCAAAGACTGGCATAAGTTTGTTATGTATCAACTTAGTCCATTTCTTCTTTGTATCCAGAGACGTCGGATGATGATGCTGTGACACTCCTTCAGGTATATTTTTACTGCTTGTGTATGATAAGGCAAGCAGAGTAATGCAGTGCAATTAATGGAATCTATTCAGCCGTCTATTATCTTCACCAAAATTGCACCCCCTTAATGCATAGTTATTGAGAGTTTTGTTACTACAACATTCTACAACATTTAGGTATTTCATCTTTGAGTATGCCATCATTTACTCTACCTCTTGCATTTTTTATATGCTGAGAAGCTTGCTGTTTAATGTGATGGCGATTATCAAAGAGCATTGCAGTATGAATTGCAATATGAAAAGCTACCATTGTCCTAAATGCATTTTTTTAGTATTTGTTTTATGCCGTTTTCTGTGATGTTTAGTAGCCGAATAATTTCCCATAAGGTTTTAGATCCATTTTTTAGATGTGGATTGCATTTGGTTTAAACCATCCTGTGGCATAAACTTGCGTTACGTACTTTGTGAGTGAATCTACAGACTCTGGTGGCCAATCAGTGCTTATATAAAGGCGAAAAATCCTATTCGCTAGTTCATCTGAGCAATATCTTGATGAAATAACTTTTCAAATGTCTAGCAAGTATTTATGGTCTGTGCTGAGTACCCTTTTCTCGATATCAGGAAATAATATTTCGAAATTACTGTCTATGGCTTCAAAAATTGAAATGAGAAGGGAATGGCAAGTGGACAAAGATTTTGCTATTATTCCGGAGAATCCCGATTGGTTAGAATCTAATTTTTGCCAACGATCTCATCTAATAAATGATGCAGAGGAAATTCACTGGTTTGGAGGTACCATATGATCCACTGTAATGGTTCATTCTAAACATGTTCCACGCAGAACGTATGGCGACGGCGGACAGAATTCACTGCCCTTAAATAAGCACTCACTGCCCATCAGAGTCTCTATGCTCACTCAAAAAGTACTATGTAATCCACCTTCAGCCCCAGAATGGTTTACCATCAAATGTAATCCACATCTAAAGAAGGGATCTAAAAATTCATGGGAAATTACTCTGCTACTAAACAACACAGAAAACGGAATAAAACAAATACTGAAAAAAGTTATTTAGGACAATGGTTGTTTTCATACGCAGAGGAAATTCTGATTTCAATGCTCTCTGACGATTGCTATCACATTAAACAGCTAGCGCTGCTCAGCACATAATAGTTGAAAGATGAGAGTAAATGATGGCATACGCAAATCTGAAATATCGACAACCAATTTTGAAGCGGATAATTATATAAACCTAATTGATTACGAAATTGTTGTGTTAACAGAACCCCTAATTAATATGCATTTGTCGGAAGCAATCTTGGTGAAGGTAATAGACGGCTGAATAGATTACATAAATATCATCCCCACTGCATTAAACTGTTTTCCTTCTCTTATACAAGCAATAGAAAAATACATGAATGTGATCATAACAGCAACATCCAAAGATAAGATGGTCTAGGTTGATACATAGAAAACTTAAGTCAGTCTTTGATAAAAAATCACAATTCAATCTACAAATAAAACATTGTGTTCAGATGGTAGCGTGGTCGAATTAGTTGTCCTGGGTAGTTTTGAAAGCAACCAGGCAAGATCTGTATTCTAAACAACAATTCGTTGAATGACACAACAAAGTGGCACCGACCTTTTTTACCGAAAGTTGTCGGTTTTGTTCTAGTTTTAAAGAATAAAGATGTCCTTTTGTCGTTTAAATATGTTAAGTCATTAATAGTAAAGGTTTCAATAACACTTTTAAATAATAACCATCTCTATAGGATTTTTAAAATCTTTTTGAAAAAATGTCAAATTTTACACAAAATTTCGCCTTTTGGACCAAAAGCGCAGACTCAAGCCATTTTTTTTTCAGTGGTAAAATTGCACGCAGTTGATGTACTAGTATAAAGGCAACTTTTGGCACCTACCCGTTTTTGATTAATTTTTTTTTTCGTTCCACCCTAGTATATAGTATTATACCGACATTCCTAAATAGCGAATTGTTTTTAATTCCCAACGCACACCACATAAAGGGTCTCAGGACTCTTAAAGCCAGAAAAAAAAATGACCACTTTCAACATTTAATATCTTAAAATGTGTACACTTTTGAAACACAATTTTGATTCAGATAAAAGATTAAAAAATTGCAAGATGCAGAATTAGTATTTATAAGAGACTCCAAACTGCCAGACATTTGTCGAGGATGAAATTGGTATAACAGCTTACGCGCAAGATTACAAAATAAATTTTTCAACTAGTTTTTTTTTTTTTTTTTGGCTCGTTAAACTTTAATTGTAATAATTACCCTGAAGCTAAATAAATTTGTATTTAAAGCATTTTTATATTTTTAATACAAAGTTGGATTTAGATAATACAAAATTATGAAAATTGCAGCATTATAATCTCATAAAAAATATTTTTTGAACATTAAAAAGGAAAATTTAGGTTCAGTTTCTAAAGACTACCATGACAGTTATGTTTTAAAAATTTTTTGAAAACATATTTAAAAGTTTTTGAGATAGCCTGTTCTTTAAGGCCAATAACGTCATTTGGAGAAAAAAATACTTCAAGTTCCGGAAACGCCGCTTCAGCTATTGATTGGGTGTAATTCTGAATGTTCTACTAGGAATTTCAAGGAAACAATTATATCAAAATGTTCAGAAAAATTGGAGTTTATCATCTATATAAACGGTAAAGTGCGAGTATTAATCGCGTTCAGAGGGTTTCGTACAATAAATATATGATTTATTAACTGTATTATTTAAAATAATACAGTTACTAATTGAACAACAAGTCTTTGTAAAATCTATACAACGTAGGGTTGGGTATAGCTGTATATACTAGAAAAGTATGAATGTGTATACAATAAAAGTTCGAAGGGATATGAAGCTAAATAATATCAAATATTGCTATTCTGTATAACTCTTTTTAAATCTTCTTCTAATCTGTTTATGATGAACTTAATTCGGTACTGACAATAAAAGTAGTGCATATTTAAACTTCATTTGGATTTTCATAAAATAAAATTCAGCGTAATAATAATATTTTCTTTTTACTGTGTAGCCGAAACAAAACCCTTTTTCAAAGTTTAAACTTCGCATTGTGCTAAGCACGCTTTGATAGGAGGTCGCCAAGTTGCACCAACATGGTCCGCACCACGTTTTTCCAAATAGGTTTTTAATTAACCCTTAAATGCCTGATTTTTCAAAAATCATTGAAATAATGATTTTCGGCTTTCATTTTTAAAATAAATCATGGGAAAAATACATAAAAAAATCATATTTAGTCCAGGCAATAGAGACCGTATAGGGGCTCTACCTAGAAAAATTCATGGTAGTTCTGGAAAAAGGTTTACTATATGTTTTTTGGATCGCTGAATCCGAATTTTTATCTTCCCGCCAAAATTCTCCCCCGCAACACCCCCAAATTTTGGTAAAATTCCCCCCCCAAAAAAAGGTTTTTATTAAAAAAATCAATTTTTTTATTGTTTTAGGGGAAAAGTGTCTAGAAATTCAGAAAGTAGACAAAATTTGCAAGAAATTAGATATATGACATTATGACTTAGGATGAAGGGGAAGGGGGGATCTGCCTCGGAACATGCGCGCGGTGCTGCGTAGACTAAGTTGCGGAATTCCAATTAACCACACACACATTTACATTCGCCCTCCCATCTCCTCTCCGAACTTTCTCTATAAGGTTTACTTTAAGTTTTTTGGGTCGCTGAATCCGAATTTTTAACTTCCCCCCAAACATTTCCCCCCCTCCCCAAATAGTTGTTTTTAACTTAAATTTCTTATTGTTTTAGGGGAAAAGCGTTACGAAATTCAGAAACTAGACGAAATTTTCAACAAATATGATATATGACATTATGACATAGGATGAACGGGGAGTGGGACGGCTGCCTCTGAACATGCACTGCGGCGCTACGTGTTAATAAGTCGAGGCAATAGGGGATTTTACCTGGAAAAATTAATACTATTCCGGATTTCGACTTACTTTATGTTTTTTGGGTTGCTGAATCCGCATTTTTAACTTCCCACCAATATTTGACCCGGCAACCCCCCAAAAAATTGATTTTTTTGAAAAAAATTGGTTTTTCAAAAAAAGCGCGCGGGGAATGTTCCGAGGCAGCCCCCTCTCTCCCCGTTTATCCTACGTCATAATGTCATATATCCTATTTGTTGCAAATTTTGTCTAGTTTCTGAATTTCGTAATGCTTTTCCCCTAAAACAATAAGAAATTAATAACAGCTTAAGTTAATAACAACTATTTTTTGAGGGGTTTCGGGGGGGGGGGGATTTTTTGGGGTAAGTTAAAAATTCAGATTCAGTGACCCCAAAAACTTAAAGTAAACCTTATATGGAAATTTCGGAGTGGAGATGGGAGGGCGAATGTAAACGTGTGAGTGGTTAAGTGGAATTGCGCAACTTTCCACGCAGCCCCGCGCGCATATTCCGAGGCAGACCACCCCTTCCCCTTCATCCTAAGTCATAATGTCATATATCTAATTTGTTGAAAATTTTGTCTACTTTCTGAATTTCTAGACACTTTCCCCCTAAAACAATAAAAATTTTGATTTTTTGAATAAAAACTTTTTTGGGGGGCTTTTTACCAAAATTTGGAGGGGGGGGGGGTTGCCGGGGGAAATTTTGGTGGGAAGTTGCAAATTCGGATTCAGCGACCCAAAAAACATAAAGTAAGCCGATTTCCAGAACTACCATTAATTTTGCTAGGTAAAATTCCCTATTGCCTGGACTAATTTTGTTTTAAGTATAATTTACGTCTAAAAAATATTTTGTTACTAATCGGCAATACTGGTGTTTTATTGAAAAAATAATTTGCCTTGCTGAAATTCTATAATATTAAACACACAAGAATTTTAGGAACTATAATAAGAAATAAATTTCACTTGCTCACAGCAGATCAAAATAGGGTATTTCGCAAGCTCCCAAACAAAACAAAAAGAACAAGTAGCAACTATTGAAAAAATAAATCTATCTTTATTCATGAACAGCACAAGTGTTGCCATCTACATGTTGAAATTCGATTTAATAATATTTTCAGAATGTATTTTATTGGCAATATTAGGCATTATAGCTTCAATATTATTCTAATAGTATTTTTGAGCCTAAATTGGGTATGTTGCCGAAAAGCAACACCAGGCATTTAAGGGTTAACTCTTAAAGACATGGGATGCGTATTGAAAGATTATTATTATGTATGTGATTACTTTTAGTTAAATTAGTCTGTTTTTAACAATTTGACGTTTATTGCTTTATACTGTTACTGGCTATTTCATTACATAAATATATCATTAAAATTTGTTATCAACGATTTAAAAGCCGATGGTATATAGAGTACTCCGCCCTTGTCATTATGTATGTCGAAACCATCCTTGTCTTTAAAGGTTAATATCTCGGCTAACTACCGACAATTTTTTTCGAAAATTATTATCAACGGTGCATTTATACTTCTGCTAGAATAGGTACCGCCAGCGCTCATCAATACCTTTGCTGAATGCCCACAAATTGAAATTTGTGTTTGACGGAAAAATGCGCTTTTCTCAAAAACTATGTGACTGAGGGTAATCGATATAGTTTTCCTGCAAGATTTAAATTAACGTCTATGACCTCTAATTTTTTCATAATTTTAGTTTCAGTAGATTCGGAAATAGAGGGGGGGGGGGGCATATTTTTGGACTACGTTTTCGATGTTATAATATATTTGTGCAATATAATTTTATATAATATATTTGTGCATGCTTAATAATCTGTAAATATGTGGATCAGAAGTCTTTATTACTTCCCCCATTTGACACACACACATAGTGTGTGACACACAAACTGATATATATATATATATATATATATATATTTGTCTATGTGTGTTATGCTAAATAATTGGAGAAATATATTCTATAACTTTTAACGAAACGTCTACAATTTTCATTTATTTATTTATTTATTTTACGAAAAAGTTGAATACTTTAGACTGGGAGAAAATCTATATATTCCACTATCGTATACATATTACACTATCTATACATATTACACTATCATATGTGGCAAGGAAATCGCGATTGTTTGTTAATTGTTTAATGGCAACGCCCGAATGAAACGCATCTGATTGATTATTGAACAGCATTTAATTAATCCCCATACCCATAGCGTGGGTTATCGTAGGGGGGACCATGTTCTGTCGACAAATGCTGCCAATATTTTTGCCAAATTGGCAATATATTGCCAAATTTGGAGAGCAAAATTAGCTTCCAAAATTGACGCCAACTTGGCAATATCTCTAATATTTCGCCAAATTAAAATAGACTTCCATTCTAAAACAACAGGGTTTATTTGCTTACTTAAAATCAACAAATTGATATATTTTAATGCAACAAAAACTAATATATATTAGCTTAAGGGATTATATTAATTATATTTAAGGAAGTCCATGTAAATTAAATGAAGAATAAAAGTAACATGATACAACGCTTAACATGCTTTCTCAGACATAAATTTTAATGGAGACCAAACTGGTCGCCAAGGGCGGCTAGTTATATTATATAGCACATTGTTACAAAACCCCAAAAGATGATGAGTTGTAGCATATTTATAAACAATGTCTTATGAATTTACATTTTCTGTTTCTGCACACTTATAATACATAAAAGTGTTTATCCTAAGTTTCTTTAAAGGAAATGTTCTAAAGTATTATTTGTAATAACTTTTGTATAACAAAATATTTATACAAATTTAAATATATTGTAAAACTAACCAATTACATTACTTAAATTATGTGGCACTAAAATTTTGATAATAGAATTTGAGTAAGTTTTCTAAATAAATTCTGGAATGCTTTCAAACTAAAATAGCAAATTTTAAACCGAGTTTATGTTTATATATTTAATTAAGGATTTTAACTTGATTCCAATAACAAGATGCATTAAGAACAGCTGAATTTTAACAGAAAATTCAACATAGCCTTAATAACGGGGAACAAACTTACGGAGTTTTGTAAATATGCAGGTTGTAATTATGTCTTCGAAATATTATAATTATGTTGAAGTATCTCTTTTCCTTAACAAGAATTTTGTACATTAAATTCATATTCAGATAAATTATTCGACACTCGTATTAAATATTAATAATGCTAAATAATTCAACGTTTCTTAAGACGTCAGTTATTTTTACAAATAACGTTCGGTGTAAAGTTATTTTTCAAATATTTTGTGTCTAATTATTGTTGATGAATAGTTTTGATGCCGATAACTTTTTCCCGCCTATAGGAAATAATTTCTATACTTAGTTCAGTAATATAAAAAAAATATTACTCTATATTTTATATATCTATCCTAATAAAAGAACAAATCGCTCTGTTTGTCTGTGTGCGATGGCTGGCAAAGTCTACGGCACGTATGATGTTCAATTTTTTTTAAAGAGTCCAAGGCCTCTTCTAATGCACCATATCCTCAGAATTTTAATATTCTAATTATTAGCTGAGTAATTAATTAATATTCGGACATCACTCTCATCAAAAGTACGCCTTTTTCCCTCAGATTACTTTCAGTTGGTTGGTTCATAAAGCATCGCCCATCAACAATACGTTTCTTTGTTTCCGCTTGCTTTCGGTTGGTTGGTTGTATAAAGCTTTCGCAGAAATAATTAAGTAAACCGGGATACAATTAAATAAACCAATTTGAGTGCTTAATGTTTCAAGAGTGACTGTTTTTTTCAACTAAACATTAAATTTTAGCATGAAGGTGAAACACATGCTTTGAAAACATATTTAATAATAATGAGCGTTTAAAAGAAGGGATTAGTTTCAAATGACGTCACAACCTGGCAAGCAACTTGACAACCTGGCAGGCTTTTTGTTTGCCACACTATTTTCTATTTTTTTTCTACTTTGATTCTTTGAGCAATAATATCTGCTAAAAAATCGGCGATTTTGGTTGGTTTACGGAAAATTGGAAGTGCCTGATTGATGCTGATTTATTGAGATAGCAAGAAATGTGTTTTTTAAACGTTAAATAAAATATTAGAATACTCCTTACTGGCTCTTTTACTACTAGAAATTAGAAATTGGCAACAATATGTCCTTGCATTCTAATGCTTTCTGCTGCTGCAGCGGGTAGCAACAGTTTTAATAGGATTTAAATTCTCATTTTTGATACTGATCATGATTTTTTTTTTCAGAAGTGTTTTTTTAAAGACATTTTTAAACGCATTTTTTAATTGCTCTCTTTTATGTTTTAAATACAGAAAAATGTTCCGAATTTATCTCCCGCCTACTATACAGTGCCGCAGGCAGTGGGAACTCATGTCGGATGTTCGTACAGAACGTTTTGCATCCTTAATTTATGAGTGGGGGGCGCTAATTTCACTAATTGGTTTATTTCTTTTATATGCTTATTTTAAACGGTAGTCACGTTACGTTTTATTGTAGTATTCTTCAGAACGGCGTGCGATCTGTAAAAATGCAGCATAAATGTTACTTATTCGAGATAAAAATTTCAGAAGTCTTGATAACCAGTATTTTCGAAAAGTAATTTCAGCAAATATCTTAAATTCTTGGTTAAGACCGCCCCCCCCCACCCCCCCCACCCCCATCCATGTATCTACGGGTAGGTTGCGTGAAGAGGTTTCGTTCACATACGCTTTTTCTAAGAATAGAGTGCGCTCCCTGGTGGTGGAATTTAGAACCAACAGACCGCGATTTCATTTAAAGTAGGGAATCTAACGAGGCGATCTGTTTGAAACTTCAAGATAGTTTATAACACATTAGAAAAAGTTTATATAAGAATGGCGCATGAAATTTCGGGAAGGTGAGGAGAGGAGGAGGGGCGATAGATTTCTTTTTTTTTAAACTTTTGCGTTTCTTACCATTTCCGGTGCGGTGTTTTGACGGAGTCCTGAGATAAATGACTCTTATTAAATATAAAAATATCAAAAGTTTGTTACATCTATTTCCGAATAGTAATTTCAAAAATATCTTAATTTCTTGCTTAAGACCTCCACCCCCTCGAGTAACATATCTACTGATAGGTTGTACAACGGAGTTACGTTCAGATACAGTTTTGTTAAAAATACAGTGCGCTTCCTGGTGGTGGAAAGTGGAACTAAGAGACCGCGATTTCGTTTAAAGTAGGAAATCTGACAAAGCGATCTGGTTGAAACTTTAAGATAGTTTATAACACATTAAAAAAAGTTTATAAAAAATGGCGCGTGAAATTTCGGGTAGGTGGGTGGAAGGAGGAGAGGGGCGAAATTTTTTTTTTTTTTTTTTTTTTACTTTTGCGTTTCATACCGTTTCAGGTGCGGTTTTTTGATGGAGTCCTCAGATACATGCTACTTAGTACCTATAAATGTGACAAAAGTTAAGTTACCACTATTTCAGAATAGTAATTTCAACAAATATCTTAAATTCTTGCTGAAGACCGCCACCTCCTCGAGTAACATATCTACTGATAGGTTGTGTAAAGGCGCCTTTGTTAAGAATAGAGTGCTGTCCCTGGTGGTGGAATGTGGAAATAACATAACGCGATTTTATTAAAATTAGGAAATCTTTACAAGGCGATCTGTTTGAAACTTTATGAACGTTTATAACACAAAAGATAAAGTGTAAAAAAGAATGCTGCGTGAAATTCCAGGGTGGGAGGGAGGGGCTCTAAATTTCTTTTTAAAAAATTAGCGTTTCTGACTTTTTATATGCCGTTTTATGAGGGAGTCATAAGATATATGCTACTTATAAAAAGTTACAGACATTATCTCTGCTTTAAAAAACACCTACTTTTATTTTGGAGAGTAGATAGAAACCATAGGGTAAAATTTTAATGGGCGTTCAAATTTAAACCAAAATTTTAAAAATACAGCATTTACAGATATTAAACTTTAGCTTCTCGGCCTATATTTGCAGACTAATTAAGAGTATGTAAATTTAAAAAAAATTGATTCAGAACTTTTTGTTCGAAATGGAAAAAAATTGACTTTTAAAAAGAAAAAGAAACGCTTTTTTTAATAGAGAATGAACGCGAATTCATTAAAATTTGGAAAACGAACGAACCGTTCGACTTGAAATTTTCACGTAAGTTATATCAGCCCTTTGACCACTGTTTCGTAGAGTAATATTTGTATAGAACATATTGCGCTCCCTGTCGGTGGAAGGTTGCACTACCCACTATTTTCGAATAGTAAATTAAGCAAATTTCTTAATTTATTATTTTATTCAACGTCCTAATTTTAACACAATGTTTATCGAAGCATCTAAATAGACCAGATTTACATCTCCTATAAAAATTTTGAAACGTTCGGAGGGGTAGAAATATTTTTTACAAAACAAAATGTCTGAAAATGTCCCCGAAACCAGTAAAAACCCGAGTGTTTTGTCGCAGTTCCGCTATTTTGGTACGCATAGACTTTCAAAATCCACTTACGGAAAATAGTACGTATCTTCAATTTAATATTTTTCTTGCGATTTTTTATATTTAAAAATATAAATTCAGACAAAAGGGAATTAAAGGTACACAATCATACAAATTTGAGATTCATTCATCACGGGCCCGGGCAACGCCGGGTGGGTCTGCTAGTAAAAAATAAAGTACTCCACTTTATTGAAATTTATATGGAATTAAATAACTTTCTACATTTAATATTGTCATTATACTTTAACATTTTCTTTCTACATTTAACATTATATTTATCGTCTGCCAAGCTTCAGTGCAAGTATTTTTGTATAAGTCTATTTCTGAAAATGGCAACGTTCTGTTTTTGTTGACATGTAATTTATTATATTCTAAGAGAATGTGAAATCAAGAGAGTTTATTATTAAAAGCGTGCGATACAGTTCACTTTTATATTTAATGTGTTTTTGAGTTATTGACGAGTCAGTGTTTTACTTAATTTACAACCAGCGTGCTATCATAATTTTTGGTTACGTCTGCCGGTGCTTTGACATTTTGTTTTTATAGAATTGAGTGATAGAACAAACTTTAAGATGACTATCGTTTTCAAGCGTAATCATGTCTTTGTTCCGAATTTTGAGATGCGGAAAATAAATAGAGAAGCTGCGTCATTTAAACATCTATACTATTTGGTGAATCTTTTGTGTTAATAATTTTCTCATTAGGATAGAATTTAAAGATATTTTAATTAGAAAAAGAGTGTTAAAAACTACTGTTACTAAACTAGAAAACAATATTCTTAGTTCAATAGATGATGCTGATTTTAGTCAGCTTGCTTTATTTGAAAATAAAATCGAAAAATTAAATGAGGAATTACATGGAATTTTTAATGCAATTTTTTCTCAATGTAAAGAAGAAGATGTAGATAATTTTGTTGATGAGCAACAAATCGTACAGGACAAACTAGATAATCTTTGGTTAAGTGTTAGCCGGAAAAACTCAAAATTTATTTTATATGAATCGAATCTAAATAAAAGTCCTTCCGGCCAGTGCCAGGAGGAAGACGTAGCCTTCATATTCCTCATTTTTAAAAAGCAAGCTTGTATTATTCAAACACACGAAGCTCAATTTAGTGGAAACCGATTATAGATGATTCAATACTAATTTTTATCTATACTAAATCCTTATGAATGTGAATTTCGAGAAATAAGTCAGCTTTATCCAAGTTGTTTTTATTTAAAGAAATTTATATTTGGTTGCCAAATTGAAGTTCCAGCCATTTTAAGACAACATGGTGGATTAGGCTAACAATTCAACTTGGTCGAGACCTTAGTAAATTTTATACACATGCTCACTCACATTGGAATCGGTTGATATACACAAGTGCTGCTGCATCAAAAAATCAGATTTTCGAAAGTGTCACCCACATTAGAAATTGAAACTGCTCTATCTGAGCCATTTTTTAAGATAAAGAGAAAAAAAGGCTCCGGAATCCTTATATCATGGCCAAATACTTAAGAATGAAACCTTTTTCAACTTCAAATTTTTTTTTGCACCTCACTTTAAATATAATTTTTTATTTAATTTAACGGCCTCCATTTTGAAACAAGATGGCTGATGAAGTTGGGCAGCGCACTTGGTCGAGACATTACGATAAACTATCCACATGCCTTCTTACATCGAAATAGGTTAATAAATACGCGTGTTATCACGTGACAAATATCAGATCGTTTCAAAATGACAGCCATGCTAGAAATTCAAAGCGCTGTAATTCAACCATTTTTTAAGATATACGTATACGAAACAAAATCTGCTCCGGAAACTTTGTATCAAGGTCAAACACATAAAATAAATCTTTTTCATTTTCCAATTTTTTGATAACTCATTTTAAATATATATATATATATATATTTTAATGGCAGCCCTTTTGAAACAAATGGTGAATGAAGCTGGCCATCGAACTCGGTCGAGACATTCATATGTACTATGTACACACTAAGTTACCTCAAAATCGGTTCATAAATACGCGTGTTATCGCATGACAAAAATGACGTCGTTTCAAAATGTCAGCCACAATAGAAATTCAAAATGCTATAACACAATCATTTTTTTAGATATAGACGAAAGAAAAGCTCTTCCGGTATCTTTGTATTAAGGTAAAGCACATACAAAAAAATCTTTTTCATTTTCCAATTTTTTGGTACCTCATTTTAAATTTTAAATTAAAAAAAAATAAGTGGTCGCCATTTTGAAACAAGATGGCGGATGAAGCTGGCGAATAAAATCGGCCGAGACATTGGTACGTGTTATGTATACACTAAGGAACATCCAAATCGGTTCATAAATACGCCTGTTACTGCGTGACAAAAATGAGGACGTTTCAAAATGTCAGCCACACTAGAAATTCAAAGTGCTATAACTCAGCCATTTTTTAAGATATAGACGAAACAAAAACTGCTCCGGAATCTTTGTATCAAGGTCAAACATAAGAAAAAAATATTTTTCAATTTTAAATTTTTTGGTACCACATTTCAAATTAATTTTTTTTTATTTAAATGGCCGCCATTTTTAAACAAGATGGCGGATGAAGCTGGCCAACGAACTCGGTCGAGACATTAGTATGTTCTATGTATACACCAACGTACATCCAAATCGATTCATAAATACGCCTGTTATCGTGTGACAAATATCAGGTCGTTTCAAAATGTCAGCCAAGCTAGAAATTCAAAGTGCTAATATCAGCCATTTTTTAAGATATAGATGAAACAAAAAATGCTCCGGAATCTTTGTATCAAGGTCAAACATAAGAAAAAAATATTTTTCAATTTTAAATTTTTTGGTACCACATTTCAAATTAATTTTTTTTTTATTTAAATGGCCGCCATTTTTAAACAAGATGGCGGATGAAGCTGGCCAACGAGCTTGGTCGAGACATTAGTATGTTCTATGTATACACCAACGTACATCCAAATCGATTCATAAATACGCCTGTTATCGTGTGACAAATATCAGGTCGTTTCAAAATGTCAGCCAAGCTAGAAATTCAAAGTGCTTATATCAGCCATTTTTTAAGATATAGACGAAACAAAAAATGCTCCGGAATCTTTGTATCAAGGTCAAACACATGAGAAAAAATATTTTCAATTTCCAATATTTTGGTACCACATTTCAAATTTTAAATTAAAAAAAAAATTAACTGGCTGTCATTTTGAAACAAGATGGCGGATGAAGCTGGCCAACGAACTCAGTCGAGGCATTGGTATGCACTATGTATACACGAAGTTATATCCAAATTGGTTCATAAATACGAGAGTTACAGTGTGACAAAGATCATATATATATACACTGCTGAAAACAATTAAAGGATATTGCAGTTTTATGTGGATTTTGTATCTGGTAAACTGTTTAGCTGATTGATACATCGTCGACAGACATAGTAGGTTATATGAGAATAAATTACACATGTTTGGCAGAAAAAAATGCATTTTATTGCGCATTTGTGTACTAAAGGAAAAAAAACACAATTTGTGCATATGAGAAAAAAGAACAAGAAAAGGTATTTTCTTCAAAGAAAATCATTTTCAGTAGGGGGTATGGTTTCCACGGGCGGCCAGCAACGTTGAACACCTTTGAGGCATGGACTCAATGAGGCTATTAATGACGAGTTGGGGTATTCTGCCCCACTCTTCCAGAAGAGATCTTTCCAGTTCTTGGACAGTTTGTGGGGGTTGTTGGCGGCCAGAAACTCGTCTTCCTAGAGCGTCCCAAACGTGCTCGATTGGAATCATGTCTGGAGAACACGCTGGCCATTCCATTCGAACGATTCCTTCCTCGAAAAGGAAATCCTCCACCAGGTTTGCACGATGTGGCCTGCAGTTATCGTCCATTAAAATGAAGTTATCTCCGATTGCTGCAGCGTAAGGGACTACAATAGGTCTGAGGATCTCATCCCTATATCGGCGACCAGTCAGAGCTCCATCTCGAATGATGTAGAGGTCAGTGCGCCCGTCAATGGAGATGCCACCATACACCAACACTCCTCCACCGCCAAATCTGACACTTTCGTGCACGAACGCAGGATTATTCCTACTGCCACGGTTCCTCCAGATGAAAATACGCCTATTATCCGGACGCACAGAAAAACGGGACTCGTCAGAAAACAGAATATTGCTCCATTCATTTCTCCTCCAGTTGACATGCTTGGTTGCCCACTCCCTGCGGTCGCGACGATGACTTGATGTTAATCTAACACATACCATCGGTCGGCAAGCATACAGACCTACAGCATGGAGCCGGTTTCGAACAGTCTGAGTTGAAATCGTGGTGCCTGTAGCCAAGCGAAGGTGTTGTTGGAGAAGAGTAGCGTTCATGGTTCGGTGTCTCCGAGCTGTTAACGCTAAATACCGATCTTCATTGGGCGTTGTTGCCCGTCTACGACCTTGCCCTGGTCTTCGGCCTGCACATCCACTCTCCAAAAAACGGTTCCAGATCCTGGAAATGACACTTTGTGACACTCCAATGGCTTGCGCTACTTCGGCTTGAGTTTGGCCCCCTTCTAACCTACCAACAATTCTCAAAGCTTCTGAATCTGTCAAATGACTTCGCTGAGACTTCGTACTCATCGAAACAAAGCAATCACTGAATGCCGATCATCCTTGTCTTCATTCTCTTTTATCCAGTTGAAAGTCAAATTTCATTCGCTGCCGCTGAAGCGACGTTTTTGACGTCGAACTCAAAATTTGCATACTCCACAGTTTGAAAACCAGAAAAATTTGTATTTGTGATTCTCTTCTTCTATTTTCGGCAAAAAAAACTTTCGTTTATATCTTTATTTTATATAAAACTTCAAATATCCTTTAATTGTTTTGAGCAGTGTATATATATATATATATATATATATATATATATATATATATATCAACTTTTGAACGGAGGGTGGTTTCGGGGTCTGGGGTTCATGATCGATGAAAATATACCAAAATTTTTTTTAATCGCTTTCTTCCGAACGGCTGCAATAGGTAGCTTTTTGTAATGAAAGCTATCTAATAGTCTTTCTAAATCTCAAATACCAGAAGTAAAGCTATAAAAACTGACACTTCCTATTTTTAGTAGTAATTTAGAAGAATGGATATCGTTTTATGATTTATTTGTGGATAACAATGAGAGTTTATCAGGCTGTCAAAAGTTGCAGTATTTGAAATCGGCGAGTAAAAACAGTGCACCTAAAATTATTCAGAGTCTTCCAATATCTGATTCAAACTATAAGACAGCTTTAGTATTATTGAAGGAGTGATATTCAAATAAACGTGAGTTAATTAATGTATTAATTAAGAAGTTAATTGGAATGCCTTGTATTTCGAATATGCACAGTCTATTTTAGAGACTGTAGATGTTATAAACGAATGTGTGCGTTAGTTAAGTGTACTTAAACAAGGCGTTAGTGGATTTTCGGAAGTAATAATAATTTACGTATGTAGTGTACGTTTATACGTTTACGTTATAGTGTAGTTTACGTATATAGTGTAATATACGTTTACGTTATAGTGCAGTTTACGTATAAAGTGTAATTACAGATAAATCAGATAAAAATACGAGATATTGGTGGGAAAGAACATTATAAAAGGAGGAAGTGGGAACTCTTGATGATTTATTATCTTTCTTGAAGGATCACGCTAGAACCCTTCAAAACAGCACATCCTCAGTAAAGAAAATAAAGAAAGGTAAAGTAACGACATTGTTGTCTGCTAGTAATATTTGTTCTGTATGCAAGGAATCATATTCATTGTATAAATGTCCTAAGTTCTTGCAGCTAAGTATACATAAAAGAATAGAATTTGTTAGTAGAAACAACTTGTGTTACAATTGTTTTTTAGAAGAACACCATGCGAAATGTCTGTAAGAATTTAAGTAAATGTAAAGTATGCCATAAGCCTCACTATACAATCTTACATCTTCTGAAAGACCTGAAATCTTATTCAGATAGTGTAAATGAAACGACGATTAGCCCTCTTTCTCCGAACGCACCAGAATTTCAGACGAGACCAACTGAGTCATCAAATCAAACTTCTTGTACTAGCATCTTTGAATTTCCAAACAACTCTGTGTCGGGATTACATTTATTTCAAAATAAGCAAACTCTACTTTGTACAGCAATGATTAAGGTTCGTGATTCACTGGGTAATCTTGTATCCTGTCGTGCTCAGTTGGATAGTGGCGTAAAGCCTCTTTCATAAATGAAAATTATGCTTAAATTATGTTTGCCAAGGCAATCTACTAAGGTAGAGATTGCATGTTTAGGTTCTTATAATGCTGAATCTAATGAAGAGGTAAATTTAAATTTTACTCCCGATTTTAACTCTGAAGTGAGATTTGCCACTTGAGCATTTGTGATAAAAAGAATTACATCAAATGTGGCGTATAGTTCTATTCCTTCAAATATTGTGAATCATTTTAATGATTTAGTTCTAGCAGACAGATTATTATTTGAATCACGACCAGTAGATACCTTATCAGGAGTTAACGTTTTCTTTACATTGCTTAAAAGGGAAGTAATCGGAAGAGGGGGAATTCTCCCCTTCGCCGTATGTTCTAAACTTGGTTAGATAATTACGGGAACTACATCTTTTGATACAAGTCAACATACATCTTCTATTAATAATATTCAATTACAACTATATGATTTAGTTCAAAAGTTTTGGTCTTTGGATTCCTTTCCTGAGCTAGTTCGAATTTCGACGGAAGAACAAAAACGTGAAGACCATTTTAAGCGTAATTATTTTCGAAATAGTTCTGGAAGATTTGTAGTGAAACTTCCATTTAAAGATTCTCCATCGCAATTAAGCGATACTAAGGAACTGGCCATGCAGTGATTTAGTTCTTTGGAACGCAGGCTTTCAAAACAACAGTTTATTTATGAAAATTATCGAAAGTTTATGAAAGAATATTTGGACTTGGGTCATATGGAACAAATATCCAAATCGGAAAGGGTCTCTGCATTTGCTTTTTATTTACCCCAGCATGCGGTAATTCGTGAATCAAGTACGACGACAAAATTAAGAGTTGTTTTGATCACTCTACTAAATCTACCGCTGGTATGAATGTCTGGCATAAATGCTCTGTGTCTTTGAATGATATTCTAATGGTCGGTCCCCGTATACAACAGGAACTTTTTTGCAGTTCTTTTAAAATTTAGAACTTTGCCTATTGTTGCACGCTCAGATATAGGGAAAATATTCAGTCAAATCTTGATTAGTCCAGAAGATAGACATTTTTTTAAGGATTCTTTAGAGAGAGAATTCATAGGATCCTATAGAGGAATATCGTACAACAGTCACTTATGGTACGGCATCTGCCCCGTTTCTGTCTACTAGAACTCTTCATTAGCTTGCCTTAGATAAGAAAAATGATTTTCCTTTGGCATCTGCAGCCGAGTTGAAATATTTTTATGTAGATGATTTTCTCTCTGGCGGCCAGAATTAGGAAGAAGTTATGGAACTAATTAGTCAATTGACATTATTTATGAAACGATGTGGCTTTTATTTACGAAAATGGATTTCAAATGTAAATGGAGTACTGAGGAATATTTCTGAAAAATGTAAGGGAATTACAGAGTCATTGTTCTTGTCTAATGATAGTGGGATAAAACTTTTAGGAATTCAGTGGAATTTAATTTGGGATTTCTTTGATTCACTGCTTTAGACCATGAAAAAAAGGACAGATATTCTAAAAGAAATATTTTGTGAGAAGTTGCAAAGGTGTTTGATCCGCTACACTTGTTTTCTCCCTGCGTTGTTTTCATGAAGGTACTGCTGCAAGATTTTTGGAAGTTTTCACTTACTTGGGACTAGCCAATTAGTGAAAAACGGTGGACATCTTTTCGGAATGACTTAAAGGTAATTTCTAAGTTGAATATTCCTCGATATGCATCAGCTGCCGATAAGATGAACATTCAAATTCACGCCTTTTGAGACGCGTCTGAAAAAGCATATTATGTAGCAATATATATGCGTTCAGTTTTCCAGAATGAGAAAATCACCGTAAATCTTTTGACATCTAAAACTAAGGTCGCACACATTAAGACTCAGTCAATCCCAAGGCTTGATCTTGAGAAATTTGCTAAAACTTGTTTTGGATCACTTAACTCTCAAGGAGAGAGAAGTATTTGCATGGACTGATTCTAAAGTTGCGTTATTATTTTCTTCAGAGTCTCACAGATGGCAAACCCTTGTAGTAAACCGTGTTGCTAAAATCAAAGAAACACTTCCTAATGTTTCGTGGAATCATATTCGCGGGCTTGAAAATCCAGCTGATTTCGGAAAAAGAGGTATACAACCATCGGAATTAGTGAATTGTGAGCTATGGTTTCATGGTTCAAAATGATTAAGAGAGCCATGGGAAAAACCGTCTAATGAATCATTTGAAGGATCTACAAAGAATTATCCTAAAGGAAGAAAAAAGGATTTGTGTTGTAAATATTTCTAAACTTAATGATGATCATCTGATTTTCATATATTCTTCCTGGAATAGGCTATTACGAATCGTCGCATGGTGCTTACAATTTGTTGATAATGCAAGAAAGTCGTTATCAAATTGAGTAAATGTTTTGCTCTGTCTTAGAGCTTTCAAATTCCACAACGAAAATTCTGAAAATAGTCCAACACGAGTGTATCCGTGATAAAATATTTGATTTAAGTCATCACAAATCTTTCAAGTAAACTTTTGTCTTTAGACACATTCCTGTATAGTACTTGTATTTGGCGTGTTGGTGGAAGATTGAGACATGCTAATGTCTAAGAAGATCAGAAACACCCAATACTATTGCCTAAGACACATCATAAAACTGCATTAATTAACAAACGTTACCATACAACTTATTTACATGCTGGTCCATAGCTTCTTTTTAGCTGTTCTTCGAACCAATTTCTGGATTTTAAGTGGTCGAGATGCAGTAAGAAATATAGTGAGGAGTTGTTCAAAGTGTTTTCATGCTTCACCATCTGTTGGCACCCAAATAATGGGGGATCTTCTAGTCATACGACTTACACCAAGTCGTCCATTCTCAAAGACATGAGTTGATTATGCCGGCACATTTATATGTAAAGAGATAAATCGTAAAAATATCAAGTCGTTTAGCAGTTATATTGCTATTTTTATTTTTTCCAACTCGTGCTATTCATCTAGAATGTATTCCGGATTTGACAGCTTCCACAATTTTGATTGCTCTGAAGAGATTTGTTTCCCGTCGAGGTAAACCAGCTGCGTTGGTCAGTGATTGCGCAGGAAATTTCAAGGATGCAAGTAGGGAATTGCGTGAGTTATACAATTCCGTATCCTCCATTAGTAAGGATCAAACATTACAGAATTACGTGGCTAATGAAGGTATCATATGGAGCTTTAATCCATCTTCTCCTCCACATTTTGGTGGGCTGTGGGAGGCTAACATAAAATCTGTGAAATATCATCTACGTAGAACAATGGGAAATTCACGATTTACAATTGAAGAATTCTCTACACTATTGTCACAAATTGAAGCCTGTTTGAACTCGAGACATTTATGTCTTCTGTCAAACGAGCCAAGTGATCTTCCAGTTTTGACTTCAGGTTATTTTTGACTGGTACTGCCTTTACAGCTATTCCAGAACTTGACGTTTTTGAAATCCCACCTAATAGACTTTGCCGTTGGCAATTAACCCAGAGAGTATTTCAGCACTTCTGGAAGTGATGGAGTGGAGAGTATTTGCCTCAACTCCAGCAACGTCCCAAGCGGCTGCGTTCGACAGCAAATTTAAATGTCGGTGACTTAGTGTTAATTAGAAATTAACTTCTTCCTCCTTTACAGTGGAAGTTGGGAAGAATTATTCAGATACTTTCCGGCCATGACGGTCGTGTGAGAGTCGCCATAGTAAGAACTGCTGCCGGAAATTTTAAACGACCGGTTCATAAATTCTGTCCTCTGCCATCTCATTAACAGTAAGACATATATAACTTTTGAAGTATATAACAGTAATACATATAATACTCCTTGAAGATTTCACTGCCGGGGATGTATGTTCGAAATTTATTTATCGTCTGCCAAGGCTTGGTGCGAGCATTTTTGTGCAAGTCTATTTCTGAAAATGGCAAGGTTCTGTTTTTGTTGACATGTAATTTATTCCATTCTAAGAGAATGCGAAACCAAGAGGGCATTAAAAGCTTGTGATACAGTTCACTTTTATATTTAATGTGTTTTTGAGTTATTGACGAGTCCGTGTTTAACTTAATTTACAACCAGTGTGCTATCAAACATATTGCAAATACTTTATGTTAATTAAAAATATTTAATAGACTATCAATTTTATTAAACGAGGCATTCTTGTAAAATTATTTTTTAATATTTTTTTGTGTTTATATAAATAGCTCTAACGAATTTCAAGAAAACGACGTATCTGGCATTTTTTAGCCTAGATATCTACTTATCAGGTTATCAAGTGGGAAAAAAATCGTTTTCGTGATATACCTTTTCTTTGCATAAGTGAGAAAGATTGCAAAAAGCATAAAAATTGTCCATGAACTGCCAAAAATTGAAATAAACATATAAATCAAAGATGAAAAAAATCGCAAAAGTATATCAGTAATTTACGATGATTTCATGTGAAGGCTTACTTGCTGTTTTTAATGTGACGTGTTAAAAGATTCAGTGGTTCGAAACTGACGACGAAGCCGATAACAGTTGTTGTCGAAACAATCCGCACATGTCAAGGACACATAAACTATCAGCTATATACTGTCATTTGTCAGTCGTTACCTACAAGATATAGAGTTATGACCTTATTAAAAAGCATGGCCTTATTTGGTGGAAGCACCCTATTAATTAAAAAAAAAAAACTCTTAAAGATTGGCAGCTATATTTATTCACGACATGTCATGATATCTTTTGTATATTAGATGCAAATTATGCACAAATTTGAGGAAACATAAAGCGAAATTAGCTCGGCCATACAGACGTACACTCTCATAGCTTCTTGTGTTATAATTTATATATAATACTAAGCATAATATATCAGAGATTTTTAGACCACTTAATAATTTATTACTTAATGGTTTACAAATGCAAGAAATATACTTACATAACTTCTCCGTAGCTGTACTTATAATTTTAACAAATGCAAATTCAAATAAAAATACACATTTATGAGAAATAATTTAATAAATCTTTGAAAGAAATGCTTCAGTTTTAAACATTCGCTTTTGAGAAAAATTTATACAGCGATTACATCATCTCTATGAAATTTCATATCGTATTTATCTTTGTTCTATCATTTCATACATTTTATTATGAAATGCTTGAAAAAAAAATATTATTTCATATAAAACTCATCTTAAACCGAAATTTTAACCGTTATCCCTTAAATAACACTTTGTGAAATAAAAATCTTGTTTAAGCATTCAAATTTTATAAAGCGATTTGTGGTAACATGTGGTGTATCTAAAAGGGAAACTAAATCTAATAAATTAAAATTTTCAACAACATCTGGAATAAATTACGCTGAACATATTATAAAATTTATTTCGAAATCTTATTTCAAAAATAAAACTTAGATTATGAAATTTTTCATCTTTTAACTTCATTGAATGAAAATATCTATTTAAATTCAAAATTAGATTATGATGTAGTTTACGAAATATATGAAGGGGCAAATAACAGATGCCAATTATCGAATAAAAGTAATTTTATTTCCTTTATGAAAAATATATTTAAAGAAAACGGCATTCGAAATGAAACGAATAAAATGCAAAATGAAAGGAAAATAAAGTTTTTTTATCAATCGCAGACCAATTTCTAAATTTTGCCGTATAAATTTCGGTAAACAATAAAATCGTATCTGTATTATTTTAAGCATGTATATGTTTTATCTAGATATATATTTTCAGTAAATAATAAAATATGATCTAATTTTTTAAAGTGTGTTTTAATTATCAAACAAAAGTAATTTTATTAATTTTATTGAAATTATTTCTAAAGAAAGCAGTAATCAAAAAATGAAAGAAAAATAAAGATTGTATTATGAATTTCAGACCATTTTCGAAAGTTTTAAATTCAGGAAAAAAAAAATCCGATCTATTTTTTTAAAATGTGTATACGTTGTATCTAGATATACATTTTCGGTAAATTATACAGGGTGTCCCAAAAAATAACATACAACTTCGAAATTGCGTTAAAAAAAGAATAGCCCTATAAAACTAGTTACAACAATATATAGAATAATTTAAGAAGATTTTTGTGCAGTACCTTTCTGGTATAACAGTACGTTGATGGAACTGCACAACACGCAAACGATTTGTAAAGGATTTAGTTATTCAAATTGGTCGCCCTAGCGCTGAAGGATGTGTGGAATAACTACCTGAAACATTTTCTAGTGGCCCTACAAAAATTAATTCATAGAATCAAAGCAAAATATCCAAAAAAACACATTGTAACTATTGTTGATGTTATCAGGCTTATACGTTCGTGGACTGAACTGGAATATTGTCGTGAAATTCTTCATGCTACGAAAGAACTCATATTTAGAAAAGAAAAAACTTTTTGAGTTTTTCAATAAACTGTTTTAAGTAGTTTTGCTGTAGGCCTATTCCTTTATTAATTAAAAAATTGAAGTTGTACGGATCTTTTTTGGGCAATGTCATACCATTTTCTAAATTTCCACCGCCTAAATTTGGGAAAGAATAAAATCCGATCTATTTTAGGGTGTGCATGTTGTATCTAGATATGCATTTCCGTAAACAATAGAACTTGGCCCCCAAAAATTCGTATAACGTCATAAAAAAAATAATAGGCCTACAGAAAAACTAGTTACAACAATAGATAGAATAACTTAAAAAGATTTTTTGTGCAATATGTTTCTGGCGCATAATGATGTTGATTTCTGAAAATGTATGTTGATGGCGATGCACAATACGCAAACTATTACTAAAGAGTTCAGTTATGCATATTGGTCGCCTTAGCACTGAATAATGTGTGGAACGAGTACCTAAAACATTTTCTACGAACCCTACAAAATTAATTTATGGAATATAAACAAAATATCCAAACAGCTATAGCTACTTTTTACGTTAGCAGGTTTATACATTCGTGGATTGAATTGGAATATCGTCTTGATATTCTTCGTTTTACGAAAGAAACACAAGTTGAGAATTATTAAGGCAACAGAACAGAAGATAGCTTTTTGAGTTATTCTATCTACTGTTGTAACTAGTTTTGCTGTAGCCCTATTTTTTTTTATGAAAATTTCGAAGTTGTGCGGATATTTTTTGGTATGCCCTGTATAATCAGATCATTTTTTTTTAATTGTGTTTTAATGTATTCAGATCTACACACATATTCTTCAGATTGTGAAACTTTTAAAAAAATGAGTAATAATATTCGCAAGTCTATCTAATTTTTTATAGCTTAAGCATATCTCTAAAATTATAAATTTTCATTGATAAACAAATAATGCACATTCGAAACTTACTGCATGAGAAAATTACTGTCTTGTAAAAAAAAAAAAAACTTTTTTTTTTTTAACATTTCACAATTATTTCAAATTTTACAACGTCAAATAAAAAATAAAAAATTGAAAATTGAAAATATTTTAAAAATGTATCTCAGATTTCTGATTTTCAATGGTTTTTAAGTAACTTTGATACATAAGTATTTTTAAATCTGCGTGCGGTCAATGTAATAATTCCACATTTGTTCGTTTAAATGTAATAACCCAAAACATAATTGCTAACAACATAAAAAACTTTACAAATGAATAAAACTATGAATTTAAAAGGTATGTAAGCAAATACGTGCTAAAAACATTTAAAAAAAATCAGAATCACAAAAGTTACTATAAATAGTGAGATGCTTCGCGATTGACCGCCAGCATGAGGCTAACACGAACGAACAGAAAATGCGTTATGAAGTAGTTAGTGCACAAGAATATACTAAATATAAAGGGTAATTCCACAGAAAATTATTTTTTTTTTGGGGGGGGGGGGATAAAATTTATAATATGTTTAATTTAAGGATGTGATTGGAAAACTTGATATTTTTATATTTTATAATAAAATCCTAATAAAAAGACATTGTAAATTACTGTTTACAAAGTTAAGTACCATTACTGTCTTTGTAAAGTCATAATGTTACGTCAGTTACACAATAAAAGTTACGTTTGTTACACATGTAAATGCCATTTCTTTTTCTTTTTTTATTATTCAGAAATTAATTAAACAAGTTACTGTTATAATTTGGCATAAAGTTTACGCTTCAGTAAAGACAGAAGAAATGTTTGTATATTTTACGTTACGTCAGTTACAGAATTTTGAATTGCAATTTTTGAGACTAAAAGAGATATTGAAATAATCTGCATGTCTTTGAGTATTAAGTCCTTAGTAAGAATTATTTTAAATTGTAAAAATTTGTTTTAGCTTTATTAGTATATTTTCTACATAGTTTTGAAAATAAAATTCGATGATCAAATATTACGTCAGTTACGATGGAATTCCCCTAAAACAATTATTAGAGATTTAAATAAACATCTACCTTGATGTATATTCTGTACAACGCGTAGTATATCAGGCATCTTTATCTCGGGTACCAAAGGGTGAAAGGCAATGTAATTTTAAGGGGGGGGGGGAATTTTTTTAAATGTGTCATAAAATTGATAAGCATTTGTAATTTTTAAACTGATGCACTGTGTTTCACAAATATATATTCCAAAAATACACTCAAAATATATATTAAACATTTAATTGCTAAAACGGACGTCAAATGTTAATAAAATACATTAAAAGATCTTAATAATTTGACATGTTTCCATTGAATTTACTCAATCATCATCAGAAAAACAAATAAACACTAAGATGGAAAATGACAATAAACTATTACTAATGGAATTTAAAAATAAATAAATAAAAATCACTCGCGTGATATTTTAACATGTTTCACGTTGCCCTATTTTATTTTCGAATTATCTAACAATTCAATCCATATTTAGACGCGAAAGATTGAATTGAGTAATATAATTTAATTTAATTTAATTTAATTTAATATATTATATCAATATATTAGAAATAATTTTAATGGACGTATAAGAGAACTTCTATTTATAATTTAATGTCTGATGCACTGTGTTTATTAAATTAATGTTTTAGACAAACAAAAAAAAAAGAAAAAAAAAGAAAGAAAGATAGACAAAGCCCATAAGATAAATTAACGTGTAATTCAAAATTATTGCATAAGGAAAATTAATTATCATCTATTTTTATGCCATTCGTTTATGAGAATACAATAATTTCCCCAGAACAATTAATTTTGTATTAAAAGATTTTAATGTAAAAAGAGAAGAGAAAATATAAAATTAACATTTAAAACACAGATAAATAAGACATCACATTCGAAATAAAATGGAAATATTCAAGTATTTTTTAATAATACAAGGATCATGAATATGAGAAAGTACTTTAAGCAGCGTGCAGAGCCACCTACTGACGGAAATTTGAACTATTTTCTACATTTACAGTACATGATATTTAAGGCCCAACCGATGTAAATGCCACAATTTCATATTCATATTTATTATAGTTAATGAATTAATTTTCAAACTGGGGCGTTTATTTCTGTTCACAATGTACGTGGAAAATAAAATGGATATGCCATGATGTTGAAATAAAATGTTCTTGGGCTATAGTTAGTTTTTATATAATACAAGTCTTATAGCATGCAGTGCATACATATGCAATTTTCACACAAAATATCACCTAATATATGCTTTTGTAGTAGTATTCTTCCAGCGTTATTTTTCGTTTCATGTAGATAGATTCGGCGATTTTACTTGGATTGATTGCAGTTGATTAAAAAAAAATAATTTTTCATGACTGAGCCCCCTATAAATTACAAATACCGTATTGTGTCCTATAAAATGTGATAAAGAGATGATTAATTTAGTATGTTTTTAATTATAGGAATGAAATATTGTTCTGAATGCATTTATCTTCCTTTTAATGCTGCATTCACGACGTCAAGAGTTAGAGCTAGGATGAAATATGGAAATATTTTAAAATTTGACCATTATTTGTTATTAAATAAAAAAGTATCTTCTTTAAGCCTTTTTGTCACTCATGTCATCTCCTAACCCATCATTACTTAAAATAGAATGGGCGGGGGGGGGGGGGTGGAGAATTCTATGCAGATGTCCTTAAATGAGTGCGTTTATGTTAGCCAGAGACAGATGTTAAATCACCAAATAATGTTAACGTCATCATTTTTCGTATTATAATAATATTATTTAAATTATAAACATGGCACTCATTTTATTTGAAATACATAACTTACATAATAAATGTGTAAAATAAATGTATAAAATACGTGTATGCATATATACATGCTAACCGCTTCAGTACGGGTGTTGTTTAATGAAAATTTTTATCTTTAATACCAGTGATTTCATATAGTATTTTTAGACTCATTTAATCCACGAAACTGTATAATTAGAAAAGGTAAAAATGACAAACAAAATATTTTGTTACTAAAAAATTAAAAACACACATACTCTATATGGAACTTTAACATATACACCAGAAAGTGTTAGAATACATGAGTTTCAAAAATTTCATTTAAAATTCAAAAAGAAAAAGAAAAGTAATATAAAATAAACATACAAAATAAAACAAATTATTTCAACTTCACAAAATTGTTTCTAATTTAAAGACGCGAAAAATGAAAACTGCTATCGGCGGGGTTAAAAAAGTGCTAATGTCGTGATTTGCGCAGGACATAAAGTAATGTTTAAATTCATATGTCCTAACATATCAAAGTTACAAGACATTCCTATTTAGTAGCTTTCCAAGCATATTTTCACCAGAAAATTTAAAAAGCTTTCGGTGAAATCTCGCGTGCCAATTTTAGCATTATCCGTTATTACATTTAAGCACACAATAAAAATGCATTATTTCTCTAAACTCCTTATTTATAACTTTATTAAAATGATATATTTGATGAAAATTATTTTTTTATTTTTTATTTTCCGGTTGCGGCAACCAGCAGCAAAAAAAAATCGATTGCGATGTAAAACTTTCTAAAACAAGAAAGAAAAATTATGAGTTCAGCATAAATTATGAAAAACTTTTCGACTCATTCAGAATTCTGTATATCAATAGTTGCAAAAGCATTAGAATTTCTTTTGTTCATCTTTATATAGATTGGTTTTTATACTACATCATATGCTAAAATGTATTTCGATTAAACGCATAGCACAGTTTAACCGCTTCAGTTCCGAAGCTAAAATAATAATACAAATACTTATTGGTTGTTTTTTTCCAAACAATGTGGCATCGTAAATGACAGAAAAAATATCTTTTCTGAAATGGATCCTTTTGGCACTTAATAATTTAGGTTCAAATATATGGATCTAAAACTACAAACCCTTTAAAAACGTCAATTTAATAACCATTAATCAAAATTAACGCAATCACAAATTTAAAAACTTTAAACAAGTAAATAATCTACAAATCCTCAAAATTTTCTATTGAAAAAGATTTAACTTAATTATGAAAATTTCTCTCATTCTTGGTCATACTGCCTTTTGGGCCTTTTTAGGCATTTTGCAAATTCAGATAAAGATAACATTTATTTTACGTCGAAATCAGCTTAGATACTGCCATTTATCCGTCTGCTTTGAATGCAAAAAACATTCAGCTATTAAGAAGTGATGTGAAAATGTAAAAGAAACGGACATTTTAGTTTTTATAAGGAAAAGAACAGAGGTCCCCGGTTGGGGGACCTCAGGGGACCCGGGGACCGAAGAGGTTAAAATTACCATTCATCAACTTCCATCAATAAACAGAAATGCACTCTATATCCTTTGTATAGCACTGTATAGGATCTACAAAATTTATGCCAAGTAAATACATACCAAGAAATATGCTAAAAAATGGTCAATTTTTAAAACATGTACCACAACTAAAAAACACTACCAGCCACTATTTTTCATAGGGCGTACTGTAAAACAATACACTTGTGTTTTTCTTTAAATGAACTATGAATTCTATGCACACCATATTCTACAATAAGCGCTTATAGTACACCTCAGTGATATATATAATTTCCAATATGTTTAAAATAGTGTCATATCCTTAAATTATAAAGCGAACTTTTTTTGTAATGTAATGGACTTCTTTTGAGTGTCCCTGTAAATGAACAGTAAGTATTACACACTTCATTTTCAATACCGAATATTCCATAGACACTATACCCCAATAACATATATAAATCTCATGTTAATCGCACTATATTTATTTAAAGCACGGACAGACGGAAAGGCAGACAGACGGACAGACAAACCCAATTCATAAACACTTTTTAACTTTTTAGGAAAGTGTTAAAAAGACTTACCATTCTTTACGTAATAACGCAATTTTATCCATTTTAAGTGCGAAATATATTTTACCTCCATTTAAAATGATTAATTTCCGTGTACGAGGGTTTAATGAGTTAAACAGAATTTTTATAGTATTTATTTTTAACTGCTTTACACTATAAAATATATCTGCATAAATTATTGCCGCAGAAGATATTTCAGACAAAGCCCCCCCCCCCCAAAAAAAAGCAATTTAACAAATTACAACGACCATTTGGAAAATGATTTTTTCGAAGACTAAAATTTAAGACATAAAAAATCGCACGGAGTTGATCATACATTACGTACGCTATGAATTAAACAATAATAGTGTTATTACACGTAAAAAAATGCAAGCGGCAAAAATCGCCTGCGACCCGTCAGATTTCTTGAAACTTACGTATTATCCACCTGAAACTTTCGTATTATCCAAGCATTCCATTGGTTGTTCGGGAAAAGGCTTTTCCATCGTGGAAATCTGACGAGCCATTTTAAATGAAATTTCATTCTTAAACTTCTAAACATCCCACAATATTACTTTTTACACCGTCGTATAGAGAAATAATGTACTTTTAAATGCAATTTGTTTGAAAGCTGTATCTCAGTTTGTTTCTGAGTTATTATTTTTTGTAGTTTTTATTACTTTTTTGTCATAGTGGCAACAGAAGTATCCATCTCTGTTGAAAGTAAAGGGAAATATATATTACTGTATAGACCCATCAGAAAACGAATAAAATGCGGATTAAACCCATAAAAAGCTTCAGATATGCTCTTGATTTCCTACCCTGACGAGGACAATAACCATTTTTCCAAATGGTTAAAAAAGAAAAAGAAAGAAATGGACTCTGCCTTGAAATAAATTGGTTTTGTCTGTTGAGAAAAAACATTAAATTTACGGGATTTCACCATTTACCTTCGAAAATAGGCATTTTAAGTAAAATTATGAAAACATTTCACGGTCACATAGCTGTAAATTTACAGATTTGATTTTACATTGCAGTTAGAAATAACAACATTTTACTTATTATGAAATGAACAAAAATTTGTGAAAGAAGAACAATGACAGGCCTTAAAGAAAACAACGACAGGCCTCCTTAAAGAAAAACGAAAATGAAATAGATGTTCATTTCTACTTAGACGCCGTATCTGTCATTACATAATCCCATACCTGCGTAATCATCAGAATTAAAATGTAACATGATGAGAAAATTTGACAGACGTAACTTTTTTATCGCTTTTGGTTTATAAGGTTTCACAAAATATCCTGACAATGTTATTTTATTAACAAAGGTAACATTTTGCTGTCACAAATCCTGATTGCTTCGAGTATATTTATCAGTCAAATCTTTCCCATCAAAAAAAGAAAGAAACTCCTATGATTTCATATTTTGAGTAAGGGTATTAGATGATGTTAGAGTAGTATTAATGTTACTGATACAGATATAACAGGTTCTTTTATACATTTTGAACTTTCAGGGAAAATAAAAAACTCTGTGTTTTAGTGTTTCTCTGTGTTTATTTTGTTAGAAATAATATCTGTGTTAGTTATTTTTTATTGGGTATCCAAAATACGACGTACTTCGTACATTTATTTTTGGGTGCGTTCGTAATTATATAAATACTCGTCGTCTGGACCGTCTGTCTGTCTGGTCGCATATAACAGCGCAAAAATTACCCAAACGAATGGTTTAAAATTTAAAATATATAATAATTGTTGCATAAATTTGTCACGTCATTTAAAATTTTATGAAAATGGGATGCATGTTTCAATTACAGAGGCAGCCAATCCGTTACATTACGGCCAATGGAAAAAAATAGATTGAAATGCATTTTAATGACGTTACACCCTTTCAAAAATAATGGAATTAATATGCCTTTATGAAGTGCATTAAAATATTCATGCTGTAGAATATGCCTTGCCAATAATGTTTATTATTAATTTACAGGGCCACACAAAGTATTCCGTTACAAAACTCATATAGGGGAAACATTGTTTGGCGTTTATTTTAATAGTTTAACACTAGAAAAACGGGGAATTCTACTCAAATTTTATAAAAAAATATTTGACACCAGAATTTTTATTTTAAATTATTAACATATTTATTTAACAAGTTTTTTCTCCTTGTGCCTTTTAAATTAGTTTTATAAAGCAATTTCTGGTTCGAATCGTAATATATTTATTTGGTAGCGGTCAAAGTGACCGCTCGCCGTCTTTCTAGTGTTAAAGGTGGATATTAAATGACTTATGCATTTTTACGTTGCACTACATTTAGTATACTAAGACATGTTTGTCGAATATAGATAAAATTTTATACATGGCCACGCAAAGAATTGGATACATGACCGTCTATGGATGATAATCTCAGGAAGTGTGTTTTAAGTAGTTTTAAGCGTGTATCATTCTTAATAAAATTTTAGCTATGTGTACAAAAGCATTCAGGAATTCTTCCATCTATTGGTGTAAATTGCTCAAAGTAAAATTCCCACTTATTGTGCGATTTTTCATACTTTCCAATATAGTTGAAAAATCTTTATGAATTCGGTTTGTCTGTCCGTCTGCCTGTCCAAACTCTAACTTGCGTTAATATAGTTGGATTGCTCTGCAATTGATATATGTTATTGAGATTAACTATGCCCTGTTCGATATTGAAAATAAAGTATGCAGCGTTCATAGTTTATTTACAGAGACACTCAGAAGTATTCCATTATTCTATGGTCTATGGGGGAAATATCGTAATTATATAAATACCTATAGTAATCGTCTAGTAATCCATCTGTCTGTCTGTATGTATGTCCGCATATAACAGCGCAAAAACTACCCAGCCGAATGGTTTAAATTTGATATATCAAATCGTTGCAGAATTTTATTGGTCATTTCAAATTTTACGAAAACCGAATCAAAACTAAAAAACATATTAATAAAAGTTTTCTTCATTTCATTAAATTCCTTCATGCGTAAATAATTCAATGATGTCCCATGATAGAAAAATATTCTAGGTTGCCATGGTGATTACGTCTTATTTAAGATGAAGTGATATTACTGAATTTAAAATATATAATCATAACAAATTTTGGATTCATTCATTTCTGCTTAAGAGTGAACAGCTATTCCACCAGCATCTGAATATTTCTAAACTTCATTATACTACGAACGTACCTTATTTGCCACGTTTGACGTACAATTTCCGACTTGTTTATCTCTTTATAACATACTTCGAAGTTGTTAATGGATTCGTTTTGTCTGGCCGTCTGATTACACTGTACAACATTGGTTTTGTCCTAAAACTAAAATTAGTTGATTCTAGATCAGTTTTTGGAGCTGATTCTGAATATTCTTTCCGTTTATCTCTAGGTGGTCCAGGTTTTGTGAAATTTTCATATTTAAATTTATGCAAATTTAAGCTTTTTTGTGCTATTTTATGCAAATTTTAGATACAATATATGTCACATCTAATTATGTTTTCTAGATAATGACTACTTGAATATTTGCTTCCGATAAATGTCACGATTTGCATATTCTTAAAATTTATTTATCAGGTATTAAGCCTAATTTGCATATTTTTCAATGGTGTAATGTTTACATCACTATCAACTTTAAAATAGTTGCTACACAATTGACGTAATGTTTTTCTACACTACATTTTTTTGCTGATTTCAAATCTGCAATCTCTTTTCTTAAGTCATGTCTAGTTTTTGAGTAAGATGAATTTCTTCTTTTGCACGGCAGTAACACAGGTTTGATATAAAATGCTTTTAGGGTATGTAATTCATTGACAAGAAGGTAAACAGGGTCAGATTCATATCAGAGATATAAACAAAAATTTATATAATCGAAAAAAAAATTAAGTAGTAGAATCTATCCTAACTAGTTGAAGTTTATAATACAAAGTATCATAAAAAGCTATTTCTGGCCTTTTTTGACCAAAAACTAAAATTTCACTTTTTTCAAAAAACTAGGCGTGATAGAAGAAAACAGATACACGATTTGAAATCAGCATAAAAAACTGGATTAGAAACATAATAGCGTATTCGTGCGGCAGAAATATTTGAACGTCAAGAAACATTATTTGAAAAACATGAAATATATGCAAATTAGGTACAATATTTCACAGTCATATGTCAGTATAATCTCAGAAACAACGTTTTTGTGAAGTAAATTAGGTAATAATCATAAAATAAAACAAAAAACCCTGTCTGATATTGCTTTATACCTTAAATTTGCAAATAATTGTGTAAAATTTTCTAAATTTGCATAAATTGAAATATGCAAATATCTCTCAAACTTGACGTGCTGGAGTAAATCTAAAACTAGGTTCGGAATCAGCACAAAAAACAGCATATAAAACATTAATTTCTGTTTTAGGACCCCTTCCCATGAACAAATGACAGATTTAAAAGAAAGCAAGCATTTTTACATTTCAAACTGAAACACGTCATCCCTTTTCCACATAGTTTTCACTGACTTTTTACTTTCGATTGTGCTAAGACTACGAGTCCTAGATATAAATATATACTCCATAACTAATTCATATTTTGTGTATAGTAAATTTCCCTTTTTAACACTTTCCAACAAAGTTGAAAAGTGTTTATGACTTCGGATTCTCTGTCCGTCTGTCCACGCTTTAACTCTCGTAAATATGCTCGGATCGTTCTGAAATTTTTGGATGTTAGTGGCCTCTACAATAGCACGTTCCCTATTTCAAATGAAGTTTGTAGCATGTTTAGTTCATTTCCTGTGCAGTCAAAAGTTTTCCGTTACATTATGGTAATAGGAAAAAATCGTTTCAAATGATTTTTAATGGTGTTACACACTTCCAAGCATAGTAAAATTGATATTCATTTATGAAGTACTCTAAAATATGCATTCTGTTGAATATGCTGTGCAAATAATAGTTATTGTTCATTTACAGGGCCACACAAAAGAATTCCGTTCATAATGGTATAGGGGGAATTGTTTGCGATGTATTTAAAAGGTTTCAGATACTATATTGTATCCGAATTATTGTATATTAGTAATGATTGCTCGAAATGCATTTTTAATTATGATATGCGGTTTTTTCACTATATTTATTCATACTATATATGCTATAGTTCATATACAGGGCTGCAGAAATGAATTCGTAAAGGTTACTGGGTATGAGCATAAATTTCTTACAGGTGGGTTTTAAAGGAGTTATGCATTTTTATGTTGAACTGAATTTAGTTTATTAAGAAACATTTGTAGAATATAGATAAATGATATACAGGGCCACGCAAAGATTTGGGTACATGGCCGACTATGAGTGATAATTTCAGTAGTTTTGAGAGCGTTATAGTTTGAATTAAATTTTAGCTAAATAGTGGCATTTAATAAAGGTACTAGGTAAACTACAGGACTGTACAAAATTATTCAAGTATACTAGATTAATATTAACACAATTATTCTAATTGGTAAACAAATCATATTAGATGTAAATTTCCAACTGGGCGAAAAATGTCCGGACCAGGATTCGAACCCGGGACCTCCCTGGCTGAAGCCGCCAGTGCTCTGCCATCTGAGCTATCCCGGACGATTCTGGTCGAACTTTTTCATCGAGGTTAGCTGGGTGAAAAAGTTCGACCAGAATCGTCCGGGATAAGTCCCGGGGATAAGCCAGGGAGATCCCGGGTTCGAATCCTGGTCCGGACATTTTTCGCCCAGTTGGAAATTTACATCTAATATTATTCAAGTATGGTCTCATCTATTCGTATAAATTTCCGAAAGATGAATTTCAACCTGTTATGCATTTTCTTGCTAAACTAAATTTTCCCATTATATAGTACATATATCAATCTACATTACAAATACAGGACTATTAAAAAAAAATTGGAATACATATTTGGCTATAGACGGTAACTGCTGAAATCAGTTTTTCAAATGTTTTATGCGTTTTATAAAATGTTTACTTAGTTATCTTATTTACCTTATTTCCCTAAATAACGAAGTTTTGTTAAAGCATTCAGGAAGTGTTGGAAAGTGTTTCATAATCTATACTTAACGCATGATTTTTCTTTCTCGTTTATATTTGTATTGAAAGTGGTTGTATAAATGTTAAAAAAACTACCAAGTGAAGATAGGTGTATTATGTATTTTTTATTGTTTACACGTTTTATTAGGTGCGTTCGTAATTATATAAATACGTAGCACCTATAGTCGTCGTTCAGTCCGTCCGTCTGTCTGTCCGTATGTCCGTTCGTCCGCATGCAACTGAGCAAAAACTACCCAAATGATTTGTCTGAAATTTTAAATATATATTTGTTGCAATGTTTTGTCGAGTCATTTCAAATTTTATGAAAATCGGATGTATAATTTAATTACAGGGACAGTCAGGAGTTTTCTGTTATATTACGGCCAATGGGAAAAAATATTTCAGATGCATTTTAATGATGTTAAAGCCTTTCGAACAGAATGAAATTGATATGCAGTTATTGAAGTGAACCAAAATAGACATTCAGTACAATATGCGGTGCAAAATTTTTTTTATAAAACTAGCAGTAGTATAAACGTACCTCATTTGCCACGTTTGACGTGCAATTTCCAACTTGTTATTACACATATTAAGAAGGATATTAATGTAATAAAATAAATAAAATAAAAACATAAAATTTATTTTCTTATAAATCATGGTTATTATTTTTTTAAACAATAAATTTATCAAACAAAATTGCCATTCAATTAATTTTTACTTATTTCCTTTTTAAACAAAATTTCGCTTAAATTACATTTCGTAAAATTCACCTTACTAAATTGTTTATCAGGTTTTACAGATATGGAAAATGATGCTAAAAATTATTTAATTACACTGAATAAAACATCTGTTTGCTAATTCCTTTTGTATCTTATTTTTCTTCAAATTGCATTTACTCTAGCTTTACAGAACATATTTACATATAAATAGATTTTTAAAGGAAGATTTTACTATCATATACATAATGCTTATTATTATCTGGTAGAATAGATAATTTCAATAAAATTGCGTTAAGAGATATTTAAAGCTTTTTATAATAGCCCTGCTTGTTAAAGAATTATTTACGACAAATTGGGACAGTTTTTATATGTATTACACAGAGATTTCAAAAGAGATCGTTCGTGAATGTAATGCAGGGGTGTTTAACAGAAGAAATTTTCTGTTTAATAATTTCTTCTTTAAAAATACTTTATGCTATACGTCACCTTATTTTTAATAATATATAAAATAATTTAATAATGTTATGAAACCTTAAACATGAACAATTTTAATTAGCAATCTGTTTGTAACGTAACTCTCAATATGTTTTTTCTGTGTGTTAGTCAGAACATTACTTTTTGCAAATAGAAACAAATTGCAATGGAATTTCGAAATATAACAGAAAATATATAAATAGAATGCTAAATTCATCTTTAAAAAGTTAAAATTACACTATGTGCAAAATACTTTAAAAAATGACAAAAACATTTTAAAAAGATGTTAAATTACTTTAATACTTCTTAGTATTTTCAACATCTCTTTCAATTCCTACTATTAGTTCACACTCTCCCTATATTTATTTATTTATTTATATATCTTGCTCAAATTTGCAATCGTTAATAAAATACTTATTATTCATCCTATTAAGTTGAAATAAATTTTTTTAAACTTGCACTGAATGACAATTGATGTTAATACAGTTTTTTTCAAATATTAATTTATTAAGTAAAATGATGTTATAAAGTGATAAAATATCATTTATTAAGATTGACGATCGTTTCGTCACACCAACGGCGACATTTTCAAAATCATACACGATAGAAAATATTTTCACATAATTTATATTTATATATTTCGTCGCCGTTGGTGCGACGAAACGATCGTCAATCTTAATAAATGATATTTTATCACTTTATAGCATTATTTTACTTAATCTGTTTATAAGTGATCATTATACATGTTTTTATTAATTTATTAATTAAATTTTAATTAATTAATTTTAGTTTTACATGGGAGACAAAATGGCGGCCACAGGTTATTGAAGCATTTAATGCATCTTCATATCTATAAGGGGTGTTTCCATAGGGAGGACCCTATTCTGTCGCCAAATACCGCCAAGTTTGTCGCCAACTTGGCGATACATTGTCAAATTTGGCGACCAAAATGAGTCGCCAAAAGTGACGCCAACTTGGCGATATCTCTAATATTTCGCCAAATTCCCATAGACTTCCATTGTAAACCTACTTGCTTACAGAAAATCAACAAATTGAGATATTTTAATGCAACAAAAACTAATATTAGCTTAAGGGATTATATTAATTTTTTTTTATGACCTAAGTAGGAATTGACTTTAAAATCAATATTTTTATATTACTTATTCTTTTACTTTTACTGCCCGAGAGAGACTGCTCAGACTAGGAAGTGAGTCTGTAGAGCATAGATTGTCCATCCCGGTCCCCTTTATTGAGGTCTAAAAAAAAAAAAAAAAAAAAAAGGGTTACAAATTTCAGCCGAGGCTGAGCCCGCCAATACGCGCGACAGAGGGCGGAGTGGTATATATAAGATTTTAAAAAAAAATGTTACATTAGCAAGCTTTGCGAAACAAACATAAGGACATTAAATAATGCAGTGTTATACAAAGTTAGACAATATTATACAAGTTGCTGCGACCCAACATTGGGTACTGAATAAGGGAGAATCCAAGTCTCTGTCTCAGTGATGGAGTAAAACTGAAAGGTTACATAAGAAGTTGAAGATGTATATATTTTGTCATCTTTTAAATATTTTGCACATAGTCATTTTATGTGTATCAGTAAATACAACATTTATGTACTGAAACGTATGCGTATATTTTCTTTGTGTAAGTTTACAATTATTCAGATCAATCGACATGGTTATGTTTACATGGCTAAGAATTATGTAACTTTATAACATTTACGAATTATATAACTTCATAACATGTACGAATGAATAACTTTAATATTGGAAAGCATCTAACGATCTAAGTTTGACACGCACACTTACATTTTAACACTTTTCATCACTTCGATTTGTCTGTCCATCTGACCGAGCTCTAACTTTCGTAAATATACTCGTATGAAACTGATTTTTTTGTTTTTTATTGACGTTTATTATAGTATGATGGCTAACGAAAATTAAGTGTGTAGCATTTATAGTTAATTTACAGGGACTGTCAAAGTATTCCGTAACATTACGGACAATGGAAGAAAAACGTTTCAAGTTCATTTTAATGATATTATGACGTTACACCATTTGAAACATAATGAAATTGATATGGTGTCATATAATACACTAAAACATGCATTCTGTATATATGGGATGCAAAGCATTTACTGCAAAGTAGTGCCACACAATAAATTCCGTTACTTAAAAATCTACAGGTTACTGGCAAACATAAAAAATTCGGATGCAGTGTGCATCTTAAGTATTGTTTATTAGCGCTGGTAGTGCAATTTGATTTATGGTATACGTGTTTAATTTTAACCAAATTTTTGCTTACTGTGTGGAGTGTATGAAAGAATATAGATCATTTACGGGATTACACAAAAAAGTTGTAGGCGTTGTTGAGTATCAGCATGAATGGCTTAAATCGGCTTAAATTGAGTTATGCATTTTCAAGTAGATATATAACATATATGATAGGAGATTTTTTTTTATAATATAAGGAAAATCATGTACTCCATACATTGACTCCTAGGCATTTCAATAACTTTAACCATTTTTTAGCCAGAATTAAATTTTAACTTAATATGTGTCGGATATAAAAATTTGCTGATATTATACGGAACTATACAAATGAATTCAAGTATGTTTCGTATATTGGTAGACATTGCTTAAGGTGAAGTTTCAACCTTTTATGCTTTTCCTACTAAATTAAGTTTTAGCTTACTATGTAGAATCTGTACAAATCAGTAAATTAAATAAATGGCTTCAAAAAGAATTTTACTATTTTTCAGACTATGGACGATAATTTCTGAAATTTGTTTTTCAAATGTGCTATGCATTTTTAAAAAAAATTTACTTAGATATTTTTCTTTACCTTTTTAAACCGAGAAGATTTGTCATAGAGTTATAGATACGTTGAAAACTATTTCATTTTCTACACTTGAAGAATGATTTTTCTTTCTTTCTTTCCATCTATTCTTTTCCATCCCAGCATTGTTAAAAAGTATGTCTATCTCTTTTTTGATACAAAGTTCTAAAAATCACTGATTATTATTAAAAGAAGTTACTTTAGAATTTTCCCAAATTACAATTATCAACGCCCTTCAATTGTTTGATCTTATGTTTCCAGAAGTGCAAGAATTTTTTTTGGCAATTTCTGTATATGTTACGTACCCCTTATAAGTTAATAAAATAAAATGCATTTTTAGCACAATTATTGAATATTGTTTTTACCGCGAAAAGATCTTTTCAAAACTTAGCTTCTTATTTAAAAAAAGCAAGTTACATTACATTCCTTACTTGTAAAACTCTAATTTGCCTCTTTTCCAGCAAACAAATATATATTTTTTTTTTTCTAATCAAAACAAAGGAAAGCTTTATTCAAATTATTTCATTTTGAATCTATATCCCTCCTACATCTGTCAGTCAACAAAAGTATTCCACAGTCCTGACAAACCTGGCATTCCCGAAGCAATAAAATCAATACCTCAGTTTTCAATTTCGGCATAGGAATGGAACATCTTTTGAGAAATGAGGCTCTGGATGAAGGAAACAAAGAGCAATCTGAAGGGGCCTGATCTGGTGAATACAGTGGGTTAGATAATGTATCCCTATGAAGTGTTTCTACAGTTCCTTTTCGAGTTTTTCCAATAATTTGATGAACATTATTATTTTAGCAGAAAATATAAAGCTGTGTCGTTCGTTATATTCCACATTCATTTCTGTTTTAGTGTTTTATTTAAAATTACAAAATTTTGCGTCAAATTTCAATATTATCTGACACAATAGAAATCCTCATAGTAAAACCTTCTCTTCCGACAATATGCTCACCTACGTGTTGCAAGAACTGTCAAAAAAACTATAAGAGCAATTTACTAGAAGGTGTTGACTCAGACGCTGTATCAACCAGATGTTGTACCTCCAGGTTACTATTCGTTTTCCAAAATGCTGTTTACTCTTTCAAAAGAGCGGGTCAAAACATATGCAGAAATAAAAAAAAATAGCTCAATAATTCGATTACTTTTTGGAATTCGTTGTTCAAATATGGGATAATGATGTAACTTTTAGTGGAAAATACTTAGAGTATATTTTTATTTTATTATGACGTTAAGCAAACATCTTATTATAGTCAATAAAAGTCAAAGTCATGTTTATATTCCTAGCAAATAAAAAATACAAACACTGAAGCATTCATTCTAAATAATTGATTGCGATATATCTATATACCAATTAACATTCCTGATGAAAAGTTAAACACCTCTTAAAATGAACATTATTATGTCTGCCTTAGATATTTGAATACGAAAAGTTAAATGATAATTGGGTATTACATTGTCTTAATGATGTCGTTGAATTATATTGCGCTATTGTTAATACATTAATAAAGATAAGATGCACTACCTAATACAATAAATCTTTAATGAAGACATTGCTTAACATAATGAATGGAAATACATTAAGAACAAATAAACGGTATATGAACATTAAACATATGAAAAGATATTGCATTGTAATTCAGTTGATATAATAAATGTTTTCTAATTGTTTAAATGTAAATTAGAAAATTTAAACTCTTTTGTTCGTTTCAATAAGAATGAATGACAAATACAATACATTGATCTTTTATCAATACTAAGTATTATAACATTAACCCTTTATCTACTGACAGTACTTATAAGTACCATTAAAATAACTTGTTATAAAATTCATTTAATACATCGATTAGTATTAATACACTTTAGAATGAGTTATAGATGCATTACTTCATCTTGTTTTAAAATCATTATTAGTTACACAAAACACAAATATTTTTAAAAAGATGATTTCTTTTGCCTTTGCATCTTTTCAGATTTCTTGGCGCTGGGAGGTGGGGGGTGGGGTTAATTTTTCAACTCTGTAAGAACATTATATTTGTACATTTCCTAATTCTAGAAAAAATTAAGAAAATATTTAAAGTGAAAGATTTGTGTGGGATTATAAATATAGCACAAAATCCCTATAAATTCAAATTTAACCAATCCTTCTAAATCCTTCAATTCTTCTACAATCCTTCTAAAATTTATTAAATGTTTAAGTAAATATTCTAATGTAGGTCAAATAATATTCAAAATTATGATTCATGTAATATTAAAAAGTTCACAAAAAATGCTTTAGAAGATAAAATTTTCATGAATTCGTAATTCAGTGCATAAAGCGTTAACTTGGAAACGTAAATTTTTGGTCATACGTGCACATTTAACGTTAACTTTGAAGCCAAAACTCAATTACGGAATTAGAAAATACGTTCAAAATCTTAAATGAATATTCGCGATTTTTTGTTTGAAACATTGAAAAATAAGAAAATAAATATAATAAGAGCATCCAATTGTTGTAAAATAAATGCTTTTTCACATTAAATTCGCAGGACATTATTATATGAAACCATTTATTTGTTGAAATCATTTATTTTGTCCTTAAAATTGGTAATTTCGTCATTTCTTGCAAAATAAATTTTACAGAGTCCCATTAATGCTTCTTTATACCTTTTTATATAGGTGTCTGAATCCTTTAAAAGGCCATTTTGAAGTGCGTTCGTAATTATATAAATACGTAGCAACTATAGTCGTTGTTTTTTCAACCTGTCTGTCTGTCCGCATATAAGACCGCAAAAGCTACCCTACAAATTATTTGAAATTTAATATATATAATCGTTGCAGAATTTTGTCGAGTCATTTGGAATTTTATGAAAATCGAATCAAAACTTAAAAAGATATTCATAAAAGTTTTCTTCATATCATATATAGTTAATTCAATGATATTCAATGATAGGTAATGATTATAGGTTGTCATGGAGATTATTCTATTAAATCTTATCATAATTAATTCAATGATATACCGCGATAGATAAGATTAATATGTAGTATCTATATCTATATCTAGGTATCTATATGTGATTACGTCCTATTTTAGATGGAGTACTTTTCTTTCCGTATTATTGAATTTTATATACATATATTCGTAATAAAAATGTGTATTCATGCATTTTTGAGTCTGCAAGATCTGAATATTTATAAAACTAGTTATAGTACGAACGCACCTCATTTTTCACTTTTTGCGTACATTTCCGACTTGCTAAATTTAATATATCACTTACCCGCAAGAAAAGTAAGACAAGTAGCAAAAATTCATTTAGCATTTTTTTCCAGTAATAGGCCTGTCGTAGGTGAGTCTTGCTAAAGAAAAAGTTTCATATGTGCAATTTTCCGGAAAATCACTTTATTACGACATATGTTCATTCGTGACCACAGAAGGCGTGCAAATTGCATAGGGAGGTAAAATTATTCAATCATCCAATAATCATCTGCGTCTTCATTCTTAAGATTTCTACTCTCCTAGTTACAGCTGCGTGAAGATTTCAGCGCTGAACTTTCATGTTACAGTAAATAAAGGCGAATCCCCTTTTGCCTCTCCTGTAAAATTTACTTTTGTCGAGATGTATCACTTTTTATGCGGTTCGACGATATTATAATATACAGCTATGCATATGTATTTCCTGTATTATTACTCTTACTTGTAAAACTTCCCAAACCTCCAAAGCACATCCAAATCTTCATTCTTTTAATTTTTACGCTTTTATGCACTTATTGCTGCATGCATAGCTAATTGCTGTAATTTCGTCTTACAGTAAAAACGAGCGAACCTTCTTTTGCCTCTCCTGTAAAATTTACTTTTGTCGAGATGTATCACTTTTCTTGCGGTTGGACGATATCAAATATACAACCATGCATATATAGTTCTTGTATTATTATTCTTACTTGTAGAACTTCTCAACACTCCAAACCTCATATACGTCTTTATTCTAAAAAGTTTTATGCTACTAGGCCTCTTCTTACTACTGCATACAGAGCTAAGTGCTCGAATTTCATGTTACAGTAAAAACAAGCGAACCTTCTTTTGCCTCTCCTGTAAAATTTACTTTTGCCGAAATGTATCCTTTTTTGCGGTTGGACGATATCATAATATACACCCGTGCATATACAATTCTTGTGTTACTACTGTTACTTGTTAAGCTTCTCAAACCTCCAAAGCATATCTAAGTCTTCATTCTTATAATTTTTACGCTTTTATGCACTTACTGCTATATGCAGAGCAAAGTTGTGTAATTACTTCTTACAGTAAAAATATGCGAATCTTCTTGTGCCACTCCTTGTAAAATTTGCTTTTGTTGAAATGGTTCACTTTTACTGCGGGTGAACGATATTACAATATACACCCATGCATAAATAGTTCTTGTATTAGATGTAAATTTCAAACTGGGCGAAAAATGTCCGGACCAGGATTCGAACCAGGGATCTCCTGGCTGAAGCCGCCAGTGCTCTACCATATGAGCTATCCCGGACGAATCTGGTGGAACTTTTTCACCCAGCTAACCTTAATGATTATTGCATCTGGTCTGAAACCTGGTTCAGCTCAACAGAATAAATCTCAGGTAATGGAACTCCAGAAAACGCAGGAGTTCCATTACCTGAGATTTATTCTGTTGAGCTGAACCAGGTTTCAGACCAGATGCTATAATCATTAAGGTTAGCTGGATGAAAAAGTTTCACCAGATTCGTCCGGGATAGCTCAGATGGTAGAGCACTGGCGGCTTCAGCTAAGAGATCCCTGGTTCGAATCCTGGTCCGGACATTTTTCGTCCAGTTGGGAATTTACATCTAATATGATTTATTTACCAATTAGAATAATTGTGTTAAAATTAATCTAGTTCTTGTATTATTGCTCTTACTCGTAAAACTATTCAATCCTCCAAAACCACATCTAACTATCCATTCTTAAGATTTTAACTATTTTATGCACTTATTTACTACTGCATGCAGAGCTAAGAGCTGTATTTTCCCGTTAAAGTAAAAACAAGCGAAACTTCTTTTTCCTCTCCAGTAAACTTTTACTTTTGTATAGATGTATCACTTTTCCCTCTTCTGAAAGATATTATATTATGCACCCATGCATAAATAGCTGTTGTAGACAATTTTTTCTGACTTAAAATATAGTTACCTAAGTTTCAAATTTAATCATTTCAGTCCCCTGTAATTTTATAATTTATATTCTTCTATTTAAAAATAGTATAAATTGAGAGTGTAATTATATACCAAGGACAGGAATCGTGCTTATCGAGCAATTTTAAAAGAAATTAATTACATTTACTGGCCAGTAAAGAACAAAAAAAAATGTATCACAAGGACATATATCTTTAAAAAGATAAATGATTGCATTGTTACGCATAACCAATGTACATACATCATGCGGTAAGCATACAAATTAGATAATTAGTCTTTAAAAACTTTAATAAGCCTTTTCATTGCACGTTTTACTTCAAATAATTGCAAACATTTTTTGTTTGTTAGATAACGATAATTAGTTCAACACGAATTTAAGTAATTCGAAACATATTTTCGTGCTCTTCTGGTAGTCTTTTTTTGTTTGATAGGAATACAAAGTTTTATTATTGTGCGGTAATATTTATTTTAGATTAAGGCAACTGTTTTTAAATCAATATTTTAAAAGTGACAGATTAAAAAGTATATTAAAGTATAAGTCTATTTTTGAATACATTTTTTCTTTCCTAAATATGACTAGTTACGTTTTATGAATTTAACACTGCGATTTTTTTTTAATTAAAAAAAGAAAATTGTAAAATTATAAACAGAAGATTTAGTAGATTTAGCAAAATAGGTAAATTCGATAAAGTGCAGTTAAGAAATCTTTAAAGATTTTTATAATTATCGTGTTTGTTATAGAATATTTGTTTGACAAATTAGGACATTTTTTCTTTGTATTTCACGGCAATTTAATAACACATTTATGTACGTGAATGAAATGCAAATATGTTTAGTAAATATAGTTTTTTATAGAATAATTTATTCTTTAAAAATATTTTATTCTCTGTTCCTTTTTTTATAATATGTACACATTTTTAATAACATTACGATACCTTAAACTGATACAATTTTAATTATTAATTTTTTTAAAAAGTGTCTGTAAGATAAATTCACTACCATTTTTTGTCTGTTCGTTTAAATATGAATTTTTGCTAATAGTAACCAATGACTACGTGATTTCAAAATGTTACATTAAAGACAGCATATTTTGTATTGAAGAGTATTTTTATGTTATTTATGTTGACACATAAAATAATTCAGATAGAGCTGAAATGATCCTTTGGCAGTATAACGACTTGATTATATTAACATCATTATATTCAATCGCATTATTGTAAACTTTGAGAGGATCATACGATCTATATGTGACGCATGTACTTCCTTTTGTATCTAAAAGTAAATTGTGTCCATTTATTAAAAACAAAGTTTGTTTATATTTTTTTGTATGAAAAACTAAAAATCACTGAAAATATTAAAAGAAATTATTCGAAGATTCTGATAATTTACAGTTATCAACGAACACCTTCAGTAAAATTGGACTTTATGTTTGTAGAACTCCAACAATAAAAAATTGTCTCTTGACCTACTTGAACATATATCACGGTCCCCTCATAATCAAATTATATAAAATAAAACAAAAAGAGTTGTAAGGAATGCGGCCATTGAAAAACAAGAAATTATATCTCCTAATTTGCTTTATTTAAAAATAAAGCAAATTACATTGCATTTATTGGCTGCATAAGTACGTCTCAGCCCTTTTCTAAGGAAAAGATAAAAAATACCTGTTACTGATTAAAAAAAATAATAACAATCAAAGTTTATCCATAAGAAACTATATAAATGCTTCATCTGCCAGGCAACAAATTAATTCCGCAATGTAATAAACCTGGTTGGTAGAAGCGTTGCTATTTCAATTCCCGATTTCTGCAGAAGAATGGAACGGCTTTTGAGAAATCGAGCTCTGCATGACACCAAACAAATGTTAATCAAAATGAACACCTCCTGGTATACACACTGTAAAAAAAAATCTGTAAAGTTACTAAAGTTTTTCTAGGAAACTGGGATTCCTAGAACTTTTCATTGTAACGGCAACAACAAAAATTCCTGTAACAATTTTTCTTGTAGCCGTTACATGAAAAGTTCTAGGAATCCCAGTTTCCTAGAAAAACTTTAGTAACTTTACAGATTTTTTTTTTTTACATTGCACAGCACGTGAGTCAACGTATCCAGCAAGTGTATTTAGTATTTTCTTGGCGTATTTTACACAGGTTGCGAAGATGGTCATGCTAAAAAAAAACAATGTCCTGTCTTCGGACATATTAAAATATTATATTTGGACTTCTAAAATTCAGTGCTTCGTTTAATCCTGGAATTCAAGGATCCATTTTATCCTTTTCATTGGAAGCACAAGAATTCATTTTGACACCTCATTGAGAATGGCAATTTTCCAAACATAAACTTTCTTATAACTTGTCTCATCAAATTTAAGGTATTTTAAAGATAAAATGCATTACTTCAGGATAATATTTTCCCTTTATCATACCGAGGAGAAGTTGAAACGTTCTTATCTGCCATTTCAGTGTTGGAATAATGAAATGTTCGTAATGACGATCATCATTGAGTGTATAACGCAGATGAAACAGTTTGTAGGAAAGTGCGTGGATTTCGTCCTACCAGATGCTTGCCGACGTATTACACGAAAAGTCAACAAAATTCTAAACATTCATAGCTAGGATGTGTTGTAGCGTTGCAAGTTTGTACGTTTTTCTGGCTTATTGTAAAATGTACGTTTAAACCGTTCTAGTATGATGATTCCTTCTGATGGCTACTATTATATCTGACTTTTAATATTTTTCTCAATTTACATTTTGAATTTGTTTCAAAAGTTTCTCTTTTGATTAAAGAGCCAGAAGCTTGAAGATGAAGTTTTGTGTCACAATTACACAGTACCTCACTAAAATGATTACTGGAATTAAAGTATCCTCACATTATTTTCTCTGTATATATGTGTGTGTGTTCGTGTTTATTTATTTTACTTTGATTTCAAATACAATATTTCTTTTAGGGTGTCCAATACAAAATATTCATGAATATTACTAAATTTTGTGATGTAGTGACTTATCTTTGCGTGCATAGTAAATTTTGGATTCATAATTTAAAATATGACTGCAAAATTAGATAAATAATGTAATGTAGTGTATATAAAATTGGAAAAAAATAATTATAACTAATTATTAATGCACAGTTTTTATGCAAAACTGCTGAAAAAACATATTGTTTGCCTTGTCTATGTAATTTAGTAGAATGGGAAAATGGACAGTAGTGCACTGAAACGAAGTATATTAACAATGAAATCTTCATTTTCTTCACAGAAAATATATGATAACCGGCTGTATGTATCAGATTTGATCTTTCAGATTGCTATTTTCTTTTCTTTATGCAGAACATTCTATTTTTAGAGAAGATCGAATCATATGCAGAAATATATAAATTTTTTTGATCATGGAATGCTTACAAACATAAAATAAAAAAAACCTCATAGTGGAGTTTTTTTTAATAGATGGCGCTCAAATTGTTCGTTTAACGGCTAGGCCGCTGGCTACTATTCAAAGGGTGCGTGGTTCGGATCCCAACTCAGGCATGGATGATTTTTGTGGGCCAGTTTGTTCTTTAAAGTTAGAACCCTGTCTGTTAAACCCTCGTGTGCAATGGAAGACTCTAACCCTCCCCCCCCCCACAACCAACATCTTCACTGATGGCTTAATTGCAAATCTTTCGATGAAACATACTTTTATTTTTTTTTTTTACGTCAAACTTCTCTTTTTATCTATAAATCATCCAATAAAAATATGAAATACTATCAAATAACTAATAAATAATAAATAATTGCGATCGTTTTATCTATTTACAACATAGCCTTCCAAATGAAAACTGAAACGCCTCTTAAATGCAATCTAATTCTGTCTGCCTTAGATATTTTAATTTCGTGAGCTCAGTGATAATTGGGTATTATATTATCTTAATGATCCGTTTGAATTGTATTGTACTGTTGTTAATACGGAAATTGAGATAAGATGCATTACCTCTTAAAATGAATCAACAACAAAGACATTATTTACCATAATAAATGAAAATACGTAAATGGTATACATGCATTAAAAAAGTAAAACGATGTGCGCCTTACAGTTAAGTGAATAAAAATTTTTAGATACGAAATAATTACTAATGGCTTAAAATATAAATTAGTAAATTTAAACTATCTTGTTTGTTTCAATGCGAACGAATAATACATACAATACATTGATCTTTTAAATAAGGTAATCATTATAACATTGCTGAAAATCGTAAGTTAAAATCGTAAATCTTTGAATATAAGTACATATTTAGTGTTACCTTTGAAGACGAAACTCAATTAAGAAATTACAAAATCCCTTTAAAATATTAAACGAACATTCGCAATATTTTGTTTGAGCGGTTCATAAACAAGAAGATAAATTATAATAAACAAATTTAAATCAGTTGAAATTAATGGTTCTCCGCTTTTTTTTTTTCTTTGGAGATATTTAAGTGAAATCCTTTACAGATATGTATAGGTTTTCATTTTAGATATATTATTTTAGATATATTCATTTCAGATATATAGATTACGGTAATTTAAAGATTTATAGTGAAATTTGGATGCGTAAATGGTTGGTGATACGTGCGCATTTAAATTTAATTTTAAAGCCGAAATTCAATTAAAATATTAGAAAATCCCTTCAAAATGTTAAAGAAACATAAGAGAAATTTTCTTTGAGCTATTCAGTATCTAGATTAGAAATCAAAATTAAGGTATTTATTTAACTTAGGTATAATTATTCTTTTCCGCGTTTTATTCTTGTGAGATTATTTTATTTAATTCTTAATAGATATGTATAGTTTTTCTTTTCGAATATCTTTTAGTGTGTAATGCGCTTGTTAAGCATTTTTTTATCGAAAAAAAATTCCAAAAGTGAATAATTAAGCTCACGAATAAAACATATAGATAGCTGATAAATTTCGTTCTATATTTTTTTCCTTTTCATTCAAACGAAAAAATCATATCTGGTACTAGGAAATTTATTGAGTATAATTATTAAATTAATGTGTTTTATTTCAATATGTTACTTATTTCACCTTATTTATTTACAAAAATGTCTTGTATAAAGTAATAACAAAACAAAAGTTTGAGAGCTATGTATTAGCTATCACAACAAAATTTTCTAGACATTATTTGGCATGTATTATTCTTCGAATTTGATTAAAGATGGATTTATAAAAAAATATATTGATATTTCTTTTCAACCTATTAATACTTTTAATTTATGAAGAAACATTTTCTATCTATTAGATTTTATTTTTATTTACTTAATTCATAGCAGAAAAAAAAAATTAATTACGAGAACGCAAAAATATGAAATTCACGTTTATTCCTTTAATACAATAGCAATGTGCGGAAAAGGTTAAAATGCATTTTTTATAAGCAAATTCAGCCAAACTGAAAGTGCATTTTCGAGTTTTGTAATATTATAAAAAAATTATAATTGGCAAAAACTAAAAATTATATATTTTTATGAATCGTATGTTATTACAATAGCATGTTCTAAATAATTAAATTTTGTTATAAATTTTTAACTCTTTTCAACAACAGTTGGAATGTGTATGTCTGTCTGTACGTGCTCTAACTCGCATAAATGCATTCCGATTGCCATAAAATTGATATACGTTATTGGTGTTTACTATGGCATGTTACATTAATATCTGTGGGGGAAATGTTTGCCGTGTATTTTAATGATACTACAGTATTTTAAACTTATTGAAATTAAAATTGATATACATTACTGAAGTGTACTACAAGGTTCTTTCTATAGAATATGGTGTGGATAGAACTTATCGTTCATTTCCAGGGATACACAAAAGAATTTGTCTCTAAAAGAAAATGAGCAATAATTGAATTACTGAAGCTTACGTACAATAATTGCTGGAAGTGCGTTTTCAATTGTGATATGCGTTTTTAAATTTAACTATTTTTAAAATATTAATTGGTGTATATAAATTCTATAGATCATATACAGGGTCGCACAAAAGTTCTGAACAAAATTTATTTAATGACAGATGTGGTAATGTCTGAGTGGCAATTTCAACTGTGCTATCCCAGATAGCATGGACATTAGCAGCAAGTTTGATTTTGTCTGATATTATCTTACTGTGACAAATTTGAATTGAGAAATTCACAGCAAATCCCCCGAAAGGTATACCGTCACCCACTTGCATGAGTAGTTTGTTGTGAAATGGATGGTAAGACTGTATATAATTCACGGAAGTGACGAAAGCAAAAAAAAAAAACCCCGTTGAGAGAATAGACAATCAGCAGATACGCAGAAATTGCAGAAATTTTATTCGGTTGGCCCCGCTTTTTTTTTAAACGCTTAACTTATTAAATACCATAAAAGGATCGAATTGTAAAGACCAATTATTACCCTAATATATTTATGGTGGTAAAAACGATGCATGGACCTTAACGGTGCGCATGTATCAATAGACCTGATTAAATCTGTGGACCCCCTTCCAAAGGGTTAAATTTATAGTGTTTCAGTTGTAATTAGTTAATGTGGCATGGAAAGATTACTACTTTGCAGTATTTTTAATTACTTGTTTGCCGTTAATTTGCAATAAATTTGATACAGCTTGAATTTAACTTGAACGACAAGTTAGCTGCAAGTTCAAAGTGTGGTGACTTCGGCATTTACGTTATCTTGCTGCAGTCGTGTTATGAACTTTCAGTCTTGTCATTCTGAGTTTGCTACAACTTTGCAGGTTTTCAAAGCAAGACTTCTGCAACTTTGCTGCAAACTAAAAATGCTATGTGGGACGCCTTCAACTGAACTAACTTTTAGCATACTATGTAGTATGCATGCGTATCCAAAGATCCGAATCCAAATCTGCACAAAGAAAACCGTATACTCTAAAGACTATTCATAGTAATGGCAGAAATTGGGTATTCAATTGTGTTATGCGCTTTCCAGATTGTTCATTTAAACGTCATTTTTCACCTTAGTAAAATGTGAAATTTTGAATAACTAAAAGTTAAAATTCGATTTCTATATTCACCTTCAGTTAGATAATTAAAATAAATATAAAAGCACAAATAATTGTGTAAAAATTACTTTCCGGCGCATACATATAGTATAAAGATATTTAAAATACAGATTAAAAATATTTTAAAATACATTAGAAAAACCTAGAACGTTTTAAACCATTACAAGGCCGTCATCAGCAGGATTTAAATGTTGTTATTGTTTCCTTTGCGCTTCTTTGAGAATTGTCCAGTAGAAAAGATTGGAATTTAAATGTTGTACGTAAGGCGAGATGCCCGATAAATTTATTGAAATTTGCAACAAAAGAAGCTTCCATCTATTATGCAGCAAATATCTCCATACTCCATGGGAAATTATAGGAAGCCATCACAAGAGAATCAATTGAAATAATTGCTAATAAAGATACAGCTTGTAACGGTGCAATATCATACGATATCCATGGAGTATGGGGATAGTTGCTGCCTAATAGATGAAAGATCGTTTTGTTGAAAATTTCAATAACTTTATAGGGCATCTTATCTTACGTACAACCTTTAAATTACAATTGTTACTTCTGGACAATTCTCGAATAAGCGCAAAGAAAATAATAACAACTTTTAAGTCCTACTGATGGCTGCATTGCAATGAAAATGTTCTGGTTTTCCTAATGTATTTTAAGATATTTTAATCTGTATTTTAAATATCTTTATATTATACTCATGAACCTGAAAGAATTTTTGGACAATTATTTGTGGGTAAATATGTATTTTAATTGTGAAGTTTTATTATAGTACTTTGAGTATGTTGAAAAATGTTTCATAATCTATGCTGTATGCATGATTTTTCGTTATTTTTATTTTTTGCTTTAAATTTAGTAGTATTAAAATTCCCTATATAATAAACAAAATGCAGGACTAAAAAGTATATAAAATGTTAAAACGCTAATTATTTCGAAAATAATAAGAAATCTTAAACCTTATGCCGTATTCTTTTTTAGCACATTTTTTCCATTTCAAAAAATATACATGCAACAAAATTTAGCTCATCCAATTAAACAATATTTTAGATATATAAAAAAATATATATTATTTATATAAATACCTCACTTGTTTTCTGGTAAAATTAAATGTTTGGCAATATTAAAAAATATATAGAAAATATGCGTTTTACTGTATTTTTTATTCCATAAATTATTCGTTAAAAATTAAATTGCCCATTTTAAATTCTACATTTTATTAAGAACATTCATAAAGTGTTATATTTAATTATTGTTGCCAATCATAACTATCATTACCAGTTTTTTATTTTTATGTTTTCATAAAAAAGACACTGCTATAATAATAAACCTATAATAATACACCTAAAACTGAATGCCTGAAAATTATATACAGAATATTTCTGTAGTATTTGTTTAGGGAAATTATTATATTTGCTCTACAGTAAGGACATAAGAAAAATGCCTGAAGAGCAAAACTCCTTAAAATGGAGATAAACATTTGGAGTTCAACGTGTAACTACTCGTATTATAAACACGCCATGTGGTCGGCATCCACGGTAGATAATTATTCCTTCGAAAATTAGAAAAACTATGATATTTCCTTTATACATTGCCTTTAAACTGATTGGACATTTTCTCTTTTTGTTAGAAACAGATAATGAGTTTTACATGGAGTTATTAATATCCAAATTTAATTTTGCTTTTATGGAAATTATTTTCTTTTTATCGGTGGGAATATAATTTTTTAGCCCTCGATTACCCTTTGCACTTTTTTTTTTCATTTCAGTGCTTTATAACTTTTTGACCTATTACTGAATTATTTTATGTAATAAATTATGTTAATTATGAAATAATGCAGTTCCTCTGTAAAATTATTACTAAATTAATTGCTTATTTTTTTTTATTCTTAATAAAATTTGAAAACGCCACTTCTACTAAAGTTTTTAAATTTTTGAAAAAAAAAATCAATATTCTTCTTATACAAGTGTGCTCTCTACTGCTTCGTATCCGATTGCCAAAAAACATTATTGATTTAGGAAAATTAAATTAAGGCATACGCACATACAATTTATGTAATATTTGTACTGTTTTTGGTTATTTGAAAGAGAGTTATGTAAAAATGTCGATGCCTCTAGGAATGTTATAACGTTTAAGGAAAACTTTATTTTAAAATGTATATTAAAAAAAAAATGTTTTTCTAACGATATTTGAAATATGTTATTTTAAATGTGGTGTAATTTCCATCATTGAAGGCTGTATAATTAAGTATATAGGATAATATATTATATGGTATTATATGGTATTATTAGCATGTATGTATGTACTTCATTTTATTTGAAGTGTTAAAATCTCCCTCAATTTTGTAAGAATTTAACACATAAAATTATAAAATAAGTAGGGTAAAGTGCCCATATTTCGTGCCCTCTCCTAAGCTCGTCCCACTTAACTTCTTCGCTTCTGCGAAAGTGACGCCACTTATGACGCAAGGCACAGGGGATGGGAGTAAAAAGAGGTCAGTGTTGAAAGTTTCGTTCGCCAAAACGCATACATAAATTAAAGACGGTGAATTTCCTATTTTTAGAAGGCCCGAGTTCTTCTTACGCCATTTCTAGAACGTTATTTAGTTTACTGTAAGAGTTTATTTCTTATTCATTCATGTATTTTACTTTGGTAAGATACTCTCAGTAGCATACAGTGAGTTTTAAGACGTTTAGTTCATCTAACGGGAACTGAAGCTCCGTCATATTGGGAAATAGCGTGGTCCCGATTTCGTCCCCCTTGCAGTTCTTATTTTCGTGCCGGGGACGAAATTAGGAATGCTTTTTCATGACTTTTTTTTCAAATTTTCCCTCATGTTTGGATGGCTAATGTTTCGTTATGTTATTCTTCCACTGATAATTAGTACATTTCTTTGTTCCTTACTTAAATGTAAATTAAATTACTTACTCATTTAGAAATAAATTTTGATTTAGTTATAAGTTAAGCCTCGACGTATTGCAATTTTTGGGGGACGAAATTGGGACAATATTTTTTCTTTTGCATTTTTTAAATACTTTTGAAAAACAATTTTCCGCATTGTTAAAATTTTTTGTACGACATTTGCCTATGTTTCTATGTGCGTGGGTAGATAGTCTATGTAAAATACAAATGTGGTAGATTTTCACTGAAAATTACAACTTCCAAGGGCCTAAAAGTGACCGGGGCACAACAATAGGGCACCTTACCGTATATGTTTTATAATTTTTTTTGAGAAATAAAAAAGAAATATCCTAAAGGATATTTCTTTTACTGATGACTAAAAAAAGAAGTTAAAAATATTAATTTTCCAAGAATAAATTTTGAAAATACGAAAATATCACACGCATAGGATTAATATTAGTGAGGAGAATTCGAGATTTAACAAACAAATCGCCCTAAAATAATTGTTCGATTCAAAAACTGTCCACTACATCGTGTTTCTCAATCATATCTCTAAAAAACTTGCATTTTTCAAGCTTCCATATGCAATGGTTTTCGCATTACAGCCAGGAATTTGAAAACGTCAGATTAAACTCAATTAATGCTTCCGGAGCAGTGTTGCCAGATAAGGGAGTTTTCTAATTCAGATTATTTGACTGTCACCACTTTTTTAAAATAGTATAATTCGCCTTTTTTTTTCAGAATATTTAATCTATTTTTAAATATGCCGAATATTTCTATTTAAAAAAAAAAGCGGTGGCAATCAACAATCTGGGGACAAAAGGTTCCCAATCTGGCAACACTGCTCCGCAGAATTAGCTTTTTGTTATTTTAGAGAAGACTAAGGGGCTCTGCCCCCTACGAGCTACGCTCGTCAACCCCCGTTCAGACACCACAGACTCTAACAGCACTCTAATTGGATCGGCATTAAAAATATTTCGGAAGATTGAATTATAATTTGAATCTGACAATTATAATCTGACGTAATTTTCAACAAGGTTTTCTTTCGGCATTAAAAATATTTCGGAAGATTGAATTATAATTTGAATCTGACAATTATAATCTGACGTAATTTTCAACAAGGTTTTCTTTCTCTTTTTAATATTCACGTAAATATACTTTTGTTAGAAATGAAATATTATGATCATCTTAAAATATCAAATAAATGTCATGCGCAATTTTTAAATTTAAACTGTTTTGCAATATTATTTTTTGTTCATTTAACGTAAAAAGTGTAACGTGACGTAAATGTGACTTCTGTTCATAAAATTCTCCTATTTAAGACTTCTAATGGTGTTATTACACGAGGAGTCAAAGTCGCTTGGATCCCAGTCGTCTCCATGTTATTCCTATGGCTCCAGGGGAGTCGCTTGGAGAGCGAGCTTCTTTTTCTGTCGGGCGTCTTTGACGCCCGAAACGAGGCGACTCTCCAGTAACTGCCAATCAAATGCTTCGAAATCTGATAATAGAAAAGCCTTTTCCGGAACAGCCAATGAAATGCTTGGAAAAGACGGACCGTGAGGCGGCTGTTGTCGCTAGACGCCTGGGATTCCAAGCGTCTTTGAGTCCTCGTGTAATAACACCTTAACGCATGTTAATGAATTTATTATTTTACAATATTCTTTCTCTTTTAATATTCGCGTGCAATTATAATTTTTATGACGTAACTTTCAATGAATTCCTGGTTTTTATATTTTCTGTTTATAATAGTCACGTGTAAAATAAATTTTTAATTTCAAGCAAACATTATTGTTTGCGCTGTTTATACAGTTGGCAACAGTTTAAATAAATACAATTTTCTTAAATATCTAAAAAATATATCTCGAGATGCTGAAAATATGAATTTAAAATAGAAATAAAACCTCAAAAAATGAGTCAAAATAAAAAAACTAAATTCAATCTGCATACCGGGAAATTCTGACGCATGAAATGATCTAAAAATGATTAAATTCTTATGTACAGTTTTTGCTCCCATAAAACTTTTTTAATGGAACGATTTTATCCAACATTGGCATTAAATATCTCTTAAAATAATTCTTCGATTTGAAAACTGTCTGCATCAGCGTGTTTATCAAACATTTCTCTATAATACTACTGATTTTCATATTTTTGTATGCAACAGTTTTTTTAATATTAACGAAGAAAGGCCATGCTTAAGCATGGCCTACGCAGATTTTCATTGGTCCATTTCCAAATCAATTTTTTTTTTATATATAGAAGAATAGCTATTACTAAAATTCCAGCTCTTAATTTTAATAAATGTACTTTAGGGATCGTAAAAAATAAAAATAAAAATAAAAAAAATAAAAATAACGAGTCAATTTAAAATTCCAGGTTCATGTTTTGGCATTTTGATCATATACTGTAAAAACAACATCCGTCAAAATCGGAAGATGAACAGGCAGCAAAATTAGCGCCTATTGTCCCCTTTTCCACAAAACTTCCATTTTTATATTCCCCTGTTTTTAAGATAGAAATTTTACGCATTTCAAGAACGGGAAAATTTCCATTATGAATAATAGTGAAATGTTAAAAACTAGAAAACAGAAGTTCTGCTTATTCAGAATTTAGTGTCACCCCCGATGACAAAAAAATATATCTATATAAATATAGATACAGTAGAGCCCCGATTATCCAAGTTAATCGAACTCATACCTTTGGAATGGATCATTTTCTTCTGATGGACTGTTTCATAATAATAGAATCCACTAGTCCATCAGAAGAAAATAACTCGGTTAAGCGGGACTCTACTGTAGTGCAAATTTTAAGACTTAATAGAATTTTAAGACTTAAAGCACCCGCTTTTATTTTATGTAAAATGACGTCATTTGCATTAATATAGATACATAAAATTAAATATAGTTTATAATAGCTCCATGTTTTATCATAAACCATTCATTTATATTTTTCTCAAACTAGCACGTATTTTAATTACATTTTTTCAGTTTTTATGGGAAAATGGCAACAAGAAGATATAATTGCTATTTTTCAACTATTTTTTCTTTACTTTCTACAGAAATGGAGTACTTGAGTTGCCAAAATGAAACAAATGTCTACAAAAAAATTACTACAAATGTGTACTATAAAATGTACTACACTACAAGGTACTTTATGTACTACAAAAAAAATAATATTTCAAAAATAAATGGAGATGCAGCTTTCAAACAAATTGCATTAATAAGCACTTTTTTCCCCAATACGACGGTATAAACATTGAAAAGGTGCGATGCTTAAAGTTTTAAAAAATGCTGTAATTTAATCGCACACTGAAACATCGGTTTTTGTTTTACGGCTTTCTTATACAAGATAACGTAATTTATTGAAGACAAAATGAGCTATGAGAAAGAAATAGCATACCGGGGGCTAAAAAAAGAAAACATATAATACTTACCTGGTATCCCAAAAATGACTGATGGATTTTAAAATTCAATAACTTGCAAACGATGACATATATTAAAAATTTTTTTCAAGAAGGGTTAAGTGTGATGTCAGGAGTTTTTTACTGTCACTCTTGATTTTAGTTCGAATTTCAAGCAATAGATGGCGCTGAGAGCAGTAAGTGCTCAGTCCAGACCCGATTTTTGGTACTTCGGGATCTACTCAATACCATTTAATCTCCTTTTTTTCGCATGGAAGAAGAGAGAGACTGAAAAATCGAGCCTGGATTTAGCGGTTATTGCTTGCAACGCCATCTATCGATGACATTTCTAACTAAGACTAAGAATCGCAGCATAAAAACTCCTGACATCTTACATAACATTCCTACAAGAATTTTTTAAATATCTGTCACCGTTTGCAAGTTATGGAATTTTAAAATCCATCAGTCATTTTTGGAATACCCGGTATAAACGCAGGTTTTTACACTGAATTCTATCCCACCGTTTTTTATAGAGTACCTACCTCGGGAATTAACCATAGGTACTCTCCATTAGAGGATTAAAGCTCTGTTCGCTACATCATATGGCCATATCCAGTGACTTGGTTCTAGACCAAAAAGCCAATTACGAAAATTTAACTGGATATTAACCCTTATTTCTGAATCGAAAAGGAACAATTTTGTTTGCCTGTCTTCTAAAGAAATATTTCTGTTTTTAACACTGAACGATTAAGGATAAAAATAAAACTTCCGTTTATTAAAAAGAAAGATTCGCACTTTAAACAAAAATTTTCCATTAAAACTGAAATTTTGCATAAAATCACACGTAAATATACGCTTTTTTTTTTAACAGTTTTCTGATATACACTGTAAAAAAAAAATACTGCCAGTTTTCCGGTAGGAATCAGAAGAATAGTTGCCCTTATCGTTACGGAATAATTTCCGACCCAGCTTGGAATAAAATCCGTAAAAATAAGGAAATAGTCAGTAAAACGGTATTTTACGGATTTTATTCTGAGCTGGGTTGGAAATTATTCCGGTACGATAGGGGCAACTATTTTTCCGATTCCTACTGGAAAACTGGCATTATTTTTTTACAGTGTAGTGAAAAAACAGAATCTAAGAAAAAGGAAGTTCACTATTAAAATTATGATATATATATATAAAGAGAAATGGATGAAGAAAAAAGTCTTTTTTCATATTTATAATAATATAACCTTTGCGTAATTTTGTTAGCGTATTCCAAGGATGACTAAATATTTGTTAAGCAAAAAATTAGAAAATTGGTGTTTTCGCCATTTTTCCCAAAGTCTCTTCAATATTTCTTGATATATATTATATAGGTGTCTACCTCCTTTAAAAGGTAATTTTTTAAATGATAATGTATTAAAATATACACTTATGCATACACTGTAAAATAAAAAAAAATACTGCCAGTTTTCCGGTAGTAATCGGAAAAATAGTTACCCTTATCGTACAGGAATAATTTCCGACCCAACTCGGAATAAAATCCGTAAAAATAAGGAAATAGTCCTAAAACTGTATTTTACGGATTTTATTCCGAGCTGGGTTGGGAATTATTCCGGTACGATAAGGGCAACCATTTTTCCGATTCCTACCGGAAAACTGGCAGTATTTTTTCTACAGTGTAACACAGGTTTTATATACATTCTTGTTGGATATAAACTATGTTTAAAACTTAATCATTTAAACTCCGTATAATTCTTATATTTATTTTCTATTTTTATAAAGACAGTCGACACTGTCAGTATATAGCCTTAATATATAATTACAGTGCCAATAGAATTACCCATATAATTACAGCCTGTCATATTATATACGTGCTTCCCTCTCTTAAAAGGCCATTTTTAAATGAAAATATATTAAAATACATGCACACGCATAAAATAATTTTATATACATTTTTTCGGGAGTAATATAAGCCAAGCTTAAGATATAATCTTTTAAACCCCGTGTAATTTGAATATTTATTTTCTATTTTTATAAAGAAATATAACCCAACACTGTAATTATATGCCTGACACGAATCATGCTTACACGGGAACTTTATAAGAAATTAATCACTTTTGATCGCCAGAACGGGCAAGAAACTATACATTAGAAGGGAACATTACTTTATAATACAGATAAATGATTGCAATGTTATGCAGAACCACGTTAAAAACACCATGTGGTCATCATACACGGTAGATAATTAGTCTTTTAAAAAATATAATAGAGATCGCGCCTTTTCATTATACGCTTCACTTAAAATAATTGCGCAATTTTTTCAGTTTGCTAGATAATATAGATAAACATAATTAGTTTAACACGAATTTAAATAATACGAAACGAAGTTTCATGCTCATCAGGGAGTATTTTTTTTCGTCAATGGGAACATACAGTTTTGTAATTTTTTGATAATACATAGTTTGAATAATTTTTATCCCATGTTATAATATATGTGTATATATGTATATATATATATATATATATAGAGAGAGAGAGAGAGAGAGAGATAAATAGATAGATAGATATTTATCCATATCAAATATATATTTATTTTTCTTTAAAACTCATCATATGTATTAAATAAATACAGTTTTTAAAGGTTAATCTTCATATAGTTACTATTATTATTATTATTATTTATTTATTTATTTTACTCTCTTTCAAAATATTCTTTAAATGTATATTCATATGATAGGGGGCAGCACTATCGCTCTGCTTACAAAGTGAAATATTGTATTTAATGTATTTTCACACTATCGCTTTGATTTGCCTAACAATATGGTTGAATTAATAGTATTATACTTATAATATTTCTGGCAACAAGCACAAATAATTTCTAAGGCTTTTAAGAACTTGCTGCGTCATGTATGGATTCATTGGTTCTTCAATTGATAAATGCTATATGTAATCCAGTTTATTTAATTATTTATTTGTATCTACTATTATTTTTGGCTTCTTTTAAAGTCCATTACAGTCTAATAACGTCCATTTGCCAACTAAGAAAAAATCTCTCGTCATCAAGGTCGCTTGTGTCCTCATAGCCCAGGTCAATAAAGAGTTTGCTTAAAGTGCTATTACACGGAATGATTTGAAGAGACAAATATTTCCATGACTTGTCAGTTTTCCAAACATTTCATTTTTGTTTTGGGGCGACAATGCTCATCAATTATTTAAATAGGCATTGAAGGCGACAAAATTGCTCCAACCAAAAAAACTGTTGCTTGTTTTTCTATTAACTCTTTTAAAGACAAAAAACACAAAAAAATATATATAAATAAACATATATCATTGGAAATGTCACATTCGCCTTGAAAAATAGCGAAATAAAATCAAAGAAAAATTTGCTTAAAAGGTGCATTTTACATAAAAGATGTCACAAGTTAAAAGATGTTATTACATATTCTACTTTTATAAAAACTTAAAAAGAGTTCACAATATTCGCGCCGAGCGCTTCCAATCAAAACCTTGATCATCTTCAGGACCGCATTGCGTAAACAAATTATATTGCATAGTTTACGCAACGCGGCCCCGAAGATGATCAAGGTTTTGATTTAAAGCGTTCGGCGCGAACATTGTAAACTCTTTATAAGTTTTAAAAAAAGTATAATATGTAATAACATCTTTTACATTGTGACATCTCTATATAATAAAACACAGTGTAACGCGTCCGGGGCGAACCCATCCTCGAGAAAAGCAATTATCGCGGCCATGTTAGGCATAAATATTCAAGAGACCGTAAGTTTGCCGATTGTTCAAAGTATGGAAAAGTACACATAATCTGCCTTATATCACACCTATGCTTTGTTATTTTCTCTAAAATGTTCAAAATCTATCAAATTATAATGTTTTAAATTCTAAATTAAAAATAACGGATAACCAGCTATTTCCATGTAAACAACGGATAACAAGAGTGCGAGATGAGTTTAACTTTGCTTTGGCGCCATCTTTCGGCAATCAATATAAATGAAAACTTTCCATATCGATTGAAGGTAGAGTTTCTTATAAGGAAATAAAATGCAGACGTAATGATGTAATTCGCGATCAAATTTTTAAAGCTTCATTTATATAATTTTAAATTTTTCTTCAATATAAATAAAATGAATATTATTTTTATTATGATGATGATTTTCATAGAATTTTAATTTTATTTTATTTAGCTTAACATTTATCTGCTTATTTTTTTTTAAAATTTTGTTTGCATTATAAATGTATTTTTCTTCCCAGATGTAACTGAAATATAAGAAGTTATGATCGCATTAGTATGGCTGAAAATTATCTTTTCCCTTATTAAATTATAATTTTGTTTGTTCAAATATTATTATGTTAAAAAATCGAAATTTTACCTGCATTGATATAAATAATATATGTAGTACATAACATGGTATTGTGTATTTCTTACATTTTAATTATATTTGATATAAAATATAAAATTGACTTACAATGCAAGTCAATTTCAAGTGGATATAAGCTAAGCTCTTAAAAATTGATAAAATTAAATTAAAATTTTACGAAAGAAATAATAATAACTTTTGATTTTATTTATACCAAATGAAATTTTAAAGTTATATAACTGAAGATTTCAAAAATTTACCTTTAATTAAATCAATGTGTCCTGCGTATTTTCTATACAAGGTGAAAAAAAAAAAAAAAAAAAAAAAAAAAAAAAAAAAAACTCTACAAATTTTAATAAACGTTTCTTTGTTTATATTAGTTGATGATAAATGACGCCAATTCCATACTTAGAAATGAAACGTAATAGCTCCTTAGATGAGTAAAACCCGCTGACTTGATCCCACAGAATTCTTATACAGTATCTCTATCTATTAACTCCGTGCCTTGATCCACCCCTAAAGAAAAGTGGTGGGACATTCATTATTCAGATTCATTCATTTTTATAAAAATAATATATTAAAAAAACCCTTTAATGCATTGAATATTTAATTTTCATATTTTGTGAAAACTGCAAAAATTGTGTTTCACTTTGCTAATTATTATTATTGTTGCAATAAATACTGCTGTTCATTTTGTCTAATTGTTAACGCAGATGAATATTCCGTCATTTTTGACGGGGTTATACACTAGTCTTTTATATAAAAGGCACCTTTTAAGCAATTTTTTCTTTGATTTTCTTTCGCTCTTTTAAAGACATAGACTAACATTGTGGAGCTGGAAAGCATTGGCCATTTTGACTCCTCTTGTAATAGCGACTTTTCAAATAAGCACTTTTAGGCCATAATTATGTTGCTTTGTAAATCAGCGCAGGAACATGGTGCATTCTTTCTTCTTTGCCTTTCATGGCAAAATAAATGTCCTACTTTTGCGTATAGTTAAATTAAAAAAAAAAATTGCATTTTTTTTAAATTTTTTAATCATTTCCAGAAAGCACAGCAGCTTATAATATAAAATTGGAGGAATATATCAAAGACATAATGCTTGATAAAAATCAAAATTTTCTTTTTCTGCGGAATAGACACGTTAAAAAAGACGCGAAAAATTCAGAAGTCACACTATGAATTAATTCTAAATAAAATTTATCGAAAAATGGAAGATAATTAATTCACTATATGGAGTTAAAAGATTGAATTTGAATTGTTTTTATGAGTGACTCAAAATTGTCTTCTAATTGGAAATTTTTAAAAATACTGGAATCGATCAAAAATAACTACAAAATCAGTACAGAATATAAAATATAAGGTTCAGGTGCATTTGAATCTATGTTAGTCTATCAGAAACCCAATTTTAAAACATCTGCGCGCGATACATTTGCCTAGCCATTAGTAAAAATCAAATAAAAAGATAGGGACACATACAAAAACTGTTTTCAAGAAAATGAATATAACTGGGTTATTCCATATAAAATGAGCAAATCAGCTGTGGCAGACATGTCACAGATTTTAATGAAAATCAGTATATAGCTGATAATATTTGTTTATGAGTTATGAGTAAATTTCAGGATTGCTTATATAAGTATTAAAATTTACATTAAAAGTGGATGCAAAATCGAGGTTTTCTCTACATACTTAAAATTTCAATTTCGATTATTAGTCTTCGGAATGGAAAGACTCTATTAAAAATTATTTATAATTAGGAATGAATAATAAGTAACAGATTGACGTAAGTTAGTAATTGTATTTTTATTCCGCAATGAGAAAAAAAAATATTTTTGAAAATTTTTGATGTAAAAATGCAATATTTCTATTGCTCGTTTAAGCATGAAGGACACCTCTGCCAAGTTCAATTTCTTTTTTTTTTTTTTTTTTTTTTTTTTTTTTGACGTTATAGCTAAAAGTATACATTTTAAATATCAAAAATTTCATTTTTGTCATTTTATTCCTTAACGAGAAAAAAAAATAAATAGTGAAAATGTTCAGGATAAAATGCAATATTTCGATCACTTCTTTGAAAGTGAAGGGAAGATTTTAAAATTTTTTTAAATATTTGGTATTATGGATAAATGTGTATATTTTAAATATAGAAATTTCTATTCTTGCTTTCAGTTTATTTTTACCTCAAGAATATTTTTAATTAAAGTAGAAAAACTGATTCATTTAGACAAAAAATTACCTATCCCCATCCTAATTAATCCTAAATCCAGATTCAAAAAATAGATGGCAGCATTCATTTTTTTTACCTTGAAATCGTGCAATATTTTAAGAAACAAGCTCGAATTCAAATGGAAAAGCTCATGGAATGTAACAGATATTACCCTATTGAACCCATTTTTGCTATGTTAGACATCAAAAGGAAATCTTGAATTTTTTTGAGCATATCATGAACTTATTGATCTTCATGTCTGTGCAATATTGTTAATGTCGGAACATTTCTTATTTATATTTTTGCTCATACATAATAGGAAAAAATATGATTTTGTATATATATATATATATATTTTTTTTTAAGTTTCTAAATTTTTTTCAAGATGAAGGAAATAAATGGCAACTTTCAAACCTGAGGAATTTTATCGTCATATGTAATACTACATCAGGCATCAATTTCACAGATTTTTTTGAATTCCTCTGATATTTATAACGTTTCTAATTTTCTCAAAATTCATAAATTTTCAATTTTTTTTTTTTTTTTTTTTTTTTTTTTTTTTTTTTTTTTTGTGTGAAAATATTTTGACGTGCTCTATTTTAATATGAATTGAACCTGTGTATCAAATTTTATTAAAATCGGTTACTATGTGGCCACGACTTTTTTTTAATTTTTTGCTGATTTTACGTGGAATGTCCTACCTCCTAAATCACCTCCTTAATTTATTCCTTTGAAAATATGTCAGTAATAAAGAACGATCGCCCATACAACATGTCACATAAGATTAATTTTCTTTGGTAGCATACACATAGACAAGTAAATAAAAATTGTTATTGATAAAAAATACTTTGTATAGGAAAATAAACAATTTTTAATTATATTTTTATTAATAGAAATCACAATGAACTAAGCCTGTACGCAACTTTTACCGAACGAATTGTCATTCAATCACGCAATTGCATCATTTTGTAAATATCTGTGTACGTTTCCACACATATTTTTTCTTTTACATCAAAACTTCGCTAATAATCAAAATATCACAATAGGTTGGTGCCGTTACACACAGCATTCCTCAATTCCTCCGCTGACGCTCTTGCTTCCTAACATTTTCCAATATAGTTGAAAAATGTTTATTGCTATAGTTTGTCTGGCTGTCTCTCCGAGCTCTAACTCATATAATTATAATCGGATTACACATACACGTTTGCATGCTATTTAAATTTACTTTTGCATGATCGCTATTGAAAATGAAATATTTAGCATGTACAGTTCATTTACAGGGGCGGTCAAAGATATTCCATACCATTATGGCCAATGGAAACAAATTATTTCAAGTGCATTTTGATAATGCTACACATTTCAAACATAATGAAATCTATATATATTTAAGAACTGCGAGTTATGGATTGCAAATTATTTATTTTTCATTCACAGGATCACATAAAATATTTCTGTTACATAGGTCTACATGAAAAATCTTCTGCAGTATATTTTAGTGTTATGACACTATATCAAACATAATGAAATTCATATGCATTATTGAGGTACTTTATAAGATTCTTAGGGAAAATTATGTGTTCTGTTGATCACATACGGGGTTGCACAAAGGAATTCGTAAGTATTACTTTTTTAAATTATGTTATGGAATTTTCCTGCCAGTGAGCTCCATGGATGCTGAATCATTGCAAACATTCTTCTTGCGTAAGAAGATTTCTATTGATTCTATGATGATGGATGCAAATGTGTCTTGAATGCGAACTAAAATTATCGTCACTGTATCGTTCCACGCTGACCGCCAGAAATAATGATGGGAAATAGGAAGGCAGATGTCCTTTTTATTTATTTATTTATTTATTTATTTATTTATTTATTGAAATGCACACTACAGACGAATCCATTTACAGTGTTGCAAGAACATTATAAAAAATAATGAAAAACATACATATATATAAACATATAGAAATAAATCATATACAATATGAATACAAATAAAATTAAGATATTAAAAGTTCAGAACATTTATCTTTAAAAGACGTAAAGGATATATCAAAAATATCAAGATGCAAAGAAAATTCATTAAATATTTTGTAAAATTTATATAAAGAAAAATAACTAACATAATTATATTTAAGAAAAGGTTATATAAAAAATGAATACACATGAGGGATCTGCTCGGAACATTAAAATTAATAGAATTAAGTATATCACTACAATCAATCATGTTATTAATAACTTTGAACACAAACAAGATCCTGTCTAGATTTCAAATTGAGAATATCAAAAATACGACGTAGGTAGGAAGAAGAAATATCATAAGAATATATATGATTACTCTGAACAATAAATAACGTGTGAATTTAAACTGTACTTGCTCGAGAATTTTAATTTTATTATTATAGTAAGGATCCCAAATGAGACTGCAGTATTCAAGATTAGGACTACCAAAGCAAAATATAAAACTTTTAATGTATGTTGATTGGAGAAATCTTTAGTTTTACGCTTATATGATGCTATTTGATCGCAAGTTAAACTGACGTGGGAAATAATGAGAGAACCACAATTAATTTGTTTAATTTCACATTGAAGAACACTAAACAACAAAATAACTTTACCATGGTTCATATACTTAAAAATTTCCAGGAGTATTAATTTGGTCCAGGGTGCCAACCAAACTGAAATACTTAAGAAAATGTCGAAATGTGAATAAAAAGGGCAAACACGTTCACTTTAAGAGACTATATTTAAGGATTTTACTGAGTCTAAACAAAAGGGTAAAATACTATATACTAATTTCAAAACTGCAAAAATGAACATGCATATTGAACAACAGACACTACTCTGATAAAGAAATATACTCAATTTGTTTATCGCACATATACACACACAAATATATACATATATGTGTGTGTGTCTGTGTTACTGTACAGTCGGGTGATGTCCGCCAGATCTTTCTTGGAAGCCAGAGTGGATATATTTATCCGAGTAATGACATATCTCCATCATGCATATGCATGTTTGCAGTGTTTTTTAACTGTGTACCAATGCGCATTAACCTTTTTTGCAGGCACTCTTAAATTTTTGTACGACTCGGAAAGTGACGTATTTTTATCGGAACATCCGTTACGCTCTTGCACATGCGAGGTTTTACAGAACATTAATAATAAGAGACATGTTAGAAAAGCAGTCAGTAATAAAAGTATGCCAGAGGTAAATATTTGTCAGCAGTGAAAATTTGTCTGTAGCAAAAAGTGCATTTAATTTTGGTGCCATTTCTGAGAACAAATTTTGTAAAAATCCTGTTTGTTGTAAAATTTGCGGCAAACCTGTCACTATTACGAGCGAACACCTATATTTTGAGGACAGCAGTTACGCTATTACAAATGCTAAGTTTTGCAGAAACATAATAAGAGACATGTTATAAAAACTGTCAGAAGTAAACGTTCAGCCCATGCTAACTTATGCTACATTTAGTACTATTCACTGCAGCAATTTTAGTGATATAACACTAAAAAATATTCAAATGTAAAGTTGACACAATTTCTTATTTAAACCTATCCAAAAGTCAATTTGGATGAAAATTACGTAAAAAATGAGAATGAAAATTTTATTTTTTATAGTAATTTAAGTTCCTTTTTTAATTAATGTCAGTTAACATAGTAAATATAACTGCCAGAGTTGAAGAAATAACACTAAAATTAGATAATTTTCGTCAAAATTGAGCTTTTGATAGGTTTAAGTAACAAATCATGTCAAATTTACATTTTGAATATTTTTTTGTGTTATTACTAAAATTACTGAAGTAAATTGTTCTAAATGTAACGTAAGTTACCACGGAATGCCACTTATCAGTAGTAAAAAGAGTATTTTAATTTCGGTACCATTTCTGAGGATAAACATTAGGAAAAATCATGTTTATCGTAGAATTTACGACAGGCCTTCCACTGGCAGGGAATTTTGTTGTATACGTTTGTCCGAGCTTTGGATCAGTAATAAACCATAGCAACCTCGTTACAAGGGAAGGTTGTCCAAGTGTCATTTTGTCCAATAAACTTTCACAACATGTATGTCAAGATTCTGATAAAGAAAGGAATTCTATTCAAGAGTAAACATACATGGAAAATACTAGAAGAACCGTGATAATTTGGTTTTATTTCGCATTGAAGAACTCAATAACTTTACTTAACTTTTATGTACTGAATTATGAATTCATGAAAATTTTATCTTTTAAAGCAGTTTTCGTGAATTTTTTAAACTATATTAGAAGATTTACATAAGCAGTTAATAAATTTTAGAAGGATTTTAGACGGATTGAAGGATTTAGAAGGACTGAAGGATTTAGAAGGATTAATTAAATTTGAATTGATAGGGATTTTGTGCAATATTTAGAACCCCAATCAAATCTTTTATTTTAAATAAATTTCTCGGTATTATGTAGAATTAGGAAATGTACAAATATAATGTTCTTACAATAGAAATATAGAAATATTTCCGAATTCAAAAATGCCCCCCCCCCCCCCCCCAAACGCCAAGAAAGCTGAAAAGATAGAAAGGAAAAAGAAATCATTCTTTAAAAATATTTTTGTTGTGTGTAACCAATAATGCTTTTGGAACAAGATAAAGCAATGTATTTGTAAGTCATTCTAAACCGTATTACTACTAATCATTGTATTAAATGAATTTTATAACAAGTTATTTTAATGGTACTTATAATTACCGTCAGTAGATAAATGGTTAATTCATAAGAGCTTAAAATTTTTTACCAAATGAGACGTCTGTATTTTGTTTCAGGGAACCCACTAAACTGAAACACTAAACAAAATTTCGAAAAAAATTTGAAATGGGCAAAAAAATAGGCAAAACGTTCCCTTTAAAAGTCTAATTTTACAACTTTTCAAAAATTGAAATTTCTTAGAGACTTAAAGATTAGACACTGAATTATTATAAAAAGTAAAGTTTACTGATTTTAAGGAGAATGATTAATTTTTGTGAAATCGCAGGACAAAAGTATACGCTATATCTAATCTTATACTTTTCATTATAATCCGTTACTTATATGTATGTGATGTAAAATTTTATAGTTCATAAGTTCTCTTTGCTTTGAAAACCAGCTTTTACCCAGCAGTAACTAAACTTGAGTGCTAAAACTGGAGATATTTTAATGTTGCCAATTTATAAAACGATGCACATATTTTAAAACTCAAAAATTGAATATCATCTTAAAGAAATTTAGATAAATGTATCTCTTAAAAGATAATTTATAGATCAATAGCATAAGCTTTATTGAAAACTTTTTAGGAACAAACGGCCATCAAAATTTTATGACGTATTAAAAGTTTCTTGTGTAATCCACAAAAGCAATAAATATGCTAGTTATAACTGATCGCTAAAGATAAGGATAAGAACACTAAACCATTTATTACTAGGTAGCAGCTATTATGAGGAGATTAATTTCCGCTAATTCGGTCAATGTTACAAAAATATTTTGTGATAACAAAAAATATACTTTTATTAGGATGAGCTAATCGAATCCTCTACTAGGCTATACAAATTACATTTTGTCGTACACTTTATAAAAAAACTATTCTGTATTTTGACTTGAAATTAAACATAAAAATAAATTATGATTCGTGAATTTGCACAATATTATTATTTACGGAATAACCTTAAAAAAAATATTACTTTCATTAATTTATTTTTAATGTTTTTTTCCACTAAGGACGCATTTTTGAAAAAAAAAAATTAAACACGTATATTTTCAGAAGAAAAAATAAATCATGCAGTTAGTAATAATAGATAGAATCATGATTAATTAAATAAATAACATATATATTTTCATTATTCCGCCAAAATATCATGAAAACTGTTTCGTTTTAATTTAATTAAGGAAAAAAATGTTTTTGGACTTGATAGAAATAAAATATAATCTCTACGCAGACGATACTTACGCATTTGAAAAGAATTATATTAGGATTTTTTTTTTTTTTTTTTTTTTTTTTTTTTGTAAAGTGACAAAAAAAAGAAACAAATAAAATTAATTGTTAAATTCGTTTTATAAAGTGTTATTCGAATTCGAAGGTTGAATAATAATTATAATATAATAAGTTAATAATTCTTAAGTATCAACGAGAGTAGATTTCAAATGTTTTTCCAGAAAATAAGAATTTGAAGAAGTAACTTTCTTCAAACTCTCTTGGAATATATTATTCTAAGATTGCTATCAACGATTAATTGATGTGACAATTGATGTGAATTACAAAGATTGGAAACATACCTATTTCAAACCATTTGAGAAAACACCAGAGACTATTGGATAAAGTAAAAAACATCTTTAAAAGACCTTTTAGTTGAAAATGTAAAAATATTTTGTAAAATTTAGCTTCGAAAATATTTTTATTTATGCCAGTCTTATATCATAAAAAAAAAAAAAAAAAAAAAAAAAAAAAAAAAAAAAACATTTCGATGAAATTTTTAGTTATTTGGCTGAATTTACATTTCTAAAATTAAAATGCGCCGAAACATAAAAAAGTCCTTCCGGCCAGTGGCGGGAGGAAGAGGTAGCTTTCATATTCCTTATTTTAAAAAAGCCTACTTCAAACACACGAAGCTCAATTAAGTGGAAACCAAATGTAGGAGATTCAATACTAATTTTTATCAATACTAAATCATTATGAATGAGAATTTCGCAAAATTAGTCAGCTTTACCCAAGCTGCTTTTATTTAAAGTAACTTATATTTCGCTGCCAAATTCGGCGATTTCTTAAAGTGCCTGCCATTTTAAGACAACATGGTGGATGAGGCTAACCAGTGAACTTGGTCGAGACCTTAGTAATTGCTGTGCACATGATCACTCCCATCGGAATCGGTTGATAAATACGAGTGCTGTCGCAGGCAAAAAATCAGATTTTTCAAAATGTCACCCACGTTAGAAATTGAAACTGCTATATCTGAGCCATTTTTTAAGATAAAGACAAACAAAAAATGCTCCTGAATCCTTATATCAAGGTCAAATACTTAAGAAAGAAACCTTTTTCAATTTCTAATTTTTTTGCATCTCACTTTAAATATATATATTTTTTAATTTAATGGCCGCCATTTTGAAACAAGATGGCTCATGAAGCTGGCCAGCGAACTTGGTCGAGATATTGATGTATACTATCCACATGCCTTCTTCCATCGAAATAGGCGAATACGTGTGGTATCGCGAGACAAATACAAGATCGTTTCAAAGTGTTAGCCATGATAGAAATTCAAAGTGCTATAATTCAACCACTTTTTAAGATATAAACAAAAGAACAAATTTTCAGAAACAAAATCTGCTCCAGAATCTTTGTATCAAGGCCAAACACATTAAAAAAAATCTTTTTCATTTTCCAATTTTTTAATACCTCATTTTAAATTTTAAATTACATTTTTTTTTAAATGGCAACCCTTTTGAAACAAGATGGCGAATGAAGCTGGCCAACAAACTCGGTCGAAACATTGGTATGTACTATGTACAGACCAAGTTGCATTCAAATCGGTTCATAAATACGCCTGTTATCTCGTGACAAAAATCAGGGCGTTTCAAAATGTCAGCCACGCTAGAAATTCAAAATGCTATAACTCAGCCATTTTTTAAGATATAGACGAAACAAAAACTGCTCCCGAATCTTTTTATCGAGGTCAAACACATAAGAAAAAAAATATTTTTTCAATTTATAATTTTTTGGTACCACATTTAAATTTAAATTTTTCTTAAAATTTTAAATGGCCGCCATTTTTAAACAAAATGGCGGATGAAGCTGGCCAACGAAACCGGTCGAGACATTGGTCTGTACTATGTATAAACGAAGTTACATTCAAATCGGTTCATAAATACGCCTTTTATCGCGTGACAAAATTCAGGACGTTTCAAAATGTCAGCTTCGCTAGAAATTCAAAATGCTATAACTCAGCCATTTTTTAAGATATAGACGAAACAAAAACTGCTCCAGAATCTTTGTATAAAGGTCAAATACATAAGAAAAACTTATTTTTCCATTTTCAATTTTTTGGTACCACATTTTAAATTTTAAATTTTTTTAAAATTTTTAAATTGCCGCCATTTTGAAACAAAATGGCGGATGAAGCTGGCCAACGAACTCGGTCGAGACATTGGTATGTACTATGTACACACCGAATTACATCCAAATCGGTTCATAAATACGAGAGTTACAGTGTGACATAGGTCAGATATATATATATATATATATCAATTTTGAACGGAGGGTGGTTTCGGGGTCTGGGGGTCATGATCGATGAAAATATACCAAAATTTTTCGCTTTCCTCCGAACGGCTGCAATAGGTAGCTTTTTGTAAAGAAAGCTCCCTAATAACGTTTTTGCTTAATAAAGATGCAGAAATATTATAAAAGAATATTTCTACTTTCAAATATTTATCTTATTAAATAACGCTTCGCGAATCCAAACAAAGCATGGCTTTTGCTAGTATAAATGCATTGTACGTCGTTGGAGCTTGCAATGCAATACTTCTTTTTGTTATGTGAGATTTGACATTAAAACCTATATTATTTCAATGCTGTATTAGTTATTCGCCAAGTGGTATTTGGTGTATATTATTCCACTTTTTAGAATTATTTTAGTACTTAATAATTTTTTTAACTTTTATATTGACACAACAGAGTAATTTCTGCTTATCTATTATATAAATATTGAGCCTACTGCTAGGCAGACGTAGTGTTAAGCACGTTTGGCTACGACCCAACAGGTGTTGAGTTCGTTTTATATATTTTTTAAATTTTATATATATATAAAAGTTTGTTTTATATATATATAAATAAAACTGTGCATCGAATTTTATATATTTGAATATAAAGATTAAAAAAAAAAAGTTAAATTTTTTTTTCGAAAAAATTTCAAAATTTGTCAATTTATTTATTTATTTATTTATTTTTACCTTTCTATTCAAATATATAAAATTCGATGCACAGTTTTATTTTTACATATACACCAAACTTTCATAAAAAAAAAAAAAATATTGCGGGTTTTCATGGATATGGAACGCGCATATGGCATTTCGAAGATTTCTAAGACGACGCGTAAAATTCCATTTTTTTTTTCTCAAAAATATTTTTTTTTATTTTATTTTTTTGTGATAAATGAATGCCATAAAGCTTATAATGAACGCTTGAGTAATATTTGAAGTGGGATATTTTATCATCAAATATATAAAATTCGAGGCACAGTTTTATTTATATAAATAAACAAAACTTTTATAAAAAATATTGGAGATTTTCATTGATATAAAACACGCAAGGGGCATTTCGAAAATTTTTAAGACGATGAGCAAAATTTCATTTTTTTTCACAAAAAGAATTTTTTTTTCATTTTTTTTAGTGATAAATGCATGCCATAATGCATATAATGTACCTTGGAATATTATTTAAAGTGAAATTTACAAAAAATAAAAAAATTGATTTTTAAGGATTTTAAAGTCCTTTGTGCTCTTAATAGATCATAACGCCGCAGTATTACATTTTAGGTGGTTCGTAATTACATAAATACGTAGCACCTGTATTCGTCGTTCGATCCGTTTGTCTGTCCGTCCGTTCGCATATAACAGAGCAAAAACTAACGAACCGAATGGTATGAAATTTTAAATATATAATTGTTGCAAAATTTTGTCGAGTCCTTTCAAATTTTATGAAAATCGGATGTATAGTTTAGTCAATTAAAAAACCCTTAACGGGTTAAAAGTTTGTGACGCAGCACTTTATCTCATTGCTGTAAGAATTTTAAATATGGAACTTAAAAATAATGATATCAAATTTTAAGTGACGCTATATTATTTATTTCATCATTTTATTTTTGTTTTATTTATAATTGCATGTGTAAGAATTATGTTAAATTTAAAAGGACGTATAAAAATTTATTCATTGATGCGTTATCATTAACATTTTTCATAAATTCAAACTATGAGTTTTAAAAGATATGATATCAAAATTTAAGTGACGCCTTGATGTAGCCTTAAACAATTTGTTTCAAAATTCAATTTTAATTGTTTTCTATTTGGCTAAATATATTTACACATCTAACCAAAACTTTTAATTTTCCAATACACTGTTAAAAATACCACTCTCACTGAACCTGTACAAATGGTGCACTGAACACTGTAATGTATTTATATGAATAAACTAGCAGGCTATGCCCGCTACTCTGGTCTGCTTATCCAAATGAACCTTGAATTAAACAAAATGCATCATTGAATTTGACATTGTGATTTAAAGCAATATGGAACCTTACCTGGAATGTCCTTTCGCACTGCTGAAAACGATAAGAACGCCAATGTGCTATTATATTTTCTAATGTGTAGACAAATTTTCAGCTATTAAGGTCTTAACCCTTTTAGTTTATCAATAACAGTAGGATTGATAAAGAAAGATAGTAGAATACGCAATACAATAAAACAAACCCTGAAAAATTATCTAACTACTTGTAATAATGCAAACAAACAAACGGACAAAATCCATCCAGTAAAACTTTTTTTAAAGGTTGAACTTTCATAAGGGGTCCATCTGATTATAGAACTTTCCCCCATAATTCTGTAACTAAGCAACGTAGAATGATACGCAATAAACTAAAACCTCCGCAAACATTGTCTTATCAACAAAGAAAGTATTATCAATATCCGCCATCTAGAACTTTTTGAAAAGTCTAATCTTTCATAATCGGTTTCATATGATTATGGAACTTTCCGCCATTACTTTATGACTAAGCAACGTAGAACAATATGTAAAATACTAAAACCATGTCTGAATAGATATCTAACTAAAATGAAATTCCTATCAAAATCCGTTCTGTAGAACTTTAAAAAATGTTAAACTTTCATAATCGGGTTCAACTGATTATAGAACTTTCCAACACACCTCAACTATTAAGCAATGCAGAAGGGTATAGTATATACTAAAACTCTGCCTGAAAAATTATTTAACTAACAGTGAAAATTCAATCGTAATCAATTCGGCTGAATCTTTTAAAAAGGTTAATCTTTCCTGATCGGGTTCGTCTGATTATATAACTTTAAAACATAATTGTATGTATAAGCAACGTAGAACGATATTTTATATACTAAAATCTTCCCTGGAAAATTATCTAACTATCATTATGATCAAAATCCATTCAGGTGAGCTCAAGTTATATGCAACCGGGACGAATTTCCCATTTCCATTTTACTCTAGTATATATAGTAGAAGCAGAAGTAGATAGATAGATAGATAAGAATATTGATTATTAAAATTTATGAAACTGCAAGTTATTTCTCGTTGTCTCTGCTGAATAATTTTAAAGACTTTTCAATCGGCGAGTATTGAGATTTACTATTATGTCTACAACAAATGTATTTCATTTTGTACCAAAACATTGTCGTTAAAATGAGCCAATTTGCTGTGGGTTCCGATATTATAAAATGTTTTTTTTTTCAAAATCGCCAACTACGCGCATGACATTTTAAGTGTCTCTTGGCACTGCAGTAAAAATTTCCATGTTTTATTCAGCGAAAAATGAAGTTATAACTTAATTTTACTTGATAATAAAAAATACTTCCACCTTCAAAAAATAGTAAATTAAATTTTTTTGCAGTGTTACGAATAAATAATAATTAAAGCCAAAAGAAATTCGCATTCAATAAATATCAAGCCCCAAAGTTTGGCATCGTTTGCAATAAAATTTGGTACTTTTCTTTTCCTCTACAGGCGCCTTGGCGTTTTTTTTAAAGCTTGGCGCTATTCGGGCATCAGAAAGTGAGATTTATTGCCAATTGATATAAACAGTTAAGAAAACAAACTTGATGAAATTTTTTGTTTGTTTATATATGTATATTATAAATGTTTTTTATATACAAATTACTTCTGTTTCTAATTAAAATTAGATAAATTGCATCTTTATGTTAAATAAATTGTATAAACAGAAGAAAATGCTTGTTTATATGAAATGAAACAGTGAATAGGTTGCCAAAAAATATGTTTCCAAATTTTCTCTCCGCCAAGGCTATTTTCTCTGTTTCGCCAAGATCCCTATACTGTAAATTACCAAAAAATTTTGCACATTTAGGATTGAAATAAATGGCACAATAGCATATAATTTGGTATGGTGTTGGTATAACGTAAAAATAGGAAAAGATCGCCAAAAAGTTTTCTTTCAAATCACGCCAATTCTGTGTTAATTCGGTTATAGAATAGCTCCGCTTTAAAAACACAGAATCAGTTTAAAGCTTTTCCTAAGTTAATTATGCGCCAAACCACGCCAGGTAACATACGCCAATTGTCAGTAGACTCAATTATGTAACTTATCGGTAACAAATATGCCATTTGTCTATGGATTCGATAACGTAATTTATCTCCTTAATTTATGCATACTTTACAAACTACATCTACTTTCCAATTTTCCTGATTTTAAGATCAATGGGTACTGTTAGATGTTAAAAAGCTTGGCGCAATTCGGGCTTAAAAAAGTGAGATTTGTGGCCAAATGATATGAACAGCTATAAAAACAAATAAAATGAACTTTAAGCTTTTTAAAATATGTATTCATATATATATTCCTATATAAATTTTTATTTATGAATATTAATATTTTTGTTATTTATATACAATTTACTTCTGTTTTTATATAAAAAAGAGATAAATGTATTCTTTATAGTAAATAAATTATCTAATTACTGAACAGAAAATATGGATGAAAACTTTCCTTGTCTCGCCAAGCCCATTTTTTCCAACTCGCAGCTATATTGGAAAATTACAGAATTTAACCCATTGCTCTATGACTAAACAGTGTCGAACAATATATTATATACTAAAACTATCCCTGAAAAATTGTCAAACTAATAATGCAAATTCTATCAAAAACCGATTATTTTAATTTTTAAAAAGGCTATTGTGATAATTGCGCACACCAGACTACAGAATTTTCCCAAAAACGGTATGGCTGAACAATATAGAAGGGCATGTTGTATACTGAAAACGCCCCTGGAAAATTATCTAATTAACAGTCCAAGTTCCATCGAAATACATTGGGCAGAATCATTTAAGGAGACTAATTTTCCATTATCAGGTTCATCTCATTAAAGATCTTTAAACCATAATTCAATACCAAGAAACGTAGAACGACGTGTTATGTACTAAAAAATTCCCCGAAAAATTAGCTATGTAACAGTGTACGTTCAGCAAAACTCGAGTTATAAGCAGCGGGAATGAAATTTCCATTTGAATTATATCTATATATATATAAGTAGAATTGGGTATTTCCAGAAAATGCTGTCGTTTATTGAGAAATAACCAATATTGAGAACGTCGCTCAAACCGATGGCACGCTCATGCATTTTTGGCTTAAAATTAAATCGTTTGGCGATAAAAAGAAATCGCAAAAAACATACAATATGTAACTCACAAGTATCGTCATTTTTATAATTACATCTGCTAGTTTCTTCTGTATGTCACATGATGGTCGAGTTAAATAAAAATAAAAAGTAAATTTAAAAGAAAACAAAAACAAAAACAAAATTGTCACTGAGATATTATTTTATAAAATTTTCTGGTGCATTTTATTTAACCGGACGCAAGAGATAAATTGCCAAATATAGTTTAAAACTGCAATCTTTCATATTGAATAAATTTTTAAGCATTACGAACATTCTCTTTCATGTTTAAATTCGATATTTTCGTTTTCCAATATTACCACTCGTCATTTTTTTTTTTTCATTTTCTCTCTTCTTTTCTTTTTTTCCTTTTAAATAAAATTAGTAACAGTTTTTTTCCGCGATGTACAGCCATTTCAATTCATTTATCAAAAACTTCATCGCCAATAAAATAATGGTAACCCTTTCGCCCAAAATAACACAACTTTCCATCATAATTCTATAACTAACCTACGTAGAACGATGTGTTATAGCTTAAAACCTTCCCTGAAACAATACCTATCTAACAGTATAAGTTCCGTCAAAATCCATGCAGTAGAATTCGAAATCTAGACGTTCGGAACGAAATTTTCGTTTGGATTTTATATATATAATAGATAGAATAGATAGAATAGATAATATATTATGTGTTATGAACTATCTCAAAGTTTAAAACAGATCGCATTGTTAGATTTCCTAATTTTAACAATATCGCGTTATGTTAGTTCCGCATTCCACCACCAGGGAGCGCACTCTATTCTCAACGAAAGCGTATCTGAACGAAACTCCTTCATGCAACCTTTCCGTAGATACATGAATCGGGAGGGTGGCGGTCTTAACCAATAATTTAAGATAATTGCTGAAATTACTACGAAAAATATTTTAAAGGGGCCCTACGCGGGCCCCTAATAGAGTTAGAGGAAATCGGAAGACGGCAAAATAATCGCGGGGAAAAGTTTGCTTGGGTGCCCTGGAGCTACTTTTGGCGCGAGATCTAAGCTCTACGACCAATAGGAGCCCAGATATTTAAGGAAATATGAAGTAACAAAGTCCAAAATAATAGAATTTTCCGTACCAATTCTATAACCAATCTAGGTAGAATGATGTGTTATAGCTTAAAACCTTCCCTGGAACGATACCTATCTAACGGTATAAGTTCCGTAAAAATCCATGCGGTAGAACTCGAAATCTCGGCGTTCGGAACGAAATTTCCGTTTGGATTATATATATATACTAGCAGGCTATGCCCGCTGCGCTGGTCAATATTTCCAAATGAACCTTGGATTAAACGAAATGGTGAATTTGAACTTGTATTTTAAACAATATGGATCTTCAGCTTGACCTTGCACATTACTGAAAACGATGCGAACGCCATTGCGATATAATGTTATCTTAAGCGTTGGACAAAATTTAGCAATTAAGAAGTAATTGTTTTAGTTGATTATAAACAGCGCGCTTATGGTCGGGTAATGAGACCGTTATGACAACAGGAACAACCTCTGTAACTAATCAACATATAATGAAATCGTATATACTAACACCATTCCTAAAAGTCATGCAACAGGGCCACTCGTAACAAAATATGTTCTGTAGATTTTTTTAAAAAGGCTAAACTTTCATAATCAGGTTCACTTAATTTTTGAACTTTTACTGTTGCTCTATAACTAAGTACCCTTGAACAATATGTATACACTAAAACCTTTCCAAAATTATTACCTAACTAATTGTGGTATATCCTACGAAAGTATTATAAACAATCGGAATGAAATACAAATTTCTGTTGTAAATATATAGTAGATGATGATGATGATGCGATTTTGTGTAATATAATTCATAGTAAAGTTTTCGCTTCAAACAAAAACGATGCATTCAACATTAAAGCTAATACAGCAATATGTGATTGTGAAGTATCCGATTACGGAAGGTTAACTTGAATTCTCATGAGCAACTACTCAAAGAAAAGTGAATATGTGGCTTTTGTGATACTTTTATGTCAGCCGGGCGCAGGTAATAAATCAATAAAGATTGTTTTCATAGCATATTCTTATTTTATTATTTTCATTTAAAATACAAACCTTTCACTCATTTAATTTAAAATGCATGCCTTATACTAATTTCATTTAAAAAACTGAAAAGATAAACAATAACAGGAAATAATGCCATAATTAAAAGCAAAAAAATATTTTTAATTTACATACGCAAAATGTAACTACTGCTACTGGGAATTTTAAAAATGCTAACAGCGAGATGTGCGCACGGTTGTTATAAATGTACCCATTTTTTCTTCTTATCGAGGAGCAATTTATAAATCGCACAATATTATTCCAATTCCAATTTCTTTCATTGAGGAACCTATGACCGGAAAAAATGGAAAAAGACTCTTGTAGATTCTTCGGATGACGGCATCTGACGCCATAAACTGAGTTTATATATATGAAAATAATTTTTAAGTCGTTACAAACATTGCTTTCATACTTAAATATTTTCATTGGTGCTACTTGTTATCCCGTCGACCCATTTCGCCAAATTATATAAATCGCCAAACCATTCGCCAAATTATATAAATTGACATAATCTTTATTTTAAATAACGAAATAACAAATAAATTAGCATAACATTAATAAAAATACAAATAAAACGTCGAAATTAAAATCACTTGATGACGTAAACACGTGTAGTTTGTTTAAATTCAAGTGAATTTGATATTTACGATCAACCATTTTTGGCATTTAATCTTATAGTTTGACGATAGATTTTTGGTCGACGGAATATCTAAGTAGTACCTTTTCCATTTTTGTTTTATAACGCTAATGCAAAAACCATTAGGGGTGACACTTTAGAAAATACTTTCTTAGCAGAAGTTTATGTCATAAGAAGTATTTTTACCACGATTTTCAAGATTTTAGGTTCAGTAGTTTGCGCTTTGCGTTAATTAGTCCCCTAATCCAGACTTTATTTTATATACTACATTAGATATGCGATTTTGCGGTGAATAGATTATCGAAAATTAGTCCAATATCATTTGAAATACTACATAACAGAGGAGAAAGTACGAAGAAAGACGAAGAAGAAATGACGAATTACAAAAGATTTGTATTTTTTTTTTTTTCAAAATGTTGAATTTTTCCATAGTAGTAACGTATTAAAACATAAATTTCCTTAAAAATTATCTTTATTTCCTAGATTTCGAATCTGTGAATTTTCCTATAAATGAAATTGGCGATATGACTTGAGAAAATAGATAATATTTGCTTAAATAAAATGGGTAATATTCGTTGATCTGAGTTCGAGTTTGTAAATATCACATGCTTTCGGAATTACGGCGAAAAACATTTTAAAAAGTATGAAATTATTTTACAATATGTATGTGTGGCAGAAATTCACACTGAAATTTAAGTATTCGATTCCATTTTTAAAATATTAACTGATATCTATATAAGTTACAATTGAATATGAAAATGTACTCAAAAAATGATCTCTTTCTCCTAAAAAAACACCATTTGTGAGAACATCCTCAAGCTAATGTCACGCTTATGCATTTTGGCTTAAAATCACATTGTTTGGCGACAAAAGAAAAATAATAAATTGTAAAGAAAGAAATAGTAATTACACATGTGACTCACAATTACATCTGCTTGTTTCTTCTATAAGTCACGTGATGGGACAGTTAGATATAAAAAAAAAGAAAAGAACAGAACAGAGAGAAAATGTCGTTAAAATTTCATCTAATCAAATTTTCAGATTCGTTTCCATATCTAACGCAAGCGATAAAGAGCCAAATATTGCATATCAAGTGTAATATTTCTTTTTAAATTAATTTTTACGCATTACAAATATTTCTTTCAGGTTTTGATTAAATGTTTCCGTTTTTCAATATTATCACTCATTAAAACGGATTTTCTTCTTCTTTTTTCCTTTTTTTTTCATTTAAATAAAATTAGTAACAGTTTTTCTTTTATTTTTCGAGGTTTAATAGCCGTTTCAATTTTTTTTTTATCAACGATGAATTTCGCCAAGAAATAGAATGGTAACCTTATCGCCCAAAATAACAGAATTTTCCGTCATAATTCTAAAACTAATATAGGTAGAATAATGTTTTATAGCTTAAAACCTTCCCTGAAACAATACCTATCTAACGGTATAGGTTCCGTAAAAATCCATGCAGTAGAACTCGAAATCTAGGCGTTCGGAACGAAATTTCCGTTTGGATTTTATATATATAATAGATAATAGAATAGATAATAGATTTTATATATATATAATAGAATAGATAATACATTATGTGTTATGAACTATCTCAAAGTTTAAAACAGATCGCATTGTTAGATTTTCTAATATTAACAATATCGCGTTATGTTAGTTCCACATTCCACCACCAGAGAGCGCACTCTATTCTCAACGAAAGCGTATCTGAACGAAACTCCTTCATGCAACCTTTCCGTAGATACATGAATCGGGAGGGTGGCGGTCTTAACCAATAATTTAAGATAATTGCTGAAATTACTACGAAAAATATTTTAAAGGGGCCCTACGCGGGCCCCTAATAGAGTTAGAGGAAATCGGAAGACGGCAAAATAATCGCGGGGAAAAGTTTGCTTGGGTGCTTCGGAGCTACTTTTGGCGCGAGATCTAAGCTCTACGACCAATAGGAGCCCAGATATTTAAGGAAATATGAAGTAACAAAGTCCAAAATAATAGAATTTTCCGTACAATTCTATAACCAATCTAGGTAGAATGATGTGTTATAGCTTAAAACCTTCCCTAAAACGATACCTATCTAACGGTATAAGTTCCGTAAAAATCCATGCGGTAGAACTCGAAATCTCGGCGTTCGGAACGAAATTTCCGTTTGGATTATATATATATAATAGACTAGCAGGCTATGCCCGCTGCGCTGGTCAATATTTCCAAATGAACCTTGGATTAAACTAAATGGTGAATTTGAACTTGTATTTTAAACAATATGGATCTTCAGCTTGACCTTGCACATTACTGAAAACGATGCGAACGCCATTGCGATATAATGTTATCTTAAGCGTTGGACAAAATTTAGCAATTAAGAAGTAATTGTTTTAGTTGATTATAAACAGCGCGCTTATGGTCGGGTAATGAGACCGTTATGACAACAGGAACAACCTCTGTAACTAATCAACATATAATGAAATCGTATATACTAACACCATTCCTAAAAGTCATGCAACAGGGCCACTCGTAACAAAATATGTTCTGTAGATTTTTTTAAAAAGGCTAAACTTTCATAATCAGGTTCACTTAATTTTTGAACTTTTACTGTTGCTCTATAACTAAGTACCCTTGAACAATATGTATACACTAAAACCTTTCCAAAATTATTACCTAACTAATTGTGGTATATCCTACGAAAGTATTATAAACAATCGGAATGAAATACAAATTTCTGTTGTAAATATATAGTAGATGATGATGATGATGCGATTTTGTGTAATATAATTCATAGTAAAGTTTTCGCTTCAAACAAAAACGATGCATTCAACATTAAAGCTAATACAGCAATATGTGATTGTGAAGTATCCGATTACGGAAGGTTAACTTGAATTCTCATGAGCAACTACTCAAAGAAAAGTGAATATGTGGCTTTTGTGATACTTTTATGTCAGCCGGGCGCAGGTAATAAATCAATAAAGATTGTTTTCATAGCATATTCTTATTTTATTATTTTCATTTAAAATACAAACCTTTCACTCATTTAATTTAAAATGCATGCCTTATACTAATTTCATTTAAAAAACTGAAAAGATAAACAATAACAGGAAATAATGCCATAATTAAAAGCAAAAAAATATTTTTAATTTACATACGCAAAATGTAACTACTGCTACTGGGAATTTTAAAAATGCTAACAGCGAGATGTGCGCACGGTTGTTATAAATGTACCCATTTTTTCTTCTTATCGAGGAGCAATTTATAAATCGCACAATATTATTCCAATTCCAATTTCTTTCATTGAGGAACCTATGACCGGAAAAAATGGAAAAAGACTCTTGTAGATTCTTCGGATGACGGCATCTGACGCCATAAACTGAGTTTATATATATGAAAATAATTTTTAAGTCGTTACAAACATTGCTTTCATACTTAAATATTTTCATTGGTGCTACTTGTTATCCCGTCGACCCATTTCGCCAAATTATATAAATCGCCAAACCATTCGCCAAATTATATAAATTGACATAATCTTTATTTTAAATAACGAAATAACAAATAAATTAGCATAACATTAATAAAAATACAAATAAAACGTCGAAATTAAAATCACTTGATGACGTAAACACGTGTAGTTTGTTTAAATTCAAGTGAATTTGATATTTACGATCAACCATTTTTGGCATTTAATCTTATAGTTTGACGATAGATTTTTGGTCGACGGAATATCTAAGTAGTACCTTTTCCATTTTTGTTTTATAACGCTAATGCAAAAACCATTAGGGGTGACACTTTAGAAAATACTTTCTTAGCAGAAGTTTATGTCATAAGAAGTATTTTTACCACGATTTTCAAGATTTTAGGTTCAGTAGTTTGCGCTTTGCGTTAATTAGTCCCCTAATCCAGACTTTATTTTATATACTACATTAGATATGCGATTTTGCGGTGAATAGATTATCGAAAATTAGTCCAATATCATTTGAAATACTACATAACAGAGGAGAAAGTACGAAGAAAGACGAAGAAGAAATGACGAATTACAAAAGATTTGTATTTTTTTTTTTTTCAAAATGTTGAATTTTTCCATAGTAGTAACGTATTAAAACATAAATTTCCTTAAAAATTATCTTTATTTCCTAGATTTCGAATCTGTGAATTTTCCTATAAATGAAATTGGCGATATGACTTGAGAAAATAGATAATATTTGCTTAAATAAAATGGGTAATATTCGTTGATCTGAGTTCGAGTTTGTAAATATCACATGCTTTCGGAATTACGGCGAAAAACATTTTAAAAAGTATGAAATTATTTTACAATATGTATGTGTGGCAGAAATTCACACTGAAATTTAAGTATTCGATTCCATTTTTAAAATATTAACTGATATCTATATAAGTTACAATTGAATATGAAAATGTACTCAAAAAATGATCTCTTTCTCCTAAAAAAACACCATTTGTGAGAACATCCTCAAGCTAATGTCACGCTTATGCATTTTGGCTTAAAATCACATTGTTTGGCGACAAAAGAAAAATAATAAATTGTAAAGAAAGAAATAGTAATTACACATGTGACTCACAATTACATCTGCTTGTTTCTTCTATAAGTCACGTGATGGGACAGTTAGATATAAAAAAAAAGAAAAGAACAGAACAGAGAGAAAATGTCGTTAAAATTTCATCTAATCAAATTTTCAGATTCGTTTCCATATCTAACGCAAGCGATAAAGAGCCAAATATTGCATATCAAGTGTAATATTTCTTTTTAAATTAATTTTTACGCATTACAAATATTTCTTTCAGGTTTTGATTAAATGTTTCCGTTTTTCAATATTATCACTCATTAAAACGGATTTTCTTCTTCTTTTTTCCTTTTTTTTTCATTTAAATAAAATTAGTAACAGTTTTTCTTTTATTTTTCGAGGTTTAATAGCCGTTTCAATTTTTTTTTTATCAACGATGAATTTCGCCAAGAAATAGAATGGTAACCTTATCGCCCAAAATAACAGAATTTTCCGTCATAATTCTAAAACTAATATAGGTAGAATAATGTTTTATAGCTTAAAACCTTCCCTGAAACAATACCTATCTAACGGTATAGGTTCCGTAAAAATCCATGCAGTAGAACTCGAAATCTAGGCGTTCGGAACGAAATTTCCGTTTGGATTTTATATATATAATAGATAATAGAATAGATAATAGATTTTATATATATATAATAGAATAGATAATACATTATGTGTTATGAACTATCTCAAAGTTTAAAACAGATCGCATTGTTAGATTTTCTAATATTAACAATATCGCGTTATGTTAGTTCCACATTCCACCACCAGAGAGCGCACTCTATTCTCAACGAAAGCGTATCTGAACGAAACTCCTTCATGCAACCTTTCCGTAGATACATGAATCGGGAGGGTGGCGGTCTTAACCAATAATTTAAGATAATTGCTGAAATTACTACGAAAAATATTTTAAAGGGGCCCTACGCGGGCCCCTAATAGAGTTAGAGGAAATCGGAAGACGGCAAAATAATCGCGGGGAAAAGTTTGCTTGGGTGCTTCGGAGCTACTTTTGGCGCGAGATCTAAGCTCTACGACCAATAGGAGCCCAGATATTTAAGGAAATATGAAGTAACAAAGTCCAAAATAATAGAATTTTCCGTACAATTCTATAACCAATCTAGGTAGAATGATGTGTTATAGCTTAAAACCTTCCCTGAAACGATACCTATCTAACGGTATAAGTTCCGTAAAAATCCATGCGGTAGAACTCGAAATCTCGGCGTTCGGAACGAAATTTCCGTTTGGATTATATATATATAATAGACTAGCAGGCTATGCCCGCTGCGCTGGTCAATATTTCCAAATGAACCTTGGATTAAACTAAATGGTGAATTTGAACTTGTATTTTAAACAATATGGATCTTCAGCTTGACCTTGCACATTACTGAAAACGATGCGAACGCCATTGCGATATATTGTTATCTTAAGCGTTGTACAAAATTTAGCAATTAAGAAGTAATTGTTTTAGTTGATTATAAACAGCGCACTTATAGTCGGGTAATGAGAACGTTATGACAACAGGAATAAATACCTCTGTAACTAATCAACATATAATGAAATCGTATATACTAACACCATTCCTAAAAGTCATGCAACAGGGTCACTTGTAACAAAACATGTTCTGTAGGTTTTTTTAAAAAGGCTAAACTTTCATAATCAGGTTCACTTAATTTTTGAACTTTTACTGTTGCTCTATAACTAAGTACTCTTGAACAATATGTATACACTAAAACCTTTCCAAAATTATTACCTAACTAATTGTGGTATATCCTACGAAAGTATTATAAACAATCGGAATGAAATAAAAATTTCCGTTGTAAATATATAGTAGATGATGATGATGCGATTTTGTGTAATAGAATTCATAGTAAAGTTTTCGCTTCAAACAAAAACGATGCTTTCAACATTAAAGCTAATACACCAATATGTGAAGTATCCGATTACGGAAGGTTAACTTGAATTCTCATGAGCAACTACTCAAAGAAAAGTGAATATGCGGCTTTTGTGATATTTTTATGTCAGCCGGGCGCAGGTAATAAATCAATAAAGATTGTTTTCATAGCATATTCTTATTTTATTATTTTCATTTAAAACACAAACCTTTCACTCATTTAATTTAAAATGCATGCCTTATACTAATTTCATTTAAAAAACTGAAAAGATAAACAATAACAGGAAATAATGCCATAATTAAAAGCAAAAAAATATTTTTAATTTACATACGCAAAATGTAACTACTGCTACTGGGAATTTTAAAAATGCTATCAGCGAGATGAGCACACGGTTGTTATAAATGTACCCATTTTTTCTTCTTTTCGAAGAGCAATTTATAAATCGCACAATATTATTCCAATTCCAATTTCTTTCATTGAGGAACCTATGACCGGAAAAAATGGAAAAAGACTCTTGTAGATTCTTCGGATGACGGCATCTGACGCCATAAACCGAGTTTATATATATGAAAATAATTTTTAAGTCGTTACAAACATTGCTTTCATACTTAAATATTTTCATTGGTACTACTTGTTATCCCTTCGACCAATTTCGCCAAATTATATAAATCGCCAAACCATTCGCCAAATTATATAAATTGACATAATCTTTATTTTAAATAACGAAATAACAAATAAATTAGTATAACATTAATAAAAATACAAATAAAACGTCGAAATTAAAATCACTTGATGACGTAAACACGTGTAGTTTGTTTAAATTCAAGTGAATTTGATATTTACGATCAACCATTATTGGCATTTATTCTTATAGTTTGACGATAGATTTTTGGTCGACGGAATATCTAAGTAGTACCTTTTCCATTTTTGTTTTATAACGCTAAATTCTCAGTAATTTTTTCCCTTTTATTTTACATAAAATCACTATTTTTAAAAAAAATTAAGATGCTTCCATTTTTATTTCAAACTCATAGAGCCGTTTTTATTTTTTAGCCAAAAGGGTTAATTTGAATTTTTTCCGTTGCTAGAGTAACGGATGTAATGATAGATATTTTGAGGTTTAGATGCCAAAGATACCGCCAAATTAGAAAAATATTAAATGTGTCATGAACTGTTGGACTTATAAAAATTTATTTGGTAATATTCGATTCGGCATACAAAACTACATTAAAATATGCTATCATTTGACGCATAATTTTGATATTCGATTTTTCCCCTCCCCGTGCAAAAACCATTAGGGGTGACACTTTAGAAAATCCTTTTTTAGCAGAAGTTTATGTCATAAGAAGTATTTTTACCACGATTTTCAAGATTTTAGGTTCAGAAGTTTGCGCTGTGCGTTAATTAGTCCCCTAATCCAGACTTTATTTTATATACTATATATTAGATATGCGATTTTGCGGTGAATCGATGATCGAAAATTAGTCCAATATCATTTGAAATATTACATAACAGAGGAGAAAATACGAAGAAAGACGAAGAAGAAATGACGAATTACAAAAGACTTGTAATTTTTTTTCAAAATGTTGAATTTTTCCATAGTAATAACGTATAACGTATTAAAACATAAATTTCCTTAAAAATTATCTTTATTTCCTAGATTTCGAATCAGTGAATTTTCCTATAAATGAAATTGGCGATATGACTTGAGAAAATAGATAATATTTGCTTAAATAAAATGGGTGATATTCGTTGATCTGAGTTCGAGTTTATAAATATCACATGCTTTCGGAATTACGGCGAAAAACATTTTAAAAATTATGAAATTTTTTTACAATATGTATGTGTGGCAGAAATTCGCACTGAAATTTAAGTATTCGATTCCATTTCTAAAATATTAACTGATATCTATATAAGTTACAACTGAATATGAAAATGTACTCAAAAAATGATCTCTTTCACCTAAAAAAAACACCATTTGTGAGAACATCCTCAAGCTAATGTCACGCTTATGCATTTTTGGCTTAAAATCCCATTGTTTGGCGACAAAAGAAAAATAAAAATTTGTAAAGAAACAAATAGTAATTACACATGTGACTCACAATTACATCTGCTTGTTTCGTCTATAAGTCACGTGATGGGACAATTAGATAAAAAAAAAAAAAAAAAAAAAAAAAAAAAAAAAAAAAAAAAGAACAGAACAGAAAGAAAATGTCGTTAAAATTTCATCTAATCAAATTTTCAGATTCGTTTCCATATCTAACGCAAGCGATAAAGAGCAAAATATTGCGTATCAAGTGTAATATTTCTTATTAAATTAATTTTTAAGCATTACAAATATTTCTTTCAGGTTTTGATTAAATGTTTCCGTTTTTTAATATTATCACTCATTAAAACGGATTTTCTTCTTCTTTTTTTCTTTTTTTTTCATTTAAATAAAATTAGTAACAGTTTTTCTTTTATTTTTCGAGGTTTAATAGCCGTCTCAATTTTTTTTTTATCAACGATGAATTTCGCCAAGAAATAAAATGGTAACCTTATCGCCCAAAATAACAGAATTTTCCGTCATAATTCTAAAACTAATATAGGTAGAATAATGTGTTATAGATTAAAACCTTCCCTGAAACAATACCTATCTAACGGTATAGGTTCCGTAAAAATCCATGCAGTAGAACTCGAAATCTAGGCGTTCGGAACGAAATTTCCGTTTGGATTTTATATATATAATAGATAATAGAATAGATAATAGATTATATATATATATAATAGAATAGATAATAGATTATGTGTTATGAACTATCTCAAAGTTTAAAACAGATCGCATTGTTAGATTTCCTAATTTTAACAATATCGCGTTATGTTAGTTCCACATTCCACCACCAGGGAGCGCACTCTATTCTTAACGAAAGCGTATCTGAACGAAACTCCTTCATGCAACCTTTCCGTAGATGCATGAATCGGGAGGGTGGCGGTCTTAACCAATAATTTAAGATAATTGCTGAAATTACTACGAAAAATATTTTAAAGGGTCTCTACGCGGGCCCCTAATAGAGTTAGAGGAAATCGGAAGACGGCAAAATAATCGCGGGGAAAAGTTTGCTTGGGTGCTTCGGAGCTACTTTTGGCGCGAGATCTAAGCTCTACGAGCAATAGGAGCCCAGATATTTAAGGAAATATGAAGTAACAAAGTCCAAAATAACAGAATTTTCCGTAATAATTCTATAACTAATCTAGGTAGAATGATGTGTTATAGCTTAAAACCTTCCCTGGAACGATACCTATCTAACGGTATAAGTTGCGTAAAAATCCATGCGGTAGAACTCGAAATCTCGGCGTTCGGAACGAAATTTCCGTTTGGATTTTATATATATAACTAGCAGGCTATGCCCGCTGCGCTGGTCAATATTTCCAAATGGACTTTGGATTAAACTAAATGGTGAATTTGAACTTGTATTTTAAACAATATGGATCTTCAGCTTGACCTTGCTCATCACTGAAAACGATGCGAACGCCATTGCGATATAATGTTATCTTAAGCGTTGGACAAAATTTAGCAATTAAGAAGTAATTGTTTTAGTTGATTATAAACAGCGCACTTATGGTCGGGTAATGAGACCGTTATGACAACAGGAATTAATACCTCTGTAACTAATCAACATATAATGAAATCGTATATACTAACACCATTCCTAAAAGTCATGCAACAGGGCCACTTGTAACAAAATATGTTCTGTAGATTTTTTTAAAAAGGCTAAACTTTCATAATCAGGTTCACTTAATTTTTGAACTTTTACTGTTGCTCTATAACTAAGTACCCTTGAACAATATGTACACACTAAAACCTTTCCAAAATTATTACCTAACTAATTGTGGTATATCCTACGATAGTATTATAAACAATCGGAATGAAATACAAATTTCCGTTGTAAATATATAGTAGATGATGATGATGCGATTTTGTGTAATAGTAAAGTTTTCGCTTCAAACATAAACGATGCTTTCGACATTAAAGCTATTACACCAATATGTTAAGTATCCGAATACGGAAGGTTAACTTAAATTCTCATGAGCAACTACTCGAAGAAAAGTGAATATGTGGCTTTTGTGATATTTTTATGTCAGCCGGGCGCAGATAATAAATCAATAAAGATTCTTTTCATAGCATATTCTTATTTTATTATTTTCATTTAAAACACAAACCTTTCACTCATTTCATTTAAAATGCATGCCTTATACTAATTTCATTTAAAAAACTGAAAAGATAAACAATAACAGGAAATAATGCCATAATTAAAAACAAAAAAATATTTTTAATTTACATACGCAAAATGTAACTACTGCTACTGGGAATTTTAAAAATGCTATCAGCGAAATGTGCGCACGGTTGTTATAAATGTACCCATTTTTTCTTCTTATCGAGGAGCAATTTATAAATCGCACAATATTATTCCAATTCCAATTTCTTTCATTGAGGAACCTATGACCGGAAAAAATGGAAAAAGACTTTTGTAGATTCTTCGGATGACGGCATCTGACGCCATAAACCGAGTTTATATATATGAAAATAATTTTTAAGTCGTTACAAACATTGCTTTCATACTTAAATATTTTCATTGGTACTACTTGTTATCCCGTCGACCAATTTCGCCAAATTATATAAATTGCCAAACCATTCGCCAAATTATATAAATTGACATAATCTTTATTTTAAATAAAGAAATAACAAATAAATTAGTATAACATTAATAAAAATACAAATAAAACGTCGAAATTAAAATCACTTGATGACGTAAACACGTGTAGCTTGTTTAAATTCAAGTGAATTTGATATTTACGATCAACCATTATTGGCATTTAATCTTATAGTTTGACGATAAATTTTTGGTCGACGGAATATCTAAGTAGTGCATTTTCCATTTTTGTTTTATAACGCTAAATTCTCAGTAATTTTTTTCCTTTTATTTTACATAAAATCACTATTTTTTAAAAAAAAATTAAGATGCTTGCATTTTTATTTCAAACTCATAGAGCCGTTTTTATTTTTTAGCCAAAAGGGTTGATTTGAATTTTTTCCGTTGCTAGAGTAACGGATGTAATGATAGATATTTTGAGGTTTAGATGCCAAAGACACCGCCAAATTAGAAAAATATGAAATGTGCCATGAACTGTTGGCTTATAAAAATTTATTTGGTAGCATTCGATTCAGCATACAAAACTACATTAAAATATGCTATCATTTGACGCATAATTTTTATATTCGATTTTTTTCCCCTCCACGTGCAAAAACCATTAGGGGTGACACTTTAGAAAGTCCTTTCTTAGCAGAAGTCTATGTCATAAGAAGTATTTTTACCACGATTTTCAAGATTTTAGGTTCAGTAGTTTGCGCTGTGCGTTAATTAGTCACCTAATCCAGACTTTATTTTATATACTATATTAGATATTCCATTTTGCGGTGAATCGATGATCGAAAATTAGTCCAATATCATTTGAAATATTACATAACAGAGGAGAAAGTACGAAGAAAGACGAAGAAGAAATGACGAATTACAAAAGACTTGTATTTTTTTTTTTCAAAATGTTGAATTTTTCGATAGTAATAACGTATTAAAACATAAATTTCCTTAAAAATTATCTTTATTTCCTAGATTTCGAATCTGTGAATTTTCCTATAAATGAAATTGGCGATATGACTTGAGAAAAAATGAAATAAACAATAGATAATATTTGCTTATATAAAATGGGTAATATTCGTTGATCTGAGTTCGAGTTTATAAATATCACATGCTTTCGGAATTACGGCGAAAAACATTTTAAAAAGTATGAAATTATTTTACAATATGTATGTGTGGCAGAGATTCACACTGAAATTTAAGCATTCGATTCCATTTTTAAAATATTAACTGATATCTATATAAGTTACAATTGAATATGAAAATGTACCCAAAAAATGATCTCTTTCACCTAAAAAAACACCATTTGTGAGAACATCCTCAAGCTAATGTCACGCTTATGCATTTTTGGCTTAAAATCACATCGTTTGGCGACAAAAGAAAAATAAAAAATTGTAAAGAAACAAATAGTAATTACACATGTGACTCATAATTACATCTGCTTGTTTCTTCTTTAAGTCACGTGATGGGACAATTAGATGTAAAAAAAAAAGAAAAGAGCAGAACAGAAAGAAAATGTTAAAATTTCATCTAATCAAATTTTCTGATTCGTTTCCATATCTAACGCAAGCGATAAAGAGCCAAATATTGCGTATCAAGTGTAATATTTCTTATTAAATTAATTTTTAAGCATTACAAATATTTCTTTCAGGTTTTGATTAAATGTTTCCGTTTTTTAATATTATCACTCATTAAAACGGATTTTCTTCTTCTTTTTTCCTTTTTTTTTCATTTAAATAAAATTAGTAACAGTTTTTCTTTTATTTTTCGAGGTTTAATAGCCGTTTGAATTTTTTTTTATCAACGATGAATTTCGCCCAGAAATAAAATGGTAACCTTATCGCCCAAAATAACAGAATTTTCCGTCATAATTCTAAAACTAATATAGGTAGAATAATGTGTTATAGCTTAAAACCTTCCCTGAAACAATACCTATCTAACGGTATAAGTTCCGTAAAAATCCATGCAGTAGAACTCGAAATCTAGGCGTTCGGAACGAAATTTCCGTTTGGATTTTATATATATAATAGATAATAGAATAGATAATAGATTTTATATATATATATAATAGAATAGATAATAGATTATGTGTTATGAACTATCTCAAAGTTTAAAACAGATCGCATTGTTAGATTTCCCAATTTTAACAATATCGCGTTATGTTAGTTCCACATTCCACCACCAGGGAGCGCACTCTATTCTTAACGAAAGCGTATCCGAACGAAACTCCTTCGTGCAACCTTTCCGTAGATACATGAATCGGGAGGGTGGCGGTCTTAACGAATAATGTAAGATAATTGCTGAAATTACTACGAAAAATATGTTAAAGGGGCCCTACGCGGGCCCCTAATAGAGTTAGAGGAAATCGGAAGACGACAAAATAATCGCGGGGAAAAGTTTGCTTGGGTGCTTCGGAGCTACTTTTGGCGCGAGATCTAAGCTCTACGACCAATAGGAGCCCAGATATTTAAGGAAATATGAAGTTACAAAGTTCAATATAAAAGAATTTTCCGTAATAATTCTATAACTAATCTAGGTAGAATGATGTGTTATAGCTTAAAACCTTCCCTGAAACGATACCTATCTAACGGTATAAGTTCCGTCAAAATCCATGCGGTAGAACTCGAAATCTCGGCGTTCGGAACGAAATTTCCGTTTGTATTATATATATATAATAGATAGATAATAGATTGATGTATCTTTTGTGCCACGCTATCCAAAATCAAAAGTAAAATTTATGTAAGGGATTTCTTTGCGTCATTTGTATCCAAACTAAGCGAAATATATGCAAATGGATATTATATTGTAATAAGATTTCTGTACATTAAGACGTCTAGATATTAATGGAAAACACAAGATTTCGGTTATGTATGGATAAATTTACTATAACAATTTATTTATTTAGAAATTTAAGTAATGATTAATGTTTAAACGCCTCAATCTTTTTTAAAACTTTTAAATGAAGTATAGCAGCCATGTATCATTATAAATGTCTGTAATAATATAAAATCTACTTAATCAAGGTTAATTAGACTGGAAGTTAAAAGTAATTAAGTAACTCACACGACAGTCTTAAAATAAATCTAATGAAAATTTTATTCTTCCTTCGAGGTTTAATCATTATCTAGCTTTATATAAGCTAAAGTTTTATTAGGAGTTTATAATGACCATTCTTCTTAACATTTTAGGGCATTTTTAATTAGGAGAGTTTTTTCTGCATATTTTAATAAAAAGATTTAAATAAATAAAAAAAAAACTCCCGGTTTATTTAGATACTTAAAATAATATAATTAATCGTGCACATTTTTTTTTTAGAAATTTCCTTATTGGACATTTTTTAATATTACAACGAAATCGTTAGATTTTATTTACAATAAGGCTTTTTCCAAAATTTGGAAGAGTGTTTTATATGTATTATAAAAGATCGTTTAAACAACAATCGTTTAAACATCATAATTATTGGTTTTAGACTGAATAAGATAAATTCCGAAATATTTTAATTTCTCAAGTTATTTTATAAACGTGTGTAGAAATGCCTTATGACATGTTACTTATTCACATATTCTAGTGTGAATATCTTTTTAACTCATCAAACATATTAAAATTTTGCTGACTTGTCACATAATAAATGACTTTAATGATATGAAATCTGCTCATAGACTAAAATTAAAAGTAATTAAACCTGTCACACGACAAAGTTAGAATTAACCTAATGATATTTTATTCCTCCTTTGAGGTTAAATATTTATGTAGGTTTCTATAAACCAAAGTTTTAATAGGGTTTTTTAAAGACAATTTTCTTTTACATATTGGATATTTTTAACCATGCAAATTTCCTTATTAACCCTTTATTCCCCGACGGTACTTTAAAGTACCATTAAATTAATTTAATACATCGATTGGTAGTAATACAGTTTGGATGTGTTATAGATATTTTATTTATCTCGTTCCAAATGCATTATTGGTTGCACAAAACATAAATACTTTTAAAAGGATGATTTTTTTTTCATTTGCCTCTTTTCAGCTTTCTTCATGTTGAAAAATTGTGTGAGAAAAGTTTCAGTTTGGAAATATTTCTATATTTCTATTATAAGATCATTATATTTGTACATATCCTAATTCTATAAAGTACTAAAAATATTTTATATAAAAGATTTAAATATATACATATTGCAGAAAATCCACATAAATTTAAATTTAATTAATTAATTTTAATTAGCAAAATCCATCTAAAATTTATTAAATGATTGTTTAAAATATCCTAATGTAGTTTCAAAAATTCACGAAAACTGCTTTAGAAAATGAATTTTTCCTGAATTCACAATTTGGGATATTAAGGGTTAATAAATACAAAATCATGCGTATTCAAGGTTTGTATGCAAATAAAGGTGTATGCTACAGAAGTATCTAGGTGTACGGTACAGGAGGCACTACCACCCCCACTCCCACCTCCCATCTCTAATTTCGTTTGTACATTTTCTGTTTAAAAAGATCGGGCAGATCCCATTTTAATAACTGGAGATTTAACAAAATAAATGATACGTATTTTATGTAATTTGTGATAAATTTTCTGACTGCCGCACAGCAAGTCGAGATTTCGACTCGCGATTGGGCAAGGTTCGCTCAGCCTTTCATCCCTTTGGGGTCGATAAAATGAGTAGGGTGTAGTGTAGAAATCTACACAACAAGGCTTGTTATTAATTTAACTAATTAAATAATTTTCGCACGATCCAATAACATTTAAAAATAATTGAATTCTCGGAAAATAATTCTTTAGTAATTAATTTATACAATAAATTAAAATAACATAAAAAATACTCCAAAATTAAAGTATATTAAAATGAATAATTATATAATGCGTAGAAAAAAATAAAAATATATATGTTGTTTGGTATTGGTATGTTTAGAAAAAAATAAGGAATATGAATTGTGAATTTATTTTGTATTAATATTGAAAATAAAACATTTCGAATTGTAAATATTTATATGTGCAAAAACAGTGTAATAAAATAAAACTCCCCAAATAAGACCAGACAGAAAATAGGAAATTACAGATAAAGAGAACATTGCTGACGCCAGACATGGACAGTAAATGTATAGCGAAAGAATAGAAAATTTACGATGTTGAAACCATAAATTTTCTATCAATTAAGATGGTTTTACAACACTCAACGTGGGTGGTGATTCCCATGAGAAACCTGACGCAAGGGGCAAAAAATTAAGTTAATGCTATGCAGTGAAAAATAAATTGGCACGCCCATAGATAGGGATGTCTAGAGTACCAATAAGGGACCAGGAGTAGCCTCCAATCAGAACGACAGCTCTGGGTTAATTTAGCCCTCCCAAAAAAAATTGGATCTTGGAAGATGGAATGAGAAAAGATTATTAAGCCTTGTGTCTCGTCCTCAAGAGGTTCTATAATTTTTGTTAAGATGTGACTTCCTCTAAGACGACCCAGATACTTCAAAATTTTACACCAAGTTCTTTCGCAGCAAATTTTAAGGACAATACAAAATTTAGCGATTGAAATGAATGCTGAAAGCAGACAAATCTTTGTCACAAAAAATGATTGATGCAGAAAAAAAGGAAATGATGATAAAAATTAATGCTGAGAGTAGACCTGTCCTTGTCATGATCTATTGACAAAGATTGCTGAGAGCCGACAAGTCTTTGTCCGGGAAATTAACTGATGCAGAATTTTACAGAAGTATTCACCTGATTTGGAGATGTAAGCTCAGTGATTAGTGATGAAATGCGAATGCAACGAAGATATGATATATCAGCAGATTTCGCCTATGAAAGTATACATTATGTAAGCTCAGTGGTTAGTGATGAGATGCGAATGCAACGAAGATATGATATATCAGCAGATTTCGCCTATGAAAGTGTACATTGTGGAGATGGAGCTCTAATTTTCATGCGTCACAGACAGCCGAAAGAAAGTGAAATTGGTTTGTGAAAGATCCCCATGAACTATATATATATAAAAAAAGGAACTTTATGCCCCGATGAACTTACTTGTGTTTAGGATTCCATGAACTATGAGTGAACTGTATGATTTGGATGATTACAGAAAAGATTGAAGTCTATTTGGGTGAGAAATTCCTTATATTTATTTCAATATATTCGTGGCTATTGTTTTCATGTTTTCTTATGATGTGTACATTGAATATTAAGCAACTAATTTTCTAAATTTCCACTAAAGTACATAATTTTATGTCATTGAATATTATGATTGTTTATGATAAAGATTTTAATGATAACGGGAATACTATTTTTCATAAATAAAATTTTGATTAAAATTTTGGCAAAAGCCCCATCATCGGATCGTGCTGTGAACAAAAGGGGCAAGCATAAGATAACATAAATTAATTAAAAAAAAATAAGTAACAAAGTATAATTTTGATGAAAGTTTTGCTGTTCTAATGAGAATGGAACTATGTTATATTCTGATAAAATAGTGGATAATTTGAAAAGATTATTATGATATAAAAAATCATATTTGAGTTATGAATTTTGTATTAATTAAAAATAAAGTTTATTTATGTATGCATACTTATATGTCTTTCCTTTGAACTCCTTCCTTGTTCCCTTTTAGATAATATTCATAATTTATGGTATCTAATATTTTGGAATTATTAGAATTGGACGTTTCTCTATGCAACCTACAAGTTCGATATTTCCATTTCAACGTTAAATAAGTCGTCCTTGAGTTATTGCCAAAATTAATTTTATTCCAAAATTTTCTTCTCTCCTAATTTATTAAATAACATTATCCCATTAGATCTTTTCACAACGCAGATCGGGATAACTGTTTCTATTGTACAGACCATTTTACTGTCGCGTGACCCTGTGTGTTATGGCGTCCAAATCGTCACAACATAGGGTAAGGTGCCCTATTATCGTACCCCAGTCACTTTTAGGCTTTTGGAAGTTGTAATTTTCAGTAAAAATCTACCAAATTTGTACTTTACATAGACTAACTACGCACGCACATAGAAACATAGGCAAATGTCGTACAAAAAAAAATAATAATGCGAAAAATTGTTTTTTCAAAGGTGTCTAAACAATCTCTCTATTCTAAAAAAAGGTAACTACCGCTGTCACCGCCGCCGCCGCCGGTTTTGATTTTTTTGTGACCGGAGGCCTTTCTTCGTTAATATTAACAAAAATAATGCATACAAAAATATGAAAATCGGTGGTTTTATACAGAAATGATTGATAAACACGCTGATGCAGACAGTTTTCAAATCGAAGAATTATTTTGAGAGTTATTTAATGCTAAAGTTGGACAAAATCGTTCCACTAAAAAAGTTTCATAGCAGCAAAAACTATACATGGCAGTGTAATAATTTTTAGATCATTTTATGCGTTAGAATTTGCCGGAGTGCAGATTGCATTAATTTTTTTATTTTGACTCATTTTTTCAAGCTTTATTTCTATTTTAAATTCAAATTTTCAGCATTTCTAGAGATATTTCTTACAGATTTCAGAAAATTGTACTAATTTAAACTGTTGCCAACTGTATAAAAAGCGAAAGCAATAATGTTTGCTTCAGATTAAAAATTTATTTACACGTGACTATTATAAACAGGAAAAAACTTTCAAATTAGAATTAAATAATTACGTATAAAAAGCAGGAACTTATTAAAAATTACGTCATAAAAAGTACACACATGAATTTTAAAAGAGAAAGGATATTGTAAAATAATAAATTCATTAACATGCGTTAGAAGTCTTAGGAGAAATTACGTCATATTTACGTCACATTATAGTTATTACATAAAATGAACACAAAATAATATTGCAAAAAAGTTTAAATTTAGAAATTGCGCTAGACATTTATTTGATATTTTGAGAATTAATTTAAAATGTCTCGTTTAAAAGAACTTTCTTTTCGTTTTGTTAAATATTACCAGGAGACAAAGACTCTCTTTACTTAATTCCTTTTATATTAGCTTATTTTGAAATGTTGTTACACATGTATACGTCATCAAGTTATTTTTATTTCGACGTTTTATTTGTGTTTTTATTAATGTTGTATGAATTTATTTGTTCTTTCGTTATTTAAAATAAAAATTATATCAATTTGTATAATTTGCCGAGTGGTTTGGCGATTTATATAATTTGGCGAAATTGGTCGACAGGATAATCAAGTAGTACCGCAGCGGATTTGGCGTTAAAATTCCCCAATCAAAGAGAAATGAATAGAAATTCGTTTATAGGGAGATCGCCACTGTTTTTTAAATTATAATTCAATCTTTCGAAATCTTTTTAAAGCCGATCAAATTACCGTGCATTTAGAGTCTGCGGTGTCTGGACGGTGGTTGGCGAGCGTATCTCGTAGGGGATGAGCCCCCTAGTGCAAAAGAAAAAAAACGGTCCCAATTTCGCCCCACCCACAAAAAAAAATCCAATACAATTTAATTTACATTAAAGTAAGGCACAAAGAAATGTACTAATTATCAGTGGAAGAATAACATAACGAAACATTAGCCATCCAAACATGAGGAAAAAATTGAAAAAAATGTCATGAAAAAGCATTCCTAATTTCGTCCCCGGGACGAAAATAAGAACTGCAAGGGGGACAAATTGGGACCACTCTACTTCCCAATATGACGGAGCTGCAGTAGAACTAAGATGAACTGAGCGTCCTAAAACTCACTGTATGCTACTGTCAGCATCTTACCAACGTAAAATAAATGCAATGAATAAGAAATGAATACTTACAGTACAGTAAATAACTTCTACAAACGACGTAATAAGAACTCGGGTCTTCTAAAAATAGGAAATTCGCCGTCTTTAATTTATGTATGCGTCTTGGCGAACGAAACTTTCAACACTGACCTCTTTTACCCCCCGTCCCCTGTGCCTTGCGTCATAAGTGGCGCCACATTCGCAGAAGTGGAGACGTTAAGGGGGACGAAAATAGGAGAAGGGACCAAATATGGGCACTTTACCCTACCAAGCTTGCTTGGGCACTAAACACCGAGGGTCTCACGTTAGGTTAACCACCTCACCTGGACGCATACTGCATAGCACCTCGGGGCCCAGGGTCATGAAAACAGAGATGGGCACTGTCGGCCCTGATCCTTCTTGGATTGTATAGCCACAGAGTTTAGTTTTAGTTATAATTTTATTAATATTACAAGCTGATCCGCTCGGCGTTTCCCGGTCCTCTGATAATAACCTGAAATGAACCTCAAATTTGTATGATTTTTTGTATTTAATTCCATTTTGTCTCAATTTATATTTTATAATTAAAATATTGCGAAAAAATATTGAATTGAAAATGTTTACTATTTGGTATTTTTGTTTCTGCGTAATTTGATTTTAGGAGTCTATACGTGCGGAAAGTGAGCGAAACCGCGACGAAACACTCCAGTTTTTGCTGGCTTTATCAAAAATTTCACAGATTTTACTTTGTAAAAAATATTTCTTCCAGTTCAGACGTTTCAAATTTTTTTGTAGGTGACTAGTGGGGGTGCCCCCCCCACCCTGCTCGATACGCTCACAAACACCCCGCGTAATCGCTTCGCGATGCCATTCGGTATCGCGAAACAATCCTTTTTTTTTTGGGCAACCACCAGACCATTGTTTGAGCATAAAAATAATGTAAATAGTTCAATTAAGCACTATTCATAAGCAAATATTACTTTTTGTGCATTGAAATATCTCAATTTGATGATTTTCTGCAAGCAAGTAAACCCTATTGTATTTCACTTCAAGTCTATGGAAATTTGGTGAAATACTGGAAATAGCGCCAATTTGGCGTCACTTTTGCAGACTACGTTTGGTCGCGAAATTTGGCGACATATCGCCAAGTTGGCGACAAACTTGGCGACGTTTGGCGACAGAGCCGGGTTCTCCTCCCCCTCCTTATAGCGTCAGAAAGCTTTAACCAATCAGATGGCCCATTTCCAAAGCGTTACCTTTTTTATATATAGAAGGATGTAAATCTGGTCTATTGAAATACTCTTGAAAGATTGTGTTAAAATACCAACGTTTAGTTACTTTTAGCGTACAAAAATATGGTCTCGAAGTGACCTGAGTTCATTGGTGTATTTGAAATCATTTAAATTCATAATTTTTAAACCCAATTACACCAATGTTTAGAAGAATGATTCTTCTTTAAGAGGATATTTTTTGTTCGTTGGTATCCCTAAAATTGCGCCCTGGAGGGCAGTTGCCATAAAGGGGGAAAACGTTTTTTGGAAAAACGACCATTTTGGAACTTTTTTCAAAGGGTTAACTGCGATAACTTTTTTACTTGGTTGCGGCATTTCTGATTTAAGAGTAAGATTTTTCGGAATATATCTTCTGTTTTTAACTTTAGTAAGTGGTTTCGCGGATGGAAGTTAATAAATAGACAAAATATCCCCCAATATTCCATCTTTTTTTTAATCTTCATATCCTCCCGATACGTAAATGGGGCATCTGCTCATGCACGAGCACTTTTTCCCCCTCCAAAGGACAGAGATGAAATTTTAATTAGAGTTATTTGTAATATTTAATTAATAACTCAGCTAATTATTAGGAATTCTCAGGTGCACTTGGAGAGGCCATCGACTAACCTCACAAAACTTTTCAGCGTTGTACATGTGGTGGATTTTTCTAGCCACCGTACACACATAGAACAAAACTTTATTTTATTAGTATAGATATTCATCTGTGTACAACAGAAAATCGTGTATATTCCATCCCCTCTAAGGATATCGCAAAAAATTCTGTTAGAAATATTATGTCTAAGATATTCGAAAAATATTTATTAGTTTGCAGGGTTAGTAAGAAATAAGTTTCCCGCGTCCGAGAGCTCTAGAATGCGTTTATTGGTCCAGATAAGATAAAATTTTAATAGCAAAAAATTCAAATAATGCTCTTGAAATTTATCAAATGAAAACCTAGTACAAAATCAGCCGATGGTGGCGCTGTAACACACATAAAATCAAATATGCTTTAAAAATGTTACATAGTGTAAAAAAGTAGCATTAAAGCTGCTCAATATGTCCGCTTTCATTTTCAACATTATCATATGTTTCAAATGGAAATCAAATTTCAAAGTAATTGCTTAAGAGGCGCAAAGGCCAACATAGTAAAAAGGATTCTATACCGGGACTTGAACCCGGGCCATCAGTACAGCGAACTGACGATCTACCGACTAAACCACATGGAACGATCCCCAGTCTGGAAAATTTCTGACTATTATATGTTGACAAGGCTACAAGTTTCCAGGCTGGGTATCGTTTTATGTGGTTCAGTCGGTAGAACATCAGTGTGCTGTACTGATGGCCCGGGTTCGAGTCCCGGTATAGAATATTTTTCACGATGTTGGCCCTTTGCGCCTCTTAAGCAATTACTTTGAAATTTGATTTTCATTTGAAATATTGTATGCAAGGCGAATGTTTCTCTCTGGAATAATTTCCATGTACTAATTATCATATGTTATTTAACATTTATAAAGAATACTGACTGTTTTATGTGCATTACAGCGTCACGTATCGGCTGTTTTTTGTACTATTGTTATAACCTCTTTTGTTCCTGGGCCCACAAACGGTGACCTCTCTTCTTTTCCTTATAAAAACTAAAATGTTCTTTTTTTTTTTTTTTTTTCTTTTTTCTTAACATTCTCACGTCACTTCTTAATAGCTGACAAATAAGCTCAAAGCAAACGAATAAATGGCAGCATCTAAGATGATTTCCACATAAAATAAAAGTTATTTTTATCTAAGTTTGCAAAATGCCAAAAAATGCCCGAAAGACAGTATGACCAAGGGAGTGAGAAAATTTCATATGTATTTAAGTTAAATCTTTTTCAGTAAAATAATTTGAGGATTTGTAGATTGTTTACTTGTTTAAAGCCTTTAAATTTGTTATTGCGTTAATTTAGGATATTGGTTATTAAATTGATGTTTTTAAGGAGATTTTTAGTTTTAGATCCATATTTTTGAACCTAAATTACTAAGCGTCCATTTCAGAACAGATATTTTTTCTGTCATTTACGATGCCATTTTGTTTGGAAAAAAACCAATGAATAAGCATTTGCATTATTATTTTAGCTTCGGAACTGAAAAGATTAAATAAGTGTCAAGCGCATCTTTTGAATTATCTGTAGTTCAAAATTTATCTCATTCGGACATATAGAATGCATTCTAGAGCCCTCTAAAGTGGAAAACTTTTTTCTTTCTAACCCTGTATATAATATGCGCATTTTTTATATTCCCTTTTTGAAGAAAAAAATATATTTCATAAAGAAGATCGATTGTCATACATTTCTGAACAGTTTAATAAGAAATGTTATCTTCATTTTATATTGGATTACATAGAAAAACTCTGAAAATAATAAAATATATCTTGTAATGAACTCAACACAAACTAAATGTATCAATATCAATGACAGCAGGAACATTAATCTTTCTCCCGGGAGACAAAAAAGTGAAACAGCCGTGTATTACCTAACAACATTTCAATCATTACATAATCCCATACCTGAGTAATCAGGAAGTTTTGATGTAACGTGATGGAAAATTTTGACAGATGAATCTTTTTTCATCAATTTCGATTTGTAAGGTTTCACAAAAGACATAATCAATGTTATTTTTTTTATTAAAAAAGCCTATTGTATATATTTTTTGACAACTTCTTATATTTTTCAGTATTCATATAAGTATAAATCTTCGGATTTACACATAAAAAATTGGTTTGAATTTTTATTGTTGAGTACTTTTTTAACTGCCTTATTTCGCTTGACAGTTTATTGATACATATAAAAAATATTGACTTCTGTATATTTTGCAAAAAAAAAAAAAAAAAAAAAAAAAAAAAAAACTGAAATACATTAGTATTCCATATTGTATTGTAGTGCATAGTATTCCAAATATAGTTATATATTAGTATATATACCCATAGTAATATAGTATGCTTCAAAAGTTTTCAGTTTTGTTTTAAAAAATCAAGAGATAATATATATATAGGGGCCTATACCCCCTACAAGCTATGGTCTCCAACCCCAGTTCAGATACCACAGATTCTAAAAACGCGCGAGTTTGATCGGATTAAAAAAGTTTAAAGAAGATTAAATTATAATGAAAAAACCTATAGCGATCTCCCTGTAAATGGGTTTCCATTCATTTTCCCTTGATTTGGATATTTTAAGGCCGAATCAGCTGCTGTTAAGACATCCATTGTATGTTTTCGTGTTTGATTAAATAAGATCATTTAAACATTTGAAAATAAGATAAAATGAATTAATTAAACGGAGTCTGCCTCCCGGTATTTTTTTTAACAACCTTGTGAAACGATTAACATAATACAATACGGACATTTTAAATATATCGTTTTAAATAATTTTCACCAAACTTTTCTTTTCCTTTTAAAGATTCACATGAAAATATTTTTGTATTTTAGAAAGAAAATATTACACGCGGTGTCTTAAAATTGGCAACATTAATGAAAAAGATCATTTCGTAATATGAAATAAATGTCTCGCATAGATATAAATTTTTATTTCAATTGTTTGGCAACATCATTATTTGCCCATTTTAAATATGACGTAATTTCTCCAATGTACTGTTTTTAACGCATATTAATGTATTTATAAAAATTTTTATCTAAATATGCACATGTAAATACATTTTTTATGACGCAATTTTCAATACCTTCTTGCTTTTAACACGTAATCATTTAATTCTAATTGTAAAGTTTTTTGTTTGTAATAGTCACGTGTAGATAATTTTGTAATCGTAAGGAAACATAGTTTTTTCACTGTTTTAATAAATGGCAACAATTTAAAATAATAACATTTTCTAAAATATGAAAAAATATCTCTTGAAATGATTAAAATCTGCTGGACAGTTTGCTGCACACATAACCCTTTAACGGAGGGCTAATAATACAGTAGTACCTCGATTATCCGAAGTAATTGGCACCGACCCTCTTTCGGAAAATTTAAATTTTCGGATAATCGAGAATATTTCAATTTTTAGATTAACGATAAATAAATGTAATATTTCTTATTATGGTAACACGTGCTTAATAAAAATAAAGCAATAGCAAAATAGAAACACGAATAAATTACCTGAATTTTAATTTTGAAATTAAGTACATTTTACATAGATCACAAGGGTTTGAAAAAATGTTTTGTTCATCGCAGCTTCGATTGACTTTGTTTTGAATCTCTATCACGGAGTTTTTAAATATTATTAGTTCACCAGTATCACAGTCTTTCTACTGCTCCATTCATGCCAAATTTTTTGCAAAACATTCAAAAACTTCAGAATTGCAAATTTGTTCGTTTTCTTCGTTCAACTCGTCAGCTTACGGGATCTCAAGTTAAATTTGAAGGAACTCTAAGAAAGGGGATCGAAAATATTTATATGTACTCGTAGTTCTGGAGGGACCGCTTGCACACAAGGAATATGATAGTTTTCAAAAACAAATCTTTCAAAATGGATTTTGAAGTCAAGGAATGTAATAGTAAAGAAAAAAAAATGCTTTAAAAATTGATTTCGGTTAACCGAGAGTTTCGGTTAAAAGAGTTTCGGATAAAAGAGGTTCTACTCTACTTTTCCCAATCTCATTTAGTGATAGATAATACTGCACACATCTCTGTATTTTATTGATATTCGAAGCAGTGACATCTGTTGATTTTATTTGTAATGAAAAAGTGTTAATCAATATGAACATAATTTTAATACAGCTTAATACAGTTTACGGAATTAATCTTTTCCTTTGGTGATTATTTTGTTATTTTTGTCAACGTCCCCAGTTAACGTGCTCTGGCAGTTCCCGGGGAAGAGAGTTGCCAGAATATTGAAAGAGGCGGACTTTTAAGGTCCCATTGAAAGTGTCCAGAAATAATTTTTTTAGCTTATATTAAAAATAGTTATCAAAAACTATTTTAAAAGATCCATGCAAAAAATTTCCTTTAAAAGGGAAGTTATGTCGAAAACCGGTTAAGCTCTCTTTATATTATCAAGGGCTAATTGAAACTTTAAAGTCAATTTTCACAAAACGGTGATTTAGGTCATTGCACGCATGATTTCTAGGAAATAGCTGGATAGAATTTCGTGAAATTTTTGCTGAGGTATAAACCTTACAGATACAAAAAATGACTTATTTTTATGTTCATAGAGTAAGAAATATAAAAATTACGACTATTTTTATTTTTAAAAGAATTTTTTTTTTCCTTAAAAACAAATTGTTAATTTTTTTTCTAGTGTAGGTGATTTTAAACACACATTATATCTGCAATCAATAAATAATTTTAGGTTGACTAAGACAATTCATTTATGTGAAAGGAAGGTAAATTAATTTAATAAAAAAACCATTAAATTTCAAATTAAATTAAAAAGCTTTATACGCATTTAGACTTTTTTAACGAATATTAACTGTTAAGATATATTTCCTTTTATGAATGTTTCAAATTTAATATAAAAAAATAATATAAAAATTGACAATGTGCGATGCTCAGAAGTTAAAAAAAATGCAGTAGAGATTATCCCGTACAACAATACATCTGCTTTGTTTTACGTCTTGCTTATACAATAGGGTGGTCAATCAATTTTCGAATTTTTTTTTCTGGGGGACCCCTCAAAAAGTTTCCAATACACTAGAAAATGAGATTGGCAAAGTTTCAGCTCATTTGGATAATATTAACCCGTGCCTCATTGAGATTTAAGTTTGAAAAAAAACGTGATTTTTCGCAAAAAAATGCTGTTTTTCCTTCATTAAATAAATACAATTGAACCTTGGAACATAATTCAAGCCTCATTTTATTAAAAAAAAAAAAAGTTTTGTTTTGAAGAACCACACACCATTTTTTTCTAAAAATGTATAGATTTAGAAATATCTGCATTTTTCAGGACCAGACTTCACCCGAATCCTAAAAATTTACTTTTTATGAAAATGCGAAAAAAAAATTGTAACATTCCATTTCATTTGCTTTCCACCTTTTGTTTTTCATTTTTTGTTCATTTTGTACATAATAAAGGGTATTATTTTTTTTAAAAATTCCAAAGAAAACGAAAAAAATCGTATTTTAGATTGAAGGAATTAAAAAATTGGGGGCAAAGAAAGTATAAATATTGTTCACAAATAATGTTCAAATGCATTTTATTATTAAAGTTTTGTTACAAGTAAGGAAGCATAATAAAGAAAAGAAATTATAATCCCTTACAAGTGTCACGTTAACCCTTTCCAGTATAGAAAAATTATGTTCGTAAAATAATGAAATGATTGGCTACACCGAAATTTACAAAGGACTTTTTTTAGAAATTAAAAACACATTACTTTAACTTTTCATTGTAATAAAAAAATTTTATTAAAATATTCTTGGTGCCGTTTGTAACTTTAGAATTAAAATTAGGTAGTTCCGGCATGGAACCACTGCGCTGGAAAGGATTAAGGCTTAGGTAACGTGGCTTTTGAAGAATCTTGAAAAGTTTTCTACATTCAGATACAACTTTTAGCATATACTGTTTTTATTTTTCGTCTTTTGTTAAACAGGAATTGAAATCTCGGGTTAATTTTTTTCCTCTTTTAACTGTGCCTTTGACAACTTTAAAACCATTCACTGTTTTCTTGCTTTCAAATAAGATTTATTTCCACACCATACATAGGGATCATTATTTTAAAAAATGCTTATTAGTATAAAATCTCTTAAAAGATTTTACAGTTTGAGATGGTACAAAAACATTTACTTCTTTGTTCAATAAATAATTCACTTAGTTGAAACATTTTGTTGCTCTTAAATTTATATCATCATCATCATATCTTCTTCAAATGACATTCATTTTACAGCCATGCTTATGTTGAAATTTTTTTTCCAAAGTAGCATCTAAAACTGAAAATGCAACTTGATCCGAGTTAAGATACCAAAGACGGTTTATCATTTTAGCGAGTGCATTGTCTGCAACCTATTTATCAATTTTTCTGTAGTGAACAAGTGATTTTATTATTTGCAGGTCTTGGATTGGGGTTCAAACTGGAATTGGGAGTATTGAAGCATGCTTTGACATAAATATTGATTGGAAATAAGCAAAGGTCTCTAATACCTTCTGTTTCTAAATTTGTTATTGAGAGATTATCTATGACAATATATTTTGAGAGAATAAATGTCCTGTGCCATCCATCTAACATGATTAAAAGCACCAGGTGCTCTGGAAAAAATGTTTTGCAGGAAGGAGTACTATACAAATTAAACAAAGTTGGATAAACTCTTTATAATCATGCCTGAGCTGTTAATTTTTAAAAGGTCCTGAAAGAAAACTTGAAAATTCTTCTGAATTAACTATTTATATCTAGTATTTCATCTCCAATAGAATTTTTATACTTACTCTGGTTTAAATTAGACAACCCAATCAGAATAATTTTTTTATATCTGGCTGAGGAGCAGTGATTATGCCCACTTTACTATCAAAAACAGCTTTTAGTATAATTTCTAAATTATGGTGGCGACATGGTAAATACAGAAGACTTTTCTTTCAGCAATTGCTATAGAAACGGAGGTTTCTCTGAGGCGACCGGTGTTTACTGCAGTTGTATCAAAACATATTTCCTGGATTTTACCAACTTCCTCCCACTCTTCAACTGCTTAAAATGCAGCTTTCACCTGAATTATTCGGATAGTATTTCAACCTGTGGAACTTGTAGTAACTGTTCTTCATCCCCACAACTAAGTAAAATTTCTATCCACACTATATTTTCTTTATTAAAAAAATAGTGAAGAAGTTTTCCATCCAAGTGAACAACAGTTCTTTCTAAACCGGAATTTTTAAATCTGTTTTTGATGAGCTTAGATCTTTGTTTAGGAAATAGTTATTTGCGGAGTCGATTGATCTTCTACTTAAAATTAAAGTCTGTGGTTAACTGGTGGATGTACTCTAAGTCTAGCAGCTTTTCTGGCATTCAGTTTCATTTTGCAAATATTATGAAATAAAATACATAAAACTTGACAGTTACTTGGCAGCTTACTGTCGATGATTTGATGAGACAAGTGGCCAATTTAAAAAATCTTACATTTCTGCCATCATATCAAAAGGGGGAGGTGGTTTAACGGAATGTTTCATCAATTCTAAAAATAGATAACGATAACAGGTAACAAAAACAACCTAATAATAAAAAAAAGAAATTCGGAGATTCAATTGCAATACAAATCCAAAAGCTCTTTCATACTAGACACAGCACTAGATGACTAATAATCAATTATAATTCGGGAAATATTTTTAAAGTTACAAAAATTGTCCACTTATTTTTGCCTGTTAGAATGAAAATAATACTAAAAACTTATCAGAAGTAATAAAATTATTAATTTGTCATTTTTCACTTATGTTTCAAAAATGCAGAGTTTGAGGGTATGGTTCACGAGTTGACCTGAAAAATACTAAATGCTCATTAAATATAAGTTTTTATGAGAGTAAAAGTTCAAAGAGCAGTTTTTATGAAATTAAACAAGTATCAGGTTTCTAAGACAAATAGTTTTCACGTAAAGAAAGAAAAACGACAATTTTTTGCCAAAAATTGTAAGTTTTCAAGAATTCAACCTCGATGAGACACGGGTTAATATTATTCATGTGAGCTGAAACTTTGCCAATCTCATTTTGTAACAAATTGGCAACTTTTAGGAGGGTCCCCTCGAAGAAAACGTTAAATTGTTTTTTTCCCATGTTGCTTGTGGCCACGTAACGTTATTTTTTAGAGACGACACTTTAATTGCTGGCCTAAACAAATAGAATATCGGGGGCTAATATATATATATATATACTCGTCGCGTTGTATCCAAGAATCACAAGTTTTAGAAGCAGTTTCTGGAACATATCTTCACAGAGTATAGTTTACTGCGACATTTATCTCTTATTAGTTTTGAAGTTATTGACAACAAACTAACGGGTTTGCTGGACACATACTCCTTTAACGAAGGGTTAATAATACTTTGCCCAATCTGATTTAGTGAAAGAAAATACCTGCACACATCTCTGTATTTTGTTGAAGCAGTGACATCTCTTGATTTTATTTGTAATAAAAAAATGTTAATCAATATGAACATAATTTTAATACAGTTTAATGAATACGAAACTGATGTTTTTTTTCGGTGACTATTTTGTTGTTGTTGTTATCGGACCCAGTAACGTGCTATGGCAGTTTCCTGAGAAGAGGTTTGCCAAAATATTGAAAGAGGAGGAATTTAAGGGGTCAGACACCTTTGACAGTGTCAAGAAATCAATTTTTTTAACATATATTAAAAATGATTTTCAAAATAATTTAAAAGGAAACCCCATGCAAAAAAATTTGCTTTAAAAAGGAAGTTATGTCCAAGACAATTTGAGCTCTCTTTATATTATCAAAGGCTACTTGAAACTTTAAAGTCAGTTTTCTCAAAACTGTGATTTTGGTCATTGAGCGCATTTATTTCTAGGAAATAGCTGGATAGAAATTTCGCGAAATTTTTGCTGAAGGTATAAATTTTATAGATACACAAAATGACTTATTATTGTGTTCATAAAGTAAGGAATTTAAAAATTAAGATTATTTTTATAAAAAAAAAATTAAAATTTTGATTTTTTTTTTTTTTTTGCACTACTTGGTTAATCCGTCGACCAAAAATCTATCGCCAAACTATAAGATTAAATGTCAATAATGGTTGATCATAAATGTCACATTCACTTGACTTTAAGCAAGTCATACATGTTTACGTCATCAAGAGATTCTTAATTCGACGTTTTGTTTGTATTTTTATTAAAGTTATACTAATTTATTTATTATTTCGTTATTTAAAATAAAAATTATGTTAATTTGTATAACTTTGTTTGGCGATTCACAGGGTGGTCATCAAAAAACTTTGCCGATATATGGAACTCTAGCAGCCGGTCTGTTTAACCGATCGAATTGAGATTTCAGATATAGTTATTGAGATGTATGAGCTCGGGTTTCTGTGAACCGCATGAAATTGGCGCTCGCTGTTACGATTATAATTACAGAAACTCGAAATTTTCGAATGGCAACTCCCATTTTTTTTTTTTTTTTTTTCGTAGCAAAATTATCAGCACATCCGAAAACCCTAAATAGCGCTGGAACGGTACGTGTATCGCAATAAATGGACGCGTTATGCACGCGCAAAAAACAGCGCTGCGAACGGCAAAAAAACACGATCGGGGCCCACGGAGAAAATTTGCATATGACAGAGGCATGACACTAATCACAGAGCGCCGTTCGCCAGATAGTCAGCATAAAAACGGATTCTTGTCTCTTTCATATGCAAATTTCCGATGCGCACCGATCGTGTTTGTTTTTGGCCGTTCGCAGAGCTATTTTTTCTGCGTGCACAACGCGTCCATTTATTGCGATACACGTACCGTTCCAGCGCTATTTAGGGTTTTCGCATGCGCTGAGTTCTCTGCGACGAAAAAAAAATGGGAGTTGCCATTCGAACATTTCGAGTTTCTGTACCTAAAACCGTAACTGTGAGCGCCAATTTGTTACCGTTCACCTGAATCCCGAGCTCATACTTCTGAATAACTATATCTGAAATCTCATCTATCTCATCTCGATCGGTTAAACGGACCAACCGCTAGAGTTCCATATATCGGCAAAGTTTTTTGATGACCACCCCGTATATAATTTGGCGATATTGATCGAGGGAGTAACTAAGTAGTACCTTTTTTTTTCCTTAAGAACTGATCTTGTATTTTTTCCCGTCTATGTGATTTTAAACACGCATTATATCTGTAATCAATAAAAGATTTTCAGAGAATTCATTTATGAGAAAGCAAGGTAAATTAATTTAATAAAAAAAGCATTAAATTTCAAATTAAATTAAAAAGCTTTATACGCAACTAGACTTTTTAAAATAACATTAACTGTTAACACATATTTCCTTTTAGGTATGTTTAAAATTTCATATTCAAAAGTTAATGAATTGTGAAGTTATAGCTATTCATATTAGTTTCTCATTTTTTAACACTTTCCAACAAAGTTGAAAATTCTTTATGCATTCGGTTTCTCTGTCCGTCTGTCCACTCTCTACCTCCCGTAAATGTACTCGGATTAGCATGAAATTGATAAAGATTATTGAGGGTCAAGAAAGTATATTTGGGATTGTATATGAAGTATGTAGGAATAATCGTTAATTAACAAAGGTACTCAAAATTATTCCATTACATTATGGTATATGGGAAAAAATCGTTTGCAGAGTATTTTAGTGACATTACGCTATTTCAAATGTATTGAAACTGATATAAATCACTGAATTTCACTACGATTACGTTAGATCTGTCATCTAGAATCTAAATTGCGGCTCTAGAAAAAATAGTTCCATGTTATCCCTATAAATTCTAGTTTTATTTGCTAGAGAGTTCTAGAGTCTTCTATTAGAATTCAAGAGCGTTTTCCTATATTCTCGTGTTTAAATTTATTTAAAAATCTCTGCAAGTAGATGTGAACACAAGAGGTTTGTTTTAGTAACTATAATTCTAGTTTATGAACCCATTCCAGAAATGAAGCGATAATTTCTCGCTACTGGCACGATTCCTTATCGTTTGTCTCCAAGAAAACATGAGACTAGAAATTCTATATCATTTTGACTATTCCGCTTAGTTGTTTATTCTATTCTCACAGCTCGGAAATCTATGACTGAAAAAATGACGTACTCAAAAATGAGTAAATCGATGTACTCATATCGAATTGAGTATTTTTGGATCAAAAATGAACCTATGTTTTCTCAATTTTGAAACATCACATGTCATCAAATCCAAACAAAACGATAAATTTGTACATTGTAATGGTTTATTTCATTTATGGCTGCATAGATGATGTTTATTAATGTAAATATTAAATTATGCACAGTATTTTAAAATAATTTAAAATTGCTTGCAAATAATGCTCTTAAAATATTCCATTTGGGTATCCTGTTAATAATTGTGTTATTTTTGTTAATAAATAATCAATTAAACGTTTCTTGTTAATAACTTTGAACGGGAAATTCATGTCAGTACATTTTTACTTTAATTTTTAGGTTTAGAGGGGCAGTACATAACGATTCATATTTGAACACAACCTTGGAATCAAAAATGAGTACATGTGTTTCTCAATTTTGAGTACATTTGGAACGGAGCTATTTTGAGTATGTGACGTTTTTAAAATTGAGTACTTGTTACTCATTTTTGAATACCCATTTTTTCAGTGTATTTGTAGTTAAGGGATTCAGAAAATGACTACCTATTCATTCTAGGTGAAGGCGGTATTTTTTATCTGTATAAATCATATACAGTGCTTCACAAGAAAATCGTATATATTTCCCGACTATTCATGATAATAGCAGAAATTTGGTTTGCAAATGCATTATGCATTTTCCAAATTTTACATTTAGACATCATTTTTCACCTTAGTAAACAGCGAAATTTTGATATAGCATTATGAGTGTGTTGGAACGTGTTTCATAATCTAGCTGTACGGGTGGCTTTTCATTCTTGTTATAATTTTAGATTTTAGAAATTTAATTTATGATTCTATAGTATTTCAAAGAAAGCAGATCTAAATAAATCATCTATTACTTCAATTGGAAAATCATATTAAATCACCCAAAGGTAACCTTTTTTGATAATTAGTGTGTGAAAATAGTTCGATTTTCTTTTACGTTACGTTACAAAATGCACCTGTTAGGCAATGTTAAAATGAAACTAGAAAACAGGAATTCTGATTTTTCTGAATTTAGTGTCGCCCCCGATGAATAAATATACATGCATATAAATATATATAATATTAAACAAAAACCTAATTTGCAGAACAAATTAAATAAACAAAATTTTTTTCCTGAATTGTTTAAGCCCGAGAAGGGGCAGATATTATGATATTTCATTCAAATCATTCTACATTTAATGTTAAATTTTTGTAACAAATAAGTTAAACCAATTGAACATTAAAAAATAAAAATGAAATTCATACAATATAATGCTTTAAACACCTATATACTTAGATTCCGTTCAAATGAAATCGAAATAAATCTTAGACTTTTTTTAAAGTTTTGTATTTTGCATGTACCTTATCATATTATGTACAATCGTCATAAACATAATGCAAAATCTGCAGTACAAATATTTACAACTTAAAAATGGAAAAAGTCTAAGATTTATTTCGATTTCATTTGAACGGTATATAGGTGTTTAAAGCATTATATTGTATGAATTTCATTTTTATTTTTTAATGTTCAATTGGTTTAGCTTATTTTTTAATAAAATTTAACATTAAATGTAGAACGAATTGAATGAAATATCTTAATATCTGCCCCTTCTCGGGCTTAAACAATTCAGGAAATAAATTTTGTTTATTTAATTTGTTCTGCAAATTAGGTTTTTGTTTAATATGTCAAGTTTTTTAATAACTACTGCATTCAGACAAACACATTTCAAAATTAATGGAGGGTATCATCATCAGGCTTTGATTTGTGCGATATCGCATCACAATTTGTGATACAATTTACCTATGTATAATTCAAAATGTTTCACCAGTGCAGTAATGCAGGTTGTTGTAGTTTTGTCAAAAAATTACAATTGGAACTTCTGCTTGAAAATGTCATTTCTTTTCACTATGACGTCATATTCATCTTCTTTTTAATTCTTAAAAAAAAAAAAAAAAAAAAAAAAAAAAAAAAAAAACTATTTCAGTTTCTTCAGTTTTATGTTTTACGTGAAAATCATTCAACTAAAAAAATAGGCAAATTATTATTACGACTTTTGAATTATTTACAACAATGAAGGAAAAATGTTAATTTTTTTTTTTTTTTTTTGGAAAATGTCCGTTGATTCTCAATGAAAAAAAGAGAAATTTGGAATTATTAAGAAACATATTTGAATAATGTAAATAAAAATTAGCCCGTGTTACTCTCTAGATTATAATCCACCTATATGCAAAGGCATTTTATTATCCGTTTTGATCATGACGTCTGGCAAATGTTTTTACACTTTGAATTTATAATATTATTAGAATTAGCAAATAATTAAAAATGGGTGGCATCAGGGAAAAAAAGGTGGGAAGAAAAAGTGAAAAAGTTATGATCTCCATAGGCTTTTCTATGTTAAATTAACATTGAGAAGTGACACTGGAAATAAATAAGTATTGCGCTGCCGCGCAATACTTAAATAAAACATATTTCAGTTTTAAGATTTAAAACACACGCTTTTATTTTATATGAAATGACGTCATTCTTATCTTCTGAAGAATTCTTCATTTACAGTCTTAAACAACATCTATAGAAAAGTATTCATATGACATCACTATCGCTCAATAATAACACACACACACACACAAAAAAAAAAAAAAAAAAAAAAAAAAAACAGATGTCACTTAAGAAACTCGACAAAAAAATCCACTGTCTAATGCTTCATATGGCTTCATTTGTTTGTAATATAGATAATTAAATTAAATTTGGATTACAATAGCTCCATGTTTTATCAGAAATCATTCGTTTATATTTTTTCTAAATAGCACGTATTTTAATTAGCTTTCTTTTCAGGAGTTATGGGAAAATGGTAACAAATAGATATAATTACTATTTTCCAACTATTGTTTCTTTACTTTCTACAGAAATGGAGTACTTGAGTTGCCAAAGTTGAACAAATGTCACTAAAAACTACAAAAAATTAATATCTCAAAAATAAATGGAGATGCAGTTTTCAAACAAATTGCATTAAAAGTACGTTTTTTCAATACGACGGAATAAAAATTGAAAATGTGTGATGCTTAGAAGTTAAAAAAATTGCACTAGTGTATTTAACAGTACAATTATACATTTGCTTTGTTTTACGGCTGGGTGATACAACAGAATGTTATTTTTTTGGAAACGACACATTAATAGCTGGGAGAAAGAAATAGCATACCGGGGGCTACACTGTTAAAACTGAAGGTGACACATCGGTGCCGTTTGGCAGATTGGGGTGAAAAAACGGTATCATTTGGAACCAAGAGGATTTGAAATGTGGTTGGGATGCCGATTGATTTCTCAATGGCTGATTAGAGTAATAAAGGTGCTATGTGGTAGAAATAAGGCACCCCACTGGGGGACTGGCACATAGCGCATGCGCTGTGACGTGCGTCCCTCTCTTCGTCGGGAAGTGAAATCTATGGCTGTGAGGCCCAGGTAGCACACAAATATGGGCCAATGTCCCAATCAGTATTGGCCAATATCTCGAAAGTCATTGAATATCAGACATCAAATTTACAATTTTTGCCGATATTCACAGAATAACTTAAAATTAGTTTTTAAAAGAAAGCATCCAAACGAATTTTTTGCATTACATAAAACATTATAATACGTAAATTGAATGTACGTAATTAGTACTCCAAACAATAAAATTGAACAATTTTGCCATTTTTAGAAAACTTGATTTTTTAATGCCTTATTTTTATTTATTATTATTTTTTTTTTTTTTTACATTGACCAATGATGTAAAATGATATTAATATTCCAACATTCAGATATCTATAGGCATTCTTAAAAACAATATCATTTTTCAGACATTTCAGGATATCTGTCGACATTTAGCATATCTGATGAAGTTTGTAATCTTGACCAAAGTGAATGGAAAATTCTGTAGGACTGTCCATATCTATCGTTTTCATCGAAGAGTTTGATAGAGACATCTGCCATGAAATTATTAAAAAAAAATCTTTAGGAATCTATAGTTATTTTTGTATATGTATATATTTGAAAAAAAAATATATAGAAATCTATTGAAACTGGTATGGAAAATTTTCTGCAGTTCAATATATTTAGAAATTTATAGAGATTGCAATAGAAAACATTCTCAAGAAAAGTAATTCATAAAAAAATCTATTAATAGTGCTATAGTATACAAACTTAATATGAAAATTTGCAATGATTGCTCTAAAATTATTTGTACTTAAAAAATAATGTACTGCCTATAACGAAGTTAAAATATAACAATTGTTAGTTTTATATAAAAAAAAGACAGATGCTTTTTTTATTACATATTTTTTTTGCATAAAAAAAAACAGATCAATTTATGCATGTTTTAATGGATACTATGTTTATCTTTTTAAAATGGTCCCGATTTTCAGCCTTTTAAATTAATTTTATTTTTTATTATTGAAAGAATACAAGCTTAGTTTCAATAGTAGGTCAATATTTTTCAACAATTTTTTTTTTCAGTTTCTAACAAACTTATTAATAAAAAGTGATATTTAAATAAATCTTTGTTAAAAGAATGAAAAAAAAGAGAAGTAGATTGTAATTGAAAGAGTTTGAGATAATTAAATTATAATTTTGTCAGATATATTTTCCTTCACTAACAGAAAAGTCTGCTCCCACCACTTTCTGTTGAAAGTTTTTTATTGCTATATTTTCCCTGGGTAACTTTCATTATTATTTAATAGAGTCAGATTTCTCTGCCTTATGTTGAGTAAGAAATCTGTTGAGCCTAAACTTCTCCTATTACAGTACGAAGTTTACGTTCACCACATCTGCAAATCGCAGTTGATGGGGTTAAAAAAAAAAAATTAATATCTAAAAAGTTATAATTTAATATTTTAAAATGTTATTCTGGAATATTAGAAATATTGGCCAACATTGTAGGGGTGCTTTTATTCTCCCGTGTGGTACATCCATTCACCCTTTAGGACACTATGATTTTGGGGTGCCACCCTTTCACCCTAGTTAAGGATACTATTCTGGCTACCCTAGGGAGGGGGGGGGGTCGCTGGCGAGACAAGCGTTTCACACCTAGGAAGTGCCATATGCAACCTGTATTTTTACAGTATACCAAGAATAAAAATAAAATATTTGGAAAATTTCTGAAATATGAGAAAGAAAAATGTCTTATAGTATTCGAAGAGATGCGAAAAATTTCACAATTGCTCAATTAATTTCAAATTTCTAACAAATTTATTCGCAAATTTCTAAATAAATACACATTCAAACTACTAATAGTCTGATCTGTTATATAAAGTGTATGAACTATAGTTTTAGTTGAGCAGTTATGTAAAATTATATCATCATCAGCCAAAAGTATACGTTAAAACTTTAACTTCAATATCTCATTACGTTCACTGATTTATTCAACCGTAACTTTAATCTTTGGGTGGAAATTACTTGAGAACACCGTCAATATTTCACGCTTGAAACAACTGAACTGCTTTAGGAAATGAGCGAATAAGCACAAACTCCGTTTCATATATCATTAGTTAGTGGTATGATCATTTGATATATGAAAATAAAAAGGAAATTAAAGTAAGATATTAAAGATGTAGCTGAAATGAACTTGTGTCTTATGTTAAAATGTTTTATTTCCGTCATTTTAAATAAACTAAAAATCATTTTAAATAAACTTTAAATACAATGAAAATATTTGTGTTATACGCTGCAAAGGAAAAAAATTTATTTCACAGTGTAATACTGGCAGCTGGGGTGCCAGTATTATAATGTAAAATAAGCAATAATATATCGTCATATAAATTAATTAAATAGCATATTACTCAATACTAAAGACGTGAATTATCACTTTGCTAACAAAGCGTAAACCAACAGAGTGAAAAATGTCAAAGCCGGGAATCGAACCCGTGCCTCGAACATTGTTTTGATGTACTTTTAAACATTTGCTTGTCAATCACTGCAAATTAATAATTTGTCAAACTCCATACATTTAAATTAAACTTTATCACTAATCCATAATCAATAAATTAAAAAAAAACATTAAATTGGTAAAAGTCGTTTTACCAATTATATTAAATCGATAAATAAAAACTATAATTACACTAAAAAAAGGTTTTAATAAACTTTTATGCGATTTTTCACTCCAATGAAGCCATTATTAAAACGAATAAAAATAGTCTACAGAATATATTATACAAAATATTCTTATTTATTTTGATAATGGCTTCATATGGAGCATGAAAAATTAATTAATTTTTTTTATGTTTTTAAAGTTTTAATTTAACACTTTTTGGCCATTAACTGAAGTATATTATTCCTGGGTGTTGTGATTTTTTTTATTAAATTAAACAATAACTGTAAACTTCTCTTAAATACATTTAATAACGTTTCACTAATTACAATATTAATTTCATAAGGCTGGTACACTCTTTTTACTATCTAATTAAAGTCAAATATGTGTCCATAAGTACTTTACGGTAAATAAACTTTAAATAAAAAAAAAAAAAAGTATATATGTTTTATAGGAGTTATTCTTATTTATTCATAACTAATATTTGACCTTTTTTTTAAACATTTTTCGTCAGCACAGCTAACTCGTTTTTTCTTTCAATCTCACACATTTAAATTATATAATTTAGAGTGCATTCATTTTTTAATTAAATGAGATTTAATTTTTTAACTAAGCTTAAAACTTAGATTACTTTTCAACTCAATTATTCATTTGGAAAATAAAAAGTAACAGCTGTAAATTTCCAAGTGGGTGAAAAAAGTCCGTGCCAGGATTCGAATGAGGTCTATCTTGAATGAAACCACCAATTCTCTACCGACTGAGCCATCCCCGACGAAGATGGAGGACTAATTCACCCAAGCAACCTTTAAGTGGTCTCAGGACTCCTAAAACTGGAAAAAATAAAAAAAGACCATTTCAAAATTTAATATCTTAAAATGTATTTGATTTTAAGACACAATTTTAACTGGGAAAGAAAGATATAAGTATTTCTTTCGTTTCAAATATTTTTTTTTAATGTAAGATGCAGAATTAGCATTTACAGGAGCTCTAAACTGTCAGACATTTCACGAGCAGAAAATTGTCATAACAGATTACGCGCAGGATTACAAAATAAATTTTGCAACTAGAATGAAAATCTTAGTGCCTACTTATACTTCAGATTGCAATAATTGCCCTGAAACTAATTAAATTTGTATTTAAGGCATTTTTGTATTTTTAATACAAAATTGTATTTAGCTAATGCAAAATTTAGAAAATTTCATGAATATAATCGCATAAAAAATATTTGTTTAAACAATAAAACGGAAATTTTAGGATCAATTTATGCAGACTAACATGAAAGAAATGTTTTGAAACTTTCATGAAAAAAATATTCAGAAGTTTTTGAGTTATCGAGCGTGTAATACCCATAAACGTCAATTGGAGAAAAATTACTTCAAAATTTCGGAAACGCAGCTTCAGCTATTGGTCATGTGTAATTCTAAAAGCGATAACTTCTGTTCTATTGGAAATTTCAAGGAAAAGATTATATCAAAATGTTCAGAAAAGATGGGAGTTTAACATATAAAAAAATTAAAATTTAGAAAATTTAAAATTTTAAGAGTCTTGCGACCCCTTAATGATCACATAATCTGGTCTGTTATCTGAATCAGTCCAACAGAATAAATCGAATTTACAGATGTTATGATTTTTTTTATCAATTGAATATTTGTATTAAAAATTAATCTAATGTAATTATGCATGCTGCGTTTACTGCAGATCTAGCTCCACCTGCGGCCGAGAAGTTCTGTTCTCGAAGCTGGTAGACGGGAGGTACTGAGTTCGAACCCAATGGCGCCCGTCGGTCTAATCGTTCAGAGTTTTCCATAGTTTTATTCGAACCTTGGATTTCCTTGCGTAAATACGGGTTAGGTTCCCTTAGAAAGACCCCCACGGAGGGCACACCCCCTTAGGACCTATATCCCTTGTGTTGATAATTGGCCGTCATAAACACAACCAACATACTGCAGATCCAAAAGTAATCTTCGATTTATTTTGTAGAGCTGATTCAGATATGTGACCAGATTTTGCGATCGTTAAAGGTTACTTGTGTGAATTAGTCCTCTAGACTCGTCCGGGATGGCTCAGTCGGTAGAGATTTGGCGGCTTCATCCAAGATATCCCTGGTCGAATACTGGCACGGACTTTTTCCACCCACTTGGAAATTTAGAGCTGTTATGATTTATTTGCCAATTGAATAATTGCGTTAAAAATTAATCTAATGTAATAACGCATGCAGCGTTTGATGCAGATCCAAAATTAACCGATTTATTTTGTTGAGCTGATTCAGATATTAGACCAGAATATGTGTTTCTTAAAGGTTACCTGTGTGAATTAGTCTTCCAGACTCATCCGGGATGGCTCAGTCGGTAGAGATTTGGCGGCTTCATCCAAGATATCCCTGGTTCATTTCCTGGCACGGACTTTTTCCGTCCACTTGGAAATTTAGAGCTGTTATGATTTATTTGCCAATTAAATAATTGTGTTAAAAATTAATCTAATGTAATAACGCATGCAGCGTTTGCCGCAGATCCAAAATTAACCGATTTATTCTGTTGAGATGATTATGATATCAGACCAGATTATGTGATCGTTAAAAATTACTTGTGTGAATTAGCCCTCCAGATTCGTCCGAGATGGCTCAGTCGGTAGAGCATTGGCGGCTTCATCCAAAATATTCCTGGTTCGAATCCTGTCACGGACGTTTTTCACCCACTTGGAAATTTACATTTGTTATAAGCTTATGGAGACCTTTATTTGAGCAAAAATCGACCGAAAAATCGAAAATTATTTTTATGTATTTTATCATTCTCCAGTTTGTTCTGAGCCATTTGTGAAAAACTGCATATTATGCAATTATTTTTTGAAAATTTAAACGCGTTTAAATTTTGCATACAAACCATTTTTCGGCTCTTAAGTATGCTTTAAATCTGTTTTTCTCAAAACTTATTTTTTAACGTTTTCAGATTTTTGAAATGTCGTCTTAACTTTCGCCTTAATTCGTATTTTCGTCTTAATCTTTTATCCAAATTCATTAAATTTTTAAGAAAAGAATCTTGATATTGCTTACGAATAAACTCTGTATAGTAAAGTGAGGACAGACGCCGCGGTCGGACAGATGCCGCAGAGATTACATTGGCGACACTAGCGTTCCCTACACCAATTTAAGAATTTCGTTGTGTGCCTAAGTGCTATGTGCTGTTTTGTATACGTTTCTACCGCTTAATTGTCAGTATTTACATATTTATGCCAGTTTTTATTGTTCGAACCTGAGTGGTGAGTTGCTAAAATTATGATAATAAAGATTTATTACATATTTTAAGCCAAATAAACAGAGATTTCATCCCAATACCGATTGCAACTGTAGACTAGATCCTCGTAGAATACAGACACGTGCTTGCATTTCTCTCACGTCGCTCAGATGACACAAAATGGCCGCGCGGCATCTTACCCAGCACTATGGGACAGATGCCGCACCGAGGTTGAGGGACAGATGCCGCAAAATATATTTTTGTTTTTCCGTTTAATAAATTCATCACAGCGATTTAAGTAGAACTTACATTTAAACGAAACTATAGTAGTGCATTCTGCTACTTATCAAAATACTCTCAGCAACAATGTTGGTTCACCATGTGTGAATAAGGAAACCGTAGGCCGTTTACAACTCACCATCACATTTTCCTTGTCTAAACTGTTAAACAAAATATTTCCTATATCAATGGTCAAAAGACCTATACAGACAAGTAAGAGAAAGCGAATGGATGTAAATATTACAAGCACAGAGTTTATAAACAAGAAAAAAGGAGAAGAAAATAAAAAGCAAAAGAAACTAGAAGGCGTCAAAGAACTTCAGCTTGGCGGAAGTAAAATATGCAAAATAGGGAAGGGAAAGATCAAACTTGAAAACGCCTTACTTGAGGAAGAAACTAAAATATGATCCATCCATATATAAAATATGGTCCATATGACAATGAGTAAATAGTTCCTCTTATGGATTCTGATGGCAGTATTTGATTGGAATTTGATGACTCAGAATCTGTTGAGTGTCTGGAGTTTTATCAGAAAAAAAAAGTGTAAAGCGGACGGGATTCAGTGCATCAAATTCAATCGATAGCTGCATGAAAAAGGCTCACTTTACTTTTGCAACGAGAAGTGTGGTGTGATTGTGGACGAATGGAAATACAAAATCAAAGAATGAGAAGAAAGGCCAAAAATAAACAAGCTAGGGCCTAAATAGAATAGAACTAATACTTACATTAAGAGCAAACTGCAATGTTCGCCGGATGTAAACCAGTGATTTATGTATTTTTTGTAATTATGCTGTCTATTGTTTCCAATAATTATGCTGTATATCCATGTAAATTCAAATGTTTTTCTTTTCATTTTCATTTTTTGCCTTAAGTTTTATTTTTTGAGCTTGCACTTTTGCAATTTCGTTAAATTTTTCATAATTTAGTGATATATATATAATTTATGTAAGTTTACTGTTATTTATTTTCATTTTAAGTAGTTTGAGGAAATAAAAATGTGATTTACTTAAAAAAAAGTAAATAGCATAGCTTTTTTCTCTATGCGGCATCTCTACCACACCCTATGCGGCATCTTACACAGCACATGAAAAATTATGTTAAAAAAAGACGTTTCGGAAAATAATTATGTCTGCTTTATCAAGAGGGCTTTAACTTGTTTAACATAGAAATTTGATTCTAAAGGGTTTGATTAATGATTTCTGATACTTAGTTTGTTGTTTTATGCTTCATTGTACATTTTACAAGAAGAAAAGTCAACCTGCGGCATCTGTCCCCACTTTACTATATGCATTTTAAAAGCGATTTTGTTAAGATAATACAAATCGAATTTTAACTTTTCAAAAGGCAAAAATTTTGATTAAAATCAATATCAGAAAAAAATCTTTTAAAAAATTAACTGTTATGGAGATTAAAGAATTGATACACAGATTTGTTTGCAATAAAGTTTTAAGTGAGTAAAAAAATGTAAAATTGGAGAAAAAGAGACGCATAGAGCATTTTAAAATTTCGTTTTCAATTTTTTTTTTAGTCTTAAAAATGTAATAAGATTGGAAATTTCTTTTAATATGCTGTATATACTTATGGTGAAATGTATATTTACACAAAATTTCATATCGCAATGAAGAAAATTAAAAGAAATTCTTTTAAACGTTCACCGTTAAAACTATTTCACTAATTGCATTATTATACACAATAGGGTATCGTACCCGGGCTTCCCGGGTTACAGAATATAGGTGAAAACATTTTTTTAAAATTGAAAACTTATAATTTTTTTATATGCACTAAATTTTTTAGATTGTCCACTTATATTTAAAAAGCATTTTTCATATGAAAAAATACGAATTATATAATCAAATAAAATTTTTAAATTTATCAAAAGCGATGTTTTCTTATTAGTCGCATGCTAAGAGTTATTTGATTAAGATTGATTAAGATTTGCTACTTACGGCATTCATTTATACTTTGATAATTTCAGAGCTTATACATGTCTGTTAAATTTGTGTTTTTTTATATTATTTATTCATAGGGAAGTTTTTTTAATGGATATTAGCCGTAAGAAAATGATAAACTCTTTATTTTGTTTTAAGGACAAACGGAGTAATCTTTCGTAATCAAGCTCCGCGCGATATAGATAAATTAAAAAAAGATTTCATGATTTAAAATTGTTTTGAAAACCATAGACTATCAGTAAATTGAGATGAAGTTTGCAAACAAATTCCATTAGAAAAATAATCCTATTTGGTGATGTAGAAATTTAAATTGTACGATTACAAATATGTTAGATTTGCGTTTATTTTTAAATATTATTTTTTATATGTTTATAAAAGAAGTATTAATTTCGTTAATTTATCTTCCACAAATATGTTAGATTGATATTTTTTTAATATTGTTCTTTTATTTGTTTATAAAGGAAGTATTAATTTCGTTATGCAAAATTAGTCAGAAACAAATGCTGAACAATGTTCGTTGCTTTATGTGCAAAATGTTTATTATTATTATGTATTGAAACCGCCACGCGATAAGATAAACGTAAGAAAATCATACTTAAAAATTATTTTAGGAAAAATAATACATCAGTCTATTAAGATACAGTTTTTAAACAAATTGCATTTGAAAATACACTTTTTCTCTATCCGATGAAAATTGAAAATGTACGGGGGTCAGAAGATTAAAAAATTGCAGTAGCGAAAATTTTAAGACCGAAATGGGTCATTCCATGCAAAATGAGCAAATCGGCTGTGGCAGACATGAAGATGACACAGATTTTAATGAAAATCAGTCTATAAGTAGAACATATCTATTTATGAGTAAATGTAAAATAATAGATTTCAGGATTGTTTATTTATTAAAATATCCATTAAAAGTGAATGCAAAATCGAGGTATTGTCTAAATGCTTAAAATTTCAACTCTGATTATTAGCCTTAGGAATGGAAAGACTATATTAAAAATTATTTATAAATAGGAATGGATAATAAGTAACAGATTGGCGTAAGTTAGTAATTGTATTTTTATTCCGTAATGAGAAAAAAAATTATATTTCAAAAATTTTGAAGTAAAAATGCAACATTTCTACTATTCATTTAAGCATGAAGGACAGCTTTGACAATTGTACATTTTTTTTTTTTTGCGTTATAGCTAAATGCATATATTTTAAATATTGAAGGTTTCATTCTTGCATTTTTATTCCTTAATGAGAAAAAAAATAAAGAGTAAAAAATGTTGAGGTGAAATGCAATATTTCTATCACTTCTTTTTAAGTGAAAAAAAAAGCTTTATTAAACTTTTAAATTATTTCATATTATAGATAAAAGTATATATTTTAAATATAGAAACTTTAATTTTTGCTTTCAGGTTTATTTTTAGCTATTAATATATTTATTTTAAACTACAGTAAAAAAAAAAAAAAAAAAAAAAAAAAAAAAAAAAAAAAAAAAAAAAACTTTGAACAAAAAAAAATAAATATATATTTATCCTCTAAATCCATAGATGGCAGCACTGCCACTTTTTCCCCTTTGAAATCGTGCAATATTGTAAAAAAAACGAGCTCTTATTCAAAGAGTAAAGCTCTTGGAATGCAACAAATATTACTTTTTTAACCAAATTTTTTGACGTTAGGAATCAAAATGCACTCTTGATTTTTTTTTAGTATATCATCTACTTATTGATCTTTATGTCTGTGCAATAACTATAATGTCTGGCCTTTCCCTCAATATTTCTTTTGCCTATCAATAAGAGGAAAAATTACAGTTTTGTCAATTTTTTTAAGTTTCTAATTTTTTTTTAATTGTGAAGGAAATGCATGGCAACTTAAAAACTTTAGCAATTCAATCTTAATATGTAACACTACATCAGGCATTCATTTCACAGATGTTTTTGAATCCCTTTAATTTTTATAACGTTTTAAATTTTCTCAAAATTGACAAATTTTCAATTGATACAACAAATTTAAGATTAATCATGACGTTACAAAATTATTATTATTAAATAAATATGAAGATAAGTTTCCAGAGATTACAATATTATAAAAAGATTTAATTTATGTTAAATAGTTTTCAAGATACAGAGCTTCAAACTTGCAACTTTGAACTATTGTATACATGTCATTCTATGTCATAATTTTTTTTTTAAGTCCAGAACTTCCTAAAATTTTTATTTTTTTTGTCGAAATATTTTGCAATGCTCTATTTGAATATGAATTGAATCTGTGTATCAAATTTTATTAAAATCGGTTACTATGCAGCCACGACTTTTTTTAAATTTTTGCTCATTTTGTGTGGAATGACCCAAATTTGATCGTGAAGTGTTGCCATTCGCAAAATGACGTCAGAGTTACGCACAGATACGTTTGTTCTTTATAATATAGATGTAAAAAGATTGGAAATTTCTTTTAAGGTGCTGTATATACTTCTGGTGAAATGTATATTTACACAAAATTTCATATCGCAATGAAGAAAATTAAAATAAATTCTTTTAAACATCCGCCGTCCCCTTAAAACTATTTTACTAATTGCATTATTATACACATGGTGCGAGTACGTATCTATTAATATCGAAATACAGTCCAAATATGCGTTCGTAACCACCCTGTAATTTTTTTGACTCAGGCTAACAATATTTCCACGAAGAAATGAGAAATTTTCATAAAAAGCAATTAAGTTTCTTTCAAAGAATACTGTATAGTATAATTACATACACATGCAAATATCTTACAACAAATTTCAAAACTATATGTTCCCAAGACTCGAAATACAAATTGGAACATTAATGATCACTTAGGCCATTTCATACAAATAAAGAGTAATATCTAAATTATAAAGCAAAAACATGTCCGCGCGTAAAGGTGACGTCATTTTTGACGGTGGCAACAGCAAACGATTAAATTTAAGTTTTATTGCAGTTTTTTTTAAACTTTTAAATACCGCACATTTTCGATTTTTACACCATCGAATAGAAAAATAAAATAATATTAATTAGCCGTAATCTCAATTAGTCACACGCTCATTAACGTCAGAAAACTGACAAAAACATTCACCTTAAAGCTTCCACAATGCTTGAATTTTTGATGACGTCTCCTCTACTGACATTAATGAATACTGGTTTCTGTTATAAAAGTACGTCTTTAATATTATGAAAACAAAAAGTTAGAATAAATGAAAGTGAAATACTAGAAAACAGGAATTCTGCTTTTTCAGAATTTAGTGTCGCCCCCTGATGAAAAAAAAAATATATATATGTATATATAAATAGTACAAAACATATTTCAATTTTAAGACTTAAAGCACAAACATTTATTTTATGTAAAATGACGTAATTCGCATCCGCTTAAGAATTCCACATTTACGATCCACACTTAAACATCTACAGTATAGCATGCATAGGGTGTCACTATCTCAAAATAATACACAAATGCGGCAAAAAGATGCCGTCATTAAAGAAACTGGACAAAAAAAAAAACAGCTATCTAATGATTCATAGGCATTCATTTGTTTGTAACATTAATATAGACGATTTCAGTCGTGACGTCAGTCATGACGTTTTCGTTGGAAACTGACTCCAAACAAACGGTTGCTATGTTGTATTTTCAATTTTGTTTGTGTGTTGAAACTGTATCTTATATCTATATCACACATCTAAGTGTTTTAATACTTGATACGTACCGGTAGCATTTTCCCCGATTTATATTTAAAAAGAAATGACGCATAGCAACCGTTTGTTTGGAGTCAGTTTCCAACCAAAACGTCATGACTGACGTCACATGGAAAGGGTCTACAGATACTTAAAATTAAATATAGTTTATAATAGCTCCATGTTTTATTATTCGTAGAAATTATTCGTTTATATTTTTTTTCAAAATAGCACGTATAATAGTGAGCTATAATAGTAAAAATAGTAATAACGTATAATACACATATATTAATATATAAATACTTACAATACATTTAGGGTCTGTTTTCACCGATTTTATTGTCATATTTTTTTTTTTTTTTAACAATTTTAAACTAACATATTTTTTATTTATGACAAGGCTGTCTAAAGTCTATGACATTCGAGGTTGCAGTTCACATGTAGAGGACAGCCTCTTATTTATAGTTACGAAATTTATTCAGTTTCAAAATCGGACAAATTTATGAAATTTAAAAAATTCGCAGCTTAAAACTTAAAACTTTCCCATTCAGCTTAAAACTTTCCCATTCTAAAGTTACGAAAGATAAAAACTTTACATATATTTAGAAAAAAAACGGCGACACTAATTTATGACAGAAAAAAATGAATATTCTTTTATCCAATTTTCTAATTCGATTATATCAAACTTTAAAATATCGCATTTTTCATTAAAGTAGAAATTTGTATATAAAATTTAACACTTTGTAATAATATTATTTCCAGTTGCTAAAAAGGTGTAAGATTAAAATTTAAAGAAAAGTAAAATAGTTTTATTTGACCGGTGACATGTTCCAATTCATCCAGAATCAATTTCAAAAGAAATAAATAATAATATTCTGAAGTTGCAAGGTCTAAGATGCAATGATCTGAAACTCCATCATTCAGTTTTTCATGTAACGCACGTTAATTTTTTTTTAATTTACTTGGATGTTTATTTCTATTTTCTAAATCTTTGAGTACTTCGAGCCACAGTTTTGGTAAGTCGAATGATAAGTTGTAAGTTGTTTTCCTAACACGTAAAAATAACATATGTAACGGTACAGCACCATTCAACTTACCAAAACTGCGACTCGAGGTAACCAGTGGTTTAGAAAATATAAATAAACATCCAAGTGAAATGAAAAAAAAAGTAACGTGCGTTACAAGAAAAACTGAATGATGGCGTTCCAGTTCATTGCATCATAGACAGTGCAACTTCAGATTATCATTATTTATTTGTTTTGAAAATAACTCTGGATGAATTGAAACATATCAACTGTCAAATAAAACTATTTTACCGTTTTTTAATTTTTAATCTTACACCTTTTTACCAATTGGAAATAATAGAAATGTGTAATTTAAACTTGTGAATTCAATTAAATAAGGATGCAGGAAGTACTTTAAAATCGTCATTCTGGAAAAAAAAAACTATTGGAATATGATTAAAATTCTTAAAAAGCGCTGCAAATAGATAGAGTATAAAATAAATTTCATTCAAAAATGCATTAATGTAGCGTTTTCAAGAATTATTAAATCTTAACGCACTAAGGACTAGCGAACCGATATGGTATCAGCTGTTTGAATACTAGCATTTCCGAAGAGAAATAATGTAATTATTTGATAACAAAATTTCGCTTTAAAATAAGACAAAAATTTCAATTCGGAAATTTCGGTAGGAAATGCAATTTGACGATGCTATTTTTTTTTAAAGAAAATAATAATATCGCCCTTAGTTTCTTAATATATATAAATATTAGAATGAAGTTTTTAAAAGTATTTTATATTTATTAATTAAAATTATTTTTGATGAAAAAAAAAGTAAAAGGAAAAACAATATATTAGCACTAAATTTCTATAAGTGTTGTACCATATTATTTATTCGAATCTTTTTTTTTTCTTTTAAGATTCAGCAAAACTTGTAAAGTCATTAGATATCTTTTAAACATTTAATAGAAAATTTTATTGAATATACTCACTTTTGAATAATTGAAATTCCGTGCAATGTAAAACATGTACAGGTACAGCATACTTTCCCTTGTTTAATTATGTATTTTACATAAAATCTCTAAAATTTGTTTATTAATAATTTTATATTCCCCTTTTTGTGAAAAACACAAATTACAATGTAATACTCAACCACTGCAACCATGTGTAAAATTAATATGGTTACTTTTTCCGCTGACAAGTAACGTGATTCTCCGTGCATTTTTTAAAAATGAATTATAATCTTCGCTACCCAATAAGTACAGAAAAAATAATTGAAAGCAAAAATTCGTTTCATAATGGGATATATAATTATAGTGTGTAAGGTATGACCACAGTAAACAAACAATGTAGTCATCATCCATAATAGATAATTAGCCTTTAAAAAGTTTAGTATAAACTGAGCTCTTTTCATTATAAGCTTTAATTAAAGTGGTTGTGCTATTTTTTGCTTTCGCAAAAAATCTAATTAGTTTGATATGGAATTAGGTAATTTGAAATATAATTCCGTGCTTGTCATAAAACAACGAGAATTGTTTGCTTGTTATAAAGTATTTTATATTTTTATTTTTTAATTACTTTTATCCTGAATGGAATACTATTAAATGTATTTACTTGAAAAAGTATACATATTACGTCTTTAGAATACTCAATAGACAAAAGTATTCACTACATTAATTTTAACAGAATTATTCTAATTGTTAATTAATCCTGTTAGTTGTAATTTTCTAACTATACTCTAAAAAAATCTGTAGTTCTACAGACGTAAAGTTACATGCTTACTAAACTTTCATCTGCAACTGTACAAAAAAAGCTGCAAATCTATAAAAGTAGTCTTTGTAAAGCTATAGAGATCTGTAATTTTACAAATGAATCTGCTAAAATTACAGTAATATCACTAAAATTTTATCTGTAATCCTGGTTGCAGTTACATGAAAAGTTCTAAGCATCTCAGTTTCCTAAAAAATTCTTAGTAACGTTACAGATTTTTTGATTTTCGGCTCAAAAGTGTGTCTGGTACGTGAATTTTTGTTATTGTCGTTACATGAAAAGGTCTAGGAATCCCAGTTTCCTAGAAAAACTTTAGTAACTTTACAGATTTTTTTTACAGTGTAGGAGGGGAAATGTTCGGGACAGAAATCAAACCAAGCCTGTGATTTTTTTTCTATCGATCTGATTCATATATCTGACCAGATGCTATGACCGATAATGTTAGCTGGGTGAATCATGTGCTCCAGATTTGTCCGGAATAATTCAGTTGGCAGATCATTGGTAGCTTCAACCAAGAGATCCCTCATCCAAATCCTGTCCCCGGCATTTTTCGCACAGTTAAAAAATTACATCTCATAATGCAAAAGTATTTTCCACAGAATTTCAAAAGAGGTAACAAAAGAATAGTTTATATAAAAAAAATTAAATATCAATCAAAAATTTAAACTTGTTCTGTAATATTAAATTATTCAAGTAACGATTTTTTGTATTAATTTTGTGTTGTGTAAAGTAATTACACAACATTATAATAGATTAATACATTGATTTATTTAGCTTTAGGTTTGTATTTTACGTAATTTGTTTAGGAATTGTCTTTTTATGAATAGAACGGTTTGTGACATAAACCGTTCCATTTCTCTATTAGGATGATATATTATAAAATACTTTTCTCCTTGTATAAACTTACTGTCCACCTTACATTCTCCCAATCAAACGCCAGTTCTCGGAAAGTGTCAAGTGCCTTCTCAATGACATGTTCCACATTCCACAAGCGAAGAAAAAAATCTGATAGCCATATTACCGCTTAGGTAATAGGAATACCATTGGACTATGTACAACATCAATTTTAGGCTACAAACCTATTATGTTTCAATGAATATAATAGAATTAACGTAAAGTGTCCTTTATAGTTTATCGTTTAATTTTTCTCGCCAGTGTTTTTGCCAAAATTTTCTTTTCCACACAACAACAAAAGCAGTGTCAAACACCTATTTTCTGACTGAATATTTGATAAAAAAAAATGGTTATGCTACACTGGTGGAAATTGATTTATGAAACCACCCACGTTTTCTTAACAAGATCTTCTATAATATTCATTAAAAATGAATGAAATTTCATGGGATATCCATAGTATGTATAACAAATGAGTTACAAAAATAAAATTTCATACATAATATTAAACAAAAATAAAAAGTCAAAAATTATATTTTCGTAATATGCAAATATGGAAATTGATTTATGAAATATCACATTTCATTGGCTATTCTGAAATAATATGACGAAAATTTTCATAAAACAAGGTAGCGTGACATGCACAGTAGACATAAAAGTGTTATATTTTGAAACAATACGTTTCAGTTATACTTTTCACGATGGGTAAACGAAAGATGTTGTCTGAGAAAAACAGAGCTAAAATCAATACATATGTAGGATGTGGAAAGTCTGTTACGGAAATTAGTAAAATTAATTAAAAGATCAGTTGGTGTGATATATAGCTACAGAAAAGATCCAGCGAATTATGGGAAAAATTTTAACAAAAATGTAATCCACGTTTAAGTAAGAGAGAGAAAGGGGGGATTCTTCAACTTTCATCGAAAGCCGACCACACTTCAAAGGAGATTTGTGCAGATCTATCCCTTCCTGTTACTTCTAGAAGCGTTAGACAAATTTTACATTCTTCACGAAGCTTGAGTTGGTCGAAAATGACGTATGGCCCAAAATTACTTCTGCACCACAAGCAGATGCGTTTGTAGTATTGCGAGAAGTACATGAAAATGGGTGACAATTGGAATAAAATCATTTTCTCCGACGAAAAAAGGTTTAATTTGGATGGCCCGGATGGTTTGACGTATTATTGGAGGGATCTCCGAAAAGAAACAAAATCTACATTCAGCAAAAATTTTGATGGCGGAAGTTTGATGATTTGGACAGTGATAGCTTATGATGGCTAAAATGAAATTGTATTTTTAAACGGTCGCCAGACTTCTTTTGTTTACAGTTTTGTTTTAGAAAATTCACTTCTTCCATTTGCATGGCAATATTACGGTTTAGATTACATCTTCATGCAAGACAATGGAAGTATTCACATTTCAAATGCAATGAAAGATTGGTTTCACGAACAGAATATTGTTCTTTTAGATCATCCACCTATTAGTCCTGATCTGAACGCCATCGAAAACGTTTGGGGACAGCTTGTTCGAATGATTTATGGAAAATGGATTCAATACACGTAACTTATAGAATTGAAAGCTTCAATCAGTCAAAACTGGAAAATAATTGATCAGAAATACATTCAAAATCTTGTTTTATCAATGCCATCTAGAATAAAAGAAACTCTGACGAATAAAAGCGGCTTCACTAGCTATCAATTTCAATTAAATGTGATATTTCATAAATCAATTTCCATGTTTTCCTGTTACTAAAATCTAATTTTTGACCCTATGTTTTAGTTTATTAATATGTATGACATTTTATTTTACTAAACTATTTGTTGCACATAGCATATATAACGTATGAAATTTCCTTCGTTTTTAATGAATATTATAGAAGTTCTTGTTAAAAAAACCGTGATTTCATAAATCAATTTCCACCAGTGTATCTACAGCTGTATTTCATATGCATTATTGAAATTCAGACGAAAGGTTTTTGTGGTACAGAAATAAAAATAACTTATTCATTGTTTTCTGAGGATGTATTTCAATAAAACCTTACATGAAGTTGTCATGCATGTTAAGATTAAATGTTTCTTACACTATTAAATTAATGGGATATTATTCTGAAAATATAATCATTATTTTTTATTAAATAATTATACAGTAACATTATTGTTAATTGAATATAATATTTATCTTTGGAACACCACAATTTTTTCTAGTGGTGGTTTGTAATACAAAAATTTGTATATAAACTCTAGGAAAATCTTTGGAAGACTGAAAGAAATACCGTATCAAAGCTTCACAGAACTCTGTGACTCAATATATTTATCATTGTGCGTAAATTGAAATCAAGAAAAAAATCTCTGTGAGCGGGTGGGGAGCGGTAAATTTATAACCGGAAGGATACAATTAAGTTTTTATTTAGGACTAAAAAAAAAAAAAAAATGAAATAAACATGTGATAGTTATGAATAATAATAAAAAAATTCTATCAAATATATATTTAAAAAATTGACAAAGTGTTGATGTTTTTAACACTTTCAAACAAAGTTGAAAAGTGTTTATGCATTCGGTTTGTCTGGCCATTTGTCCGTCAGTCCGTCTGTCCGTCTATCCACGCTCTAACTCTCGTAAATATACTCAGATTTTCATGAAATTGATAAAGATTATTTAGGGTCACCAAACATGTTTGGTAATTTATATGAAGTATGTAAAATTAATCGTTCATTTACAGGGGCACTCAAAAGTATTCCGTTATATTATGGTATATGGGGAAAAATCGTTTACAGAGTATTTTAATGACATTATGCTATTTCAAATGTATTGAAACTTATATAAATAACATAATTTCACTACGATCACGTTAGAACAGGACATTCATAGCATTTTTCATTCATTTGCAGGGACACACATAAGAAATCGGTTATAGTACAGTACTGCCTTTGAGTCATAATTGCTGGAGTGAACAAATTAAAATTCGGTATGCGCTTTTAAATTTAATTAATTTTTTGCATCTTACTCGTTATATATAACTTCCATACATCAAATACAGGGCTGCTCAAAAGTATTCACGTACCGTTTTCCTTATTAGAAGAAATTGCTGAAGGTAAATTTTCAACTGAAGTATATGTATCTCCTAAGTGAATTAAATTTTGGCTTGCATGTAGTTAACAGATTCAAATCTATAAATCATATACAGGGCTGCTGAGAAAATTCGCATAATTTTCCTATTGTGAATGGGAAAGCTGAAATTGAGTTTTGAAATATATTAAGCGTTTCCATAGGGTTGAATTAGACGTAATATTTTAATTTTTTAAGCGGTGTAGTTTTGTTACATTATTATGAATGTGTTGTAAAGTGTTTCATAAACTATGCTTGACGCATGATTTTTTCTTACTTGTTTTACTATAATATATGTATGATGCTGTACTTTCGTCACATCACAGGGTTTTTCCACAACTTTGCTGCCCGTTACTTTTTCCTATTATAAACTAGAGTTCGATCGAATATTCGGCCCCAAAACTTAGCATCGGCAAACATTCGTTTACAAAGAAAATACTCAAAATATTCGGTCTTCATCGAAACTACCTATGTACCTAAAATCTCTTTTCGACCTTCATTTCTGGTTGGGGATTTTCAACATTACTTATCTGCTTGAGCTGTATTGGCCCATATGAGACCCTGTTTATTCATTGCTATGAACTTATGGCTGAATATGTGATAAAAAATTATAAGCAACACATATAGGATTAAACTTTGAAAATGTTATCTAAGTGCTCATTAAAATCTGCAGATTTAAGAGTGATAGAAAATTTATAGTTTGGAAATTTGAAAATAATTTCCTCATAGAATTTACATTAGTTTCCTCGTCTTTTCATATAACTAGACCTTAAGCCTATATTGCGTATATTATGACGAGGAGAAAATGACACAGGAATAATTCCTGGTGATTTCACACGAACTTGATAACTTTGCAGTTACTGACTGTCGCATTAATGTCATAATGTGACTAATTAAAGAAATGACGTGTCGGTCGACTTTGCGACTGTAACGCACGTCAACTTTTCAGACTATTATGGGCATAATGCAATAAATAATCAGATGCTTATTTCATAATTTAAAATTTATTCTTTAAAACACACTCTTTTGCTCATAAGAGCAGTAATCAATTTATAACCTGTATTCCAGAGAAAGTAAGACAGAGAATCAAATGTGAAAGATTATAAGATTTGAGATTATATCAGAATGCCTCAGTACATTCTTGCTTAATGAATTCTTTTATTCCAGCAGTCATACAAACAGTCAGTTTCTGTAATAGTATCAAAAATAACTCCAGTTCCAATTTTATAACTTATATTTTCAGTTCGAGAAAATAAAAAGAATTGGATTTGATGTCAATACATTACATTGAACACATCTTTCATTAACTATGATTTTTGGGACCGGTAGTTTGGGATTATTAGAAACTTTGCGATATTCTGAGTTCTTATCTAAAATGCTGAGTTAAATTTTTCCCTCCAAGGCAGTGAATAAAATACATGTAGAAAATGTCGGAAAGCACAAACATTTTTAATAAATTAAAATAACTTTGTGGCATATCAATTCGTTTATGAGGAGTCATTCCTAGGCTTAGGATGGGGATATTAAGAAACAGAGAAACAGAGTAAATTATTGAAACTACTATTGAAACAAGGTAAAATATATGAATTATTTTTTGACGTAATTCTAAATGTTTTTTCTATCGTTTAAATGGTTTTTTTTTCATAGTCGTCTTATGAACTAATTTCATTCGAAATATCAATATTATTCTTACATTGTACATCTTTTTAACTTAAAACTGTACATTAACATTATTTATAACTTCAGAACTTTTTTTTTTCTTTTAAGAAATTTCTTGCGTAGAAATATATAATATTCTAGCCATGATTTGTAAAATTTTACAATTTGTGCATATTTTGCCTTTTTATACGTGGTATAAAAACAGTTTAAAGGCATTACTTAATTTAAAATTTCACTAGTTTAAAAAGTTCATGATTCATCATCATCATCATAATTTTCATTCATATTTCACTGTTTGAGGTTTCGTTTTGCAATTATATTATTATAGATGTTTTTATGGTATATATTTTCCTATCAAAAGGTTTTAACCAATAAGCAATCACTTATATTAGTACAACTAGCTTACATTATACAATTTTACTTAACATATTTAAATAACAACGAAAAAAAAAAAAAAAAAAAAAAAAAAAAAAAAAAAAAAAAAAAAAAAAAAAAACGGTTTTACTATCCAATTTACAATCAAACTTTGTCAATCAGGCTAACAAAAAAGACATTATCCACCCTACCTTTTGCATTAGACCTCTAAAGTCATGTGATCCTCTTTTCATGAAATTTCATTCATGCATTAGACAATCATGTGATTCAAGCAGTCTGAAAAAAGAGACACATGTAATGCAGCGCGACTGCCTGTCTTTTCGTTAGCTTCAGTTTGACAAATAATGACGCAGATTAAAATTTCCAATTGACCCAATTAAGAGTTCACGCTAGTCACTTGAAGGAACTCTAACGTTAATGTTAACCCTTAAATGCATGATTTATTATTTTGTTACGAAAAAAATAATATATGATTCTTAGAAATTTCCATCACACAGGAAAAATAATGACAAAACTCAGAGATACAATTTTCGTGTAATACGTCAACCTTTCTTAGGTTGCACATCTGCAATATAAGTAAAAATTACTGTCATGACTAAAATATTGCAAATTAGTAAAATATTTAATAAGTGTGAACCTAAATACTTTATGTTATATATATATATATATATATATATATATATATATATATATAAAACTGTACCCTTAAATGCATGAATTATTCTTTGGGAATTGCGTTTTTTATTCTTATATTAAAGATTAGACGTCTGAAATTTTAAGATACATTTTTAACTTTATTTATTAGCAACTATTTCTAATTTTTACAGGATTAATATACCTATATAAATATAGCGGTTGCTCAGACTTAAATAAAAAGTGATAGAGATATGTATCGCTATGCATTTAAGGGTTAATCCTATGGGAAAAATCTTTATAGATTTCACTTGTATTTTAATATTTTTAATTAATTTTATTTTGCATAAGATATCTGAGGTCGATATCTAACGTTATGCGGTTGCAATTTTCCGATTTTGGTTACTGGTTTTATATACGAATATATACTGGCCATCAAAATTAAAGGATAATGAGAAAAATATGCTCGATAAGTTAATGTTGCAACCAATTCCCAATGCTACAATAATTTATCTTAATTAAATGCTATTAAATACAAAATTGCCTTTCTGCGGATACGTTAGCGTCAGAAATATACAATTTGGTGATTGACAATGTGGTGCGCAATTGACGTACGCTCGAATTCTGATCATTAGTGTTATTTAAGGTGAATGCGTTGCATGAGAGTGATCAATATTTATTAGGTATGGCTCAAAGGCATAATTTAAGTGAAGGTCAACAGTGGTGCATGATTGGTAAGATCGAGGGAGGTCAAATACTTTCACCTAAATAATGCATTTGAGCCATACCTAATAAATGCTGATCACTCTCAGACACTAAATTCACGTTAAACAAAACTACAGACCAGAATTCCAACTTACGTCCATTGCGCACCACATTGTCAGTCATCTAATTTGCATATTTCCGACGCTAACGTATTTACGAAAGTGCAATTTTGTATCCAGTAGTATTTAATTAACGTGAATAATTCCAGCATTGAGGATTAATTGCAACATGAACTTAGTGAGCATATTTTTTTCTCATTATTCCTTAATTTTGATGACCAGTGTAGTTTCACTTTCAGAACCGGTTCCATGCGCTTACAAAAGTGAAAGTCTCCGCATATAAAAAAATCCCTGCCGGCTCGGGCCTACAGACGAAGGTAGATTTCGAAGTTAAGTATTAAATTCACCAACAAAACTTAAATCAAGATTAGAGATAAACCCAGTTCCTTCACTAAGAATGAGCTCTAGGGAGCTAAATATTTTGTGAAAATTCTAATATGCACGAATACACACAGCATGTATATGGAATAGGTTTAAAATATAGCTAAAGCAAATTCAGGGAACCTCAAAGTGTTAAAATAAGTTAATATTTCCATAGTCGGGTTTTTATCATGTTTTAATACGTTTCTTCAAACTCACATGACGTTACATATTCACCTGCTGAGGTCCATTTTATTTCCAATATAACGCAATTTTTTTTTATTTTTTTTAATTTTTTTTTATTTTATTTTTTTTTTTTAATTCGTCAAACTATTTATTTCATTTTGAGTTTTCATGCGGAAATCTTGCTCCAAAAAACTTATGACGTAATATTCAATTTGTTTTCAATTCGTCAAACTGTTTATTTAATTTATTTTTTCACGTGAAGATCTTGCAATAGAAAAGCAATTGTTGTGGTGAGAATTAATTTTATTGCTTTTTTTTTTAATTGTTGGCAACTGCTATAACGAAAAATATTTATTTTTTTCCTGTCATTGTTGTGTAAGTGCTGGTTTTATCAGAATCATGTTAAGACGGTATTCAAAATTTTGAACCCTCCCCAGTTCCATTCCATTGAGCCGATTTTGCCCATTTTCAATCCCCGCCGAGATATTAGTCATCTCAAAGTTGTTGGCGAGTTTGAAGACGATCCGAGCATAATTGCGACTTTTATCGTGCGGACAAAATTTAGTACATATATACATACATACATATATATATATATATAAACTTTTTAGGTGGGGGTGGTTTTGGGTTCCTGGGGTCCTATAATGATAAGTTATGAAGGAATTTTTCAAAAGTCGCGCCATGGTAACGACTGCAATAGGTAGTATTTCTTACGAAATCTACCTAAAATCCCTGCCGGCTCGGGCCTACAGGCGGAGGTAGATTTCGATGTTAAGTACTAAATTCTCACACAAAACGTAAATCAAGATTAGAGATAAAACCCAGTTTCTTCACAAAGAGTGAGGTGTAGGGAGCTAAACTTTTTGTGAAAATTATAATATACACGAATACACACACACATGTATATGGAATAGGTTTAAAAAATGGCTACAAAAAATTCAGAGAACCTTAAAGTGTTAAAATATGTTAATATTTCCATAGTCGGTTTCTTTTATCATGTTTTAATACGTTTCTTCAAACTTACATGGAGTTACATATTCACCTGCTGAGGTGCATTATATTTCCAATATGACGTAATATACATATTTTTTTAATTCCTCAAACTATTCATTTTATTTTGCGTTTTCATGCTGAAATCTTGCTCTAGAAAAATTATGACGTAATATTCAATTTGTTTTCAATTTGTCAAACTATTTAATTTTACACGTGAAAATTTTGCAAAAGAAAAGTAATTGTTGTGGTGAGAATTTTATTGTTTTTTTTTTATTGTTGGCAACTGCTATTAACGAAAAACTTTTAATTTTTTTCCTGCCATTGTTGTGTTAGAGCTGGTTTTATCAGATTCATGTTAAGACAGTATTCAAAATTTTGAACCCTCCCCATTCCCACCCACTTGGACCAATTTCGTCCATTTTCAATCCCCGCCGAGATATTAGCCATATCAAAGTTGTTGGCGAGTTTGAGGACAATTCGTGCATAATTGTGACTTTTATCGTGCGGACAAAATTTAGTACATACATACATACATACATATATATATATATATATATATATATATAAACTTTTTAGGTGGGGTGGTTTTGGGTTCCTGGGGTCCTATAATGAAAAGTTATGAAGGAATTTTCCAAAAGTCGCACCATGGTAACATCTGCAATAGGTAGTATTTCTTACGAAATCTACCTAAAAGCTGTAACAAAAAATTGAAAAAACTGCAAACTCACAACATTAGATATTAACCTGAGGTACCTATGCAAAAAGAAAATCATTTAGTAATATTATAATACAAGCAAGATAATTGTGAAGATTTCTCCTTAGAACATTATGTTTCCTGTTTCTTCGTTTGGCTAGAATAAGCTCTTAATCAAAAACGTTTTACTTGAATAAACACAAACCTTTCTTACCTTGAATACCTTATAATAGAATATGGAGCTACTGTAAATTATGTAGTTTTCAATATTTATATTATTGATACAAAACATTTTTGCCAAGTTTTTTCATAGAAAGCATCGCTTTGTGTTGGGTTAGTTCACTGATTCAGTAATCGTAACGCCACGTGCATACTTTTACGTTGGTTACGTTACTATTTCTTAATATTTTATATAGGGTTTAAAAAGAGTCAGATTCTGTGAGATGCAAGTGACATCATTTTATAAAAGAAAGCCTGTAATTTAATTCACAAAACTGAAATGTTTCTACACTCTTCTATTTAACCTGATCGGGTTTTTGTATGTAAAATTTCAAAGTTATAATCAATTTTTAACATTATTTCTGAATTCTAGAATCATAAAAATTAAGTTCATAGCTGTTTTTCCGCAGACAACACAATTCTTTAATATTATTTCAACTTGATTAAGAATTAATACATTAATTTAAACATTTTTTTCTGCTAACCGCCACAGGTGATCAAACTCCAAATGTTCTCAATAACTCGTATAATTATATAGGGGTTAAAGCAGCAATGATTTAATGATGCGCTAATACACGTTCGCGAAAATAATGGCTCTGAAACTGCAACAATGAAACATTTTACAGGCTAAAAAAATACAAAATAAATTATAAATAAAAAATAAAGAATGTAATAATTTTCTTAAATACGCTTTTAAAAATTGTTATCTTAATATTAATTTACGATTATACGTTAATCATTTCAAAATACCTAAAAATGCATGTTTGAATAATGTTTCATTTTGTCTCTCTTGTTGCCATATGTTACAAAAGAAACAAAACAAAAATTATGTTTTTTTTAATAAATTCAGTAGTTTTGAGCGTTCTACCAAGTACAGAAACACCAATGAATTTTGCATAATCGAGTTCGGTGCCTATGCCAAATTAACGTATTTTAAGGGACTTTTTTTTTTGGGGGGGGGGGGGAGAATCTTGACTTGTAGTAAAAAATTTAGGCATAATTTTCAAGAATGTAATAATCTTTTAAATATTACGCTTTTAACAATTATTATCTTAATATTAATTAATTTACGATTATAAGTTAATAGTTTCAGAATACATAAAAATGCATGTTTAAATAATGTTTCATTTTGTCTTTCTTGTTGCCATATGTTACAAAAGAAACAAAACAAAAATAATGTATTTTTTAATAAATTCACTAGCTTTGCGCGTTCTACGAAGTACAAAAACAGCAATGAATTTTGTATAATCGAGTTCGGTGCCCACGCCAAATTAACGTATTTTAAGGGACTCTTTTGAGGAAAATCTTGACTCGTAGTCAAAAATTTAGGCATGATTTTCAATAATGTAATATATTTTTTAAATATGCTTTTAACAATTATTATCTTAATATTAATTAATTTACGATTATACGTTAATAGTTTCAGAATACCTAAAATGTATGTTTAAATTTTGTTTCATTTTGTCTTTCTTGTTGCCATATGTTACAAAAGAAACAAGACAAAAATAATGTATTTTTTAATAAATTCATTAGATTTGCGCGTTCTACCAAGTACAATAACAGCAATGAATTTTGCATAATCGAGATTGGTGCCTACGCCAAATTAATGTATTTTAAGGGATTTTTTGGGAGAAAATCTTGACTTGTAGTTAAAAATTTAGGCATGTTTTTCAAGATGAACACTGAATGTTTATAAAATAAATAAAAGAAAAAGAAAATGCCCAGTTAAGCTGACGGCATTGTGCTCACAAGCTATTCACACTAATGTTATATTATACTCTTATTTCAAAGAATAACGCCCATCGAAAGTTAAAGAAATCGACAAAAAACCATTTTGATAAATTAAGGAAGGGATTAGTTCCCCCATTTCCCCTCTTTATAGATAACTAATGAACTTCCAAAAGTAATCAGGGAAACGCCTTATCAGAATAAACCAGTATACGAAATTGGAAGAAAAAACGGATAATTCTGCTTGAAAAACCCTTTATCTAAATTAAGGGGGATTGTCCCCAGACCCCCCCCCCTTATAGTTAAACTATGCCCCTACAAATCGAATGAGGGAAACGCCTTATCAGAATAAACAGTTATAAAAAAAATCGAAGCAAACTGGATAATTCTGCATGCAAAACCCATTTATTTAATTTAAGGGGGACTAGCCCAATCCCCCTTTTATACTGAACCGACGAACCGCCAAAACTAATCAGGGAAGCGCCTTATCAGAATGAACCTATATCCAAACCTTGAAGCAAATCGGGTTTTCTATCAAAAGTTATTGCTTTACGTATATACTTACGTACATACATACAGAACCTGCGTGAACATTAGATCTCAGGTTTTGATAGCCCGTGAGCTTTTTCTTTTTCTTTTTTTTTTCTTTTTTTCTTTTTTTTTTTTTTTTTTTTTTTTTTTTTTTTTTTTAACTTTTATACTTATTGTATAAAGCAGCCATTTTAATTAAATCAATTTCGAAACCTTTCATAGGAAAAATGTTTCTGGCAAATGAAGTTACCTCACAGTTCCTTCATTGAGATTTCATACTGAGACGATACGTTTGTGTACTTATAGAGTTGTGACATATATTTGAGTGTATGCTAATTTCAGAAGTTTTTGTTGACATCATAGCAAGCCTTATTACAGAATATCACGTTCCTCACATGGATGTATTCGCTGCCATACTTTAGACAAGTGAATAAACATTAAATTAGCGTTTATTTCCTATTCTCCAAGCTCATGCTAGTGTCAAGATTCCTAAGTTATTTATCAAAATTCTTTCAACCAACCACAATTTATTATCCGAATGTCGTTATTATTATGTCTTTGTAAAGACATTCTGCTATAATTGCTTAAAAAGAACATCACTTACCAATTCTAAAATTAACTATTCTAATTTGAACTAGATTTTAAATATAATTCTTTATTTTAAACAAGAAAATTAATTGTAATAATATTATATATATTTTTGAAATGTAAATTTGAAATATATTTATTTTTTCCCTTCAAAAGATCAAATTGTCTTATACAATATAAATGTAACACATGGTGTTCCAGCGCAGTTAATATTAAAATAAGTTAAGAGACCTTCTTAGAATTGCAATGTTATAGTAGAATATTATCATTAACTGTATATAACATTTCGCATACCATTCGCAGTATCATAACCTGAATCGTGGCTTTTAATTATGAATTGTTCAAGGAAGCGTTATATGCGCGAATCAAATGACAACCCCAGTGGAATAAAAGCACTTGTGATAATTAAATGTATGTAGCATCTGACCACCTGATGTATACTTTGAAGACAGAGAATATAGGTTGATTATAATCTTATATTTAACATTACTTTTTTTAATTAGTCACGATATAGTAATTAAATAATTTTAAAATGAAGATCGTGATATTGCATACAAGAAATGTATAGGGAATTTCTTTTGAATGTACTGAAAAGCTGAAATTTTTTTTACGAATTTATATGCCTTTTAAAATTAAAAATTAAGGGGACCTTCTACATTAGGAGAAAATTTAAAAAAGCACTTTTTAATGATTTTTTTGTAACAAAACTTCATGATGGATCTTTTTGAAATTTTAAAAGTTTATTGTACATATCTTAAGGTAAACACAAGAATTTTTTTTATTAGATTTCGTTGCTTCTACTCTAAGTTATAAACAAATATGTTCAACCACATTTTTTGACACGGTGGGCAAGATTAAAAAAAAACTACTCAATGAATCATCTTGATTTTTTTTAAATTAAAGCTTATTTAATTGCCTTCTATATGAATTGAAGCTTACATTTAAAATTATTTAAAAAAAGTATTAACAAATAAGAACGAATATTTTTAACTTTTTTTTTTTTTTTTTTTTTTTTTTTTTTTAATCAGCCATTACATAACTTTTTTTAAAATAAATTTATGTGTTCCTTTAATTTAACTAGAAGCTATACTCACGAAGTTTAAGAAAAAAATTTATTTTTGTATTTCAGATAATTCTACAAGGTACTATCATGCCCACCGTCCAGACGAAATTTTCCAAAGTGGTTGAAAGTATTTGTTTATAACTTAGAGTAGAAGCAACAAAATCTAATGAAAAAAATTCTTATGTATACCTTAAGGTATGCACAATAAACTGTCAAAATTTCACAAAGATCAATCATGCAGTTTTATTACAAAAAAGTCATAAAAAGGGCTTTTTGGGTCTCCTAATGTAGAAGGTCCCCTTAAGTCAGTTTATCTAAGAATGGGTTTTTCATAGTCGTCATGTTAAAAAGCATGTATCGAAACTTTCTTACAATATATGCGTATGAAACTTTTTATGAAATATTATTTATCATAATAATTAATAATAAAAATTAGCATTATTATAATTAAATCAACCGCCGCGGCGAGCGGCCTCTTTTCGTCCGCAGCCCTTTATTCTTCCACTTATTCCGACTATTTTGCGGAAACTAGGTTCGTAAGTCCCCAGCCACCTCCCGAGTGAAAGACACTCTAGTGAAAGCCAGGTTAAAAAAAAAATCAAAAATTGAAACCGGACAAATTTAAAAGGAAATTTGCACAAATTAAAGACACCGAAAACCGGGAAGGAAGGGCTCGGTAAGGTGAAGCCACCGGACGACCCCTGCTTCTTCTAGCTTATTATTAGTCAATATATATAAATACATAAGTATTTAGATTAATTATTATTAGTATTTATTATGATTTTTATTAATTTGGATTCTGGATATCTTAAATCAATTAATGTAATTAGCGCTTACCGTTTACACTTCCGAGCCAAAAAAAAAAAAAAAAAAAAAAAAAAAATGGTTTCAACGCCGTCTGAGAAAGCGTAAAAATATAATTTTTCGGATACGCTCTAAAGCAATACTGGTAAATGCAATTTCCATACTATTCAGGGTGACCCTAAATTCTTCGTAGAATGTTTAATGGTTGATGCAGGACACTGTAACAATCATTTATTGTATAGGAATGTATGAGCGCGAGTGACGCGTTGAGATACAAACACCAGAGGGCCAATTTGGAGCTTATTAGGTGCGTTCGTAATTATATAAATATGTACCACTTATAGTCGTCGTCCAGTCCGTCCGTCTGTCCGTCCGTCCGTCCGTCTGTCCGTCCGCCCTATAACAGAGCAAAAAGTACCCAACCCAATGGTCTCAAATTTTAAATATATAATTTTTGTAAAATGTTGTCGAGTCATTTCAAATTTTATGATAATTGGATATATAGTTTAATGACAAGGACAGTCAAAAATTTTCCGTTACATTAAGACCAATGGGAAAAAATTATTTCAAGTGCATTTTAATGATGTTACAGCTTTTCCTCAACCAGTCATTTGCGGCCATCAGAAAATTACAAAAATTGCTGTCGTACGTACCGTATACATTAAGTCGCCGTTTCCTGTGAAGGCAAGACTCAATTGTGACATGAAAATGTGTAACACTGTGAGCGGCCATATTGTTGTTTTCGTGGGAAAAAAAATAATTTTGTGTACGATGTTCACGTATCTCTCTGGAGAAGCTAATCTATTACGATTAGCACTTCCCGTTGCTTTCATTACATTAGCGATGGCTAAAACATGAATTTCCGGGAATAAAAGTGGGTTTTTTCATAATTTGGCATATCAGTGATTTCCATTACCCTGGGGATGCAAATAAATGAATTTCCGTGAAAAAACATGAGTTTTCGTAATTTGACACTTTCAGTGATTTTTTTTTTATCTTGGCGATGGATAATAAATAAATTTCAGTGAAAAAACGAAGTTCTCGTAATTTTCCAATTACAGCCTTTTCCATTTGTATGTCTCAATTATCTCGAAACTTTTTTCTTAACGGGTTTGACACCATAGCTTTTGAAGAAGTTGACTGATTTACATATTGTTGATTTTGTTTTCAATAAATAAAGCAAATTAAAAGCTCTGTAAATAATACCGATTTTTTTTTCAAGTTATAACTAAATATATGATCAATTGTTGAGGAATTTGAATTTTTTATTTGAATTTAAAAAAAATTCCCTTTTAATATAGTTGAGAGACAACGTAAGAAGCAGTATAAAGGAAAAATGACGACTCAAAAAGATTCAATCTGGACTTAAAAAGAATGTAAAAACTAGCTCTGCAAGATCAGTTTTATTGTACTCTATTAAAATTTTAGTAATTCTTTTATACAACAGAGGAAGTATTTTTATTTCTAATAAACATAAATAAATAAATAAAAAAGAAGTAACAATCTAAATTAATTTCGGAGTTTCTAATCCATGACCAAACTTCAGTCTGTTATCGTCATTTAAAACCTTAATGGCCATTTAGCGCTTTACAGAATATCTCAAACTTTATCCTTCAGATTTTTAGAGGTTTTGGAGGTTGGATAGGCGCTAGAGGGGAACTGAACCAGGGACCTCATAAACGGTAGGCGAGCAACATAGGGTTGAGCAAAGGGCCAAGCCAGATGCTCTAATCTGTAAAATGGTTATGTACCGTTCAGGTAAGATGGGATCCACACAAAGCTATAATATTCGTAACATAAACGGTTTCTTATAGCAAACCGCTGACGAAATTTACTATACATAGTATATCTGATTCCGATTCACGATTTTATAAAAAATACAGACTTTAAAATGTTATTTCCATTGCTTTCGTCTTGAAATAGGCCCAATACATATTAATTTACACTTTTTCCCCAGAACAATATGTAGAATCTTTTTGAAGTAGATTTGGTATTTAAATAAAGCAAATAAAGCATTAGAAGTGCATTTATGATATTATTTTTATATGCATTTTTGCACCGGGTGGTGGCAAAACAGACAATCACCTCATTGAGTTCACGGCTGAAATTCCAGAATTAGCTAAAATTCGATTCGCATATTAAAACGCAATCAGTCTGCCAAGTCATATCTTGGTGGAAAATACCTGAAAATCCGATTTTAGAGGATGACTCTATAGTTTAATATTGTGTTTTCCTGCTCCCAGTCCTCCATGTTTCATACCTTTGGGTGTAGGAATACACAATGTTAAGCCCATGAGTCAACCGCTAAAATCGGGTTCTCAGGTGCTTTCCACCAAGATATGACTTGGTAGACCGATTTGACTTGGTGTTTGAATATGCAAATTGAGTTTAAATAATTGTTTACATAAACTTTTGTTATCTAAACTGCTCATAACTTAAATCCTAAATCATTTTGTAATTTAGTGAAAAACCTTATTTCCTGTTTATGAAAAATAGCATTTAATTTATTTATTGCTATAAATGTTTGTGATAAAAATACATTTCATAGCCTTAGTGAAATAACTCATCCTCATTTAATACCATCATTCAAAACTGTTTCCTGTATTGCTTCAAATTGCTACTTAAAAACATTATCTTTCATTTGCTTATTGAAATAACTATTGTGATCTGTTTATTAATATCAAGAACATTTTTCAAGGACACTTCCTTGTTCAGACTGATCTTCAGTAGAGCTGCTCAGATGTAATTCCGATTTTGTTCTGTTCACATAACCGCACCAACTCCTTGTTTTTGCTGGGGAAATCTTCACTCGCAACCTTATTTCCTGTTTATGAAACATAGCATTTAATTTATTTGTTGTTATAACTTTTTGTGTTAAACACACATTTTATAGCCTTAGTGAAATAACTCATCCTCATTCAATGCCATAATTCAAAACTGTTTCCTGTATTGCTTCAAATTGCTACTTAAAAACATTATCTTTCACTTGCTTATTAAAATAACTATTGTGATCTGTTTATTAACATCAAGAACATTTTTCAAGGACACTTCCTTGTTCAGACTGATCTTCAGTAGAGCTGCTCAGATGTAATTCCGATTCTGTTCTGTTCACATAACCGCACCAGCTCCTTGTTTTTGCTGGGGAAATCTTTACTCGCAACCTTATTTCCTGTTTATGAAACATAGCATTTAATTTATTTGTTGTTATAACTTTTTGTGTTAAACACACATTTTATAGCCTTAGTGAAATAACTCATCCTCATTCAATGCCATAATTCAAAACTGTTTCCTGTATTGCTTCAAATTGCTACTTAAAAACATTATCTTTCACTTGCTTATTAAAATAACTATTGTGATCTGTTTATTAATATCAAGAACATTTTTTAAGGACACTTCCTTGTTCAGACTGATCTTCAGTAGAGCTGCTCAGATGTAATTCCGATTCTGTTCTGTTCACATAACCGCACCAGCTCCTTGTTTTTGCTGGGGAAATCTTCACTCGCAACCTTATTTCCTGTTTATGAAACATAGCATTTAATTTATTTGTTGTTATAACTGTTTGTGTTAAACACACATTTTATAGCCTTAGTGAAATAACTCATCATCATTCTATGCCATAATTCAAAACTGTTTCCTGTATTGCTTCAAATTGCTACTTAAAAACATTATATTTCACTTGCTTAATAAAATAACTATTGTGATCTGTTTATTAATATCAAGAACATTTTTCAAGGACACTTTCTTGTTCAGACTGATCTTCAGTAGAGCTGCTCAGATGTAATTCCGATTCTGTTCTGTTCACATAACTGCACCAGCTCCTTGTTTTTGCTGGGGAAATCTTCACTCGCAACCTTATTTCCTGTTTATGAAACATAGCATTTAATTTATTTGTTGTTATAACTTTTTGTGTTAAACACACATTTTATAGCCTTAGTGAAATAACTCATCATCATTATATGCCATAATTCAAAACTGTTTCCTGTATTGCTTCAAATTGCTACTTAAAAACATTATATTTCACTTGCTTAATAAAATAACAATTGTGATCTGTTTATTAATATCAAGAACATTTTTCAAGGACACTTTCTTGTTCAGACTGATCTTCAGTAGAGCTGCTCAGATGTAATTCCGATTCTGTTCTGTTCACATAACCGCACCAGCTCCTTGTTTTTGCTGGGGAAATCTTCACTCGCAACCTTATTTCCTGTTTATGAAACATAGCATTTAATTTATTTGTTGTTATAACTGTTTGTGTTAAACACACATTTTATAGCTTTAGTGAAATAACTCATCATCATTCTATGCCATAATTCAAAACTGTTTCCTGTATTGCTTCAAATTGCTACTTAAAAACATTATATTTCACTTGCTTAATAAAATAACTATTGTGATCTGTTTATTAATATCAAGAACATTTTTCAAGGACACTTTCTTGTTCAGACTGATCTTCAGTAGAGCTGCTCAGATGTAATTCCGATTCTGTTCTGTTCACATAACCGCACCAGCTCCCTGTTTTTGCTGGGGCAATCTTCACTCTCAACCACGCATTTCATACCTGGCTATTGTTCCACTTTAAATTGAATTAATGATATATCCATTCAGGATTGTAACCAAGTGAATATAGAATTTTATCCATTTCCTGTTATTTATTCTCAACTTCTACATACAGTAAATACACACACACTCCTACAATAATTCTGGAATTTCAGTCGTGAACTCGATGAAGTGATGGTCTTTACTGCCGCCTCCGGGTCTGTTTTCTTCTACTAATTAGTTGTAGTTTGTAGTAGTTAGATTATTTGTTGTAGTAATTAATTATTTTGTTGCTGTAATTAATAATAAGCAATCTTTTGAATTGATGTGTTGCACTAATTAGCAAGTTTGGAATTTTTTGTAGACATTAGTAATAAGTAATAAGCAATAATTAATTTAGTAATAAGACATGAGTAATAATAAATTTTAGTCATAACTAAGGAGTAAATTCTAGTAATTAATTATTTGTGGTAGTAATAGATAATTTTTTATAGTACCTAATTATCTAATTTCTTGTAATGTTTGATATTTTCTGTACCAATTAGTTTAAAACTGATAGGAAGCATGCTTCAAGTTTATACAACTGATTTTGTTTTATTTTCTGTATCCTGTATTGATTTCCTGTGACTTTCAGTGCAATTTGATATGCATTTGAAACTGTGCGTGCTAAAAGTAACACATTATTAAAGTACATATTATGTAATTATTTGTACAAAAGATAAGAAGAAAAACAAAGAACGTTTTCAACCATTACAAGGTCATTAAAATTATCTTCCGTACAAATAATTACCAGGAAGCCATCATAAGAGAATCAATTGAAATAATTGCTAATAAAGATACAGCTTGTAACGATGCACTATCCTACGGTATCCATGGAGTATGAAGATATTTGCTGCTTAATAGATGAAAGCTCATATTGTTGTAAATTTGAATAATTTTATCTGGAATCTCGTCACACGTACAATATTTAAATTATAATAATTTCTTCTGAACAACTCCCGAATAAGTGCAAAGAAAATATAAACAACATTTAAAACCTACTGATGACGTCCTTGCAATGGCTGAAGACGTTCTGAGTTTTTCTAATGTATTTTAAATATTTTAATTTGTATTTTAAATATCTTTATAGTATATGTAGGATCCTGAAAGTAAATTTTGTACAATTATTTGTGCTTTTATATGTATTTTATTTATAGCGTTTTACTAATGAGATATTTTAATCTTTTTTTTTTTTTTTTTTCAAAACTTTAAATTTGAAATAGACACTAGTTGGATGTGCCAATCCCAAAACTTTCTTCTATCTCATGTCAATATTTCATTATAATTAGTTTTATTAGTATTTTTATTAGAATTAAGCATAACTTCATACACTTTTCGATGGTACAATATTTATAATTGCACAAAAATCGCTATTACAGCGCCTCCTTCCGGCGGATTTTTTCCAAATTCATGAAGGACCTTGCCATGGCCAAAAACATTCAAAATTAATTTGGTTCAATTCTATGCATAACTTCATACACGTTTCGATGGTACAATATTCAATATGCACAAAAATTGCTATTACAGCGGCCCTTACTGGCGGAATTTTTCCAAATTCAGGGAGGACCTTTTTGTCATGGCCACAAACACACAAAAAAAATTTGGTTCAATTCTATGTATAACTTCATACAATTTTTGATGGTACAATGGCGACACACGGACACACGGACAGACAGACAGACATTTTGTATAAATATGTTTTTTGTGATCTCTGACCCCTAAAACGTGTAAATCCGTCGAAAACCGGAAGTCGAAAAAAAATTTCGATTACAATACTTTCTTCTATTGAAGATAGAAGAAAGTAATAAATATGAAGTACATATATTTTTCCCTTTTTATGAAATATGAGTATTGTAATTTTTTAGAAAACAGTTTCTATAAATAAATATCTGGTAATTTTATAAATGTTTTAAATTACATTCCTGCGCATGTTTCGTGGATTGTAGTAACTATCATTATTTAAAGATTTTCTTTTGCAAGAAATCTTTTGCATGCATCATTTTCTTTGATAAACTCGAAATAGAACGCATGTCTGATTACAATAAAACATTCAGTACAAATTTTACATAAGGTTGTAGATAGGAATTTTTTTACACAACTTTCCTAATTTTAAATAAATTTAAAATTTCAAAATTGTTCTTTCAATTTCCAAATACTGAAATTCACTGAGATACATTCTAGTAAATTTTGCGAACGAAATAATATGAACACTAAAATTATTTAATGACTCTATCGAGTATTACATTTATTTAGATTAAAATCACTCTACTTTATCACTCGATGTCAGGGAAATGACAGATCAAAGTGGTTATTTTCAGGTTGTTTGGATTGTGTAATGAATGTATGAAAGTATATATTTGCTCTTGTAAAGGATTTTGAAGTTTTCAAATTTCGAGATTTCACTATTTATATCAACTATTTAGAAGCATGTTTAACTTTTATACAACTAACATTATTTTTATTCGATATAATGATTTGATAAATGCATGACTTTCAATACAATCGGATAAGTAATTTAAACTGTGTGTGTGTGAAATTGCCATTTATGATCGAAGTTTATGGAGATTATTACATTTTACCTATGGAATTATTATTTATATTACAGTTAAAATTACAAGTTAGTACAAATTTTATTTAAAATTTTTAAAATGGATAATGAGGGATGTTCGTGACAGAGTCGGAGAGAAAATAACATATTTATCATATTTAATAGAAAAATAACTTTTTCAATAAACAATTAGAAAGAAGATTACATTGGTTATAGTGGGCAAAATATGTGTTACTATACACCTACGCTCTAGGCTGAATTAACTAAATTATTAGCACTGATATAGCTAAAGTATTATTTATTGCATTAAAAAACTAGCAGGCTTTACCCGCTATGCTGGTCCGATCCTTCAAACAAACCTTGAATTAAAAGAAATATATTGGTGAATTTGACCTTGTATTTAAAAACATATAGACTTTTACATTATCATTTCCATCCGCATGGCTGAAAAAGATAGGAACGTCATTGTGCTATTATATTTTCTAATGGACCATACAAAATTTTAACAGTTAAAGACCAACTCTTTTAGTTGATCATTGCAGTATGATTTAATATAGAATTATAGCAGTATAATAAACAATCCCTGAAAAATTATCCGACTACTAATGTAACTTTCACCAAAACCATTCAGTGAATCTTTTTATAGAGGCTACGCTTTCATAATCGGATTCTCCTGATTATAGAAATTTACACCTTAATTGTATAACTAAACAACGTAGAATAATATGCAATATATTAAAACATTCAATGAAAATGTATCTAACAAACGGTGCAAGGGCCATTAAAATCCATTCAGCTGAACTCAGGCAGCAGGGATGAAATTTCCATTTGTATTTTATATGCACAAGGGGACAAACCAGGGCTTCAATAATATATACTAGGTTGAGCAAAAAGTTCTGGAAAAATTTTAATCTAATATTTACCAGAATTTTTATCGCATATGATGGTCGTGCCTTCAATGCCGAGCTCTATTGCCAGCAGATGGATCGCGTCTACACAAATGGGTGCAAAAGAATACAAGATTGTTCCGCGGAAAGCGCGTTTTGTTTCAGCAGGACAATGCCAAATGGCGCGTGGCCAAGAGGACCAGGGGCAAGTTTACACAGTTGGACAGCGTCAAAATTCTCCCATACCCGCCTATTTTCCAGACATGGCTCCATCCGATTATGGCCTCTTTCGATCAATGTAACAGTTTTTAAAGGGCCGTCAATTCGTATCTTTTAATGAAGTTGAAGAAACATGCCAATAGTTTTTGGATTGCAAGAAGCCGCCATGGAACTTTCAGCAAACCGGAATCTGGCAGAATGATGGCAGTAAGTCGTGGACTATGATGGTCTCTACTTTGAATGATAGTTCTTATTGCTTTTGCTGTTAATTTGTGCATAACAACACAACTTTCACAAATTTCCCAGAACTTTTTGCTCAACCTAGTATTATTTCTGATGTTAATATTATTTTTCCCCTTCCCATACTAAAGGCACAGAGCTGAGTGATGTATTTTTCGAAAGGTTCTGTAAGCGGCTTTTGACATAGTATACTTATATATCGTTAAAACACGTTGTTTGATAAAAATAACTTCATATAATCAAAAATTAGTGAGAAACGTAACAGCAATTAAGGGGACCTTCTACATTAGGAGACAAAAAAGCCCTTTTATGATTTTTTAAACAGAAAACTGCATGATGGATCGTTTTGAAATTTTAACAGTTTATTGTACATATCTTAAGGTATACACAAGATTTTTTTTTATTAGATTTTGTTGCTTCTACTCTAAGTTATAAACAAATATGTTCAACTGGTTTGGAAAATTTCGTCTGGATTGTGGGCATGATAGCGCCTTGTAGAATTATCTGAAACACAAAAATAAAATGTTTTCGTAAACTTCGTGCATATAGCTTCTAGTTAAATTTAAGGAACCCATAAATTTATTTTTAAAAAGTTATGTAATGGCTGATTAAAAAAAATTAAATCATTCTTATGTGTTAATAACTTTTTTTTAAAAAATAATTTTAGTAAAAGCTTTAATTCATATCGAAGGCAATTAAACAAGCTTTAATTAAAATAAAATTAAGATGATCCATTGAGTATTTTTTTTTTTTTAAATCTTGCTTTTAATTTTGCCCACCGTTTCAAAAAATGTGGTTGAACATATTTGTGTATAACTTTGAGTAGATACAACAAAATCTAATAAAAAAATTCTTGTGTATATCTTAAGTACCTTGTGTATACCGTGTGTATACCTTACAATAAATTGTTAAAATTTCAAAAAGATCCATCGTGCAGTTTTCTTACAAATAAATCATAAAAAAGTGCTTTTCTTGACCTCCTAATGTAGAAGGTTCCCTTAATCTCAAAGATTGCGTTAAGAAAGCATTGCACATGTCTACAGTTTTTATTAACTTTGACGAATTTTTTATCGTTAATATATATTTTAGAATACCCACTAACACTACTAAAAATCATATTTATATGAATAATGTGTTCAACAAAAGTTTTAAAAAGGATTAAAAGTGTTATTTTCATATTTTTATGTCACGATATAACAACCCAGGTAGTCCTCAAATATCGCTATTTATAATTAGCCTTTTTTATTCTGTTCATTTCAGTAGACTAAGCGCGAAAATCGATTAAAGGTATTAAATTTGTGTTTTATTTATATTTTATTGTTTCATTTATTAATAATGATTGTTTTAATTTCGTTATAGAATATAAGCTGGAATCAAATAATGAGTTCTTTATATTAATTTAAGTGCGCAAACGGATTTATTTTTTATAATCATCGCAAACGATAGATATACAGGTTGTCCATAATTAAAGACCCTACTTTAAAGTTGTCTACAAGTTGTTGGTCAGAAAGTTGTGAAATTTTGTGACGGACATAATGAAGGAATGGGGATTTGTTTGAGAGAAAAAAAAATTAGTTCAAAATTTCGCCACCAGGGGACATTTTTAAATAAATTACACATTTAGCCACCGCCCGCTGAATACTAGGCCTGAGCTCTGATAAAAAAAATGGCAACTGTCGTAGGTGAAATTTTTTTTCAGAGATTGTACGATCCATTCAATTCGAACACTAATAATTTTTTTAAGTTTTTACGCTTTATTTTTTCAGGGGCTGTCTGTATATTTGCCTTATTTAATCTGAAAAAAAGCGTAAAAACTTTTTAAAAGTGTAATTCCTAAATAAGCGCCCTCTGGTGGCAAAATTTTGAACTATTTTTTTCTCTCAAACAAATTCCCATTTCTCCATTATGTCCGTCACAAAATTTCACAACTTTCTGACCAATAGTTACGTCTGTAAACAACTTTAAAGTAGGGTCGTTTAATTATGGACACCCTGGAGATTAAAAAGAAAATTCGTGCTCGAAAATTAATTTAAAACCAATAAAAATTGAATAAATTTCGATGCCTTTTTAAAACGAAATGTGATATAGCTTCCAAACAGACTGCATTTGGAAGTAAATTGTTTTCTCTATTCGATGATGTAAAAATTGAAAATTTGTGGTATTAGAAATTTAAAAAATTGCAATAAAATTTAAATTTAATCCTCTACTGTCGACAGTTTCAGAATAACGTCAACGTTACGCACTTACAGGTTTGTCCTTTATAATATACTAGATAGTAGATATTATATAGTAAATGTATCATTATGTAATGAATTTCTTCAATTTCCTTGTTTTTTTCTCTCTCACTAGGGGACTATGCCCCCTACGAGCTTCACTCGTCAACCCCCATTCAGACACAGCAAATTGTAAAGGCATGCTAATTTGATTGGCTTTAGAAATGTTTCGGAATAATGAATTATAATAGAAAAAAAAGTGGAGATCTCAATGTCAACGGGTTGGTTTCCTCTTTGATTAAATCAGATCAGTGAAACATGTGAAAATAAGCTACTATAAAATGAAATAAGTAACCAGAGTCTTTGTTTCCTTTTTTTTTCCTTTTACAACGCTATAAGAAAGTTCTTTTGAAAAAGACATTTTGAATGTAGGGTAGACCGGGGCACGCAGTGCACTTTTTTCGAAACGAGTTATAACTGGCGCGCCACCAGTTATGACAGATTGATGCTGCTCCCTAGCGGGCATTCTCACACGTTTTTGAGCTTGAGTCGAGCTTCGGTCTAGCGAGCGATTGGTTGGCTGGTTGGTTGTATGGAGTTCTATAGCGCAAAGTCTCTATAGGGACATGCTGAGCCAAGGTCTAGCAAGCGGAAAGGATAACCTGTTTTCTGCCAAGGTGAGTAAATTTAGGGTTGAACTCATTGAAACTTATTGGGAACTAATAATACTTAGTTAAGGATAAACAATTACATGCACATTAGCAGAATTTTACCCTTTTTTGAGAACTGTATTTGTATGAACAGAAATGTTATTAATTTTCGTTGCACGTTAAAAATACATCCAAACATGGCGACGGGGCGCGTTTACGCATTTACATCAAGGCACCTTTACGCACGTTCTTACTGCGTAAATGTGAACAACTGAGACCATTTGAAAAGGCAGAACTACGGATTGACACCAAAAAAGGAAAGAAAAGAGGAAGTCCGCAATCCTGACTGATACTCTGGTTAAAGAAGCCCTCAAACATGAGCAGTTAGAAGCGAAAAAGAAAAAAATGATGGCACAACAAAACAAAAAGAAGAAATTACGTAAAATTTACTAGTTTTTATGGAAGTAGAACAAGAAACAGCAAAGGAAAATGTATGAAAACAAAAACTGCAAAAGGGAAAAAGTTGGTATGCTCTGGAAAAAATAAAATAATGAATGAATCTAATGACGAAGATGAAAACTGTGTGTGTATTTATTGTTTGAAATCATACAACCAATGCAAAAGATGGTCCCATAACAAGTGTGTAAAAGGAAATACTTTTTTTTTTGTTTGTAAAAACTGTAACAGTGATGATGAAAATGACTAAATAGTTTCTGTTTTTAATTAGCAATAAGCTCTATGTTTTCAGTTTAGCCTATAAAATGTTCTTTAATTAATTCTCTTTATTTTTTTAAACAGTGTTTTAATCATAAATAAAACATTTCAATTTGATTAAATATTTATTTCCCTTACTCCTTGGTATCACTTATAATATGCGTAAACGTGCCCCACTTGATGCGTAAACGTACCCCGGAAACGGGCCAAGTTTACGCGAAAGACTTGGACATAAAGATAATTTTTTTACGGTCAAAAATACAAATAGGGCGACAACTGAATATACAAATTTTAACTTTGTTAACTGTTTTTTAAAATCGCAATGTATAAAATCTCCTAAGTTAAAACATAAAAATTAGAAAATTCATTGAAAAAAATCGCGTAAACGTGCCCCGGTCTACCCTACAGTTTTAAATCTGACGTATTTTTCATGAGTTTATTATCTTTTTAATATTCACGTGAAAACACTTTTGTTGTTAGAAAGGAAATGTTGTTTGCGCTGTCTATTAATTCTCAACAGTTGTTAAAAAGTTATTTCAAAATATGAAATAAATATCTCGCGCAAATATATTTTTAAATTTAAACTGTTTGGCAATATTTTGGCTTGGCAATTTTAAATGTGACATAATTTCCCCCATCTACATTTTTTAGTGCATATTAATGAATATATTATTTTAAAATTTTCTTTCTCTTTTAAAATTAATGTATAAATGTAGTTTTTCTGACGTGATTATCAATATTTTCCTGCTTTTAAAACGTAATAATTTAATTCTTATTTGAAAGTTTTTCTGTTTATAAAAGTCTTGCTAATAAATAAATTTCTCATTTGAAGGAAATATAGTATATATGTATCATCTATGTGCTGTTTTTAAAATTGGCAACAATTGAAAATAATACCCTTTTCTTAACCCTTAAATGCCGGGTGTTGCTTTTCGGCAACATACCCAATTTAGCCTCTAAAATACTATTAGGATAATATTGGAGCTATAATGCCTAATGTTGCCGATAAAATACATTCTGAAAATATTATTAAATAGATTTTCAACATGTACATGGCAACATTTGTGCTGTTTAAGAATAAAGATAGATTTATTTTTTCAGCTGTTGCTACTTGTTCTTTTTGACTTGTTTGGAATCTTGCGAAATACCGTATTTTGTTCTGCAGTGAGCAAATAAAATTTATTTCATATTATAGTTCCTAAAATTCTTGTGTGTTTAATATTACAGAATTTTATCAAGGAAATTTTTTTTTCAATTAAAGACCAGTATTGCCGATTAGTAACAAACTGTTTTTTAGCCGTAAACCGTACTTAAAACAGAATATGATTTTTAAAAGTATTTTTCCCATAATTTATTCAAAAAATGAAATCCGAAAAACATTACAATGATTTTTGAAAAATCAGGGATTTAAGGGTTAAAGTTGTCAATAATATCCTTCGAAAAGCTGAAAATTTAAATTTAAAATGGAAATAAATCCTCAAAAATATGAGTCAAATTAGAAAACTAAATACAATCTGCACATCGGGAACTTCTGAGGTATAAAATGACCTAAAAATGATTAAATTCAGTTACAATAGTTTTTTCTTCTATAAAACTTTTTTAATGGAACGATTTTGAACCAATTTAGCATTAAATATCTCTTAAAATAATTGTTCAATTTTAAAACTGTCTGCATCAGCGTGTTTATCGAACATTTCTCTAAAACACCACCAATTTTCATATTTTTGTATGCCGTATTTTTCTTACTATTAACGAAGAAAAACCTCCAGTCACAAAAAATTCAAAACCGGCGGTGGTGACAGCGTTAGTTACGTTTTTTGTTTAAATAGAGAGATACATGTAGCAGTAGCTGTGGAGTAATATCCTGAAGGATCAGCAAAACTGACAGCAACATGCTTTTCTTAATATTTATTATATCCAAGCGAAGTATGATGCCACGCAATTGCGGCGTTTATATGTAGTTGGTTATGCAATCTCAATTTCACAAAGAAAATATTACTGAATGTAAATGCAATCATAAGCCGAAATGCAATATTCCTCCTTGATTCAATCACAAATAACACAATATGAACTTTAAAATCATTTCTCTTTACTTAAAAATTGACTCGTAATAATGCTGCAGATGCTACAAGGGAAATGGAAAGGGAAATCCAAAGTGTAGCTCCCAGCTGTAAGATGTACATTTATATAGATTTCCTAGTACTTTTTATCTGCGAAACCCGCAGCCAATTTCAGGGAATATTCTCATTTTAGATATAAATTTCCAACTGGGCGAAAAATGTCCGGACCAGGATTCTCCTGACAAAAGCAGTCAGTGCTCTACCATCTGAGCTATCCCGGACGAATCTGGTGGAACTTTTTCACCCAGCTAACCTAAGTGATTATAGCATCTGGTCTGAAACCTGGTTCAACTCAACAGAATAAATCACAGGTAATGGGACTCCAGAAATCGCAGGAGTTCCATTACCTGTGATTTATTCTGTTGAGATGAACCAGGTTTCCGACCAAATGCTATAATCATTTAGGTTAGCTGGGTGAAAAAGTTCCATCAGATTCGTCGTTTCGAAAGTGTATCAAGAATGTAATATGAAATTTTGTGAAATATGATAAATTTCTGAATTGTTCGAAAAGCAGTTTTATAACGAAATATTTTGTATGCTATCACATTTCAATGACAAATTTGAGAATAATTATAAGAGAAAAGCAGATATATTTGTATTTCATTTGTTTTGTATCGATGTTTTAAAATTTCATTTGGGTTTTATGTTTTTTAGTCTCTTCAAATAAAACATGAAAGCAGAGAAAAGAAAGTACGTTTTTAAAAAGCACAATTTTTAGTCTCTCTAGTAAATATTATATATATATATATACTAGGGAGCTCTGCCCCCTGCAAGCTACGCTCGCCAACCCCCGTTCAGACGCCACAGAATCTAAAAACACGCCAATCTGATTGGTTTTAAAAAAAAAATATTATAGAAGATTGAATTATACTGAAAAAAGCTGTACAAATCTCCCTGTAAACGGGTTTCAGTTCAATTTCGTTTGATTTCAAAAATTTAAGACCGAATCAGTTCCTGTTATGACATTCAATGGTAGTTTTCGTGTTTGATTAAAGAGGATCAGTTAAACATTTATAAAGAAGCTAAAAAAAATGCATTAAGTGTACAGAGTCTTTGTCTTCCGGTATTTTAAAACAATTTCTATAACAATAGTCATGTGACTATCATCAACAGTTCCGGACGAACCATTTCGCTTTTTATATTCCTGTTGCCATTTTGGCACTTTAATGTTAACCAGGTACAGGTGATAAGTCGCCAAATATTATTCTATCGTCATCATTTCGTCTATATTATAATAGTTCAAGTCGTCAACTGCCTTAAACAAATACGGTCTGATCCCGTCGTCGTTCATATGAAAGTTTGATAAAGATGTCATATACGTCCCATATTGGCGCGATTTTTTTCCGACACTAATTTGGGGAAAACATCAACAGCATAAACAACAACATCCGGCTTAATAAATGAAGCAAAATAACGATACTATGGCGCCAGTTAAGTACCCGTTGCGTATATGACATTGGCGTCAGAAAAAAATCGCTCAGATATGGGTCCGTATATGACATCTGTGCCGAAAGTTTTCCCTTTTGATTAAAAAATCATATTTCTTTTTCGAATAAAACTACATAAAATTTTCCATGATCGCAAAGAATTCTTGGTACTGTTACGCTAGCCGGGTGCAAATCTCGCCAATAGCTATTTTTCAACTCGCCAGTTAGCATTTTTTTTTAATTTTTCGAGTGGTAAATTAAAACATTGCTTTGAAGTTGAAATTAAATGTCATCGTTTATTACATCATTTGATATTTGGCCAGATGTCATCTACGCATCGAGTTTGGCGTGATTTTTTTTACGAAAATTTGGCGAAAACCTCGTTTTCGAATACCAGTTACATACGTATTTTTGATACTACTTAGTTATCCCGTCGACCAAAAATCTATCACCAAATTATAAGATTAAATGCCAATAATCGTTGATCGTAAATGTCACATTCACTCGACTTTAAGCAAGTTACACGTCTTTACGTCATCAAGTGATTTTTATTTCGACGTTTTATTTGTATATTTATTAATGTAATGCTATTTTCTTTGTTTTTTCGTTATTTAAAATAAAAGTTATGGCAATTTGTATAATTTGGCGAGTGGTTTGGCGATTTATATCATTTGGCGAACTTGGTCGACGTAATAACTAAGTAGTAGCGTATTTTTTAATTATTTTCTATTATTTTTAAAGGAAAATAACCAAAAATATAATTAACTATAGAACAATACAATTTATGTAATTTAAAAATTGAAAATAAATTAAATAAACATTTATTATTAAATGAACAACAATAGCCGGGTTACCATTATGAAGGCGGTTCAGCAGTTTTAGGTTCGTACATGCTTATGAAAAAACTCCAACACAAAATACGGGAACAAAAACTTTATTTTAACTATTAAAAATTATTAGAAAGCGAATTAAAATTACAATAAGGGGAACTGGATTTCTTAGAAATACTGGAGAGAGAGGCCCCCATTTAAACAAATGCAATGAAGTGCAGATACAGAAAAATTAGTACCTTCTCAGTACATAGTTAGCATAGAAGTAATTATTTTACAAACAGCATCAATAACTTGGCGTTACAAATCCATCACCAATTTTACTATTATAATCGCGAACGAAGAGTGATCGAAGGTTTATTGGCGCGCAAAATGATTATACCACGCAATCTGGTATTCCTCAAGGCATCAATCAAATGGTTGTTAAATAACTGTCACAAAGCATAATCAAAACGTCGTCAAAGTTCTGAATTGAATAAATTTGTTTATGCTTAATAATGATTTATATGATAAAATAACCATTACATGAAAATGTGCAATAATTATAAAAGGCATCTGTATTAGACAAAAAGGAAGTTAAAAATTAACTGCAATCATTTTCCGAGACATAAGCTATAAACTTCATTTTATTTATGTTTTATTATTACATTGTAACAGCGAAAGATAAGCAGTAAATATGAGTGAATAAATTCAGCGTGGGCATATACGGATCAAAGTTACTGACAGCTGCGTTTCTCTTTTTGTGATTTATTTAATGACCCACTAGTTATCTGAAAGTAAATTGCTTTTCTGGGAATGAAAGATTACAACCACCTAAAACGAATATTACTACTTTAAATAAACCGAGGTTCTTGAAAGAAAGAAAACCTAAGAGATAAAATTCGATACGGAAAATAAGCACTTAATTAAATTATAAAATTTTTACTTTTAAAGAGGGGGAATAACAACACGTTTTAAAAGACAAAAAATAAATGATTTAAATTAATTTAGGAGAGATCGTGATATGTGATAGGATCTCCGTCACAAACATGTCAACCAAAATAATGCCATTTTGGCGCCAATTAGGTACCCCGATGCGTATATGACATCTGTGCCTAATATTTTTCTTTTCATTGCGTTTAAAAAAAAATAAAGAAGAGAAAGACATTTATTTTAATGTTTCAGTTTGTATTAAATAAAATGATAATGAAATACAAATTGAATTATGAATAAAAGTAATACATTGATACATTGATACATTTCTTAGCATACATTTAAGGAGGCCAAACTCTCGCCAAATTAGTTTAAAATTGTAACCTTTTCTAAAATCTGAAAAAAAAAATATCTGTTATGATTAAAATTTGAGTTGTCATCATTAGAGAAAAGTATATAAAATTAGAAAAACAAATAATATTTCGAAAACTAATTCGAATTTTAAAATTCTAATACCAGTTTTGAGATCTGCAGATCAATATGGATTTTTGGTGTTAATTTCATCGCGAAGTATTCCGTATTTTAGGAGAAATCGCCGTGAAACCTAATCAGTTGTTTAATCAGTCGTTTCATAGAATCGTTACATAAATTCGTTTCATAATATCCGTTTCATTAGGATTTTATATACAGGGTGATTCAGCTAGTCGGTGACAAACTTTAAGGATCGATAGAGCACACCTAGACGAACATTTTTGAATAGGGAATGTAGGGTCCCTGACGCGATGGTAAGGCGCTAGGCGCTTTCGAAAATTTGGGTGCCGAAATTCGAAACGTCATAAAAACTAGGGAAATGGTTAGATTTTCTTGCTTGTTGCGTCGAAATGATTCTGTTTGTTTAGACTTTCTTCAGTACCAATTTGATAAGCGTATCTCTTAAAACATGGATAGGGGGCGCTGCAGACTTTGGAGAGCTAGACAACAACTTTAAGCCCGTTATTTTGATAATTTAACACATGCTCGCCAAAGTTTATACTCTAACTTAAAGTTTGAACCCAAAAGTAGAGCCCTGCAAAAAGCGTAAGAGCCGGAATAAAATGTCAAAGTACAGGGTGGTCGAAACTCGAAGGCTCCTAAGAGATAAACAAACAGATTTCTTGACTTATGGCATGCATTTTCATGATTCTGTTTGCTGGGGCTCTCTGAAACTCAGTTGAACGGTACAAAAAGAAACATCGATAGGGGGCGCTTTGGGCAAAAAACATAATTCGTTGACATTTCGGACGCTAACTGGAAACGGGGCGCTACGATCAGTTAGTAATAATGAAAACACATTTTCTACCTCTGCTCAACACTTCTGAATAAATTTAGACCAAAAACATCAATGATACTGGAAATTTATTTACAAAAAATAACACTACAGAAGATGCTCGAAATTTCGACCTTGGGCCATGATGCAGGCTTCGCACCTCCGTCGCATTGAGGAGTGTGTGTTTCCAACAATGCCAGGAGTATCTCTGATCTGCCCTGCAGCTGCCACAATGCGCGCCACAAGTTCTTCAGCACTGCTGACAGGTGTATGGTATACCTCGGCCTTCAGGTAACCCCAAAGGAAGAAATCCAAGCAGGTGAGGTCTGGTGATCGGGCAGGCCAGTGAACTGGACCCCCACGCCCGATCCACCGCTGGCCATACCTTGCGTTTAGATGGAGACGCACGTCGTTCGTGTAATGGGCCGGAGCTCCATCGTGCTGGAACCACATCTGGCGACGCGAACCTTCGGGTACGTGCGCCTCATCCAGAAGCTGCGGCAGCACTTGATCCAGGAAAATCAGGTAATTTCCACCTGTCAGCCGTTCAGGTAACAAATAAGGGCCAATGAGGCAATCCCCCAGAATGCCGGCCCACACATTTACTGAGAAACGCTCCTGGGCTGCTCGGCTTCTGGTTTCATGTGGATTTTCATCACATCACACATGACTGCTGTGGGCGTTCCACATTCCCTCCCGGCTGAAGGTGGACTCGTCCGTAAACAAAATGCTGTTTACAAAACGGGGATCCCTGGATCTCATCGCCAAGTACCATCTTGAGAATTCCACTCGAGGGCCAAAATCCTGCTCTCTGAGCAACTGCACCCGCTGGATGTGGTAGGGGTGCAGATTCCGGGAACGTAAGATGCGCCACGCAGTTGCTTGCGAAATGCCAACATGTCTGGCGATATCTCTCGTGCTAAGACCTGGGTTGTCCTCAACCAGGTTAAGCACAGCCTCTTCGTTGTCGGGGGTGCTCACTGATCGCTCCCGTTCAGGCCTGCCTCCGTCGAAAGATCCCGTTGTGGACAACCTCTGGTGTACTCGAGCGAAGAAGGCATGGCAGGGGATTTGCCTGTTGGGGTAACGCTCGGCGTACAACCACTGAGCGGCTCGTCCATTACAACCAGCAGCGCCATACGCCAAATGCATGTCAGCCAATTCAGAGTTTGTGTACCGTTCCATCCTACTACCGATCTGCAGACAAGTAACCCGAAGCTTAAGTAGGTACCGCACGTTCAAAAGACGTGTCTGCGCATACAACTACGTCATCTCGCGTTGTCGTCTACGCATTACGTATCTTTTGCATATCGATATGGTACGATATCTTTTGCATAAATCAGCAAAAAGCACCTTATGTAAATTTTATTGCGCGCATTGTGCATGATTGAAACCAGCTATGTTTGTTAAAAAAAACAAACAAACTGCAGTTTTAATAGCTTCTTATGATAAGTAAATTACTCTCTTGTTTTGTTTCTAACTGATCGTAGCGCCCCGTTTCCAGTTAGCGTCCGAAATGTCAACGAATTATGTTTTTTGCCCAAAGCGCCCCCTATCGATGTTTCTTTTTGTACCGTTCAACTGAGTTTCAGAGAGCCCCAGCAAACAGAATCATGAAAATGCATGCCATAAGTCAAGAAATCTGTTTGTTTATCTCCTAGGAGCCTTCAAGTTTCGACCACCCTGTACTTTGACATTTTATTCCGGCTCTTACGCTTTTTGCAGGGCTCTACTTTTGGGTTCAAACTTTAAGTTAGAGTATAAACTTTGGCGAGCATGTGTTAAATTATCAAAATAACGGGCTTAAAGTTGTTGTCTAGCTCTCCAAAGTCTGCAGCGCCCCCTATCCATGTTTTAAGAGATACGCTTATCAAATTGGTACTGAAGAAAGTCTAAACAAACAGAATCATTTCGACGCAACAAGCAAGAAAATCTAACCATTTCCCTAGTTTTTATGACGTTTCGAATTTCGGCACCCAAATTTTCGAAAGCGCCTAGCGCCTTACCATCGCGTCAGGGACCCTACATTCCCTATTCAAAAATGTTCGTCTAGGTGTGCTCTATCGATCCTTAAAGTTTGTCACCGACGAGCTGAATCACCCTGTATATAGGGTAGATATATATATATATATTAAATAAAAACCTAATTTGCAGAACAAATTAAAAAAACAAAATTTATTTTCTAAATTGTTTAAGCCCGAGAAGAGGCAGATATTAAGATATTTCATTCAATTCGTTCTACATTTAATGTTAAATTTTTGTAACAAATAAGTTAAACCAATTGAAAATTAAAAAATAAAAATGAAACTCATACAATATAATGCTTTAAACACTTATATACTTAGATTCCGTTCAAATGAAGTCGAAATAAATCTTAGACTTTTTGTAAAGTTTTGTATTTTGCATGTACCTTATCATATTATGTACAATCGTCATAAACATAATGTAAAATCTGCAGTACAAATATTTACAACTTAAAAATGGAAAATGTCTAAGATTTATTTCAATTTCATTTGAATGGAATCTAAGTATATATGTGTTTAAAGCATTATATTGTATGAATTTCCTTTTTATTTTTTAATGTTCAATTGGTTTAGCTTATTTGTTACAAAAATTTAACATTGAATATAGAACGAATTGAATGAAATATCTTAATGTCCGCCCCTTCTCGGGCTTAAACAATTTAGGAATTTTTTTTTTTTTTTTTATTTGTTCTGCAAATTAGGTTTTTGTTTAATATGTTAATTTTTTTAATAACTACTGCATTCAAACACATTTTAAAATTAATGGAGGGTATCATCATCAGGCTTTGATTTGTGCGATATCGCATCACAATTTGTGATGCAATTTACCTATGTATAATTCAAAATGTTTCACCAGTGCAGTAATGCATGTTGTTGTAGTTTGGTTAAAAAATTACAATCTGAACTTAAAAAATCTGCTTGAAAATGTCATTTTTTCCACTATGACGTCATATTCATTTTCTTTTTTATTCTAAAAAAAAGAAAAAAAAAGAAAAAAAAAAAAAACTATTTCAGTTTCTTCAGCTTTATGTTTCACGTGAAAATCGTTCAAGTAAAAATAGGCAAATTATTATTACGGCTTTTTAATTATTTACAACAATGAAGGAAAAATGTTAAATTTTATTAGAAAATGTCCGTTGATTCTCAATGAAAAAAGCGAAATTTGGAATTATTAAGAAAAATATTTGAATAATGTAAATAAAAATTAGCCCATGTTACTCTCTAGATTATAATTCACCTATATGCAAAGGCATTTTATGATCCGTTTTGATCCTGACGTCAGGCAAATGTTTTTACACTTTGAATTTATAATATCATTAGAATTAGCAAAGAATTAAAAATGAGTGGCATCAGGGCAAAAAGGTGGGAAGAAACAATGAAAAAGTTATGATCTCCGTAGGCTTTTCTATGTTAAATTAACATTGAGAAGTGACACTGGAAATAAAATTAATTCATTTACACATATCAAACCATGTCTTCATTTCAGTTTACAGTAATATACTCCTCAGTCATATGTACATAATAAAGAGTATATAGTCTTCTCATCTCATAAACAACAACATTAAAAAATAATTTATGATGCATTAAATAATGGTGTTCCTAAAAATCTCATGTATTTTTTAATATAAAATTAGTATACCAATGCACAGTTAACGCATTGCGTGAAGAAAAATCTTAAAAAAAAAAAAAAAAAAAAAAAAAAAAAAAAAAAAAAAAAAAAAAGTAAAATAAAAATACGAAATGTAAAGAAATACAAAATACAAATAAAATAGGATGGCTTGGTGTATCGATGTTAGAGTACGGAGGAGAATGGTGTTATGTGAAAAATTATGCCCAATCATTAACTTATTATTATTTTAAAAAGGGGCATTTGCGCCTTTAAATAATAATTACTTTGCAGAATTACAAATTTTATCATAGTTGTTGATACAGCACACTTCAATAATGCTTAAATAAAAGTTTTATTATTTTTTTTTTATTAAATAACATTGGTCAACGTTTAATTTTTATTTCAATGTTTAGCCCAATGAGGATAATATCATATAAATATCTCATACTTATCAAATTGCATTAGAATAGCGCAAAAAGTATATGCATTAATTAAATGTTTTATTAGTTATTATTTTTCCTACTCCATAATTATGTATTCTGAATTTTATGCAAGTTTGAGGACAATTTAATTGTTATTTATTACTTTCAACATTTTAAACTGTTAGTTTAATCACTAACATAATTTATTTTATTTTATAAATTTAAGTGATTATGTACCGTTGTGATGCACTCCTTTTTTCCGGTTTCTATAGCAACCTCTCTATTTCCTTTACACCCCTCCCTCCTATTTGTTGTTTTTGATTTCACCCTTTGACTTTTAGCCAGCGTATGTATTTGAAGCTACAGCAGTTCCCTTGAAGAAGGCTAATGTTTAGCTGAAAGCGCTAGGGATTTTAATATCTTCTGACACCAATATTTTTAGCATCATGAACAGTTTTAAATGTTTTTAAAGCTTCTATATGTACTTCAATCTATTTAGTAAAAATGTATTGTGAATTAAGTATTCATGTTGTTTATTTACTCATATAAATTTTCTATGTAATCCAGGACGATTCAATTCATTATATTTAAAATATTATATATTTTTGGATTTAGTTTTTCAAAATATTTTTAAAATAATTAATCTGTTTCAAACTTTTTAAAGAGTGAAACAATAAAATTAATTGAATACATCGTAAGAGCTCTCAAATGATTTGAAAATATTTCCACCAGAAAAATTTCATTCATTCCAGGTAATTGATTTCACCATTCGTCATTGAGATCGATTAACATTTTTTACAGCCATTTTAATTTTTTTACTTGTAGATTATGCATTTAAATCTAATAAGGAAACTGAATGAATTATTTCATACACTTTTTTAATAAGTATACACACATACATATATATATATATATATACATATATATATACACTATATGGCGAAAGGTGACCAGCTACTTGCGATTTTTGACGTTTTCTTACATATCTAGAAAAATACACAAGGCATTTTCCTGAAACTCCAGGTGTGTAAACAGAATAGTACAGGTCAAACATTTCCGTGAAGATTTTTTCCCGAAACCCCATAGGGGACCGTCAACAAATTGAAAAAAACGAATATCTTTTTGGACAACCCTGTAAAAACTAATGTAGTAAAAGCATTCAAACTGTAGATTATGATTATGTGCCTTATTGTAATAACTTGTGTTCATTTTTATGATAATAGCATGTATATTCGTAGAGAAATTTTATAAAAAGAGTCCCAAATTTTGCCAAGAAATTTGCTTATAATTTGTAGAGTTCTTAATATAAAAAAAAGTTCTTTTCAGAAAATATGACAAGTAGCATTGTACACAATACCCTCAATCAGAATGAAAATAATAATAATAATTGTATGAAAAATGAGCACTTTTACTAAATAATGATTCCCTGTGCATGCCCGAATGTAAACAAAATATAATTTGCATAATGTGTTAGCTAAATGTATGGAGACACTTTTGTGAAAATCTCAAAAATATAGTTTGAAAAGTCTGAAAATGATCGTTTATAGAATAAGCTCAAAATCCGTTATTCAAAAAAGGAAGCAAAACGATGATGGGCTGTATCAAAACACAGTAGTACGTGCAATATTGTGTATGCTATACTGGCACTAATCAATGGATATATGGTATGGAAAAGGGTATTCATTATTTTAACTATTCAAATGTAGTTATTTTTTATAAAGTAACATTTTATCTATAATATATAATTTATTTCATAAACTAATTCTTACAAATTAAAAAGTTATGATAATTTTATGTTTAAGTTATGTTTACATCTTCGCCCATTTTAAATTTAAATTGAAAATTTTAATTTTTTAATGAATTTTTCTCAATATTATTGATTTTTTTTTAAATATCGTTTTAATTGTTATTTATTTATTTATTTATTTTTGCCTTTAAAAGTCCATGAAGTCTGTTCGAGTCTATAATTCTTAACCCTTTCTGGACTGAATCCCTTACACAAAATTTATTGGGTAGACACCACTTTTTTAAAACGCTTCACTTATCAAATACCAAAAAGACTGTAATTTAAAAGTGCAAATATTACCTTTATTTATTAATGGTCGTAAAAACGATGCATGCACCTTCTGATGGTGCGTATACATCAGTGTGATGTAGGCATAGATAGACCTGAAGGGGTTAAACGTATAGTGTGACCGTTGTAAACAGATAGTGTGTCACGACAAGATCACTAATTGGCAATAAGTTTGCAGTATATTTGACAAGACAAAGCTAAATTTTCTACAAACTTGCGAAGAATTTACAGTACTTTAGTGATGGGCGAACTAAATTTATAGTTGTTTGCCGTTAATCTGCAATAAGCTTGATACAGCAAGAGTTTAACTTGCATAACAAGTTAGCTGCAAGTTCAATGTGTGGTGACTTCAGAGTTTGCATTATCTTTCTGCAGTCTTGTTATAAACTTTCAGTCTTGTCATGCTGAACTTATTGCAACTTTGCAGGTTTGAAAAGCAAGACTGCTGCAAATTTTCTGCAAACTAAAATTGTTATGTGAGATGGTTTATTTACCTATCGGAATAATTGTGTTAAAAATACTCCAGAGCAGATTATTGTATTTTTAGAGTCTGTGGTAGCCCAACGGCAGTTGGCGAATGTAGCTCTTATGGGCACAGCCCACCTATTTTTTTACAAGTAGAATCTATTTCTTGAAAATATATTGAACACTCAATTTCAAGACTGACAACAACAACAAATATATTTATAGTATATTTCTCCATTTTAAAATATTTTACGGCCGTAAATGTTGACCAGGTTACGTTTGTATGCATTCGATGGAGTATATAAATATAATTGCAGGCTATGATAAATTATAAAATGTAAATGCTTTTAAATTGCTTTTTACGAAATCTCTTTATTTGGAGTAGAAATATAAAATGAAACCATTTCATACCGAAATGGATAGGGATGGTGCCTGTGGAGCATTTGTAAGAAACGTTTTTACATGACTGAGTTCGTGAAACGAGAGCAAGCATTTGAATTAATCATTCTTTAATTCACTCATTGGCATCATACAATTGGCGAAAAGAAAGAGCACATGAAAATCAATGAAATCATATGAACAAAAATTATTTGTTACGCTTTACACAATTATGAGATTTCTTTAATTTTGTGGAGGGTAACCAGAAAAGCAGCCCTTAAAAATAAGCCAAAAAGGATTTGTACGCCAATTCGTACGTTAATAGCAAAGTTTTGGGGACATAGTGTGAGAGAGAAAACAGACCGCACGTGCTGGAAATGTTTATGAATTAAGGAGAAAGTTAAACTCAAAAATTAAGCAGTGCAAAGATTTATTTCTTCTGACCGAAAACAAAGTCAATCTTTATTCTTTTTTTTTATATCTAATGAGGGTGAATAATCATCTAAATGTATTTTATCTGATAAAGGCATCTGTTAAATATCTTAAAGACAAAACAGACCGCATGTGCTGGAAATGTTTATGAAATAAGGAGAAAGTTAAATTAAAAAATTAAGCAGGGCAAAGAGTTATTTCTTCTGACCGAAAACAAAGTCGATGTTTATTCTTTGTTTTTATATCTAATGAGGGTGAATAATCATCTAAAGGAATTTTATGTATGTGAGAGCCGTTTTAGTGATAAAAACATCTGTTAAATATCTTTTCTTTTGGAGGAAAATTACAATTGGGACAGAAACAAAGGTTAGGTTAGGATAAAATAAATACGTAATTAAATATTAGTTTTAATTGAATTTTACAAAAAGGAATAATTTAAGAAAAATATATGTGATTCCACATCACAATATTTATCATTGCTTACCGTAGAAAAATGAGTTATTAATAGACCTAACGACTAAAAAAATGTAAAAGTATTAAAATTCACATTATTTATATATTTTTTTATATGAAATTTAAAAAACATTGTCATGAAACATTTACAGGACTCGCAGCGTTCCTAAAATTTTCGCACTTTGCTACCACTAAATTAAAACGATAATCTCTGTTGTATAGTTGTATAATAGATGTTAAAAGAATCTACCACGAAGAATTCTTATTTAAAATACTGGTAGCAAAGTGCGAAAATTTTAGGAACGGTGCGAGCCCTGCACTTATTTTAATTGAAGTTTACAAAAAGGAATAATTTAAGAAAAATATATGTGATTCCACATCACAATATTTATCATTGCTTACCGTAGAAAAATGAGTTATTAATAGACCTAACGACTAAAAAATATAAAAGTATTAAAATTCACATTATTTATATATTTTTTCAATATAAAATTAAAAAATCATTGTCATAAAACATTTATTTTATTTCTTATATGGAATTTTAACGTTTAAAAAATTGTATATGTGCACTAACAGATACTAACTCTGGAAAGTGCTTTTATAAATTCATAAATTGTGTTCAATAAAAAAAAAATAAAACATATCTTGCTTTTTAAATATTTTACCAAGTGCAAAAAAAATAATAAGAGACTTTTAAAGTACGTGCTTAAATAACTCTTTATAGAAATATCCAATGAATCAGAAAGCTAAAGAGCGTCGGAAATTATATTCCTATTGTTAGAAAAAAAAAGGTAACAGTTCGTGTAAGGTAACATGTTCGAGGATTTCTGATAAAGTTCTAAAAAGTTCTCAAAACTTTTCAGTTGGAAGAATTTAAAGGATGTATTGTTACTTAAAATTGAAAAGATCGTAAGACTGTTTTAGAAAGGTATATTGAAAAAACGACTTTCATTTTTTTTTTTTTTTTTTTTTTTTGGAAAATTAGAATATAAGAAATTTCCTGTAAAACAAATTATTATTAGATGAGTGTAATAATCATAAATTATGATGTCATTGCATTTCAAGATATATTAAAGAGCCATATAATACTTATTTAAAATTACTATTAATATATGTATCATGTAATTAATGTAAATAAATGACACGCAACAATTCAATGTGTAACAATGCAGCATTATTTGATAAAATTATGTCTTTAGTTAATCCCTCGTCGCGAATACGGAAATAAGTATTCAAGTAAATTAAATAAATAGAAATAATAACGTTCGTAATTTGAAAGAGCATGTGAAAAATGGAATGATATTGGTTCAGATTATTGCATCGTGGAATTTTAAAATATTCTTATTAGATCATGGAATTTAAAAATATTCTTATTTGATAGGATAAAGGATTTCATGGAGCCGAAATATGAAAACAAACAGTGAAATAAAACCTTTCTATACCCTTTTTAAAACGTTTATTTTACACCATTTATCGATTAAAAGAAGTATGTAATAAATGTACTTTCATGCTCATAATATCGTTAGATTTTATTTATATGTATATCGTTTTGCCCTTACTTGATTGGAATTATTAATATTAACCCTTTATGTACTAAATTATGAATGCATGAAAATTTTATCTTCTAAAGCATTTTTGGGAATTGTATAAACTGAATTTGAAGATTTGCATAATCATTTAATAATTTTAGAAGAATTTTAGAAGGATTGAAGGATTTAGAGCGATTAATTAAATTTGAATTTATAGGGATTTTGCGCAATATTTTTAACCCCACTCAAATCTTTTATTTTAAATGTTTTTCTTAGTATTTTGTAGAATTAGAAAATGTACAAATATAATGTCCTTACATCGAAATATTTCCGAATTGAAAAATCCTCTCCCCCACACCCAACGCCAACACTCTGAAATCAAAATACCGCTTTCACCTAGAATGAATAGGTAGTCATTTTCTGAATCCCTAAAACTATAAATATAGATTTCCGAGCTATACGAATAGGGTAAACAACTAAGCTGAATAGATGAAATGATCTAGAATTTCTAGTCTCTTGTTTTCTAGGTGACGAAATGACAATGAATCGTTTCAGCAGTGAGAAAATATCGCTTGATTTCTGGAATGATTGCATAGTGTAGAATTATAGATAATAAAAATAACCTCTTGTGTTCGCATCTATTTGCAGAGATTTTTAAATAAGTTTGAGCACGAGAATATAGAAAAACGCTCTTAAATTCTAGTAGGAGACTCTAGAACTCTCTAGCAAAGGAAAATAGAATTTATAGGGGTGAAATGGAACTATTTTTTCTAGAGCCACAATTTAGATTCTAGATGAAGGAACCATATTTTTTCTCAGTGAAGAAAGCTGAAAAGACGCAAGGCAAAAGAAATCATCCTTTTAAAAATATTTTTGTTTTGTGTAACCCATAATGCTTTTGGAACAAGATAAAGTAATGTAGCTATAACTCATTCTAATCTGCATTACCACTAATCGATGTATCAAAGGAATTTTATAACACGTTATTTTAATGGCATTTGTAAGTACCGTCAGTAGATAAAGGGTTAATAAGATTACAAAAGTGAACCCTTTTCATTGAAAGTCATGTAAATTTATTTTGTTTATTTATTTTTTTTTGGCGATAATGTTTTATTGTTTACCATATTTTATTCGATAGTATTCCATACTAAAGAAGGAAAGGATAATAATGCGTATTTTATTTCTACACCCTTTTATTTAACCCATTATTGCTTAGAGTCCCTTTTTTAAGGAAGATTACAAAAATGCATCACAATCTCACAGTATTTATTGTTTCAGCAGGTATTTTACAAAAAGAGTATTTTTAAGTGTTCATTTCTTTTATATTCAGCAGATCACAGAACAAAACAGATTTTCAATTTATAATAGTCGATAATAAAGATATTTAATTAGTCGTTTTTGTTTCTAGTAGAGCAGAAAACAGTGTTTTTGCAATGTCAATAAAAAAGGAGATCAGTATGTTTAATTATTTAACAATTAAATGTCTTGTTACATACTGATATATCAGTAAATACAATTGTAAGACTATATATTTTTGAAATTTCACAAAAATTAAAAAATTGATAGTTTTTTTTTTTTTTTTTTTTTTTTTTTTTTTTTTTTTTTTTGCCATTTTAATTACGTCCCTAAAAGGGGACAGGAGGCACTTTGTGTTACCATTTGGTACGGATAGATGAATTTTTAGTTCTCAATTTAAATTTTTACACATATGTTAAGTTGATGTATTAAAAATTATAAATAATTATAACATTGTATTTTTGTTAATAATATTCATATAAACTTAATGATTAATTTGAAACATTAATATTGTAATTGATATTATTATAAAAATATATACTTCTTAATCAACTTTATTTCTAAATTCGAACAATTGTGGGTTGTTATGTTTGTTTATATGCAGTTGAAATATTTATAACAGATTGTGCAGAAATATATTTTATTGCACTTAATATTAAAAGCATAATAAATAATTATATTTTAATAAAAAATATTGTAAAATGTGAATAAGGTACATTTTAGTTTAGTTAAATTTAGATTATAGAACAAAATATTTTTAAGAGATTTCAAGACAGAGAGATTATACAATTCCCGGTATATTTTCTTTTTTATGTTCACGGATAGTTTTAGAACATATTAGGATAAATTTTACTTTTTTTTCGAAATGATCTTGTATTCTTGGAGGTACGGCTTTCAGTGTCATTAAATTTAAAATAATATAGCTTCTTCAGTGAATTTTGAGCTCCAACTCTCTTTAAAATGGATCAATTGATGGAGAAAAACTTAAAAAAATTGTGTGAAAACTACACAATAAAATCTTACATATTAAAAAATATTATGTAGTGTATAATTTCTTCTAAGGACGCATCAAAATTTAGAATATTCAATTAGATATTGCTTCCGAAAATTGGTTTGAATGCATTTTTATTATATACGATATTTTATAATTTGTAGGAGCGCAATTTATTTTAATTCAGTATCATTTACAACAATAATTATTTGAATAAGAATTTTATATTTTTGAGATTACCATTTTTTTTAAATAATATTTTTTTTTTTTTTTTTTTTTTTTTTAGTTTGTCAGTAGAAGAGCCGTGGCATTACTGCATCAGCTATCTGACGATAAATAATTCAAAGAAACTGACATTTGTATTCATCCAACTTCGCAAGAGAACCTTACTGATGAAGATAATTGACCTGATGATACAGTAGATATCGACAGATTTTCAAATCAACAATTATGGCTCCTGCTACAGAAACACTTCAATGATCTGATAAATCGGTAGAGCAAGTTGAGACTCCTATTCATCAAGCGATGATGAACACTCAGATGATCCACCATCCTGCAAACGCAAGAAAAGTAAAAGTAGGAAATTGCCTAAGAAAGGAATATGGACCGAAAAAGTTATTTCCAATAAAAGTCGAAACAATCTAAAATGGAGGGTACCAAAATCACAATTATTATATATTCGTTGTTGTCCTGTTTCCATCTTCGAAGAATTTATGTCAGACGTATTATTTGTTGATCACACTATGATATATGCAAAATAAATGGAACATGTCCTTATCGATTGCAAGAAAAGAAATGCGGCTATTTTTGCCGTTCTTTTAACGATTGGCTATTCCTTTTTACCACAGAGGAGGTTTTGTTCGTCAAATAATATTGATGTAAATAACAAACAATAACTTATGCCGTGAGTCAAAATAGATTTGAGCAGATTTTGCAGTACTTTCACAGGGCTGACAATACCACGCTTATCATAAAGGACAAATTAACGAAAATACGACCTTTTTTTCGTATGTTAAACGAGAAATACCTGTTTTATCAACCTCAACAGCAATAACTTTCTATAGATGAAAGTATGGTGCCATATTATGGGCGGCACAGCTGCAAACAATTCATATGTGATAAACTGATTAACTTTGGTTTCCAAATATGGTGTCTTAATAGAATACTACTCTTAGATTTTTAGTACAGTCTGAACCTTATAAAGGAGAAGAAACCGTAGATATTCTTGAAAAAAATGAGTATGGCAGGTTCAGTTGTTGTGATTCTCGTTTCAGAACTTCATTAACATTCGAATATTGGGGTTTATTCCGTTAATTAATTCATTTCTCCCACACTAATGGGCTATTTGTCACATAAAGGATTTAATATCACTGGTATAGTTCGTTCTAACCGTACTGATGGATGTCCATTAACAGATATTAACTACTTCACCGGCGACAAGTATGGGAAAACAGTGCTTTTGCCCCCGACTTATCTCGGGACAGCCAGCCGGTGAAGGGTTTAAATAATTCAAAAAACCCAAAAGAGAAACATTTGAATATAATTTGGCGAGAAGAAGAATAATGCAATTTTAGTTAGATGGCATGACAATAGCGTCAAATTTACAAGGTGTTTATCATTTAGTGAAAGCAAAAAGATTGTCAAGCAGTGATAAAAAAGCAATTGAAATTGATCAACCGAAACTAGTTCAGAGGTATAACCAGTGCATGGGAGAGTACTGATAGGATGGACCAGAATATTGCCAATTATCTTTGTTCTATTTGCAGCAGAATGTAATGGTGGCCAATTTATATTTTTGGTTTGGAAGCTGCTATGCAAAATGCACAGCTGTTATATCGTCTTTGTCCGTCATAAAATGTAAACCCTTTGAATTTTTTTTCAGTTCCAAAGACACTGCCGTATTTTGAAAAGTATGCTCGTGATAAAAAATAAAAAACTGTAGTCAAGGATACCTCTAGGGAGATCAGAGACATTTTAAAATCAAGAATTCCTGATTCTGTGAGATATGATGCAGATAAACATTACGTTATTGTAAATGCAACTCAGATTCGATGCGCTCAATGCGGCAAAAAAGTGTACTGCAAATGCATCAAGTGTAAGGTAGGTCTACATGACAAATGTTTTATGACATTTCAAATACTACAATAGAAAGTAAAATATTACTTTAATCTTAGGTTTTTGTTCTTTAGCGTAATATTTAACATGTTTGTATTATAAATGTATTTAAACGTATAAGAAAGAAAAAACAGTTCACGGAAAGATCAATGTACCCTATGGTGCCTGACGTCCCCTTTTAGAGATTTTTAAAATTTTCAAATGACACATAAAATTTTCAGATAAGATTTTTTTTTACTATTTTTACGTTAACCTCATGACATTTGACAACGATATAACAAATAATATTGAAAAATGCAACTTGGGAATTAATAGGTTAAGTTAACTTAATTATGTATGTAAAGATAGGATTTTGTAATCGATGTTTCGCTCATTTCCTAAATAGAAAGATTTATAAAAATTATGTTTACAAGTGTGTTTCTGATGGCAATATAAAATTTTAACATCTTTAGAACTTAGTTATCAGTTGATAAATTAGTAAAATAGTTAGTCATTTTTTTTAACTCGGTGTAGATTATTAATTGCGAAAAATTATTTAATGTTGCAGATGTATTCGAGTTGCAACAGCAATGAAGTTGGTAATACGTCAAATGGCATTAGCCAACTACCTGAGGCTGAGAAACTATGAGAATGAAATGTTTACAGTAATAAAACAAAACAAAACAAAAAAAATGCAATTTAACAAATTACAACGACCATTTGGAAAATGATTTTTTCAAAGACAAAAATTTAAGACATAAAAACTCGCACGGAGTTGATCATACATTACGTACGCCATGAATTAAACATTAATAGTGTTATTACACGTAAAAATTCCAAGCGACAGAAATTGCCTGCAATTCGTACGTATTATCCACCTGAAATTTATGTATTACCCGAGCATTTCATTGGCTGTTCGGGAAAAGGCTTTTCCATCGTCAGATTTCTTGAAATCTGACGACCCATTTTAAATGAAATTTCATTCTTAAACTTCTAAACATCCCACACTATTACTTTTTACACCGTTGTATAGAGAAAAAAAATGTACTTTTAAAAGCAATTTGTTTGAAAGCTGTATCTCAATTTGTTTGTGAGTTATTAATTTTTTTTTTGTAGTTTTTATTACTTTTTTGTCATAGTGGCAACAGAAGGTATCCATCTCTGTTGAAAGTAAAGGGAAATACATATTACTGTACAGACCAACCAGAAAGCGAATAAAATGATTATTAAACCAATAAAAACCTTCAGATATGCTTCTGATTTCCTACCCTGACGAGGACAATAACCATTTTTCCAAATCGTTAATAAAGGATGAATTTTTTTAAAAATACGCTTTTATTTTTTAATTAAACTTCATGATAAATACTACATGCCAAGTATATTATCCTCAAAATTAAATACGTATTTCCTTTATTTCTATGTTTCGACAAATTTTAGTTACTCAACTGCATCTTTATTACTTCATCAACTAACCTCTTCCCTTATAAATTTTTTTGTAAAAAAAACAGCAAAAAATCATCACTTTTTTAATCAACCCATTTCGCTTCATCATTTGCATTTCACATCAAAAAGCCTGAAAATCTGCCAATCAAGTATAATATATAATTTATTATATTATATAAGAATACGAATTAAAATATCTTCTTAAAACACCATCTAACACATCTTTTTTTTATATAAGAATATTTTCTTTCTATTTAAGCTTTAGGAAGAGTAAAAATATGATAAAACAAATCGTAGGGAAAAATTATGCCACGCCCGAATTTTAACGGAACAATTAATTGTAATATATACCAACCCGAAATATCTCGGAATAATCAGAGAAGCGGTTAAGCATACGTATTTACATGCAAAAACGTACAATTCGTAAATGTTTATCAAAATCCGTTATTTAGAAAGTGAAAGAATTGCTTTCTATAAAGTATATTCTATAATTAAAAAAATAATAATTATGTGTACTTCTTGCCAAGCACCAGATGAGATTTTAAATTACCATTTTACAATATCGAATTTCTTATTTTTATATCTCAACTAAATAGAGCACAATCTTTTTTAGAAAAAGGTATACGAAAAATGCATTATCTTTTAAAATTCTTAGAGCACTAATTATCTTCCGTGTATCTTTAAAATGGTTGTATGATATACATGATATACTTTATTTTCGGTTTAAGTGCAATTTTGTGCTTGATATATATTTTTTTCTTTCCTTATAATTAACAAAGCTAATAATTAACAAGTAAAATCTTTTAGAAAAATCGTTCCTCTTCAAATGAAATATTACAGGTTCATGTTTTAATAGTATAAAAATTCGTATAATATTAATAATAGTATAAATATTTCAAATGATAATCAAATTTCAAATTAATTGTTTAAAATGCAATTTTAATATGAAATATGATTTTTATTTGAAATACTGTATGTAAGGAGAATGTTTCCAAGTATTAATATAGTTTCAATCGGTTCGGTATTTAATAAAGTTTCGTGTTGCCCCATGTTGGTGGGTCACGATAAATATTCCATCTTGAGCTGCGTTTGTCGCCTTGCCAGCATGTAATAGGGAGAAATTTTCAAAGCTGGGTATCGTTCCATGTGATTTAGTCGGTAGAATGTCGGTGTTCTATTCTGATGGCCAGGGTTCGATTCCCGGCATGGAATATTTTTCACTATGTTGGCCTTTGCGCCTTTTAAGCAATTAATTTGAAATTTGATTTCAATTTGAAAAATATTACGCAAGACAAATGTTATCCTCTGGAAAAATTTCCAAGTATTAATACTGTGATGATTCTTGTCATAAACACTGTGATGAATTTTAAAGTAAAGTTTTGTTTGGAATATAACATCTTAACTTTTCACCTTACTTTTTTGCAAAATATCGCTATTTTAGAGTCACATTCTTCTAAAATATTTTTAATTTTTCCATTTAAAAAACAATTCTTATCAACTGACATCTTTTTTTATTAAGTTCTAAGCTTGATCTTCAATTCAAGCTTGATATTAAGAATGTGTAAGTTTTTTAATATGTTGTGATTTGTCATTGCTTTATTAAATACGAACATGGAGTCTAACGGATATTAATACAACTCTTATTTATAGAACGACATTATAAGTCCTATTTATTTAATTTTTTTATCCCCGTGTATATTGTATTTTGTGAATATGAACTAAATAGATTTGGTATGTTTTATAGGAAAAGAATGATCTTGGAAGTAGAAAAAACAAGTAAGAAAAATCATGCGTTAAGCATAGATTATAAAACAATTTCCAACACTTCTTGAATGCTTTAACAAGACATCGTAATTTAGGGAAATAACTTAAATAAGATAACTAAGTAAACATGAAAACGCACAAAACATTTGAAAAACTGATATCAGCAGTCACCATCCATAGCCAAATATGTTTTCCAATTCTTTTGAACAGTCCTGCATTTGATTTGTAGATTGATATATAAACTATATAATGGAAAAATTTAGTTTATCAAGAAAACGCATAATAGGTTGAATTTCTCTTTCAGCAATTTATACTACTATATGGAAACACGCTTAAGTACTTTTGCACAACCTTACATAGAACCTTTATTACACAACCCTATTTACTTAAAATTTAATTCAAACTAAAACACTCTTAAAACTGCTGAAATCACATTTCCAGAAATTATAATTTATAGACGCAACGTATCCAATGCTTTCGTGGCCCTGTATATCATTTTATCTATATTCTACAAACATTTCTTAGTAAATTAAGTGCATTTCAGCGTAAAAATGCATAACTCATTTAAAAAACACCTTTAAGCAATTTGCGACCATACCCACTAACACATACGAATACTTTTGTGTAGTCCTGTATATTAATTACAGCATATATATATATATATATATATATATATATATACCATATATTATGCATAAATATATTGAATCATAATTAAAAATGCATTTTCAGCAATCATCGCTAATGAACAGTGCTTCGGATACAATATAGTATCTGAAATATTTTGTGTGCCCCGGTAAATATTATGTATACTTCGTATTATACATGAAATAATTAATGGAATGTAAACCTCAACGACGTACATCAATTTCATTATATATCAAATAGATCAACATATTTAAAGTACGCCGCAAACAATTCCCTCCACCCCTATATCATTATCTATTGGAATTCCTTTTTAGCCATGTAAATGAACAATAACTATTTTTTCATCGGATATTCTACAGAATGCACATTTTAGTGCGCTTCATAAATGCATATCAATTTTATTCTGTTTTAAAGCGTGTAAATTCATTAAAAATCATTTGAATCGAATTTTTCCTCACAGGCCGTAATGTAACGGGATACTTTTGACTGTCCCTGTAAATGAACTAAACATGCTACAAACTTCATTACAAATAGGGACCGTGCTATGTAAACGCCAATAACATCCAAAAATATCAGGGCAATCCGAGTATATTTACGCGAGTTAGAGCGCGGACAGACGGCAAGACAAACCGAAGTCATAAACACTTTTCAACTTTATCAGGCATGAAAAACACTTTATTTCAATTATTAAATGTTATATTTTATTTTTTAATGCCAATAATTACGTGTTTCGAAAACGTAGAAAATGAGTTTACAATCGCAGAAAATTTAATAACCGATTCTGAATGCCTACAATTAAATATTTGATTAAAATCACAAACAGCAAAAAAATATGGTTACATACAATTAAAAAAAAATAAATATATCAATTTGAAAAACACTAAGTATATTGTACTATTGTATTTATAATTGTACTATTAAACAACAATAAACTACAACAGATGAATTAAATGCATTATTAGATTTAACAATTTTTTTTAAAATCTTTGCATATGTTATAAGGAATTCTTATTATTTTATAATTTTGGCAAATGTTAATTCTGAAAACATTGGTATGAAGATTTAGTATTTTAAATACTAATTTAAAATACTATTGGCATTGAAAAAAAAATCTTTCAAAAGTTTCACTACTAAAATATGTAAAAAGACATTTTCCCAGTACAATGTTAATTTCTAAATTGAAACAGTTTCGTAATATCAGTATAATTGAATATCATATTTAACTCCAAAATAATAATGACGATAAATACTGTGTTTGTATTAGTCTCTGCGTCAGCTTTTAGGTAGCTTTCATTACAAAAAGCTACCTATTGCAGCCGTTCGGAGGAAAGCGATTTCAAAAAATTTTGGTATATTTTCATCGATCATGACCCCCAGACCCCGAAACCACCCTCCGTTCAAAAGTTTATATATACAGGGTGATTCATAAAAGATGGGCAGAACTTTAAGGGGTTATAGTACACTTAAAGACAAATAATATTAAATAGGAGACTAAGGGTCCCAGACGTATTCCCAAGGAGATAGGGGGCATTAAAGTTTAGGGTCCGAAATTTCAAATGATTATAAAACATGGAAAAATTGGTCGATTCGTTTGCGGTTTTTGCAAAAAATTTTCTTTATGCCAGTATTTTCTTGAAATAAAATTTTAAAGTTCAATTTCAAAAAATGCCGATAGGGGGCGCTTTAGACTTTGGAGTAACAAACAACTATTTTTTATCGTTATTTTTTGTATTTCTTTAAATGATTTCGAAAGCTTAGACTTAAACTTAAATTTTGATCTAAAAATCTGAGTCCTAACGAGTAGTTAAGTAGCGTAAACTGAAATTTGAAATTTGAAACCCTTCTCCCCCAGAACAAAAATCAGTTATTCCCGATCTTTGTGTCGTAGATTAGGCTCTAACTACTGCCGCGTTTTGCTAAAATTATTCTTTATGTCAGTATTTTCTTGAAAATAAATTTTAAAGAAAATTTTCAAAAAATTCCGATAGAGGGCGCTTTAGACTTTGGAGTAACGAACAACTATTTTATACCGTTATTTTTTGTGTCTCATTAATGCTTTCTAAAGCTTAGACTTAAACTTAAATTTTCAGCTCAAAATCTGAATCGCTGAGCGTGGTTCAGTAGCGAGGGGAGGGGGTTCAAATTTCAACTTCTGAACATAGTTCAGTTTCCACTACTTAACCATGCCCAACGATTCTGTGCTGTGATACGAGGCAAAAATACAACTTTCATCAAGGACTGCATAGTCGGAATTCACTCATAAAGGCACTGGCACAGTTGGAAACGTCGCTCATGCAAACGTTAAAGCTCCATTCCTGACGCTAGTCACCGGGTGAAGAAGGAAACAGAAAGTATGCAAATGTCAAATGGGGAAGAAGAAGAAGAACACGTATGCAAAATTTCGACACGATTCAGGCATAAAAACCACTGAACGGTGAGTCAAGTGTAAGTCGCTGTAGTAATGAATCGGAAGATGGTGCCCTTCACGAATAAGGAAAAGGCTGAGATGCATTTAATTTACGGAGCGGCAGATGGAAATGGTGCAGAGGCACAACGAATGTACGGAGAGCGATTTCCCAACAGGCGGTTGCCTAACCGCAAAACTTTCGAGCGCTTGCACAGACAGTTGTGTGAGACGGGATCATTTCTCGCTTCCCGGTCGAATGCAGGTCGTGCAAAAAAGGACGAATCAGTAGTTGTTGCAGAAGCCATTCTGGATGTAGTAGCGGCGCAGTCAAGTACAAGTACACGAACAGTGGCTAGGCAGGTGGATACCTCACAGTCCATGACTTGGAGGGTACTGAAGGATGAACATTTGCTCCCGTTTCATGTGCAACGAGTCCAGAAACTGTCTCCAGGGGATTATCCAAATCGTATTGAATTCGCCCGCTGGTTTCTGCAGCAGAACGCGCTAAATCCACATTTTGGACGAACTGTGCTTTTCACCGATGAATGTACCTTCACACGTGAAGGTACATTTAACACACACAATGCACATGTATGGGCGGATGTCAATACACATGCTACGTATCCACATGCTCAACAGAGACGCTTTTCCATCAATGTTTGGGCAGGAATCCTCGGAGACCACCTAATCGGACCGTACCTTCTTCCTGAACGCCTCAACGGTAAAACATACCTCACATTTCTGCAACATGTGCTGCCAGACCTGTTAAACGTTGTTCCTCCACGCATCCGGTGGGTCATGTGGTTCCAGCACGATGGAGCGCCAGCCCATTACGTACGAGACGTCCGCAACTATCTGGACATCACATTTCCGAACAGATGAATTGGTCGAGGTGGTCCTGTTGCTTGGCCTGCTCGCTCGCCAGATCTTTCACCCCTCGATTTCTTTTTTTGGGGACGATTGAAGGCTCTTATGTATGAGACACCCATTGAATTCCCCGAGGAACTGGTCGCCAGACTTTCCGCCGCTGTAGGGGAAGTGCTCGAAAAGCCTGATGTTTTCGCGAATGTTCGCCGTTCCATTCTTCGCCGTTGTTCTGCGTGCATAACCTCTGGTGGTCACAATTTTGAACATTTATTGTAATTACATGTTAATAAATATGCTTTGGTAACATAATCCTAATTTGTGTCTTTTTACCTCGTATCACAGCACACAATGTGTGGACATGGTAAACTGAACTGTGCTCAGGAGTAGAAATTTCAAACCCCTCTCCCCAGAAACTTAACCACGTCTAACGATTCAGATTTTGGGCTGAAAATTTAAGTCTAAGCTTTAGAAAGCATTTAATGAGACACAAAAAATAACGGTATAAAATAGTTGTTCGTTACTCCAAAGTCTAAAGCGCCCTCTATCGGAATTTTTTGAAAATTTTCTTTAAAATTTATTTTCAAGAAAATACTGACATAAAGAATAATTTTAGCAAAACGCGGCAGTAGTTAGAGCCTAATCTACGACACAAAGATCGGGAATAACTGATTTTTGTTCTGGGGGGAGAAGGGTTTCAAATTTCAAATTTCAGTTTACGCTACTTAACTACTCGTTAGGACTCAGATTTTTAGATCAAAATTTAAGTTTAAGTCTAAGCTTTCGAAATCATTTAAAGAAATACAAAAAATAACGTTAAAAAATAGTTGTTTGTTACTCCAAAGTCTAAAGCGCCCCCTATCGGCATTTTTTGAAATTGAACTTTAAAATTTTATTTCAAGAAAATACTGGCATAAAGAAAATTTTTTGCAAAAACCGCAAACGAATCGACCAATTTTTCCATGTTTTATAATCATTTGAAATTTCGGACCCTAAATTTTTAATGCCCCCTAACTCCTTGGGAATACGTCTGGGACCCTTAGTCTCCTATTTAATATTATTTGTCTTTAAGTGTACTATAACCCCTTAAAGTTCTGACCATCTTTTATGAATCACCCTGTATATATATATATATCCATAAATATATATATATATATATATATATATATCTGACCTTTGTCATACTGTAACTCTCGAATTTATGAACCGATTTGGATGTAATTCGGTATGTACATAGTACATACCAATGTCTCGACCGAGTTCGTTGGCCAACTTCATCCGCCATTTTGTTTCAAAATGGCGGCCATTTAAAACTTTTTTTAAAATTGGAAATTTGAAATTTGGTACCAAAGAATTGAAAATGGAAAAATATTTTTTTCTTATGTATTTGACCTTTATACAAAGATTCCGGAGCAGTTTCTATTTCGTCTATATCTTAAAAAATGGCTGAGTTATAGCATTTTGAATTTCTAGCGTGGCTGAGATTTTGAAACGTCCTGAAATTTGTCACGCGATAAAAGGCGTATTTATGAACTGATTTGGATGTAACTTCGTTTGTACATAGTGCATACCAATGTCTCGACCGAGGTCGTTGGCCAGCTTCATCCGCCATCTTGTTTCAAAATGGCGGCCATCTTAAAAAAATTAAAAAAAAATAAATTTTAAATGAGATACCAAAAAATTGGAAAATGAAAAAGATTTTTTTGTATGTGTTTGACCATAATACAAAGATTCCGGAACAGTTTTTGTTTCGTCTATATATAAAAAAATGGCTGAGTTATAGCATTTTGAATTTCTATTGTGGCTGACATTTTAAAACGACCTAATTTTTGTCACGCAATAACAAGCGTATTTATGAACGGATTTGGATGTTACTTGGTCTGTACATAGTACATACCAATGTTTCGATCGAGTTCGTTGGCCAGCTTCATTCGCTATTTTGTTTCAAAAGGATTGCCATTAAAAAAATTAAATTTAAAATTTAAAATGAGGTATTAAAAAATTGGAAAATGAAAAAGATTTTTTTATGTGTTTGTCCTTGATACAAAGATTCCGGAGCAGATTTTGTTTCTGAAAATTTGTTCTTTTGTTTATATCTTTAAAAAATGGTTGAATTATAGTACTTTGAATTTCTAGTTTTCCTAAGATTTTGAAACGATCTTGTATTTGTCACGCGATAACACACGTATTCGCCTATTTCCATATAAGAAGGCATGTGGATAGTATACATCAACATCTCAGCCAAATATAAGTTACTTTAAATAAAAGCAGCTTCGATAAAGCTGACTAATTTCGAGAAATTCTCATTCATAATGATTTACTATTGATAAAAATTAGTATTGAATCTCCTATATTCGGTTTCCAATAATTGAGCTTCGTGTGTTTGAATAATAAAAGTTTTTTTTTTTAAATAAGGAATTTGAAAGCTACCTCTTCCTCCCGACACTGGCCGGAAGGACTTTTTTATTTCTTCTAGCGATGGCAGATTAAAATATTTTACATTATCGAATCGGAAAATATCGCTTCTGAAAGGAATACCAGATCAGTCTAATTGTATATAACATAAAACTATTTAACTCATGATAATAATCTATAAAACAGGGATAAAAGATTTAAATTAAATAAGACATGCCTTTTATGCTCCATAAATACTGTAATAATATCCGTGTTTTATCCTAAAGTGTCAGACATCTTTCTGTTATCTTAAAAAAAGCGTTGAACTAACTTCCCGCGTCAAAAGTTCTCTGATCCTTATTTATTCTGGGGTCAAATCGAGAGCAGACGATTTTGAGCAAGCAGGTGTTTCTACCGTATTATTATTATTTTTTTTATACAACAGATTTGGAGTTTAAATTCACAATAATTTTCTCTGTACGGATTGTCTGTAATTAAAATTTTCTATTTGAATAAAACACCTCCCCGCCCCCCTTTTTTTTAGTAAAGTTTGTTTTACACGTAATAAATACAAAATACGTATCTTCTTAATGAATGAAAAGGGAGTATAGAGGATAAAAAAAATGTCTTTGTCAATCTGTCATTCTTTTTCATATTCATTTTCTGTAGAATAAAACAATTTGTAAAGTAACTCTTTTTAAAGTCACATCTCTAAAACACAAATTTAAAATACGAATAATTATATCATGTGCTTTGTATAAATTTTATATATATATTTTTTCGCAAAATGCTAAACTTATTTAAAAAGTGTGAAAGAAGTACAGCTAAAAAAAAATTGTTACTTAAAATAGTTAAACACTAACAGGAAAAAATATCACTTAAATGCAAATACTAAAGCAAGATATGCATATATGACCAAACTCTGAAAACTCTTTCTACGTGCTCATTAAAAGCTACAGTCTTAACTGTAATAGAAAATTTTTAGCTTGAAATCACAGACGTGTTTCGATTACCACTGGTCGACAAAAAAATAAAACAAATTCCTCCCTGCAAATGAAATATATGAAGTGTTCAGATTTAATATTCCTAATTCTAAATGTCTTATCCAAATGGCTCCAACACGTACCATTTTTCCGAGAAACACTTTTATAATAATAGCAATCAGTGAAAGATTATTATATTAAATTGCAATGGTAGATAAAATTGAAATCCTGAAAAGTCCTTCCGGCCAGTGCCGGGAGGAAGAGGTAGCTTTCATATTCCTTATTTTAAAAAAGCAAACTTATATTATTCAAACACACGAAGCTCAATTAAGTGGAAACCGAATGTAGGAGATTCAATACTAATTTTTATCAATACTAAATCATTATGAATGAGAATTTCGCGAAATTAGTCAGCTTTATCCAAGCTGCTTTTATTTAAAGTAACTTATATTTGGCTGCCAAATTCGGCGATTTCTTAAAGTGCCTGCCATTTTAAGACAACATGGTGGATTAGGCTAACCAGTAAACTTGGTCGAGACCTTAGTAATTGCTGTGCACATGCTCACTCACATCGGAATCGGTTGATATATACGAGTGATGTCGCAGGCAAAAAATCAGATTTTTCAAAATGTCACCCACGTTAGAAATTGAAATTGCTATATCTGAGCCATTTTTTAAGATAAAGACAAACAAAAAATGCTCTTGAATCCTCATATCAAGGTCAAATACTTAAGAAAGAAACCTTTTTCAATTTCTAATTTTTTTGCACCTCACTTTAAATATATAAATATTTTTAATTTAATGGCCGCCATTTTGAAACAAGATGGCTGATGAAGCTGGCCAGCGAACTTGGTCGAGATATTGATGTATACTATCCACATGCCTTCTTCCATGGAAATAGGCGAATACGTGTGGTATCGCGAGACAAATACAAGATCGTTTCAAAGTGTTAGCCATGATAGAAATTCAAAGTGCTATAATTCAACCACTTTTTAAGATATAAACAAAAGAACAAATTTTCAGAAACAAAAACTGCTCCAAAATCTTTGTATCAAGGCCAAACACATAAAAAAAATCTTTTTAATTTTCCAATTTTTCAATACCTCATTTTAAATTTTAAATTACATTTTCTTTTTTTTTTAAATGGCAACCCTTTTGAAACAAGATGGCTAATGAAGCTGGCCAACGAACTCGGTCGAGACATTGGTATGTACTATGTACAGACCAAGTTACATTCAAATCGGTTCATAAATACGCCTGTTATCGCGTGACAAAAATCGGGTCGTTTTAAAATGTCATCCACAATAGAAATTCAAAATGTTATAACTCAGCCATTTTTTTAGATATAGACGAAACAAAACCTGTTCCGGAATCTTTGTATTAAGGTCAAACACGTACGAAAAAACTCTTTTTCATTTTCCAATTTTTTGGTATCTCATTTTAAATTTAATTTTTTTTTAATTTTTTAAATGGCCGCCATTTTGAAACAAGATGGCGGATGAAGCTGGCCAACGAACTCGGTTGAGTTATTTGTATGTACTATGTACACACCAAGGTGCATCCAAATCGGTCCATATATACGTCTGTTATCACGTGGCAAAAATCAGGGCGTTTCAATATGTCAGCCACACTAGAAATTCAAAATGCTATAACTTAGCCATTTTTTAAGATATAGACGAAACAAAAACTGCTCCCGAATCTTTTTATCGAGGTCAAACACATAAAAAAAATATATTTTTTTCAATTTTCAATTTTTTGGTATCACATTTCAAATTTTAAATTTTCTTAAAATTTTAAAAGGCCGCCATTTTTAAACAAAATGTTGGATGAAGCTGGCCAACGAACTCGGCCGAGACATTGGTCTGTGCTATGTATAAACGAAGTTACACCCAAATCGGTTCATAAATACGCCTTTTATTGCGTGACAAATTTCAGGACGTTTCAAAATGTCTGCTCCGCTAGAAATTCAAAATGCTATAACTCATCCATTTTTTAAGATATACACAAAACAAAAACTGCTACGGAGTCTTTGTATAAAGGTAAAATTCATAAGAAAAAAAATCTTTTTCCATTTTCAATTTTTTGGTACCACATTTAAAATTTTAAATTTTTTTAAAATTTTTAAATGGCCGCCATTTTGAAGCAAAATGGCGGATGAAGCTGGCCAACGAACTCGGTCAAGACATTGGTATGTACTATGTTCACATCGAATTACATCCAAATCGGTTCATAAATACGAGAGTTACAGTGTGACATAGGTCAGATATATATATATATATATATATATATATATATATACACACATATATATATATATACATATATATATTGATATATATATATATATATATATATATATATATATATATATATATATATATATATATATACACACATATATATATATATATATATATATACATATATATATTGATATATATATATATATATATCAATTTTGAACGGAGGGTGGTTTCGGGGTCTGGGTTCATGATCGATGAAAACATACCAAATTTTTTTGAAATCGCTTTCCTCCGAACGGCTGCAATAGGTAGCTTTTTGTAAAGAAAGCTACCTATAAAAGTATACTTTCACTGTCTCAGATAACAAATTGATAAAATATAGCATGAAAATTTAGTTTGTTGTTACTTGTACCGTGCATTTTCCTTTTTATGCCCGCCCCTTCTTTTCGTGTCCGAATTTACTATTTGCTATCCATTAATATATTTTCATTCGTTATGCCGCTGTAACTTGGGCCTGTTTAAGATATTTCTGTTCTCTTTCATAGATTTTGAAGTTCATATTTTTGTCATACTGTGACTTACAATATGATGGTTTTTTCGTCACATATGTGACATGACGTACGTTGCATGCAGTGACATAACAGTGACGTCAAAAAATTTTTTTTATTGCCAGAAAATATAATTTTACATAAATAACATGATTTGAATATTTTTTGTAATTTTTTAAAGGTTTCTAAGAAATTCACATCTGATTCACAATGTAACATCGCTGAGTGGTGACATTTTGGTCACAGATGTAACGTGATCATAGTGATTTACAGTGACATCCAACGTCGTCACTGTGACCACGCATGCTATGAGGGAACTTCGTCAATTTTCAAGGTATAAAAACCAACTAAATTTATTATAAACCTTCTTACTATCATCTACAGATTTATACTGACAAGTTTTTGATAGGACCAATTCGTACCGCAAAAAAAAAAAAAGTAAAAACGAAAAAAAAAAGGGATGGGTAGGGGGTTGAAGAAGCAAAAAATCCATAACTTCCTCAATTCATACGATATAAAATCCGCATGAATTTATAATATATCTTCTTAATATTATCTACAGCATTTATATTGACAAGTTTTCGATAGGACCAATTCTTCCAGCAAAAACAAATTAAAAATACATAGCGGGTAAAGAAAAAATCATCGTATTAAGTGTGTATTCAAATCATATCTGTTTATTTTCTGAATCTTTTTTAAATTCATTTTTGCCCTCAAACGCATCCAATTGGTAGATTCTCCTATTCAGAAATTATATAATGTACCGTAATGGTCGATTTTTTTATGGAGGCAGAATATATTTCAAAAAATTATGTCAAAGTGGGCATTTTGAACCGAATTTCCCCAAGCGATTGTGTTGAAAACGAAAAATATTGTCCTACTGAAAAAATAATTGTTTATAAATCAAGATTTAATTAATTGAACGAAAAATAAAAACACATGTCGCTTATAAATCTCTTCAAAAATCACGTCAACAAGTTTCATATTTTTTCTTTAAAAAATGAATCTGAAAAGGTGCCAGAAAATTTCGAGTTGTTGAGCATGGAAAAGTATTTTTTTTAATACCGCCTTAACATGATTACCATAAAACCAGCTGTTATATAAAAACGAAATAAAAACTCGTCAAAAGTGGCCAGATAAAATTGTTAAAGTACGTTTATCTCTAATCATGATTAAGTTTTTTGGTTGAAATTATCACTTAAATTCTAAATCTATCTGCGCATATAGGCCGAGCCGGCAGGGATTTTTTTCGTGTAAAGGATAAGTTAGAAATAAAAAGAGAAAATTTTGTTTGGATCAAAAATGATAACTATATCATAAAACAACTCCCCCCTCCCCCTAGAGATATCTCATGATATCATGCACCAGACCTCCTCCCACCTAAAGGGATAACATTATGCATGCATAGCCCCTAAAAGAAATATAGAATTACTTGGAAATCTATAGTTTTAAAATGACATGAAATTTCGAAACTTCATATGATCTTGATGATTTTATTTTTCGCTGATTTATAAATTCTCCATCTGCTTCTCTAGTTAATCATTTGTAACTTTATGGTATTATACAGCATCACATGTTAGCATTCTGAGTTTTCATTATTAAACGAATTTCTTTTAAAAGCATCTATTTTCAAACGTAAGTTATAAAATAACTTTGAATGTAGCAATAACAACGTCAAACTTGCTTCAATAAGTTCATAGAAATGTTTGAATTCCGAGACTTGTAAAGTTCAACATCATTAACATCAGAAAATTCATGTTATTACCTATTTCAAACAAACTCAAAATAAACTATTTGTTATTTCAATAGCATCGAATGATAAGTTAACATGGTTTTGACGCAAATAAATGTACTATAGTGTGTATAGTGTATAAATGTACTATAGAAAAGAGTGAGTGGATTATTTCAAAGTCGAATAAATTAAATTTTGTAGATTTCACACAAATGTCTATTACTAATATTAATTATCGTAGGATGAAATTTGAAACTAGATATTGAAAATTTATTTTATAGTAACGAAATAACTTACAAATATTGACAGTAGAAAACGTCTCGAATATAATATAGTAAATGTATATAATAATAGTAGAAATTTTCTCGTAGAAAAAGTCTGGATATATAATTTCAGTTATAGAATCAGTATACAGTTTTTAATTTGAAACTACAGAAATCCTTAAACAATAACGTTGGAAGCTGATTTTGAGAATGATATTTTCTAAATGATTTTAGTTCGATCTTTAAGCGATGCAAAAATTAGCGTGTAATAATATACCCAGATCCACGGCTTAATTTCCAACAAAAAAAGTACCGGAGTTCCAATATTCTGGAGAAATAACAAACGTAGTGTTCAACCCGTCTCCCCCTCCCGTATATTTTTATTTCATGTATTATTTACAAAATATAATGGAATTGTCTTTTCATAAAAAGAAAGTATTTACTATATTTTTAATATATGTCTGTGAATTTATGTACAAGATACCCATAACATAGTTTTCCAGTTTCAATTGTATATTATAGCAGTTTAATTTAGACTATTTAGAACAAATCATCTATCAAACTGAAGGTAATCTAAACGACTGTCTGGCTCGGATAAGAAAAACTCTAGAACCGATCTCGGTTCAGTCCCGTTGCCAAGGTAACTGGTCAGTCGTCTTTATTTTAGGGAAGTCCGGCATTTTCTTTTCTCCCATTCCACCGATAAAATTAGTCCGAAAAAATTCCCACCGATAAAATATCTTTTTTGTCGTTAAGCTCCTATGGATGAAGTTCCCTCCCTACAAGATTTGAATCTTCGAAAGTAGGAAATCTATTCAGGTTTTTTTCTTATCTTGGTCACACAGTAGTTTTTCTTACAAATTTTAAATAGGTGCACCTTTAGGTATACGGCACAAATCCAAAAGACACAAGTCCAATTTTTCCCACACTTCGGACAAGATCGGAGTTACTGAATCAATAGCCTTTTCAATTCTCTGTCTCAACTATGGCAAATGATTAGGTTGCGGCGGAACGTACACACGATCTTTTTTAAAGCCCGAAATGAAAAAAATCGTATGGTTATAATAGTTATGAATTTTAATAGTATCAACTACAAGCGTTGTCGAGCCTTGGTTCAAACAAAGAGTAACTGAAGCAGTTTTAGATAAGCGCATGCGCGAGTACTGCTTTGTTATTGACTCGTTCGCAGTAACACAAACGCAAAATGGCGACTCGTGAGCGTAAAACGTTATTGCTGGGCTGACGATTTGAAAGGCGTTAGCATCATACGATTGTTGCTTTATTGCAAGATTTCCTCGTACAAAATGAAAATGAAATAAATAGCTTGGCGAATTTAAAAAGAAGTTAATATTACGTCATATTGGAAATATAATGAGTGTCAGCAGCTGACCATATAACGTCATATAAGTTTGGTTTGAAAAAACTTATTGAAACATGATAAAAACCAGGTTATGGAAATATTGGCGTATTTTAACAGTTTTTTTTATTGTTTGTTTTATACTGTGTGTTTAATTTTGCAATTGATTTTTCAAAACAAACATTCTTAAACTTCCTGGAAACGCCGAGTACTTTAGCAAGTACAGTGAAACCTCTCTGTAAAGGCCACCTGCCGTTCCATTGAAAATTGGCTCTTATGAGGGGTGACAAAAATCAACAACTAAAATGAGGAAATAAAAACCTATATAGGTAAAAAAAACCGTTTATTAACATTTTCAAACTCTATACATGATTGAAAAATTTTTCTCTTGAAGTTTGTTCACTTTTCATAATTTTTTCGCAAACAATTTTGATTTCTAATGACTCTTTTACTTTATGGAACAAATTACTTAAATTTGCATCATTTAATAATGCCTTAGGGTGAGATATTAGTTTATTTACTTATGTTAGCGTTTCCTGACAAGTGTAAAAATTGTGTTTCAATATGCATTCACAGTTTTAATAAATGTGGAATCAGTTTTTCTAGATAACCTGTTATCCTTTGTGTGCCCTCAACAAAGTGTCAGGTTTCTCCTCCAACCCAATCCCTATAGGTTGTAAGGTCAAACAAAGTGTGAAGAACGCCTGTTTGCCTCACTTGTGGAACAGTTTGTAGTCCTTCTTTGTGTTACTAAATCCTCCCCATCTCCCTCTACATTTTTTATTGCAAGTACAGCTGTTTGTTGAACTCTTATCTTTTGGTTCACGGATTCAATACACTTGATTAGGGTTTTAGGCACACTTGAAAAAAAATGGCCTTTATAATAGTTAGGTGCGGCCCCTAATAGGAGTAAATTTAACATTATATCTATGGGGAAATTTTTCGTTCCTAAAAATATTGGCCCTTAATAGAGGCGGCTCTTGAATAGGGGTGGCCTTTAAAAGAAGTTTCACTTATCTAAAAAATTAACAGAGCTAAGATATAAGCAGAAGGAGTAGGGTAATTTTATAAATCGTATTCATCAAAGATTTCTTTGTATCATGTATCAAATCACAGCACTCAGCCCTGTTCCGGTGAGCTTAGGTGCGCAATATTTATAAGAAGCTCCGGTGGGTTGCGACAAATATTTATATATTCAGTAAAAATAAAGAGGGACTTGCGTTGCGCTCCTGTGACCTTTGTTGCAAAGTAAGCATCACGTGGAGCTAAAAAGTTGATTAGTAAAAGAATTTTATAAACATGGTCAAGAAGCGTGTAAACATAACATGTCCCCTAGTAAAAATATCAGATACAGTTTCAGTGAATTCTCCCACTCTTTGTTGCATTCAGAAACCATTGGGGCGAACAAAACTCTGATTCTATACTTGCAAGTACTTGATAGAAAAGTTTCCCTTCGTGTGCGATCCTCTACGTCACATATGATAACGCATATAATTTGAGATAGCTTGAAAGAAAAAGATAATTTAAGCTTTTTTCCAGTAGTATTGTTCCACTGGGCTATGGAGCGCAGTATTTATGTGTTCCGGTGAATTCCGACAAATATTGAAATATTCACTAAACGCAAAAAATTGGAGAAACTGGAGCTGAGATCCTTTTATTTATTTGTGAGATTTATGAAACAGATTTGGAAAAGAAATTACCCTTTGTTGACTTAAGACATTTATCATAAAAGAAATTAAATTATATTGTAAGCATCATCATAGTTTATAGCATAAACAAATTGATTGTTTCATGCTCAGTTAAATCATAAAGTTTAATCAAGTTTCTCCAGAATGACAGCTAGTAATTTCAGATCAATAAATCAAAGTAAATATGTTTAAAGTAGAAAGTTAAATCAATGTCAAAATCAAATATTGATGATTACATTATAACAGTTAAATCATAATTAACTTTTGTCTGATGTGACAGCTCATACTATGATTACCTCATAAATAATATTTAACATTAAAATTAGAATTAGCTGTGGGGGATGCAAGACCTGTATAATATTAAGAAACCCATCACTAAAAATAGTCTTAGCCAATAAAACTAAAGGTTCCTCCTTTTATGGAGAAGTCTGTCCTCTGGCAGAAGTAATGTGAACTATCCCTTATATATGCGGAAGGGCAGGTTTTTTGGTGGTCTCTCTCCCTTCCAATCATAACCTGTTGAAGGAACATATGGTGCTTGAATGAGCGTGTCCCTAGAATATATGGCATTGGTTAGGGCAGCCAGCTGGGTCTGAATTAAAACAGAGTATGTAATGAATAACGAATAATAAAACAGGTCCCAAGAATTCTACTGTCTAGTTACTGTTTAGTCCATCGGCCATCAAAACTAGGACACAATTCTCGGACAATCCTTTACATTTGTAAAATCCGGCGCATTTTAAACTCTGTGCATAACACAAAAGAAGAGATATCTTGCATCAATCCCACGTTATGAATCTCTTATGAACCATACCAAAGTATTTTACCGTAAGTTCATATTTTGATATAGTGAAAGATAAAATTGCATAAAACATTTGAAAACCCAATTTCATTGCTTCTAAGGTATTCGAAAACTTACTTGAGTCATGATCTTAGAAACTTACTTGAGTTATATGATCTATATTTTTTTATACGTACTACACAGTGCTCAAATTTTGTTCAGACTGAAAACACATAACGAAGCTAAAAATACATTTTTAGCTATTTACGATCATATATTGTATTATATTCAAATTTCTTCAACAATCCTGTCCATGATCAATGTATCTTACGCACACTATTTAGTTTGTAAAATTTTATTCTGTTATAAATTCTTCATTAGTTATCATTAGTTAAATACTCATCGATTAGTAATAATGTATACTAATTTGATTTATACGTAAATTCTGCTAGCGGGTAGTCTACATTTAATATCCACAACAAACTTTAAAATTTCCAGTACTAACACCTAATTTTGACGTCGTATTTGGTGTTTTTCAGTAATTTTAGTTTGAGATTTTAAACAGAAAGTCGTTTGCCCAAGTTGTTAAGGGGTCTCAGGACACTTAAAGCTTCAAACTTTTCGAAATTTTAATTGTTTTAGATGTTAAACTCTTCTCTTTTCCGAATATTTTAATATAATTGTTTCCTGTAAATTCCTGTTAGAACAGAAGTTATGGCTTTTAGAATTATACCCCCTCAATAGCTGAAGCGTCGTTTCCGAAACTTTGAAGTCTTTTTTCTTCAAATGACGTTTTTGAGCATTACGCGCACGATATCTCAAAAACTGAATATTTTATCATGAAATTTTCAAAACATATGTTTCATGTTAGTCTGTATAAACTGAACGTAAAATTGTCTTTTTATTGTCCAATAAAATATTTTTTTAGGTGATTATACTGTTGAAATTTTAAAAATTCTGCATTAGCTAAATACAACTTTGTATTAAAAATATAAAAATGCCTTAAAATACAAATTTATTTAGGTTCACGGTAATTATTACAATCTTAAGAATAAGTAGCAACCAAAATTTATATTCTAGTTGCGAAATTTATTTTGTAATTCTGCGCGCAAGCTGTTATACCAATTTTCTGCTCGTCAATTCTGTCGTCAAATGTGTGACAGTTTGGAGCCCCCTGTAAATGCTAATTCTGAATCTTGCAATCCTTTCAAGTACATGAAATGAAAGAACATACTTATATCTTTCATCCCAATAAAAATTGTATTTTCAAATTATATACATTTTAAGATATTAAATGTTGAAAATGGTGTTTTTTTTTTCTTTTTTTTCCAATTTTAAGAGTCATGAGACACCTTAAGGAATTATTCAGGTTTAACTTTTGAAACTGCAACTGATAAATTCAGTTCTATTCGTTGCAAGACAGGTTGGACAGTGTATAGTATTTTCAAGATAATAGTATAAATATCGGGTGAGCCAAAAATTCGTTACAACTTTAAAAAATCATAAAAATGTGTGCGGTTTGCAAGAAACGGTTCACAAGATAGTCGGATTATTTTTAGCACACACAAAAAAAAACCGTTTAGTTAAAAAATCACATGTAGAGGGCGCTGACATCCCGAAACACAATGAACAGGACAACAGTTGTGTTGTAGAATGTTCTGGAGATCATATTGAACATTGGTAGAACAAATGAATGGAGCGTATTGTTGCCCTGTTCCTTGTGTTTCGGGTCGTCAGAGACCTCTACATGTGATATCTTAACTAATTTTTTTTTGGCTGCTAAAAAATCCTCGACTATCTTGTGAGCCTTTTCTTTCAAAACGTACTACATTATCATAGTTTCTTCCATTTTTATGAGTTTTTAAAATTGTAACGAACTTTTGGCTCACGTGGTATTTATATTATGCTAAAAAAAAAAAAAAAAAAAAAAAAAAAAAAAAAAAAAAAACATTTTACATTCTATATCTAAAGCTTCTAGAAATTGGTTTGTGTTAAATAATTCACAATTTAAATTCATGACAATATACCGGATGTCTCAAAAATGACTGATGGATTTTAAAATTCAATAACTTCCAAATGGTAACAGATATTTAAAAAATTCTTGAAGCAGGTTTATGTATGATGTCAGGAGTTTTTTACTGTGATTCTTGATTTTAGTTCGAATTTCAAACAATAGATGGCGCTGAGAGCAGTAGGCGGTCAGTTCAGACCCAATTTTTGATACTTCGGGATGCATTCAATATATTTTAATCTCCAGTTTTTGCATGGAAGAAGAGAGAGGCCGAAAAATCGAGCCGGGATTGAGCGGCTATTGCTTGCAGCGCCATCTATCGATTCTATTCGTAACTAAAACTGAGAATCGCAGCATAAAAACTACTGACATCTTACATAACACTCCTTGGGGTTTTTCTTATATCTATCACCGTTTGCAAGTTATGGAATTTTAAAATCCATCAGTCATTTTTGGGACACCCGGTATATACTTTGAAATTATTTTTTGAAAAAGAAAGCTAATTGCGACCTATCGATTTCTAGAAGCTAGAAATATGCGAATTAAGAATTGCGACAAATGCATAAAGAAGGGAGTCAGTCTAACAAGGAGAGGGCCAACCTTGTTAATCACAGATTTTGATTATTTTAATATATGTTGTAGGGTAGACACCCCTTAGTGTCAGGTTCAACGGATTTTATCCAACGCTCCTTAGGTCTTGAGAAGCCGGGGGATCTAATAATAGTACACAACGTAAATACTTACATTGCAACGGCAATGATAGGTTGGTCGTAGCTCAGTTGGTACGGCGCTCACTGGCTGACCTGCAGGCCCGTGTTCGGTACCCGAACGCGCTACATTTGTTTTTCTCATTTTTTGTTTTATACTTGTAATTATAATTTAATAATTTCAATTGCAAATTTTAATATCATACATCAATTATAATGTTAACAGACTTAAATTTATCATTTTTTTATTTTTAAACTATTATTTCTCATCCTTTAAAGAGGTTTAAAAAGAAATTGGATCTATTATTGAATGATACAAATTCCACAATCCTGACAAAATCTGTTGTGGTGCCATCTAGTTATGATAAAAAAAAAGAATATTCAAATAAAATAAAAATAAAAGCAGAAAGAAGATAAAGGTGAAAGCAAAATATTTGAAAGCGCAAGCATACGTATTACAAATTCAAAAATCTTTAATATACAAAAAATTGGCTGTAATTTAATTCTGATGCTAACTTTTAATATAATTATGCTTGTTACTTTAAAAAACAGAATAATAGTATTATCGCATTGACTTCTTTGTTAAAGCAATGCGTAAATGATGTTTCTTTAAAATCACGAATTGACACAATTGCTCAATATCATTGCATCGATAAAGAATATATGAAATACATTTTAAAAATGATTTTTAAAAAATTAACAGTTTTATGATGTTTTATAAAACTATTTAGTTAAAAGTAAAAAAAAAAAATAATAATAATAATAAATTGGTTAAAATTATAATTGATATACAATATTATAAATTTTAATTGACAAAGATATTATTAATTATACTTAAAAGTATATTTTTAAAACAAAAAATGAGAAAAACAAATGTAGCGCATTTAGGTATCGTACCCAGGCCCGCGGATCAGCCGGTAAACGCCATACTAACATAGCTACGATTAACCTACCATTGCGGTTGCAAAGTAAGTATTTAAGTTGTGTACTATTATTAGACCCCCGGTTTCTCAAGGACTAAGGAGCGTTGGATAAAATCCGTTGAACCTGACACTAAGGGGTCTCTACCCTACAACATATATTAAAATAATCAAAATCTGTAATTAACAAGGTTGGCCCTCTCCTTGTAAGTTAAAGGATTATTTTACGTCATTTGGAAGAGTATACTTTTTTCAAATACGTGAACTGAACCTTTTAATTCATGAGATTTTAGGAGTGTACTTTAACAAAGGAAATTGAACAAACCGAAAAAGTTTAGTTTTCAGAAAATACAGATTATTTTTAATGACGAAAAATCAGTAACTGAAAACTATCTTTCATAATTTTTATTGTTTAGTTCTATCGTAATGTATGCAACTAGCAATGCACTATAAAAAAAAACGACATTTTTACCGTACAAAGTACTGTTCATCTCGCGCACAAACTCGATCACAGTTGAATGTACTGTATCTTTCTTTGGTTTCCTGACTATTTAAACATGGAAAATACAGTAGTTGCGTAAAATTAACAGCACAATGTACTGGCAGTTTGGACGCCAGTAGTTTGTACTGTGGTCCAAATGCGTCCAAAATTGCCAGCACATTGTATTGTTAATTTTACACAACTACTGTATTTTTCATGTTTAAATAGTCAGGAAACCAAAGAAAGATACAGTACATTCAACTGTGATCGAGTTGTGCTGGCAAATTTACAGTGTTTTTTTTTCTTTTTTTTTTTACAGTGTGGTTGTTTTGTTCATCATTTTATGTATATCTTAAATGTTATAGAATACTTCATTTACAAATTGAGTTCTATATAAAAAAAAAAAACTTTTATAAAAAAATAAAAAACAGAAATTATTTAAAAATTTAAATTTTAAAAATTTACGTCTAAGAGATGAACATACTACCAATTAAAAACTAATTTATTTTAGAAATGAATTTTTTAACATCATACGTAAGGAATTTCACCGAAATTTTGTCGCAAATTACGTAAAGGATTTTCGGATTTCTATCATTACTGTTTCAAATTCAAAACGATTTCACTGACCAGAAATCGTTAATGTTCCTATATATATTAGGAACGAGTTGTATTCTAAAAGAAGCCTATTCATTTTCCAGTATTAGATTTATAATTCTCAATTTTGTTTTTTACACTAGGATTATAATTCTGTTCCTTTCCAGTAATTATCTTAACATTAACAAGTACTTTAAATCTTCTAATTAAACAGTAAATAAAACTACCTGATAGAGATTCATATCAGAAACTTTTCAATACTAAATTATAATGTGACATACATTCTCTTGTTTAAAGTACAGATATTATAATATGTGCTCTAATGACTGTAATTACATTTATTATAGTAATAAACATTTTTGTAATACATTAATTTAATGAGATAATGCGTTTTATCTTTATTTTGAATTAACATGAAATGTTATGATGCGTATTTGGCAATAAGAGAATATTATATGCATGAACTCAGGAGGTTTAAATCTCCTTATCAGATAAAATAATCATCCTCGAAAACATTGTTAGATTTTAAAACAGGATTGATAAATCAATACTGGATAAAACAGAATTATTTATCATATTTACAGTATTATTTCAAAATAAATAAAATATCCTCTTTTTCAATATTAAGTTGTTTTTGATGACTCAAGTACATTTATTGCAATATGTAACGTTTTTATTTTGAACAGCTTATTTTAGATTCAATTTTAATATGAATTTACAGAATTATAACTACATACTTTTGCCGATTTTTTAAAAGAAATTCAGCTGTTATGCTACTAAGTTTCATCTGAAATAAGAACAGCGTAATTTACTATCTTAGTTTATAGTCCAGGAAATAGAGACCGTACAGGGTCTCTACCTAGCAAAATTCATGGTAGTTATGGAAAAAGGTTTACTATATGTTTTTTGGGTCGCTGAATCCGAATTTTTAACTTCCCACCAAAATTTCCCCCGGCAACCCCCCCCCCCCAATTTTTGATAAAAAGCTCCCCAAAAAAGTTTTTATCAAAAAAATCAACTTTTTATTATTTTAGGGAAAAAGTATCTAGAAATTCAGAAAGTAGACAAAATTTGCAACAAATTAGATATATGGCATTATGACTTAGGATGAAGAGGAAGGAGGGATCTGCCTCGGAACATGCGCGCGGTGCTGAGTGAACTAAGTTGCGCAATTCCACTTAACCACTCACACGTTTACGTTCGCCCTCTCATCTCCCCTCCGAACTTTTTCTATAAGGTTTACTTTAAGTTTTTTGGGTCGCTGAATCCCAATTTTTAACTTCCCCCCCAAAATTACCCCCCGAAACCCCCCAAAATAGTTGTTTCTAACATAAGTTTCTTATTGTTTTAGGGGAAAAGCATTACAAAATTCAGAAACTAGAAAAAATTTGCAACAAATAGGATACATGACATTATGACGTAGGATGAATGGGGAGGGGGAGGGCTGCCTCTGAACATGCACTGCGGCGATTACGTGCACTAAGTTATGAAGTCCAGGCAATAGGGGATTTTACCTGGAAAAATTAATACTAGTTCTGGATTTCGACTCACTTTATGTTTTTTGGGTCGCTGAATCCGAATTTGAAACTTTCCACCAAAATTTCAACCGGCAACACCCCAAAAAATTGATTTTTTGAAAAAATTCAGTTTTTGAGAAAAGCGCGCGGGGAATGTTCAGAGGCAGCCCCCTCTCTCTCCGTTTATCCTACGTCATAATATCATATATCCTATTTGTTGCAAATTTCGACTAGTTTCTGAATTTCTCAATGCTTTTCCCCTAAAACAATAAGAAATTAAAGTTAACAACAACTATTTGTTTTTTTTTGGGGGGGGGGGAGGATTCGGGGAGGGAAATTTTGGGGTAAGTTAAAAATTTTGATTCAGCGACCCAAAAAACTTAAAGTAAACCTTATAAGGAAAGTTCGGAGGGGAGATGGGAGGGCGAATGTAAACGTATGAGTGGTTAAGTGGAATTGCGCAACTTAGTCCACGCTTCACCGCGCGCATGTTCCGAGGCAGATCCCCCCTTCCTTTTCAACCTAAGTCATAATGTCATATATCTAATTTGTTGCAAATTTTGTCTACTTTCTGAATTTCTAGATACTTTTCCCCTAAAATTTGACTATTTTTGCTGGGGAGATCCAGGTCCATTTACCGGAACCAACTTAACTACCCAAACATACCTTGAAGATTGTGGGGAATAATAATTGTGTAATGGGGGTAATTACCCAAGAGAGTAAGAGAGGTTAACTACTCCTCAATTACTGAACCTGAAATACCTGAATTATTATAGTGGGTATTTAAACATTACAATTTATAGATAAACATTTGTGATCGTAATTATAATACTGGTCCTGGCTATTCCTGATAATTAAACTAACCTTAATTATCTTAAATTGAGGCGGGAGGAAACACATCTCCAAAACGCCCCAAGCTGCGTTGTGTAATTTTAGTGAAGAAATAGCGTATAGACCGCGCAGTTGTATCTAAATAAAACCTATCTAAACTACGCATAAATAGCATCATAAAGCAGACTGTCATCTGAAATAAAACTTACATTAAAGTAAAACAATGGACTCATGTTGTATTAAAAACATGGCAAAAGTTAACAATAAACAAAAGGTTTATTTACAGTAATGTACATATTTAGAAAATAATAAAAGAAACAAAATAGAATTGTGTCATAAAACACCAGCGTTCCAAAGAACGAAAATGAATTAGTAATTACATTAAATTTACTTTTTAAATTAACCTTATAATTAATACTTAATCGCTTGAGTACCATAAATTGTACCTCCCTAATACAACATAAATTATTCACACAATGGGAATACAAAAAGGTTAAAGCGGACAAACCTTCTGTAGAGAGGGATCACTTGTGGTTAAGGTCACACTTGAATCCTTGACACATCGAATGACTTTTTTTTTCACACTCACGGAAAAGTTCACTAATTTAAAACACTTGACGTTGAAGCAATGTCCGAGGACAGTTTATCCATAGGGCCATCCCTTAACGGGAAAACACGACCCAAATAATTCGACATCGTCATTCTGGAACTCAAACTGAACTCTATTTTCAAGACTGCATAGTTTTGGAGTTTCCATCGATCTCTTAAGTCGTCCTGGTTTAAAGACTTGAACCGACATTTATGTTTTTAGTCTTCATGGTATAGGAGCTTGCATCAATATATATAAGACTTCCTGGTTTAGGAGTTTGCATCCATATCTATATTTTAAGTCTTCATGGTATAGAAACTTGAATCCGATATCCATTTTAAGTCATCATGGTTCTGCAACTGACACCGATCTCATATTTTTAAGTCTTCATGGTATAGAAACTTCAATCGATCTGTTTGTAACTTCTTCCTTCAGTTACGACATCACCTCGTGATGACAATGTGGAGGAGGGTCCTCCGACCCCTCCGTCGAATGATCGGTCAGCCTTGCTGACCCCCATTTCTACCTTCGACCTGCAAACCTCTGATTCGGTGTTGCACTTTTTTTCGGGGTATACCATACTCCGCCCCTTGAGCGTCAGCGATCTTGGTTTCTGGATCCCGAGTCTTCGCCTGTGTGGCCTGTTTTATTAGGTATCATAAATAAAGTAGTATCCCGTCATAAATACGACTTGGCATTTTATGTCAAGCTATTGTCCGGCTTGCAGACTCCGTGACTCGCTGAAAAGATCCCCTCTACAGATAGGACTCCTTGTGTGGTCCTACTCTTATTAAGACCTTATAGCATCAATACATATATGAGTATATTTATATTAAATAATAATAATAATAATCAAAATACCTATATGTAAGACACACTCTAAATATATATATGCATTTTATAAAATAATAATAATAATCAAAATATATAAATAATAGTATTTTTTTATGACAATAAAATAAAATAATAACCTGCTGAAGTGGTATCAAGGGTATTTATGTAAGTTACATGATACACTTCCAGCAATTTTTTTACAATTATTTTTTAAATAAAAACTTTTATGGGGGGCTTTTTACCAAAATTTGGTGGTGTCCGGGGGAAATTTTGGTGGGAAGTTACAAATTCGGATTCAGCGACTCAAAAAAACATAAAATAAACCGATTTCCAGAACTACCATTAATTTTGCTAGGTCAAATTCCCTATAGCCTGGATTATTTACAGTTATGTAAAAAGATCAGTCATCAGTGAACTCAGAACTTTTAAATCTCCGTATCTGATAAATATAATTATTCTCGAAAATGTTGTTAGAGTTTAAAACAGGATTGATAAATCAATACTGGATAAAATACAATTATTTATCATATTTACATCATTATTTCAAAATAAATAAAGTCTCCTCTTTCTCAATGTTAGTTTGTTTCCGATGATTCAAGGTAGGTTTACTGCATTATGTAATGTTTTTATATAGAATGGCAAATTTTAGATTTTTTTTTTAATGAATTTACAAAATTATAACTATATACTTTTGGCGATTTTTTAAAAGAATTTCAGCTATTTTGCAACTAAGTTTAATCTGAAATAAAAACAGCATAATTTACTATCTTAGTTTAACAGCTATCTAAAAGATCAGTCATCAGTGAACTGAGAACTTTTAAATCTCCGTATCGGATGAAAATAATTAACATCGAAAATCTTGTTAGAGTTTAACCCTGTGAGGGGCGCCGCTTGCAGCCTGCAAACGGTTGATTTTAATACCTAAATTGCCAAATGGCACCAGTAATTTTTTAGTGCTATTTCGATCTCATAATGTACGTGGAAAAAAAAAAAAAGCTTTTGAATATTTTCAAATAAATTTGTTTGTTAATTGTGGTGTGAATTAATTATTTAAACATTTTTTTAGTAGAAATGCCTTGCCCCTGAAAGGGTTAAAAGAATTGATAAATCAATACTGGATAAAATACAATTAATATTTAACATATTTACAATACTATTTCAAAATAAATAAAGTCTCCTCTTTCTCAATATTAATTTGTGTCCGAGGATTCAAGTACGTTTATTGCAATATGTAATGTTTATATATATATAATCAAATTTTAGATTCACATTTAAAATAAATTTAGAAAATTACAAATATATACTTTGGCATTTTTTTAAAAGAATTTCAGTTGTCATGCAACAAAGTTTCATCTGAAATAAGAAGAGCGTAATTTACTATCTTAGTTTAACAGCTATCTAAAAAGATCAATCATCAGCGAAATTAGGCGTAAATCGTTTTCACATTCAGTATCCAATTTCATTTACTGACTTATTCAAACGTAACTTTAATCTTTGCTGCAAATCACTCGAGATCATAACCAAGATTTCACACTTGAAACAGCCACCTCTTTTAACGAAATGTCGTCAGGGTATAATTTGGTCCGTCATTAGTTATTCATTTCATGATGTGGAACACGAAAATTGAAAAAGAAATCGAAGTAATATTTTTAAGAATTCAGTTGAAATGAACATGTTTTAGGTAGATTTCTTATGAAATACTACCTATTGGAATCGTTCCTATGATGGAATTTCTGAAACATTTTTGCAGATCTACGCCGATCATGACCCCTAGATCCCAAAACCACCCTCAGTAAAAAAAACTTTATCTATCTATCTATATATATATATATATATATATATATATATATATACATATATATATATATATATATATATATATATATATTTAAATACATATATATCACTTTCTTCTGGACACTATAACTTCCACAATTCTGTACAAATCTCTTGTAAACTGATACATAATATCGAGGGACATAAAATCTCGGTCAAGTTCGTTAATGGGCAAAATCGGACCAAGGGGATGTAAATAGGGAGGGGTTTTGTGAAAACCGAAAACCCCCCATAACTTCTTAATTTTTGTAAATATCAAATCAGTTTAAAGCTTTTATTACTTCTAAAAATAGGACCAAAAATTTATGTATCACAGATTTTTGATAAAATTAACAAGTTGGAAATTCCTCGTCAAACGTGGCAAATGAGGTGCGTTCGTACTATAACTAGTTTTATAATTATTTTTTGCACCCCATATTGTACTGAATGTATATTTTTTTGCGCTTCATAAGTGCATAGTCTGTAACATCATTAAAATGCACTTACAATATTTTTTTCCCCATTCCCCGTAATGTAACGGAAAACTTTTGACCGTCCCTGTAATTAAACTATACATTCGATTTTCATAAAATTTGAAATGGCTCGACAAAATTTTGCATCAATTATATATTTAAAATTTCAGACCATTCGGAAGGCTGTAAAATCATTAAAATGCATTTGCAATAATTTTTTCCCATTGGCCATAATGTAACGGAAAACTTTTGGGTGTCCCTGTAATTAAACTATACATCCGATTTTCATAAAATTGGAAATGGCTCAACAAAATTTTGCAGCAATTATATATTAAAAATTTCTGACCATTCGGCAGGCTGTAAAATCATTAAAATGCATTTGCTATAATTTTTTCCCATTGGCCGTAATGTAACGGAAAACTTTTGGGTGTCCCTGTAATTAAACTATACATCAGATTTTCATAAAATTGGAAATGGCTCGACAAAATTTTGCAGCAATTATATATTAAAAATTTCAGACCATTCGGAAGTCTGTAACATCATTAAAATCCACTTGCAATAATTTTTCCCATTGGCCGTAATGTAAAGAAAAACTTTTGACTGTCCCTGTAATTAAACTATACATCCGATTTTCAAAAAATTGGAAATGGCTCGACAAAATTTTGCAGCAATTATATATTAAAAATTTCAGATCATTCGGTCGGGTAGTTTTTGCCCTGTTATATGCGGACGGACAGACAGACGGACGGACAGACGGACTGAACGACGACTATAGGTGCTACGTATTTATATAATTACGAACGCACATAAAAATGGGCTCAAGGGGCGCAAAAATAGGGGTTTTTGGAGAAAAAAAATCCCAACTTCGTCAATTCTCAAGGTATCAAATCCAATTAATTTTATTATATATCTCCTTAATATTATTTACAACGTTTGTATTCACAAGTTTTTGATAGGACCAATTCGTACCGCAAAAAAAAAAATAAATAAATAAATAAAAATAAAAACGAAAACAAAAAAAGGGGGTTGAAGAAGAAAAATTTTCATAACTCCGTCAATTCACAAGATATAAAATATCCATTAATTTATCATATAGCTTCTTAATATTGTCTTCAACATTTATATGGACAAGTTTTTGATAGGGCCAATTCTTACAGCAAAAATAAATTAAAAATGCATAGCGGTTGAAGAAAAAAATCATCTTATTAAGGGTGTATTCAAATCCAAACTGCTTATTTTCTTACTCATTTTTAAATTCATTTTTGCTCTCAAACGCATCCAATTGGTAGATTCTCTTATTCAGAAACTATATAATGTACAGTAATGATCGATGTTTTGATAGAGGCAGAATATATTTCAAAAAATAATGTCAAAGTGGGCATTTTGAACAGAATTTCCCGAAGCGATTGTGTTACAAACGAAAGATATCGCCCTACTGAGAAAATAATTGTTTATTAATCAAGTTTTAATTAATTGAAAGAAAAATAAAAACACAGGTCGCTTATAAATCTTTTCAAAAGTCAAGTCAGCAAGTTTCATATTTATTTATTTTATTTTTTATTTATTTTTTTTTTTTTTTATCAAAAATGAATGTGAAAATGTGCCAGAAAATTTCGAGTTGTTGAGTATGGAAAAGTATATTTTTTTTTAACACCGCCCACTCAACATGATTCTGATAAAACCAGCTATTATATAAAAATGAAATGAAAACTCGTCAAAAGCAGACAGATAAAACTGCTAAAGTAGATTTATATCTAATCATGATTTATTTTTTGTTGGTGAAATTAGTGTACTTAACTTCGAAATCTACCTCTGCCTGTAGGCCGGCTCGGAAGGGATTTTTTTCATATTCGAATAATATCACGAAATTCTTAATGGAGAAAGCCTATTTTAAACTTCTTCCTGAAATAAACAAAATAGGTTAAGACAGAGAAATAATGTAGAAAAGACAAAAATATAAATACGTATAAAAAGCATACAGCTGTTTCGAAACATTTAAGGTTTCATCATCAGTGCTTGAAATCAAAGATAAAATTAAAACTCTGAATTAAAGGGATGCGGGAGAGACAGAGAGTCAGAAAGGCGTACCTTATAGCTCGACTGTCAACGGCTATTTTTTTCCGCCATTGACAGCCGATTTTCTGCTCGTCAAATGTCTGACAGATTAGAGCCCCCTGTAAATGCTAATTGTGCCTCTTGACACGTTTTTAAATACGTGAAATATAAGAACATATTTATATCTTGCATCCCAATTAAAATTGTGTCTTTAAATCAAATACATTTTAAATTATTAAATTTTGAAAATGGTCATTTTCTCCAATTTTAAGAATCCTGAGACCCCTTAATGTACGACTTTTAGCACTTAAAATGAGTAAATTAGTAGTTAATAAGATTTCGATAAAACATTTGTACTTGCATTTCGCTATAAAAATAAATTAGTTTACCCACCTTTTGATATACAGGTAAAAAATCGTTTGGCAATATTTTTTTCCTTTAGTCAAATAGTGTCAAAATCAAAGGCGTATTGAAATGACCTTTTCAGAATTATACGAAATGAGTATGCATCTCATGTTAAGATAATATCTCGGAAATCTAATTCTAAATGGAATAATAATAAAATATTTAAATATGATATTTATATCTATATTTAAAGTATAAGCGTATCTGTAAAAAATCCACAAAACGTACCACGCAAAGCAGATTTTTGTTTACTTTTAAATTCTACGAATGAAAGACTTTTAATAAACTTTATATTTTAAACTTAAACCATACTCACATTAGCACCTTTGTGCTCGTATAGTTGTACTATTTATGGAACAACTCCTACGGTGAGATAACTTCAAAACTTAGTAATAATAACTCATAAAAACAAGCTACCAGCATTTATTTTCTTTCTTACTTGAATCTACAAAAATATAAGAAGTTGCCACAGAATACATCAAAACTTGTCCCTTTTTCTTTTTTAACCAGCGACAATAACATGTGAACGCGCAAAAACAAAATAATAAATGTCATTTCAAGTCAATTGTTTTTTCTTTACATTTTTCATCTCTGATCGCGTGATTTTGAACAAAAATAAATAATGCCGATCCCGTAACATCCTCCCACCTTCTGATTACCTTGTATAATCAGAACTAATTTTAAACGTAGAGAAATTGACAAAGTCACTTGCTATAAATTCAGTCTTTCAGGAATTTTCAGTATCCTTCCAGCCCTGCTGTGTCTAGGAGATTCCTTGATTGAGGATACATCCAAAATTGTAGCTTTGTTAAGTATTTTCACTGGATTGTGAGAAATCTTTGGTTTCGGACAGTCAGTAGACGAAGCTATCTCTAGTGGATATATTCTTTGTATAGGTCGTAAAAGCTCATGTTGTGATGTTTGAACTCTTACGAGTCGAACTTTCTTGTCTCTACCAGGTATAAGTTCTGTAATCCGACCTAAAGGCCAATCAGTTCTCTTTTTATTATCATCCGATCAATACAACATCACCTACAGCTATAATTTGCTCTTGGTGTTTGTTCCTTGCTCTTTCAATTAATGCACCTAAATATTCGGACCTGAAGCGATCCTTCAATTCTTTTTGTAATGACTGCCGATACTTCAATCTCTTGCTTAATGATTTTTGTTCCACAACATCCAGGTCTGAAAGATTGCATTCTTCTATACTCTGCAGAAACATAGATGGGGAGATATGTTTCACAGTTGCGTCTTCCGAAAGGTATGTTAGCGGTCTTGCATTTATTACACTTTCCACATCTGTCAAAATTGTGTTCATTTCTTCATAAGTGAGGTAAGCATGACCTAATACTCTTTTGAGAAGATCTTTCATTATTCTGATAAGCCTTTCCCAAAAGCCACCTCACCACGCTGCGGTTGGTGGATTTTTGTTATTTTTGTATTCGTGACCAATCTAGGCTTTTCAATAAATTAGCTGATCCAGTGAAGTTGGTGCCATTGTCAGAATAAATGACAGCGCACCTTCCTCTCCGTGCTACGAATCGTCTGAGTCCCATCAAAAATGCCTCAGTCGAAGCAGCGGTCACTAGCTCTAAATGCACTGCTCTGTATATTGCGCAGGAAAATATCAATATCCAAGATTTCTCAATTTTCTTCAAGTATAACGGACCCGCCATGTCTACACCTGTGATCTGAAATACGTTAGCATCCTTTATTCTATTTTCCGGTAGAGGCGCACTGTCTCTCCATAAACTCTTCCCACTGAAGCGTTTGCAGACAACACACTGTGCTAACACTTGTTTTACATTTCTACGACCATTAAGCATCCAGTATTTTTCTCTCAATAAATTAAGTAGAATCTGTAATCCAGCGTGACAATGTTTTACATGTACATGATATATGAGTCGTTTTACAACTTCATGTTTTGGTGGCAGGACTATAGGTTTCAGAAAATCTTCATTGTCTTTCCTGTACGTTATTTTAGTCTCCAGTCGAATTATATCTTGTTCATCTTTCCATGTTTGTAAAGTTCTCAATCTGTTATCATTCTCGGGAAAAAACGCTTCTATCTGAATCATACGTAGAGTCTTTAATTCATCTTCTTTAAATTCAGATGACGTCAGGTCTCCTCCTCTTTTCACTTCGGTACTTCTGCAGTTATGCCTAAAACGTAATATCCATACGACCATCCATATGATTTTTACATAACTCGAGAAATATCTGTAATACCAACCATCTTGTTTAACATCAGAATTCGTTATCATGGAAACTGACTTTATTCGTTCCTTCCGAATTTCATCTTCGTCATAGTCTTGATCACTAGAGTTCGTATATTTTTCAAACTCTGCTGAATCTCTCAACCAAGCTGGACCCTCCCACCATCTCCTGGCAGCTAGCTGTCTCGATTTACATCCACGAGTTGGCAAATCTGCAGGATTTTTATCACTTGGCACATAGATCCATGATGAAGGACTGCTTAATCTTCTGATCTCTAGAACTCGATTTCGCACAAATACTGACCAATTGACATCTCTGGATATCCAAGCGAGTACTGTAGATGAATCACTCCAATAATATCTCTTCATCTTTTCCCAACCGAGGGCATCTACGATAGTTTGCGCCAAACGAGTTCCCATAGTTGCCGCCAATAATTCCATTCTTGGTATTCTGACGTTCTTCAAAGGTGCAACTCTCGATTTGGCTGCTATAAAAACTAACTCGACTTGGTTTCCAATTTCTATTCTAAGGAATATAACTGTTGCGTAATCATCTTTACTTCCATCTACAAATGTGTGAAGTGCACACGCTTCTATGTTTCCTGGAGTCATTTTCATGTATCTTGGGATCTCTATATCCTTCAAAACTGTTAGCTCTTGAAACCATAGTAAAAATTCTTTACGTAACTCACCAGTTATCTCTTCATCCCATTTAAAACCTAATTTCCAGGCTTTTTGCAACATTATTTTCGGACAAATCATGACTGGCGACGTAAAACCAAAGGGATCAAATATTTTATGCACAGCTGACAGCATACTGCGTTTGGTGATCTTTTCTGTGTCAAAATCTTGTAGCCAACTTAGGTTGATTTTCAACATGTCGGATTCCTTATTCCAAACAAGTCCTAAGACGTTAGTTTCATTCGTGTTTGGCGTTTCTTGGCGATCACCTGTGTACTCCCACTGTCTTAGATCAAAACTGCCTTTCGCCATGAGCATCCTCGCATCTTCGATGAAATGTTTTAATTCTTCTTCGCTATTTACACTGGTTACGACATTATCCACATAAAAACTGTGCAACAATCTATCTTTAAAACTTTCAGAGAAATCTGGAGCCCTTCGGATGTGATATTCAATGACAGATGAAAGAAGAAATGGACTGCATTTCACACCGAATACTACTCGGGTATGCCTGAATGTCATTAATTTCTTTTCCTTTAAGTCCTTCCACCACAAAAAACGTAGGAAATTTCTATCTTTCTCACAAATGCTGATCTGTAAAAAAACTTTCCTAATATCTGCAATTACACCAAGTTTTCTTTCTCGAAAGGGTAGAAGAACATCTGGAATGAGCTCGATCAAGTTGGGTCCACATTGTAGGCATTGATTCAGAGATGGATAATTTGCTAATCTTGCTGACGCATCAAATACAGGACGGATCGGGGTTGTAGTACTACTCTCTTTTATGACTGGATGATGCGGCAAGTAATTGCCATAAGATTTCGTTTCGTAAGAAGGAACTTCCTCTATAATACCTTCGTTAATCCAATCATTAAAAACATTCTCGTATTGTTGAAACATGTTCTTGGCGATTAACTTTGAGGTGATGCCTTCCAAACGTTTCATCGCCAACTTAAAGTTATTTGGCAGTGTTGTTATGTCATCAGCCCAAGGAAGACAAATCTCATACCGATTTTCATCGTTTATTTTTACTGTTTCGAAGAAATGCTCCTTAGTTTGGCGATCTATCTCTTCTCTTGACTTCTTCTCTATGGGATCTGTAATTCCGATTAAGTCAAGTCTCCATAGGTTTGAGATATCCGCTTCTTTTACAAACATTGATGTTACTGTCATCGCCAAGTTTTCGGATGAATATGGCTTTTCACATGGTGCTTTTCCCATTAATGTCCATCCAAGATATGTTTCCACTGCAACTAAACCAGAAGACAATATTTTTCTTTTACCAGTTAATATTTTCACCATAACATCAGCTCCAATTAAAACTTCTATACTACCACAACATTGACTCACATCACTTAACGTGATGCCACTTTCCTTTAATTCTTGTAACCATGGCCCCTGTGTAACGGGTTGAATATCTCCGCATATGCTAACTTGATCTCGTACTTCGAAATTACACCTGAATTCTTCGCTCAAATCTCTAACTCTTATTTTGTAACAGTTGTGTTGGCATTCTTGAGTAGTAATATCGCCAAACAGAGAATGTATTATCTTTTCTTGCCGAATAGGCTTGTAATTCATTTCTTCCGCCACACTTTTTAATATATACGATTTCTGTGATGCTGAATCTAACAATAAACGAACAATCTTCTGTTTACTTTCAGAAACTAGCTTCACCTTCAAGGTCTGCAAGAACACTTTGGCGCTCTTCTTACTAATATTTGTCATATTCACTTCATCTCTTTTAGACTTCTCCTCAGCTCCCTCTTGAGTATCTTTACCGGATGACTTACGTTGATCGCATAGTAATGGCACATGCCGCTTATTACAAATAATACATTTCACCATCGCTCGGCATCTTTTAGCGGTATGTTCTGGTACTAAACATATGAAGCATCATCTTTTCTCCTTGGCGATTTTTTGTATTTCCGCTAAGTTTAATTTTCTCGCAGAAAAGCATTCCGAACTTGCATGTCTTCCCTGGCAAAAAATGCAGACTCCTTTTTTCTCTGTTACGGAAGAGGTAGTCAACAGACCTGCCGCTGTCAAAGTTTTACCGGTTTTATGTTCAAAATTATGGTGATTCCTTTTTGCGACATATTTACGGTCTTCACTTTTAGCTAATCCAAAACCAGCTACGGCGAGTGACACCCTTTCTTCACCTTCTACTTCAGTTCGCAAAAACTGCATCAGACTATTTAATCTGTCCTGTGCCTCAGTTTTCTCAGACGATATGTTCGTGCGATTCCACGCTTTTAGAAATTCTGTTGGAAAACAGGACTCAACTAATGGATATAAAATTGATGCAAATTTGTCAGTTGTGACACCTAATGTATCTATGGCTCGTAAATATAATTCCAATTTATCATATAACGATGTCAACGAGAATTTTCCCTTCGTTTGTACTGATATTATTAATTTGAGTAGTTCTCTCACGTAGACTTCTACCAATATATCTTCTCTACCAAAACGGATTTTTAAACTCTCAATTGCCTTGGCGTAATTAGTGCCACTTGGCGGGAAACTCTCTACCACTTCTCTTGCTCGGGAGCCGGCAACTTTTGCTTGCACCAAGTACTGAAATTTATCTTCTGGTGCTATTTCTGTATCTTCATCAATTTGTCTAAATTGACACCAAAACGGTAACCAGTCTATTATTTCACCGCCAAACTTTCTGAATTCTAATTTGGGCAGCGTAAACTTTCTTCTCATTGCATAACTATCGTTAATTGGATTAAGAGCTCCACCTTGGCTGTTTACTGCTGACTGAAGTTTCGCCAATTCTAACTCGTGCGCCAATTTTAACTTTTCGCCTTCAATCTTTGCTTGTAATTCCATATTCAATGCTTCATCTTTTTCCTTTGACTGTCTCTCTAATTTTTTCCTTTTCCTTTCTTTCTGAAACGGCATTTTCTAAAACGCTCTGTACAAATTCAGGATCATCTTTATATGCCTTACAATTCAAAATTAAATCTTTAAGTGCCACAAGTGAAGCCGTTGGTGCTGCTATTTCACCTAATTGCTCGGCTACGAAGATCAAATCTTCCTTTTTAAAACCTTTAACCAACTTAAACATCATGGAAAATCTTTATTTCATTTAATTTTTTTTATTAACACCTTTTAAACTACGTGTGATAGATAACCTTGTTTAAACTCAGGTCCTGTCGCGGACGCCACTAATGTAAAAAATCCACAAAATGTACCACGCAAAGCAGATTTTTGTTTACTTTTAAATTCTACGAATGAAAGACTTTTAATAAACTTTATATTTTAAACTTAAACCATACTCACATTAGCACCTTTGTGCTCTTATAGTTGTACTATTTATGGAACAACTCCTACGGTCAGATAACTTCAAAACTTAGTAATAATAACTCATAAAAACAAGCTACCAGCATTTATTTTCTTTCTTACTTGAATCTAAAAAAATATAAGAAGTTGCCACAGAATACATCAAAACTTGTCCCTTTTTCTTTTTTAACCAGCGACAATAACATGTGAACGCGCAAAAACAAAATAATAAATGTCATTTCAAGTCAATTGTTTTTTCTTTACATTTTCATCTCTGATCGCGTGATTTTGAACAAAAATAAATAATGCCGATCCCGTAACAGTATCCGTGGGTAACGCTGACGTCATTTTGATGGTGGAAACAGAAGACTATTAAATTTGAAGTAAAAACATGAAATATTTTAAACTACTAAACAACGCACGTTTTCAATTTTTACACCGTCGATTCTGGAAAAAATTTTACTTTTAAATGCAATTTGTTTGAAAACTGTATCGAAATTTGATTGAAAAATGTATCGTTATTTACTAAAATTTTATTCTTTGAAAAATAATTTTCGAGCATGTTTTTTTTAATCTAGATTAATTTTAACACAATTATTCCAATTGGTAAATAAATCATATTAGATCTAAATTTCCAACTGGGCGAAAAATGTCCGGACTAGGATTCGAACCAGGGATCTCCTGGCTGAAGCCACCAGTGCTCTACCATCTGATGTATCCCGGACGAATCTGGCGGAATTTTATCACCCGGCTAACCTTGATGATTATAGCATCTGGTCTGAAACCTGGTTCAGCTCAACAGAATAAATCTCAAGTAATGGAACTCCAGAATGGAACTGGTATCCAGCGATTTCTGGAGTTCCATTACCTAAGATTTATTCTGTTGAGCTGAACAAGGTTTCAGACCAGATGCTATAATAATCAAGATTAGCTGGGTGAAAAAATTCCACCAGATTCGTCCGAGATACCTCAGATGGTAGATCACTGGCGGCTTCATCCAGGAGATCCCTGGTTCGAATCCTTGTCCGGACATTTTTCGCCCAGTTGAAAATTTACATCTAACGTGATTTTTTTATTTACTTCTATCGCATCCAGACGATTACGAAAAATTAATCAGTTTTCATTTAAATTTATATAATAGCTTAAGCATTTTTTTTTCAGATCGTATTCCATAAAGAAATTAAAACATTCACCAATAAATAAATAAATAAAATTCGTAAAAACACGAATTTCAGACATGTGATTTATGCATATAAACTACTGAAATGACACGAAACGAAAAGGCTGATTGTACATAGTGATCATTGGCGATTTCTTCGGCTGTTATCATATTACTTGAAGACAATATGAAAGTATCACTTTTAATAAATTTCAAAACTTTATTTAAACAAATAAGTGTTATTTTTTAAATACGAGTTTTGGTATTGTTAATGCGCATTTTAAAAAATATATAAATGTAGAAAATCTATAGATTTATCAATTTCAAACAAAATTATATTCACATATGTATAATTAAAACCATTTTAAATATTCATTAGGGAAAAAGTATCTCTTTTTTTTGGAAATGATTCTTATTTAAGGGTAATGCACTCTAATATTGATTGACAGTGTAAAAAAAATTGCAAGAGGTTTTGTCTTCTAGGGCATCTAAAAGTTGTACTTTCGTAAGATGTCTGTTGACTTAATACATTATAAATACATCTTTATTATCGGTTCCGCAGCTTTTTTCATCAAAATGCTAGCAGTATTTCAAAATAATAATATTTGTTTCATTTTAATGCAGATACACTATCCATGCCTTTAGTCTGTTTATTTTAATGAGGAAAATTTTGATGAATTCTTTCTATTTCGTGAAGAAGAAAATTTCGATTATTTTAAAAAGTTTATTATAATACATTTATTATATTAGATATGCAGCTATATTATAAAGTAAAAGGATGTCCGTGTGTAAAGCTGGCGTCAAATTGAATGTGGAAATGACTTAAACAATCAATTTTGTTTTTAATAGAAATTTTTAAACTTCTAATCATTGCGCAAATATAGATTTTACATCTTCACGAATAGAAAAAAAATGAACTTTCAAATGCGATTTGTTTGAAAACTGTGTCTCAGACTAAGCTAAAAATGCTATAAAAGTGGTAAAATACCTTTATTTAGATTAACGTACGTTTCATCTTATAAACGGTGACACTTGCTAAATCCTTCTTGATAGAAATATTTTCGCATTTTTTTTTTTTTAAACAATAACTTGGTAAATAATGGCACAAGATTTCATGCATAATGAAAATCAGTGCAAACATGGAATAAAATGAAATCGGATTTTTGTAGGAGTGGATTAATTCTTGTGACATTATTTACCAAGTTGTTGTTTTTAAAAGTTTTTGCGAAAATATTTCTATTAATAATGATTTTGAAAATGTCACCGTTTGTGTAATGAAACGTACGTTAATATAAATAAAGGTATTTTATCACTATTGCAGCATTTCTTAGCTTAGTCTGTTTAATTATAAGTGATTATCATACATACTAGCTTATGCCTCCGTCAAAAATGTCGGAAAAGTGTTATTTTAAGTTTACAAGATTAAGTCAGACTCAATTAAACAGGTGATTGTTATGCATGATTATTCAGATAGTGGCAAGCCACAAAAGCATTAAAAAAATGTGTTTGCAGAAGTCAACCTTCAAAATAAGAAAATATGAACCACCTCATGCGCGAAAAAAAATGAGCTTTTTCCAAAAACCCCATGGCGAAATTATCGCTTTTTCTGCAATTTGATGGAATTTTTTTTTTCAGCATTTTGACGAAATGACTGTTTTTCCGCAATCTTTTCACGAAATGAGTGTTTTTATCGGGATTTTTTGAAAAATTCGCGTTTATTCTGCACCCTTTTGACGAATTACACATCTCGCGTTTTTTTTTTTTTTTTTTTTTTTTTTTTTTGACAAAATTCAGGAAAGAGTTCCGTATCCTGTGCCGCTTGGCGAAAACAATTATGCCAAAAATCTCTTCAAGATGGCAGGAAATTGTCATTTTTAAATCTTTATGTTATTTATAAATCAATGATTTTGCCCCATTTTTAAAAATAGAAAATGATGTAAAAACATGGATTTATAAATAACATTAAGATTTAAAAACAAACTTTTTCCGCCGTCTAGAAATAATTGTTGCGAATGCAGATAAAATCTGGCTCACAACTGCCAAAAAATGTATTAAATATAAAATAAAAGTAAGAAGATAAATATAAATAAATACCAATAAATGAGACGGCGATTCAGAAAAATGGAGAGTTTCATACAAAAAAATATATAAACAAATTTACAAATATTCACACAAAAAACAAACAAACTGTTAAAATTTCAAAAAAAAAAAAAAAAAAAAAAAATCAATAATGTAATGTTTTCAAATTTGGTATCCTAGTCAGGGTCTGAAACATCGTCAAGATCGAACAAAATAATTAAAGAATTTAACGAATGGATCACAGCTAACAACCTAACACTTAACTGGGATAAAACAGAACTACTGTATCTAAACAGAACCTCACAAACCCATAGGAAACCTCCCAACAGAGGACACACACAAAATAAAGGGTATAAAATTTAACAACAGGGAACTCGAAGGAAAGGAACAAATTAAATACCTAGGTATAATAATTCATAAAAAATCTCAACTGGCTAACACACTGCCAAACACAATCAGCGAAAGTTAGGAACACGTTCAACATGATGAGCGCTATGGTCTCACGAGGATTGGGGTCTCAAATCAGACTTATTGAAAATTTGGTATAGAACAGTAGTCGAGAAAACACTGACTTATGCAGCCCCAATTTGGGGATACAACCTAAACACAAGAAGCAAGGAAGAACTAACAACTTGCCAAAGACATTTCCTGCTGTCCATAGTCTAGGCATATAAAACAGCCCCAACCGCGGCCCTTCAGGTTCTAGCAAGCCTGGTTCCAATTTATCTACAAGTAAATACGAAGCAGCATAATGGCACAGTCTCAAGGCTAAGGGAAACAGTAAACTTATACGGAACAATACTTAATCATACAGACTATGTTAAAAAAATAAACATATGTCACACACATCCGGCGGAAACGATAGAACCGACCATAGGACACAACTTTAAAGATATCACAATTTACACAGAAGGGTCAAAATTGGAATCGGGAGCTACAGGTTCGGCATTCGTAGCATATGAAAAGGAAAAGAAAATAAACACATGGTCAGCACCACTAAGGGAGTTTAATAGCGTTTTCCAAGCAGAACTATTGGCTATACTGAAGGCAGCAGAATGGGGGAACACAACAGGAGAAGAATACAGTATTCGCTCGGACTGCATGTCAGCCATTCAAGCACTTAGTAAACCTTTCAATGTTACACAACTTATAGATTCAATACACGAAACAATAAAAAAATCAGATAAAAAGTTCAAAATAAGTTGGGTAAAGGCGCACGTAGGCATACAAGGCAACGAAGATGCCGACAAATTAGCAAAAGAAGCAGCACAAAATCAGTCGAATAATATACTATATAACTTAGAAAGATCAATATCTAACTTTAAAAGAACAATCAAAGAGCTTATAATAAAACAATGGCAGTTCGAGTGGGATTACGGGGACAAGGACAGGACAATATATGAATACTTCCCAACAGTTAACACAAGCAGACTAATGGGCTGCAAACTATTAAGTCAAATTTACACGGGTCATGGAGCATTCCCTGACTACCTACACAGATTTAAACGCAAAAACACACAAAACTGCGCATATGGAGAAATTGGAACCCCTAAACACTATCTTACATCCTGCCCGCTAACACAACAACACCATCTGGTCCAAATAACAACAAATAACGAGCAACTTTGGCACAGACAACTAGCAAACAACAAACACGTACAGAACAAGGGTAAATCAGTGGACAGATGGCTAATTGAAAACATAGACATAATATCACAGTACGGAAAAAAAACCACACACATCGATTTTCAGCGGGAAACCCCACCCATACTAACAATCTGTCTGTTTCAGGTTATAAATATTTAATAAAGGGAAGAAAATGCTCACGTTGAATTATTATTATAATACGTATTTCGGGGCAGCGTATGAAGAATCCTCTTCATGCGCAAAAAAAAAAAAAAAAAAAAAAAAAAAAAAGGTAAATAATGTTAAATCTTTTTATTGTTATTTATAATTTTTTTATGTATTATTTTTTATCTTTTTTTTTTGGACAACGCCTCTCTTTATATATGCGCTTTCTGCAGGAGCTACCGGACCCGCTGCAACGTCAAAGCCCAGGGATCCAGTTTTTACCCGGTGGGGTACGATAGAAAGGCGTAGTCTTATGTCCCTTGCAACGTTAAGTTTGCCTATCCATTCGGCTCAAAAAATTAACAGTTGGTGCAATTTGTCTATCTTCGGAGCCCCATTCATTGTTTTCTCTACCCCCCCCCCCCACCCCCTCAAAAAAACAATAATAATAATCATTTTCATTTGACAAGTATACATCAACAATTAGGCTTCAAAAATTCCAAGCTATCCCAATTAGATCGGGCAGCGGTGACCAAGCTGGTAGAGCATTATACTCGTAGCCGTTGTTCGCAGGACCCAGGCTATCTGCCGACTAAAATTCCGTCATGTACGCTAATGGCACCTGGTGCATGTAAAATCCGTCGTGGGTGCAAAGTCCTCCAAGTTACCTGTGAATTATACATCTGGAGGTGCCTTGCCAGGTGAAGGTCTCGTCATCTGATCAAGGTTCTAAATTACGAGACCAACTTAAGTAGCAATGTGCAGGTGCCAAACGACAGGATATAACGTTAAGTAACCGGCAAAACAAAGTTTACACAAACGAGCAGTAGGCGCTGCAAATAGGATGACGATCGAGGCAACGATGCCAGGTTTATTGCCGCTTCGCGGCGTTTAGGCGGTCACTCGTCCCAATGTCAGGTACTAAACCCGTTAAGCTGGGGCAACCCGGCAGGTAGGGGCCTGGCCATCGGTTCGAAAGAAACATCGTCAAGATAAGGTACTTCGTCTTCAAACTGAATTAAATTTAAATTTTGATTGACATTTGGTAATTCACCCTCGATGTTTTCAGACTTGAAATTTTTCGGCAGCCGTTGGCTGAATCTTCCGTCTCTAAAGTGTTAAACCATGTAAAAATCAATATATTGGCCAATAAAGGGTGCATTTTAAACAGCTAATGCAAAAATCCTAACGAAAAAAAGAATTAAAAAACCTAAAAGAAATAAACGGCAGAGCAAGCCAGACTTACTTTACAATCAAAATGCGTTGACAGAAGCGCAGGCGCATCTGATCATCCGAATCTATGCGGCAAATTAGTTATGTAACAGAACAGAATTCAAAATTTAGTTGACTAACAGTTCACTTGATACTGATGAACAAATAAGCTTCAAGATATCCCGACTTCAAAATTCACATTTTTTTCGGGATCTTATGTTGAAACTTGCACTTTTGCAACCTTTCGATAAAATTCTCGTTTTCTCTGTGATCCTCTAATGAAAATGACATTTTTTCCGTGATTATTTGACGAAATTCACGTTTTTCACGATCCTTTGATGAAATATGCGTTTTTCTGAAATCATCTGATGAAATTCATGTTTTTTCCACGATACGAAATTCACATATCCCATGATCCTTAGACGAAATATGCTTCCTCCCCCCCCCTCGAGATCCTTTGACGAAATTCGCGTTCTAAAGGACCCTTTGAGAAAAATCGTGTTTTTTTCTGCAATCCTTTGACGAAATTCGCATTCATTTGACGAAACTATCATTTTCCTACGATCTTTTGCTGATTTTCTCAATCCTTCAGGCAAAGCAGACAGACGATAGTTGCATGCTCCTGGCTGTGTTTTCATGCTGCTTGTTTCTATACATGGACTAAATGCGCAGTAAGCCATGGGAAGAGAAGGTCGAATGCGAAATGAATAGAAATAAACTCAATTTGGCGCTGTTCGTACTCGCATTTTCGTTGTATTTTGCCAAATACTGCTACCCCTCCCCTCCTCTCCTCCTAAAAATGTCAACACATTTTAATACAGATTTGCATCAATCCCAGGAATGATAAATTTCAGTGACGAAAAAGTGGAATTCCATGTTTTCGCTGAAAAGTGGCATGTCTGTAAATGCTTTAAATTTTCACGTAAACTTAAAATATATGCATAGTTGAAATAAAAGTTTAAAATAAAACAAAAAAGCTGTTGAATTTTTCAAAGAGCAAAAAATAATTCACCGACATATATTAAATTCTGCAGGTGAAATGAGAAACTTAAAAATAAAACAATAAAACATATTGCATTTCTTTAAAAAAAGCAGATGTTTATTTTTTAATTTTAGATTAAACATTAAAATTTGATTCATATATGTGGCCAAAACTAAAACACCATTATGTGCATCATTCAAAGTAATACACATACAAAAAACTATGTTTTTTAATGGTACAAAAATTTTGTGAAATCTAGAAAAAAAGCAATTTTCATTTTTCAATCTTTATTATAATGAAACGTTCCTGTGAATGATAAATGCTTTTAAAACTCTGAATTAACATGAACTTAAAATATGCATAGTTTCTCTCTATTCTAAAAGACAGTAACTTACGCTGTCACCGCCGCCGCCACAGGTTTTGTATGTTTTGTGATAGGAGGTTTTTCTTCGTTAATATTAAGAAAAATACTGCATACAAAAATATGAAAATCGGCGGTATTATAGAGAAATGTTTGATAAACACGCTGATGCAGGCAGTTTTCAAATCAAATAATTATTTTAAGAGATATTTAATGCTAAAGTTGGACAAAATCGTTCCATTAAAAAAGTTTTATAAGAGCAAAAGCTATAAATGGGAATTAATTCATTTTTAGATCATTTTATACGTTGGAATTTCCCGGTGTGCAGACTGTATTCACTATTTTAATTTGACTCATTTTTTGAGGATTTATTTCTATTTAAAATTAAATTTTTCAGCATTTCGAGAGGTATTTTTTACTTATTTTAGAAAATGGTATTAATTTAAACTGTTGCCAACTGTATAAACAGCAAAAATAATAATGTTTGCTTCAAATTAAAAATTAATTTATACCTGACTATTATTAACAGAAAAAAAACTTTCAAATTTGAATTAAATACTTACGTATGAAAAGCAGGAACGTATTGAAAATTACTTCATAAAAACTATATTTACGCGTGAATTTTAAAAGAGAAAGGATATTGTAAAATAATAAAATCATTAACGTGCGTTAGAAGTCTTAAATAGGAGAAATTACGTCCATTTATGTCACATTACACTTATTACGTAAATTGAACAAAAAGTAATATTGCAAAACAGTTTAAATTAAAAAATTGTGCGAGACATTAATTTGATATTTTCAGATTATATTACTAAGATTAATATTAATTTTATTGAACGCGTTTACACTGCTTTCGAGCGACTATTTAGTAATTTAATAATAATAGAAAAGATTACAAGCTGAAAATGAAGGGTCATCAACAAAAAATATGATTTGAAAGAGAAAAATCTGTGAAGCATAAAATAAAGAAATTGCTTAAATGATTTCGTTAACCTTCTGTGTCGTTTCCGTCAAAAGAAGGCATTAATATTTGTAAAATATATTTGCATTTTCATGAAGATTTTCTTATTATATTAGCTTATTTTGAAATGTTCAATTGATTTTATTTAATCGATGATGACAACAGCCATTGTATCTTTTAACAGCAGCTGATTTTTCCTTAAAATTCCACAATCGAAGAGAAATTAATAGAAACACATGTATAGGCAGATCTCCACTGTTTTTTAAATTAAAATTCAATCTTTCAAAATCTTTATAAAGCCGATCAAATCAGCGTGCTTTTAGAGACTGCGGTGTCTGAACGGGCGTTGGCGAGCGTGGCACGTAGGGGGCCGAGCCCCCTATTAGATAAAAAATTAACAAAAAATTGGGCCTATTGGTGTTTAAATGTGTGCTTGTGCACTCAGCTGAATTTCTAGCCCAGTCTGAGAAATCTGTTGAAACTGCCGCGATCGCCAACGTGCAGTTCTTTTCCTGGTCAATTGGTGCCTTCTTTCCGAAAGCGTTTCATTCGGAAAATCCATTGTAAAAAGTACAAAATTTGTTTTAAAACATTAAAAAATAACTGCTGATAGATCAATTCAAAGCGATATATCAGCATGTTTTCGTAAAGAAACAACGCTGTTGCCACTACAGAACAACAGAGTAGTAAAATCTATGAATTATTGATATGAATCATTATTCATATGAATAATGATGAATAATCTTTAAATTAAATGAAGATAATCATTAAAATTATTATTATTTGTTGAAAACATTGATAATAATTTTTAAAATATTTATTCAATAAATTACGTAATATTTTCATATGTATGTAGTAAACTCACTGCTTGTAAATCCAAACAGTCGTCAAATTACTGCTTATAAATGTAAACAATAATGAAAAACACAAAATATTTTATTATAAATTTAAAATCAAAATATTTAAAGGCTTTAAAGCAGAATCGGATGTTAACCGTATTTTTTTAATGAATCGTCAAAGAGTCGTTCATTTGTTTCTTGATTTGGAACTTGTGTTTCTGAATGGCAACGGTTCATTTGTTTATATCGCTAATGTGTTGTTGGTAGCTGCTTATTTTTAATTTAGAACGTGAAAGATTATAATTGTTTAGTTTTTAAAATTTTAGAGAAAATGAAGAAGAAAAGATGTGATGCAATGTAGAATAAATAAAGCAATTGTTCGCTTTATAATACGACATCAGAATGTTTAAGCCTAACATGGCCGCAATATGTTTTTTTTTTCCTTTCCGAGGATTGGCGCGTCCCGGAATCGTCACCAAAATTGTCACTACTGAATTATATAAATAGATTTTTATAACTAAATCTCAGATTTTATTTTTTTTAACCTATGTTTCAAGCATGAATATTTAAAAAATCTAAATCTGTCACATGAACCAGAGTATTGAAGATTATCAAATTGTCAGTGAAAACGTTCAGTGAAACAGTTCAGCATCTATTTTTGGCTAATTTTGTATGACGAAAATAAAATTTCATAAAAAATAAAATAAGTATTACAAATATAACACAAATTTTACAGATACATTAACAAACTACGAATATAAACACTGAAATAACCACAATAAAAATGGCTGCTGTAAGTAACAAAATCTACAGTGAGTTTTTTTCGGGTACTAAGGCCTGGAATTTAGCTAATTTGAAATTATTGCTAGTAAAATTTTATTTGAATACATAATTACAGTTTTTCAAAGAAAAAAAAATTGTTGCTTGTGGGTAATCTATTACACACACACACATATATATATGTATCGCTGTGTATAATACAAATATATAGTAATCTAAGAAAATATAATAAAACTGCAGTATTACATTATTATCTTTACGAATTACCATCGATTCCGAAAATCGTTCTTTATGATTAGAAACACCAGAAGCCAATATATTTTCGAGATTTGAAGAAGCATTTATAAATCAAAGTTTCTTTTACTGCCACTGGCTTTCGGAAACGTTTCCAAATACTTTTTTTACACTGTATTAATCAGTTTTCTCAACCTACAATACAGTGTTTTCGAATGCTATTAATCAGTAGCAATCCTCAATTAAATATCTTCAGCTGCGTATTTGAATTTATGCGAGCAAGAGTAGCAAAATAATAATATTAGGCTTAGTGCTATTGTTAGTGCTGTTAATTTATCATCTTTACCTATAAAACATATTTGATGAAAATAAAGGTTCTCCCAGAATGTCCCTGACGCTTTTTAAAATCCAATGTAAAATCAAGTAATTGTCGTAGAGGAGGGCGGTTCGCACTAAAATGCTGCTCACAATGGAAAGTTTTCTTCAAGCCAATAAAGGAAGTAGTTCCAAACTTTGATCAAAGATGGCACCGCTTGTCCATTTTTTCTGATTTTCAGATTAGTTTCGATTTGTTTTCCTACGCAATTAGATTTTTCGCTGGAAGTCGTCATTTCTGTGTCACAGCATCAAAACTAATCTGAAAATCAGTAAAAACCGAATGTTTCAAACTAAACATACGGACAGGTGGCGCCAGCTAAAATTGAACTTTGGAACTGTTTATTTCCTTTCACTCGAAGAAAACTTTTTATCATGTGAAGTATTTTAGTCCAAATCGCACTCCTGAGTGAAAATTTGCTTGATTTTATAATGAATTACAAAATGTTTCACGGACTTTGGGGACATCCTGTATTTCCTTGCGAATTTATCGCAGGGTTGATTAAGCTGATTAATACTCCATAAAACTACTAGAAATCATTTTCAAAAATCAGTGACAGAAAAAAAAAACTTTGTTTTTATAAACTCTTCTTTAAATCTCGAATATGTGGGTGATTTACCAAAAGTCTCGTGTTTTACTGTCCTTTCACATTTGCACAGAAAAATAGTTGAATATCATAACTTTAATTATTGCGTTTTAACTAACATGTTTTTTAATGATAATTTACAGATACTAGGGGGCTCGGCCCCCTACGAGCTACGCTCGCCAACCCCCGTCCAGACACCGTAGACTCTAAATGCACGCTAATTTGATCGGCTTTAAAAAGATTTCGAAAGATTGAATTATAATTTAAAAAACAATGGCGATCTCTCTATAAACGGATTTCTATTCATTTCTCTTTGATTGGGGAATTTTAACGCCAAATCCGTTGCGGTACTACTTGACTATCCCGTCGACTCATTTCGCCAAATTATATAAATCGCCAAACCACTCGCCAAATTATACAAATTGACATAATTTTTATTTTAAATAACGAAAAAACAAATAAATTAGTACAACATTAATAAAAATACAAATAAAACGTCGAAATAAAAATAACTTGATGACCTAGACACGTGTAACAACATTTAAAAATAAGCTAATATAAAAGGAATTAAGTAAACAGAGTCTTTGTCTCCTGGTATTTTTTAACAAAGTGAAAAGAAAGTTCTTTTAAATGAGACATTTTAAATTAATCGTTTTTAATCTGACGTAATTTTGACCAAACTATTCTTTCTCTTTTTAATTTCACCTGAATGTACTTGTGTTAGAAATGAAATATTATTTGCGCTTTCCTAACAAAAATAGTTGAAAAGTATACTCTTAAAATATCAAATAAATCTCTAGCGCAATTTCTAAATTTAAACTGTTTTGCAATATTATTTTGTGTTCATTTTATGTAATAACTGTAATGTGACGTAAATATGACGTAATTTCTCCTATTTAAGACTTCTAACGCATGTTAATAAATTTATTGTTTTACAAATTCCTTTCTCTCTTAAAATTCACGTGTAATTATAGTTTTTATGACGTAATTTTTAATAATTTCCTGCTTTTTGTACATAATTATTGAATTCTAATTCCAAATGTTTTTTTCTGTTTATAATAGTCACGTGTAAATAAATTTTTAATTTATTTACACGTATAAATATTTTTTTTGAAGCAAACATTATTGTTTCCGCTTTTTATACAGTTGGCAACAGTTTAAATTAATATCACTTTCTAAAATCTGTTAAAAATATCTCTAGAAATGCTGAAAATCTGAATTTAAAATAGAAATAAAACCTCAAAAAACTAGTCAAAATAAAAAATTTAATGCAATCTGCACTCCGGCAAATTCTAACGCATAAAATGATCTAAAAATGATTAAATTCCTATGAACAGTTTTTGCTCCTATAAAACTTTTTTAGTGGAACGATTTTGTCCAACTTTAGCATTAAATATCTCTTAAAATAATTCTTCGATCTGAAAACTGTCTGCAGCAGCGTGTTTATCAAACATTTCTGTATAATACTACCGATTTTCATATTTTTGTATGCATTATTTTTCTTAATATTAACGAAGAAAGACCTCCGGTCACAAAAAATTCAAAACCGGCGGCGGCGGCGGCGGCGGCGACAGCGGCGGCGACAGCGGTAGTTACTTTTTTTTAGAATAGAGAGATATTATTATTTATAAAAAAATTAAAAATAAGTAATATATTCTTTTGTACTCAAAATGTATATAAATCATAATCGTAAAATATTTCTAGGCTCGCCCTGAAACAATAGGGTAGCCAATTGTGATTGGTAAAGAATCGCCATCTTAAATAATCATAAATTTTCACAGGCGGTCCGGGGACACGGCACTTGCCTCTTGTGCTCTCTTCGGCGTGTCAGGCGGGTCGTTCTGAAGTCTTCTTTCCCGGAGACTGGGGTTCTGGGCTTGTTTCCGCAGGTAGTAAAACTTTTCCCTGCCCTGGGCTTGGGGGTTACACCTAACCATAAGCCAAAAGCGGGTTCCCAGGGTGGGTGCTTACTTACTTACTTACTTACTCAAAATGTCATTACCGTATGTTGTCCCAACAAAGAATTTATTAGGTATAGATTTGACTAAATTCTATATATAACACATTGTTATAATTTTTTAATACATTGTTATTTATTAAAAGGCTACTAATTTTAAAAATATTTATTTTCATTAATTAAACTTATCTATAATTCTTAATATTTTTCTTAAATCGTGTCCTAAGAAAGACTTATCATTGCCATGCTTCTGATAAAAAGTTCATCTGGAATTTTTTATAGATAGCAGCTCATGCCTTTTTTTCAAGGCAAAAATACTCATTAAAAGTCAACTTATTATCAAGTTTAGGTGAATAGAATAAATAGTTTTATAGTTTCAATATAACAAGCAAAGACTTTCAATGATTTGTTGAATATATTTTTGTACGTCATTATCGTACCCATTTCTAATTGAAAATTGAATAAACTTTTATTTCTTAATCTGCTTTTATTACATAAGAAATAGAAAATCGTTGTGTGGGCCAGAAGATATAATGCCTCTCATTTATGCTAGGGAAAAATAAAAATATTTTGCTTAATTTGTCATTACCGTAAATGTCATAACCGTGCACACTTAATGTCATTACGGTATTTCAAGGAACGGTATTTCAACTGAAAACGGCATTTCAAAGAGAGAGGGGAGGATGTATTCCAGGAGGCGCGATAGTAGACCCAAAGGGGGTCAGTTTTCTAACTTTTGCCGACCCCCACATATGACATATTGTTCGAAAGGCGTGTGACCACTTTTTCATGTTACGCACCTCCCGAGCCCGTACCGCCAATCGCCCCCCCCCCCCCGGGGGCCATGAATGACGTCCGGAAAATTTAGAAGAGTGCCCCCCGGAGGGCAAATTTGAGGGGAGGGACTTGAGAGATGCATAGCATGAATAAGTGGTCACAGGTCTTTCCAACAATATGTCACATGTGGGGGTTGGTAAAATATAGAAAAATGCCACCCTTTGGGTCTACTATCGCGCCTCCTGGAATACATTATCCCCCTCTCTTTGAAATACTGGTTGCACAAATGTGTTACTCTGCACACTAACTATATAGAAAAGGACTCATAAAATATAGCAATTTCATAAATTTCACTCAATTATTTCTATGTAAGGAAAAAAACTTATTGATACATCCTCAAATATTTATATGTATACTAGGGGGCTCTGCCCCCTGCAAGCTACGCTCGCCAACCCCCGTTCAGACACTGTAGGATCTAAAAGCACGCTAATCTGATCGGTTTTAAAAAGATTAGAGAAGATTAAATTATACTGAAAAAATCTGTAGCGATCTCCCTGTAAACGGGTTTCCATTCAATTCCCTTTGATTGCAAAAATTTAAGGTAGAATCACTTGCTGTTAAGACATCCAATGGTTGTTTTCGTGTTTGGTTAAAGAAGATCAGTTAAACATTTGAAAATAAGCTAAAATAAAATGAATTAAGTAAACAGAGTCTTTGTCTCTCGGTATTTTTTAACAACGTTATAAAACGATTGACATAATACAATTACTAAAATTTGCTGCTTTAACCCCTTCAAGGTCGGTTGTTCAATTTTGGACCACTTAATTTTAATCAGAATATTGGGATGAAAATTTCCCTTTTATTCAGTGTGAACAAAAGCATTTTTGTATTTCGAAATTTGTTTGTAAATTCTGGTGCCATTCACTGATTTCAAGATTTTACGAATAGAAGTGCCTTGTCCGTGAAAGGGTTAAACGCATATTAATGTATTCATTATTTTAAAGTTTCCTTTCTCTTTTAATATTCACGTGTAAATACAATTTTCAAGACATAATTTTCAATATTTTCCTGCTTTTAACACGTACTCATTTAATAGTAATTTTAAAGTTTTTTTTTATTCGGTTTTTAATAGTCACGTGAAAATAAATTTTTAATCGTTAGGAAATATTATTCCTTGCGCTGTTTTTAAAATTGAAAACAATCTCTATAATAATAGACTAAGTCATGTGACTATCATCAACAGCTCCAGGCGGATCCCTTCGCTTTTTATATTCCAGGCGTCCATTTCGGTACTTTAATGTTAGCCAGCCACAGATGTGATAAGTCGCCGAATATTATTCTATCCCCATTATTTCGTTTACATTATAATTGTCCAAGTCATGTAACTGCCATAAACAATGGGCTGATTCCTTCGCTTTTCATAAGAAAGGTTTCCATTTTGATTAAAGAATCAAAATTATTTTTTCGAATAAAACTACATAAAAGTTGCCATGATCACAAAGAATTCCTGGTACTTTTATGTTAGCCGGGTGAAAATCTCGCCAATAGCTTTTGGTACAGATGTCATATTCGCCCCATATTGGCGCGCTTTTTTTCTGCCGCCAATATCATATAGGCAACAGGTACTTAACTTGCGCCAAAGTGTCGTTATTTTGCTTGATGTGGTAACTCGCATTATGTTGTTTATGCTGTTGATGTTTTCGCCAAATTGGCAACCGAAAAAAACTGCGCCAATATGGGGCGAATATGACATCTGTACCTTTTTTTTTTTTAACTCGCCAGTTAGCATGTTTTTATTTTTCGAGTAGAAAATTAAAACGGTGCTACTTGGTTATCCCATCGACCAAAAATTGGTCGCCAAACTATAAGATTAAATGCCAATAATGGTTGATCGTAAATGTCACATTCACTTGGCTTTTAGGAAGTTACACATGTTCACGCCATCAAGTGATTTTTATTTCGACGTTTTATTTGTATTTTTATTAATGTTATACTAATTTATTTGTTCTTTTGTTATTTAAAAAAAAAAATATGTCAATTTGAATAATTTGGCTATTTATATAATTTGGCGAAATTGGTCGACGGGAGAAGTAATAACATTAAAACGTTGCTTTGAAGTGGAAATTAAATCTCATGATTTGTTGCATTGTCACATACGCACCGGGTTTGGCGTGATTTTTTTTTTTTTTTTTTTTTTTTTTTTTTTTTTTTTTACGACAATTTGGCGAAAACATCGTTTTCAAATACCTGTTACTCATCTATTTTTAAATTATTTTCTGTTATTTTTAAAATGAAATAACAATAAAAAAAATTAATTAATAACTATAGAACAAAACAATTTATAACACTTTTTTGTAAATAAAAAGAAAATAAATTCAAATAAACATTTATTAATAAATAAGCAACAATAGCCGGGTTACCATGTCAGGCAAAATAACGCCATTTTGGCGCCAATTAGGTACCCCGTTGCGTATATGACATCTGTGTTTAACATTTTTCTTTTCGTTTCATTTAAAAAAATGAATGAAGTAAAAGCCATTTATTTTAAAGGTTTCAATTTTAAATGAATGTTTTTATTAAATAAAATGATAATGAAATACAAATTGAATTCTGAATAAAAGTAACATGATGCATTTCTTAGCATACATTTAAGGGAGGCCAAACTAAGGAAGGCCAAACTCAAATTAATGTAAAATAACCTTTTATAAAATATGAAAAAAATATCTGTTATGATTAAAATTTGAGTTGCCATCATTAGAAAAAAAGTATTTAAAATTAGAAAAAAATTAATATTTCAAAAACTAATTCTAATTTTAAAATTCTAATACCAGTTTTGAGATCTGTGGATCAATACGGATTTTTGGTGCTAATTTCATCGCAAAGTATTCCATATTTTAGGAGAAATCGCCGTGAAACGTAATCAGTTGTTTAATCAGTCGTTTCATAGAATCGTTACATAAATTCGTTTCAATTCGATTCATTAGGATTTTATATATATAGGGTAGATAAAACCAATAATTTCACTTAAAATTTATTAATTGTACAGACTAAGCATTTCATTTTAAATTCTTAAAGAGATTTTTATCTTGAACATTCCATTTAATTACGTTTGTCGAAAAGTATTGTATAAATGCCTTTTTTATTACAAGGAGCACGGTATAATCTTAAATGAAAGCTTTAACATTTTATTAATGGAAGCAATTACATTAATGCATGAGATACAATCGATGAAGAAATGTGAAATACTCTTCAATATTTTTTATAATTGTCGTAGTGTTAAAAGATTTAAACTTGCATAATTGCTGCATTTTATACGCAAATGTAACATTAAACTGCGCACGAAGGAAATGGTAAATCCTATAGTAATTGTGTTTGTTCTATTGAAGCTTTGGCAACCGAATAACGATTGCACACTGTTTTAAATGGCGTCTCGTCGCTAAAATATCTCATATATGTTTTAAAAAACAGACAAATGTTTTTTCTATAGGAAAATAAAATAAAATACAACTGAATATATACAATAACATCTTCAAGCTTACATATAATTCTGAAAAGCATTCTTTACCTGTCGAAACCTCAGAAAGTAACGCATGGGTCATTTACAAAATCTGTCCATGTTTTGGAATAACAAAATCAAATTTTTAGAAATAATCAGAATACCGTGCTCTTTGTAATAAAAAAGGCATTTATACAATTTTTTTCGACAAAAATAATTAAATGGAATGTTCAAGATAAAAATCTCTTTAAGAATTTAAAATGAAATGCATAGTCGGTACAATTAATAAATTTCTAGTGAAATTATTGGTTTTATATACATATTCGAGGGTGTATCAATAAGTGTTTTTCCTCACATAGAAATAATTGAGTGAAATTTATGAAATTGCTGCATTTTATGAGTCCTTTTCTATATAGTCACCTTGCACAGTAACACATTTCTGAACACGGCATTTCAAAGAGAGAGGGGAGGAAGTATTCCAGGAGGCGCGATAGTAGACCCAAAGGGGGTCAGTTTTCTAACTTTTGCCGATCCCCACATGTGACATGTTGTTGGAAGGGCGTGTGACCACTTTTTCATACTACGCACCTCCCGAGACCCTCCCGCCAAATTCCATCCCCCCGGGGGCAATGAATGACGTCCGGAAAATTTAGAAAAGTGCCCCCGGGGGAAGAATTTGGCGGGAGGGTCTCGGGAGGTGCGTAGCATGAAAAAGTGGTCACACGTTTTTCCAACAACATGTCACATGTGGGGGTCGGCAAAAGTTAGAAAACTGACCTACCATGGGTCTACTATCGCGCCTCCTGGAATACATCCTCCCCTCTCTCTTTGAAATACCGTTTTCAGAAATGTGTTACTGTGCAAGGTGACTATATAGAAAATGTCTCATAAAATGTAGCAATTTCATAAATTTCACTCTATTATTTCTATGTGAGGGATAAAACTTATTAATACACCCTCGTACAGTGTGTATGTGTGTTAATAAATTAACATTTAAGAATATGAAAATTACCGAATAGGTCATTTTCTTATACGCTAGTTTTAGCTATTTTTTTTATTTCAAAGGTAATACATATAGCGTTTCCCAGCCTTTATATATACGTGTCCCACCTTTAAGTTAAAAAAAAAAAAAAAAAAAAAAAAAATCGCGACCCACCTCATAAGAGAGTGTATCTAATATAAGCATGGAAATTTTCTATGACCTCTATAACCTATCGGCTATCCTATCCAATGAAAAAGGCAAATTTTCATACATAGTATACACTATCAACAAAACAAGAATTGGTATTCTCAATGTGTGCAAGTTGAATAATATTTAAAACAACAAATATATATATATATATATATATATAAAGCAATTTAACAAATTACAGCGACCATTTGGGAAATGATTTTTTACGAAGACTAAAATTTAAGACATAAAAAATCGCACGGAGTTGATCATACGTTACGTACGCCATGAATTAAACATAAACATTCCTGGACCCATCATGAACAAATTTTAAAAGAAACTACAGTTTTATAATTTTCGGTACTGTAATTTTTTAAACTTCTACGGAGCTGGTCATATATTACGTACGATATGGATTAAACATTAATATTCCTGGACCAGTTTTAAAGGAAATATCATACATTACGTACGCCATGGGTTACATTTTTTGGTACTGTAAATTTTTAAACTTCTAGAGAGTTGGTCATACTTTACGTACGCCATGGATTAAACATTAATATTCCTGGACCCATTTTAAATGAAATTTTATTTTTAAACTTCTAAACATTCCACACTATTACTTTTTACATCGTCTTACAGAGAAAAAAAAATGCACTTTTAAATGTAATTTGTTTGTAAGCTGTAAATCAATTTGTTTCTGAGTTATTATTTTTTTTTTGTAGATTTTATTACTTTTTTTTCACAGTGGCAACAGAAGTATCCATCTCTGTTGAAGGGTAAGATAAAGGGAAAATACAGATTACTGTATAGACCAATACGAAAACGAATAAAATGTGGAATTCAACCAATAAAATGCTTCGGATATGCTTTTGATTTCCTACCCTGACCGAAGACAATAACCATTATTTCCAAATGGTTAATAAAGAAATACATTTCAATATTATCAGAATACAATTATATAACCAGTGAGATTTCTGGCACTTGTGTTTACTTATGAGGGTATCTATATCAGAGTTAAAACTAGTTAATTTTAACCTTAAGTCACTTTCTACACGCAGTATGAACCTGTGCTTGTTTCTTAAAAACAACGAAGTAGAAAAGTATGTCGTGTTGAGAGGATTTAGATATTTCTGGATATTTTGTTCCTATGTACAGTCGTGGAAAAAAAAAAAAAAAAACTAAACACCCCTTACTAATTCTGCAACAAAATATCGTACACTGTAAAAAAAAAAAAAATCCTTACTTTACAACAAAAAGGGTGGCAACTAAGTTGCCACCCAAACTGGTGTAATGATATTTCACTTGTAAATTGGTGTAATGAGCCACTAGCTATCAAATGGTGTAAACAAACACCACTTTTAGTGGCAACTTAGTTGCCACCATTTTTGGTGTAAAGTCACGCTACTGCTTATCTGGTGTAAAGTCACACTACTACTTATTTTGTTTGTACTTTAACGGTAAAATAAAAAACAATTTAAAGATTACATTTTAAATCTAATGCAACCATAATTTACAATAAATAGTTTAAATCAAAGAGGCTGCTAAACATTGTTTTAACTGCATAAATATCTCAAGTTTTTCAGGAAAAATAGTATCTTAAGGAAAATATTTTTCATTTTAAGTGAGATATCAATTTTCAAATGTCACTCAATATTCAAATCACTCAATTCAATTCAAATGTCACAAATAACATTTAATGCAAAAGCAAATAAAATAATGAACAAAACTTTCCATATTATCCCATCCCTTACCATATTTATCTCATTATTATGCGTATCTAGTATTGCTACTATATTTATTAATACTGACATTAGAGCTTTTGCAGGGGTTTTAATTCATTCCCCCCGCACCTCCTTTTTTTTTTACTGATCTATTTTAACAAACTTTCAGATTTATCTTTTATTGATTAAAAAAATGAGAGAAAAAGAACCTGAATTTATCAGCGTTATATGTCGCTAATTGATTTCCCACCTATTATTAACCGTAAACTTCAAATTTTAAATCCCTATTTTAAACCAAATTTTAAACCGCTAAAACCATTGCAATGTGTTTTAGCGAAAATGTTCTTGTTTATGATAAAGTAAAACAGATTTTCCATTCAAATAGAAAAATTTCGGCACTCTCAGAAAGGAAACCTTGGCTACGCGACTGATTGTTATTGCAAGCAGTATTATTATTATTGCCAAATAGTACACGAAAATACAATTAATTAGCATTAATTATCCTTACAGCATAATTAAAAAAAATTACACATTTACGATGATAAATATTTTTTTCTTTCAAATTTAAAACAATTTTAGTGTTTTACATATTATTAAAATACGTATCTTAAAGTGTTACTTACAAAACCTCAGATAAACCTAAATAATAGAAAAAAATGCAAATATGAATTGAAAGAATGTATTGTTAACACATGAACTTATAACACCATGTTTATTTGTAATACTACTTTAAAGCAGTTCAAGCTAATAGGATTTAAATCATGTAAAACACTATGAAATCAAAACTAATAGTATTTCAAAGATGTATACGAAAGTGACATTTTTACCTGTTTACATTATATTTCAAAGTAATAGTAGCATTTACAAGGTCTATACGAAAGTGACATTTTTACATGTTTACATTATAAGTAAATTTGATTTTTAAAATATCGAAATAACTAGTCTACTAAGTCATATTTTACAAGTGTTATGTATCAGTTTAATATATATATATATATATATATATATGTAAAGCAAATATATATATCACAAAATCAAGAGTTTCAAAAGAATTTCAAGTGCAAGGAAAACATATTTGGGTACTTAGACATTCCGGTGTATATTATCAAACGAACAATAAGTACGATCAAGTGAAAAGCTATATTGTTAAAACTTGGGCATATGATACAATAGATTCGTATAACATATACTTTAAAGCTGTTCTTAGCTTTAAAATTGTTAAACATGATTAAAATTACTAAATACGATAAAACCAAAACTAATTATACATATTAAATTATAAGCAGAAGTTCTCTTATATATTAATATATATTTTGAGTGTGTTTTTAGAATATATATTTTTGAAATAATTATACATAGTTAGATATTTATTTTAGTGTTTGTAACAAAATAAACAATAAGTAACTTACTATTTCCTGAGTTTGCTTAACAGTTATAAATTTATTCCAAGGAAATACAGGGTAGCAGAAATTTCCTTTCACAAATCTTTCGTTCAGTACATCTGTACTTACGCCACGTATACTTGACTCCCTTTTTTTTTGTAAATTCAGCGCCAGCTTGGCTGGTTTCGACTAATTAGTCGAAGCATATTAAAATAAACACAGCTGCAACTCGGGTAAAACTGCAACAGGGACTATGTTAACTGTTTTTTAATCAGTAATCACTACATTTCCAAATTTGACGTCCACCGAAGTGAGGAATACTTTGGGGCCTATAGCTACAATGGCTGTAGCCTCGAATGATCCTTATTATACATAGAAACAACAACAAGTCACAACAATTTTTATTTTTTCATTACATACATTATATTGCAATGGGACATACACAATTACATCCATGTCTTACCCAGGGACTCGAACACGGGCCCTCGGGGTGACAGCAGCCTCCGCTTACTGACCACGCCATCGGGTGACAACAGTAATCACTACTCAGAAATATATCGGAAATCGGACAAAATCCTTACCCGGGAACATCACAATAAATGAATTTCAAAATGGCGCTCTAAGTCATATGTCGCACTGTGGAATATTTGACTCAAAAACCTGGCCAAAAATGCAAAAATTAAAATTTCGTCAACAATTGTAAAAATCATATTTTTTAATAGCTAACTAATTGGTGCATCGATCTATGTATATTTTAGGAACCTCAGTTTTATCTGGTGGCTCCTGGCCTCAGCTGAAGAGGAAGTTTCTTTCTGAGAAAACGTGGTTTTTTGTTGTTTTTTGGCATTGTTGTTATGTTTAAATATAATTTTTTGTGGCTCAATGAATTGCTGAATTGAAACTAAACAGGGCTTACGTGTTTAACAAAAGTCAGAGCTTAATGCTAAACTATGTGTTAATTTAAATAGTTTAGTTTTTAATGTAATAAAAAAAAAACATTAAATGTTGTAAAAGGGTTATTTTTTAAAGCGTTTTTGGCTCTATATCGAATATACATATACATATACATATAATATACATATACATATCGAATATACATATCGAAAGCTTTTTAAATATGTGCCGCGCTTTGCCCAGCCATGTTTGAATTATAATCGTATTAGTTATAGTATTGAGTTTCAATTTCTGCAAAAAAATCTTCCGCATATTGTTGCCATTTTTTCATAAAAAAAATTTCGGGATGACTATTTAAATGCTCTGTTTTGTGGCCACCAAATTGAAGAGATAAGAACTATATATTTACTGTCGTATTGCAAGTTTTTAGCTCACCGGATATTACCGGAGAGCTTTTGCATCTACATGTTCTGTCTGTCTGTATGTACGTACGTACATATATACGTATGTACAGTCGTGGAAAAAAAAAGTAAACACCCCCTACTAACTCCGCAACAAATTATCGTAGAAAAAAATTACTGGTACCGAACGATTGGAAATAAAGTCTACTTTTAAATGATGTATATAAAATTTTCTTAGGGGGCCACCTACATATTAAACGAACCATAACTTTGTTTTTTTCAATAGCAGTACCCAATTCTGACAGCATAAATTAACTCTACACCCTTCAATTAGCCTAAAAACGAATTCTTATGCAATTCGTACCATTAGTTTCCGAGAAATTAATTATTTTAAAACGAGCGTATTTTAAGGGCTGTATCCAAATTGAAGTTCCGTACTGGATTGTTAACCGAGAGAGCCGCTTACTTGATCAAGGCACCTCAAGCGCCACTCAAAGAGTCAATGAAGCGTGTTGGATTACAGTACGGCAGAATAAATTTCAAAATGTCTACTCACTTTCATCATAGACGGCCCCTTAAACCATCATTCTGCCGTTTTTTAAGCATAATTTGACAACTACTTGGAAGAAAAATGTGAAATTTTTGAATTTCCATAAAGCAGGACTTAATAAATCTAAATCCATCAAAAAACTTGTAGGTTGCAATTCATAATTTTTTCGAATATTAATTTCATAATTCATAATTCATATCATAAAATTATAAAAATTGCAAATTCAGCTTATTTATGTTTGGGTATATTAGTATTATTGCCACAAAAAAAATAGCACATTAGGAGCATAATTTCGGGAGATATAAATGAAAATATGAAAATATAATTTAACATTAGAAGCACTCAATTTTGAATGTTTATAATTCAAAAACGTATCATTCAAATGACTTGAAATTTGGTGTCTAGGCATAGTTTGAACCGAAGATTTGAAATATCTCGTTAAAATTGGGTATTGCCATTGAAAAAAAATGAAGATAGGATTCGTTTTAATATGTAGATGACCCCTAAGAAAATTTTATATGCATCATTTAAAAGTAGACCTTATTTCCAATCGTTCGGTACCAGTAACTTCAGTAACTTTCTTCTATGATGATTTGTTGAGGAGTTAGGAGGGGGTGTTTACTTTTTTTTCCACGACTGTACGTACGTACATACGCACGCAACTCGATATCTTTTGATAGAAATATCCGATGGCCTTCAAATTATATATACTTATTTATCGAAAAGGGGTTCCCTAATTAGTTCTTGGGGCTCATGTGTGTAACACAAGGAGAGAAAGGAGGGAATTAACCCTTTCGAGGGCGGTGTCCTTAAACTCTTCACGCTCGAATTAAATTGCGGTTAAAAAAATCAAATTGCTTATTGGCACCACTTTTATGAAAAAGAAATATTCACCTTATTTCATGACAGGTAAATTCATACTAAAATATAGCCAATTTCACTATTTTATAAAATTGGTGGGAGTCAAACTATCTGAGTAAAAGACGCAGCCCGAGAATACCACGGGAGCGAGAATTAAGGGGTTAAAAAGGGACACCTAATTTTAATTCCAAAACTGACAAACGGCACCAAGAAAAGTTAATTAAAATTTTCCTTTTATAATGTACATGAAAATAAGCAACTTCATATTTTCTAATAACTCCCTTTATAAATTATAGTATCAGTCCATTATTTCATCAGTTTATAAACAGAATTACTCCGCGCAAGAAAGAGTTAAAGTCTCTGGTAAGAGATTGTAAATTAATATATTTTTTATAGTTACGGTTACAAGTCGCTCAACTTCCAAACTCCCTTCGGTAATGTTAAGTCAATGGACATGTGATTTATTCGTATTTTTAAAATATCTACTTAGTAAATTAAAAATTTATCTTCTTTTTTCTTTGTGCTCTTCTTAAATGATTACTCTTTTTTTTCTTAATTGTTAAAATATTTATAAAATGTATATTTATTATTATGTGAAGTGTTAAAATCTTACTTACACTTCGACAGCTTTTAAGATATAAAATATTAAACTAAGCTATGGATTTGTATTTATACTTCATAGTATGCTAAAAGTTAGTTCAGTGAAACACATAGCACAGTTAAAAATGTCCATTCAGCCATTTCCGTGAATAAACGTAAATGTACTTGAGAACTTTTGTGCAGCCATGTATATAATCTATAGAATGTATTCACTTGTAATATTTTTTAAAAATCTATTTTAAAACGCCTATCACATCTACGAACGCACTTCCAGCAATTATTATTCATATACTTCATTCAATAGTTAAATTTATTCATCAGCCATATTCTTTTGTTTGTCCCTGTAAATGAACGATATATTCTATGCACACCATATTCTAAAATAAGTGCCTTAGTACATCTTAGTGATGTATATAAATTTCAGCACGTTTAAAAGTGTGATATCAATAAAATAGAGAGCAAACGATTTTTCCCCATAGACCATAATTTAAGGGAATTCTTTTGCGCGTCTCTGTAAATGAACCGTAAAGGCTATAGACTTCATTTACAATACCAAACATGCCATAGTGATACCCAATAACTTCTAAGAATTTCAAGCCAATCGGATTATATTTACATCGAAAAATATTTTTGACCAGGATTTCGGGTCAAATACTCCACTGTGTGTCGTTTAAAATTTTTACTCCTGAATTGATGTAAGGCTTCCATAATTTCTTTAAAGGAGTAAAATTACACCATTTTAATCTATTATAACACTTAAAAGTGCGTTGACACCAGAAATAGTGCATATTTAAACTTCATTAGGCATTTTAGGAACCCAAATTAAGTATAATAAAACTCCCCTTTTTTACAGTGCAGAAGAAAGTTACTGGTACCACACTATTGATAATAAAGTCTACTCTTAAATGATGTATATAAAATCTGCTTAGGGGTCATCTACATATTTAAACGAACCATAACTTTATTTTTTTTCAATAGCAGTACACAATTCTGACAGCATAAATGAACTGCACGCCCTCCAATTAGCCTAAAAATAAAAATTTTGTCCAGTTTGTACGATAAGTTTCCAAGAAATTAATTATTTTATAACGAGTGTATTTTATGGGCTGTATCCAAATTGGAATTCGGTACTGGATTGTTGACCGAGAGAGCCCCCTTCTTTATCAAGGCATCATTGAAGACTGCTAGATTACAGGATAGCATAAGAATTTTCAAATTACCTAGGCGCTTTTATCACAGACTTAAGCCATCATTTTGCAGTTTTTTAAGCATAAAATGGAAACTAATTGGAAGAAAAATGTGAAATTTTGAATTTCCATAAAGCAGGACATAGTAAATCTAAATATATAAAAAAAAAATTGTAGGTTGCAATTGATAATTTTTCCGAATATTGATTTCATAATTCATAATTTATATCATAAAATTATAAAAATTGCAAATTCAACGTATTTATATTTGGGTATTTTAGTATTATTGCTAAACAAAAAATTAGCACATTAGGAGTATAATTTCAGGAGATATTAATAAAAATATGAAAATGTAATTTAACATTAGAAGCACTAAATTTTGAATGTTTATAATTCACAAACTTATAATTTGAAACTTATCACTTGAAATTTGGTGTCTAGGCATAGTTTGAACCGAAGATTTGAAATAGCTTGTTAAAACTGGGTATTGTAATTGGGGAAAAAATTAAGTTTGGGTTCATTTTAATATGTAGATGACCTCCTAAGAAAATTTTATGTAAATCATGTAAAAGTCGCCTTTATTTCCAATCGTTCGGTACCAGTAACTTTCTTCTACGATAATTTGTTGAGGAATTAGTAGGGGGTGTTTACTTTTTTTTCTACGACTGTACATCCAGAAGAAAATTAAGAATTTTTCCAGGGTTAGCATAGTGATTGCGCGACTATTTACATATTTCACAGCGAGGTCATAACATAATGCCCACTGACTGTTTAAGCAAATACTGTCTTCTCACGATGTTTTAGTTTCACCCTTAAATGCCCGAGTTTTCAAAAATCATTTAAAACATGTTATTCGGCTTTCTTTTTTTAAATAAATCATGGGAAAAATATTTTAAAAAATCATATTTTGCTTTAAGTATGGTTTACGGCTAAAAAACCGTTTGTTACTATTCAACAATACTGGTGTTTAAATGAAAAAATAATTTTCCTTAATAAAATTGTATAATATTAAATAAATAAATTTAATATTATACTTTTTTAAATATATCATGGGAAAATTAATTTAAAAAATCATATTTTGTTTTAAGTATGGTTTATGGCTAAAAAACTGTTTGTTACTAATCAACAATACTGGTGTTTAATAAAAAAAATTATTTTCCTTAATAAATTGTGTGTGTAATATTAAACACATTAGAATTTTATGAACTATGGTAAGAAATAAATTTTACTTGCTCACTGCAGAATAAAATAGGGAATTTCGCAAGCTTCCAAACAAAATAAAAAGAACATGTATCAACAATTGAAAAAAATAAATCAATCTTTATTCTTAAACAGCACAAGTGTTGCCATCTAAATGTTGAAAATTAATTTAATATTATTTTCAGAATGTATTTTATTCGCAACATTAGGCATTATAGTTTCAATATTATTCTAAGAGTATTTTAGATGCCTAAATTGGGTATGTTGCCGAAAGGCAACACCCTTCCTTCAAGGGTTAAGCTAATATTGTGATTATTATATTTTTTTCAAACAGATGAAATAAAAGATATATTTTTGTGGCAAATATCAATTGTTCCGCGACCCATCAAAGCACTCGGCGCATCCCATTATTCGGTCAAGACATTTCGGATATTTTGGAATATTTTCGCAAACTAATGGCAAACGTATGGGAGACTTTTTTTTTTAAATTTTCGCTTAAGTTTTAATATTTTATTTTATTTTATTGCATAGATCATGTCGTCTCTGACCTGATACATTTGTATAGTTTCGATTTTTCTCTTTTCTTCTTTAGTTCTAGCTTCCAGAAATTGTCTTCAGAGAAAAAGGATCGGCAATGAAAATGGAAAAAGTACGAAAATACCTGACTATACATCGAGTTAACTATTCGAAAAAAGAATAAGTAAAAATTAAATTTAAAAAACCAAAAAGCCGACTGCGTAAAAAGCGAACTAATTAATTATTTCTCATCAATGTAAAATATTTTTATATTAATTACCTATTTTTTTATTTACTTGTATTAATGAATTTTAAGTTTGTTTAATTGTTAATTCCTATCTATAAACACTGTTTTGATGAAGCCTATAGATGTCTATGATGGTTAGAGTTGCAGTAAAGTTAAAACTCCTACCTACACAACTTCCAGGTTGTGTAAGATTTAAACGGAGCTTCTGACTGTCAATGAAACAGCGTCTTCATTTTGAAAGACCTGTCCAATTACATGCCACTCAATATGGTGCGTACATTTATTTTTCATATGTACCGCCATTTTAAATTTATAAAAACAAAACCTCGCCTATAAACATCTGACGGTTAAGATGAATGTATAGGGTCCTCATTCATTAAGACCCATCCAGCCGTTGGGATGTTTCGAAGGTATAAAGAAATGCACATACCCAGATACGCGTGAAACATATAACCCCCCTTGGCAGTCGGGTAAAAAAAAAAACTATTGAAATGCAAAAGATAAATTTAAATAGAACTCTCCTATATATTTGATAAAAGTTTACGAGTTTTGATGCAATTTATTTATAAATCGAAGTTAACAGAAGGAATTTGTTTATAAACTCTAAGAACAAACGCGAAAGATAAGTACTACTATGAATTGAAAATATATTACAATGCCTCAATGCATACTTTCCTCATGGATTCTTTTGTTCCCCTGGTCATGCATATTTTCATTTTCTACAATAGTATATGCAATATCTTTAATTAAACTTTTGTACTATAAAACAAGGTAATTATAATTTGCCAAAATAAAAGAGCAATTCATTCAATCTTAATAAAGTACATGTAAGTATTCTTTCATTAAGTAACAAGCTATTTAAACAGTAGTTTTTTATTAACAAATATTCTTCAGATATTTTATTATGTTGACTGAAGCTTTTCACTAAAAAATAAATATAATTTTCATATATGAAATACACAAGTCGGCGAAGGCTATGTTTTTTAACTTTTGATAGTTGATTTTTATGCATTTTTTAGCTCTGAATCCGAAAATTACCTTTAGTTTTAATCATCACTTAGGGATTTTTTGCAAATCGTAAACTTTAAAGGTAAAATTTTAAAAAAATAACAAAAATCTGATGATAAAAAAAGTAAGAGATGGTTTTGTTTTCAAAATTTTTATAATTGATTTTTATGTATTTTATACCGCTGAATCTGAGAATGACCTTCATTTTCAACCATCGTGTCAGTATTTTTCGCAAATTTTAAATTTCAAAGTAAAAAAAAAAAAAAAAAAAAAAAAAAAAAAAAAGGGGTGAAAATCGGATACTATAAAATAGAAGTAACACATTTTTTATTGAATTGAATTTTATTTAATTCAATAATTTATTTAATTTTTTGGCTTTTACTGCCCAGGTCTAAATTCATGCTGGTATTTGTTTGCCAGAAAAGAATTAAATGCCGTATCACAGCAAGTAAAATAGCATAGACTACCATAATTTGCTGGTTCCACCAGAATTACCAGCAAGTCATGGTGTGTATTGGTCCACTTTACTGCTTGTCCAGCATACATAATCCAGCTTGTAATGCTTGAATATGTTGCTAGCCTATCAGCAATCAAGACCACCACTTGCTTGTAATTTCCGCTATCCCAGAAGTAATTCACAAGTAATGTATAATTTTTAGATCACAGGCTATCAAAGCCTGAGAGCTATTGTGCCCGCCCGTTCTGTATGTATGTATGTATGTATGTACGTACGTATGTACGTAACGCGATGACTCTTGATAGACACATCCGATTTGCTTCAAATTTTTTTATAGGTTCATTCTGATAAGGCAATTCCCTCATTAGTTTTGGGAGTTCATTGGTTAAGTATAAAGAGGAGGAAACGGGGCTAGTCCCCACCCCCCTTAATTTAGATAAATGGGTTTTTCATGCACAGTTATTCGATTTGCTACAAATTTGGTGTACCGGTTTATTATGTTAAGGAGCTGCCTCGATTAATTTTGGAGGTTTATTGTTTAAGTTTAAAGGGGGGTGGAGCTAGACCCCCTACCTTAATTTAGATAAATGGGTTTTTCAAGCAGAATTAATCGATTTGCTTCAAATTTGATATGGCGGTTTATTCCGATATGGTACAACCTTTATTAGATTTGGAGGTTCATTGGTTAAGTATAAAAAGGGGAAAGGGGGCCAAGACCTCTCCTTTAATTTAGATAAATGGATTTTCATGCAGAATTGTCCAATTTACTTTAATTTTTTTTTCTATATTCATTCTGATAAGGATCTCTCCTAATTAGATTTGGAGGTTCATTAGTTAAGTATAAAGGGGGAAAAGGGGGTTAGACCACCTCCTTAATTAGCAAAATGGTTTTTTCATGCAGAATTACCTGATTTGCTTCAAATTTGGTATACCGATTTACTATATTAAGGTGCTTCCCTGATTAGATATGGAGGTTCATTGGTTAAGTTTAATGTGGGGGAACGGGGGCTAATCCCCCTTCATATATTTTTTGTGGGCGTTATTCTTTGAAATAAGAGCATAATATACAATTAGTGTAAACAGCTTCCGAGCTCAATGTCATCAGTTTAACTGGGCACTTTTTTTTTTTTTTTTTTTGCTATTCTAGCATTACGTTTCTACCATCAGTTGCTTTTAATTTTTGCTATGCTGGTATTACTTTTCTACCATCACTTGCTTTTAATTTTTGCTATTCTAGCATTACATTTCTACTAGACCCACATGTGATCCTGCAGGATCATATGTGGGTCTAGCTTTTCTAGCATCACTTGTTTGTGTTGCTTTTAATTTTTGCTATGCTGGTATTACTTTCCTACCATCACTTGCTTTTAATTTTTGCTATTCTAGCATTACATTTCTACTAGACCCACATGTGATCCTGCAGGATCATATGTGGGTCTAGCTTTTCTAGCATCACTTGTTTGAAATGTGCATAAAAGGTGAAAAAGATGCTGGTGGCTCCATCTTTGGAGAATTTCTGAAGTACCTACATTTTTTAATAGTGGAAATTTATGTCGTTTTTTTTTCCCTCCGATGAGGACAGAACTCATTACCTGCGGTTTGGGAACTGAATGCTCTACTTACCTTGGTACTGGGGTCGTGTTTGTAAAAATTTTAAATGCAGGTAATGGGTGATGAAGCTGATTCTACTGTGTGTTGATATTTTTATAAGATAGATGGTGAATTTATCGATGCTGTTATCCTTCAAGTTTCAATTAATAGGTTAATTTATGATTTGGTTATTTTTATGGTTAATGGATAATTAGAATATGGCTTGATTAATGTAATTCATTTCTGGGATTTCCTTTGCTTAATGAATGGTTTAAATATGGTCTGAATTATTTGTTGCTGATAAATAAACAATTTGAAATTTATTTGGGATAGAATTTATCAATTTCAGGTGGGGGTTAAATTATAAAATTTTAGTGCTTATTGCAGGGGGGGGGGGGGATCAATTGTATATATTTTTAATTTGATTGTTATGAACATATTTCTTAAATGAAGCAATGTTCCTTGAATTTTGAAATTTAACTGACTAAATTCTGTTTTTGAAAAGGACAGATTTATTTGTATATATATAACTAAAATGATTAAACTCTAAGAGAATGATCAGCTAAGAATTTTACGATGGGAGAGGGGGGGGGGGGGGGCACTTTTTCCCAAAAACCCTTCTTGGAAATAAATTTTCTTTTTTTTCCAGATTTATGAGTTAAAATTTTATCTAAAACGGGGGGAGGGGGGCTTGCTTTTTCTCAAAAATTCTTCATAGACGTTAATTTTCAGATTTTTTTATATTTATGCGTTAAAATTTTATCTAAAACGTGTGGACGAAGACAGTGTTGAATTTACGTTGTAGTAGCCCGGAAAAGAAATCTACTGACCCTGGATTTTGAAACTTAGCAAACGAATATTTTTTTTCTCTGATTTTAATAAACACAGTGAATTTTATCCTTTCGAGAAAGATAAAAGTATTAAATACTAAGAGAAAGTGCAGGCATGAATTTTCTTCCGTTTCGGGGGGAGGGGTTCCCTTTAAATACACAATGGAAATTAATTGTTAATGTTTTTTAAGTTTATGTGTTAAAAAATTATCTCAAACGTGTTCAAGCGGAAGTTTTTAATTCAGGGTGTGGTGACACAGCTCTCACCCCTCCCTGCTTATAAAATTTAATAAACAAAATTTTATTTTTATCCCTTTTTTAAAGATATAGAAAATTTATCATTTTCAAGTAAGTTAAAATAATTTAACAGTAAGAGGAAGTTCCGTTAAAAAATAAATAAATAAATAAACATTTGATGCTGGCAAGCATGAACAAGCACACAATTGTTCATTGAAGTACCTACCTCAACATTACTGGAAGAGACTTGTGTAGCAAATTATCACATCTTACTGGCACATAGTACGTCATGCTGGCACATAGTACGTCTACTAAGCTGGCTGCATAGCATATTATGCTGACAAGCATAAACAAGTTCGAAACTGCACGTCAAACGTGGAAAATGAAGTGCGTTCGTACAATAACTTGTTTTATAAATATTTTTTGCATCGCATATTTTTCAGAATGTATTTTTAGTACACTTCATAAATGTAAATGAATTTTGTTATTTTTGGATGCGTGTAACATCATTAAAAATTATTTGAAACGATTTTTCCCCCATTGGCCGTAATGTAACGGAAAACTATTGACTAACCCTGTAATTAAACTATACATCCTATTTTCACAAAATTTGAAATGATTCGACAAAATGTTGCAACAATTATATATTTAAAATCTCACACTATTCGGTTGGGTAGTTTTTACTCTGTTACATGCGAACAGACAGACAGACGGACGGACGGACTGAACGACGACAATAGGTACTACGTATTTATATAATTACGAACGCACCTAAAAAGCATATAATAGCATATTAAGGTACGTACCTCTCCATGCTTTGGTAGAAGCTTAAACAGCAAATAAGCATAAAATACTTGTATATAGCTTCTCATGCTATTGCTGTATAAGCTAGCTATATAGCATTTCATGCTAGTAGCATTATAAAGCATATAATAGCATAAAAATCTAGCAGACAAAGCAATACTTAGCAATAACTAGCCTATTTTTATTGCTGATACTAGCATGAATTTTGACCTGGCTATGGATTACTACAGCTAGGCAGCTCAGGGGTCCAATGAGGTAGTGTGGGTCAATTTTAACTTTGAACTTTTGAACTTTGACATTTACGATTTCCGAAAAAACCTGAGTTGATGGTTAAAAATGAAGGTCATTTTCGGATTCATTTCTAAAAGATACAAAAAAATCAATTATCAAAAGTTAAAAAACACAAAAAGCACATCTGTTTTATACTATCAGATTTTCTTTCTTTTCTTTCTTTTTTTTTTTTTTTTAGTTTTAACTTTGTAATTTATGATTTGCAAAAAAAAAAAAAAAAAAAAAAAAAAATGTTTACGTGGTGGTAAAAAATAAAGATAACATCCTGATTCAGCTCGATAAAATACACAATAATCAATTATGAGAAGCTAAAAAACATGACACAACCCAAATTTTGTAGGCTAGTGTTTTTGAAAAATACACGTTTTTAACCGACAATAACCATATAATGTCCCAAGCAATTTATGGTTTTTACGAAATACACAAATATATTCAAACGCGTATTTTATTTTATAAAATTGAATGTTTAAACTCTCCTTAAACGCACTATTTTGCCATTTAATAATTAAAAGACTTTACAAACTGTATAAGCCCGGAAGACAATCAAAATGACAAGAACTTATATTAACTGAGATTATATCAACATGCCTCAATGGAGTCTTTCCTCGTGAATTCGTTTAATTCTTTAGTCATAGAAACATCCATTTTCGACAATAATACCCGAAGTAGTTTCTGTTGAACTTTTGTAATTTAAAACAAGACATTTGCTGTTTGAGAAAATAAAAGAAATATATTTAGTCGTAATACACACGAAACGTAAAACATTTTTCACTAAATAAGAACTTTTGAAAGTTATTCGATATTATCAATAAACCTATAGTATTTTATTTTTTGAAGTTATAGTTTTTAATAGATTGTATGAAGCAAAATGTATGTTGTACTTATGAAAGAATGTGGCTTAGTTTTCGCGTTTTAATTTAAACCGAAGATGTACAACATTGTATGCCTTTGGCACTTTAACGCCGTTAAGAAACTCAAATTCATTTTAGATTATAATAATAACCCAATAGTATATATTGTTTTGTGCAGCTAGAATTTTTCCTAGTTCGTATGAAGTGAAATGTGTGTTGTATTTTTGAATCAATTGTGCTTAACTTTGGTGTCTTCATGTAAACTGATGAAGTGAAACATCGCATACCTTTGGCACGTTCAGGACGTAAAGAACCATTTTAGATTATATTAATAACCCTATAGTATTTTGTTTTCTGGAATTCACTAGAGTGTATAAAGTGAAATGCATGTGTTATTTATGAAACAGTTCTTCATAACACATTGCTTTTTAACGTAAACAGATGTTTTACCACACTGTGCGCCTTTATTTATTGGCGATGTTAAGAACAGTAAATCCATTTTATATTATATTATTAGCATCCAGTATCAGAAATGCAATCTCATAATAGTATATTTTCATTTCATTTATGTACTTTTTGTCTAATATTTTCACTATGTTTTAATTATATTGAATTTAAGGATAGTACCATGAAATTGTGTTTTCAGGAAACCATATTTCTTATTTCCTATCAATTACTAAAAAGAAATAATGTTGCTATTATCTTGGAACAAACTATTTTATTCATTATACGAGGGTAATCCAGTAAGTTCAGTTTTGAATTTTCTCCGCGGAAGCGCTGTGTTCGTGATTTCACTCATGCGCGTCCACTTTGCTGACTCATTTGCAGACAATTGCAGTTATTTATAAATTGCTGAGTATTGGATAGGCTGCATGTTAAGCTTTTAATTTTTTTTAAAAAAATGGACATCTCGCCGCATGCGAGTTACGGTCTGTCATCAGTTTTATGAATGCTAGGAACATTAAACCAATTAAAATTCACAGTTTACAGTAATTTATCCAAGCATTCCATGTTAGACAACATACTGTTAGAATGCGACCATATGTGAAAACAATTTTTTATTGAAATTTCGAATAGAATTTTTAAATTTAATATATTTTTTAGATTACGCAATAGCAATACCAAAAAAGCATTTTAATGTGAAATATGCCAATTAGGTATTCAAAAAAGTATCGAAATTTATTAAATGTAGTACTGCCGTATTAGTCGCAAACCATATAATGAGTATAGCACGTAGTTCTATTACATATTTATTATATTTATATATATATTTATTATTTTATTTGTTTATTAATTTATGAAGTGTTATATTTTTACGGTATGAAACCAAGTCAATAAGAGGTCTCAGGACTCTTAAAGCTTCAAAATTAAAAAAAAAAAAAAAATTAGATGTTAAACTCCTGTATTTTCTGAACATTTTAACATAATTGTTTCCTTGAATTTCTCATTAGAAAAAAAGTTGTGGCTTTTAGAATTACACCCACTCAATAGATGAAAAGGCGTTTCCAAAATTTTGAAGTAATTTTTATCCAAATGCGTTTTTAGGCATAACGCACAGGCTATCTCGAAAACTTCTCAATATATTTCTGTAAAATTTTCAAAATATACGTTTCATGTTAATCTGCATAAATTAAGCCTAGAATTTTATTTTTATTGTTTAATATATATATATATACATATATATTAGTTGATTATGTTGTTGTAATTTTCAAACTTTTGTATTAGCTAAATACAGCTTTATATTAAAAATATAAAAATGCTTTAAATACAAATTTATTTAGGGTAATGGATGAAGTATAAGTAGTGACGAAAAGTTTCATTCTAGTTGCAATGTTTATTTTGTAATCGTGCGCATAAGATGTTACACCTATTTTCTGCTCGTCATATATTTGACAGTTTGGAGGTCCCTATAAATGCTAATTCTGCATCTTGCAATTTTTTAAATACATAAAGTGAAACAAGGTACTTATATCAATCATCTCAATAAAAATTGCGATTTAAAATCATATACATTTTTAAATATTAAATGTTAAAAATGGTCTCTTTTTTCTCATTTTTTTGCAATTTTAAGACTCCTGAGACACCGTAATAAAGATTGAAAATTTTGAGAAACATGAAATGCAATATCATATGAGTAACACATTATCTCAGAAGTCCAATCGCATTCGTCGCATATTCGTACTTCTAATAAGCAGAAAATCAATCGTTGCATTTAATTAGGAAATGTCTGACCCAATGGGATAAAAGCACCGATTTAAATGATGTAGTAACTACACCGTGATGTATGCTTTTCAGATATTATGTTATAGGTGATGATAAATCTTTAGTTTTAGGATTTAATTGCTACATTATTTAACCTGTAGTATTTTGCACACTTTAAATAAATAAACTGGCACATTTTTTAAAATGTATTTATAGGAAATTGCATTCTGTTTATTCTATATAAATGTTATATAAATGGAAAATAATAAACCAAATGCCTGAAAATTTCGTTAAAAATTAAAAAATTAAAAAGTATAAAAGAAGGTTTATTTTAAGTACACTCTTTTGTGGGCATTCAATGTCTGCCTTAAAAATCACGTCTTATTTAATGACTTCTGTTCATGATTTACCAAAAAAATTCCCATAATGAGGCATTAATTTGGCCTAGTCCCGAAACCCAATTATAAAAGATTCATCGGATTTGTTTTACGATCGTTATAAAAAATGAGTTAGTGAATTTATTAATATATTTATATATATCTATATATATTATATAAAAAAATTTATTCGCGATATTCCTTAAATTATTCTATTTTTCGGTATATACAATATTTACCTACATTAATAATATCAATCATTTATTCCTATTTAAATTCTCCTTAATGTAAAACAAGTATATCAATAATATCTTATTCCAAAACCTTAATTGAAAGCTTTAGATTTCTTCATAATTTTTTTAAGCTACCCTATCTGTTATATCATGAGAAAAATTAATTTTTATGTTCGAATATTTTCAAAAGCCACTTCTTTTTCTTTCCTAATTTTCATTCTACGAAACATGTTACCCGCTCTTGACTTTTCACGCTAAAAAGCTTCCTATCTTAAAACTAGAATTCTTTTTATTTTAACCCTCGCCCTCTCTCCCGATTGGTTCTAGACAATCCTCTGAAAGCGACCACCTTTTCCATTCGTTCGTTTCCGTGCAATGCAATCAGAGTATCTGTATGTTGACTTAACAAAACCGAACTGCACGGTTTCGGAATGCAGATTTGAGTGAGTTACACAGAATTTCGCCTGTATTAAAATGACATAATAGCTATCTAGTGTTTTCTGACTTTGTAGAATATGAAGATTTGCGTAACCAACATTTTTTTTAATGTCAACGTGCTACATCGTGCTCTGTAAGGCGTTTTTGCCGACTATAATGCAAGGGAATTGTGAGAATGACTATTATCAGTAAACAATTGTTCACTTTTAATGGCAACTTTATTCTTTTGGAGAAATACTCTCTGTGATCCTTGCCTACCACATAGCTAATTTCGACTACATAACTGTTCATTTGTGATCGTTGTTGGTCTCTATAACATGATCTCTTCGACTGTGTTATTTTCTACAGGTCACAGCATCCCGATGGCGGATTATTTATTTGGCCCCAAATCCCCTCAAAACCTGGCAAATCATGACAAATATACTGTGTTATTACAAATGAATCATCAGGATTTGATACGTTACTGCGTGCGAACTAGGAAACGTATATGTTTCCATGACAACTCAAACGAGAGGGCGTTAACTACAGTTTCGCTCTGCGTATGTGTCATGCACATGTGGTTGCTTTGGTTGCTGCACGAACGTCATATTCAAAATGGAGACTGGTCAGCAGAAATTTTCCACATTGGCTGTGGAATGGAAAGTTCGCGGCTAGCGCGGTTTGTTGATTTCTTGGGACTACGGATGAAACTCTCTCTAATTCGGTTCACTGTTTCTTCAGTAACGCTTGGTCGGCTGGAACTTTTGCCATTACATAAACAATCGATTTTTTTGAATAGTTGATACCAGCTCAGAAGGCTTTTTTGGGTTGGTGGATTGCATTCCTATGCCGTTCGGAATGCTCTCTGAACGATTATAAGCAATTTACACTTTGAAAATTCTAGTATAAAAACGCTTTCTGCTATCCAGTCGCCATTTTTAATATGAAGTTCGCGCATCAACCAAGGAAACCACACGCGCATGACACATACGCAGCGCGAAACTGTAGTTAATGCCCTCTCGTTTGAGTTGTCATGGAAACATATACGTTTCCCAGTTCGTATGTAGTAACGTATGAAAACCCATTCATTTGTAATAACCTTGTATATGGGTAGTGCGGAAAAGTGGCCACTAGTGGCACCAAGTTCACACAAAAAATTTGAGATTTTTAGGACAATTCCTATATTTGCCGCTTTTGGCTTGAAGTTTTGCTAAAACGCTGATTTTTGAACTTTTTTAGCAAAAATTTTAAAAATGTTAAATTAAACTTATTTTAATCGTATTTACTTGAAAAGGCATATTTAATGTTCCAAATGTATAAATAAGCTCTGATAATGTATTATTTAATTGCTATGTGTATTTTAAATTAGACGATTTTTATAGCCGTTTCACGTTTAAGTGAGCAAAAGTTGCATGTATTGTTTGAATCTTTCAACTGTTTCTCTCTTTTGTCTTGTTTATGTCCCTTGCTCTTCCTTATTTTTTTCGATGCTTTAAGGGTCATATATTTGGGTGACGGACAGCAGAATCCCTCAGAAACAGATCTGGAAGAAGAGAAGAGGGTGAGGCGAGAACTTAAGCGAATGCAGTGACTGATCGCGATGTTGGGGGAGTGAAGGAGGAAATACAAGAGGGGAGAAAGTGCGATAAGGGATGCTTATTATTTTCAGTGCTTAGTTTCCCTGAGACATGGCGGACGGTGTGTGAGACAGGAATATACGTTTAGGAGTGTTTGGCTTTGATAGGCCTGGTTCAAATTCAGATTCAGTCGAACTGCTTGCTTGAATGCTCCCACTACTTGAAGCTTCCAACAATATAACTGTCTTCCATCTGGATCTAACTCCACTCGTTGAAGGCTTTGTCGCAGAACCACTATTCCTCGTTGAAATTGTATCCCTTTTCATTATCCGCAATATTTTCTTTGCAAGAGATTTGCTTGTTTTTAAATCAATATTTTCGATATTTAAATCAATTTTTCGAACTGTTCTTTGATCCTTCAAGAAGATCACCTCCCGATGGGGAACTTTACGTCTGATGTCGCAGCTACAATTGTTCAAGCCTCTACAGTTACAAGCTGCAATGTCAAAGAGAGAGGTTTCCGCATTTCGTACGAAATCTTCACGGATCGCCTTGCCTTTAACGCCCGTATTGATTACAAGATTTCTCCAATGATCTACACTCATTGTAATAGTTTTTAATCTTTCCGTTAATTGTTCGTTGGGAAACCACTGGTATGGAAGATTTTATTCAGATTTCGGAAACTTTTTCACCTACCATTTTAATAATGTCATCCACTGGTTGAAGATAAATATGTCGATTTTCTTCTGTATCGCTTCGCAACCAATAGTAGTGGCGCATGATGTCAGCATTAGTTGGCAATTGCAAGTCTTTCAATTTGCACGGTGCCCCAAAATGGCTACTTTTCACGCTATCACATGTCTTTACATGATCATGAGGTTTCGCACTAGCCATTTCTAAACTCGTCGTAATAAAACGCACAAAACACACTAAAGGCACGTTAAACGATTCAAAAAGCAATGTATTGCACGAGAAAAAGGTTTTACTTTTACACTGAACAAATGTCACAGGGAAACCGAGCACTGAAAAATAATAAGCATTCCTTATCGCACTTTCTCCCCCCTTGTATTTCCTCCTTCGCTCCCCCAATATCGCGATGAGTCACTGCATTCACTTAAGTTCTCGGCCACCCCCTTCTCTCCTTCCAGATCTGTTTCTGAGGGATTCTGCTGTCCGTCACCCAAATATATGACCCTTAAAGCATCGAAAAAAAATAAGGAAGAGCAAGGGACATAAACAAGAAAAGAGAGAAACCGTTGAAAGATTCAAACAATACATGCAACTTCTGCTCACTTAAACGCGAAAAGGCTATAAAAATCGTCTAATTTAAAATACACATAGCAATTAAATAATACATTATCAGAGCTTATTTATACATTTGGAACATTAAATATGCCTTTTCAAGTAAATACGATTAAAATGACTTTAATTTAGCATTTTTAAAATTTTTGCTAAAGAAGTTCAAAAATCAGCATTTTAGCAAAACTTCAAGCCAAAAGCGGCAAATATAGGAATTGTCCTAAAAATCTCAAATTTTTTGTGTGATATTGGTGCCACTAGTGGCCACTTTTCCGCACTACCCATCATCGAAAAAAAAAAATATTTTTTCGGCCCACCCTAATATATATGTACAATTTTTGCTCCTTTTTTATGATGTGTGATTTTTATGATTTATTTTTTATGACACGAATGAATAAAAAGCATTATTTAAAATATATATTTAGGTCACTAATTTCAGTTGCTAAAAGGTGTAAATTAAAACTTTAAAACCAATAAATAAAAAACGTTTATTTCGACTGTTTACATGTTTCAACAGTACCCGAATTATTAAAAAAAATAATAATAAATAAAAATATTATAAAATTGCATGGTCTATGAAACACCATCATTCACTTTTCCACGTATTCTTTCATATTAAGCTCGAACTTGTCTTGGATGACAAAAATAGACAACTCGTGCCATGCTGTTTCAAGTCTATGCCACACTTCATCAACCGTATTAGCTGGCGAGGAGTAGCGGGTCAGTCTCTCAGAAATCCATGGCCAGATGTTTTCAATGGGTGACAGATCGGGAGACCATGCAGGCCAGGGCAGTAGTCGAATACCCTGTGTATCGAGGAAGGTCAGAACACGACGTGTTACATGTGGTCTTGCTTTATCTTTTTGGATGATGGCGTTTGGCAGGTCTCGAAGACAGGGCATAACCACTGGGTGTAATATGTCAAAAATGTACCGATCTGCATTCAAATTACCGTCGTTCCGAACTATAGATGCGTGTGTCGTGTATCCAATGCCTGCACAAACCATCACACCAGGCGCAGGGCCCCTATGCCGATATCGAATGCAAGCAGGCGACGAGCGTTCTCCTCGGAGCCTCCAGACACAGAAAAGGCGATATTGTGCCACTCCTGTATCCAGCTTTGTGGTTCGGCGCACCAGAGTTGCTGTCTCTCTCTATGCTGCATTGTCAAGGGAAGCCGCAGTAATGGTGGCCGTGCTGACTGTCCATGCTGCTGCAAACATCGTCGCACCGTACCAAGCGAAAACTGGGCGTGCTGCAAACATGCCCATTTCTGGACTAATGATCTGTAATATTGTTGTACGGTTTTGAAGGGCCGACCTCATAGTATGTCTGTCCTCTCGGGCGTTAGTCATAGGAGTGGGCTGATATCATGTATGACGTTCAGTATGACCCTCAGCAACCAATTTATTTCATGTTTGCCTGATAGTGGTTAGATTTCGATCTGTGCGACCGACGATATCAGGGAGCAATAATTCACATTCTCGATAGGCAACGATCCTGCCTCTATCGAATTCCGACACTTGCTGGTAAGCATTTCTTCTTATTATTCGAGGCATAACATGATATTCTGAGCAAATGCTTACCTTACAAAGCGCTTTCCGAATGAGAAATCCACTACACAGCATTTCATTTATGCTGTGCTTCAAATGTCGTTTCTCCCCCCTGCTTGTCTAAATGCGCTGAAAAACTAATCATTTGCATATTATAACCTCTTCTTCTTTTCATGTGATTTTGACATTCGTCAGATCATTCCTTCCTGGTGTTGCAATTTTAATGGCCAGCAGTGTAGGGGAAGGGGTTGTACCTCTGACCATATTGTTCCTTTGACCACCTTGGCTGTAGCGCCATCTAGCAGCATTTAAAAAATGTTGGTGTAATTAGTGCATAGTTACTACACTAAAGGTCAGGCGCAACCTACTGTGAATTATTCAAGTCAAAGAGGATTTCTGTGAATCTGGGAGCACGGCAGTGCGTCCGCCAAGTTCGCACAAGCCGTAAGCTACCTTTTCCTGAACCATTTTGGCATGCTTTTCACTCCCTCATAACGTCGTTTTAGGGAGAGATATAGAATTTTGTCTTTTATACACATGTTCGTATGATCAAACTGAACTAAGGTTCCACGATTTCATGTTTCTGTATTTAGTAGTTTTCGAAATATTAAATTCCGAAAAAGCGCTTTTTTGTCACTGACTCACTTCGCATCATCAAATAACTAAGGTACTTCTAAAAGTCGTAGAATCATGAAATTTCACAAGTAAGTCGGGTTTATAGCACAATTAACCAGAAAAATTTGAAGACATAGAATTTCCGCCTCTAAACCCTTAAAACAGGGGGTGTTGATTTGGCCGTAAACAGTTCCTTCACATTCAATTGCGCCAATGTTGGTCGCCAATACTCGATTACAGAGTTTTGAAGGGGTCACGTAATTTCAAGCAGAATAAACTTTATATATATGCTTTTCCAAAGATGTTTGTTAAATAGAAAAAAATGAATATACCTAAAAATTTTAATCAGTATAGGTTATGATATATTCACGACATTAAAACAATAAAACATTTAACAAAATATAACCTCAATTCGGTATGTTTCCGATATAGTAGCCTTGGCGAAATAGAGAAAATAACCTTGACGAGAAAAGAAATTTGATAATAACGTATTTTCTGGCAACCTATCTACTGTGTCATATACGCAAGCAATTTTTTCCATATGTATACAATTTATTTAATGTAAGGAACCCGTTTATTTATTTTTATATACCAACATGAATAATTTGTATATAAAAAACAATATTTTATACGTGTATAAATAAAATGTTTATATGTATATAAATAGTACATATATAAATAACATAAAAGTTCATCAGGTTTGTTTTCATAGTTGTTTATATCATTTGGCAACATATCTCAGTTTCTGAAGTCCGAATTGCGCCAAGATTTTTAAAAAACGCCAAGGTCCCTATAGTGGAAAAATATCCTAATTCTCATATGAAAGTTTAAAAATCTGCTTTTAATTAAATGGAATGTGTAACTAATAAAGCTGTCTTTAACGATGTGCGACAGATGCGGTGTCCGAAGTCCGCTGCTAACGTTATTATATTGTATTATTAGCCTACTTACTGTTAATTTATTGTTAATTTTAAATCTGTAAAAGAAAGATTATAGTTATAGATCAGATATGTTGGTTGCCAAAACTCGATTACAGAAAATTAGCCTGAGTAATAAAGGTGTTACATGATTTCAAGCTGAATGAAATTTTATATGCTTTTACAAAAATTGTAATAAGGCAAATATTTCAGTTTATCTGTCCATATTTCTATCTTTTACTTTCTTAAAACAAATTTTATTAAAGACCGGGAGGCGTCTGCACAGATCATCACCTCATCGAATTGATGGCTGAAATTTTAGGACTAGTTAAAAATCGATTAGCGTAACTGGTCTGCCAAGTCATATCTTTGTAGAAACCACCTACAGACCCGATTTTACGGGTTAATTGGTGGATTTTCCATTGTGTTTTCCTGCACCCATTCCTCCATGTTCCCATACTTTTGGATGCAGGGAAATACAATAGTAAACCTATCAGTCACCCACTAAAATTAGGTCTTCAGGTTGTTTCTACCAAGATATGACTTAACAGACCAGTTGCATTTTAGTGTACTAATCTAGTTTTAACTAATTCTAATATTTCAGCTGTAAACTCGATGAGATGATGGTGTGTGCAAACGCCTCCCGGTCTATTATAAATGTCGGAATTCTAATCTCAATAGCACTCTAGTAAATCTGGCAAATATCCCTACTATTTATGGAACACTACTCCTTTAAGTGCGTTTTAGTAATGTTAAAGAACTTTATACATATGCATCATACATATTATACATACGCATATAATACGTAATACATTTGCATCATACATATTATAGGTATGTGTATAATAAATAACACATATGCATCATTATGACGTCAGAACAAACAAAACATTTTTTGTCGCCAAATTTGAGAATTGACATGATATATTACCAAATTTGGTGACACTTCGCTAAATGTCGCCAAGCTTGGCGAGTATTTGACATTTGTGGCTATTTTTCAATGAATTAATTATTAATGCGAGCCATCTATTTATATTTTTCCGCATATCATCTGAATAGTTAAATAATATAACGTACGAATATTTCCAAAGTGCCAGCAGTTTCGTCACTGCACAAAACCTCTGCTATTGTTAATATATTGTACTGTTATTGTACTTACTGTGACTATGTTGTTAAGCTTTACTCTGCTGAAACTTCTGTATTATATAAATAGAATTTACGGAAACTATTAAAGCACAGAAACTGACAATTGTCCTTATGATTATTATAATTTTATAATATGTAACCGGTTAATCAATATGTACCGTTAGAAGGAATCTTCTATAATCCGGTTCCTCGCATTTTACTTTTCAGGTTTCGAATAAAATTATCTAAAAACTTAAAACCATGGCAAATTGGCTAGTTCTTCAACACGATTAGATGAGAAGAATGATAGATTTTCAAACGGATCATAGCAGTGAGCCCGTAGACCTTCTATTCTTCCGTAATCGAGTCTATTGAAAAGGTTAGCATGAAACAAAAAGATATTAGCATCAATATGGTTGCAGATATTATCAATATTATTATTAAATGCAGATATTATCAAAGGATTTAATAAGAATAATTTCACTTGTACCTAATCGTATCAGTTAAAATACAGTAATAAAATACAATTAGAAAAGATTACTTAATAGGATTAAAAATTTCCGCATTAGAGAACGAATCGTAACTGATAAGGAAACATGCATAAGTGAGTTAAGAGACATTTGTCATGAAAGAATGAAATACATAACAACACAAAATATATGTTGTGCTTCCATGATCGTAAAGAGTTCTTGATTTCTCTATCAAGAGCTTCCAACTTTTCGAAATAACGGGCAAGTAAATTAAATTATGAATAACAGTAGCATGATGCAACGTTTAATATGCAATTAATAGAGTATATACTGCTTGCTAGAGGCGGCTAGTACTTTAATATAAAAAGAAATAAAGTATGAATTTATAAAGCTCAATAAAATAAATTTAGGTATTTTTATGCTAGCCGGGCGCGAAATGGCAAATCGCCAAATACTGTCCCTAACTCTATTGCTCACATTGCATTCATTTCATTTAAAAATATAAACTTTTCAGTCATCTCATTTAAAATAGATGCATTTCTCTCATTTTATTTAATAGAATATTTAACATATAAATAAATAACAAATAATAACATAAACCAAAATATTTTATTTGAAAATCAAAGCATTGTTTCTAATTTACACATGTGAAAAATGAAAACTTCTTTTGGCGAAAAAACTAAATGCTAATTAGGAGATTTGCTCCCGGCTAACATAAAAGTACTGAAATTTAAGTTTTTTTATATTAATATAGCTTAGAAAAAAACTAGAAAAAACATACAAAAAGTAGTGATATCCCAACAAAAAGTTTTCGGTAAAAAAAAAAAAAAAAAAGCGCAAAGTTCTCCTTAATGTTTCGGCCAGAAAAAGTAGTGATATCTGAAGTTCGCACAAGGGCACAAGTTAAAAGCCAAACATCCCAAATCTTTCATTGAAATTGGCTTCCTGCGACTTGGCCGTTAATGCCTTCGAGAGGGTTTTTCAAATTTTAAAGTATGTACAAATGAGCTACATGACAACTACATTTTTTGATTATTTTAGGCATTTTGTGGCACGAAGTACAGAAATAAAATACACATTTAAAAAAAGTATTTAAACCACTTCGGTCTATTTAAATGCTTAGAAGTTAAATATAACAAAATACTTGTATTCAGAAGGTAATATCCCTAATTGCTAAAACATAATTAGTGTCAGCTTTTAACAGTTTATATATCGAATACCTCTTAATGTATGCAAACAAACTATAATAAATGTTCAAACGAAAAAAATCTCTTTCGTCAATGTACAAGATTTCAATATTATACAATAAAATATAATGTAACATATTGTGAGATTTGAAGAAAGTAAATTTTCTTTTATTTCTTAGGTTTCACGTTAATGACTTTAGCTTTAGACCGTACGAAATGGCAATTAAACCACATGTGGACTAAATGATCTGTAATCAAAACTATTGTTTGTTGAAATTGATGGTATTTATCAGAAATCTTTTACTTATAATGTCTTTATGTGAATTTGCCTCTTTGCATACTAATATTAATTTTAATATTTAAATAATTCATAAATGCGAAATTTCCAATCATTAATTTTGAAATGCTGTAGAAGGCATTAACGGCCAAGTCGCAGGAAGCCATTTTCAATGAAAGATTTGGGATGTTTGGCTTTTAACTTGTGCCCTTGTGCGAACTTCAGATATCACTACTTTTTCTGGCCGAAACATTAAGGAGAACTTGGCGCTTTTTTTTTTTTACCGAAAACTTTTTGTTGGGATAATATTTATCCATTTACATGATAAAAATGTAAGTATTTATTTGTTAATGTTTTGCCTAATAATATTTTTTGTGCCATGTCTTTGTTGATAGAAATAATTTGACATAGTAGCTATAGACTTTTATAAATATGGTGGGGCTTGTGAAAATTATTATCCTAACCCTAAAACTGTAGCATGCTTTGTAATTTGCACTAGCATGGTGTCGTACCTCTGACCATGATCAGTTGTTGTTCCTTTGACCAGATCAAAGGTACAATACTCCTAAAAGATTTTCTAAACATTTCAACTTTTATGACTGACTTACTTACTACAACTGTCTTGAAATTAGTTAACAATATTTTTTTACTCCAGTTGTTCATAAATAATACAAAAATATATACAGTAGGCTCCTTCAAATCCGCACAGCTTGGGACCAGAGGCTCTGTGGATTTCTGGCCTTTGCTTTGTTTATATTTTTTAAACAGTAATTTGAATGTAATAATGCAATAAAAATTAAAATAAATGCTTGCCATATAGTAAAATATTAAAATAACTAAGTAAAATAATAAAGTAAAATGATAAAAAGTAAGATAATTTAAAACCAACCAACAAACAAACCTCTTCTTTAAAAAGTACATAAAAGAATTTTCTGCCTACTAAGGACAGTTCAAAATCTGGTACCGACACCGAAATTTCTTCAGAAGAAAGTGATTTTGATCTGTCAGTTGAACGTCATGAGTTAGCTGAGCAGAAACAATTTGAGAAAAATGAAGTTTTATTCTTGTTAAAATTGCAAGTAAACAAACTATTGCATATTTTCTCGCAGAAATCTGTGATATGAAATATCCAGTGTTGCAGATCCAATTTTTGAAAAAAACAAACTTTAAGTGAAAAGTTTATACGAGAAGATAAAAAGCTGTATCATACTGATACAGAAGACTTTGTGACTAAACTTCAAAACCCTACTATTTCTAGTGGATCTGCTCGACAGTTAGACTGTTTGTTATTTGGGGTGGACCTTTCATCATTTAAAATGGAATAAGCAAACGTGAAATACAAAACTATTAAAATACTATCATTAACGTAATACTTAGTATGCTTTGCATTGTCCTCTATCCATTTAACTTAAAACTATTTACAATGATACTGAAAAAAAATTATTTTTTTTCTTCATTTCTGTGTACTGTAATTGCCTGGTCAGAGGTAAAACACTCATGGGCAAAGGTACAACTATGTGTTGTACCTTTGACCACAGTGTTATTAATTCTCAAAAATGAAATAAAACATAGTAAAACTAGAACCTTGAAAAAATGACGTATGATAAACCATATGATGCTGATTATAATAAAACAAAGAAATTGAATTTAGGTTTATTAGTTAAGCTAAGAAAATTTAAATAGTGCAAAGTGGTCAAAGGAACAGCACCTTCCCCTATATACTAATTACATACTTCAAAACTAGTTATACTGTTATATTCATACTATTGCGCATTTTAAAAACGACTTAAAGCACATAAAAAAAATTATTACTCTTATTTTTACATTTGTAAGTTTGTATCTGGGACATACAACGCACCCAATAGCATCTCGCGTTACTACGTGGACATTTCTCTTAAAAATTTTATAGTTAAAGTTTGAATACAAAATGATTTATGTATTTAAATAAGCAAAAAAATCTACCAACTATCCATACAACTTTATGTAGCGATGAAAAAAAAGAGATTTAGATTCAGGAAAATTCTTAGAATGTAACGAAGTTGAAGATTAGATAGAATATAATTCTTATATCAACAGTGAAATGATTGCATTAACGCTTCAAATACTATAGTCATAGAGGATCACCAAATATATTTACATTTATTCATAGTATTATTGCTCAAAATGGATCGAATAATTAAGCTTAGAGCATGCAGTCTAGAAAAAATTCAACTAAGACATGAAGAGTAATTTTGAAGACGAATTGATTTTTTGTTTCCTTTCTTTCCGATTAGTTTAATTGATGATTTTTTAAATCAATATTTACTTCTTTTAGTATGATGAAATATTTAATATCGCATATAATATGATATAATTTGTATTAATTAATATTTCTTTCTGTAACAGTCATCATACATGTTATATTATAAAATCCTCATCGTATTAAAAAAAAAAAAAAAAAAAAAAAAAAGAAAAAAAAAAAAAAAAAACTAATTTTTTTTTTTAAACTGTTAAGTGCAATATTTTTTAATGTATCAGAATCAAATTTCGAGTTTCTATAGGTAACTATTGATAATAGAATATTTTTAGACAGTTTTTCGCCCAATTTATGCTTTTACATTTTGAAATTTTTGGGAACTGCTCTTAGTATGCATTTACATACGCAGAGTAACCAGCATGCCAAATTTCAAGCTTCTCGAAGTACAACACTGTAAGAAAAAATGGTCTAAAATACGGAAATTGCACTGGCACTGGAGACGCCAGTACAATTTTTGTATTTTAACGAAAAAATTTCCCCATAAATTCCAGAAAAATGAAATATTTTCTGCAATTCACCTGAAAAAATTTCCGCTAAAATACGGAATTAGTACTGTCGTCTCGACTGCCACTACAATTTCGATATTTTACTAGCCCGTTTTTTTTTTTTATATATTTTTTACCATGAAGAAGTCTGAGAAGTCACACAAATCTGATTTTTTTTTTCTCTTTCTCTCTTTTAAAATTCGAATTTTGTAAAAATTGTTCTATGGGAACACTACTGCCAGTAGGCTACTTTTTTTATACTCAGATTTCTTGATTTGCACCACTTTTTTAAAATAGTAAAATTCGCCATATTTAATGACATACTAATTGAGGCGATAACAGAGGGAATTTTACCATTTCAGAAAAGTGGTGACAAACAATAAATCTGAATTTTAAAAAAGTAGACCTCTGGCAACAGCGTATGGGAACAGTGTATTGCCAGATCGGGGGCTTTTTTGTCCCCAGATTGTTGATTGTCGCCACTTTTTTTAAATAAAAATATTCGGCCTATTTAAAAATAGATTAAGAATTCTGAAAAATAAGGCGAATTACACTATTTAAAAAAATGGTGACTGTTAAATAATCTGAATTTAAAACGCCCCCAATCTGGCAACACTGATGAGAGCAATTGCGTCGTAAAAAAATAGCTATTTCAAATTTAAATTTTCTATCACTATCAATTGCAAATCAATCGTAATTTAGATTGTTTTTTGGTAATTTAGCCTTTTTAAATTTTGAATTTTGATGCACCGTGTACAATTTAGAGGGCACCAATGCTGCATTATTTAGTGTTTTAATGCATCTGTGCTGGATTAAGAATTGTTGAGTGTGAAAAACTGGCAAATGTGTGGAACGAAATTGATAAGAGATCAAGTGTTTGGAAAAAAGTTGGAATGTTCTTCTTCATTTTCATATCTCACTTATTATAATGTGTTGTCTGTATACATGAAATAATAAAATAAAATTAAGTTCAAAATTATTCCTCACAGAATATATGTGAAACATTTTCATTTCAATATAATAATATATGTAATAATGAACTACTTTGATTAAACATTTTCTATATTTCTTATTATATACTTTTAGGTAGCTTTCTTTACAAAAAGCTACCTATTGCAGCCGTTCGGAGGAAAGCGATTTCAAAAAATTTTGGTATATTTTCATCGATCATGACCCCAGACCCCCAAACCACCCTCCGTTCAAAATTGATATATATATATATATATATATATATATATATATATCAATATATATATATACCGGGTGTCCCAAAAATGACTGATGCATTTTAAAATTCAATAACTTGGAAACGATGACAAATATTTAAAAAATTCTTGCAGGAGGGTTATGTATGATGTCGGGAGTTTTTTTTACTGTGGTTCTTGATTTTAGTTCGAATTTCAAACAATAGATGGTGCTGACAGCGATTGACGCTCATTTGAGGCCGAAACTGACGTCAATCAACACTGATCCGAAGGAAGGAGATTAAGGCTATGGAGTGGGTCTCATTCGCCAGTAAAGTCTTTCTCTTAGGGCCCGATTCTGAACTCATTCGATATGATTTCAATGGAGTGCGTTGTTATGGAAACAACATATTCTTCGATAGTGGAATACAACGTTAAGAACTGGGCATGAATTTAAGAAGTAGTATTCGAGTTTGCAGGCGATTTTACATTGAGAAGTTTTATTTTTCCGGATTAAATTACTTTTTATGGTCTGATTTAAAGAATATTTTATGCATCGTATTTTAAATCTAGGTGAAGAGATTTAGTATTTTTTGGTGTTGTTAAAAATTTCATAACTTTTGTTACATTCTAATAAATTTTAGATCTTTTAAGGGTCTCAGGACTCTTACAATTGGAAAAAATGAAAAAAAAAAGATCATTTTAAACGTTTAATATTTTAAAATGCGTATGATTTAAAAACACAATTTTAATTGGGATGAAAGATATAAGTATGTTCTTTCCTTTCATGTATTTAAAATAAAATTCAAGTTGCAGAATTAGTATTTATAGGGGTCTCAAACTGTCAGATATTTGTCGAACAGAAATTGGTATGACAATTTACGCGCAGGATTACACAATAAATTTTGTCACTAGAATTACTTTTTTTGTGTCTAATTATACTTTAGATTACAATATGTACCCTGAACCTAAATAAATTTGTATTTAAAGCATTTTGATATTTTTAATACAAAGTTGTATTTGGCTAATACAGAATTTTGAAAATTTTAACAGTTTAATCACCTAAAAAAATATTTTTTTTAACAATAAAAAGGAAATTTTAGGTTCAGTTTATACAGGCTGACATGAAACATATTTTTTTTAAATTTAATGAAAAAATATTCATAAGTTTTTGAGATATTCCACGCGTTATGCCCAAAAACGTCATTTGGAGAAAAATGACTTCAAAACTTCGGAAATGCCGCTTCAGCTATTGCGTGGGTATAATTCTAAAAAAATCCCTGCCGGCCCGGCCTACAGGCAGAGGTAGATTTCGAAGTTAAGTATACTAATTTCACCAACAAAAACTAAATCATTATTAGATATAAATCCACTTTAACAGTTTTATCTGTCTGCTTTTGACGAGTTTTTGTTTCCTTTTTATAAAATAGCTGGTTTTATCAGAATCATGTTAAGGCGATATTAAAAAAAAATATTTTTCCATACTCAACAACTCGAAATTTTCTGGCACATTTTCAGATTCATTTTTAATTAAAAAAAATATGAAACATGCTGACGTGATTTTTGAAAAGATTTATAAGCGACCTGTGTTTTTATTTTTCTTTCAATTAATTAAAACTTGATTAATAAACAATTATTTTCTCAGTAGGGCAATATTTTTCGTTTTTAACACAATCGCTTCGGGAAATTCTGTTCAAAATTCCCACTTTGACATCATTTTTTGAAATATATTCTGCCTCTATAAAAAAAAAATCGATCATTACTGTACATTATATAGTTTCTGAATAAGAGAATCTAGCAATTGGATGCGTTTGAGAGCAAAAATGAATTTAAAAATGAGTAAGAAAATAGACAGTTTGGATTTGAATGCACCCTTAATAAGATTTTTTTTCTTCAACCGCTATGTATTTTTAATTTGTTTTTGCTGTAAGAATTGGCGCTATCAAAAACTTGTCTATATAAATGTTGAAGACAATATTAAGAAGATATATGATAAATTCTTGGAGATTTTATATCTTGTGAATTGACCGAGTTATGAAAATTTTTCTTCTTCAACCCCCCTTTTATGTTTTCGTTTTTAATTTTTTTTTTTTTGGTACGAATTGGTCTTATCAAAAACTTGTGAATATAAAAGTTGTAGATAATATTAAGGAGATGTATAATAAAATTATTGGATTTGATATCTTGAGAATTGACGAAGTAAGGAATTTTTTTCTCCCAAAAACCCAATTTTTTGCGCCCCTTGAGTCTACTTTAAATTTTATCAAAAATCTGTGATGCATAAATTTTTGGCGCTATTTTTAGAAGTAATAAAAACTTTACACTGATTTGATATGTACAAAAATTAAGAAGTTATGGGGTTTTTTCGGTTTTCTCAAAACCCCTCCCTATTTCCATCCCCTTTGTCCGCTTTTGCCCATTAACGAACTTGACCGAGTTTTTATGTCCCTTGATTTTATGTATCAGTTTGGAAGAGATTTGTGCAGAATTGCAGAAGTTATCGTGTCCAGAAGAAAGTGATAACGCAATTGCTTCGGGAAATTCCGATCAAAATGCCCAATTTGACATCATTTTTTGAAATATATTGTGCCTCTATCAAAAAATCGATCATTGCTGTACATTATATAGTTTCTGAATAAGCGAATCTACCAATTAAATGCGTTAGAGAGCAAAAGTGAATTTAAAAATGAATCAGAAAATATGCAGTTTGGATTTGAGTGCATCCTTAATGCAATGATTTTTCCAACACAATCCGCTTTGGGAAATTCGGTTCAAAATGCCCACTTTAACAGCATTTTTTAAAATATATTCTGCGTCTATCAAAAAATCGACCATTGCGGTACATTATATAGTTTCTGAGTAAGAAATCGTACCAATTGGAAGCCTTTGAGAGCAAAAATGAATTGTAAAATGAGTCAGAAAATGCGCAGTTTGGATCTGAATACACCCTTACTTAGATGATTTTTTTCTTCAACCGCTATGTATTTTTAATTTGTTTTTGCTGTAAGAATTGGTCCTATCCAAAACTTGTCTATATAGATGTTGTAGAAAATATTAAGAAGACGTATGATAAATTCATGGGGATTTAATATCTTTTGAATTGACGGAGTTATGGATTTTTTACTTCTTCAAACCCCCTTTTTGTTTTCGTTTTTAATTTTTTTGCGGTACGAATTGGTCCTATCAAAAACTTGTGAATATAAAAGTTGTAGATAATATTAAGGAGATTTATAATAAAATTAATTGGAATTGATATCTTTAGAACTGACGAAGTTATGAATTTTTTTCTCCCCAAAACCCTATTTTTTGCGCCCCTTGAGCCCATTTTTAACTTTATCAAAAATCTGCGATACATAAAATTTTGGCCCTATTTTTAGAAGTAATAAAAACTTTAAACTGATTTGATATGTACAAAAATTAAGAAGTTATGGGGGTTTTCTGTTTTCACAAAACCCCTCCCTATTTCCATCCCCTTGGTCCGATTTTGCCCATTAACGAACTTGACCGAGATTTTATGCCCTTTGATTTTATGTATCAGTTTGGAAGAGATTGGTGCAGAATTATGAAAGTTATCGTGTCCAGAAGAAAGTGATATAGATAGGTAGATAGATAGATAGATACATAGATAGATAGATAGATAGATAGATACATAGATACATAGATAGATAGATAGATAGATAGATAGATAGATAGATAAAGTTTTTTACTGAGGGTGGTTTTGGGTTCTAGGGGTCATGATCGGTGTAGATCTGCAAAAATATTTCAGAAATTCCAACATAGGAACGATCCCAATAGGTAGTATTTCATACGAAATCTACCTAAAACCAGAACTTCCGTTATAATCGGTTGGTTGGTTGGTTGTATTTATGACGGACAATTATCAGCACGAGGGATACAGGACCTAAGGGGAGAAGTGCCCTCCGTGGGGTCTTTCTAAGGGAACCTAACCCGTATTTACGCTTGGAAAACCAAGGCTCGAAGAAAATCACGAAAACTTCGAACGATTAGGCCGACGGGCGCGATTGGGTTCGAACCCAGCACCTCCCGTCTACCAGCTTTGAGAGCAGAACTCCGTTCTAATCGGGACCCACCAGTGGCCGAGAGGTTCTGCTCTCGAAGCTGGTAGACGGGAGGTGCTGGGTTCGATCCCAATCGCCCCCGCCGGCCTAATCATTCGAAGTTTTTGTGGTTTTCTTCGAACCTTGGTCTTCCAAGCTTAATACGGGTTAGGTTCCCATAGAAAGACCCCCACGGAGGGCACCCCCCCCCTTAAGGCCCATATCCCTCGTGTTGGTAATTGGCCGTCATAAACACAACCAACCAACCAACCGTCCTAATCGGAATTTCAAGGAAATAATTATATCAAAATGTTCAGAAAAGATTGTAGTTTAACATCTAATAAAAATAAAATTTCGAAAATATGAAGCTTTAAGAGTCCTGAGACCCCTTAAGGAAGTTCGTCAGTAGATTTTTATGAATGTTGGATAATAATAGGGAAAATGGTTAACAGTATATTGTGTTCATAATAACTACTTAAAAACAGATATTAGAACTTACCTTGTTTAATAGGGGTATTATATCGTTACATTAAAATTAAAAAAATAAAATAAATGCCAGTTAATTAAAATTTTGTTTGACAGTTTGATATTAAAATACTGTACTACATGCAGCTTCATCTTGATGCTTGATAAAATAAAACTAGTAAATATTTTTTATCTACATCCGTTTTAAATTGTAAAAATGTGTTATAAGAATTCTTGGAGTTTGAATTATTACGCTTTGGCAACTCTTTCTACACACAAATGCTAATATGCATATATTTTTTTATAATAAAGATATCATTGATATCTAATGTGATAAACTAAGTCCAAATTAAATTTGACAAGTGTCTAAAACTTAGTAGTACTTAAATTATTGAAGCCACAAACAAATTTTTATTGAAATTTTTATCTTGAGATAAATTAAGACCGTATTTCTATTAGCATATTTGTTGGAGTGCAATTGTAATTTTAAAGCTCTAGTTTAAAAAATTCATGAATCGCAATAATCAGGGCTTGGCAAATGCGATCGCCACTTGCAACCAATATTTTTTACTCGACGACCAAGATTTTTAATCTGGCGGTTTTTGTAGTGTTAACGAAAGAACAAAGTGTAAACGGCATTTTCCATATCATGCACAGAAAACGACATTCTCTGCTGCTCTAGCCAGCTAGCATGTCATATCATGTGATTAGAATGTGGGGAGAGGGTGGGTCGTTCTTACGGGCTGATACAACAATCAAAGGATTGATTTAATACAACAATCAAAGGATTGATTTAATACAAAAATCAAAGGATTGATTTAATACAACAATGAAATCGCTAAGGATAAATACCTACCCCCCCCCCCCTCCAAAAAATGTCCTTCTGATTTTCAGTGGGTTTTTTCCCATTTACTATGAATGATAATTCAAACACTAAACACGTATAATTATAGAATATTTTTCACTGAATAAAGTTATTCTAATATTTAAAATTCTCTCTCAATCCCCCCCCCCCCTCTGGGCCACTACTAGTAAATTTCTCTGAAAAAGTGTTAACCGAACCCTCTTGCAAAAAACATTGGTAAACAACCCGTAAGAACGACCCACCCTCTCCCCACATTTTAATCACATGCCATGGCATGCTAGCAGGCTAGAGCAGCAAAGAATGTCGTTTTTTGTGCATGACATGAAAAATGCCATTTAGGGGAGACCGGGGGAATGGCGCCACCCCGCCTACTTTAAAAACTAAGGGCAGTTTGAGATAGTGAATGTGCCTGAACTATAGCGGCCAACAATAGAAACAGTGCCTAGAGTGAGAGTGATTTTGCTGCCCGTCGTTCGTTTGTTCTAGTGAAAAATTTAGTTTTCATCTAGTTGCATCTTATTTTGGAGCTTCAAATGAGTAGCGATAAGCACCTTTTATTGTAACATTAGGTTATTTAAGATAATATTACCCGTAATCTACATGCATTCGCCGACATTTTGATGCAATTAGTTGAACGAGTTCGGTTCTTCTTTCGGCTTTGCTTGGATATTTCCGCCATATTGTTCTCTCGGGGTAATGCCGCCACCATGCAAATCGGGTAAGAAATGACATCATTTGAATGTAGTGGAGCCGATTCAGCAGAAACTTATATTTGTGACTTTTTCAATTTGAGATAAATTGTAACTGATAAATTACTTTTGGTTTCTAAATTGCTTTCTAAATATTTTCGGTAGGTTATGTGTTTCCTTGTATCAATTTGATGTATTTACTAAGTCATTAAAGAGTGGCGTCATTACTCCGATACAGTGACGGAATTAACCCAGTATCCTGCGTAATCCCGCCACTGTGCAGACCTTGAAAGAAGTTTTTTTTATGGGTGCTTATGTTTCAGCTATAATTATGGTTAAATTTATACAGATACTAAAGATCATGATTCAGCTTTAGAATTTTTACTGTTTAAAAATAAACATTTTTTAGGGGTGAAAAAATTTAAATTTTCTTAAGGTGTTGCCATTTCCCCGGTCTCCCCTACACTTTGTTCTTTCGTTAACACTACAAAAACCACCCGATTAAAAGTCTTGGTCGTTGAGTAAAAAATATTGGTTGCAAGTGGCGATCGCATTTGCCGAGTCCTGATTATTACGATTCATGATTTTTTTTTTTTTTTTTTTTTTTTTTTTAATATATATAAAATAAAAAGTTTTAAAATAATAAAAGTTTGTTTGTGGCCTTCAATAATTTAAGTACTACTAAGTTTTAGACTCTTGTCAAGTTTAATTTGAGCTTAGTTTATCACATTAGATACCATTGAGATCTTTATTATTAAAAAATATAGCATTTGTGTGTATAAAGAGTTGTCAAAGCGTAAAAATTCAAACTCCAAGAATTCTTTTAACCCATTTTTACAATTTAAAACGGATGTAGATAAAAAATATTTACTAGTTTTATTTTATCAAGCATCAAGATGAAGCTGCATGTAGTATAATATTTTAATATCAAACTGTCAAACAAAATTTTAATTAATTGGCATTTATTTTATTTTTTTAATTTTAATGTAACGATATAATGCCCCTATTCAAAAGGGTTAAACAAGGTAACTTCTAATATTTGTTTTTAACTAGTTATTTTGGACAACGATGTACTATTAATCATTTTCACGATTATTATCCAACATTCATATAAATCTACTGACGAACTTCGTTAAAAGATCTAAATTTTTTTAGAATGTAACAAAAGTTATGAAATTTTTAACAACACCAAAAAATATTAAATCTCTTCACCTAGTTTTAAAATACGATGCATAAAATATTCTTTAAATCAGACCATAAAAAAGTAATTTAATCCGGGAAAATAAAACTTCATCAATGTAAAATTGCCTGCAAACTCGAATACTACTTCTTAAATTCCTGCCCAGTTCTTAACGTTGTATTCCACTATCGAAGAATTTGTTGTTTCTATGGCAACAACGCACTCCATTGAAATCATATCGAATCAGTTTAGAATCGGGCCCTAAGAGCAAGATTGTGCTGGAAAATTAGCCCCACTCCATAGACTTAATCTCCTTCCTTCACATAAATGCTGAGAGACGTCAGTTTAGGTCTCGACTGAGCGTCAATCGGTGTCAGCGCCATCTATTGTTTGAAATTCGAACTAAAATTAAGAATCACAGTAAAAAAACTCCTGGCATCATACATAACCCTCCTGCAAGAATTTTTTAAATATCTGTCCCGGTTTGCAAGTTATTGGATTTTAAAATCCATCAGTCATTTTTGGGACACCCGGTATATATATATATATATATATATATCTGACCTATGTCATACTGTAACTCTCGTATTTATGAACCGATTTGGATGTAATTCGGTGTGTACATAGTACATACCAATGTCTCGACCGAGTTTGTTGGCCAGCTTCATCCGCCATTTTGATTCAAAATGGCGGCCATTTAAAATTTTTTAAAAAAATTAAAATTTGAAATGTGATACCAAAAAATTGAAAATGGAAAAATATTTTTTTTTATGTATTTGACCTTTATACAAAGACTCCGTAGCAGTTTTTGTTTCGTCTATATCTTAAAAAATTGCTGAGTTATAGCATTTTGAATTTCTAGCGAAGCTGACATTTTGAAACGTCCTGAATTTTGTCACGCTATAAAAGGCGTATTTACGAACCGATTTGGATGTAACTTCGTTTATACATAGTAAAGACCAATGTCTCGACCGAGTTCGTTGGCCAGCTTAATCCAACAAAATGGCGGCCATTTAAAATTTTAAGAAAAAATTTAATTGGAAATGTGGTACCAAAAAATTGAAAATTGAAAAAAATATTTTTTTCTTATGTGTTTGATCTTGATAAAAAGATTCGGGAGCAGTTTTTGTTTCGTTTATATCTTAAAAAATGGCTGAGTTACAGCATTTTGAATTTCTAGCGTGGCTGACACTTTGAAACGTCCTGATATTTGTCACGTGATAACAGGCGTATTTATGAACCGATTTGGATGTACCTTGGTGTGTATATAGTACATACAAATAACTCAACCGAGTTCGTTGGCCAGTTTCATCCGCCATCTTGTTTCAAAATGGCGGCCATTTAAAAAAATGTAAAAAAATTTAAATTTAAAATGAGATGCCAAAAAATTGGAAAATGAAAAATATTTTTTCGTATGTGTTTGACCTTAATACAAAGATTCCGGAACAGGTTTTGTTTCGTCTATATCTAAAAAAATGACTGAGTTATAACATTTTGAATTTCTATTGTGGCTGACATTTTAAAACGACCTGATTTTTGTCTTTCGATAACAGGCGTATTTATGAACCGATTTGGATATTACTTGGTCTGTACATAGTGCATACCAATGTCTCGACCGAGTTCGTTGGCCAGCTTCATTCGCCATCTTGTTTAAAAAGGGTTGCCATTTTTTAAAAAAAATGTTGTTTAAAATTTAAAATGAGGTATTAAAAAATTGGAAAATGAAAAAGATTTTTTTTATGTGTTTGGCCTTGATACAAAGATTCGGAGCAGTTTTTGTTTCTGAAAATTTGTTCTTTTGTTTATATCTTAAAAAGTGGTTGAATTATAGCACTTTGAATTTCTATCATGGCTAACACTTTGAAACGATCTTGTATTTGTCACGCGATACCACACGTATTCGCCTATTTCGATGGAAGAAGGCATGTGGATAGTATACATCAATATCTCGACCAAGTTCGCTGGCCAGCTTCATCAGCTATCTTGTTTCAAAATGGCGGCCATTAAATTAAAAAAAATTATATTTAAAGTGAGGTGCAAAAAAATTAGAAATTGAAAAAGGTTTCTTTCTTAAGTATTTGACCTTGATATAAGGATTCGGGAGCATTTTTTGTTTGCCTTTATCTTAAAAAATGGCTCAGATATAGTAGTTTCAATTCCTTACGTGGGTGACATTTTGAAAAATCTGATTTTTTGCCTGCGACAGCAATCTTATATATCAACCGATTCCGATGTGAGTGAGCATGTGCACAGCAATTACTAAGGTCTCGACCAAGCTCACTGGTTAGCCTCATCCACCATGTTGTCTTAAAATGGCAGGCACTTTAAGAAATCGCCGAATTTGGCAGCCAAATATAAGTTACTTTAATTAAAAGCAGCTTGGATAAAGCTGACTAATTCCGCGAAATTCTCATTCATAAGGATTTAGTATTGATAAAAATTAGTATTGAATCTCCTACATTCGGTTTCCACTTAATTGAGCTTCGTGTGTTTGAATAATATAAGTTGGCTTTTTTAAAATAAAGAATATGAAAGCTACCTCCTCCTCCCGGCACTGGCCGGAAGAACTTTTACTATTTAAATATAAGAATTAAAAAGGAATCATACTTTCTTGGTATAGAATTAGTTGATTGTTTAAAAAACGTGTCGATGAATTCGAATCAAACCGTATATGTTAAGCATTTTGTCTTTAAAAAACTTTGATGTAATTTAATAAACGCATGTGTAAAACAATTTTTGAAACGTAAATCTGTCATTGAAACGAATTTATAAATGCAAATTGTCATTTTTTATTTTGGAATTAAAAAGAATTATATCAATTCATTTAAAAAATTAACTAAGAAGAAATACTTTTTATTTTTTTATTTTACATGTCTACAAAAATATCATTTGATTTTGTTTTATTGTTTGATGACTGTGTTTTAAACTATTTTGAAGAATTGTTCCAAAAATCAGATTCAGGTTTTTTTATCAGGATTTTTTTTTTTTTTTTTTTTTTACATTTATTTGACATTTATTTGAAATTTAATTTATTTCTAAATCAACACACATAGCATTTATATTCAACTGAAGTAATTACTAAATGAAAAATAAGTATTTGAAAGTGTTACAAGTCTTTATATTAATCTCCATCCTCGTCTCCCCTAAAAAAAACTTCTTAAAGGAAATTATTCCGAGAAACATGCTGATGTTAAATTGGTCTCATCTTTCTTGTTCCGATTTTAATGCACTAATTTACTCTTTAATTCAATATATATGAGGACGCGATTTTCAAATCTCGCCTTATTCAAAAAACCAATTTTTGAGAAACCGCCAAAATCGTTTAACTGCGCCTATTGGTTTTCATTGAAAACAACGATTTTACAATGGCAGAAATACAGGATAAAACTAGTTTTTAACCTTTTGGAAAAATGGCTATTGTTCTCTGTCTAGGTAGGAAATCAAAAGCATATCTGAAGGTTTTTATTGGTTTAATCCGCATTTTATTCGTTTTCAGATTGGTCTATACAGTAATCTGTATTTCCCTTTACTTTCAACAACGATGGATACCTTCTGTTGCCACTATGACAAAAAAGTAATAAAAACTACAAAAAAAATTAATAACTCAGAAACAAATTGAAATACAGCTTTCAAACAAATTGCATTTAAAAGTACATTTTTTTCTATCCGACGGTGTAAAAGGTAATATTGCCGGATGTTTAGAAGTTTAAGAATGGAATTTCATTTAAAATGTGTCATCAGATTTCTTGGAAATCTGACGATGGAAAAGACTTTTCCCGAACAGCCAATGAAATGCTTGGATAATACGTACGAGTCGCAGGCGATTTTTGCGCTTGCAATTTTTACGTGTCATAACACTATTAATGTTTATTTCATGGCGTACGTAATGTATGATCAACTCCGTGCGATTTTTTATGTCTTAAATTTTAGTCTTCGAAAAAATCATCTTCCAAATGGTCACTGTAATTTGTTAAATTGCTTTTATTTATTTTTTTTCAGATTGCAGTGTTTTTCAGGTACATGTTTACCGATAGTACATATTAATACAGTAAAATTTGTAAAATGTTTTCCAGTGAAAAAGCCTCCATATAAATATTAAAAAAATCATTAACTCCTTGCCTGTGACGCAAATACGCCAAATTTGGAATGCCCGATCAGAGTTCGGGCAAGAGAAAAAATCTTAGCACCCACACGTCGGTTATTTCCCCTCATCCAGTCAGGCACTTCGATTGTACGACGTTTTCGTATACGGCTGAATTCGGAGAGTTTTTCCATATTTTTTTCTTATTTCCAACATCTTGTTTTATGCATATTTTTCGGCAAATGTATAGCGTGGCGTAAAAAGAACTTTCCATTTTTGTCACGTTTTTCTCAAATATATTGTACAAGCAAGGGGTTAAACATGTCACTGGAAAACTGCGTTTTTTTTTAATGTATGTAATCATTACTAACACTGAGAAGTGTTTTAACTGTGCATATTTACCAATAGTATAGATTGATAGAGAAAACATGATTTTTTTAAATTTTGGATCGTTCTCACATATTTACTAAACATTGTTTTTATGTTACTAAGTGCACTGTAAAGAAAAAAAAAAAAAAAAAAAAAAAAAAAAAGGCAGAACCATAGCGGAAACGTTTCCAAAAATGTAGTGTAAACTATTAATTCTCTTGAGTTAGTGGAAGCTAAATTCTTAACAATTAGCCAACTGTGTGATGAAACGTGACGTGATCAAATTTTTAAATTAATTTTCCAGTTAACATTTAATAAAATATTATTTAATAAAATAAATATGTTTAATAATGATTTAATAATAATAAAATGATTTAATAAAATAAATATGTTTATTTTCAATAAGTAAAATGTAGGAAACTTATTTGAATAAATACGACGCGTAACATTCGCATAAATATGCGCATTTTTATAATTGACTAAAAATTGACAATAAAGTTAATTCATTTTCCAAAGAAAATTAACTATAATTATTCATAAATTGCATATTTTAAAATATATATTATTTCAAATATGCATAAGAAACTATCCTAATGTTTAAAAATTGTAGTATAATAGGAAATTTTAAAATGTTACTCTATAAATATTCATTAAAGAATCTTACGATCTTTCGAAAATAGTACCATGCTTTGTAGTTCTCTCAATAATAATATTAGTATACGTATATTTTCTAGCAAGTAACGAAAAACATGAAAACTAATTATGTGTCTCATAGAGTAATTTATTTGTATTATTTGCAATACTGCTAAAAGTTTTCTCCTGAAAATATAATTTTTATCCTGTTTAAAACTTTAAATTAGCAGTTAGAAAGACACACTTAGAATTTCATATTTCCATTCTTTTTTAAAGAACTGATTTTGCATTAATTAATATTTATACATAATATGCTACGTACAAAAGACCGTATGCATAAATATCTATATTACAATGCGTATATTTTTATAGTTATGTAAATTTATGCATTTTGTGAAAGAATTATAATCAAATTAAAAAAGAAAATTATTCATGAATGATTATAAACTATTCAATGGATTATTCAAAGCACATTGACTTTCCGTATGGCGTTTTAATTACTTTGATTTCGACAGGGAAATGTGTTTTATGATAATTTTAACACTTTTTTAACAAAGTTGAATTTAATTAAACTTGATTGACTTCAGTCTGCGTTTGTGCGTGCACTACATCACGTAAATATACGTGGATTGCTATGTAAATGCTATATATTATTCTGTTTTACTATGACATATTTACTATTGGAACTGGATATTTATACTTCATGTACGTGGACACTACAAACATCCCGTTACATTATTGTATATGAGGTTGGTTGGTTGGTTGTATTTATATCGGCCAATTATCAACACGTGGGATATAGGCCCTATGGGGGGGAGTGCCTTCCGTGGAGGTCTTTCTAAGGGAACCTAACCCGTATTAACGCTTGGAGAACCAAGGTTCGAAGAAAACCACGAAAACTCCGAACGATTAGGCCGACGGGCGCGATTGGGATCGAACCCAGCACCTCCCGTCTACCAGCTTCGAGAGCAGAACCTCTCGGCCACTGGTGGGGCTTGTATATGAGGAAAAAATCATTTATAGAGAATTTTAACAATGCTATACTATTTTAAGCATACACTAATTTATCTGCATTTATGTGGTGCAGTAAAACATTCTTTCTGTGAAATATGTATTGAAAAGCATTTAAGATTCATTTACAGGGCCGCACAAAATAATTCAGTTACATAATAATATCGGGAGACGGCAGCACAGACAATCATCTCATCGAGTTCACGGCTGAAATTCCAATATCGAATATTAAAACGCAATCGGTCTGCTAAATCACATTTTGGTTAGAAAACACCTGAAAACCCGATTTTAGCGATTTAATAATGTGTTTTCCTAAACCCAAAGGTATGCAAACAGGGGGGACTGGAAGAAGGAAAATACAATATTAAAACTGCGAGTCAACAGCTCAAATGAGGTTTTTAAGAGGTTTCCAACAGGATATGACTTGTCAGACCGATTGCGTTTTAATATTCGAATCGAGTTTTAACTAATTCTGGAATTTCAGCCATGAAATCGATGAAGTGATTGTTTGTGATGCCGTCTCCCGGACTATTATTGTCTACGTCGAAAAATTGTTTGCAGCGTATTTTAATAATGCTACACTATTTCAAACATAATAATAAGTATGTACTTTATTGAGGTGCTTAGTGTATATTATGATGCGCATAGCAGTTGTCGTTTATTTACAGGAGTACAAAAAACTTTCGGCTACGAGCAATAAATGCCCGAAGTGCGTTTTCAGTTTCGAATGCATTTTTAAATAGTTTTTTGAGTACTAAGTGTTTTGTATAAATTCTATAGATTATATTCAGGGCAAAAATAACAAAAAATAATTCTTTTGCATTTCTGCATATGACTGTGAATTGCTTAAAGAAGGTTTTTTAATAAATGTATCCATTTTCCAGCTGAACTAAATTTAGTGCACTAAGAGATGTATGTAGAACATATATAAATTCATATACAGGGCTGCTCAAAGAACTAGATACCTTGCCCTCTTTGGATGATTACTTCTGAAAGTACGCTTACATTTCTTATCCGTTTTCCAATTTTTTAAATTAAGATATCTGCATAACTTTATTAAACAGTGAAAGTTCCTTTACAGTTGCATGGAAGTCTTTGGAATGTTTTCATAATCTATGATTGACACATGCTTTTCTATTTTGTTAAACATTAATTAAAGGGTCTCAGGACTCTTAAAGCTTCAAAGGTTTCGAAATTTTAATTTTTTTATATGTTAAACCCCTATTTTTTTCTAAACAGTTTGATAAAATTGTTTCCTTGAAATTCTCATTATATTTACTATTGGAACATTCATAAATAAATTCATATACAGAGCTGCTCTAAAAACTAGATACATTACCCTCTTTTGATGATTATTTCCGAAAGTACGTTTTTATTTCTTATCCGTTTTTCCAATTTTAACTTAAGATATATCTATTCACTTTATTAAGCGGCGAAAGTTCCGTTACAGTTTTATGGAAGTTTTTAAACTGGTTTCTTAATCTATAATTGACGCATGATTTTCTTTCTTATTAAACATTAATTAAAGATACATGAATGTTACACGGGTTCACTCAAATCTAATAATACAAATATGTAGGAATAAAAAAAGTCAATCTATTTTGCATAAATAACAACAGTGCCTATTTAAGTCAAATATACAAGATGTTTCGTCTCAAGAAGAAACAAGCGTCCCGTTCATAACATTATAATAAAATAGAGATAAATAACTATATTTTCAACAATTTGTACTTGAAAAAGGCAAAGGCATTTTGTATAACTTGGAGAGGAGCTAGAGAGCGTCGTTAGGAACCATAATTACATAAGAAAGCATGGGTAGAAAGTCACCCTCACGTGATAAAGAGTCACAAAGACACAGTAAGGTCACAATCCAGAAAGCAGTCTAAGACCCTTTATTACACAGAAAACAGTACAAAGTATGAATTACAAGCAACACAAAAACTGTTCGAAATTGCAGCCATTGGCATGGATGTATGCATGACACCTATGTGACATGAACTGGTGAACATTTTCGAAGATTACAATTGTTGCCTTGATGGAGCTTCGTGCATCCAGCTCCATTTCAGAATTTACGAGCGTGTTGTGTACAATGCTCTTCATGTCACCACAGATAAAGTAGTCAAGAGTAAATCAGGTAATCTGAGGGAGGAGGGGGCACATGCAACGACACCCACGCCCAATCCAATTGTTTCCAAATGTCCAGTCCTCACTTATGACCCTTGCGTAATTAGATGGCGCCCCATCATGTTGAAATCACATTCCGCGTCAAACGTGTGCAGAGGCATCGTTAAGCATTTCCAGAAGATATTTGCGAACGTCCAGTCGAGGTGGTAAGATGTATGACCCTAATAAAGTGCCCACCACGATACCGTCTGTTGCCGCTAGAAGCGCCATCTATGTGGATTGTTTGGAAACTTGTGAGTTGGGTTCGAGACGCCGATCCGAGTAGTAGTGTAAATACCGGCTCTCAATCAATTTATTGTTTGTAAATTAAAATTTAATTAGTAATACAGTCCTCTAGTTTTATTTTATTGTCAGTTGTGTGCAGTGATTATATTAGAGAAAGAGCTATTGGCGGGAACACCTATTTTTGGTCCCGTCGAGCCGGAGTAAAAACCGAGCATTTATTTAATCGAGTATAAAGTGGTTTCGATTCAACGAGTAAAAGTGTACCGAAACGAATTAAGTGTTTTCTTTTTTATGAGAATTTCTGCATTTCCTTTTTAATCTAATACGTTATTGTAATATTGCTTTAATAGTGTGGTGTTAAAAAATATATATATACGTTATTACGAGGAGTTTAATTCAAGCAGTTGTTTTGATTCAAGAACAAAAATAATTATGTTCTTTCAGTGCACTGTTGCGCAATCATAAGTCATCATTTAACGCAGAGAAGAAACAAAGTTATTTAAAAATGATTATTTCGAGAAGACAAAATAAATAAAGAAAACATATTATTCTGCCGTCATTCAGCAATATGGAAAAAGATATTCGTCTTTATTTTTGAAGGTATGTGAGATTTATTTATTTATTTATTGTGAACTTTAACTATTAAAATGTTCAAAAGCGCGAAAAAGGAAGACTACCAGAGGATAGCTTTTGAGTTAGGGATTGATATTTATGATATAAAATTAACTAAGTATGACTTAATGAATTTAATAAAGGAAAGTGAAAAATATAAAGCAGATTCTAAATTGGTAGAAGAAATGGCCAATAATATTATAGAGGAGAGAAAAAATGAGGAAGCGAAGGTACTAGAACTTGAAAAATTAAAAATTGATCATACAAAATTAGAGCTTGAGTTGGCTAAGGCCCGAGCAGAAACCAAAAGTGAATAATTAAATGATTTCGAAAAAGGAGAAGGTATAGATTCTTTAGACTCTCTCATTTAAAGTATAAGAACACTTACAATCAAAATTCCGTCTAGACCGGAAGTTAGGGGGTATTTTTTCTCGTCTTTAGAAAGGGCCTTCATTTCAAAAAATGTCCCAGATAAGTATAAATCGGAAATTCTTCTAAATCTGTTAGGGGAAGGGGTAACAAATGTTATTACATACATTAAGGATGGGGAATTAGAAGATTATTCAAAGGTGAAAGCTATAGTACTTAGCGAATTTCAGCCAACTCCCCAAACTTGTTTAGAACATTTTAGAAAAACACAACGTCAACCCAATGAAACGTATGTACAATTTGCATCCCGATTAACAACGAGTTGGGATTGTTATTTAAAATTGAGAAATGTGACAGATTTTGAAACTTTAAAAATGTTAGTGATTTCTGATAAAATTTGTCAGACGCTTGATAAGGATGTTACGTGTTTTATAAATGTTAGACAAGGAGATTCTTGGTTTCACCCAATTGAGTTATCTCGGGAGATTTATATTACATATCAAAGGGAAAACCTGTGGTTGATAATTCTAGGTCGAATAATGAAAATAATTATTCCAGGCCAGTTTCTAAAGTTTTTCTAACTGATGTAAAAAATTCTAAATATATTTTATAATGTAGTGAGAATCATCCTTTGCATAAATGTCCTGTTTATAAAAATATGTCAGTGAGTGATAGAGTGGAGCTCGTAAAGGCAAAAAATCTTTGTTTTAATTGTCTTATGAATCATAAAGTAGTCGATTGTAAATCTAAATTCTAGTGTATTATTTGTAGGAAAAGGCACAATGTAACTTTGCATTTTCCTCGCGAACAAAAAATAAATAAAGTTGAAAACCAAGAGGTAATTTTACAGGAAACGAGTCACATAAACAAAGGAGGTAATAAATCTAATTTGATGTTTAGGCTCCAGTATTTCAGCCTTTCCCAGCTAATAATCAAAACAATTTATTTTCAACGACGTGTAATTTGGCTAATGACTTAAAAGCTGTGTTACTTAGCACATTTGTTTGTTTAATAAAAGATGAATTGGATAATTTTCATGAAGTACGAGGTTTATTAGACGTTGGCGCAAACTCTAACTTTATGAGTAAAAATTTAGTAGATAAACTTAATTTGAAAAGAGAAAAGACTAACATTTCTATTTCAGGCATAAAAAATTTAACGCTGAATGTTAGATCTAGGGTTAACACAACTATTTTAAATAGAGATAAGGATTTACATTTAAAATTAGACTTTTTAGTCGTTCCGAAAATTACAGAATTTACACCGTCTAGGCCGCTTGAGACTTCTATCCCAGTGTTAAATAAAATCAAATTGGCCGTTGAAAAATTTAATGTCCCAGGACCGATTGAATTGCTTTTAGGTGCAGAAAATTTCTATGAATTTTGAAGACCAGACGAAATTTATCCGCAAACATTAAATACTAAAATTGTGTTACAAAACAGTGTTTTCGGGTATATTGTCAGTTGAAGCTTTCCGGCTAGGGGTGCAAGTAATATTCATTGTTGGTTAATTACAGATAATTTGGAATTAGAAAAAATAAGAGAGTTTTGGGAAATAGAAAACATAGAGAGAGACTCTGAGATTTCTAAAACTAAGGAAGCAGAAATTTGTGAAGAACATTTTCTGAAAAATTATTCTAGAACGGAAAATGGACAATATATGGTGAAAATGCCACTAAAGGAAGATCCGTCTTGCCTTGGCGAATCAAAACAAAAGGTAATGAATATTTTAAATTCATTATGGAAACGCTTAGTCAGAGAACCTAAATCAATGATCTTTATAAAGCATTTATGGAATAATATCTAAGTATGGGTCACATGGAAGAAGTGATAGAATCTAAAGAGCCAGAAGTCACTTATTATATTCCACAACATTGCGTGTTCCGTACACCATTGATAGCACACCATTACGAGTCGTGTACAATGCTTTTTTTCTTAACTTCTACAGGAAAATCAATAAACAGTTTGCAGTTTAACGGAGGAACAATCCAAGATGAGTTATTTTCTATAATGTTGCGATTTCGAAAGCACCAGTTTGTTTTCATAGCAGATATAAAAAAATATGTATCGTATGATACTAATACATCCGAGTCAAAGAAACTTTTTACGAATAGTATTTAAACCTGAGGAGAATGAGCCAGTAAAAGTGTACAGGTTATGTACTGTGACTTATGGCACAACTAGTGCTCCTTTTTTAGCTACAAGAACCTTAATGCAATTATCCAGAGACGAAGGAAATGAATTTCCTTTAGCTGCGAATGTGTTGTTGCAGGATGTTTACATGGATGACATCCTAACAGGATCAGATGATTTAGACACAGCTAACATTCAGCAACAACTGATATCTTTGTTAAATAGAGGAGACATGGATCTTCATAAATGGCCAGTAAATAATTTTGCTTTTTTATGTAATAATTCAGAATCTGAATATTATTTTTCTAATGAGACAAAAACTTTCGGAATATTGTGGAAGCCTCAACCAGATTGTTTTGGGTTTAACTTAATTATCGAACAAAGTGAATTACACTAAACGATCAGTCTTGTTCAAATTGCTAGAATATTTGTCCCTTTGGGTTTGATAGGTCCAATAATTAAAAGGCCCAAGGTCTTTCTGCAAAAATTATGGTTGCTGAAAATAGATTGGTGAGATTATCTGCCAATGAAAGAAAAGGAGTGGAATGACTTTCTTACTTCCTTAAAGAGTGTAAATCTCATCAGTATCCCTAGATTCTTATTTCTCAGTCTGTTTGTGTAAAACTACATGGATTTAAGGATGCATCTGAAATTGCTTATGGAGCGGTCATTTACGTGAAATCTACTAATTCTTATGGTGATTCTGCTGTTAAGCTACTCACTAGTAAGTCCAGAGTAGCTCCTCTAAAGCATGTCACTATCCCGCGTCTTGAACTTTCTGCTGCAGTCCTGCTATCTAAGTTAATGAAGAAGGTGTTAAGTGCTTTAAAACTAGAAGTTTCTAAAACTTATTTTTGGACAGATAGCACTGTTGTACTTGCATGGTTAAAAAAGGAATCCAATGATCTTAAGGCATTTGTAGCCAACAGGATATCAATTATACAAAGTTTAACTTCGGTTGAACAGTGGAATTACGTACCTTCCAAGGAAAATCCTGCAGACCTTATTTCTAGAGGTATAGATCCCATCAAGATTCAACAGTGTGAACTGTGATGGTTCGGTCCAGCATTCCTACAACAGCTTGAGTTGGTTGAGTGTCCTGATAGCAGTCCTGCTGAAACCAATGAGTTGTTTTTGCGTGAATTGAAATCACTATCAATTACTCAAGTATGTTCCTTAGTTAACACTCTTGAACCTTTAGACATAATTAATAACTGTTCTTCGTTCATCAGACTACAAAAAGTAGTAGCATGGTGTAAAAGATTCATATATAACTGTAGAAACCTTTTATATCCTACAGCTGGAACTTTATCTAGCAGTGAACTCTCTCAGTCCTTATTGTGCATGGTAAAAAACATTCAAAGGACTTCATTCGTGAAAGAAATCCAGTGTTTAGAAAAGGGTGCTGCTATCCCTAACAATAGCAAACTGACAAACTTGTGTCCATTTTTAGACAGTGGTGGCTGCATTCGTGTTGGTGGTAGACTGAAAAACAGTAACTTATCCGATCACCAAAAACACCCTATGATTATTCCTGCTAACCATAATTTTACATTTTGTGTTATTAATTATTTTCATGTTTTATATTTTCATGCAGGTTCAGAAACCACAATGTCCCTCATCCAAACTAAATTTTGGATTTTAGCTGGCAGAAATATAGTTCGAAAAATTATTTTTAATTGTATTATTTGTAAGAAAATTAATTCTAAAATTTCCCAGCAACAGATAGCTCATTTGTCAGCACCAAGAATAACGGTATCCAGAGAATTTTTGCGTACTGGATAAGACTACTGCGGTCCTTTTGAGGTAAAAAATTCTACAGGTAGGAGTAAACAGGTAAAAAAGGTTTTTATTTGTATTTTTGTGTGTTTTACTACAAAGGCCTTGCACTTTGAAATTGTCAATGATTTAACAAGTGCAGCGTTTTTAGCAGCGCTTAAAAGCTTTATTGCGAAATGACGCAAACCTTCTGATATCTTTAGTGATAATGGCCGAAATTTTGTTGGTGCCAATAAAGAATTAAAGCAATTTTCAGATCTTTATTTAAGGATAAAAGTGAGGAGGAAATTCAAAATTATTTAGCTAATGAAGGAATTAAGTGGCATTTTAATCCCCCTTCAAGCCTTCACTTTGGAGGTTTGTGGGAGGCAAGTGTTAAATCACTTAAATATCATTTAAAGCCTGTTGTAGGTAAAACTATTTTAAGTTATGAGGAACTCTTGACTCTTATTATTCAAATCGAAGCTGTTCTTAATTCTCGTCCACTCTGCCCTCTTTCAAATGATCTAAATGATGTTGAAGCTTTGACCATGCTCATTTTCTTATTGGCTCATCTTTAATGGCTTTACCTGAACCGAATTATACTGAAATTCCTATGAATAGGTTGAGCAGGTGGCAATTAGTTCAAAAATTCACACAACATCTTTGGAAAAAATCTTCATCGGAATATTTAAATAAGCTCTTAAATAGGCCCAAATTGCATAAAGGAAGGGTAGAGATAAAAGGGGGAGATTTAGTCTTAGTAAAAAATCCTGATAATTATAGCCCTTTAAAATGGCATTTGGCAAGAATTGTTAAAATCCATCCAGGCCAAGATGGTATAGTAAGAGTTGTAACTTTAAGGGATAAAAATGGCACATATAAATGGCCAATGGCCAAAATTGTTGTTTTGCCTCATGTGAATGAAACCACATTAACTACTTGAATTCATGCATTTTATTTTAATTAACCAAAATTTTTGTAGTGTAGTGTATTATTACATTCTTATGTTTATATTTGTAAATTGAATATTTCATTTAGTGTATGCGCAGAGAAAAAAATTATATTATTGAGATAGTATCCTAAATTAATATCGTATTTATAGTATTGAATGTTTGCAACATTCAATGCCCTGCCGTATGTTGCCGCTAGTAGAGCCATCTATGTGGATTGTTTGGAAACTTGTGAGTTGGGTTCGAGACGCCGATCCGAGGAGTAGTGTAAATAATGGCTCTCGATCAATTTATTGTTTGTGAATTAAAATTTAATTAGTAATACAGTCCGCTAGTTTTATTTTATTGTGAGTTGTGCGCAGTGATTATTAGTTAAAAAGCTATTGGCGGGAAAACCGTCCACACATTATCAGTGAAGCATTGTTCCGCGGCTCGTGGTCGGTTTCCGTGCGAGTTGTTATCCGCATGGTTCATGTTGATCGCATGTATTCGGCGTCTACAAAGAGGAAGTCACGCGTGCCGACCACGAAAGCTTGCATACAGCATAAGGGGTATTCTCGCAATCTTTTGACTTTTGGGGAAACAAATCTGACAAAATTAAACTTGCTAAAATAACATTTTAATCTGATAGACGAATGCCTTAATGATTCAAAATAAGGAAAAAATGGTCAGCAGCGAAATTTTTTTATTTAACTGAGGTTTAAGTTAAACTTGCGAGTTTAATTTTCCTTACCATTTTACCCCTATAACTTTTTATTTTCTTCTAAATTTTTACTTATAATGGATTTGCATAGTACCCACAGGACATTCAAATAAGAAATAATAACAATGTAGTGCTTTTAATACAGAATTTTTGTATAACATTGTCTTAAAGGGGTGCTAAAGAAGGGACGGTAAGATAAAAAAAAAAGGATGGTATTGGAAAAAAGGGACGGTAAGGAAAATTACCACCTATTTTTAGAAAAATCATGTTAAGACTAAGTGATAGCTACAATGTTTATTGATATCTAGAAACAGTTGTTAACATTGGATTACATAATTTTTTTTTTTTTTAATTTACCTCGAAAAGTGCAGGAATAAACCTTGGGACGGTGAGACTACCGATAAAGCCACGATGCTTAAAATTGATATTTAAATGCTGAATTAAATTTTACAGTAAATTTCCTGCCAAATTTCTCTACCATACTTGTGCATGAGAAAAAACTTGAAAAAAATTCTGTGGCTGCATCTGAAATGATTTTCTGTATAATTTTAGAAGAGGGATGGTAAGGAATCTAAAACCCAGGGACAGAGTTTAAAAAATAATAACAACCCTAAAAATGTGTGCAGGTTAATTTTTGGCTACATATTTATATAAAAAAATAGTTCCAGTTTCAGATAATAATTACATCGATTTATTTTTATAGAAACAATTTTATCCAGACATATCCAAACTTAAAAATCTGCTTCAGGAACACGGGACGGTATAGGAGTTTTAGAGGTGTTTGGACACCCAACAACGTCCAAAACTTGTTTATCTCGTTAATATTTTTGTACAGTCATGCAATGGGATGTTCCCCAGTATATGATATAAAAAAACACACAAAAAGTGTATTAAAATCAAAATTATTATTCAAGGACATGAAAGTCAAAAGATTGTGAGAATGCCCCATAACCTATCGATTTCAGCCATTGCTTTCCTCTGTAATTACAGACACATTATATGTTAAAGTCCGGTAACTTTTATAATATTTATCAAATGTTAATTTTTGTTACTTTTATACTACTACTCTGCATATTTCATTAATAAAGGATATTATTAAAATATGTGAATTTGGCTTTAAAATGCCTTGGCGCATATAATATGCCATCCGTGTATTTAAGTTAATAAAAAGAAAAAAATATTTTTTAAAAATAAATAACCATAAAACTCCAAACTTTTCATGTACATTACCAATATCTAAATTCAATGAATTAACAAATTCAGATAAATTCTAAGAAATTAGTTTTATTTGTTAGTCAATTATTCGCCCTCGCTCTGTTGAGTAATACATAAAACCAACGTTAAATTCGCGGTGCATATCACTAAATGTCAGAGGTATAAATATCAAATTGGTTATTTTTAGCTTGTATGAATTGTCTAATCAATGCATGTTATTACACTTATATTGATATTTGTTTATGATTTTGAGCTTTTCAAATTTCGGTATTTCTACAAATATATAAACTCATTAGAATCATCATTGGAGTTTGTACAACTAACATTATTTTTATTCGCTTCAATGCTTTGACTGATTACTGAATTTCAGTATAATTTAGTAAACCATTTTAATTACGTGTGTTAAAAATAGCATGTCATGATGGAATATCATCGAAATGTAATTGAATACGAGCGAGATCAGCGAATATCAGCGAGACTATTATTTAATTTACACTACTATGGGGCATGGCCTCTACGAGTGCGCTCGCCAACCCTTGTTCAGACTCTAAAAAATCGTTAATTTCATCGGCTTAAAAAGATTATGGAAGATGAAATTATAATTGTCTGAGCGAAGCGAAGGCTAATACCCAACGAAATATTACTGTCTGGACACATTACTACTACGATGGATATTAACGCCATGTCCTACTAAAAAAAGCCTAATAAAAACCTTTCGTCAAGCATAACTCAAAAAATATTTGTCGGATTTCGTTTCTGATTGCACCAGAAGGTACCTATGAGGGTCGCCTACTGAATGCACCTACTATGAAAAATAAGTTCCAAACCGTTTAAAAATTATATAGAAAAAACTGATAAAAAAGCGCAATTTATCTGCATACGTCACAGAAATTTGGTGTGCGTCACTTTCACCGGTTGATGTTTTCGTAGACAACTGGTTTGAACACATGGAGCAAAAAAAAAAAAAAAAAAAAAACGCATTATTATTGAATAGATCAGTTTCAACCACGTGATCACAAACCTTGCAACAACCCTTGGCAACCAGTTTTGGTGGGCAAACAAATAATAATACAGTACTCCGTACCACGGTGACCGTTTTTAGCCTGTTGTATAAAATCTGGCCTGCTGTATGACATACAATTGTGGATGATTAAAACAAAAGACATGAGTGTTTATTGCTCCGGGAGGTTATCTTTCTCTGGATGTCTGTCTGTCTATCATACAGCATGCAATTTTCTTGTAAAGGATGATATTATTAAGCAGTAAAACCTCCATAACGGACACACCCGATTAGTGACGCCTCTATTTAGTGGGCATTTTTTCGATTAACAACCCTTAAATAACTGTACATTTTTCTACTCTCAGTAGTGGACACCTCCAAATAGAGGACAAATTCTGCCCTCCCGAGGTGTTCGCTATTCAGAGGTTTTACTGATAAAACCTCCATAGCGGACACATCCGATTAGCGGATACCTCTATTTAGCGGACATTTTTTCGATTACCAACTCTTAAATAACTGTACATGTTTTACTCTCAGTAGCGGTCATCTCTAAATAGAGGACAAATTCTGCATCCTCGGGGTGTCCGCTATTCAGAGGTTTTACTGTATATAATATTGATAGTTATTTTACAGGGCCACACAAAAGAATAAGAATATGTGAAACGAATATAAACTAAATTCGGGATTGGTAGATCGCTGATGGTAATGTAATTTTAGGATGTTGTTACGGTCATCCGCAGCATGTTTTTAGAGTTTCGTTCATCTAACGAAACCCCACCTGTCTCACTCCTTTGTCTGTCTGTCTGTCCGTCTGTCACAGAGCCCGTTCTCAGAAACTATATATGTCGGTGACTTGAAAATTTGCATACTTATAGCTGAACACCACACATCAAACGGCAAATAATAAAATTTTGAAAAAGTCTAATATTTAACCCTCTGGGCTCTAGCTTGTGCATTTTAAGCAATTTTTCTAACTCAGCCCCTAATTTAATTAAGTTGGAGACATGAAATTTTGCATACTTATAGCTGAACATCTCACATCAAAGACAAATAATAAAATTTTGAAAAAGGTTTAATATTTAACCCCCTGGGCTCTAACTTGTGTATTTAAAGCAATTTTCTAACTCAGACCCTAATTAAGTTGGAGACATGAAAGTTTGCATACTTATAGCTGAATAGCTGAACACTTGCGATAACACGATAAATCATAAAATTTTGAAAAAGTCATATTTAACCCTCTCGGCTCTAACTTGTGTATTTTAAGCAATTTTTCTAACTCAGCCCCTAATTAAGTTGGAGACATGACATTTTGATACTTATAGCTGAACACCTCACATCAAACGACAAATAATAAAATTTTGAAAAAGTCCAATATTTAACTCTCTGGGCTCTAACTTATGTATTTTAAACAATTTTTCTAACTCAGCCCCTAATTAAGTTGGAGACATGAAATTTTGCATACCTATAGCTGAAATCCTCACATCAAACGACAAATAATAAAATTTTGTAAAAAGGTCTAATATTTAACCCTCTCGGCTCTAACTTGTGTATTTTAAGCAATTTTTCTAACTCAGCCCCTAATTAAGTTGGAGACATGAAAATTTGCATACTTATAGCTGAACACCTCACATCAAACGACAAATAATAAAATTTTGAAAAAAATCTAATATTTAACCTCTAATATTTTGTCTCGCGCAATTTTAAAATTTAAACTGTTTTGCAATACTATTTTTCGTTCATTTTGCATAATAAGTGTAATGTGACGCAATTTCTTCTATTTCAGACTTCTAACGCATGTTAATGAATTTATTTTACAATATCCTTTCTCTTTCAAAATTCACATGTAAATATAGTTTTAATAGCGTAATTTCCAATAAGTGCCTGCTTTTTATACATAATTATTTCATTCTAATTTGAAGGTTTTTTTCTGTTTATAATAGTAACGTGTAAATAATTTTTTTATTTGAAGCAAACATTATTGTTTGCGCTGTTTATAGAGTTGGCAACAGTTTAAATTATTACCATTTTCTAAAATATGTAAAAAATATCAGTCAAGATGCTGAATATTTGAATTTAAAATAGAAATAAAACCTCAAAAAATGAGTCAAATTAAAAAAATTAATGAAATCTGCACACCGGGATTTTCTATTGAATAAAATGATCTAAAAATGATTAAATTCACATGTATAGCTTTTGCTCCTATAAATTTTTTTTTAATGGAACGATTTTGTTCAAAATTAGCATTAAATATCTCTTAAAATAATTCTTCGATTTAAAAACTGTATGCATTATCGTGCTGATCAAACATTTCGCTATAATACCACCGATTTTCATATTTTTGTATGCAATAGTTTTCTTAATATTAACGAAGAAAGACCTCCGGTCACAAAAAATTCAACACCGGCGGCGGCGGTGACAGCGTTAGTTACTTTTTTTAGAATAGAGAGATATATAAAAATGAAAACTTGTCTATCTGTCTGTTTGTAATTCTATAAAAATCTACAATTTGGAAGCCAAAATTGTGAAAAGATTCCTAAATGTGTATTAAAACATGGCCGAGGCAAATAAAGTAATCCGGAATCGAAATAATTTATAGTTAATTTTTAATTAATAAAAAACCACCAATTTAACAGCAATTTCTTATCAAATTTAAACATTTTTCGTTATAGCAGTTGCCAACAATTAAAAAACGCAATAAAATTATTACTACAACAATTAATTTTCTACTGCAAGATTTCCACGTGAAAAATGAAAATGAAATAAATAGTTCGACGAATTTTTTAAAAAGGTGAATATTACGTCATAACTTTTCTATTGCAAGATATTCACGTGAAATATGAAAATGAAATAAATGGTTTGACGAATTTAAATGAAAGTTAATATAACTTCATAACTTTTCTATTTCAAGGTTTCCACGTGAAAGAGTAAAATATTACGTCATATTGGAAATATAAAGGACGTGGTGGATATAGTATAACATCATACTAGATAGTACCCGTCAAGATTTGACGGTAAATAACTTGGATGTTCCATTAGAAAAATTCTTGAATTTTGAATTATTTGCTTTTAAATTAATTATTGAAATCGTGACAAATTTTTATATTGCATAAGTGATTCCTATTTCTTGAAAGCGCGCTAGAGGGTGCTGTCAGTCTAACCTATTGAATGAAGTGAAAGAACTTTAAGTTTATAATTTACAACCAATTATGCTTTCCTTTTATCAGAAATTTACCGAAAAATACTGGGCAGAGCATTTATTTTTACTTACTACAGTCTCATTTTTCTTGTTGAAAAAATAACAAAATAACAATATCTATTTTTATTTTTACTTTTTTTAACTACACGACCTTTAAAAGCTGCCATGCATTTTATTTATATCAGTCTCTAAAAGCGTAAATTTTAAACTTGATGCAATTAACGATTTATAATATATATATTTTATTACTTGAATTTTATTTTACTCTTTTCTTCATTTTTTAAATATTAAACCATGGATATCAATATAATTTATTTTATAGTTCTTACATGAATATTTTCCTTTCTTTCCGTTTTATTTATTTATTTTTTTACGGAAAAGAATAGCAAACTTTTTTTCCTTTCTTTCCGTTTTATTTATTTATTTTTTTACGGAAAAGAATAGCAAACTTTTTCTTCTGACTCACACACTTATATATTCTTGATAATGGTAAAAAAATATAAACAAAAGTTGTAGATCAGCTTAATTTATTTAATTGATAATTACATGCAAAATATTTTAGGTTAAATATTTTAAATATAAAATTATTTTTTCAAAATATTTTTGAGTGTCAAATTTTATTTAATGATAAACCATTCAAATAATAATAAAATCAAAATCATATAACTTCTTCTCTTAATAAAATATGTCATTATCGAAATGAATTATCGCCAAAATTCATTTTGCCGGGCGTTGGGCTCGAACCTACGTTGTCTACGAAAGTTCGGAGCTTTAAACTGGTGCTCTAGACCACTCGGATAACCAGACCTGCTCTACCTTTCCTCTAAATGGAAAATCTAGTAAATTTAACTTCACGCATGCGCAATTGCGTGAATATTTTAGTCTTATCTTACAGAATCAGGTTTACGCTTTAATATATATGATGAGTGTGAAAAATGTATTGAAGCATGATAAAAACACGATTAGGGAAATATTGGCCTATTTTAACATTGTTGCTGAAATTATAAATTGAAATAAGTTCATTTATAGCTGTATTCTTTTGCGTCTGTTATATGCATTTATACATTTTTATATAGCGTTTTCATATGATTTATTCATACAACATTTAGACTGCTTTTTTAATGTTTGTTTTGTGTTGTATGTTAAATTTTGAAATTGATTTTTCAGAACAAACATCCTTCAAATTCTGAGCAACGCCGGCACTTTAGTTTGTAACAGATAAATGGCTTTTGTATCTGTACATCTAATGTTAATATTATAAAGCGTTATAATATTATAAAGCGTTATAATATTATAAAGTATATAATATTATTAATGCTTGTACGTTTGTGCGGTGTTATCTCTGAAACTACATAGCCAACTTAAAAAAATGTTGGTGGCCATCTCTGCTCCGAAAAACAGACTATTTTATGTCAGTGCAAGAACCTACATCGCTGCAGGAGCAAAAAAGTTCTAAAATTGCGATTTCTGTGATATTGAATGGTTTAGAAACTTTAAATTTTTGGCGGTAGTTACTTTTAAGGTGTAAATACTCGTAATGAACGCTCTCTAAAAGGTTCAATTTGACGGATAAACGTAGACATTTCTAGAAAGGTTCTAAACTATGATTTATTTGGAATACTGAAATTTTTGGGATACTGTTGGGGTTAGAAACTAGAACTTTGGCATGGTAGTAATTAATAAGATGTAAATGCTCGTTGTAGAACGAATTCTAAAAAATAGAAAGACTAAACAAAGCGGAAAAAGATCTAAAGATGATTTAAGTAACGAAGTACATGGAATTGTTAGGAATATAAACATGAAAATTGATATGGCTGTATTTATCATGACGTAAATTCTCGCAATAGAACAATTTCTAAAAATGTCGCTATATAAAACAGTGCAAAAACAAAAAACTTTCAAAAATTTTTTATTTCTGGGTTTTAAAATAAACAATTGTCTCTATGAATGGTTTCTAAAAAATTTAAAATTTAAAAAGATGAAATTAACGGAAAGCGATCTCAATTACCATTAATTTGGAATTATTAGGTACAGCAACTTTAAATATTTCATAATGCAGCATTTCCTCCGCAAAACATGCGATTTAAATGCAACAAAACTGATAGATACCCACCTAGCATTAAATAAATTGCGTAAATATTGAATAAAGAACTGTATAAAACAGTGAGTTGGTTGCCCGAAAGTACTTGTTAAAGTGTTCCTTCTCTAGGCTTTTCTCTCTCGCGCCAAGGCCACTAACAGAGGGAAGTGCCGTTTTAAATGTGATATGAATTTTTTATCCGATTCATTTTTCTAGACATTTTATCATAAGGTCATATTCTCAATTATCATTAGTAGCTTTTTTATATATTAACTTATTCTGGTGAAATTTTATAATCGGGTTCATATTGGCGTATGTTAGCTTGCATGATTTCCTGAATAAATATGTATGGATTTGTAAATTACTTCAAATGACACTTTGACAGCTCAAAAGTTATGCAGGCGATATATTCAGATCTTGTGTCATACTTTATGTTGTAATCATTGCCGATTTCTTTTATTTAATACATGCTAAATACAGCTCAACTCTTGTGCAGAATATGTTTGAAAACAAAACAATACAGCGTATGTAGTGGTCAGCATAGACTCATCATTTAAATCCGATCGAGCATATCTAAAACACACTCTAACGAAGCATTGCATGCCACTGTTGATGTATTTGGTACTTTGATACTATATTAGATTTTGAGGAGAGAATTCCTTAAATGTTATCGACAACCTTATTGCATCCATGGAAAACAGATATTGTACAATATTAACTATTCCGGGGGAGCACACACCATATAAAGTATAGTCCATTCTTTTTAAGCATCATATATTTGTCATTTAAAGTTACTCAAATTGGTGCGGAGCGTCTGATTATGCTCTTGACATCATTTAATACAGTTAAAATTCCGATATAAGTAATTTAGAGTTTCATTTTCTATTTTACTTTTAATATATTGCGTACTTTCAATTTTATATCCATGCATGGCTGTCTTGAATGGTTTGATTTCCCATTTTTTTAAACAGTGTATACGAATTTATATATAAGATTTTGTAATTCTACGATTCGTTAATTTTCATCATTTCAGTTTATCGCAGTATATGGACAATTAAAAATAACATCTCATTTTCTTTGCTTCCACATGTTATTATTAAATCTATGTTCTCAGTAATATCGCTCAGACTAATCCCTCTGAGGGAAGTCCTAGTTAAAAAAACAGTAGCGATATCCTTATAAACGGGTTTCTGTTTATTTATATTTTAATGAAGGATTTTAAGGCCAAATAAGCTGCTGTCAATGGCTTGTTTCAGGTTTGAATTCCACATTTACGATCCACTCTTAAACATCTACAGTAAAGTAGGCATAGGACGTCACTATCGCGACATAATTCACAAATGCAGCAAAAAGATGCCGTCATTAAAGAAACTCGACCAAAAAAAAAAAAGGCTGTCTAATAATTCATAGGCCTTCATTTATTTGTAACATTAATACATTAATATTAATACTTAAAATTAAATGTAGTTTATAATAGCTTCATGTTTTAATAGAAATCATTCGTTTATATATTTTCTTTTCAAAATAGCACGTATTTTAATTACATTTTCTTTCGGTTATTTTGAAGAAATGGCAACAAAAATATATAATTAATATTTTATCACCATTTTTCCCTTACTTTTTACATAAATGGAGTATTTTCGTGTCCAATATTAAGCAAATGACTCCAAAAACTACAAAAAAATTAATATTTCAAAAATAAATGGTAATGCAGTTTTCAAACTAATTGCATTTAAAAGTACTTTTTTTTCCAATGTGACGGTATAAAAATTGAAAATGTGCGATACTTAGAAGTTAAAAAAATTACTATAGAGTATTTAATCGTACTGTTTTGTTTTACGGCTGGCTTCTGTAAGGTAATTTTTGAAGACGACACAAATTAAGCTGGGAGAAAGAAATAGCATACCGTACCGGGGGTTATTAATGAAAAAGGATTAGTCGATGACCGTCGATGAATGTAGGGAGAGATAGGGCGATAAAGAAATAGAATAAACTGAATAAAAGATGAATGATGAATAATGGGATGCAATAAGCAGCTAGAAAGTGACAGTCGATAAACTTTACCATCTAATTGAAGTAGAATTATATCGGTACAATCCGTCGTCAAGTCGAAGCATAATAATCGTGATATTTACAGTCATATCGTGTCGGGGGAAGGCAATAAATAATTCCAGTGGTTGTTTCTAAAAAAAAAAAAAAAAAGACTAGGCGTTATAGTTAAATAATTTTATTAAAGCACCATTCATCTTCATTCGCCCACGCATATTTGAGAAAACGTTAGAATACATCCTTAGAAAAATCATTGGAGCAATCATTCAAATACATCACATTTGAAACAGACGCTCGGCCAGGTAACTGTTCACAAGTGAAAATTCGACCAAAATCTGTCTGAAGATCGCGTGTAGCTGCTTTTCATGACAGGCGGAGAAATACAAAATAATACGAAGTTCATGCTCTGAACCAATAAGAGAGTAAGGGATACGCTTACATTCTACGTCACGACCAATGGGAGGGATAATGCAAAGAGTCCTGAGAATCCTAAGCGGATGGATTTTATAGTAAAATGTAACCCAGCGCGGTAATATAATCTCGGAATGGAAAAAAAAAAGAAATGACTCTTAAAGAATATTCGTATTCATAGAAATGATCGGAAATCATAATATAATTTAAGAATAACTAAAAACTTCAGATTTAAGTATTGGGTAAGATTATTTTAAGGGGCATTTAATAGAATGAATGATTGATATTATTCAGGAATTAGTGAATATGGTGGTAATTTAGCATAAAACAGGGAGATATCGTGAAGGAAGATATAATAATATAACATATATGTTATTGTTAAAAAACTTTTCTGTTTTTAAAATGTAAAAGACTATAAAATACATTAGAAAACATAGGTATTTGCATTATGTTCAGGAAAACGGTCTATTTTTAAATGGTAATGTAATATGTATGTGTAACTGTTACAGGTCTCCGTTTTTTATTCTTCCTATGCTTGTTTCGTCACTTTTTCCCTTATCGAATCACACGAATGCAATATTCCATAAGCTCGTTTCTAAAAACTGGAAATTTCTTGGGTTTTTTCATCTCTTTGACGTCATCTACAATCTAATTCTTCCATTTTTATGCATGATGTTATTCCAGCTTAACGACAGTTATTATGCTACTGAGATTTGTGTCAAACGTCGCAGATACCCTGGAGCTATCCGTCTACGAAGTCTCTCTGAATCATGGTTTTTTCACCGATCACATCTTGATGCATAAGATGGGTACCCTAAAGTAGATTTCTCTCAATGCACTCCTGATAGGTTTTATGATTTGCCTTTGCTGCATTCATATATATGTTTCAAATGTTATTTATGACACTGTGGTATTTAATGTTATACACATTAGGGTGAAGTGGAAAAACCGGAAATTGGAAAATCAAAATGTGTAATATCGTCCAAAAGTTGTGTGTGATATTCAGTAATAAAGCTACACAGTTTTTTCGAAATCAAATTGTATCTTCCGGTTCCACCGCGCCCGCCAATTTTTGCAAAATTCGTCAAAAACGCCTTCTACAGTTTATAGAGCGAAATAAACATAAATTTGGAAAATAAAAATTTCATACCAGAAAAGTTGTGTATGGCACGCAGTAATCTGCCTGCACAGTTTCTTTGAAATCAAGTTTTATCTTCCGGTGCCCCCGGTCCACCCAGTTTTTGCGAGATTCGTCAAAAATACCTTGTACAGCTTATAAATCGAAATAAACGTAAAGTAGGATAATAAAAATGCCATACTGCGGAAAAGTTGCGTATGGTACGTAGTAATATGCCCGCACAACGTTCGCAAAAATGCAGGCTTCTGATTGGTCAATCCCGTTTCACTAAACAGCGAAAAATCTATCTGGATCACGGCCCACAAGGAAACTTACAACATCAGAGAATTACAACCGGGAGATCAATAAGGAGTGTGAATTAGGGTGGTCACAAGAAATCAATTTTCAATTTTTTTCTGGTGGCCCCCCCAAAAAGTTGCCAATTGACTAGAAAATTAGATTGGCAAAGTTTTAGCTCATTTGGATAATGTTAACCCATGCCTCATCGAGGTTAAAGTTTGAAAAAAACGTGATTTTTCGCAAAAAAGTGCTGTTTTCCCTTCATGAAATGGATACAATTGAGCCTAGAAACATAGTGCAGGTCTCATTTTATAAAGAAAGGTTTTGCTTTGAAGAACAATGCACTATTTTTTCAGAAAAATGTATAGATTTAAATATATGCGCATTTTTCAGGAACACACTTCACTCGAATCCTAAAAATTGACTTTTTATGAAAATGCGAAAAACATTGTAACATTTTATTTCGTCTGCTTTCCATCATTTGTTTTTCTTTTTTTTCCATTTTGTACATAATAAAGGGTTTCATTTTTAAAGAAATTCAAACAAAATGAAAAAAAATAGAATTTTAAACTGAAAGAATTAAAAAAGAGGAGGGTGCAAAAAAAGTATAAAAATGAGAACAAATAATGCTGAAATGCATTTTATTATTAAAGTTGTGTTACAAGAAAGGAAGCATAATAATAATAATAATAAAAATATTATCCCTTACAATTGTCACTTTAAGGTGGTAATGGCTTAGATAAGGTGACTTTTGAAGAATCTTGAAAAGTTTTTCTACATTCAGATACAACTTTTAGCATATACTCTTTTTGTTTTTCGTTTTTTGTTAAACAGGAATTGAAATCTCGGGTTAATTTTATTCCCCTTTCAGCTTTGCCATTGACAACTTTAAAACCATTCATTAATTTTTTTCTTTCAAATAAGGTTTATTTTTCACACCATACATTGGGATCAGTATTTAAAAAAAAAATTGCTTATTAATGTAAAATCTTTTTAAAAATGTTACAGTTTAAGATGAAACAAAAACATCGACTTCTTTGTTTTATAAATAATCCACTTCTTTGAAACCTTTTTTGCTCTTACATTCCTACAATCATCTTTTTCTTCTTCGAATGACATTACTTTTACAGCCATGCTTATGTTGTCTGTTTTTTTTTCTCCCAAAATATCATCTAAAAATGAAAATGCAAGTTGATCCGAGTTATGTTGCGAAAGGTGGTTTATTATTTTAGCAAGTGTTTTGGCTTCAATCTATTTATCAATTTTTCTGTAGTCAACAAGTGATTTTATTAATTGCAAGTCTTGGATTGGGTGCCAAAGTGGGATTAATGAAGCACCCTTTTACATAAATATGGATTAGAAATAAGCAAAGCTAATACCTTCTTTTTTTAAAAAATTGTTATTCAGATATGATACGATATATTTTCAGAGAATAAATATCCTGTGCCATCCATCTGACATGATTAAAAGCACCAGGTGCCATAAAAAAGTCTTTTGGAGAAAAACGTTTTTAAAAATTAAACAAAGTTGGATAAATTCTACATAATAATCCATAGGCTGTTAATTATTTAAAGGTTCTGTAAGAAAACTCAAATTTTTTTCTGAATTAACTATTTATATCTAGTATATCATCTTAAATAGAATTTTTATACTTAGTCTCGCTTAATTTAGACCACCCAATCAGAAATTTTGTTATATATCTGGCTGAGGGGCAATGATTGTGCCCACTTTACAATCAAAAACAGCTTTTAGGATAATTTCTTAAAAATGGTGGATGGAAAATACAGAAGATTTTTCCTTTAACAATTGCTATAGACAAATGGAGGTTCCTTTGAGGAGACCTGTGTTTACTGCGCAGTTGTATAAAAACACATTGCCTGGATTTTACCAACTCCCCCCCATTCTTCAACTGCTGAAAATCCAGCTTTCGCCAGAATTATTCCGATACTATTTTCAAGCTGAGAAACTCGTAGTAACTGTTCTTCATCTCCACAACTAATTAAAACTACTATCCACTCTACATTTTCTTATTAAAAAAAATGAGGAATCAGTTTTTCATCCCAGTGAAGAACAGTTCTATCTAAATTGAAAGTTTTAAAATCGGTTTTGATGAGCTCAGTTCTTTGTTTACGAACTAGTTATTTGCGGAGTCGTATTGCACTTCTACTTAAAATTAAAGTTTGTGTTAAATTCGTGGATGTACCCTAAGTCTAGCACCTTCTCTGCCGTTCAGTTTTACTTTGCGGATATTATAAAATAAAATACGTAAAACTTGAAAATTACATGATAACTTACTGTCGATGAATTCATGAGACATGTGGCCAATTAAAAAAAAATCATTTCTGCCATCATACCTAAACGGCGAGGTGGTTTTCCGGAATGTTTCGTGAAATCTAAAAATAGATAACGATAGCATGTAACAAAAACAGTCTTGTAATAAAAAGAGAAATTCAGAGGTCCGTTTGAAATGCGCTTCAACTGCAATACAGTCGAGAAGCTCTCTCTTTCTAGACACAGAACAAGATAACTAATAATTAATTATAATTCGCGAAATATTTTTAAAGTTAAAAAAAAATGACCACTTTCTATTGCCTATTAATACAAATAATACAAAAAAAATTATCAAAAGTAATAAAATTATTAATTTGTCATTTTTCACTTATTTTTCAAAAATGCGGAGTTTGAGGGTATGGTTCCCGAGCTGACTTGAAAAATACTAAATGTTCATTATATATAAGTTTTGATGAGAGTAAAATTTGAAGGCAACAACAGTTTCTATGAAATAAAACACGAATCATGTCTCGAAGACAAATAGTTTCCACTTAACCTCCTCACTGCCGCGAACTGATATAGCCGTTCACTAAGCTGTAGGTTTCACTGCAATAGAATCATTATTTAATTTAATATAATTCTACAGATATAACCCAGTTTTAAAAAAAAATTAAATTATTATTAATATTCCTAAGGTTTATATGACTAAACGCAATAAACATTTTTATATCGTGTAGGAAAAATAATCTTTTTTTAACATTTAAAAGTAATTACAGAGAAAACAACATTACAATTTTGCCCTTTAGCTCGGCGATCAGGGAGTTAAAGAAAGAAAACTACAATTTTTCGCCAAAAATTGCGAATTTTCAAGAATTCAACCTCGATGAGGCACGGGTTAATGTTGTTCAATTGAGCTGAAACTTTTCCAATCTCATTATCTAACTAATTGGCAACTTTTAGGGGGTCCCCCAGAAGAAAATGTTAAAAATATTTTTCCCTATGTTACTTGTGACCACCCTAGTGTGCATGGAGCCAGCGGGATTCGAACCCGCAGTCCACCTACGCTCTCAAACGATTAGCGGTGTGGTGTCTGAACCACTCAGCCACGGTGGGTACTCGATTGAACTATCCAGACAAGTTAATAAACAGTAGTCGGCATCCAGATCGATTTCCAGATACTAAGTCGATAATAACATTTTAAACTCTTAAATGCATAGTGTAACTTAGGAGTCACATGATTTTTTTTTTGCCATTTAGCGCCTTCCATTGGTCTTTTGGTGAGCTATTATGTGTTATTTACGTTTAATAAAACGTATTCAGTTCGTGAAATCCGTTTTTGTTCTGATTTGTTATCACAGGATGGTTATAACATATTTTGTTGATAGTGCTTGCAGTGTGCTCGACAAATTTTTTTCTCTATTTTTATAACGTACTAATAATTAATTCTCAAAACTATTAAAAGCATTAAAATAATCATGATGTCGTTGAATAGTTATTAATTTAGAGTGTAAACACTTTAAAATAGTATATAATTTAAAATTATCATGCTTTGAGTCATTTTGGTTGCGTAACTCAGAATAGTGACATGACATTACGTCCAAAAGAAATATAAATACATTTTTTCACTATTTTTCTTGTGGATAATTATTAAAAATAGACTGTTTCGGAACAAAACAAACGTGTCAGAAATGGCAATTCCAAAACTTTCGTCTATCTCATACATGTTAATACTTGCTGAAAATTGTAGCATATCAGCACCACCTGTTGATTTACGCCAAAATCTAATTATCAACAACTTTGACAACTTCTAACTGAATCTGAAGTTTGACAAAAATCCGTGCATTAATTTTTAGATAGAGCTATTGCGGAAATTGTAAAAAATTATGCATAGCAGAGCCACCTGTAGGGTGATTTACATCAAAAACTAATTAGGACAAATTTATACCACGCAGTAAATAAATCTGAAGCTTGATGAAAATTCATGCATTAGTTCTTGAGATATAGCTATTACGGAAATCGTGAAAAATGCAGCATAGTAGTGCCACCTGTTGGGCGATTTACAATAAAAATTAAACAACACTAATTTATATCAGGGACTAACTGAATCTGAAGTTTGATGAAAATTAGTGCATTTTTTCTTGAGTTAGAACTATTGCGATAATCATGAATAATGCATCATAGCAGCGCTACCTGTTTGACGATTTTCACCAAATTGTAATCAGCACCTAACAATATCTTGGATTAACTGGATCTGAAGTTTCATGAAAATCCGTGCTGTAGTTCCTGGGATTTAGCTATTGTAGAAATCGTGAAAAATGCCGCATAGCAGTGCAACAATTTGAGCGATTTCACCAAAAACTATTCAGGACCAGTTTATATTAAGGTCTAACTGAATCTGTTCAGGACATTCTAAAACGTATAAATTCATCAAAAACTGAAAATTAGTGCATTTTTTCTTGAGTTAGAACTATTGCGATAATCATGAATATTGCATCATAGCAGCGCTACCTGTTTGACGAGTTTTACCAAATTGTAATCAGCACCTAACTATATCTTGGACTAACTGGATCTGAAGTTTCATGAAAATCCGTGCAGTAATTCCTGGGATTTAGCTATTGCAGAAATCGTGAAAAATGCCGCATAGCAGTGCAACAATTTGAGCTATTTCACCAAAAACTATTCAGGACCAGTTTATATTAAGGTCTAACTGAATCTGTTCAGGACATTCTAAAACGTATAAATTCATCAAAAACTGAAAATTAGTGCATTTTTTCTTGAGTTAGAACTATTGCGATAATCATGAATATTGCATCATAGCAGCGCTACCTGTTTGACGAGTTTTACCAAATTGTAATCAGCACCTAACTATATCTTGGACTAACTGGATCTGAAGTTTCATGAAAATCCGTGCAGTAATTCCTGGGATTTAGCTATTGCAGAAATCGTGAAAAATGCCGCATAGCAGTGCAACAATTTGAGCTATTTAACCAAAAACTATTCAGGACCAGTTTATATTAAGGTCTAACTGAATCTGTTCAGGACATTCTAAAACGTATAAATTCATCAAAAACCGAAAATCGAAAATTTTCACGATTCCAATACTTTCTTCTTGTAAAGATAGAAGAAAGTAAAAATCATGCATTAAAAGGTTAAAATATTGGTCTTCCTCTCGAATTTGGGGTTGCATAGCGCCGGTATATACGGTAATTTTTTTCTATTTCTTTTTTAAGATAGGGCAACGTGAAAGAAAAAAAAAAAACAATATTTAAACTACATTTTAAGATTTCTATATTGATTTCGTAACGTATGATCGTAAGTTAATTAATATTAATCTGTTAAATAATAAAAGCACATTTTAAACTAGTCGGATGTGGCAATCCCAAAACTTTCTTCTATCTCATACATGTTAATATCTCTCTATTCTAAAAAAAAAAGTAACTACCACTGTCACCGCCGCCGCCGGTTTTGAATTTTTTGTGACCGGAGGTCTTTCTTTGTTAGTATTAAGAAAAATAATGCATACAAAAATATGAAAATCGGTGGTATTATACAGAAATGTTTGATAAGCACGCTGATTCAGACAGTTTTCAAATCGAATAAAGTTTTTAAGAGATATTTAATGCTAAAGTTGGACAAAATCGTTTCACTAAAAAGGTTTTATATGAGCAAAAACTATTCATGGGAATTTAATCATTTTTAGCTCATTTTATATGTTTGAAGTTCCCGGTGTGCAGACTATATTTCTTTTTTTAATTTGACACATTTTTTGAGGTTTTATTTCTATTAGGTAGATTTCGTATGAAATACTACCTATTGGGATCGTTCCTATGTTGGAATTTCTGAAAAAGTTTTGCAGATCTACACAGATCATGACCCTTAGAACCCAAAACCAGCCTCAGTAAAAAACTTTATATATATATATATATATATATATATATATATATATCAATATATATATATCACTTTCTTCTGGACACGATAACTTTCGTAATTCTGCACCAATCTCTTCCAAACTGATACATAAAATCAATAGGCATAAAATCTCGGTCAAGTTCGTTAATGGGCAAAATCGGACCAAGGGAATGGAAATAGGGAGGGGTTTTGTGAAAACAGAAAACCCTTCTTAACTTCTGAATTTGTGTACATATCAAATCAGTTTAAAGTTTTTATTACTTCTAAAAATAGAGCCAAAAATTTATGTATCACAGATTTTTGATAAAGTTGAAAATGGGCTCAAGGGGCGCAAAAATAGGGTATTTGGGAGAAAAAAATTCATAACTTCGTCAATTCTCAAGATATCAAATCCAATTAATTTTATTATAAATCTCCTTAACATTATCTACAACTTTTATATTCACAAGTTTTTGATAGGACCAATTCGTACCGCAAAAAAAAATTAAAAACGAAAACAAAAAGGGGGAGTTGAAGAAGAAAAAAATCCGTAACTCCGTCAATTCAAAAGCTATAAAATCCCCATGAATTTATCATATATCTTCTTAATATTGTCTACAACATCTATACAGACAAGTTTTGGATAGGACCAATTCTTACAGCAAAAACAAAGTAAAAATACATAGCGGTTGAAGAAAAAAATCATCTTAGTAAGGGTGTATTCAAATCCAAACTGCTTATTTTCTGACTCATTTTACAATTTATTTTTGCTCTCAAAGGCTTCCAATTGGTACGTTTTCTTACTCAGAAACTATACAATGTATCGTAATGGTCGATTTTTTGATAGAGGTAGAATATATTTTAAAAAATGCTGTTAAAAAGGGCATTTTGAATCGAATTTACCGAAGCGGATTGTGTTAGAAAAATCATTGTATTAAGGATGCACTCAAATCCAAACTGCTTATTTTCTGACTCATTTTTAAATTCATTTTTTCTTTCAAACGCATTTAATTGGTATATTCGCTTATTCAGAAATTATATAATGTACCGTAATGATCGATTTTTTGATAGAGGCAGAATATATTTCAAAAAATGATGTCAAAATGGGCATTTTGAACGGAATTTCCCGAAGCGATTGTGTTAGAAACGAAAAATATTGTCTTTCTGAGAAAATAATTGTTTATATATCAAGTTTTAATTAATTGAACAAAAAATAAAAACATAGGTCGCTTATAAATCTCTTCAAAAATCACGTCAGCAAGTTTCATATATATATATATATATATTTTAAATTAAAAATGAATCTGGAATTATGCCAGAAAATTTCGAGTTGTTGAGCATGGAAAAGTATTTTTTTTTTAATACCGCCCTAACATGATTCTTATAAAATCAGCTATTATATAAAAATGAAATAAAAACTCGTCAAAAGCGGCCAGATAAAATTGTTAAAGTGGATTTATCTCTAATCATGATTTAGTTTTTGTTTGTGAAATTAGTATATTTGACTTCGAAATCTACCTCTGCCTGTAGGCCGGGCCGGCAGGGATTATTTTTAAATTTAAATTTTCAGCATTTTTAGAGATATTTTTAGTATATTTTAGAAAATGGTATTAATGTAAAATGTTGCCAACTGTATAAACAGCACAAACAATAATGTTTGCTTCAAATTAAAAATTTATTTACACGTGACTATTATAAACAGAAAAAAAAAACATTTGGAATTAAAATTAAATAATTATGCACAAAAGCAGGAACTTATTAAAAATTACGTCATGAAAACTATATTTACACGCGAATTGTAAAATTTTATTACATAAAATGAACACAAAATAGTATTGCAAAACAGTTTAAATTTAGAAATTGCGCTAGACATTTATTTGATATTTTGAGAGGATCTTTTCAAATATTTTTGTTAGGAAAGCGCAAATAATCTTTCATTTCTAACAAAAGTATTTTCACGTGAATATTAAAAAGAGAAAGAATAGTTTGGTCAAAATTACGTCATATTAAAACCGATTAATTTAAAATGTCTTATGTAAAAGAACTTTCTTTTCGCTTTGTTAAAAAATACTGGGAGACAAAGACTTTGTTTACTTAATTCCTTATATATTAGCTTATTTTGAAATGTTTAACTTATTTTACTTAATCAAAGACGAAAACAGCGGTTGTATCTTTGGTACTACTTAGTTATCCCGTCGACCAAAAATCTATCATTTGCCAAACTATAAGGTTAAATGCCAATAATGGTTGATTGTTAATGTGACATTAACTTGACTTTAAGCAAGTTACACGTGTCTACGTCATCAACTTATTTTTATTTCGACGTTTTATTTGTATTTTTATTAAAGTTGTACTAATTTATTTGTTTTTTCGTTATTTAAAATAAAAGTTATATCAATTTTTATAATTTGGCGAGTATTTTGGCAATTTATATAATTTGTCGAAATTGGTCGACGGGATAATCAAACAGTACCGCAACGGATTTGGCCCTAAAATTCCCCAATCAAAGATAAGTTAATGGAAATCCGTTTACAGGAGACCGCCACTGTTTTTTAAATTATAATTCAATCTACCGAAAAATTTTTAAAGCAGATCAAATTAGAGTGCTTTTAGAGACTGCGGTGTCTGAACGGGGGTTGACGAGCGTAGCTTGTAGGGGGCAGAGCCCCCTAGTTTCCTAAAAAATAAAGCATACCAGTGCCACCAGTTAGGTGATTTACACCAAATCTAATCAGCAACAACTTATGTCAAGTTGTAGCAGAATCTGAAGTTTGATGAAAATGCGTGCATTAATTTTTCAGGTAGAACTAACACGGAAATCGGAAAAAAATCTACATAGCAGTGCCATCTGTTAGACAATTTACTCCAAAAACTAATCAGGACCGATTTATGTTTGAGACTAACTGAATCTGAAGTTTGGTGAAAATTCATTCATTAGTCCTTTAGATGCAGCTCTTGCGGAAATCGTGATAAATGCAGCAGCATAGCAGCGTCCCCTGTTTTGCGATTTACACCAAAAAGTAATCAGCACCAGTATATATCAGGGACTAACTGAATCTAACCTTTTATTAAATTCCGTTCATTAATTCATGAGATAGAGCGCCCACAAAGTTTTTGTCACACACACACGCTGACAGACGGACGGACAGACAGACTCACAGACAGACCTTTTGTAAAAACATGCTTTCCGGGTTCGCTGGCCGCAAAACGTGTAAATCAGTCGAAAACCGGAATGCGAAAATTTTCATGAATCCAATACTTTTTTCTTGTAAAAGTAGAAGAAAGTAAAAATATATTACACATTATACTATTCATATTTAAATTATAATTTATTTTTTACTTTTTAATCTGTAAAATGTTTTATCTTTGCAGTTTCACAGAGATTTAGCATATATTCGCGAGCGTTTATGGCTCATAATTAAATCCATTGTTTTTTCAACTTTCATGCAATCGTACCACGTGCGGAGAATATTTGGCGATTTATCAACTTTGTCGGACAAATTGAAAAATGCCTTTAATTAATATATTGATACATAATTAAGTTCTTGGAATATTAAAACATAAATACAAGGTACAAAACATAAATACAAGGTAAGCCAATTTTCTCTTACCTATGCTTTGCTTTTATAATTGAGATATTAATATACAATAAACTGTGAGGAAAATCAAATTTCGCGCTAAGATATTGTTGGATAAGTTGAAATTACTTCTAACAGGTACAACAGCTGTTATACTCGAATGCAAAAATGCATGAATAAAAAAATTATTACGATTCTATTCTATAGGTGAAAGTCAGTAATAAGAAAATCATAGGACACCATCTTAAATAGGAAGTCATCACCATGGCAACCTAGAATAACTACCTATCATTGGATATCATTGAATTAATGACGTCTGTTAGGACTGAATAGAATGAAGAAAACTTTTATTATATTCTTTTAAAATTTTCATTCGATTTTTATAAAATATGAAACGACTCGAAAAAATTCAGCAGCGATTGTATTGATTAAATTTCAAACCATTCGGTTGCATAGATTTTGCTCTGTTCTATGCGGACTTACGGACAGACAGACAGACGGATGTACCGAACGACGACTATGGATGCCACATATTTATGTAATTGCGAACGCACTTAAAAATCGATTACGAAATTTCATGTTTACATACAAAAACAAGGTTGAGTAAAATAAAAACGTGCAAAAGATGAAAAATAAAACTATTAAGTACATGTGAATCCTTTAAAATTATTCGTAATTATTTCCATTGCAAAAATTTCTTTCTTTCCGCACAATTGATTATATATCTCGACTGACAGAATATGAGGGTTATTATCCTCTTTTACTGCCTCACTAATTCTCTTCACTTGTAGAATAGGAATTGAAATTTGTTAGAAATACTTCTATGTCATTTGTTTAAGATTTTGATTTTTTTAATTCCTACTATTAGTTCAAACTCTCCGTATATTTATTTATTCAATTCCTACTATTAGTTCACACTCTCCCTATATTTATTTATTTATTTATTTATATATATATCTTGTTCAAATTTTCAATCATTAATAAAATACTTATTATTCATCCTATCAAGTTGAAATAAGTTTTTTTTAAAACTTGTACTGGATATAATTGATGTTAATACAGTTTTTTCAAATATTAATTCATTAATTAAATTTTACTTAATTAATTTTAGTTTTACATGGGAGACAAAATTGCGGCCATTGGTTATTGAACAGCATTTAATGCATCTTCATATCTATAAGGGTAGTTACCATAAGAGGGACCTTCTTCTGTCGCCAAATACCGCCAAGTTTGTCGTCAACTTATCGATATATTGCCAAATTTGGCGACCAAAATGAGTCGCCAAAAGTGACGCCAACTTGGCGATATCTCTAATATTTCGCCAAATTCCCATAGACTTCCATTGTAAACCTACTTGCTTATAGAAAATCAACAAATTGAGATATTTTAATGCAACAAAAACTAATATTAGGTTAAGGGATTATATTAAATTTTTCTTTGATGACCTAAGTAGGAATTGACTTTAAAAACAAAATTTTTATATTACTTGTTTTATTTCAGTTGCTTAATACTACTGCTTGTACTCAATTAAAACAAAAATGTTAAAACAAGAAAGGAAATCATATAGTTTTATTTTTTGTAGCAAAATACTTTTTATGCTCTCCCCAAAACAACATTTTTTGTATATGTAGGTATGTTTTATTTTTAATTATTTTCTCTATTAAGCTTTTAATTATTTCCAGTAAACAATTTAGAGGAAATATTAACCGCTCTAATCAATTTGAAATGAATACTGGGACTTTCTAAACTTGTCTGTGCACTGTAAAAAAAAAAAAAAAAAAAAAAAAAAAAAAAGGATTTAATGTTAGAGAAACCTGTGTGCTATTTTATCTGTGCACTATACAAAAAAAGATGTAAATCTACAAAACTATCTGTAGCTTTACAAAAGTATTTACTAAAATTACAGCAATGTTACTACAATTTTATTTGTAACACGGGTTTCAGTTACATAAAAAGTTGTAAGAATCAAAGTTTCTTACAAAATTCTTAGCAGTCTTGCAGATTTTTTGATTTACGGTACAAAAGTGCATTTGTTTCATGAATTTGTGTTGTTGCCGTTACATAAAAAGTCCTAGGAATTACGAGTTTCCTATAAAAAAATTTAGTAACATTACAATACCGTACACCGTAGGTGCTGAAGAGTTGATTGTTTTATTTATTACTTCCTTTTAAGTACCACTATTTCCGAAAATGCGCTTATATGCTCGCCTCTTAATATGACGCAAATAGATTTAAAACAATAGAGATATTTCTAAAACAAAATCATGCTAAAAAATATTTTTATGTAACCAATAAAACATCATTTTTTTAGAATTTCTATATTGAATTCGCAAGTTACAATGGTAAATTAATTAATATTAAACTACTCACTCATAAAAGCATATTTAAAAAATATATTACAGTGTTAATTTTTTAATTATAATTTATTTTCTACTTCCTCCGAGCGTTTTGAGGGCTTTCCTGCATTTTCATAAAAATGCTTATAAAAATAATCTTAATGTAAGTTTCTTTTCCCTGTTTGATTCTAATATACACTTCATACTCCTTTATTTGATATTACATTTTAAAATACAACTCTGTTAAAATATTTTTTTCTACAATAGATTTAAGTTGTTTTGTGGAAACGGGAAAATACGTCCAAATCACTCAGAGGGTTAATCTTTAAAATCTTTTATATGCTCAGAGGGTTAATCTTTAAAATGTTTTATTGGTTTGCGAGCGTTTATTGGCTCATAATTAAATCCGTTCTTTTTCAAATCCCGTGTAATCGTACGAGTTATAGAGAATATTTAGAGATTTATCAAATTTTGTGGTATCATTGAAAAATAACTAAAAAATTAATGTATTAGATTATAAATAAGATCTTAAAATACTAAAATAGTGTATTGTTATCGAAACATACAAGTGAACTAATTTTTATAATTATAGCATATCCCTAAGCGTGTTAAAAATCGGTTACAAAATTTCATGTTTACATACAAAAATGGTGTATTGTTATCGAAACACATAAGTGAAAGTAATTTTTATAATTATAGCATATCAATAAGTAGATTAAAAATTGATTACAAAATTTCATGTTTACATACAAGAATGGTGTAGTTATCGAAATACACAAGTGAACTTAATTTTTATAATTATAGCATATCAATAAGTGGATTAAAAATCGATTACAAAATTTCATGATTACATACAAGAATGGTGTATTGCTATCGAAGCACACAAGTGAACGTAATTTTTATATTTATAGCATATCAATAAGTAGGTTAAAAATCGATTACAAAATTTCCATACAAAAATGGTGTATTGTTATCATAACACACAAGTGAACGTAATTTTTATAATTATAGCATATCAATAAGTGGATTAAAAATCGATTACAAAATTTCATGTTTACATACAAAAAAGGTGTATTGTTATCGAGCCACACAAGAGAACGTAATTTTTATAATTATAGCATATCAATAAATGGGTTACAAATCTATTACAAAATTTCATGTTTACATACAAATATCAGGCTGAGTTAAATCAGAGTGCAAAAAACAAAACAAAAATAGTAAAACAATTAAGTGCTTGCCAAGTCCTTTCAGATTATTTGAAATTTATTAATGATTTTAAAGTGCTTCTATTTCATTTCTTTCAGATTTTGATTTTATTTTTTAAGTTTCTGTTTGTTAGTATTTCTGCTTCAATCTTCTTGCTGTTAGTATTTCTACTCAATTAAACCTAAATTGTTATGAAAAAAAAAAAAATCATATAATTTTGTTTTCTGTAGCAAAATTCTTTTTATGCTCTTCAAAAGCAACAATTTTAGTATATGTTAATGTGTTTTATTTTTAAATTATCTATTAAGATTTTAATTATTTCTAGTAAACTATTTAGACTATATTTAGAATATTAATTACCTAAATGAATTGGTGTGCGATAATGCGTGGATTTCCTACATCTGTCTGTATAGCGTAGGTGCTGGAAGGGTTAATTGTTTCTTTGTTAAATGCTTTTAAGTACCACTATTTCCTGTTATTCGCCTATATGCTCTGCTTCTAATATGACGAAATAGATTTAAAATAGATAGAGATAGAATTAAACAAAACATCGCTTAAAAACATTTTTATAACATTTAAAACATCTATGCTTTTAATTATTTCCCGGAAACAATTTAGAGAAAATATAAACCACATAAATGAAATGTTATACGCTGATACGAGGACTTTCTTGATTTGTGTGTACGCCGTAGGTACTGAAGTGTTACTTGTTTCTTTGCTAAGGTTTTTTAAGTACCACTATTTCCGAAAATCTGCGTATATGTTTGCTATTAATATGACGCAAATAGATTTAAAAGAGATAGAGATAGATTTAAAACAGAACTTAAAATATTCTTATAACAGACAATAGCATTCTTATAAACAGATGCTTAAAATATTCTTATATAACCAATAAAATATCATTTTTTTAGGATTTCTATATTCATTTCACAATATATAATGATACATTAATTAATATTAACCTACTAATTCATAAAATCCTATTTAAAGATAGATTACACTGTTCATTTTTTACTTATAATTTATTTCCCACTTTTTTTAATCATTAAAATGTTTCATTATTTGAGTTTCACAGAGATCTGGATTACGTTTGCGAGCAGTTATTGGCTCATAATTAAATCACTGTTTTTCAAATCCATTACAATAATACCAGTTACAAAGAATATTTAGAGATTTATCAAATGTGACAGACTCATTGAAAAATGCTTTAAAATCAATGTATTGATTTTTAATTAAGTTCTTATTAAGAATATTAAAAAGGTATATTGCCATCGGTAATAAACCTGTAAACGTATTTTTTATAATTATATTATATCAATAAATGGGTTAAAACAGATTACATAATTTCATGTTTATCTACAAAAATCACGTTCTGTTAAATAAAAGAGGATAACAAATAAAAACAGTAAAACTATTAAGTGCATGTCATATCGTTTCAAATTATTTGTAATTATTTCCACTGGAAAAATTCATTTCTTTCCGCACAATTGATTATATATTCGACGGACAGAACATGATTGTTATTATCTTCTTTTACTGCCTCATTAATTTCATTCACTTGTAGAATAGAAAGTGAAATTTATTAAGGATTTTAAAAGCATTTCTATTTCATTTGATTGATATTTTGATTATTTTTAAATTTCAGTTATCTAATAATTCTGCTTGAACTCAATTAAACAAAAAAAGTTTAAAAAAAGAAAAGAAATCACATGGTTTTATTTTTTGTATTAAAATATTCTTTTATGTTTTTCAAAAACGACATTTTTATTATTAGGATGATCGAAGCGAATACTCTACTAAGCTACACAAATTACATTTTGGCGTACACTTTACAGTAACTATTATTTACAAAACAATTCAGTATTTTGACTTGAAATTAAACATAACAATAAATTATGATCTGTAGATTTGCACAATTTTATTATTATTATTTTTTTTTTTACAGGATAACCTTAAAAAATTATTATTTTAATTAATTTATTTTACATGTTTTGCAATTACCGACGCATTTTTGCAAATAAAAAATTAAACACGTATATTTTCAGAAGAAAAAATAAATCATTGAGTTAGTAACCATAGATAGAATCATGATTAATAAGATAGTTTCACGATTTCTTTTATGAAATTTTTAAAATCCCCTTTTTATGAAAATTATAGCATATATTTAATGAATTAAGGTTGGTTGGTTGTGTTTATGACGCCTAATTATCAACACGAGGGATATAGGCCCTAAGGGGGTGGGTGCCCTCCTTGGGGATCTTTCTAAGGAATTCTAACCCGTATTTACGCAAGGAGATCCAAGGTTCGAAGAAAACCACGGAAAACTCCGAACGATTAGACCGACGGGCGCGAGTGTGTTCCAAACCAGCAACTCCTGTCTACCAGCTTCGTGAGCAGAACCACCCAGCCACTGGTGAGACATTTAATGAATTAAAATTTGTGAAAATTCAATTATTTACATTCAATTATAAAAGTATTTTTCAGTGTTAAGAATTCAAATACACTATTTATTCTTATTATGTGAAATCATATACACGCAGATGATACTTACGCATTTTAAAAGAAATATATTATGAATTTGTTTTTATTTTTTTATTGTAAAGTGGCAACAAAAGAATTGTAAATAAATAAAATTAATTGTTAAATTCGTGATATCATAAATGAAAATTCCCGAGGAAATTCTTAGTTATTTGGCTGAAATTACATTTCTAAAATTAAAATGTGCCAAAACATAAAATAACGTTTTCGCTTAATAAGAATGCAAAAAGAATATAAAGAAATATTTTGACTTACAAATATTTATCTTATTAAATAATGCTTTGCGAATCCAAAGAAAGCATGGCTTTTGCTAGTATGTAGATATGTTTTATTTTTATTTTTATTTCGCTTCTAAGCTTTTAATTATTTCCAGTAAACAATTTAGAGAAAATATTAACCGTTAAATGACGTACAATAAAGCTGGGACTTCCTTCATTTGTCCGTACACAGTAGGTGCTTGAAGAGTTACTTGTATCTTTGCTAAGTGTTTTTAGGTACCACTATTTCCTAAAATTCGCCTATATGTTTGCTTTTCAATATGGGCTCTTCAAGACTAAAAGCTTCAAAATTTTCAAAATTTATTTTTTTTTAAGATGTGAAACTGCTATATTTTCTGAATATTTTGATATAATTGTTTCATTGAAATTTCTATTAGAACAGAAGTTATGCTGTTAGAATTATATCATATAAACTTTAAGATATTAAATGTTGAAAATAATCTTTTTTTTCATTTTTTCCAATTTGACGAGTACTGAGACTTAAAACAAATTCATGCTATATTTTTATAACTATTAAATTTATATAAATACATTTTTATCCAGTTTCCGAAAAATTCCATTTGAAAGTACGTCCCTCTTCCCCTCCATTTAATGGTTTAAAAATTGAAATTGTGTTATACACAGAAGTTAATAAATTTGCTGAAAAATGAAATTTATTTTTAATATTGTTTCCATCGTCAATATGACATCAGCATTACTCACCAACATGTTTTTGCTTTATAATGTAGAGTTTTGTTTTCAGAACTCTTCATACCTACCCTGCACATAACAAATTTATGTTCAAATAATATCTTTCTTTATAATAAAACACACATACTACAATATATATTAAAACACACATACACACATAAATAACGCCTGCATTCAACAGTTAAAGGTATATTATACATTCATACACACAATAAATACAATAAACCCAACTGGAGTGAAAAATTAGTCAGAGCCAGGAATCGAACCCTGGACCACAGTGTACAAGACAGCTGCTCTAACCACTGAGCTACTGCAGCCGATGCCTGAGTCTGCAATTTCTCACTAATAAACCATGTTGGGGAAGTCACCAGCCACCTATATGACAGCCTTGGATGACCGGACAACGATAAATAGATTTTACTATTACATCGATCTACGATAAATATAAGGTCTTATATTTATCGTAGATCGATGTAATAGTAAAATAGTTAATAAAACAAATAGTTAATAAAAATAGTTAATAAAAAATTGTTAATAAAAAATAGTTAATAAAAAAATACGTATTGTTTGTTTTCAGATAGCAAATCCCTCCGTGCATTTGCGTATGAAATCTCCTTTGATTTTATCAAAAAAAGGGTGAGCAGTGCTCGTTTATTTGCGTTTGTCTGTGTGCCAATCTTAGTGACAACCAACAAATGAACAACATTGGAAAATACCTAGCTCAGCGAAACACCCCTTTTGATAGTAGAATCGTCCCAGAATGCTGGATGCGGCTTTCGAAAACTAACAGTAATTAAATTTTGGGAGAGGAGAATGAATAAACAATATATTTGACATGTAATTAGAACATACCTTTTTTTACTTATACTGTTGTAATGAATCGATATATATATGATATTGCCCTCAATAGACTGAAAATTGATTTAAAAAATAAACTTTGTTGAATGTTATTAAATAAAAAAAGGTGGAAAGATTCTCATGTATAAAGATCATCTTGGATGGTAGAGTCGTCCCAGAATGCTACACTGTAAAAAAAAATCTGTGAAGTTACTAAAGTTTTTCTAGGAAACTTGGATTCCAAGAACTTTTCATGTAACGGCAACAACAAAATTTCATGTAACAGACACACTTTTGCGCCAAAAATCAAAAAATCTGTAAGGTTACTAAGAATTTTTTTGGAAACTGGGATTCCGAGAACTTTTCATGTAACTGCAGCCAGGGTTACAAATAAAAGTTTAGTAAGATTACTGAAATTTTAGCAGATTCATTTGTAAAGTTACAGATTTTTGTAGCTTTACAAAAACTAGTTTTGTAGATTTGCAGCTTTTTTCGTACAGTTACAGGTGAAAGTTTAGTAAGCATGTGACTTTACATCTGTAGAACTACAGATTTTTTTTTACAGTGTAGGCGCGGCTTTCGAAAACGTACAGTGATTAAATTTTGGGGGAGGAGAAAGAATAAGCAAATATGTTTGACAGTTACTTATAGCATACCTTTTAGGTAGCTTTCTTTACAAAAAAGCTACCTATTGCAGCCGTTCGGAGGAAAGCGATTTCAAAAAATTTTGGTATATTTTCATCGATCATGACCCCCAGACCCCGAAACCACCCTCCGTTCAAAATTGATATATATATATATATATCTGACCTATGTCACACTGTAACTCCCGTAATTATGAACCGATTTCGATGAAATTTGGTGTGTACATAGTACATACCAATGTCTCGACCGAGTTCGTTGGCCAGCTTCATCCGCCATTTTGTTTCAAAATGGCGGCCATTTAAAATTTTTAAAAAATTTTAAAACTTGAAATGTGGTACCAAAAAATTAAAAATGGAAAAATATTTTTTTCTTATGTATTTGACCTTTATACAAAGATTCCGAATCAGTTTTTGTTTCGTCTATATCTTAAAAAATGGCTGAGTTATAGCATTTTGAATTTCTAGCGTGGCTGACATTTTGAAACGTCCTGAATTTTGTCACGCGATAAAAGGCGTATTTATGAACCGATTTGGATGTAATTCAGTGTGTACATAGTACATACCAATCTCTCGACCGAGTTTGTTGGCCAGCTTCATCCGCCATTTTGTTTCAAAATGGCGGCCATTTAAAATTTTTTTAAAAATTTAAAAATTGAAATGTGGTACCAAAAAATTGAAAATGGAAAAATATTTTTTCTTATGTATTTGACCTTTATACAAAGATTTCGGAGCAGTTTTTATTTTGTCTATATCTTAAAAAATGGCTGAGTTATAGCATTTTGAATTTCTAGCGTGGCTGACATTTTGAAACGTCCTGAATTTTGTCACGCGATAAAAGGCGTATTTATGAACCGATTTGGATGTAATTCAGTGTGTATATAGTACATACCAATCTCTCGACCGAGTTCGTTGGCCAGCTTCATCCGCCATTTTGTTTCAAAATGGCGGCCATTTAAAATGTTTTTAAAAATTTAAAATTTTAAATGTGGTACCAAAAAATTGAAAATGGAAAAATATTTTTTCTTATGTATTTGACCTTTATACAAAGATTTCGGAGCAGTTTTTGTTTCGTCTATATCTTAAAAAATGGCTCAGTTATAGCATTTTGAATTTCTAGCGTGGCTGATATTTTGAAACGTCCTGAATTTTGTCACGCGATAAAAGGCGTATTTATGAACCGATTTGGATGTAATTCAGTGTGTACATAGTACATACCAATCTCTCGACCGAGTTCGTTGGCCAGCTTCATCCGCCGTTTTGTTTCAAAATGGCGGCCATTTAAAATTTTTTAAAAATATTAAAACTTGAAATGTGGTACCAAAAAATTAAAAATTGAAAACATATTTTCTTCTTATGTGTTTGACCTTGATAAAAAGATTCGGGAGCAGTTTTTGTTTTGTCTATATCTTAAGAAATGGCTGAGTTATAGCATTTTGAATTGCTAGCGTGGTTGGCATTTTGAAACGTCCTGATTTTTCTCACGTAATAACAGGCGTATTTAAGAACCGACTTGGATGTACCTTGGTGTGTACATAGTACATACAAATATCTCGACCGAGTTCGTTGGCCGGCTTCATCCGCCATCTTGTTTCAAAATGGCGGCCATTTAAAAAAATAAAAAAATAAAAAAAATTAAATGAGATACCAAAAAATTGGAAAGTGAAAAAGATTTTTTTTTGTATGTGTTTGACCTTAATACAAAGATTCCGGAACAGTTTTTCTTTCGTCTATATCTAAAAAAAATGGCTGAGTAATAGCATTTTGAATTTCTCTTGTGGCTGACATTTTAAAACGACCTGATATTTGTCACGCGATAACAGGCGCAATTATGAACCTATTTGGATGTAACTTGGTCTGTACATAGTACATACCAATGTCTCGACCGAGTTCGTTGGCCAGCTTCATTCGCCATCTTGTTTCAAAAGGGTTGCCATTTAAAAAAAATAAATTTAAAATTCAAAATGAGGTATTAAACAATTGGAAAATGAAAAAGATTTTTTTATGTGTTTGGCCTTGATACAAAGATTCCGGAGCTGTTTTTGTTTCTGAAAATTTGTTCTTTTGTTGATATCTTAAAAAAATGGTTGATTTATAGCACTTTGAATTTCTAGCATGGCTAACATTTTGAAACGATCTTGTATTTGTCACGCGATAACACACGTATTCGCCTATTTCGATGTAAGAAGGCATGTGGATAGTATACATCAACACCTCGACCAAGTTCGCTGGCCAGATACATCAGCCATCTTGTTTCAAAATGGCGACCATTAAATTAAAAAAATATATATATATTTAAAGTGAGGTGCAAAAAAATTAGAAATTGAAAAAGGTTTCTTTCTTAAGTATTTGACCTTGATATAAGGATTCAGGAGCATTTTTTGTTTGTCTTTACCTTACAAAATGGCTCAGATATAGCAGTTTCAATTTCTATTGTGGGTGACATTTTGAAAAATCTGATTTTTTGCATGCGACAGCACTCCTATATATTAACCGATTCCGATGTGAGTGAGCATGTGCACAGCAATTACTAAGGTCTCGACCAAGTTCACTGCTTAGTCTCATCCACCATGTTGTCTTAAAATGACAGGCACTTTAAGAAATTGCCGAATTTGGCAGCCAAATATATGTTACTTTAAAGAAAAGCAGCTTGGATAAAGCTGACTAATTTCGCGAAATTCTCATTCATTATATTGATAAAAATTAGTATTGAATCTCCTATATTCGGTTTCCACTAAATTGAGCTTCGTGTGTTTGAATGATATAATTTGGCTTTTTTTAAATAAGGATTATGAAAGCTACCTCTTCCTCCCGGCACTGGCCGGAAGGACTTTTTTACTTATATAGTTGTAATGAGGAGATATATATGTGATATTGTCCTTAATGGACTGAAAATTGACTTAAAAATTAAACTTTGATCAATATTATTAAATAAAAAAGGTATAAAGATTCTCATGTATAAAGATAATCTAGCCTATGAATCATTTGACGTTCATATTTTAACAAATGTAGGCAAAATTAAGAGTGATGAAAATAAAAATAAAAACAATAAAATTATTAAGCGCATATATCATCCTTTCAAATTATTTGTAATTATTTCCAGTCGAAAACTTCCTTTCCTTCCGCGCAATTTATTATATTTTTCGACTGACAGAACCTGAGGTTTATTATCCTCTATTACTGCATCATTAAATTCTTTCACTTGTAGAATAGGAATTAAAGTTTATTAATGAATTTAAAGACGCATTTTATTTGTTCCAAATTATGTATTTTTTAATTTAAGTTAGTCAATATTTCTGATTGAATTTAATTAAAACAGACAGTCTTAAAAAATGAAAAGAAATCATATAATTTAATTTTTTGTAACAAAATATATTATGTGCTCTTGAAAAACCATACTTTTAGTTTATGTTGACAGGTTATATATATATATATATATATATATATATATATATATATATATATATTACTATATCCTCTTCAGACCTGAAACTAAAATAATTCTACAAAAAATCAATTATTGGTTTTTCCTGAACAAAATGACATCATAAATGACAGAAAAAAGAAATTTCCTTAAATTGATCTTTTAGGGGTCTAGTAATTTAGGTTCAGAAATAGGATATAAAATTACGAACTCTTTTAAAGTATCACATTAATTATCAATAACGTAAATTCACACAGTCACAAATTTAAGGGCTTTAAATTTTTATTGTAAAGGATTTAAGTAAAATACTTATGCAGATTTCTCACATTCTTGTCCACACGTTCTTGAAGGTATTTTGCAAATTTAGATGAAAATAATACTTATTTTATTATTAAATCGGCATAGATGTTGAAATTTATGGTTTGTATTTAGTAAAAAAAAAATAATAATAACATTTAGCTATAAAGAAGTGAAGTCAAAATGCAAAAATGTCAAATAATTTACTGTTTAAGAAAGTTAAAAAAACTAAACTACAGATTTCTGTAGCTTTACAAAAACTAGTTTTTTAGGTTTACTTATTTTGTTTTTGTACAGTTTACGGATAAAATTTTAGTAAGCATGCAGATTTCTGTAACTTTACGTCTGTAGAGTTACAGATTTTTATACAGTGTTGGTAAGAGCTTTTAAGTACAGCTATTTTCTAATGTTTGCCTGTAATGTTCTCCATTTAATATGGCAGAAATTCTTCATTTAAATAAGTAGAAGATTATTAGTCGCAAAATAATAATAATAATTTGTCCATATTTTTGTTTCTTTCGGTATAACATTTGGCAAAGAAAAATAAAACGTTTATTACGAAACTCTGCAGAAAAAAAATCTTTTGTATTTACCTCGAAGTGCACATGATTTAGAAAATCTAAGGGTGGATATTTAAATCAGTGTCATATAAGAGGGCACAATAATCTTTCCCGGCATTTAAAATAATTTCTATTGAACTTTAAAATGTTTCAGTTTCAAGGACTTATCTCCCATCACGTGTAATGCAACAATAGTTTTGCATTACATGAAGCATCATATATTTTACTATGATTCTGCAAGAGAGGTAGTAAACGAAATAACAAAGGACGTCTCAGAAACGTTGAAAATCCGCATATATCTCATCCATTTCGTTATTGAAGTGTTTTATAAATGTTTTGTACCACTAAAAAAAAAAAAAAATAAACGAATGTTAGACAAACTAAATGTCAATGTTTTATTGAATATGAAGTTTTTTAAAATGCCATTCCATAGTTGCCACGATATAGCTATATAAGTAATCGGAAAAACACGTCGTAGCAGCGGCACCTGTTGACAGATATACATATAAACCTAATAAGAATATGTTGATGTCAAAATCTGAGAGAATATGCAGTTGTTAAAATTCCGTGGAGCAGTTCTTCGGATATCCATATTACAGAAATCCTGACAGATGTAGTGTCGCAGCGCCACCTTTTGGGCGATATACACCCAAGCCTTTTCAGCACCATTTTTATCAAAATGTAACAGAATATAAAGTTTTGCAAAATTTCATGCTACATCTTTTGAGAAAAAGAGGCCACAAAAATTTTGTCACACATAATAAAAGACAAAATGACACAATTTAGAAAAATAGTCAAACTGTATTCGAGCCATTCCAAAACGTATTAAATCCATCGAAAAATAGAACTGAAAAATTTTGAGGTTCCAATACTTTCTCCTGATGTATTTAGAATAAAATAAAAAAAGGTAAAGAATGAACATGTTTTAAGTTTTCAGACAAAGTTCTAAAAAGCTTTTCAAAAGTTTCCAGTTGGGCGAATTTAAAGAATGTATTGTTACTAACTGTTTAAAAAAATAGCTGAAGATGATTTCAGCAAAATATTTTGGACAAAGAACTAGTTTTATATCTTGAACAATCAAGAACTGACAATTGTCTTTGAAACTAATTGATTCGTAGATGAACATATTTTCGGAAATTCTGATGTAAATGCATTTTAAATTATAGGAAAAAAAATTCTACTAACTTAACCCTTAAGTTATCTTTATTTAAAATATAGATGATATAAATCATATTTATATAAATATAAATGACATTTTTTATTCCGTAAAAAATTATAATTTTATCACTTAATTTTTTAATTTTATCACTTAATTCTAAATATTCTTGTTGGCAATTTGTTTTCCAATACAATGTTTGAAATAAATTAGTCGGATGTGTCATTCCTTAAAAATGTCATCTATCTCATACATATTAATAATTCAAAATTCGCTACACAGTGCCAAAATTAAAGGACTAGTCCATGCCCATCATGAAGATTCTAAAAGTATAGGTTTGTTGAATAGTGTGCATTGAATAAGTAGGTATAAGAATCGCGTTTTTAAAACAAATAATTTCAAACGAAACATTTTATATCAAGATATAACTGAATTTAAAATTTTATTAAATTCCGAACGTTAGTCCTTGAGATAGAGCGAAAAATCGTTTGTCAACTATATAACAGTTATTCTGTTATATATGTTATCGTTATACCCCCCCCCCCCTGCATATTCACTTTAAAATTCTATTTAATGCTTTATTTAATTTAATGTGGTATTATCTCCCAGTGTGGTTCCTAAATTAAATCTAATATTTAAAAAGTGTATCGCTTGTACAAATATCCGCCTCACATTTAAATTAAATTAATTTTTAATCACTCATTAGATTCAATAAAATAAAATCAGTATTTCAATCTTCCCACTTTACTTTGAGATATTTCCTCACATGTTTCCAGCCTTTTGAAAAAGTAACAGCTGTCGGTTAATACAAAAGCATGTTAATTTCTCAGCTACCGATATTCGATATTATTGCGGTTTCGCTCATCATCAAGGTCACTTGACTTGCATTTTATTCATTGCATTTTATTCTCGTGCTGCACTCTAAAATTCAGACAGTTAAGTACATATGTATTATAAATCTACAAATTATTTTTGAGAATTTCAATCTTTCCTTTCAGAACGAACTTTGAGTTGACATTTGTCAGCAACCGCAATAACACGCCTATCGGCAGACGATTTCATTTCCCAGCCTTTTGTCTATACTCAGAACATTTTCGGTTATGATTTAAATGCACTTATACAAAACGCATTTTTCTCTTCTTCAGCGATTCCCATACCACAAAAATGCATTAACCTCAAAATATACATATATACGTTCAAAAACGTATAAGATTCACTGCATGTACTTGGCTAATCTTTTGACAGTCAATGCTTTGTCTCCCCTGTGCATGGCGTAAAATAAGTGCATGTTGGCGATATTGTGTCACGCCGAGCGCGTGAATTCTAACATGGAACTATTAAGAAAGAGGAAGTGACACATCCTTAAAATAGTGAAGCTTCAAATGTAACCGCTTTCGCAGGGGTTCATTACCACGGCTAAGAACTTCCACCAGTAAATTTAAGTAGAAAATTTCTTTTTATTTCAACATCTCATTAATGGAAAATTCCAATCAGAAGTAATGGCGAAAAGTGATATTCATTTTTGCTGGTGGAACTTTACTTCTTCAGTAGTTAGTTCTGTCATATTGTAACAACCAAGACAACGTCATGTCAGTATCAAGGAAAAGATTATAATTCCTGGGAAAACTGACACCAGGAAAAAGAAAAAGAAATATTTATTATATTTGTGAGAGCAAATTCCTATCAACGAGGCGCTTGAATAAGATGCCATTTTCCATTCAAGTTTTCTGGTGGAAGTTTTCACCGGTGGTAATCGGAAACTGTAGATCCGATTAATATAACAGCAGCCATTTTGTTACAACCTCCTCAGTTACTTCACTCGCAACTCCTAGACAATATACAATATGTCTCGCCTCTTTATTCATAACTCCATTTATTCTAACTGGAAGTCATGCACTTCACTCTTATGTTTGCCTCGCAACTGTCTGCTAAAAAGAGGCTTAAAAAGCCTTATTTTCCGTCTCTGTACCTCTCTCCAGGTATTCTCAATGTCGAAATAAAGTCATCATTGTACTTTTCATATTGAAGTATTTAGGTAGATTTCGTAAGAAATACTACATATTGCAGTCGTTACTATGGTGCGACTTTTGAAAAATTCCTTCATAACTTTTCATTATAGGACCCCAGGAACCCAAAACCACCCCCACGTAAAAAGTTTATATATATATGTATGTATGTATGCATGTACTAAATTTTGTCCACACAATAAAAGTCGCAATTATGCACGGATCGTCTTCAAACTCGCCAACAACTTTGAAATGGTTAATATCTCGGCGGGGATTGAAAATGAACAAAATCGGCCCAAGGGAATGGAAATGGGGAGGGCTCAAAATTTTGAATAGAACGTCTTAACATGATTCTGATAAAACCAGCTCTTACACAACAATGACAGGAAAAAATAAATATTTTTCGTTATAGCAGATGCCAACAATTTAAAAAAAAGCAATAAAATTCTCACCACAACAATTGCTTTTCTATTGCAAGATTTCACGTGAAAAATTAAATTGAATAAACAGTTTGACGAATTGAAAACGAATTGAATATTACGTCATAAGTTTTCTAGAGCAAGATTTTCCGCATGAAAACTCAAAATGAAATAAATAGTTTGATGAATTAAATATATATATATATATATATATATTGCGTCATATTGGAAATATAATGGACCTCAGCAGGTGAATATGTAACGTCATGTGAGTTTGAAGAAACGTATTAAAACATGCTAAAAACCCGACTATGGAAATATTAACATATTTTAACATTTTGAGGTTCTCTGAATTTGCTTTAACCATTTTAAAACCTATTCCATATACATGCGTGTGTGCATTCGTGTATATTAGAATTTTCACAAAATGTTTAGCTCCCTTATAGCTCATTCTTAGTGAAGGAACTGGGTTTATCTCTAATCTTGATTTACGTTTTGTTGGTGAATTTAGTACTTAATTTCGAAATCTTCCTCCGCCTGTAGGCTCGAGTCGGCAGGGATTTTTTTACATATTTCCGGTCCTGGTAATTGAAGAACTAAGTGGAAGAACATATTAATTAGCAAAAATTACATTTGAAGAAATTTGAAATGAAAGTTTTTGCTGTAAATTTTAATGATTTATTTTCTATTTGATACCATGTGTTTAAAATATTAATAGGTATGGTACTAAACTCTCTCAGAAAAACTTATTCATATTTAATTTTCAAATATTAAAAATTATTAATATTATTGACATTATTAAATATTAAAATATTAAATATTAATGAATAATATCTTAAATCTTCAAAACTAAATGAAATCTTAGTATTTTAGCTTCCCTAAGTGATAGGATACTTCATAACCCTTTCATCCAGAAGATATTAGGTTGTAACGAAAGTTTCCGCCAAATCACTATTACATAATGCTAATTCTAATATATATAATTAACTGTAATTTTATATATAACCACCATTCCGCCAAACCTTCACAGTGTCATATGATACAACACTAGTACTTAAAGCTATATACTTTATTTGGTGGCATTCTGCAGCTGACTTTTTGCATCATAATTGGAAGTAAATGATGGTTCTAATCTGGTAGCGTAATAGTTCCATTTCAGACACCTTGTATTTAATGATAACGATATTTTTTTACAAATTTCACAACACGGTGTTATAAAGCTTGTCTCTTTCTTTCAAATGCCAAAAATCGTTTGAAAAATATGAGTAAACACGTGAACTCGAACTGTTTGCACTGACCGTATTAGCTGTGGTGAGAAACTTTCGTTACAACCTGATAAATTTTTTTTTACAAAATGTAGCATAACATGTTCATCCACTCAGCTGTTCCATTATAAGATTATCCATTTTCTGGGAAAATCTCCTCCACAACCGACAGACAAACAGACTCGCAGACAGTTTTTTTTTTTCTGAAAACTGTCAAATCGTGTTCATGATCTTCTAAACCATATAAATCCGTCGTAAACTGGAAGCCGAAATTTTTCACAAGCCCAATACTTCTTTCTTGTTAAGATAGAAGAAAGTAAAAATTTCAGATGGGTTTTAAAGTACACAGATTTAGTGTAATCAGCAGTATTGTAAAAAAATTTCTAAAATGAAACATAGCATCTCCACTACATTGTAAGAAACAAAACAAATATGCAATACTAAACATATATTCTACCATTATTAGAGCAAAAATAAGTACTCTACTGAAAACTACATCTCATGGACATTTATTTAACGCTCAGAAGTCGTTAATACTAATAATTAACATGTTCATTTTAAATTACATTTATACTAAATAAGCTATACTGAACATTTAAGAGACCAGAAGGCATACGGTATACACTAGATTAATTTTAACACAATTATTCTATTTCTAATTGGTAAACAAATCATATTAGATGTAAATTTCCAACTGGGCGAATAATGTCCGGACCAGGATTCGAACTAGGGACCTCCTGGCTGAAGCCGCCAGTTCTCTGCCATCTGAGCTATCCCGGACGAATCTGGTGGAACTTTTTCACACAGCTAACCTAAAAACTGCTACTCGGTGAAAAAGTTCCACCAGTTTCCTCCGGGATAGCTCAGATGGAAGAGCACTGGTGGCTTCAGCCAGGAGATCCCTGGTTCGAATCCTGGTCCGGACATTTTTAGCCCAGTTGCAAATTTACATCTAATACGGTTTACGCCTAGAAATCATTGCAAACTTGAGAATAATCAATAATTAACGCATGCGTTATATTTGCGTACTCATGCCAAATATCCATTTTTTAAATTTAAATGTTAGGCATTTTACTGCTCTTTTGAATTTTTACTCCCTTCTATCTTTAAAATCAGAAAGTATGGATTCGTGAAAGAAATCATCTTCTGTTTTTTTTTATGGGTTTATACGTTTCAGGAAGTCCTGAACACGATTTGAATATTTTTAGAAAATATCTGTTTGTGAGTCTGTCTGTCTGCATGTGACAAACATATTATGAGCGCTCTATCTAAAGAACTAATGCAAGCAATTCAATAAAACCTTAAAATCTGTTATAGATTGCTATAAATAGGTGCTGATTAGTTTTTGGTATAAATAGAACAACAGGTGGTACTGCAATGCTGCATTTGACAGAACTTGTAAGTACAAAGTCTTTCTCTTTGAAAGCCTGTTCCCCAATAAATGCACTTTTCATAAAACTAGCATTAACTATTTAGAATTTCATGTAGGAAATCAATTTGTTTCACCGATTCAGTTAAACATCATTAAAATAGCATCTTTCCCAAGCCTTCAACTAAATTAAAGAGACTTATAGCTGTCATTACTTTTTATAAGTCTCTAACTCCATTCTTTTCTGAGTTAGTACAGCCACTGATAAACCTAACTACTCCAAAAGCTAAATTTAAATGGAATGTTAAACATTAAGAAATTATGGACACAATACAGAAAATTTTATTTAATCCTCCCATGGTTAGGTTACCAGATTGGAACAAGAATGTTTACCTAAATACAGATGCGTCAAATGATGCTATTCCTGGTGTTTTATTACAAGAACATGATCAACGGCTTTTAACGGTTGCATGCTTTTCAAAATATCTAATGGCGTCAGAAAAAAATACCCTGCACTCAAATTAGAGCTCATGGCAATTTATAAATCTGTAACAGCTTTCAAATATTATTTATAGAACAGAGAATTTATAATTCTTTCAGGCAGTAAACCCGTAAAGAAGTATAGAAAGACTTGAAATCCGGCTGATATTATCTCTCGTTGGCTCATGGAGCTTTCGGAGTACTCATACATATTTCAACAGATCCCTGGTGGAATCTGAATGTCATCTCTGATTATTTATCACGCTGTAATTTAGAAAAAAATCAACAAACTCTTTTTACTAATACTTAATACTTAAAATCAGTTATAGATTACTATAAATAGGTTCTGATTAGATTTTGGTACAAATCGCACAACAGGTGGCGCTACAATCCTACATAAGTTAAACATAAAAGATTTTTTCCTTATACGAAATTGATGTTAATTAATTATGTGGAAATGAACGGAAATAAAGGAGTACATAATCTTTATTATTACTGTAAATCTAAATCAAACATCGATAAATTTGGGGAAAATCACGAATGTTTTATAAATAGTTCACAAAAGCTAAATCCTATCGAAACTTGTATATTAGAAAGTACTAAAGATACACATACATTTTTGACGTTTGAATTGAAATATTTAAACTAATTATGAAACACTAGATAATCTTGACTACATTAAAAAAGAGAAATTAAAAATATACATTTAATTAACAACAAAAATACAGAAAGATAAACGTTTCATCGTGCAAACGCACTTCCTCATCAATACAACATCAGCAATAACAGTATATTGAACATGTCCTTTACACAGTCAAATTTAAAGTTAAATTTATTCTTTTAAAAAGACAAAATAATGAAAAACGCTGTAGTTGTTTTTCAAAATTAATGAACTTTCGAATGATAGGGTCCATTTCAAAGGCATGCTGCACTAATTTTGAATTTAATTTTCCATTTTTGAATTCGCTGTCATGCTCTCCTCCTTACCTCCACCGATCTACCAGTCTCACATATACAGTCGGCCCCACTTAATCGGGTAACGGATAATTGCCTACCCCGCTTATATGCATAGAATGCCGTGGAACAGAAACACTCCCCATTAGGTTAATGTTAAATATACTCGTTTTATCGCATAACAATCCCCGGTTAATTGCATAAATAACTCCAATCTAGTAATCCTTATTTTATGAATTCCTGTTATAGTGATGAATGGGAAGAAAGGAAGAACTTTTTTGTTGTTGTTGTTGTAACAGTGGTATGTTATATTTACGATCGAAGAACAGAAACCGTTGTGAAAGAAGACTTTATTATCTTAATTCTAGGAAATGCATAGGAGTGTTGAATTTGGACAATTATGTTTTTCTTTTAAATCTTGTCGTACATACAGTGACTCAAGATGCTGGGGGTACTTTTTGGAAAATCCTGGAATCGGGGGGGGGGGGATACAATGGGAACGGTCAAGAGAATAAAGGAATAATATTTAGCGCCGGAAGTGGAGAAATGCAGTGTCCGAGGTAGGAAAAAACAAATTTCCCTAAAGGATCTTTCTCAACAACAAAAAAAGTGATAAATTGACAAATAATTGAAAAATAAAATGGATTTATGCAGAATTTATTTATTTTCAAAGGTATGGTTTAAAACATTTTTTTTTAAATTTTACTTTCGTTTTAATTTTCACATAAATTATGAAAAATTAAACCATATAACGTAAATAGTGTAATAATACATTATATTTTATTCCATATATTGTTATATATAGAGTAATAATAAATTATTTATTAAAATTATTCATAGAATAATTTTTAAATTATTAGGTAAAAAATGCCCATTAATATTTATCATATCTGTGGTATATAATAAAATGATAACGTATACTGATAACATTGATTGCTGTCCTTGCTTAAACGCATACCCCACTTAAATGCATACAGTTCAGTGGAACCAACTGTATGTAATTAAGCGGGGCCGACTGTATATGTTATCACAATTACTGCATGAAATCAAATAAACAACACGGTTAATTTTATTATGTCGTATTTATATTTGTGGCTATTTAAAAAAGAACTCAATTTAGTTAACCCCCCCCCCCCCTTCATTTCTTTAATAAGCCATCCTTCAAAAATTCCTTAATTTTGAAAACTGAATGCTTCGCTTATCATTATAGAATACTTATGGAAAATTGGTTCACTAGGCTACACCATTACACGCTCACTGAATGAAGCTCCATTCCGAAGGAATATTTTGTAAATGAATGAAGGAATTGAAGGAATATTTAAAATAATAACTTTGACTTTGACTGTGTCCAGGGCATGTTCAATGTTCTATTATTACTGATGTTGTACTGATGAGGCTCTGCGTTGCACACTGAAACGTCTATTTTTGTATATTTTTGTTTTTAATTTGTCTTTTTTAATATAGTCAAGTGTTTCTAGAGTTTCACACTAAGTTTAGAAAGTATTTGTTATAATAATAATTTTACAATTATTTAATTATTGTGTACTTTGTTTCTGATTGGGGTTCCTGAGCTGTTGTTAAGCCTACTCTGGTCTCTTTTTGTCGCCAATCAGGAAGTTATTTCTTATGCCTGCCACGTAATTTCGGAGGAGCGTTTTCTCCGTGATGTTTCTCTGGCGAGATCGCTGTACATTGTGCGCAACCGTGCATTTGCCTGTGGTGTGATTTCTTAGTAAATTTTTATCCCGTTTTGGCAGTGATGTAAGGGGTGTGTTTCATTTGCACGAATCAAATTATTTTTTTTTTCGTTTCGTATTCTAATATTTGTTGTTCAATTTTCATCGTCCGTTTAATTTAACTAATAAGATCAAAATTATTATAAAGCATTATTGACTGCTTCAAGTTGCTTTTGACGATGTTTTAAAATCCATCATATCTGAAAGTGATATCATTCCTTTTAATAAATTTAATTATCTGGATTCAATTTTTAAAATGTGAGAACTCATTCTTTATAAATAGATTTTAGCTCACATGCTATCAAAGCCTGGAAGCAAATGTGCCCGTTGGTTATGTATGTACGTATGTACAGTCGTGGAAAAAAAAAGTAAACACCCCTACTAACTCCTCAACAAATTATCGTAGAAGAAAGTTACCGGTACCGAACGATTGAAAATAAAGTCTACTTTTAAATGGTGTATATAAAATTTGCTTAGGGGGATATCTACATATTAAAACAAACCATAAATTCATTTTTTTCAATGGCAATACCTAATTCTGACAGCATAAATGAACTCTACACCTTTCAATTAGCCTAAAAACCAATTTTTATGCAATTCGTATCATAAGTTTCCGAGAAATTAATTATTATAAAACGTGCGTATTTTAAGGGCTGTATCCAAATTGAAGTTCCGTAGTTGATTGTTAACCGAGAGAGCCTCCTTCTTGATCAAAGCACCTTAAGCAGTCAATGAAGCCTGTTAGACAACGGGACAGCAGAAGAAATTTCAAAATACCTACTCACTTCTATCATAGACGGCCCCTTAAACCATCATTTTGCCATTTTTTAAGCATAATTTGAAAACTATTTGGAAGAAAAATGTGAAATTTCGGATTTTCATAAAGCAGGACTTAATAAATCTAAATCCATCAAAAAAATTGTATGTTGCAATTCATAATTTTTTCGAATATTAATTTCATAATTCATAATTCATATCATAAAATTATAAAAATCGCAAATTCAGCGTATTTATGTTTGGGCACATTAGTATTATTACTACATAAAAAAATAGCACTTTTAGGAGCATAATTTCAGGAGATATAAATAAATATATGAAAATGTAATTTAACATTAGAAGCACTAAATTTTGAATGTTTATAATTCAAAAACTTATCATTCAAATGACTTGAAATTTGGTGTCTGGGCATAGTTTGAACCAAAGATTTGAAATATCTTGTTAAAATTGGGTATTGCCATTGAAAAAAAATGAGGTTTGAGTTCGTTTTAATATGTATATGGCCCCCTAAGCAAATTTTATATACATCATTTAAAAGTAGACTTTATTTCCAATCATTCGGTACCAGTAACTTCCGTCTACGATAATTTGTCGAAGAGTTAGTAGGGTGTGTTTACTTTTTTTTTCCACGACAGTACGTACGTATGTATGTATGCACTTAACGCGATAACTCTTGATAGAAATATTCGATTTGCTTCAATTTTTTTTTCTAGGTTCATTCTGAAAAGGTGCTCCCCTAATTAGTTTTGGGAGTTCATTGATTAAATATAAAGGTGGGAACGAGGGGATAACCACCCTTAACTTTGATAAATGGGTTTTTCATGCAGAATTATCAGATTTGCTTCAAATTTGGTATACCGGTTAATTCTGATAAGTACCTTCACTGATTAGATTTGGCAGTTTATTGTTTAAGTATAAAGGGTGGAACGGGGGGCTAATATCCCCTTAATTTAGATAAATGGGATTTTCTAACCGATTTGCTTCAAACGATATACCAGTTTATTCTGATATGGCATTTCCCTGATGAGATTTGGGGGATCATTTGTTAAATATACAAATCGGAAACAGAAGGATGGGGCTAATCCCCCTTTAATTTATTCTTTGGGGACATTGTTCTTTGAAATCAGAATATATTATACGATTAGCCTGAATAGCCCGTGAGCTCAATGCCATCAGTTTAACTGGGCACTTTTTGTTTTCTTTTATTATCATAATATTCTCCATGAACGATTTCCCAGCGATAGTATAAATAATTTGAAATCTACAGAAAGGATTGAATAATATATATTAAAAACCTCTCTCTATTTCCGTGAACAAATTAACAAATATGGATTTATGGAAACTATGTGTCATAATTTGAATCCAAGTTCCTTTTTTCTTCCAGAATATTAAGTAAGACGAATTTTTAGTTTTACAACATTTTCTCTACCAAAAAATGACCATGATGAATATGATATGGAGAGTGGTTACAACAAAAATCAATTCAAATTCTCAACAAAGTGTTTTTAATTAAAAAGTGCTCTAAATATTCAAATTTATACCACATATGGTGCCTCATTTTGACAGTAAGCCCTGTTCTTTTTTAAAGGAAAACTTAAGTTTTAAAATCTTTGAAGAATTTTGTTCTTAAATGCTCTGTTTTTTGTAGAATTAAAAAAAATGAAGATCTCATATTTGCTTAATAAAAAAATTATTAATTTATATTGAAATAAAATAAAATAAAGTGAAGAAATAGTTGGAAGTTGTATTTTTATTATAAATTTTAAGAAGATAGTAATTTTGTTATTATTCTTAACCATTTGGAAAAATGGTTATTGTCCTCTCTCAGGGTAGGAAAACAAAAACATATCTGAAGCGTTTTATTGGTTGAATCTGCATTTTATTCGTTTTCTGATGGGTCTATAAAATAATCTGTATTTTCCCTTTACTTTCAACAGATATGGATACTTCTGTTGCCACTATGACGAAAAAGTAAGAAACAGTACAAATAATAATAATAATAATAATAATAACTCAGAAAAAAAATGAGATACAGCTTTCAAACAATTTGCATTTAAAAGTACATCTTTTTCTCTATACGACGGTGTAAAAAGTAATAGTGTGGGATGTTTAGAAGTTTAAGAATGAAATTTTATTTAAAATGGGTCCAGGAATATTAATGTTTAATCCATGGCATACGTAATGTATGACCAGCTCCGTAGAAGTTTAAAAATTGACAGTACCGAAAAATGTAACCATGTCGAAACGTAATGTAGGATCAACTCCGTGCGATTTTTTATGTCTTGAAATTTAGTCTTTGAAAAAATCATTTTCCAAATGGTCGTTGTAATTTGTTAAATTGAATTTTTTTATTATTGTTTTTAAACTGAAGATATTTTCTGTTACTGATGCAAATCTATGTAGAAAATGCATCTTAATTAGACAATTTCAGTTCTGTTCTGATAAAATTGCAATATTTTTCATTAAATTATTATCTAATAAATTATGAATTTTAAGAAGAGTTTTTTTTATATAAATTTTATGCCGGTTTTGTTCTGAGATGTCTTGAAGAATTTTTTTTTTTTTTTGGTCATTTTTAATTTCATGAAGAATGAAATATTATTTTAATCAAAAATAAATTCATTTATTTTAATAATAAATATTATTATGTTGCATGAAAATATTTATATACAGTTCAATGAAATTTATAACAAATTACATTGAATATTGAAGTTCGAAAAATTGTTCTATGCTTTAAAGAACAATTTTGATTAAAGAGGTTATGGACAGACTTATTTCATTTTATAACTAAATCAAATGAAATGCTGTTATAAATTTGAAATTATATAATTCGAAAATTTAAGTTTTATGTATTGAAGCATGTATTTATATATTGTATTAATTTTGATGGAATCTGTAAAAATTATTATTGAAGATTATGTTTTTTTTTTTTTTTTTTTTTTTTTTTTTTTTTTTTGCTGAAATTTTTCTCAATTAACAAAACACGTTTTTTTCATTGGAGCGGAAATTCTCACGTATTTGAAGTTCAATATATCCTACACTATGTTTGAAGTCTGTTCTGCTTCTAAAAATACTAATTTATGAATTAAACTCTAAAATAGCTCAATAACTTATTTTAAACATCACTGACACATTATTATTCCTACTTTCGTTCGGAATATGTGTGCTCGGTATTTGGTATAGCGCAACCAGCCCCAGTGTTCTTTTACAAGTAAATATTTCAAGAACATTGATCACGTAGATTATACTTAAATCCTGTTTTCATAACTTTGCTGTTGGTTCTCTTAAAACTTATCTCTTAAATCTTATCTCTTAAATCTTAACTCTCAGTTTTTGAATTTCTAAAAGGTGTGGCTTCATCAAAATTTTAGAAATATCTAGCATGGGATCTCTTCTTAACCATTAATTGCCGGGTGTTGCTTTTCGGCAACATACCCAATTTAGGCTCTAAAATACTATTAGAATAATATTGAAGCTATAAAGCCTAATGTTGCCAATAAAATACATTCTGAAAACATTACTAAATCGATTTTCAACATGTAGATAGCAACACTTGTACTGTTTAAGAATAAAGATAGATTTATTTTTCCAATTGTTCCTACTTGTTCTTTTTGTTTTGTTTGGAAGCTTGCGAAATACCCTATTTTGTTCTGCAGCAAGCAAGTAAAATTTATTTCTTATTATAGTTCCTAAAATTCTTGTGTGTTTAATGTTATACAATTTTATCAAGGAAAATTATTTTTTCAATTAAAGTGCAGTATTGCCGATTAGTAACAAACTGATTTTTAGCCCAAAACTTAAAACAAAATATGTTTTTTTACAGTATTTTCCCCATGATTTATTTAAAAAATGAAAGCCGAAAAACATTATTACAATGATTTTTGAAAAGTCAGGCGTTTAAGGATTAACTTTACATTAACTTCGGATCTCACAGCATCACTGCCGGCTCGGTCTACAGATGGAGGTAGATTTCGAAGTTAAGTACTAATTTCACCAAAAAAAAAAAAAAAAAAAAAAAAAAAAAAAAAACCAAGATTAGAGATAACCCCCAGTTTAACAATTTTATGAGGCCGTATTTGACAAGTTTTAAATTTCATTTTTCTGTAAGAGCTGGTTTTATCAGAATCATGCTAAGGCGGTATTGAAAAATATTTTTCCACGCTCAACAACTCGAAATTTTCTGACACATTTTCAGGCTCATTTTTAAAAGTGAAAACATGAAACTTGCTGACGTGATTTTTGAAGAGATTAATAAGCGACATGCATTTTCATATTTCGTTCAATTAAATAGAATTTCATTTGCGAACAATTATTTTCTCAGGAAGGCATTTTTTTTTTCGTATTCAGCACTATCGCTTCCGGAAATCCAGTTCAAAATGCCCAACTCGACAGCATTCTTTGAAATTTATTCTGTTTTTATCAAAAACTAGACCAATACGGCACATTATATAGTTTCTAAATAAGAGAACCTGACAATTGGATACGTTTGTGAGCAAAAATTAATATAAAAATGAGTCGGAAAATAAACAATATGATTTTGGAAACACCCTTAAAACCATATTTTTTTCTTCAACCCCTATTTTGTTTATTTATTTATTTTATTTATTTTTTTTTTTTTTTGCTGTGAGAGTTTGTCGTATCAAAAACTCGTCACTATAAAAGTTGTAGATAATAAGAAGATTTATAATAAATTTAAGCGGATTGGATATGTTGTTAATTGAGGAATTTGTGAATTTTTTTCTTCCTTAACCCCCACCCTCTTTTTTTTTTCCTTTTTTTCGGTAAGAGTTGGTATTAGGAAAAATTGTCAATATAAAAGTTGTAGATAGTATTAAGAAGATTTATAATAAGTTTAATTGTTTTTTATATCTTGAGAAATGACGAAGTTATGTATTTTTTCTCCCTAAAACCCTATTTTACGCCTCTTGAACACACTTTTAGTTTTATCAAAAATATGTGTTACATAAATTTTTGGTCCTTTACCTAGAAGTCATAATAACTTTGAGCTAATTTGATATGTTTTATAATTAAGAAGTTATGGGGTTTTCTCGATTTTCGCCAAACCCGTCCTTATTTCCGTCTCCATGTTCTGATTTTGCCCATTTACGAGCTTGACCGAGATTTTCTGCAACTTGATTTTGTGTATCAGTTTGTAAGAGATTTGTGCAGCATTATGGAAATTATCGTGTCCATAAAAAAGTGATAAATATAGATAGATAAATAGATGGATAGATAGATAGATAAAGTTTTGAACTGGGCTTGTTTTTGTGTTCTAGAGATCATGATCGGCGTAGATCTTCAAGATTGTTTCAGAAATTCCAGCATAGGAGAGAATGTATTAGGCAGTATTTATTACGAAATATACCTAAAGAGAGAGTCTGGCATGACTAAGATTAATATTAGCACAATTATTCTAATTGGTAAACAAATCATATTAGATGTAAATTTCCAACTGGGCGAAAAATGTCCGGACCAGGATTCGAACCCGGGATCTCCTGTCTGAAGCCGCCAGTGCTCTGCCATCTGAGATATCCCGGGCGATTCTGGTCGAACTTTTTCACCCAGCTAACCTTGATGATTACAGCATCTGGTCTGAAACCTGGTTCAGCTCAACAGAATAAATCTTAAGTAATGGAACTCCAGAAATCGCTGGATACGAAATTACACTAGATTAATATTAGCACAATTATTCTAATTGGTAAACAAATCATATTAGACGTAAATTTCCAACTGGGCGAAAAATGTCCGGACCAGGATTCGAACCCGGGATCTCCAGGCTGAAGCCGCCAGTGCTCTGCCATCTGAGCTATCCTGGACGATTCTGGTCGAACTTTTTCACCCAGCTAACCTTGATGATTACAGCATCTGGTCTGAAACCTGGTTCAGCTCAACAGAATAAATCTCAGGTAATGGAACTCCAGAAATCGCTGGATACGAAATTACACTAGATTAATATTAGCACAATTATTCTAATTGGTAAACAAATCATATTAGATGTAAATTTCCAACTGGGCGAAAAATGTCCGGACCAGGATTCGAACCCGGGATCTCCTGGCTGAAGCCGCCAGTGCTCTGCCATCTGAGCTATCCCGAACGATTCTGGTCGAACTTTTTCACCCAGCTAACCTTGATGATTACAGCATCTGGTCTGAAACCTGGTTCAGCTCAACAGAATAAATCTCAGGTAATGAAACTCCAGAAATCGCTGGATACGAAATTACACTAGATTAATATTAGCACAATTATTCTAATTGGTAAACAAATCATATTAGATGTAAATTTCCAACTGGGCGAAAAATGTCCGGACCAGGATTCGATCTAGTGTAATCTAGTGTAATTTCGTATCCAGCGATTTCTGGAGTTCCATTACCTGAGATTCATTCTGTTGAGCTGAAACAGGTTTCAGACCAGATGCTGTAATCATCAAGGTTAGCTGGGTGAAAAAGTTCGACCAGAATCGTCCGGGATAGCTCAGATGGCAGAGCACTGGCGGCTTCAGCCAGGAGATCCCGGGTTCGAATCCTGGTCCGGACATTTTTCGCCCAGTTGGAAATTTACATCTAATATGATTTGTTTACCAATTAGAATAATTGTGCTAATATTAATCTAGTGTAATTTCGTATCCAGCGATTTCTGGAGTTCTATTACCTGAGATTTATTCTGTTGTGCTGAACCAGGTTTCAGACCAGATGCTGTAATCATCAAGGTTAGCTGGGTGAAAAAGTTCGACCAGAATCGTCCGGGATAGCTCAGATGGCAGAGCACTGGCGGCTTCAGCCAGGAGATCCCGGGTTCGAATCCTGGTCCGGACATTTTTCGCCCAGTTGGAAATTTACATCTAATATTACTACTTTTTCTTTGTTCTATCATTACTAGAAGAAAGTATTGAATTCGTGAAAATTTCCGAATTCCAGTTTTCGACGTATTTACACGTTTTATGGGTCAGATATCCCGAAAAACATGTTTTTACAAAATGTCTGTCTGTGACCCAGTCTGTCAATCTGCCCGTCTGACTGTCTGTATGTATGTGACACAAAGTTTTACGCGCTCTATCTCAAGAACTAATGGATCAAATTTAAGAAAACTTTAGATTCAGTCAGTCAAGTTGTTGCTGATTACTTTTTAGTGTAAATCACCCAACTGGCCCTCTGTTTTTCTGCTTTTTTCACGATTTCAGCAATAGCTATATTTCAAGAACCAATACTCGCATTTTTTCCAAACTTCAGATTCAGTTAATACGTGATATAATTTGGTTTTGATTACTTTTTGTGGTAAACCTCCCAACAGGTGGCGCTATTTTGCTGCATTTTTCACGTTTTCCGGAATAGCAGTACCTCAGGATCTAATGCATGAATTTTTTTTCAAACTTACGATTCAGTTAGTCCTTTATATGAATTGGTGCTGCTTACGTATTGATGTAAATCGTTCAACAGGTGGCGCTGCTATAGTGCATTATTTATGATTATTGCACTATATCTCAAGAACTAATATTCGCATTTTTATCAAACTTCAGATTCAGTTATTTCCTGATATAAATTTGTGCTTTTAATTTTTGGTGTGCATCCCCAAACAGGTGACACTGCTATGCTCCATTTCCCACGATTTCCGCCATACCTCATTTCTGTACCTCAGGATCTAACGCACGAACTTTGATCAAACTTAAAATTCAATTTGTCTCTGATAAAAATTGGTCCAATTTAGTTTTTTTGCAAACATACCAACAGGTGGCGCTGGTATGCAGATTTTTTGTGATTTTCGCAATAGTTCTATCTCAAAAACTAACGCACGTATTTTTATCAAACTTTAGATTCAATTACAAGTTGACATAAGTTGTTGCTGATTAGATTTTTGTGTAAATCACCTGACTGATAGTGCTGCTATGATGTATTTTTCAGGAAGTATCAACATGTATGAGATAGAAGAAAGTTTTGGGATTGCTACATCCGACCTGTTTTACTTTGAGAAGTAATCTTCTTCTGTTTGGTATTCAACTGTTGTTTATGCTTACCCGATATAGATGGTCGCTATTCAACTGCAGTATATTACTTTGAATGCACTTATCTGGTTCGTTACAAAAGTTGTCGTAAAGTAGATAAATCAGCAATTACTTACGTCCAATAATGTAATTTTAATGGAGTATTTTCAGCCGAAAAATAGCTGATGCAGGATCTGATTATGGAAGTTTGTCGGCAACTTTTTCTTGTGAGTTGAATGATCATCTTCGTTGAATGTACAGTCGTGGGTAAAAAAAAAAAAAAGTTAACACCCCTTCCTAACTATGCAAAAAATTATCGTATAAGAAAGTTATTGGTACCACACGATTGGTAATAAAGTCTACTTTTAAATGATGTATACAAAATTTGCTTTGGAGGCCATCTACATATTAACCACTTCACCGTTTGTCCCGAGATGAATCGGGGGGAAAAACACTGTTTCTCCATATCTGTCGCCGGTGAAGTGGTTTTAAAATGAACCATAACTTTATTTTTTTTTTTTCAATAGCAGTACACAATTCTGACAGTATAAATAAACTCTGCGCAAACAAATTTTTATGCAATTCGCACGATAAGTTGCCAAGAAATTAATTATTTTAAAATGAGCCTTTTTTAGTGCCTGTATCCAAATTGAAGTTTGGTGCTCCATTGTTGACTGAGAGAGCCCCTTCTTGATCAAAGCATCTTAAGCGGCAATCAAGCGGTATTAGAAGACTGCTAGATTACAGAATAGCATAAGAAATTTCAAAATATCTAGTTACTTCTATAGACGGTGCCTTAAACCATCATTTTGCCGTTTTTTAAGCATAATTTGAAAACTACTTGGAAGAAAAATGTGAAATTTTGGATTTCCAAAAAGCAGGACTTACGAAATCTAAATCCATAAAAAAATTGTAGGTCGCAATTAAATTTGTTTTCGAATATTAATTTCATAATTTATATTTCATATCACAAAATTATAAAAATTGCAAATTCAGCGTATTTATGTTTGGGTATTTTAGTATTATTGCTACACAAAAAATTAGCACATTAGGAGTATAATTTCACGACATATTAATAAAAATATGAAAATGTAATTTAATATTAGAAGCACTAAATTTTGAATGCTTATAATTCAAAAACCTATCATTCAAATGACTTGAAATTTGCTGTCTAGGCTTAGTTTGAACCAAAGATTTGAAATATATTGTTAAAATTGTGTATTGTTATTGAAAAAGTTAAGTTTAGGTTCGTTTTAATATGTAGATGCCCCCCTAAGCAAATTTTATATATATCATTTAAATGTAGACTTTATTTCCAATCGTTCAGCATCAGTAACTTTCTTCTACGATAGTTTGCTCAGGAGTTAGTAGGGCGTGTTTACTTTTTATTCGCACGAATGTACGTCTTTAATTCATCTCCCACTAGAATCCAGTTTTTCGATTTTTTAATTTTTTTTCCATATATATGTCCTCTCAAAGTCAAGAAAATTCCAATTACATCCAGTTCTTTCCAATTACATCCAGTGAAATGCTTTTGGGGAATCTTGTACTATATTTCTTTAGATTCGTATGCGTTTACAGTGTGTAATATTCTTGATTTATGACTTCTTGCACAAGTTTCTTGGAATTTTATTACCATATTATCAACAAGAAATGTTTTCTTGTATCCTTTTCGTAAGATCCTTACTGTGTAATATGTTCACGATATTATAGAACCAACTGTTCCTTATTAAGTCAAGTAAATTCCTAGCTATTTCTTCAAGTTCTCAAGTGATTTTAATTATTTCCAAATCACACAAATACCATTCAAAGCAACTTCAATCTGCAGTATTCCAATTGTGATGTCTGTTTCCAAGTTAAACCTCTATAAATCAACTTGAATTTGCTACCAATATTGTGTCTTTAATTTAACCGCTGTGGCACACGGGCTATTTAATGAATGTTTAGTATGAAATAAAACTTTTCGGTTGGTAACATACATAATTTTTTTTTTTTCAGAATGAGATGCTGATTCAAGTACTTTATTTTCTCATATCTGTAATAAGTTTTTTGTTATTGTTGTTGATCTGTATTAGCTGAATATTTCTCAATTATTATCTGTAAAGACTTCCTGTTGCAAATGAAATTCATATATAAATATTTGATTTTTTTTTTGTTTCCTATGTAATAGTTATTCAGTTTATATGTTTATATTTACATTTTTTACTTAGTTATTTTTTAGGCTTGCTTTTGGTTTGCTTGTCCAGACAGGCTATTAGCACATATCTAAATTATATGAATTTATTTTCCATGTGTTTATATATTTGTAGTAAATTTCAACAGCCTATTTTTCTGTAGGATGTTATCCTTTTCATTAGTGATATATTTATTCATATACATATAGGGTAGATTGGGATGGTTGATCATAGTTAAGGCTTGACCCACCCTTCTGTTTTCATATTTAAAAAAAAAATCCATGATTTGCAAATATGTGGCAACAAAAGCTACTGAAAAGTTCAATCAATTGTATTCGTTTTATAAAGATAAGTGTAACAGGTATGAAAAAATCAATTGTGATGTGTTTTCAGCTTAAAAAGTATATTTTTTAGAACAACTTTGAAATATTTTCTCAGATAAAATGTGTTATAGAAATTTAAGTAAATAGGTTTTAAGTAATGTGGAGATAATGCGCTTTCATTCCAGGCATAAAGATTCTACATTAAATTAGGCTAAAAATAACCACGTGATATACTTTAAAAAGTGGTTATATGGAGAGTGTTGACTCGGTCAATTGGGTAGGGTTAAACAGATGGTCAACGCTCCTTAATTAAGTGTTTTTGGACATCTTTTTTTTTACGCACAGTACGTAATGAAGGGTAATGTTTATATTTCTAAAATAATGTAAATTTATTCTGTAAAAGTAGAGTAAATTGGGGTGTTTGGTAGAAAAGAAAATGTTTAAACCTGATAAAACGAAGATGAGAAAAATTGCTATAGAAACAAGGAAAACTTGAATGGAATATAAATCGGAAAGTTGATGGGATCATTTATTTCATTTAAATAGTACTCGTAGTATGTAAATAGAAAGAATGGAAATACCTCCCATATTTGGGGTGCCTTGACCCATTATTTTTTCACGTTTAAAATCAATCATATTTCATGTTTCTCATATAGTACACTTATGTCGCAATTTTATTTTGGTAACTCATTGTATATCGAATAAAATGATATATGGAATTTTATTATTTGTTCAATATTTAAGAAAAAATATTTTATAAATAATAGGTCAACTCTCCCCAGTCTCTTCTATTTATGATTTTTTGGCATTAAATAACGGCACATTGTGTTTCAATTATATTTCTCATTATTATGCCAATTTATTACCTCATTTTTCATGTCTATAAAAGCATTTGATTTTTTTTTCTAGGGATTCCCATACTTTTATTAAAACCCTAGTATTCGAAAGTTATTGAGTAATAGTGAAGTATTATGTCATACTTGGTATTTTCTTTTAATATTATAAATAGCGTATACTGAATTTAATTTCCAGCAAATTATAATATTCATAAAAATTTATGGTACATTTTCATTATAGCTGCAAATTTTTGTATTTTATATGAATTTGAATAATTATTTTGTGCACTTATTTTATATTTGATTTATGACATTTAAAAGAAAATGTAAAAGTTTACGTAATTTTCATGAAATTTAATTACTTATTATGGTTTATTTTTATAATGATTACTATCATTTAGAGTAATTTTTATATATTCTATTTTTAAGTTCCCAGGCAGTTCAAATTATGTCGTTACTCTTTACTTTTGTTACTTTATATTTATATTTTGTTGCTTTAACTTTTTAGAATTCAAATTTGTATCTAGATTGTCGGAATATAAAAGTATTCCTGATTTTTGTTGTTTTACTATTGCAATTTAAAAAAAATTCTGTATGATATGTGTCCAGATTTATCTCATGAATACTAATTTTTATGATATCTTACCAACTGAAGTTATATTGATTTATTATACTTTAAATGATTATCTATACGATATTCTGATATAATTCTGCCGGAATATGCCCTTTTTGCCTAAATTGCAATGGGCTTATTGTTTTATACTTTGATTTTTGTATACTGTATATTGACTTTTGAATGTATTATCATGATGTATAATCGTTTTCTGTTTCCCCTTTGTCACTGTACATATTTTTATGGCTTTAAATTTAATTCTAGATTTTTCTTATTTTTGGCATTCTGAAAAAGTAATGTTTTCTCTTTTTTTTTTATCCTCTTCACCTTTTGGACATACAAAATTTTGTTCGGTGAATGGGGTGTACTGATATAATACTATATATATTCTGATAATACCATCACAATTGATTTATTTTTGTTTTCTGAGTTTCTGATTTGAGCGCCCAAGCTCTCGTGTAAGCTTACTCCGAACTCTTTTCGTCGCCAATCGCGGTGTTATTTATTTTGCCTTCTACGGTATTTTATAAGAGCGTTTTCTCCGTGATATGTCACTGGCGAGATCGTTGCACATTGTGCGCAATGCTCATGCGCCGATGTCTTGGTTTCTCAATTATTTTTTATCGCGTTTTCTTGCTGATGCAAAGGGTGTGGTTATTTTGCATGAATTAAGAGATTTGTTTTAGTTTCTCATTCTTTAATTTGTTTTTCAATTTTCATAGATATTTTAACTGATACGTTGAAAATTACTATTGTGTCACTTTTGTGAACTCCTTTTCTTTCGTATTTATATGGGTTTAAATAAGTTTTTATTAGAAAATTTAAGTGAATATCAAAGAATATTTATTCAGAATTTGTTTGTCACTACTAGAAGTCCGGGTCTTAGTGCCAACTTCAAGGTGTCGGTAACGACGTTTTAATCTCCATCGTCACTAAAAGTGATGTCCTTCCTTTTAATAAATTTAATTATCTGGATTCAGTTTTTTAAATCTGAGAGCTAGTACTTTATAAATAGATTTTTATTATCAAGACATTCTCCATGAATGATTTGAGCCATAGTATTAATAGTTTGACATCTACAAAAAGCATTCCAATGCGTGGGATTTTTTATTATTTACAGTGACTAATGTATCTTGAAAAAAAAAAAAAAACATTTCCATGAATAAATTAATAAAGATCGATTTTTGCAAGCCATGTGTCATCATTTGCCTTCAAATTTATTTTTTCTTACAGATTATTAAGTAAGGTGAATTTTAATTTTACTGTATTTTCTCCACCTAAACTTGACCAAAAAGATTATCTTAAGGATGGTACTCACATCGGATTTCAATTCAAATTCTCAAGAAAGTGTTCTTAATTTAAATGGCATTAAATAATTTAATTTACACCTCACATGTGCCAGCAACAAATTATATATTACATACTGTAATTAGTTTTAAAATATTGGAAAATTATAAATTCCAACATTCACTTGGTCTTTGTAAAAAAGGTGGTATAGTTATTAAATATTTACTTACTGTCTTATTCCCAGTATTTTTAAATAAAGGAAAATAAAATCAATCATTCACAAATTATGAAATCTTATGTTTCGGAATATGCTACCTTCAAAGGTTTAGATCCAAAAATAAAACTTAGAAAGAAAAATAATTTGTATGTAATGTAAAACTAAAAAAAAATAATAATAAATAAATAAATAATACATTTTTGTTTCACTCGATAAATCTACAATTACATAAGAATTCTATTTTATTGAATAATAATGTAATAGCTTTGTAAGAAATACAATACGAAGCTGAAAAGCAATCATTTCCTTTTTTTTTTTTTTAAATTACATGTGAGGAAATAAATTAGTTTTTAATGACAGAGATAAAAAACGATTACTAATAAAAGAAGTATTCATTTACTAAAATAAACCTTTATTAAATTTCGATAGAAAAACATTAAAAATTCCATTTATGTTTTAATTTTATTTACTATACATTTTGAAACAAATTATTTTAAATTAATTATATCAAAACGCGAATATTCTTTATTCATTTAAACTGTGCAATCGGTATAAAAATATTTTTCAGATCGCATTGAAAAAAAAAAAAAAGAAAAGAAAAGAAAAAGAAAAATAAATATGTTTTATTTTATCCTTCAATAAGAAATATCGATAAAAACAAGTTGGGTGTACCAATCCAAAAACTTTCTTGCCTCTCATTTATCTTATGTTTTAAAATGTATTTGCACATGTTAATACTTCAATATTATTAGTTCAATACTATACCAACATTTATTTTCGTCTTAAATTTCTGATCCAGTCAATTAATAGGAGTAAAATCAAGTATAAATCAGGATCCTGTTATTTAATAAAATCAATATTTTTAGTTATTCTGTTGTCCTTCAGTTGCTTGCGAATCACCGGCATAGCAGTCTTATGCGATGTTTTTGTCGCTGCACGAGCCGTTGATGTAGAACAGGACTATGAAAAATCAAGCCTATTACTCAACATTCGCTATTACAGTGCCACTTCCGGCAGAAGAGTTTCATAATTAACTTGGGATCTCCTTTTAATTCCCGAAAAGATATATACGGTAACTCTAGGTCTAAATATCTCGAAAACTTGATCATAGATTGCAATATAAACATTGTTCGTATGAAATAGTTCAACGCGTTTATTTAGTGCGACGTGCAGTTGCGTTTTTCAATTATAAAAAGTAAGTGTAATTTTAATGTCAATTAAAAAGGTGTTTGAATATATATATATTTGACTTGGTTTGACTTTTTTTTTTTTTTTTTACCTTTTGGGTATCTAAATGTTTTGCATTACGCACGTTATATATATATATATATATATATTACTATATGGGCTTTTAAGGCACGTATACAATCTAATCTTTACTTCTAAGACTAAAACAAAGACGCATAACGGCTATTGATGCTTTAAATTGGGCGGCCATCAGTCCTTCAATCTCAGGAGAGATTGCCACATGAAATCGATGAGAGATGGTCACCTTTAATCAATATTTCAAAATTATACTTACTGATGATTTTAAATAAATATAATTAAATTTAAAATAAATATATAACATTTACGTTTATAAATATACTAATTGATATAATTATTTAAATTTTAACTAATATAAATATTTTAAAAATAATAATGACAATATAATAAGACCTAACGATTTATTTGTTTCAGAAAATACTGCAAAAACGTCGGAAACTTTCATAACAGAAACTGATAAAGTTGATAAATAAACTAAATTAAAGTAATAAACGTACAATTAATGCGAGAAAAAAAAAACCAACAATTCCAGCAGCGAAGAAAACAAAACGCATTTAAATTATCAGATTTCACATATTCCGAATAAATAGAATTGTATTAGGATCACTGTGTTAATTCTGCAAAACAATATAGTATCACATCCAAAAAGAATGTCTTGATACAATGCATAAAGTGCCTAAAGTGGTTCCATGAAACGTGTAAAAATTTTCAAGACCTTTGCCAAGCATGTGGTAAGATTTTACGAAAAGTAAAGTATTGAAATTATGCTTCCAATTTTGTTTATTCGAGTTTTCTTCACTCTTTTTCCATCATATAACTGCATCTTTACAAAATGCTATATGTTTTTTTATGATTAACTATATGAAATGTGTTATTTTTTTGTTATTTAAATTAACTTTTTCTTTCTTGAATTGGATGGCCATCTCTCCTCGGCTTTAAGGAAAGATGGCCATCTGTCATTTAAATTTCAGTTTTGTTTAACACTTTTTGTTTACAATGTTTAATTATTTTTTGTATGAAATATTGTGAGTACATGTATCAGAATTTTAAATATGCATCAATGTTTCTTGTATTTGCATTCTAAGATTTTTTATTCCAATCTTTAAAAACTATGGCCATCTGTCCCAGAGTTACTCTATATGAAATTTGGTTAAATTATGTGCATAACTTCATACACTTTTCGGTGGTACAATAATGAAATGGCACAGTAAACGCTATTACAGCGACCCCTTCCGGCGAAATATTTCCAAATTGCAGGAAGACCTGCTTTTTATAGTCAAAAACATTTGTATGAAATTTGGTTCATTTCTATGCGTAACTTCATCCACTTCTGAATGGTACAATGGTGACACTGTGGCAAATTTTGTATAAACATGATTTTGCATCTCTGACCCCTAAAACGTGTAAATTCGTCGAAAACCGGAAGTCGAAAAAAGTTCCAACTACAATACTTTCTTCTATTATAGATAGAAAATAAAAATAAAAATGTGTAACGTATTATAATTCATTTTAGGAATATTTAATTCTATTAAAACCTTACCACTCGTAAAATATTTTCAGTTTCATTAAATGGATTATAAGAAAATTTCTGTAAGAAACATAACTTCATAAAAAAAATGCTCAATAAGATAAAAGAAAGATAAAATTTTCTTAGTCTAGTAAAATAGAATATAAACATGAACGAAAATATACAAAAGCCTCCTCCGAGTTAACCACGATTCTTTATCTTTAGTAATATCAAAAAAGTACATATTGAAGCAATATATATTGAAACAAGCATTTATAAAAAAATGAAATAAGCATTTATTATTTCTAGTGTATCCAACCTGGGATTCCCATGGTACAGAATATAGGTGAAAACCATATATACATATATATATATATATTGAAAACTCTAATAGATTTTTTTTACATGTAGGGCAATTCCACAGAAAATCATCTTTTTTTTTCGGGGGGGGGGGGGATTCAAATTTATAATATGTTTAATTTAAGGGTATGATTGGAAACCTTGATATTTTTATATTCTACAGAAAAATCCTAATAAAAAGACATTTTAAATTACTGTTTACGAACTAAGTTAAGTACCATTATTTTCTTTGTAAAGTCACAATGTTACGTCAGTTACACAGTAAAAGTTATGTCAGTCACACGTGTAAATGCCATTATTTTCTTTTTTATTATTGAGAAATTAATTTTACAAGTTACTGTTATAATTAAGTTGTTCTGAACATTAAATCACCTTTTTAACGGTATAGTTTTCATAATTTTTACACTTCAATGAAAGAAGGGAAAATGTTTGTATATTTTTTGTTAAGCTGGTTATAGAAATTTGAATTGTAATTTTTGGGTTGAAATAATCTGCAGGTATTTGGGTATTAAGACACTAGTAACAAATAGTTTAAATCGTAAAAATTTGTTTTAGTTTTCTTAGTAAATTTTCTACATAGATTTGAAAACAAAATTCGATGATAAAATGTTACATCAGTTACGATGGAATTGCCCTGTAATATATTTTTTTAGATTTTTAGCCACATATAATACGAAAATATTTTTGACATGAAAAATAGCAATTATGCATACAAATTTATTAAAAGTGATACTTTTGTATTGGCCTTGTGCCCAGAATTAACAGCAGCAGAAATCGCCAATGATTGCTATTTATATCAGCGATATTTTGATTAAGATCATTTAAATAATTTGAGCAAGTGTTGTTGTTATTTATGAAGGCCAAATATCTACACGAGGGATATAGACCCGAAGGAGGGGGGGAGCATCCGTGGGGGTCTTTCTAAAGGAACCTACCCCGTATTTACGCAAGGAAATCCAAGGTTTGAAGAAACCACGGAAAACTCCAAACGATTAAAACTCCAAACGGACAAGACTGGGTTCGAACCCAGCAACTCCCGTCTACCAGCTTTGAGATCAGAACCTCTTGGCCACTGGTGGGCCAGTTTGAGCAAGTAATTCGATTACATGTTTTATATATGTATTATTATTTTATTGTGTGTTTAAACGTTGTTTTTAATAATTTATATTTCCACACAAGTTCTGTATTTACTATATTATTATTTTATTTATTTATTGCTGAATTCTTAATTTCGTTATGTAAATGATGAACTATTTATATTAAATTAAATGCAAAAGGATTTATGTTACGGAATCGTCTGTCCACATGCGATAGAGATTTTTAAAAAATACTGCTTCAAAATTAGTTTAAAAACAATAAAAAAAAAACTAGTAAATTGTGAAAAGATATCCAAACAAATTGTTCTCTTTTTTTTACTGTTTAAAAACCTAGTATTGAACAGATTTTCAGGAATCAACTAAATTATTAAAAAATCATATTTTTTAATAACATAATTATTAGGTTGAGCAAAAAGTTCTGGGAAATTTTTAATCTAATAGTTATCTGAATTTATATCGTATATAGGAGTACTATTGGTATATTTATTGGAGTTCAGGAACTTTGGATCCAAAATGCCTATTGAACAGTATGATTTGCATGTGTTGACCCGGCATTATTAGAGAAAAGGCCTAACGATTCTGAAAGCCGTCGATGAGATTAATGAGGATGAAGGTGCTGGTAACAGCGACAAACTTAGCCAGCAAATCCGTAATCTGGCAGAACAGTGGCAGAAAGTCGTGGACTATGATGGTCTCTACTTTAAGGAATAGTCCTTGTTGCTTTTGTTGTTAATTTGTGCATAACAACGCAACTTTCACAAATTTCCCAGAAATTTTTACTCAACCTAGTATTAAATAAAGTAAGGCCATCTTTTTTCCCTCTGAAACGCAGTGAAGAAAGAGGTGTAAAAGTTCCAGCATTGGGTTCCTAAGTAATCCCCTTTTTCGACAAAAACCGTTAAAGTGACAACACATGTAATCTCACGTCCGTGATCCTTTCATAGTATTCGGCGGATGAACAGATATGAAGTTCGTTTAGAAAAACATATTAGCGTTTCCAGATCGAAATATATTTAATATAATGCAGTGAAACAAAAAGTCTGTTTTAGGTAGTATATATAATGATTTTTATCTGTCTCCAGGGAAAACCAGACGGATCTACTAGTAGATAATAATTTTCTACCGTAATGTACCAAGGAGGAAAAATTCGAGCACTCGTTTGGAGCTAGGCATACAGCATTCTCGATATACATAAAGGAATTAAGAGGCATGCTTCTCAATCAATTTTCCACTTAATCACCAAATCTTTTTAGGCATTCATCTGAACACAGAACAAACCTGCTTAACCCGGTTTGTAGAATTTACGTCCCTGTCTAATTCTAGGCAGCTATTTTTACATCACTGTTTGAAAGAAACTCTGTTCCCTATAGATGTTTCCTTCAATTTCGGACCCAAGAAATAGTCACTGGATGCAAATCTTGGCTGGTTTATTTATTTATTTTATTTATTTATTTATTTTATTTTTTTTGGAGGGGGGGGGGCTGGCTTCAGATTTCCACTTGAACTTTTTCTGCAATTTTTTAGTTTGATGAGCAGTATAGGACTGGCAATGTCATGCAGGGGGATGACACCATCACTTAACATACCAGGACGATTGTGTTGGATGTCTTCATGTGACCGTGTCAAAGTGGCACAACCCAGACCATTTTACTAAACGTCTTGTCATTTCAATCGCTTTGACGCCTTTCGGAATTTATGAGTAGATTTATGAGTATGTTGAAAAATGATCGAGAAGCATGCGTCTTTATTCTCTTTTGCATTTTCAGTCTGTTGTTAATAAATACGTTATTATTTCATTAGTAACCTTTTTCTTGAAAATCCTCGTTTTTTTTTTTGGTTCCATTGAAAAGTTTTAAAATTTGTTTTTACAATATAAAACAGAACAAACCCATCGCTCAACTCTCATTTGAATACATTGATCACTCGATACACCTTCAGAAGCAAAAACCCATTTTAAACGCCTAAATTAGCTTTGCAGTGTATCATTCTATACGCATTAAAAATTTGAAACTTTAAGGCTGGCGTTGTCTGATGCCAAAGTAGTAAAAAAAAATAATAATAACCGCTGACGACGACCACAGGAATTTAGCCGAAAATGTTTGTTTTGGGATTTAAATTTGATTTTTAATGTATTTCTAAATTATTTTTATTGGAATATTAAGGTATTTTTAATGTATTTTAAAGAATTTTACATTATATACATGTGCTCCAAAAGGCATTTTTATTACCTCTTACAAGTTACCCACAAATAAAAAAAAACTTGTCTTTATCTTTAGAAACTCCAGTATCTCCCGTTTTGGAGCTTTAAAAAAGCATCTACCAAAATAAAGGTTATTTGCTGCCTCTAGTTTTCGAATAGTTTTTATATTGTATTAAACTGTTTTTTAAATTCTGAATATCGTTTTTCAGCATTCTATCGATTCTCAGTTAAACATTTTCAGCAGCGTAATTAAATTTATCCATTCAAGAGTAACAAAAAATATTAATTATGTTAATGCTGTTAATTTATCATGTTTTTCTTTAAAACATACAGTGGTGGCCAAAATTGTGGACACGTTTAGAAACTTTCATTACAGAAAGTAAAAGGCTACCTATTGCATCCGTCCGCAGAAAAACACTTCAGGAAATTTTGCTACCTTTTCTCCGATCCCAGATCCCAAAACCACCCTCCGTGTAAATGTTGACTTACATATATATACTAGGGGGCTCTACCCCTGCAAGCTACGCTCGCCAACCCCTGTTCAGACACCGCAGAATCTGAAAATCTAAAAATCTAATGGGTTTTAAAAATATCTCTATAATAATAGCCTAAGTCATGTGACTGTCATCAATAGTTCCGGGTTGACCGCTTCACTTTTTATATGCCAAACAGCCAATTTGGTAATTTAATGTTAGACAGGCGCAGGTGATAAATTGCCAAATATTTTTCCATCGCCATCATATCATCAGTATTTTAATAGTCCAACTCATTGCGACTGTCATACAATTTTCCGCGAGGTAAATTACAACAAAACTTTGATGTTGATATTAAATGTCATAGTTTATGGTATTATTTATTCCTTTTTAAGAAATAAGAGAAAATTGAGAATCATAAATTTTAAGTATTTCCGTTTAAATTAAAGTTACGTATTTTAAATGAAATGATTGAAAGTATTATATTTTAAATGAAATTAATGAAATAAGAAAAAATACGACGGGTGCAATGTTTGGCAATTTATCACCTGCACTCGGCTAACATAAAAATACCGAGTTCATGATTTCTGTATCAGAATGTTCCGATTTGGCGAAGGATTGAGCAAGTAAATTAAATTATGAATAAAAGTAATACGATGCAATGCTTAGCATAGATTTAAAGGCGACCAAACTGGTCGCCAAGGGCGGCTAGTTAGAGAAAATTAAATTATACTGAAAAAGCTGTGCAGATCTCCCTGTAAACGTGTTTCCGTTCAATTCCCTTTGATTGCAAAAATTTAACGGAGGATCAGTTGCTGTTAAGACATCCAATGGTTGTTTTCGTTTTTGATTAAAGAGGGTCAGTTAAACATTTGAAAAGAAGATAAAATAAAATGAATTAAGCATTCATAGTCTTTGTCAACCGATATTTTAAAACAATCTCTATAACAATAGTCTAAATCATGTGACTATCATCAAAAGTTCCGGGCGGAACACTTTGCTTTTTATACTCTAGGTGCCATTTTGATACTTTAATGTTATCCAGGCACAGATGATAAGTCGCCAAATATTATTCTATCCCATCATTTCATCTATATTATAATAGTTCAAGTCCTCAAATGCCATAAACAAATACGACTTCATCCCTTCGCCTATCATATGAAAGTTTGGAACAAATGTCATATACGCCCCATATTGGCGCGATTTTTTTCCAACGCCAATTTGGGGAACGCATCAACAGCATAAACAACAACATCCGGCTTACCATATCAAGCAAAATAACGATACTTTGGCGGCAGTTAAGTACCCGTTGCGTATATGACATTGGAGTCAGAAAAAAATGGCGCCAATATGGGGCTGCATATGACATCTGTGCCGAAAGAAAAAAAAAGCCGAGTGCAAATCTCGCCAATATCTTTTTTTTTTAACTCGCCAGTTAGCATTTTTTTTATTGTTCGAGTGGTAAATTAAAACATTGATGTGAAGTTGAAATTAAATGTCATGGTTTGTAAAATAATTTAATATTTCGCCAGATGTCATATACGCTCACCGCATGTTTGGCATAATTTTTTTTTTTTTTTTTTTTTTTTTTTTTTACGAAAATTTTGCGAAAGCCTCGTTTTCGAATAGCAGTTACATATGTATTTTTGGTACTATTGAGTTATCCCATCGACAAAAAATCTATCGCGAACTATAAGTTTAATGTCAATAATGCTTGATCGTAAATGTCACATTCACTTGACTTTTAGCACACGTGTTCACGTGATCAAGTGATTTTTATTTCGACGTTTTATTTTTATATTTATTAATGTTATACTAATTTATTTGTTCTTTCGTTATTTAAAATAAAAATTTTGTCAAGCTGTACAATTTGGCGAGTGGTTTAGCGATTTATATAATTTGCGAAATTGGGTGACGGAATAACTTTTACATTGTACCGTATTTTTTTAATTATTTTCTATTATTTTCAAAAGGAAATAGCAAAAAAATAATTAATTGCTATAGAACAAAATAATTCATATAAATTTAAAAAAGAAATAAAAGTAAATATACATTTATTATTAAATAAACAACAATAGCCGGGTTACCATGTCTATCAAAATAATGCCATTTGTGCGCCAATTAGGTACCCCGGTGCGTATATGACATCTGTGTCTAATATTTTTCTTTTCGTTTTATTTTTGTTTTTTAAAAAAAGAAGTGAAAGCCATCAATTTAAATGTTTCATTTTTCAAAGAAAGTTTTGTATTTAATAAAATGATAACGAAATACAAAAATAAAAAAGAAAAGTGCCCAGCTAAACTGGTGGCATTGAGCTCACAGACTATTCACACTAATTGTATATTATAATCTTATTTTAAAGAATAATGCCACTCAAAAAAATAAGTGAAGGGGAGTTAGCCCCCGTTTCCCCCTTTATACTTAGCCAGTGAACCTCCAAATCTAATCAGGGAAGCTCCTTATCATAATAAACCGGTATACCAAATTTGGAGCAAATCGAATAATCTTGCAAAAAAAAAAAAAAAACATTTATCTAAATTAAGGGGGTGGACTAGCCCCCCTTTATCCTTAACCAATGAATCGCCAAAACGAATCAGGGAAGCTCCTTAACATAATAAACCGGTATACCAACTTCGGAGCAAATCGAATCATTCTGCATGAAAAACCCATTTATCTAAATTAAGAGGTGCGGGCTAACCTCCCTTTTCCCTCTTTACCCTTAACCAATGAACCCCCAAAACTAATCAGGGAAGTTCCTTAACATAATAAACCGGTATACCAAATTCGGAGCAAATCGAATCATTCTGCATGAAAAACACATTTATCTGAATTAAGGGGGGTGGACTAAACCCGTTTTCCCCCTTTATCCTTAACCAATGAACTCCCAAAACTAATCGGGGAAGTTCCTTAACATAATAAACCGGTATACCAAATTCGGAGCAAATCGAATGATTCTGCATGAAAAACCCGTTTATCTGAATTATGGGGGTGGACAAACCCCCCTTTTCCCCCTTTATCATTAACCAATGAACCCCCAAAACTAATCAGGGAAGTTCCTTAACATAATAAACCGGTATACCAAATTCGGAGCAAATTGAATGATTCTGCATGAAAAACCCATTTATCTGAATTAAGGGGGTGGGCTAACCCCCCTTTTCCCCCTTTATCCTTAACCAATGAACTCCCAAAACTAATCAGGGATGTTCCTTAACGTAATAAACCGGTATACCAAATTCGGAGCAAATCGAATGATTCTGCATGAAAAACACATTTTTCTAAATTAAGGGGGGTGGACTAACCCCGTTTTCCCCCTTTATCCTTAACCAATGAACTCTCAAAACTAATCAGGGAAGCGCCTTATCACAATGAACCTAGGAAAAAATTTTGAAGCAAATCGGATATTTCTATCAAGAGTTATCGCGTTACGTACATACATATATACGTACGTACGTACATACATACATACAGAACGGGCGGGCACATTAGCTCTCAGGCTTTGATAGCCTGAATAAACCGGTATACCAAATTCGGAGCAAATCGAATCATTCTGCATGAGAAACGCATTTATCTGAATTAAGGGGGTGGACTAACCTGTTTTTCCCCCTTTATCCTTAACCAATGAACCCCCAAAACTAATCAGGAAAGTTCCTTAACATAATAAACCGGTATACCAAATTCGGAGCAAATCGAATCATTCTGTATGAAAAACACATTTATCTGAATTAAGGGGGGTGGACTAACCCCGTTTTTCCCCCTTTATTCTTAACCAATGAACTCCCAAAACTAATCAGGGAAGTTCCTTAACTTAATAAACCGGTATACCAAATTCGGAGCAAATCGAATGATTCTGCATGAAAAACCAATTTATCTGAATTAAGGGGGTGGACTAACCCCCCTTTTCCCCCTTTATCCTTAACCAATGAACCTCTAAAACTAATCAGGGAAGTTCATTAACATAATAAACCGGTATACCAAATTCGGAGCAAATCGAATGATTCTGCATGAAAAACCCATTTTTCTGAATTAAGGGGGAAGACTAACCCCGTTTTTCCCCCTTTATCCTTAACCAATGAACTCTCAAAACTAATCAGGGAAGCGCCTTATCACAATGAACCTAGGAAAAAATTTTGAAGCAAATCGGATGTTTCTATCAAGAGTTACGTACATACATACATACGTACGTACGTACATACATACATACATACATACATACAGAACGGGCGGGCACATTAGCTCTCAGGCTTTGATAGCCTGTGAGCTAAAAAGCATTGTTATTTGCATAGATTTAAAGGAGGTCCAACTGTCGCCAAATTTATTTAAAATAGTAACCTTTTCTGAATTATGAAACAAAAATTTCTGTTATGATTAAAATTTGAGTTGCCATTATTAGAAAAAATGTATTTAAAATTAGAAAAAAATTAATATTTCAAAAACTAATTCGAATTTAAAAATTCTAATACCAGTTTTGATATCTGTGGATCAACACGGATTTTTGGTGTTAATTTCATCGCAAAGTATTCCATATTTTAGGAGAAATCGCCGTGAAACTAAATCAGTAGTTTAATCAGTCGATTCAAAGAATCGATACATTTCAGGCGTTTCATATATTCGTCTCATAAATTCGTTTCATTAGGATTTTATATATACTAGGGGATCGTACCCGGGCTTCCCGGGTTAAAAAATACAGGTGAAAACATTTTTTTTAAATTGAAACCTAACAATTTTTTTTTTATATGCAATAATTTTTTTAGATTGACCACTTACATTATAAAAGCATTTTTCATATGGAAAATACGAATCACACAATCAAATACATTTTTGAAATTTATCAAAAGCGATATTTTCTTATTAGCCGCATGCTAAGAGTTATTTGCCAAGATTTTACTACTTATGGCATACTTTTATATTCTGATAATTTCAGAGCTCATACATGTCTGGTAAATTTGTGTTATATAATTTATTTATTCATAGGGAAGTTTTTTTTTAATGGTAATTAGCCGTAAGAAAATGATGAACTCTTTATTTTGTTTTAAGGGCAAACGGATTAATCTTTCGTAATCGAGCTCCGCGCGATATAGATAGATTAAAACATATTTCATGCTTTAAAATTGTTTTTAAAACCATAGACAATCAGTAAACTGAGATGAACTTTGCAAACAAATTCCATAAAAAAAAAATCCTATTTGGTGATCTAAAAATTTAAATTGTACGATTACAAATATGTTAGATTTGTGATTTTTCAATATTATTCTTTTATTTGTTTATAAAAGAAGTATTAATTTCGTTAATTTGTCTTTCACAAATATGTTAGTTTGGTGGTTTTTTTTAATATTATTCTTTTATTTGCTTATAATGGATGTATTAATTTCATTATGCAAACATAGAAACAAATGCTGAAAAATGTTTGTTGCTTTATGTGCAAAATGTTTATTATTTTATGTATTGAAACCGGCACGTGATAAGATAAACTTAAAAAAAAAATAATGCTTAAAAATTATTTTAGAAAATATAATACATCAGTCAATGAATACAGTTTTTAAACAAATTGCATTTGAAAGTACATTTATTTCCCTATGCGACAAAAATTGAAAATGTATGATGGTCAAAAGATTGAAAAAATGCAGTAGCGAAAATTTCAAGAACAAAATTTGATCGTGAAGTATTGCCATTCGCAAAATGACGTCAGCGTTCTGCACAGATACGTTTGTTCTTTATAATATAGATACACAATCAATAAAATATAGTAAATATCAGTTATTAGGATGTGGTTATCAATTGAGGCTTGGATTTCCGGAATGAAAACAGCAATTTTCACCTTCTCAAAATTTGTATACGCACTTCTCATATCCATATTCATCATTTTAAAAAAAAAATTGTATTTTGTTTGATCATTTAAAAATCATTTTAACTCAAAACTTGAAGTCAAGATTGCCAGCAACATCTTTTATGTGAACAGACGCACTCTGTATTTGAGATTCTAATCTCAATTTTGGAGAGTAAAAATTTCCGTAATTTATGGTTTTTAGACGCATTTGTGTTAAAAGGCTTAGTTTTATCTAAGAAAATGATCGTTTTCTTTTGAATATGACTTCATTTTCACTTAAATAAGCATTTCGCCTAGTGTCTGAAACTTAGTATTAGTACACATGCAGAAGGAAAATCACTATAGAAAATTTATGAGGAAAAATGCGTGTTTTCAAAAGCAGTATGTCATTTTCCGTTATTATTCCCCTAATATAATATACTGCTCCTAATGGGATTTTGCGCCACTGAACCCTATACAACAATTTTTATCAGCAATTTTGAATTTTTATCAGAAAATAGAATGAATAAAGTTTAAAATACCTCATTATTTCTCTCTTGTCTGCAGCAATGAAAGCTATCTAATTTTCATCATTTTGAAGAAATTTTATAAAATGCTTTTAAAATTAAAATATAAAAGTGGGGATATTTAAAAAAAAAACAGATAGTGCGACCACATCTACAAAGGAAGAGCTTTCAGTTTAAAAAAATATATATTAGTAAAATTGGTTCAGCAGAAAGATCAGGGCAGATGACTAAAAAACACACTTGTGTTTTAAATATATAGATTATATAAAATTAGGAAAAATTAAATTAAGCAAATTATGTTATTTTGATAAAATTATAGTAGAATGTCCTAAAGAATGGCATTAAAATTTTATTATTCGAGAGAATTTTTGACAAAAACTTCAGGAACACGATATTATTTTAAACCACGAATTACTTGTTTTCTTGTCTAACTCGGCGAAGCCAATCCATCCAGGCGAGAATCATCAATTTCTGTAATATAAATCGCTATTATTGGCATGTCACCTCTCTTTTATAAAGACACTCTACATTTTTGTAAAACATTGCGTTTATCAGTGTGTGCTTTCGGTTACATTATTTTCAAAAGTGAAGCATTTTCACCTGTGAAGAGTTTCAAAGCAGCTGGACTGTGAAAATGACGCACTTCTACAAAACATAATTCAGGTTTAAGAATTAAAATACACGCTTTTTTATAAAATGACGTCATTTGCATCCGCTAAAGCAATCTACTTTTACAACCCAGTCTTAAACTTCGTCTATAGAAAAGTGTGCATATGACGTCATTATCACGGAATAACAGAAAATATTCTTGACATAGCCCATGTTTTATATTCAACTATTTTTTCATGTTTTATGAGAAAAGGCAACAGAAAGATACAGTATCTCCTATTTTCAACTATTTTCCGTTTACTTTCAATGACTTTCAATAGAAATGAGGTACTTTTGTTGCCACGATAAGAAAAATGGTATTAAAAACTGCAAAAAAATTAATATCTCAAAAATTAATTGAGATACAGCTTTCAAACAAATTGCATTTAAAAGAGCATTTTTTTCCTTATACGACGGTGTAAAAATTTAAAATGGGCGATGTTTAGAAGTTTAAAAATTTGCAGTAGAGAAAATTGCAAAACCAAAATTTCATTTCAAATTTCAAAGTGTTGCCATTCGCAAAATGACGTATGCGTTACGCACAGATATGTTTGTCCTTTATAATATAGATAGAGTATATACATATATATATATATATATATATATATATATATATATATATATATTTTTTTTTTTTTGCTGTAACTCTCAAATTTTCAGCCTATTTGGATGAAATTTTTCATGTCCATAGTACATACTATTTTCTCGAGCGAGTTCGTTGGCCAGCTTCATCCGCAATTTTGTTTCAAAATGACGGCCATTTGAATTTTTGAAATTTTTTTTAACATTGTATACTTAGTTTTTTATAGTTTATAGTTTTTAGTTATTTATACTTTTAGTTAATTATACTTTTTAGTTATTTAGTTATTTCTTTAGTTATAGTTTTTAGTTATTTATAGTTTTCTAACATTGTATAATACTTGTAGAAAATGTACGTTTTACAAAATACAAACTTTTATGTATCATTTTAAACTGAATGTTAGAAACATTAAAAAATATTTTAAAGAGGCACAAAGTGTAAGTTAACAACATAGGTCATGTTAAAGAGAAGGTTAGGAAACCTAAAAATTACCAAAAGTCTCCACAAAATTCAAGTCGCTATCATTTTGAAACAAGATGGCGGATGAAGCTGTCCAATGAACTCGGTCAAGACATTAGTATGTACTATGCATATAAAAAATTTCATCCAAATCGGCTAAAAAATTTGAGAGTTACAGCATGACAAAATTCAGATATAAATAAATATATATATATATATAAGTCAACATTTCAACGGAGGATGGGTTTCGGATCTGGGGATTATGATCTGCAAAAGTATAGCAAAATTTTCCGAAGCGTTATCCTTCGGGTGACTACAGTAGGTAGCTTTTTAACACTTTCCAACAAAGTTGAGAAGTGTTTATGACTTCCGTTTGTCTGTCCGTCTGTCCGCGCTCTAACTCTCGTAAATATACTAGGATCGTTCTGAAATATTTGGATGTTAGTGACCTCTACCATAGCACGACCCTATTTTAAATAAAGTTTCTAGCATGTTTAGTTCATTTACAGAGACAGTCAAATTTTTCCGTTACATTACGGCCAATGGGAAAAAATCGTTTCAAATGATTTTTAATGGTGTTACACTCTTTGAAACACAGTAAAATTGATATTCATTTATGAAGCCCACTAAAATATGCATTCTGTTGAATATGCGGTGCAAAGAATAGTTATTGTTCATTTACAGGGCCACACAAAAGAATTCCGTTCATAATTGTTTAAGGGAAATTGTTTGCGGTGTATTTGAAAATATTTCAGATACTATATCGTATCCGAATAATTGTATATTAGTAATGATTGCTCGAAATGCATTTTTAATTATGACATGCGCTTTTTTAGGGTTTCGTTCATCTGACGAAACCCTATTCGTCTCGCTCCTCTGTCTGTCTGTCTGTCTGTCCGTCTGTCACAGAGCCCGTTCTCAGAAACTATACATGTTGGAGACTTGAAACTTTGCATACTTATAGCTAAACACCACACATCATACGACAAATCATAAAATTTTGAAAAAGTCTTACATTTAACATTTTGGGCTCCCACATGTGTATTTTAAACAATTCTTTCTAAGTGAGCCCCTAATTAGGTTGGAGGCGTGAAATTTTACACACTTATAGCTGAACACCTCACATCAAACGGCAAATCATAAAATTTTAAAAAAAGTAGTACATTTAACCCTTTGGGTTCCCACATGTGCATTTTAAACAGTTCTTTCTAAGTGTGTCCCTAATTAGGTTGGAGGCGTGAAATTTGGCATACTTATAGCTGAACACCTCACATCAAACGAAAAATCATAAAATTTAGAAAAAATCGTACATTTAACCCTTTGCGCTCCCACAAGTGTATTTTTAACAATTCTTTCTAAGTGAGCCCTTATTTAGGTTGGAAACATGACATTTTGCATACTTATAGCTGAGCACCTCACATCAAACGACAAATTACAAAATTTTGAAAAAGCCGTACATTTAACCTTTGAGCTCCGACATTTATATTTGAAACAATTCTTTCTAAGTGAGCCCCTATTTAGGTTGGAGGCGTGAAATTTTGCATACTTATAGCTGAACACCACATATCATACGACAAATCATAAAATTTTGAAAAAGCCGTACATTTAACCCTTTGTGCTCCCATATGCGTATTTTAAGCAGTTCTTTCTAATTGAGCCCCTTATTAAATTGGAGATTTGAAATTTTGCATTCTTATAGCAGAACATCTGAACCTGATTCTTATAGCAGAATACCTGTATGTTTCCATCTATTAGTATAAATTGCTGAAAGATGAATTTCAATCTGTTATGCATTTTCTTGCTAAACTAAATTTTCCCATTATATAGTATATATATCAACATACAGATCGAATACAAGGCTGTTCAAAAGAATTGTAATACATATTTGGCTATGGACGGTAATTACTGAAATCAGATTTTTAAATGTTTACTTAGTTATATTATTTATCTTATTTCCCTAAGTAACGAAGTTTCGTTAAAGCTTTCAGGGAGTGTTGGAAAGTGTTTCATAATCTATGCTGTACGCATGATTTGTCTTACTTGTTACTTTTTGTAATGAAGGCTACCTAAATGTTTGTGCAACATGAAAATCTTTAATTACGAATGGATAGCATACAAAAAACCTATATTCTGATAAGAGAAATCTGATTAATACATGTTAAAAATCACTCGTAAACATTTCCGCAAACACGTGACACCGAAAGAAATTTTGTTATTATGAATTCTGCTTAAAATTTCGGAAGTGTATTTGTTTCTGAGATTTATAAAGATAAAATCTGTTTTGGGAATTGTGAATAACTCGAAAGAGATTATTGCATATTCTCCTTTGTGATTATATTACATTTTACTAGATTAAGAAAGGTTTGCCATATTTTTTACAATGTTAGCACTATCTGTTGTCTTTTAAAATTAAGGGTTAAGCATACTCAGAACTATAATATAGTGACCGAAATATAACATGTTGACAAACTCAAAGGGGTGAAAATGTCCAATTTAATTTGAGGTCGCAATCCACTTATTTAGTCGAACATATACTGAGTTTATCCTTCTATATATAAAAAAAAAAGGTTTTGATTTGGAAATGGACCAATGACAATCTGCGTAGATATTCCGGGTAGATCCACATCCAATTTGAATGCTAAAGCATGCCCTTTCATCGTTAATATTAAAAAAAAAAACTGTTGCATACAAAAATATGAAAATCGGTGGTATTATACAGAAATGTTTGATAAACACGCTGATGCAGACAGTTTTCAAATCGAAGAATTATTTTAAGAGATATTTAATGCTAAAGTTAGACAAAATCGTTCCATTAAAAAAGTTTTATTGGAGCAAAAACTATACATGAGAATTTAAACATCTTTAGATCATTTTATACGTTATAACCTCCCGGTGTGCAGATTGTATTTATTTTTCTTATTTGACTCATTTTTTGAGGTTTTATTTCAATTTTAAATTCAAATTTTCAGCATTTCGAGAGATATTTTTTACAAAATTTAGAAAATGTTATTAATTTAACTGTTGCCAGTTGTATAAACAGCGCAAAATGTTTACTTCAAATTAAAAATTTATTTTACACGTGACTGTTCTAAACAGAAAATATAAAAAGCAGGAACTCATTGAAAATTACGTCATAAAAATTATAATTACACGTGAATTTTAAAAGAGACAGAATATTGAAAGAATAATAAATTCATAAATATGCGTTAGAAGTCTTAAATAGGAGAATTTACGTCATATTTACGTCACATTACACTTATTATATAAAATGAACAAAAAATAATATTGCTAAACAGTTTAAATTAAAAAATTGCTCGAGACATTTATTTAATATTTTAAGATGATCATAATATTTCATTTCTAGCAAAAGTATTTATACGTGAATATTAAAACGAAAAAGAAAAGTTTTGTGAAAATTACGTCAGATTATATTTATCAGAATCAAATTATAATTCAATCTTCCGAAATCTTTTTAAAGCCGATCAAATTATCGTCCTGTTAGAGTCTGCGGTGTCTGAACGGGGGTTGACGAGCGTAACTCGTAGGAGGCAGAGATCCCTAGTCTCTAAAAAATAAGATTTTCACTATCCCATTTATGCCTATAGTCCCATTTTTTGGGACTTTTCGAATTTTATTTTATTTATTTTTAAATTTTCTTCTTCTTTACAACATGCATATTGAATGAAGGAATTGTATATAGATGTTTTCATATATTACCAACAGATGAAAGGATAAGATTGATATTTATTTGCTTAAATGCACTCTAAATCGAAATGTCTTAAATTCAGACACTTAAGTGTCTGAAACGGAGTGTTCAATTTTCAGGCATTTTAAAATGTCTGAATTTTTTCAGACACTTTTTGCGTCTGAATTTTAGACACTTCAAACGTCTGAATCGCAGCCATTTTTTAAAAGCATTACACGTAGCCATGTTTGACCACGTTGATCCTGGAAAAGTATATGGCCATTATTCTGCCCTACTCCCCCCCCCCCACACACACACAGCCTTATTTTAGGGGATCCAAAATATGGTATGCAATTTTCATAAAGCTGATAATCGAAATCATTTTCGACTTTGTACTGATTATAATCAATATTTTGAATTTATAGAGTAGAATAAGATTAAAAATTAAAATATTTGTCACAATACAGTAAAACCTCTCAATAGTAGGCACCTTAGAGCCGTGGAATTTGTTCGCTATTCGGAAGTGTCTGTTTTTCTGAGGTAAAAAATATAAAATATGTGCATGTTGTTAATAAAAAATGTGCTTCTTAAATAGTTGTGTCCTCTATGTAGGAGTGTCCGTTATGGAGATTTTACAACAAAACTTTCATAGGACAATTTTCTTCAGCGAACACTGACCTTTTTCAAGATAAATACATTTTTTTTACCTCATAAAAGCGAACACAATCGAATAGCAGGCAAATTCAACGTTCCAAAACGCGTTCAATTCGCGAGGTGGCCGCGATTGAGAGTTTTTACTGTATTTATTTTTTTATTTAGTTTTTAATCTAATTCTACTTTTAAAGTTCAAAATGCTGATTATAATCAATAGAATGTTGAAACACATTTAAAATATAAGCTTTAAAAAAAAATCCATATCGAATTTGGAGCACGTAAAATCGTAGGGGGGGGGGAGGGTCTGCCCATGCTTTAATCAGGCCCTCCTTCTGGAAAAAGTCCAACCCTGTGTTATGATTCGATAAATGTACGTGTCAGTTTTAAGTGCAAAATCTAGCTATATGCAAATAAATATTTTATAAAAATGTACCTCTTTACTTTGTATTCATTTTTAATTTCAAATTACTTTTTAACTAAAAGTAATCAAAAAATCAATATTATATAATTATTTCAAATGAAATATATCTGTATATTTTTACCGCATTCTTACAATTACGTTAACGATACATGATTACATGAATTTAAGAATCTAAAAATAATCATTAAAATTTAACAAAGTGACTACAGATAACGCGAGATCCTTTTTCTAAATCTTTGTTGACATCAACAAATTTTTTTCTGATTCAACGTCTACATTAGTGACGTCAATTTCCGTTCTGAAGCTGTGGTTTTGACTTTTGAATCATAAAAAGATTATATGTTGACTATTCTCAGTATGGCAAATGGGATATTTCTAAAATACTCGGAAACACTAAAATTATAGCAAAGGGAAATCTTTTAATTAGAATGACCGGATTTAATGAGTTTTATCAGTCAAAACATTTTAAAATAAATAAATGAACACAAGTAATTCGCTGTATTAAATATATGGGGGAATCAATGAATGGAAAGATGTCCGAACTATATTCTTTTTTAAAATTTATGATGTACACACTATGAGGCAGAAGAAAACTTCATTAGACAAGAAAAGCATAAATAATAAATAAAAGCAGCTATTAACAGGAATGTTTACTATAAATGCTTTTGAATTCCAGTACATAACACATAATAAATCTATCAGAAATGTAAAAATCGATGTAAACATTACAAATGCTGCCGCATTAAATGCTTATAAAAATATTGTATACGTAAATAAATAATTAAAAAGGGTACTTCAGAGTAATAATTACACCAAAAAATACTATTAAGGTAGTCTTGATGGTAATTAAGAAGTATGAGCCAATCAACAGGCGATGTCACTGCGATTTTTAAAGTAATGGCTACATAAGAAAAGGCTTAGGAAGGTGTAAAATTAATAAATTCAGTAACCGCTAATATACACCATGCAGAGACACCAAAATTTATTTTAAAGATAACATTGGATAGAAAATAATACAGAAATATGATTGCAGATGATTTGAAGAGTAGAAATTTAAATATTAGCAAAATAAAATTTTAACATGGAAATACCATAGGCAAAATGCTTTGAACATATTTTGGCATAACTCAGGAAATAATAAAGCTATAGACTCGTGTGAGGTCTTCATTTAAAGATAAAACAATCACAGAGAGTTTTAAATGCATAGTTAAGACCCCACTTACCTGGGAAAAGGTCTGATTATTCCAAAAGCACATTCGCCCAGAGGACGTCCGGATTGGAGGCTACGTTAGTATCCGTTAATTAGGCAGACTTGGATATTTAAAAAATAAAATCCCCTTGCACATCCGGCTAGCTCTGTTAAAAGGATGGAAAATTTCCATCCTGAAAACATAGCCCGCCAGACAACAGTTCTCTTTACAAATCTGACGAGATGAAGAACACTGTATTAGTTTTATAGATAAATATTAATACGGAGTACCACTATGTCGATAGAAATTAAATCCCGGAACTTCACATTCCGCAAAAAACAATCAAGTCAAAATAAATTATTAGTTAAAATGTACGCGTACATAAAAACAAGCATTCAGTTTGAATTACAAACGAACATCGAGTTCGAAAGGAAGACGCATGCGCAACTGAGAGTGCCCCCTGGTGAATGCGGAGCGGAGTTACAAAGTGTCTTAAAATTAGACACTTGCAGATTTTTTAGACACTTTTATCAGTTCGTGTACACTATGATCATAGTAAGACACTTAGGTGTTTTAAATTAAGACATCTTTTGTGACTGAATTTTCAGATTCAGACACTTAAGTGTCTGAAATTCTTTTTCAGTCACATATGTATCTTAATTTAAGACGCCTTTATTTGCAGTGTGAAGGTCTTTTTTCTGTGTTTATAGATTTTTCATTTTTCAGGATAACGAATTGTACAAAGTAAGTTTATTGGTATTTTTTCTATCAAGGATCCAAAGACATAAGTCATAATCTTAGCTTGTCGATTTCTTTGAAATACGTTTTATTTTAAATTGCGAAATTATATGTTCAAGCCTTTTTTTATACATGTTTGTAACCTACAAAATATAGGGAGCTAGACGTAAATGGGCACGTATTTCTATTAGACGTTTAGGGGACAGTTATTGATGTAAAGTCCTGCTCAAAATGATTTTTAAATAAATTGTTTTTTAGCCTCAAATAATATTATTCTTAATTTATTATTAATAATACTTATAATGCTCTGAGTCTCTGTAAAGAAATAAATATAGTTTTTAATAGTTCATAAAATACTAATTATAGTATATAATATACAATTTAAAGGCTTAATTTATATAAATTTAGTCAAAAAATATAATCATGCATTTTTCCACATATGGATATTACAATATTTAGTACGTTTATATTTTATCAAATAAATACAAAAATATTTTAGCATAATTTTTTTTAGTATTTTTTCAGTTCATTTTGCAACATTTTAAAGTGATTTTACTAACAAGTTTGAGAAAACAAAAATTCAGGCATAAATGGGTTAATAACTTTTAAAATAAAAGAACATATTGTAATGGAAATATGGAAAGACTTACATTTCAGATAGTATTGGATTCGTGAAAATTTTCGAATTCCGGTTTTCGACGGATTTACACGTTTTAGGGTCAAAGAACCCAAAAACATGTTTTTATAAAATATCTGTCTGTGAGTCTGTAACTCGGTCTGTCTGTATGTATGTATGTGACACAAATATTGTGGACACTCTACCTCAAGAACTAATGAACATAATTTTATAAAACACTAGCAAACCCCGCGGCTTTGCTCGCGTAATATTTGAAATATGCCAAGTGATATTTATATGTCTAATTTTTATTAAAAGGTACTAACTAAATTTTTATTTTATTAAAAGCTAATATTTTATTTTATTAAAAGGTTTTTTTTATTAAAAGGTACTTGTTACTTTTAGGAATAATTAAAAAATTACTATTTAAAACACAGTTTGATTAAACATCATTATTACACTGCATTAGGCAGAAATGACACCTAAATTAATAAAACGAAATAAAACTAAATAAATGATAATTTAGAAAATATTTTGAAACTTTTATGATCAATTAATACGTACATTTCAGTATTCGCTTGAAGTTTTTAATTTTTAAGAAACCATCTTCTTACATCTTAAAATTAACTATCATGTCAAATTCCATATCCTACCACCTCTCTCAACAAAAAGGGCTATGTTGAAATAGGAACTGTCACCATTAATTTGCCAACATTAATTTTGAAATCGGTTTGTTATTTTCTAATATTCCACAGAAACGAAATTTAGAAAGCTTTTAAAGGCCTTTTTTAGAACGTTTGTTGTTCCTGTGAATCCCAGGTGGTAGAATCATCGGCATAAAATATAGCCTGTGTAGGATCAGAGACTGTTACCATGGATTCGCAACTATTATTTTTATAGTCGGTTTATATTCCCTGAAATTGCATAAAAATTGTAATTTAGGATTTTTTTAGAATGCTGTCTGCACCTCCCTTTCGCTTCACCCCTTTTTAATTCGAATTTATGTTCGACAGTTATTCGAGGGCATTTATATTTTATAAGTAACTACCATGCCATATTGAAAGCTTCTAGCCTTTTCAGTATCAAAGAAATCGCACTTTAAAAAGTTTTTATCTCCTTAAACCCTCTGGTGGTAGTGGCACAGGCATAAAAATATAGCTTATGTTTGAGCAGGTTCTATCACCAACAATTTGTCATCATTATTTTTTTAATCGGTTTGGTATTTGATAAGATTGCATAAAAATTGTAATTTCTAACGCTTTTCGCTAACTTCATCTTTTTAAATTTGGAATTTTCTTTCGACTGTTCTTAGAAAGCAGTTGCATCTTGTAAGTAAATACCATGCCATACTTCAAAGTGTTAGACCCCTCAGTTGTGCAAAAAACGCAAATTAGAACATGTTTTGCTTTTACAACCTTCAGATGGTAGTGACAGCAACATAAAATATAAAATATGTTATAGCAGGGACTGTCACCATTGATTTGCAACCATTACTTTTGAAATAGCTTTGGTATTATCTGAGATTGAGTAGAAATCGCAATTTAGAACGTTTTTAGAACGCTTTTCGCGCATTTTCACTTCTTTTTAAATTTCTAATTTTTTCGAAACTGTTCTTAAAGATCATTTATATCTAATAAATATGTACCTTGCCTAATTTTAAGTTGCTAGCCCCTACCGATCACAAAAATCGAAATTTAGAACTCTTTTTTGCTCCTGCAATGTCTAGGTGATAGTGATACCGACATAAAGTAGCATCTATGTTAGAGCAGAGGCTGTCAGCATCAATTTCCTACCATTACTTTTGAAATCAGCTTGATTCTTCCTGAGATATTGCTGACAAATGGACATTTAGAGCGTTTTTCGCGAATTTTGCTCCTGCATCTCCTCTGGGGTAGTGGGAACATATATAAAATATAGCCTACCTTGGAGTAAGATCTTTCACCATCATTTTTTACACCATTATATTTGAAATCGGTTCAGTACTTCCTGTGATTGCATAGAAATCGCAATTTAGAACGTTTTTTACAACGCTTTTGCGCATTTTGATCGGCTTTTAAATTTCGATTTTTATAGGAAATGTCCTTAGAGATCATTGATATCTTATAACTAACTACCATTCCAAATTTCACGATTCTAGGCCCTTCCGTAACGCAAAAACCGGAATTTAGAACGTTTTTCTCCTGCACCTCCTTCGGGGTAGAGGCACCGACATAAAACATAGCCTATGTTGGAGCAAGGATTGTCATCATAATTTTGACGCCTTTATTTTTTAAATCGGTTTGGTATTTCCTGAGATTGTATGGAAACCACCATGTAGAACGTTTTTTAGAACGCTTTTCGCGCATTTTCACCCCTTTTAAATTTCGAATTGTTTAAGAACTGTTCTTAGAAATCGTTTATATCTAATAATTAGCTAATATTTCAAATTTCATATTTATAGGCCCTTCAGTACCGCAAAAATCGCATTTTTAGAACGTTTTTTGCTCCTGCACCCCCTTTCGGGTAGTAGCACCGACATAAAACATAGCCTATGTTGGAGCAAGGGTTGTCATCGTCATTTTGACACCATTATTTTTTAAATCGGTTTGGTATTTCCTGAGATTGAGTAGAAACTACAATTTAGAACGCTTTTTCGAACGCTGATTGTGCATTTTCACCCCTTTTTGATTTCGAATTGTTTAAGAACTGTTCTTAGAAATCCTTTATATCTAATTAGCTAATAATTCAAATTTTATATTCCTAGGCCATTCAGTAACACATAAATCGCATTTTTAGAACGTTCCTTGCTGCTGCACACCCTTTGTGGTAGTGGCACCGACATAAAATATAGCCTATCTTAGAGCAAGGGTCGTCACCATCATTTTGACACTAATATTTTTTAAATCGGTTCGCTATTTCCTGATATTATGTAGAAACTATCGTTTAGAACATTTTTTAGAACGCTTTTTGTGCATTTTCACACATTTTAAATTTCGAATTGTTTAGGAACTGTTCTTAGACATCATTTATATCTTATAAGTAACTAATATTCCAAATTTCATATTTCTATGCCCTTCAGTAACGCAAAAATTGCATTTTTAGAACGTTTTTTGCTCCTGCACCCCCTTTGGGGTAGTGGCACCGATATAAAACATAGCCTATGTTCTAAGTTGGACTAACAACACCATTTTGATACCATTACTTTTGAAATCGGTTATTTAGCTTCAGAGATTACCTCTAACAAACAAACAATTTTTACTTATTTATAATATTAGTATAGATTAGCATTAGTTAGTCCCTCATATAAAGTGGTGCTGATTACTTTTTGGTGTAAACTGTTCAACCGGTGTCACTGCCACGCCGCTTTTTACACGATTTCCGCAATAGCTGTATCTCAAAAACTAATGCACGCATTTTTATAAAACTTCAGATTCCGTTAGTCCTTGATACAGTATATGGCAAAAGGTGACCGGTCACCTGCAATTTTAGAAGTTTTGTCGAATATCTAGAAAAATACATAAGGAATTAACCTGAAACTGCAGGTGCGTAAACAGTACAGTATATTAGATGTAAATTTCCAACTGGGCGAAAAACGTCCGGACCAGGATGCGAACCCGGGAACTCCTGGCTGAAGCCGCCAGTGCTCTGCCATCTGAGCTATCCCGAACGATTCTGGTCGAACTTCTTCACCCAGCTAACCTTGATGATTACAGCATCTGGTTTGAAACCTGGTTCAGCTCAACAGAATAAATCTCAGGTAATGGAACTCTAGAAATCGCTGGATACGAAATTACACTAGATTAATTTTTACACAATTATTCTAATTGGTAAACAAATCATATTAGATGTAAATTTCCAACTGAGCGAAAAATGTCCGGACCAGGATTCGAACCCGGGACATCCTGGCTGAAGCCGCCAGTGCTCTGCCATCTGAGCTATCCCGGACGATTCTGGCCGAACTTCTTCACCCAGCTAACCTTGATGATTACAGCATCTGGTCTGAAACCTGGTTCAGCTCAACAGAATAAATCTCAGGTAATGGAACTCCAGAAATCGCTGGATACGAAAATACACTAGATTAATTTTTACACAATTTTTCTAATTGGTAAAAAAATCATATTAGATGTAAATTTCCAATTGGGCGAAAAATGTCCGGACCAGGATTCGAACCCGGGACCCCCTGGCTGAAGCCGCCAGTGCTCTGCCATCTGAGCTATCCCGGACGATTCTGGTCGAACTTCTTCACCCAGCTAACCTTGATGATTACAGCATCTGGTCTGAAACCTGGTTCAGCTCAACAGAATAAATCTCAGGTAATGGAACTCCAGAAATCGCTGGATACGAAATTACACTAGATTAATTTTTACACAATTATTCTAATTGGTAAACAAATCATATTAGATGTAAATTTCCAACTGGGCGAAAAATGTCCGGACCAGGATTCGAACCCGGGACCTCCTGGCTGAAGTCGCCAGTGCTCTTCCATCTGAGCTATCCGGGACGATTCTGGTCGAACTTCTTCACCCAGCTAACATTGATGATTACAGCTAGTGTAGCCAATCTAGTGTAATTTCGTATCCAGCGATTTCTGGAGTTCCATTACCTGAGATTTATTCTGTTGAGATGAACCAGGTTTCAGACCAGATGCTGTAATCATCAAGGTTAGCTGGGTGAAGAATTTCGACCAGAATCGTCCGGGATACCTCAAATGGCAGAGCACTGGCGGCTTCAGCCAGGGGGTCCCGGGTTCGAATCCTGGTCCGGACATTTTTCGCCCAGTTGGAAATTTACATCTAATATGATTTGTTTACCAATTAGAATAATTGTGTAATAATTAATCTAGTATAATTTCGTATCCAGCGATTTCTGGAGTTCCATTACCTGAGATTTATTCTGTTGAGCTGAACCAGGTTTCAGACCAGATGCTGTAATCATCAAGCTTAGCTGGGTGAAGAAGTTCGACCAGAATCGTCCGGGATAGCTCAGATGGCAGAGCACTGGCGGCTTCAGCCAGGAGGTCCCGGGTTCGAATCCTGGTCCGGACATTTTTCGCCCAGTTGGAAATTTACATCTAATATGATTTGTTTACCAATTAGAATAATTGTGTAAAAATTATTCTAGAGTACAGTATATGTCATGTATTTCGAAGAAGTTTTTTTTTCCCCCGAAACCCCATAGGAGACCGTCAGCAAATTGAAAAAGAATGAATGTATTTTGGATATTCCTGTAAAAACTAATGTAGCAAAAGCGTTCAAACTCGAGATTATTAATAGGTGGCTTATTGTAAGATACTGTGTTCATTTTTATGAGGATAGCATGTATACTCGTAGAGAAATTAAGGTTTTTATAAAAACAGTCCCAAATTTCGCCAAGTTTTTTGCTTATAATTTGCAGAGTTCTTTATATGAAAAAAATATCTTTTCAGAAAATATGACAAACAACATTGTACACAATACCCGGCAATCAGAATAATAAAATAATAATAATTGTATGATTATTAGCGTGGTGTCTTAACCACTCGGCCACGGAAGCCCTGCTGTATTTAGGTGTCTGGACGAATCATGATAATTACAGCGCCTAGAATACCTAGTGTGGAAATATGTTATCCTAACAGTGCTAAAAATTTGTATCCCTTAAATATGTGACGATACTACTAAAATTTCAAGTGTCGATCGCATCTGCGGGATTTTCGTATTACTAGTATTACATTGTATAGACTAGCAATTTCTTGCAGTATAAGTACGTCTTGTAGAATATATCCTGCAGATGTCGCTGCGATCTGTATATTGCAGCAGTATCATTGCACATTTAAGGGATACAATATTTTAGCGCTTTTTTAAGTATTACAGGGATAGCCGATTTCCGCACTATATATTCTAGGCGCTATAATGATAACTTAAACATAACGCTGCAGCAAGACGTAATATACTCGCGTACCGCCAGCGTCACCTATAGACCAGTAAAAAGTGAGTTTTTTACGCAGGAACTGCCGTGAAACAACACGGCTAAAAGCAGTAAAAAATGTAGCATGCGTTCTCTAGATTGGATGATGAACTAAGCTAATTTCTTAAAAAAATAAGTTAACTAAACAAAATGTTTCCACCACTTACTAATCTTATATGTTGTCTTTAAAAACATTGTGCTCAAGTCAAGTCAAATTGTAATAGAACACGATTTGAACGTTTCACAGCAGATTGCGTCCATTGTAAAACATTCAGTTGAAACTGCAGGCACATCCTTGCCAAACCGTAAACAAAATGTGGGTGAAAGCGGATTCCAACACCTCAAGATGAATGTGTTCCGCTATGACTATGCAAGGAAGATAGAAAAAAATCCTCTGAAGTGCAGAAATGAGGGAAAGTGGCGTAAAAATGTCTGCAAAAACAGTCCGAAGAAGTTTACTGAATGCCAAGTACAAGGCATACCGAAAACGAAAGAAGCCTAATCTTACACTACAGCGCTTAGAAGATACAGTGTGGAAAACGGCTACAAAATAGTGCTAAAAAATTGAATCCCATAAATTTACAACGATGCTGAATAACAAGATGTCGATCGTAGCGCCATCGTAGTGATTTAAAAACGATAGTCATTCTAAAAGAAACTATTTAACCTATTGCACGTCATTCCTTAACTAAATTAGCTTATAACAGACCAAAATATCTTATATTTATAGTTTCCGATATTTAACATTCTATAATTTTTGAAAACACAGTGTTTATATTGAAAAGAGTTACGAGATGGCGCTCGTATCAGCATATTGCCACTGTGCATTGTTGTAGATTTATGGGATACAAGTTTTTAGCACTTTTTAAAGCATTATAGGAATAGCCGTTTTCCACACTGTATCTTCTAGGCGCTGTACTTACACTGTTAAAAATATCGTGAAAAATTACCTCTGTTCTTAAAGGTTCTCTATTTTCTGACCAATGAGAACGCTACATAAACGCCTATGAAGCGTTCTCATTGGTCAGAATACAGATAGCCTTTAAAAACAGAGTTAATTTTTCACGATATTTTTAACAGTGTACTGAGGTATTGAGGAATAAATGTCTGATGTGGACGAAGCAGTTTCAAGATTGAACTTGATCTCCATCAATGGACCTGGCCGTCTGTATATTGTTAAATACATTATAAACTGCTACCAATACCTGGATGTAGTGCAGCCACAGTTAGAACAATGGTTTCCAGATGTTAACTGTGTCGTGATGCAAGACGTAGCTCGTTGTCACACGGCTGGCAGGATAATGAGTTACTTTGGAGGGATAGTCTTAGAAGTTCTGCTGCGGCCAGAAAACAGACCTGAGCTCAACCCAATGGAGGATATTCCATCTACGTTATGATCACGTGATCAAGGTAAAAACATCTAGCGTAAAGAATGTAAGGCTTTGTAGAAGTAATGTAAATCCCCGCCAGCCAGTGAAACAGTTCATGCGGAAAGCAGTAGGAGTCTCATTTCTAACAGTTAGAAATTCTTTGGGTAAATTACCGGTACCACGTGACTTTTTTCAGCCTCGAAGCTAGATTTGGTATATAGTCCATTGAGGGAATACGGCGTGACTTGAAGACCACATTAAAGAAAATTGCAGTAACAAACAAGGTTCAACTCATTCAGCGATTAATTCGTGTACGGCATCATCGTGATGAAATGGAACGACTGATTCAGAAGTACATCGAAAAGATGCCAAGACATATAGTTACTAATGTTGTACATGTGAAGTACTAAAAGCCATGAGTGGACCTCTATAACTACGTTTATTGTAAGTATTGCATGTTATTCACTCTATATTTAATGTAATACAATAAACTAACTTCGAGACTGATTTATGTGTAAATTTCCCTGACACTATAATAATTTGACCAGTACTGTAGATGCATATGACGTTTTTTTATTTGATTTGAAAATTAATTTTTTTAAAATAAATTGCCACAGTGAACCCAATTTTTTTTATTGAGTAGAGATGTGTTTCACCCTTTATCTACTGACGGTACTTTTAAGTACGATTAAAACTACTTGTTATAAAATTGACTGAATACATCGATTAGTAGTAATACAGCTTAGAATGAGTTAGAGATACATTACTTTATCTTGTTCCAAAAGCATTATGACCTACACAAAACAAAACTATTTTTAAAAGGACGATTTCTTTTGCCTTTGTGTCTTTTCAGCCTTCTTGGCGTTTGGGCGGGGGGGATTTTTCAATTCGGAAATATTTCTTTTGTAAGAACATTCCATTTGTACATTTCCTAATTCTACAAAATACTTTTAGTATTTATGTAGTCTATAGTTATATACGAAAATCCCGCAGATGTCGCTGCGATCGACACTTGAAATTTTAGCAGTATCGTCGCACATTTAATGGATAAAATTTTTTAGCACTGTTTGGATCGCATATTTCCACACTGGGTATTCTAGGCTCTGTAGTTAGGTGTCTGGACGAATCATGATAATGTAAACATTACGCTGCAGCAAGATGTAATGTACTCGCGTACCACCAGCGCCACCTATAGACCAATAAAAAGTGAGTTTTTTACGCAGGAACCGCTGCGAAACAACTCAACAAGGCGAAAAGCCGGGAAACAGGCCGGCGATGTGGCAGTAAAAAATGTAGCATGCGTTCTCTAGATTGGACGGTGAACTAAGCTAATTTCTTAAAAAAATAAGTTAACTAAACAAAATGTTTCCACCACTTACTAGTCTAGTAAGTTGCCTTTAAAAACATTGTGCTCAAGTCAAGTCAAATTGTAAGAGAACAGGATTTGAACGTTTCACAAGGTTCAACTCAATGAGGGATTAATTCGTGTATGGAATCATCGAGATGAAATGGAGCAACTGATTCAGGAGTACATCGAAGAGATGCCAAGACGTATAGCTACTAAAGTTGTACATGTGAAGTACTAAAAGCCATGAGTGGACCTCTAAAATTACGTTTATTGTAAGTATTTCATATTATTCAATCAATATTTAATGTAATACAATAAACTAACTTCGAGACTGATTATGCGTAAATTCCCCTGTCACTATAATAATTTGGCCAGTACTATACATGCATATAACTTTTTTTTTTTTCATTTGATAATTAATTTTTTTTTAAATAAATTGCCACAGTAAACCCAATTTTTTTTTTATTGAGTAAATGTGTTTAACCCTTTATCTACTGACGGTACTTATAAGTACCATTAAAACAACTTGTTATAAAATTGATTTAATATATCGATTAGTAGTAATACAGTTTAGAATGAGTTAGAGATACATTACTTTATCTTGTTCCAAAAGCATTATGGCCTACACAAAACAAAATTATTTTTAAAAGGACGATTCTCTTTTGCCTTTGTGACTTTTCAGCCTTCTTGGCGTTTTTTTTTGGGGGGGGGGATTTTTCAATTCGGAAATATTTCTATTGTAGGAACATTTTATTTGTACATTTTCTAATCTAATTCTACAAAATACTTTTAGTAGTTATATAGTTTGCAGTTATATACGAAAATCTCGCAGATGTCGCTGCGATCGACACCTGAAATTTTAGCAGTATCGACGCACATTTAAGGGATACATTTAGGGAATACTTAGAAAAAGATTTAAAATAAAAGATTTGAGTGGGGTTATAAATCGTGCACAAAATCCCTATCTATTGAATTTGAATGAATCATTCTCAATCCTTCTACAATCCTTCCAAAAATTATTAAATGATTATGTTAATCTTCTAATGTAGTTTAAATAATCCACGAAAAATGTTTTAGAAAATAAAATTTTCATGAATTCACTATTCAGTATATAAAAGGATAAAATGACCTACCTACACTGGAAAAAATAGAATTAGTTCTTGAGAAAACAAATGCAGAACGTAAAATCTGAAAATTTTGAATCTTTTATTTTATGAAGTCATAATTTCTTTCTTAGTTCATGAACATCACCGTAGATTATTTTGTGCACCTGCAAATTTCATACATTCAGTAAAAATTTAATTAAATTCTATCTAGCCATTTCTTTGAAATTTTGCTCGCAATGATCAAAATCACCGCTTTAAGAAAATGGACTGTAAAGATTGATAACATGAAGAGCTTTTTAAAAACACCCTAAAATTTTTAATAAATGCGCAGCGACTTTCGAAAGAACGAGTCTTTCTTCATCAGGCGCAGAGAACACGTCCTGCTACTTTGAAAGTCTTGCTAGTCCTGCTGTTTTCAAAGTAGAAGGACGTGTTCTCTGCGCCTGATGAAGAAAGACCCGCGCATTTATTAAATTTTTGTTTTTAAGTTCTTTTCATCTTATCTCACACCAGCTTATTTATTTAATGTTTAAAGATTGAACGACCCCTTGATCTTATAAAGAAACTCAAACTGTTTTAGATATAACTTCCCTTTCTAAAAGGAATTTTTGCATGGGGTTTCTTTTAAACGGTTTGTTAATAATGAAATTTTTTAATATAAGCTATTAAATTTAAAAAAATGATTTTTGGACACTTTGAAAGATATCATTAAGTCAAATGGGGAGAGATTTTAGAATAATTAAAATGTTATATGTAGGGGAGAGCGGGGTGGAATGGGACAGTAGGTTTTTCTCTATGTATCATTCTAAACATTTCTTTAATCACACATTAGATGAAGCAATGGTACCCCAATCTTCAGTTGAAAAAATTAGCTGATCTGCATAAGCTTGCGATTGTGTAAAGAAAAAGATTATTTCAAGAATCAAAAGTAAATTTGCTTCAGGTACTTTTTATGCTCTGTATATTAATGACTTGTTTATGCGTAGATGTAATGTTTTCCCTATATATGGAATATTCTGTATATTATCCGGAATTTAAATTATTCCTAAAAGCATCATTTTGGTTTATACAAGAAGTTTAACCTAAAAGAAGGTAGAGGGAGGAATGAGACATGTTTAATTTTTTGATAATAAGATCGATGTTAATTGCGAATATGTAAATATTTTTAGACGGTAGTCTATTAATCATACCATTATAAATATATTCATTTACTTCAAAATGTAAATAAATTGAACCGATGATTTTTAATGACTAACAATCCTGAATTTTCCTTCCAGTGATGAAGGTAAAGGAATTTGATAGTGTAGCACAGACATTATCAACCTACAATCTTTGTTAGACTGTCTATATAGCAGACACTAGATTATATAGTGCCTTATCATACACTATATTGCCATTAATGACCGGCAACTTTCAATTTTAGACATTTTGTCGAATATTTAGAAATATACCCGACAGATTCTTCTGGAATTTCGGGATTGAAAAGAACAGGTATGACCTCATATTTAGCAATGTCGATTTGATAAGGGGGGTAATTAGGGGGCCGACAAAAAATCAAAGAAAAAAAGTACAAGAATAGCACGTATATTAAGAGGTATAGCGATTTATTTAAAATTCAAAAAATTCTTGCATGTTTTTTGCTTATAACATGCAGGGTTTTCACCCACATTTAACGCCGATTTCAGAAAAATTGACAAATTATAGTAGAAACAATATAGTGCAATTGGAATGTAAATATATTAAATATTTTAGGAAATATGAGCAGTTGTATGAAATTTTATCTGCGCATGCGCGAACGATAACAAGGATCATTTTACATAATTTAATAGTCAACTTTATGGAGCAACTTATTAAAAAAATCTAGTCGAATACCGTAAAAATTCAGAAAGATATCGGCGTTAGAGTGAGCAAATTTTTAGTGATTCTCTAAAATCAGCTGAATGATAAGGGATTTTACACAAATTGTCATTTTTTATTGACTTTCAGAAAAAAATTGGTATTTAGTGAGTATCAACGAGTAGATTTGGAAAAAATGCTTCGATTTTGATACTTCTTTTGATCATGGTATAGGCTCGTTCTGGTGGTTATCCACGAAGAACTAAAGCATCAATAAAAAATGAAAAAAAAAATAAAAATGGCAATTTGTGGAAAATCCCTTATCATTCAGCTGCTTTTAGAGAACTACTAAAAATTTGCTCACTCTAACGCCGATATCCTTCTGAATTTTTACGATATTTGACCAGATTTTTTTTAATAAGTTGCTCCATATTTGACTATTAAATTATGTAAAATGATCCTTGTTATCGTTCGCGCATGCGCAGATAAAAATTATTTCATACAACTTCTCATATTTCCTAAAATATTTAATGTATTTATATTTCAATTACACTATGTTGTTTCTACTATATTTTGTCAATTTTTCTGAAACCGGAGTTAAATTTGGTTGAAAATCCTGCATGTTTATAAGCAAAAAACATGCAAGAATATTTTTATTTTTTTAAATAAATCGCTATATCTCTATTAATATACATGCTATTTTTGCACAAAAGAATACACATATTGCACAATGTCTGTTTATTTATATTCGGTAGCGATAGATCATTTCGTGCATTTTATTTTACAGGGTTATCTCAAGCATTATTTTTTTTCTTTGATTTTTTGTTGGCCCCCTAATTCCCCCCCCCCCTATCAAATCGACATGGCTAAATATGAGGTAATACCTGTTCTTTTCAATCCTGAAATTCCAGAAGAATCTGTCAAGTATATTTTTAAATATTCAACAAAATGTCAAAAATTGAAAGTTGTCGGTCATTAATGGCAATATAGTGTACATTGTTTTATAGCTGCCTTATACCTCCCTGTTAGTGGGGAGGTATGGAACACATTTCCAAATTTACAATTTATTTATGAAATTGTTTCTGCAAATTATGTTTCTATAGTGTTCAAGGACATAGAATGTGTTTCATTTTGAATTCTGTATATCGAAATTTTTGTTTTATTATCAAAGTTGATTTTCTTATTTTTGTAAAGTCTCATTCCGCCCCACTCTCCCCTGTACTATGCCTTAATGTTTTATGACGAACCCAATCTGTTTAAAATACATTTTTAATATAAAGAATATTTGTCTGTCTGTGTATTCAAACTCAAGTCAATAGACTGATTGGATATAGATTTGAAGCACGTAGCGTTATTTTACAAGAATACTCGTAAGAATTCCTTTACGTTACGGTCTCGTTTGCAGCGTATTTGAATAACGTAACACTCTTCGTGTAAAAATTGTAATATAGCTGTGATGCTCTTTCAAACAGATTGAAATGGATATAGTTCACTCAGGTGTCGGGGAGATGGGGGCACATGTGAACTGTTCACATAAATATAGCTTTTTCTCATAACTGGGTAATACTCTAGAAACAAACTACTGACTATAGTAAACAGAACATTGTTTTACAGATGTTAGTTTTTTTTTTCAAATCACCCATAGCTATTCTTACTTTTTTGAATACTTTTATAAATTCAAAAAATTGTTCATGTGCCCCACCTGCGGGGCAGTTGTGGACACACCTGGGGCCTATGTGAACACAAGGAAAACATATGCTTTGACATGCTTTTTATTCTGTTACTCATTTGTCTACAGGTGCTGCCATCTTTGGTATTTTTTTCAAATTAAACATGGAAAAATTGCGATGTTCACATCTGTTCCATGTTCTCATGTGCCCCCTTCTCCCCTACTACAAGATGATTACTATAATATAGGGCAGGGATGGCGAACCATTTTGAGCGTGCGTGTCAAATATTTCAAAAGTATTATATTTCAAAAGTATTACCAACATTCTAACGAGCCAGAAACATTTTAACTTAGAAAAAATCCAATAACTAATTTTTATAGAATTTTTACTTAAATATCTTTACACTTATACTAAATTTGATTCCTAACCTATCTATTATGCTGCATTTACTCAATAATATAGCCATGGCACATCAAATTTTGCTTTATAAATCTATAAACGAGGTTTTCTTTTATTGTATACTTCCGAATGAGATCATTTTTAGTTCGTAACGTAGAAGCAGGTTAAATAGATACATAATTTACACCAACAGTTAACATTCAATCTTGAAAAAAAAATCCCTAAATATTTTAAAACATAAAATAATTTAAAACCCTAAACCTAAATTAAATAAAACCTAATCTCAAATAGAAGCATGTCAATTAGGCATATTATCATGCTATCTCATAAATTTTTAAAAAGCAAAACCTTGAAATTTGAAAAAGAAGCAAAATTATTTGAAAAACATATGTTGAAGAGCTCGGCGAGAAAATGGCGCTATCATTGAAATTTATAATACCTTAACTCATTCAAAAGTAACGGATTATTTTAAAGTAAATTATATCTGTTACAAAAAGCTATGCTTGTTGTAGAAACACATAAAGTGGATTATTCTCCATAAACTTAATATAATCCATACGTTTTTCCACGTGCCAGAGAAGCTTTCTTGGGTGCCAAGTTCGGCACGCGTGCCATAGGTTCGCCATCCCCAGCATTTACCGTTCAAGGACCACACAAAAGAAATTAGGTTGATTAGGTTAAATCAACTTCTTGTTTATAAATGCGGTTCTCTAGTTCAATATTTCAACTCAGCAAAATGTTTTTCAAGAAACTAGGAATTACATCCATCATTAGGGTTTTTCAAATAATCATTTAACCATGGATTATCTTCAATTATAGGATTAGCTCTTTTTTTTTTAACCATTTGGAAAAATGGTTATTGTCCTCGTCAGGGTACGAAATCAAAAGCATATCTGAAGGTTTTTATTGGTTGAATCCGCATTTTATTCGTGTTCTGATGGATGTATACAGTAATATGTATTTCCCTTTACTTTCAACAGAGATGGATACTTCTGTTGCCACTATGACAAAAAAGTAAGGGGAAAAAAAAACCTCAGAAACAAATTGAGATACAGCTTTAAAACAAATTACATTTAAAAGTACATTTTTTTTTCTCTATACGACGGTGTAAAAAGTAATAGTGTGGGATGTTTAGAAGTTTAAGAATAAAATTTCATTTAAAATTAGGCGTCAGATTTCCAAGAAACATGACGATGGAAAAGCCTTTTCCCGAACAGCCAATGAAATGCTTGGATAATACGTAAGTTTTAGGAAATCTGACGGGTCGAAGGCGATTTTTGTCGCTTGCAATTTTTACGTGTCATAACACTATTAATGTTTAATGCATGGCGTACGTAATGTAGGATCAACTCCGTGATATTTTTTGTCTTAAATTTTAATCTTTGAGAAAATCATTTTCCAAATGGTCGTTGTAATTAGTTAAATTGTTTTTTGTGTCACGTATCACTTTTGTCATCTGAACTCTTCCAATACCTTTTGAAGGAAATTTGAAATTTCGTAATAACTCTGATATTTTAATAGAATGACTATTTTCTCCTCGAACGTTCAAATGGACTGATTTACTACTTCAATTTTTGTTGTTGCTGTTAGTTAAATAACTCTTTATACCTACACATGAAAATGTTTTATTAGTTAGAAATCGATATTGAAATAAAATTATTCAAATTCAGGAAATATAGAATGAGATCAGCGAGTCAACAGAAACCAGTGGCGTATCCAAAAGGTGGGCTGATAGCGCTGCAGCCTCCTCCGAAATTGATAGAAAAATAAAGTTGAATTGCGAAAGTTGAGCAAAATCTAATGAAAACTGTTAAGGTGAAATTAAAGTGGAGCCAAAAAATATACCGTTTTGGACACGTTAAGAAAATGTGTTAGAAATCGCCCTTGAAAGTGAGTTGCTTCGCAGAGACCATGGAATTTTCAATTTCGGCAAAGTTTCTGTTATACACAGGCTCTTTACACCACATTTTACTGTAAAAAACATGATATGGGATGATTAACCCTTTATCTACCGACGGTACTTATAAGTACCATTAAAATAAATTGTTATAAAATTCGTTTTATAATCGATTAGTTGTAATAAAGTTTAGAATGAGTTATAGATGCATTACTTTATCTTGTTCCAATATCATTATGGATTACACAAAACAAAACAATTTTAAAAGGACGTCTTCTTTTGCCATTGCATCTTTTCAGCTTTCTTGATGTTGGGAGAAGGGGGGGGGGGGATTTTTCAATTCGGAAATATTTCTATTGTAAGAACATTATATTTGTACATTCCATAATTCTACAAAAACTAAGAAAAATATTTAAAAAAATATCTGAGTGGGGTTATAAATATTGCACAAAATCTCTATAAATTCAAATTTAACGAGTTCTTCTAAATCCTAAAATTTATTAACAATTTATGTAAATCATCTAATGCAGTTTAAACAATTCACGAAAAATGCTTTAGAAGATCAAATTTTCATAATTCAGTACATAAAGGGTTAAAAGAGCATTATTCATTTTTATTACTTGCTATTGATCAGTTTGAAAGTTTGTGATTGAAAGTTATGCACAAATTGATCTTTTTAGTATGAACTTCAAAGTCTTGAACCTTTTTTTTTTTAAATTTACTTAAATGTGGTATGGTGAAAAAGTTCTTAAATAATTTTAAATTTGCTGCTTTACTTCGGTTTTATTTACTATTTTTTGAGATACCGTTTAGCAGATAACTTTAAATATTCCGTTCATAAAAATGCATAATAACCATGGAATGATACTTGATAAGAGGAAAACCTGCCTAACACGAAATATTTCCCATTCTCATGAGATTTTATCTTAGCAGGTTGGATTGTATAATAGACGCATTACCTGTTATGATAAAGAAAAGTATAAAGAGGATTTTTTTCGGTTGCTCGTGATTCCATCTGAGAAACTTTTACTGTACCCCCCCCCCCTCAAAAATGATAAGTCTAGATACGCCACTGACAGAAACGAAAACTTTAGGCACTTTTTTTTTCTTGCAGAACGTTTTCAAAATCTGGTGACTCTATAGTTCTGCGAATTTTCATTCAACCCGCTAGATATTTTCAAAAATGAATCGTAACAGATTCCTTTTAGTGAAATGCGATGCAACCAGTGTTGAATTCAGACGCTTTTCCCCGGAAGTGATTTCTGTGACTGGAGGGGGGGGGGGATCATAATAGAGTTCAGAGGTGGAAATTGCACTTTTTGACCATTAAAACTACAAAATCTCAAACCTTCCTGAGGGAGGGGTCCCATTGCTCCGAGGGAGAGTTTCCCCCACCCCGGGCCACCCCCTGAATTCAATACTGGTCGCAACCCTGTAAAACTATCGAATATGAAATTAACCACTTTTCAGGAGATTGGAAAACTTGTTTTAATGATGGGGTCAAAATCAGTGCCAGGCTGAAGAACCACGTTACATTTTTCCTCAGTTTTTTTGCAAGCTATATAAGCATGGTATCGGAATGTATCATTTAATTGTTTTTGATCGAAAAATAAATCGCTTTTCGTTAGTTTTAATCGCTAATCTAAGGTTGTACATTTTGCAGGTTCCGAATTGCTATTGCATTCGATAGTTAGACGTTTATTTTTTTAAAAAATGTAAATCTGAATTTAAAGGAACTAATCGGTCTTTATCGAATAGGCGCTGTACAGTCGTGGAAAAAAAAAAGTAAGCACCCCGTTTAACTCCTAAACATATTATCGTAGAAGAAAGTAACTGGTACCGAACGATCGGAAATAGTCTACTTTTAAATGACGCATATAAAATTTTCTTAGGGGGCCATCTACATATTAAAACGAACCATAATTTTTTTTTCAATAACAGTACACTATTCTGACAGCATAAACGAACTCTGCACCCTTCAATTAGTCTAAAAACAAATTTTTGTGCAATTCGTACCATAAGTTTCCGAGAAATTACTTTAAAACGAGCGTATTTTAAGGGTTGTATCCAAATTGAAGTTCGGTACTCGATTGTTAACCGATAGGAGCTCCCTTATTGACCAAGGCACCTTAGTCAGTCAATTAAGCCTGTTAGATTACAGGATAGCATAAAAAATTTCAAAATATTTAGTCACTTCTATCATAGACGGTCCCTTTAAACCATCATTTTGCCGTTTTTTAAGCATAATTTGAAAAATACTTGGAAAAAAAATGTGTAATTTCGGATTTCCATAAAGCAGGACATGTTAAATCTGAATCCATAAAAACTGTAGGTTGCAATTCATAATTTTTTCGAATATTTATTTCATAATTCATATCAGGAAATTATAAAAATTGCAATCAACGTATTTGTTTGAGTATATTAGTATTATTGCTACACAAAAAATTAAAACATTAGGATTATAATTTCAGAAGTTATAAATAAAAATGTGAAAATGTAATTTAACATTAGAAGCACTCAATTTTGAATGTTTATAATTCAAAAGACTTGAAATTTTGTGTCAAGGCATAGTTTGAACCAAAGATTTGAAATATCTCGTTAGAATTGGGTATTGCCATTGAATAAAATGAAGTTTGGATTCGTTTTAATATGTAGATGGCCCCCTAAGAAAATTTTATATGCATCATTTAAAAGTAGACTTTATTTCCAATCGTTCGGTACCAGTAACTTTCTTCTACGATAATTTGTTGAGGAGTTAGTAGGGGGAGTTTACTTTTTTTCCACGACTGTACAGTACATACATAACGATATCTTTTTAGCAATTTTTGATTCTATCCCCCTATCATTCCTCAACCCTTCCTCTGGGATATCGTTATTAGTGTTTAAGAATTATTTTTATTTTTACATTTTCCCCCCTATTTTATCTTTATACGTTTGCAATGCTATACAAATATGTTTATACATTTATTATTCGCATACTGATTTAAATGAAGAGAAGTATATCACTATTATATATGAAATAACGTTATATAAAATAATACTTGAAAGAAATGCGTAATGTTTAAAAGTATTTTATAATAGCTTTGTTATAGAATGCATTCAACAGTAGTACTGTTTTTTTGCATCGGCTTCCTGCACGGGGGTTAGTAAACCTTCCTATAAACAAAACAGGTGAACAACATTCTTCCCCATTTTTTTTACTAGTTTATTTAACCTTTAACTGATATCTCAGAAATTGTCACATAACTAGTGTGATACGGTCTGTGAGACCGCTCCATCGAAAGATGAATAAAAGGCACGATTAACTCATACGATGATGTTTTTGTACTAAACTTTTTGCACAGGACTGTTGTAATTAACTCATCTATTCAAAAGTCTCTGGTGATAGTAATAAAGTTCCAAACGGAACGAAATTTCGGTAGTGTTTGTAGTTAAACGGAAAATTTCAAGTTAAACTATAAAAATTGAAAAAAAAAACCACGGTCTGAGAGACCGATAACATCAGGTAAATGTTAAACTTTAACTGATGTTACCGGTCTCACTCACCGGTGTTTTTTTTTCAATTTTCATAGTTTGACTTGCAAATTTCAGTATCTACAAACGCTGCTGAAATTTTGTTTCGTTTGGAACTTTAGTACTAACACCAGACTTTTTGAATAGGTGAATTTTAATTATAACACTACTGTACAAAAAGTTTAGTACAAAAACATCCTACGAGTTAATCGCGGCTTTTATTCATATTTCGATGGAGCGGTCTCACAGATCACTTCACACTAGTTATGTGACAATTTCTGTGACATCAGTTAAAGATTAACAACGAATTATAGGTGCATATGGCAGAAGAATACGAAAGGCGAACATTCGGTTATTCCATATTTTGGAACGAAATGATTTTATGACCAATTCATTGCCCTTACTAAGAACTTCGTATTTTGACAAAAATAGATGAGACACTATTGAAGTAAAGAAACAAAAGCAAATTTAGTTTAGATCAAATGATGATATCAAAAGACACCTCCCCCCCACCCTTAGGTATCTTACGTTAATAAATGCCAGACCACCCTAAAGTGATAACGTTATATAGGCACAGCCCCTTATTAAGTAAAGAATAATAAGAGAAATAATAAGAGTAATATATATAAGTTCGTATATAAAGTATAATAAGAGAATAAAGAAGAAAATAATAATAATAATAATAAAAAAAAGCAATTTAACAAATTACAACGACCATTTGGAAAATGATTTTTTCAAAGACTAAAATTTAAGACATAAAAAATCGCACGGAGTTGATCCTACATTACGTACGCCATGAATTAAACATTAATAGTGTTATTACTCGTAAAAATTCCAAGCGACAAAAACCGCCTGCGACTCGTGTGTATTATATACGCCTGAAACTTACGTATTATCCAAGCATTTTAATGGCTGTTCGGGAAAAGGCTTTTCCATCGTCAGATTTCCAAGAAATCTGACTACCCATTTTAAATAACATTTCATTTTTAAACTTCTAAACATCCCACAATATTACTTTTTACACCGTCGTATAGAGAAAAAAATTTACTTTTAAATGCAATTTGTTTGAAAGCTGTATCTCAATTTGTTTCTTAGTTATTATTTTTTGTAGTTTTTATTACTTTTTTGTCACAGTGGCAACAGAAGTATCCATCTCTGTTGAACGTAAAGGGAAATACAGATTACTGTATATACCCATCAGAAAGCGAAAAAAATGCGCATTCAACCAATAAAACACTTCATATATGTTTTTGATTTCCTACCCTGACAGCGAACAATAACCATTTTTCCAAATGGTTAATAAATTTTATTAAAATTCTTATACTACGGGGACCATTATTTTTACACTGTAGGTTAAATTAAACTTACAAAATTTACATTAGAAAGTGGTTTTTTTTTCCATGCCATTCAAGGAAAATGCCAGCCTTACTCACTCAAAATGCACTTTTTAATAACCTCGTGTATAAAAGTAGACTCTTTCAAAATTGTATTTTGTCCCGAGAAGATTTTTTTTCTCGGCACACTCGAAAAACAGAGTGGCCGCAATGACTGAATAGAAATTAGAAACGAAAGCAAGAAATAAAAACCGCGCGTCAAACTTATTTTAACGCAAATATATCTAAGTAAATGTTTTAGAAAACTCTTAACTAATTTGAAAATCGGATTTCAGTCAGGACCGACCACAGCCGTAAAAGTACTGAAATTCGTTTGTGCAGGGATAGGTGCATGTGCTTAGTATGTGAAAATTTAGTTAAATGCATAACACAGTCGATAATTTTCCTTCAGAAATGTCTGCCAACAGACTGAAATGGGCTCAGATACTTTTGTACTGTCTTATCTGTCATCAAGAGATTTTATACTAAAATTTAATCCATGCAAAAAGGTAATCTAGAACGCACGTTCAGAAACAGCCATCCATAGACAATGTATCCATTTCTGAGCATAACCCTGTATGTTATAAATTGAATTATATTCTACAGACCCTAAATAGAGTTCAGCTGGAAAATGGATAACAGGCATTCTCGCATAATTTTGACTTTTAAGTACCTGAATAATTTTATTTTAGTATATATTCTTGGGGGTTGTTTATTTCTTATACTGGAAAACCTCCCATTGCATAACTGTATAACACTATTAAGGAGATAAATAAGTTTTGGACGATGCTGGGTTTTCCAATAAACTACGAATTTCTCATACCGTCCCATGTCCCTGATGCTGATTTTTAAGTTGGGAGCTGTCTCTATAAAATTGTTTCAATAAAAATAATTCGATGTCATTTATTCCGAAACTGAGACTTTTTTTTTATATAAATAGGTAGCAAAAAAGTGAACCTGCACACATTTTTAGGGTTATTATTTTTTGAACTCTGTGCCTAGATTGTAGACACCTTACCTCTTGCTAAGATTATACAGAAAATCTTTTCAGATGCAGCCACAGAATATCTTTCAACATTATTCTCATGGTAGAGAAAGAATGGCTAAAATTCTTTGACAGGAATTTGACTACAGTATTTAAATATCAATTTCAAGCATGGTTTGCTCGCAAGTTTAAATAGAATCTGAGTTAAATCAAAAAATCGTCGCTGCTGACCCTTTTTCTTTATTTTGAATCATTAGGGCATTCGTCTATCAGTTTAAAAATATATTTTATTAACCATTTGGAAAAATGGTTGTCCTCGTCAGGGTAGGAAATCAAAAGCATGTCTGAAGCTTTTTATTGGTTTAATCCGCATTTTATTCGTTTTCTAATTGGTCTATAGAGTAATCTGTATTTCCCTTTACTTTCAACAGAGATGGATACCTTCGGTTTCCACTAAGAGAAAAAAGTAATAAAAACTAAAAAAAAAAAAATAACTCTGAAATAAATTGAGATAGTTTTCAAACAAATTGCATTTAAAAGTACATTTTTTTCTCTATACGGCGGTGTAAAAAGTAATAGTGTGGGATGTTTAAAAGTTTAAGAATGAAATTTCATTTAAAGTGGGTCGTCAGATTTCTTGGAAATCTGACGATGGAAAAGCCTTTCCCGAACAGCCAATGAAATGCTTGGATAATACGCAAGTTTCAGGTGGATGAATACGTACGAGTCGTAGACGATTTTTGTCGCTTGGAATTTTTACGTGTAATAACACTATTAATGTTTAATTCATGGCGTACTTAATGAAGGATCAGCTCCGTGCGATTTTTTTGTCTTAAATTTTAGTCTTTGAAAAAATCATTTTCCAAATGGTCGTTGTAATTTGTTAAATTGCGTTTTTATATTAACTTATTTTGGTGTGCTTTTAACATACGGAGTTATGATTAAGTTTAATTTCAACAGATTTTTATTCCTGAAGTATTCCTGAAATTTTGTGAGAATGCCTCATAACTCAATTAAAAAACCCCTGTAAGCCCATTTAAACCGTACATACACGATAACGATTACAAATTCTTTTGTGCAGCCCATCTATAGAGTTTATACATGCCACGTAGCAAGCAAAAATGGAATAAAACCTCAACGCCTACCCTAACTGAAAACATTTATAAATAGAAAGAACATATTTATATTTATTTAAAAATATATATATTTACTTGTAAATTCAGAAATAAATATTGAAATGATAAGTTTAAAAACATATGATAAGAGAGAAAAAATCTTGCTCGCATGATAAAATCTGAAAATATGCATGTAAAGAGAAAATTTTGGTGAAAATAAATACATACTACCTTTATACTAAAATCAGAATATTTGTAAAAAATATTGACTAAATTAAAAAATTAACAAATTAAAAATTTTCACTTTTTGAAAAATATTTTCAAAGTATAAAAACAGGAAAAATAAAATTTTACATTTTTCTAGTTTTAAGTTGTAGATAATACAGAAATGAATATGTGGTAAAATTTTCTTTTGATTGCCATGCATAGTTTTTTAGTAACATTGCGTTGCGTTTATTCAAAATGATGAATTTTGATACTGTGCGCAAAGTTTAATTCTCCTGTGTACTCTTAATATGTAGTCATAATAAAACTGCCATAATTTATAAAATAATGGGAATTTTATAATGCAGTTTTCTGCATATTGTTGACAAATGATTACAGAATTAAAGTATGTATTAAAAAATTCGAAATTTTTATTGGTTTAAAGGTATCCTACCCCCTTAAAAAATCGGTCTTTTAGAGAGGTAATGAATAAAGTAAAGTTTCATGCAATACATATTACAATATATATATATTTTATTGAATTATATTTCGTGCTTATGCAACTTAGAAGGAATCAATTAAAATTTGCTTTAATTTTAACAATTATTTAAAATATTCTTTGATCTCTTTAGAAAAATTATTTATTTTAGTATAATCTCTAACATTTATCGAATTTCCTATCAATCTGTTGATTTTAACGGTTGAATTTTGGATGCTGAGTTAGGTGAGAATTACAGCTTCATACTTTTCAGCATGGAGCGTTATCCAAAATAAGGATAATGTTTCTATACTCTCTAGTTTCTGTTTGGTCATGATTTTGTTAAAGTTATGTAGTCAATTTTCAAAAATAATCGATGTTATCCATGCTAGCTGAGCATTTCTTTCCGGAGAAGTTTGTGATTCCCCCTTGTAAAGAGAAATAAGCGTACATTTTGGCTGAAAAGTTGAAAAGTGGCCTTTCATGGAGGGAGACAGGAAATAGTGGTCCTTTAATAGACGGACAATTAACATTGAGCCTATAGCCAACAATTATAGATCAGAAATAAACGGTCTTTATGAGAGGTGGTTTCCTTATGGAGGTGATCTTTCACAGAAGTTTAACTGGTATTCCGCAGACAGCTTTTCTCGCGTCCATCTTTTGTAAATCGATTCTTTTGTGCCTCCCTGTTCATGAACGATAAAGGCTATCCGCACCCCCTTGTACAGAAAGCCTGTTTGAGTGCACCTCACAAATCCATAATGCATTTAAGGGGTCACAGGACTGTTAAAGCTCTAAAATTTTCGAAATTTGAATTTTTTTAGATGTTTAACTGCTATGTTTCCTGAACATTTCGATATAATTATCTTGAAATTCCCATTAGAACAGAAGTTATGGCATTTAGAATTATACTCGCCCAATAGCTGGAGCGGTGTTTCTGAAACGTTGAAGTCATTTTTCTCGAAGTTACGTTTTGGGCATAACGCGCATGATATCTCAAACTTGTGAATATTTTTTCATGAAATTTTCAAAACATATGTTTCATGTTCGTCTGTATAAACTGAATCTAAAATTTCCTTTTGATTGTAAAAAGAATTTTTTTTATGGGTTATATTGTTGAAATTTTCTAAATTTTGCATTAGCTAAATACAACTTTGTATTAAAAATATAAAAATGCTTTAAATACAAAGTTACTTAGGTTCAGTGTAATTATTATAATCTGAGGTATAAGTAGGCACCAAAATTTTCATTCTAGTTGCAAAATTTATTTTGTAATCATGCGCATAAACTGTTATGCCGATTTTCTGCTCGTCAAATGTCTGACAGTTTTGAGCCCCCCCCCCCCCCCCCCACGTAACTGCTAATTCTGCATCTTGCAATTTTTCAAATATTTGAAATGAACGAACATACTTGTATATTTCATTCCCATTTAAAATTGTCTTAATATAAAATACATTTTAAGATATTAAATGTTGAAAATGGTCTTTTCTTTCATTTTTTTCCAATTTTAAGAGTCCTGAGACCCCTTAAATACCCCGAAAACGATTTCTTTCCCATAGACCCTCCTGTCACGGAATTATTTTGAGTGGCCCTGTCAACGAATTATCCACGCTACGCATTCCATTTTCAATAGGGAACAGGTAAACGTCAAAAACATAGATCCAATACCTAGCAGTCCGGCCTATTGAAGAAAGTGAGTGCATGGCCAGACGGCAGGCAGTGCGACCCACCGAAGTCATAAAACACTTTTCGGTTGTTGGGAATTATTAAAAACCGGAATTTAGAACATGTGAGTAGTTTTACCTCTTATTCTTTCTCCACGTTCGAGAGAACATTTGTAATTATTCTATTAAATGTGCCCATACTGAATGATCAGGAAATGACTTTCGAATTTCTTTCAAGGGTTTCAACTTGTTTTAAGAGCGATCCGTAAGTACACCGTTAAAAATATAGTGAAAAATTACTTGTGTTTATAAAGGCTATCTATTTTCTGACCAATGAGAACGCTACATAAACACCTATCGAACGTTCTCTTTGGTCAGAAAATAGATAGCCTTTAAAAACAGAGGTAATATTTCACGATATCTTTAACAGTGTACCGACTGTACGTACTACCTCGGCTAACGGTCCTTGTTTTTCTTCTGACTGGGCTAATGAACCTCATGTCGGCTTAGGAACATTTTGTTGGATTTTTTTTTAACCATTTGAAAAATGGTTATTGTCCTTGTCAGGGTAGGAAATCAAAAGCATAGCTGAAGCGTTTTATTGGTTTAATCCGCATTTTATTCGTTTTCTGATTTGTCTATACACTAACCTTTAGTTTCAACAGCTATGGATACTTCTGTTGCCACTATGACAAAAAAGTAATAAAAACTACAAAAAAACTAGTTGGATGTGCCAATCCCAAAACTTTCTTCTATCTTATACATATTAATATTTCAAAACCTAGTTACACATGTTAATACTTCAATATTATTAGTTCAATACTATACCAACTTTGATTTTCATCTTAAATTTCTGCTCAAGTCAATTAAACGGGCTAAAAACGAGTTAATCTATATCATGATATTTGTTAAAATTATTAATTTTTCCTTATTCTGTCGTTATCAGCTGTTTGCGAATAGCCGGCATAGCAGGAAGCGAGTTCCCGCCGCTGCATGAGCCGCCGATACACAATAGAACTACGAAAAATCAAGAAAAGTATACAAAAATCGCTAGCACGGAGCCCCTTTACCGCGCAATATTTCCAAATTCAATGAGAACCTGTTGGCCAAAGCCAAAAACAAGCACAAACATTTTGGTTCAATTGTATGCATAATTTTATACGCTGTTCGATGGTACAATAATGAAAATGGCACAGAGATCGGAATTATAGCGCCCCCTTCTTTCGGAATTTTTTCAAGTTCAGGGAGAACTTGTTTGCCATAGCTAGAAACATGCACAAAAAATTTGGTTCAATTATATGGATAACTTCATACACTTCTCGATGGTACAATAATGAAAATGGTACAGACATCGCAATTTTAGTGCCACCTTCCAGCAGAATTTTTCCAAATTCAGGGAGGACCTTCGTGACATGACCAAAAATAAACACATAAAATTTGGTTCAATTCTATGCATAACTTCATACACTTTTCGGCGGTACAATATTCAAAATGGCACAAAAATTGTACAAAAATTGCTATTACAGCGCCCTCTACGAGCGATTTTTTTACAAATTAAGGGAGGACCTCCTTGCCATAGCCAAGAACTTAAATTTTCTTTTTGGTTCAATACTATGCATAACTTCATACACTTTTGGACGGTACAATATTCAAAATCGCACAAAAATCGCTATTACAGCGCCCCCTACCGGCGATTTTTTTCCAAATTCATGGAGGACCTGCTTGCCATATCCAAAAACTTAAAATAAAAATTTGGTTTAATTCTATGCATAACTTCATACACTTTTGGACGGTACAATATTCAAAATCGCACAAAAATTGCTATTACAGCGCCCCCTACTGGCGAATTTTTTCCAAATTCCGGGAGGACCTGCTTGCCATAGCCAAAAACTTAAAATAAAAATTTGGTTTAATTCTATGCATAACTTCATACACTTTTGGACGGTACAATATTCAAAATCGCACAAAAATTGCTATTTCAGCGCCCCCTACCGGAGATTTTTTTCCAAATTCATGGAGGACCTGCTTGCCATATCCAAAAACTTAGAATAAAAATTTGGTTTAATTCTATGCATAACTTCATACACTTTTGGACGGTACAATATTCAAAATCGCACAAAAATTGCTATTACAGCGCCCCCTACTGGCGAATTTTTTCCAAATTCCGGGAGGACCTGCTTGCCATAGCCAAAAACTTAAAATAAAAATTTGGTTTAATTCTATGCATAACTTCATACACTTTTGGACAGTACAATATTCAAAATCGCACAAAAATCGCTATTACAGCGCCCCCTACCGGCGAAATTTTTCCAAATTCAGGGAGGACCTGCTTGTCATATCCAAAAACTTAAACTAAAAATTTGGTTCAAATCTATGCATAACTCCATACACTTTTGGATGGTACAATATTCAAAATCGCACAAAAATTATATCAGCGCCCCCTACCGGCGAATTTTTTCCAAATTCCGGGAGGACCTACTTGCCATAGCCAAAAACTTATAATAAAATTTTGGTTTAATTCTATACATAACTTCATACACTTTTTGATGGTACAATGGCGACGGACAGACGGACACACAGACAGACATTTCCTATAAACATGTTTTTTGGAATCTCTGACCCCTAAAACATGCAAATCCGCCGAAAACCGGAAGTCGAAAAAAATTTCGATTACAATACTTTCTTCTATTGAAGATAGAAGAAAGTAAAAATTAATAACTCAGAAACAAATTGAGATACAGTTTTCAAACAAAATTGCATTTAAAAGTACATTTTTTTCTCTATACGACCGTGTAAAAAGTAATATTGTGCGATGTTTAGAAGTTTAAAAATGAAATTGTATTTAAAATGGGTCTTCGGATTTCTACGATGGAAATGCCTTTTTCCGAACAGCCAATAAAATGCTTGGATAACACAAGTTTCAAGTATATAATAAGTATGAGTCGCAGGCAATTTTTGTCGCTTGCCATTTTTACGTGTAATTTTTACATTTACACTATTAATGTTTAATTCATGGCGTACGTAATGTATGATAAACTCCGTGCGATTTTTTGTCTTAAATTTTAGTCTTTGAAAAAATCATTTTCCAAATGGTCGTTGTAATTTGTTAAATTGGATTTTTTTTTTTTTTTTTTACGCGACTAATTGTATATATATTTATTTTACACATAGAAGTTTTATGAACAACAACAACAAAAAAAAAAAAACGAATGGCGGAGATGGGAGCCATCGAGTCGTGAAAATCTTTGCTGATAGTGTCATTTTTTTTTACTTTGTGAGGCACCGTATAACAAATACAAAAATATTTTTTCTTTTTCTGGGAGGCAATCGCATATGTAGCATAATATTTAGCATTAAAGTTTTTTGTAGAAAGGACAACTGTTTGAAAAAAAAAAACAAAAAAACAAAAAAAAAAACATTGATTTGCATCAAAATTATGAGTTTTTAAAATTTTTAAATAATGAACGAGGCATCCCATCCAAAAAACCCTATGGCTACCTCTTAGATAATATGTGGTTTAACAACATGTGGTTTAAATTTCATCAAAATCAGTTCAGTTGATCTTGAGATATCGTGTACACCCGTTTCAAAAAAATAGTTTCGAGAAAAACGCAAAAGAAAAAAAAAAGTACCACGTCAGTGAAACCAATTATGTATATATTTCTGGACTGATAGGACGTAGCGATGCCACGATGTCCTTCTGAGCATATATTTTTAAAATTTCCTGGCCTCTTAAGTCTTTTGCTGAGCACTCCTGTTGGCTATAGATACTTGCTGAGATTTCAAGTTCTCAACGCTCTAACTCCGAAAGTAATTTTAATTTTGGAATACTTAAAAGTTTAAATATTTTTAAAGTACAGGCAATTTATGTAATCAAAATCCATTTTTTGAAAATCTGAGGTGGTGTAATCCATTAAGTAGAAAACAGATGCATAACCTACAAAAGAGGAATAAATATTTTTCAACCGCTCTGCTGAACTATCGTTGAATTTCAAACTTGAAAACGTTAAATCACATCGGAGTGCAATTTTTCAGTTCGTTCGAATCTTGACAGTATCTAAATTCTTATATTATTATATAATATATATTATATTATATAATATATATAATTGCACCCTGCTTAAACTAAAAACGAAAAACTGACTCAATACACACTCAATATAAAATTGCTCATTCTTTTCTCCGACAGAGTATAAAGTAACTCACGGAAAATCTCTTGTAAAAAGTGACTTTTTCTGCCTTCTGGAACTTACACTCTCGATGTGTATAATGAAAATCCATCCAAACAAATTGAGAGTTGTGTGCTCCATTGTCTTCGGCCGCGTACACCAAGCATGCTCCGTACGTTTGACTGCAGCGTCTTTCTTGCATTTGCTTTTATAGGTCTTGCTTTTGCATGCGTGTTTAGCTTTTCTATTTTTAAACGAAAGACCGGCGTAGCATGGGACTGTCGTAAATACTTTAAATATACTTAAATCAGTATTCAATGAATCTGTATTTTAAATTGAAATCTCACCCGACGAAACTAAAGTTGGGGCCACACTGCCCTTCAGCAGTGTACTCCCTCGAATTGATATAATTTTATATTTTTAAAAGAAAATCTACCGAAATGAATTAAGAGTTCATCGTTATTGTGATTAACTATTGCATTTCTGACATATTAAACTTTCAGTTTCGATCCAGGATTCTCGAGGAAACTAAAGTAGTTTAAACGCCATCTCCACCCCTTTCTTTTAAAATTAGAAATCTCAACTCACTATTATAAATGTAGAGCGAAAATCCTCCGAAAATGTTCTAAAGCAGCTACGGCCTCGAATTTATATGATTTTATATGTTTAAAGGAAAATCTATCGAAATGAACTAAAGGTCCCACGTTTTTGGGATTAACTAATTAAATATCCCTATAGAAAATTTAATGTATATCAAAACATCAGTAATTAAATACTGACGTTTTGATATGCATTAAATTTTCAATTTTGACCCAGAATTCTCGAGAAAACCTAAATAGTCTTACCGCCATCTCAACTCCTTTCTTTTAAAAATCGGAATGGCATCTCTCTATTAAAAATGTAGAACAAAACCCCTCCGAAAATGTTTTAAAACAGCTACGGATCTCAATTTAAATGATTTTATATGTTTAAATGAAAATCTATCGAGCTAAAGGAAAAAAGAACTGGGATTATTAAATTTCTTGCGTTTTGATATATTAAACTTTCAATTTTGACCCAGGATTCTCGAAAAAACCTGAACAGTCTTAACGCCAACTCACCTCTTTCTTTTAAAACTCTAAATCGCATCTCACTATAACAATGTAAATGTGAAAGAAAACTGATCTGAAAATGTTCTAATGCAGCTAAGAACGTATCAACACGCGAAATGCACGAACATTTCATATTTAACCGTTAACTGATGTTACCGGTCTCACAAACCGCTGCTTTTCTCAATTTCCAAAGTTTAACTTATAATTTCCAGTTTAACTATAGATACTAGTGAAATTTTGCTTCTTTTAGACTCTAGTACCACCGCCAGAGACTTTTGAATTGGTGAATTATAATTATAGTTCTCCTGTACAAAAAGTTTAGTGCAGAAACATCATCCTATGAGTGAATCGCGCCATTTATTCATATTTCGATTGAGTGGTCTCACAGACTGCTTCACAGTAGTTATGTGACAATTTGTCACATCAATCAGTGGTTATATATAACATTTTTTTTACTACATTTGAAATCTTTTAATCTGTATAGGGGAAAGTAGGGTAATGACGCTCAGAATGGTAATCCCGCTCACCCAATATCTCTAAACAGTATAGAATTGAAAACGTGCAATCGGTACCGGCACCTAATTCATTGTAAGTTCCCTGTAAGGATAGTGACCGTCGGAAGGAAAGTATTTTTGTGTACTCACGTTATTAGTTTGCAGTTGTTTTATTATAAAATTCTACATCTAACTTGAAGGTAAGTGTACACTCTTATTTTCAAATATTAATTTACTCATTATGTCTACAAAATATATACATTTAGCTGTACTTTCATGCTTTTATTTTTGTAGTGCGTTGTTACGCCAATAATAATGCATTAAAACCCAACATGGAGATAACGAGTAATGGCGCTCGCGTGGAATTCCAGAAGTGTTGCCAGTGGGCAACTTTTTAAAAATTCAAATTTATTGATTAACACCACTTTTTTGAAATGTTAAAATTTCCCTGTTTTCGCCTTAATATGTCATTCATTAAAAAGGGAGAATTTTACGACTTCAAAAAAGCGGTGAAAATCAAGACTTAAATTTAAAAAAAAATAGCCCACTATATGCGTAACACTATGTGTAAAGTGGTAGCAAAATGTCTGCAGCGGTGTGAACAGACCACACAACTACATATGTGACTTGTATCTTATTAAAATGTTATGTTCAATCTCTAAGCGGAATTACACTACCCTGCCGGTCATTACCAGTCAATCGATGGTCATTTAAATAAAACGATAAAAAAAAATTCCTAAAACTTTTATGCAAATTAGTTGATTGCAAACTGTTCCTTATGCTTTGGAGTACAGCGCGCGCCTAGAAGATAGTGTGGAAAACGGCAACAAAATAGTGCTAAAAAATTTAATCCCATAAATATACAACGATGCTGAATAACAAGATGTCGATCGTAGCGCCATCGTAGTGATCTAAAAACGATAGTCATTCTAAAAGAGACTCTTTAACCTATTTCACGCCATTCCTTAACTAAATTAGCTTATAACAGACTAAAATATCTTATATTTATAGTTTCCGATATTTAACATTCTATTATTTTTGAAAACACAGGGTTTATATTGAAAAGAGTTACGAGATGGCGCTCGTATCAGCATATTGCCACTGAGCATTGTTGATTTATGGGATTTAAGTTTTTAGCATTTTTTAAAGCATTATAGGAATAGCCGTTTTCCACACTGTATCTTCTAGGAGCTGTACTTTAGAATACCTATTGTGGAAATATGCTATCTAAACGGTGCTAAAAATTTGTATCTCTTAAATGTGCGACGATATTGCTAAAATTTCAAGTGTCGATCGCAGCGACATGTGCGGGATTTTCATATTACTAGTATTACATTGTATAGACTAGCAATTTCTTGCAATTGTAGAAAAATATCCTGCAGATGTCGCTGCGATCTGCATATTGCAGCAGTATCATTGCACATTTAAGCGATAGAATATTTTAGCGGTTTTTTAAGTATCACAGGGATAACCGATTTCCACACTATATATTCTAGGCGAAATACTTTGGAGTTATACTGCGTTAATAAAATATTCATTTTTTTTTTGTCTAAATTTTCATGTTTTCCCTTAAGTGAGCGCCATTCCAATACTTTCCCCCTATTAACCAATTTTCAACATCTAACTTTAACTGTGATCAATCATCTTAATGTCCCTAGTTCAAATGCTTGTTTTTGGTTCGTTGCTTGATGAGAAAGTGCTGAATGTTGCTTCCGATATATGCGAGTAAAATTTGATTCGTTGTACTTTTTTTTTCTATAAATGTTATCGTGGTTTTTCATATTTCCATTCTAATTTCATTCTGGCATCCTATATCATTAAATATGATTTTGATGCTAATTTCATAGGGGGGGGTTTATTTAGCTAATGATGTTCTGATTTTTTTTTTTTTTTTTTTTTTTTACTTTTTTCCTAAATGAAAATACAATGTAAGATATTGCTAAATGAGTTCTCTAAATGGAGTTTTTGTCATCATTCTGTTCTATTTGTTAGTTACCCAATTAAAAGTATTCTGTATGAATATGAATAGTTTCGCTGACTGGGTCAGACTTTTGTGGAAAGAACTTGTCTACTGTAATTTGATTTTCAAAGGTAAATAAAATAAAACATTTTGTAATATTTAATTATAAAACACGAACTATTATTATACTATAAAATTGTATATCTGATCATCAAATATACAAACTGGAAAAATAAAAGATTTAGCGGAAAATTTCACAAACAGAATGTAAAAATAGGAAAGGAAATTGGAAGCTTGTAGCGTGAAATAAAATGACCACGCTGTAAGTAAAACTCAATTTCTGTTTGAACAAAGCAAGCATACATTTATATACAACAAAGAACCATTTATACGTTGTTTCAGTGCGGTCCCGATTCATCCATATTTATTTTAATGTTGTAATGTTTCGTTTATACGATGCATAACGTCGTTTATAAGTCGTTTCTTTCATGCCCTAACCAATTTTTTATTTTGTTTCTTTTCTGCTATCAATATTTGGAGAAAGGTGAAAGCCAAAGAACAAGTATGACTGATAGTTCAGATTCGCGGAACAATTGGAATTGGGTGGGACGAAAAGAATGGACAGTGGGCGGACTCCATTGACACTAACACTGTAAACTGAAATGTCTGAAATTCAGACACTTAAGTGTCTGAAACGCAGTGTTCAATTTTCAGACGTTTTAAAATGCCTGAAAATTATCACACTTCTTGTGTCTGAATTTCAGACATTTAAGTGTCTGAAACAAGAGTGTTCGTTTTTCAGACATTTTAAAATGTCTGAAAATTTTTAGACACTTCTTGCATCTGAATTTCAGACATTTCAAATGTCTTAATTGCGGCCATCTTTGAGCCAGTCTTCCCCCCCCCCACCACCAATATGAAGCCATCTTTGACCACTTTTCTTTCTAAGCCACATACGCAGCCATATTTGACCACATTGAAACATTTTTTTATAAATGGGAATAATTTGTTACCATAGAGCAGAGCTGATCGCAGCGGGGGAAAACTTTGAAGCATCTGCCCCCTGATTTTAGGGTACGAAATTTTCATAAAGCTGATATTTTAAATCACTTTTGAACTTATGACGATTGTAATCAGTTTTTTGTAGTTTTGGAACAGGATATTATATATATATATATATACAATCACCTAAAAATGTATTTATGTGATATCATATATGCGCGCATATAAAACGTTTATTACTTTCAGTGAGAATTTTAAATTAATTCTAGTCCAAAGATCTAGTATTCATTCGCATCCCCCTCACCCCCGCCCTTCATATACTGTTACAAAAAAAATTAAGCCTATTCAATGCCATTAAATACAAATACATATTTGGATAAATATTTCTTAACCTAATCATTTTCTAAAAGTACAAAATATTTATTAAAATAAGTTTTAAGATCAAAACAAATTTAAAATATCAGCTTTATAGAAATGTCATACCAAATGTAGAAGCACGTAAAGCTAAAGGAACAAAGAAACAGCCCAGTTTGTCCATGCTGCAATCAGCTCTGCTTTATCCTCTTCAGACCCCAGGGTTTATTATTATATTTTTTTTAACTTCAGTTATGAATTTATATTAACAAACCGATAACTAAGAAAGATTGAAACGCGAAAAAAATTAAAATGTATTTTTTGTACATGAAATTCGATGATACATGGGGACCCAATAAGTACATTTTTTGACAGTTTGTTAGGATTTTTTATTTTACTTTTTTTGCATTGCATTGAAAAAACAATGCAAAGCGTGAAATAATTATACATTTAATAATTTTTTATTTCTAATGGACTCTACAAATGGTATTTTAACGTACTGAATAACTGTTTACGTTTTCGTTTTTGTAAATTTCGTACATTTTTGCTGCAAGCCATTTTGATATAACACGTATCTCGCTAAAAAAGCACTATAAGAAAGAAATTGCTGTTTTATTTAGTTCTGCTATCTGTAAGGCTCCATACACACCAATTTTCTTTTTTTTTTACATTATTTATATACGAGAAAAAAAATTGTAAAGATGTGTATCCTATAGGATACATCGGGTCTGAGGAGGTTATGGTAACAAATTATTCCCATTTATAAAAAAAATGATTCACTCCTTCTGAAAGAATCTCATCCCTGCTTTGTTGTTCAATTTTTTTCTATTTAAATTAGATATTCCCAGTGACATTTTTATTTGTGTGTTAAATAAAATGTAACCCTAAATTATACAAAATTTTCAGTATATGAGATCCCAACATTAAAAAAAAAATAAATAAATAAAAAATGAGTATGAAACTCTTACTTTTTTTTTGTTTTTCTTGTTATTATACTATTTATCATTAGCAAGAAATATTGAAACATTTGACAACAGCACATTAATCAGCATAATGTTGAAAGACATTCAAAATATCAGTTTTACAAAAATAGAATACCAAATTTGGGGCCACCAAAATACAAAGGAAAGGGGGCACCGCCCAATTTGCTAATGCTTTAATAAAATCCTGCGACTGCAAAAAATCCAACCCAACGTTATGGTTCGTTAAATAGAAGTGACCAGAATTCGGAACTCGGAAGTGTCCGCTAATGAACATTCCCGAAAACACTGCAAATTCCCAGAACACATTGGGAACACTTTGATTTAAAAAAAGTGTTCCAGTTACCTTAATGTGTGCTGAAATGTGTTCCGAAAGTGTTCCGCTATAAAGAAAGTGTTCCGACAGTGTTCCGAAAGTGTTCCGAAAGTGTACCAAAAGTGTTCTGCTCAGGATCTGAACTTGAACACATTGAGAATACATTTGGGCACACTTGCCAAATCATCGCCTTCTTTGTTACAATGACGAGGATCATAAAGAGTCTTGATTGCAATCAGTGCGGATTTCAAGATCAGTTGGGTAAGTTAAAATTTTATTTATTATTATGATTATTATTATTACTATTATATATATATTTTTTTGCATGCATGCATGTATGTAGAGATTAGTTCTTTTAAGGCTCATAAATTCGTGAAAATAAAGAGGACAAAAATAATAGGGGCATGTGTGTGTGTGTGTGGGGGGGGGTGGGTTAGGGTTCTAACCTCTAGGTAGGAATGTGTTTCATACTTAATTCAATTCCACTTTAAAATATTGATCGTAACAAGCGTACAGTTACGTCAGAGATTGGTGCATTTAGAAGGGAAGGATTGTCGTGTAATCCCCCCCCCCAGGACTGTACAAAGAGACCGCGGGCCCTGATAGTAATTCGAATGCGGCCCTTCCTCCTCTCGCAATGTAAGCATAATACAGTAAAACCTGCTAAATTGAAAAAAATTGAAAAAAAACAAAAACAAAAGTAAAGTTTTTTTAGCCCCCCCCCCCCTTTCTTGACTTCTTTGTTTTAAAAGTTACTTTCACTTTCGAAACCGGTTCCGTCGGGAATTGGTACATTTAAGAGGGAAGAGTTATCGTGTATCACCCACCAGGGCCGTACAGAGAGACCGCGGGTCCCTTTAGTAATTCGAATGCGGGCCCTCCTCCTCTCAGAACATAAGTATAATACAATAAAACCTGCTAAGACGAAATGTAAACACACAGTAAAACTATCGTCTTAGACGGGTTGTTTCCGTCTTAGGAAGTATAATTGCATAATATCCTTTTTGTTTGGATCACGAAATTTTTCCGTGTGATATAGGTTTCCGTTATAGACAGGTAAATAAAAAAACAGAAAATTTTGACTTTATAATTGTATTATTTATTGGATATTTTAACTAAAAATTTTACGTAAAAAAGTACGATTATACTGTTTTGCTATTTTATTTTTAAACAATGACCGAAGCCGGTCGCCGTAGGAGAGCCCTGCCCAGGTACTTTGTACACTCTACGGGACTACTCGTCCTTCTCTTCAAGTTTGGATTTTTTAGTGAAAAAAAAATGAAAAAGGGATAAAAGTGAGATCCAAAGGTAAAAATGTTATCTTTTTTTTCAGATCCCCCCCCCCCCCCCACACACACACACACTTTTTCTCGACTCCATCTTGCTAAACGCTCTTGGCACAGAGCATATAACTGTGTTGCTCTTGGCATCAGGGGATTTTTCACATTGTTGGAACATTTTATTACAATGAAACGTTCCTTTCACTCAAAAACAGATGCCCCCCTTAACTTGAGATCCCGTGTTCCTGCAAACGGAATAAATATTGAGAGGCTGTATGCAATATTTTTCCTAACGTATTTTGCAATTAAAAAATCGTTAAAGATTATTTTGTGTGTGTGAGTGAGAGAGGAGGGAATACGCAATTTTCTTCTTAATTTTGTTTCAAGCAGTATTGATTTCAGGGGTGGCCCGGGAGGACATTCCCCACGAAAAATGATATCCCCCCCCCCCCCCGGAACTCTATAATGTACCCCCCGGAACTCTATAATGTACCCCCCGGAGCCAAACAAATTCCTCCTCGAGAAAAGTGTCTGAATTCAACACTGGTTTCAAGTGCAGCAGAAGCATAGCCGCCCCCACCTCGCCCCTTGAGTAGCGTGAGTATGATGATGGTTGCAACCCCCCATCTCCTCTCCCCAATCACAAATGATGGACACAGTTCTTATATTATTATTATTTTTTAATACTGAATCTAAATTATATTACTGTATGGACCTAATTCCGATCTGACCTAAAATGGGGTCAGTATGACATTATTACACTGTAAAATAAAAATTAAATAATTAACAAATAACAATAAATTATGAAACTGCTAAATTGCAAGTAATAAGCATACAACGTAGCAAACGAGCTGACAAAAGACAAGCAGAGGATTATGACGTCACGTCCATGGAGTTCGTTTGGTTTTAACAATCATTGGCTAGTTTTTAATAAGTTATGTATGGCAACACCATCGCAATCGCATGGCGACGCTGCTTGTTTGTTTTCATTTAGCGGACATGTTTACATTTTGAACTGGCTACGCATTTTTTGCTATTTTGATGTTTAAATTGATAACTGAAGATTTATTTTCTGTGGTACGTATTCTATTGTGCTTTTTTATGTAAGGCAATGGATTGCTTGCAAATTTATTTTGTCCAGTCACATAACTAACAATAACTTCGGCATGTGCAATGTGTAGATACACTTACAATTTCGAAAACACAGTTAGGAAGCATATTATTAGATATATACATGATCCCCATTTTATTTTTAATGTCTATTTTGCCAGTATAAATTGCATAGCTATATTGCTTATAAAAACACATCGTTTGGTGTAAAAATAACGTAGTTCCGTTGGCCATGTCGAAAGCTTGTTAGATTCAAATATTGTCGATTTATGAAATCGAAATGATTGTTTATTTAGTGATGATGAATTTATTACCATTTTATGTTTCAGCAGTACCGATATTCGTACTGTAATATAAAAACTGGTATAAGAGTTAGTATACACTAGACTCTCTTAAATCTGTTTATCTTGAAACCAGGGGTTGTTCAGATTTTAGAATTTTGTGAATTTCTAGTCACTGTTTTGTTTACATTTTTTAAAGAGTTTTTTTTTATGTACTTAAGTATTGAAAATTATAATGAATGCTTAAAATAAAGTAAATTATTATTAAAATAATAAGTAAAATATTTAATTTAAGAATTAATAACTAAATAAAAATTTTATAAATTAATAAATATTATAATTATAATTAATTAATAAATATTATAATATAATTAATAAATATTTTATTTTATTGGAACAGGAATGAATACAACATTTTGCCCTTTTAAAAGTGGTGTCCACCCCAATAAACATTGTTTGAAAGGGTTAATGTGCAAATATTTTTGGTGATAAAAGAGTCATTGAAAATACATGTACACCTACAGAAACTAATGCATCAAAATTGTACTAAAGAAAGGGTTTTAAAATGTTCTAAGAAATGCGCTAGGATGCGTACTAGAAAAAGATGAGTGTTCCACAAGTATTCTAAAAAGTGCGCTAGGAAGTGTACTGGAAAAAGATAAGTGTTCCATAACTATTCTAAAAAGTGTTTTAAAAGTGCGCTAGGATTGTATACTGGAAAAAGATAAGTGTTCCATATGTGTTTTAAAAAGTGTTCCATATGTGTTTTAAAAAGTGTTCCATATGTGTTTTAAAAAGTGTTCCATATGTGTTTTAAAAAGTGTTCCATATGTGTTTTAAAAAGTGTTCCATATGTGTTTTAAAAAGTGTTCCATATGTGTTTTAAAAAGTGTTCCAAAAACCGTGGTAAAAAGTTTTCCGAAAAAGGTGACAAAAATGTGTTCTGGAAAGTGTTCAAATGTGCGCTAGAATGTGTACTGGTAAAATATAAGTGTTCCATATGTGTTCTAAAAAGTGTTCCAAAAAGCGTGTTAAAAAGTGTTCCGAAAAAGGAGACAAAATTGTGTTCCGAAAAGTATTCCAAATGTGTTCCAAAAGTGTTCTATAAAGTGTTCCAAAAAGCGTGTTAAAAAGTGTTCCGAAAAAGGGGACAAAAATGTGTTCCGAAAAGTATTCTCAAATGTGTTCCAAAAGTGTTCTCAAAAGTATTCTAAAAACTGTTCCAAAAGGTGTGCTTCAAAGTGTTCTAAAAAGGGGGACAAAATAAGTGTTCTAAAAAGTGTTCTGAAAAGTGTTTTTAGATTTGCAGTGTACCAGAAATCTCTGTGTAGCGAAAACCTTCTTAAATCATACTATATTACTCTAAACGTTCAAAATATTCATTATAATCAGCGTAATTTCGAAAGGTATTCAAAATTGCAGATTTACGAAAATTGTATCTCCCCCCCCCCCCCCCAATAAAAAACAAAAAGGAGCAGGCACCCTTAGCCCATGTTTTAAGCAGAAGCCCTATGATTCGCTAAACAGACGTATCCCCTATTCAGGAATGTCCGTTACGCAGGTTTTACTGTGTGTATTTAAAGTAAAACCTCCATAACGGAAATTGCTGAATAGAGGACACCTCTTTTTTTTTTTTTCTTATCCCCAACACCTTTAAATCTGTACGTCTTTACCTCTTTAAAGTAGACACCCCCAAATAGCGGACTAATTCCGTGCTCTCGAGGTGTCCGCTATTCAGAGGTTTTGCTGTATATTCATTTATGCACATTCTAAAGGGTAAAAAGTATTTATCTTTTTTGTGACAGTATAAGAAATATGTTCCAAATAAATTCTAGGTCCAGTTGTTGATACTATTCAATAATATTATACAAACTAAATTTAAAAGATAACATGCGTTGATATTAACGTTGTCATTAACGAACACAGGCACAGACACACACCCACACAAAAATAAATAAATAAAACTTAAAATCCTTTTTAATTTTTTTAATGAGTTTCTGTTTTATTATTATTTTCATGGATTCTTTTTAGCACCCAGATATGCTTAAAAAAATTCTTTGGTGGTTTAAAAACACTTCTAAAAACATTTTTCTTCCCATAAACATCACAATAAAAATAATTTGTATTAAAAAATGTTATAATAATATGAAAATATATACATACTCGGAGCAAAAGTAATTATAAGGATAATTAATCTTCAAACCATGTTACTTTTTCAAAATATATTAAATATCAGCATAGTTACACTTTACCAATCAGTCAGAATTATTGGCAATACTTGTTTGAAATCGTGCATTAGAAGTGCGTTTTCACATGTTTATTTAGGTCTTAAATTTTATTACAAAAATGAAAAATATCTCCTACTGTCATGGGCGAGAATTCTTATACCCATCCTTTTTTTTTCATACTATTGAAATTTTTTGCATGATGTTATTTAAATTGATTTTTTTAATATTTTCCGCATATATTTAATTAATTACGCCGATTTATAATTTGTTTATAATTACTTTCAAGATCGCTTCATGTTTTAAAATTTAAGTATGGTGTTGAGATGTATCGCAGGAAATACATACTAGGTATATTCCATCTTGAAATAAATTTTCATAAGGGTTATTAAATGTGTGTATATATATATATAGTATCGGCGTGCAGTTGAATACAATAAGAGTGATTTATTTCCAATAGGAAAAACTGCAAGTTTACAAATACTCCGAAATACACGATAACACAAATCCTTATACTTTCGAGATTTCTTTTCGTACTCTATATCCACCATATAAAACAAAAAGTTCATGATTTCTCAAAGATAAATTTAAATTTGTTAATATAAAAAAAAATCACTTCAATAATATACTCTGTAAGATAAATAAATGGCACTCTTGTCACTAAAAATGAAAATTTGTATGTAAAATTATATCACTAATATAAAATAAAGGAATTCGCAAGGAAAGAACTTACTTGTGCAAAGTTATATAAAAATTAGCTTTTTTTTAAAACTTATACTGAACATTTTTTTAATATGTTGCTCAGATGATACGAGCTATTTAACAATCATTAACAAAATTATAAATTTTCTTTTTTAATAGCATGCAGGAAACATTAATTCTATAATTTCGAAACTTCTTTACATCTTACCAAATCTAATTGAAACTGTTGTATTTTTCACGTTTTTATTCAAACAATAAATAGATTATTTACTAGATGAAACTTTAATTTATAAAGTAAAGATGTAGATGAGAATTAAATATATTTATTAATACTGAAAATCATATGCACTCATTGAAAAGCATCAGAAATAAGCAAACAAATCTTTTCACACAAAATATATTTGATAAAGACAAAAATATTAAAAATGCAAATTAGTCTAATAAGAATAATTTAAATAATAAATAAATAATAATATATATGTAAGAACATTCTGTGAATTATCATTCCAATCCTGTGGAATACCTTACCTTGGCGTAAATATCCAAAACTGTAACAGCTAATCCAGTTTGAAGGACATATTATTTTACGATATTGAACGCCATTTTAAAAATATATGCGTATTCATATTTTACCACTGTATTTTTATAAATATCATGCTATTCTTTTGAATATTTTGCGAGTCTTGAATAAAAATTATCGTAGAAATATTGAAAATTTTATATTTCCATGAAAAATATAATTCCCAATTGATTTTTTTTTTCGATCTCCATTTACAAGCACGTAGTGACAAACCATTCCAACAAACAGAACATAAATTTTCGTCTAGTATCTATAAAATGAAGACACAAAGATATAAAATACAGACATCGGATCACTATGCTAATTTTTTTCCCTCTAACGACTAACACACCAGCGGATGTAGATGTAAATGTGCATACTATTTCACAAAAGAAAGTAAATACTGCGTCGCTACTTTCTCTTCATTAATGATGATACACTCACTTTCTGACTCATCTTCGATTTACAAGTAAGAGAATTCAAAGTTGAATCAGTGTAATGTTTTGGAAATAAAGCAGAAACTTTAAATGCGTTATAAGATTATAACGACGATTGACGATTCCATTTATTATGTGAATAACAAACGTCATTATAGAGATTTCGGACTGAGAAAAAATATATCGTCACACTTTCAAATAATTTATCAAATGTTGATAAATTTAAAAGCACATTTAACACTTCAGACAAATTTACTGTACTGAGATACTTTAATTCACTTTCGCCAATCCGTTGAATAAAAGCCGTTGCCCACCGAAACAGCAATAATCAAATTCGGTCGCGTTCTTCTCGCGCACCGTTCATGCTTGCAACAACAAACAAACCTACTCACTTCAGTTCATTTTACTTGATGAGTGGTTCAAATGGCTGAATTTCTGAAATGTCTAAAATTGCAAGTGTCTTAAATTCAGACATATAATCATAATTCTAACATTTTTTTCAGTTCATTTATGCCATGATCATAATAAGACGTTTATGTGTCTTAAATTTAGACATCTATCACGTCTGAAATTTTATTTTCAGACGTTTAAGTGTCTTAATTGCTTTTTCAGTCACATATGTGTTTGAATTTAAGACGCCTCTATTTGCAGTGAACACACTTACATACACTTGCATATATTTACATACTTTCATTACATACATATAATTGTGTTAAAATTAATCTTGTGTAATTTCGTATCCAGCGATTTCTGAAGTTCCATTACCTGTGATTTATTCTGTTGAGCTGAGCCATGTTTCAGACCAGATGTTATAATCATTAAGGTTAGCTGGGTGAAAAAGTTCCGCCAGATTCATCCGGGATAGCTCCGATGGCAGAGCACTGGCGGCTTCAGCCAGGAGATCCCCGATTCGAATCCTGATCCGGACATTTTTCGCCCAGTTAGAAATTTACATCTAATACTTACATAGTTGCCAACCTTCCGGTTTTTTTAATACCAAAATTTTTCTCAGAAATACTTGTTTTTATGCAATCGGGCAATTTCTGCAATTAAATAAAGCTAACGATTTTGTAAAAAAAATACTGGAATTTAAAAAATCGGGAGGTTGGTAACTATGCACTTAGAACTTTTTTTGTTTCACTACAATATTTGCGTGAAACTTTCCAGGAACTTAACTCTCTATTTTGTGCTTCGTTTAAGTCTCAAAGTAAGTCAAACAGCTATTAAAGATTTAATTGAAATATGTTTGTACGTTCAATAATTAAATTAAAAAGGTGCGAAACTGATATATGGTTTTATAATTCACTTTTATTTTTTTAATTTTAGAAATGGTTATTTAACTTTATTCAATGTTTTAAGTTTTAATATATAGGGCATCTTAAACAACCGAAAAGGGTAGCAAAATTAAATTTGTTGGGTTGAAGCATTGCATTTTTACAGTCGAATTTACACTTTAGGCGACTAAAATTTCGATTATACGTGTACGTACCATACTCTGTTATACTTTGTTTTAGAACTTTGTCAGGTTTAGTACTATAAGACGTATAATCAGTGCGTTATGACATATGTATAATATATTTTTGTCAAAACTCTCAGAAAATTTTATCAGTTATAAGTTTCCTCCTTTTATGTCTGTGTAGAATTTTATTCCTAAAATATTTAGATTTAAAAACATTGCATCCAAATCGGGGCAACAAAAAGGTGGTGAGGGGGGGGGGGGGTATCGGTAAAAGGTAATGTACTGAACAGAGTTTAAGTATGTTTTAAAGTATTTGCAACTTTCCGAATGGTTTTGAAATTTTTGTGATACAAATTGCGTGTCCGAAGGCTGTTAAAAAAATTCGCATTAAAATACGGATGTTTAGTTTGTTTTTCCCTAGAAAAAGTATGTCTGGAGAAGTCAGTGACTTCCAGCTTGAGTTTTTTTTTAAAGGGTTCCTATAATTTTTTTTTTAATCGAAGGCGTCGTTTTAAAGCTAAATATACGCTTGTTAAGTAAGATTTTTTTTTATTTGGATTTCTAAGCCGAATGCATAATTTTACAATGCGCACGTTTCGGAGATTTTTAAATGGGTGAATATTAATGTTTTCTAAAACCGAAGACGTTGTGTTCCCTGTTTCGTTGTGTTCTTGCAAAATTTTTTCCATGTATTATCGAAAATTGAATGCATACTTCCTTCGCCCGTATTTCAATAGATTAAAAAAAAAGGCCAAAAAATGCTTTTTATTGATGGCTTTTTTTGTTTAACACAGGTTTTCTTTATCACTCAAGATATTGATTAGTATTGTTTTAAAATTAATTTGATATTGGGTCAGATACGAACATTTACTTCAGATACCATAAAATTAACCGGACCCTCAAATGAACCTAGTCTTAATTTTTTGCATACTAGTTTTTAGGATTAATTCTCGATCTATTCAATATTAAAAATTGGACTCCTTTGGGAGATCATCACTGAAGTTAAATCTGTTACTGTAAGGTTCAGATTTATAACACTTTTGACGCAAAAGTAAATGTCCATTTGTATAACTTCCACCCCCCCCCCCCCCCCCCACCGTTTAAATAAATCAACTAAAATTTCCAGCAATAGTTAAAATTTCTATTACGTTTATTAAGTTTTCATGAGATTGAATTTTCCGAATGTAGGGTCTGTGTCTAGCTAGAATTTTTTGAAAGGTTTCTAGGATGAATTCTCGATACATTCCATATTAAAAATTGGGCTCGTTTTGTATTTTAAAAAAATAAGGCTATCGTATTTCTGCTGTATTTTTAAGCATAACACCAAAAATTATTGGACTGCATGGGCTGAAATTTTGTGCATGCATACATATAAATATTGCATATGAGGACGCGAGTTTGAAAACTCGCCTTAAAATCGTGTTTTCCTTATCAATCCATTCTATGGGCAAACCTGCACCGAAACAACAATCAATAAATGAAAGTTAAAATTCCAGTGCTCTATTCACCTTAACTTAAATAATTAAAATACATATAAAGCAAAAATAATTGTACTTTCAGGTGCATAAATATAATCTCGAATAAGATTAATTGTTCTCGAATAAGCACAAAGAAAATAACATTTAAATCCTACTGATGACGGCCTTGTAATGGTTGAAAACGCTCTAGGTTTTTCTCATGTATTTTAACACGTTCACGACGGCGTGGTGGGTCACACTCGACTGTCTGATTTGCAATGTCTCCGGCTGTTCGGATACCAGTATTTTAATACGGAAGATGTTGTTTTATTTAATTAGAACAATTGGGCGATTTAAAAGAACAACATTTTCTCTAAAATAACAGTGGTGTGCAAAAAGCCGGAGACTTGACAACTCTGAGACAGTCGAGTGTGACCCACCGCGCCGGCATGAACGTGTTAACCTTTAACTGATGTGACTAAAATTTGTCACACACTGATGAGATCCAGTCTCTCAGACCCCTCGAATAAAATGAATAAAAAAAAATAACTCATGGTTGAATTTACTTAAATTTTGTCCTAACAATATCATTGTACTTCTCTTAGGAGCATGTAAATTAAATTGCATGAAAAAAGTATTTTATTCATATTATTTAACTTCAGTACAGAAAGGTAGAAATCTGTAAAAGTGTTTACAGCTGGGAGTCGCGGGATCTGGGAGACCGCGTGACATCAGTTAAAGGTTAACTATCTTTATTATATTTATGCACTTGAAAGTAATTTTTGTACAATTATTTGTGCTTTTATGTATTTTAATTAAACACTACAATCTGCAAAAAATCTAGTTTTATCGTGTATTGTAAAATCTTGGTTTACAATGAAAACCAATGGTTCCAGCTACACGTGTTTCGATATTTTCCGAAATTTGATTTTCTGGATAAGGCGCGTTTTGTATAGGGTAGGGGAGTACACAGTTAGACAGCAGCCATTTTGACATATAGTTATAACTTTTTCTCTTAGCTGGAACACACACTGAACCACCTCATCTTATGCAACACGTGGATGTAGTTTCGGCACTTCGGTTACTCGTCCAACAAAATAGTAAGTAATTATTTTACAGGGGTTAAAGTTACGTAAACGTCCATTTTAGAGGTTATTTCTTTCATTATAGCATATATTTACTTAACCAAACCTAGTTATATCTAATGATAGACTGTCGACAAAACGACACAAGCATTCAAAGCTGTGAAATTGATGAAACAGATATGGCATCCATATTGTTACAACGTAACGAAAGTACACAGTGAGACACACAGTTGTGGTACACAGTGAGACGTTCCTCACTGTGTATCTACTATTCTGTTCTGATTATTTATTAATAAACGATTTTTTTCTCTCTCTGTCTGTGTGTGTGTGTGGGGGGGGGGGGGTTGCGATGGTTAGTGAAATCTACTAAACGCATGAGGCTGAAAATTTGCATGAAGGTAGCCCATTGTCTGCCATTGTTCACTCGAGGCTCATATTTTTAAAAAAATTTAAATCTAGAAATATTAATTAGAAGTCAAAAACTGCAGAAAATTATTGATAGTGTGAAAACAGTGAGACAATTTTCGGTACTTACTCCGTTATTCTGCTCTTGTGCTTTTATAAATAACTTTTTAAAACCATTTATACATTAATGTGTAACGTATTTTTGTAGCTTAAAGATGTAGCAAATTTTTTTTCAAAAGAATAAAAATCTTTGACATTCATTAGGTAATAATAATTTTCGTCTCACTGTGTCCTACCCTTCCCTATACTTTCTAGAAATCAACTGCTAAAATATTTATAGGTTACATTTTACAGTTGTTTTTTGAATATTAATTTTCTATTTTCAGTTTAGTAATAAAATTATACAACACACTAAAAGTAAAAAAAGGTATCTATAAAGGCTTATAAATATCTTTTAATAAACAGATACTATACATGTTTCGTACGCAGAATCGGCGACATTTTCAAGATAAACTATTTAAATCCATTTATATCAATAGAAATTTGTATGCGCAGCGTGGCTCTAGGCAATGATGCAGCTTCCTTTTATCTATAATTTGGAACGAGATGCTTTATAAATTAAAAAACAATGGTTCAAAATAATTAATTTTCATAGATAACATTTTTTGTGAAAGCACCTGATTTCGTGATATCCGTGATCCCGTGATTTTTGTATATCAAGTTCATTTTAAAATTCTTGTGGAAATAGTTTATTGATCTTGAAAAAGTCGCCGATGGTGAGTACGAAATATGTAGATCTGTTTATTAAATGTTAAGTCTTTAAATGTACTTTTTTTCACTTTTAGCCTTGTATTATGTTAGTTTAATAAGTGATTTTCTTACATAATTTTTTAAAAAGAGAATTTTTAATTTTTTAAAGGGGAGATGAAAGTGAAACGACTGCCTGCAAAACACGACCTATGAATGATGTGTGACCAGACTAAAATAGTCTCCTGCCACTTTTAATGCTAATATTGGAGCTCACGCTGGAAAAGGTTTTTTTTTTTTAAATGTTCAATTTGTCAATCATTCTTTTGACATGATCATTCAAATTTCTAATCAGTTTCCAAGTTGAAATGACTTTTAGAGAATGTGACTCTCTGATGAATAAACTAAAACAAAATGTAAAGTGTACCTACACACGCCCGTACATAGATGCAGATTAATGTAATTCTACATAGAAGGGACTCTACTTAAAAACTTGATACTTCGATTTGTCTGATATTTTGGACGTAAGTCAACTCATTTGAATTTCCAATTTGAAACATCGATAGAAATGAAGTTTTTGTTTAACTTATTTTGGAGAAATTGAAAATTTCAGTATCCAATTTCTTTATTGTACCCCCCCCCCCCCCCTCAAAGGAATTCAATGAGATGACCCGACGTAGCAAACAGAAGAATATATCAAATACAGAGTTGAGCAAATTTGTAATTTCAATTATTTGCAATGTAATTGTACCTTAAATGTATGTAATTAAATATAGTTAAAATTACATGCCGTAAAAAATTCTTACAGCACACTAGCCGAAACCGCACCGCACCCATCCCATTATTTGACGAAATTTCTGAGTTTGAATGTGTATAACTATGATCAATTACATGCAATTATAATTATACTGCCGATGATTGAGATTACAAAATTCCCCAACTCTGATCAAATCGATCTGATCAAATCGATGTTAACCATAGAGTACCGGAGAAGGCGAAAATTTTCGTTGTTGATAAACTGTAATTTTAAAGAAAATTAGGATTTTGTTCAACTTGTAAAAAATTGTCAAATGCGTTTGCGTATAACATTACATTTTTCGCATCTTAACCCTTCTTTGCACGATTTTTTCTTTATTGGTGAAATAAATCAAGGTGATATAATTCATGTTCAAAATTAAAGGAAAAATGGTTAAAAAAATCTTAGTATATATTTATAGTATAAATTTAGCAAAAAACAATATGATGGAAATTTCCATCATCATGCAAAGTTAGATCATTAGCTTAGTACTAAATAGAAATAAAAGAGGATATCATTGGATATTTTTTATTCGTTATGATAATTAACAAAACAATTATTTTTATTTATACACAAATTGACTCCACATTTAATACAAGAAATTGTAGAATACCCTTTACATTTACGATACTCGCACCGGAGTGACCCACCCACTGTAGGCCAATGTTCAGCATCATCTTTTCTTATCTTTTGGAGGAGGAGGAGCTGGAGAAGCGTTTTTTTGACAGCTATGTTTTCTTTATGCAATGGACATTAAAAAGGTATCCAGACTCGATCAACTTAAAGTGAACTTGTTCTTTTATATAATTTGGGGGCTTTCAATGTTATGATGGAAATTTCCATCATCATGCAAAGAAGGGTTAAACTCTGTATTTTAACCGCGCAATCCAAGGAAAATTTCTGTATTGACTTCCTATAGGCGTGCAAATCTCAAGCATTTCTATTCAGGAATTAATATATCTGTTAATACTTTTTTTTTAGCTTTTTATAAATGAGATGTATCATTCATTAGCCCATTTCCAACGGATGATCGTTTTTTCTTAATTTCAGTCGAGTTTCGAACATCCGATTATTTTAAATTAGGTGAAAAAATGATGTACGAATAGAAACAGTATTTTAAATATTGGAGATTGGTTCACCTTGGACACTTTTTTTTCATTCTTTTATCCTATATTGACCAATTGTCAAAATTTGACCTGGTATTCATTCTTTTAACCTTTGCCTACATTATTATTAAATAGCTTTTGATCTTAAAAACCAGGCATTTTATTAAATAAATTTTCTATTTATATACAGGGTCATCGAAAAATAATGCCTAGATTTAAAAAATCATAACATCGAAACCTTTTATGTTCAATGAGTAATTCTTTCATTACAGGGTAACTGGTGAACGTAAGTTTGGTTTTAGTTCACCAGAATTCGTTTGCGTGTCAGTGTTACGCGCGGATTAGTTGCGCAGTGGTCAAGGTCAGCCGACTTGCCAAACACAGCTGCTCAGAACGATGTTGACAGTACAAAAAAAGCACACTGCGCGATTTGGTATGTGGAATCAAAGTCAATAGTCACGCACTGTGTTTTTTTTTTTTTTTTTTTGCACAGTCAACATCGTACTGAGCATCGTACTGACGCGTCGTCTGACCTTGACGACTGCGCAACTAATCCGCGCATAACACAGATACGCAAACGAATTCTGGTGAACTAAAACCAAACTTACGTTCACCAGTTATCGTGTAGTGAAAGAATTACTCATTTAACATAAAAGGTTTCGATGTTATTTTTTTTTAAATCTAGGCATTATTTTTCGATGACCCTGTATATACACATAGTACTTTAAAAAAAGCTGAATGTTAAAGCTATGGGATTGTCCTTTAACACAATTATAAACAGAGAAAATTGTTCATACTTCTTTGCTTCTCTTAAATGAAATATACTATATTATCTTGCTACATAACTTCAAAAATCCGGCATCATCGGGATTGAGACTATCCCGGATTTTTGAAAATCCCGGATCTTTGAAGGAATGTCAAAAGTAGTTACTAGGAATATCAAAAGTAGTACTATATTCTTAATGACGCCTTTAGCCATAATATATTTCTTTTATATTATAATTACGTAAGAAAAAGAGAAAATTAAATATAAAAATAAGCTTATATTGATATTTTCTATGTTACAGAAAAAAAATCTAATAAAGAATGAAATTATTTCTTCTCGTGTGTAATTTCGTAAACATCGATGACATTTTTGTTTGCTTCATTTTTTTTGGCCGTTCTTTAGCAAGATTTTCTTGTATTTTATGCAAATGAAGAATTTATTTTACAAATCTATTTCGGAAATACAGGCTTGTTCTCAAAGCAGATATTAATTCATCAGTCAAATTTATGCAAATTTCTATTGACACATTTTCTTCTACCTGTTTCTCGTCCTTACTTTAGGAGCTGTTACTCGCGTTATCATAGTTTTTTTTTTAGCACAGCGCAGAAGAGGCTCCAAAGAACTTGTGTACTAGTCTTCACGCCGTTACTGAGCAACAATGCAGCTCCCAGAAAATTTGTCCAGAAAGTAATCGCGTTTGACAAATGAAAAATTTATGAAATATATTGCATTTTTACTTCGATCTTGAAGTTTTTAATTCATAAACAATTGCTATTTTTCTTCTACCATAACTTGAAAGTGTAAAAAAAAAAAAAGGAAGGAAAAAAGATGGTTTTAATGCCGGATTTTTTATGTCGCACTGTATAAAATTTTTAAAAGTTTTTGTTATGGCGATTCTCAAATTCACTGTTCAACAAACGCGAAACTTTCTTATCCCTTTTCTGACTCATTTTTAAACGTAAAGGCACACAATAGGCACTATGGAAGCGATTTGCAATCGAAATATCAAAAAATGACTTGGAGTTGTAAGCGATATTTGCCATGTGAAGACATGTTTTTGAACTTTCTCTCGCTGTCCTCTCTGGAAATTAGATTCTAAACGCCCACTTGGATAGTATTTTCGGTTGCGTTTACCAAATAGCAAACGTCTTTCGATTCCATATTTTCTTAAGAACAACTGTCCAGTTTATACATTTCCAAATGTATTAGAAACGCATTTTGTCAATGTATGGCCTTTTGGATATGAGGGCAGACTTCATTAGAAATTTAAATAGGTTAACTATTATTCACGTCTTAACCCTTAAATGCCTGATTTTTCAAAAATAATTTTTAAAATGTTTTTCGGCTTTCATATTTTAAATAAATCATGGGAAAAACACTTACAAAAAAATCCTATTTTGTTTTAAGTATGGTTTAGGGTTAAAAAACAGCTTGTTACTAATCGGCAATACCGGTGTTTAATTGAAAAAGTAATTTACTTTGATAAAATTCTATAATATTAAACACACAAGAAAATTAAGAACAATGATAAAAAATATTATTTGCTCACTGCAAAACAAAATGGAGTATTTCGCAATCTTCCAAACAAAAGAAAAAGAACATTTAGCAACAATTGAAAAAATAAATCTATCTTTATTCTTAAACAGCACAAGTATTGCCATCTACATGTTGAAAATCTATTTAATATTTCCAGAATGTATTTTATTGGCAACATGATGCATTATAGCTTCAATATTATTCTAATAGTATTTTAGAATCCTAAATTGGGTATGTTGCTGAAAGGCAACACTCGGCATTTAATTGTTAAATAGACTTAAAATTTGAAAGAATCTACTTAGGGTCATTCCATGGTGTAACTTACGTTACATTTTGAACAATTTACTTCTGTAATTTTAGTAATATAACACCAAAAATAGAATTCAAAATATAAAGTTGACATAATTTGTCTATCAAACCTATTCAAAGCTCAATTTAGATGAAATTTATCTAATTTTTGGTGTTATTTATTGAACTCTGGCAGTTATATTTATTATGCAACTCGCATTGCTGAAAAAGGAGCGTAAGTTACCATAAAAAATAAAATTTTCAATCTCATTTTCTAGGTAATTTTCATTCAAATTGGGCTGTGGATAGGTTTAATTAACAAATGTCAACTTTACATTTAAATAATTTTTGGTGCTATGTTACTAAAATTACTGCAGTAAATTGCTCCAAATGTATCGTAGTTATCATGGAATGACCCCTTACGGGATTTTCAATCCTAAATTGAAGTTGCTTTTCAATCATTTCTTCAAAATGCCACATTTATCATTGTTTTTGCTTTTAATATTTTTTACTCATTAGATGAAGGCTTAGGAAATTGCATTGCTTACATAAACTTACTTTGGACGTTTTCATTTCAGGTGGCAGACCGATGGTGAAATGTCTCCGTCCTCCACGGACTCCTGTTAGACTGCTTCAAACTCCCTAATTCGGGTCGCAGAAATCTGAGATTTGTGTCACGCGGAATAGAAGTGGCTCCCTTTCGGGATGATGGCTTCTTGTTTTCTATAACAGTTGAAAAGCAGAGTTCGTTTTTAGCCATGTGAAGTCAGGATGAATCAGATCAGCATAGACAGGACTCTGAATGCAGCCCCATCCGTCTCAAGCTTAAAAACCAGGGAGAACTTAACCCCAATGATGAACAGTTTCCCTGATTATCCTGAATTATCTCGGGTTCGTATGTATTGCAATTATTATCCCGATAAAACTCGGGTCAGAATTTGTCAGTACGATTTGTTTTATCACGTTTTTATTTTGCCTGAAGCTTAAAAAAACAAAATAGTCGGCTTTGATTGGTAGCTTGCTAAGCTTTGTTAAGCTTTCCCGTTGTGTGACGAGACTGGACACGTGTTTTGCCCGATTATATGTACGCCGGCTTCTGTATTGCTGTGTAAGTAAGAATGGTTACGTTGAAAAAGAGTAAAAAAGATGGCGGATGCGTACGAAAGCGATGCAGGTCATTTTTCAGATAGTGATTATGAGGAGAGGTGGACTTTGAATATACTGGAAGCGATTCTTCTGCAGGTAGCCTCATTAAAGACGGCAGTTCAAGTGATTCGGTCGATTTGACGGCATTTCGTCCATGGTATGAAAATCAAAAAACGAAATTGTCACCTGTTCCTCCTTGTTTTAATTTTACAGCAAAACCATATACGAATTTCATATTATCAATATCAGTAATGTTTTGGATTTTCCTGATAAATGTTTTGATGATAAATGGATTGACATTATGACTACCGAAACGAATCGATATGCGGCAGGGCATGCTCCTAGTTTGCATTCAGAGAACCATGGTGTTCTACGTCTCAAAATGAAATAAGTTTTTTGAGGAACAACTATTTTTCAAGGTGTAATAAAGATACCGGATTCACAAAATTTTTCGGTTAAAAATCAGTTGTTAAATACGCCATTTTTGCAAAAATATTGTCATACAATTTTCTCAGGTAAAGAAAAACATTTACTTCAACTACAGTGATGCATAGGATGCAAGACCTTGTCCAAAAATATAAGATAGGGCTAATTCTGCAGCATTTAGTTGAGAAGTTTGAGTTTGATTATACCAGAAAGAGATATAACGACGAAAATTTACTTCTTTATAAAGAATGGGTGCAGTCCATTCCTTTTGAAAAGAGCGCGATGTGGAATAAACAGTTACTTGCTGTGCGAGTCAAAGAGCGGATACGTCTGAAATGTCATAATATACAACGATAAGGGAACTAATTTCGATAATTCATTCGATGATCTTTCTACGTCACTCAGAGTTGTCATGACTCTTACATAAGCACTACTGGACAAAGGATATTATCTTACAACGGACGATTTTTACAACTCGCCCGATTTGGCTGATACGTTGATCAAAAGAAAGAGTGGTGTGTGGGGAATACTTGAATAGAAAAGATTTATATCAAGATAAAGATAAAGAAATTAAAGGGGCTAGGGATACCTTTGAACATGTCGAAAAAAATACCACTATGTTCTAAGCTTCAAAACTTGTGTAATAAGTCAAAAATAAAAATCAAACTTAATTTAAATATAAAGCTCATATTTATATTTAAATACACATATATATATAATTTGTAAATTCATAAATATTGAAATGTTTTAAAATATGATAATGAGAGAAAAAAAATCTTGCGTGCATGATAAAATCTGAAAATATGCATATAAAGAGGAAAGTTTTGGTGAAAATAAATACATAATACTGTTACCTTCATAAAAAAAAAGCCAGAATATTTTAAAAAAATATTGACTAAATTAAAAAAATTAACAAAAAATTAAATTTTCACGTTTTAAAAATATTTTCAAAGTAAAAAACAAAAAATAAAATCTTACATTTTTCTGGTTTTAAGTTTTAGATAATACAGTAATGAATATGTGATGAAAAGTTTTTTTGATTGCTATTCATAGTTTTTTAGTAACACTGCGCGCAGTATCAAAATTCATCGTTTTGAATAAACGCAATGCAAAGTTTAATTATCTTATGTAGTCTTATTATAAAGTCTTAATAAAACTGTCATAATTAGTAAACTAATAGGGATTTTTTAATGCGGTTTTTTGTATATCGTTCAGAAATGATTACGGAATCAAAATATGTATAAAAAATTTTCGAAAATTTTGCAGGTTTAAAGGTATCCTACCCACTTAAAGGAAATTATTGAGTATCAGAGAGAGATAGGAACTGTAAAGAAATGAAAGATAAGGAGGTGGTTAGCCTAATTTTCACGATACATACAGTTGAAATGCTGGAACAACCTGGGAGAGACAATGTCCAGGCCTAAATGTGTAATTGACTACAATGAAAAAATGGGTGGTGTGTATAAAGTCGACCAGCATCTGGCTGCTATTCTGCACGAAGAAAAGAGGAAGAAAATGTTCTTCCATTTATTGGACTCGGCTCATTCCTACATTTTGTATTGTAAATAAGGAGGTTCACGATCCCCTAAACAATTTAGAATTGAACTTGCTGAAAAACGAATTTCAGAAAATCATTTTGACGAGTTTTTCTGCCACATGAGAAAGACCCAGTACTCAGGCTAATCTCAAGGCAATTTCCAGATGTTATTCCTGCTACTGAGAAAAAAAATCAAATCCAACGAGACAGTGTGTGGCTCTATGCTCTTGTGGTGCCAGAGGTAAACCAGTAAGAAAAGAGACCAGATACAAGTGTAAAGAACGTCAGGCATCACATTGTGGTGTTTTTTTTTTTAAATACCATACAAAGACTAACATTTAACTTTTTTTATTTGTCCGAGATAACTCTGGAATAGTAAACTGACGATAAAATTAAATGCTTTCACACCTGTAAAAATTTTAAAATTCCATTTAAAACATGTATATTATGCTTTCAGTTCCTTATATTTAATAGTGGAAGAAAAAAAAAAGGATATTTTGAAATTTTTTTCAAACAAGTTGGTAAGAGAAGGGTCTTGGCAAGAAGAGGCCTTACATTTCCTGGTCACCAAGATTCTGGTCCTTTAAATCTCGACGAAAACATATGAGAAAGGTAAAGGCAATTTCAGATCATTTTCGATATTTAGAGCTGAAGCGGCTGAGGAAGTGTTGATAAAATCACTTGCAAAATGCTGGAGCCAATGCCACCTCTATTAAATGGCAGATAAAAAATGAAATAATTGCCTATTTCAATAAAATAATTTTGGTACTTTCCCGGGCCATAGCCTTTAAAAAAAGCTTGGCGCTATAGGGTCTTCAGAAAGTGACATGGGTTGCCAAATGTTGTAAACTCTTTCAAAACAAACCTGAATTTATATGCTCGTTTACATACATATTTATATATCAATCCTTTTATATATATAGTATTTATGTACAATTTCTATTCCTACTAATTTCTGTTTTCTAATTTCTAAACTAATTCGTTTTCTAGATGTATATAGAAATATATAAATACCTACTATTCAATAAGTTGTATAAATATTGAAAAAATGGCTGGTGTCTATGAAACGGTGAATAGGTTGCCAGAAAAGAGTGCCAATTTAATTTTCTCGCCAAGGCTATTTCCTTTATTTCGCCAAGGGCCCTATACTGGGAAAGTAATTTTAAGGAAACTTGCTGAGAAAATCAGTGCTGAATATTTTTCAATATTTAGTGAAGAGGCGATGGTTATGAACAACGTTCTTGAAATGGCGTTTTGCGTGAGATTCCTTAAAAATGTACAAGATTTTCTACAATTCACCCAGTGAACGATTTGACAAGAAAAATGTTAACTAGTAAGCGCTTTCTAAAAAAATGAAATCCGGTCTCTAAAAAATTGAAAGGAAAAAAAACTAAATTTCATAAAGGGAAAACAAAAATTCAATTCGAAAAATATCTTGCACAAAATATCTAACAGAAAATCAGCCACAGTCGTTGTCTTATGCGCCTAATATTCAAAAATCGTGTCCGTAAGTGGGTGATAAAAAAGAGCGATGTTGGGCGCTATGCAGTTTGTAAAGTTATGAGAATAACATTGGTTGCAACAAAAAAATTGGATTGACCTAAATTATCCTCACAGAGATACATAAATTGGCTAGAGACCCATTCCTAGAAAAATATTTCCCTTTTTTTTTTTTCTTTTTAACCTTATCAAACCTGAACGGCTTGATTTCGAAAATCGCTGAAATACATTTAAAAATACTTTTCAGTAGATTTTTTTTTCAGGTGCATAAGCACGCCCTTACTTTCAAACTACGACTGAGATAACCTACAAAATGTCGACCCCCCCCCCCCCTCTTCGAAAAACCCTTTGTCTAACAGCAGATTGCTACCAGTATACCTAGAAGTTCAAGTTTCTAACTTCAATAGTTTCGCCCATGAGCTCATCAGTCACTCAGGGAAAAGCTTTTTATGTGTAAAGGTTTTTCATGTATTAAAAATTACATTACGAATAAGTATATATAAATGAAAAAGAATATTTTTGTGAACGTGAATATTATAACATATCATAGTTAAATAATCTTAAGTAATGTACATTAAAGGAAACATAATCATTGCTGAAATATCGCGATGTCACTTTAACCCTTTATCTGCTGACGGTACTTATAAGTACCCTTAAAAAAATAATTATAAAATTCATTTAATACATCGATTAGTTGTAATGCAATTTAGAATGAATTAGAGATACATTAGCTCGTTCCCAAAACATTATGGGTTACACAAAACAAACATTTTTAAAAAGGATTTGATTTGCCTTTGCATCTTTTCAGCCTTGGCGTTGGAGGTTTTTCAATTCTGAAATACTTCTATATTGTAAGAAGATTACATTTGTACATTTCCTAATCCATACAAAAATACTAAGAAAAATATTTAAAATACGACTTGAGTCAGGTTATAAATAGTGCACAAAATCCCTATAAATTCAAATTGAATGAATACTTCTAAATCCTTCAATCCTTCTATCAAAACCTTCCTTCAAAATCTATTAAATGGTTATGTGAATATTCTAATGTACTTTAAACAATTCACGAAAAATGCTTTAGAAGATAAAATTTCCGCGAATTCATAATTCAGTACATAAAGGTTTAATACTTTTACAACAGCAAGGCATTAATTTTAAATAGAAATCTTAAATTAACCAGAATGGTTTACAATTTTTGAAAATGTGCTATCCCTACGATCCCCATTTCAAACCATACGTATTTTGTCGCATAAAATCGTTCATTTTTTCTATAATATAGTTTTACACTATGTACTGTTTTTTAAATCTGTGGTGTTGTTGACGCCAGATTGTCATTTAATTCGAACCTTAGGATCATGACTTAGCACCTTTTGCAAGGGTTTTGCATAGAAATGCTTTGCTGTTACTTGACATTAAAATTTTAAATGAAGTGTTTAAATAAACGTTTATTAACAAAATGTGGGGGTATACAAAATCTTGTTCAATTTTTTTAGAATGACATCCCATTCATCCTACGCGCAAGAAAAGAGATAGTGCATTCAGAAAACACTCTGTACCAGAGTAAAAGACAAATACACGTGAAGCGTCTTTTTGTCCACTTTTAGTTTTGCGTGAAGCCAAAAATAAGCTAGTGCCATCCAAGAAGTTAAGATTCAGCACAAACAAGTGCAGATTTGAAACACCTGTTTAAAGATGTTTTCAGGAAATTGATGTTTGGATGCACTCTTCACCATTCCCAATTGCCCCCCCCCCCCCCCATCGAATTTTAAAAATGAATTTTAATTTGATAGAATACTAATGTAAATAACGCGTATGATGACAAATTACAGTGAAAAATACGCTTAACATGAAAACGCTTAACACGAAATGATATAGCGGTCCGGACACTATACTATGCAATTTAATATATTTTTTTCTTTTAACACGAAAAACATTCGCTTTCGATCTAGTTAGTTCGAGTTGAAATTGGTGAATTTTGTGTTAAAACCACTGAACTTTGGGTGAAAATCGGTAAATTTCGTGTTTCTTGTAAATAGCTTATGTTTTACGAGCACAATGGCTGAGAAATCGGTGCGAAAACAAACTGCTATTTCGCTTCAAATGAAGATATTCAACTGCTTAATGCAGTTGATGAAAAAGAAGCACGAAAACAGAAATCTGCAGAGTGTTTGGCGTTGCCAATTCTGCTTTATTAATGATAAATAAAAACGGGGATCCCATTATGTTAATGTTTGAGCGCAATATGTTCAAATCGGAGAGAAAACGTATGGGAACTGCTAAGCAAGAAGATTTAGAGACAGTTTTGCTTATTTGGTTCAAACAAGCTAGGTCTCAGAATATATTAAAGACAAAAAAAAAAAAAAATCCCCGCAAAAAACTATTTTCTTGCTTTTTATCCTAATGGATGCAACAACCTACTAGTAGTTTAACAAGAAATTGAAATAACATTTGACGACGTAGAAAATATTTTAGTTTATTCTTATTTTACGGATCTTTTTAACACGAAAAAATATTTCTGTCCCCCCAGTTTCTTGTTAAACGTATTTTACTCTATATTAAGAAAATAGTTCATAAAATGAATGGCAAATTATTTTCAAGTGTGTGTTTCAAAAATGAATATTAATAATAGAAGAGGTTTTTTATTCTTAAATGCTATAACAATGACTCTAATAATTCGATTTAAATGATACGCCCGCTCATACAAGAAGATAGTCTAATGCTATGTTCATTTAATATTTAATAAGGATACAACGATAATGTGGGGAAAAAAAACTCCGGCCGTGTGATCCCTAAAAGTACGGGACTCTTAAGACGTAGGCATACCCAGCCCATTTGTTAATCCAAACAAGTAAAGTAAAAAAAAAAAAAAAAAAGCGACTGCGTAAAAAGCGAACTAATTATTTCTCATCAATATTAAACTATTATTTATATTGCTTACCTATTTTTTCATTTACTTGTATTGATGAATTTTAATTTGTGTTTAATTGTTAGTTCCTTACTATAAACACTTTTTTGATGAGGTCTATGATAGTTACAGTTGAGCTGGAGATCCTACCTACACAACTTCGAGGTCACGTAATATTTAAACGGAGATTCTGAGTATAAAATAGTCAATGAAAAATCTTCATCTTGAAAGACCTATCCAAAGACATGCCACTCAATATGGTGCGTTAAATTTTTCTGAATTTATAAAAAAAACCTAGCGTATAACCATCGGACGGTTAAGACTAATCGATAGAGACCTCATTCAATAAAATCCATCCAGCCGCTGGGATTGTTCAAGGGTATAAAGAAATCCACATAGCCACTCGAGAAACACATAACCCTTCTTGGCAGTCGGTTAAATATAGAAATATTTCCAAAGTGATATCTTCTTCGATCGATCGCTGTTTGTTTCACTTGCCCGTTTCAGTTCAAGTGACATTAACAATCATTTAAACGCCTATCGCACTCTTTCTAATTAATGTGTTGATAGAATGAATGGAGATATTTGTGTAAGCTAAGGATGGGAGGGAATTCAATCGGCTTTCAACTCCAGCCGTAAACCACATTAAACTAACACGTTTAGATTGAATACAGAGTACAATGATTTTTGTTTTTCGTTTAAAATATTTCCAAAATCCTTCGTATTAAAATATCCTAATTTATTTTATTTTATTCTTATTACAGTTGCAAAATTTTTTTTAAAGCCCTATATAATTAATTCTCCAAATATAATATTCTAACGAAATCTATAGGTAAGTTGAACAGTAATGGTAGTAGTGATATACGTTATAGACCAAAAATGTATTCCGTCATGAGCCTGATATCATGAAGTTAAAACAGGAAAATCGAAGAAATGTAACTTTATAGCAGCCTATAGCTGTGGGGTGAAACATGAGAGAAAGCATAGTATCCTTGTAGAGGGACTTATTATACACGCACACAAACGGCGGATAACGCTAAGTCATACTTACACTTACCAATATAGCGTGGAAGTAGCCCGGCTACTCGGTTCAAAACAGCTGGGATCGATCGACCACAGTCCAGGAGGATCGGTGGGGGGAGATGTGGTAGATTTTCAGGATTTTTCTTTTCAAGAGTGATCATTTGGATCACTTCTAAACAGGACACGAAATGTATCTAAACCAACCAGAACGCTATTCCGGTTCGTACAATGATGATCAATATCGTTCCGGTTCCTGAAGTTATAGCATTGTCATAATTACTGAAAACATTAATATTTCCGTTTCGGTTCATCCTGAAAAGTAGCTAGAACGTGCGGTGATGCGCTTAGTATATCTGATAAACGTAGGCACAGTGTGAGACAATTAACTGTTTTGTTTACGTTGGGCATTCTTATTTGAGACAATGATGTCATAACTACATCCAACATTTTAAAATTTTATTGACACAATAAATAGGGCATCCAAGCTATTTAATTTTTTGATAAACCGAAGATGGAAGCAGGCTGAATTTGAGGCTTTACTACAGTGTTTACACAACGCTTTGGTGTAATCGTCAATAGACATTATTTGGATGCATTTTTAACACTTTCCAACATAGATGAAAAGTATTTAACTTTGGTTCGTCTGTCCGTGCCCTAACTCTCGTAAATATACTCGGATTGTCCTGAAATTTTCGGATGTTATTTACCTTTACCCTAGCAGGAACCCTATTTCAAATGAAGTTTGTAGAATGTTTAGTTTATTTACAGAGGCAGTCAAAAGTTTTCCGTTACATTACGGCCAATGGGAAAAAATCGTTCCAAATGAATTTACTGTCGTTACACCCTTTCAAACATAACTGATATGCAGTTATGCAGTGCACTAAAATATGCATTCTGTAGAATATACAGTGCAAAGAATATTTATTATTCCTTTACAGTGCCACACAAGTTTTCAGTTACATAATGGTATAGGGGGAAATTGTTTGCGGCTTATTTTAATTATGTTAAACTATTTCATATATAATGAAATTGTTATACGTCGGTTAGGCTTGGAATAAGTTATTTCATGTACAATACGAAGTGCGTAGCACTTACAGGGCCACGCAAAAGATTTCAGATAGTATGTTCTATTCGAAGTACTGTGTAATATCGATGATGGCAGGTAATGAATTTGTAATTATGATATACGCATTTAAGTTTCACTATATTTTGCATTTATATGGTGTGTAAAAAATAGTTGATGTACAGCGCTACACAAAAGAATTCGTAAAGGTTACTGAGTATGAGCGCAAATTGCTTAAAACTGGTTTTTAAACGCGTTATGCATTTTTACGCTTAAATGCATTTACTTTACTAAGATATGGTTGTAGAATATAGATAAAATACGATAAAGCGTCACTAAAAGATTTGGATACACGGCCGTCTATGGATGATCATTTCTGGGAATGTGATTTCAGTAGTTTTAAGAGTATTTTATTTTGAATTAAAATTTAGATAAATAATGGCGTGTAATAAAGATGCTAGTTAAACTACAGGGCTGAAAAAAGGTATTTACGTATGTTTCCATCTATAAGTATCAATTGCTGAAAGAGAAATTTCAACCTGTTATGCGTTTCCTTGCTAAACTAAATTTTCCCATTATATAGTATATATATCAACCTACAGATGAAATACAGAGCTGTTCAAAAAAATTTAAATACATATTTGGCTATGGAAGGTAACTGCTGAAATCGGATTTTTAGATGTTCAGTTTTCTAAAATGTTTTCTTAGTTATCTTATTTAGCTCATTTCCCTAAATGACGAAATTTTGTTAAAGATTTTAAGAAGTGTTGGAAAGTGTTTCATAATCCATGATTTTTCTTTCTCGTTAAAATTGTTTTTGTATGTTTGAAATAATTTTGTATATACTTCTAAAAATTTATTTCAGTCAACAATAATTTTCAAATAGCATTCCGGTTCATGGATTTTCCTATTTAGAAACTTGCTTCTAAAATCTTACCTCCCTCCTAAAACAACAGGGCCCAAATTGACCGATACTGCACGGAATTCCTCTCCCTCCGTTGTAGCGTTCCATGAAGCTTCCAGAATAAATCGCCGAATGGCTTGGTAAGTGGACAGTGTATCTGAACTCCCAATGATATAGACAGGTAAAGAAATAATTTCAGGATAGGGGCCTTCTACAAATGATGTCACGCTTGGAGGAGGGGGGGAGGGGGTTCGTGAAATTGTGACAGTTTCTGACAAGCGGATGGGAGGAGGTAAGAAGAAATGTGACATCACACATTTTGTGATAATAAAAATGTTAAAATAAAAGTATTAAAAATCAGGAGATTAAATTTTTAAGTTATTTTGAAATTAAAGTATTTTGTGTTTATAAAGTAGATTTAAAGCCATATATATTAAATTCCGTTTCATATTCCAAAATGCGACTGTTTTCAACTGCTTTTTCGTATTAATATTTTACTACTATTGTATATTATGTTTTTGTTATAATCCTGAATCTTATTTCATACAAAATAAGTACATGAATCATTTTTATTGTTATGCTCACAAATGCCGTTAAAATACATAGTTAAAGTTTAAAAATAAAGTTTGATGTATGATCTATAACGTAGTACTTTGTTTCTGAACTGAAAAATATGTTTATGTAATATAGCGTGACATGTGACAATGGGGGGAGGGGTATGGTGAATTGTGACACTTTGTGACAAAGCCGGGGAGGGGGGTAAAAAATATTGAAAAATATGTGACATCATTTATGGACCGCCCCATACAGCGCCAAAAGCTTAGCAAGGGCACCTTCTTCCGTTTAACAAAGTAAGCCATTTAAAGTGGTTCTACAATTCCCTGCTTAACAACGCGAAACTTTCTGACATATAGTATGACTCATTTTTAAATGAAAACTCAGAAAATCGGCAGCCTTGGCTATAGGGAAGCGATTTGGAATCGAATTGAGTTTTCTATTTTTTGATCCATCCATAACGGATTGAGTTATAAGCCATTTTTGTTCGGTGACAACCTGTTTTCCTTCTTCCTCGTGCTGTCACGTCCGGAAATTCGGTTCCAAACGTCATCTGGGAGAGTATTTTCTAAAAGATTTCTTGCGTTGAACCAAAAAATGGAAAACATCTTTCGATGACGCAGTTTCTGGCCACACAGTTTCACCGACCGAATTCAAACGTTTCCGAACCAAAATGAATTTAAAAAATGCGTCAGAGAGAAGCTTTTTTGGATTTGAGAACCTTCACAAACGAATCATTGCTTATTAACAAAATGGGCCCATCCATAACGAAAACGACCGCCGCTATTTCGCGGGAAAAGGCGGCACGTGCCGGAATCGGAGATCCTTTCCTTCATGGACTGACTGGAACGGCAGCGAACTCGACCAGTGGTCCAGCCGTTCAATAGGTCGGGCGATGGTGGCAGCTTCGAGATCGCTATAGTTCTATCAATAAATACTTCGCGAAAATACGGCGGCGATTCGAAGAAAATCTGTACCACTAGGAAAATGGCTTTAATCGATTCGACGCCTCATAGGAAAAAAAAATCTACACTTTAAAATACGTGTTAGTGTAAATAAAAGTTTCAAACATCGGACAATTTTTCTTTCCTTTACTAACATTTCCTTGGATAATGAAGCTTTATAGTGATTTTGGGTAGACTTTTTCTAATATATTTTATGAGGCGCTGGTCAGCCAATGCTCAGAAAAATGGCTGTGTTCAAAATTTTATTTTATAACACCGAATACTTTTCGAAATTGGACTCTTAGTGGAACAACCCTTTTTTATTTCTTCTCAATTCATTCTAAGATGTAACCATTTAACGTTTTACCAGCGAGAATTTCAGTTTTCAAGGCGATTCCCACCCAAGCAAGCTGCAAAGGAAAGTCTCTAAGGTCTTGAAGGAATAAAATAAAGAACAGACTAATAAGAACGTTTCCTGTACCAACCCTGTGTAACTGACCACTAAGGCTTGGAAAAGAAGGAACCTAAAAGTAAGTATTTATTGGTTTTTTTCTTCAAATTCGCACTCTGGATATATTAAGTCTTTTCAGGTCTCTCTTGCATTGTTATCTCTTAACTGGAAACGTGAAAATCCCGTGCACAAACAGAACACTTAATAATTTACCAAATAATGAACTTAAACATTTAATTTTTAATAGTAATGCATTAACAGGACGAATTTTTTAATATAACAGCTTAAAAATAAGTTTGGAATGTCGGAGAGGGAAAATATTAAGGGCAGATATGTAGACGGAAACATCTCACAGATGTACGTTTCCGGTTAAGGGTTAAAATGATATCTATGTGTGAATAGGCAGATCAAAAATCGAATGGATTACTCAAATGGCAGTGACTTTTGTCATGTTAGCTGGAGTTTTTTTTAGAGATAAAGTGATTGGATTAATTATTTAATTTGTTTCGGTCCTATTTTTCGGAATGTCTCCCTCTTTAGCTACTTTTGATTTCCATATTGAGTTTTGGCTTTAATCCTCCTTAAATGCAAATGAGAACTCATTCAGAAAGTTTAAACCGAAACATTTCAAAATGGATAATGTTCATAGTCTAAAAGGATAAGCGTTTGTACATGAGTGGGAAAAAAGACATTATTAATGAATTGTAGCATGGGAATAAAAATTTTGCAATGTAAAAAAGCATAGGAATGAAATTATTTTTCCCATTTCAATTTTTTTTAAATTGACAACAATTGAATCTTTTGTGTTAACTTTGATATTAATTCTAATATTCAGATGATAACTCAAAAGTGTAGTCATTACTTGAATGATGTGTGTTTTCTTAATATGTTTAAGATCATCGCGGATAGGACGAGTCACGGTTCATACGAGAACTTTTGTCATTCGCTTGCCTGTCGTATTAACGGAAGTCGGTTGTATTTTGAGTGGTCACTTTGCGTATAACTGTGAAAATAGGAATCCGGGAAGGGAGAGAGGGAGCGGTCCATTCAGTTGTTTGCAAGTTTCAAAATCTTCTAGGAATGAACGAATAGACTCTAATTATTACTAAAAAGGGTTCAATAAAATCATAAAAACAGTTAAATGTTTTAATAAACTGTTTACCTATTTCGGCTTCACCGAAGCCTTTCACAAAACCAATAAGAATAGATTACGTTGTACGATCCCTAATGAACTGTGAAAGAAAAGCCATCGACTTTCTTTCGCTTTCTCTATGCAAGCTACTTCCTTCTTTGTACATACGGTGGACTCTTCGGTTATTGAAGGCAATTGCGTTTTCCCTATCTTTTTCTATTTCGATTAAATGTTAAGGACACACATTTTTTTTTCTTTCCAAAACTGAGCAGAATACACTGGCATACTTTGTACATTTTTCTTTTTCAAAAGCAACTTGTATGTCATTTTCCTGATTAAGAAATCCAAATACTGTCCATGACAATGATCCAGAGAAAGAAAAGTTACTAACATTCAATACGTGGGGGTTAACCCATTAACACCTGGTGTTGCGTTCACACAACAGTCAAAATAAATGCACATATTTCAGTTTATTTGATATCACCACTATTTTTCAATTACAAAATTGGTCTTTCTTAAATACATAAAATTTTAAGATCATATAAAGCGAAAATTATCTTTCAGAGTTTGTGGTGGCAAACGTTGTTCAGCTAAAAAGTTGATAATTTCAACCTTATAGTTTTGGCGGTTAATGGGTTAAAAATGGCTCATAGCTGTTCCTCGATAGGACCCAAAAATGGGATAGAGCAGACTCCATTTTTGAGTTGTGCTGCAAAACGGAAAGTGATTTTGAGAACGCAAAGAAAAGGGAGTGGTTACTTTAATGAAAGTGAAAGGATGAGGTTACGAAAATTTTTTTCTTCATTGTTTGTTCCCAGATATTGGTTCTTTTATATTAAAAAAAGTCACTCACTGGCTTTTTAACTAAAATGACTGATATAAAAATAAGTCCCACATTTTAGAACGAAGTGGGTCATGTTTTCAATGTATTTTAAAAAATGAATTCAATTCATTATTCAACGAAAGGGATTTTTTTACATTCTTAAAGTGTTGATTCGTTGAATGCGGATTTCGGGTATTCCAACCCAAGAGGGACCTCTTTTGGAAGACCGCATGACCGGGAGTTTACTGTATAGGTGCAGTGAATGAAGTAGCCATTTGCCAACAGGAATGCTAGGGGTGAATACTTCCCTCTCTGGACTTCTACAATTTTAAGACAATGGGTGAAATTGTAAGCGCAAGGGACGTCAAAGAAGATTAAAAATTTATAAATTTATAAATCAGTTGTCGGTTGGCTGCGAGTTTTAAATACGAAACGAAAACGGTAGAAGACTAAGAAGGCTGTAGGAATTGACGGCAGTGAAATTTATCAAACAATGTATCATACCGGGCATTCTCACAATCTTTTGACTTTTCAGGAATAAAAATCTGGTGAAATTAAACTTGCTAAAGTAACATTTTAAACTTATAGACGAATGCTGTAATGATTCAAAATAAAGAAAAAATAGTCAGCAGCGAAATTTTTTTATTTAACTGAGGTTTCAGTTAAACTTGAGTTTAATTTTACTTACCATTTTACCGCTATAACTTTTTATATTCTTCTTAATTTTTATTTATGATGAATTTGCATAGTACCCACAGAACATTCAAATAAGGAATAATGTAGTATTTTTAGTACAAAATTTTGGCATAACATTTTCTTAAAGGAGTGTTAAAGAAGGGACGGTAAGGGAAAAAAATACGTTTGGTAAGGAAAAAAATAGGTTTGGTAAGGAAGATTACCACTATTTTTAGGCAAATCATGTTAAGACTAAGTGATAGCCACAATGCTCATTGATTTTTAGCAATAATTATTTACATTGGATTAAATTTAAAAAAAAATATTTACCTCGAAAAGTGCAAGAAAAAATCTTGGGGACGCAAGACTACCCATAAAACCACGATGCTTGAAATGGGTATTTAAATGCCGATTTAAATTCTGCAGTCAATTTCCTGTCAAAGAATTTTAGCCATTCTTTCTCTAGCCATAGTTCTGCATGAGAAAAAAGTTGAAAAAATTCTGAAGTGATTTTCTGTATAAGTTTAGCAAGAGGGATTATAAGGAATCTAAAACCCAAAGTCGGAGTTAAAAAATATAACAACTACAAAATTGTGTGCTGGCTAAATTTTTGCTACCTATTTATATAAAACCAATAGTCCCAGTTTCGGAAAAAAAAATGACATCGAATTATTTTTATTGAAACAATTTTATACAGACAGCTCCAAACTTAAAAATCAGCATCAGGGACACGGCACGGTATAGGAATTTTCTGGTCTATATGGGACCTCAACGTCGTCCAAAACTTATTTATCTCGTCAATAGTGTTATGCAGTCATGTAATGGGATGTTTTTCAGTATAAGGAAAAAAAAGGGAATATCTACAAAAATAAAAATTATTCTGGAACAGATAAATATAGAAAAGTCAAAAGATTGTGAGAATGCCTCATGCATAGTTCAAATTGACAGTTTACATGAATTCCGCATTTCTGCTTAATTGAAGTTTTTAAATAAAGCTGGCTACATGTGTTCAGAATTAATACTTTTTATAAGTATATGCTTTTAAGATACAGTGTTGATTAACAATTTTTATGTATTTTCGCTTAGCTTAATCACAGGAATTGCAGGCTGAGGGAAAGAAGCATAGAATTTTATTACTCTACAACGATTGATTTACTATACAATGACTTAAAAATAGCAAATAAAGCCTTTGTGCAACAATATTAAAAAGCAGAAAAACCTTTAAAATGCACATATAATATATGAAAAGAAACAGCTGTTTCGAATCTACAAGCGAGATTCTTCTTCAGTGCAAGATAGGGAAAAAGGAACAGCGTGCTAGAAAATGCAAGGCTGAGCATTGCATTTTCTAGCACGCTGTTCCTTTTTCCCTATCTTGCACTAAAGAAGAATCTCGCTTCTAGATTCGAAACAGCTGTTTGCTTCTTTTCATTTTTGTGCATTTTAAACGTTGGTTTTTCTGCTATTTAATATACAATGACTGTTAACATAAAATGTATGTTGCTATAAAAGAATTGTTATCATACATTGTTTTTTAATGTTTAATTATAACTATTTTAGAGGTGAGGTATTGAAAGATATTTCATGCTGATAAATAAGTTTTTATACGCTTTTTGAAGCTTAAGGAACTGCATTCCTAAACATAAATACAAGAAAACAATTCTAATTTCAAAGCATAATGAACAGCTTGTTCAGCTTATGGTTGTTGTTAGTGTAGTTTCAATCGAATTCTGACGCCGTTGAATTTTTTTAACCGTTGTTATTGAGCAGTTAGTACCAAGAATGGTTTAACACAGTGTTACGGGATTTACTATTTTGTGATACACATGCACTCGACAGTACACTACATAACTGAAGTTTGATGCGCAGTCGATGACCCTATGGTAATTTTTTTATGCCGTTTAATTAAAAAAGCACTACGAAGGATGTCTATATTTTAAGTTACTTCAATGAGTCACTCTGACGTCACGTTGATGGTAGCAACTACATGAACCAGTAATCGATTTCAGTTTTACTGTCATATTTTAATATCTAAATATTGCATTCTTTCCTCTTTTACACCGTCGAAAAGAAGAAAAAATGTACTTACGAATGCAACTTCTTTGATAATGGATTGACTGGCTTTTTTGGATTTAAGAACAATTTTCAAGTATGACTCGCTATTAGAAGGCATGCAACCCAAATATGGAAGATGAAACCGTTTGCACTCAGGGGCGCCATTTCAGAACTTTCTTTGGTGGGGGGGGACATTTTTTGAGGGATTCTATATAGCTAAGGGTAGGATACAGGGAACTAACCCCCCCCCCCCCCGCCGTATGAGAAACGTTTACTGACTTATGCTTACAATAACAGTAAAACTTCGAAAACGGAAACTCGGAACCAATGAAATATTTCGTTTTAAACAGGTTTCCGTTTTAGAAGATAAAATTTTAATAAAATGGACATGATTTTTTTTCTTTTTAGACAGGATTCTATTATAGACAGGTTTCCTTTCACAAGTATCCTCACTGACTGTTAAACCATCCGCTCTATAGTATAGCTCTGAAAAGAGATGTATTAGAGTAAAACTTGTAAAAACGAAAACTGTAACAGATTTCTTTCTAGAAGGGGAAAAAATCAAATTTTGTTGAAAAAGCATCATACAATTATACTTGCTAAGACGGAGACCTGTTTAAAATCAGCTTTTTTCTTGTCCCTTTCGAAATTTTACTAACAGGGGCGCCATTTCATGAGTTTCCTGACAAAGAAGAAAAATTTTTCTTTGGGGAACAGGGAACGTAGAAAATTGCAGAATTGCACAAATCACACAGAAAGAAAATCCCGCACAAAAAAAAAAAAAAATGTTCTACGTGATTTTGTCTCCATAACTTCTTTCACGGGAATGTGATTATTCCACAATTTTTTTAAATTTTCGTGAAAGTCCGCGTTTTTTCTTTCTTTCAAAATCCGCAAAATCAATTCGTCAATGGGTCGCAGAAAAAAATCGCGAATCTTGGAAATTTTGATAAGTCTGAAATGATCGCTTAAAAACTTGCTAACTTCAAACGACCGAGGAAAATATCGCTCATTTGATCTGAGATCGCGAAAAGAGATAGATTTCGTCAAATGATTGCACAAACAGAAATCTTGAATTTCGTAAAAGGATTGCGAAGAAAATCGCGAATTTAGTCAAAAAAATTGCGCAAAAAATCACAAATTTAGTCGAACAATTGCGCAAGAAAATCAAGGAAAAATTTGTCAAATGATTGCGTAATAAGATCCAAAATTTTGTCTAACTCTCGCGCAAAAGAATCGCAAACATTATTAGTTAGTGGCAGAAACAAAATTACGAATTTCAATAAATTATAGTGATGAGCAATCGTGAATTTTGTCAAGAAAATCGCAAAAACAAATATCGAATTTCGTCAGTTGGTCGCGGAAAAATATTGTGAATTTCGGCAAAAGCTCGCGCGAAAAAAAAATCCATAACACTTGCAGAAAAAATCGTGAATTCAGTGAATCGATCGCGGAAAAAAATCTCATACTTTGTCAGATGATCGTGAAAAGAAATCATGAAATTCAATCAGTCATTAGATAATCAGAAAACAAATGTCATGAATAGGTAACGAAATTTTCAAATTTTGTGATCTATAAGTATAAGAAAATTTTCGTTAGTGATTTTCTGCAAGTAAAGGTTGTCTCGGATTGTGTTTTCACTATTATGAGATGGTTTCATGTTAATCCAATTTTTCAAAGAAAAAACTTTTTCTAAATATTTTTCTGATAAAAGAACTACATATTTGAACATTAATGAATACTATGTACATATCTTCATTTTTCTACAGAAAAGGTAAAATTTATAATTAATATTCATATAAAAAGCACAAATAAATGCGCAATAATTATTTTCATGTGCATGCATATATTTTAAAATTATTTAAAATACATTAGAAAAACTCAGAACGTTTTCGGTCATCATAAGACCGTCATCACTGGGATTTAAATGTTATTTTCTTTGCGCTTATTCGAGAATTGGCTAGAAGAAAATCATTGTGGTTGTTGTCAATAATTTTGACGAGTTTTTCCATGATCAATTTGCATACAGCTGAGAAGCAACTGATAAAAAAAATCGCATGTATTTTTTAAATTAACCAAAGTACTCTTTAAAGATATGTCTCACCTTGAGGTAGTTTGAATAGTAAGGCTTTAGGAAATTGTTTTGATAATTATTAATTTCTCTGCATAAGTATTTATTTAATGAATGTTTTCATTGCAATCAAATCTGAAAAGATATTTTAGTTTCAGCAATATTCTAATATTTGTTTGAGCCTGACATTTGATTAAGGAGGCACCGAATATTCGGTATCTATTTTGTATTCAGCCATACTACCGCATATTCGGTTTGCCGAATATCAAACTATTCTCCCAAACCGAATACTTAAAAAACATCTTAAAAATATTTTTTTAAACGTTACATAACTTCTACTTTTAACTGTCAATTAATGATATTCAGAATAATTAAGCTTTAAATAAAAGAGAATGATTTTATATTATTCATTTGTTGTTTTAAAAATGTCACTTAAAAAATTAACTGTTAATGACGTGTCATTTGTTCATGGGAATTATGAAATTTAGAAATGCAAGTTACTGAGCATTGTCTGGTAAATAATCAGTTTCTTGCTTTTTCGCAAACAGGGTGTTTTTAAACAAAATGGAAGAAAATTTCAGGGGTAATAATAGGCATCAAAACAGACAATTTTTTGTCCGGTAAATCAGGATCGCAATTCCTTTATTCAGTCAAAGATACAGTGTATCCCCAAGTCAAACTTTATTTTTCTTTTGTTCCTTTAACAATGAAGTAACTAATTGTAACTATATTGTCAACAGTTAATTTAATTTCTGTGAAATATAACATGACGAGAAGTGCTGGAAATAGCAACCTTTCATATCTAAACAGCACTGAGCAAGACATTATTTTATTAAGAAAGCATCTATCAATACTTACAATGTATCACTCACATTCTATACAAGCAAATTAATGTGATGCAAATTTCGCTAAAATATCTTCATTTTTATACAGTTACAAATGAAAATTCTGCTACGGCTTGTACACCTTTCATTTTTGATGAAAGAAGTGGAATGGTATGTTGCTTCTTGTTCAATATAAGAATTCTTTTCATTTGTTTGAATTAATCGAAGAAGGCATGGAATTTAAATTTTATCTAAATTTTTTTTAAACCATCCTCCTCTTAAATAGCACAAAGCATACTTTTTTCAGTACGAAATTTACTTATAAAAATAATCTTGTTTGTCAAAATGGAAGTATGTGTACTAAATATATATAAAACTGTTTAAAATTTAACTTTTTAACGTTAAACACTGAGATATAAAAGTATTTGGCCAGCCGAATAGATAATATTCGACTGGCTTAATAATCCATATTCGGCCTAACAGTTACTATTCGGCTTGCCGAATATTCGGTATTCTTGCAGGCCAAATATTCAGTATTCGGCCAAAATCCCTATTCGGTGCATCCCTGCATTTGATGGTTGATACATTTTCTGAAATATTAAATTCTTTGGGGGGGGGGGGGGGGTATTGCCCCCCCCAGCCCTCCTAAAATGACGCCCTTATTTGCACTTGAAGCAATGTAAAGAAATTCAGCATTTGTTTTCTTGCAATTTCCATAGCTAAATGACCAAGTGAAATCATAACTTTAGAAATAGATAAAACAGGTATTTGCCAGACAAGTCATCGAATTACGTGCTGAAAGAATCTGAATCACAAGGGTTGCTAAAATTAAAGAAGCATTTTAAGAAGCCCCTCTGGCATGCGGCTTACACAGTATCGCCCAAAATGCCTTTAGGTGTATTCGTATCTCAAAAATGTGCAAAAAAATTTATTGAAGTTTTAAATTAAACTATATTCATTTGAAATTAAAAATTATTTGAATTTATGTTCTGTAAACCTGACATCGTTAAACCGTGTAGGACGGGCTAGTTCTTAAAATACATAAAACTGTGCGATGATGATTACAACATCAATAAAATTGCAGATTCGAAACTTTAACTATTCTTTAGTTCTTCGAAAAAAATAAGATCTTATTCATATTTCTAAAGTGTCAAAATCATAATAACTTTAATAAATGCACGCACACTACAGCTTGAATTAATAAACTTCCTGTTAAAAACGTATTTACATTTTTATTTACATAGACAGTCGCACTCGCTTATAGCGAGCGTGAAGGGACCATGATATTTGCTCGTTATAACCGGGTGTTCGTAAAAAACGGGTTCGTAAAAAATTATAAAAATGCATGCATACTTACTTTATTATACATATTTATTTTTTATTTCTGTGCAGTACAAAAGAAGTTGGTTAATTTGCTTTGAAATGTCGTATTGTCTCTTTGTTGTGTTATTATGCTTCGGAGAAGACTTATGGTCCAAAAAACATCGTCATTTGCACCCCTGGTTCCGAAAAATATGGGTTCTGCGCACTGAAAAGCCCTTGAGTCTGTCGGGGTCAGTTCAGCCTGAAATTCTTCACATTCGTAGTTATCATCGTCGCTCTCAGGATTTAAGACTCATCTCTAATAGACCGGAAGGCGACAGCACAGACAATCACCTCATCGAGTTCACGGCTGAAATTAAAGAATGAGTTAAAATTCGATTCGCATATTAAAACGCAATCGGTCTGCCAAGCCATATCTGGGTGGAAAGCACCTGAAAATCCGATTTTAGCGGTCGACTCGTAGGTTTACGATTCTGATATCCTGCTCGCAGTTCTCCATGTTTTCATGCTTTTCGGTGCAGGAAAGCACAATGGTAAACCTCCGAGTCAACCGCTAAAATCGAGTTTTTAGGTATTTTCCACCAAGATATGACTTGGCAGGCCGATTGCGTTTTTCACATGAGAATCGAGTTTTAACTAATTCTGGAATTTCAGCCGTGAACTCGATGAGGTGATTGTCTGTCTGCCGGTTTATAACTTTCAGTTGGCTTCGGAATGTTAAAGGAATTTTTCCAAGAAACGATTAGCTGAGCTGGAGAGGTGGAAATCAATAGAAATTTTAAGAATTGATAAACTATTATTCGCTATAACCTAGGTTTGCTCGTTAAATGCGAGTTATGATCCCATAGATTTAACATTGTACCAACCAAGTATTTCTGATTTTCTCGTTAAATCCGGGCTCGTTATAAGCGAGTTCTTCTGTATATAGATATATTAATATTCTATTGCTCTTCCGGCTTAGATGTTATATATTCCCGCGGTCACCATCTTGAATTTCTCTGCGACGTTTCGTTGACGTTTATCAATAAGGCAACCCCGACGAGTGACGTTCTGGCAACTCCGTTAACCCTAACATGTGCATAAATCTGCTTGGCCACAGTTACTTGACGGGAAAGGGGTTTTCACACCAAGAAAAAATCCAAGATGGCGGCCGCGGGAATATATAACATCTGTTCCACTCTCATTTTGAGAGTTTAATTTTTACCGACAAGCAAGGTTCCATTCAATTTTTACATCTACCTTTAAAAAGTATATCAGAAAAACAATAAAATTGGGTTGCCACAGCAACCGACTGACAGATTTGGCTGTATCGCTAAGGAGGCATTCTTAACAAGATCCAATCTCACAAATGTTAGAGCATAGAGAGACAAAACGAGGTAGGCAAACATCCATTTTGAATACTGATAAAGTTTCTTCCACCGTACGGTCATCCGAGCCAGCCCTTTTCAACCCATAAAACATTCGCCAAAATAAAGATGTCCGTCAAAAGCTATAGGTGGCCCTATACCTCTAAAAACTTACATACCTAATGTATAAATTTCTTTATAGGAGATTATCCTTTTTAAGTGAAATTTCCATTTAAAATTAAGTTATTAAAGTGTGCATGAAACTACGGTATTTTAAAAAAAATTGTAACATTTACAGATTCTACTCAAATACTCATTAAAGTTATGTTAGGTCCTTTGAGAATAAGAAAAAGATGGATAAAACAAACAATCAATAGGTTATAGGCAATTCCAAATCACTTAATGAATTTTTGGGATTTTGAATTGGGTTATTTATTAAGACAATACATATTATTAATATACATAGTGTTATTTATTAAGACTATACATTTATACTGCTAGCAGTGTACCTTCTGTGTTTTTTCCGATCCAACTTCCTAGATTGCCCTATGTGTTTTACAAAACTGAATGATTGGAATAGGCTATTTTTATTTTATTACAATGCTATTATAACCCGTATTTATAACTTTTATATTACTAAACACTTACTTATAACTTAGGCTCTTTAACCTTTTTTTTCTGCATAACTATTATCGTCTGAAGAAAAACAAACTCACGCTATGCGAACGTTATTTTCAAATTTTTTCGCTCGAATTTTAATATTTATATTTATTTTTGCATAGGATTACCTGAGGTCGATATTTTATAGTGAGAGTTTGTGCTGTTTTGATTTTGGTTAAAAATGTTTTATCTGTGGATAGTTTCACTTTCGAAGCCGGTCCTATCCAAACTCTAAAGTCTCCACATAAATAATAATAATAAAACTAATGGAAATCAAAGTCACGTGCAATATAAAATATCGACCTCGGGTGTCCTTTGTAAAATATCCTATATTAAAATAAAAGCGATAAATGTGTAAAGATTTCTCCGATAGGATTAACATGATATCTATCTAAAGTGTACGCTAAGTCGTGCAGTTAGATAAGAAAAATTATTAAAGCGGCCTTCTGGTCTCTCGCTTACCCAATGATATGGATTGAAGGGTTCCAAACCAAATTATAAAACATTGCAATGGTTATGAATTTTCATGTTGTCAGCTTCATGCATTCAATCAACAATCACTTGACCTTGTTCCTATTGAAGCGAAAGAAAAGAAAAACATGCTTAAAAAATCTCAGTGAGCAACGGAAAAGATGCAATTCTTCTGTTAGTTTACTTTAGTTCCCCACTCAACGTTTTTACAACGAACCCTAGTGCATTTAAAGGAGAGCAATGCAGGACTTGTATTTTATCAAAACATTTCATTAGCAATAAGAGAAAGCCGTGAAAATGGAAGCACGTGGAAATATTTAAATGGGCGAAAACGAAACGAAAATTACAGAAAATGAAAGCACAATTGTACTCTCGATTGATAATTCTTTTAGTAATAATGTGGTAACATAACCCTTTAACAGTATAAATCTTATAACCCTTTATAACATTTTAACACTTTATAACATTATAACCTTTATAACATTAACAACCTTTGTGTACATCCTTTATAAATTTTATTGAACGATACTTCTGTCATTTAACTTTTAAAATGTAGTTTATTTAAAACATTTAATGACCTCCTTCAAAAAGAAAATGCAGTTATTATGACATAAAAATGACTAGAGGTTTACTGAGTCTTAAATAAAATTTATTTTACGACATTTATAACACCGATTTTATCATTTATAGAGTCTTCAATAGTACACGTGCATAAATATTTTTACCGATACTATCTTGCAAATGAAAAACTACATCCCAATAACACCGCGTCTGAATAGTTTTCAGTTCTCTTTTATCTGAAACAACAGAAGTAATCCAATTGCCACTATTTTGAAGAAATTTCATGAACTTATAAAATACAAAAATTGGGAATATTTTTAATGTGGTAACGCGAAGTAAATCGCAAGCTAATGTTAGTCTAGTGGCTGTTTCTTTTCAAAATTCTCGTTTTCGTTTTAATATTTTTAAATGTGTTTTTGCATAAGCTGATGTTTATGTCTAAATGGATATTTTTAGTTTTTAGATTTCGGTCTGTTTTTTTGAGGACATTTGCTATTTCGAAACCTGTTCCGAAAGTGTCTTCAGAGAAAAAAAATTGCGACCAAAATCGAAAAAGTACGAAAATACCCAATTAGGCATAGACTTTAACGATTGATACTATACAAAAAAAAATTAAAATGCAAGCTAGAAATTTGAAAAGGACACTCCCATAGGTTTAGCATTAGCTTATCCATGATAGCATGAGGTCCTCGCTTGACAAGGCTCTTGAGTCAAACACTTTTAACTAGAAATTTGTCTTCAGAAATAAAATCCAATAAGTATAGCAGAGAAAAAAATTACGCTATTAAATAGACTGCATGTATGTATGAGTATACATTTGTATGCATGATTGTATGTGTGATGAAAATTATGTATGTTTAAGTGGATGATTGATTATATTTATGTTTGCTTGTATGAATGATTGACTAAACGTAATGAAAACTAAACGTAAAAATGTAGAACGTATGTATGGTTGTATGGATGGTGGTATGTATTGCTGTATGTATGAATGTACGTTTCTATATAAATATATTGCATGTATGTGTGGATGTGTGATTATACGCATGGTTGCATGTATAATTTTCTGTATGGTTGCATATAAAGTTGTGTATGGTTGTGCATACAATCGTTTGCATGGATGTATGGCTGTATACGTACGTCAGCATGCGTATGACTGTATTCGTGTATAGTTATATGGTTGTATGTCGAGTTGTATATATGGATGTATCTATGAGTATATATGTATGGTTCTCCAACTCAAAATAGACACATGGTACAATGACCCATATTATAAAAAACGAACGTGAGTAACTCTGACGACATTTTGACATTGGCCTCACCTTACCAATAAATTTCGCTTTAACTGGAATTTTTTTAACTTCTAGGTATCGTTCATTTTTTACACCTTCGAATCGAAACAAACGCACAGGCAAACAAATTTACAAATAATATACAAATAAACTTTCAAATGTACAAACATGCAAATGTACAAACACATGTACAAAAGTACAAATGTACAGACACAAGAACAAAAGTACAAATGTACAGACACAAGAACAAAAGTACAAATGTACAGACACAAGAACAAAAGTACAAATGTGTACAGACACAAGAACAAAAGTACAAATGTGTACAGACACAAGAACAAAAGTACAAATGTGTACAGACACAAGAACAAAAGTACAAATGTGTACAGACACAAGAACAAAAGTACAAATGTGTACAGACACAAGAACAAAAGTACAAATGTGTACAGACACAAGAACAAAAGTACAAATGTGTACAGACACAAGAACAAAAGTACAAATGTGTACAGACACAAGAACAAAAGTACAAATGTGTACAGACACAAGAACAAAAGTACAAATGTGTACAGACACAAGAACAAAAGTACAAATGTGTACAGATACAAGAACAAAAGTACAAATGTGTACAGACACAAGAACAAAAGTACAAATGTGTACAGACACAAGAACAAAAGTACAAATGTGTACAGACACAAGAACAAAAGTACAAATGTGTACAGACACAAGAACAAAAGTACAAATGTGTACAGACACAAGAACAAAAGTACAAATGTGTACAGACACAAGAACAAAAGTACAAATGTGTACAGACACAAGAACAAAAGTGTACAGACACAAGAACAAAAGTGTACAGACACAAGAACAAAAGTGTACAGACACAAGAACAAATGTACACACGTACAGACCCCTTTTACACCAACAAACGGACAGACCCCATTTTGCACCAACAAACGGAGAGACACACGCATACACCAACAAACTTACAGTCAGTATCAATATATTTCAATAAAATGTTTTCACCTGTATCCTGTAACCCGGGAAGCCTAGGTTGTATCCTCTAGTTTTTTTAATGATGTAATTTTTTCCTTATTGTACTCTTTTATTGATCTTATTATTCAAGATAAACTTCTGGTTTAAAGTAAATATTTGACTTAAGAAGCGTACGTTCCTAGCACAAACACCTGCAAGCTTATGTTAAACCCATAGCAGCGTTCTTTCTTGATTTTATTTTTTAAAAAAATTGCGTAGTATAATCGATGTCTAACTAGTCATTTTCCTACTTTTTCGAATTGGGTTACTTCTCCGTGGATACTTTCACTTTCGGAACGGGTTTCGAAATTCAAATTATTATTAACAAGCAAAACTCCAAACAAAATCGAAAAAGTTAAAATCCTCGTTTAGTCATTGAACTGTGATATTCCATGGAAAAAAGAAAAAAAAATCATTTGAAACTGCAAACTAGACATTTAAACAATGTTACCACTAGAATAATATTAGTTTGCGAGTGACTTTGCGTTACTAAAGTAGACTTTTAAAAATTCCGGAGGGGTGGTATCTACGTATAAATTAAATATTTTGATAACTGACGATTGAAATACACTGCTCAAAACAATTAAATGATATTGGAAGTTTTATATAAAATAAAGATATAAACGAATTTTTTTTGCCGAGAATAGAAGAAGAGAATCAAATGCAAATTTTTCTGGTTTTCAAACTGTGGAGTATGCAAATTTTGAGTTCGACGTCAAAAACGTCGCTTCATTTATCTTTAAAATTTCCCACTGTGAATTTGCGCTTGCATTATTTTTTCCAATTACAATTTTAGTTAGTTTAATTATTTTATCTTTAACGTTTTCTTCTGCATTGGCTATAAGTAAGTGTTTAGTAATATAAAACTTATAAGTAAAAGATATGTGTTATAGTAGCATTGTAAAAAAACAAAAATAGCCTATTCCAGTCATTCAGTTTTGTAAAACACATAAGGCAATCTAGGAAGTTGGATCGGAAAAAACACAGAAGGTACACTGCTAGCTGTATAAATGTATTGTCTTAATAAATAACACTATGTATGTTAATAATAATATGTATTGTCTTAATAAATAACCCAATTCAAAATGCAAAATATTCATTCCGTGATTTGGAATTACCTATAACCTATTGATTGTTTGTTTTATCCATCTTTTTTCTTATTCTCAAAGGACCTAATACAATTTTAATGAGTATTTGAGTAGAATCTGTAAATGTTAAAAATTTTTTTTTTAAATACTGCAGTTCATGCACACTTTAATAACTTAATTTTAAAGGGAGTTTTTTACTTAAAAAAAGGAATCTCTTATAAAGAAATTTATACATTGGGTGTCTAAGATTTTAAAGGTATATCCACCTATAGTTTTTGACGAACACCACTATTTTATCGAATGAGTTATGGGTTGGGAAGGACTTGCTCTGATGGCCGTCACTGGGAAAAAAAAAAACTGACTAAATTACGGAAATACTACTGGCAATCTAGACGCCAGTACTATTTCCGTATTTTAACGGAACTTTTTCCCGGTAAATTGCAGAAAATTTTCCGTTTTTTTTTTTTAGAAGTTTGGAAGTGTTTACAGTAGAAGAATCTTTATCAGTATTCAAAATGGATTTTTTGTCGACCTGCCCTCCTTTTGTCTCTAGCATTCGTGAGATTGGGTGCATCCCATACTTTTAAGCATTTTAAGAACCAGACCGTCTTACGCGGTTTAATGATGTTAGGTTTACAGAATATGAATTCAAATAATTTTTAATTTCAAATGAAAATAGTTTAATTTAAAACTTTAATAGATTTTTTGCACATTTTTGAGATACAAATACACCTAAAGGCATTTTGGTCGATACCGTGTAAGCTGCATGCCAGAGGGGCTTCGTAAAATTTTTCTTTAATTTTAGCAGCTCTTGTGATTCAGATTCTTTCAGCAGGTAGAACGATGACTTGTCTGTCAAATACCTGTTTTATCAATTTGTAAAGTTATGATTTCGGTTGGTCATTTAGCTATGGAAATGACAAGAAAACAAATGCTGAATTTCTTTACATTGCTTTAAGTGTAAACGGGTTCATCTTCCGTATTGGGATTGCATGCCTACTAATAGCGAGTCATACTTGAAAATTATTTTTAAATCCAAAAAAGCCCGTCAATCCATTATCAAAGAAATTGCATTCGAAAGCGCATTTTTCTTTTCGACGGTGTAAAAGTGAAAAGGGTTCAATGTTTAGATGTTAAAAAATGACAGTAAAAATGAATCCATTATTGGTTCATGTAGTTGCTACCATCAGTGTGACGTCAGACTTACTCATTGAAATAATTTTGTTTTATAATATAGACAGTAGTAAATTTAAAAAAATCACCATAGGATCATCTACTACGCATCAAACTTCAGTAATGTAGTGTATTTTCGAGTGCATGTGTATCACAAAAAAGTGTAACCCGTAACTCGGTGTTAAGGGGACCGGGTAAGCGAAATTCAACCAAAAAATCGATTTTTACTTTTTTATATCATTGAATAGTTTAAACTTTTATCTTTTCAATCATGTATTTACACGTGTTTAGATATAAAAAGTGTTGGAATTTTTTCATTCTAAGAACATTTCACAGAAGTGGCTACTTTTTTAAAATTCAGATTTCGTGATTGGCACCACTTTTCTGAAGTGGTAAAATTCCCATTGTTTTTGCTTTAAATAATGTTAACACGTTCACGCCGGCGCCAATATTCATGTTTTTCGCTGTAATGCGGTGCTCGAATTCATGTTTTACTTCATCTGGCGGCGCGGTAATTTCGCTTATTCAGACACTGTATGTAATGACACGCCCTTCTCATATTTTTTAAATTGAGCTCGAATGTAGCAAGCAGAGTTGATTGTGAATGTCTGGAAGTTAGTAAGGAGTAAGTAAATTACTTAGAGACATGATTTTATTGAATATATGTGCAGGAATTTAATATAAAATGTCTTACAATCTGAAGAAATATGGTACATGATATAAATGCATCTTCTGTAAGGTAGAAGCCACGCCCTTAGTCAATGATATTTTTTTTAACGCAAATCAGAATTTTCGTTTCCCCTCGTGAATGTATTAATTTTATAATATTGAATTATTTTTATTACTTAATTTTCAAATATTCAAGCGTGACCCACCAATAGTGTACGCCGTCTATGGCATAGTCGAGTGTGACCCACCGGTAGTGAACGCCGCCTGATGCGGCAGTCAAGCGTGACCCACCGGTGATGCACGCCGGCGTGAACGTGTTAAATAAGGCTAATTTTACTATTTCAAAAAAGAGGTGCCAATCAAGAAATCATAATTTTAAAAAAGTAGCCTACTGCTTCTCACAGCATTTACTTTTTCTCGAAACTTCGATTTTTCATGTTTGTGTTCCGTTTTTTTTAATATCTATTAAACTTGAGAACTCTGATTTTTCTAAATACTTATGTTATAGTGGGATTTAATGATTTGTTAAGAATTATTTATTTTCAACAGTGAAATCTTACCAAAAATGCTAAATAAATAATTAATAATTTATTTTTAGTTTCACTTACAAACAAATTGGTCTGCTAAAATACGTAAAGCATGTTCTTCAAACTACTCTAAAAAAATCTAGACCTCTATCTTTCACCATTTTTGAGAAAAAGGTACATAAAGTTGGGGTATTTTAAAATGGCCGAGATAGAGCTCACCAGGTCAAATTAAGCCATTCTTGCTACAAACTGCTGAACAACGGTTAAAAAATTCAACAGCGTCAGAATTCTATTGAAACTACACAAACAGCAGCCATAAGCTGAACAAGCTGTTCATTATTCTTTGAAATTAGAATTGTTTCCTTGTATTTATGTTTAGGAATGCAGTTTCTTACGCTTCAAAAAGCGTATAAAAACTTATTTATCAGCATGAAATATCTTTCAATACCTCGCCTCTAAAATAGTTATAATTAAACATTAAAAAACAATGTATAATAATTCTTTTGTAGCATCACTATGTTAACGGTCATTGTACAGTAACCCAATCATTGTATAGTAATAAAATTGTAGGAGTCTTTCCTTCAGCTTGCAGTTCGTCTGATTAATCTAAGTGAAAATGCCTAAAAATTGTCAATCAACATTATCTTAAAAGCATATACGTATAAAGTGTGTTCATTCTGCCCTAAGTTTATGTATCTGCATTTAATGAAACACAGGTAGCCAGCTTGATTTCAATACGGCCATTAATCAGAAATGCGGATACCATGCAAACTGTTCATCTGAGCTATGTATCATGATTGTTCCATGAATTTCACTATCGCCAATTTCCTACAGCCTTCGAAGTCTCCTACCGCTTTCGTTTCGTATTTAAAACTTGAAGACTATTGAGTTATAAATTCCTAAATTTTTAATCTTCTTTGACGTCCCTTGCGCTTACAAATTTCACCCATTGTTTTAAAATTATAGAAGTCCAGAGAGGGAGGTATTCACCCCTAGCATTCCTGTTGGCAAATGGCTACTTCATTCACTGTACCTTATACGCAGTAAACTCTCGTTCGTGCGGTCTTCCGAAAGAGGTCACTTTTGGGTTGCAATAGCCGAAGTCCGCATTCAACGATGTCAACACTTAAAGGATGTAAAAATAATCCCTTTTGTTAAATAATAAATTGAATTCACTTTTTCATATTGAACACATCACCCACTTCGTTCTAGGTAGGCCTTTTTTTTTTATCTCAGTCGTTTTAGTTGAGTGACCCTTTGTTTTAATACAAAAGAATCAATAACCGGGAACAAACAATGAAGGCAAAGAAATTTTCGTAACCTCATCCTTTCAGTTTCATTAAAGTAACCACTCATTTTTCTTTGCATCCTGCAATCACTTATCGTTTTGCAGCACAATTCAAAAATGGAGTCTGCTCTGTCCCATTTTTTGGTCCTATCGGGGAACACCTATTAAGAGGACTGGTCACTCAGCTTCCGACTTCCCCTCACGCATGTCAAGTCTATCGGCATTGGATTCATCGTCTATTTTAAGGGGACGGTGGAGCTTTAAAATCCTTAAAAATATTTTTTTTTTTTGTAAATTTCAACTTAAATATTATTCAAGGGTACATTATATACATAATGGCATGCATTTATCACAAAAAAAAAAAATTTATTTTTGAGAAAAAAATGGAATTTTACGCGTCGTCTTAGAAATCTTCGAAATGCCCCATGCGTCTTCCATATCAATGAAAATCCCTCAATATTTTTTATAAAAGTTTGATTTATATATAGAAATAAAATAGAGCATCGAATTTTATATATTTGAATTTAAAGGTAAAAAAAAAAAAAATTCAAAATTTCAAATTTTTTTCGAAAAAATTTTTTAACCTTTAAATTCAAATATATAAAATTCGATGCTCTATTTTATTTCTATATATAAATCAAACTTTAAAAAAAAATATATTGGGGATTTTCACTGATATGGAACACGCAGGGGGTACTTCGAAGATTTCTAAGACGACGCGTAAAATTCCATTTTTTTCTTTTTTTTTTGTAATAAATGCATGCTATAATGCATATAATGTACCCTTGAACAATATTAATGATGAAATTTACAAAAAAATATTTAAAAAAAATTGAAAAAATTTGAAATTTTGAAATTTTTTCGAAAAAATTTCAAAATTTTCATTTTTTTTTTAACCTTTAAATTCAAATATGTAAAATTAGATGCTCTATTTTATTTCTATATATAAACCAAACTTTTATAAAAAATATTGGGGATTTTCATTGATATGGAAGACGCAGGGGGCACTTCGAAGATTTCTAACACGACGCGTAAAATTCCATTTTTTTCTCAAATACATTTAAAAAAAAAAAATTGTGATAAATGCATGTTATAATGTATATAATGTACCCTTGAATAATATTTAAGTTGAAATTTACAAAAAAAAAAAATATATATTTTTAAGGATTTTAAACTCCACCGTCCCCTTAAACTCTCTCCTCGGGAAATGAATATTTTTAACTTTCATTTTTTGTGTACACTTTCTATAAGATGCCTCTTTTTTGTTAGTTCTCGAACTATTTCTAAAATCTAATCTAATCGAAGATTTTATCACTTCCTATAAAATCTATCTTAATTTTATAGGAAGTGATAAAATCTTGCTCACCGTTCGCCCGATTTGAACGCATAAAATATTAAATTGAGCCTAGATTTTAGAAATAGTTTGAAAACTAAGAAAGCAAGTAAGAAAAATCATGCGTCAAGCATCGATTATGAAACACTTTCCAACACATTCAGAATAATGTAACAAAACTGCACTGTTTACAAAATGAAAATATTACGTCTAATGCAACCATGAAAACGCATAATACATTTCAGAACCCATGCTGTTCCCATCCACAATCGGAAAATTATGCGAATTAAAGCCCTGTATATGATTTATAGATTTACATCTATTAGCTACATGCAAGCCAAAATTTAGTTCACTTAAGAGCTACATACACTTCAGTTGAAAATTTACCTCCAGCAGTTTCCTCTAATAATGAGAACGATACGTGAATACTTTTGTGCAGCCCTGTATAGAATTTATATATAACGGGTAAGACGACAAAAATTAAATTTAAAAGCGCATGCCGAATTTTAAACCGTGCACTGCAGCAATTATTACTCAAAGGCAGTACTGTACTGTAACCGATATCTTTTGCGTGTCCCCGTAAATGAATACAAAATGCTATGAATGTCCTGTTATAATGTGATCGTAGTGAAATTCAGTGATTTATATCGGTTAATACATTTGAAATAGCATAATGTCTTTAAAATACTCTGCAAACGATTTTCCTCCCTATACCATAATGTAATGGAATACTTTTGAGTACCCCTGTAAATGATTGATTAATCCTACGATCTTCATATACAATACCAAACATGCTTTGGTGACCCTAAATAGCCTTTATCGATTTCATGAAAATCCGAGTATATTTACGGGATTTATTCCCCATTTACCATAATGTAATGGGATACTTCTGAGTGCCCCTGTAAATGAACGATTAATCCTACATACTTCATGTACAATACCAAACATGCTTTGGTGACCCTAAATAATCTTTATCAATTTCGTGAAAATCCGAGTATAATTACGGGAGTTTGAGCATGGACAGACGGCCATACGTACAGACAAACCGAAGTCATAAACACTTTTCAAATATTAAATTATAAACAGAAGTTCTCTTATACGTCCATTAAAAATATTTCAAAAATATATATTCTAAAAACACACTCAAAATATATATTAAAAATTTAATTCCTAAAAAGGACGTCAAATGTTAATAAAATACATTAAAAGATCTTAATAATTTGACATGTTTCGATTGAATTTACTCAATCATCATCAGAAAAACAAATAAACACAAAGATGGAAAATGACAATGAAAATAATAATTTATTGTCATTTTCCATCTTTGTGTTTATTTGTTTTTCTGATGATTGAGTAAATTCAATCGAAACATGTCAAATTATTAAGATCTTTTAATGTATTTTATTAACATTTGACGTCCTTTTTAGCAATTAAATGTTTAATATATATTTTGAATGTTTTTAGAATATATATTTTTGAAAACTTTTCAACTATGTTGGAAAGTGTTAAAAAAAGACAACCTTCGAGAAGAGTACACAGAAAAAGATGTAAAGATGAATTTTCCGAGGATATATTTTAAATAGATGAATGCATTCAAGTTCCATAGACTGAACATGACGGAGAATTCCCAAGTTGAGTGACCAGTCCCCTTAAGCATAGTCTTGGGTTTTAGGAACTTTTCTTTCTCTGGATCATTGTCATGGACAGTATTTTGATTTCTAAATCATGAAAGCGACATCCCAAGTTGCTTTTGAAAAAGAAAAATGTACAAATTATGCCAATGTATTCTGCTCAGCTTTTGAACAGAAAAAAATGTGTAGGATGTCCTTAACATTCATTCGAAATAGAAAAGGATAGCGAAAACGCAATCTTCTTCAATAACCGAAGATATGTCTTACGGGAAGTCCACAGTATGCACAATGAACGAAGTAGCTTGCATAGACTGAGGAGAAAGCTAGAAAAAGTGAAGGATGGACTTTCGCAGTTCATTACGCATCGTACAACCTAAAATATTCTTATGGGTTTTGAGAAAGGCTTCGGTGAAGCCGAAATAGGTAAACAGTTTATAAAAACATTTTGTTTTTATGATTTTATGGAGCCATTTTTAGTAATGATTGAAGTATATTTGTTCATTACTAGAAGATTTCGAAACTTGCAAACATCTTAATGGACCGCTCCCTCTCTCCCTTCCCGGCCAGAGAGATTCTTATTTTTCACACACATTCGCAAAGTGACCACTCAAAATACTACAGACTTCTGTTAATACGACAGGCAAGCGATTTGCAAAAGTCCTCGTATGAACTGTGACGCGTCCTAACCGCGATGATCCTAAACATATTAAGAAAACACTCATCATTAAAGTAATGGCTACACTTTTTCGAGTTATCATCTGAATAATAGAATTAATATTATAAAGTTAACATAAGACTCAATTGTAGGGAAAGCGCAATTGCCTTCAATAACCGAAGATATGTCTTACTTGAAGTCCACCGTGTGTACAATGAATGAAGTAGCTTGCACAGAGAAAGCGAAAGAAAGTCGATGGCTTTTCTTTCACAGTTCATTAGGGATCGTACAACGTAATCTATTCTTATTGGTTTTGAGAAAGGCTTTGGTGAAGCCAAAATAGGTAAACAGTTTATTAAAACATTTAACTGTTTTTATGATTTTATTGAACCTTTTTAGTAGTGATTAGAATCTATTCGTTCATTCCTAGAAGATTTTGAAACTTGCAAACATCTTAATGGACCGCTCCCTCTCTCCCTTCCCGGATTCCTATTTTCACAGTTATACGTAAAGTGACCACTCAAAATACAACCGACTTCCGTTAATACGACAGGCAAGCGAATGACAAAAGTCCTCGTATGAAGCGTGACTCGTCCTAACCGCGATAATCCTAAACATATTAAGAAAACACTCATCATTAAAGTAATGGATACACTTTTTCGAGTTATCATTTGAATAATAGAATTAATGTTATAAAGTTAACATAAAAGAATCAATTGTTGTCACTTTCTTTTTATTAAAATGGAAAAAAAAAATTCATACCTAAATCTTTTTTACATTACAAAATTCTTATCGCCACGCTACACTTGATTAATAATGTCTATTTTTCCACTCATGTACAACGTTTTTCTTTTTAGACTATGAACATTATCCACGGCCGAAAATAAGGGGAAGGACAGAGGGGGCATGTGTCCCGGGTGACAGAACGAAGGGGTGCCAAATGATTTTGTTTGTCGATTTTTCTCACATCTATGTTTAGCACAAGTTAAAATCAACCTGTCTGGCGTATGACAAAGCATAGAAGAATCTAAAGATGATATGGCATATGGATAAAGCGGCCTGTATAAAGCGGAATTTTTTACTATTCCGTTTTAAAGATTTTAATCAATCAATATTTGACAAAGCCAAGGGCGTATCCAGCTCGTCATTTAGAGGGGGATCATGGATTTCTGTTTTGGTGGGTATGGGAGGGGATCGCATCTCGTTATGAGAATTTTGTATATTGAATGCTATTCTCAAATCCAAACTACTTTTCTGATACTTTCGCGAAGTCATTTTTATTCTTAAATACCAAAAAATTGCATTAATATTCGTAAAAATATATAACTTACTGATTTTGATCAGATGCCAAGAAATTAGTTTCCCATTTTCTTATAAAGGCAAAGATTCAGTCAGAAAATGTTATCAAAGTTATCATTTTTAGGCAAGTTTACGAGTTGACAGCCACAGAAATGTCGTCGCAAGGGGACAATGGGCTGTCCCTTCCGGAAATTCAGTTTAAAAAGTCTAACAATTGTCAAAAATTAAATATGCGGAACATTTATATTAAATTTTAGAGGTAACTAAACTCTACACATTAGCAACTGTATGATTCTATTAATGTCATGAAAATTGCAGGTGTAGACTGTTCTTTCTGCTCAAAGTATTAGTTTTTTTTTCAATCATACATTTGGAATAGATCATTTTCTTCTGATGGACTGATGGCTTCCATTATTATTAAACAGCAGTTATTAAGGAAGTGTTAGGTGAAGATGAAAGAGCAGCCGTAAAAAGTTAGAACTCTCACTTTCTGGTTAGAATAGGGAAAAAAAATTACCAGATAATCCGTGTTCTAACCTTTTTATGGTTGTTCTTTCATCTTCACCTAACACTTCATTTATAACGGCTGTTTCATAATAATGAAAGCCATCAGTCCATCAGAAGAAAATAACTCTGGTAAAATTCACTTTGTAAATATACATTGCGAAAGAAGGGGAGGTGGGGAGCGCCAAAGTCCATGTTTGCCCAGGGTGCGAAAAAAGCTAGTTTCCGACCTGACACTGTCCATTTTGAAATGTTTCAATTTAAACTTTCTGAATGAGTTCACTCATTTGCATTTAGGAAGGATTAAAGCCAAAACTCAACAGGGAAATCAAAGTAGCTACAGAACATTGACATTCTTAAAAATACGGCCGAATCAAATAAAATAACGAATCCAATCCCTTTATCTCGAAAAAATCGGCTAACATGGCAAAAGTCACTGCCATTTTCGAGCAATCCATTCGATTCTCGATCTGCGATTTCACACATCCGTTTCATTTGAACAATGCAATAGACCTGAAAAGACTTAATATATCTAGAGTGCGGATTGGAAGAAATAAACCCATATATGCTTACTTTTAGGTTCCTTCTTTCCATGCCTTGGTTGTCAGGTTTGCACAGGGTTAGTACTGGAAACGTCCTTGTCGGTCTGTTCTTTTATTCCTTCAAGACCTCACTTTTCCCTTGCTGTTTGCTTGGGTGGGAATTGCCTTGAAAACTGAAATTCTCGCTGGTAAAACGGATAAAGGGCTACATATTAGAAAGAATTGAGAAGAAATAAAAAAGTGTTCTTTCCATAGTCAAATTTGGAGAAGTAATCGGTGTTATTTTATAACATTTTGAATACTGAGCCATTTTTCTGAGCACTGGCTGACCAGCGCCTCATAAGATATATTAGAAAAACTCTACCTAAAATCTGTATAAAGCTTCATTATCCAAGGAAATGTTAGTAAATGAAAAAAAAAAGAAATGTCCCATGTATGAAACTTTTATTTACAATATCAGTTAGTGTAGATTTTTTCCTATGAGGTATCGAATCAACTCAAGCCTTTTTCGCAGTAGTACGGATTTTCTCTGATTCGGTGCCGCCTTTTCTGCGAAGTATTTATTGATAGAACTATAGCGATCTCAAAACCGCCACCATCGCCCGACCTATTGAACGGCTGGACCGCTGGTCGAGATCCTAAACTCGTTCATTTCGGCTTTTAAAATTTTCAGGTGGGATCTTCTGTGATCGGGTTCACTGCCGTTCCAGTCAGTCCATGAAGGAAATGACCCGAGATTTCGCTACGTGCCGCCTTTTACCGCGAAATATCAGCGGTCGTTTTCGTTATGGATGTGTCCATTTTGTTACTAAGCAATGATTCGTTTGTGAAGGCTGTACTCAAATTCATTGAAGCTACTTTCTGACACATTTCTAGGTGCATTCGTAATTGTATAAATACGTAGCACCTACAGCCATCGTTCAGTCCGTCTGTCTGGCGTTCAGTCCGTCTGTCTGTCCAGATATGACACAAACCCCCCCCCCCCCCCGAAGAAATGGTCTGGGATTTTAAATATAGAATGGTTGCAAAATCGTGTCGAGTCGTTTCAGATTTTATGAAAATCGGATGCAAAGTTGAATGACAGGGACAGTAAAAAAAATTTCCGTGACAGAACGGCCCACGGGAAAAAATGATTTCAAGTGCCTTTGAATGATCGGACAGCCTTTCGAACAGAATGATATGGATAGGCACTTATCAACTGCACTAAAATATAGATTCGGTACAATGTGCGATGCAAGAAATATTTATAAAACTAGTTATAGTACGAACGCACCACATTTGCCACGTTTGACGTGCAATTTCCAGTTTAATTCATTTTGGTTCGGAAACGTTTGAATTCGGCCGGTGAAACTGTGTCATCAGAAAGTAAGTCATCGTAAGACGTTTTCCATTTTTTTGATCAACGCAAAATAGTCCAGGCAATAGGGAATTTTACCTAGCAAAATTAATGGTAGTACTGAAAATCGGCTTTCTAGATGTTTTTTGGGTAGCTGAATCTGAATTTGTAACTTCCCACCAAAATTTCCCCCGGCAACCCTCCCCCCCAAATTTTGGTAAAAAGCCCCCCAAAGAAGTTTTTTATAAAAAAAAAATTCCATTTTTTTATTGTTTTAGAGAAAAGTATCTAGAAATTCAGAAAGTAGACCATTTCCAACAAATTAGATATATGACATTATGACTTAGGATGAAGGGGAAGGGGGGATCTGCCTCGGAACATGCGCGCGGTGCTGCGTAAACTAAGTTGCGCAATTCCACTTAACCACTCACACGTTTACTTTCGCCCTCCCATCTCCCCTCCGAACTTTCTCTATAAGGTTTACTTTAAGTTTTTTGGGTCGCTGAATCCGAATTTTTAACTTCCCCCAAAAATTTCCCGCCCGAACCCCCCCCCCCCCCCAAAAAAAAAAATAGTTGTTTTTAACTTAAATTTCTTATTGTTTTAGGGGAAAATCATTACGAAATTCAGAAGCTAGACAAAATTTGCAATAAATAGGATATATGACATTATGAATTGGGATGAACGGGGAGGGTGAGGGCTGCCTCGGAACATGCACTGCAGCGCTACATGCACTAAATGAAGTCCAGGCAATAGGGGATTTTATCTGGCAAAATTAATGGTAGTACTGGAAATCGGCTTTCTAGATGTTTTTTGGGTCGCTGAATCCGAATTTGTAACTTCCCACCAAAATTTCACCCGGCAACCTCCCCAAAAATTGATTTTTTGAAAAAATTTGGTTTTTGAGAAAAGCGCGCGGTGAATGTTTCGAGGCAGCCCCCTCTCTCCCCGTTTATCCTACGTCATAATGTCATATATCCTACTTGTTGCAAATTTTGTCTAGTTTCTGAATTTTGTAATGCTTTTCCCCTAAAACAATAAGAAATTTAAGTTAAAAACAACTATTCGGGGTGGAAAATTTTGGGGGTAAGTTAAAAATTCGGATTCAGCGACCCAAAAAATGAAAGTAAACCTTATAGAGAAAGTTCGGAGGGAAGATGGGAGGGTTAATGTAAACGTGTGAGTGGTTAAAAGGAATTGCACAACTTAGTTTACGCAGCACCGCGCGCATGTTCCGAGGCAGATCCCCCCCTTCCCCTTCATCCTAAGTCATAATGTCATATATCTAATTTGTTGGAAATTTTGTCTACTTTCTGAATTTCTAGATACTTTTCAATAAAAACAATAAAAAAATGATTTTTTTAATAAAAACCTTTTCGGGGGGGGGGCTTTTTACCAAAATTTGGGGGGGTTGCCGGGGGGAATTTTGGTGGGAAGTTACAAATTCGGATTCAGCGACCCAAAAAACATTTAGAAAGCCAATTTCCAGTACTACCATTAATTTTGCAAGGTACAGGCCCTATACGGTCTCCATTGCCTGGACTAAAAGATCTTTAAGAAAATACTCTAAGTGTGCGTTTAGAACCGAATTTCCGGACGTGACAGCGCGAGAAAAAAGAGAAATCGGACTTCACCTGACCAGAGTGGCTAATAACTCTGTTAATCATGGAGGGATAAAAAAAATGGAAAATCCAATTAAATTGCAAATCGCTTCTCTGGTCAAGGTTGCCCATTTTTGTGAGTTTTCGTTCTAAAATGAGTCATACATTAATACATGGAAATTATTCCAGAGAGAAACATTCGCCTTTGATACAATATTTCAAATAAAAAATCAAATTTCAAAGTAATTGATTAAGCAATTACTTAGGATTCAGTGAGTCCTTGACATGAATGGACGTTTTATACATTTTGATGCAAATCGCTCACCAGGTGGTTCTGCTATGCTGCATTTTTTGCGATTTCCGCAATAGCTGTCTCTAGAACTAATGTTTGGATATTCAACAAACTTCAGATTCAGGTATACTTTGATATGAATGAGTACTGTTTGTGTTTTGGTGCAAATCGCTCAATAGGTGGTGCTGCTCTGCTACATTTTTCAAAATTCCCGCTGTAGCTCTATCGCAAGAATTAATGCACGGAGTTTCATCCAACTTCAAATTCAGATACACTTTGATATGAATGGGTGCTAAATTGATTCAATTTCTTGTGAAATTTAAATGATTTAATGGACGCGATTTATATAGAAGAAAGTTTTGTGATGGTCATAACATACTAGTTTTTTTATATGGAATGCGTATTCAGGTTTGAATAGCAATTGATTTTCTTTTAACTCTTAAGAGTTTCAAATGTTTAGTACGTGTTAAAATCAGTTTTGCCATTGTCCAGATTTACAGGGGACGTCTGTATTTTCGGGAGATCTTGCCGAGGGATGCCCAGTATCTCGCTTTTTCACCTTGGTGACATTTTTATGAGTTTAATCTAAATTAAAATTTTATCCCTAGTCTGAGAAAAGAGAATGATGTAGGTCCCTAGAACTCGTGCGTCCTGCTGTTCAAAGTTCATTCGATTGACTGCAAAGAGCCTGAACAAAACAAGCTTCAAGAAGAGAGAGAGAACATCTGGAAATTCATAGGATGATTCGATCTTCGCATTCAGAAGAATTGGGTGAGAATTTTTATATAAATGAGTGAGGTTTTTATTATTATTCAAATTGTCTTACTATCAAACTAAAAATAACTTCTTTTGTCGTTGATTTTAACATTACACTTTACACTGTAAAAAAAAAAAAAAAAAAAAAAAAAAAAAATCCGTCAATATACATGAATTTTTCCGTAAAACGTTACGGAATAGTTTCATTTTTCTAAGAGATTAAATATATTTTTTAGCATGATCAAAATTTTATTTTCTGATTCAGACGGATACTAAAATAATGCACTTTAAGATTCTAAGCTATTTTACAAGTTTTTATTTCACTGACATTTCACTTTCTGGAGAATTTTATCTTTCAGATTTTAAATTTTGTATCTTGTCGTGTATCGTGCTATTGCTTTTTTACAAATAACTGAAATACAAGGTAATGAAACAATAAAAATAAAACGTGATATTTATAAAGTGAGCATTATTGCCATAAAAATGCTGTTATTTCAAAAACTGTAATGCAGCTCGCTCATTTCCCATTATCCCTGCCTTGTAAGTAAAATATAAAACCCTCATACGTTGAATACAAACAAAGGAAACTGATTTTATGCAGTGTCCTTTTGTTGCAAAGACCTGTTAAAGCTGCATAAAAAGAGAGAAAATCATTTTTAGATAGGTTTCAACCTTTGGGGGTATACTGTCCTTTATAATTACACTAGCAAAAGCCATGCTTTGTTTGGATTCGCGAAGCGATAATTAATATTAGATAGATATCTGAAAGTAACAATATATTTTTATATTATTCTTGCGTCTTTATTCAGCAAAAACCTTATTTTATGTTTTGGCGCATTTTTATTTTAGAAATGTAAATTCAGCCAAATAACTAGGAATTTCCTCGTATTTATTTTATTTATAAGACTGGTATAAATAAAAATATTTTCGAAGCAAAATTTTACAAAATTTTTATATAACGAATTTAACAATTTTATTTCTTTACGATTCTTTTGTTGCCACTTTACAAAAAAAAACAAAAAAAAAAACATATTCTTTTAAAATGCGTAAGTATCGTTTGCGTAAATGATTTACCACAATAAGAATAAATTGTGTGTTTGAATTCTCAACACTGAAAAATACTTTTATAATTGAATGTAAATAATTGAATTTTCACAAATTTTAATTTATTAAAAATATGCTATAATTTACATTAAAAAAGGTGTTTTAAAAGTTTCTTAAAAAAATCGTAAATCCATGATTTATTTTTCCTTAGAAAATAGACGTTTCATTTTTCATTTGCAAAAATGCGTCCGTAATGGAAAAACATGTACAATAAAATAATTAATAAATTTTTTAACGTTATTCTTTGAAAAAAATATTGTGCAAATCTACAGGTCATAATTTATTTTTAAGTTTAATTTCAAGTCAAAATACAGAATAGTTTTTTTGTAAAGTGTACGACAAAATGTAATTTGTGTAATCTAGTAGACGATTCACTTAGCTCATCCTAATTATGTGCTGTAACAAAATTACGAAATTCTCCCCTTTAAAACATGATTCCGTTACATTTTTCCTTTTTAACAGATTTTACAGGTTGACTGGATTTTGATTGTCTCGCTTTTGGCGGTACCAGTCGACACTCGTTCAAACTCTTCCTCCTAAATGCTCATAATACGGTTCTGTTTAATCTTCTCTATACCAATGTATTTAGCATTTTGTAAAACACTATTTATTTTGCAAAAAAAAAAAAAAGTTTACAAATTACGACGACCACTTGGAAAATGATTTTTTCGAATACTAAAATTTAAGACATAAAAAATCGCACGGAGTCGAACATACATTACGTACGCCATGCATTAAACATTAATAGTGTTATTACACATAACAATTGCAAGCGACAAAAATCGCCTGCGACTCGTCAGATTTCTTAAAACTTACGTAATATCCACCTGAAACTTACGTATTATCGAAGCATTTCATTGGCTATTTGGGAAAAGGCTTTTCCATCGTCAGATTTCCAAGAAATCTGACGACCCATTTTAAATGAAATTTCGTTCTTAAACTTCTAAATATCCCACACTATTACTTTTTACACCGTCTTATACAGAAAGAAAATGTACTTTTAAATACAATTTGTTTGAATGCTGTATCCCAATTTGTTTCAGAGTTATTTTTTTTTTTGTAGTTTTTATTACTTTTTTGTCATAGTGAAACACTCTGTTGTCCATCTCTGTTGAAATAAAGGGGAATACAGATTACTGTATAGACCAATCAGAAAACGAATAAAATGCGGATTAAACCAATAAAAAGCTTCTGATATGCTTTTGATTTCCTACCCTGACAATAACCATTTTTCCAAATGGTTAAAAAAAATTATCTGTAATAGATATTATCTCTATTCAGTTTTCTATTCCTTCTCCCTTTGAGATATCCAAATCCAACATTACGTTTTTCATCTATGAATGCTTTCTGTGCAACAGATTATTTAAACAACTGCTCTATGAAATGTATTCACACTCTATCAAAAAAAAATAAAATAATAATAATAAAAATAAACGCAAATGTGACTTTCAAAAAGATTTGCAACGTTATGCAAATATGCAACTGAATTCCATAGTTTATGCATAACTTTTTAAATTTGTATATTTCTTTGTTTGTTGCTTTTCGTAGCATAAATTTCAGTAGGATCAAAAAATGGTGTAGGCCTAAAGCCCCAGTTGTCGGCCCCTTAAGCTTTTTGTTCATAGCTTGAGGTGATTTTTTTAAGAAACACTACAACATTTTTAACAGCGACTTATGCTATGGTAGACATTTCTTACAAATTTTCATAAATTATTTGGAAAAGACTTAAAGCATTTTTTTCATAAAGTTAAATGTAGCAAATTTTCTAGTAGTTGGCCTTTCAAATTGTGTTCGGCCATCGATGGACGAGTTGTCGGCCATTTAAGTGCTTTGTTTTAGTAAATAACTTAACCCCTTAATTCTGATTCCCGTCATATTCACGGCTGTGCCTTTTTTCCAGATTATTCATATTTGTTTGATTCCCACCAGTTTTATAGAACAGTGTAATTGGCTTTATTATGGTATCATTTTACCTGTCATTAAACAAGGTGAGCCTTTCTTTTTTAAAAAAGTGGTGTCAATAAGCAATTTGAATTTTTAAACCGCAATTTAATGCAGCCGTTAAGGGGTTAAAGCAGAATTTTTAAAAAACACCTACATTAAGCCTCTCAATTTTTCATTGTTGTAGTTTCACAGCCCTTTGGCCTATTTTGGCAAGCATTTAGTGGCGCATCATTCTATCGATTGTTGTTTTAACTCTTATACAATGGTAATAGTTGGAGACTGGCGGATAACGAAAAATGCCTTAAAATGAATACATTAATTTATAATAGTTCTAAAAATATTAATGTTTTGCCATAGTAACAGTTTATTGGATAATGGAACTTTTTAGAAATAATAAAGGTTATACATCAGAGAATTTTTCTAATACAATTTCCGAGAGATGCTGTTCAGCTAATTCTCATAATGTACAAAATTTTATTTTAAAGGCCACCGCGTACTTTTTCAAAATTAGAATTTGCTTTGAAAAAGTCTTTCTCTACTCCCAACATGAAAATTATCAAACGTGAAATTTCTTACATTAAAAATTGCTGATATATTTCTTTTTATATTTTTACACCCATAGCTAAAAATAGCTTAGGTTCACATTATGTATCGGAAGATTTGTAGAGTAAATATCATACGAAAAATGATAAAATTGCACTAAATCGTAAATTTTTCTTCAGTAACACGTGGCATTTGGGAATCAAAGTTGAGCAAAACACTCTTGATACGAGCACGCCTAAAACAAGGACCCGGTTAAAAGGAGCTATTGGCACGTTAACCCTTTATGCTCCGACGGGACTTTTAAGAACCATAAAGGAAAATGCAATATAAAATTTATCTCGTACGTCTCTCATAAAAGTAGAGGCTACTTTTCATACGAAATACTTTACTGGATCCCATTCAGTCAACACGGTGAAGAGTCGAAACTCACTATTTTTTAATGTGGTTATTTTCACAACCCTTTACATAGATTTAGCTTTTTCCCTATTGAGAAATGTTTATCGAAAAATTTGCAACGACAGAACAGTGACAGATAGCATTCATTTATTACCCGACTGAAAAGAAAATTTATGCGTTCCACGCGTATCTGTGTATGTGGATTTCTTTATACCCTCGAAACATCCAAACGGCTGGATGGATTTTAATGAATGAGGTCTCTATCAATTTGTCTTACGGCCCGATGGTTATAGGCTAGGTTTTAATTTTATAAATTCAAATGACGGCCGTAAAATACAAAATGGCGGTAGAGACGAAAAAAATTCACGCACCCTATTGAGTGGCATATCATTAGATAGGTCTTTCAAAATGAAGACGATGTTTTATTGACTATTTTACAGTCAGAAGCTCCGTTAAAATATTATACAACCTGGAAGTTCTGTAGGTAGGATCTCTAGCTTTACTGCAACTCTATCATAGGCATCTATATACCTCATCAAAACAGCGCTTATATATAGGAACTGACAAACACAACTTAAAAGTCATCAATACAAGTAAATTAAAAAAAAAATAGGTAAGTAATATATACAAGTAATATAAAAAAATATTTTAAGTCAATTTCTACTTATGTCTGTTGGTTTTGGGGGCACACAGAGTTAGCAGAATAGCTCGACATAAACATTTATTAACACTAACACGAAGACAAAAATATATACATAGCTTAAGTGCGACTAAGCACTGACATGTTTTTAACAGAACTAAATAATCTCGCTCGCAGAGCGGATTTGTAGAAACGTCACTGTACGCGCATGCGCTGAAAGAAAAGGGTAAGATAAATGGACGTTGTATTTCAACAATTCCCCCTTTACAACGTGCATTTTCTTAACAAAACAATGTTCTCCTATTAAGCAAATTACAGAGAAATAATATTAATATAAAAATTACAAATACAAATTATATACTTATATATAAAAGGATACAGAATAATGCTGAAAATTATTTTAAACATTTTGTCCTATCATTTCACAACATTTTTTATGTTTATAAGCGTTTAACGCTTTGGTTAAAATGTCTGCAGGCATATTTTCTGTCTCTAGGTATTTAACCTCTATTTCGCCATTGTCGTAAATTTCACGCACAAAATGATGTCGAATATCGATGTGTTTGGTGCGCGAATGGTAAACCGGATTTTGTACTAATTTTTGAGCAGACTGGTTATCACAAAATATTATAGTAGGCGCAGTCACTGTTTCAGGAGAAAGTTCACTTAAAAACCGTCTGAGATGCAAAATCTCTTTGGCGGCTTCTGACAATGCCATGTACTCCGCCTCTGTTGTGGATAATGCGACAGTTCGTTGTTTTCTCGATTCCCACGATATGGCTCCACTGGCGTATTTAAAAATGTAGCCAGTGTACGATTTTCTGTCATTCACATCCGACGCCCAATCGGCATCGACAAATGCAATCAAGGATTCAGAATCACGTTTAAAGATCAGTCCTTGATCTTGGGTTCCTTTCAGATATCGCAAAATTCTTTTTGCAGCTATCCAATGAGGTTTACCTGGATTGTTGTTAAATTGACTTAGGAAATTCACAGCGTGAGTTATATCAGGTCTAGTAGCAACTGATAAATACATAAGGGATCCTATTAATTGACGGTAGGGAATATTATTCATTTCAGACTTTTCTTCTTCAGTTTTGGGACACATATCTTTAGTAAGCTTCACGTTATTATCAAAAGGTGTAGATATTGGTTTGGATTCTTGCATATTAAATTTGCTCAGAATATCTTCAATGTATTTCTTTTGTGTAATTTTAATATTGTCCCCGTTTTGCATAAATTCTATGCCCAAACAATAGTGTAAGAGACCTAAATCTTTCATTTTAAATGATTTTGCTAATTCATCTCGAATATATTGATAATCTTCTTTACATTTAGTAAGAATTATGAGATCATCAACATAAACAATGATAATAGCTTCAATGGGAGATTTAGAAAAATACACACATTTATCAGCATTTAGTGATTTAAACTTCATTTGTTTCAATTTTTCATCTAATTTTTTGAACCATTGGCGACCCGATTGTTTTAATCCATAAAGGGATTTTTTTAATAAACAAACTTTGTCATCATTAGATTCATTTTTAAAACCTTCAGGTAATTCCATGTATATTTCTTCAGTTAAATCACCATTTACATAAGCCATAATAAAATCTAATTGATATGCAGTGAACCCATTTTGGATGCCATATGCGATCGCAGTTCTTATTGAACTTAATCTAGCTACAGGAGAAAAATTTTCGTCAAAATTGATACCAGGTTTTTGTGTACAACCTTTTGCTACCAATCTCGCTTTAAATTTCTCGATTGACCCATCTGGCTTATATTTTGTTTTTAAAACCCACTTAGATCCTATAATTTTCTTATGTTTTGGCCTATCTACTATTTGCCATGCATTTTCTTGCATTAATGAATTAAATTCTATATTTATCGCATTTATCCATTCGTTTTTATACGGACTATTTAGAGCTTCAAATAATTCAGGACAAGAGTCAAAAGAATTATTTACTGCAGTTTGAGATTTTTCTTCTTTCGGAATAATAATTGTTTGATATTCCTTTCGAGGTCTCCCTTTTCTACCTGTTTTTATTTTTCTTGGCCTCCCGCGCGTTCTGAAAGAAGGGGGGTCGGAAATTTCATCAGATTGCGAATCAATTTCTCTTTCACTGTCGCCACTAGAATTGTCTGGTTCCGTTTTCATGACTGAAAATATTTCTGATTGTTGCGTAATTGTATTTGCGCTCGTATTTTCATTATTTTGAGAGAAAGGAAAAATTAATTTTATTTCGGTGTTACAGGAGGGATCATTTTCAAATTCGTTAATAAATCGAACATCACGGCTTATAACAATTTTTCTAGATTTCTTGTTCCAAAGCCTATATGCTTTTGATTCATTAGAATAACCTACAAAGATATGTTCTTCTGATCTAGGATCAAATTTTCCTTTATTTTGCCTTTTATTAAGTACGAAACATTTTTGCCCAAATATTTTGAAGTATGATAAAGTTGGCTTGATGCCAAAGAATACTTCATATGGAGTTTTATTTTCGCTTAAACGTCGTGTCGGGCAGCGATTGCGTATGTAAGCAGCACAATTTATAGCTTCGGCCCAAAAAGATTGTGGAAGATTACTTTGTAATAGTAAACACCTTGCCATTTCAGTTAACGTTCTATTCGATCTTTCAGGGGTGCCATTTTGCTGAGGGGTTAAAGGGGAAGAAAATTCTCGTTTTATACCGCATTCTTCGATATATTTATCAAATTCTTCGCCGCAATATTCTAAGCCATTATCTGTACGAAGAAATTTTATTTTCTTTCCTAATCGGTTTTCGACTGCTGCTTTGTATTTAACAAATGCATTCTTAACCTCATCCTTGGTTTTAAGAAAACTAACTTCAATATAACGTGATTTATCATCAATAAAAGTAACAAAATATCGCGATCCTCCATGGGAAGGGACTCTCATGGGCCCACATAAATCTGAATGGATCCGAAATAATAAATCATTACTTTCAAAACTTGATTGTTTAGGAAAAGGGCGGACAGTTTGTTTACCTTGAATACAAACTTTACAATCTTTAAGAGACTCATCATCATTGAAATTTAAATTTCTAACCATATTATTAGATTTAAGTTTCTTTAAATCAGACTCATTTAAATGTCCTAACTTTAAATGCCATTTTACAAAATCACTTACCTGTGCTATTGCAGCTCTTTCGGGGATTGTATGTACATAATATAAATCACCTTGACGAACAGCTTGTACTAGTATAGAACCATTAGGCTCAATTATTTTAGCATATCGTTCTTTAAAAAGCACAGAACGATTATTAGCCGTTGCTTTTGACGTTGAAATCAAATTACATTTTAACTCAGGTACACACAAAACTTTCTTAAGTGTGAGATTAGTAGTCCCACTACCGTTAGGCACTATAATAAGAACTGTTCCTATTCCTGTGATTTTTGCTGTTTTATCAACCGCAAGCTGTATTATAGAATTATCACGAGGATGAAATTCTGTAAATAAATTTTTATCTTTGCACATATGAGATGTACAACCACTGTCTAAACACCATGCAGTAGATTCATGATATACGTCGTTAAATGCCATACTAACCGGTTCTTCATAACTAATCATTGAACCTTGATTTCCTTTATTTAAAGATGCAAGCTTTCTGTCAGCTATTTTCTTTCTACATTCGTTAGCTTTATGCCCGATTTTGGAGCAATAATTGCACTTGAAATTACGATAATTTCTCTCTGCAGGAAAATTTTTATTTGTATTAGTCTTCCATTTTTCATTTTTCTTCTGTTCTTGATTGTTTCTCTTGTTTTCTATATAATAGGCATTTTGTGAATCATTAGTGGTTTTTCCTTTTCTAGCTTCCCATTCTTCTAGCATCTTAATTTTCAAAGAATCGGGTTTAGGTAATTCATCTCTCGATTCTATAGCGCATCTAAAATTTTCGAAATTCTCAGGAACACTGTAGAGTAGAAGAATTGATAACAAATCATCCGCAATTTCTATTTCCATTTCTTTTAATTTATCAACAATCTCAAAAAAGATATTTAAATGTTCAGACATCGTTTCACTGAAACTCGTCTTTCGAAACAGAAGCTGTTTTAACAGCGTTGCTTTCTTTGCGGGGCCTCTTGATTCATAAACGTCTTTCAATTTATTCCATACAGAATTTGAAGTCGCACAATGCTTGATGTGGCACAATTCACTAGGATTTATGGCCAGAATTATATCAGCACGGGCTTTTTGATCAGCCTGGAGCCATTTCTTTTCATCAGCGCTACCTTCGGCCGGTTTCTCTTCTTTGCCGGTTACATAATCCCAATGATCATTTTTTATTAATACTGCTTCAATTTGAAGTTTCCAGCTATCAAAGTTATCTTTGCCGAGCTTTTCAATTGTCGTAACATGTGACATGATTAAATAAAATATCTCGCAGCCACAAATCAAAACAGTTAATGACAGAACGTAGAAGAGTTCTTAGTTTCGGTTTAGGCTTAAGACTTTATGATTCGAAAGTTCGAATTAAAAAATATTTCTGCTATTTACAGCGCAGTGAGTAGCGTCTCTGGTACCCATAACCTTTGTTGGTTTTGGGGGCACACAGAGTTAGCAGAATAGCTCGACATAAACATTTATTAACACTAACACGAAGACAAAAATATATACATAGCTTAAGTGCGACTAAGCACTGACATGTTTTTAACAGAACTAAATAATCTCGCTCGCAGAGCGGATTTGTAGAAACGTCACTGTACGCGCATGCGCTGAAAGAAAAGAGTAAGATAAATGGACGTTGTATTCCAACAATGTCAATAAGAGAATTTTTTTTCTCCCATTCTTTCCTCTTGAGTGGCGCTTAAAATGCCTTGATCAAGAAGAAGGCTCTCTCCATTATTGAAATTTAATTAATTTAATTAATGAATTAATATTTAAAACTGGACTAACATCAAGTGTCATCCACTACAAGTTTAAAAAAATTATTTGAGCTTGATTGGATGAATAATAAGTGTATTTTATTAACGATTGAAAATTTGAACAAGATATATATAGCGAGAGTGTGAGCTAATAGTATAAATCGAAAAAAAGTAGTTTCACATTGACGATAAATAATTAATTAGTTCGCTTTTTACGCAGTCGGGTTTTTGATTTTTTTTTAAATTTAATTGTTTATTGATATTGTTCTTGTAAGAAGTGAGGTTTCCATAACAGTACTTTTTGTTCATTAATCTAATTATTCTTGCGAATATTTAAAAAAGAGAACTACCGATTTATTAAATCAGTTTTATTTAAAAATCAAATTGTTATTCTATAAGTCGTTTTGAATATCTTCAGACATTAACGAAGATAATTAAGGAAGAGGAGCCAATTTCTGACTTATAATTCGGGACATAAAAGGGTGAAGGAGTAATAATAAGCTCGAAGTAGAAGGAGTTGTTCGGTAGCTTCAGGGCCCTAAGCCCTCCGTTCTCGATTTTCGGTGTCTTTAATTTGTGCAATTTCCCTTTTTAAATTTGTCCGGTTTCATTTTTTGATCTCAATCGGGATTCAATCTGGCTTTCGCTAGTGTGTCTTTTACTCGGGACGTGGCTGGGTGACCTATGAACCTTGCTTTCGCAAAAGAGTCTGAATAAGTGGACTACGGACGAAAAGAGGCTGCTCGCCGCGGCGGTTCCTTTTAAATTGGTATAAACTCGTTGCAACATAGATAAAATCTGCTCATTTCAACGGGATTTTAAGAAAAAACAGTGGAATTGGGACATCCCTTTCTCGTTGAACACTGTTCCATTTCAATGGTCTTGGTGATCTGATAAATATCGTAAAATGTAGCCATTCATCCGTTTTACCAGACAGAATTTTAGCCTTTAAAATGAATTCCAGTCAAGAAAATCAGAGGAATGGCCTGAGGTCTTGAAAGGAAGAAGAGAGAAAGATACGGACCTTTCCAGTAGCACCATTTGTGTCATATTGACAACGGATCCATGGAACATAAGAAATATGAGAAAAGATTTAACTCAAGCCATTAATAGTAGTCTTTAGTATTATAATGTGCGTGTGTGTTTAAGATCTCCATTATCACCGTGAATAGTCGATGACTTTTATAATTTCATGGGTGGTCGCAACAGAGTTCGGTTGTATTTTCAGTTATCACTTTACAAATAACTGCGAAAAGAATCCATTAATTTTGCCGGGAAGGGAGAGGGGGTTGGTAACTTCAGATGTTTGGAAGTTACAAAATTTTCAATGAATGAATGAATAGACTTTTAAAATTGCTAACAGCCTCAATAAAATCATAATTAGTTTTATTTATAAAACAGTGTTTTGAATTTAAAAAACTGTCTGCCTGTTTCAACTTCACCGGAACCTTTTTCAAAACTGATAAGAATGTGAGATGTAAATTTCCGACTGGGTGCTAAATGTCCGGACCAGGATTCGAACCAGGGATCTCTTGACTAAAGCCGCCAACGCCCTACTATCTGAACTTTCCTCGGCAAATCGGGTGGATCTAATTCATCCATTATATCTCGTATGATTTATTTACCAATTAGAATATTTGTGTTAAAATTAATCTAGTGATAAGAATGTTCAACTGCTGCACGAACCTTATGCAATAAATTGAAACACCGTTTTACTTAAGGCGACTAAAATAATAAGAGATGTTACAAGTTAAAAATATACATTTATTAAACTTCTTGGTACATTCGGCCTGCATTTTCCCGTGGCCACCATCGGACAATACTTTTATAATTAATTGCTGTTCATTCGCGCAAATACGTCACTTCGTTTGAAATGGGGATCCAATCATTATGAGGATAGCTGAAAGTTGAAGTAGCTGTCCCTTGGATTGAACTTAATTAGAGAAAGAATATATATTAACTGCAATTCCATTTATTTTATTACATCATTTTGTTTTCGTACGCCTCTTTCATTTTAAATGTGTAGCTGGACAGTCGAAATAGTAGTGTTTCAGATTAAGTTTGCGTAGAGAAAAATCTTTAACTTCCATACCATTCATCATAATACGTCACTTTACTCAAATTTTCAGGATATTGAACCCTAATTTGGGGATATTGTACGATAGGGCCTCGTTACATACTTGATTGCTGTTACACAGGAATTGTATGATAGGGCGTCGTTACATACTTGATTGCTGTTACACAGGTATTGTACGATAAAGCGTCGTTACATACTTGATTGCTGTTACACAGGTATTCTGTGGGTTCTCTAATAGTGAATGCATAGTCATTGGATGTTGGGTATATATGATTTTAGCATGATCAAAATCTATTGCGATATTCTGATTAAAACTCAAACGTGACACACCTGTGGATTGCCAACAAAATTTTGTACCTGCTTTTATGCTCTTTGATTCTTCATTTGAGCTTTCTTTTTGACATCCCTATATGTATTCCATTATTCTGTTGCTACCAGTTTTAAAAGGAATAGCATACACTATATGGCCAAAGGTGACCGGTCACTTGCGATTTTAGACGTTTTGTTAAATATCTAGGAAAATATGAGGAATTAACCTAAAACTGTAAGTGTGTAAACAGTATAGTATAAGTCATATATTTCCGCGAAGATTTTTTCCAGAACCCCATAGGGGACCGTCAACAAATTGAAAAAGATCGAATATCTTTTGGATAACCCTGTAAAAATTAATGTAGCGAAAGCGTTCAAATTCGAGATTATTAATAAGTGGCTTATTTTAATATACTGTGTTCATTTTTATGAGGATAGCATGTATACTCGTAGATAAATTAAGGTTTTTATGAAAGTCCAAAAATTTCTCCAAGATTTTTGCTTATAATTTGCGGAGTTCTTAATATAAAAAAACAGTTCTATTCAGAAAATATGACGAACAACATTATACACAATACTCTGCAATCAGAATGAAAAAATAAAAATTGGATGAAAGTGAGCAGGTTTACTAAAAAAATGTTTCACTGCGCATGCGCGAATGCTATAAAAATATAATGTACATAAAGTGTTAGTAAAACGTATAGCGCAACTTTTGTAAAAGTCTCAAACATAGTTTGAAGAGTCTGGTAATAATCGTTTACAGAAAAAGCTCAAAATCCGTCGTTTCTATAATAAAGCAAAACGATAAGGGGTTGTATCCATATATCCATTGATTAGTGCCAATATAGCATACACAATATTGCACGTACTACTGTATTTGGATACATCCCCTCAACTTTTTGCTTCCTTTTAGGAATAACTGATTTTGAGATTATTCTATAAACGATTATCATCAGACTTTTCAAATTGTTTTTGAGACATTCACAAAAGTTGATCTACACATTTATCTAACACATTTTGCGAATTATATTTTGATTACGTCCGAGCATGCGCAGTGAATCATTATTTAGTAAACCTGCTCATTTTTCATACAATTTTTATTATTTTTTCATTCTGATTGCAGAGTATTGTATACAATGTAGTTTGTCATATTTTCCGAGAAGAACTTTTTTTTATATTGTAAGCAAAATTGAATTATAAGCAAAAAACTAGGCGAAATTTGGGACTGTGTTTATAAAAACCTTAATTTCTCTACGATTATACAGGCTATCCTTCATGAAAATGAACGCAGTATATGACAATAAGCCACTTATTAATAATTTCGAGTTTGAATGCTTTTGCTACATTAGTTTTTACAGGGTTATCCAAAAGATATTCGTTCTTCTTCAATATGTTGGCGGTTCCGTATGGGGTTTCGGGAAAAAAAATCTTCGCCGAAATATGACTTATACTGTATTGTTTACACACCTGCAGTTTCAGGTTAATTCATTATGTATTTTTCTAGATATTTGACAAAACGTCTAAAATTGCGGGTGACCGGTCACCTTTCGCCATATAGTGTATATACCAGGCAACTCATGTTTCGGTGTTGGGTCTATTTTCGTACAAATTAACTCTTTTAGTTTTCTTGGTTCTATTAAATTTATATTGTGCTTCAGTAGAGTATATCTTAACTTCTCGTACAGACCAGGAAAGTAGTTGAACTTTTTGTATACCATTTCTCAATGGTTCACGTTCTTGATATTTTCATAAAATCTGAAGTCATGGGTAATTGAAATAAAATTTTTATTTTATCCAAAGTACTTTTAAATGTTCTTTTCCAAAGAAATCGTGATGTCCCTTTCGTTATTGAAAAATCAAAGTAGTGTCCGTGACATCCAGAAAAAAATTTTCTAATACCAAAAAGGGGGAGAGATTCAACACATCATTGCAATATGCCGATGAAATGCGAATCAAAGTGCGATTGAACAGGCTCTAATGGAGAGCTGTTGCAAAACCAGAATGAGGTCAAAACGATCCTGTTTCTAAGCAACGCAAAGAAATGTGAGAAATTGTTTTAATTCAAGTTAAATAAGGATGGTACTGAAAATTTCTTTGCCCATTTTGTTTGTTCCCAGAAATCTATTCTTTTGTATTAAAACTAATGAACTATCACTTGCTTTTTAGTTACTAAAAAGACGGACGTAAAGAAACTGTATATTTTAGCATTCAGTAAGTTACTTGTTGATTGGATTGAACGAAAGTGATTGTTTTAACACACTTCATCGTTTAATGCGGACTTCCGTGAGTACGGACTAAAAAGGGCCTTCACACAAACGGAGGTACGCTCTGTGTATGAAGCAGTCATAATATTTAGAATTTTTTAAAGAATGAAGCGCGGATTGGCCTAAATACGAAACTAGATATATCGAAAGGAGCAGCCTTTCAAAACTACATTTCTGTTAAACGGCCGTTTTAAGAATAAAAAAAATAGACAATCGCCTACAGGAGCACACTAAAAAAAAATAAACGGTCAAGTGCGAGCATTACTCGCGCACAGAGGGTTCCATAGAATAAATATATGAATTCTTAATTGTATTATTAAAAAAAAAAAAAAAAAAACGTTGCTAAAAGAATACTAGGACTTTGTAAAAAAACTATACAACGTAGGGTTGGGTATAACTGTATATATTAGAAAAATGTAAATGGGTATACCATGAAAGCTCAAAGAGATATGGGACCTAAATAATATCAAATATAGCTATTCGTATAACACTTTTTTTAATATTATCCTAATATGTTTATGATGAACTTAATTCGGTACTGACAATAAAAGCAGTGCATAGTTAAACTTCATTTGGCATTTCATGAAACTAAATTCAGCGTAGTAATAACCTTTATTTCTACAGCGTAGCTTAAATTTGGCATTGTGCTAAGCGCGTTTCGAATTGTGGTCTCAAAGTTGTCACGCCGCCTTGGTCAGTGCCGCGTTTTTCCAGATAGGTGTTTAATTAACTGTCAAAATCACTCGAGGCGTACTGAGAGATACAATCAATGCAAACTATCGCGTATCCCACAGTATTTGTGCGATTCATTCTAATCAATTCTTTCGAGGGCGATGCCCTTAAAAAACGGACACCTAATTTTAATTCCAAAACAGACAAACGGTACCAAGAATATTTAATTAAAATTTTCCTTTTATCATGTACGTGAAAATAAGCAAGTTCGCATTTTCTAATAAATTCGTTTATAAATTCTGGTGTCAGTTCATTTGTTCATAAGTTTATAAATAGGATTACTCTGTGCCGGAAAGGATTAAGTGATCGCAGGACTCTTAAAGCTTCAAAATTTAAGAAATTTTAATGTTTTTAGATGTTAAACTCCTATCTTTTCTGAATATTTTGATATAATTGTTTCCTTGAAATTCCCATTAGAACAGAAGTTTTGGTTTTTAGAATTATACCTGCTCAATAGCTGAAGCGGCGTTTCCGAAACTTTAAAATCATTATTTTCCAAATGGCGTTTTGGGGGCATAACGCGCAGGATAACTCAAACTTCTGAATATTTTTTTCATGAAATTTTCAAAACATATATTTCATGTTAGTCTGTATAAACTGAACCTAAAATTTCCTTTTTATTGTTCAAAAAATATTTTTTTAGGTGATTGTACGTATTCAATTTGACGTATTCAATTTAAATGCGTTTGGGAATATTTTTTGAACTTTTTAAATAAAACTTTATTCTCACCATTGAAAGTATTTCACTCGTAATATTTTAATTGTTTTAGGTATTTGATATGAGACGATATTTTATATTTAGGCTATAACATAGGACGTAATTGTTCCCAATAAATGAGTTTCGTGTGTAATAAGTTAATTATTTTGTAATTTTCTTACCCTTTTAATATTCACGTGTCAATGTAATTTTTAGGACGAATTTTCCCTATTTCCTGCTACATGATCATTTAATCATTATTTTAGAGTTTCATTTCTGTTTTTAATACTCACTCTAAACACATCTTTATTTTGGGGGAGAATGCAATTCTGTTTTACGAATTGGCATCCATATTAAAAAAAAAACCTTTTCTAAATATAAAAAAATAACTGTTAAAATGATGAAAATTTGGGGGGAAAATCCTTCAAAATGTGTCCAATTATGAGAAAAAAAATAAAAATAAGCGCAGTCTGCACATCCGCTAGCTTGTGAAGTATATCCTTAGAGAAACTGTTTAAATTCCTATGTATAGTTTTTGTTCCTATAAAACTTTTTTAATGGAACGACTTTGACCGACTTTAAATAGCACTTAAAAGAACTCTTTCATTTAAAAACTGTCTACTTCAGAGTCTTGATCAAACATTTCTCTAATAACATTTTCTTATTTTTGTATACTGTAGTTTTCTCAATATGAGCGAAGAAAACCTCCGGTAACAAAAAAAAAATAATTTGCGGCGGTGGCAAGGCGTTTTTACGTTTTTCAGAACACACAGATACTTTATACTGGTGAATAAGTTTTTATCTGCTTTTTGTGAACTTCGTTTAAATAAATAGCAGAAAATAATTCCTATCTCAAATGATTTTTAACAGCATGTACAGTTAAATGGTATTTTCAATCGAATTTTCACGCTGTTGAATTTTATTCGCTAATAGTTGTATTTGAGAAAGGGTAATTTAACAGGACTAGTGACATGTTATTGGAGATGTACATGCACGACTCAAGTTTCACGTGCGGTAGACAACGTTATGATTTTTTAGGTCGTTCTTAAAATTCCATTCATTATAATGACACTATGCTTATATTAAAAACAAAATCATTTCCTTGAGTCAAAGTGACACTGTTACCGATGGCAACTACCTTTTTGGTTTTCACTGTACATTTTTTTTTTACTTTAAAATATCGCACCATTCTACTTTTTGTATCATCGAGAAAAAAATCCCCCCCAAAACGTACTTATAAATGCAATTTCTACCTCGATTTTGTGTATACACATTTCTACCAAAAGGTGTCTTTTGACTCCCTTGCGTTTGAATGCAAATAATGGCAAAACTGTTGATACAGTCCTCAGCAAAAGTTTAGACACTGGTGATTTTTAACCTTTAAATAAAAAATACGAACACTTGGGATATACAAATGGCTGTACTTATTTTTTAATGTATTTTAAACGTTTTAGGACAAAAATAACGGTTTTAATGTAGGATATTATTTAATTTAACTGAAAAAAATTAATTTGCATATTACAAAAGTTTAGACACTTTTGTGATTTTTAGGCAACTGTTTACGAAAAAACGCAAATTTCAAACTTATGACGTCACATGCTTGAAGTATTTAAGTGCGCATCTCGATAGTATCGGTTAGTGAAGATGCCGCAAGCTAGAAATTTTTAGTCAGATGAAGTAATTAAAGCATGGAAGCTAAAATCCAAAGGGAAGACTGTTGCAGAAATTTCAGCTACTTTGAATCGTCCAGAGAAGTCTGTCTATTAAGTACTGTCAAAAGGTGATTCTTTCAAAGCGAAACATAAATCTCAAGGCCTCGTGTGGTCAGAAAACGAGATTACAGAAGGATCCATAAACTGGTATCTAGACAAATGACTGCTAATCGCATTAAAAGTGAGTTGGAGCTTTCTCTGACAACGGATACTTTCGTTTGATGAATTATAGAAAGATGTACATTAGTTTACATGAAAATGATAAAAAAAAAAAGCCTTGAAATCTCACAACAAATTGACCACCTTCCGTCGCGGTGTAATTCTGTTTATAAAACTGATGATATAATGGACTGAAACCAGAATTTATTAGAAAATGCGAACTTTCTTATTTTCTAGTACATTATAAAAGGAAAATTTTAATTAAATCTTGGTGCCGTTTGCTAGTTTTGGAATTAAAATTAGGTGTTCTTTTCAAGGACACCGCCCTCAAAAGAGTTAATGATTTGGGCCTCACTTAGTTTTAATTCTCAAGTATCTCTGGAGTTTCTCAATGGTCGCCAAGCACCGTAAGACTACATACATACATTGGAGAACAATTTACAGTCATTTGGTTAACTTTTAGATCTTACAAAGTATGTATTTTAGCAAGATAATGCGTCTATTCATGTTGCATACAAATCAAAAAATTAGTTTAACTCTCAAAATATTACTGTTCCTGACTGGCCCTGATCTGAATGCAATCGAAAACTTTTGTGGCATCATATCTCATACGGTTTATGCAATTTTTTGACAATACTCCTCTGTAAATGGACTTCGATCTGCTGTCGAACGTGTTTGGTACGAAATAGACCCCCAAGTGATGCAAGATTTATTTTCTTCGATGGGAACTCACATTTTTGCATTAATAGCAGACAATGTAGGTGCAGTTCGATTATAATTTATGAATATTTTTCTGTTAACAGACAAATTGTCTATACTTTTGCCACAATGTTAAATTTGTTTTTTTTTGTCATTATATATTATGTAATGTCTATAAATTAAAATTTATAATTTGTTTATGAAAGATAAGTCCCCAGTAATATGACAGTTGAGTTACAACAGTTCGTTATATACTTCTCAGTACAGAAGCATAATCGATCATTGTCTAAACTTTTGCTGAGCACTGTATTTCAAATTATCAGTTAAATATGGATAAATTGAGCAATATATTTATTGATACATTGATTCGTATTTATTAGAGATTGTATAGTCAGGTTGTAAATTCTAGTTTAATTCATCAATCCACAATATTTAAATGATATACGTAAATGTAATCAAACATCTTTTACGTGAACAGGAGCAATAATTTAAATAAAATACAGTAGAACCTTGATCCAACGTTTTTCAAGGGGTGCGTGGAAAAAAACGACGAATCCGGGAAAACGATGAATGCGGGTTAACGTCAAAATACGAAAAAAAATTAAAAATTACTAATACATGCAATGTATACAGTATACTAAATACAAATTTTTTACTTACCAAACTTTAAAAAAATTAAATCTAAGTTGTAGAAAATTGATATTTATTTTAAAAAATCAGTAGTTTTACGTTTTTTTTCATTCACTTTTTAAATTAAATTACAAACTTTCAAGATGCACAACATTTTACTGGTCCTTTTTTGTAATACCATGCGCTTATATAAAAGTTCGCACGGTTTCAAATGCCGTAATCGCACTTGGTAGACTTGGCACTGGTGTAGGCTGACTTTCATCAATATGAACATTATCCTCTGCTTCTTCGCCATTATTTTCATTTTTTTTAATAATCATTTTTCCTATGCTTTATACACCACATGTCGCAACATCTTCAGCAATGGAAATATAATCGCTACATTTCATACCAGATACATCCTATGCTACACGCAACCACTTTTCATCAGCTTTCTCGTCCCCATAATCATTATTCACTTTCCCATCTGTTGAGCACTCTTCATTAATTTTTCGCTTAAACCGGATTTCACGAAATAACTGGATGGCTGAAGAGGTGACTTCATGCCATTGCGAAAGTATAAAATGAATAGCCTGCAGAAGGTCTGTTTTTGGTGTAGGTTCTTTTACTTGTTCCATGAAACATAAATATCTTTGCACTAGCTTTCTCCTGTAAAATTGCTTAAAACAGTTGTTCATCCCGGCATCAAGAGGTTGTATGACAGATAGGCAATTAACTGGAAATAACTGACTTTTATGTTTTTCAAAGCCGGCGTATGTGGCGATGAAACTGAACAAATGTTACTAAGTAGAATGATTTTTTTTTTTTAGCACCGATTGAGCTATCAAAATCATGAAGAAATTTTGTAAAAATAACATTTTTCATCCATACTTTGGCATTCGAATGGTAGACTGCTGGTAGTTTCTTTACATTCTTGAAGCATCGAGGTCTAGCAGATTTTCCAATTTCGAGGGGTACTCGTTTATCAGAAACGTCCTTATTTGTGCATAGTAGCACTAAGTCTTTCTTTGGAATGTTTACCACCATCACAAGATTTCCTTGAATGCTAGCGTTCTCTCTGTCAAGCATTTATAAAACAGCCCTGTTTCGTCTGCATTATACATGTCACAATCCTTGTATCCTTCTAGTATATTTCGAAGTTTTTCGAACCACATTTCTACAGTATCAATATTTACTACTGCAGCATTTTCGCTGCGTATTTTCCTGGATACCAATCCGTGGCAAATTTTAAAACGTGAAATCTACCCATTTGATCCCGAAAAAGAATCCATTCCAAATAAGGCAGTTATTTCAAGTGCCTTCTCTCAAAGAAGTCTTTCCAACTCGCTGTAAGTAGACATTTTGCTAATTCTTTTCTTTTTTGCAGACGTTTCATACTTATGTCTGCTTTCTAGTTTCTTTCTTTTTTTAAATTATCGAATTTAGGGTTGAAGGCCGTATACCAAAGCATTTGCTGATGTTAATTTTTTCCCAAAAAGGATTATTTTGCACCTCATCTGTGGTTGAAGCCTTTATTTTAAGGTGCGGATTTGTTTTTATTCACAGAGCGCTTAAAATGTAGCGCAGAACACATTAAACATTAAATTGAAAGCTCATAACAGTACAAATGAATTATTTTAGGCTAAAAAGAAGTATATCCAGTTTGTATGTCATATGGATCCGATTGACCTACAGTTTCATTTCGACCAGGAAAAAGAAATACAACGATGAATGCGGGAAAGCGACTTTTTGAAAAACGATGCATACGGGTTTCGTTAACATTAAATATAATTTGTGCAGGGACCATAGAAATAAAACGTTCAATGCAGGAAAACGATGGATGCGGCAACGAAAGATCGAGGTTTCACTGTATTATGTTTTTAATTTTTTTAATTTTTATTAGGAAAATAATAAAACATTTTAATATTAAGAAACTTTGTCTCGTGTTTAAAAATTCATCTTTGTAACAACAACAAAAAATAAACAAGCAGTAATCATAAAAAAAAAAGCAATATAATAAAATTCTTTCCGTATTCAATACCAGTTTTTGCACGAATGGAAACAAAATTCATGTGTATTGAACTCACTACCGAAATTGGAGAAGAAAAAGCGTTATATTGTTTTAGAACTAGCCACTGCACTGATATATATACTAAAATGCAGCATTACATGGCGGGAAACAAGTAAATATCAAAGTTATGTGTCAACGCCTCTACATTCCGTTACAACTGAAATCGGGATTATCTAATCTGATTGTAATTGATAGGATGCTGTAAAATTGAGTTGATATTTAGATGTAAAATGGTTTAAAATTAGAAATTAGAAATTATAAAATCCTTAACCCTTAACCGGAAACGTCTGTGAGATGTTTGAAACTACATATCTGCCCTTAATAATTTCTCTCTCCGACATTCCAAACTTACTTTTATGCTGTTATACTAAAAAATTGGTCCTGTTAATGCATTACTATTAAAGGTTGAATGTTTTAGTTCACTAATTTGTAAATTGTTAAGTGTTCTGTTTGTGTACTGGATTTTCACGTTTTCGGTTAAAGTGTCAAAAGACACCTCATGATAGAAATAGGTATATCTTATGCACATTTTTTGATCCAGGATGAACTGGAGAAAAGTGACATCGCTGCATTAATTTAACATTAAAAAGTTAAAATCTGAAAAGTGTATTTTGACACCTTTTGGTAGAAATAGTGTTAAATGCAATTTCTTTGAAACCTGTATCTCACTTTAGTAGGATGCACTTTATTATGCATTTTAAAATAATGTTCAAGAATGAATCACTTTTAATCTGCATGTCATCCCAACAGGGAACAATAACGTTTGCAACTGAAACAATGTCAAGAAATTAAGCGGGCTGTGACGTTTTAACCGAGCTCACGCAGAGACCAGATGATCATAACGTAATAAACATTTTTAATTGGAACCTTCAGATGCCTAACTATAAATTTACATGTCAGTGCTTCACAAAATCCAGATGAAACGTGTAAACAGATTTAATAATGTAAATATCTTGAAGTGCTGCGTAGCATTTGTAAGAACTAAAACTTTTTGACTGAGTCAATATACCACGTGGGTTGGCTAGGAGAGAGACTGAACTCTCGGAAAAAGGCCCGTGGATGGATGCTGCTGGGACACGACCGAAGGCGGTCAGTTATCGGTTCTGCTGGAGGAGCGATTCCCTCCTAAAAGGATCAATTTTATTATGTGTTAAGACTGTATGTGTGTTTGCTGACGTGTGTGTCCGTATGTCGTCAATAAAAAAGCTGTAGAAAATGAACTCAAAGTTCTTTTTGTTTTAGTTAAGATTAATTCCTTAAATTTGATTTTTATTGGCGTTACAGTGCGTTTGTCTCGGGTGTCCTATCCCGTAACTAAAATTGCCAAGCGGAATTAAAACTTTACCCATTAATAAAACGGCCCTATAAGAGATAGGTAATCGAATCGCGTATTGAAAGAAAGTGAATTGCCCAAGTTGCAATCCGTAATGAAGTATTTTGCAATGGGCCTCTGGCATGCGGCTTCTACGGAATCGGCCAAAATGCATCTTGATAGTGTTGTTGGGCGATAAAAGAATTAGATTAATCGCAAAATACCTATTATATTTTTAAAAAAAGCAATTTAACAAATTACAACGAGCATTTTGGAAAATGGTTTTTTCAAAGACTAAAATTTAAGACACAAAAAATCGCACGGTATGTATTACGTGATCATGTATTACGTACGCCATGAATTAAACATTAATAGCGTTATTACACGTAAAAATTAAAAGCGACAAAAATCGCCTGCGACTCGTACGTATTATGCTCCTGAAACTTATGTATTATCCAAGCACTTTATTGGCTGTTCTGGAAATGGCTTTTCTATCCTCACATTTCCAAGAAATCTGAACTCATTTTAAATTAAATTTCATTTTTAAACCTCTAAACATCCCACAATATTACTTTTTACACTGTCGTATATAGAAAAAAATGTACTTTTAAATGCAATTTGTTTGAAAACTGTATCTCAATTTGTTTCTGGTTTATTAATTTTTTTGTAGTTTGTATACTTTTTTGTCATGGTGGCAACACTCTGTTGTCCATCTCTCTTGAAAGTAAAGGGAAATTCAGATTACTGTATAGACCCATCAGAAAACGAATAAAATTATCATTAAACAAATAAAAACCTACAGGTATGCTTCGGATTTCCTACCCTCACGAGGACAATAACCATTTTTCTAAATGCTTAATAAAAAATTTATATTCATTTATGTTCTGTACACCTGGCATCATGAACCCCTGTAGGATTGTCAGGTTTTTAAAAGGAATAAAAGTTATTGTGTACCTCCGAAAATCTATTTCAATGGCGCGACTTACGATGGATCCAATCTCATGAAACGCAGAGAGCCAAAACGAAGACACAGACGAACATTCCAGTCTTGTATCTTGATAAAATTTCGACTGCACGACCCTCCGAACAAGACCTTCCTAACAAACAAAACAATCGCAACATAGGAATGTTCGTCAAAAGTGTGGTATGTTCGTCAAAAGTGTGGTATGTTCGTCAAAAGCATGTCCACACTCGATTTTGTTATAAATATTTTTTTTAACTTTTAAATATTTTATAATTTGATTTTTTACGCATCCAAAAAAAGTACTTTCAAATGCAGTTTTATTTGAAAACTGCATCTCAATGGACTAAATTTTTATAACTTTTTTAAAATAATTTTCAAGCATGAATAACTGAATTCTTCAATCGATCGATTGTGCACATGCATTTAAAAATCTTGGATACGAAATGTGTAAAATCCTTGAAGGAGATTATTCTTTTAAAATAAAAATTCCTTTCAAAATAAAATTTTTCAAGCGTGCATGAAAGGTACACCCTTTAAACATTTGTAACCTGTTACAGATTCTATCAAATACTTATTAAAAATAGGTTAGGTCATTGGAGAGTAAGAAAAAAATGGCTGAAAAAATACAAACTTACATACTTACAAAAAAACTTGCGAATAACTTACTAACAAACTTACATGCTTACAAACATACTTTCAAACATATTTTCAATCATGCTTTCAATCATACTTACAAACATTTAAACTTAAAAAATTACTCACAAACTGACATACTTACAAAAAACGTACTGCCAAAGAAACATTCTTACAAATTTACCTGCTTACAAACATTCCAAACATACTTTCAAAACACACCTTCAGTCATACTTAGACTTGCAAACATACGAACTTAAACTTACAAACATACTTACAAACATAATTACAAATTTACAAACTTAAAATCTTACAAAGATACTTACAACCTTTCAAAGATACATTCAAACACAATTCCGAACAAACTTTCAAACACATTTTCAATCATAATCTCAAACATACATCAAACATACTTTCAAATTAAAATATACAAACTTGCGTACTTACATACTTGCATACTTACAAAAAAAAAATAAACATATTTACAAACTTACGTGCGTACGAATATACTTACATACATAAAAATACACAACTTACTTTCAATCATACTTACAAACATAAAAACTTAAACTTACAAAGATACTTACAATCATACTTTCATACTTTCCCAAACACTTTTAAACATAGTTTCAAGCCAATTTCAAACACACTTTTTTCCAAAGAAACTTTTACCCAAACACTCTTTCGAGCATTCTTTAAAAGACTATCAAACTTGTTTTCGAGTATGCTTACAATCATATTTTCAAACATACTTCAAACTTACATACTTAAACACACTTACAAACTTACTTTCAATAATACTTATATATTTCGAAACATAAAAACTTAAACTTACACAAAGATACGTACAATTATATTTTCATACTTCCCAAACAATTTTAAACATACTTTCAAACGCACTTTCCAACACACTTTCCGCAAAACACACTTTAATATATACTTCCGAACACACTTTCCCTTTCAAACCCTATCAAACATGCTTTCAAGAATGCTTACAATCATATTTTCAAACATACTTTCAAAATTACATACTTAAACTTACTTTCATACTTAAACATAGTTCAAACTGACTTTTAAACATACTTTGATACATACTTTAAACATACTTACTAACATAAAAACTTAAACTTACAAAGATACTTACAATTGTACTTTTATACTTCATCAAATAGTTTTAAACATACTTTCAAACATCCTTTCAAACTCACTTTCCAAAACACTTTCCCCCAAACATACTTCCACACATTCCCCCAAACATACTTCCAAACACATTTTCCCCCAAACATACTTCCGAACACACTTCCCCCAAACATTCTTCCGAACACACTTTTCCCCAAACATTCTTCCGAACACACTTTCCCCCAAACGTACTTCCGAACACACTTTCCCCCAAACGTACTTCCGAACACACTTTCCCCCAAACGTACTTCCGAACACACTTTCCCCCCAAACGTACTTCCGAACACACTTTCCCCCCCAAACGTACTTCCGAACACACTTTCCCCCCCAAACGTACTTCCGAACACACTTTCCCCCCCAAACGTACTTCCGAACACACTTTCCCCCCAAACGTACTTCCGAACACACTTTCCCCCCCAAACGTACTACCGAACACACTTTCCCCCCCAAACGTACTACCGAACGCACTTTCCCCCCAAACGTACTACCGAACGCACTTTCCCCCCAAACGTACTACCGAACGCACTTTCCTCACCAAACGTACTTCCGAACGCACTTCCCCCCAAACGCACTTCCGAACGCACTTTCCTCACCAAACGTACTTCCGAACGCACTTCCCCCCCAAATGCACTTCCGAACGCACTTTCCCCCCCAAACGCACTTCCGAACGCACTTTCCCCCCCAAACGCACTTCCGAACGCACTTTCCCCCCCAAACGCACTTCCGAACGCACTTTCCCCCCAAACGCGCTTCCGAACGCACTTTCCCCCCCAAACGCGCTTCCGAACGCACTTTCCCCCCCAAACGTGCTTCCGAACGCACTTTCCCCCCAAACGTGCTTCCGAACGCACTTCCCCCCAAACGTGCTTCCGAACGCACTTTCCCCCCAAACGTGCATCCGAACGCACTTTCCCCCCAAACGTGCTTCCGAACGCACTTTCCCCCCAAACGTGCTTCCGAACGCACTTTCCCCCCAAACGTGCTTCCGAACGCACTTTCCCCCCAAACGTGCTTCCAAACGCACTTTCCCCCCAAACGTACTACCGAACGCACTTTCCCCCCAAACGTACTACCGAACGCACTTTCCTCACCAAACGTACTACCGAACGCACTTTCCTCACCAAACGTACTACCGAACGCACTTTCCTCACCAAACGTACTACCGAACGCACTTTCCTCACCAAACGTACTTCCGAACGCACTTTCCCCCCAAACGTACTTCCGAACACTCTTTCGAACACTTTCCCAAACTCTCTTTCAATCATGCTTACAATCATCCTTTCAAACATACTTACAATTTTACAAAGATACTTACATTCAAACAGACTTTCAATCATAGTTGCAAACATACGTACAAACATAAACTTAAATTTACAAAGATACTTTTACATCCTTACAAAGATACTTTTACATCCTTACAAAGATACTTTTACATCCTTACAAAGATACTTGCATCCTTACAAAGATACTTGCATCCTTACAAAGATACTTGCATCCTTACAAAGATACTTGCATCCTTACAAAGATACTTGCATCCTTACAAAGATACTTGCATCCTTACAAAGATACTTGCATCCTTACAAAGATACTTGCATCCTTACAAAGATACTTGCATCCTTACAAAGATACTTGCATCCTTACAAAGATACTTGCATCCTTACAAAGATACTTGCATCCTTACAAAGATACTTGCATCCTTACAAAGATACTTGCATCCTTACAAAGATACTTTCTCACTTTTAAACATAATTTCCAAACAAACTTTCAATCTTGCTTTCAAACACATTTTCAATCATACTTTAAATCATACTTTCAATTTCCCATACATACTTTCAAACTTACTTACAAACATACTCACAAAAACTTAAACATACTTACATACTTACAAAAACTTAAACATACTTACTAACTTATATGCTTATATATTTACAAACTTAAATATTACAAACTTAAATATTACAAACTTACATGCTTGCAACTTTACAAAGATACTTACAAACTTTCCGAACATACGTTAAATCATACTTTCCCCCAAACACACTTTCACACTTTCATAAGCACTTTTAAACATGCTTTCAAACATACTTTTGTTCATACTTTCAAACGCACTTTCAAACGCTTTAAACACACTTTCAAACACACTTTCAAACACACTTTCAAACACACTTTCAAACACACTTTCAGACACATTTTCAAATATACTTTCCGACACATTTTCAAATATACTTTCCGACACATTTTCAAATATACTTTCCGACACATTTTCAAACATACTTTCAAACCCATTTTCAAACACGCTTTCAAACACGCTTTCAAACACGCTTTCAAACACGCTTTCAAACACGCTTTCAAACACGCTTTCAAACACGCTTTCAAACACGCTTTCAAACACGCTTTCAAACACGCTTTCAAACACGCTTTCAAACACGCTTTCAAACACGCTTTCAAACACGCTTTCAAACACATTTTCAAACACGCTTTCAAACACATTTTCAAACACGCTTTCAAACACATTTTCAAACACGCTTTCAAACACATTTTCAAACATTTACAAACTTGCATACTTACAAACGTACTTACAACTTTACAAACATACTTACCTGCTTAAAACGTATTTATAAATTTACATGCTTACAAACACACTTCCAAACTTACTTTTAATGATACTTATAAACTTACATATTACAAACTTACATGCCTTACAAAGATGCTTACAAACTTTCCGAACATACTTTCAATCATACTTTCCCCCAAACACACTTTCAATCATACTTTCCCCAAACACACTTTCACACTTTTAGTCATACTTTCCCAAACGTTTAAACATACTTTCAAACACTTTCAAACACTTCCAAACACACTTTCCCCAAACAATCTTTCAAACGGACTTCCAAAAACTATTTCCAACGCGCTATCAAACATGCTTACAATCATGCTTACAATCATGCTTACAATCATGCTTACAATCATGCTTTCAAACATACTTTCAAACACATTTTCAAACATACTTTTAAACTTATTTACAAATTTACTTACTTACAAACGTATTTATAACTTTACAAAGATACTTACAAACTTTCAAACATACTTTCAAACCTACTTACAATCATATGCACAAAGATACTTACAAACGCACAAATTAATATACAAACGACAAACTTACAAAAAAAAGTGCAAACATACAAATTTATATACTACGAATAAAACTTGGAAAGAAACGCTCAATTGTAGAACAAACGTACACTCAAATAAACATAAAAATATACAGTAACCCGAAAAAGTTTAATTTTTTGAATAGTCGTCTTACTTCGCCAAAATTTCACCGAATTCCACGAAATTTTAAAAAAATGTCAGTAAAATATATAAAACAATTTACAAATAACAGCTTTGAAAAAATCTGAAACCAAAAAAATATTTAGCAGTAAGAGTCAGAAGTGCCCCTAAAAATTTTTATTTTTTAGTATATCGTGCATTTTTCTGTACTAAATTTAAGGTATCCGAATACCTTTTTAAAAGCCATTTTTCGAACAAAATATCGATTTTCAGATTTTGGTATAATATAATAGCCGGATTCTTTATCTTTCCAAAACTGTTTGAATTTTGTTTATATCTTATTTAGAAGTCAAGTTATTGCCTTTTTAAAATTACTAAGTATATCCGTATTTTGGAACCGAAAGTATCGTTCTGCTCACCGGAAGTTCACCTCTGCTCACCTATGCTTTTCAATGCTATGTAAACACAAATTTAAAGAAGCGGAGATAATTATTAAAAGAATTTGAAAAAGAAAACAGCAATTGTTTTAAACAAAATAGATAACATAATGTATAAATAGTAAACATATTAAGGTTTACTTTTCAAAATAAAGGGAATATTTTGAATTAAATTTTGTTTTTGCGTTTTCTGAAACCAATTTTTTAACATTTTATGTTTACGCAAAACATCATAACGGAAAAAATTATGGATGAATCTTTCAAAGTTTTTTTGTATGCTTTCCAAATTGCAATAAAGGGAATGAACTACATTCGTAACAGTAAGTGTATTAGTTTTTTTTTTTTATTATCGATAAAATTTCCGATTTGCAATAAATTATTAGTAATTTTTGCTTCATCAGTGATTAACTTTCATTATAGTTTTAAATATTTGACTGACATATATGAGGGTAGTTCATTCCCTAGAAAAAGGTTTAATAATTATAATGTTGTTTACGAAATAAAAATATCTTGATTTAAAGTTGAGTTATGATGTTTTTCGGAAGTGATTATTTTCACCGTTTTTTGCTTATTTTTTCCCCAAAATATAAAAATAATTTGAAATGTATAACTTTTTCTGTTTTATTTTATTTTTTAATCATATCTTGATATACAAAGCAAAAAAAAAAACAGTCATATTTTAAAATAATTTTAAAAAAGCCGTCCGAAGGTATTCGGATACCTTAATCACTTGAACTGGAAAATAGTGTGTAATAAGATGTATTGCGGTTTATTTTAGTTGGGAAGGGGACAGAGGTCCGCTTCGAAGTTCAGAAAATTATTGTTTTGGATAAGAAAGCCAGTAAACACAATAAAGAGCTGCTGAATTTCAACCGGTTACAAAAACGGTCTCAGCTATTCATAAACGATACCACAGGTCAGTCATGTTATTCGTAAGGCAGTCGGGAAGATCTCGAAAGCACGGGACGACAGTGCGGTTTTGAGAGCAAGGGTGCGCAAACTGTGTGTCTTTTAAATTCAAAGATATTTATTTTGACCATGAAAAATATATAAGAATTTTCTTAAAGTATCAGGTAACAATGATAATAATAACCGTAAAATAGTGATAAACTTATTTTTGATTAAAGAAATGAAATTTAAATTTTTTTGTAGCAAATAAACATTAACTGCATTTGAAAGAACTTTCCCTCCATGCGTAAAACTTGAAATTGTGTTGGATTTAAAAGTTTAAAAAAATAGGAATAACAAAATCGATTGTGGAAACACTTTTGACGGACCTACATCACTATTGACGAATATTCCTATTTTGCGATTGTTTTCTTTGTTGGAAAAGACTTTTTCGGAGGGTCGTGCAGATGAAATTTTATCAGTATCCAAGACTGGAATGTTTGTCTGTATTCGTTTTGGCTCTCTACGTTTCATGAGATTGGGTGCATTTTAAGTCACGCAATTGAGATAGATTGTCGAAGGTACACAACACTTTTTATGCATTTTTAAAATTAGGCAATCCTACACGGATTCATAATGCTAGGTGTACAGAACATAAATGAATAACGATTTTTATTTAAAACTGTAATAGATATTTTGCGATTATCTACTTTTTTATTGCCCAACAACACTATCAAGATGCATTTTGGGTGATTTCGTAGAAGCCGCATGTTAGAGGCCCATATAACGAAATATTTCGTTATGGATAGCAACTTATGTGATACGGCCTCTTTGTGATTGTCTCTTTGTTAAAAGCCCATTTTATAGATGTTTGAAGTTTTAATTTCACTTGGAAATTCAGTTATGGAGTATTACACCCTAGACAAACTCATGCTGAATTTCTTGACATTGTTTCAGGTGCAAATGCGTCATTCTTCCCTGTTGCGGTGGAATGCAGTTTAAAAATTATCCCTGCTTGAACATTATTTTAAAGTTCATAAAAATCAATAAAGTGAGATAGTTTTCAAAGAAATTGCATCGTAAGTAACACCTTGTGTGTTAAACAATTCTTGCTCCCATAGGCCAACTAAACGCGGTTGAAATTCAATAGCGGCAGAATTCGATTACAAATACACAAACTACAGCCATGAGCTGAACCCTATGTTAACAATTCTTTGAAATTTTTTTTTGAATATATTTAATGGATGATCTTTAAAAAATCGTTCAAAAGTTTTATTCACAAGTATAAAACATCTTTTAATCCTGCTCATGAAATTCAAATAATTGTATTAATGAATAATTAGCAAACAATCGGAGTATAATAACAATCATTTTATAGTAACAGCCATTGTATAGTAAACTATTCGTTGTAATAATAAAATTGTACGATCTTTTTCCTCAGCGTGCTATTTGTGTGATTAACTAAGTGGCAATATTAACAAACAATTGTATAACAATCCCTTTATAGGTCTTCTAATTAACATACATACTGTCATTCTACAATAATTAAAGTTGTAATTAGGGACCATAAAAATGTATGCACCTTTTTAATCTCTGTCCCACTTGTATAACCAAACTAACAAGGAGAGGGCCAACCTTGTTAATCACAGATTTTGATTATTTCAATATATGTTGTAGGGTAGAGGCCCCTTAGTGTCAGGTTCAACGGATTTTATCCAATGCTCCTTAGTTCTTGAGAAACTGGGGGGGGTCAAATATTAGTACACAACTTAAATACTTACTTTGCAACGATAATGATAGGTCAGTCGTAGCTCAGTTGGTATGGTGTTTTCCGGCTGATTCGCGGCTCCGGGTTCGATACCTCAATGGGTTGCATTTGTTTTTTCTCATTTTTCGTTTTATAAATTTACTTGTAAGTATAACTTAATAATCTCACTGTCAATTAAAATTTTTAATATTGTATATCAATTATGATTTTAACCGATTTAATTTTTGACATTTAACTAAATAGTTGTAATAAAACATCATAAAACTGTTATTTATTTATTTTTTTTTAATCTCTTTTAAAATGTATTTCATATTCTTAATCGATGCAATGATATTGAGCAATTGTATCAATTCGTGATTTTAAAGAAACGTCATTTACGCATTGCTTTAACAAAGGAAGTCAATGCGATAATACTATTATTCTGTTTTTAAAGTAACAAGCATAATCATATAAAAAATTAGCATCAGAATTAAATTACAGCCGATTTTTTGCATATTAAAGATTTTTAAATTTGTAATAAGTATGCTTGCGCTTTCAATTATTTTGCTTTCCCCTTAATCTTTTTTCTGCTTTTATTTTTATTTTATTTGAATATTCCTTTTTTTTTATCATAACTAGATGGCACCACAACAGAATTTGTCATGATTTTGCAATTTTTATCATTCAATAATAGATCCAATTTCTTTTTAAACTTCTTTAATGGATGAGAAATAATAGTTTACAAATAAGAAATGATAAATTTAAGTTTTCTAACATTATAATTAATGTATGGTGTTAAAACTTTTAATTGAAATTATTAAATTATAATTTCAACTGTATTTATAAAAAAAAAAAAGAGAAGCATATGTAACGCATTCAGGTATCGAACTCGGGCCCTCGGATCAGTCGGCAAACGCTATGCCAACTGAGCTACGACTAACCTGTCATTTTGGTTGCTAAGTAAGTATTTAAGTTGTGCACTAATATTAGAACCCATGGTTTTTCAAGAACTAAGGGGCATTGGATAAAATGCGTTGAATCTGACACTAAGGGGTGTCTACCCTACAACATATATTAAAATAATCAAAATCTGTGATTAACAAGGTTGGCCCTCTCCTTGTAAGATAAAATTCTAAAAATTGACCCAATCGATCATTTTTTTTTTCATCGTAAAAAGATAAATAAAATACTAGCAAACCCCGCGGCGTTGTTTGCGTAATATTTGAAATATGCCAAGTGATATTTATATGTCTAATTTTTATTTAAAGAAATTATACTTTTAGGAATAATTCATAAATTGCTATTTAAAACATAGTTTGACTAAACTTCGTTATTACACTGCATTAGGCCGAAATGTGACGTAATAAAAAGAAATAAAAATATATAAATGATAATTTAGAAAATATTTTGAAACTTTTATGCTCAATTAATACGCTTATTTCAGCATTCATTTGAAGTTTTGAATTTTTAAGAAACCATCTTCTTACATCTTAAAATTAACCATCCTGTCAAATTTCAAGTCCTACCACCTCTCTCAACATAAAGGGCTATGTTGAAATAGGGTCTGTCACCATTAATTTGCCAACATTAATTTTGAAATCTGTTTATTTCCTAATATTCCACAGAAACGTAATTTAGAAGGCTTTTAAAGGCCTTTTTTAGAACGTTTGTTGTTCCTGTGAAACACCAGGTGGTAGAATCATCCACATAAAATATAGCCTGTGTAGGATCGGAGACTGTTACCACTGATTCGCTATTATGACTTTTACAATCGGTTTATATTCCCTGAAATTGCATAGAAATCGTAATTTAAGACATTTACAACGCTTTTCGGACCTCCCCTTCGCTTCACCGCTTTTTAATTCGAATTTATTTTCGGCAGTCCTTCGAGGGCATTTATATTTTATAAGTCACTACCATGCCATATTTAAAGTTTCTAGCCTCTTCAGTATCAGGGCGATTCCGTGCAGAGTGTCATACACGTAACGCAGGCTTTAAATTGCATTTGTTCAATTATTTATTGAATTTTAATGTTAATTCTGATTTTAAGTGGTATGGTAAATAAGTTATTACCATATTTTTAAATTTAAATGTGTGGCAATAAAACTCGCAGAAGTATATCATTTAATTTCAGTACTCAAAATGTGCTTTTTTCTGAAGTAGGATTGTGAGTGTTATTGCCACACATTTAAAAATATGGTAATAACTTATTTACCATACCACTTAAAATCAGAATTAACATTAAAATTTAATAAATAATTGAATAAATGCAAATTAAAGCCTGCATTGCGTATGTGACACTCTCCACGGAATCGCCCATCACAGAAATCTCAAATTAAAAAGGTTTTTTGCTCCTGTAACCCTCTGGTCGTAGTGACACAGACAAATAATATAGCTTATGTTTAAGCAGGTTCTATGAGCAAAAATTTGTCACGATTATTTTTTTAATCGGTTTGGTATTTGATAAGATTGCATAAAAATTGTAATTTAGAAACGCTTTTCACTCACTTCATCCATTTAAATTTGGAATTTTCTTTCGACTGTTCTTAGAAAGCAGTTGCATCTTGTAAGTAAATACCATGCCATATTTCAAAATGTTGGACCCCTCAGTTGTGCAAAAAACGCAAATTAGAGTTTTTTGCTCTTGCACCCCCACATGGTAGTGACAGTAACATAAAATATAGAATATGTGAGAGCAGGGACTGTCACCATCAATTTGCAACCATTACTTTTGAAATAGGTTTGGTATTTCCTAGTATTGCGTAGAAATCTCAATTTAGAACGTTTTTACAACGTTTTTCGCGCATTTTCACCCCTTTTAAATTTCCAATTTTTTCGAAACTGTTCTTAAAGATCATATATATCTAATAAATATGTACCTTGCCTAATTTCAAGTTGCTATACCCTACTGATCACAAAAATCTAAATTTTGAAAGTTCTTCGCTCCTGCAACTTCCAGGTGATAGTGACACTTACATGAAATAGTCTATGTTAGAGCAGAGGATGTCAGCATCAATTTGCCTATCATTACTTTTGAAATGAGTTTAATTGTTCCTAAGATTGCTCACAAATCGTCATTTTGAGCGTTTTTAGAACGGTTTTCGTGCATTTTCACCCCTTTTTAAACCTTTTAATTTTTTAAAGAAATGTTCTTAGAGATTATTTATATCTAATAAATATATTCCATGCAAAATTTCATGAATCTAGGTCCTTCCATAATTCAAAAATCGCATTTTTAGAACGTCTTTAGTTCCTGCATCTCCTCTGGGGTAGTGGAAACAGACATGAAATATAGCCTATATCTTAGAGCAAGAGCTGTCACCATCATTTTTACACCATTCTATTTGAAATCGATTCAGTACTTCCTGCCATTGCATAGAAATCGCAATTTAGAATGTTTTTACAACGCTTTTCGCGCATTTTTACCCTATTTAAATATCGATTTTTTTTTTTTTTTTTAAGGAAATGTTCTTGGAGATCATTGATATCTTATAAGTAACTACCAATCACAATTTCCTGATTCTAGGCCCTTCCATAACACAAAACCGCAATTTATAACGTTTTTTTTTTCTCCTGCAACCCCAATGTGGTAGTGATACAAAAATAAAACAGAGCCATGTTAGAGCAAGGTCTGCAACCATCAATTTACAACCATTACTTTTGAAATCGATTTGATACTTCCCGAAATTGAGTAGAAATCACTATTTAGAGTGTTTTTTACAACCCTCTTCGCGCATTATCACCCCTTCTAAATTTCTAATATTTTAAGAACTGTTCTTAGAAATACTTTATATCTAATAAGTAACTAATATTTCAAATTTCATATTTCTACGCCCTTCAGTAACGCAAAAACCGTAATTTAGAAGGTTTCGTACTCCTCCAGTCCCTTTGGGGTAGTGGCACCGACATTAAATATAGCCTGTTTTGGAGCGAGGGTTGTCACCATCATTTTGACACCATTATTTTTTAAATCGGTTTGTTATTTCCTGAGATTGTGTAGAAACCGCAATTTAGAACGTTTTTAGAACGCTTTTTGTGCATTTTCACCTTCTTAAATTTCGAGTTGTTTAGAAAATGTTCTTGGATGTCATTTATACCTTATAAGTAATTACCTTTCCAAATTTCATGATTCTAGGCTCTTCCATAACACAAGTTGCATTTTTAGAACGTTTTTTGCTCCTGCACCCCCTTTGGGGTAGTGGCACCGACATAAAATATAGCCTATGCTCTAAGTTGGGCTAACACCATCATTTTAATACCTTAACTTTTCAAATCGGTTCGGTAGACCCAGAGATTAACTCTAACATACAGTTTTTACTTCTTTATAATATTAGTATATATTAGTTGTGCCTGCAGTTTAAGGATCAGCATTAAATTAAAGCCTTGTTATGGCCCATTGCCTTCTGATTGTTCTCAAAACGGCAATATAACAGAAATAGGGATTTGGAAATGCTACTGCATTTTTTAAAAAATGCTGATTTTTACAGAATAATACTGGCAGCAGGTGTGCTATTTTTAGATCCTTGAATAAACCGTAAAATAAGCAAGTAATATACTGTTTAATCCATTTATAGGACTATATATTACTGCTTATTTTAGGATTATAAACCGGCATCCCAGCTGCCAGTACTTAGCGTTAAATCAAAAAGAACTTTTTTTTGTAGTGTGATGTAATTTTTTCCTGCATCCTCCCTACAGCTCTATCACTTTCGCATTTAAAATTCTTCGCCAAACAATTGTGGATTATAAATTTTAAATAGTAGAAAATGAGTACTATTTCATACAATGAACTGTTGGTGAGAACTTCCTTGGGCGGTCATTTTTGATTCGCACTCACCTAAGTCAGCCATAAACAATGGAAACTTATGAATGGTTTATAATACTTTCGTTGAATCAATTGAACAAGTAACCCATTTAATGCTAAAATAGACAATTGTTTCTTTATATCAATAATTTTATCTAAAAAGCAAGTGTGCAAAAGAATAAATTTCCAGATACAAACCAAAAAGGGCAGATAAATTTCCGTACCATCCTCATTTAACTTCAATGAAAGCAATCTCTCACTTTTCGCGTCTCAATCTTTGCGTTTCTTGAACACAGGATTTTTTTTACCCAATCTGTTTCCTGCGATTTGCAACCTTTCGGAAATTGGGTCTCTTGCTATCGCATTTGGATGGTTAAGGCAGTTTTCAAAAAGATATTTTTCCACGCTCAACAACTAGAAATTGGCCGACACATTTTCACTCATTTTAAAAAGTAAAAACACGAAACTGGCTGCGATTTTTTTTTTTTTTTGGAGAAATTTAAAAATGACCTGTGTTTTTATTTTTTCGTTCAATTCATTCGAATTTGGTTTATAAACAATTATTTTCTCAGTGCGACGTTTTTTCGTTTCCAGCACGATCGCTTCGGGGAAATTCGGTTCCAAATGCCCACCTTTTGACAGCATTTTCTGAAATATAGTCTGCCTTTATCGAAAAATCGACCCATGCGGCACATTATATAGTTTCTGAATAAGAGAACCTGCCAACTCGATGCGATTGAGATCAAAAATGAATTTAAAAATGAGTCAGAAAATAATCAGTTTGGACTTGAGTACACCCTTAATATCGGCGAAACCGCTCTTTTTAAACCTCCTTAGTTTTTTTGGCGGTAGAAAGTTTCCTTTCTCCTAAATGATTGTCATTGACACTTTCTCGATTTCTCAACAGTGAAAGTAACACCCAAGTAGCTTTAAAAAAAAGAGTGCACAAAGTAAGCCAATGTATTCTGCTCAGTCAATTTTTGAAGAAAAAAAAAAAAAAAAAAAGGGCTCATGATCCGATAAGTCGTTCCGTTTAAAGAGATTTCTTTAACATTCATTCGAAATAGAAAATGACTGGGGGGAAAGCAATTGGCCTCATGGACCGAAGATATGTCTTAAACGGAAACGACTTAACGAGGGGGAATGCAGTAGCGCAGGGCTGTCCAATGCCGCCCTTTGAAGGATTTCTTGGTGCCCTTTTGAATGCTTCCTGTTACTAACGTTTTTAAATATAAAATTCGTTTAAAAAATGCTTAAGATTTAAATTATTAATATTTGCATGCTTTTTACAGTGTAGGTAGCATCCAGGTTTTGGGATCTTGACCCTACCGAACTATTTGAGATGAGCCCTTTGAAGGAAAATTTAAATTTAGTATATTTATACATTTTCCGCAATTCTTACACGGACATGAGATATATATTGCATGGTATAAGACGTGTGTCTCCTTCCGAAAGTTTCATGTTACTAGCGTTATTTAAAACTAAAAATCGCTTTAAAAATGTTTTATTTTGAACATTTACATCTTTTTCTATTGTAGACAGCCTTAAGGTTGTGGCCCTTATCCTACAAAAGTTTTTGAGATAGGCTCCTCTCAGGGAAATGTAATTCTAAATTGTATATTTATATTTTTTCTGAAGTCTATTTTTATGTAAGCATGACTATCCCTCTGAGATGTAAATTCATTCTATAAGGCTTGTGAGTGCGTGCCATTCTAATGTTTCCTGTTACTAGGGGTTTCTAAACCAATGAATCCCCTTAAAAAAGTTTTATTTTGAACGTTTAGCACATTTTTCTATTGTAGGCAGCATTAAGGCCACTTATCCTACATAAGTTTTTTAGATAGGCTGTTTGCTCTCAGGAAAATGTAATTCTACATTTACTATGATTTATATTTCCGCTGCAGTTTATTTTAACACGGGCACAGTTATTTCTCTGAGATGTATGTGCATCGCTGAAGGATTGATTGCATTAGGCAGAGACCCGTTGCTGCCGGAGCGCTTCGGAGCTGTGTTTTTCCTGGAGTTAGAGCTGTAAATTTTCCCCTGTTCCAGGACTCCTTTAGTTTTTAATATTCTTGAAATTTTTTACTTTTTTTTATCTTTTTTTTTGTCAGTCTTTTAAATTTCCAGGCTTAAAATATTTTAATTACATGATTATTCTGTATTTTAATTAGATCATTTTTTAGAGTTTTAATTGGAGATGGAAAACTCCTCAAAACTTGGTGACACTACTTTACTTCTACTTTCTACTTGAGCTAAGTGACAACACTATTTGAAAACAAATATGGCCGCCTGTTTACATGTGTAGTTGTACAATTTTGGTTGTTTGAAAAGTGTAGAAGAAATTTAAGATTTTTGTGTTTAAAATTTCCACCAAACTTTCTATTTTAAAAGTAAAAGCTAAAAGATGTCATATTTTCTGAAACAGCATTTAAAGTTTGATGAGAAGAAAAATGCATTTTGTCAGATCTTTAATGAAGGTAAAGGAAGAAAGAATTTGTGAGCAAAAAATTAAATGTGTAAATTAAAATCTGGAACTCAAAAGCGCGGAGCCGGAGTCGGAACCACAGTATTTTATCTAGGAGCGGAGCTGGAGCATTAAAAATTGTTCGGCTCTAAGTCAATGGTATTAGGGATCGTACAACTGTAGAAGATTCTTATCAGTTTTGAAAAGCACTTCGGTAAGTACGCAACATGTAAATGTTTTTTTTTTAATAAACTTTTGTTTTATTTTACTTAACCCCCTTTAGCAATAATTGAATTATAGTCCTAGAAGATTTTGAAACTTTCAAACATCTTAATGGACCCCCCCCCCCCCCACCGAGAGATTCATCATTTTCACATTTATTCGTAAACTGACATCAAAATGCAATAGATCTCTGTTAGCACCATAAAGCAAGGAAATTATAAAAGTCCCCGTATCAATCGTGGCTCGTCCTATGATTATTTGAAGAATACACACATACTTGAATGCCCCATAGCAGAAACTGTGCAGCACGGCAGCAGCACTACAGATTATTTTAGACCTTGCAGATTAATATACCAGCTTAAAAATAAATACTGGGCTTAAAAATTTCGCTAAACATTTAATTTGTTTTAAGAGTTATTGTTTGTTTTTACATTTTGTTTGTTTTATGGGTTAATATAAGTATTTGACAGTAGCTTGGTTCAGCGTTGTTGAGTGGCAGATAAATTTTGGTTTGCTGCAGATGGACACCGAAAATTCTGCTACTGGGCTTGAATGTAATGGATACTTGTCTTAATGCTAAAATTAACTATCATAAAATTAATATAAAGACTGTCTTATCTTTGGAATATCATTTTCTTTAGACGGGAGGAAATTTCTATTTTTTGAACACTAAAAAATTTTTCTCTCTACACTGATTAGAAATGTCTTTTTTCCCCCTCTCAATTGCAATCCTTCTCTTTTTACACTGGACATTGTAATTTTGAAAAGATTAAAATTAAACTTTTTGAATAAGTTTTCACATTTGCATTTAAAAAGGATTGGAACCGTAATCAGTTATTGAAGTGAAAGTGGCTAAAGAACTCGGTATTTCCAAAGGACACGGCCGAAATAATATGCATTTATATGCTACAAAACACACATTTAATTCATATTTTTCATAAATTCCAATTATTATACCTATATTTCAATTGCGTTTCGAAAATAACTTATGGAAATTGTCTTTCCGAAAAATAAGTTCGAGCGGGATTCGAACTGACAAAGAAAAATGCGGCATGTTGACGACCATGCTACTGAGGAAAATTTATCCGATTATATACTGTTACGTAAGCTTTGCGCCTTATTTTCTCGAGACCCCCTTGGTGTTGCGCCTTATGACTGTCATATATTTAGATACTAACTACACTGTATCAATACGCAGACGTTCACCCTATTCGGTGACTCCAACCTCGGACCCTCTCCTTGTTAGCGAAAATAAAATTGGAAACAAAACTCTTTAGTTTTATAGTCATTAAGGCAGTACATTTGACCAGCTTTTGTATGGATTGTTTCCAGATGGTAGAAACGTTTACTTAGAACTTAAAAAACTGAAAACAAATTTTCCAATTTTGAGGATTTGGCCAGTTTTGCAACTAAACGACACAAGTGTAGAATATTATTCGGATGGCGAAATGTTCACTGATGATGTACCAACAGCACCATCCAGTCATATATACATCATAGACATGTATACACGATAAGTCACATTAAAATAATGAGAAAAGTTTGGATATTGTTTTTTTTTTCTAAGTCTCTATTTTTGTTCAAGCGTTTTGAGCCAACGGTACTTTGAAGTACCACATCAAGTAATTAGCCCTAATGAACAAAAAAAAATTAAATATTTTATTTTTAGTTCTTATATCTTCTAATATATCGTTAATGCAAGGAATTTTTTTTTTTTTTTTTTTTTTTTTTTTTTTTGAGGAGATAGTGTTTTTAAAATTCATGATTTGGGACATAAATTGTTAAGCTAAGCTAGTATCGAGAGATTTGACTCTATTTTGATTCACAAACATGTTTCATTCAAAGAGCATTTACATATTTAAGAGGGGGAAAAAGATGGAGTGCCATTGTGTGATATTTCACAACTCTTACTAGGGTGCGGATGAATGGGATTATTTCCTGGAGAAAGCTTTCTTAGTAAAAATTAAGTGGAAATTGGAAAAGTGCAACATACATTGGGTTTGAAAAGCTCGGTGCGATACCTAGAAACGTTTCCGGCGCATAGAGATGATTGCCAGTGGATACTAAATAAAAGGCCAAAGACGACATTCTAAGATTAAAGTGCTCTTAGAAACTTCTTATTAACAACGAAAAGAAAAATCCAAATGTAAGTAAAAAAACAGGCAAAAGATGACCCTCAGACCATTTTCTTCTTATAGAAAATCGGCATAACAGATTACGCGCAGGATTACAAAATACATTTTGCAACAAGACTGGAAATTTTGGCACCTATAATTACACTTCAGATGTAATCAGATTGTAATAATTACCATGAACCTAAATAAATTTGTACTTAAAGGATTTTACATTTTTAAGACGCAAAATTTGGAAATTTTCAACACTATGATCATTTAACAAAATATTTTTTGAACAATAAAAAGGAAATTTTAGGTTACGTTTATACACAAACTCATGAAACATACGTTTTGAAAATTTCATGAAAAAATATTCAGAAGTTTTTGAGATATCATGCGCGTTATGCCAAAAACGTCTTCTGAGTTTCGGAAACGCCGCTTCAGCTATTGAGGGGTATAATTCTAAAAGCCATAACTTCTATTTTAGTGGGAATTTCAAGGAAACAATTACATCAAAATGTTCAGAAAAGATAGGAGTTTAACATCTAAAAAAATTAAAATGTCGAAAATTTTAAATCTTTAGGGGGACCAGGTAAGCGAAATTTAAGAAAAAAAATCGATTTTTACTTTTTATATCATTAAATAGTTTCAACTTTTATCTTTCCAACGATGTGTCGCGCATTTTTATATATTAAAAAAATAGTGTTGGAATTATTCATTCTTTCTAAGAGTACTTCACAGCTTAATGGCCATTTAAATCTTTGACTTTTTCTCAAAACTTGGATTTTTCATGTTTATGTTCCTTTTTTTAAATATCTATTAAACTTAGGAACTCAATTTTTTAAAAATACATTTATTATGTTATATTGTATACTTTAACGTAGGGATTTAATGATTTGTTGAGAATTATTTATTTTAGGCAGTGAAATCTTACCAGAAATGCTAATTTAAAAATGCCTTTCAATACATAATTAATAATTAGTTTTCAGGTTCACTTAGAAAGAAAATGTTCTGTTAAAATACGTAAAGCATGTTACTCAAACTACTCTAAAAATTCTAGACCTCTATATTTCATCATTTCTGAGAAAAAGGTGCATAAATTTTCTGTATTTTAACATGGATGAGATAGAGCTTACCCGGTTCACTTACGTGGTCAACTACTGGGGCTTTTACACCATACCCACTTTTGGATCCTGCTGAAATCTCTAGGAGACTACAAAGAGAAACAAAGAAATATACAAATTTCAGCATTCGTAAAAAGTTACACAAGGCTGTGCATAACAAGACAAGGAATCGAATGCCATAACCTGCCTTTTGAAAATCTTACTGGTGCTTATTTTCTGACAGTGTGAATGCATTTCAGAGTATTGTTTTTAAATGACAATCTGCTTCAGAGACAACCATGGATGTTGAATCTCTCAAGCGGAGAAGGAATAAACTGCTGAATGTAGATAAAAATTTCTATTGCAAATGCTTTTTCTTTCCTGCAAAATGGATCGTGTAAAAATTACGGAAATCAGCATAATAGAGATTAAACAAAACCGTATTACGAGCGCTATCATTCAAGAGGGTGAGTCAGAACGAGTGATGTCAATTCTGAATCGCAAATAGCGGGACAGAGGGAGACCAAAAAGAAAGACAAGCTCTATTGTTTAAATGACAATCTGCTTCAGAGACAACCATGGATGTTGAATCTTTCAAGCGGAGAAGGATAGACTGCTGAAAGTAGATACAAATTTCTATTACAAATGCTTTTTCTTTCCTGCAAAATGGATTGTTTAAAAATTACGGAAATCAGCATAATAGATTAAACAAAACCTTATTACGAGCGCTATCATTAGAGGGTGAGTCAGAACGAGTGATGTCAAGTCTGAATCGAAAATAGCGGGAAGAGAGACAAAAAGCAAGACAAGCGAAAACCTGTTGAAAAGGAACATGTGTTACGGAATCATGTTTTAAAAGAGAAAATTTCGTAACAATGGTTAAGTACAGTCGTGGAAAAAAAAGTAAACACCCCTACTTACTCCTCGACAAGTTATCGTAGAAGAAAGATACTGGTACCGAACAATTGGAAATAAAGTCTAATTTTAAATGATGTGTATAAAATTTGCTTAGGGGACCCTCTACATATTAAAACAAACCATAACTTTGTTTTCTTCAATAGCAATACACAATTTCGACAGCATAAATGAACTCGACACACTTCATTTAGCCTAAAAACAAATTTTTATGCAATTCGTACGACACGTTTTCGAGAACTTATGCTCATTCTATAAATACCACGTTTTATTTTTTTCATTACCTTGTATTTCAGTCATTTTTAAACAAGCACAATTATTAACTATAGCACGATTCCAAACTCTAACAAGATACAAAATTTAAAATCTGAAATTGAAACATAAAATTCTCAAGTAAGTGAAATGAAAACTTGTAAAATAGCTTAGAATCTTAAACCTTAAATGCCCAAGTTTTCAAAAATAATTTTAAAAATGTTTTCGGCTTTCTTTTTTAAAATAAATCATGGGAAAAATATTTTAAACAATCGTAATTTGACCAATAAGTTTACCAATTAGAATAATTGTGTTGATATTAATCTAATCATAATTTGCTTTAAGTATGGTTTACGGCTAAAAAACTGTTTGTAACTAATCTGAAATACTGGTGTTTATTTGAAAAAATTAATTTTCCTTGATAAAATTCTATAATTTTAAACACACTAGAATGTTGAGAACTATGATAAAAAATAAATTTTACTTGCTCACTGCAAAGCAAAATAGGGTATTTCGCTAGCTTCCAAACAAAACAAAAAATAAAAACATGTATCAACAATTGAAAAAATAAATCTCTCTTTATTCTTAAACAACAAGAATGTTGCCATCTAAATGTTGAAAATCGATTTAATATTTTTAGAATGTATTTTATTGGCAACATTAGGCATTATAGCTTCAATATTATTCTAATAGTATTTATAAGCCTAAATTGGGTATGTTGCCATAAGGTAACACCCGGCATTTAAGGGTTAAAGTACTTTATTTTACTATCCATTTCAATCCTAAAACAAAGTTTTGATGATGCTAAAAAAAATATTGAATCTCTAAATTCATGCTTATTCAAAAATAGCTGAGGTATCTCTCCATTCATAAGAAATGTACAAATTAATAATAGAACCCAACTAAATTCCAATCAAAGTTGGTACTCTGACTCGACATTTTTACTAAATTCCTTATAAATTTTCTGGCGGTTTAGGACGGAACTCGATAAAATATTTTCTGTTGACCCACAACCCGGCCCTAAACACAAAATTGCATAACCTGTCTTTTGAAAGTAGGATCTGCGCTTATTTTCTGGTATATTTTGAATAAATTTCATAGAGAATCAGTTGTCTCTACCAAAGCTCAGAGTGTGCCTTTTTTCACACACGCCAAGATCCTATCTGCATTTTTATGCTTTTAAATTATTTCCTGTCTTACTATTTAAATATATATATGTGGTGAAAAGGAATTGGACCCTATACCGTAAAGCTAGGCAGATTATGTAGTGAGGCTCTGAAAGAAAAACCTCGACCATCGAACCAAAAGATTTTGATGAGGTATGTAATTTTACTGTGAGAACGAGAGCAGAAGCGATCGACATGCTGACTTAGGCAAGTCACACACTAAGGCGACACATAAGACATGTCGCTTGAATTCGCTGGAAAAACTGGTTTAAAACAGGTTTGAAACAACTTCGTTCTTTGTTTCGACCGGTTTTTGCATTTCATGTTAGGCTTCATGCCGCTCTGTCGTCTCAGTGTGTGATATGCCTTACAAGGAAGGTCTCCATACGGGCATATTCAGAAAAATCTGAAAAAAATAGTGTTCTTCTCATGTGGTTATGTGTCAATATGTTTATAAAAAAATTTTGGGCGGAACCTCGATAGAACGTTCGTAAAAAAATAATAAATTTCGTTTATTTGGCGATTTATCATTGGTTGGCGATGAAATGAAATTTCGAAAAATACTTTTATATGTCAATTACTCTTTAAGATAAAAATGTTTCATATTGAACTTGTTTAAATAAATTTAATGTAAATGTCTTTAGTTTTGTCAGTTTTAGTTTTATTTAACTATAGTCTTGTCATATATATATGTATAATGAAAGTTAAATATCAAATTTTATAAATTAAAACAAAATTAAAATAAATTAAAATTGTTTCAATATTTCAAAATTAAGTCCGATTGAGCACTGTCGATTCAATTTTGTTGCTATGGAAAGAACGAATTCTTTGATATTGAAATGAATTACTGGTAAGTGAATTCTTTCCTTTATTTTGGAATACGCTCAAATATATGAAAGTATTTTTATATATGAAATTGTTTTAAATTAAATTAAATAACTAGAAACATAAATATGTAATACGAAAAAATGTATTTATTAAACTCTCTCATTGTTTGCTTAAATTCATTACTTTTTACACTCATTCTAAAAATCAATTAAGAAGCAATTTTCAGGTACATTAAAATCGTTTGCTTTTGGCGAAGAAAAGGACTGCTCGCCAAATCGTATGACGCTTTCGTCTTATCACGCCAAATGCTCAAAAGTATTTTGCTTTTTTAATGACTTTCTACTGTAATTCCGCCGCTAATTTTAACTGATCCTTTATTACATACATAAGTAGTTTAATTGGTATTTTTTTCTAAATATTCTGAGTATGCCCAGTAAGGAGACACTTCCTTGTTAGTCAGACGGACTAAGAGAAGCTGCGAAATCTCTCAGGCCAGCTAGACGAGATGTTCTTTAGTAATGTTTTATAGGCAGATGGCGTATTTGAGATGTTCATTTTTAACTTAAATGTAATTATTCTTTTTGTATATATCATCATCCTTGTGTAACCAAGAAGACATTAAAATTTTGTTATTAAACGAAAAAGAAGACTCCTAGACGTTACCGGCCATTTACATACATTTTAAACCTTTCATCTCCGATCCGAAACGATCGTTTTCCCCACATATATAGCAAATTACTTTTAGCACACAAAAAAAAAATAATCACTTCCTTTGCGCCAAACATTGTATGTATTTTCTATGACATGACTCGTGATTTAGAAAGGAGATCGTTAACGAGTTATCTCGTAGCTGGCAAAGAATGTTTGCCAACTACGGGTACCCTCGTAGATGCCGAGAATTTGTTCAATGACGATCTGTTTTTTGGAAAATTCAATGTTTGGATATCTTAAGATGTAAGATTAAATAGAACCAGATTCACGACCGCCACCTGTGAAGAGTCGCAAACTGTATGAATGAAGGAATACAGGTGAATGAGGACGTACGAATTCTACAATCAATATTTATTAAATTAAAATGGGTCATTTTAAAGAAAAGATTTATATTTCGGAACATTCACCGGATTCAAAAACCGGCGTAAGAGGTCCATGAACTTTACAGTTACTGTGATTTACAATTGCTTGAAAATTAAATTTGAAATGAATAAATTGTATCGTGTTTTTAAAATAGAAAAAAAACCTATAAAAAATTCTTTAAAAATCTTTTTAGAATCCTTTTAATAGGATTTTTTAAATAATTAAAAAAAAAATAGGTCGGCACTTTATTGAATTCCAAATGGTTTGTTTGATGGGGTTTTTTGCTGGAAATGAAAGCAGGACGATGACGACTCCCAAAACAGTCATCGAATATTGCACACAGGAACTCATTAAAGAGGACTAAAGAGAGGTGTTTAATTTTCAGAAAAAACCTCATTCGACAAGCAAACAGTTTTTTATTCTTTGGTATGGAAGCTTTGAACAGGTGGCGTAAAACGGCAAACTGAATCGTAACCGGTTTTAGGGTTGCAGTAGCTTCTTATTCTTGGCTTCAGGCGAAAGCTACACGTTTCGTGTCTGTAGGCCTGCACACTGGGAGTTTCGGCAGCATTTAGCTTACCGTCATCCGTATTTTAATCCAAAATATTAGGATAGGCAGGTCTAACATTTTTGGTGACCACCATAGAGCTTGCCTAATTCAACAAGTAAAGAATAAGCACAACCTTTTAAAATGTATGCGTGGACACACACTAAAAAAATCTGCAGCCGAAATTAAGAACTTGAAAGTCTTTTAATGATGTGGTTGATTTTCTAATTTGTTATGTTCACGGTCATTCAAAAAGGTGTCCCTTATTCCGATTGAAATAACTAAGATCTTAATAAAGATAAACCATTTATTTTGACGCTGTTAGATTGGAAAAATCTGAGGTTTTGCATTAAGAAAACTTCAATTGGGGCTCATCCTGTTGGTCGGCGAACATCTAAGCGGTAGTTAATCTTCTTCCAGGTTGTGCGCTTTGAACTGGTTAATCTGACGAACAATGGTGCAATAACAGATTTAAACTCTGCGTACCACAACACCCAATGCACTTTCTGCTGCACACTTACCCTGATGGTCCTGAACTGACTGAGTGAAAGAGCATTGGGTCACAAAGTGGCTTCGGCGCATGCGCGGAGTCATGCCGAAGTGAACGAAATCACCACTACCAAAACTCCTTCGGATGTTCTACAATTCCACGTTGTTTTCGTACCGATGGATTTCTCTTGCAATTTCAATCAATTCTTAAAATCAGGGACTTCTTTTTCGATGACCCTGTAGATTATATCGGATGTGAACATCCCCGTTTCTACGCACATACAAAACGCCACAACGATGAATGAGGTGTCATTCGAAAGGTTTTCCAACAAGCTAGTTTTGAATACCCCACATTTCGTTCCTACACGTTGTTTTACTATTAAAATTTCATGAAAAATCGAATTAGCTAATCATCTCGATGACGGCTGCTCAAAAATCTCACACAGCTCCACGTGTGCTGAGTCAAGTTCCTAAAAGATCTGCTGAATTTTAAATCTGCCGCAGGCAAAATCATAGATATAAAACGCAGGCGTAAAAGGACCGAAAAATATATTGCTTAATCGCACACCGAAAATAATGAGATAGTTTACAAATGCGTATTTTATTACTGATTACAAGTACGAGTATTTATTTTTAGAGTATTTATTCATTTCTGCTATCTCTGAACACAATACATAGTATAAATGCGTCGAATTCGACGAATGAAAATATTTAAAAGAACTGATTCATTGAATTTATAAAAAAAACTACAATAATTAATATTGGTTAGCCTAAAACTTAAAAAAATATTTTTAACTAGTGTTTAATTTCAACTTTTCAAGTTATTGAAAAATGAAACTTTATTCCTACACGTCATCAGTAACATGAAATTAAGTGAATGAAATCATAAAATTATAATTTGATGCTTTGATCCTTGGTGTGACGTAATGAAAAATCAACGAGAATCACTTATTCACGGTTGCAAAATGTACACTGCTTACTTTTCATATTCATATTTAGTGTTTTAAAAATATTTTAAAGTGCAATAGATTATTTATAGATTCCGAAACTGGATGCCCCGTTTGCCAGTTACAATTTTATATGAAAACGTTCGCACTGTTTCACTTGAGGTTCTAATCTGAGAAAAATATTAAAATATAACAGCTTTATGAGTAAAAATGCATTATTTTAAATCATGACATGAATTTCTTTTCAAAAGTTTTAGTTATTTTTAATAGTAATGCGAAAATGGCATTCGTAATGATAGGGTCTTTCCCATTGTTTCGCCTTCCCTCTTTAACACCGGAAGTAACCCAATTGCCGTCCATGTGAAGAAATTCCACAAAGGATTTTTAAAATTAAAGTATAAAAATGGGATTATTTTTAAAAATAGCGAGGCCTATTTACAAATAAACTGCTTTTATAAAAAAAAAAATAATAATAACGATCAAAATCGGTGCAGTAGAAAGCTTAAGCCAAACGGCTCAAAAAACGGAGTTTTCTTTGTATGTAGATTGTTCACAAAATTCTCAACAGACGGCGATGCTGAGTTCATTGTTCAAATGGAAGTTTCATGTATCATTTAAGACGTTTCGCATCGTGATTGCTAAAATGAACTTGCCTTTTAAATTTTACAAAATTGACCAAGTTGGTTTACTTTACAATTTTGTGTTAGAAAATGGACACTATTGATGAGGATAGGAGGATGGGCATTTTCTGTTGATTTGCAGAAGTGAGAAATATCTTTTAGTCAACAATTTTTTTATATACATACCTACTTCTTAAATCAGATTAAAACGGTTTATTCAAACCTCTGAGTCAACATTTTTAAAATCAGGTTTGTGCAGTTCCCTCGCACCAAGCGTCAAACCGAATAGGCTGTTCATAGGTGACATCGGTCATGACTGTCGATTGACCGATACAGCGACGTTTGGTAAGAAGTTTGGTATACAACAGATGCCAAATAGTGTTGCTACGACACTGTTCGTAATCCATAGTAGGGAACTACTTAAGGCTGTTCTCAACTGCTCTGCTCAACAAGCGCAAAACGTTTTGACACATTTACAAATTCATTTTTTAGCGGAAAGATATCAATTTGAAAAGTCTGACCACGGAAGCGATTTAGAATCGAACTGTTTTTCAATTTTTTTAATCTATAAATTACCTATTGAATTATAAGCGATTTTGATGACGTGACAAACACGTTTTCCCCATTTCTTGAGAGGTTTTTCTCCTTTTGCGCGAAAATTCGGTTCAAAGCGCCCACTTTGACACTCTTTTCTGAAAGATCTATTGCGTTTGCAAAATAACGGTTAAAACAGCTCGATGACCTAGTTTCTGAAAAACGACACCTGCTAGTTGCATACATTTCCGAACAAAAATAAAAACTTATGTCATAAAGGTGCCCTTTTGGATTTGAGAACAACCTTAAAAGATTTTTCGAAATTCAACTCCTAAGCATGTTAAATGGTGTGTCGAAAGCTTTAGGTCATTTTGCCGTACCTCAGCAGTGTGTTAGGAAGGAGAGCAGCATTGCAAATGTATATATTAAAAAAAAAAGCTTGAAAACGCAATTCAGATATTTTATAAATCGAATTCCTAAAGGAGAAAGGGGCAAAAGGGAGTGTTAAAAAAATAAAAATAAATCTGAGTTATCTGGTCTATAGCCCAATTGTTTATTTTAGCGAGCCTAAAAAAACAAACTAATCATATTGCTGTAACCATTGTTGTTACACTCGTAATTTAGAATCTGCACTGTTTCCAGCATCGCTGATGTTTATCGTTAACCTTGGTCTATGCACCCGATTATGGAAAAAACAGTCATAAAAGCCAACATTTGCGTATTTTTTATTAGACATTTTGTACAAGACATTTTTCAAAGTAAGATTTTGTTTAACCCTTTTTATTTAATTTCCTGTTTTATAAATTGTGCTATCCCCTTTTTTATCTATTTTGCCCAGTAGGTCCCCTTCCCAAATTCAAACGGGCAACGCCAAGCGTGTCTATTAATTACTAATAAGAAAAAGATATTTTTTAAAAGTAAAATTAGGGATGATATTTTTGGCAATAAAACATCTGAAAGCATACGTTAAAATGCCAAACCATTAACTTGGTTGACCCTTAAATAATAAGACCCCTAAAGAGTATCTTTTATATGCAATAAAAAAGCTTAAATTTTCTTTTGTAATTATATTAAATGGAATTATTTGATTTCACTATAGAACTTAAACTCTTAGCTCTCGCCTCTTTTCAATTAGTAAAGTAAAAAAATTCTAAAGTCAAGATTAAAATTCATGTCCCCCGCCAAACTATAGTCGAACCTCGTTATCCCGACTTTCTAATGACCAGAAAAAAGTGTCATAAGCGGAGTGTCGCAGTAACCGGAGTTGGAGAAAAATATGTTTATAATAAGCTGTATTTTTTATTAATTAATGATAATTTTAAATTCACAACTATTCTTGAAGCTTTAAGCAATAAAACATTATTATTGAACAAAATAAACACTAGAACAAATAATAAAAATTGAATATAATAAAAAAATAATAAAATTGAAAATATTAAACGTCAGATTTGATGACATTTTTTTGTTAGTTAAAATATTGATGAATTAAGGTTTGCTTGTCCCTAGATGTGGTTCTTACAATTATTGTTTTCAATATTATACAATGAATTGTAATCAGTATTCGTTGTTTCAGAAATTGATGTATGATAATTTTTGATCGTTTCAATGCAGTGCAATGCTTCGGCTTTAGTTTGATGAAAAATGCTGTGTAACCACAAGAAAGAGCCACCTGACCAGAATAAAAAGTCCGCGAGTAGACTGAATCGTGTATCTGGAGCTTAAGTGGGTCATTGATAGTGTGTGGGTTTGTTTATTCAGATAAAGGACTGAAGTAAAATTTCTCATTTATCTGAATGGGTATTTTAGACACTTTTGTGAAAAGTTGGGCTAAGACATTTCTTACCGTTTATTTCCATGTTTATAAGATGGATTATGAAAAATGGATCATTTTCCTAAACCGTCGGGATATCCGGAGTTAAAAATTATTCACTGACGTAAAATCCGGAGTTTATTTACAATATAATCATATACAGAAATTCTGGACTTTTAAAAACTGACGTGATAAGCGGAGTGACGTGAAAACCGGGTGTCGGGATAACGAGATCCGACTGTATTTTTCTACTACGCTCTCGTGTCGAGAACAAAATTAGATGAAAATCCAAAACCTGCCACAAAAGTCCGTGTGAAAATCAACTCTCAATGATCACATAAATAAAAATGTAAAAACTGCTTGTATTTCATAACAGCTGTCCACTTGTAGTAAGCCCTGACTTAATACAAGGCCATGAGGAACCCCCCATAGACGCAATCAGGATTTTCGTAAAGAATGTTCCTAATGATTGCAATTGGCCAAAAGTGACCCATAGTGGCAGGTTCTCTGGGACTACTCCCAAAAAGGTAGATATAATCTGGACCCAGTGGTCCCTTTGGATCTTCTTTCGCCCTCCAGTACAGCTTTCTTTACTGATCATGCTCTCTTTGGGGCATACCTCTTCAAGTTCAAAAGAGCCCTTTCTCCACTTTGTGCGTGCGGTGATGTTGCTCTTGCCTCTCATGACTTCTTGAATTGTCTTTTACCATGACCTATTCGCCGTCCTCCTGTTCTCCCAGATGATTGGCTAGCTACTGTTTTTTCGCGTCCGGCTTTGCTTTTAAAACTTAAAAATATCTTTTTTTTATGTGACCTTTCTACAGGACTGCATCACTGAACCAGGGCCTCATTCACTGCCCAATGTCGGGTCAGAGCTTTGTATAGTATGACTTATTGCTATCTTTTTACAAATTTAGTTATTGCCCTATTTGTTTATATACTGTTCACCAGTCCGCCCTCTGTCGCGCTTCCCGGCGGACTCAGCTTCGGCTGAATTTTGTATTATATTTCTCTTAAGATCTCAATAAAGGGGACCGGGAGGGATCTCCATGTCTTACAGACTTGGTTGACTAGCCTAATCAGTCACTCTCCTCCAATAAAGGGAGTTAGGAAGGGAGCTCTCCTCTTCCTACTTTTATGATATGACAAAAGCCAAGAATAGCTAATTTGTGTTTACATTACAAAGGTTCACATGAACCCTTATATTCCTATGTATGTATGACTGTACAGCGATTCAAGCCAACAGTTTGTTTCTAATTATTATTGTATGTATTATATTTTGTAGATGTCTTTTTTGCAAATACACTGTTAATGTGTATAGTGTTTTGTATTGAAAGTTATTGATGCACAGTGCAGGAGTTACTTAAGACCCACTTTTACATGACTGTATTTTAATTTGAAAATGGTCACTCCCAATTTACATTTCTTTTGTTTCAAATTAAATAAAAGTATTTATTTTGATAATGCTTTGTCTTCTTTCATGGCTTCTACAGCAGGTGTTCATACTAACAGACAGTACATAGTTACAGAAAGACATCGACAAATAGCATTACAACATAAAAAATGACTATGTATCATAAAGACTCTTACACAGTTAGTATAATGCAAGGCATTTATCAACTTGTAATAGGACGCAATGTTTCTAAATCTCTTCCTCACTATTATACAAGGTGATGCAAGTTTTTATGAATACTATGTTCTGAAGAATATCGATCAAAGTAATTCTTTTGAGAGAAGGCCACTTTACATTTCATGTGTAGCTTTTACATACTGAAATTTTTTCATGCAATACATCTGCATTTATTAAGAAAGAATGAAACGACATTTAAAACGCACAAATATTAGTACATCGGACCAACAGTAGGTCATCTAGCAATAATCGAGAATGAGATGTCTGACTGACTGCTATGAGATGCTTTGTTTGCGTCTAGTGGAACAACTTCTGAAACACAAAATTATGTTTAATACTCTACCTCAGATGTGTTTCATAAAATTTTCCTAATGTTCCACCACATGCAGATAGTTTTTCACAGCAGTCAGCCAGACATCTCATTTTCGATTATTACTAGAGGTCCTCACTGTTGCTCTAAGGCAAAAATATAAAATGTGCATACATCTGTTTCAGGACTTCTGAAGCTCCATTATCAGTGCAAAATTTAAAAAATCTTCAATATTTTAATTTTTTAAGACATAGCGAGCGAAAGAGACTCGCCTCGCAGCTTGTCGTCAGTGGCGAAATATTGGCTATTTCGCTACTGATGGCAAGCTGTAAGGTGCACCTCTTTAGCTCACTATTTCTTAATCTATATTTAATTTTACACTGATGAGTTCTTAACGTTCTTTCTTAATAAAATCGGAATGTTAACTCCTTGAAGGGCGGTGGAATATATTATATCCCACAAAATTTAAACAAGTTTCGCACCAGAAACTTTTAACTAAATTTGATATATTTAACTTTGGGGCGAAATGTTGAAAAATTGCTTTTCCTCATTTTAAAATAATTTTTTTAGATTATTCCAGTGAGAATTAGATATTAGAGACATTATTGCTTGCTTCTGAAAGGGTTAAAATACCAATATGATTTTTTTTAAATAATGCAAAGCATCCTAATAACTATTTGTAATTTCAACATTAAATATAGCACTTAAAATAATTCTTAGATTTAAAAACTGTCTCTTTCAGCCTGTTTATCATACTTGCTATAAAACTAAAACTACCAGTTTTCATATTTTTACATGCCATAGTTTTCTTAACTCTACTTCAGAAGAAAGTTTTACGTTCTCGTGGTTGTAGAATGTAATACAATTCGTATGTGCATTATATCAAATGTAGTAGTACTTTGTAAGGGGAAACGGCAATTTCCTCAAAAAAGAGAAAAAATGGTGGCGTTCATACTCCAGCACTAGACAAAACTAGTCGGATGTACCAATCCCAAAACTTTCTTCTATCTCATACATGTTAATACTTCAAAATCCGCTATCACACTGCCAAAATTAAATGGCAATCTATGCATCTCTGAGGATTCTAACGATATGAAATTCCGTGCGTTAGTTCTTGAGATATGACTATCGCTGAAATCGTCTAAATTCAGAAAAATGCTGCCTAGCAGCGCCACCTATTGGGTGATTTATACCAAATCCTAATCAGCAACTATTTATGTCAACGTCTGACTGAATCTGAAGTTTAAAGGAAATCCGTACATTAGTTTTTGAGATAGAGCAATAACGAAATCGTGAAAATTCCTGCATAGCAGCGCCACCTATTGGGTGATTAACACCAAAACCTAATTAACAACAACTTGTGTCAACATACAACTAAATCTGAAGTTAGATGAAAATTGGTCCATTAGTTCTATTGATAGAGCTATTGAGGCAATCGTGAAAAAGGCAGCAGAGAAGCGTCACCTGTTGGGCGATCTACACCAACACATAATCAGTAGCAAGTCATATCAAGGACTAACTGAATCTGAAGTTTGATGAAAATCCGTGCGTTAGTTCTTAAGATAGAGCTATTGGGGAAATCGTGTAAATCCTGCAAAATTCATCATAACAGCGCCACCTGTTGGTCGATTTACACCAAAACGTAATCATCATCAATTCATATAAAGGACTAACTAAATCTGAAGTTTGATCGAAATCCGTGCATTAGTTCTTGAGATAGAGCTATTGCGAAAATCGTGAAAAATGCAGCATAGCAGCGCCACCTGTTGAGCGATTTACACCAAAAACTAATCAGCATCAATATGTATTACGGACTAACAGAATATAAATTTTTATTAAATTCCGTGCATTAGTTCTTGAGTTCACAGAGTCACAGACAGACATTTTGTAAAAACATGTTTTTTGGAATCTCTGACCCCTAAAACGTGTAAATCCGTCGAAAACCGGAATTCGAAAATTTTCATGAATCCAATACTTTCTTCTTGTAAAGATAGAAGAAAGTAAAAACTAGACTACACCATTGCCCAGCTATATGAAAAAGTGAGTACAAATACTAGTATACATTAATGCCCACAAAAGAACCAATAACGCCTTAACCATTTAGAAACAATAATGAGGAAAACTATTATACGAAAAGACTATAAAGGGTTAAAAGCATAAAATTTTTTATATCAAATTATGGCAATGAATGAAAAAACTTATCAGCTGAGAAAACTTTTAGATGTGTTTTGGATTTTTATTAATGTCTCAGTTTTTAAACCAGTTGTAGAACTAATTGAATCTTTTCAATCAAATGGACATCAGATTAATTTAGTATATGAAAAAAATTAATGCCATAATATATTATCTGCATAACTATTTCGTGTATCTTTATTGTAAAGAAAAGAGAAGAAAAACTTGTTCCGGAAAAATTTATGAAAATAAAAATAAATCCATTAGTTTTCTGCATCTTGCAATAGAATGTTCAAATCTAATGATGCAAGGAGCTGCAGTTGGCCAAAAAGAAAAAAATAATAACGTCCAAAATTCCGGAGACACTGAACATAAATAACCATTCGACTGCAAATTGACTTTTGAAATGGTTTACAAAATCAAACTAGTCGGATATACCAATCCCAAAACTTTCTTCTATCTCATGCATGTTAATACTTGAAAATTCGCTATCACACTACCAAAATTAAACGCAATCTATGCCCATCATGAGGAGTCTATAGATATGAAATTCCGTGCATTAGTTCTTGAGATATGGCTATCTACGAAATCGTGTAAATGCAGCAAAATTCAGCCTAGCAGACCCACCTATTGGGTGCTTTAAAACCAAAACCTATGTTAAACAAAACTACCAAGCAACCACTTACATCAAAGTCTAACTGAATCTGAAGTTTGGGGAAAATCCGTGCATTAGTTTTTGAGATAGTTATTGGGAAAATCATGAAAATGCCAGGATAGCAAAGCCACCTATTGGGCGATTAACACCAAAACCTAATCAGCAACAACTTGTGTTAACATCTAACTAAATCTGAAGTTAGATGAAAATTCGTGAATTAGTTTTTGCGATAGAGCTATTGCAGGAATAGTGCAAAATGCAGCACAGCAGCGCCACCTGTTGAGCGATTTACACCAACACTGAATTCGCATCAAGTCATATCAAGGACTAACTAAATCTGAAGTTTGATGAAAATCCGTGCATTAGTTCTTGAGATAGTCATTTCGGAAATCGTAAAAAATGCAGCGTAGCAGCGTCACCTGTTGAGCGATTTGCACCAACACATAATCAGCATCAAGTCATATCAAGGACTAACTAAATCTAAAGTTTCATGAAAATTCGTGCATTAGTTCTTGAGATAGAGCCATTTCGGAAATCTTTAAAATGCAGCATAGCAGCTCCACCTGTTGACCGATTTGCACTAAAAACTAATCAGCATCAATTTGTATCGGGGACTAACTGAATATGAATTTTTATTAAATTCCGTGCATTAGTTCTTGAGATAGAGCGCCCACAAAATTTGTGTCGCACACAGACGGACAGACAGACTCACTCACAGACAGGCATTTCGTAAAAATGTTTTTCGGGTTCTCTGACCTCTAAAACGTGTAAATCCGTCGAAAACCGGAATTCGAAAATTTTCATGAATCCAATACTTTCTTCTTGTAAAGATAGAAGAAAGTAAAAAGTAAAGTTAAGGATCTTCTTCATACCAAAATTGTTCTAAACTCTTAAATTTTTGATACGAGCATCTAATTGTGACATCATAGTTGGCTTTTACAGTAAATTATATCCTGGAATACAAAATGGTTTGGTCTAATAACCATTTGGTCTAATAGCCTAGTAATTATGAAGGTTCAAAAGTTGGAACTCCTAATGTTCATTTCAGATAGTTTTTAAGCATACCTCAATAAAATAGTTGTCGGGATGACTGCAAGGGAAGCATGGTTTCCAGGTTTTCCCTAGTGATGGGCGATTCTGAAAAATTCGATCGGCATCCCATAAAACAGCATCATCACAATAACAATAGATTCCCAAATTCTAATATCGGATATTCAGGAATCGATCCCGCACAGATAAGCTTAACCCATTTGTGCCTTAATTTTTATTTCTCAAACTTTTTGGTAAAATCATTTTAAAATGTTGCAAAATGAACTGGAAAAATACTAAAAAAATTTCCCTAAAAATGTTTTGTATTTATTTCATTAAATGTAAACGTACTAGATATGGGAATATGCATAATATTTGTAACAGTATAATATGCATAATTATATGTTTTGTCTAAATTTATATAATATAAGCTTTTAAATTGTATATTATATGCCATAATTAATATTTTTATGAATTACTAAAAAAATATATTTATTTCTTTTGAGAGAATAATAACATTAAGTATTATTAATAACAACTTAAGGATAATCTTATTTGAGGTCAAAAAACAATTTATTTCAAAATCATCTTGTAAAGGACTTTACGTAAATAACTGCGCCCTAAATACCTAATAAAAATATGTACCCATTCGTGCCTAGAGCCCTATATTTTGCACGTTACAAAAATGCATAAAAAATAGGCTTGAACCTATAATTTCACAATTTAAAAAAATAAGTATTTCAAAGAAGTCTACTAGCTAAGATTGATTTATTATTTGAATAATTGGTAGAAAAAAACACAAATAAACTTACTTTTTACATTTCTCCACCCGGAAAAAAGAAAAATCTACAAATTCCGAAAAATCCCTTCATTTTAAGCAAATAAATATCCATCTTATGCTGTCATGTTTCGGTAACAGATAAATACATTTTTACCAGACTGAAAAGAAGGGTTATGTGTTTCACGCTTATCTGTGTATGTGGATTTCTTTATACTCTCGAAACATCCCAACGGCTGGATGGATTTTAATGAATGAGGTCTCTATCGATTCGTCTTAACCGTCCGATGTTTATAGGATAGGTTTTATTTTTATAAATTCAAAATTGCGGCCGTAAACTACAAAATGGCGGTAGAGACGAAAAAAATTGTTTACGTGCCCTATTGAGTGGCATATCATTGGATAGGTCTTTCAAAATGAAGACTATGTTTCATTGACTATTTTGCAGTCAGAAGCTCCGTTTAAATATTTCCCAACCTGGAAGTTGTGTACTTTGAATCTCTACCTTTACTGTAACTCTAACCTTCATAATAGACATCTATAGGCCCCATCAAAACAGTGTTTGTAGATAGAAACTACTAATTAAACACAACTTAATTCATCAATACAAGTAAATAAAAAAAAAAGTAATATAAAAAATAGTTTCATATTGACGAGAAATAATTAATTAGTTCTCTTTTTACGCAGTCGGGTCTTTTGATTTTTTAAATTTAATATATTAATTATTAAATAATCAGTTCATACAAATTTCACATTATAAAGAAGAGAAAATTACACAAATTTATCAAAATTCGAAGCGTCCCCAAAATGGGACGCTAGGCATAAATGGGTTAAAAACAGTCATTTCAAAACTGGCCGGAAACTAGATCGTGATAAAGGCGATAGCTCATTTCATAGCAATATGGATTTATTCTTTGATTTTACTATTTTAGCGACAGAGCTGCTGTCCAATTTCGTATCTCTTTCTAACCAGGCTAAATTATATTTTTAGTCCAGAAGCCTAGTTATTTGGGTTACTAGTTTAAGTTATATTTTTGAAGTTCGTCCCCTCTCCTCAAATCATAGCTTTCTTAACTAGGGTCCGATTTTAATGGGACCTTTTTTGTCATTCTTCCCAAGTCATTGGGTTACAAGCTAAACATTGATATTATATCTCCTTTTGGTGACCACTATTTATGAACAATAATCAATGTTCCCCTGAACTGGGGGAGGAGACAAACTTGAGAGATACAACTTCACTAACAAGAACTTTGATTAACGTGGATCTAAACCAACGATAAAAATTTTGAACTGGGAAAAGTCGATTTTTTAAAAATAATCAATGTTTAGTTGGTATCTAAGAGATTTTAGAAGAACGTCAAAAAAAGTCCCATTGAGATCAATAATCAAAATTTTCTTTTTTTCCCCTTGAACTGGGAGAGGAGACAAACTTGAGAGATACAACTTCACTAACAAGAACTTTGATTAACGTGGATCTAAACCAACGATAAAAATTTTGAACTGGGAAAAGTCGATTTTTCCAAAAATAATCAATGTTTAGTTGGTATCTAAAAGATTTTAGAAGATCGTCAAAAAAAGTCCCATTGAGATCAATAATCAAAATTTTCTTTTTTTCCCCCCTGAACTTGGGAAGGAGACAAACTTGAGAGATACAACTTCACTAACAAGAACTTTGATTAACGTGGATCTACACTAACGATAAAAATTTTGAACTGGTGAAAAGTCGATTTTTTAAAAATAATCAATGTTTAGTTGGTATCTAAAAGATTTTAGAAGAACTTCAAAAAAAGTCCCATTGAGATCAATAATCAAAATTTTCTTTTTTTTCCCCTGAACTTGGGAAGGAGACAAACTTGAGAGATACAACTTCACTAACAAGAACTTTGATTAACATGGATCTAAACCAACGATAAAAATTTTGAACTGGGAAAAGTCGATTTTTTAAAAATAATCAATGTTTAGTTGGTATCTAAAAGATTTTAGAAGAACGTCAAAAAAAGTCCCATTGAGATCAGACCACAATTAAGAAAGCTATGATTTGTGGGAGGGAGGTACCCAAGTATTAAAAATGGAGAATTATGATTAGTTCGGTTATCTAGAGGAAAAGAAATAACCATTAAGGAACACTATACATGTTTTGAGCAGCCCTGTTAACCACTAAATTATGAAAGCAGACACTATCAAATGTGATGCACAATTTTGATACTATGGTACAACGCATAATGACAAATGAAATCCCCACAAAACTAGTCGTTGGGGGCCACCGTAATACTTACCAATCATGGATATAGATAATATAAAATATGAAAATAAAACATGTGATATTTTCTAAGCATTGTACCATGTTACTTTTATTCATAATTTAATTTACTAGGACTTCCTTAAATAAAATTAATATAACCCCTTAAGCTAATATTACTTTTTGTTGCATTAAAATATCTCAATTTGTTGATTTTCTGTAAGCAAGTAAACGCTATTGGTTTACAATGGAAGTCTATGGGAAACTGGCGAAATATTTGAGATAACGCCAGTTTGGCGTCACTTTTGGCGACTCATTTTGGTCGCCAAATTTAGCGATATACCGCCAAGTTGGCGGTATTTGGCGACAGAACAGGGTCCCCCTTATAGGGTAAACCCCTTATAGGTATGGCGGGGCATTAAATGCTTGACATTTACCATAAGCCATTATTGACATTTAATCTTGTAGTTTAGCGATAGATTTTTGGTCGGCGGGATAATCGAGTAGTACCGAATTGCGTAAAAGAAACATATTTATAACTCGAAAATTATACTCCTATTAACTAACAGTTTACTGCGTCTGATTAAGTGTCTCATTTCCAATTAAAATATATCTTTGAATTGAAATTTGAATGAAATACAGGGTCATGAAAAATCGAAGAGTGTGAAAAATAGAATTACAAATATCTCGGCAACTAATTATCCGATCGAGTTCATTTATGATGCAAAATTTATGTATTTTTGTCTTTTATATTCACTCCTTCAAATAAACAATTTCGAAAATTTTTCTATACCTTTTATCAGAACGAATATTTCATGAGTCCGAAAAATATAGTTCCGGTTAGTCGAGGTGACTGATATTCAATAGGCTTCTTTCCATTATTACTCCCTAAGTACAGACCGAATTTCAAGTATATCTCAATTTGTTCGGGAGAATTTTTTTTTTCTAAAAATATGGTTTTCGGAATGTCCAGTGTCTGAAACGTGTAAATCCGTCAATTTTTTTTTCGACTTTTAAAACGATTACAAGACTTGCCTTATAATACATATGATGAGTAAATAATAGGGCGAAAGAATATATTTTGCAAATTAAAAAGGCAATTGTGTATGCAACTGGGAAGGGTAGGGACTAACAATATATGAACGAAGACAACAAACTCTTCAACCATATATTACATGAAAGGGTTTGGAAATACTAAATAAACAATTAAATTTAAAAAAATCAAAAAACCCGACTGCGTTAAAAGCGAACTAATTAATTATTTCTCATCAATGTGAAATAATTTTTTTTTCAATTCCTACTATTAGTTCACACTCTAGCTATATATATCTTGTTCAAAATTCCAATCGTTAATAAAATACTTATTATTCATCCAATCAAGCTCAAATAACTTTTTTTTTACTTGTAGTGGATGTCACTTGATGTTAATCCAATTTTTGTTTCAAATATTACTTCATTAATTAAATTAAATTAATTAATTTTCAATAATCGAGAGATCCCCCTTCTTGATCAAGGTTTTTTAAGACCGAGAGAGCTCTCTTCTTGATCAAGGCATTTTACGCGCCACTCAAAAGGAAAGAATAATGGGAGAAAAAAAATTCTCTTATTAACCTAAGTAGGAATTGACTTAAATATATATATATTTTTTATATTACTTGTTTATATTACTTATCTATTTTTTTTATTTACTTGTATTGATGACTTTTAAGTTGTGTTTAACTGTTAGTTTCTATCTATAAACACTATCTTGATGAGGTCTATAGATGTCTATGATGGTTAGAGGTGCAGTAAAGCTAGAGATCAACAATACATATACAATTTCCAGGTTGTATAATATTTTAACGAAGCTTCTGACTGTAAAATAGTCAATGAAACATCGTCTTCATTTTGAAAGAGCTATCCAATGATATGCCACTCAATAGGTGCGTAATTTTTTTTCCCGTCCCTACCGCCATTTTGAATTTATAAAAACAAAACCTATCCTATAACCATTGGGCCGTTAAGACGAATCAATAGAGATCTCATTCATTAAAATCCATCCAGCCGTTGGGATGTTTCGAAGGTATAAAGGAATCCACATACACAGATACGCCTGAAACACATAACCCTTCTTTTCAGTCGGGTAAAAAATGCGCCCCCCAGTGAGGCAACTAAGTCCCTAATAGTCCAGGAGGAAATCGAGGTTATAAAATGTAAGAATTTGAAAACTTCATCAAAGGTATTAAATTACGTTAATTTGTTTAACTGTTCCTCTTTAATCAAAAACGAAAATAACCATTGGCTGTCTGTTTGATTTGGCCTTAAATTTTTACAATCAAAGGGAATTGAATGGAAATCAGCTTACACGAAGATCTGTAGAGCATTTTTCAGTATAACTAAATCTTCTCTAATATTTTTAAAACCCATCAGATTAGCGTGCCTTTAGATTCTGCGGTGTCTGAACGGGGGTTGGCGAGTGTAGCTTGCAGGGTGCGGAGCCCCCTAGTTAAATATAAAATCATAAAAAAAGGTAAGATTTATAATTTATTAAATTATTACAAATTAAATAAAAGTTGTATATATATTATTACGAATATTGTAAATAAGTAGTGTTTGTGCTTAAAAATAATGTCAATAGTTCAATTAAGCTCTATTCATAAGCTAATATTAGTTTTTGTTGCATGTTGATTTTCTGCAAACAAATAAACGCTATTGGGGGGGGGGGGGTTATATGGAAATTTTGCGAAATACTGGAAATAGCGCCAAATTAACGTCCCTTTTGGCGACTAATTTTGATCGCCAAGTTGGCATTGTTTGGCGATAGAGCCGGGACCTCTCCCTTGGTATCCCCCCTTATAGCGTCAGAAAGCTCTAACCAATCAGCTGCGTTTCACGGTATTTACGCAGATTTTCATTGGTCCATTTTCAAAGCGTTACTTTTTTTATACCTTCTTCTACCTTTACAAGAAGAAAGTATTGGATTCATGAAAATTTTCGAATCCCGGTTTTCGACGGATTGACACGTTTTAGGGGTCAGAGATTCCAAAAAACATGTTTTTACAAAATGTCTGTCTGTGTGTCTGTGACTGTGTCTGTCTGTCTGTGACTCTTTCCGTCTGTATGTATGTATGTATGTGACACAAATTTTGTGGTCGCTCTAATCTCAAGAACTAATGCACGGAATTTAATAAAAATTTGTATTCAGTTAGTCCCTGATATAAATGGATGCTGATTACTTTTTGATGTAAATCGCTCAACAGGTGGCACTGCTATGCAACATTTTTCACGATTTCCACAATAGTTCAATCTCCAGAACTAATGCACGGACTTTCATCAAACTTCAGATTCAGTGAGTCTTGACATGAATTGACGTTTTGTACATTTTGGTGTTAATCGCTCAACAGGTGGCGCTGAAATGCTGCATTTTTGCGGTTTCCGTAATAGCTCTATCTCAATAACTAATGCTTGGATTTTCAACAAACTTCAGATTCAGGTATACCTTGATATGAATTAGTGATTTTTATTTTTTGGTGCAAATCACTCAACAGGTGGCGCTGCTATGCTGCATTTTTTAGAATTTCCTCTATAGCTCTATCTCAAGAACTAATGTACGAATTTTGATCAAACTTCAGATTCAGGTATACCTTGATATCAGTTACTGGTGTTTATGTTTTGGTGTAAATCACTCAACACGTGGCGCTACTATGCTACATTTTTCAGAATTTCCCTTATAGTTGTATCTCAAGAACTAATGCACGAATTTCCATGAAACTTCAGATTCAGATTTAATTTGATATGAATTGGTGCTATATTGGTGTAATTTCTTGTACCGTTTAAATGATTTAATTGACATGATTTATATAGAAGAAAGTTTTGTGATGACTAGAATGGTAATCAAAAGAAATTTTTACCACATATTCATTTCTGTATTATCTACAACTTAAAACCAGAAAATGTAAAATTTTATTTTATTTTTCTGTTTTTGTACTTTAATTATATTTTTCAAAAAGTGAATTTTTTTAATTTTTTTTATTTAGTCAATATTTTTTACAAATATTCTGGTTTTAGTATAAAGGTAACTCTATTATGTATTTATTTTCATCAAACTGTCCTCTTTATACGCATATTTTCAGATTTTATCATGCGCGCAAGATTTTTTTTCTTTTATTACCATATATTTTTAAGCTTATCATTTCAATATTTATTTATGAATTTACAAGAACTAGGGAATGGTACCCGGGCTTCCCGGGTTACAAAATATAGGTGAAAACATTTTTGTTTTTAATTGAAAACTAATAATTTTTTTTTTATTCAATAAATTTTTTAGACTGCCCACTTAAATTAAAAAAGCATTTTTCATATGAAAAATACGAATTATACAATCAAATAAATTTTTGAAATTTATCAAAAGCGATATTTTCTTATTAGACGCATGCTAAGAGACCAAGATTTTGCTACTTACGGCATCCTTTTATATTCTGTTAATTTTAGAGCTTGCATGTCTGTTAAATTTGTGTTTTATTTATTTATTCATAGGGAAGCTTTTTTAATGGATATTAGCCGTAAGAAAATGATGAACTCTTTATTTTCTTTTAAGGGCAAACGGATTAATATTACGTAATCCAGCTCCTCGTGCTGTAGGTAAATTGAAAAATATTTCATACTTTAAAATTGTTTTTAAAACCATGGACAATCAGTAAATGAGATGAACTTTGCAAACAAATTCCATTTGAAAAAAAAATCCAATTTGGTGATCAAAAACTTAAATATTATGATTACAAATATGTTAGATTTGTGTTTTTTCAACATTATTCTTTTATTTGTTTATAAAAGAAGTATTAATTTCTTTAATTTGTCTTTCACAAATATGTTAGATTGGTGTTTTTTTAATATTATTCTTTTATTTGTTTATAAAGGAAGTATTAAATTCGTTATGCATAAATAGTCAGAAACAAATGCTGAACAATGTTTGTTGCTTTATGTGAAAAATATTCATTATTATTATGTATTGAAACCGGCATGTGATAAGATAAACTTTTAAAAAAATCATGCTTAAAAATTATTTTAGAAAACATAATACATCAGTCAATTAAGATACAGTTTTTAAACAAATTGTATTTTAAAGTAATTTTTTTCCCTATGCGACGAAAATTGGAAATGTACGATGGTCAGAAGATTAAAAAATTGCAGTAGCGAAAATTTCAAAGCCGAAATTTGATCGTGAAGTGTTGCCATTCTCAAAATAGCGTCAGCGTTACGCACAGATACCTTTGTTCTTTATAATATAGATACATAATCAGTAAATATAATAAAGATCTGTTATTAGGATGTAGTTATCAATTGAGGCTCTTATGCTTGGTATTCCGGAATGAAAAACAGCAATTTTCACCTTCTCAAATTTTGCATGCGCACATCTCATATCCATATTCATCATTTTTTAGAAAATTGTATTTTGTTTGATCATTTTAAAATCATTTTAACTCAAAACTTGAAGTCACGATGGTCTTTTATGGTGAATAGACGCACTCTTTACTTGAGATTACTACTAATCTCAATTCCGGAGAGTAAAAATTTCCGTAAATTATGTTTTTTAGACGTATTTGTGTTAAAAAGTTTAGTTTTATCTATGAAAATGATCGTTTTCTTTTAAACATGACTTCATCTTCACTTAAATAAGCATTTCGCCTAGTGTTTGAAACTTAGTACACATGCAGAAGGAAAAACAAAATAGATAATTTATGAGGAAAAATGCGTGTTTTCAAAAGAAGTAAGTCATTTTCCGTTATTATGCCCCTAATGGGATTTTGCGGCACAAAACCCTATACAACAATTTTATCAACAATTTTGAATTTTTATCAGAAAATGGCATTAATAAAGATAAAAATACCTTATTATTTCTCTATTGCCTGCAATAATGAAAGCTATCTAATTTTCACCATTTTGAAGAAATTTCATAAACTGCTTTTAAAATTAAATATAAAAGTGGGGATATTTTAAAAAAAAACAGATAGTGCGGTCACATCTATAAATGAACATTGAACAGCTTTCAGTTAAAGAAAAATTAGTAAAATTGGTTCAGCAGAAAGATCAGGACACATGACTAAAAAACACACTTGTGTTTTAAATATATAGATTATATAAAATTATGAAAAATTAAATTAAGCAAATTATTTTAGTTTGATAAAATTCTAGTAGAATGTCCTAAAGAATAGCATTAAAATTTTATTATTCGAGATAATTTTGGACAAAAACTTCTGGAACATGATATTATTTTAAACCTCGAATTATTTGTTTACTTGTCTAACTCGGCAAAGCAAATCCATCCAGGCGAGAATCATCAATTTCTATAATATAATTTTAAACCGGTATTATTTGCATGTCACCTCTCTTTTATAAAGACACTCTAAATTTTTGTTAAACATTGCGTTTTATCAGTGTGTGATTTCGAATGCAATATTTTCAAAAGTGAAGCATTTTCACTTGTGAAGAATTTCAAAATAGCTGGTCTGTGAAAATTACGCACTTCTACCAAACATAATTTAGGTTTAAGAATTAAATTACACGCTTTTTTATAAAATGCCATCCTTTACATCCGCTAAAGCAATTCACTTGAACAATCCAGTCGTAATCTTCGTCTAGAGAAAAGTATGCATATGACGTCATTATCACTGAATAACAGGCAATGTTCTTGACATAACCCGTATATTAATTTCAACTTTTTTTTCAGGTTTTATGAGAAAATTGCAACAAAAAGATACAGTATCTTCTATTTCGACTATTTTCCGTTTATTTTCAATAGATATGGGGTACTTTTGTTGCCACGATTTGAAAAATAATATTAGAAACTACAAAAAAATTAATATCTCAAAAAGAAATTGAGATGCAGCTTTCAAACAAATTGAATTTAAAAGGGCATTTTTTTCCTCATACAACGGTGCAAAAATTTAAAATGTTCGATGTTTAGAAGTTTAAAAATTTGCAGTAGAGAAAATTGCAAAACCAAAATTTTATTTCAAATTTCAAAATGTTGCCATTCGCAAAATGACGTATGCGTTACGCACAGATATGTTTGTCCTTTATAATATAGATAGATAGATATATTTTTTAATATAAATTGAAATATGAACTTTATATTTAAATGAAGTTTGATTTTTATTTTTGACTTATTACGCAAGTTTTGAAGCTTGGAACATAGTGATATTTTTTACTTTTTAGACTTGTTCAAAGGTATCTAACCCCCTTAAATACAATGCAAGATGTGCGTGTATGTAATTTGTTAATGGACAGTAGCTAGTTTAAATATAAATGCGGAGATAGTCAAATAATTCGAAGAGTCTCTAATAACAAAACAGTTCTTTTTATATACAGTGAGATACGTTTAACACGAAAATGCTTAACATGAAAAATCAGTTAACACGAAATGATATAGCGGCCCGGACAGTACACAATGCAATTTAATACATTTTTTACCCGACTGAAAGAAGGGTTATGTGTTTAATGCGTATCTGTGTATGTGAATTTCTTTATAACCTCGAAACATCTTAACGGCTGGGTGAATCAGTGAGGTCTCTATCAATTCGTCTTAATCGTCCGATGGTTATAGGCTAGGTTTTGTTTTTATAAATTCAAAATGGCGGCTGTAAAATAAAAAATGGCGGTAGAGACGAAAAAAAAAATTACGCACCCTATTGAGTGGCATATCATTGGATAGGTCTTTCAAAATGAAGACGTTGTCGCATTGACTATTTTACAGTCAGAAGCTCCGTTTAAATATTGCACAACCTGGAAGTTGTGTAGGTAGGATCTCTAGCTTTACTGCAACTCTAACCATCATAGACATCTATGGGCCTCTACAAAACAATGTTTATAGATAGGAACTAACAATTAAATGCAATGTAAAAGTCATCAATACAAGTAAATAAAAAAATAGGTATGTAATATAAAAAAAAAATAGTTTCACATTGATGAGAAATAATTAATTAGTTCACTTTTTACGCAGTTGGGTTTTTTGATTTTATAAATTTAATTAGGTTAATCTTCTTTTAACACGAAAAAAAAAATTCGCTTTCGATCTAGTTAGTTTGAATTGAAATTGATGAATTTTCTGTTAAAACGACTGAATTTTGGGTAAAAATCAGTGAATTTTGTGTGTTTTGTAAATTAGCTTACGTTTTATTAGTGCAATGCATGAGAAATCGGTGCGAAAACAAATTGCTATTTCGCGTCAAATGAAGCTGAAGCTGCTTAATGCAGTTGATGAAAAAGAAGGACTAAAACAAAAATCTCAAAAGAGTTTGGCATTGCCAATTCTACTTTATGAACAATAATAAAAAACAGGGATCCTATTACGTTAATGCTTGAACGCAGTATGTTTAAGCCAGAGAGAAAATGTATGAGAACTGCTAAGCACGAAGATTTAGTGACAGATTTGCTTATTTGGTTCAAAAAAGTTATATCTCGGAATGCTGAAAAAGACACTTCACAAAAAAGATATCTGATTTTTTCCCCAAAACACAATATTTTTTTTACTTGCTTTTTATCCTAATGGATGCATTTAACTAGCAGTTTAACATTAAATCGAAATAAAATATGACGACGCCGAAAATATTTGTGAGTGTTGTTCTTTTTTGAAGAATCTTTTAACGCGAAATTCTTTTAACACGAAAAAAAATTTCGTTCCGACAGTTTCGTGTTAAACTTATTTCACTGTACATATGTACAGGGACTTGAATCAGGACTGACACCATAGTCAGTTACGAAGCATATTGCGATCTTCGGTTGTGGACAATACCACTCGAATTAAAGATATGATCTGTATAATTCTTTTACACCAATATATAATAGACGTTATTATTAACAATAATGACCCCATGACCATTTTAGCTAACAAAATAGCTCCCTAAATGCGGTTTTTTCCATAAGAACGTTCGACTTGCGAACAACAACAACAGACGATATAGACTGCTGTTGCCAAAACGGCAGACACAAAAGTCTAGTGGAATGTGCAAGGAGGTACGCTCAAAACAGTGTCAAGACAAGCCGTAATACAAGATATTTCTCACTAAAAAATCATCAAACAATATTAACCTACATGCTACTAGCTACATGGAACTACAAAATCCCCTTGATATAATTTATCTGCAATGCGATAGAAACATTTTTACTTTTATAAAGAGTAATTTTTATAATTAATTTGAAAAAAAGGTTTAAAAGTTTACTATTTTATTTACATATAATGAAAAAAATAGAAACATTTCTGGATATAGCAAAACTTTACGAAAATATAATATAACCTTTTGAGAGTTATCCACGATACCAAGAAAGCCTTCATTTATCTTTAGAAACTAATTGATTATCCAGTTTTAAAGTAGCATTTCTTAAACAAAAGTTTCTTTTCAGGTCTGTTTAAAAAACAGAAAAACCATCAAATTCCGGAATAGTTTTTACAATACATTACTTATTTTTCCAACACGAAATATCGTTTTTTTTTTCGGATGCGGTAAATTTTTAAAGAAACATTTCATGTTGACTGAACATTTTCAAAAGAAAAACATGCAAAATTAAATAAACGGAACATTAAGTTAAAGGAAAATTAAATTCTAGTCTTAGCTCAAATGTTTATTGCAGAATAATTAGCATTCAAAAGACATACATCTCATGTAGAGAAAACTGATAAATGCTCACTAAATATATTAAATTAGGGAACATTTTGTTTTTAGGTGCGTTCGTAATTATACAAACTACGTAACACATATAGACGTTCTCTTGTCCGTCCGTCCGTCCGCATATAACAGCACAAAAAATACGCAACCGAAAGCTTTAAAATTTAATTTTTATAATCGTTTCAGAATTTGCGTCATTTAAAATTTTATTCAAATTTCAATTGGTTTTGATCGATATCGTTTTTAAGAATAGCCTCCAAGACATGGCTATGCTGAAAAAAAAATTCCACGGAAAAAAGGAAAATGTACTGGCGAGAAATTTGATGTGTATTCTTCACTTTTAGGCTGTTTGTCTGTATGCCTGTCCGTCTGTCTGGCTACATGCGTATAACAGCGCAAAAACCACCCAACCGAATGGTTTGACATTAAAATATAAAATTATTGCAGAAATTTCTCGAATCATTTCAAATTTTATGAAAATAGGATGCATAGTTGAATTACAGGAGCAGTCAAAAGTATGCCGTTACATTACGGCCAATGGAAAAAATAGTTTTAAGTGCGTTTTAAAGAAGTTACACCCTTTCGAACATATTGAAATTGATATGAATTTATGAAGCGCACTAAAATGTACATTTTGTAGAGTATGCGGTGCAAATAATATTTATTATTCATTTACAGGGAAAAGAATTGCGTTACATAATAGTATAGTGAAGAACATTGTTTGCGGCGTATTTTAATTATGTTAAGCTACTTCATATATAATGAGATTCTTATTCTTTGCAAAGGTTTACTACAAGTTACTTCCTGTGAAATAGAAATTGCATAGTATTTACAGGAACACACAAATGATTTCGGATAGTATAATATATCCAAAGTACTGCATATTAGCACATATGAGCCCGATAATTCATTCCAGACTGCGTGTATATCATTTGGTAATATATCACTAAAAACTATTTCTTTATTAGATATTAATAAAGAAAAAATGGAATTATATCACAATAGATAAAACCTGTGTTTGTTAAAATTTTGAATACATTTTCTATGACACATCATACTCCATACCACCCTTGAAGTAGAATGGTCTCTGCCGGGTGAATGTAGAAGGCGCAAAGACACACAACAACCTTTATTTCTCACTGATGACGACCGAGTAAGTTTGGTTGGAGAAAATTTGATTTTGAAGGACTTTAATGTGTTTTAAATATTTATATATATATATATGTGTTGTACTCAGTTTTAAGTTATGATGATACATTTATTTGTATTTTTCTGGAAATTTTTAGTATTAATCAGGGTGAGTTCAGCTCTGAAAATTTAAATTTTACTAAGGTATAAAATCAAATTGGTTCGCCAGCTTCTTTCACCATCTTTTTTTCAAAATTGTGGCCACCTAAATATTTCAAATTTAAAACATTGTGTAAAATTATGGAAATCGTAAAAAAAAAAAAAAATAAATAAAAAAAAAAAAAATAAATAAATAAATAAAAAAAAATCTGTTAAATGGTTGACTTCAACAAAATAATTCTGGAGTAATTTTTAGTTTTTCCTCTATCTTTCAAAATGGCTGAAACAACAGTTTGCAATTCAAGTATGGCTAAAATTTTGAAACAAGACAGCAGGATTCCTCCGTAAGCGGGTTTAATTTACGAGTTTTAGTAATCTTTATCTGTCGGAAATTTTCTGTCGTTATTGTAACCGTTGTTTCAGCTATTGTATGCGTAAAACTATATATTAATATATGCAGCGACAAGATCTTTCCAGGCTTAGCGACACCTCACAAAACATCGCTAAATTTTCTGGCCAAATAAAAATCTCTATAAATGAAGTCAGTTTGGCTATTGTTGACTAAATTTGGCGAAATTATTACTCAGTTTCAGCATTTACAAAAACAGGAAATGAATGTAAACACACATACTACAATATATATTAAAACACACATACACACATAAATAATACCTGCATTCAATAGTTAAAGGTATATATAAATCTATTCATCGTTGTCCGGTCATGCACGGCTGTCATATAGATGTCTGGTGACTTCCCCAACATGGTTTATTAGTGAGTAATTGCAGACCCAGGTCTTAGCTGGAGTAGCTTACTGGTTAGAGCAGCAGTCTTATATACTGTGGTCCCGGGTTCGATTCCTGGCTCTGGCTCATTTTTCACTCCAGTTGGGTTTTTATTGTTACCATTGTATTTATTGTATGTATGTCTGTATAATAATTATATATATCTTTAAGAAATGAATGTTTTATTTTCAGCTTCTAAGCAGATTAGTTTTGTATGTTTGAGTAAAATTACCCGAATTCTTAAAACAAAGAACAGAGAAGCTATGTTTTCCTTCGGTACAAAATGGAATGACATTTTTACGCGCACTTTTCAGAGGGAAGATTACCTTAAAACTTTTTTAAATGCCAAAAACTTTTTTTGGTCTATTAAAGGGCATTTGACACACTGCAAATTCTCAAACATAAAAATAAACACATTTTACAACACTTTTTCTCATCAAATTAATGTGTTGTGAATTAGAAAACTTCATACACAAAATATTTTTTGTGTTGTGATTGTGTTCTTAATATGTTTCAAAAGTGTTGCTATCTAGAAATGGGTTCTTAATATGTTACAAAAATGTTGCTATCTAGAAATATGTTCTTAATATGTCGCAAAAGTGTTGCTATCAAATAATGTGTTCTAAAAATAGTGTTGTTAATAGTATTGGAATCGTGTTGTAAAAAGTGTTTATGAAAATATTTTCTTACATTAGTGCTGTACTGCACAAAACTTTGTCACCAAAGTAACAACACATAGTAAACACCACACAATTTCGAACACTATAAAACAACACATTTAAAACACTGGATATATCGAATATATTTTCTATAATATTGCGCTCAATACATGTACGTAAATTCATCTTTTTGAAAATCCTTAATTGTATGTCTTAATTAAAGTCAATTCTAATTACTTTTCATTAAAAGTATTTAAAAGAATAGTAAACAAAGATATGGACAATTTAATCTGAAAAAATACTTTGAAGAAATATTTACAGCTGCAAAAATTGTTTAATATTGTGTTAAAATCAAACAATGTCGAGCTGTTGAAGATGATCTCGCACCTAAACAGATTGCTTAGAGACACACTTACTCTTAAAACAGTGTGACAACCTACCATTTATAAGAAAAATGCAGGTCTGGTCAATAATAATAAAAGAAAAAAGAAAAGTGTTTAGTTAAACTGTTGGCATTGGGCTATTCACACTAATTGTATATTTTATTCTTATTCAAAAAATAATGCCCCTCATAAAATAAATGAAGGGGAATTTGCCAACGTAATTCTAAATGAAAAACCTATTTTGCTAAATTAAGGTGTATTAGCTCCCCCAATCCCTCTTTACACTTAACCAATGAACCTCCAAATCTAATAAGGGAAGTTCCTTATCGGAATAAACCGGTATGTAAAATTTGAAGGAAATCGAATAATTCTGCATGAAAAACCCGTTTATCCAATTAAAAGGGGAGCGAGCACCCGTTACCCATTTATGCGTAGCCATAGAACATCCAAATCTAAAAGAGGAAGCTCCTTAACAGAATAAAGCAATGTGCCAAATTTGAAGCAAATCGGATAATTGTGCATGAAAAATTCATTTATCTAAATTAAGGGGGGGGTAGCACCCTTCCCTCTTTATATTCAGCCAATTAACCTCCAAATATAATCAGGGAAGCTCCTTATCAGAATAAAGCGGTACATTAAATTTGAAGCAAATCGAAGGATTCTGCATGAAAAACCCATTTATCTAAATTAAGGGGGATTAGGCCCCGTTTCCCCCTTTATACTTAACCAGTGAACCCCCAAAACTTATCAGGGAAGCGACGTATCAGAATGAACCAAGAAAAAAAATTTGAAGCAAATCCGATATTTCTATCAAGAGTTATCGCGTTACATACGTACATACATACATACAGAAACTGCGAGCACATTAGCTCTCACAGGCTTTGATAGTCTGTGAGCTAAAAAAGAAACAAGAATTTTAAGAAATGTAAGCATATATTAAACAAGGAAATTATCCATATTGACACTAAAGAAGAATTGAAATTAATAGTTAAAATAGAATTTCCATATGTTCAGAAAACTGTAATCCACTCAAAATTCTCTTAGAATCAAACACGCAATGTTTTGAATAATAAATTCAATGCGTCTGAATAAACGAAATATTTTCCACATACCTGCGAGAATGAATTATGACTGTTCTTTCAAAGACATGTTTGCTTTTATCTTAGCAGTAAATATGGCGACTGAATAAGTTATGGGGTTTTATATTCCTATATATGCAGAAGACCGACGTCGATAAAAATAATAGCAGTAGAATTTATTATAAAAATTTTACAATAAGTATCTTGCATCAGGGACTACAAATGTCACCTTTATAGTGTGTACTTTGTAGTACTTTATTACTTAAAAGTCCATGACAGGTAGAAGATAAAATACTTGATATGCTAATAAATTTCTTTTCTGGTATTACTACCATTTCTTTCGATAATATAGAACATACGTTTAATCTGTTTCCCATTACGCTGAAGTAAATATTTTCAAAGCTTAGAAGTGATATATAAATTATACATATTATACAACTATCAGGAAAATTTGATACATTTTAATAATTTATTAATGTTTTGAATACTTCTTTAGACATTATCGATACGTTATTATGAAAATTAATTTTAAACAATGCGTTTTCATCTAGTACATTTTAGAAGTTACATCCAGACAGCACAAAAAATTTATTATTCGATAGTACCTTTTTAAATTTTTTTAAAGATTTTTAATTTTTGGGCTAACATTTAAATGAATAGAATAAACGGTTTTTACTCATGATCTTTAAACTTGTCACCCCATATGTGGACGTTTATTTTTTATAATTATAATTACTGACAATAATAAAAATAACAAAAAATTGACAATAACTTATTCACTACAGAAAACCTCAGCAAGAGAAGTAACAATTTTTTGGTTTGGATGCAGTGATAATGTTGTTCCCGATGTTAGAGATATAAAAAAAGTCTGAAGTAAATTTTTCGACATTCAGTGTTGATGGATTATTTGAATAAATCGTTAATATATGATAAAAATACTATCAGATATATTAAATATATTAAATTTTAATAATTCGTAGCAATATAAGACAGAAATTCGCTGTTAGTTTTTAATTTTATTTAGAAATCATTTCCCTCATAAATTGTCATTAAAGCTCAGCGTTATAAATGTTGATGTTATTTTTTGTAACTTTTTATTGTTTTTCTTTTTAAATTCCTATTAATATAAAATGAATAAATTGCAAAAAATAATAATAATAAGTCGTTTTATTTTCACAATAAAAAATTTCTGCCTGAAGAGATTAAACATAAAACATAAGATGTAGACAAAAATAAAGATAAATAATCCATGCCAAATCACAATGAAAGAATCGTCATTACTTAAAATATCATGAAACTTATTTTTTTTAAATTTGATTAAAAATTAAACATACAGTGTTGGCGAAAATTTTGGACACTTTTGGAAATTTTTATGTTCTCTAAATTTGTATGCTTATAGAAAATGTTACGTTTTACAAAATGCAAACTCTTACATATCATTTTAAAAAGAATTTAATACTGATTTCAATACAAAAAACAAAATCCATATATTTACAAAAAAAAAAAATAATAATCGGCAATAATTATCGAGATACGTGTTGATGCTGGTGATTGCAGTCAGTTATCTTTACTTATTAGTTTTGCCTTTATTTTTAATTACAGCTTCACGTCGATGTTTCATTGATTTAACGAGATTTTTAAGCTCTTCCTTCGTTATTACATTATGCAAGAAAACAAATATAACCTCTGTCAGTTCACTTTTGGTCGGCTTTTGGTGGGTGAGTGGTTTTGGTGGGCGCCTCATTCGTAGGAGTGTTTTCAAACAGTGACACAAGTTCTCAATATGATTGTGGTCAGCACTCTCTCCTGGCCATGACAACAATTCAATGATCTTTGTAATAAACCACTCTTTTCATATTTTTGCTGTATGACAAAGAGTAGAATCCTGCTGAAAAATAAATGAAGCATTCTTGGGAAAGAGATCCCTGTTGGAAGGTATAAGTTTTGGTTCTCGAATAGTGTCAATGAATTTTCATGCATTCTGTGTCCTATAGATTACATGAAAGCGGCCAATACAGTCTGCTGACAAGCATGATCAAATCATAACACTAACTGTGTTCTTCATAGTTACCTGAATACAATCAGGATGTAGCTCATCTCCTATTATACGTGTTACATATTTTCGTCCATCACTACCGAAAACAATAACTTAGTTTCATCACTCCATGTAACTTGTGACCACTGATCATCTGTCCAAATAATGTGTTCCTTTGCCCACTCTAGTCTTTTTTGCGCTGCTGTAAATTTAGATTAGGTTTTTTTTTCTTGGAATCATGCCTTTTAGTCCAAAGTATGATAATCTTCTCCTGATTGTACTTGAACTGGCAGAAATACCACCGTCATTCAGTACACTTTTGATGACCGCTGATGACATTCTTCTATATTGGAGACATTGTCTTTTTATTTTTCTGCCCTCGGCAGATATGGTGCACCTTTTTTTGGCTGTGATCTTTAAAGGTTAGTTGGGTGAATTAGTCCATCAGATTCGTCCAGGATAGCTCATATGGTAGAGCCTTGGCAGCTTCAGTCATTACATCCCTAGCTCGAATCTTTGACCAGTCTTTTTATATACACTTGGAAATTTAGAACTGTTATGATTTATTTACCAATTGGATATTATTGTTAAAAAATAATCTAATATTGGTAGATATTTTTCACATCGGAGTTATGGAGACACATAGGGTTAAAGCAGATGGGGACAAATAAAAATCTGGCACCGAAATGGTACAAGATCATTTAAAAGCTTGCGCGCAAATTACATAATTACATAAAGAGTGTTTTACGCAAACGAGCCTAATCTAATAAGAATCCTCGAAAGGAATAAATTTACATAAATCGACTCCCAAACAGCGCGGCTAGAAAGTTCTGGAAGCCTCCAGAAATATCCCTTTGCCGATAAAAAGGACGTTCAAATCGAATGCACCATAAAAAAATTACAGGAGTTGATTTAAACATTTTTAAAAGAAAAAGAGAAAAAGTAAATAAAATTAAGTATGATGCAAATACACAATTCATGAGATTTTGAAAAAGGAAAAGGAATAAAAAATGATTTATCACAAAATGAAGTTAATTAAATGAGAATTTTTTAATATATTTGAGATAGGTTAATACTTTAAAAACGTTACATACATACACACACACACACACACAGATACATACATACATACATATAAATGGGAACGTCCATTCGTTACTCTTGTGATAATTAGAGCAAATTTTCATATATAATTCCAATTATTTTATTACAAAATATAAGTAAGATAAAAATTGATATAACCCGTTAAATACCACTGTGTTCCACACACAAACATATATCAAATTTATAACAAAAAATATTACTTATGTATATATTAAACGACTTTTGTGACACTCTGGTCACAAGAGTAACACAATTTTGGTTGATTATATAGACAAGGGAAATGCTTTTTGTTACAAATTAGATATATATTAAATAAGTGGAGTACAAAAGTATTTTACTGGTTATATCACTTTTTATCTTAATTATATTTTATAGTAAAATAATTGCAAGTATTTGTAAAAAACCGCACGAATGGTCACAAGAGTAACAGTGGACGTTCCCATATATATATATATATATATATATATATATATATATATATATATATATACAAATATACAGGGAGTTGACAAATTTGACTGATAAATTCAGAAAGTTGATAATAGGTAACAAGAGCATGAAAAATTGTCATAGAACATGGGGTCCCAATCACATATTTAGTCACAAATACAAGGTGTTTCTTCCTAATTAAACTGGGGTTGACGGTAATAATGTTCAGAAAATATAAACATTGCAATGAAAATACATCGATGTGCACCTGTCTTTGTGCGAAATGTTATAACGTCGCGGAAAGTTCTGGAAAAACAGGGTACTCAACTAATCGGTGATACCGTATGAACTGATAATCACAGTCCAAAATTTTTAGCGTCAAGTGCCGTTAGTTTCATGTTTAGCGTCAAGTCACTGCTGCCGCGTATAATGGAACTTCTATTTGTATTATCACATTAACATTAAAGGTGATAATTCCTAATAAATGTTTTATTATAATATACTTCGGTTTTCTGAATCATTGTCAATCCAAATGAGTTAGCGTAGAACAGTCTGTATTTTTGATTAAATGCGTGGTTTGTGACCTCATGTTCTATGGTAATTTTTTATCATCTTAAGGTGTACTATCGCCCCTCTGAATTTGTCGATCGAATTCGGGAACAACCTGTATATATATATATAATGGTTATTTATAATAAGTACAATACTTGTGTGGAAATATAAATTACTTAAAAACAACGTTTAAACACACAATAAAAATACATCGGGCAATTTTAACAGACGTATACGTTTCGAGAGTTCCAGGACTCACATCCTCAGTGTATAAAATCTATAAAAATCTATAAAAACATCCCCCCCCCAACTACATGTACGGTAAAAACTCAAATTATTGGGGTGTTTACAACATTCAATGCCAATGTGGTTTGTCCTATATTGGACAAAATAAACGAAAACTCCGTTACAGAGTCAAAGAACACGTTAACTATGTAAAGAAAAAAGAATTGCAAAAATCCTCTATCGCCTCTCATTGCTGGATGGAGGGACATAATTTCAATTTTGACTCAGCTATCATCATCAAAAAATGTATTACTCCTCTGGATTTAGAGTTTTATGAAGCTGTTCATATCCATAGATTTAAAAACTCCTTGGTTAATTATTTGTCTAGTGTACCATCCATCTCAACTTTCTGGGTGGATTTTTTGTGTCACGGCACTTCACTTCCGCTTTAATCTCATTGGCTGTTTGAACTTGATGGTCTTTTGGTGTTGTGTTTTGGCATTTGGGTTTTCACCGTACATGTAGTTGGGGGGATATTTTTATAGATTTTTATAGATTTTATACACTGAGGATGTGAGTCCTGGAACTCATACGTCTGTTCAAATGACCTGATGAATTTTTATTGAGTGTTTAAACGTTGTTTTTAAGTAATTTAATAGTTATTTAATATATTTATATATATATATATAAATTATATGTATAATTGTTATTTATATAAAGCATCTATAGTTATATATAATGTTAATACTCTTTACATAATTTAAAATTATGAAAATATCATTCAAATAATTTTGTGCAAAGTCATTTAAATTAAACTTAAAGTCATTAAATATTCGACTTCCGAAATGTCACAGGGACACATCTTTAATTAACCTGCATTTATGTTTTAAACATTTCAAGCGTTTTAACAACTATGTCAATGGGAAGTTCATAAAATGAATTTAGTGAATTTATGTATGTGTGTTAAAATTATTCTGTCAATCAAATCGTAATGCGCGTTGACATTTAAAGAACTTGTATTCTTTAAACACAAATATGTTAAAACGTTTCATATTTCCCATTTATATATATGTGTGCATATACATTTTATTTCAAAAATCATTTATTATTAGCGCGTTCAAGAAATGTTTCAAGAACATAAACACAGATAAAAAAAAAACTATTTTCGTTATCATTATGTCTCATTGTTATTATCCATACTTAGATCATTATTACTATTATTCATATTTTATTAGAATAACAATAATTAATTTATTTTTATAAAAAACGTTTGAGAAATAAATAAATAAATAAATAAATAAATAAATATATATCCTTCTATAAACATATATAAGATACACAAATATAATTCTATAGCCTTCTATATATAAAAAAAAAGTTTTGATTTTGAAATGGACCAATGAAAATCTGTGTAGATATTCCCGGTAGATCGACATCCAATTTGAATGCTTAAGCATGGTCTTTCTTCGTTAATATAAAAAAAAAAAAACTGTTGCATGCAAAAATATGAAAATCGGTGGTATTACAGAGAAATATTTGATAAGCACGCTGATGCAGACAGTTTTCAAATCGAAGAATTATTTTAAGAGATATTTAATGCTAAATTTCGTACAAAATCGTTCTATTAAATAAGTTTTATTGGAGCAAAAACTATACATAAGAATTTAAACATTTTTAGATCATTTTATACGTTATAAGTTCAGGTGTGCAGATTGCATTTATTTTTTTTTATTTGACTCATTTTTTGAGGTTTTATTTCTATTTTAAATTCAAAGTTTCAGCATTTCGAGAAATAATTTTTCTTTATATTTTAGAAAATGTTATTAATTTAAACTGTTGCCAATTGTATAAAGACCGCAAACAATAATGTTTACTTCAAATTAAAAATTTATTTACACGTAACTATTATAAACAGAAAAGAAAACTTTAAAATTAGAATTAAATGATTACATGTTAAAAGCAGGAAAATTACGTCATAAGAACCATATTTACACTTGAATTTTAAAATAGAAACAAAATGTTAAAATAAAAAAATCATTACTATGCGTTAAAACCTGTAAATGGAGGAAATTTTAAAAATGGCCAAAAAATATGGCAAAACAATTTAAATTAAAAAATATATTTGCGCGAGATATTTTGAGATAATCTTTTCAACTATTATCGTGAATTCGAAGACAGTGCAAATAATATTTCCTTCTAACAACAAAAGTATTTTCACCTGAATATTAATAAGAGAAATAAATCTTTGGTGTAAATTACGTCAGATTTAAAACGATACATTTAAAACGAATTATTTAAAAGAACTATCTTATAGCGTTGTTAAAAAATACCTGGAGAAAATGACACTGTTTACTTAATTCATTTTACATTAACTTATTTTCAAATGTTTAAATTTTTTTAATTAAATACTAAAACAGCCATTGTATCTCTTAACAGCAGCAGATTTGGTCTTAAAAATCCCCAATCTAAGGAAAACGAATGGAAACCCGTTTACAGAGAGATCGATACTGTTTTATTTTTTTATTTAAATTTTAATTCAATATTTTTAAAGCCGATCAAATTAGAGTGCTTTTTGGATTTTGATGTGCTTGAACGGGGGTTGGCGAGCGTAGCTCGTAGGGGGCAGAGCCCCCTAGTATATATATATATATATATATATATATAGGTGAATGAAAATTATACGTATTAATGAAATTATTCTTTGAATCTTTGAATGAGTGAAGACAGAGGTTATTTAGCATGAGAAGTAACGCTGGCGTAAAGCTCCTGTATCCTAGCACAGTACAGCCATAACGTTCCCCAGCAACTCACTACCGTATATCATAATCTATTGCAGTTACAGTGCATAGAAAATCACAAAGAAGAAAAAGGCTTTTGTTGTTGTTGTTGTTGTTATTGTTATGGACAGATAATTTACTGCTCATACTTTTGGTTGCATTGTGAAGCCCAGTACTATTATGAAAAGATGTGTATAGTTGTGCTAGATATGAGAGCCAATGAAAATTGCATTCATTTTGTGGAATTATTGGTAAAACGAGTGTGGAAAAGTGGGATAGCCTTCTTGTCTCAGCATATCTGTTGGAGTAATTTGACATTTTGTTGGCATTCTTTAGAGGGCTTTTGAAGGTCTGTAATTCAAAAGAATAAGATGAATAAACATTGAAAGAAAAGGATATTCAAAGTACGACAAAGTAAAGATGCCAAATCAGATATAACTCAGAAATGATTTCTGCAATTGACAAAAATTGCAGAGGCAACAACGCTACCAGTATATTTCCGTTATTTGAAGAATTCCCGTTTATATTTTCACCATTACAGAAGGTAAAATTTTCGATAGTAAGGATTAACAAAAAAGCAGCTGATTTTGGAGTCGATCCATGTACCTTATTGTTACAAGCCGTGTACCTTAATCGTTCGGCTACATTTCTTTGGTAGTGGAAAAGTTTAAAGTAAATATATGATAGTTCCTGCAGATGGGCATGTCTTGACTAATTTTTTCTTAGAAAGCTGGGAATTTTGAAGTTAATTTCGTAAAATGTTTCGTCGTTAATGAGATTGTGAATGGGGTTTAATGTTTTAGTACTATTATAGGATAAAAACATCAATTATAGATATTGTTAAGTAGATTGTTAATGTAAAATATGAATATTATATTTTTATTGGAGAAGGAATGTTTAACCTTCAGACTACCAAAAAAAAGTATATGCAAGAACTACCATTCGGGTCCATTGGACCCATATGTAAAATATATAGGATTTCAAAATATACAAAACACCCATTTATCTACAATGAATATATTTGTTATTAATGCACCTTATACAATATATAAAAGTGATATATATAGTAATAGAGTAAGAAAGTAACACATACAGTAAGAAAGTAATATATATAGTATATTATAATGACTACAAAACGTTTTTCATCATAATAAAATTATTCTGTACATGAAGTACAAATAACGACGGAATGTTCTCCGCAAACATTTTTCGTACACTTCTTGCATAATTTCGTGTTTTTCGATCTTTTTTAGAGGGACAAATATGACATCTTGATTTTTTTTCGTGGCGGTTCAAAACTATTTGCGTAAAGTTGTTCTGAAGTAGATGTTGAGACGGCGATACCTCCTTCACCTACTAATTCTTCTGCAAGTTGAATAATGAAATTCCGCCTTTTTTTCATTTTCGGATCACATTCAGCATTCAGTGACAACCATATTATGTATGCATTCATCGCACTTATATCGATCATATTATAAAATACAATCAAAGGCCACCGACGTGTCATGCGTTTCACACTATATGCTCTTACCATTTTGTCCATCGTATCTACTCCGCCTTTGGTTTTATTATAATCTAGGATTATTTGTGGCTTTTTTTCTAAGCTGTTGTCAATATCATAAGTGTTATGCATTGTGCTTAGCAAAGTAACAATTCTACCTTTTCTGGGACAGTAAGAGATGATGGTCACCTTCTCTTGAAACCCAAATAAAGTAGAATATACAGAACGATGTTTTGGATTTGTGAACACAGCGGGTAATTCAGGTTTATTTTTTCGAATTGTTCCAATAAGAGATAATTTTTTTGAAGTAAGATGTGTTGCTAATGCATATGACGTAAAAAAGTTATCACATGTAATATTACGACCAGAATTTTCAATTTCCTTCGTCAATCTTTTAACTACATTTTCTCCCTGATGAGATTCTCTTACTTCATTTTTGCCTGTATATAGTTCCAGTTTCCAAGCATACGATGTTACGCTGTCACAAATAACCCAGAACTTCAATCCATACTTTCCAGGTTTAGATGGCATATACTGACGGAAAGGACATTTTCCACGAAAAGAAACTAATTGCTCATCGACAGTCATAGACCAATTAGGAATATAAGGGTCTTGTAAATAGCTATTCCACAATTCAAAGCATTCTCTTATTGGCTCTAATTTATCAGTTGATCTTCTTTTACGCCTCTCAGCAGCATCATCAAATCTTATGACACGTAATATACTTGTGAATCTATTGCGACTCATAATGTTCCGAAATATTTGTCTTCCATTTTTTATGCTCCAAAGTTCGCTTACTGTTTCATTTTTCGATTTATATACTCCAATAAGTAATAAAAGTCCGATGAATTTTTTAAGTTCTATAATATCTATAGGTTTCCACTCTTTATCGAATACTCTATTGCCTTCCGCGTTTGTCCATTTTACTATAATTTCCAAAAGTCTTTTTCGGAAATAGATAAGAAATGAGGATGATATGGAATCCACTTCACGATTTGCAAATCTTGAAGGTCCAGATTTTTCACGTAAAATATTGATTTCAGTACGTCTTCCTTGTGGTCTGGCAACTTCATTCTTATACCAGATCTGTGAATTATTTTTGGAAACAAAAGTAGAATTTGAAGTACTTGTGGTTGCTACATTTACTTCATTGGAATCATTATCAGATTCTGAGTAGGAATCAGAAATTTCATTATGTATTTCAACATAATCTACTTCACCTTCATCAGACGACAGATTTTCATCATCGGTATCGTCCGGATTTTCCATAATTTTTTGAATTTCCTTCTTAATCAATACTTTTTTTCTGTTCATCTTCAATTCAGTTTTTAACAAAAAATAAGTTAGGAAATAAGAAAATGATGAATATTTGTAAAATAACAAAGCACGTACAAACTACACTTATTACTTGTCTTCAAATACCAAGTCCTATTTTCAATGAAAAGACTCAAAAACATGAGTAGACACCATTCGCTCACTAACTGTGTCTGTTGATAAATGACTCTCTGAACCAGAAGTAACCTTTTATATATAGAGCACGAAGTTTACTAGATCAGTCTAGAATGTTCTCAAAACTTCATTATAAAGTCGCCAAATTTGGCGAGATTGGCGCTAAAAATCCATCGCCAAATGGGCGATAAACAGCCAATTATGGTAACCCTGTTCTTCCTCATGATTTATGGCAACCCTAGAAAAAGAAAGCAACAGTATATTACGTTTGTTTTAATGTTGGGTCCAATGGACCCGCGTGGTAAACAATGAAACAAATTAAAAATAGGTAAAAAATTTCGAACAAAATTTTAATCGCAATTGCATATACATAGAGGAGACAATTGCAGGAAAAGTCATGTAATCGCGAAACTTTGAATGCTATTTTTCATGAGAAAAATTTACATTAAATATTGCTGTCGGGTCCAATGGACCCGTCTGGTAGACGGAAGGTTAATTTATTTTGTTTAAAATCGATTTTTTTACCTTTAATATTATTAATTTTAATTAATATATCTATCTTAAATGTGTTCATTTAGAGCATATTTCAAATACAAATATTTATTTGATGTATTTTCTTTAATCTTTTAAAAATCTTTTACATGAATGAGAAAATTAATTGTTATTTATTTTTGAACTAGAAAACATTTTTATTTTATTTGTTCATTTAAAAGTAATTTAGGAATACGATTTTATAGAACTTTTGGTTGTTCATTTAAAAATAAAATCGAATTTTTGTATTGAGGCAATAAGAAAGTATGTGTGCTGGGATTGGACAGTATTTCCACTTCTTTTCAACCGATCGCGAAGAATTCACGGATAAAACATGTTTACTGGGAGTACGGAAATTATTTGTCAAGCAAGAAACAAATTCATGTGTCAAGCATAGATTATTAAAAAAAAAAAAAAAAAAAAAAAAAAAAAAAAAAAAAAAAAACTTTCCAACACTTCCAAATTATGTAAACAAAACTTCGCCGTTTAAAATGATAAAAAAGTTACATATGTAAACTTTTTAGAAACGCATATCACACATTAAAAAAAAAAAAAAATTAACTGAACGTAACAATAAAGGAAGTCCAATTCTTTTATGCAACCCTGTACATACTTGCCAACTTTCGACTTAACTTCCGTAAAATGAGAGTTAATTTAAACCAGGTTAAACATGTTTCGGACCAGAATTTTTTTCCACGTGCAAAAAAGAAATTATATAGCTAATGGTAGGTACATCTAAAATATTTTCTGGTTAGAAACTTGGTTAACCTGGCTTAAATTAACTCGCGTTTTACGGACGTTAAGTCGGAAGTTGGCAGGTATGCCTGTATATGCTCTATATGTTTGAATATATTCTTCATAGTATGGTAACATTTAGTTTAAAAAAGTGTAACACAGTTTAAAATTCACCTTTAGCAATTTCTACCAACAGACAGAAACGTACATTAATTCTTTTGTACAACCCTGTATATTACTTACAGATTTTTATAGGTCACATATGTTTGCCACATTTTAAGCTGAAATTTAATTCAGGGAAAACCCCGCTTAAAACGACTGAAATTACACTTTAAGGAATTACTATGTATATGCGACTATGTATCCAATTTATTGCACAGCCATGTATAGGACTTTATATAAATACAACAAATGTATTTTAGTTTAATAAATATCTCTGATATTTTAAAATGTATAACTCAAATAGAAAAAAAAAACCTTTAAATATTCACGCTCATTTTCAGTAATGCTACTCATAAGGAAGGTCTCCATACTAGCATACTCCAAAAAATCTGAAAAAAATATAGAATGTTCTATTCATAAAGATAGGTATGTTTATAAAATAATTTCGGCTGAATCTCGATAGAGCGTCCGCAAAAAAATAGAAAATTTCGGTATTTGTCGATTTATCACCGGTTAGCGATGGAATAAAATTTCAAAAAAACCCTTTTTTATGTCAAATACTCCTTAAGATAAAAGTGTTTCATATTGAACTTGTTTAAATAAATTTAATGTAAATAACTGTAGTTTTGTCAGTTTCAGTTTGATTTAATTATAGTTTTGTAAGTTTTAGTTTCATTTAACTATAGTTTGGTCAGTTTTAGTTTGATTTAACTATAGTTTTGTCATATATATATATGTACATATATATAATGAATTTAACTATAAAATTTTATGAGTTAAATCAAAATTTATATTAATTAAAATTGTTTCAATCTCAAAATTAAGTTCAATTGAGCACTGTCGATACAATTTTATTGCGATGGAAACAACGACTTATTTGATATTGAAATAAATAACTACAACATCCTTTATCTTGCCTTTATTTTGGAATACGCTTAAATTTATGAAAATATTTTTAAATATGAAAATATTTTTAAAGTAATAAAATTAAATAACAAGCAACATAAACATATAATTAAAAAATTATTTATTACACTCTTTAATTGTTTAAATTCATTAAATACTATTTACACGCATTCTAAAAATCAATTAACAAGCAATTTTCAGGTGCATTAAAATCATTTGCTTCAGGAAAGTACTGCTCGCCAAATCGTGGGTCTCTTTCATCTTTTCGTGCCAAATATTCGAAAGTATTTTAATATTTACAGTCTTTTTACTGTAATTCTGCCACTAAATTTGACTAGAAATTGCATTTTCAGCAATCATCTGTAATGGACAATAATTTAGAAATCGTTTATGTGTCCCTGTAAATGAAAAATAAATACGATGCGAATCATATTCATTTGCAAGTATCTTGTAGTATGCATATAAATTTCACCTTGATTGAAATAGCGCAACATAATAAAAATAGAGAGAGAAAAGTTTTTCCCCTTAGACCATTCTATAACCGTACTCTTTTGTGGGCCCTGAAAATGAATTATAAATGCTTTGCATCGCATATTCTGCAGAAAACGTGTTTTACTGCACCGCAGAAATTTATATCAATTTCATTTTGTTTGTAACAGAGTAGCATCCTTAAAATGCTGCGCAATTGATTTTTCTCCATACATCATAATATAACAAAATATTTCAACAACAATACTTAACCGCCTCACTGACAAGCCCGTGTTAATACGTTCACTAAGCTCCAGGTTTCACTGCAATACAAGCAATATTTAAAGTAATATAATTCTATTGATTTAATTTATTTTTAATACATTGACCAATGATTAATATTTCCAAGGATTGCATTCATATTCGTTATTAAGTTTTTTTTATAAAATGTTCAAAGAATCGTTTTTTTTTTTTAACATTTAAAACAAAATTCAGAGAAAACAACATTACAATTTTGCCCTTTTCCAAGACAGTTAGGAGGACACAGAGGGTTAACAAAGTTCCCCTGTACGCGAACGATAAGTGCGGACACATAATACATTCTATAGTAAACATGTTCTATCGCAGCTCATATATGTATACAAATTTCATTATTTTTAAAAATGTGTAACACTATTAAAAAAACACAGCAAATTCATTTTCCCCATAGACCGTAATGTAACGGAATACTTTTAAGTGCCCCTGTATGTGAACTATGAATGCTACAGATTTAATATTCAATACCGAAACTGCTACGGCAAACCGCAATACCGTATATCAATTACATCTAAACCGAGTATATTTACCCGAGTTAGAGCACGGGCAGATGACTGACGACAAGCAGACGGCAGACACACAAACTGAATCCGTAAACAACTTTCCACTATGTTGGAAAGTGTTAAAAATAAGGAATAATTTAGTGTTTAAAGAGGCGGTTTTCTAGAAGAGTGCTGATGAATGTGATACCGGACTTATAGGACCTACTGAAAACCCACAGCTTCTAGATGAAAAATACATGAAGAACAACAGAGAATTGTGAATATGAGGTGGATGATTTTGTGGTGGCGAAAGCCTGGAACTTTCACTGCCTAAGTAGAACTGCTCAGATGTGGAAGCATAGCTTGTAGAGCATAGATGTTACTACCGGACACCTTTATTAAGGCCTTAATAAAAAGGTTACATCAATGAGTCCACAGACTCAAGCCGCCAGAACAGAAAACGCGAGCAATGGGCGAGTTTAAGAAACATTTAAAATAAGTTAAATACATAGAGAAGTTACAGATTATGGTCGTAGCCCAGATCGCCATAAACTCGACAAGGGGTGATAATAAGTCCAAAGCGACAGCTGATTAAGGTAAGACGTATAGAATTAATTGTTACATAGATCCATTAAGATGCTAAAAATTTGTTTTAATTTTATACGAAGTGCTGGAAGGGGTAAAATATTACTTAGCCAATTTATGGGGATTGATAAGGGGCGACGAATATGCCAGCGTGAGGTAAGTGGGCAAGAGTAGTAGTAATGTGATGCACTTCCTAAATCGCCGCATTCGCATGCAGAGGAGATTAAGCAATGGAATTTACGGAGGTACCTCAATTTTTATAAAAGACAATTGACATAGGCGATGACGATTTCTGCGTATTTACATCGGCGAAGAAAGACAAATTTTGGAAATAATCAAACGTGTCACATGCAATGTGGTATAAATACGAATATTTTCTGTGTAAATTACGAGCAAAACCTTCACTAGACGACTACTGTATTTCTTTATAAGTAAGAAACGTGGGTATCCTTTAAATAAAATTTAAATATATTAGAATAAATTACGATGGAGTTTATTCTTCAAAGATTAGCGCCATGAGGAAAATAAGTGTAGAATAACAACCAGCAACGTTATTAAAAGTGCATTTTATTCGCTTTTTTCTGATAATATTTTCTGTTATAAGTTTCTTTTAATATATATATATATATATATATATATATATGTTATTTTTTTTACGAAGAACTAATTGTAAGCGAGAAAGATATTGTTGAATAATGTACAATATATTTGAATACGCACAAGTTATCTAAATACATATATTCATTAAAAATTTATATTGTATCGGGTGGTCAGAATTAACACACCCTATCCTGACTTCCCTGTTCATCGAACTTCTCAGTTTAAAGGTTTCAAAATGTGTGCACATACTATTCAAGACATGGGGAAACGGATTACGCGGAAAAAACTTTAGTTCCAGAAACACCAATAGATGGCGCAGTACAACAGATATTCGAAAAAAAGACACCAATAATAATTTAAAAAAAACCCAAAAACATACGAAATGAACTTTTTCCTTTTCAGTTTCTATTAGGTTTACGGTAAAAAATGTAAAGAAGCTTAAACCGCCATTGTAACTTCAATTCCACTCATTAAGCACAAAACTTTGCATTAACCTATGGTTTGAAGCCATGTTCTGAGTATAAAAGAGGACAAAAACTGAAAGATGACATTTCTTTAGCAATGTTAGTGTGTGATTCTGGCAACCTGGCCATCTCTTCTTGAGATCTTAATTCCTATCATTTTTAGCTGTGGGATACTTAAAAAACTTCTTTATCGAAGACGCGTGGTAACTTTGGTAGACGTAAAAGAAAGCGTCAGTTTGCATGTGAGAAGTATCTCAGTCAACCAATTACGATCCTTAGTTGAACAACACATCCACGGAGTGCAGATTTGACTTTTTGAAAGAATCAAGCATAATGAGCAGTATCCCTGCGTCGGTAAATCCCTTGTCACGTGAATGTTTGGTACGTGCGAATAAATGTATCTTTTCAGCCGATGACCAGTTGTACAGCGCCATCTAACTGTGATTTCTAGAACTATTTTTTTGCGTATTCCATTTCCCCATGTCTTGAATAGTACGAGGGGGGTTCAATAAGTATTGTCCCAAGTGTGTATAAAATATTTGTACTGCGATGGTTGACGTGCAATATTGAAGCCTAATGTTTTAGATATCTATATGCTCAGGTTTAGATCAGTAGCTGCTGTATTAACATTTTTTTTCATTTTTTGTGTGGGAGATAGCTCCTAGCTTGAAAGCGGGGGGGGGGGGTTTCCGGGGATGACAGTGAATGAGACGTGGCTACTGTCGTTTAGACTCGGGATCATAGTGATGTAGCCGCGTCTCATCCACTATCACAAATCTATCACTGAGCTGCTTCAGCTCTGGTCCCATAAGTTCCAAACCAGCCTTTCTCCCACAACCTCCCTTTTCAAGGTGGGGGCCACCTGTCACACTTGAAACGAAAAGAAATATGTTAATATAGCAGCTACAGTTCTGAAATTAAGCATATAGGCATCTAAGATATTAGGCTTCAATATTCCACATCAACCATCGCAGAACACATATTTTATACACACACAGGACAATAATTATTGAACCACCCTCGTATGTTTTCAAAATTCGAAGCTTATATACTGAGTAGTTCAATATATAGAGAGGTCGGAGTCGGGGTATTTTAATTCTGGCCATACTGTATGCAACCATATTATCAGCTTAATTATACAGAAATTGCCATTTATTTATATAAGTAAAACGTTTTAGATTATTTGTCGGAAAAATTTCATAATATAGTGCTTTAGCTCATCTTTCTACTTAAAAAAAGCATCTGCTTAAAATTTCACATGCGATTGAATTAAATATTAACCAATCTAATCATAAACCCAAAGCACCCTTTTTTATGGACAACAAATAAATCATCTTAAGACAAAAAGTTTACAAAAATAATAATAATAACATCAAAACTTCAGTGCAAAAATTTATATGATCGAAGAAAATCAAAACCAGATATTAGCACTGACGGTATCCAAGTAATCAATTGTTACTGTCACATATTTAAAAAAATAATTATAAAGTATAATTATATGAAATAATAATAATAATAACAACATATAACATTTAATCAACTAATTGAAACTCCTGAACTGTTTACATACATTTAATACATATTAGGCTTCGTTGTTGCATTAAAAATTATTTTTATTAAACCTTCTACTTGTTATTTGCTAAAGTCAACCAGCGATATTTAATTTTGCATTATTTTATTTTAGAGATATAACTATGATATTAAGATGTTATGTCTTTACAACATGCATAGCTTGTTATAATGAAAGACTAACCCTTTAATCACACGTATACATACATGGAGCTGTCAGACATAGTATGATTTATCTCTGCTTACGGTTAATACTCACGTTTAGAATGCATAGATGATTATCGATCAATGCATATCTGCAACGTACGACGTGAATGTAGAATTAGAACGTTGTGTGGTAGTTTTAAATAATAATTGTTGTTAATAAATATAAGTAGAAATTAATTACAAAAAGACTAGTTACTAAAAACAAGTTTAATACAAGAATTAATTTACAACTGTTTGGGACAAAAAAAAAAATAAATAAATAAATAAAAATACAAGCAGGAAGCAAAAATTCTGTTTTTTCAGAATTTAGTGTCGCTCCCGATGAAAAAAATGTATATAAATATAGATAGTACAAAACATATTTCAGTTTTAACAAAATACACGCTTTTATTTCATATAAAATGACTTCTTTTGCATCCGCTGCAGAATTCCATATTTACGACCCAGTCTTAAACACCACTTATAGAAAAATATGCATGGGACGTCACTGTAGCGGAATAATATACGAGCCTAGTAAAAAGCGATTTTCTTAATCAAGAAACTCGACAGAAATCTCGGATATCCAATTGTTCATTATGCCTTCATTTGTTTGTAAGATTAATATAGATACTGAAAATTAAATATAGTTTATAATAGCTCCTTGTTTTATAAGAAATCATTCATTTATATTTTTTCAAAATTCGGAAAATGTTATTACACGCGAATTAATAAAATTGCGTTCTTTCAGCTTTCTTTATATTAATTAAATAATTGCGGAGAAAATAAGTCACACAAGTATTCTTTAAAATACATTTTTATAGGACACAATATTCATGGCACAGCATGTATGTTAATTATATATTTTTTTCAGTTGTTATCAGAAAATGACTCGCCCCCATTGCAGAAATGGCATTAAAAACTACTAAAAATAATGTCTCGAAGATAAATTGGGATGCAGTATTTTTAAAAATTGCATTACATAAGTACATTTTTTCCCTAAACGGCAGTGTACAAATTGAGAATGTCCGATGTTTAGAAGTTTAAAAAATCGCAATAGATTATCAGTAATTAACCGTACAATGACACATCAGCTTCGTTTCACGGTTAGATTATGGCATGATGTAGCGTTATTTTTTAGTGACAGCGCTTTAATTGTTGTCAGAAAGAAATAGCATATCGGAAGGTAATAAATAAAAGTAGATATTTTTTTCTTACATAAAGTACAGTCATGGAAAAAAAAAGTAAATACTCCCTACTAACTTCTCAACAAATTATCGAAGAAGAAAGTTACTGGTACCGAACGGTTGGAAATAAAGTATACTTTTAAATGATGTATATAAAATTTGTTTAAGGGGCCATCTACATATTAAAACGAACCATAACTTTGTTTTTTTCAATAACAATACACAATTCTGAGAACAAATTTTTATGCAATTCGCGACATAAGTTTCCGGGAAATTATTTATTTTAAAACGAGCGTATTTTAAGGGCTGTATCCAAATTGAAGTTCCGAACTCGATTGTTAACCGAGAGAGCCGCCTTCTTGATCAAGGCACGTTAAAGTGTCAATGAAACCTGTTTGATTACAGGATAGCAGAATAAATTTCAAAAATTTACTCACTTCTATCATAGACGACCCCTTAAACCATCATTTTGCCGTTTTTTAAGCATAATTTGAAAACTACTTGGAAGAAAAATGTGAAATTTGGGATTTCCTTAAAGCAGGACTTAATAAATCTAAATCCATCAAAAAATTTGTAGGTTGCAATTCATAATTTTTTTGAACATTAATTTCACAATTCATAATTTATATCAGAAAATTATAAAAATTGCAAATTCAACGTATTTATGCTTGGGTATAATAGCATTATTGCTACACAAAAAATTAACACATGAGGATCATAATTTCAGGAGATATAAATAAAAATATGAAAATGTAATTCAACATTAGATGTACTAAATTTGGAATGTCTATAATTCAAAAACTTATCGTTCGAATGACTTGAGATTTGGTTTCTAGGCATATTTTGAACCGAAGATTTGAAATATCTCGTTAAATTTGGGTACTGCTATTGAAAAAAATGAAGTTTGGATTCGTTTTAATATGTATATGGCCCTCTAAGCAAATGTTATACACACCATTTAAAAGTAGACTTTAATTCCAATCGTCCGGTACCAATAACTTTCTTCTACGATAATTTCTTGAGAAGTTAGTAGGGGGTGTTTAATTTTTTTTCCACGCCTGTAAATAACACTTTCGTGATAAAAAAAAAAAAAAAAAAAAAAAAAAACAGTAGAATCTAGATTATCCGAAGTAATTGGGACCGACCCTCTTTCGAAAATCGAAGTTTTCGGATAATCGAGAATGCTTTAATTTTAAGATTAAGGATGTGAATATATGCAAAGATGAAAAATATATGCAATATTTCTTATTACGGTAAGAAGTGCTTAATAAAAATAAAGCAATAGCAAAATGGAATCAAGAATAAATTACCTGAATTTTAATTTTGAAATCAAGTACTTTATATGTATATCACAAGGGTTTGAAAAAAGTTTTCTTTGTCGCAGTTTCGATTGTCTTTGCTTTGAAGCTCTATCGCGGAGTTTTTTAATATTCTTTGTTCACCAGTATCACAGTCTTTCTTCTGCTATATCCATGACAAACCTTTTGCAAAACATACAAAAGCTTCAAAATTGCTAATTTGTTCGTTATCTTCCTTCACTCCGCAGCTTACGAGAGCTCAAGTTAAATTCAAAGGAACTTTAAGAAAGGAGATCGGAAATAGTTATATGTACTTGTAGTTCGGAAAGAACCGCTTGTATACAAGGAATATGTTGGTTAAAAAAAAAAGCTTTAAAAATTGGATTTTGCACTCAAGGAATGTGATAGTAAAAACAAAAAAGCTTTAAAAATGGATTTCGGTTAACCGAGAGTTTCGGTTAAAAGAGTTTCGGATAAAAGAGGTTCTACTGTAATAATAATAATAATAATAATATTTACAATCTAGAACAACATGTGTTAGAAACAAATTCATTTGTTGATTTTTAATGTTTCTAAACCTAGAATCAATTTTTTTATAAACATAAACCCGTAAATTACTGTCAAAATTAGACTGATGTCAGAAAACTGAAAAAACGTTCCGATTTTCAATAATTGTTGAATGATAACCATTTTCAAAAGGAAATTTCGAATTTATTTCGCATACTGTGAAGGTTAGACATACCAGGTAGACCAGCGTTAGTTTACCAGGTAGACCAGCGTTCAAGTCCAATATATCCTGAAAGCAAACGAGTATGAAAAATGTTTTCTGGCAAGTTCCAGGGGATGGCAAAACTTTCATATCCGCGAGCCAGATGTTCTCTAAAAATATAATATTATCTCTTTTCAAAAAAAAAAAAAAAAAAAAAAAAATGATAAAATTACATAAAAAAATTAATTGATAAGACTATATAGAACCTAAATTAGAAATAAACAAGTTGGGAATAATTCATCTTAACCTTTTACACCCCCAATGTTCCATAAATGGAACAGCAATTTCAAAATTCTGCGAAAAATGCAATTTTATTTGCATTGCTCTATAAAAATTATTATTTAAAAAAAAAGTGTGGATTGATTTTTTGGCGTCGATAGTGCGTTAATAGTGTATAGGGCAAGTAAATAGTGTATAGGGCAGAAAATCACGATTTCGGTCTTTTTTAGACTTTTCATCAAACAAAATTCGAAAATTATAAAATTCAAAATTTAACAAATGTTTTTATAACTAAGTGGGAGCAATTAAAAATGACCATTTTATTCGTAGAACATAAGTTCTAACAAATAAAAATTATTTTTATTGTTTCATTTTGATAACAAATTTGCATTTTCCAGAAATGGAAAATTGGCGTGTACAGGTTTATATTGTAACACTAGGGGGCTCTGCCACATACGAGCTACGCTCGTCAACCCCCTTTCAGACACCACAGACTCTAACAGCACGCTAATTTGATCGGCTTTAAAAAGATTTCGGGAGATTGAATTATAATTTGAATCTGACAATTATAATCTGACGTAATTTTCACCAAACTTTTCTTTCTCTGTTTAATATTCACGCAAAAATACTTTTGTTAGAAATGAAATATTATGATCATCTTAAAATATCAAATAAATGTCTCGCGCATTTTTTAAATTTAAACTGTTTTGCAATATTATTTTTTTTTGTTCATTTTACGTAATAAGTGTAATGTGACGTAAATGTGACATAAAGTATCCTATTTAAGACTTCTAACGCATGTTAATGAATTTATTATTTTACAATATTCTTCCTCTCTTAAAATTTACGTCTAAATATAGTTTTTATGACGTAATTTTCAATGAGTTCCTGCTTTTTATATTTTCTGTTTATAATAGTCACGTGTAAAATAAATTTTTAATTTGAAGCAAACATTATTGTTTGCTCTGTTTATACAGTTAGTAACACTTTAAATTAATACAATTTTCTAAAATATCTAAGAAATATCTCTCGAAATGCTGAAAATTTTGAATTTAAAATAGAAATAAAACCTCAAAAAATGAGTCAAATTAAAAAAGTCCTTCCGACCAGTGCCGGGAGGAAGAGTTAGTTTTCATATTCCTTATTTTAAAAAAGCCAACTTATATTATTCAAACACACGAAGCTCAATTAAGTGGAAACCGAATGTAGGAGATTCAATACTAATTTTTATCAATACTAAATCATTATGAATGAGAATTTCGCAAAATTAGTCAGCTTTATCCAAGCTGCTTTTATTTAAAGTAACTTATATTTCGCTGCCAAATTCGGCGATTTCTTAAAGTGCCTGGCATTTTAAGACAACATGGTGGATGAGGCTAACCAGTGAACTTGGTCGAGACCTTAGTAATTGCTGTGCTCACTCACATCGGAATCGGTTGATACATACGAGTGCTGTCGTAGGCAAAAAATCAGATTTTTCAAAATGTCACCCACGTTAGAAATTGAAACTGCTATATCTGAGCCATTTTTTAAGATAAAGACAAACAAAAAATGCTCCTGAATCCTTATATCAAGGTCAAATACTTAAGAAAGAAACCTTTTTCAATTTCTAATTTTTTTTCACCTCACTTTAAATATATATATTTTTAATTTAATGGCCGCCATTTTGAAACAAGATGGCTGATGAAGCTGGCCAGCGAACTCGGTCGAGATATTGATGTATACTATCCACTTCTTCCATCGAAATAGGCGAATACGTGTGGTATCGCGAGACAAATACAAGATCGTTTCAAAGTGTTAGCCATGATAGAAATTCAAAGTGCAATAATTCAACCACTTTTTAAGATATAAACAAAAGAACAAATTTTCAGAAACAAAAACTGCTCCAGAATCTTTGTATCAAGGCCACACATAAAAAAAAATCTTTTTCATTTTCCAATTTTTTAATACCTCATTTTAAATTTTAAATTACATTTTTTAAAAAAAATGGCAACCCTTTTGAAACAAGATGGCGAATGAAGCTGACCAACAAACTCGGTCGAAACATTGGTATGTACTATGTACAGACCAAGTTACATTCAAATCGGTTCATAAATACGCCTGTTATCGCGTGACAAAAATCAAGGCGTTTCAAAATGTCAGCCACGCTAGAAATTCAAAATGCTATAACTCAGCCGTTTTTTAAGATATAGACGAAACAAAAACTGCTCCCGAATCTTTTTATCAAGGTCAAACACATAAGAAAAAAATATTTTTTCAATTTTCAATTTTTTGGTACCACATTTCAAATTTAAATTTTTCTTAAAATTTTAAATGGCCGCTATTTTTAAACAAAATGGCGGATGAAGCTGGCCAACGAACTCGGTTGAGACATTGGTCTGTACTATGTATAAACGAAGTTACATCCAAATCGGTTCATAAATACGGCTTTTATCGCGTGACAAAATTCAGGACGTTTCAAAATGTCAGCTTCGCTAGAAATTCAAAATGCTATAACTCAGCCTTTTTTTAAGATATAGACGAAACAAAAACTGCTACGGAGTCTTTGTATAAAGGTCAAATACATAAGAAAAAAATATTTTTCCATTTTTAATTTTTTGCTACCACATTTAAAATTTTATTTTTTTTTTAAATTTTTAAATGGCCACCATTTTGAAACAAAATGGCGGATGAAGCTGGCCAACGAACTCGGTTCAGACATTGGTATGTACTATGTACACACCGAATTACATCGAAATCGGTTCATAAATACGAGAGTTACAGTGTGACATAGGTCAGATATATATATATATCAATTTTGAACGGAGGGTGGTTTCGGGGTCTGGGGGTCATGATCGATGAAAATATACCAAAATTTTTTGAAATCGCTTTCCTCCGAACGGCTGCAATAGGTAGCTTTTTGTAAAGAAAGCTACCTAAAACTAAATTTAATCTGAACACCGGGAAATTCTGACGCATAAAATGATCTAAAAATGATTAAATTCCTATGTAAAGTTTTTGCTCCTATAAAACTCTTTTAATGGAATGATTTTGTCCAACTTTGGCATTAAATATCTCTTAAAATAATTCTTCGATTTGGAAACTGTCTGCATCAGCGCGTTTATCGAACATTCCTCTATAACACTGCCGATTTTCGTATTTTTGTATGCAACAGTTTTTTTAATATTAACGAAGAAATGCCATGCTTAAGCATTCAAATTGGATGCCGATCTGCCGAGAATATCTACGCAGATTTTCATTGGTCTATTTCCAAATCAAAACTTTTTTTTATATATAGAAGGATGAGAAGTTCTTTGATTACAGTGCATATAAGTATTGATAAAACGTTTCCGAATGCGAGATTTTTTAGTAAGTGTCAATGAAAGATGTTTACGACTTTGATCTACTTTCTATTTTTTTGCAACCCCCCCCCCTTTTCACACGTTCTCCGGTCTGAAGTAGATTGCTCATAGCTGGCGTTGCAAAACACGTGTGTTTATTGATAGTCAGACGTTGTTTGTGACTCAAATTGAAAGCCAAGATAGGATTGGAGAGGTGATATCTGAAAATATGGAATTCTTATTCTTTTTACTTCCCTCTGTAATTGTTTATTCAATTAGTTAGGATACGTCACACAGATGAGATGGCTCATTGAAAACCATTTTGTGCATCAGAAGACGCACTTGAATACTTTTATGAATTATCGGATGATTCTGATGAAGAATGCACTGATATTTGTAAACTACCTCCAGAAGAAAGTGGATGTTTAGTAGATAAGGAAACTATAATTGAGGATATTTTTTAGTCTGTTCTGCCAGCAGATGTTTATGGTGAAAAGTAGATGACATTGAAATTTCTGATGAAGACGGATTTGATCCTGAAGTACCTTCAACGTCAAAGGGGAGACTGAATTTGAAACGAAAAATTATGCGGAAAGAGAAAAATATCTAACATCGCTACTAAAAAATGTAAAATTTAAAAAACTTCTAAAAACTAAAAGCATTACAAATGTTTCTGAAATGTTTCCTGAGTTGGTTACGTTATCTCTAGTTGAAATATTTCATAAGTTTTTTCTAATAGAATATTTACTGCCTGTAGCAAATATGACAACATTTTATGCATTTCAAAAAGGAGAAGTTATAGCTGTATAAATAGTATAGGTCAATATTTTGGATTATTGTTGTTTAGTGTACGTCACCAAGTAGTCAGAGAAGATTTATATTGGAGCACTCAAGAAGATCTATTGGTCCCGATTGATTCTACAGTATTGCCTAGAAATAAATTTAAAAAGCTAAAAAAAAAAATCTTGCTATAGCTAAAAGCACCTTGAAATTAGGCGAAATTGAAATTATTTATTTCTCCTTGTATTTTTTAAACTTTCATTTATATGATTATTGTGCTGTGAATTTTAGTACAGGCATTATTATTATTCTCTTATGCTGTTTTTAAAAATTTTTTATTATTCTGATAAATAATTGTAATTTTTTTTAATGCAGGAATTTCTACTCATCATCTAAATAATATATATATATATATATATTTAATTTAGTGGAAAAGCTTTTCTGTGAAAACTTCCTACAGCTTCTTGACAATTTTTGCTGGAATCATGAGTACAACGAAGGCTCGACGGGCAAAGCCCGGTTATTTTTCTGATTAACCTGTGTTATTTCTGAATAACTTGTATAACTGAGCAACTCAGCATGTAGTTATTAAAAATCCATAATGGATAGTAAATCATCATAATAAAATCAATAATAATCCATAATGGATAACAATGGGCATAGAAATAGAGATTTTAATTTAAATATTGTTAATCACATATTATGAAAACATGTGAAAAAACTAAGTGTTTTCCGCCAATGTTCCATTTCTAGAACATACATGTTATAAATCCTATACAAAAAATTTTTTGAAAAAAAAAATTCATAGTGCTTATGTTTGAGTTTTAATGTGATTTTTATCATTAAATAGTTTGTGAAAACTTTCAATCATAGTGCGGCGTTTAAATGGTTAATAACGTAATATAAAATTACATAAATGATACATCACTTAAAAGAGGATTAAACAATTAAAAATATCCTAAAAATCGAATACTTTCGACTAATCTTTAGTCATCGTCATGTTTTAAATTTGAACAGTTTTTAGGAAAGCTATCTGTCCATACTTCACGGACAAGATATAGACAAGTAGCTTTCGTAGCGAATGTTTAAATTTTAAATCCTGATGATTTCGAAGTATTAGCCAAAAATACTCGATTTTTAAGGTCTTTTAATTTTTTAATTATCTTTTAAGTAATAAATCATTTGTGTAATTTTATTTGAATCTAAATTACAGGAATTTTTTTGTATTATGATTAATACAGTATGGGTAATATATTTTGATTTTATATTTTAGAATGAAAAATGCAGTTCCTGTGGTCGAGCCTTGTATGCCAAACAAGTCACACCCACGTTGTACTTAGTTCCTTTTAACTAATTTCAAACTTGTTTTGTGTCATCTAATTTCTATATCATTCATTTCAGAAATTGACGACTGTCAGACACTGATAGTGGCAAAAATATTCAAAATAGTAAATGAAAACTTTACGTGTCTTTCGCTTATGGAATTAATTGTAAGTTAGCTTATGGGCGGTTCTTAAAAGGCGGGCACTGGACACACATCATAACTTTAAGCTTTTCAATATAAAAATTTGGTTATCATTGAATTTAACTTTTGTTTTACACTGAGTATTTAACTCTGTTCAGAGACAGAAAATGACATAATTTATTGTAAAACCTTTGTATAAATATCTTTAAAAAATATTCTTTTATGCTAAAGAGGCCAATTTTGGACATTCGTAACGTTAATTGTTCTAATGTGACCACCAAGAAAAAGAGTTTTAACTTGTTTCCAGGAGGTTCTAATGGTAAACAACGAATGCATAAAGGAAACGGATGATTTTCTGATAATTTCGATAAGAGATGGCAGTCTGATTTATTGCTTTTTGAAGATAGAAGGACTTTTCTAGAAAGTATTTTTCTGTATTTTGTTATGTCCAAAAGTAACGATCGTAACAAAGCTGTCATTAACACGAAAAATATAAGGGACGTTCAAAAAGAAACGTGCTGGAGTCTGGAATGTGCAAACCGGTGATAGAATGGTAATATTGTTGCGTCAGTAACAAAGAGTGCTTCCGATAAGAGTACGAAAGTCCACATTCCCGCCACTAGAGGATCACGAGTGCAAGTCAGGTGACTACAAAGCTAGCAGAAGCATGCATCAGTCGTCCAACGCTCATTCGAGTTGTAAGCGACTGAAGTCTTCGTGCTATCATTTCGAACCAGCATGGAAACGACAAAGTCTCCAGTGGAAACATCGAGGGTCACCAGCACTAAGAAAATCCAAGGCCATCTACACAAGTGCAGGAAAGGTTATGCTGACGCTCTTCTTTGACCAAGACTGTCCTCTTCTGATAGACTTCATGCAGCACGGGACAACAGTGAATGCTCAGCATTACTCGCAAACCTTGACCAGCCTTCGCCAAGCGATCAAATCAAAACGACCAGGCAAGCTCAACCGGGGGTCATTCTGCTCCACGACAATGCAAGGTCTCATACGGCCACCACGATTACAGCACTCGTGCAGAAATTCAAGTGGGAGTTTCTCGGTCACCCTCCATACAGCCCGCACCTCTCTCCTTGCGATTACGCCATTTTTGTCCCTTAAAAAAGGCTCTGAGGAGCAAACGATTCACCTCGGATGACGGCATCAAGCAGTATGTACGGAACTGGTCCACATCGCAGCCCCAGGAATTTTACGAGACAGTCATTCACCGCGTTGTGTCTCAGTGGGACAAGTGACTCAACAGCCAGGGACAATACTTCTTTAATACATGTACTCGTTTCTGTTCCTAGTCCTCCGGCTCGTTACTTTTTGAACGTTCCTACTACATCAAGTAAGTACTTTAAATTCTTTTATCTAACTTTTAAATCATTTAAAAAAGAATTTTAAAGTATTTATATGTATTTTTGAAAAAAACTTTTGCAATAAAAACTATTTTCTCAAATAAGAAACTGCAATGTCCGAATCGCGTAACGATCGAAGCGCCGATTTATTTTTTCGGTAAATTTATTTGTAAAGATTATTTGGTGTCCTGAAACGTATATAAAAATATTTATTATAATGTTTTATAGTAAATAGTTACCGTGTTTGGTATAAATAAAGCGTATTTAGTACGTGTAATAATATAACTTGACTCTAAGCATGCTCAAATTACGTGTGTACAAACTAAGTGTACACAAAAATTACGTGTGTACGAAATAAAATGGCCGCCGCAGCGATCGTTACGAAATTTCGGACATGCTCATTTAACCGTATGATTTAAAATTACTAGTAAAACTTCTTTTATTTATTTCAAAAATAATTCTTCAGTGATCTTACGGATTTTTATGTATTTTGCAAAGTTTTCTTTGCAGCAAATGTACCCAAAAAGATTATTTAATAACCATGTCCAAATCGTGGAACGATCTAAACACTAATAATTTTAATGTTCTAAATACATAAATAAATATATTATAACAGAGTCCATTGTTCTAACATACATCTTCTTTTTTTTTAATTTTTTTTTTTTTTGTGAAATTTTTGTACTTGAGGTCATTTTTTTAAATTCAAGTTTTAAAAATCCTCTCTCCTTAAAATTTGATTTTTCATCTTTAATCCCCCACCAAAATTCGAGGCAAGTAAAAAGTTCAAGCCACAACGTGCTGCAATTTTCGTAAAAAAACAAAAAACAGAAATTGACAGCACTCGAAGTATAGTAAGACACTCAGCGAAAGCTGTTAAATGTACTCAAAACACTCACTGCATACAAACGACAAACACATTTGGTACTATTCAAATAAGAAATAGATCTTGTTTTTGCAATCTCAGTAAAGACAATCAAGAATGCATTACCAGTGACGCTTTGTTAAAAAAAAGATTGTTTCTATAAATGACTCCTCACAGCTGAAAATAGATTGACATTGGTGACTGGTTCTTTGTAATTTATGATGAAAACTTATGGCCAGGTATTATTGAAAACATCAGCATTAATAATGGTGAACAAATATTTTCTGTAAATTTTTTGACTCCTCAAGGAGACATTGATTTTAACAGGTTTCGTTATCCATATAAAAAAGACAGCACAAATTTAAAATATGAAGATATTTTGTTGAAATCACCATCGGCACCTCACCCTATGGCAGAAAGAGTAGAGTTTTCTTTTGATAAAAAAAAATTATAGATATGTGCAGTAAAAAATGGCTGCGTAGCTTGCTTATTGAGAAAAATAAATATATGTTGGATAATTCTATTATTATCTAAAGGTTTTTGCATAATGTGTAATTCCTATAAAATCAAGATTACTTCTAAAAATTTAGTGAATATTTTAATATCAAATTTTAACATTTGATTTTATTATTAGTAGTACTGGGTAACAAAAAGTTAATTATACATATTTATGTGTACACATACAATTATAGAACAAATTTACTGCATTCTTAGTCTTAAGAATTTTCTAAATACTAAGCACAACTTATTTATGGAAAGGTCAAAACTGTGTAACCTACATGTCAGCAATGTCCAAAATTTGTAATCTGCGTGCCAGAATATGCCCAAAATTTGTAACCTACAGATCTACTAATTAAATTCTTTAATAATTAATTTTCCAGAATAGTTGCTGTCTTTTAATGTTTGTGTATAATTTTGTAGACTTATATACTATACTGTAAAAAAAATTGGACAAAATTTGAAAATTTAAAAAATTACTTATAGTTAACGTTTAATGATCCCACATTTTGATAATCTCCCTCATGATACGTGATAATATTTACGTTTGATTTTCTCCAAATTTTATTTTTATTTATTTATATATGCTCAGAAATTTATTAGTTCTGAGTCCCTAATGACCTACATTCGAATTGAAATAGTTGCATTTAAATTTCTTCAGCTATTAACTGGTCAAATTTAGACAAACTGTATAACAGTTAAAATAAATAATCATTGTTTAACGTTTGATATACGATTCAAAAATAAAAAATATATATTACAATTAATCACACATACAAGTAAAAATTACATAAGTACATTTAATACAATTAAAAAGCAAACGTTTCGAGCTAAATTTTAGCCTCTCATCAGTGCAATATAAGGAGACATGCAAAGCACATAATGGAAAAGTTCAGAACCCCTTTTCTGAATGAATGAATGAATGTTTGAATGTTATTTATTGCACTGATGAGGGGCTAAAATTTAGCTCGAAACGTTTGCTTTTTAATTGTATTAAATATATTTATGTAATTTATAGTTGTATATCTGATGAATTGTAATATATTTAGCGTAGCGTAACGTAGCACAAGATGGAATATTTATCGTGAGCCACCGACCTGGGGCGAGCACGAAACGTAATTAAATCCAGCATCGATAGAATCTATATTAATACATGAAATTATTCCATAGAGGAAAATTCGCCTTCCATACAATATTTCAAATGAAAATCAAATTTCAAAGTGATTGCTTAAAAGGCGCAAAGGCCAACGTAGTGAAAAAGATTCCAAGCAGAGACTCGAACCCGGGCCATCAGTATAGCGCACTGACGTTCTACCGACTAAACCACTTGGAACGATACCTAGCTCGGAAAATTTCTCCCTATTATATGTTGGCAAGACTACAAACGTAGCACAAGATGGAATATTTATCGTGAGCTACCGACCTGGGGCGAGCACGAAACGTCCAGCATCGATAAAATCTATATTAATACATGAAATTATTCCATAGAGAAAAATTCGCCTTACATACAATATTTCAAATGAAAATCAAATTTCAAAGTGATTGCTTAAAAGGCGCAAAGGCCAACATAGTGAAAAAGATTCCAAGCCGGGACTCGAACACGGGCCATCAGTATAGCGCACTGATGTTCTACCGACTAAACCACTTGGAACGATACCTAGCTCGGAAAATTTCTCACTATTACATGTTGGCAAGGCTACAAACGTAGCACAAGATGGAATATTTTAGTAGCCTTGCCAACATATAATAGTGAGAAATTTTCCGAGCTAGGTATCGTTCCAAGTGGTTTAGTCGGTAGAACGTTAGTGCGCTATACTGATGGCCCGTGTTCGAGTCCCGACTTGGAATCTTTTTCACTATGTTGGCCTTTGCGCCTTTTAAGCAATCACTTTGAAATTTGATTTTCATTTGAAATATTGTATGGAAGGCGAATTTTTCTCTATGGAATAATTTCATGTATTAATATAGATTTTATCGATGCTGGACGTTTCGTGCTCGCCCCAGGTCGGTAGCTCACGATAAATATTCCATCTTGTGCTACGTTTGTAGTCTTGCCAACATATAATAGGGAGAAATTTACCGAGCTAGGTATCGTTCCAAGTGGTTTAGTCGGTAGAACGTCAGTGCGCTATACTGATGGCCCGGGTTCGAGTCCCGGCTTGGAATCTTTTTCGCTATTGGCCTTTGCGCCTTTTAAGCAATCACTTTGAAATTTGATTTTCATTTGAAATATTGTATGGAAGGCGAATTTTTCTCTATGGAATAATTTCATGTATTAATATAGATTCTATCGATGCTGGATTTAATTACGTTTCGTGCTCGCCCCAGGTCGGTGGCTCACGATAAATATTCCATCTTGTGCTACGTTTGTAGCCTTGCCAACATATAATAGTGAGAAATTTTCCGAGCTAGGTATCGTTCCAAGTGGTTTAGTCGGTAGAACGTCAGTGCGCTATACTGATGGCCCGGGTTCGAGTCCCTGCTTGGAATCTTTTTCACTACGTTGGCCTTTGCGCCTTTTAAGCAATCACTTTGAAATTTGATTTTCATTTGAAATATTGTATGGAAGGCGAATTTTCCTCTATGGAATAATTTCATGTATTAATATAGATTCTATCGATGCTGGATTTAATTACGTTTCGTGCTCGCCCCAGGTCGGTGGCTCACGATAAATATTCCATCTTGTGCTACGTTTGTAGCCTTGCCAACGTATAATAGTGAGAAATTTTCCGAGCTATGTATCGTTCTAAGTGGTTTAGTCGGTAGAACGTCAGTGCGCTATACTGATGGCCCGGGTTCGAGTCCCGGCTTGGAATCTTTTTCACTATTGGCCTTTGCGCCTTTTAAGCAATCACTTTGAAATTTGATTTTCATTTGAAATATTGTATGGAAGGCGAATTTTTCTCTATGGAATAATTTCATGTATTAATATAGATTCTATCGATGCTGGATTTAATTACGTATCGTGCTCGCCCCAGGTCGGTGGCTCACGATAAATATTCCATCTTGTGCTACGTTTGTAGCCTTGCCAACATATAATAGTGAGAAATTTTCCGATCTAGGTATCGTTCCAAGTGGTTTAGTCGGTAGAACGGCAGTGCGCTATACTGATGGCCCGGGTTCGAGTCCCTGCTTGAAATCTTTTTCACTACGTTGGCCTTTGCGCCTTTTAAGCAATCACTTTGAAATTTGATTTTCATTTGAAATATTGTATGGAAGGCGAATTTTTCTCTATGGAATAATTCCATGTATTAATATGTAACTGCATTCGCCAAAATTTTTTTGGAGGGGAGTCTCCCCTCCGTCCACCCCTTAGCGAGGCCCCTGCGTCTACCATGTCTACAATGAACCCTAGAACACTGTGACTGGACCATGGATAAGTGGAAGAGATTTACTCGGTCGGATGAATCACGATTTGTCATTCATCACGCAGATGAACATGTCAGGGTACGCAATATTCACATATACTTAACAAAGACAATTAATTTATTGTAAACATCGGGGGAAACACATTATTTCTCGTCACATGAGGAACTAAAGATACACGTTTTGATTTCACTACTTGGAAATGATAATGGATAAATTTATATAGAAATATTTAGGGTTAACAAGAAGTGAATTCCTTCGAATAAGAGAGCAGTGGTGGGCAAAAAAGGAGGGTCTATTAAAATAGTGGAAATGGCTGATTTGTAATGTGTAATACATAAAAATAACTCTTGAAAATTTTACTACACAGTGTATTTTAGGTGTTACTCGGAGATAAAATTTGTATATGTATGTATTGATAAATGAACTTTATTATATGGTTTATTTCTTTAGACGTATTTTATACATTCCGTATTACATTATTATATGCCTTATTTATACATTGTGTTGCCGAATTTGGCCGACAAATTCAAAGAACAATAGTCAGAAAAATTGCCATAGAATAGGGAGTCGCAAATCACCATTTAATGAAAAATACAGAGTGTTATACCCTTACCCAACTTTGGTTGACGGAAATAACTTTCAGAAAACTGAAGTAATGAAACTTTTAATAGACGTGCTACCATTTGTTGTAAATATGATGACACAAAAAAAAAAAAAATGTTGTAGAAGTTTCCAGCGTTAACACCCTGTTTTTCCTGAAATTTTTTTGATGGTGTACTAGAAATGGTTTTTGTTGGAGGGTTGTTTTTCTTTCATGAAAAACTTTGGATATTAATAAGTAGATGGAAATATCTTTCGAATGTTTTAAATGAAATTAAAGATTTTCCATAATGATGTACGAATGCGCGAACAACACAATAAACACATGTCCTGAAGATTAAAACTAATACTTGTAGCATAAAAGGAAACTTTAATGAAAATTTGAAGAGACACATAGGTGCCTTGGGAGTCACCCCGCTGACACACAAAATCAAGACTTGATCTTTACATCATGAGATGCAGGCAAAGAGTGGTCGAGTTCACATTTTTCCATTCGTAAAGTTTTGGCGATATATAGATATTGGTTAAGACACAGATCTTGCCAAGGGGTGATCGTTATATTGGAATACGTGGGGCAGGCGATAATTAGCCAAGCACTAGTACGTGAGAAAGTTAGAAAGAATTCGAAGTCTGTCGATAGCATCGGAATGAGTGCGGTAAACTGAAAGGCGACATAAGTTTAAAAGTACATCTGGATATTATTATCTAGCCGCTGGTTTAACCAAAGTTTTCACTATCTCTAAGTAAAGCATCGAATTAAAAATCTGACAAAGAGAAAATTTTATAGGCAAATGCAACGCGAAAAGAATCTATCATTCAAAATGAAATGGCTGTGAATAATATTCTTTTTTTATTTTATTTTCTTAGATAAAAGTGCAGAGAGAGTTTTCTGGGAGCGTTAACGTAATATGAAAAGGGAAGTAGATTAATTAAAAACTTAGATATACGAAAAAGAAATAGAACGGTGCATATTTATATTGATAGTTAATATTAAATTTTAACTATCAAGGGATCGTATTAAATACATATAAAGAATAATATGTGTGATATCAAACGATATCACATATTTTATCACATTTCATATAAAAAATGGTACAGATCGCTATATTTCTATTGTAATATTTTTATTTTTCGTAAGCTTATTACCGTCAAGCCGATTTCTGTCTGGATGAAACATCATGTATTTGTGACTAAAAAAGTGGTTTGCAACCCCGTGTTCTATGGAAATTTATCCTCATCTTGTTTCCCACTAACACCTTTCTGAATTTGTCGGTCGAATTTGGCAACACCCCGTATACACCGGATGAGCTAAAGTTCATTACAAATTTTAAAACTCATAATAAAGGAAGAAATTGTGATAAAGGAGTGCGGTTTGCAAGAAAGGGCTTACAAGGTAGTCGGATATTTTTAGCAGAAAAAAAAAAAGTTTTGTTAAAAAAATCACATGTAGAGGTCTCTGATGACCCGAAACACAATGAGCAGGGCAACAATACGGCCCATTCATTGGTTCTTCCAATAACAAATGTTCAACATGACCTCCAGAACATTCTACGACACAACTGTTGTCCTATTCTTGTGTTTCGGATCGTAAGCGCCGCCTACATGTGATTTTTAGCTATTTTTTCTGCTAAAAAAATTCGACTTCCTTGTCAGACTTTTTTTGAAAACTGCACTCCTTAATCGCAATTTCTTACTTTTTTATGAGTTTTTAAAGTTTTAACGAACTTTTGCCTCATACGGTACATTATTTATATTACTTCTCTATATTTATGTATTACGTGTTGCTGAACAGATTACTTATACGTTTTACACTTTGATATTTATTCCCTAAATATAAAACATTCACACTGTTAAAAATTTTGCAGTATTCTGGAAGCTCATTCGACCGTTTTTTTGAAAAAAATGGTTTCATAATCATAATTTAACTATATATTCTGACCATAAAATGACCAATAATATTGTCAGAATAGTGTTAAAATTACGGTTATGTAACTGTTTTCGGAAAAAACGGTCAAATGACCTGCCAGAATGCTGCAAATTTTTAACAGTGCAGACTAGATTTTAAAATGTAACTAAAGGATCTTTTGAAAATTATGTTTTCCTACACTGTTAAAAATTTGCAGCATTCTGGCAGGTCATTTGACCGTTTTTTCCGAAAACAGTTACACAACCGTAATTTTAACACTATTCTGACCATATTATTGGCCATTTTATGGTCAAAATATAATTAAATTATGATTATGATTATGAAACCGTTATTTCAAAAAACGGTCGAATGACCTACCAGAATGCTGCAAAATTTTTAACAGTGTAGCCAATATCAAACTCGTCTCTCCATCAGACCAAGGTCACAATAACAACAATTGTCGTTGTTATTTTAACAATTTACAAAACTGGACATCATAAAATGACTTCTTGAAATAAATAAATTATTTTTTGAAGAATTTTATTTGGGCAAAGATCTTTCAAATACCTATAAAAGATACACTTATATTTTTGCCTTATTAACATATAAATATGTGATTTATAAAGTAGGTAAAAAAGTGTATATTTTTAACATAGTAACATTTAGAATTGACTCTATTCTATTTTTATTTTTTATATAAATGAAATAATACTCTATTTAATTTAAAAGTAATATGAGAATAAAAATATAAGATTAATTTATTCCATCGCTGCAGAGAAAAAAAAAAGAAAAACTGTATGTTTACGCTTGTCCAGGATGAAATTACATTCTGAGTTATATTAATAAAACAATAAACTAATTATTGTTATCCAAAAACGAAAAGCGCACATTCACTCCAAGTGAAGCGGATAATAAGAAAGAGATATTTTCTATTAAAATTTTGTAAAGCCTAATTATCTGTCATGTATGATGACCGCAGATTTTTTTTTTTTTTTTTTTTTTTTTTTTTTTTACAGTGGTTTTATTTTACATGACCAATAATATTTCTATCCTAACGAATTTTATGCAGTTTACATTTTTTATTATTTAGTAGAGAGCAAAGATAAAAATTTTGGTGAAACAAACTGTCGAAATTTTTTTTGTCCAATGAAGCATTGCAACAACGTACTAAAATATTATTCCTTGAAAACAGAAAAACATTCAATGATTAATAGAAAAAGAGCTAACAAAATATAAACATTTCTAAATAAATTGTTTTAACAAAATTTTGTATGCTTGCATCAAGACTTAACAGCGATCAATAAACCTCCGCGCAATCATTTAGATTAAAAAATATGGTAATTATATCATTTTGCTGTAAACCTCTAGCGCAAATTTTTTAGCATTAAAATAATGTAAAGTATCAAATTAGTCTGATTATTTACCTTTGAGTCTTGGATACAACGATTCACATATTTCGTTTTTTACCAAGAAACCGTATCACTTATTCAACTTCGGTTATGGATAGAAAAAAAATTTTTTGCACTTTTTTTTATATTTTTTTATTAGTATGATAAATTTGATTTTTTTTAATAAGATACACAGTAGTAAATTAAATATTGTAAGCGTTATTTGATTAGAAAGTTCAACCACAAGATATTTTGGAATACACAAGATATAACATACAACATGTGTACAGTAACTTTTACAATTGCATGCGAATTAAAACAACAATATATGGTATGGTAAGCTATTAGACGCTCTTCTAAATAGTGCAAATGGCCTTGAAAATGCAACAACGAAACATTTTAAAAGGGAAAAAGTAGAAAATAAATTATTATCTTAAGACCCCGTGTCTAACATATTGGATAATTTTATTTTTTATATAAAATATTTGAATTGGAACTCATAAAAAATTACCGCCCATAATACTGGATCACGCAGTGCTCCTATTTATACACAAAATAAAGAAAATAAGAGAAATAACAAAGAAAAAGCTCTGCAAAATGTGTATTTTTATTTTTTGAAATTGCAACGAGTAAAAGAAAAATAGTTGAAGATAAGAACACAGTTTTAACTCAAATTTCATATATTTTTGAGAAGTATTTTGATATTAGTGCAACTTACTTTTAATTTTAAACGTTGCATTAAGGAAATTACATCGTTGGCCCAGTAATTAAAAGTATATTTTGGAGAATTATTAGATGTTTTTATTGATATTTTTTGCATTGGACTTTGGGTCTTCATCAGTTGTTTACACTAATATTTTAATCTTTGTATACTGACGGAAAAGATTTGTATTTACTCAAAATTACATACAGTGATGATGAGAAGTAGGTAACAGTGTTTCCCCCAGGTTTAAAAGGCAGGGTGCTGCTGGTGTGAAATGGTGATTTTTTAATTTAAAAGGCCATTTTTTAGATTGTTAAGGGCACATTTTGGATTCAAAAGAACACTTTTCGGATTCTTAAAGGAACTTTTTTTTTAATTATTTCTTTTGATTTTTAAAGTTTTTCAAGAGAACATTGAGTCAGTTTTTACTTTGCAAGCAAATTTTTTAATGCAAAAAGAATAGGAAAGACAATTTTTTACTGACAGGTAAGAAGGGTGCAATTTTTTCGGATGAGGGGCAAGATTAGTGCTATTTTTTTATGAGGGGCAAGAGGGGGGTTATAATGTAAACCAAAAGGTAGGTGGGTGAAACAGCCTCCTGACATTAGTTGAGGGAAACTCTGAGATAATATATTTTAATAGTGGAGGGCTATAATGTAAACCAAAAGGTAGGTGGGTGAAACAGCCTCCTGACATTAGTTGAGGGAAACTCCGAGATAATATATTTTAATAGTGGGGGGCTATAATGTAAACCAAAAGGTAGGTGGGTGAAACAGCCTCCTGACATTAGTTGAGGGAAACTCTGAGATAATATATTTTAATAGTGGGGTGCTATAATGTAAACCAAAAGGTAGGTGGGTGAAACAGCCTCCTGACATTAGTTGAGGGAAACTCTAAGATAATATATTTTAATAGTTCGTTAAATAATTATTTAATTATTTCACTATATGTGCATATTTCTACTGATTGACTGCTTGTTTAAATTAGAACATTTTTTATTTTTTATTTGCAGCGAAATTTGTTTTTCCTTTTTCTTTCTGTTCTGAGTAGATAGAATTAAAATTAATCTATTCTTTTAATACATTTTTTAAACTCATTTCAAACTTTAAGTATTTTTTTGTCAGTATGGGTTTTGTAATTTAATTAACTAATTTAATCAATAAATTAGGTAGCCATTTAATGATCAAAAGAACAATTTGGGACAATTTTTTATTTAGATTATTTTTGTAATTCCAAAAAAAAAAAAAAAATATGAATGAGAAATTGGTATTAAAAGTTTCGCGTACAGGTAGAATTTAAATGAAATACATAGTTAATGATATTTATAAATTAATATTTTTAAAATGATAAATATTTTTATCTAAAACATTGTCAATCATCTTTGCTAAATATATACTAGATAACTCTCCATCATTTATGTAATTAATCATCAAACTTCAAGTAAATACCAATCATTATCTTGTCTGCTACGGCATGAAATCTGATAGCTTCCCGTTATTAATAAGGAATGAAAGAATATTTTTGGTAGAAATTTAAATTTTTAGTCGAAATTTATGAAAAATTTCGAAATAATTACAATCTACTGATGTTAGTAATTTAATGATCAAAAGAACAATCGTGGACAATTTTTTATTAAAGACTATTTTCTAATTCCACATTTAAAAGAAATTATAAATAAGATTTTTTTTATTAAATGTGTCATGTACAGGTATAAATTAAATGAAACACATAGTTAATGATGATCATTAATTACAAAGTTTAAAATGATAAATGTTTTAATATAAACATTATCAATCAGATATGCTTAATAGATAATAGAAGATTCTTCGTCTTTTAAGCAATTAATCATCAAACTTCAAGTAAGTACCAATCATTATCTTGTCTTCTCCGGCATGAAATCTGATAGCTTCCTGTTGTTAATGAGAAGTGAAAAAATATTTTTGGTAGAAAATTACATTTTTCGTCAAAATTTATATAACATTTCAAAAAATAAATGCAATCTACTGAAGTTAGTAATATGATCAGAAGAACAATTGGCGATAATTTTTTTCTTTTGACTATTTTTGTAATTACGCATTTAAAAAAAATTATAAGTAAGAAATTGGTATTAAAAGTTTCGTGTACACGAAATAAGTAGTTAAGGATTTTGGTAAATTACAATTGTTAAAATTATACATATTTTCATCTAAAACATTAGCAGTGAACTTTGTTACAACTATACTAGATGACTCTCTGTCATTTGATGTATGTTCCTACCTTTGGGGCACTTTTTTTTTTGTAAAATATGAAATTTTTATCAAACACATGTGCTTTTAGTTAAAACAGGGAATAAAACTCTGAATTCATATGAATATCTTATAGAATTTTATTTAACTTTTCAAATTTAGGGAATACTTTGTCAAATTTTAGTAAAGAAAATGCGTTTATGCCAAACCTTCTTTAACGAAATCTATTCAATATATTTAACTTTTGTTTTTCAACACTATATTAGCAAACCACTTACCTGTGTTATGAAGCAAATGATTTGCAATACCTCTTAAATTTACTAATCTATACCAAATTTTGTATACAAAACATGATTTTTGAAAAACAAAATGTGTATTTTTCAATAAAAATAGCCCTTAAAACTATATATACAAAGTTACAAGCTATATTTTGCTTCATAACATATCAACAGATGAGCAGAACCTTGTTACAATCTTTTTTTTCGATATCTTGAAAACTTTTTAAGAAATGATGTTTCTCGTAAACGTACACAATGAAAAACGCAAATTAAGATTTTGATATAGCACACAAAATTATGTATAAAATTTTCAACTTTAAAATCCATCATATATGTAGGTGTTTATGTATTTTTGCATATATTATATATTACATATTTGTGTATTAAAATGTATTGTTTATCTTTCTGTGGCTCTTTAAACGGTCACTTCCGGTTTCAGAAAGCTCATTTCCGGTTTATAGTTTCGGCTTTAACTTTGCTTCTAATTATCGCTGAACCAAAATTCAGGAACTTTTGGAATCCTAAATGTTTGAACTTTAACTTAAAATAGTTAAAAAAACACCGGAGATTTTCGCGAAAACAGCAATTTGAGGGTAGGCACATACACTGTAAAAAAATACGACCAGTTTTCCTGTAGGAATTGGAAAAATAGTTGCATTTATCGTACCGGAAAAATTTCCGACCCAGCTCGGAATAAAATCTGTAAAATACCGTTTTATTGACTATTTCCCTTTTTTTTTATCGATTTTATTCCGAGCTGCGTCGGAAAATTTTCAGGTACGATAAGGGCAACTATTTTTCCGACTCCTACAGGAAAACTGGTTGGATTTTTTTTTACAGTGTACCTTAAGCAATTACTCGTCAAACTTCAAGTAAATACCAAGGATTATCTTGTCTCCTTAGGCAAAAATCTGATAGATTCCTGTTACTAATAAGGAGTGAAATAACGTTTTTGGAAGAGATTTACATTTTTAGCAATAAAAGTAAAAGTTATTTTTTTTGCTTGGTTTTGTGAAATACTGACATGCACAAAACTTAATTAAAACAAATTTAAAGAAAGGGCAGTTTACTCTGGAAGGAAAGTCTTTTACGCTGAAAGAATTCAGTGAATAAGAAACAACTTTATATTTATAATTTTAAAAAAATGCTGCATCCGGTATGCACATTTAAAATTATAATGCATTTAAAATAAAATTTTATTAATTACTAGATATCCTTCCCGGCGTCACGCGTGTCCGTAATTATGACCTTAAAAATTCTTCAAATCAGTTTTGGGTGATTGTATATTTTTAGGAGAAATTCTTTTCAAACTAACGTAAAATTGGAAGTCCCAATGCCTTCGCTCGCGACCATACCCATTTTCTATGATTTATATTTTTAAATGAATATATATTAAAACGATCCTACAGTTATTTGGTCCACTACTTTCGGCAGCGTACACCGTGGTAGGTGTGCACGTTTATTATTATTATTATTATTTTGAAATAGTAAATACTAACGAGTTTTACACAAAAGATGCAATTAATACCGCACAAATACCGGGAATAATAGTTTTTGTTTCCTGATTTTTGCTTTGTATTTTCCTCTGAAAAAAGGAAATAGCCTTTTAAAATTGGAAAATACGGAAATCAAAGCGAATCGACTTCCAAAGGATATTTTTTTAGAAATTCTAAATAATAATAATTTTTACAAGCAAAGATACAACCACAATCTAAAAAGTACGCCTAATAAGTTTTTTTTTTTTTATATTTATGTTCACGAAGGGAATGCAACAGTTTTAAAATGTTGCGGAAAAAAAGAAAACATGAAAAGGAAATGGAAAAACGACAAGCCACATAAATTCGAACATAGATTTCTTTTTCTTCAAATAGTAAATATTAGTATTTTTACGCCATTAGAAAGGGAAAAGTACTACTAAATAGTGAGTAATTTTAAAATTATTTTACTTTTAACTTTATATATATTTCCTTTTCCGGGAGACGAATTTGGCATTTTTAAAATGAAGAAAAATGGAAAACATAGATACTGCTGCGTAATCGACGTATATATATATATATATATATATATATATATATATATATATATATATATATAGATTTCCATACCCATCGCTAATAAACAGGCAAACAGACCGACGGACAAACATCTTTATTTTATTTATGCAGATTTCACGCGTTAAATATATTTTAACTTTCACAAAACTTTAAATTTTTCACTAAACAAAACTATACAAAAAAATTCACATATTTTAAAATCTGAAATGAAATTAAACAGATTATAAAACCTGATTAATACTAAATACTGGATGCTGCAAATTAATGTTAACATTATTTTAAATAAATCTTAGTTCGATCGAGCAATATTTTAATGAAAAATCTGAAAATAATATGGATTAGAACCCGCAAAATATTAGCACTTACATTATTTTTCAATAATGAAGAAAAATAATTTATTTGAACATTTGAATAGAAATTAAATATATTTTTAAGAGATTTGTTATAATAATGTCGTGATTTAAAAATTATATGGATACTATGTTTTTATTCGCACATTTTAAATACTTTAATATGTACTGGAAAACTCTTACGTTAAAGATAAACTTATTGGGCATTAATTAAATAGGAAAACAATTACTGCAATAAGCAAAAATTTATACTAAAGCCTGAGATTTTTTTTTGTTTCTTATTACTGCATATTAACAATAACTTGGATACCGATGTATACTGGTTATCAATTGTTATATGTTAATGATGTTTACTATGTCATGTTGTGTATTGAATCTGAAGAGTGTTGCGTTCATAGTTCATTTACAGAGGCACTCAAAAGTATTCCGTTACATTATGATCAATGAGGAAAAGTCGTTTCCCGTGTACTAGTGCCCTTACGTTGTTTCAAATGTTTTGAAATTGATAAAGAAATAGTTAAAACTATAATATTGGTTAAAATGTAACTTACCCATATTTTTCCTCCGCTTAAATGGATGTCCGATTCTACAGGTAAATAATTTCCGTTTTCGAACGGCACAAAACATTTGTCACAGTTTAATGTAACATAGTATATATAAATGGATTATTGCTTATATTAGAAGAGTACATTCTTTTTTATCTTAAGTTTTTGCGGAACTCAGTTTACGACTTCGAATAAATTAAAAAAATTGAATAACGTTTTTATTACCATAGAACAATAAATCCATTTTGCACCAGCAATACAATTGTCAACATTTCATATTGTTATATTACTGTAAATAAGGACAACAGGTAACACGCAAAAGATTATGACATTTATTTACCTTCATTAATTTTATCTATATTCGAAAAATGTGGAACGTCGATTTATTAGGTTTTCGTGAAATGTAAATAAATCACTGCACTTTTCAGAAAAGTGAAACGATGCATAAGCTTTTCACATTTTCATATTTTCCACCTTTCATTAAAATCGTCAGATCCTTGAATAATATCTTAGTGATTCACACCTACTTCTGAAATCATTGACCTACATTTATTATTAAAAACTTTTTGTAAATAATGTCTTTTTATACGGTATGTTTATAGCATAGATTCTGAAATTACTGAAATTCCCTTTTTTATGTGTCTGCAAAATTTTTTAAAGATTATCAAGTTGTTAACCCTTTAAAATTGAGTAAATAGAGTTTTTACATTTCTTATATAAAAATTGTGTCTGCTGCACTATACTAAATTTTGATAATTCTAAGCTTATAAAACTTTTTGAAACACTATATTTCGTCTTGCTTTTACATTTATTATTCTGTAGTTAAAAAATCCGAAAATTACTATTTAAAAAATACCACTAATCAAGAAATCAGAATAAATAAAGAATAGGACCGGCAACACCTTTTCTGCAGATTGTATTATATGGTAAAGTATTCATAGAAACTATATATTTCCGAATATGTTAGACAATCATATTCATCTACTAAATAATTTTCTAAAAGACTGTAATCGAACAACGGAATTTTTTATTCATTAAGCAGATAAGTATAATTAATTAATTAAAACCCCTTTATTTACATTAAAATAAGAATAGTGCTAAATAACTCATATACTTAACCTATTGACGGTTTGCACTTTCAAGTGAACATTTAAGCGAATATTTCTATGTAATTAACGCAGTGATTTAAATTTCATGAGCACACTTACAATTGAATAATGCATTATCTTAATGTACTCTTAGGATGTTATTCTATGGTGAAGCATAAATTAGGAGAAAATGCGTAAATCACGATAATGAATGTATGGTAAAGACATTGATTACCATATTTATTCCGAAAATATTCAATAAGATAAAGTCAAAGATATCCTTTTTGGAGTTTGTGAGGCTTTACTAAGGTATAATTTTTAAAAAATATTATGTTACAATAAAAATATTTATTTTCATGGCATTAACAATTGCATATTTACCAGAGTTCAAACACGGAACGACGACAAATAATCCGAAGTAAGGAACATTTTTTAACCATAGTGAAACTTTAAAAAATTGCGCAGGGTGCGTTAACTATTTTTCGAAGCATTAAATTCCATTCTCTACCTAAACAAGATTCTCAGACTAGGCTATAAAAGGGTATAAAAGTGATGAAATACCTTTATTTAGATTAACGTACGTTTCATCGTACAAACGGCGACATTAAAAAAAAAAAAAAAAAAAAAAAACATTCTTGATAAAAATATTTTCGCAAAAAAAACTCGAACTTGGTAAATAATGTCACGAGACTTCATGCATAATGAAAATCAGTGGAAACATAAATTATAAAATGAAATTGGATATTTGTGAGCGTGGGTTAATTCATACCATTGTTACTAAACCTACATAGCATCTCTTTCAAAAATTTAGGTAACTCAAGGGATACTGAATCACTGTAAGAATTCTCGTCGCGTAAAAACATCTCTATTGATTCCCGGATGATGGATGGTAAATAAAATTTTGACGGATAAATTATTCTCTTATTTTTAAAATCAATCTGTAAAAGTTCTTTTCTGCATAATCTGGTTAAAGCTGTGGTTCTATTGTTGTATTTTATGTCTGCAATATGTTCTTTGAGTTCCTTTTTTAAATTTTTGGCGAAAATATTTCTTCCAAGAAGGATTTTGAAAATGTTGCCGTTTTTGCGATGAAGCGTACGTTAATCTAAATAAAGGCATTCTGTCACATTTACAGCATTTTTTTAGCTTAGTTTGTTTCATTATAAGTGATTATCATACGTATTTTTATAAGAGAGTCAGATATCATAAATTATCTGTACTTGGGTTATAGAACACAATAGGTATGAACTTTTGTGGTGGCCCTTCAGAAATTTATTTTAGACCTAAAAACCCTTTTTAAAAGAAAAAAAAATATTTAGCCCCACTAAAATTTTCAAATGTTAATCTATCAAAAATATCTCAGGAAGAATAAAGGTATTTTATCAATTTACAGCCTTTTTTTTAGCTCAGTTTGTTTCATTATAAATGATTATCATACATATTTTTATAAGATAGTCAGAAATCATAAATTATCTGTACTTGGGTTATAGAACAGAATAGGTATGAACTTTTGTGGCGGCCCTTCAGAAATTTATTTTAGACCTAAAAACCCTTTTTAAAAGAAAAAAAATATTTAGCACCACTAAAATTTTCAAATGTTAATCTATCAAAAATATCTCAGGAAGAATAAAGGTATTTTATCACTTTTACAGCCTTTTTTTTAGCTCAGTTTGTTTCATTATAAGTGATTATCATACATATTTTTATAAGATAGTCAGATATCGTAAATAATCTGTACTTGGGTTATAGAACACAATAGGTATGAACATTTGTTGTGTCCCATCAGAATTTGTTTTTAGATCTAAAAACACTTTTTAAAAGAAAAAATATTTAGCCCCACTAAAATTTTCAAGTTTTATTCTATCAAAAATACCACTAGATGAAGAATGATATCTAAAAAATAACGTCATTCTGGTGTAAAAAAAAAAAAAAAAAAACTATTGAACTATTGTCAAGGCTGTTGAGATTAGTAACTATTGTCTGTTCTCTTATAGCTCCGTTGCATGCAAGTATATTAAAGAGTACGGGATGATCCAAAAGTTATCAGATAAATAAAAATCCATTCAATAGTTCTAAAGTGTAAAGTTTACGTGGATAAGCAGAAAATTACCGTGGATGATCCTGAAGAAGAAGGTGAGCTGATTTCCCTTACCTTTATTATTTGATTTAAATGTGATTATTTTTATATCACATTAGTCTCCCTTTAAAATAATCACTCACAATAACCCCTTTCTCCCTTCACTCAACTAGATAACACAACATGCTTTTTCTTCTTTCATTGGTAATCTTTTTATCACAACTATATAATAAATCGATACTAATTACGTGTACATTTCTAACATATATATTTTTATCTTGCATGTTAAAGTTAATATTGTTTTTTATAATATTGACCAAACATTAAGAAAAATCAATGTAGCTTTAAAATAAATTTGAACAATCTTAGTATTGATAAGAACGTTGCAACTTCAACACTTAAAACCCTTAGTAAATACTGCAAATTAATGCTCATCAAAATGAGAGAAGCTTTTCTATTAACATATGTTAGTGATGTAACTCCACCTATTCGAAAACGAAAATAACAGTCAACACGTTTTAACAAATATCATTAAAATCCGACATTCTGACGTAATTCTGACGTTCTACAATCTATATTATAAAGGACAAATATATATGTGCGCAACGCATACGTCATTCTGCGAATGGCAACACTTTGAAATTTGAAATGAAATTTTGGTTTTGTAATTTTCGTTACAGTAAATTTTTAGACATCTAAACACCGCATATTTTTAGATTTTAAACCGTCGTATAGGGAAAAAAGTACTTTTAACACATTAAGCGCCGCTATATATATTAACCGATGTTTTTACGGAATCATTGTTTTTTCTTAATGAACAGGATGTCATTAAAGTACTTCTTAAAAAAAATTCAAAAAAATTCGATTATTTATGAAAAACAGTATGTTCCCGCAATGGGGTTAATGGGGTTAATTTTTTTACAAAAATAAACTTGTGTCTCCGTGTAATTATAACAGTTATTTTTCAATTCTTTAGAAATAAAAATGACTACTTCATTCTGAAACAGACATTTTATGAAAAATTCAGATAAATTACATTTAGAATTATAATAAACATGTAATTTTATAATAAATTTTGAAAAATCAATTTACTTGCTCATAAGCATTTTCATTATATATCTTTATTTTTCACCATTACATTATCTTTTCTCTCTATTTTACATGAAAGAAGACTGAACAATTTTTATGCAGCATTACATTGTACCTTTTGCAGGAAACACGAGCATTTTTTAACATACTTTTCACCTAGATTGTTTCCAAGTGTTTTCTAGAAAATATTTCACGCCATCAAAAGGCACGTCATTTGACAGAAATCCATAAGGGCCCGAACGTGGATATTCTTCTATTTTCTGTTCTACTTTTATCAATGACGAAACCATTTCACGGAGAATTCTATCTGAGTAAGTTTTCCTTTACATTCCTTATGCATTCGCCAAGCTGCTACAACTCCCATATTTAGCATATTGATGAAAAATGGCCACCATCATTTCTTCCCTCTTATTTTTGGGCGATAAATACTCAAAAACCGATCAAGCAAATCGACACCTCCCATGTTTTTGTTATAAGATGCTACAAGATATGGCTGCGGTATATCAATTTTTTTCTTATCTGCTATGCTCAATATTTTTGCCGAACCTACTGGTTATATAGGTTCAATATTTGAAGCCAGCCAAACAACCTGGTTGTCTTTGTATTTCACAATACTAAATGATTTCGTAGAAATAGAGACAAATGTTTCTCTGTCTTTTTTCTTCAAAGCTTTGGAATCTATCAAAGGACAATTTTGTACTCTCTCGAATTGTTCCAGTGGTCCAAAAATGCCTGTCCCTCATTTCTAATAATATTGATAAGGACATAAAAAAAATTATCAATATATAATTCCGGGATCAGGTGGCAAACAAACGATTTCCGTATCATCCGAATAATCATCTGTTCAAAATAATACAAAGCTTGAGACACAGTTAAAACTTTCACAGGCATCTTTTCCTTAAAATCGAAATCTGCGATACGAAAAAATAGAAAAGCCTGCTAAAAATATAGCTTTTAGAAAAAAAGAAGATATCTAATAAGTAAGAAACAGATGATAAGGGTAACACTTCCAAATAAAGTTTGCTAGGAACGAATAAAAAGCATTTCCAAAGTTTCTATACAGACTGTTTTCACGCGCATAATAAAAGCACCGTATTAGGTCTTCATACTTTGCGGCATTCCGTCTGGTCTTGAAAACTAACGAAAGCGCCATTGCTCCCGTTACAGGAGCAACTCGTTCTTTCATGACTTGTGATGAATCTATTATACTTATTAACTACGGATTTATGTAGTATTAGACAATAGACAGTTATAAACATATTTTGAATAAAAAATATAATTTTTATTATTCTAATTTTTATTTTTCTAAAAAAAATTCTTGCGAAAGAGGTCAAAAAGCTAAATTTCGTCTTTTAAACCCGTTTTAAAAAATGGAAAATACAAATGAAATTTTTTTTTTAAATTACAGAAGTTATCTCGTATATTCATAATACAAATAACATAAACTTTTTGCCAATATATAATATGCTCATTTTAGAAAAAAAATCTTAAAGTAATGTTCCCAAAATGGGAGCAATGGCGATTAATGGGTTATACGATTTGTTTGAAAGCTGTATCTCAATTAATTTTTCTGATTTTTTTTTATCGTTTTAGTACCAGTTTTGTAATCGTGGCAACTGAATTAATCTATTTCTGTTAAAAGTACTAGTGGATCGTACCCGGGCTTCCCGGGTTAAAGAATATAGGTGAAAACATTTTTTTTAAATTGAAAACTAATAATTTTTTATATGCAATAAATTTTTTAGATTGGCCATTTACATTAAAAAAGCATTTTTCATATGGAAAATACGAATTATAAAATCAAATATTTTTTTTTAATTTACCAAAAGCGATATTTTCTTATTAGCCGCACGCTAAGAGTTATTTGCCAAGATTTTGCTACTTATGACATCCTTTTACATTCTGATAATTTCAGAGCTTATGCATGTCTGGTAAATTTGTGTTTTATTTATATTATTTTATTTATTTATTCATAGGGATTTTTTTTATATGGATATTTGCCGTAAGAAAATGATGAACAGTTTATTTTGTTTTAAGGGCAAACGGATTAATCTTTCGTAATCAAACTCCGCGCGATATAGACGAATTAAAAAATATTTCAGGCTTTAAAATTGTTTTTAAAACCATAGACAATCAGTAAACTGAGATGAACTTTGCAAACAAATTCCATTTGAAAAAAAGTCCTATTATCTAAAAATTTTAATTGTACGATTACAAATACGTTAGATTTGTGGGTTTTTTTTTTTAATATTATTCTTTTATTTGATTATAAAGCAAGTATTAATTTTGTTCTGCAAAAATAGTCAGAAACAAATGTTGAAAAATGTTTGATGCTTTATGTGCAAAATGTTTATTATTATTATGTATTGAAACTGGCACGTGATAAGATAAATTAAAAAAAAAATCATGCTTAAAAATTATTTTAGAAAATATAATACATAAGCCAATGAATACAGTTTTTAAAAAAATTTCATTTGAAAGTAAATGTTTTTCCCTATGCGACGAAAATTGAAAATGTACGATGGTCAGAAGATTAAAAAATTGCGGTACCGAAAATTTCAAGACCGAAATTTGATCGTGAAGTGTTGCCATTCGCAAAATGACGTCAGCATTACGCATAGATACGTTTGTTCTTTATAATATAGATACTTAATCAGTAAAGTCTAATAAAGATCAGTTATTAGGATGTGGTTATCAATTCAGGCTCTTATGCTTGGATTTTCTGAATGAAAACAGCAATTTTCACCTTCTCAAAATTTGCATACGCACTTCTCATATCCATATTCATCATTTTAAAAAAATGTATTTTGTTTGATCATTTAAAAATCATTTTAACTCAAAACTGTAAGTCACGATTTTCAGCAACATCTTTTATGTGAACAGAGGCACTCTTTACTTGGGATTCTAATCGCAATTCCGGAGAGTAAAAATTTCCGTAATTTATTTTTTTTAGATGCATTTGTGCTAAAATTTTTGTTTTATCTAAGAAAATGATCGTCTTCTTTTAAATATGTCTTCATTCTCACTTAAATAAGCATTTCACCTAGTGTCTGAAACTTAGTATCAGTACACATGCAGAACAAAAAACAATATGAGGAAAAATTTATGAGGAAAAATGCGTGTTTTCAAAAGCAGTATGACATTTTCCGTTATTATGCCCTTAATATAATATTCTGCTCCTAATGGGTTTTGCGCCACTAAACCCTATACTACAATTTTTATCAACAATTTTGAATTTTTATCAGAAAAAAATAGCATGAATAAAGTTAAAAATACCTCATTATTTCTCTCTTGTCTGCAATAATGAAAGCTATCTAATTTTCATCAATTTGAAAAAAAGTTCATGAAATGGTTTTATAATTAAAATATAAAAGTGGGGATATTAAAAGAAAACAAACAAAAAAGCAAAAAAAAAAAAAAACAGATAGTGCGATCGCATCTACAAAGGAAGAGCTTTTAGTTAAAAAAAAATATTAGTAAAATTGGTTCAGCAGAAAGATCAGGGCAGATAACTAAAAAACATACTTGTGTTTTAAATATATACATTATATAAAATTAGGAAAAATTAAATTGAGCAAATTATGCTATTTTGATAAAATTACAGTAGAATGTCCTAAAGAATAACATTAAAATTTTATTATTCGACAGAATTTTCGACAAAAACTTCAGGAACACGATGTTATTTTAAACCACGAATTATTTGTTTGCTTGTCAAACTCGGCGAAGCAAATCCATCCAGGCGAGAATCACCTATTTCTGTAATATAAATCGCTATTATTTGCATGGCACCTCTCTTTTATAAAGACACTCTACATTTTTGTAAAACATTGCGTTTTATCAGTGTGTGACTTCGATTACATTATTTTCAAAAGTGAAGAATTTTCACCTGTGAAGAATTTCAAAACAGTTGGGCTGTGAAAATGACGCACTTCTACAAAATATAATTCAGGTTTAAGAATTACGCAATACACAAAATACACGCTTTTTTATAAAATGACGTCAATTGCATCTGCTAAAGCAATCCGCTTTTACAATCCAGTTTAAACTTCCTCTATAGAAAAGTGTGCATATGACGTCATTATCACGGGATAACAGACAATATTCTTGACATAGCCCATATTTTAATTTCAACTTTTTTTTCCAGGTTTTATGAAAAAATGGCAACAAATGGATACAGTATCTCCTATTTTCGACTATTTTCCGTTTACCTTCATGACTTTCAATAAAAATGAAGTACTTTTGTTGCCACGATAAGAAAAATGGTATTAAAAACTACAAAAAAATTAATATGTCGAAAATAAATTGAGATACAGCTTTAAAAAAAATTGCATTTAAAAGAGCATTTTTTTCCTCATACGACGGTGTAAAAATTTAAAATGTGTGATTTTTAGAAGTTTAAAAATTTGCAGTAGAGAAAATTGCAAAAGCAAAATTTCCTTTCAAATTTCAAAGTGTTGCCATTCGCAAAATGACGTATGCGTCACGCACAGATATGTTTGTCCTTTATAATATAGATAGGTCAATCTTTTTGTTCATTTTCTCATCCAAATTGAAAAACAATTGAAATTAAAATACGAGAAAAATTGTCAAGAATGAATTAAAATCAAGAATGAATTAAAACTGTCAAGTTGAATTAAAATGTCAAGAATATCGTCTGTTGTAAATTCCCTTGAATTTTGGTTTTATTTCGTTATTATTCATCATTTAAATATTTTTTAGTTTATTACAAACTTGCTTTATAAACGATACAACACTTTCTCTTTAGAAAAAATGTATTTTAATTAATATTTGTGTGACATTCCTCCACATTTACTTAATTCGTATCAGAAAGCTTAAAGAATTTAATTTTATTTATGCGTGTAGATCGGAAAATAATACATTCCAAAATCGCAAATAATATTTTTCTAATTTAAAAAAAAATACAAATGAATAATTTCTGATAAAATATGGAGCTATTATAAACAAACGGGTGAAGATCTATGAATCATTAGACATCATATGCATACTTTTCTATAGATGTTGTTTAAGACAAAGATCGTAAAAATGGAATGTTTTATTGGATGGAAATGACGTCCTTTTATTAAAAAAAGCGTGTATTTTAATTCTTAAAACTGAAATATGTTTTGCAGAAGTGCGCCACTTTCATCCCAGCTGCTTTGAAATGCTTCACAGGTGAAAATGCTTCTCTTTCGAAAAAAAAGAAAATAAAAACCATACATGATAAAACCATTTGTTTTACAGAAATTTAGTGTTTTTATAGAAGAGCAGCGACATACAGTGTGCATGCTGAGATCGGAAGTTTTTGTCCAAAAATAGCGATTTATATTACAGAACTTGGTGATTCTTGCCTGGATGAATTCGCCTCTCCGAGTTAGACAGGGAAACAAAGATTATCTTGGCGACAATTCAAAGTTTAAAATAATATCAGTTCCCCCAAATTTTTGCCCAAAATTCTACCGACTAATAAAATTTTAATGCTATTCTTTAAGACATTCTTTTGTAATTTATACAAATAACATAATCTGCTTAATTTAATTTTTAATAATTTTATATAATCTATATATTTAAAAAACAAGACTGTTTTTTTGTCATCTACCATGAGCTTTCTGCTGAATAAATTTTACTAATATTTTTTTAACTGAAAACTGTTCATTTGTAGATGTGCCCACACAAGCTGTTTTTTAATATCCCCATTTTTATATTTTAATTTTAAATGTATTCTATGAAATTTCTGCAAAATGGTGCTAATTAGTTTTAATTATTTCAGAGAAGAGCGAAATAATGAGGATTATTTATCTTTATTCATGTCATTTTCTGATGGAAATTCAAAATTGATGATAAATATTGTTGTATAGAGTTTAGTGGCGCAAAAGTAATATTTTGAACGGAAAATGACGTACTGCTTTTGAGAACAGCATTTTTCTCCATAAAGTTTCCATATTTCTTTTCGCTCCGGCATGTGTACTGATAATAAATTTAAGACACTAGGCGAAATGCTAAAGGAAGTGAAATAGACCTCATATTTAAAAGAAAACGATAATTTTCTTTGATAAAACTAAACATTTTAACAGAAATGCATCTAAAAAACCTAAATTTTGTCAACTTTTACTCTTCAGTACTGAGTTTAGAATCTCAAGTCAAGAGTGCGACTATTCACATGCAAAGATGTTGCTGACAATCGTGACTTCAAGTTTTGAGTTAAAAGGCTTTTAAAATGATCAAATTAAAATACCAATTTTTTAAAAATGTTGAATAAGCACATGAGAAGTGCGAATGTAAATTTTGGGAAGGTGAAAATGATGTCGGGTTTAGATTTCATGGGGAAAAACTCTATGATCGTGCCAAAGTGGAACTTTGCTGTTTTTTCATTCTCGAATACCAAGCATAAGAGCCTCAATTGATAGCTTCATCATAATAACTGATGTTTATTACAGTTTACTGATTCCGTATCTATATTATAAAGGACAAACGTATCTGTGCATAACGCTGACGTCATTTTTCGAATGGCAACAGTAGAAGATGAAATTTCAGTTTTGCAATTTTTGGCTACTGCTATTTTTAAACTTCTGGCTATCGCACATTTTCAATTTTTAGAACGTCGTATAGGGAAAAAAATTTACTTTCAAATGCAATTTGTTTAAAAACTGTATCTTAATTGACTGATTTATTCTGTTTTTAAAAATTATTTTCAAGCATGTTTTTTTGTAATTTATCATATCACGCGCTTCAATACCTAATAATAATAAGCATTGTTCAGCATTTATTGACTAATGCCCCATAACGAAATTAATACTTCCTTTATAAATAAATAAAATAACAATAATAAGAATACAAAAATGTAGCATATTTGTAATCGAACAGTTTACATTTTTAGACAGCCAAATAGGAAAAAAAAGCTTTCAAATGGAATTTGTTTGCAAAGTGCATCTAAGTTACTGATTGTCTACGGTTTAAAAAACAATTTTTAATGCATAAAGTATTTTTAGATTTATTCTCTATCACGCGGAGCTTGATTACGAAAGATTAATCCTTTTGCCCTTAAAACAACATAAATAGTTAGTTCATCATTTTCTTACGGCTAATATTCCATACAAGATTAAAATTTCCTCTATGAATAAATAAATAAAATAATATAATTAAAACACAAATTTAACAGACATGTAATTTAACTACGCGCTTAAAGCTGTGAAGACAGAATATAAAAGGATGCCGTAAGTAGCCAAATCTTGGGTAATAACTCTTAGTTAACTAACACTTAACTTAGTAACTAATACGAAAATATCGCTTTTGATAAATCTTGAAAATTTATTTGATTGTGTAATTCATATTTTTCATGTGAAAAATTCTTTTTTATTGTTAGTGGGCAATCTGAAAAATATATTGCGTGTAAAAAAAAAAATTAACAGTTTTCAATTTAAAAAAATGTATTCACCTAAATTTTGTCACCCGGGAAGCCCGGGTACGATCACCTATTTATTATAAAAACTGAATAGCAGAAAATAAGTGGTGAAAAACTATTGTTGAATAATGATTAGTTAAAGTTTTCGGGAAAATGGGGTACAACAAATACTCAAGAAAAATGCTTAGAAGTAGGAGCAGATACCACGCTGTAAAAAAAAAAACGACATTTTTACAGTACAAAGTACCTACTGTTCATCTCGCGCACATACTCGATCACAGTGAATGTGCTGTATCTTTATTTGATTTCCTGACTATATTAACATGGAAAATACAGTAGTTGCGTAAAATTAACAGCACAATGTGCTGGCAATTTGGACGCCAGCTGTTTGTGCTGTAAAAAAATGCGTCCAAATTGCCAGCACATTGTGCTGTTAATTTTACGCAACTACTGTATTTTCCACGTTAATATAGTCAGGAAACCAAAGAAAGATACAGCACATTCACTGTGATCGGGTTTGTTCTGGCAAATCTACAGTGGTTTTTTTACAGTGTAGGCATTGCACTATTAACGAATTGTTAGGTATATTGGGCATTTTCCCTCATTTGGAGTATAACTTATTGAATTTAAGTTAAGTAATGCTATAAAAAGTGATAAAATATCTTTATTAACCATTTGGAAAAATGGTTATTGTCCTCGTCAGGTTAGGGAATCAAAAACATATCTGAAGCTTATTATTAGATGAATCCGCATTTTATTCGTTTTATGATTGGCCTATACAGTAATCTGTATTTTCCCTTTACTTTCAACAGAGATTGATACTTCTATTGCCACTAGAACAAAAAAATAATAAAAACTATAAAAAATAATTAATAACTCAGAAACAAATTGAGATACAGCTTTCAAACAAATTGCATTTAAAAGTACATTTTTTTCTATACGACGGTGTAAAAAGTAATATTATGGGATGTTTAGAAGTTTAAGAATGAAATTTCATTTAAAATGGGTCCAGGAATATTAATGTTTAATCCATGGCGTACGTAATGTATGACCAGCTCCTTAGAAGTTTTAAAATGTACAGTACCGAAAAATGTAATCCATGGCGTACGTAATGTGTGATCAACTTCGTGTGATTTTTTATGTCTTAAATTTTAGTCTTTGAAAAAATCATTTCCCAAATGCTTGTTCTAATTTGTTAAATTGCATTTTTTATTTTTTTAGATTGACGAACGTTTCATCGCACCAAACGGCGACATTTTCAAAATTATTCATAATAGAAAATACAGAAATATTTTCAATCATGAATGATTTTGAAAATGTCGCCGTTTGTTGCGATGAAACTTTCGTCAATCTGAATAAAGATATTTTATCACTTTTTATACCATTATTTAACTTAATCTGTTTATAAGTGATTATTATACATTTTGCTATTGGATTTAAGCGTGAGACTAACTTTGTAATCTAAAACTATAAAGTTTCTTTATATATATTTAGTTAATACATTTTTGTGATTCTCGCCATTAAAAATATTATTTTCACGTATGTCCATCAAGCCTGCTACGTACTTTCAGGGGTACGCGTACCCCAGGTTGGGAACCGCTGCTCTAATGGGTATTGCCGATGTTTGAATCCTGAGGAAAGCAAGGCGATAAAAATCGGTTGTGATAATATGCAAAGCAAGTCACACTGCATCAGCATGTACAATTATTATTTAATTTTTTTATTTCGGCTATTGCTCACATTTATTTCGAAAAACTGAAATGTCGTATTTTAAATAATGGAAAATTCTCATCTTAAAAACTGAAGAATACGAAAACAAAGTTTTGTAAAACAAGTCGGAAACTTTATGTCCAACGTGGCAAATGAGGTGCGTTCGTACTAGAACTAGTTTTATAAATATTCAGATGTTGGTGCAATAGTTGCTGCACGCTTATGCAAAAATGTATGAATACAAAATTTATTACGATTATATGTATTTAATTCACCAATATGGAAATAATATTACTTCATCTTAAATATGGCGTAATAACAATGGAGACCTAGAATCATTACCTATCATGGGATATCATTTAATTAAGTATACAGGATTTAATAGAATAAAAGTAACTTTTATTAATGTATTTTTAAGTTTTTATTCGATTTTCATAAAATTTTAAATAGCAAAATTCTTCAACGATTATACATATATATTAAATTTTAAACCATTTAGTTGGGTGCGTTTTGCACTGTTACATATGGACAGATGACTAGACAGACGGGCGAACCAGATGACGATTATAGATGATAATGGAATAATTTTGATAGTTTCTGTAAATAAACTATGAAAGCTACATACTTTATTTTCAATACCGAGCATGGCATACTAAATCTCAGTGACATACATCAATTACAGAGCAATCCAATATTATTAATTCAAGTTAGAATTCGGACAAGCAAACGGACACAATATCGGAATTCATAATCACTTTTCAACTATGTTGGAAAATGCTAAAAACGCATAATATCGCTCGTGGGCTGCAATAATGGCACAACTTAAAAAATACGAATTTTGAGTTAATGCGCTCTCCAGCATTGCAGATTGGTATTCTTTCCAGCAGCAACAGCGGCATATCTTGTAGTTCTGTATTTCACCAAGAGATGGCAGAAGTGCCGCTGTTGCCTTATATATGATATAATTTGAATGCACATCATATAATCTTATTTATCATCAATATAACACGGGGTGTGAGAGTGCTTTTTTTTGCATTATTATTAACTAGCTGTTACCCGTGACTGCGTTCACGTAACATTTAAAGAAGAAGAAATTCACGAATTAAGCAAAAAATTTCGATAATTAAAAGCATATATAATTAACCTTTTATCGCATTTTATAGTAGAAACGCTTCTGATGATCCCAATTTGCTTATTTTTTATTTATATATATAGGATCATTTAAATTTCTTTCGTGAGCATGAAATTTCATACACCTTTTCTATGATTAAATGAAGAATAAATTTACATCTCTGTTATTCTATTTTATTATTTATATTTATTCTATTTTATATTTATTCCGCTCAAGGACATTGATTTAATTTATGTTCTCGAGACAACGAATATTATTTAAAGAAATATATTAGTAAATATTTTTAAAGGAAAGTGGTTATTAACAGGTCACTTCAGACGTGACTTTGATAAGATTAGAATAATCGAAAAATCAACATGCAACATTATGTTTATATTCCAAAAAATCACATCGTGGAAGGAAAAAATATATAAATGATATTAAAAAGAAATAATCAAACGTGGTGAAGCATCAAATTTCAAAAATAAATAATAAGATTACGAGAAATATCTTTAACTTTCAAATATTTATTACACTTTAATTTCACGGTATCACACTTTTATTAACTGTAGATCTACCAATAATATCAAAATATTTATCATGCTCTGAAGACTCTTGAGCCAAATACATATTATTTAAGCAATAGAGTTGCTTATTGCTTTCGCGGAATAAATCTATTTATGGAAAAGCACCCGAATTATGAATTAACATTTTCATATCTAACGTTGTGCTGTAACTTTGGCTTTTGAAAGCTTTGAAATTTGCAGGAATATGCTCCAATGGGGGACAGAGATTTTATTTCAGAGAGATTTTTAACTATAGATTTTGATATTTTAAAATCGAAAGAAAATTTCCCTTCTTCCTTTGCCCTTTTCGATAATCACCTTGCCTTTAAAAATTAGAGGGATCTGAGGCAAAAGACAAATTTATTGCTTTATTAAGGGTTTTGGTTCTTTTTTACATGTAAATGATGTCACATGTAAAGCCTAATCTCAAATTAAAATTACTTGCTAAACTTTTTAAAGTCGACTTTGATGTGCCATTTATTAAATTTTATTGAAACCAATGTTCCTGAAGACTGTACGGTAAAAGGATGTTAAACTTATGTATTTGCTATTGTTAAGTTCTTAGCAAATTACGCCATTTTGTATAACTGCTATAAAATGCTAACATTTTCTGAAAGAAAATCAGCTAATGATTTAAATATAACGACGCTTTCACTAGGTTAGTTTATCTTACGGATTGATACTTGTCGAAATAAATATATATATATATTCTTTCACTTCATGAATCATTTAAAACTATGCATTTCAATTAGTTTAAAACATAGAATCGATTAATGAAATCCAATATTATTGTACATTTAGAAAAAAATTGAAACATTATTTTTATTAAATATACTAAATTTCAAGTAATAAAATATATTTAAAATGTAAGCTAAAATTTCATTTTGAAATAATGCGACTTTTGGTGCATTATTTTATTTCTAAAAGGTATATTATTATTTTAAGATTTCGTTTTAACTTTCGAAGCTGGTGTAACGAAAACGACATCGCTTTGACGAAATTGAAATAAATATATGTTAATGTTATCGTATTAAAATTAATGCTTTCCATGAAAAAATATTACATCATTTTTACCCGATAAAGCTTTTACTAAAATCGCCTTTGTGACATGTTTTAACTGCCATCTTTAAAAATAATTAATTAAAATAGTATATGATTTTTTAAAACTTAATTCTTATGAATAGTGGGCAATAACTATCCACTTAAATGTACAGAAGATATATTTACATCCGCAGACGATTTTAGCTTCTGTGGAATAAATTCATTCATGAAGCTTCGATGTGTGTAAATATGTTTTCAGTTTTGGGAAATTTACTTTAATCATGTTTTTGTACCATTTATACTAATTGAAATTCAATTCTTTTTAATTTTAATTTTAATGAGGAAATAGCGTCAAAAAACATATTAATCCGTTTTAATTCCCCTTTCTTCCACCAAAAATATCTTCTCCTTATAATCGTAGCGTGAATTTTGAAAGAAAACTCTCATTTGTTTGTAACTTATATTCAAACTCTTTAATCAGTATGGATAGTATTCTTTTGACGTCACAATTTAGTAAAATGTTTGTTTTATAGCCTCGAACTGAAAGCGAGAATAGAGTCCATTAGTAAAAAATATTTCTGTTATTCATTTTAATATGACCTCATTATTTATCTATTTTCATTATTTACTGACAATCATGTCCCTTGCATTTTCAACGAATACATGGAAATATCTGTTTTATTTCAAATATGACGTCATATTTTTCCAAGCGAATAACTTTATTAATAATATGATTCTTTTTCATTCTTTTCCCTTCTAATTATGACTTTATTTTTTGCAGAAAACCCCTTATTAACGTAACTGATATTCATCCTTCATGTATAATAAAAAATACATATTTTTTGTTTCAAATATGACGTCATAAATATTTTCTTTTGAATTCTTTTTATTTTAATTTTTAATTAATTGTAGAGGAAAAAATATTATTCCAGATTTAGAATTTCTTGGCAACGGGAAAGAAAAATGGTCAAATTTTATCGGGAAAATGTCAATTGATTCGGTATGAAAAAGTATGAAATTTTGAATTATTAAGTGAAATATTTGGATAAAATAAATAAAACATAGCCTATGTTCTTTTCCGTTTCATAATCTATCTATATGCGAAGATACAAAAGCATTAATTCATCCGTTTTGATGTTCACTTCATTCAAACATTCGGACACACATTGACATTTATAATATTATAAGGATTGAATCCTTACGGAGTCATTTAGTACCACTTGACACTCGCCGACAGCATCATATTGCTAAGTGTAAGTCGTGGAAATCTCTAACCACAGCTCAGCTACACACACACACACACACACACACATATATATACAGGGTGTTTCAGAAAAGATGGGCAAAATTTTAAGAGGTATTAGTACACATCTAAACAAACAACTTTCAGTGAAGAATGCATGGTCGGAAAATAGACGCAAATGTACTAGCGCATTACGAATATTGGTCCATGCAAATGTTAAAGCCTCATTCCTGTTGCGAGTTATTGAGAAAAGAACGATATTAATAGCATGCAAATGCCATATGGGGAAGAAGCTTGTGCAAAATTTCGGCTCGATTAAAGCATAAAAGCCGCTGATCCAAGTGTGCAACTGTCAGTCGCGATAGGAAAGTATCGGAAGATGTTGCCCTTTACTAGTAGGGAAAAGCCATATATGCATTTTATTTCCGGAACTGTAATTGGAAATGTTTCAGATCCTCAATGATTGAACGGTGCGAGGTTTCCAACCTTGCGTTTGTAACTTCATCGTTTTTAGTGTGATTTTGTCTCGTATAAAAACATTACATTCTGCGCCATCTAGCACCTAAGCATTTAAATTCCGACAATGCATTATTTCATGAAAGTTGTTTGTTTGGAAGTGTACTATGACATCTTAAAGTTTTGCCCATCTTTTCTGAAACAATAATATAATATAATTATATATATAATATAATATAATATAATATAATATAATTGGAGTGTTTTTCTGTGCTTTTCAGAAATTTTCTTAATTTAAGTTCAAATGTCTATGTAGATGACGTACAATCAAAAATATTTTTTTTTAGTTTGTCTGTCTGTCTGTTTGTTAGGATTTGGTTTAGAATCTGTTGCATATTAAAGACTAAACTTATGAGAGAAAAATAGCTAATCTCCCTGACTAAAATTCTTAATTTGTTGCATTTCGATATCAAAAATAGCTATTGCAAAAATAGCGATATCTGGAAGAATCAATACCTGATCATACACACCGTTGATCGCCTCGATAACTGGGGTATTTACCAAATCTCTTGCCAGTGTGGCCTTTCTTATATTGGCCAGACTAAACGTGCTCTTAGATTTCGTTTAAAAGAGCATGAAGGTTATGTTAAAAATCAAGAGCTCAAACGTTCTTCTACTGCTCAACAGTCTTGGTCTTCTCAACATAGGTTCGATTTTTCCTCAGCCATCATTATCCAAAAATGTTCTTCTAACCTTGATATTGATTTCTGGCAAGCTTACCACATCATTGAAAATTCTCACTCTTTAGTCAATGACTTATCTAGTACTCCTGATTTTCAAAGTATTTGGAAAGCATTAATTTAATTTCCCCTTTTTTGGTTTCTTTTTCTCTCCTGCTCCGGTAGGTGTCGCTACTTGTCCACGCAGTCGTTGCGTCTCTGTCTCTGATTTTGCTCAGCCTTGCTTTTTCTAGCACGCTGTTCCTTTTTCCCAATTTTGCACTGAAGGAGAATCTCGCTAGTAGATTCGAAACAGCTGTTTGTTGCTTTTTATTTATTATTTGTGCATTTTAAATGTTGGTTTTTCTGCTTTTTAATAATTTTTCAATAATCAAAATTCCAGGTACAAATGAAGACCTTTTAATAATCAAACGACGATTAAAAAACCTAATTAAGATTTATAAATGATAATTCTGGCTACAATCTGCGGTTTGTCGTATTCCTATATCAAAAATAATTTTTGCAAAAAGGGGGGATAACAGGGCAAATCAAACCATCAACTAATTTTCAATAATCTAAAATCTGGGTACAAATGAAGGCATTTTAATTAATCGAACGCGCGATTAAAAGATTTAATTAAGATTTATGAATGATAATTCTGGCCATACTCTGCGGTTTGCAGCATTCCGATATCAAAAATAGATTTTGCAGGAAACAGAAGATAACCGGGCGAATATATCCATCAACTAAGTTTTCAATTCTAATAAATTCGAGTACAAAGGAAGCCATTTTAATTAATCTAAAGGCGATTTAAAGATCTGATTAAGATTTATAAATGATACTTCCGGCTACAATCTGCGGTTTGTCAAATTCCTGTATCAAAAATTGTTTTTCCAAAAAAAGTAGGATAACCGTGCGAATCCATCAATTAAATAATTTTTAAATAATCAAAAATCCGGGTACAAATGAAGCCATTTTAATTAATCTAACGCGCGATTAAAAGATCTAATGAAGATTTATGAATGATAATTCTGGCTATAATCTGCGGTTTATCTCATTCCGATATCAAAAATAGATTTTCCAAGAAACAGAAAATAACCGGGCGAATATATCCATCAACTTAGTTTTCAATTCTAATAAATCCGGGTACAAAGGAAGCCATTTTAATTAATTTAACGGCGATGTAAATATCTGATTAAGATTTATAAATGAAAACTCTGGCTACAATCTGCGGTTTGTGAATTCCGATATCAAAAATGGTTCTTGCGAGAAACAGGGACTTATTACCGGAGGAATCAATTCAGCATGAAATTTATCAATACTCAAAAATTCGGGTACATGTGGAGCCTTGTTAATTAATCTAACGGCCTGAGATTAAAAGATCTAATTGAAATTTTTAAACGATAATTCTGGCTACAATCTACCGTTTGTCGCACCCCAATATTAAAAACAGTTTTTGCAAAAAACAAGGGATAACAGGGCGAATCAGTCCATCAACTAATTTTTACATATTTAAAATTTCCTGTACAAATAAAGCCAGATTAATTTGTTTAATGGCGAGTAAAAGAACTAATTTAGATTTATAAATGATAATTTTGGCTACAATCTGTGTTTTATATCATTCCAATATCTAAAATAATTTTAGCAATAAACAATTAAATTTAAAACATCAAAAAACCTGACTGCGTAAAATGCGAACTAATTAATTATTTCTCATCAATGTGAAACTATTTTTTTTTTCAATTCCTACTATTAGCGCAAACTCTCGCTATATATATCTTGTTCAAATTTTCAATCGTTAATAAAATACTTATTATTCATCCAATCAAGCTCAAATAATTTTTTTTTTAATTTGTAGTGGATGGCACTTGATGTTAATGCAGTTTTTTTCAAATATTAATTCATTAATTAAATTCAATTAATTAATTTTCAATAATCGAGAGAGCCCTCTTCTTGATCAAGGCATTTTCAGCGCCACTCAAGAGGAAAGAAGAATGGGAGAAAAAATTCTCTTATTGACCTAAGTAGGAATATACTTAAAATATTTTTTTATATTACTTGTTTATATTACTTACCTATTTTTTTTATTTACGTGTAATGATTACTTTTAAGTTGTGTTTAATTGTTAGTTCCTATCTATAAACACTGTTTTCATGAGGTCTATAGATGTCTATGATGGTTAGAGTTGCAGTAAAGCTAGAGGTCCTACTTACATAACTTCCAGGTTGTATAATATTTTAACGAAGCTTCTAACTGTAAAATAGTCAATGAAAGATCGTCTTCATTTTGAAAGACCTATCCAATGATATGCTACCCAATAGGGTGCGTAAGTTTTTTTCGTCTCTACCGCCTTTTTGTATTTTACGGTCGCCATTTTGAATTTATAAAAACAAAACCTAGCCTATAAACGTCGGGCCGTTAAGACGAATTGATAGAGACCTCATTCATTAAAATCCATCCAGCCGCTGGGATATTTCGAGGCTATAAAGAAATCCACATACACAGATACGCGTGAAACACATAACCCTTTTTTTCAGTCGGTTAAAAAACAGGAGACAACCGGATGAATTATCCATCAAGTTATTTTACAATACCCAAAAATTCGGGTGCAAATGGAACCAGTTTATATACTCTAACAGCGATTAAAAGATCGAATTAAGATTTATAAATGGTAATTCTGGCTACATTCTGCGGTTTATCGCATTCCAATAGATAAAATAGTTTTGTAAAAAAATAAAGGAGAATAGCTATGAGATTCAATGCATCAACTAATTTTTCAATACTAAAAATTTCGTGTACAAGTGGAGCAATTTTAATTTAATCAGCGAATATTAAAAGATCTAATTATGCTTTGTAAATGATAATTCTGGCTATAATCTGCGGTTCGCCACATTGCGATATCAAAAGTAGTTTTTGCAAAGAATAGGGGATAAACGGGCGAATAAATCCATCAACTAATTTATCAATACTGAAAAATCTGGGTACATTTGGAGCCATTTTAATTCATCTAAAGTCTATCAAAAGATGCTATTAGGACTTGAAAATGATAATTCTGTGTACAATTTACGTTTTATCGCATTTCGAAATTAAAATAGATTTTTCATAAAGCAGGGAATAACCGAGATTCAATGCATCAATCAATTTTTACCCGACTGAGAAGAAGGGCTATGCTATTCACGCATATCTGTGTAAGTGGCTTTCTTTATACCCTCGAAACATCCCAACGGCTGGATGGATTTTAATGAATGAGGACTCTATCAATTTGTCTTAACGGCACGATGGTTATAGGCTAGGTTTTGTTTTTTATCAATTCAAAATGTCTGCCGTAAAATACAAAATGGCGGTAGAGACGAAAAGAAAAAATTACGCACCTTATTGTGTGGCATATCATTGGATAGGTCTTTCAAAATGAAGACGATGTTTCATTGACTATTTTACAGTCAGAAACTCCGTTAAATTATTATACAGCCTGGAAGTTGTGTATGTAGGATCTCTAGCTTTACTGCAACTCTAACCATCATAGACATCTATAGACCTCATCAAAACAGTGTTTATAGATAGTAACTAACAATTAAACACAACTTAAAGGTCATAAATACAAGTAAATAGAAAAAATAGATAAGTAATATAAACAAGTAATATAAAAAAATACATATTTTAAGTCAATTCCTACTTAGGTCAATAAGATAATTTTTTTTTCTCTCATTCTTCTTTCCTCCTGAGTGGCACTTAAAATGCCTTGATCAAGAAGAGGGCTCTCTCGGTCTTGAAATACCTTGATCAAGAAGAGGGCTCTCTCGATTATTGAAAATTAATTTAATTTAATTAATGAATTAATATTTGAAAAAAAACTGGATTAACATAAAGTGTCATCCACTATAAGTTTTTAAAAATTATTTGAGCTTGATTGGATGAATAATAAGTATTTTATTAACGATTGAAAATTTGAACAAGATATATATAGCGGGAGTGTGAGCTAATAGTAGGAATTGACAAAAAAAAAGTAGTTCCACATTGATGAGAAATAATTAATTAGTTCGCTTTTTATGTAGTCGAGATTTTTGATTTTTTAAATTTAATTGTTTATTCAATAATTAAAAATTCGGGAACTAATGGAACTATTTTATCGAATCTAATGGCGATTAAATGAATTAATTAAGATTTATGAATATAAAATCTGGCTACAATCGGAGGTTTTATCACATTCCATTTTCTCAAATTGTTTTTGTAAAAAAAGAGGGTAACCGGGAGATTGAATCCATCAACCAATTTTTCAGTATTAAAAAATTCGGGAACTAGTGGAACCGTTTTATTGAATCTAACTATGATTGAAACGTCTAATTAAAATTTATAAATGATAAGAGTCACATTTGTAGCTTATAATATATGCATTTTCATTTAAAGATTTGATTGGTAAGTTTTAAATGATACTAAAACCATATGATATTTTAAAACATTTTATGAAAATAACCTCTCTTCTGTAATATAACTAAAAGCGTAGCGAAAATTTTCAAATATTTATTAGAATGACAAATATCTTTCAAAATTATATGATACAACATGCGATTTAGTCTCATTTAATATTGCAATCGAATAACAGAATACAACATACTGAATAAAAGAACAGTAATCTGCATTTAAATCTATTAGTATTTCATCTCCGAATTAAAATAAACAGTAAACAGTTATTTTAGTACTATATAATTAATTTAATCTGTTATCATGTATCAATCGATTTAAATACCACTGCAAAGGATTCAGATTAGATTTTAATGTGATACACGGTGTAAATGTAATCAGAAGTTATTTAAAACAATTTATTTGATGATTGCCTAAATTTTATCTTGTATGGACAAGTTTTGCTTGTATTTCTTGTGTTTTTTTTTTTGTTGTTGTTGTTGTTAAAACAAACAACAACAACACACACGCAAAAAAAAAGAAAGAAAAGGAAAAACAAAAGAAAAACGCAGTGTTCATGACTAGACTAAGATATTTATTTTTATTTGACCAATAAATGGGATATCCCAAAAATGTTAAAACGAATTTTATTTATGTACGCATTATAAATAACAAACTTATTTAAAATAAGGCATAGGACAAGTCTATGCTGAAGAATTGCCCCCATTAAATTTCTATTAAAATTCACTTTAAAATTTTTCATATGATCCACAAAATAAAATTGTTCTATTAAAGTTTTTCATTTTGCTTCAACAAGGTAATTACAAAAAACTGTTTAAAAAGATTAATTATAAAGCTTTTTAAAACTGGAAAACATTATAATAATGTAAAAAGTTTCAGTTACATCATTTATCCGTACCACTTAATATTCAGAAGAAATTCAGCGGTCAACCTCAAATTCTCGATGTCTTTGTTTACACAAAATTTCAAAATTGCAACGTAAACACATTTTAATATTAGGTTGAGCAAAATGTTCTGGGAAATTTTTAATCTAATAGTTACCAGAATTTTTATCGTATATGATGGTCGTGTCATCAATGCCGGGTTCTATTGCCAGCAATTGGATCGCCTCTAGGACAATTTGTGTTTCAGCAGGACAATGCCAAACCGCACGTGGCCCAGAGGACCAAGGACAAGTTTGCACAGTTGGACGGGTCGAAATTCTTCCACTCTCGCCTACAGTCCAGGCGTGGCTCCATCCGATTATGGTCTCTTTCGATCAATGCAACACTTTTTCAGCGGCCGTCGATTTGAATACTTTAATGAATTTTTAGAAGCATATCAAGAATTTGTCAATTCCAAGGAGCCGCCATGGTACATCCAGCAAATCCGTAATCTGGCAGAACGATGGCAGAAAGTCGTGGACTATGATGGTCTCTACTTTGAAGAATAGTCCTTGTTGCTTTTATTGTTAATTTGCGCAAAGCGATGCAACATTCATAAATTTCACAAAACTTTTTGCCCAACCTAGTAAACTATTAGAAAGAATAAGTTTTAGTGTCGTCCTGGTTGCTCAGTTGTAGAGCATTAGCGCGTAATGTCAATGACCCTGGGACGGTCCCAGGCCTGCTCACTTTTTCACTCTGTTGTTTGTACGCCTTTTAAGCAAGTTTCAGCAGATTAAATGTCGAAATCTTAAATTAATCAATTCTGTCTAGAGAATCAAAACATATATAATAAATCACCATTTAATATAAAAAATTAACTATAAATTATTTTTGTATCAATTATTTTATTCTTAAATTAATGCATAATTTATGAAAATACTTTGTTAATAATTCCAAAGTATGTACAACATAAATAAATGTTTAAATAAAAACCTAATTTGAAGAACAACTTAAAAAAATGCAATTTAACAAATTACAACGACCGTTTGGAAAATGATTTTTTCAAATACTAAAGTTTAAGACATACAAAATCGCCCGTAGTTGATGCTACATTACGTACGCCATGGATTACAATTTTCGGTACTGTAAATTTTTAAACTTCTACGGAGCTGGTCATACATTATGTAAGCCATGGATTAAACATTAATTTTCCTGGACCATTTTTAAATGAAATTTCATTATTAAACTTCTAAACATCCCACAGTATTACTTTCTATATCGTCGTATAGAGAAAAAAAATGCATTTTTAATTGCAATTTGTTTGAAATCTGTATCTCAATTTGTTTCTGAGGGTTTTTTTTGTTGTTTTTATTACTTTTTTTGTCATAGTGGCAACAGAAGTATCCATCTTTGTTGAAAGTAAAGGGAAAATACAGATTACTTTATAGACCCATCAGAAAACGAATAAAATGCGAGATTCAACTAATAAAACGCATCCGATACGTTTTTGATTTCCTACCCTGACCGAGGACAATAACCATTTGGGAAAATGGTTAAAGAAAAAAAAATCCTACATTGTTTAAGCCCGAGAAGTGGCATATATTAAGCTATTTCCTCCAATTAGTTCTACATTTAATGTTATTATTTTTAACAAATAATTTAAACCAATTGAACATTAAAAAACAAAATTAAATTCATACAATTTGATACTTTAATCAGCCTAAAAACTTAGATTTCATTCAAATGAAATCGAAATAAATCTTAGACTTTTAAGTTGTAAATATTTGTATTATGGATTTTGTATTAAGTTTAGGACGACTGGACATAAACTGATAAGATATATGCAAAATACGAAACTTTAAAAAAGGCCTTAGATCTAATTCGATTTCATTTGAACATAATCTTATTTATTCATAATCATTTGAATCTAAATTTTTTGAGTATTTAAAGTACATTGTATGAATTTTATTTTTATTTTTTAATGTTTAATTGGTTTAACTTATTTGTTACATATATGTAACATTAAATGTAGAAGGAATTGAATGAAATATTTTAATATATGTCATTTCTGGTGCTTAAACATTGTAGGAAATAAATTTTGTTTTATTAATTTGTTCTTCAAATTAGGTTTTTGTTTAATATGTCAAGTTTTTAAATAACTACTACATTCAGACGAACACATTTCTAAATAGATGCAGGGTACCATCACCAGGCTTTGATTTATGCAATATCGCATCACAATTTTTGATGCAATGTATAATTCAAAATGTTTCGCTCATCTGCAAGAAAGTGTGAGATTTAGCTTTAAGGGACTGATGGTCTAAGCTGGCATCTCCATTGATCGGCGTAACGATTTCCACATCATTCGTAATGGAGCTCTGACCGGTCAGCGATATAGGGATGTGATCCACATACCTATTGTAGTCCCTTACTCTGCAGCATTTGGCGACGACTTCATGTTAATGGTTGATAACTGCAGGTTACATCGGGCTCAGTTGGTGGATGATTTCCTTTTCGAGGAAGGAATCATATAAATGGAATGGCCAGCATGTTCTCCGGACATGAACCTAATAGAGCACTTTTGGGACATTCTAGGCAGACGAGGTGTTGGTCGCTTACCATACCCACAATCTCTCCAAGAACTGCGAAGAGCTCTTCTGGAGGAATGTGACGGAATACCCTAGCTCCTCATTAATAGCTCCATTGATTCCATGCCTCAAAGGTGTTCAACGTTGCTGACCGTCCGGGGAAAACATGCCCCCTACTAAAAACGATTTACTTTGAAGGAAACGTATTTTAATTACTTTTTACTCATATGCATAATTTGTGTTTTCTTTCTTTAATTTTGCAGTGCATTTTTTTCTGTCAAACATATGTAATTTTTTTTTCTCATATAGCCTACCACGTCTGTCGATCATGTATCAATCATCTAAAGAATTCCCTAGCCGCAAGCTCCATGCTAAGACTCAATATCCTTTCATTGTTTTGAGCAGAGTATATTATAAATCAAAAACATGCTCGTGTGTAACAATCGCGTCATATTGACGATGCAACCTGTAAAACAAATTTAGCTTATTTGAAAATTTAGTAACCTCTAAACATCTAAAATTTTCACTTTTTACACCGTGTTAAACCATTACAAATAGTTCAGTATTTGTTTCCGCCTAATATAAAATAACAAAATTAAATTTTCATCAATAATTTAAAAAAACACAAATCAAAGTTAACAGCTATTTAATCGAATTACACGTTCATCTCTTATGTACCCGATATTCCTGTTTTAAAATAAGTATCGGTAAAATTTATTTTAATTTTTTGTTTAAAAATTGACGTTATGTTAACTTGCTTTTTCTGTTAACTAATATTAATGATCTTTGTTTTATTAACAAATGTTTGAAAATGTCATTTTTATTTCCACTATGACACCATATTCATCTACTTTTTAATTCTCAAAAAAAAAAAAAAAAAAAAAAAAAAAAAACTGTTTTAGTTTTTAAGTGGAAATCTTTCAACAGAAAATAAAATAGACAAATTATTATTAAGGAATTAATTTCTTTTGTATTATTTACAACAATAAACAAACAAAATGAAATTTATACGGGAAATATCCGATTATTATAAGCGGAATCTGGAATTATTAAGAAAAATATTTGAATAATGTGAATAAGTGGTTCTCTAGGTTATGTTTCACCCATATGCTTAGCAAAGAATAAACAAATTGTGGCATCAGGGACAAAAAAGTGGGAAGAAAAAAAAAATGAAAAAAGTTATGAGCTCCCTAGGTTTTATTATGTTAAGTTAACATTGAAAAGTGACACTGGAAATAAATAAGTATCGCTCTGCTGCTCAATACTTAAATAAATAAAATATTAACTAATCCATTAAATAAGGATTTACTTAGCATTGATAATGATTATACCTTAAAAGGTGTATAAAAATTTTACCAAACTAATTTCGAAAATATAATTTATAAGTTAATGAGATTCTCTTTCATTATCAGAGCCACAGAAAATTTTATTAAACTATAGATAGTGTCAATTCTGTTAAGCATGGTATTGGAATTCGTGAAGGATTAGAAGAGTTACAAAAATATTAATAGTATAACACCAAAGTTATAAACATGTAATATGTGAAGATATGTTTTAAACATACATTTAAATATCAATGTAAAATATTTATAGGATACATAATAAGTTATGTAGCTTAAAACATTTTGTTTAAACGTTAGTTAAGGTTACGTTCGGGGAGCTTTTTTTAAGGGATTTCAGGAGTCTTACTTTTAACCTGGCGGTGCAATTTAGCTACATGTCACATTTATTTTTTTTCTCAGTCTCTATAAAACATAAATGCATAAAATTTTTAATATAGACAACCTAATATCTCTTCTATTTAAAATATATTTTTTTTAATTCTATATTGAATTTTTTTTTATTTTTGTTATATTTAATTTTGATAAAAATTTTAAAATTGTTTTTGATTTGCATGCATTGCGCGCAAGACTGTAGCCAAACAATTGGTTCAAGAGCCCCCCAAAATATTGATAATGATGTAAAACTAATGTAGCTTGAACGTATACTTCATTTGTATGCAATTTATTTATTTATTTTATTTGAAATTTAAATTAAGTTACTACGGAGCTCTGGCCCCTACGAGCTACGCTCGCCAACCCCCGTTCAGGCACACCAAAATCCAAAAAGCACGCTAATTTGATCGGCTTTAAAAATATTGAATTAAAATTTAAAAAAACAGTAGCGATCTCTCTGTAAAAGGGTTTCCATTCGTTTACCTTGGATTGGGGATTTTTAAGACCAAATATGCTGCTGTTAAGAGATACAATGACTGTTTTCGTATTTAATTAAAAAAAATAGTTAAACATTTGAAAATAAGCTAATGTAAAATTAATTAAGTAAGCAAAGTCATTGTCTCCCGATATTTTTAACAGCGCTATAAGATAGTTCTTTTAAATAATTCATTTTAAATCTGACGAATTTACATCAAAGTTTTATTTCTCTTATTAATATTCACGTGAAAAGACTTTTGTTGTTAGAAGGAAATATTATTTGAGCTGTCTTCGAATTCACGATAATAGTTGAAAAGATTATCTCAAAATATCTCGCGCAAATATATTTTTTAATTTAAATAGTTTTGCCATATTTTTTGTCCATTTTAATTATGACGTAATTTCCTTCATTTACAAGTTTTAACGCATAATAATGATTTTTTTTTATTTTAGCATATTGTTTCTCTTTTAAAATTCAAGTGTAAATATGGTTCTTATGACGTAATTTTCCTGCTTTTAACATGTAATCATTTAATTCTAATTTTAAAGGGGGTTTATTTCTGTTTATAATAGTCACGTGTAAATAAATTTTTTTATTTGAAGTAAACATTATTGTTTGCGCTGTTTATACAATTGGCAACAGTTTAAATTAATAACATATTCTAAAATATATAAAAAATATTTCTCGAAATGCTGAAAGTTTGAATTTAAAATAGAAATAAAACCTCAAAAAATGAGACAGATACATAATTAAATGCAATCTGCACACCAGGAACTTATAACGTATAAAATGATCTAAAAATGATTAAATTCTCATGTATATTATATTTGCATTATGTATATTAATTATATATTAATTATATATATATGTATATTATATGTATATTATATATGGTACATTATATTTGCTCCAATACAACTTTTTTAATGGAACGATTTTGTCCAACTTTAGCATTAAATATATCTTAAAATGATTCTTCGATTTGAAAACTGTCTGAATCAGCGTATTTATCAAACATTTCTCTGTAATACTACCTATTTTCATATTTTTGTATGCAACAGTTTTTTTAATATTGACGAAGAAAGGCCATGCTTAAGCATTCAAATTGGATGTCAATCTACCGGGAATATCTACGCAAATTTTCATTGGTCCATTTCCAAATCAAAACTTTTTTTTATATATAGAAGGATAAAATTTTGAAAAACTTCATTCTTTTATTTAAAAATTACCAATTTTAAATAATCAATCCAATTAAAATACTAAATTTGAAGTATAAGTTATTCTTTACCTTAAAATGAAGATGTTTACCAAGTTTCATGCAAATTGTTTATTAGTTTCCGAAAAATATTGCACGCAAACATAAAATTTAAGAAATTTTTTTAATTTTTTTATAAAAATTAAATGTAACAAAAATAAAATAAAACTTCAATAAAGAATATTAAAAAAAATATTTTAAATAGAAGAGATTTTAGGTTGTCTATATTAAAAATTTTATGCATTTTTGTTTTATAAAGTTTAGGAAAAAAAGTTAAATGTGACATGTAGCTAAATTGCACCACCCAGGTAAAAAGATACTCCTGAGATCCCTTAATGTACAATATTGAACAAACACACATATTTTTTAAAGGTACATATAAATATTATACAGACATGCATACAATAAATACAATAAAGCCAACTGGAGGGAAAAATTAGCCAGAGCTAGGTATCGAACCCGGGACCACAGTATACAAGACTGCTGCTCTAACCACTGAGATACTCCGGCCGATACCTGAGTCTGCAATTTCTCACTAATAAACCATGTTGTGGAAGTCACCAGCCATATGTACGACATCCTTGGATGACCAGACAACGATGAATAGAGTTACGAAATAGTTAAGTTACGAAAACAAATTTAATGGCATTTGATTACAATAAGTGCTCAAAACATTGACCGGCAGCTGTTATGCACGCAGTACAACGGCGAAGAACAGATTGGCGAATTTTCTGAAAAACACCAGGCATATCGCGAACTTACCCTACAGCAGCCGAAAGCTTGGCAACAAGTTCTTCTGCGGATTCAGTGGGAGTCTCATACACAAGAGCCTTTAGCTGTCACCACAAAAAAAATCGAGACATGAAAGATCTGGCGAGCGCGGTGGTGCCTGGTGTGTTTCAGAAAATTCGCCAATCTGTTCTTCGCCGTTGTACTGCGTGCATAACAGCTGCCGGTCAATGTTTTGAGCACTTATTGTAATCAAATGCCATTAAATTTGATTTCGTAACTTAACTTAATCGTTCATTGTGTGTTTTTGCCTCGTATAAGAACATAACTTTTGGCGCCCTCTAACTTTTTTACGTTTACTTTTCGACCATGCATTCTTTGATACAAAATGTTAGTTTGGGTGTGTACTATCACCTCTTAAAATTTTCCCATCTTTTTTTAATCACCCTGTATAAATATTATACAGACATACATACAATAAATCCAACTGGAGTGAAAAATTAGCCAGAGCCAGGAATCGAACCCGGGAATCGTATACTGTGGTCCCGAGTTCGATTCCTGGCTCTGGCTAATTTTTCGCTCCAGTTAGGGTTTATTGTATTTATTGTATGTATGTCTGTATAATATTTATATGTACCTTTAACTGTTGAATGCAGGTGTTATTTTAGTGTGTATGTGTGCTTTAATATATATTGTAGTATGTGTGTTTTATTACACATATTTTTTGTTCAATTGTAATACCAAATGTTGAAAAAACATAGAATCCTAACAATATCTTCATAACATTTTAAAAGTTTCTTTCCATTTGATTTGGCAAAATTCATGCTTTCGTAAGACACCGTACACTTAATTTAACTCAATATATTTCCGTTTGCACTACATACTACAATTACACTTACCTGAGCACCACTGAACTAGGAGTTTTAAAATATCTTCAAAATTAACTGGGAAATTTCAAAATAGATCAAAAATACACATTTCTTATAATAAATTACCATTTTTAGGTTCGTTCGTAATTAAACAAATACGTAGCACCTATAATCGTCGTTCGTTCCGTCTGTATATCTGTCTGTCTGTCCTTCTGTCCACGTATAACAGAGCAAAAACTACCCAAACGAATGGTCTGAAATTTCAAATGTATAATTGTTGTAAAATTTTGTCGAGTCATTTCAAATTTTATGAAAATCGGATGTTTAGTTTAATTACATGACAGTCAAAATTTTTCCCTTACATTACGGCCAATGGAAAAAAATTATTTCAAGTGCATTTTAATGATGTTACAGCCTTTCGAACAGAATGAAATGGATATGTACTCAAGAAGTGAACTAAAATATATATTCAGTACAATATCCGGTGCGAAAAATGTTTATAAAACTTGTTATAGTACGAACGCCTCATTTGTCACATTTGACATGCAATTTCCAACTTGATTTTATATTCAAACATTTATAAAATAATTGCATTTTCACATAGAGCTTAGATTCTAGATCAGAACATATGGAGTAATATGGTAAGCATTCTGAGAAAATTTCACTGAAATATGTTTAAAACATTTTATACAATGGATTTTAACGGTACACATATATACATATGTAATCACACTTCAGTTTATAATGAAGGTTTATTACAGTAAGCTAAAGAAGTTTCTCTTTCATGAAATACTTAATACAGTTTTTTATTAATATGCAGTCTAATTTAAACATTTAAAGATTTAAAAGAGTAGTATTAAAAATGTGCCATAGTCTCTCAAAGTAAAAGTGTAAAATTAGCCCAAACTATAAGATAAACTATTTTATTAAAGCTTACTGACAACAGTTATTTTTAATGAATATTACAGTTATTGGCACTAAATAACGGGACAAAGTACACTGCAAATGATGCCTACACGGTATTGTAAAATCTTATTTTTTCTCTATGTTATCATAAAAGGGTGAATTACATGTTGTGATAAAGTATCCAACTTAACTTTGTCGATATATATACAAATACATTTCATTTTATATGTTTCAAGTTTTAAAAAAAACTTTAATAAGCGTTTCTTTAAAAAATGTTCGGCGGATGAAAGGCGCATTAGAAATTCGCATTTATTTATTTATTTAAAAAAAAAAAATCATGCGATTTTTTTTATTTTATTTAAAAGACGCTGCACAGTGTTGGCAAATTCACACGCACACCCAAAAATTCAAACTTCTCAAGAAAGTCAAGTTCACGCTCAATTTCAAAATATATAAAACAAAACTGATCATTTCAAACACAATTTTAAAAAGAGTGAAAATCACTAACAATTCATTTTAATGAAAGAAAATTAAAGACAGAAAAACTTAACAGAAAAAATTAAGAAATATATATATTGCATAATTTTATACAAGCACCACAGTGATGTAAAAATCTCTTTAATTAATTTGGTATTGGAATAAGACCTAACACTAAAACGCCCGGAAATTTTACCCAACCTTCATAAAAATATTTCACACCAGAATTTTTATTTAAAATTATTTAACTGATTTATTTAACCAATTTCTGTGTGGTTTAAATGTAACTTATTTTATGAAAACGTTTCTGGCTCCAATTAACATTTAATCATTTGGTTGGAGTCGATTCGACTCCTTCCAGGCTTTCTAGTGTTAAACTACTTAAGTGTTATTGAAATATTATAACTAATATAACTAATTTATAATAATTAATTGTACTTTTCGGTTAGCCGGGCGCCAGTGTTATATATACATATAAATATACATACATATATGTATATATACACATCTATATATATACATATATTGCATACATACACGCATATATATACATGTATATATATAGGTATATATACATACATGTATATATACATACATGTATATATACATATATATGTATATGACATATATATGTATATGTAACACTGGCGCCCGGCTAACCGAAAAGTACCTAATTAATATTAAATTCCAAAACATATGAGTGGTTCATGGCGTTAAATTAAACTGGGTATGTTTCTTTGTAAGACATGACTTACCATTAAGAACATTACATTATATGTATTCATTATTTAACCGTACGCCTACGCGACAAACCCAATGCTCCCGAAAAGTACATTCAAAAGGATTTTTCGCATGAAAAATAAAATATTGAGAATTCTGTAAATATGTGTCTTTTTCAAATATGTGATTTTGTAAGAGGCAGGGAGTTAAAGATGCTGAAAGTGATATATCAAATTCCCTTCTCTAATATTAAACTTACTGGCGTGGATTGCTTTCTTTTTTTTTTTTTAAATACTACCCGAGAAATTTATTATTTTTAACTTTTTTTTTCTATAAACTTTTCTTAAATGATGTCTCTTTTATTTTTTTGTTTACAAAATGTTTCTATAATGTATATTTAATGTTACGTAGATTGCTGAAATCTTACTCATATGCCGTCAGTTTTTATCACATACTATGTAATGTAAAGCCTATAATTTTAGAAATATTTTTCAATTATATTTTAAAAATAAGAACGCATCCCTCGCCCATTCATTAACATTAAAATGACTGCGAGACACTACACATAAACACATCACCGTACACGTGTTTTTTCCAGTAATTTACTCCGGAGTTTCGTTAATTTGTTGGAACTCTCATTTGAAGGAGAAAAAACGAGTTTTTAACAGCAAGAAAATTAATTGGTAATTTATGAAAAAAGCTCAATGAATCTGTATTGCAATTTTGACTCAAACATGAGGATTTTTTGCGTTCTACGGAACTCTTTGTCGTTTTCCAAAAAAGGGGATGAAACTCAACTGACAGAATCTAAGTCTAACTCGTGAGTTTCAACTCAATGAGTTCGCTCAGTTACAACATAGAAGCTGTATCGATAAACATCACCGTGCTAAGGAAAAACTGCGCCCGGGGCAAAATTTCAATTTGTTGCCTCCCCCCTCACACACACATATACACTTTTTCTTTGTGACATGTATCACAAAATTGAAAGGTGCAGAAATAGAAATAAATTATATGGAATACATATTTCGCGTTTATTTTGGAACTTTATCTTTGATTTTAATTCAGAAGCTCCAAACAACTAAATAAGATAAGAGAAAATTACACGTATATTTTGGCGAAGAGAATCTGGGAAATGGGTGTAGAAAAAATGCATCTAACAATACAGTATAGCAGTTTATAACCCTTATGTATTCCCAGAAGGAAACCCCATGCTATTTTGAGAGTATATGTTTTAGTCACAAACACAGAAAAATTACAGACTGAGAAAAGAGAATGTTAACGAAAGAGACTAAGACAAAGACCTAAAACAAATTTTGAAGAGAAAAAAGTCTGTATTAATAAATTTGTATTTGAGTGTAGGATAAGGGACACCGAAATTACTTTGACACAAAAATGAACGTGTTTTTGTTGGGAAAAAAGTTCCCAATATGTAAATAAATAATGTTTTTACAAAAAGGAAGAAAAAAACTATGTTTGTAGTATAAATTTGGCGCCCCTCAATTTCCGCACCCAGGGCGAGTGCCCGCTTCGCACGGCCCTGTCAATAAATGTTTTTGAATCAACGACTTCTTATTGTTTATTTTCATTAAACGTTCAATGTTGAAGGACTATTTCAAATAACAATTCTCTTAAACGTAAGCATTCGATATATATAACACTATACTAAAATTCACTTCAGCCGTTGTCATAAAACTGAGTTATCATGTGTAAGTCCGTGTGATCGATTAATTCTTACATTGTAAAAAAAAAAAAGGTGTAAATCTTCAAAACTTGTTTTTGAAAAAGCTACACATATAACGTAGGCTTAGTAAAATTTTACCTCTACACTTATACTGCCAAAATAATTTCAGAATTAGTTATTGAATCTGTCATAATCACTTGTTGTGGACTTGATATGTGGTTCAAAATTATGCGCCCAAGTTGTTTCATCACCTGTTATTACAGTCTTAATCGTTAAGAAATTCGGATCATTTTTTGTTCCCCTTATCAAGTTCGCAACTAATGATTCTGACAGATTCAACAACAAATTCTGAAGTTATTTTCGCAGTGTAGAGTTCTTTTAAGCAGCTTCCAGAAAAAGGCTTCTCTACTTATTTTGAAAAGTGCGTTGAACGATCGGACCGTTGCATAACACATGATGGAAGCTGTTTTGAAGAAGAATGATGTATTTTATTATATAAATATATTTATTTGTTTTTTAACCATTTGGAAAAATGGTTATTGTCCTCGGTCAGGATAGGAAATCAAAAACATATCTGAAGCGTTTTATTAGTTGAATCCCTCATTTTATTCGTTTTATGATGGGTCTATACAGTAATCTGTATTTTCCCTTTACTTTCAACAGAGATGGATACTGGATACTTATGTTGCCACTATGACAAAAAAGTAATAAAAATTACAAAAAATAAATAATAACTCAGAAGCAAATTGAGATACAGCTTTCAAACAAATTGCATTTAAAAGTACATTTTTTTTCTCTCTACGACGGTGTAAAAAGTAATATTGTGAGATGTTTAGAAGTTGAAGAATGAAAGAATGTCCAAGAATATTAATGTTTAATCCATGGCGTACATAATGTATGACCAGCTCCGTAGAACTTAAAAAAATTACAGTACCGAAAAATGTAATCCATATGGTACGTACTGTAGGATCAACTCCGTGCGATTTTTTATGTCTTAAATTTTAGTCTTTGAAAAAATCATTTTCCAAATGGTCGTTGTAATTTGTTAAATTGCAATTTTTTTTATGATTTTACTCTCAGTTCTCATGGAGCGCCCTTTGTATTTTTCTAATTTTTAAATAACAATATTTAAACTTTCTTTTTTTTTTTGTATAGACTTAGAAAATGCAAATGCAAACAAAACTTCTATCTATTCAATTTTTAAAACCAAATTAAGTGAATGTGCAGAATTGGATATGTATCGTTATCATATTTTTATATACAGTAAACATTCTTTACTCCGGCATCCAACGGTCCGGCATGAGTTTCGAAAAAAAAAAATAGTATTTCTTGTTCCATCACTCCTGGTGTTTATAATTATCTTGTGTAACTGGGGTGAGAAAAAAAAAAACATTTCTGTGGATTATTTGCGAAATTATTGAAATGAAAATAAATTTTCATCATCAGAATTAAATATTTTTTCCATTTTAGAATGGATTTCCCAACTTGAAACGGAAATCGATATCAGTCATTAACTAATGAATGTGCAGTATTGTATATGTACCGTTATCATATTTTTATATACACTAAACATTCTCTACTTCGGCACGACTTTCGAAAAAAAAAATAGTATTTCTTGTTCCATCACTCCTGGTGTTTATAATAATCTTGCGTAACTGGGGTGAGAAAAAAAAATTCTGTGGGTTATTTGCAAAACTATTGAAATGGAAAAACAAATTTTTATCATCAGAATTATTTTTTTTTTCCATTTTACAAATGATTTCCCAACTTGAAACGGAAATTGATATCAGTCATTGACTAATAAATAATAAATGTGGGTCTTTAGATTCAAATGTTTATTTTATTTCTGACGAAGATAAGTTAAATAATTTTGATGAATTTGCGGAGTACATACTATTTTATATCGAACAAAACATGCAAAACATCGGAATGCGCGATTGATAGATATCGTGTCGGACATAAGATGGCTTCTACAAGTAGGTCTACTGTGTAGACCTATAGTGCACGTTTACATTTTATAGTTATGTATAATTAATGTTGTACTTTACATTATTGAGTATTTTTTTATTCTATTCAAACTGTTTAAAAAGAAAACACATGTTTTACTGTCATTTTTTGTTTAATTGTAACTTCGACACGTTTTTTCCGACATTCATCCTGTAATCCGGAAAATTTCGTAATCCGGCATGCTTCAAGTCCCAAACGTGCCGGATTAGAGGATGTTTACTGTACTTTACAATTATACTCAAATACAAATATATAATGTATATATATATATATATATATATTATAGTTTTATTCAATCATTTATTTAGTAACTTCTAAAGATATTACCCTTTTTCGTTTTGTTGAAACCATTTGCATAAAATGTATGCACAAAAATTACGATAAAACCCAGTATAAAACTATCTATGGGAAACGTGTTTAGCAGAAACATAAAAAAAAAACAATTGGAAATAATATTTTCATATTTCATAATATTTGTCTAGTTTTGATGTGTTTACTAAATGTTTCCTGTTTTTCACCATTATCTTAGAAATAATGTTCTTTCACATAAAAATGCAAACAATCATTAATCTAAAGATAAATGTAAATAAATGTCAAAACAATTTATTTTGAACAGGCAAACTGTCATTTTTAACGAGTTATGTTTTTAGATAACAATAAATAAACATTACTTTCCGCTTAATAAATAAAAATAGAAAACATTGAAAAGAAATAAATAGGGAGAATACGATAATTTAACTTATAATAGATACGCCTTGACTCAGCGTTGATTTATTTTTTTTTTATTTATTTTTTTTTTTTGAAAAAGAGATAAAATTGTAATAAAAAATTTATGTATATAGTATACCTATATTTATACTAATATTATAAAGAAGTAAAAATTGTGTGTTTGTTAGAGGTAATCTCTGGAACTAACGAACTGATTTGAAAAGTAATGGTATCAAAATGATGGTGTTAGTCCGACTTAGAACACAGCCGATATAAAAGGGTGAAAATGAACAAAAAGCGTTATAAAAAATGTTCTAAATGGTGGTTCCTACACAATCCCAGGAAGTGCCAAACCGATTAAAAAAAATAATGGTGTCAAAATGATGGTGACAACGTTTGCTCTAACATAGGCTATATTTTATGTTGGTGACACTATCCCAAAGGAGGGGTAGGAGCAAAAAACCTTCTAAAAATGCGATTTATGCGTTACTGAAGGGCCTAGAAATATGAAATTTGGAATCATAGTTACTTTTCTATCTATACTCTATACTAATATTATAAAGAAATAAAAATTGTGTGTTTGTTAGAGGTAATCTCTGGAGCTACCGAATCGATTTCAAAAGTAATGCTATCAAAATTGGTATAAGTTGGTGTTAGTCCAACTTAGAGCATAGGGTATATTTTATGTCGGTGCTACTACCCCAAAGGGGTGCAGGAACAAAAAACGTTCTAAAAATGCGATTTTTGCGTTACTAAAGGGCCTAGAAATATGAAATTTGAAATATTAGTTACTTATAAAGGATTTCTAAGAACAGTTCTTAAAAAATTCGAAATTTAAAAGGGGTAATAATGCGCGAAGAGGGTTCTATAAAACATTCTAAATGGCGATTTTACTCAATTTTAGGAAGTATCAAATCGATTTCAAAAGTAATGATTGTAAATTGATGGTGACAGACTTTGCTCTAACGTAGGCTCTGTTTTATGTTCGTATCAGTACCACCTGTGGGATGCTGGAGAAAAAACGCTCTAAATTGCGTTTTTTTTTTGTTATGTAAGGGCCTAGAATCATGATTTGGAATGGTAGTTACCTATAAGATATCAAATATCTCTAAGGACATTTCCTAAAAAAATGAAATTTAAAAGGGGTGAAAATGCGCAAAAAGCGTTGTAAAAAAGGATCTAAATATCGATTTCTAAACAATCTCAGGAACTACTGAACCGATTTAAAATATAAAGGTGCAAAAATGATGGTGACAGCTCATGCTCCAAGGTAGGCTATATTTTATGTCTGTTTCCACTACCCCAGAGTAGATGCAAGAACAAAATAAGTTCTAAAAATGCGATTTTTGAATTTCGAATGGACCTAGACTCATGAAATTTTGCATGGTATATATTTATTAGATATAAAATCTCTAAGAACATTTCTTTAAAAATTTAAAATTTGAAAGGGGTGAAAATTCGCGAAAAGCGTTCTAAAAACGTTGTAAATGCCTATTTGTGAGCAATCTCAGAAAGAATCAAAGTTATTTGAAAAGTAATGATAGGAAATTGATGCTGAAAGCCTCTGCTCTAACATAGACGCTATTTCATGTCGGTGTCACTATCACCTAGAGGTTGCAGGAGCCAAAAAAATTATAAATTTCGATTTTTGTGACCGGTAGCGGCTAGCAACTTGAAATTAGGCAAGGTACATATTTATTAGATATAAACGATCTTGAGAAACAGTTTCGAATAAATTAAAAATTTAAAAGGGGTGAAAATGCGCGAAAAGCGTTCTAAAAACGTTCTAAATATCGATTTCTACTCAATCTCAGGAAATACCAAACCTATTTCAAAAGTAATGGTTGCAAATTCATGGTGACAGTCCCTGCTACAATATAGGCTATATTTTATGTTGCTGTCACTACCATATAGGGGTTGCAAAAGCAAAACATTTTCTAATTTGCGTTTTTCTGCACAACTGAGGTGGTCTAACATTTTGAAATATGACATGGTATTTACTTACTAGACGCAAGTGCTTCCTAAGAATAATCGAAAGAAAATTCCAAATTTAAAAAGATGAAATGAGCTAAAATCGTTCTAAAATCGTTCTGATTTACAATTATTACGCAATCTTATCGAATACCAAACCGATTTTAAAAATAATGGTGACAAATTGTTGATGATAGAACCTGCTCAAACATAAGCTATATTTTATGTCTGTGCTACTACCACCAGAGGATTGCAGGAGCAAAAATTTTTCTAAATTGTGATATCTGTGATACTGAAGAGGCTAGAAAATTTAAATATGGCATGGTAGTTATTTATAAAATATAAATATTCAACATAGCCCTTTATGTTGAGAGAGATGGTAGGACTTGAAATTTTCCATGATGGTTAATTGTAAGATGTAAGAAGATCGTTTCTAAAAAATTCAAAACTTCAAATGAATACTGAAATGAGCGTATTAATTGAGCATAAAAATTTCAAAATATTTTCTAAATTATCATTTTTTTTAGTTTTACTTCTTTTTATTAATTAAAGTCTCATTTCTGCCTAATGCAATGTAATAATGAAGTTTATTCAAACTGTGTTTTAAATAGTAATTTTTGAATTATTCCTAAAAGTATAATTTCTTTTAATAAAAATTAGACATATAAATATCACTTGGCATATTTCAAATATTACGCGAGCAAAACCGCGGGGTTTGCTAGTATATATATATATATATATATATATATATATATATATATACTGGGTGAGCAAAAAGTCCGTATAAACTTTCAAAATTCATAAAAACCGAAAAAATAACCGAAATGGAAAACTGTTTGCAGGATTAGCATCTATAGGTCACGGGAATTTTTTTAAGACAGAAATAAAAAATAACTCAAAAAACATCCGACAGACGGCGCTGGATCTTGTGATTTTGGTGTAAATATGCAAATGAAGCGGTTATAACAACTTGCGTTCCTAATCCAGAGATTGTCCACGTAAAATATCTTCACCAACAAAGCTTTATCCTTTATACTCAGCATCCTTGATCAAGCACGCGGCTCACAACGGTGAACTAGCTTGATAATGAAAAAAATTCATAACTTCGTCAATTCACAAGATCACAAATCCACTTAAATTTATTATAAATCTTTTCTTAGTATTATCTACAACTTTTACATTGACAAGTTTTTGATAGGACCAACTTTTACGAAAAAAAAAAAAAAAAGAAGTGGGAGTTGAAGAAGAAGAAAAAACATAACTTTGTCAATTCGCAAGATATAAAGTCGGCTTAAATTTATTAATAAATCTTATTGATATTATCTATAACTTTTCTAGTAACAAGTGTCTGATAAGTTAAACTCTACTAATGGATGATATTGCTATAAATTTTGTGAAGGGACAAAAAAAAAAGACGGAGTTGAAGAAATAATTAACTTATTAACATGATTCTGATGAAACCAACTCTTACATAAAAATGAAAATTAAAACTCGTCAAAAGCGGCAAGGTAAAATATTTAAACTGAGTTTATCTGTAATCTTGATTTGATTTTCTTGGGGAAATTATTACTTAACTTAAAAACCTACATGCGCCTGTAGGCGGAGCTGGCAGGGATTTTTTTAAATTACTTTCAAAACATAAAATTACAATTCGTACTTCATATTTTAAGCTTCAGATTTTGACATCTTCAAATTTAAATGTTTAAGCAAGTTGTTTAATAATAAATCACCACGATAAGCTTTTATTTTTTTTATTTTAAAATAAAACTTTTCAAAGCTATACAACATTATGAAGTAAAAAAATAAACATAAAAAAGGTAATTCCAAAATTTTTTGTCCAAATGAATTGAACTAATCTATTCGGAAAAAAGCAATATATTAGGTTGTAACGAAAGTTTTCCGCTAAATCACCATTACATAATAGTAATTCTAATATGTATAATTAACTGTAATTTTATATATAACCACCATTCCGCCAAACCGTCATAGTGTCATATGATACAACACTAGTACCTAAATCTGAACACTTTATTCGGCGACATTCTGTAGCTGACTTTTTGCAACAGAACTGGAAGTATATGATGGTTCTAATCTGGTAGCGTAATAGTTCCATTTCAGACACCTTGTACTTAATGATAATGATATTTTTTTTTACAAATTTCACAATACAATGTTATAAAGCAAGTCTCTTTTTTTTCAAATGCCAAAAATCGTTTGACAAAATATGAGCAAATACGTCAACGCGAACTGTTTGCACAGACCGTATTAGCTGTGGCGGGAAACTTTCGTTACAATCTGATATTATAGAGGCAATGCTTAGATTATATGTTTTTTTTAATATTTTTCTCAAAATCGAATGTTGTAATGACAACCTAAACGTTAGTTCAAATAAGGATTTTTAGATGGATCAAAAACCAATGCACACATACATTTTAATAGTACACGTTCATACCAATCTGTTGACAACATTATTCTTTTTGCCATTGTTTTTGGGAACGTTTTATGGGAAATTTACTTTTTTCCCACGATTGCATGTATTTGCGCCCATTGTATTGTTGCTCATATATGTTGATAGCGTACGCTTGCAGTTATATTTAGCCACGATTAAAAAAAATTCAAATGGAAATCGTATTAATTTGAAAATATATGACATTTAGAGTTTTTACTGCTGATTGTCATTGCTATTGGATGGCTTTTTTACCCCGGTAACTTATTGCACAGCGCATTTTAAACTACAAGCTAATTTTCTAACACATCAAAAATCTCATAATTTCAATCTATGACATTTTGAAAATAGATGAAATACACTACAAATTTATGTAATAAACAAAGTATTTCGTAATAAATATATAGTCTTCACATCACCGAACTAACCTTGCAAATATTAGATAGTCTACAAATGGAACAAATTAACTTTTAGCGGGTTTTTTTTGTGATTCAGATGACTCAGAACCCTTCTGCGTAGAAGTGTCATTTTCCAGATTCCTTCGTAACAACGCGTAATATTAGTACTTGGCGTTATTACCCCTGGACACCTTATTATTATTATTATTTTACTTTCAAGGATGTCATTGAACAATTGAGTTTTCTGTGTGTTTTTGCATTTATTCCTTGATAATTTTCAGAACTAAATCACATTTTAGCTTATTTTTTCCTTTTCATTTAACCCAATATCATGGTATCCATAATTTCAAATTAACTCGGACTTTTTTTTATAAAAATATTAAGAAAAGGAAACGAGCTCGAAAATTTCCCCTCGACTTTGTGCAGATTTTATAACACACTCGTTTTATTTGTTTCTAATTGGTACCGTCTAGATTTTTCTAAGTTTTCGTGATTTTCTTCGAACCTTGGCTATCCTTGCGTAAATGCGAATTAGGTTCTCTTAGAAAGACCCCCCCCACACACAAAGAGCACGAAGGGGTATCCTTTTTCAAGCCGTGTAATAAAGTCCAATGTAAAAACCAGGCAATTCAACAATCGACTATTCAGATTAATGATGCCCTATATACTGCCCGGTGTGGAGAACATAGATATAATCGTTTTTAATTTCAAACTGTAAAAGAATTTGTTCTCTATGTTTAATGACGAATTTATTGCTAATATTATTTTAATTTAGCTCTAGATTTTCCTTGATCAACAGACAACTTTTCAAATGAGTGTTCTGTTAATTACGTCACACACCATGAGACATGTAAGGGAGCAACAAAGTGGGACACGGTGTGAGCGCTGGAGGTTAAAATATTTAGACTTTTCTCAAAAATATTTAAAAAAAATTATCTATGCATTGTTTTCAAGCAGTGTATTAATGTTTACACATAAAAACAGCCAATTTAGCAATTTAGCACGAGTTATACGGGTTAAATTTGTACGATATACTTTCGAGTGTCCAGAACAGAGTTAGGCATCGTTTTTAATTTAAAATTCTAATCGATACTTTATATTTAGTATATAATCTTTGATTGCCGAAGAACTACACAGAACAGAATTTTTGGTACATTCTTATTCGCGAATGTGAGCCGTCAATTACGAGATATCTCACCATTTACATCAACTTTTGGGATTCTGATTATTTCAGAGTTTAAGTTCTTATCTATAATATTCGTCTTTTATTTATTTATTTATTTACTTGTGAAATTTTAATTTTGGTTTGCAATTGAAGAGCTAAGTGGAAGAACATGCTACACTCTAAATAAAAAAGAGTGACTATTCACTCCTCTGGAGTGAATAGTCACTCTATCGCAGACTCAAAATATGCCCAACCTCTTTAGAGTGACTATGCACTCTGAGCAAAAGTGAAATATTTGACTCTCTGAAAGAGTGAATAGTCACTCCTGGAAAGTGACTATTCACTCTAAACAGGGGTGGATAATAACTCTTTCGGAGGAGTGACTATTCACTCTTGCTAAAGGAGTGCGGTTTTTCACCCTTGGTAGGAGTGAATAGTCTCTCTTTCATGGAAGTGACTGTTCATTTTTTTTGTAGTTGGTTCTTTTTTCTTTTGCTTTTATGGTCATTTTAAAAGAATCACATCTTTTACGGCATGCAATGAAAATAGATACAAGCGTGGTAAAGATTGGAATAAAATACTTTATTAGCAATATTTATTTAATTCATAGTTTGTAACAGTAATTGAACTTTTAAGGAAAAATTCAGTTAAAGTTACATACGAATTTAAATTAGATTACTGACAGAAATAAACTTAAATATTTTATTCCAATCTTATCCTTTGTGTTTGCTTTTACTGCATGTCCTATAAAGATATTACTTTTAAAGTTTTATTAATAACTTTTTAATAGGTGGATGTTATATGTTTAACAATGTTTGATTTAATTTTAATTTTTGTTTTAAATATAAAACCGTAACTTTTTTCTTAAATTATTGCTATTTCTGAAAAGTCCAATTGTTGTAAAATATTTTTAATTTTTCCATTTAAAAGCAATGTTTATAAACTCATTTCTTTTTAAAATAAGTTCTAAGCATGATTTAAACGTTAAGAATGTGTAATTTTTTTTTATCCGCCTTGATTTGCTTTTGTTTTGTTTAATATGAACATGGAGTCTAAATTATGAGTTCTCTGGAATATGTATATATTTTTCTTTTAAACATATTCATTAACTTAATCATGATTTCTAATTTTCGTCCGTTATTGCTGAAAACTGGAATTAATACGGTAAGCCATATTTAATTTAAATTTTTTATTCGCGTAGGTATTGTATTTTGTGACTATGAGCAAAATAGATTTTATATGTTTTATAGGAAAAGATTGACCTCGGAAATAGAAAAAAAAAAATACTTAAGAATAAAGTAAATGACTGCATTAGAAATATTCTTATTGTTTGAAAAAACATTTGAATGTAAAAAAGTAGTTATTAGTATTCTCTTTAAAAAAAATATTCAGTCCTGTATTATGTAAGTAAATATGTTCATTTTTAAAAAATATACTAAAGCAGTCTTATCCATAAACTTCAAAACAAGCATAAAAAATCATTTTATTCCAATGCTTAAATATCATGTTTTATTGTTTAGCACCAAAAATTACTTGTATCAAAAACGTAGAAAATTTTTTTTATAATAGAAGGAAATTTAATAACTGATGCAGAATATCTATAATTAAATTTTTTTATATTACTCAGTCTCAAAATTTTAAAATCATAACTCGCAGAAAAATGTTTAGATACAATTAAAAAAAAATAATATACAGTAAAACCTCCCTAAAGCGACCACGTACTGTTCCAATAAAAATTGGATACTCCGAGAGGTGGTCTCTTAATGGAGGTCACGTTTAGATCTAGATTTTAATTGTTGAAAAATGGTAACAGTGTTACTAAAATTTATTTTTCACATTAGGAAAAAATATAAAAATTTAAGTATCAAAATAAAAGTTAATTACATAAGTTAATTACTGCAGAGTTTAAAAAATGAACACATTGAGCTTTGCTTTAATTTTACAGTTTTATATTTTATAATTTTTATTTCCAAGTCCTTTCGAAGTTCAGTAAATAAATGCATTTTTTTGTGGAAGGGGAACAAATAATGGCGATTTCATTACTTTATCTATTTCTTTGGGAGTTTTCCGACAGAACTGGGCAGAGGAGTTTATTGACCGTCAGTCTTAATTTGTAATCAGAGTTAAATTGATTGCCTAAAATGGCACAAAGGGGTTTAAACACTTAAAAGTTACCGGGATAAAAAAAAAAAATATATATATATATATATATATATATATATCTAAACTTAGTTTAGAAGTTTGCTGAATAATGCCCTCTCCTGAATTATTTTTTAAATAAAACCTTCTTCAAGCAACCAGGAAAAAACGGAATTTATTTCATTTTCTTCAAAGAAATCGGTCTCTCATGGAGGGAGTTCAACAGGGATGGTCTCTGAATAGAGGTCAAATTTGTATTGAGCCAATGGGAATAAATTTCGTTCCATGAAAAATGGTCGTTGAGGGAGGTGGTCGCCTAATAGAGTTGGTCGCACAGGGAGGTTTCACTGTTCCAACCTTTTCGTAATATCATAAACATCAAATATTCTATTTAACTTCCAAACAATAATAAATACTCTTAACTGTATATAATCCGAAATCGAAATTAAACCAAAAAAAAAAAAAAAAAATCTCATAGAACGGCAAATTAATGATTTCGAGAATGAGCCTCCTACGATTGAGAAAATCCAGATCTTCTCTGTTATGAGTCAGTCACCCTTTCAAACGAAAGAGATAAAACTTTTTTGTTTTGGTCGTGGCTAAAGTTTTATTATTTCCAAATACAGCATTTAAAGGGAAGAATAAAATATGCACAGTCATTTTTTTTTTTATTCACATTTCCTGAAATAATGAAGTTTTGATTTTGCATTGTGCACTTGGAGGTCTGCACGGGCTGAAATTTCCAAGGACCCGGCCCGACTCATAGAAAAAATAACCCGGCCCGAGCCCGACCCGGAAAAAAAGTTAAAATCTCGGCCCGATCCCGGCCCGGCCCGAGTGAATTTCAACAAAACATTGATTTTTTATTTTTTTGAAGTGTTAAAAATCTGGAAAATGCTATACAGTAAGATGGAATTGTATAGAAAAAAAATGCGTTACAGACAAGTTCCCTTTTTAGCGAGTATAAATGTATTATATATTCTTTTCTTGTGTATTAGTATATTAATTATGCATGGATCAATACGTTAGTGAGTTTAAAACTGGGTTCCGTCATACGCAGGTTCTTTTTCACACGTTTTACTATGTTTTAATTTAGCTATATTTTAATAAGTGCAGAAATCTAGTGTTCTTAAAAAATAATAAATTTTAATGTTTAACTGTAGAATAATGGCGATTTAAAAATGTATGCATTTTTTGCAAAAATTTTTGGGCCAGGCCTAATTTTACTGACCTTTAAATAGACCAGGCCACGCTGAGACAATGATTTTCATATACGGGCTGGGTCAAAATTAGGACCGAAACTTTTGGGCCGTGAAGACTCGGAATGAACCAGTCCCGGCTTTGTACAGAAAAAATAAGCTAGGCCCGGCCCGAGCCTTCAGATAAAAGTGTGGCCCGGGTCCGGTCCGAGTTCCGTGAGTGAAAATCGACCCGAGAACGAGCCGGCCCGTGCAGATCTCTAGTGCGTATTCAATTGTTAAAAGAATGATTTCAAACCGCTACATGAAGAAATATAACAGACAATCACTTTTGAACACTCTAACGATCAATCTTTTTCTATACAACATACAACTATTAGGTAATAATCTTAACATTCCCCATATCTACACGGATAAATGCTTAAAATTAAATAAGACTTACCTTTATTTTATGTTTGCCAATAAGAATAATTTTAATGATATCCTAATCTGTTAATCGTAAGATGGCGGACAAAAAAGTGATCATTTTTCACTGTTAAAAATTTTCGTTTATTGACAGGTTGTCTTCCGTGAATTTTGATTAGAAATTTTCCTTTTTGTTAGAAAAATGGAATCTCTCCCGTATATCTGTTGCCATTTTAAGTTTACAGAGTTTTAAATACGGAATTATTATTGTAAAAATCTATCATCCAATGAGATTGCAGTATTTTTGGCCGCCACGCATGCGCTTCAACTCCTTCGTGTCTGTATCGCGCCATTTACGGAGAGCACAGTGTAAGTTTGGACAAAAAACGGAAACATTCCGGCAACTTTGCTTCCAGTCCTTTTTCCGTAAATTGACGGAATTTTTTTTTATAGTGTTCTTATCTTTTAAGGGTGTCGTCGCCTTGCTGTTCTGATTGGTTAAAAGCAATGCACACGTAAGTCACTCTGCTTCCAGGCGTGACACATCTCACTCCTTTCTAGAGAGTGGAAAATTCCACTCTTTAAGGAGTGTATTTTTATAAAATTCACTCCAAAAAGAGTAAAAATGCCTGTCACTCTTTCAAAAAGTGAACTTTTCACTCCTCCCAATTTTAGAGTGTAAGTAACAAAAATTATATTTGAAGAAATTTGAAGTGAAAGTTTTTGCTGTAAATTTTAATGATTTATTTTCTGTTTGATATCATGTGTTTAAAATATTAACAGATATAGTACTAAACTCTCTCAGAAAAACTTATTCATATTTGATTTTCAAATATTAAAAATTATTAATATTATTGATATTATTAAATATTAAAATATTAAATATTAATGAATAATGTCTTAAATCTTCAAGACTAAATAGAATCTTAGTATTTTAGCTTCACCATGTGATAGGATACCCCATAACGCTTTCATCCAAAAGATAATTTTTTTAAAGAAAATGTAGCATAACATGTTCATCCACTCAGCTCTTCAATTGTTATGGGAAATTATACGGAAACTAACAGATTCTGAATTATGTATGTTGTTTTATCTGCAAATGTTCCGTAGTTAGCTTGCACACAGATTTAAAATTCTACCTGCTTTTTTTTTTTTATCCATAAAAAACAGTAAACTGAGCTGAGTTTCAAATGCAGTGTCTAACAAATTGCATTTGAAAGTACTTTTTTTCTATTCTGGGCAAAAATTTAAATTATTCGGTTTTTAAAAATTTAAAAATTTGGAGTAATATCGAAATTTATTGGTTAGGCTGTTGCCACTGTAAAAAAGATGGCAGCGTCTCTAACAGTAATTTTTTTGCTTTTTAATATACATATCTATTTTAGGTAGAATAATTTATATTTTTGAATTTACTTATATTATTGAATTACAACAGCTGGAAGTAAAATCTCACATGACCTTAAGAACTTTATAATATTTTCGGTGAGTGTTAGGTTGCATATAGCATTTTTTTTCACAGAAATAGTTTTTAAATATTGCTAAAAATGTGACGTCAAAATAGGGTGTGAAAGCTTATGACATAGACGAAGAGGCGTAAAAAAACGGAAAAGTTGCGTGATATAATTAAGAGATTATAATGAAGGTTAGTCGGATGTCAGTGAGAATCGTAATCTATAAGGTAAAGCTAGGAGAGACTGCCCACATTTCAAAAGAATATCTCTATTCTAAAAAAAAGTAACTACCGCTGTCACCGCCGCCGCCGGTTTTGAATTTTTTGTGACAGGAGGTCTTTCTTCGATAATATTAACAAAAATAATGCATACAAAAATATGAAAATCGGTGGTATTATACAGAAATGTTTGTTAAACACGCTGACGCAGACAGTTTTCAAATCGAAAAATTATTTTTAGAGATATTTAATGCTAAAGTTGGACAAAATCGTTCCACTAAAAAAGGTTTATAGGAGCAAACACTATTCCTGGGAATTTAATCATTTTTAGATCATTTTATACGTATGAAGTTCCCGGTGTGCAGACTGTATTTCTTTTTTAATTTGACGCATTTTTTTGAGGTTTTATTTCTAATTTAAATTCAAATTTTCAGAATTTCTAGAGATATATTTACATTATTTTAGAAAATGTTATTAATTTAAACTGTTGCTAAATGTATAAACATCGCAAACAATAATGTTTGCGTCAAATTAAAAATTTATTTACACGTGACTATTATAAACAGAAAAAATCATTTGGAATTACAATTAAATAATTATGTACAAAAAGTAGGAACTTATTAAAAATTACTTCATAAAAACGATACACGTGAATTTTAAAAGAGAAAGGATATTGTAAAATAATAAATTCATTAACATGCATTACAATCTTAAATAGGTGAAATTACGTCACATTTAAGTCACATTACAGTTATTACATAAAATGAGCACAAAATAATATTGAAAAACAGTTTAAATTTAAAAATTGCGCTAGACATTTATTTGATATTTTGAGAGGATCTTTTCGACTATTTTTGTTAGGAAAGCACTAATAATATTTCATTTCTTACAAAAGTATTTTCACGTGAATATTTAAAAGAGAAAGAATAGCTTGCTCAAAATTACGTCAGATTAAAAACGATTAATTTAAAATGTCTTATTTAAAAGAACTTTCTTTTCGCTTTGTTAAAAAAATACAAGGAGACAAAGACTCTGTTTACTTAATTCCTTTTATATGAGCTTATTTTGAAAATATTTTGTTGCCAAATTTATTTTCGAAAATTATGCATTTTTCCAAAATTATTTCAAAATTGATTCATTCAAATGGTTTATACGTAATTTGTGTTAGTCTGTATCAATACAGGTCTGATATATGCTTATACCGCTATGAGCAAAGAAACTATAAACGTGCTGTGGAAGATATCTGTAATCAAAATGTGTGTTGAATCTTTATAAACCATAGAAAAGTCAGATATTGTTGACGACAGTTCTTTATTTAAATTCCATTTCATTCAATGTGTACTTCATAAAAATGCTTAAAAAACAGCTTTCAGTTGAAAAGTATTCAGAGCCAACTTTGTTTAAAATAGCTAAGTAAATTATTAAAAATAACTTTGGTTAAAACAAGATTAATCTTTTATACACCTGGAGCTTTTCAAAACAACTTAAATTTAAATCATAATTAAAACCGTTCTTTAAAAACTTCGTAAAACTCAAACTAAATATCTTACTGTAACTTAAACTCAAACATATTAAAATCATAATGATAACTTTAAAGAAACGAACAGAAAAGAAAGAGAGATTATCGAAAGGCAATTTATACCTTTGAAGAAATTGAACTGGACGATTCCACTTTATAAAAGGGTAGACCTGAGAATAGTCGATTACGGAACAGCTAACGCCATCTATGAAACACTTAAGTTTAATGTCGGACCTTTTAAATTAATTTATATTTTAGAAAACAATTAACATTATATCCTAGGTAATGAAGTTATTGCTTTTAAAATAAAGATGTTCTATAAGCATTAAAATGTAAAAACAAAGCTATTAAATCAATATAAGTTTACGTCAAGTTTTAAACCCATATTAGCCATTAATGACAAGTAAAGCCGGCTGACTAGATAGCAATTTGCAATTTATGCAAATTTACCAATAAGCTGCGTAATCTCTCATAGCACTGACATGTTTGTGCGCCATCTCTCCTAAGCAGCTGATGCGCAAACTCTCCTATTTTGGTAGGAGAGATTGCGCGGCATTTTATTTAAATGTGGCCACTTCTAAAATGTATTGTCAATGTTCGCATCCTTAGTCTAGGTTAGTAGCTTATAAAAAATCGTTTAAGTTAAAAATATTTTGTACTACGGACGTTCTATAAAAATTCTGACGAACAGTTCTGAAAATTGGAGTGCTTACTTTGGAAAAACAAAACAAAATAGCAATGCTTTATCCAAAACGCTCGGAACAATCCATATGCACATTCATGTAGACATTCCCCTAATGCTGCTGTAAAACTACATGGAGTCGCTGCCCGCGCACTCTATTCCTTCCCGTCGAATCCCTTTGTGCGTGATCTTTCCTTGATTTACCTTATATTTAAAAGACAAAGCTGTTCTTTTAGTCATCTGGACTGAGCTTTCTATTGAATCAATTTTGATAATTCTTTTTTTTTTTTTTATGAAAGCAGTTTATTTGTAGATGTGTCTGCACTGGCTATTTTTTAGAATAATCCTATTTTTATATCTTAATTTTTATTGTAAATGTCTCTTATGAAATTTCTTCACATTGGTGGCAATCGGGTTACTTCCATTGTTGAAGAGAGAAGGGAAACAAGGGGCATTACCATATCATTACGGTTGTCATTTTCGTATTTCAACAAAAAATACCTTTAAAAATTTTTTTAACAGAAAATGACTTCACGATTTAAAAAAAAACCGCATTGTTATGGTGTTATTACACGTAAAAATTGCAAGCGACAAAAATCACCTGCGACTCGTTAGATTTCCTGACACTTACGTATTATCCACCTGACACTCACGTATTATCCAAGCATTTCATTGGCTGTTCGGGGAATGGCTTTTCCATCGTCAGATTTCCAAGCACGAGACTAACGAAAAAGACAGGCAAGCGCGGTGGGTCCGATTATTCCTTTTTTTACAGACCGCTGGAGTCACGTGATGCTAGAATGCACCAATGAAGGTGTGCGAAAAGAGCATCACGTGACTCCAGCGGTCTGTAAAAAAAGAAGAATCGGACCCACCGCGGTAGCCTGTCTTTCTCGTTAGCTTCGTCCAAGCATTTGATTGGCTGTTACTGGCGACTCGCTTCGTTTCAGGCGTCAAAGACGCGCCGACAGAAAAAGGTTGATTGCTTTCGAAGCGACTCCCCTGGAGCCATAGGAATAACATGGAGACGCCTGGAATTTCAAGCGACTTTGACTCCTTGTGTAATAACACCATTGCTCATAATGCTGTTACATTTCATTTTTTTTTTCATTCCACTGATGCTGAGATTAAGACGCCGAAATTAGACTGCTTCAGTAAATGAAAATGACGCCATAATAAAAATGAAGGTAGTATTTCCTTTCATAAGGCTAAATATTTTACTTCGAATGCGCTTCAAAAAAATTTCTTTATTTGGCTGGCTCGCACATTAGAAATCCATGTCAAGGATGCGAATTTTTACGTGAAAATTGTAACTGACGAACATGACATCAAGCTCGCGAATACATTTATTAATAATCTATTGCATGTTAAAATATTTTTAAAATAGTGAACATGAATATGAAAAATAAGCATGTAAATTTTGCGACTTTGAAAACGAAGTTGTTTTAGATTTGTTCAAAAAAATTATAATTGTGTCATAGTGCCGCAATTTTCGTTGATTTTTCATTACGGAATTCCATGATCAAAATCTAATTAATAATTTGAAAAGATAAAATTAAACATTATTTAAAAATAACATTTGTTTTAAGAGTTGGGCTAGACAATATAAGATTGATTAGTTTATGTAATTATTTTTATCAATTTTTTATGAATATTTTTTATTTATCCTTAATCCAATTTTAAGATTAAGGAGAAATATATGCAATATTTTTTTATAAATTCAACCAATCAATTTTTAAAAATATTTTCATTCGCCGAATTCGACTGGTTTTATCTCGTAATAATTAATTGAGCTAAATTCATCGTGAAAAGTGTCACACAAAATTGCCAAATTATATACCTCAAATTATTTTTTAATCATTCTACCGTTTAAGATTAATTTTATTCGACAGTCGTGGATTCAAAAGCTTTGAGTATTTTAAGTACATTAAATTTTAAAAATAAATAAAAACAAACGAAATTTATAGTATACGTTTCAATATTTTATTTTATTCAGGTGCTGCTCAGTAAAAAAATACGTAAGTAAATAAACGAAAAAATGTTTCGTTTTTAAAATGCAATAACTTAAATAAAAATAAATAAATATCCTGAATGTTTATTAATGACACACTTATTAAGGGCTTCCATCGATTCAAAGAATAAACAGAAATTTAAATTTCTTTTGTAAGTGCTTTCTCAAAGATTATAATTAATGGAATTTATTTATTTTTCATTACATTATTTATTTCATTTATTTTTCATTTGTATTGACGCAAGCAAGAGATCTGAATATATAGAATTTGCGGACTTTGACCGATTTTAATCAGATGCCACTTTGTTGCTGTGTTTGCAGTTTTGTTCAGCGTGCTTGAAAATTATTCGTTACTCAGCTGTTTCATTGTTTTGATTTATTGTAATTTAAAGAGAAGTCGGATATTCATAGAAATTGTGTCATCAATAAGTTATAAACTCAAGTGGATTAGGATACATTTTGATGTCTGCTACTTTCTTTTGTAACCCTTATGGCACTTACTAGATTAGAATTTTGGAGAAAAGTTCATTCACCTAGCTTGTAAATACATATTCTCTATGCAGTTTTATTTCGCAAGTTTATCTATTAAAGAAAGAACTATTTTAAATACTATTACCATTATTTTATATCTTATAAGAATGGTTTTAGAATTGAACAAATTAAATTGCGAAATATCTGTAAAAAGTGTACCTAAATAAACTGGCCGGAAAACTATAAAAATGAAAGGCAAAAATAAATAATATCACAAGGCAAATTGCACTCTTAATTATAATTGGTATAATTATACTATATAATAATCGTTTTTTATATTTCATTATTTATATAATTCATTATAATTATGGATCGTCCAAAATATGTTTTTAAGATCGAAACCGAATTTCGGCGATCTTATTTTCGACCGAAAACGAAAACAAAATTGAAAAAAATCAAAAAACATTTTAAAAGTAATTTATACGTACATATATGCATTTTTATTGTTAATGAATTATACGTGCAATTATACGTGTGATCCAAGTTGGCTCTTTGTGCCTTTGATCAAAATGTCTGTGTTCACCAATGGACATATAGCATAATAAAGTGATTTTCCGCGTAACTATACTTTTAAAACTGTTTGTTTACCAAGACGCACCTATGGTAAACCTATTTCTGGAATAAAACGCAAAATGAGTTTTTGTGAGATGTGACAATTTTCTTGCAAGTGAGGGATGTGATGTAAACTCACTTTATTTACCAAAGGAAGTGGTAGCATATACTTAAGGGGACCGTTATTTGAGCAAAAAAAGTCTCCAAAATCAACATTTCCTTTTGTATGTATTGATATACTCCAATTCGCACTATGTCATTCGAGGAAAACCGCATCCAGATGCGATTACTCTACGCAAAGTTACAAGGGTTTTAATTTTGTTCACAAACAAATTTTTGGCCTTTTAATATACTTTAAATCTGTTTTACTCAATACTGATTTCTCAATCACCTTTTTATTTTATTTTTAAAATGCTCCTTGCTTAATTTTTTTTCAAAATTCATGAAACTGATAAGGAAGAATCCTGATATTACTTAAAAAGGAACTGTCTATGCATTTTAAAATTCGACTTCATTAAGACAATCAAATTTGATTTTAACTTATAATAAAGCAGAATTCTGATGCAAATCGATATGGAATTCACAAAAATATCTCTAAAAATTAAGTATTTAAGGAATTTAAAAAATCGATACAGGGATTTATTTGTAATAGAGTTTCACATGATTAAAATCCAAAATCCAGGAAATAGCTAAAAATTTAAGACGCAAGAGGCATTTTAAAATTTCATTTTAAAATTTAAAAAAAATTAAAAGGTCTTAAAATTATAATAAAATTGAAAATTTCTTTTAAAGTATTTAAGGAATTAAAAAAATCGATACAAGGATTTATTTGTAATAGAGTTTCACATGATTAAAATCCAAAATCCAGGAAATAGCTAAAAATTTAAGACGCAAGAGGCATTTTAAAATTTCATTTTAAAATTAAAAAAAATTAAAAGGTCTTAAAATTATAATAAAATTGAAAATTTCTTTTAAAGTGTTCTATATACATATGGTGAAATGTATATTTGCACAAAATTTCAAATTTCTATCATGAAAACTACATGAAATTTTCTAAAACGTCCACTGTTCCCTTAAAAAATAAATAAATAAATAAATAAATAAATAAATAAATAAATAAAATAAAATAAAATAAAATCAGTTCACTTTGCAATGAAAAAGAAAAGTCACACAGGACGTCAATATTCAAATTTAACTGAAGCGTTAGCTTACTGAAAAATATTTAGGTAGGATTTTTCATGATGTTTGGAATGCAAGATTTTTTTACCCGGCTGCCAAGAAGGGTTATGTGTTTCACGCGTATCTGGGTATGTGGATTTCTTTATAACCTTGCAACGTTCCAACGACTGGATGGATTTTAATGAATGTAGTCTATATCGATTCGTCTTAACGGTCCGGTGGTTATAGGCTAGGTTTTGTTTTTATAAATTCAAAATGGCGGTACACATGAGAAAAAAAATTACGCACCATATTGAGTGGCATGTCATTGGATAGGTCTTTCAAAATGAAGACGATGTTTCATTGACTATTTTACAGTCAGAAGCTCCGTTAAATATTACACAACCTGGAAGTTGTGCAGGTAGGATCGATAGCTTTAATGCAATTCTAACCGTCAAATACATCTATAGGCCTCATCAAAACAGTGTTTACAGATAGGAACTAAATATTAAACACAACTTAAAAGTCATCAATACAAGTAAATAAAAAAAAAATAGATAAGTAATATAAAAAATGGTTTCACATTGAAGAGAAATAATTAATTAGTCCACTTTTTACGCATTCGGGTTTTTTGATTTTTTAAATTTAATTTAAATTTATTTTCCCGAAGCATTATCTACGAATTTTCTTGACACGAGAAAAGAAAGTCAATAATTGGTTTGTTTTTCAACACAATTAAAAAAAAACTGTTGATTTTACTGAAAAAGACTGTCAGTAGAAAACTGATTTATGAAAAACTCCTGTATTTATTACGAACATCTTGCGAACTTTCTGTGGCAACAGATGTTTTCCGTAAAATAAACATATTACAAATTTCATCCGAAGTAAAATCTGTATTTATTCTGAACTTTCTGTTATCTTACCAGATTAAAAAAAATAAACGGTTTGCATTTTTTTTTTTTTTTTTTTTTTTTTTTTTTTTTGTAAAATGAACACTTTTTTTAGTGGTGTCCTTATTGACACCATTTTATTGTAAAATTAACAGTTTTTTACGTACAGCGTACAATCAAGGGTTCAGTCGAGAGCGGTAATATTACGCCAAAATTACATAATCCGTAAAAGTGGATTAGAGTTCTTTTCCCCTGAACTCTTCAAACAAAAAATCTAATTTTATTTTATGCAAATTAAAATATGGTGGAATTCCAAATTTTTAATACTGATTTAAATTCTGATGTGATTCAAAACTTATCGTTCAAATTTCGTGGTGTAGTAAGGAATACGCCAGGAAAGCGATTTCACATAATAAAGTATGTCCGCAAACGTCATCTAAATAAATGTTAAAAGAACCGGAAAGAATAAAATTAAGCGAGAAGTTTCCAAGCGTCAGATAATGAAGGCGTTGAATAAAGATCATTAACAAGACTTTTTGGAGTTTTTAAAGATGCAAAAGACTTCTCGGAAGTCCAAATGATAATTGGAAATATAAGAAATAATTCTAGCTCAAAACAATGATTTGGACGTAATGGAATGTTGGGTATGCGCAGCGCCCTCTACACACGCATGCATGCATTTGCGGATATACTTTCCTATGTATTCCGTATCTCCTCACGAAATTTGAAATATAAGTTTTGATTTACCCTGTATAGTTAGCCCATCAAAATGTCTTATTAGTTTCTAATCGTCCTAAAAATTATTTTAAACTTTTTCCAAAGAAATATTCAGATTTTTTCCACTTTAAGTAATATCTCCTCTAAAGTAATAATCCTCTAAATTCATTTATTTGAAATCTTCGAAGACCTTTTTCATATCTTTGCCAGAAATCCTTGAACAGTTTCTTTACTGTCTTTTTTTATTTCTAACAATGATTTTTTTTTCTAACAAGATTTGAAACACTATTTGATCCTTGTCTTATATGACATTTTTAAACAGTTATTTAAACTCAATTTTTAAGAACCATATAGAATTCTGTAGAATTGTCACAATATATATAACAACATAACATATACTTTTACATTGGATTCAAGTAATAGGTTTATAAGAATACTTGTTTGAAACGGATTATACTTTCTTTTAAATCATGAAAAAGATTTAGCAGAATAAAGTGACCAATTATGTGCGTATACGCCATCTATTATATATATGAAATTCAAACGGAAATTTCGTTCCGAACGCCGAGATTTCGAGTTCTACCGCATGGATTTTTACGGAACTTATACCGTTAGATAGGTATCGTTCCAGGAAAGGTTTTAAGCTATAACACATCATTCTACCTAGATTAGTTATAGAATTATTACGGAAAATTCTATTATTTTGGACTTTGTTACTTCATATTTCCTTAAATATCTGGGCTCCTATTGTTCGTAGAGCTTAGATCTCGCGCCAAAAGTAGCTCCGAAGCACCCAAGCAAACTTTTCCCCGCGATTATTTTGCCGTCTTCAGATTTCCTCTAACTCTATTAGGGGCCCGCGTAGAGCCCCTTTAAAATATTTTTCGTAGTAATTTCAGCAATTATCTTAAATTATTGGTTAAGACCGCCACACTCCCGATTCATGTATCTACGGAAAGGTTGCATGAAGGAGTTTCGTTCAGATACGCTTTCGTTAAGAATAGAGTGCGCTCCCTGGTGGTGGAATGTGGAACTAACATAACGCGATATTGTTAAAATTAGGAAATCTAACAATGCGAACTGTTTTAAACTTTGAGATAGTTCATAACACATAACCTATTATCTATTCTATTATATATATATATAATCTATTATCTATTCTATTATCTATTATCTATATTATAAAGGACAAACATATCTGTGCGTAACGCATACGTCATTCTGCGAATGGCAACACTTTGAAATTTGAAATAAAATTTTAGTTTTGCAATTTTCTCTACTGCAAATTTTTAAACTTCTAAACATCGCACATTTTAAATTTTTACACCGCCGTGTAACAAAAAATATGCTCTTTTAAATGCAATTTGTTTGAAAGCTGTATCTCAATTTAATTTTGAGATATTAATTTTTTTGTAGTTTTTAATACATTTTTTGTATTTGTGGCAACTGAAGAACACCATTTCTGTTGAAAGTCGTGGAGGGTTGAAAGTAAAGGGAAACTGATCACGGAGGAAAGAAAATAATATATTACTGTACTTTATGTTGCCATTATCTCACAAAAACTTAAAAAATAAATTGAAATTAAAATACGTGCTATGTCAGCGATTTTTTAAATTTCTAAATATCGCACATTTTCAATTTTTAAACCGTCAAATAGAGAAAAAAATCTACTTTCAAATGCAATTTGTTTGAAAATTGTATCTTAATTGACTGAGTTATTACGGTTTTTAAAATAACTAGCCACCCGTGGCGACCAATTTGGCCTCCCTTAAATGTATGCTAGGCATTGTATCATGTTACTTTTATTCATAATTTAATTTACTTGCCCAATCCTTCGCCAAATTTAAAGATTCTGATAGAGAAATTGAGAATTCCCTACAGTTATGTTAATCGGGCACAGGTAATAAATCGCCAAACATTGTATCCGTCGCATTTTTTTTTTTTCGTTAATTCAGATTAAAATATAATCCTTTCACTCATTTTGTTTAGAATGGATGACTTTAATTTAAAAATAAAACCTTTAAAATTCATGACTTTCACTTAAAAAAAAAATTCTTTAAAAAAAGAAAAAGAATAAATAATACCACAAACCATTTGATTTCAACATCAAAGCATTGTTTTAATTTACCCCTCGAAAAATAAAAAATTCTGCTGGAGAGTTAAAAAGTGCTATTGGCGAGAATTGCATTCAGCTAACATAAAAGTACGAACTCTTTGCGAGTATGGACACTTTTATGTAGTTTTATTTGAAAAAAAAAAATATTTTGATTAAATCGGTCGCCAGAAAAAAATTTCTTTTCTCGCCATGGTCCTTTTCTCTATTTCGCCAAGTACCTATACTGGAAAAGCACCTTCATTTATTTTTTTATTTATTGTATTTTAAATTAGATTAATAAAAGACAGCACAGGTGTCATATACGCACTACGTTGGCACGGCTTTTTTCTGACGCCAATCTCATATACGCAGCGGGGTACTTAACTGGCGCCAAAGTGTCGTTATTTTGCTTGATATGGTAACCCGAATGCTGTTGTTTATTTATTAATAAATTGTTTATTTACTTTTATATTATTTTTTAAAATTATATAAATTGTTTTGTTCTATAGTTATTAATTAAACCTTTTATTTATTTATTGTTATTCACTTTTTTAAAATATTACACAATAACCAATGTGATGCGTTTCATTCGGGCGTTGCCATTAAACAATTAACCGCCAATTGTTTACAATTAACCAACAATTAATCGCGATTTCTGTGTCACGTACGATAGAGTAATATATATATAGATTTTCAAGCATAAATTATTTTTTAATTTATCTCTATTAAGTGTAGCTCGATTACAGAAGGTTAATCCGCTTGCCCTTAAAACAATGTAAAAAGTTCAGCATATGCTTCCGTCTTTTGTTCCATAACAAAGTTAAAACTTCCTCTATAGAAAAATAAATTAATTAATGTAAATAAGAAACAAATTTAACAGACATGTGATTGAACCACGCGCTTATGCACCGAAATGATCGGAAAGACTGACGTAAGTGGCAAAATCTTGGGCTAATAACTCCTGGCATGTGGTGACATGTGAAAGTATCGCTTTTAATAAATTTCAAAACTTTATTTTATTGCATAATTGATATTTTTCATATAAAAATTCTTTTTGATGTTAGTGGGCATTCTAAAATATATATTACATGTAAAAATATAATTAGATTTAAAAAAAAAATTGGTTTTCACCTATATTCTGTAACCCGAGAAGCTCGGGTTCGATCCCCTAGTTTTCTATAAGAGAGATTTGAAGCTGTTATTAAAAAAAAAAAAAAAAAAAAAAAAGATGGTTAAAACAAAATCTTTATTATTTTCAAAATTGTGTAGATTCCTACATCTTAAATAATTATTTGAAATACTAACTTCTATTTAGTTATTAACTTTATTAACAGAGTAATATGTAAATATCTGTTTAAATACAAAACTTTTGATAGAAAATTCAATTGAAATTTTAAAGATAATTTTAGCTTGTTAGGACAATGATTTTCATTGTTAAAAATTGAATTTCAATTAAAAAATAAAGTAAAATAAAATTATCAATTAGAAAAACGCATAAATATATTTACATTAAAGAGTTATAAATATGGCATAAAATTTCATATTAAATAAAATACTTTCAATTGACTGTATACATTTTGTTTAGCTTTGTTTGACAAAAATTAAATGAACATTTAAACATAATTAAATTCAAACCATTTATTTATGTTTCGAGCAATAAATATATAAAGAGCGTTTGACAGCAAAACATTATAATTATGTGTTCATAAATTAATTTTTTTTTTAGCTCATGAATATAATCAGTAAATTTCAGTTATATTAATGAAGAAAAATTATTTAATTATTTAAAAGAGTGTAAAATTAATATCAGTTTATTTTGTAATATAAAAAGATCAACCACATTCATTTAACCGTAATTTAGTAAATTTTGTGTTGCGTTTTTCATAAATATTTTTACCAAATTAAAGTTTTTTCGTTATTTTTATAATAAAAATAATTTGTGTATTATATTAACTATTATGTATGTTATATTAACTATTCTGTAATTAAATGCATTTAATATGTTTAAAGTTTCTATTATAGAAACGTCAATTAAATTAAAATTAAAATAAATTTTCTAACTTTATTTTGCTCGATCCTGTATATTTATACAGCTATATCCAAAATATATTTAAAGACAAAATTTTAAATTATTTTATTATTTAGTAATCTATGTCTTCAGAGTAAAAAAAAAAAAATAATACATATTTTGATGTTGTTCCCTGTTTAAAAAAAAAAAAAAAAAAAAAAAAAAAAAATCTGTGAAGTTACTAAAATGTTTCTATGAACCTGGGATTCCTAGAACTATTTATGTAACGGCAACAACAAAAATGTATGTAACAGATACTGCTACATGTATTTTTGTTATTGCAGTTACATAAATAGTTCTAGAAATCCTAGTTTCCTAGAAAAAATTTAGTTACTTCACAGATTTTTTTACAGTGTATTTTCTTTTTACTTTCTTCTATCTTCAATAGAAGAAAGTATTGCAATCGAAATTTTTTTCGACTTCCGCTTTTCGACGGATTTACAGGTTTTAAGGGTTAGAGATCCCCAAAAAACATGTTTATAGAAAATGTCTTTCTGTCCGTGTGTCCGTCTGTCTGTCGCCATTGTACCATCAAAAAGTGTATGAAGTTATGCATAGAATTGAACCAAATTTTTATTTTAAGTTTTTGCCTATGGGAAACAGGTCCTCCCTGAATTTGGAAAAAATCACCGGTAGGGGGCGCTGTAATAGTGATTTTTCTGCGATTTTGAATACTGTACCATCCAAAAGTGTATGAAGTTATGCATAGAATTCAACCAAATTTTTATTTTAAGTTTTTGGCTATGGCAAGCAGCTCCTCCCTGAATTTTGAAAACATTCGCCAGTAGGGGGCGCTTTAATAGCGATTTTTGTGCGATTTTGAATATCGTACTATCTAAAAGTGCATGAAGTTATGCATAGAATTAAAGCGAAATTTTTTTTAAGCTCTTGGCTATGACAAGGAGGTCCTCCCTTAATTTGTAAAAAAATCGCCGTATAAGGGGCACTGTAATAGCGATTTGTCTTCGATTTTTGTGCCATTTTGAATATTGTACCATCGAAAAGTGTATGAAGTTATGCATAGAATTGAACCAAATTTCTTGTGTTTGTTTTTGGTCATGGCACGAAGGTCCTCCCTGAATTTTGAAAAATTCTGCCGGTAGGGGGTGCTATAATTGCGATGTCTGTACCTTTTTCATTATTGTACCATCGAAAAGTTTATGAAGTTATACATATAATTGAACCAAATTTTTTGTGTATGTTTCTGGCTATGGCAAGCAAGTCCTCCCTCAACTTGAAAAAATTTCGCCAGAATGGGGCACTATAATTGCAATCTCTGTGCCATTTCCCTTATTGTACCATTGAACAGTGTATAAAATTATGCATACTATGAAGACGTTTTCGTTAATGCAGAGATGGGCGTTTTTGTTGACAACGTACTGAAATTTAGAACACCAGGTCTTATTAAAAAAAAAACTCCAATTTGTTAAACGAACTGTTTCTTTATTTTCATGATGAAAGGCGAAGGGAGAGGTACAAGGGGAAGGAATCAGAGCTTGTTAAAATGACATCACGACGCAAGAGACAGCGCAGGAGTGGCTGAATATACAGTTACAACTTTCTTGCTTGCCGGACTACAATATCGCCAATTTACAAATATTTTGCGCCATGCACAAGAGCCGGAAAGAAAACATTTGCTGGTATGTTCGCCAAATACATACGGTAGGCATCTACCATATATTAATTGTGTAGGGATGGCAGATTGTGGGCTGATAACATTCCTGAGTCATGATAGGCGCAGACTAACCTGTACATTGATACAGCTGCGGTTAAAAAAAATAAAAAATTGTATCTGGATAAGGGATAGTAACAGACCGAATTCGTTAGGCTAAAAAAGCATGAGAATGTATTTTTCTAGACCAGATGTTAGATCAAAGATAAACCGCTTTACCACAAAAATGCAGAATTGACATACATATGAACAAAAGGGTGTGAATGTTAAAGTGTATTAGGAAGAAAATTCTAATGAATAGATTGCCTGTTAAGTGATTATAAATGATGAGTTATATTCATGCCCAAATAAGGAAATGCCCGAAGTTAAAATGCTTTTGTTTTTAACAGACAACAGTAACGTTTTTCTACAAGGTTAAATCGTATGTGTGAGAGACTCACAAAGTGAAAATGGAGAGTGATTCACTGATTTGATTTTATTAAAGAGATGAGTAACTAGAATAATTTAATTTAAATGTGCGGGGCCATTAATACAACCGCTTTAGTTTTTAAATGTTTAATTTAATTTAGGGGCTGCACTGTTTGACTATAGTGCACTAAAATAAATAAGTTATTAAACAGAATTTTAATTGAAACTGCTGGGGGGGGGGAATGGAATGCAAACATATATAACGAGATAGTCGTTATATATATCACCTGGGACACCGCAAAAAAAAAAAAAACTTTTTGTTGACCCGTGTGCATGGGCAAAACAGCAAGACAAATAGTTACACATATAAATATATTTTCATAACAGAAAAGTATTTTTTAAACTCGTTGCTGTCATGAACACAAAAAAATCTCTTTCTTCAATAGTTCAACAGTCCTAAGAGATTTATGAATTAATATTTTCTAAATTAAGTTAATGGATATCCATGTGAACTAAAATTTTCTTCAAAAATTATGTATACCATGGTATTTTTTTTATAACTGAGTCGACTCTGACAGCAAACAATTTAAGCAGCATATAACTAAACCATTGACTGCTCTTCATCAAAATATTGATCCTGACTAGGATCATTATATAAAAAATACAAGTACTAACAATAAAAAAATATATATATAATATATAAACACAAATGCAACACTAGAAGTAAAGAGTAGATAATAATAAGTGAAATGTGTAATTGTAAACTAATAAGCAATTGTAATATGATTCAAAAGAAATTAGACATGATTAAAAAAATGTAATGTTTATGCATGCAGCATAGCATGACAAAAAAAGAGGTGCCTGAAGCACGCCCATGAAAAAGGTGTCACCCTGAATCTTGTGAAGACCACAAGTATTATGGCGTCGGCTTAGGGCTTCGGCCTTATATGAGGAGGGAGTTTTGAGACTCATACAGCGCCCGCTTATATGAGTCCCTGCTCGTCCGAAGACACTAGCGGTCTTCAAAAGGAGCACACGTCGGTTTACAAGCAAAAATTGATTTTTTTTGTGAATTGGAACACCAATTCCAAAGGGTTGTCTCTCAACACAATGAAGTTTTGGACCCTAAGGGCAATAATTTTGAACGGGAACAAAACATTCGAAAGGGAGAATTAAAAATAAAAAAAAGTAGATATATGTCACATATATATCAAATCAAAAAGGGGTAGACAATCCTAGAGTGAAGAGAGACATAAAAATGAAAAGTCATAATCAGGTTAAATAATGCACAAGTCGTATAATTAGAAGGTAACTAACTGGTTGACTTAAAGAAAATGTTATCAAATTACATGTGAAAAAAAAAATTTTTTTTTAAATAACTGCAATTATTAAATGTGTTAGTTGTCACTGTTAACTGAAATGTAATCGTAAAAGAATGAAATGTAAAATAAATGTTAAACTGTAAATAATAGATAAGTGTATGTAAATAACATATAAGTGTAAAGTAAAATGAAAAGAGTGTAAAGTGATTCAAAATATTGTTCACAAGAGATCTTCAAAGAAAACAGTCATGGGCCAGCCATAATGTTGTCAAAGATCTGTTGTAAGCAACATACATTCAACCTAGGCCTCTGGTTGTACACTTAGCATCACAATACATGTCATAAGAAAAAAAATGTAAACAAAAGTATATTATTTTCTGTTTCTTAAATTATACGTATGTGGTTGATAAACATTAGGGAAGTTGTGCTTGTTTAAGTGACTTGTAGCATCGAATAAATGTCCATATCGAGGTGGTGCAAGAAGTAACCTATCAATGTGTACACGAAATGCTGTATTATCAGCAGCATACAACCTCTTGATCGAGAATGACACAGGTGAATGTTTGAAAGTTACAATGTATGGTCCAGTGTATTTAGGTTTGAATTTATCAACAGATTTTAAGTACACAATATCTTTGAGACAAATGGTTCTTAATTTAGCTTTTTGACCGTACTGTTTATATCTTTTATCCTGTGCTGATTGAATGTTAATGTAAGCCTTGTCATATATTTTGTGTAAATCTTCAAGTAGTTTATGTATTTCAGTATGTTTATCTAGAAAAGGTTGATTGCTATTCTGATCAAAAGTGTCAAAAATTAATGAAAGTTCACGTCCAAAGTGCAGAAAATTAGGAGTGAATACTGTAGTTGAATGTTTTGAGCCATTATAGAGCGACTTGTGTATAAATATTGCATTTTCAAATGAGTGACCTTCTTGCAAAAGTATATTAACAGAGTATTTGATTGATTTATTGATTCTCTCCGAAAGAGCATTGCTTTGCGGCCTCGAAACAGAGCTGTGAAGTACCTTAATACCTAGAGTATCATTAAAAATGTTGTATATTTGAGATGTATATTGGGGTCCTAAGTCTGATAAGACAACAGAAGGTCTCCCAAAGGTGGTTATATAAGAGAATAAACATTTAACGACTTTAGCTGCAGATGTATCATTAAGTGGAAAAAGTTCAACATGTCATGAAAAGTGATCTGTAATAGTTAAAATATGTTTACCATTAGAAAAGGGTCCAACGAGATCTATACTAATAGTATGGCCAGGATATCTGGGCATGTAGGTGGGTTGTAAGGGTGCAGGAGGGGTTTGATGATGTTTACATTGAAGACATTTGACACATGAAGCTACAAAGTTTAAGGTGTCAACATACATGCCTTTCCAAAAGTATCTTGATGATAGGAACTCATAGGTTTTATTAAAACCAAAGTGAGATAAATGAGAGATTGTTAAAACTTTGCTTTTAAGAGAGTTAGGAACAACAATGTGATATGAAAAATTGTTGTTAAAATTGTTTTCTTTTTTTAACATTAAAACTTTCGAATCAGGGTGTATGAAGTAATTAAGATATTTTTGAGAATGTCCTTTCTTTAGAATATCCTTGTAAACAGTGGACAAGGTGGTGTCATTTTTTTGTTCAGTGCAGAAAGTTTCATTTGAAATTTCCAATAAAGGATCTGGATTTCTTTGTTTACCAGATACAAGATAGTTTACATATTTCTTTGTGGCACTTGAACATGAATTATTACTGTCTGGTGTATCATAGTCAACAATAGGTAATGTTTGAGGGTCATGGATAAGTTCAGGGTTAGTATCCAGAGTTTGTTGATTGTTTTCAAAAGTACAGCGAGATAAATAGTCAGCAAGAACATTTTTCTTACCAGGGATATGTTTAAAAGTGTATGAGTACTCTGAAAGTTCCATGAGCCAACGACAGATAATATCAGCTGGATTAGTAGTCTTGTTATATTTTTCTAAGCGTTTACTGTCAGAAAGGATTACAAATTGTCTGTTATATAAATAATATTTGAAAGCGGTAACAGATTTATAAATTGCCATGAGTTCTAATTTAAGTGCAGGGTATTTTTTTCTGACGCCTTAAGAGATTTAGAAAAATATGCTACTGGTAAAAGTTGTTGATCATGCTCTTGTAATAAAACACCAGAAATAGCAACATTTGACGCATCTGTATTTAAATAAAATGTCTTGTTCCAATCAGGTAATCTAACCATGGGAGAATTAAAGAAAATTTTCTGTATTGTGTCCATGATTTCTTGATGTTTAACTGTCCATTTAAATTTAACTTTTGGAGTAGTTAGGTTTATCAGTGGCTGTACCAACTCAGAAAAAGATGGAATTAAAGACTTATAAAATGTAATAACACCAATGAGTCTTTTTAGTTGACGTTTAGTTGTGGGTGTGGGAAAAGATGTTATTTTTATGATATTTGAGTGAATTGGGGAAACAGACTGATTTTCTACATGAAATCCCAAATAGTCAATACTAGATTTATGAAAAGTACACTTGCTAGGAGACAGGGTCAAGTTATATTTGGTTAAGATAGAGATAATTTTTTTTAATTTATTACACATTTCCTCAAAAGAGTTTGCACCTGCAATGAAATCATCCTGATATGTATATACACCATCTAATTGTAATTCGTCAAGCAAAGAGTCCATTAAAGCTTGGAAAATAGAAGCGATGTTTTTTAATCCGAACACTAATCTCTTGTATCTAAAAGAACCAAACATAGTAGTAAATGTCAACTGATTTTGGAATTTTGCTGGCAAATCAATTTGATGATATGCCTGATGAAAGTCGAGAGAAGAAAAATAGCGGTACTGAGAAAGATTAGAAATGATGGTTTGAATTTTAGGTAGAGGGTAAGATGAGCCTTGAATTGCAGTATTAATCATTCTGAGATCTAACGCGAGACGGAATTTTTGTTTACCAGTTCCGTCTGGTTTCTTTTTGACTAATAGCATGGGGCAAGCCCATTCGGAACAGTGGCGTTCAATAATTTTGACATCAAGTAGATCTTTAATTTGTTCCAAAGCACCTTTTTGCAAAGACTGAGGAAGGGGAAATGGAAGTGTTTTCATAGGATAGTCATTAATAAATTTCAAATCAGGTATAATCTTATCAGTATGTCCAAGTGTATTTAATGATTTTGAAAAGGCAGGGTAATAATTAAGTAACAGTTTAGTCATTGTATTTGCTTCATTAGAACTTAAATGTGTAAGATTGAAATCGCTAGCTGACAAATCCTCTTTCCTCTTTTTTAATGTTTCATTAGATGCCTGGATAAAATTTAGGAAGTGTTGTCCTGAGTTATGATGCTTGTCCAAATTATCAGAGGGGTACTCAAGAATTTCCTGAACTTCAGATAAATGTCCAATTTTTGTGTGTTTAGGTAGATGGATGGTAGTGTCAGAATTATTTTTAAGTGAAATAGAAGAGAAATGATTTAATTGTACAGGCTTCTTTTTGCGTTTAGATTTCTTATGCATTTGAATAATGGCATCATGACCTGTTAATTCTTTTTTATCTGCCAAATATTCAAATAGATAGTTTATGTCATGTTTGATATTATTGTTTGTGTAAACTGAGCACCATGTTTGCTCTTGGGGTTCTAGAATTATTTTACGGGTTAAGAAAACTGTTTGATTTGTCACCACATCACATAAGGTGTTACACTGATTATTTTCACTGACTTTTGACTTAGTGTGTGCTGTTTCTAGTGGAATAGTCAAGCTGTTGTTAATGTGAATGCATTTATTGAAAGTATCAATGATAATGTTAAATTTACTAATGAAATCAAAACCAAGAATGCCTTCAGAACTGGAGGATTCAGGAATATCCACTATATAAAAGTGGTGCGAGAAGGATTTTTGTCTAACTTAATGGATGCTCTAATACATGAAGAAAAAGAAACATCCGAATTGACGGTTTTAATATTTATGGCTGTTGATAGTCTCTTGTATTTTAGTACAGGTTTAAGTTCATTAAATAGTTTTTGTAAAAGTAACGAAATGCTACTTCCAGAATCAGCCAATAGGGTGATTTTATGGTTTGCAATAGTGGCCTTTACAAGAGGGAGTGAAGGAGAATGCGTATTAGCACTACAAATGATGTGAACATTGTTATAGCCTTCATTTTCTGTTTGAGTAGTGATATTTCTTGCGATTTTAATGTGATCTGAAGTTTGTGACCCGGTTGAATTAACTAACCTTTCTTTAGAGATTTTTGGCACTGTAGGGACAATAGGAAATGTTGCTGATGTTAAGTCACAAAAGTGATATGCAACAAGTGTCACATGGTTGAGACACAAAATCATCAGCATAAAAATTGTGTCTCTGTTCTAGTTTTCCTGAACATGGTAATTGTTGCATCTGTTAAAATTTTCCATTCTCTGTGTATTAACTCTTTTCCATTTAAAACACTGATGTTCCTGGTGGCCATTGCGGAAACAGAGTTGGCATGTCACAACTTTTCTTTGTGTAAATTTGTGAGGGGAAAAACCAAGGTTTTGGGAAATTTCGCGTTTTGAAATTTTTCCTATAGCGCATCGCATTTGAATTATACTTTGGGCTACTTTGCATGTCATTTTTTTTAGTTTCTGTCTTGGGTCCAGGCGGTGCAAGTGTTAACGCATTTATTTTTTCTGAGAGTTCCTTCAATTGTTCTTCAACGTTATTTTGAGATTTACTGACAGAGGGTAAGGAATGTAGAATCTTTTCATTGTGCAGAATTTCGTGTAACTGTATGTGCTCTTTCAACAGCAGCACGATATTATGTGATACCTTCTTCTTGTAACTTTATTCGTATGTTAGCTGGCACAGGCTCCATGAATTTCATAAGTTTAATTGTGTTACGGGCATTTTCGTCATTAATATCAGCATACACGGTTGCGGCTAACACGTTTAATCGGTGTGCCAAATTTTTAATTGTTTCCGCTGGCAGAAGAGATAAGCTCGAAAGTTCAACGCCAGCCACGCATTTGCTCGGAGGTGAGAAAAATGCGGCAAATTCTTTTTCAAGCGTATCTAGATCATTGATTTTTTGAATTTCCGGATTCTGTGCATAAAATTTTTGAGCGGAACCAATTAACTTCCCTACAAGTACAGCAATGGTAGTCTGAGGGCTGTATTTGTTAATTTCAGCAACCGACCTAATTTGGTTAAAAAAAGAATTTAAGCAAATCCGGATCTCCATCAAATTGGTTAATGTTGATTTGAACTTGTTTAGCGGACATGGTCAACGATTTACCTAACACAAATTCTCTAATCAAAAATTGTTACTGAAATTCTGCATACCTATATAAATATAACACACATATAACAGATAAAAATGTAAATAAAATAAAGTAATGGAATAAAATAGTATAATAATCACATTAAAAAAAACACATAACTTAAAAAATAAACAAAATGTCTTCTTTAAACCTCTTATACAAATGGAAAAAAATCAATCCAGGGATACAATTGTGTTTTTCAAAGTAAAATAATATCATTGCTTATTTTAAGCAAAAGAAAGAGAAACAAAAAAAAATTTCGCAATAGCTCCTATTTTCTTTTTTTTTTTTTAATGGATGGAACATGTACGTTTTTTCAAAACAAAAGTACTAGGAGCAAGCAACTGAAATAAAAACTTATTTTATCCTTTTTCAACAGACAAAAAAATTGCTATCTGTCCTATTTTCTCTAAAAGGACAGAAATTAAAAATCTCTCAAATTAAAATAATTTCAAGCCGAAAGGCAAACTAGAAAAATCTTATTTTAACCTTCGTAGATAATAAAAAAAATATATGGGACAAAGTATAATCCTCGTTAACTCTTTTTGAGAGAAAAAAAAATTAACATATTTTAATATGCATTAAGAGTTAAGCAGAGGTGAATGTATTTCATAATAACTAAGAATATTGGAACAATCAATGCAATGGAAAAAAACTAATTATATTATATTTATAAATATTAGAATAGACAGCACAAAATATCAAAAATAGCAATATCAGTGTGTTTTCGTATCCTGTACAAAAACACAATAATATTAATAAAATCAATTCTCAAGTACTTGTGAGTACTTATGGAGTAGGAAAGCATAAAAATGGAATGAAACAACTTAAAAAATTTTTTTTTAAATGTTTCCAGAATTAACTGAAAAGAAATTAGTCGAAAGAAAAGCAAACAAATGGGGGGAATAAAAACATGCTTTCGTACTCTAAAATGTGCTATTTTAAGAGAATCTAGCACTATTGAAACCTTTTTTTTCTTTCTTTTTTTTACAAATGCACCTTCATTTTTTTTTAGATTGTGTACCTTTGTTTTTAAGTGCATATTTATCTGACTCTCTACGATTTTTTTTTATTTTTATCTAACGGAGAATTTATGGAGCACAACTTCAGGGGTCATTTGAATGATTTTCTCTTGATTGACTCCTTTGATTTGAACGAATCAACACACGCGCACACTAGGATTTTCACAAACACAAACATTTTGCACATTCTGACTGTAGCATCAGAGAGGTTGACCCACAACACACATAGCACACTTGAGCAGATCGCAGGACAAATTGGGGTGGATTTTAATTAAGAGTAATCACGCAAAAACACGCTGAGGCATTTCTTTCACAAACAGTGGTGTCGTATGGTAAAAAAGAAACAAAGCACACTATTCAGAATATTGAGGAGGTTGGCTGTATAAATAGAAATGAGAGCGAAAGTCGTGATTCAACCGCTGACTCGCTCGGACGTTCCATTCGACAAACACACGTTTTTGCAGGGTTTTTTTTTTTTTTTTTTTTTTTTTTTTTTTTTTTTTTTTTTTGCTTTGAACTCAGTGTTTCACTGAACTCAGGAATTCACACAAAATTTGTATCATTTTCACAAACACACGAAAGGTTTCTCAACGCGCTGTAGGATTGTCGAACTTGTCGGAGTTGTGAAAACACCAATATTGCGATTATAAGGAAACTTTTGAAGTTGATTTCTATTTTAGCACACTCTTTCACACAAAAACTTTCTTTAACACGAAACTTTCACAAGTATGATGCGATGATGGGAAGGGGGAATGGTCCGAGAGACTGGTTAGCACGCAGGCAGATTTCTTCGGCGACGGGGAGCGTGCAGTTGATTCCAAAACTCCAGGGGTTGGCAAAGGGGGAAGGCAGAATGGAAAGGAGAGAAAGCTGTTTCTTCGGCAAGAGGCAGTTGACCAGGGCGAGAAGTTCACTCTCAAGAATGACTCTTCCTTAGGTGACGGGGGCGAGATACTTGAAGCTCACTGCAACAGAGCGGTGCGACAGCCGGGAGGGATCCATCGCTCCAAGAAGTCCATGCAGACAAAATAAGATTGGAAGCACGTACCTCTCCCTTACATTTTTTTTAGGAGAAAAAAAACTGGTCTGGCGATCAATATATATGAAGACGTTTTCGTTAATGCAGAGATGGGCGTTTTTGTTGACAACGTACTGAAATTTAGAACACCAGGTCTTATTAAAAAAAAAACTCCAATTTGTTAAACGAACTGTTTCTTTATTTTCATGATGAAAAGCGAAGGGAGAGGTACAAGGGGAAGGAATCAGAGCTTGTTAAAATGACATCACGAGGCAAGAGACAGCGCAGGAGTGGCTGAATATACAGTTACAACTTTCTTGCTTGCCGGACTACAATATCGCCAATTTACAAATATTTTGCGCCATGCACAAGAGCCGGAGAGAAAACATTTGCTGGTATGTTCGCCAAATACATACGGTAGGCTTCTACCATATATTAATTGTGTAGGGATGGCAGATTGTGGGCTGATAACATTCCTGAGTCATGATAGGCGCAGACTAACCTGTACATTGATACAGCTGCGGTTAAAAAAAAATAAAAAAATTGTATCTGGATAAGGGATAGTAACAGACCGAATTCGTTAGGCTAAAAAAGCATGAGAATGTATTTTTCTAAACCAGATGTTAGATCAAAGATAAACCGCTATACCACAAAAATGCAGAATTGACATACATATGAACAAAAGGGTGTGAATGTTAAAGTGCATTGGGAAGAAAATTTTAATGAATAGATTGCCTGTTAAGTGATTATAAATGATGAGTTATATTCATGCCCAAATAAGGAAATGCCCGAAGTTAAAATGCTTTTGTGTTTAACAGACAACAGTAACGTTTTTCTACAAGGTTAAATCGTATATGTGAGAGACTCACAAAGTGAAAATGGAGAGTGATTCACTGATTTTATTTTATTAAAGAGATGAGTAACTAGAATAATTTAATTTAAATGTGCGGGGCCATTAATACAATCGCTTTAGTTTTTAAATGTTGAATTTAATTTAGGGGCTGCACTGTTTGACTATAGTGCACTAAAATAAATAAGTTATTAAACAGAATTTTAATTGAAACTGCTGGGGAGGGGGGATGGAATGCAAACATATATAACGAGACAGTCGTTATATATATAATTGAACCAAAATTTGTGTGCATGTTTTTGGCTTTGGCCAATAGGTCCTCCTTGAATTTGGAAATGTTGCGCGGTAAAGGGGCTCTGTGATAGCGATTTTTGTACACTTTTATTGATTTTTAGTAGTTCTATTGTGCAACGGCGGCTCGTGCAGCGGCGGGAACTCGCTTCCTGCTAAGCCGGTTATTCGCAAACACCTGATAACAACAGAATAAGGAAAAATTAATCACTTTAACAAATATCATGATATAAATTAACTCGTTTTTAGTCCATTTAATTGACTGGAGCAGAAATTTAAGATGAAAATCAAAGTTGGTATAGTATTGAACAAATAATATTGAAGTATTAACATGTGTAACTGGGTTTGAAATATTAAGATGTATAAGATAGAAGAAAGTTTTGGGATTGGCACATCCAACTAGTTTAGATTTTGAATTTGAATTTTATTTATTTGGTGCTTGTCGTATACCATAATTTCGGCAAATAACACATGTCTACGTTTAAATTCATTTCTTCAAACTGAATGGCCTTTCTCATGTAACATTATCCTCATTTCTCCATAGAGAAAAAATCAAAATATTCTTTCAGTTATAACTGGTTACTGCTAAACATCTGCACATAGTTTATTAAGCCATTAAAAAAAGGTTTAACATCCCATTCACTAACATTTTCTATGATATTTCCACCTCAATTTCTAATTAACATAATAAGACCAAAATCATTTGAAAATACGTATATGAACAACAACAAAAAAATGGCGTCAAAATAAAAGCTGATGCGCAGTCGTATTATTCTAAGATATGAAAAAAAAATCCGTATTCGTCAAGATGAAACAAACTCTGCTATATTTCGTCCGTCTCATTGCAATTAAGTGACTCTGTTATGGTGACTACTACTCAGAAATCCCATCTGCAATGTTACAAAAATTAAATACTGTATAAAAGTCCCATATCTTCCCGATGAAACAAACTGTGATATATTTCGTTTGTCTCATTACTCATAAGTGACCCTTACATGGTGACTCCACACAGAAATTCCATCTACAATGTTACAAAAATTAAATACTTTATAAAAAGTCACATATTTATCAAGAGGAAACAAACTGTGACATATTTCCTTCGTCTCATTCGTCTTATTTGACTCTTACATGGTGACTCTACACAGAAATCCTACCTACAATGTTACAAAAATTACAGACGTGTGAAAATTATTAGAATAATTGTGAAAGTTACAATAAAATATTGCTATATTAAAGAAATAATTCATTATTTAAAAAAATATCGATTTAATTAAAAAATATACATTTAATATGTAGTATGCATCCTCTTGTTTTTTTATTAAGATTCGATACGTCTTGGCATACTTTGCATGAGTTCTTGGCAGTTAATTTTTTTTTTTAGCTGTCTAGGTGCCAAATTTAGATGGCTCTTTGTATTAGGCCATTCTTGATTGTGACGCTGCATTTCTTTAATTTTTTCTTTACAATGGCCCAAAGATTCTCTGTGGGATTCATATCTGGGCTATTTTCAGGCCATGGAAGTTTTTTTAATATATTTTTCAACCAAATATGTGATCTCAGATAAAGATTTAGTGCATGGAGCTCCATTATGCATGACGTCTCCATTTGGAAACCAGTCTTTTAATTGTTTAATTAGTCTTTTCTCAAGCGCTTTTTTATACTGATACTGGTCCATCATGCCTTCTACAATGTATGCACGCCCAGTAAACTGAGCATACATCAGGCTCCAAACCATTACTTTAGTAGGATGTTTAACCGTTTGTGCTATGCAATTAGGAGAAAATGCTTCACTGTTACTTCTCCTGACATATTGACTGCTTTCTTCTTATATCGCAAATATTGATTTATCAGAAAAACATACCTAAAAGAAAAAAAAAATATTTTAAAGTACGTAATTTGTAGAGAAATATTCTTATAAAGAAATTTTTAATCAAATTTATTAACAGTTCTGCATCTTTAGTCAGTATGCAAAAAACATGATTTCAGGAAAAGAAATGAACAACCTGAATTCAACAGATTAATTAAAGGAAAATTAATATCTCTCACCTTGCTCCAGTCATTTCTGAATTGTTCTTGCACAACATTTGCCAAAGCAAGTCTCTTTTTTGACACAGCATATGTGATTGTAGTCTTTTTTCAAGGACGATGAGATTTGAGTCCAGCTGAGATGAGCTTTCTGCGAATTACATACATTTACTCCATACGCTTGTAAAGAGATAGTTAGTTCATGACTAGTTGTTCTAGTGTTAGCTTTAGCAATCTGGATTAATTTCCTTTCTGTTCTTGCGTAAATTTACTTTTCCTTTTGCATTTCCGTACTCTAGAATTTCCATATTGTTACATTGTTGTAACAATAGTTACATTGTTTAACTTACATGTGTAACCTTGAAATTGTAGAATTTTGTATGATATACTAAACATTGACATTGTCTTGAAAACTTCATTGACTGTTGTTTAGGAAATGCCGTAATACACTCTAAAAATAAATTTGTAAATTAGTCACTACTATATAGGTATATGTGTAAATTAATAAAGTTAAACTTCTGTCATAAAATTTAGACTCTTATCGCAAAACATTACCAGTATTTATGTGGGTTCATCCGCTTCATGGAAATATGTAATTTGGTATTCTTTGAAAAACACGAGTTTGCAGTGCATAACACACTCGTGCCACAAGTGCCACAAGTGTGTAAATGCAGAACATTGAATGGTTTAACCCGAATTTGCGTGCTATTGTAAATTTACACATTTTGCATATTGCACAAATGTCTGTGTATTTTTATATAATGCAGAAATATGAAATTCATATTCATATTATCGAACAGAATATCATACAGATATATGCATAAAAATAGAATACTACACCGAAATGTGCGTAAGCATTGTACAAATCTATATGCGTAAGAATAGAATATTACACACGAATGAATGTGAGAATATTACATAGGAATATGTGTAAGGAAAGAATATTACACATGATTATATATATGGATATTCACAGAAATATGTGTAAGAACAGAATATTGCACAGAAATATGTGTACATATATACACTCAATAAATACAGATACTTTACATCTTTGCTTGTGTAATCTTAGCTGAATGGTCGGTGCTGCTTTGGAAAGCTGCAGTTTGCATCCCGTTCCGATAAATATTGCTTTCTGCGGTATATTTCATTAAATAGAAAATTTCGCCTCTTGATGCAAATCTTTGTACCTTTGAATGTACATGTAACTGCAAATGTATCGTTTTCTTGTAGGTCAGAAAATAAATTAATGAATTTGGGATAATTTGCAATAACCCCAAAAGTCTGTGAGATCCAGAATCCACAAGTGCATTAAGACAGTCCTGATTAATACATTTCTCCTCATTTCAAATATATATTTAAGTTCACATATTCGTCAAAATGTGACTTTACAAAATGGTGTCTTTTGATTACACATGTGACATGATTTCGCGTGAGGTCACAAAATTAAAAAAATTGTTGGAAACAAATTTTTCACATTGAATAGCATGTTTTATAAAACATGTCCTTTGGAGTTTTTAATGTTTCTGAGAAATTCATATTTTAGTCATAAATAAAGACAATATGTGGTAGTATTTTAATCACAGATATGACGTGTCTTGCAATGACGTCACAGATATGTCAATGCTACTGTGCTTGCTATACGGGTAATGACAATAAATGTACATAAGACAGGTAATTTAATTAAAAATCTTACTCAAACGTTCAATTCTAAACATGACACATCTTTCTAATTGTAATCGCTTTGTAATTCTAAATAAACCGTTCGAATAGATTTTTTCTTTGTATTTTCAAATATACGCTTAAACACTGCCTTAGAATTACTAAATTATAAGTATGTGGAACAAAACCATTTATATAAATCCAGATATTTGTCTATATTTTCACATTTCCTTGAGTTTAACAAGCGATAACAAGATAAATTACACAGTTAATTTCATAACTCAGATGCGTTTAAAAACAAGTAAATTTTTGTTTAAAATGTGTAATTTTTATGACAAAGACACAATTTTAGAAATTTAGTTACTTATCTGTGTAATTATGGTTAAAATATAATAACTTAACAATTAGTGTAAATTCATTATTTTTTTTTTTACATTTACACAGTTGTATGAGTTTTTGAAGCGATAACGAATTACACATTTACTTTCATATGCTAAATATACATAAAAACTGGTAAATATAACAAATGTGCAAATTTTACGACATCTGTGTATATTTAAAATTTACAAACATATACGGGTATAATTAGCAAATTTACACATTTATTTTTAGAATGTAGTGATAGAGGTATTAAGACGTACACGTAGCTGTAAATTACAGGAAAACTTTCTACAATTTCTATATTTTATTTTCATGCTCAGCACAAACACATTCATTAAAATTTCAGTAATTCTACATCGGAAGCATTAATGCAATAGAGTTTTACTCCACAATGTTGATTTTAATGTATTTCGAATTTCTCAGATTCGATTGCAGAATTTAAATCTCTCACATGAAAAACGACATAATGCATTAAAGAAAAATTTTGCTTAGAAATTAATTCAAAGTCCTAAACATAAAAATGTATTTTAAGTTTTTTAGATACCTTTAAAAGAGAAAAAATATTAAGAAATTTTTTAAATGTAAAATTTAAAAAACTCTTAAAATATCTTTCTATGAATTAGAAAATAGAAGCATGCTTGTGGATGGATTCCTATTCTTAAAAAATACAAAAGATACCGACAGAACGTGTTTAAACATTTTTGAAAAAGTTTTTTAAAAAAATTTGAGTATGCAGAATATCAAGGATGCATTGTTACATCTTTGTACGTCTTTGTATAAAGTTCAAAAACCGGAAGAATATTTTCGAATTTCTTTTCGTTAAAAAGAATCAGAATTATTTTTATCCTGTCCAGGTTGTTCCACCTGTACGATATTGAGTATTATTTTGTCTTCAGAATTGTTTTTATTATTATCCGCATCTAATAATTATAGAAAAAGTCTATGCGCTTGATATTATGTCTTTATTTATGTTTCAGGATTTAGAAATAATAATAAAAAAATAAAAGTTTCCTTAACCTTTTCGTGGTAACCTTTCAATAGGATAATCAGTATAATTTTGTCTTAGCAATTGTTTTTGTTATTATATGCATCTAATATTTATAGTATAAGTCTATACGTTTGATATTATGACTTTATGTTTCAGAATTTAAAAATATAAATAAAAGTAATACTATTTTCTTTAACCAGGTCAGGGTAACCTTTCAATATGATAATCAGTATTATTTTGTCTTAACAATTGTTTTAATTAATATCTGCATCTAGTAATGTTAGTATAAATGTATGCGCTTTATATTATTACTTTATTTATGTTTCAGAATTTAGAAATAATAATAAAAAATAAATAAAATTTTCTTTAACCTGTTCGGGATGCCCTATTAATAGGATAATCAGTATTATTTTGTCTTAACAATTGTTTTCGTTATTATCTGCATCTAATAATGATAGTATAAGTCTATACGTTTGATATTATGACGTTATGTATTAGAATTTAAAAATATAAATAAAAGTAATACAATTTTTTTTACCGGTTCAGGGTAACCTTTCAATAGGATAATCAGTATTATTTTGTCTTAACAATTGTTTTTGTTATTATCTGCATCTAGTAATGTTAGTATAAGTCTATGCGTTTGAAATTATGACTTTATTTATGTTTCATAATTTAGAAATAATAATAAAAAATAAATAAAATTTTCTTTAACCTGTTCAAGGTGCCCTATTAATAGGATAATCAGTATTATTTTGGCTTAACAATTGTTTTCGTTATTATCTGCATCTAATAATGATAGTGTAAGTCTATACGATTGATATTATGACTTTATTTTTCAGAATTTAAAAATATAAATAAAAGTAATAAATTTTTTTTTAACTCGTTCGGTGTAAACTTTCAATAGGATAATCAGTATTATTTTGTCTTAATAATTGTTTTCGTTATTATCTGTATGTAATATTGATAGTGTTAGTCTATACTTTGATATTATGACTTTATGTTTCATAATTTAAAAATATAAATAAAAGTAATACAGTTTTCTTTAACCATTCCAGGGTAACCTTTCAATGGGATAATCAGTATTATTTTGTCTTTACAATTGTTTTTCGTATTATCTGCATCTGGTAATGTTAGTATAAGTTTATGTGTTTGATATTACGAATTTATTTATATTTCAGAATTTAGAAATATTAGTAAAGTACTAAACTTTTCTTTAGTTCTTTTTACAGCGTTGTCAATTCCTTTATTTGAAACTTAAGATTCACTATTTAAATTTAAAATAGGAGCAGCTACAACGAACAAATAATTTGTAAAAAAACATAAAAGAATACTAAAAAGCTATTATATTAATTTACTGTTGTTGTATTAGAACATTTTCTTTTCTTGCTCTATTATCACATGAATCTGCTTAAAACAACTATATTCGTTAGATTTTTGTAATCACTTAAAAATATATTTAAAAAAAAAATGGAAATCCTACTGTGAGCAAACTTGTCGTCTTATACTGCGTTTTCTTCGACAACTCTTCTGTTTTGGTGTTCTTTTGCTTTGAAGATAAAAATTCCCCGTTATTAGAAACAGGAACAGTTCGTTTTTAGAAATAAATATGAGCAATTGAGTGAAAAAAATAAATGTATATCGACGTATATTTATATGGAACGAATATTTGTAAGGAATATTATTACACCTGTTTTTTATCGGTTTGCCTGACTCCAGTATCGAGCCTGTATTCACCAGTCTCGAAAATGCCTCTAAATTCTTTCACCAGTAGAGAATGACTTCTTTGTAACTTATATCAACTGGCCACATGCAACGGATTGAATAAACATCAAGACAAAAATTACAAAAATTTAACTGGAATTTACCTGTTTTCTTTGATCTGAAAATGAACTTTCCCATGTTTATAATTCAGCCAGAAAGGATAAAAAAGGTAATTTTCCGTTTTATTTAGGAAAATTTACGACTTCAAGTCAAACTAGAAAGTTCCCGTTAAGAAAGCGAAATTTCATATAAAGCCATCCGTATGTATAGTTTTTATTTACTTATTTATTTTATTTTTTTACAGAGAGTAACATAAATTTCTTTAAATCTTTTGCAAATTAGATTACTGTTTTTAATATTATTAACGCAAAAGTAATACAAAAAAAATATAAACCGAACGTGTTAAAAGACTTAGAAACTAATGAAACGTATTCAATTGAACAATATAGTATGTAGGTGAATACTGTATAAATAATTTCGAATACCATATTCTTTTAATTTACACCTCATAGTCTACTACGAGGGTGTACAATAAATTTTTGCCCTCACATAGAAATAATAGAGTGAAAGTTGTGAAATTGCTACATTTTATGAGTCCTTTTCTATATGGTCCGCGTGCACAGTAACACATTTATACAAGTGGTATTTCAAAGAGAAGGGTGAGGATGTATACCAGGAGGCGCGATAGTACACCCAATGGGAGTCATTTTTCTAACTTTTGCCAACCCCGACATGTGACATATTGATGGAAAGGCCTGTGATCACTTATTCATGCTATGTACCTCCCGAATCCCTCCTTCCAAATTTAATTGTCGGGAGGGTGCCACTCTTCTAAATTTTACGGGCATCATTCATGACTCCGGGAGGCAAATTTGGGAGCAGGGGCTCGGTAGGTGCATAGCATAAATAGGTGGTCACATGCCTGTCCAATTATCTGTCACATGTGGGGGTCGTCAAAAGTTAGAAAAATGATCCCCTTTGGATCTAATATCGCGCCTCTTGGAATACATGCTCCCCCTTCTCTTTGAAATACCGGTTATACAAATATTTTACTGCTCACACTGACTATATATAAAAAGACTCATAAAATGTAGCAATTTCATACATTTTACTCAATTATTTCCATGTGAAGGCAAAAGCTTACTGATACACTCTCGTATTAATATTCATTATGAATAATATTGTACTCTTGTATAAATATTCTTGAAAGTAGAAATAATCTACCGGAAATTAAAATCTCGGAGCTCCAAAAATTTCATGAATGAAAAAAAATGCAAGTATGTTCGTAGACGAATTCCGATTGTACGGGAAAATAATATAGGGCTAAAAAATAGTGGAGAATTTTTGCCAAAGCACTCATGTTTCAGGATACCGAAAAAAAAATGTATGTGTTGTTGAATCCTTGAATCTCTTTGTGCAAGTCTGAAAAATCTAAATATTAAGAAAAGAGTTTTCTTTTTTGCACCACCTCAGAAATATATTCTGTCTATATTAAAATAAAATTTTGGTACTCAAATTTCTATATGTTTGTGTAACTGCATGTGTGTTAATTCATTCCAAAAAAACTGATAAAGTTGCTTCACATGTCTTGCAAAATGAATTAATGTACAGTATGCTGTATATTAATTTAAGTTATATAAAATACAACGAATTATTTTACATTAATACTTCATATATATGCAAATACTAAATCTTTAAATCGCATCTTCAATTTGCTAATATCTTCTTACAATAAGTTCTTACAATTCAACTGAAATTTCTCAATATAAATGTCAAAAATATCTTTGGAAAGCTGTTTAAGGGGAATGGGTTAAAATACTTTTCCCAAACTACAAAAGGCATCATTGTCATAGAAATTAGGGTAAAGGTAGTTCATAATTAGGGCTACAAAATTGAACATTCAAAAATAAATGTTTTATATAAAACAGTTATGCAAGTATTATAAAAAATGCCTAAAAAATATGCGAACTCCCTTTTATAATAATACTTATTATCTATGGAAATACGAAATCATTAAATATCAAACAAAACCCTCTCATATTATTTTGGCGGAAGTCAAAGTTTAACGTAAATTTCTTAACAGAATGTAAAATATACTAACGAGCACTGAATTTGGAAGCTTGGACCAACTCGCTGCCAACTTAGTGTACAGAAACAGAATGCATCTTTTCCAATTCCTATACAAACTGTAACCAGTGTTGCCCGATTGGGGACTTTTTTGTCCCCATATTGTTGATTGTCACCGCTTTTTTGAAATAGAAATATTCGGCTATTTAAAAATAGATTAAAACTTCTGAAAATAAGGCAAATTATACTATTTAAAAAATTGGCGGCAATCAAATAATTTGAATTAAAAATATCCCCAATCTGGAAATACTGACTGTAACACTTTTTTTTTCTTCACGACACATAGGTTCATAGATTAGATAATGCCAGTATGTCAGTGAATTATTTTACGTCGTAATCATCTGAGCAGCTCAGGTGGCAAAGTATTTGAACGTTGAGCACACTCTAAAAAATAAATGTGTAAATGTGTCACTTTTACATACATATATGTGTCAAATTTATAAAAATGTTACTTTGTAGAACAATTTATAGTCACGTTGTTAAAATTTTCCTGTATTTATGTGTATTTATTCGCTTAATGGAATTGTGTAATTAGTTATTCCTTCAAAAACTCAAACAATTGTGTCAGTAGTAGAAAACTTTACGGATTTACCGGAATCGGTGTGTTAATGTAATTTACAAATTTTCTACGTAGTAGGATTCAAAAGTTCCCGGACTGACTCTATAACTGTAAAAATATTACCAATTATATTGCTGAAACACATCCGCCTTCGAAATAAGACCCTTGCGCAATAATACACATTTACCATCGCCTGTAAGATTGCTTTTTGTAAATTAAAGTTATTTTGTAATCTAAAAACAAATCTGCTGGAAACAGAACAAACACACAAAGCACACGTGTTTGTTCTTTATGCAAATTTGTTTTAAGAGCATACAAATATTTAGTTCACAATTTACATCACAAACTATAAGATTATGGTATTTGTACACAAAATCCATCGATTTTGTACATTGCACAGATATATATGCACTCATGTGCAATTTACAAGTCAAACTGAGTTATCTGATAACATTTTACACATTTAATCCGATTAACGTGTTATTAAAATACAAAGGACAATGCATATGTTGAAATTGACACAACAAAGCGTGTATTTGGCAATTTACACGACTTTTTACGCATATAGATAAACTGTTTTTGTATAAACAGTACACATCTGTTTTAATGTGTAAATTTACTCAAATTTTTTAAGTACAAAGGTTAAAGTTCAAGTCCTGCCCAGAATAATCCACACTCTGTAAGGAAAATATTATTTCACCTTTAACGAATACCTCAAAATATAAGTATTTTGCGATTTATATAAATGCTTCCGTATTTGTATATAGAATAATTACTTGTGATAATGCAGTTTCCATACTGTAAAAAAAAATCTGTAAAGTTACTAAAGTTTTTCTAGGAAACTGGGATTCCTAGAACTTTTCATGTAACGGCAACAAGAAAAAATCCTGTAACAGCGTCTGTTATAGGAATTTTTCTTGTTTCCGTTAGATAAAATGTTCAAGGAATTCCAGTTTCCTAGAAAAACTTTAGTAACTTTACAGAATTTTTTTTTTTTTACAGTGCAAGTGTAACCTCTTTTCATCGATAAAAAGCTGCTGGTTTCCGGGTCTAATGATACCGACATGTGAGTGATTTTTGCCTCGTCGGAATTGTCTAGATAGTTCATTCGGCAAAGCATTGGAATGTTCAGCGAAGGTCAGAAATTCCAGTACTGCCCGGTATACACTGAAAAAAATTCTGCCACTGGCATCTAGAAAATAAATTGTGACTGTAGAAAATATTGTTCCATGTCGTCCTTATAAATTCTAATTCGCTTTGCTAGAGAGTTCTAGTTATCCCTATTAACACTCAAGGGCGTTTTTCTATATTGTCGTGGTTAAACTTATTTAAAAATCTCTGCAAATAAATGCGAACGCAATAAGTGAGATTTAGTAACTATAATTATAGTTTATAAATTAATTCTAGAAATCAAGTGATAGTTTCTAGCAATTCAAACGATTCATAATATAATGCATCGCTTCATCACTTAGAGAAATATAGACTAGAGATTCTCGATCATTTCCTCTATTCAGTTTATTTGTTTACCTTATTCGTATAGCTCGGAAGTCTATACTTCTAGTTTAGGGATTTAGAATATCACTACCTATTTGTTCTATATAAAGGCGGTACGTTATTTCTTTCAGTGCAGGGGAGACCGGGGCTAGTTGGCTACAGGGGTAAGTTGGCGCAGCCCTCATAAATCGCCTGTTTGTGGATAGTTGCGCAACCAGTCACAGAGTACCTTTCTTATTGCTTTTTACAATCCTCAATATAGTTTTGCATCGTTACCTACGTGCAGTGGACATTTATTACGATTTTCTGTTCTTTGCACTCATGAGTAATTTTTTGTTGCTTCATCTTAATAATTGCAATTTAACTTGTGCAGTTTTTCGTAGTGTATGATTAACTGTACCTACCCCATATGTGATTTACTTGGATTGTTTATGCTTAGAGGATTACGTGTCCCTTTTGTGAAGAAATTTATTATGGGGCAAGTTGGCTCGGGGTTTGGTGTGCACTGGTAGCTTGAAAATCAGCAGACTACGAGAAAAGTGGTTGCAATGCAAGATTTTGGGGGACACGTGGCTTACCCAAACGGAGACACTCTTTTTTTTTTTTTTTTTTTTTTTTTTTTTTTTTTTTTTTTGTGGTAAGTTGGTATAAAGTTGGTATATTAGTTGGTATATGGACGATCAGAACGATTGTCGAGGGAAAAAACTGGTTACCTTGGCAACCGAGCAACTGACGCAAGAACGTGACGTCAGCCTTTTACAGGTACAATCTTTAAAAACAAACATTCGGAATTCGAACGGTGAAAAGGAAGTATGCTATGGCGTGTATTATTCTTTGAGTCTAATATTTATTATTCGAAGCGGAGTAAACAATTTATTCATCTATATTCATTTACTATGTAATTCGTCGTTTTTAAATGACAAGTCAAGAATTCAATCGAAGGTGTTACTAATTTGACCAGCTCAACGGGATTCGAACATTTATAAGTGTATTCAACTAGAATCTACAATATACTTGCGGCTATATCAGTTCTTTGTATTATAATAAAGGTGTGTCGTGTTATATATCCAGCGGCTCCTTTATTGTAAGTGTCTGCCTGAATTTCTGGGAAAATGGGGTAAGTAACGAAAATTTAAATTTAATTCTAACTTCTAACTAAAATCACAGTTTTTGTTTTAAAATCGAATCGTGAATTGAATTCTGTTAAGTCATATTCTTTCGTCAGATTATTCATATTTCTTTTCCCTAATTTAAATTCGAACTATTCAAAATTAATCCTTAACCTATGCTATCCATAAATTTTGGTCCGTACCGAGCCTGAGCTACGATGGAATCTGTTCTCAAGTCGTAGCGGTCAATTAATTTATCTGTGCTAGATGTAACGTAAAAAAAAAAAAAAAAAAAAAAAAAAAAAAAGTAAAAACGGTTGTGTTTATTTATTCAATTCTTGTTTTTTTTTATATTTTGTATATTATGGTGCATTTTGTATGAGATTGTGTAATTTTCGTATTTTTATGTTATTCATTTCTTATATTGTTTATTTGTAATTATTAAAAATGACTAAACAAACTAAACAGGAGCTGTATTTTGAGCGAATTTGTAAGGAAATAGATGTAATTAAGGATAAAGTTCAAAATGCGAATTCAGATGAGCATGCAAAAATTAAAGTTTTGAAATCGAAAATATCTTCTTATGAAAATACTCTTGCGCAAGCATTTGATAAACTTTCGCCGAAAGAAAATAATGAGAATTTGGATACTTTTTTGAAGTATCAGGGAATTATTTGTGATTTGTTAGTCGATTTAGAAGAGAAAACCACAGTTGATTCTCCGACGGAAATTCGTGTAGAAACTCAAAATAAACAGAATTATTCGCAAGTTAAATTGCCCAAATTCGATCTTCCCCATTTTTACGGCGATTCGGAACAATGGATTTCGTTTAAAGAATTATTTCAGTCTACGATTTTGGGGAATGAAAAGTTATCTGATATTGAGAAATTACAATATTTACATTCATGTGTTCGCGGAAATGCCGCAAAATTAATTCGAGGATTTTCTTTAAAAGCAGAAAATTTAGTTCAGTGTTGGGATTTGTTAAATCAAAGATATGAAAATAAAAGACAGTTGGCTTTAAGTCAAATAAATAAAATATTTTCGATAAAGATTATTAAAGCTAGTAATTCAAAATCCTTGTTAGAATTGCTAGATACAAGTAATGAAGCAATTCGGAATTTGAAAATTTTGGGATTAGAATCTAATGCTTTGAGTGATTTAATGTTAATAAATTTTATGTTGAATAAATTAGATCAGCCTCTCAAACAAAGATGGGAATTGTTGTTAGACAATGATAAAATACCGGATATGGATTTATTTCGTAAATTTGTTGAGCGGGAAGCTAGAAGTGTAGAGGAGTCAAAATGCACTAAAGTAGAGTCTAAATTCAATTTCGCAAAAAAGCCTCTAGATGCTAGTCGAGTCAAAACCAACGTAATGAACAGCGCGTTTGTTAGGAATGGTAATAACTGCCTATTATGTAATGAAAGCCATGCGTTATTCAAATGTCCGTTATTTAATTCAAAACCAGTGAAGGAGAGGTGGAAAATCGTTCATTTAAACAAATTATGTGAAAATTGTCTTAGACAAAACCATCAAGTAGGGCAGTGTAGAATTAATGTTAAATGCAAAAATTGTTCCCAAATGCATCATACATTATTACATGTGTATACGACTAGTCAAACTAATAGAGAGTTTGTTAATGATAATGCACCAGAAATTTCTGTTTCTAATAGTGCGCAGTGTCATTCATCTTTGCAGAATTATAATGTCCTATTATCTACCGCTCTTATTAATGTAAAATCTAGCACAGGTAATGTTATTCAGTGCAGAGCACTTATTGACAATGCTTCTCAAAATTCTTTAATCTCAAAAAATTGTGTAGAAAGGTTGAATTTGCCTGTTGGCAGAACGAACCATAGGCTTGTAGGTATAAATGGCATTTCGGCTGAAACCTGCCTAAATTTCACTGAATTTAATTACTCGCCATATTTTGAAAATAATTACAATTCCTTAAAAGCCCTTGTAGTTAATCAGGTTACTACCCCACTCCCTAACTTCAGGCTTGAAAGGCATTCATGGCCGCACATGGCAAACTTACAGCTGGCGGATCCTGAGTTTTATATCTCCAAGTCAATCGACATTCTGCTAGGAGCAGATGTTTTTGCACATCTGTTATTAGGGTCACCCATTTTTGGACAATCTGGTGAACCCGTTGCAATCTCAACTCAACTAGGATATATTCTAAGTGGTCCAGTACCCTATTCGTCTAAACCGGCCACGACCGTGGTCTGCCATTCAGTAGACATGACTGATTTTTTCAACTCAGAGTCTGTTCCTCAAGCTAAGGAGTTTATTAAATCGGATGCAGCTAAAGAACTGTATCACAATTCAATTCGGCAAAATAAACAAGTTTGTGATGAGGAAAAAATTAATTTTCCTGTCGCTGCCAGTATAGCAAAAGATGATAGTTTGCCACATTCTTTAAAGGCAAATAACTTAACCCATTCTTTCAATCCGAATTCATCTCAAAGTTTTCTAGGGTTAGAGTGGAACCAGGAAACAGATTTCCTGCGAGTACAAGTTGTAGAAAAACCTACAGTAAAGACTAAAAGTCAATTATTATCCGTAATCGCTGGCATTTTTGATCCTTTGGGTCTTTTGTCACCTTCCACTGTTATTTTGAAAATGTTATTGAAAGAAGTGTGGAAGGCAGACTTGAAGTGGGATGATCCTCTTCCCTCAGATATTCTAAAAACGTGGAATAGATTCTATTCTGAAATAAATGCTTTTAATTCTATGCACATTCCCCGATTTATGAATTTCAGCACATCATCACCTTTCGAACTCCATGGGTTCTGTGATGCCTCTAGACGTGCATACGCTGCGGTTGTCTATATAAAAACCTTTAATCCTGTCACGGTAATGCTAGTTGCTGCTAAAACAAGAATAGCGCCCACCAGTGCAATAACATTGCCAAGGTTAGAGTTATCTTCAGCTCTTTTGCTAGCAAACCTTATTCAAGTTGTGCAAGATGCATTACCTAACGCTATCCACAAAACATTCTTGTGGACCGATTCGACCATTACATTAAGCTGGATTGTGAAACCTCCAACCAAAGGCAACCAATTCGTGCTTCACCGTGCCAATAAAATCAGAGATTTGACCTCAATTGAACATTGGCATCATATTCCTGGTAAACATAATCCAGCCGATTGTGCAACACGGGGTCTATATCCCTATCAGTTAAAAGATTGCGACTGTTGGTGGTCTGGGCCTACTTGGCTCTACAAGTCTTCTAATCCTTTCGTTGATGATCTATCTCCAACTTCAAACTTTGCAGTTGAGTCTTTACCCACCGAAAGTTCTTGTTTAATAAATCAACTAGACAACGATATAGACATTCTTACCAGATTTTCTTCATATACAAAAGTAATCCGAGTAGTTGCTTGGATTCAAAGATTCGCCTACAACACAAAATTCCATTTAAAAAGGAAAGGGCCATTAAATGCAGTTGAACTTAACAACGCTTGTAAAACTGTCGTCAAGTGCTTACAACAGTCAGCCTTTTCTGATGAAATTAATCTACTTAAACAACACAAACCACTACCAACATCCAGTAAATTGCTTTCTTTAAACATCTTTCTCGACGCAGATAATATTTTGAGAGTTGGTGGACGCCTCAGCAAACACACCACCATGTCATTCGATTCCAAACATCCAATGCTCATCCCTAAAACCCATCCCTTAACAGAAGCTATTATCAGGTACTTCCATCTCTATAGTCTGCATGCGGGTCCTGATCAAGTTCTTTCCTTAATTCGTCAAAAATTTTGGATTCCAGATGGCAGATCAACAGTTAAGAAAGAATTAAGAAAGTGTATCCGTTGCATTCGAATATCTGCCCAACCGTTTACTCAAATCATGGGTGACTTGCCCTCTTCACGAATTAATCCTTCTAGAGCGTTCCAGCGCACAGGGATTGATTTTGCAGGACCAATCAATACAAAATGCCAACATAAACGAAAGTCAAATATTTTTAAATCCTATATCTGTCTTTTTATATGCATGTGCACCAAAGCAATACACATTGAATTAGTTTCAGAACTTACCACCGAAGCCTTTATATGCACTTTACAGCGTTTCATATCACGCCGAGGACATCCAACAGACATTTATTCTGATAACGGTAAAACATTCGTTGGTGCAGCCTCATATCTTAAAAAACTGTTCCTAATTCTCAAAGAATCAAAAGTCCAAGACTTTTGCGCACAACGCCAAATTATTTGGCATTTCATACCTCCTTATGGTCCAAACTTTGGAGGATTATGGGAGTCTTCCATAAAGCTAGCCAAACGTCATCTAACCAAAGCATGCCAAGGTACTCTTATGACTTTTGAGGAACTATCCACAACCCTATGCCTTATTGAAGCATGTATAAATTCTCGTCCACTTATTCCTTTATCAATCGACCCTAATGACTTATCCGTTTTAACTCCAGGACATTTCCTTATTGGTGATCCATTACTTGCTTTACCTGACATGTCATCTCATAATAATCCATGTATTAGTCTCTCTTCCAGGTGGAAACAGTGTATCAAGATTCGAGATAATTTCTGGCACCGCTGGACTAAAGATTATCTCCAAACATTGTCCTTAAGGCATAAATGGAAAAAGGGCCATCATATTATCAAGATTGGTCAACTGGCCTTGGTAAAAGAATCTTCAATTCATCCAACTCATTGGAAATTAGCCGTGGTCGAAAACATCCATCCTGGTGCTGATGGTGTTGTCAGAGTTGTGACTATCCGTACAGGTGAAGGCACATTCAAGCGTCCGATTCAGCAGATTGCTGCTTTACCTGAAGTCCACGCCGGCCCCCCGGAGGTTATGGACGATCAGAACGATTGTCGAGGGAAAAAACTGGTTACCTTGGCAACCGAGCAACTGACGCAAGAACGTGACGTCAGCCTTTTACAGGTACAATCTTTAAAAACAAACATTCGGAATTCGAACGGTGAAAAGGAAGTATGCTATGGCGTGTATTATTCTTTGAGTCTAATATTTATTATTCGAAGCGGAGTAAACAATTTATTCATCTATATTCATTTACTATGTAATTCGTCGTTTTTAAATGACAAGTCAAGAATTCAATCGAAGGTGTTACTAATTTGACCAGCTCAACGGGATTCGAACATTTATAAGTGTATTCAACTAGAATCTACAATATACTTGCGGCTATATCAGTTCTTTGTATTATAATAAAGGTGTGTCGTGTTATATATCCAGCGGCTCCTTTATTGTAAGTGTCTGCCTGAATTTCTGGGAAAATGGGGTAAGTAACGAAAATTTAAATTTAATTCTAACTTCTAACTAAAATCACAGTTTTTGTTTTAAAATCGAATCGTGAATTGAATTCTGTTAAGTCATATTCTTTCGTCAGATTATTCATATTTCTTTTCCCTAATTTAAATTCGAACTATTCAAAATTAATCCTTAACCTATGCTATCCAGTATAAATGGCTGAGTATTTGTATACATAATAATTACCTGTGGTAATGCAGTTTCCCCTTGTAGCGTAATTTTATAGGTAAAAAGTTGCAGGACTAATAATCATATGATACGAACATGTGAAATAATTATGCCTAGTTGGAATCGTCTAGATAGTTCAGTCGGCAGAGCATTGGTGCTTTAAGCCAAGTTCGCAGACTCGAGAACTGACTAGGAAATTTTCGGTTAATATTGATATCTAACTATAGAATGTGAGTATTGTTTGAATTGAACAATTGTATACAAAGTATCGCTTCCAACAGTAGATTCTTACATATTTCTTATCATAAAATTTTATAAATTGTATATTTTTTTTTCTAAAAAATCTTGATGAATTTTAATATTATTTAAATTGGTTAACAAATTTTCGTTATTTCTTGCTGCGTTTATTAATTGGAGTTAATTTTTCATTGTACACATTCCATGTAAACTGTATAGGTAGTTAAAAATATTTTTTGGAAAGAAAGGAAAATTTGTCACACAATACTTAGATAATAATGGAAAAATTCTTTTTTCTATTACTGCGATTATACATGAGTTAAAAGAGATCTAAAAATGAAGAAAAAAAAAGAATCCCTAAAGATACATTTTTTGTTCAAAAAATGCTTCTTTATGAATAGCCAATTTCTTTTTTATTTATTTATTTATTTTGTACAATCTATAATAGTATATTATGCCAAAATTAAACAGAATATGAGTATCATTAGAATATGAGATACTAAGAAAACATGAGATATCACATCTAACAAGAAATAAATAAAAATACTGAATCTTTAAAGGTATTTAAGTCTATAGAACATAAAGGACTGAAAATGATTAAAGTACGAAAACGATTGCTACATATACTACGTACAATACGAAAAATATGTTTTTATAATATAAAAAAAATTACATACGAAAAATACGTATTAAAGAGATTGATGGAAAAATTACTTTTGGGAGTATTAAAATATAAACATAACCAAGAACAGCAACAGTAATAATAATAATAATAATCTTTGATTTTTCTGATTATTAAAAAATATCTTTTTAAATAACGGTAAATGAAAGAAACATTTTCAAATTTCATACAATATTTCCCTTATTCAAATGTAATTTTAATATTTACAAAAGTTTGTAAATTATATACTCGTTATTAAAAATATGACGAATTTGCTTTTAATCTCCAGCTGCATTTAGTGAAATTTGTTTAATGGAGTTGCATAGAAACTTTTAATTAAATATGCCTCATAGCTCAAAAATGTATTCTTTCAGTTTTCGAAGCATGATTCAACTAAAATGTATTTAGAAATGCTATTCAAATTATGTTACGAATGTTTCACTGGTAGATAATTAAAAGTAACAAGGTTTGCTACATTCAAAATTAAGCGCAATGTTGTAAAAATATATTTTATATTTTTTAATTGTTTAAAATTATGTTTTGAGATAACTCGACCAAATCTAATTCAACAAAATGCAATATGAGAAATAAGAATATGATGGTAAAGTTACAAAGCCACTATCGTTAAAATATGCAACTGGAAAAATTTTGTATCTATTAGAGCATCCAATACTTTTAACGTCCAGTCAGGAATTTTCGTAAATGTACTTAATATAATCGTAAAAATCTTCGAAGTTTTACTGTAATTTTTTTTTTCAAGTTTGACAATTCAAAATTTTCCAGTCATAATAAATATTTTTCCAAAATTCAAAATATTAAGTAGGATTAAATACTGTAGGTAAAATTAGGATTAGGTTAATTATTAGATAAATTTAAATTATCTAAATTAGGTAAATTTAAACACAAAAAAACTCGTGAAAATGTGTATTAGAATAGACGAGATGCCTATTTTATAATTGACTATATTATTAATAATATAAATAAAAAAATAAAAACTGAAATTGAAAAAAAAAATTTCAATTTATCAAATTACAACGACCATTTGGAAAATGATTTTTTCAAAGACTAAAATTTAAGACATAAAAAATCGCACGGAGTTGATCATACATTACGTACGCAATGAATTAAACATTAATAGTGTTATTATACGTAAAATTGGAAGCGACAAAAATCGCCTGCGACTCGTACGTATTATCCACCTGAAACTTACGTATTATCCAAGCACTTAATTGGCTGTTCGGGAAAAGGCTTTTCCATCGTCCAAGAAATCTGACGACCAATTTTAAATAAAATTTCATTCTTAAACTTCTAAACATCCCACAATATTACTTTTTACACCGTCGTACAGAGACAAAAATGTACTTTTAAATACAATTTGTTTGAAAGCTGTACCTCAATTTGTTTCTGAGTTATTAATTTTTTTTTGTAGGTTTTATTACTTTTTTGTCATAATGGCAACAGAAATATCCATCTCTGTTGAAAGTGAAGGTTAGTGTATAGATCAATCAGAAAACGAATAAAATGCGGATTAAACCAATAAAAAGCTTCAGATATGCTTTTGATTTCCTACCCTCACGAGAACAATAACCATTTTTCCCAAATGGTTAATAATAATTAAAAAACATGCTTTCATTAAAATTCACTAAAATTTTAAATGCACTGCCAAATTAGGTGATATTTCGCGAAGTTCGGCAAAATCTGGCACTATTGTTCCAACCTGGCCATTAGTACTTTTCAACGAATACTCATTGTTGAAACTGATATTGTTTTCTCCATAAGAAATGAAAATGTAATTGAGTAACCATTAAGTTTAAATAGTGTTTTTGGAATTTCTTTCGAAAACGGAGGCTCCTTGACCGAATTTTGAAAAAATCCAAAACACTTGTTTACAAATTTTTGTTATACTATGGTCATATCAAGTTTGGTGATGTTATTTCATTAGATTTATGAGATATGGTTATTTTTTAAATTTTAAATTTTTTCTCTCAAATTTCTTGGTAAAATCACTTTAAAATGTTACAAAATGAACTGGAAAAATATAAAAAAAATTACGTTAAAATATTTATGTATTTTTTTGACAAAATGTAAGTGTACTAAATATGGGAATATCCATATGTGGAAAATGCATAATTATATGTTTTGTCTAAATTTATATAAATTAAGTTTTTAAATTGTATGTTATATACTGTAATTAGTACTTTTATGAATTATTAAAAAAATATATTTATTTCTTTACAGATTCTAATAGCATTATAAGCATTATTAATAATAAATTAAGAATAATTGTACATGAGGCTAGAAAACAATTTATTTCAAAATCACCTTGGAAAGGACTTTGCATAAATAACTGTCCCCTAACTGGCTAATAGAAATATGCACCCATTTGCGCTTAGTGCCCTATATTTTGTACGTTACAAACATGCATAAAAAATAGGATTGAACATATAATTTTGCAATTTAAAAAAATAAGTATTTCAAAGAAGTCTACAAGGTAAGATTATAATTTGGTTATTTGCATCCTTGATACAAAAAATACAAATAAACTTACTTTTTACATTTTGCTATCTTGAAAAATGAAAAACCTATAAACACCGAAAAAAGGCCTTAATAAGGCCTTAAACAAATAAATATCAATCTTATGCTGTCATCTCTCGGTAATATATAAAGACACCTATAGACAATTACTTCATATAATTTTCATGTTGTAAAAAAGAAGAAAATTATAAAAAAAAAAAAAAATTGTTAAAATTCGAAACGTCCCAAAAATGGGACGCTAGGCATAAATAGGCTAACTCAGCAGACATTTCCTCGTATAAAAACTGTATGAACGCATCTTATATGCAAACTCTCTCTCGCAAAATGAGAATTTCTATCGGTGTTCAACTCAACAAACATTTTTAAGGGTAGCCAGAACTTTTAAAATCCGAACCATTTTTTTCTCTATATAAATACAGTAGAACATCGATTATCCGAAGTAATTGGGACCGACCATCTTTCGGAAAATCGAAATATTCGGATAATCGAGACTGCTTTAATTTTAAGATTAAAGAGAAATATATGAGCAATTTCTTATCATGGCAACCAGTGCTTAATAAAAATAAAGCAATAGCAAAATAGAAGCAAGAATAAATTACCTGAGCTTTAATTTTGAAATTAAGTACTTTTTACATACTTCACAAGGGTTTGAAAAAATATTTTGTTTGTCGCAGTTTCGATTGCCTTTGCTTTGAAGCTCTATCACAAAATTTTTTTAAATATTATTAGTTCACCAGTATCACAGTCTTTCTGGTGCTCTAACCAAGCAAACCTTTTGCAAAACATTCAAAAGATTGAGAATCGCTAATTTGTTCATTTTCTTCATTCGTTCCACAGCGCAGATTACGAGAGCTCAAGTTAAATTCAAAAGAATTCTAAGAAAGTAGATAGAAAATATTTATTTGTACTCGTGGTTCGGAAAGGTCCGCTTGCACACGAGGAATATGATAGTTAAAAAAAAAAGTTTTCAAGATGGATTTTTCACACAAGGAATGAGTTTTAAAAAAAAGCTTTAAAATGGATTTCGGTTATCCGAGAGCTTCGGTTAAAAGAGTTTCGGATAAAAGAGTTTCTACTGTATTCGCAATTTTTCACAGCTAAAATTCAAGTCTCTTCCCTAGCTCCGAAACATTTTTGTTGGAATAATAATAATAAAAAAAAAATACTACCCTCTTACGCCACATGATTATGTCAACCATAAAAGGCGGGAACAGAAAAAAAGTTCTACGTTAGCTAAAACGGGTGGGAGGAAAATTATTACGATTGCCAAAAGCTGGATTTCTAAAACACATGGCCATCGCCAACAATAGATATTATTCCGAATTTCAAAGCTTTATGTCAACAGGAAGTGGATGAAAAATGATTAACAAGATTTGATTGCCATATACAAACAGAATTGTAAATTAAAAGAAAGCATATAATATAGGCTTATAATACAGGGGCGCGCCAGTAGTATCCAGCGCCTGTGTGCAGAATTTCAGTTGGCGCCCTCTACCCCCACCCCCACCACCACCCCACACCTCCGACAATAAATCTTTATAAAAAAAAATTCTTTGAGTATCTATAACAGCATAACTGCCATCCTGCTGGAGTTTTATCCCAGATCAAATAAACTTTCTTGAACCAGAAAAATTTTTAATAAAATGTGTCTTGTTTCTATAGGGTTCGTATTTTATTTGATTTATTAAACAAAATTTCTGGTTCCAAACATTTAAATTACTCGAAAAATAAAGGAGATTGGCAGCTATGTAAATAAAATTCGAAATACAATAAAGCCCGTGAAAATAACATCTGTCTGTATCAGAATCCTGCATTAAATGGTAAAATTTCACTATCCCAGACAAAATAATACAATACAGTAACAATAGATTGCATCCATACTAATGAAATAAAGAGGTTTGCCATCTCTAATTTGCATATCGATATTAATAATAATAATAAAAAAAGATGTTTGCCTTTACTCTGCATGTGTTAGCGATGGCTAAGAAAATCTACGGAACATAGAGGTCTGAAAATTTAAGATAAGGATAGGCGATGGTAGGTCCAAATGCACCTGAGGATCAGATTTTTCATTTTTTGATAATTAGCCGAAATATAATTAAAAGCCATAATGATAATCGCAAAATGACGAGCTTCCTTTCTTCAAAGTAATCATACCTTTACATTTCTTCAGACTGACGAAGGCGTAACGTTCGATTTTTACTGCATTTTGAAACTGCGATGGCCGGGACCCCGTAGAGTTTTTAAAAAAAATTGTCTTATCTTTCCAGTTCAAATGGTACCTTTCGTTACTCTTTCAAAAAATCTTTATACTTGGCCGCGATTCACGTCAGTTTTCCAGTTTTTCTGAAGTTTCAAAATTTCAAAATTAAAAAAAAAACAAAATCCTATTAATGCATTCTTGGTATTTTTCCGAATCTAACGATATCGCTGGTTTGAACAAATATTAATATTTAGTACTATTTCAAAAAAAAAAAAAAAAAAAAAAAGTCTAAGTCATTTCAAGGATTTGCCTGAGATGTTTTTCTCCCATTGCAAATTTTCTCAAGGTATCGTTTCTTGTCTCCGTGATATGTGCTTGTGCTTTGAATATCATTTCGCGTTTCAAAAATTAAGGGGATGGTACACATTTTATATTATTTATGATTTATCATGAATTTTTGGTCAGAATTGAAATTTTTATATATCTAAATGCCTGAAATTAAATACAAATTCGAGGTTCACTTGAAAAATCAGGCCGGAGCGTGGATACCCCCCCCCCCCCAGTGTACGCTGCAGAAGACAGTGGGGCTCTCAACTCGATCTACGTTTGGATAAATTTTCATTTAAAAATGAAAAATTCGACAAATCCGAGCTTGTACCCTGCCGAAGGCAATGCTGCTGACAAGATTAAGCTCGTTTGGAAAGATTTTCTCAGTATGACCATTTTTTTCATTCCCAGATCGCCCGCTTCGGAATTCCGTTCAAAACGCCAACTTTGACAGCGTTTAATACAGTATTTTCCGCATTTATCAAAAAATCGAGAAACACGGCACATTATGTAGTTTCTAAATAAGAGAATTTCCCAGTTTGATGCGTTTGAGAGCAAAAACGAATTTTAAAATGAATCAGAAAATAAGCAGTTTGGATCGGAATACACCCTTAAAAATATAAAATCAAAACAAACCGGAGCAGCATATGCACAACCGGTGCATATGCTGTTGAAGACATTGCACTCCCCTCCTCATCTCTTGGTTCGTTTGGAAAAATTTTCGTTTAAAAATATAAAATCATTCAACGTTTGATTTTAGACTATTTAAAGTTATTATAATTTGAAATGCTGGGCAGGTCGGTTTGTAGGGCATAAACACCGGAATTTAAAACTCTTTTTATAAATCTATATTTTCCCATTCATAATATGGCTATCATTGTAGTTCCTAACTTATTTATGTCTAAATTGAACTTTTTTTGCCATTCTAGTCTCTGAAGCGTCTAAGGTTATATCTAAAGCTAATAAGTGCTTATATTTCAATACTTTTAATTTCATGTTCTGTATTAAAATGAACAAATCTTATAATCATCACCATTACTTATTTAGTATGTGATTAGACACGAGCGTACGAAGGGGGTGCAGGGAAAGGTCGCTTCTCTCAATCTTTGAAAAAGTAAGAATTTATCGCCAAATTCAGCCTATTTTCACCATACCCTCCTCATTAACAAAAATTCTATTTCCGCCATGGTGATAGGTTACAGAGTGCAAGATAAAAAAGTACAGTCTGTTACAAAATTATAAGACCACTTAGAATTTCACTTTTTTTCAACAAAGAAAATATTAGTTTGAATTTAAAAGTAGTTGTACGAAAAGACATAACTCTATAATGTTTATTAACTCAGGAAAAAAAAAAGTTTGAATAATTTTTTGTTTCGTGCCAAACGATTTTACGCAAACCCACTGTTTCATAAATATAAGGCCACTCTTATATTATTAATAAAGCAGACAATTTTATTTTTAATTCAGAATTTAACTGTAACCTAAACAATCTGTAAAACTTAAAAAGAAGAATAAAGTGGAGAAATTCTGAATAGTATCTGATTCTTTGAATTTATTAGTAAAATGCCTCGTCGGAGTGAGCTGTCTGAAATATAAGTGAGAAGAGTGTGGTTCTACAAAGGAAAAGGAAAGTCTGAACGTGAAATAAGTAAGATTCTTAATCGTTCTAAAACTGCGATTCATAATGTTTTAAGTGAAAAAGAATTGTATGGAATGCATAAACGATCTGGTCGTAAAAAGAAGTTATCAGATCGTGATAATTTGCGGATTGTGAAACTGGCAACGAAAAATTACCAATCGACTCGTAAAATAACACAACAGATGACTAAAAAGGTATCTCATGCAACCGTGTGGCGAAGTTTGAAATCTAATACCGTCGCAAATTAAAAAGTAAACCACTAGTCCTGAAATGTCAAAAAGAAGCTCGCCTTAAGTGGGCAAAAAATCTCATTTAAAGACAATTTTGACAATTTTTTTTAAATTTATTTTTTTTTTTTTATTGTTGTAAAGACATTTTTTTTTTAAATTAACGGACATTTTTTTTAAATTTTTTAACGGTCGGTAAAAAATTAAACGGGCCAGCCGCAGCCGAGCCGATAGAAACATTAGACCATATCCAGCTTAGAGATCGGCATCGGACAGCTATATCGTGCCTGACACCGGGCTTAATTTTTTCAGCAGACTCGGACCGTGTTGAGGCTTACATTTATCTTCTACATAGTCGAGCCGGGCCAGAATTGGACTTAATTGTTCCCAGGACGTGTCAGGCAGGCAATATATTTTGTAAAAATAGTAATAGCTATAATAAACTTCTGTTAACGGAATAACTGTAAATATACCTTAATAAATTACAGAGAAATATTTTCAAAAATCTACTTTTATAATACAGCTTCAAAAGTTGTGATGCTTTTAACCCTCTTTTTTTTTCTTTTATTCTACACTACATTAATTTTTTCAATGAATCTTTATTTGAATGTTGAAAAGTCTAAGTAATCATTAATGTTGCTATTGTGTAATTCCTGTTTTGGAAACACATAGCAATCTAACATTTCTTCGTAAATATGTATGCAGTATTCTTTAAAAGAATTTTAATTAAGAAAAATCGGAATTTTTGGCCTGACTTAATATATTTTTGAACGGGCTGGGTCGTGTCTGTTTTCACTAAATTTTGTACAGGACGGGTCGCGAAATGCAAAAATATAAACGGGCCGGGCCCTCCTGGTCTGGAAATTCCGGTCTCTAATCTAGGTCTGTCCAACGCATCTCTCGCGGTCGCTATGGGGGCGCCCAGTAAAATATTTCTATTAATAGCTGTTTTTAAAATTAAAAATCCACTTTAAAGTAATGCTTTCTTTAAATTCAATAATATTTGAATGGTACTATTTTAATTGATACCAATGACCGTTATTTAGTGTTAATTGTATTATATTATTAATTTGTGATTTAGTGATTAAGAATTAGGGCAACTTCACTTACAAAACTTTTGAGATATAAGTTGGCCTTCTGAAAAATTTAATTTTAAATTTACTATGATTTATATTATTTCTGCAAATTATTTTTAAATACAGTTTCTGAGTCGTAGGGGTCTTATGGCTATCACCATGAGATGTACATGCATCATATAAGACGCTTGTAACACATAAGTCTACCACTATTCGTGGCCTGATTATCGCAGGGGACATTTTTACCAATATTTCCCAATTGTAATTGTCATCTTATTTATGACAGAAACAGAGCTACCAAGTCTCCGGCTTTTTGGATACCAGTATTTTAATGAAGAAAATGTTGTTTTATTTAATTGGAACATTTGGTCAATTTAAAAGAACCAGAAACTAGATTTTCTCTAAGATAAAAAGCTGGAAACTTGGCAACTGTGCCGAAATTCTGCAATAAGAAGAAGATTGCTATTTAAAAATAAAAAAGAAACCAGTTGAATTTACCCCCTGTGGTAATAAAACTGTACTATGCTTTATCACTACTACAGTGAGATAATAGTGTTGCATGTTTTCAGCCATTTGAATTATGGAGCCTTTCATTATTTGCAACTACATGAGGTGCGCCTTTTTTCATTGAAAGGTTGGTCAGGTCTACGTCTAATTCACAGGAGACTCAGAAGTAGAATAAAACGAAATAAATAAATAATAATAGAAAAAGAATTAAATATCTATAAAAAGTTTGTCGCTGGTAAATCTACAAAACATAATTAAGATGTCGGGAAAATGTAATAAATTTTAGCGTAATTAAACTAAGGATTTTTTAAAAGTATTTGCTCCTCAATTGAAACCTTTGGCGCCTTTATTACTCCGGCGCCTGTGTGCGCCGCACACTTTGCACACTGGGTCGGCGCGCCCCTGCTTATAATTTATAACAAAAAAGTGCGAGGAGCAAGGCAATATTAATTTCGCTTAAACTAAACATTTTCTGTTTTTTGTTTTCTCTTTTTATACTAAAAGGAGTATTTCACAATTCATTCAAAAATGCTAAATCAAACATTTTTAGTTAAAAAATCTCATTTTTACAGATTAAAAGAAAATATTGAATTCTATTTTGAGATTGATTCTGACGCTTGCAAAACTTGTAAAATAAAAATGCTTTTTTTTTTTTTTTTTTTTTTTTTTTTTTTTTTTACATGCATCGGTTTATTTTTTAAATCCTTAAACTAAACTCGCCTAAGCAAATCATGTTAATGTTTTAAGCCATAAACTGAACACTGATAAAGAGGAAAATATAGGACCTGCTACGTATTTTATTATTTGTCCCAAACAGAAACAGAAATCGAATTTCATGATCTTTTAATTTATTGTATTATTATAAGTTTTTGAAATGTTTACTTTTTAAATAAATGTAAAAATTAATTTCAAAATAGAATTCACTACTTACTTTTCTTCTCGAAGAGGGCGATCGTACAACCACAAATGATTTTAATCGTAAAGTATGTATTGTTTATTTTAAATTTTTTAATGGCTTCCACCTATAAACCATGGAACCATATATAAAGAGGAACTGAGATATCCTTAAAATACTGAAGCTTCAACTGTAACCGCTTTCACAGGGGTTGATTACCCCTAGGGCAATCTTCCACCAGTAAATTTGAATAGAAAATTTCTTTTATTTAAACGCCTTAATAAAGCAGAATTTAAGTCATAAATTATGGCAAAAAGAGATATTCATTTTTAGTGGTGGAAGTTAAATTCGGCGGTAGTCAGATCCTAGGTTTCCGCCATATTGTGACAACCTAAATAACTTCCTCTTAGTGAAAGTGTAAAAGATATAATACCTGTGCAAACTGCCACCAGTGAAAACAAATTGAATTTTTATCATAATTGTGTGATAAATTTTGCATGAAAAAGCGCTTAAATAAGACGAAAATTTCTATTTAAATATACTGGGTGAAATTTTCCCCAGCTAACCAGAAACTGTAGATTCGATTAAAAAAAGGCCTGTCATCGTCTCACAACCCCTCAGTTACTTAACTCGCAACTGGTAGACAATACACTATATGAATCCTGCTCTTTATTCAGTACTCCATTAAACAACCTACTGTCAGTGTCTCTGTAAGAGATTACATTACCCTGGCCAACTTCCACCAATAAAAAAGAATAGAAAATTTTTACAATATTTGTGACAGAAATTTTTCATGAATAAGCCACTAAAATAAATCAGACATTTTCTATTCAAAATTTACTGGTTTGAAGTTTGCTTCGGCTGTAATCAGAAACTGTTGAACCGGTGTAAAATATCAGCCGACGTCTTGTGACAACCTCTTAAGTTACTTCATTCGCAACTGGTAGACTTTACACTACCGTTTGAGCAAAAAGTCCGTATAAACTTTAAAAAATCATAAAAACCGAAAAAGTAACCGAAATGAAAAACTGTTTGCAGAATTAGCATCTATAGATCAGGGGATTTTTTTAAAGACAGAAATAAAAAATAACTCAAAAAACAGAAGACAGATGGCGCTGGTTCGTACGATTTTGGTGGAAATATGCAAATGAAACTGTTTTAAAAATTTGCGCTACTAATCCAGAATTAGTTCACCGTTGTGAGCCGTGTACTTGATCAAGGGTACTGAGTATGAAGAATAAAGCTCTATTGGTGAAGTTATTTTACGTGGACAATTTCTGGATTACGAGCGCAAGTTCTTATAACCGTTTCATTTGGATATTTCCACCAAAATCGCACGAACCAGCGCCATCTGTTGGCTGTTTTTTGAGTTATTTTTTTATTTCTGTCTTTAAAAAAATCCTGTGACCTATAGATGCTAATCCTGCAAACAGTTTTTCATTTCAGTTATTTTTTCGGTTTTTATGAATTTTAAAATTTATACGGACTTTTTGCTCACCCGGTATATGTCTCCTCCTCTTTACTTATAACTTCATTCTATAAACTGTGTAGTTCACATAATAGCCCATAAAACTAAAGTATTTAACTTAAAACATTTTATTTTTTAACAAGAAGAATAAAAAGTAAATGTGCATTATTCGTTAAAATACATAAAAAGCCTCATACGAGGTTGTATCAATAAGTTTTGCCGTCATATAGAAATAATTGAGTAAAAATTATGAAATTGCTGCATTTTATGAGTCTTTTTAGGTGCGTTCGTAATTGCCGAAACGTCAGTGAAGGATTACTGTGGAGACATGAAAAGTTTTGATTTCCGTTTGTCTGTCTGTCTGTCTGTCTGTCTGTCTGTTCCGCGATAACTGCCGCAAAAAGCACCCGATCAGCTTGAAATTAATTGGGCATATTCGTGAGATACCCGGACGTAGCTGTATAGTTTTTGGTTAAATTTGGTTCATTCGTTCGGAAAATATGGAAGATTTTATTTTTCTTTATAATGCTTTTCTACGGCAAGTCAGACGATTTTCAAATTTCGATTTGTTGAAAGAAAATGGCACGTTTGATTAATGGATTTAAATGTCAAATTATGGATACTAAAATTCCAAATAAGGGTTTTAAATTATTCCTATTATATTGAAGTTTTATCAATATATCTATCAGATTTTTTTATTTACGTGTATAATGTTTTGAGGACATTTATACATGTATTCCAATAATATAAAGAATTTTTAAATTAATTTTCTTGTTTTACATGATACATATTTCTTTTTTTTTCCTTTTCTTTGTTGCCTAGCGACTGTTATTCGTAGCTTATCATTGCGTCAAATATGAATGAAGTTAGTAAATTACGTTAATTTTGTTGCAGGTACTATTAAAAGGCTATCACAAAAAATATTTTATCGCGCCAAATCGATGCAATTTATGCAATTAATAGTGGGCACGATAATGAATTATTTTCCAGTAGATTTATAGATCTCCAGATATGCATATTTTGGGGGGCTTTTAATATGTTATTGCTATCGCATGGATTACGATGTTTAAACTAATGTTTAACCATGCTATAAGTGAAAAAAAAAGTACAGTTAAAGGCATGTAAATCCTTTTTAACACTTTCCAACATGGATGAAAAGTATTTATGACTTCAGTTTTTCTATTTGTCCCCTGCCGTGTTTCTCTACGTGCTCTAACTCGCGTAAACATAGTCGGGATTACATGTAATTGATATACGTTATTGAGGTTTGCCAAAGTATGTTTGGTATTAAAAATGAAGAGTGTAGCATTCATAGCTTAATTACAGGGGCACTCAAAACTATTCCGTTACATTATAGTCTTTGGGGAAAATCGTCTGCGGTGTATTTTAATAATGTTACACAATTTTAAACGTAATGAAATTTATATACTTTATTAAGGTGCACTAGAACCTGGTTACTATAAAATATGTTATGTGTAGCACTTACAGCATGCGTACAGGGAACTCAAAAGTATTCATAATATTACAATCTTTGAAGAAAATCCTTTTGTGGCGTTTTTTAATGATGTTACTCTGTTACAAAATAATAAAATTGATATGTATTTTTGAAACATTTTTGTAGTATATGGGGTGCAAAGCATATGTTTTTTTCAGGGTCACACAAAAGTGGTCGATTAAAATGTGGTCTACGGGGGAAAAAAAAACTCTTCACAGCTTATTTTAACACATTAGCGACGGGAAACGAGAATTCTCGTTTTTATTCAGAATACATCATTGGCTAAGGGAGTGACTTCTACCTTACAGAAAAGACATTTATATTGTGTTGTCCATATTTTTTATAGATTGTAAGACATTATATATTACATCCGTACATTGAAAGATATTTACTGCTGCATAAACATGAAAAACATATCTCAGAAACCAATTTCCGAGACACTTTCAGAAGAGGGAGGAGCTTCTACTGTTTTTAAACCCAGATTTAATTAAATTGCCTGTCGTCAGTGTGTTAATTGTGTTGCACTAATTCAAACATTATGAAATTAAATTACATTACTGTGGTTGACTACAAGAAGCTTGAATATGATTTGTATCGTATTTATCGTTCATTTATAGGGTCACATAAAAAATTTCGGATACAGTTCTGGTCTATTAGGGATGATTGCTGAAGAGAATTTTCGATTATGGTGTGCGTTTTAACGTTAAGTAAATTTGTGCTTAATAAGTAGTGCTTAAATATTGTATAGACCATGTACAGGGATACACAAATGAATTCGTAAGTATAAATGAAATTGAGCGCGAATTGCTTCAGTGGTTTTTTTTTTTTTTTTTTTTTGAGTTATGTATTTCCCAGCCCAATTACATTTAGTATACTAACAAATGTTTGCAGAATTTAAATAGAACCATATACAGGACTCCGCAGAAACTGGATATATGGTGCACACTATGCATACTAATCCCCGGAAATGTGATATGAGCAGTTTTAAGAGGGTTTTTTGTCTGCATTAAATTTAAATGTTATAGACGACGCGTAAAAATCTTCACGTAATATACAGGGCTGTAGAAAAGAATTCATGTACGTTTCCGTCTATTGGTAGAATTTACTAAAAGACATTAACACAATTAATTGATAATTACAAATGTAAATTAAATTACACTACGAAGGGGTTCAGGGGGCCAGAGCCCCCCTGAAGAAATCTACTTTATTATCTAAAAATTACCAGAATAAGTAGCTCATGAGATTTTCAGAATACCATTACATAACAAGGGGTTTAATTTAACGCTTCTAATGTCAGAAACCTTCGAAATATATTTTCGTTTTATAAATGTTTATGTAATTTCAAAACTTTAAATTTCGTTTTTTGTAGAAAGATTAATATTACTCAAAGGGTGCTAAACATAATGAATTGTAGAGCTGACGTTGAGGCTCCTGATCTGCAGATTTACTAGTTATATAAATACGTAGCACCTATAGTCGTCGTTCAGTCCGTCTGTCTGTCCGTCCGTCTGTCCGTCCGTCCGTCCGCATATAATAGAGCAAAAACTACCCAACCGAAAGGTCTGAAATTTTAAATATATGATTGCTGTAAAATTTTGTCGAGCCATTTCAAATTTTATGAAAATCGGATGTATAGTTAAATTACAGGGATAGTCAAATTTTTTCTTTACATTACGGCCAATGGGAAAAAAATATTGCACGTGCATTTTAATGTTGTTAAAGGTTTCCGAATGGTCTCAAATTTTAAACATATAATTATTGCGACATTTTATCGAGCCATTTCAAATTTTATGAAAATCGGATGTATAGTTTAATTACAGGGACAGTCAAAAGTTTTTCTTTACATTAAAGCCAATGGGAAAAATTATTGCAAGTGCATTTTAATGATGTTACAGCTTTCCGAATGGGCTGAAATTTTAAATATATAATTTCTGCAAAATTTTGTCGAGCCATTTCAAATTTCATGAAAATCAGATGTATAGCTTAATTACAGGGACAGTCAAAAGTTTTCCGTTACATTAAGGGGAATGGGAAAAAATTATTGCAAGTACATTTTAATGATGTTACAGACTATGCACTTATGAATTGCAAATAAATACACATTCAGTACAATATGGGGTGCAAAAAATAATTATAAAACTAGTTATAGTACGAACGCACCTCATTTGCCACGTTTGACGAGCAATTTCCAACTTGTTCTATATAGTCGGTGTGCACAGTAACACATTTTTGTAACCGGTATTTCAAAGAGAGGAGGCAGCATATATCCCAGGAGGTGCGACAATAGACCCAAAGGGAACGATTTTTCTAACTTTAGCCGACCCCCGCATGTGACATATTGTTGGAAAGACTCTTGACCACTTATTCAGGCTATGCACATCCTGTGCCCCTCCCACGAAATATGAATGATGTCAACAAAATTTAGTAAAGTGGCCCGTGGAAGGCAAATTTGGGGGAGGGTCTCGGGAGGTGCATAGCATGAATAAGTGGTCTTTCCAACAAAGTAAGCCTTTCCAAAATATGTCACATGTGGAGATCGGCAAAAGTTAGAAAAATGAACCCCTTTGGGTCTACTATTACGCTTCCCGGAATACACCTCTTTGAAATACCGTTTGCAGAAACGTGTTACTGTGCACGTTGACTATATAGGAAAGGACAATTACAAGGTAGCAATTTCGTAAATTTCATTCAATTATTTCTATGTTAGGGCAAAAACTTATTGGTACAACTTCGTACTTATTTTCGACTGGTATTTGACTCTTATATACAAGTCTGTAAAAGAATGCCCCAGTTATAAATTTTAATAGCTTCAACTGTAACCGTTGTGGGGTGTTGGTTTAAGGTCACAAATAAAGATAACTCAAACAGTTTTAGATAAGCGCCTGCGCAAGTACCGTTTTGTTATTGACTCACTTGCTGTGCCACATACGCAAAATAGCGACTATTGAGCGTACAGTGTTACTGCTGGGTTGACGATTTAAAAGCGTACACTAACGGCGTAAGCCATGCGATTTTTTTCAACCATTTGGAAAAATAGTTATTGTCCTCTGTCAGGGTAGGAAATCAAAAACATATCTGAAGCGTTTGATTAGTTGAATCCGCATTTTACTCGTTTTTTGATGGTTCTATACAATAATCTGTATTTTCCCTTTACTTTCAACAGAGATGGATACTTCTGTTGCCACTATGACAAAAAAATAATAAAAACAACAACAAAAAATTAATAACTCAGAAACAAAATGAGATACAGCTTTCAAACAAATTGTATTTAAAAGTACATTTTTTTCTCTATACGACGTTGTAAAAAATAATATTGTGGGATGCTTAGAAATTTAAGAATGAAATTTCTTTTAAAATGGGTCTAGGAATATTAATGTTTAATCCATGGCGTACGTAATGTATGACCAGCTCCGTAGAAGTTTATAAATTTACAGTACCGAAAAATGTAATCCTTGGCGTACGTAATGTATGAAATTTCATTTAAAATGGGCCCAGGAATATTCATGTTTAATCCATGGCGTACGTAATGTGTGATCAGCTCCGTTGAAGTTTAAAAATTTACAGTACCGAAAATTGTAAAACTGAAACTTCTTTTAAAATTTGTTCATGATGGTTCCAGGAATGTCAATGTTTAATTCATGGGGTACGTAATGCATGAGCAAGTCCGTGCGATTTTTTATGTCTTAAATTTAAGTCTTCGTAAAAATCATTTTCCAAATGGTCGTTATAATTTGTGAAATTGCTCTTTGTTTCGGGGGGGGGGGGGCTTTTAAAAATATTCTGGCTACGTTCCCCCACTACCTAATCATTTTCCAGTGTTGAGATACAGAATTGAAGAGTTTATTGCTTCTATTATATAGTACTTGTTAACCGAAATGTGAAAAGAATTGGTCTTTAGGTTGGATGTCTGCCGTATAAATAAGGGTTCACCTATTGAACATATATCCTTCTATATATAAAAAAAAAAGTTTTGATTTGGAAATGGACCAATGAAAATCTGCCTAGATATTCCGGGTAGAACTCATCCAATTTAAATGCTTAAGCCAAAGTTTCCTTATCGAAATAACAGGCCTCGCAATCGCTAAGTTTCCTTTGCCCGCGGTACACGTGGTTAGAAACCACATGGTTTCCCGTGAATAGCGCCATCTAACGTGAGAAACAGAAATATTTTTTAATTTGTTTTCCATTTGTCTTTTACCATTTTCTTTACGATGTGCTTTGAAGTTTGCAAATGATAGTTGTTAATCTAAAAATTTTCATATGTTCTAGACATTTTATTTAAAAAATGAACTTATTTTACTGTTAAACAAAAAATGTTTACTGCTGTATTCTGTTATGTAAATAAATGATGATAATAATAGTAATAATAATCAGGAAAGAAAATTATTTTACTATGAATTTCTCAGTGATATTAGTTATTGAAATAAATGGATAGCATCTAGATCCGGAAAATGTAAAATATTTCATTTTCTCTTTTATATTTTCAAATATGTGATTTATTTTATTTCTGCTATTTCTTTTCTTTTCACAATTAATTTCACCTTAAAGTATTAATTTAACATCGCTCCTTCAATTTGTTTCAATGCACAGTCTCATTTATTTATTTATTGGCCTATCATTTGTTTTATTTTTGAAGGTATGGGGGATCATTTCAGTTTAACATACTTTAGATGAAAGCTTCACTGTTTTTTCATATAAAGTTTGTATGTATTAATCTATGGAAAGTTTCATAATTGGTTCCCCTGCCAATTGGCTTATCTTGGTGGGCATAGTTTGGTGCGTAATTAATTTCCTTGTTTTAACTCACATATGTTATGTAAGTTTTCCTAAAATGTATCAAAGTATTTTAGGAAAGTTAAACACGCATAGATACACAAAAAACAGACTGAAGTCATAAACACTTAAAAAATTGTAAAAATAAAGTTTAATAATCACTTAAATTTATACATGTCCCTCAGCTTTCCACAAATACCGTATTCTTGTCATGCTACAATTTTGGTGTTTGTAAATATTAATTTGAGTATTCTTCCTTAATCAGACCTAGAGCCAATTGGCGTAAGTGTAGTTTGGCGCAAAATTAATTTTATTTTTAAACTGTATACTTGATACCACATTATTCCAGCATCGCGTTTTTGCAGTCAACTTTGACTGTGGAACAGATTACAGAACGTTAGCTAATACTACATTATATAATAATAAATCGGTATTTTTCAAGTATAGGGGCCTTGGCGAGAGAAGAAAATTTGGCAGCGTAATTTCTGGAAGCATATTCACTGTTTCACATAAAGAAGCAATATTTTCCAATATTTGTACAATTTATTTAATATAAAAAAGGCATTTATCTATTTTATATACAAATATAAACAAATTGTATATAAAAAACAATAATAGTATCTAGAAACTAAATTTATACATGTAAATTCGGCACAGATGTCATATTGGCGCGATTTTTTTCTGGCGCCAATGTCATATACGCACCGGATACTTAACTGGCACCAAAGTGTCGTTATTTTGCTTGATATGGTTATCCGGATATAGATGATATGGTAACGAGGTTTTCGCAAAATTGGCGTCGGAAAAAAATCGCGCCAATATGGGGCCGTATATGACATCTGTGCCGTAAATTCTTATAAAACAAGCTGACAGTTCATAAGTTTTGTTTTCTTAACTGTTTATATCAATCGGCAACAAATCGCTCTTTCCGAAGCCCAAATTGTGCCAAGATTTAAAAAAAAATAACCCGCAAAGTCCTATATACTGAAAATGGTACTTGTTAGTTATCCCGTCGACCAAATTACTGTCGCCAATTTGTAAGATTAAATGCCAATAATGGTTTGCCATAAATTAATTAATTTTAATATTAAAGCCAATAATGGCCAATAAAACCAATATTTCGACGTTTTATTTGTATTTTTATTAATGTTATACTAATTTATTTGTTTTTTCGTTATTTAAAATAAAAAATTGTGTCAATTTGTAGAACTTGGCGAGTAGTTTGGCGATTTATATAATTTGGCGAAATTGGTCGACGGGATAACTAACAAGTACCCTGAAAAAATATCAATAAATCTTATATTTAAATCTTCATTTTTGATATGTTTCATTTTTTAAAGCCAGAACATAATTGTGCGAAATATTTTTTTACGACTTTATTTTACTGGAATTCGAAAAATATTTTATACAATTTTGCCAATAACACAACATTTTCAATTTTTTACAATGCATTTGCTTATGGAGTATTACCAGGAGTATACACCAGGTGGCGTAACTTACGGGACAAAGCCAGCTTATAAGTTGGCAATTATCGGGGACATTTTCACCCATAGACTTTCTCCGGATCGTCAAGTCTGTTTCATGATAAGGGAGTCTTGTCTTAAGCATGGCCATAGCCTACTATGATATATAACGGCCCGCGCATTTTGCCGAAAAAGTGAAGTCGGATCCAACTTCAAACCCTGAACCAAAACTTCACAACGTACTCTTTGTTTACATTTATACCCTGCCCAGATAGAAGCTTGTTTCTCATCGTCGAGGTTTCAGAATCATTGATCGTATTTTCATGTAATAAATAAAATATTTATATTCTTCAATTTCCTTCGATTTAAAAGGCTATTTTACACAAATTGTAGCATTTTAGTGTTACACATACTTTTAAGATTAGCTAAATTATTTACTGTTTACCTTGATCGTTTGGTTCATTCATGAAAAATGCCGGTTCTGTTATTCTTTTTTGAATGTCCCGTATTTATATAAAAATAGCTTGGTTTCATATACACGTTTTAAAATTAAAATTTGATTTTTATCAAACTACAGTTCTCATAACTGACTTGAAGCAGCTATTTTTGATTAATTTACTGTTACCGGTAAAATATTTGTTTTTAATATCGCCCGAACCAAGAAGAAGAAGAAAAAAAAAAAAAAGCCGATCTTCCTTAAACATTAAATATTCTTATTTTTAATCAGAGAAAGAAATGGTGATCAGGGATTTAAATATCGTTGCAATATTCTATGTTATCCAAGCAATTTTGATTAAATCATGTAAGGGTATTTGTTACTTAATAAATTACATTTATTAATTATTACAAGGAATTTTATGAGTATTTTAATATATTAAAAAAAATTCCATCAGTTTTATTGTTTCAGCAGTGAAAATAGTAAATAAATGGTACTTAGTTATCCCGTCGACCAAAAATCTATCGCCAAACTATAAGATTAAATGCCAATAATGCTTGCCAATAATGCAAGTTACACGTGTTTATGTCATCAAGTGATTTTTATTTCGACTTTTTATTTGTATATTTATTAATGTTATACTAATTTATTTGTTCTTTCGTTATTTAAAATAAAAATTATGTCAATTTGTATAATTTGGCAAGTGTTTTAGCGATTTATATAATTTGGCGAAATTGGTCGACGGGATAACTAAGTGGTACCAAATAAATTTGTGACATTGATGTTTTAGACTAAGCATGTGTTTTTTTATTTATATATTTTTATGTGTGCTGGTTTAACAGTTTTAAAGAGAAACACATTATATTAGTCACTTAAATAAATAGAACTTTACATTTACATTGATATGGACAGTTTATAATAACCCTTAACAGCTGTATTCGAATTAGCTGTCATTTCTAAGCTTGATTGGAATGTCAGCGGAATTGTAAACGTAACCATGGCGACATGACGTAATTTTGGTGTTTGTTTACATATCTACCCTTCCCAGGTTGTTTCAGTTACGGTCAGAGTCAAATTTCAATTTTGGGCAGGGTATCAGAGTCCTCTGGCGAGCGACTTCATACATTAAACGCAAATCAGTCTGCCTATAGTAGTATCTAAGTATTCCTTGAGCATGGCATTTCTTCGTTAATATTAAAAAAACTGTCGTATACAAAAATATGGAAATCGGTGGTATTATAAAGAAATATTTGATAAACACGCTGATGCAGACTGTTTTCAAATCGAAGAATTACTTTGAGATATTTAATGCTAAAGTTGGACAAAATCGTTCCATTAAAAAAGTTTTATTGGAGCAAAAACTATACATGAGAATTTAATCATTTTTAGATCATTTTATAGGTTATAAGTTTCCGGTGTGCAGATTGCATTTTTTTTTTTTTATTTGACTATTTTTTGAGGTTTTATTTCTATTTTAAATTCAAATTTTCAGTATTTCGAGAGATATCTTTTACAAATTTAAAAAATGTTATTAATTTAAACTGTTGCCAACTGTATAAACAGCGCAAACAATAATGTTTACTTCAAATTAAAAATTTATTTACACGGAACTATTGTAAACAGAAAAAAAAATAAAATTAGAATTAAATGATTACATGTTAAAAGCAGGAAAATTGCGTCATAAGAACCATATTTACACTTGAATTTTAAAAGAGAAACAAAATGTTACAATAAAAAAATCATTACTATGCGTTAAAACCTGTAAATGAAGGAAATTACGTCATATTTAAAATGGCCAAAAAATATGGCAAAACAATTGAAATTAAAAAATATATTTGCGCGAGACATTTACTTGATATTTTGAGATAATATTTTCAACTATTATCGTGAATTCGAAGACAGCGCAAATAATATTTCCTTCTAAGAACAAAAGTATTTTCACGTGAATATTAATAAGAGAAATAAAACTTTGGTGTAAATTACGTCAGATTTAAAACGATACATTTAAAATGAATTATTTAAAAGAACTATCTTATAGCGCTGTTAAAAAATACCGGGAGACAATGACACTGTTTACTTTATTCATTTTACATTAGTTATTTTCGAATGTTTAACTAATTTTTTTAATTAAATGCGAAAACAGCCATTTTATCTTTTAACAGCAGCAGATATGGTCTTAAAAATCCCCAATCCAAGAAAAACGAATGGAAACCCGTTTACAGAAAGATCGCTACTGTTTTTTTTAATTTTAATTCAATATTTTAGCGATCAAATTAGCGTGCTTTTTTGATTTTGGTGTCCCTGAACGGGGGTTGGCGAGCGTAGCTCGTAGGTATATATATATATGTAGTATGTATATATATATATATATAGTATGTATATATATATATATTACGCTATCATACGTGGCACAGAAATCGCGAGTATTTGTTAATCGTTTAATAGCAACTCTCGAATAAAACATATCTCATTGGTTATCGAACAGCATTTAATACATATCCATACCCATAAGGGGAGTTACCATAAGAGGACTCTGTTCTGTTGTCAAATGCCGCCAGGTTTGTCGACAACTTCGCGATATATCGCCTAATTTGGGGATGAAATTAGTCGCCAAATGTGACGCCAACTTGGCGATATGTCAAATATTTCGACAAATTTCCATACACATCTATTGCAAGCCAATAGGGTTTACTTGCTTACTGAAAATCAACCAATTGAGATATTTTAATGCAACAAAAACTATTATTAGCTTAAGGTATTATATTAATTATATTTAAGAGAGCCCAAGTAAATTAAATTATTAATAAAAGTATACAATGCTTAGCATGCTTTCCCAAACATAAATTTTAAGGGAGACCAAACTGGTATATAAGGGCGGCTAGATTGTAAGAAAAACTAGATTAGTTTTCCGTCAGTTTGCTGTATGATTTGTTGTAAACAGTCTAAATTAAACTGTTATAATATACAATTGAAACTGGGACATTGTTTTATGGACAGCCTTATATTACTATAATATTATTACCTATATAAGTACCCTCGATTAAGCCGGTTTACTAGACTCCACATTTCACTCTTTGTCTACTGACAGTACTTATAAGTACATTTAAAATAACTTGTTATAAAATTCATTTCATACCTCGATTAGTTCTAATACAGTTTAGAATGAGTTATAGATTTATTACTTTATCTTGTATCAAAAAAATTATTGATTACACAAAACAAAGATATTTTTAAAAGGATGATTTCTTTTGCCTTTGCATTTTTTCAGCTTCTTGGCATTTGGGGGTGGGGGGGGGGATTTTCAATTCATAATATTTCGATAGTAAAAACATTAAATTCGTACATTGTCTAATTCTACAAAATACCAAGAAAAATATTTAAATTCAAAGATTTGAATGGGGTAATAAATAGGGCACAAAATCCTATAAATTCAAGTTTAATGAATAAGAATCTATCAATTTTTTTAAATCCTTCTATAATTTGTTAAATGATTAAATCTTCTAATATAGTTTAAACAATTCTCGAAAAATGCTTTAGAAGATAGAATTTTCATGAATTCGTAATTCAGTACATAAAGGATTAACCAGACCCGAACGGGTTCAGTCTTTTCCTTTTAATAATATATTTTTTCCGTTATACTTCGAGTTTCTTTCGGGTTAAATTTAAAGTTTTGTAGTCCAGGTCGTTTTGATTTGGGAATTTATGGTTCCGGGTCGGGTTGTAATTAAAAAAAAAATAGAACATATTTCAGATTTAAAGAACAGTATAATTGAACTTTTATAAATATATTAATATTCCACATAAAGTATAAAATTGGTATTACAGATATAATTGTAGATTAATTTTCCATAATTGCATTAAGATATGGATTAATTTTCTTCTACTTCGGGTTAGAGTCGGTTTCGGGTTTAACCCTTAAATGCCTGATTTTTCAAAAATCATTGTAATAATGTTTTTCGGCTTTCATTTTTTAAATAAAGCATGGGAAAAATACTTTAAAAAATCATATTTTGTTTTAAATATAGTTTACGGCTAAAAAACAGTTTGTTACTAATCGGTAATACTGGTGTTTAATTGAAAAAATAATTTCCCTTGATAAAATTCTATAATATTAAACACACAAGAATTTTAGGAACTATAATAAGAAATAAAGTTTATTTGCTCACTGCAGGTCAAAATAGGGTATTTCACAAGCTTCCAAACAAAACAAAAAGAACAAGTAGCAACAATTGAAAAAAATAAATCTATCTTTATTCTTAAACAGCATAAGTGTTGCCATCTACATGTTGAAAATCAAGTTAATAATATTTTCAGAATGTATTTTATTGGCAACATTAGGCATTATAGCTTCAATATTATTCTAATAGTATTTTAGAGCCTAAATTGGGTATGTTGCCGAAAAGCAACACCAGGCATTTAAGGGTTAAGTATTTTCGGTTCTCGTCGAGATCCAGTTAAAGTATGTACGAAAAATAATGAATGTAGGTGTCAGAATTGACTTTAAATTCCTATTTCTTTCCCTCTTATATCTATAGCAAAAATTATACTACAACAATTTCTTAATAAAAGTATCTATATTACAAAGAAAAAACGTTGGCAACAACAAAAGATTAAATTTCACTTTAATTGCATTTTTTTAAACTTCTAACCACTGCACATTCTCAATTTTTTACACCGTCAAGTATGGGGAAAATGCATTTTCAAACGCAATTTGTTTTTAAAATGTTTTGTAATTTATTGATGTTTTATGTTTTAAAAATATCTTAGAAGTTTTGATTTTTTTTTTTTTCAAATTTACTTTTATCGGGTGTAGACGATTATGAAAGGTAAATCCGTTTACACTTAAATTAATGTAAATAATTCAGCATTTCCTACCAGCTTAAACTCCATAAACAAATTAAAACTTCATCAATAAATAAATAAAATAATGAAATATAAATAAAAAGACAAATTCAGGACATGTAATCGAACTACACGGTTAAACCACTGAAATTATCAGAATAACAAAGAATACTATAAATCACGTTCTTTGATTATTTCTTCGGCTGTTAACATCTGTAACGAGGCTATTACAAAAGTAAGTGATGAATTTCAAAACTGCATTTAAATACAAATTTTACAATTATAAAGATGCTTTTTGGTATTGTTAGTGGAAAATAAAAAAAAGTACATAATAACTATATGTTTAATGTAAAAATATATATTAAATGTGAAAAATCTATTAGAGTTTAAAATTTAAGAAAATCTGTTTTCATCCATATTCTTTAACACGAGAAGCCCAGGTACACTCCAGAATTATTCGTAATGTAAATATTTTTCTGTATGAAATACAGATGTAGCTTAATGTGTAAGTTTTAAGGCATCTCAGGCATCTTAAAGCTTCATCTTAAATTTTTAAAATTTTAATTTTTTTTAGATGTTAAACTCCTATCTTTTCTGAACATTTTGATATAATTGTTTCCTTGAAATTCCCATTAGAACAGACGTTATGGCTTTTGGAATTATATCCGCTTAATATTTGTAGCAGTGATTCCAAAATTTTGAAGTATTTTTCTACAAATGACGCTTTTGGGCGCAACGCGCATGATATCTTAAGAACTTCTGAATATATTTTCATGGAATTTTCACAACGTATGTTTCATGTTAGTCTGTATAAACTGAACCTAAAATTTTCTTTTTTCTTTTTTTTTTTTTTTTTTTTGTTCAAAAAATATTTTTTTAGGTGATTATACAGTTGAAATTTTAAAAATTCTTCATTAGCTAAATACAGCTTTGCATTAAAAATATAAAATTGATTTAAATACAAATTTATTACTATCTGTAATTATTACTATCTGAAGTGTAAGTATGTATCAAAATTTTCATTCTAGTTGCAAAATTTATTTTGTATTCCTGCGCATAAGCTGTTATACAAATTGTCTGCTCGTCAAATGTCTTACAGTTACGAGACCCAATGCTAATTCTGCATCTTGCAATTCTTTAATTACATGGAATGGAAAACGTATTTATATCTTTCATCCCAATTAAAATTGTGTTTAAAATCATATACATTTTAAGATATTAAATGTTGAAAATGGTCTTTTTTTTTCAATTTTAAGAGTCCTGAGACCCCTTATCTATCTATTATATATATAAAATCCAAACGGAAATTTCGTTCTGAACGCCGAGATTTCGAGTTCTACCGTGTGGATTTTTACGGAACTTATACCGTTAGATAGGTATCGTTCCAGGGAAGGTTTTAAGCTATAACACATCATTCTACCTAGATTAGTTATAGAATTATTACGGAAAATTATATTATTTTGGACTTTGTTACTTCATATTTCCTTAAATATCTGGGCTCCTATTGGTCGTAGAGCTTAGATCTCGCGCCAAAAGTAGCTCCAGAGCACCCAAGCAAACTTTTCCCCGCGATTATTTTGCCGTCTTCCGATTTCCTCTAACTCTATTAGGGGCCCGCGTAGAGCCCCTTTAAAATATTTTTCGTAGTAATTTCAGCAATTATGTTAAATTATTGGTTAAGACTGCCACCCTCCCGATTCATGTATCTACGGAAAGGTTGCATGAAGGAGTTTCGTTCAGATACGCTTTCGTTAAGAATAGAGTGCGCTCCCTGGTGGTGGAATGTGGAACTAACATAACGCGATATTGTTAAAATTAGGAAATCTAACAATGCGACCTGTTTAAAACTTTGAGATAGTTCATAACACATAATCTATTATCTGTTCTATTATATATATATAAAATCTATTATCTATTCTATTATCTATTATATATATAAAATCCAAACGGAAATTTCGTTCCGAACGCCTAGATTTCGAGTTCTACTGCATGTATTTTTACGGAACCTATACCGTTAGATAGGTATTGTTTAAGGGAAGGTTTTAAGCTATAACACATCGTTCTACGTTGATTAGTTTTAGAATTATGATGGAAAATTCTGTTATTTTGGGCGATAAGGTTACCATTTTATTTCTTGGCGAAATTCATCGTTGATAAAAAAAAAAAAAAATTGAAACGTCTATTAAACCTCGAAAAATAAAAGAAAAACTGTTACTAATTTTATTTAAATGAAAAAAAAAAAGAAAAAAAGAAGAAGAAAATCCGTTTTAATGAGTGATAATATTCAAAAACGGAAACATTTAATCAAAACCTGAAAGAAATATTTGTAATGCTTAAAAATTAATTTAATAAGAAATATTACACTTGATACGCAATATTTGGCTCTTTATCGCTTGCGTTAGATATGGAAACCAATCTGAAAATTTGATTAGATGAAATTTTAACGACATTTTCTTTCTGTTCTGTTCTTTTCTTTTTTTATATCTAATTGTCCCATCACGTGACTTATAGAAGAAACAAGCAGATGTAATTGTGAGTCACATGTGTAATTACTATTTGTTTCTTTACAATTTTTTATTTTTCTTTTGTCGCCAAACAATGTGATTTTAAGCCAAAAATGCATAAGCGTGACATTAGCTTGAGGATGTTCTCACAAATGGTGTTTTTTTAGGTGAAAGAGATCATTTTTTGAGTACATTTTCATCTTCAATTGTAACTTATATAGATATCAGTTAATATTTTAAAAATGGAATCGAATACTTAAATTTCAGTGTGAATTTCTGCCACACATACATATTGCAAAATAATTTCATACTTTTTAAAATGTCTTTCGCCGTAATTCCGAAAGCATGTGATATTTATAAACTCGAACTCAGATCAACGAATATTACCCATTTTATTTAAGCAAATATTATCTATTTTCTCAAGTCATATCGCCAATTTCATTTATAGGAAAATTCACAGATTCGAAATCTAGGAAATAAAGATAATTTTTAAGGAAATTTATGTTTTAATACGTTATTACTATGGAAAAATTCAACATTTTGAAAAAAAAAAAATACAAGTCTTTTGTAATTCGTCATTTCTTCTTCGTCTTTCTTCGTACTTTCTCCTCTGTTATGTAATAATTCAAATGATATTGGACTAATTTTCGATCATCGATTCACCGCAAAATCGCATATCTAATATAGTATATAAAATAAAGTCTGGATTAGGGGACTAATTAACGCACAGCGCAAACTACTGAACCTAAAATCTTGAAAATCGTGGTAAAAATACTTCTTATGACATAAACTTCTGCTAAGAAAGGATTTTCTAAAGTGTCACCCCTAATGGTTTTTGCACGGGGAGGGGAAAAAATCGAATATCAAAATTATGCGTCAAATGATATCATATTTTAATGTAGTTTTGTATGCTGAATCGAATGCTACCAAATAAATTTGTATAAGTCCAACAGTTCATGACACATTTCATATTTTTCTAATTTGGCGGTGTCTTTGGCATCTAAACCTCAAAATATCTATCATTACATCCGTTACTCTAGCAACGGAAAAAATTCAAATCAACCCTTTTGGCTAAAAAATAAAAACGGCTCTATGAGTTTGAAATAAAAATGAAAGCATCTTAATTTTTTTTTAAAATAGTGATTTTATGTAAAATAAAAGGGAAAAAATTACTGAGAATTTAGCGTTATAAAACAAAAATGGAAAAGGTACTACTTAGATATTCCGTCAACCAAAAATCTATCGTCAAACTATAAGATTAAATGCCAATAATGGTTGATAGTAAATATCAAATTCACTTGAATTTAAACAAACTACACGTGTTTACGTCATCAAGTGATTTTAATTTCGACGTTTTATTTGTATTTTTATTAATGTTATACTAATTTATTTGTTATTTCGTTATTTAAAATAAAGATTATGTCAATTTATATAATTTGGCGATTTATATAATTTGGCGAAATTGGTCCACGGGATAACAAGTAGTACCAATGAAAATATTTAAGTATGAAAGCAATGTTTGTAACGACTTAAAAATTATTTTCATATATATAAACTCGGTTTATGGCGTCAGATACCGTCATCCGAAGAATCTACGAGAGTCTTTTTCCATTTTTTCCGGTCATAGGTTCCTCAATGAAAGAAATTGGAATTATAATAATATTGTGCGATTTGTAAATTGCTCCTCGATAAGAAGAAAAAATGGGTACATTTATAACAACCGTGCGCACATCTCGCTGATAGCATTTTTAAAATTCCCAGTAGCAGTAGTTACATTTTGCGTATGTAAATTAAAAATATTTTTTTGCTTTTAATTATGGCATTATTTCCTGTTATTGTTTATCTTTTCAGTTTTTTAAATGAAATTAGTATAAGGCGTGCATTTTAAATTAAATGAGTGAAAGGTTTGTGTTTTAAATGAAAATAATAAAATAAGAATATGCTATGAAAACAATCTTTATTGATTTATTACCTGCGCCCGGCTGACATAAAAGTGTCACAAAAGCCACATATTCACTTTTCTTTGAGGAGTTGCTCATGAGAATTCAAGTTAACCTTCCGTAATCGGATACTTCACATATTGGTGTATTAGCTTTAATGTTGAAAGCATCGTTTTTGTTTGAAACGAAAACTTTACTATGAATTCTATTACACAAAATCGCATCATCATCATCTACTATATATTTACAACGGAAATTTGTATTTCATTCCGATTGTTTATAATACTTTCGTAGGATATACCACAATTAGTTAGGTAATCATTTTGGAAAGGTTTTAGTGTATACATATTGTTCAAGGGTATTTAGTTATAGAGCAACAGTAAAAGTTCAAAAATTAAGTGAACCTGATTATGAAAGTTTAGCCTTTTTAAAAAAATCTACAGAACATATTTTGTTACAAGTGGCCCTGTTGCGTGACTTTTAGGAATGGTGTTAGTATATACGATTTCATTATATGTTGATTAGTTACAGAGGTATTAATTCCTGTTGTCATAACGGTCTCATTACCCGACCATAAGTGCGCTGTTTATAATCAACTAAAACAATTACTTCTTAATTGCTAAATTTTGTCCAACGCTTAAGATAACATTATATCGCAATGGCGTTCGCATCGTTTTCAGTAATGTGCAAGGTCAAGCTGAAGATCCATATTGTTTAAAATACAAGTTCAAATTCACCATTTAGTTTAATCCAAGGTTCATTTGGAAATATTGACCAGCGCAGCGGGCATAGCCTGCTAGTTATATATATAAAATCCAAACGAAAATTTCGTTCCGAATGTCTAGATTTCGAGTTCTACTGCATGCATTTTGACGAAACTTACATTGTTAGATAGATATAATTTCAGGGAAGGTTTTAAGCTATAACACATCGTTCTACGTTGATTAGTTATAGAATTATGACGGAAAATTCTGTTATTTTGGGCGAAAGGGTTACTATTATTTTATTGGCGATAAATTTCGTTGATAAATAAATTGAAACGGCTGTAATTCTCGGAAGAAAACTTTTATTAATTTTGTTTAAAAGAAAAAAAAAGAGAAAAGAAAAAATAGTTTTGACGAGTGGTAATATTATAACACGACAATATCGAATTTAAAAATTAAAGGTAATGCTTGTACTAAAATATAATAACTATATCATCATGCAATGTTATTCTCAGATGTAATTTGCTTTAAACAATTGTATACCATACTTAGAGACATTTACTTACTTTACATTTCAATACTGATTTCTGTTTATATATTTTAATTAACTATCCAATGCTTATAATAATCTATTTTACTAAGAAAATAAACTTCAGTAAAATATATTTTTTTTTCTTTTCTGAGTACCCTTTAGATTTTTTTAATACGCCGCTTACGAAAAATAACTTACTTTAGTGTACTTTAATTTTGAAATTTATGCTTGACTGAAAATGTAATTAAGTTTTTTATGAAAAGAAAACTTCCTTAAATCACTTAATAAAACTTTATTACTGAACTAACGTCTCGTGTATATTTTTAAAGAAATAATATATTTTATATTTTAGTTGAAAATTTTCTTATTTAGAACTATGTATTAAAACTTTGTTATCAAGCAAGATAATTTTCAAACGACAAAACATAAAATATTTGATATTAGAGAATTTTTAATTATAAAATGTAATTTGATGAATTTTAAAATAAAACATGAATTTCAAAATAAACAAAAACGGAAAATCCTGCTTTCAACCTAGATTATGAAACACTTTCCAAGACATTCAGAATGCTGTATATTAATACAATAAAACCTCCCTAAAGCGACCACGTTCCGTTCCAATGAAAATTGGTCGCTCCAAGAGGTGATCTCTTAATGAAGGTCATGTTTAAATCTAGATTTTAATTGTTGAAAAAAAGGTAACAATTAATGTTCAAAAATTTATTTTTTTACATTAGGAAAAAATATGAAAACTTAAGTATCAAAGCAAAAGCTAATTACATAAGTTAATTATTGCAGAGTTTAAAAAATGAATACATTGACGTTGTGGCGTATTTATAGTGGTGGGGGCTCATGAGGAGTCTTATAAGCTTTAAATATAGATATTTTATTCAACAACGGGCAAAGGGTTGGCAGACAAGATCTAGTAAATTTCGCCCTCACTCCGTGATAGGAATAAAACATTCTTAACTAAATACAAAGCTTAAAAGTTAACTCATGTAACTTCATTCTCCGGAGGGTGCTTGAGCTGCGACGGCGGGGTTCATTTCAAATTCAAGTCTAGATTTCATCTCATTCTAAATCTGTTGTTGTTCCCAGGCTAAGCTTTAGCCGCACATGGCCGTTTCTCCACACCAGAACTATTTCCGCCAACTCATACTCTCTCCAACGTCTAACTGCACTGACTAACCAACTGACCAACTAACCAACTACTGAACGCTTAACATATTTCTCTCCCCTATTTATACTCTGGCAGACTGGGCAAATAAATTTGCATATGGTTACCGCTGCGCTAACTCGCGGAACAGTGAACTCCTAATTAAAAATGCACCGCGGACAATTAGAGTGCCTCTATATTAGAGTTACGACTTACACCATGTTCACCTTCAAACCACTAGAGAGCCTTTGTAACAAAGTTACTGGTTCCTTACAAAGTTTGCTTTGATTTTACGGTTTTATCTTCTATAACTTTTATTTCTAAGTCTTTTCGAAGTTCAGTAAATAAATGCAATTTTTATTTGGGCGGGAATAAATTGATTTGACGATTTCATTAATTTATCTATTTATTTGAGAGTTTCCTTACAGAATAGGGCAGGGACGTTTATTGACCATTATCCCTACATTCTAATCAGAGTTAAATTCATTGCATAAAAAGACACAAAGGGGTTTAAACACATAAAAGATACCAAAAAAAATTATATCCTTAGTTTACAAGTTTGATGAATAATGCGCTCTCTGGAATTATTATTCTAATTAAACCTTCTTCAAGAGACCAGGAAAAAAACGGAATCTGTTTCATTTTCCTCAACGAAATGGGTTTCTCATGGAGGGTGATCAACTGGGGTGGTCTCTGAATGGAGGTAAAATTAGTATTGAGCCTATGGGAATAAATTTCGTTCCATGAAAAAATGGTCGTTCAGGGAGTGGTCGCTTAATAGAGGTGGTCGCACAGGGAGGTTTCACTGTAGTTAGAAAAGATCATAATTTGTTTGTTCATCTTTGTACATGATCTACAGATTTATATTTATACTAGGCGGCTCTGCCCCCTGCAAGCTGCGCTCGCCAACCCCCGTTCAAACACCGCAGAATCTAAAAACACGCTAATCTGATGGGTTTTAAAAATATTAGAGAAGATTGAATTATACTGAAAAAAGCTGTGCAGATCTCCCTGTAAACGGGTTTCCATTCAATTCCCTTTGATTGCAAACATTTAAGGGCGAATCAGTTGCTGTTAAGACATCCAATGGTTGTTTTCGTTTTTGATTAAATAGGATCAGTTAAACATTTGAAAAGAAGCTAAAATAAAATAAATTAAGTCTACACAGTCATTGTCTCCCGTATTTTAAAACAATCTATATAACAATAGCCTAAGTCATGGGACTATCATCAACAGTTCCAGGCAGACCACTTCGCTTTTTATACTCTATGTGCCATGTTGGTACTTTAATGTTAGCCAGGCACAGGTGTGAAGTCGCCAAATATTATTCTATCGCCATCATTTCATCTATATTATAATAATTCAAGTCATCAACTGCCATAAACAAATATGGTCTGATCCCTTCGCCGTTCATATGAAAGAGTGGCACAGATGTGATATACATACCATATTGGCGCGATTTTTTTAACGATACCAATTTGGGGAACGCATCAACAGCATAAACAACAACATCCGGCTTACGATATAAAGCAAAATAAGGATACTTTGGCGCCAGTTAAGTGCCCGTTCCGTATATGACATTGGCGTCAGAAAAAAATCGCACCAATATGGGACCGTAAGTTTTCCATTTTGATTAAAACATCAAAATTTTCTTTTCGAATAAAACTACATAAAGTTTGCCATGGTTGCAAAGAATTCTTGATACTGTTACGCTAGCCGGATGCAAATCTTGCCAATAGCATTTTTTCAACTCGCCAGTTAGCATTTTTTTTTTTTTTTTTTTTTTTTTTTCCGAGTGGTAATATTTGGCCAGATGTCATATACGCACAGTAGGTTTGGCGTGATTTTTTTTTTCTTTTACGAAAATTTGGCGAAAACCCCGTTTTCAAATACCAGTTACATTTGCATTTTTGGTATTACTTAGTTATCCCATCGACCAAAAATCTATCGCCAAACTATAAGATTAAATGCCAATAATGGTTGATCGTAAATGTCATATTCACTTGACTTTAAGCAAGTTACACGTGTTTACGTCAACAAGTGATTTTTATTTCGACTTTTATTTGTATATTTATTAATGTTATACTAATTCATTTGTTCTTTCGTTATTTAAAATAAAAATTATGTCAATTTGTATAATTTGGCGAGTGTTTTGGCGATTTATATAATTTGGCGAGTGTTTTGGCGATTTATATAATTTGGCGAAATTGGTCGACGGAATAACAATACCGTATTTTTTAATTATTTTCTATTATTTTCTAAAGTAAATATAAAAAAATAATTAGTAATTATAGAACAAAATATTTTATATAATTTATAAAAAGAAATAAAAGTAAATAAACATTTATTATCAAATAAAAAACAATAGCCGGGTTGCCTACCTTTTCTGAAATATGAAAAAAAAATATCTGTTTGATTAAAATTTGTCTTGCCATCATTAGAAAAATGCAGATAAAATTAGAAAAAAATTAATATTTCGAAAACTAATTCGAATTTAAAAATTCTAATACCAGTTTTGTGATCTGCGTATCAATGCTGATTTTTGGTGTTAATTTTATCGCAAAGTATTCCATATTTTAGGAGAAATCGCTTGAAACATAATCAGTTGTTTAATCAGTCGATTCATATATCCGTTTCATAAATTCGTTTCGAATATCCGTTTCATGAATTCGTTTCATTAGGATTTTATATATATAGGGTAGATTAAAGCATATGCTAAAACTATGCTAATTAAGGGGTCTCAAAAATCTTAAATTTGGAAAAAATGAAAAAAAAAATTCAAAATTTAATATCTTAAAATATATTGGATTTTAAAACACAACATTAATTGGAAATGAAAAATATAAAAATGTCCTTTTATTTAAAATATTTAAAAAATTGTAAGATGCAGAATTAACATTTACTGTTGGGCTGCAAATTGCCAGACATTTGATGAGCAGAAAATCGGCATAACAGCTTACGTGTAGGATTACAAATTAAGTTTTGCAATTCTAATGAGATTTTTTAAGCCTAATTATATTTCAGATTGTAATAACTACCCTTAACCTAAATATATTTGTAATTTAAAGCATTATTTTCTTTTTAATACGAAGAAAATTTCAGTAATCTAATCACTTATTTTATTTATTTATTTATTTATTTATTTATTTATTTTTTTTTTTTTACAATAAATAAGAAATTTTAGGGTCAGTGTATGCATACTAACATGAAACATACGTTTTGAAAATTTTATGAAAAATATTCAGAAGTTTATGAGATATCGTGCGTGTTATGCCCAAATACGTCATTTGGAGAAAAATGACTTCAAAGTTTCTGAAACGCCGCTTCAGCTATTGAGCGGGTATAATTCTAAAACTCATAACTTCAGTTCTAATTGGAATTTCAAGGAAACAGTTAAATCAAAATGTTCAGAAAAGATACGAAAATTTAACATTTAAAACCGAAAATTTAAACGTTAAAAAAATTATAATTTCGAAAATTTTAAATCTTCAAGAGTGCTTAAACGTATGGCATTGTTTAAAATTACCACTCAGCAATTTTCGTCAATAAACAGAAATGCCCTTTATATCTTTTGCGCATCTCTGTATATGATCTATCAAATTTATACACACCATGTAATGTAAATAATATACAAAAAAATAGCAGTTGTTTTAAAATTCGTACCACAACTGAAAATTTCTGAAATCAATTATTCTTTTTAGACAGTACTTTAGAAAAATACTTTTGTATGTCTCTGTAAATGAGCATTGAATTATATGAGTACAAGATTCTATATTAAGCAAATGTAGGGGTAAAATAAATCAGGGACACTCAAAAGAATACTTTTGAGTGTCCCTGATTTATTTACCAATTAGAATAATTTTGTTAAAATTAAGGTAGTGTAATTACGAATCTAACGTTTTCTGGAGTTCCGTTACCTGCGGTTTCGGAATCGGCATTATTTATTTTTGTTCAAAATGACGCAATGAAAAAATGAAAGAGAAAAAATTGACTTAAAATGACATTTTTATTATTTTGTTTTTGCACATTCACATGTGATTCTCTCGGGTTAAAGAGAAAAAAGTACAAGTTTTGATGTATTCTGTGGCAACTTCCTATTTTTGTACATTCCAGAAAGAAAGAAAATAAATGCTGGTAGCTTGTTTTTTATGAGATATTATTACTATGCTTTTGAGGTTATCTCAACGTAGGAGTTGTGTAATAGATATTACAACTACGCGAGTACAAAGGTGCTAATGTGAGTATTGTTTAAGTGTAAGTTTTAAAGTTTAGTAAAAGACTTTCATTCGTAGAATTTAAAGTCGACATAAATCTGCTTTGCATGGTACGTTTAGTGGATTTGTTATACCTTCGATTTATTTTGTTGAGCTGATTGAAATATCAGAACAGATTCTATCATCAATAATGTTAGTTGGGTGAATCAGGACCTCCAGATTCACCCAGAATAGCTTAGATGGTAGAGCAATGGTGGTTTCAGCCAAGAGGTCCCTGGTTCGAATCTTCGTCCGGACATTATTCGCCCAATTTGAAAATTTTCAACTCATATGTTTTATATACGAATTAGAATAGTTATGTTAAAATTAACCTAGTGTAATTAAAAAGGTAAATTTAAAAAATAAGTAAACACTCAAGAATGAGAGGAAATGTTATTGTTATTTATGGCGGCCGATTATCTGTACGAGGGATATAGGCCCGAGGGGCAGTGCCCTCCGTGGGGGGTCTTTCTAAGGTATCCTAACCCGTATGTACACATGGAAATCCATAGATCGAAAAAAATCACGGAAAACTCCGAACGATTAGGCCGACGGGTGCTATTGGGTTCGAACCCAGTACCTCCCGTCTACCAGCTTCGATAGAACCTGTCCACCACTGGTGGGGCCTGGGAGGAAATTAAAAAAGCCACAGAGGTTTTTTTTTTATATGTATAAATTACAATCAATTATAAAGGTAGATCTTAAAAATTTACAAGACATATGAAAATAACAATAGGCTGCAAAATGCTTTGAAAAACCTTTAAAATAAATTAAATATCTGATCTCTTGGGCGATCTGTTCAAAAATTTATTTAATTGTTGAGACTTTATAAAATATTCGCCGAATGGAAACTGAATCGGAAGTACTGTTTCGAAAATTTTACACACACATAAAACAAATCATAATTTTCCAAACATTATGTGTTCGGAAACAAAAATAAAAAATTCCATAAAAAAATGTCAAAATACCATAAATCATATTTTTCTGAAAAATATCAATTATACGGTCAAATAAAGTTATGGGTGTGTATGAAAAGCGATACTTTCGTACTGGCATCGCGACAGAATTTAACTGCCGTAGAAATCACCAAAGATCACTATTTACAATCAGTCTCTTTGATTTTGATCATTTCAGTAGATTAAGTGCAAGGTTCGATTACAGTTTTTAAATTTCTGTTTTGTTATATTTTATTGCTTTACTTATTCAATGCTGAATGTTTAAATTTTGTTGCGGAATATAAGCTAGAAATACATGCTGAGATATTTATATTAATTTGAGTTCCTTTACTTTTCGTAATCGTCTGCATGGAAATACATTAAAAAATATATTCATTATTGAAAATCATTCTAAAAACAATGCAAAATGAGTGAATTCCAATGCAAATTTCAAACAAATTGCAATACAGTTTTCAAACAAATTGCATTTGAAATTACAATTATCCCCTATTCGACGGTGTAAATATTAAAAATGTGCGATGTTTAGAAGTTTAAAAAATTAGAGTACTAGCTAAATTTAACCATCTAGTGTTGCCACTATCAAATGGACGTCGGCGTTACGGAAGGACACTTTTGTCCTTTACTATGGATATTTTTCTTGATCATACTTGGACAAAATTGTACACTGTAAAATAAATAAATAAATAAATAAAAAAAGATGTAAGTCTACAAAACTAGTTTTTGCAAAAACTACAGAAATCGTTTACTAAATTGTAAGCGTACTAAAATTTTATTTGTATACTGTAAAGAAAAAAGGTGTAAATCTACAATTTATAAAACTACAGAAATATGTATGCCTTTAAAAATTTTATCGGTAACCCGGGATAATTACATAATTTTTGTTGTTCTTATCCTGGCATTACAGATTCCTAGGCATCTCAGTTTCCTAGAAAATTCTTAGTCAAATTACAGATTTCTTTTTTTTTCTTTCAGTGTAAACATGAACGTATTACATAATTTGTTTGTTTGTTTGTTTCAGTTTTATGAAAAGTTCTAGACATTCCAGTTTCCTAGAAAATTCTTAGAAACCTCATGCAGTTTTTTTACGGTGTAATAAAGTGCTCTCTTTTTTTAAGCATTTAATATCAGAAACAGATTTAAATATAATTTCATTATCTGATATAAGCATATTGTGGCCATTACTTCCCACATACAAACTAATACATCATTATCTTCGATCGATCAGCCAAAAATGTTTAATTTGAGGCTTAGCTGATATAAAGCTTTATAATTTTCTCTAGAATTATGAAATTTACCCTACCTAGGATAATTAGAGTGAAATTAGCGAAATTTAATTGACTGAAGAAAATATTTTTGAAATTAATTTGCTAAAAATTATTTTACTCCTGTGAAGTTTTAAGCATTATCTAAGTTAACAGGGCCTTTTTAAGAACATATAATTATTTTATAAACAGTTTTTTTAAGAATTTTCTTTTGTTTAAATTATTAAACAATGCACGAAAAATTAAATACTTAACACTTTCTCTTATATTAAAGAAGTTAGAAAAATAATATAATACTCATGAAATAATGCACTCTATTTTTACGAGTTTAGTAAAGAATAATTAACTTTCAAAATGAAATTTATTTTATAATGTATGTTTTCAAGATGATAATGATTACATCGAATTTCCGCATTTGAAAAGTTACTATAATTTCATCGGATAAGCTAAATTTTGAAAAAATACGCCTTAATAGATAATTGCAAATTATATAGTAATACGTTAAATTAATAGTTTACTTCAAAATCAATTATCATAATTACTAATGGCTATTTTAATACAATATAACAATCTTACCTTATAATATACTATGTTAACATAAAACATATAACACAGTATGTTTTATGGAAAAAAGCATACTGAAAATATTATATATATTTAAGTTATATATATTTAATATTAGAATTATTAGAATTATATATATTTAAAAATTATTTAAAATCTAGAGCAATGAAAAACCTCTTGAAATTCTTTTGGAAAGCTACATGCATGAAAAGTTCAAAGGATAATAAATTTAATTCATAAAACGAATTCGTTAATAATATTATTTTGAATTATTTTTTTATATATATGCCAATAGTCTCTTAAAGTAGTACTTAATACTTTCGAATATAATACAATAACATCCGGCAGCAGGGCGATGTGATATCTTTTAATTCCTTTCTCAGTTCATAAATTATATTTATTTCTAAATTAAAGAATATTACTTTTAAACTACGTTGTACATTTTCTAAAAGTACTTGAAAATAACAGCAGTAAATAAAGTTGAAATTTTTTCCTCAAATACATTCATATTCATCTATCATATATTACGAGTAATAAATGCACTATAAAAGTGACACTTGTAATGATACATTTCGAATATTTTTTGTTAAATCTGAATAATAAAATAAGTAATATATTTTATTTAATCTTTAATTTTAATTTTAAACTGCAAAATATACACATTACAAAAAGTGTAAGGTATTTACTAAAATACATTTGGTTAATTTAAAATCACCAAAATATTTGTTATTAAATAATACTCAATGGTATATAAATATAGTAAGGAATTATATTTAATTCCATTTTAATTAATTGAGTTTTTCTTTCAATGTGTACTAATATGACTTATTTGTATTTTGGTTTCTCATATAACATATTTTATGGGAAAAAAAGCATAATGAAAGTGCGATACATATATTTAAAAATGATTTAAAATCTAGTGCAATGAAAAAATCTCCTGAAAGTTTTTTTTTTTAATCATCATGCATGAACACATTCAAATATTATTTAAATATCACTCATAAAAGGAATTAATAATATTATATTAAAGTATCTTTAAAAATATATGCCGATAATTTTTTAAAGTAGTAATTATTGCTTTCGTATATAATAAAATAATTTTAAATGTAAAAAAATAAACTTCATTCATTCAGAAAAATTTAGAAAATATGTATATTTTTAAAATGTACTAAAAAGTAGAAATATCTAACTTCGCGGAGTTTAAAGTAAATTGCGGTGAGATCAATTATGGGAGATTAATGGATTTTGATGGAAATTTCACGAAATTTGCCAGCTATCACCAAATTGACTTCATATATGGTAATTTATTTTTATTGCAAAATTTGGCCATGTTGGCCGAAATTCGAGCGCTACTGTTAAAACCCTGCTATTAGCTTTTTTCAACAAATACTCATTGTTGAAGCTGTGATAGGAGTACTTGTATAGTTAATGCCTCTACAAGAAATCAAACTATAACTGAGTAGCAATTAAGTAAATTTGCCGCCCGTTACCCCCTTAGGGAACAAGTTTTAAAAAATCAATATTCAATTCAAACGTTGTCCTCAGGAATCCATAAGTATTCCAAATTTCAAACCTCTCTGTCAACAGAAAGTTGGTGAAAAATGATTAACAAGATTTGATTGTCACATACAAACATAATTGTAAGATAAAAGAAAGCATGTACAAACATCCGAAAGTAGGATAATTTAAGAGCTTTTAATTTATTTCTCAGTTCCGAAATTATATTTATTTCTAAATGAATGAAAGAAACATTGCTTCTACGTTCTACATTTTCTGAAAATGCTTGAAAATAATTGAAGTGAAATGAAAATAATACAAGTGATAAAATTTAAATTTTTTACTTTCTTCTTTCAATAAAAGAAAGCATTGTAATCGAATTTTTTTTTTGACTTGCGGTTTTCGACGGATTTACACACGTTAGGGGTCAAAGATTGACAAAAAAAAAGAAAATGTCTGTCTGTCCGTCTGTCTGTCGCCATTGTACCATCAAAAATTGTATGAAGTTATGCATAGAATTGAACCAAATTTTTGTTTTAAATTTTTGGCTATGGCAAGCAGATCCTCCCTGAATTTGGAAAAAATTCGCAGGTAGGAGGCGCTGTAAAAGCGATTTATGTGAGATTTTGAAAATTGTACCATCCAAAAGTGTATGAAGTTATGCATAGAAATGAACCAAATTTTTATTTTAAGTTCTTCGCTATAGCAAGCAGGTCCTTCCTTAATGTGGAAAAAATTCACCGGTAGGGGGCGCTGTAATAGCGATTTTTGTGCCATTTTGAATATTGTACCATTGAAAAGTGTATGAAGGTATGGATAGTATTGAGCCAAATTTTTCGTGTTTGTTTTTGGTCACGGCGCGAAGGTCCTCATTGAATTTGGAAAAATTCCGCCGGAAGGGGGCGCTATAATTGCAATATCTGCACCATTTTCATTATTGTACCATCGAAAAGTGTATAAATTTATGCATAGAATTGAACCAAATTTTTTGTGTGTGTTTCTGGCTATGGCAAGCAAGTCTTCCCTGAACTTGAAAAAATTCCGCCAGAAGTTGCGCTATAATTGGATCTCTGTGCCATTTTCATTATTGTACCATCCAAAAGTGTATGAATTTATGCATAGAACTGAACCAAATATTTTTGTGTACGTTTTTGGCTATGGCAAACAAGTCCTCTCTGAATTTGAAAAAAAAAATCTGCCGGAAGCTGGGGGGCGCTGCAATAGTGATGTTTGTGCCATTTTCTTTATTGTACAATCGAAAAGTGTATGAATTTATGCATACAATTGAAATAAATTTTTTGTGCTTGTTTTTGTTTTTGGCCACCTCCTTGAATTTGGAAATATCGCGCGGTAAATGGGCTCTGTGAAAACGATTTTTGTATACTTTTCTTGATTTTTCGTAGTTCTATTGTCCATCGGTAGCTCGTGCAAAGACGGGAAATCGCTTCCTGCTAAGGCGGCTATACGCAAACATCTGATAACAACAGAATAAGGAAAAACTATTAATTTTAACAAATATCATGATATAGATTAACTCGTTTTTAATTCATTTAATTGACTGAAACAGAAATTTAAGATGAAAATCAAAGTTGGTATAGTATTGAACTAATAATATTGAAGTATTAACATGTGTAACTACTTTTTGAAATATTAAGATGTATAAAATAGAAGAAAGTTTTGCGATTGGCACATCCAACTAGTTTAAAATACTATCGTTTTCACCTGAGTAAAAAGTTTTGGGACATTTTTAATCATATGTTTCGAATTTTTATTGCTAAAAGGGAAAAATAAAATTTATCATATATTTTTTTCTGACAAATTATGTAAAGCAAAGAAAGTCGTATAATTTATCTTTTCAAAATATTACTTCATTTTATAAATATAAATGTACATTTCCAAAAGTAGTTACAATTTATTCATATTTTTCTCTCGCAAGTATAGCTGAAAAATGTTTTCCTTATTCAAAATATATGAATACATTCCTCAAAATATGTGTGCTTCAATTCATACGTATTTTTATAATATGTTTTTATTACACCACACGTTTGTTTTATTCTTTAGGAATTTACTTGTTCTGAAGTTATAATTCTACTAGCATATAACCGCGTCATTAATGACGGAATGTGAACAAAAAATCTTCAAAACAATGTTTAGAAGTTTAGATCATGAAAATAGAATATAGAAGAGAATAATGAAGATAGGCTTTCAATCACAAGACTTGTACCCAAAAATAGTACTAGATTTGCGGCGCTGGTACTCCCAAATTAAACATCAGGTGATTTGGATGTAGTTTCAATTTTTTATTATAGAAGGCAGCATAAAATGGCGTTGGGTATTTTAATATTTTCTTTTTGAAATAAAAAAAATTACACATGAAAAATAAATATGTATGGAAATAAGAAAAAATGCTGGTTGACAAAAATATAGGACTTGTTTTTTTTTTTCTTTTTAAGTTTTAATTCATAGCAAAAATAAACCGCTATCAAAATATCTACATCGTCTTGTAACATTTAATTATGAAAGTTGTACACTAAAAAAATATTTTTCTGAATAAAAAAAAACAAAACAAAACATGATGCATCATTTTATGATTTTTACATTTTGCTAATCCAAAATATTTTCTTTTGATTTTTTTTTATTACTACAAAGATATTATGTAAAGTACAATATAAAATAATATTTAAAATACCGAAATTTGAACTGAAAAATGCCTCCTTTAAAAATATTAGAATTGCACCCCAAATTTTAAATATTACAGCATAAAAATTGCATTGCATTTGTAGATAATGTATATATATATACTATAGGGAAAATTATGTTTAATTCTACAAAACATGCTATAAAGTATATTTACATATTCATATTACTGAATAGAAGATTATTTTATGATATTATTTTTTGCCCAATATTAATTTTTTGCCTTACAAATTATTTTACTACTCAGAAATTCATTTTGAATTATTCTGTAACGCTCTAAACAGCAAATGTTTAATAATTTTTAACTTGCATGATTTCTTAATGTGAATTACATACTAAGTAAAGTAAATTGCAAAAGTAAGCCTGATTATACTTCAGATTGTAATAACTACCCTGAATCTAAATAAATTTGGGTACTTTTCGGTTAGCCGGGCGCCAGTGTTATATATGCATACACACATACATATATATACACATATATTTACATATATATATGTACATACACACACACATATATATAGATACATACACACTCTCAGAAATGGATACTCAGATTTCACGAAATTTTCTTCATTTTTGACGAAACCATTTCCTGGGATATGCTCCGAGCGAATATTTCGTCATATTGAGAAAATTACTTTCTTCGTTTGTTTGAGGATAACAATTTCGTCAAAAGTGCTTATTTGAAAAGTGCAATCAGAGGGCTGGTGGTGCCACCTATTGAACAGTTTGGAAGCTCTTGTATCGACAGGAGAAAAAATAACAGCTTCGGTCTTCGGGTTGATTCGAACTCACGACCTCCGGTGTGGGAGACGGTCACTCTAGCTATTACGCTATTGAGTCTTCGAACAGATACGATTTTACATGCATGTAATGGATTCTATTGTATATTTATATATTTATAAGGTTGGTTGTAATTTTATCGATGGTGTTATACTTATAATTCTTGCAAGTTTTAATTAGTAAGACTAATTTATTATTATTATTTCCTATGGTTAATATGAATAATTATAATATGAATAATTATAATATGGCTTGATAAATATAATTTATTAGGAAAATTTTCTTTGATCGATGAATGATTAAAATGTGGTCTGGTTAATTTGTTGCTCAGAAATAACGAATTTTAAAGTACATATGGGGGAGATTTTATCAATTTGAGAAGTTGGTTAAGATTTTAACACGTTACTGTTTACAGAAGAGCAGGGAGAGGGATCAATAATGCATATTTAATTTGATAGTTATATGAATATATTTCTTAAATGAAAAAGAGATCTTGGAATTTTGAAACTTTATTGACCAAATTTTCTTTTTGAACGATTTTGTAAAACACAGGAAATTTATTCTTTTCGAATTAAACCATAGCGAGCAAAGTAAAATAATAATAATAATAATATAAATAATAATAAACATTCTTAAAAACTTTAACAGCTAAAAAAATAACTAATGCAGAAACAATAACTACCTGTCTTTCAGCATTTTCTGAAAAGCGCTAAAAAGTGCAATTTTTTAAATAAATTATGACAGGAATAACATAATTTTTTTAAATAAATTATGACAGGAATAACATAAACAAGCAAATATTTGCTTGCTAAAGTCGTAGGAATTGAGGAGGTACGGTTTCCTTAAAATGCATTGAGTCTGGCCGTGAGTGAAGAAACACCTTCGTCAAATATTTGAGAGTTTACGTGTCGTTAAAAGTCACGTGATTTTGATACGAAATGATTGTCAAAAACAACGAAATATAGCTCGAGGACTGCTGAATCGTCAAAATTGAGAGTTTTATTTCTGAGTGTGCATATGTATATATATATATATGTGTAAATATATGTGTATATATATGTATATATGTATGCATATATAACACTGGCGCCCGGCTAACCGAAAAGTACCTAAATTTGTAATTTAAAGCATTATTTTCTTTTGAATACGAAGTTGTATTTAGCTAATGCAAAATTTAGAAAATTTCAATAATATAATCACTTAATTTTCTTTTTAACAATAAAGAAGAAATTGCAGGTTCCGTTTTTGCATACTAACATAAAACATACGTTTTGAAAATTTTATGAAAAATATTCAGAAGTTTTTGAGATATCGTGCGCGTTATGCCCAAATACGTCATTTGGAGAAAAATGACTTCAAAGTTTCGGAAACGCCGCTTCAGCTAACGAGCTGGTATAGTTCTAAAAGACATAACTTAAGTTGCGAAGCTTAATGCAAAATTGAGACTATTAAATGTATTAATTCCATGATTTTTTCCCTCTACAAACTTTCTATGTTAAAACTGTATTATATATATGCTTTTTATTTTTATTACAATAAAAATTGATAAGAAATATTTATTTTATTTGCAATTCATTCAAATCTGTATAAAAAAGTACAATTTCAACAGAAAGTTTCTTTGTTTACATTAAATGCAAATAGATGGCGCCAAAACAACATTTAGCAATGAAAGGCAATCCAGTACAAAATAATTCACACAAATACACAGAAATTTGGTTTAAAACGCCAACTTTGAGGTTAATTATTGAAAGATCTATTGTGTTTACAAATAAAAAACTGAAAACGTATTTCGACGACATAGTTTCTGAATAACAACACCTGTCAGCTTCATGCGTTTCTGAACAAAAATGAATTAAAATTTAAGTCATAATGTTACCCCTTTGGATTTGAGAACAGCCTTATAAGACCCCCCCCCCCCCCCTCCCATTGCCATTCTCTTTAAATTTTCTACAGATATAAACGTACATATAAATGTAAAACGAAAAAGTTTCGCATTTCTTAAGCAGCACACTATAAAAAATAGGTTTAAATGGAAGCATCAGTAAATAAGTAACAGGCACGCACATATACGTATATACAGGGTGTGTGGCAATTCCCTCCGAGGCTTGGAAAATTTATTTAAAAAAAAATTACCAATAAAGCAACAATGTTCACTTTACTGGAGAAAGAAACATAACAAGTTTTGTTTCACAAATGAGTTAGTAGATGGCACCACTACTTCTGATAGCAGTTGAAATTATCCGACAAGCACACTTTTGAAAATTTTGCACATAAGATAACGGCGTTTTCAGGCCCACAGAAAGCTTACAGCGTGTTAGAATTTGCGAAAAGTCAATCTGTTGTGACAGTTCAAAGAAAAATTCGTACAAAATACGGATTGCAACCACCAACGGACGTGGGATGGACAAAGAACTGATCGCTCAGATCCTTCGGCAGAAATGGTTACACGCGTTGGAGATGCGTTTGTGCCTGATTTACAAGATTTCCGCCAAAGGATTACGATCGCATTTGCTACCATTGACCGTGACATGTTGAAGCGAGTGTGGGAAGAATTTGACATTATACTTGATATCTGCCGCATCACCAAAGGTTCACATATTGAACATTTCTGAATAAAACTTGTAATGTTTCTTTCTCTACTAAATTCAACTTTGTTGCTGTATTGGCAATATTTTTTTTATAAGCCTTCCAAGCACTGAGAGAATTGTGACACACCCTGTATTATAACATGACAATTTTGTATAATAAATGAGTCAAATGCATTTTTACTCCAAGAAATGCGTATTAGTAATGAACAGCCTCATGTCACTAATAGAAATGAATACTAAATTTATTATCCCGTTAACGGGCATCATTTCTTTCCTGATAGGACATACCGGGTATCCCAAAAAACGACTGATGGATTTAAAAATTCAATAACTTGCAAACGGTGACATACATTAAAAAAATTCTTACAGGAGTGTTATGCAAGATGTCAAGAGTTTTTATGATGCGATTCTCAGTTTTAGTTACAAATAGCATCGACAGATGGCGCTGCAAGCCCTAACTGCTAAATCCAGGCTCGTGTTTTAGGCCTCTCTCTTCTTCCATGCGAAAAAAAGGACATTAAAATATATTGAATGGATCCCGAAGTACCAACATTCGGGTCTGGACTGAGCACCTATTACTCTCAGTGCCATCTATTGCTTGAAATTCGAACTAAAATCAAGAATCGCTGTAAAAAAATCTCCTGACGTCATACATAACACCCCTGCAAGAATTTTTTTTAATATGTATCACAGTTTGCAAGTTATTGAATTTTAAAATCCATAAGTCATTTTTGGGACACCCGGTAAAAACATTATCACCAAAGTGAAACTATTATGTTACATGCCGGGTGGAGGGGAGAAGATAATGAGTTTTTTTCTTGAAGCTTGATGATTACTTGCATAGATAATGGAGATCCAGATAATATAATATTAAAAAATAAGGTTAAAAAAATTTGGAAGTGGAAATATTTTTTTAATGATAATTATTACAAAAATAATCTAAATATATATATTAAAAAGATTCCTTTTAAAAAACGATGTAAAACGATGTTAGAAGATCTGTATAAATCTGCCCTATATATATAATCCTAACGAAACGGATATATGAAACGAATTTATGAAACAGATATATGAATCGACTGATTAAACAACTGAATATGTTCCAAGCGATTTCTCATGAAATATGGAATAATTTGCGATGAAATTAACACCAAAAATCCACATTGATCCACAGATCTCAAAACTGGTATTAGAATTTTTAAATTCGAATTAGTTTTCTAAATATTATTTTTTTTTCATATTTCAGAAAAGGTTGACATTCTAACCCGGATATTGTTGTTTATTTGATAATAAATGTTTATTTACTTTTATTTCTTTTTATAAATAATATAAATTCTTTTGTTCTATAATAATTAATTATTTTTTTTTATTTCTTTTAGAAAATAATAGAAAATAATTTAGAAATACGGTACAACTTAGTTAATTCCGTCGACCAATTTCGCCAAATTATATAAATCGCCAAAACATTCGCCAAATTATACAAATTGGCATAATTTTTATTTTAAATAACGAAAGAGCAAATAAATTAGTATAACATTAATAAATATACCAATAAAAACTCGAAATACAATCACTTGATGACGTAAACACGTGTAACTTGTTATTGAATTTGACATTTACGATCAACAATTATTGGTATTTAATCTTATAGTTTGGCGATAGATTTTTGGTCGACGGGATAACTAAGTAATACCAAAAATGCATATGTAACTGGTATTTGAAAACGAGGTTTTCGCCAAATTTAAAAAAAAAAAAAAAAAAAAAAAAAAAAAAAAAAAAATCACGCCAAGCTTGCTGTGCGTATATGACATCTGGAAAAATATTACCACTCGAAAAAAAAAAAAAAATGCTAACTGGCGAGTTGAAAAAAAGCTATTAGCGAGGTTTGCATCTGGCTAGCTTAACAGTACCAAGAATTCTTTGCAACCATGGCAAATTTTATGTAGTTTTATTCAAAAAAATTTTTGATTTTTTAATCAAAATGGAAAACTTACTATCCCATATTGGCGCGATTATTTTCTGACGTGAATGTCATATACGGAACAGGCACGTAACTGGCGCCAAAGTATCGTTATTTCGCTTGATATGGTAAGGCGGATGTTGTTGTTTATGCTGTTGATATCCCCAAATTGGCGTCGTTAAAAAATCGCGCCAGTATGGGAAGTATATGACATCTGTGCCAAACTTTCATATGCACGGCGTAGGGATCAGACCGTATTTGTTTATGGCAGTTGATGACTTCAACTATTATGATATAGATGAAATGATGGCGATAGAATAATATTTGGCGACTTATCCCCTGTGCCTGGCTAACATTAAAGTACCAAAATGGCACCTAGAGTACAAAAAGCGATGTGGTCCGCTTGGAACTGTAGTCACATGACTTAGGCTGTTGTTATAGATATTGTTTTAAATTACCGACAGACAGAGACTCTGTATACTTAAGCCGGTAGGAGTCGCTTGGGGTGTGACATACCCCGGGCTCATACGGTTTTTACAATTGCTACCACTATTTTTCGAAAAGTAATCTTCAACTTACTTTAAGGAATAATTTGTAAAAATTGTCTCCCACTAAATAAGGTGACGATTTATTTTTGCATTTATTGGTGACAAACTGAAAACCGATCATACCCTGCTTTTGCGCGACTTCCCCCGGGTTAATTTATTTTATTTTAGCTTGTTTTCAAATGTTTAACTGATCCTCTTCAATCAAAAAGGAAAACAACCATTGGATGTCTTAACAGCAACTGATTCGCTTTCAAATTTTTGTAATCAAAGGGAATTGAATGGAAACCCGTTTACAAAGAGATCTGTACAGCTTTTTTCAGTATAATTCAATCTTCTCTAATATTTTAAAAAACCATCAGATTAGCGTGTTTTCAGATTTTGCGGTGTCTGAACGGGGGTTGGCGAGCGTAGCTTGCAGGGGCAGAGCACCGTAGTATACTATATAGTTTTTGAAAAAGAAATATATATGTAACATTCTATACCATTTTACTCCATGATATAAAATTAAACTATTTAAAATTTATTTTTCAGCGATTGTTTTTATAGAAATATAAATCAACAATTTTATTCAACTTCTTCCTGTATTCCTAAAGAAATAATTGTTTATAAAGTAAATATTAAAAAAGAAAAAAACTTCTTTAGAGATACATATTAATAATCAATAGCCTCATGCCACTAATAGGAAATGAATACTAAATTTATTATCTTGTTAACGGATATCTCCCATTTCATGATGGGATATACTGACTTTATCACTAAAGTGAAGCTATTACATTACATGCCGGAGGGGAGACGATAATGAGTTTTTTCTTGAAGTTTGATGATTAATTGCTCAGATGATGGAGAGACAGATAATATATTGCTAACAAATAAGGTTAAAATAATTAAGTGAAAATATTTCCTGTTTAAATGTTAAATAAAAACATCTTATAAGGAAAACATTATAATTATTTTAAAAGAAATATATAAATAATTTTAGTTACAATTTTATTCAGTAAGGTAAAATTAAACTTTTTAATAAGTGTTCTTTCCGTTTTCTTTTTTTTTAGTTTCTTCTGTTTTTACAAGAAGAATGTATTCGATTCGTGAAAATTTTCCTTTTCCGGTTTTCGACAGATTTTCAGGTTTTAGGGGTCAGAGATCTTGTAAAACATATTTTTACAAAAGGACTGTCTTTGAGTCCGTGACTCTGTCTGTCTGTATGTATGTGACACAAATTTTTTGGGCTGTATCTCAAGAAATAAAGCACAGAATTTAATAAAAGTTAGAATTCAATTAGTTCCTGATATAAATTGGTGCTGATTAGTGTTTGGTGTAAATCGCCCGCCAGATCACGCTGCTATGCTGCACTGTTCACGATTTCCGCAATAGCTCTATCTCAAGAAGTAATGCACGAATTTTCATCAAACTTCAGAATCAGTTAGAAGTGAAAATAAGTTGTTGCTGATTAGATTTTGGTATAAACCATCTAACACGTGGTGCTGCTATGCTGCATTTTGCAAGATTTGCATGATTCTAGCAATAGTCCTATCTCAAGAACTAATGCACGGAATTTCATAGCTTTAGAATCTTCATGATGAGCATAGTTTGACATTTAATTCTTGCACTGTGATAGAGAATTTTGAAGTATTAACATGTGTAAGATAGAAGAAAGTTTTGGGATTGGCACATCCGTCTAGTTTAATAATATATTAAGTTGCTTAACTTTTTCTTCGTTTCGGCACATATACGTTTTTATAAATATAAATGTAATTATTTAAACATCGTAATAACCAAGTATTGAATACAGTCCTCCCCACTTAATCGGGTCACGGATAATTGAATATCCCGTTTATTCGTATAGAATCCTCCGGAACCGAATTTATTCCTATTGGTTTTATGCTATTTTCCCCCACTTAAACCAAATACTTTTTACGAACGTCCCCGCTTAATCTAATAACAACTGTGTGACCGATGTTTGAAAATAGGCGCGGAAAGTGCGTTTCAGTTGGAATTTGCTTCCACCTTTCGTCATTTCCGGTTCCTTTAAGTTGAAACTTTTTTTTCAGTTTTTCCTACGATGATTTCGGCCGGCAGGTATATAATCTACAGGTCAAATGATTTCCCCACATTGATATCTCCACCATCACCTTTTGCTGTTAATAAGGCTTTAATGGCAATGCGCCGTCACTTCGAGACTGGAGATGGTATTGTGATATTTTGCACTCATTCGAAAAATAACACGATATTTACTCCTTTAAAATTCCACTTAAACAAAACTATTTAAATGATTTTTTAAAGGCAGTATAAGTAACATAAATTAGAAGTAGCAAAGTTTCGACCAAATTCAAATGAGCTGCATTAAGTGTGATGTAAACCATATAAATGTATGATACTGACATTAAATTAATTATTAGCATTCGTATTTATTTTAGTTTGTTATTCTATTAACGATTTATTATGTTCTTAATTAAATATACCGTAGATGGTTATGTTGCCTTTTTATTACGCATTAAATATTACAGTTATGATTCCTTGTTTAATCAAATACTCCGCTTAATCGAATATTATTTCTGGAACCGTCACTATTCGTTTAAACGGAGACGACTGTATTATTAATTTTAATGAAGCTATAACATTGCATGCCGTTCGGGGCAAAATAGTGAGTTTTTTCTTCAAGTTTGATAATTAATTGGTTAGATGAGGGAGAGCTACAGAATAAACTGTTAACAAACAAGCTTAGGTTGATTTGGTAGTTGAAATACTTTCTCTTTAACAGTTATTTAAAATATATTACAAAAAAGGTTATAAATTTTTGAAAAAAGAAATATTTAAATAATTGTACGGATAATTTTACTCAGTAAGGTAAATTTAAACTTTTAATTACTTATTTTTGTTTATTGTTATTTAATTTATTTATCTTTTTTATGAATTGCTGCCCAAATATGCGTTTGTGAACTATAATGTAATTATTTAAACATAGTGATTAACTAAATATTGAATATTATTGTTCCACCCAAAAATTAGAAAAAATGCCGAACATCCAAAAATTAGAAAAAATGCCGAACTTTTACACATTTAAAGGAATCAATTATAAGAATATCTTAAATATTTTAATATTGATTTTGTAAGAATTCGTAACTTAGGTTATAAATGTTTTATATTAATATAGAATACGTTTTTGAAATATATATATATATATGTGATGATTTTACCGGTCGTTAAATGAATTTTTCTGTTTTTTTTTAAAGGTTGTCATTATTACGATGATCAAAGACGTGGGTGCAGTCGAATATTTGCTTGCGACGAATGTCTGAACAATGAAGTTGAATCAACAGAAATAATTCCCGACAAAAAGAGAGAACTCATCTTAGTAGAAAAGAATGCTTATTCTTTATGTTTCACATCACGACACCGCTTTCACAGTATATTCCGTTCCTGGTGACACTACAACTGCGCAAATGGCCTAGGTGTTAGAGGGGATCCGTTCATTTCAGTACGTTGACTTTACTCTAAACAGCCCTAATAATTATAAGGGGGGTCCGCGAGAAAAAAAATCTTAAAATTTTGCAAAAGCATTTCATTTCATAAAAAAATTCTCTGTTTTTTACTGCTTAAAATGACATTTAAATCATGTTTCTATCTGAATTAAAACAAAAAATATTATTTTTTTTCGTTTTGGTTTGTTATCAAAATCTAGCTTGCAAGCAATGGCTGTCATGGAAACGACTTCTTGTAAAAATGCGTTTTTCTTCATGATAGGTTTTTTTCACCATTTCTCATATTTAAATTTTTATAACTCAAGAGCCGTTAAAGATACAGGGTTCAAACTTGGAACATATCTTTTTCAATTGTTTTACTTTAATTTTGATTCAGCATATTTGAAAAAAATATTTACTTTTGAAAATGTGATTTTTTTTTTAAGTTGTACTACTTTTTTTGAAATTTTTTTGTTAAATATTTTTAAATTTTTTATAAATTAATATTTTTTAAAATGCTGAATCAAAATTAAAACTTATATATTTTGTTTTATTTAAATAAAAAAAAATAAATTCTATAAATAATATTTCGAGTTATAACGATTTTAAATTACCCTACATTTTTAATAAATTTTAATTTTTTTTTTTTTTTTACAAATTTACGAAGTTTTATCATGTGATTTTGTTTACAAATGAAAAGTTTAACCATCACAAAAAAATTCAGAATTTTATCTTAATAAATAAAAATTATTTTAAAATGTGTCCCCGGACCCCCTTAACAAACAGAAATACGACAAAAAGTGAGCTCCGAACTCATTCAAGCCAATTTATTAGGAATTAACGCTCACGGTTAACGACGCCTCGGCGTAGATCCGGACAAATCAGGACTCAGCGCCAGCCAAGAGTCCAAACAGAACGTGAGGATTTATTATCGAGAGGAGCATCAATTTTGTAGTAATATGTCGCTCAGCTGAAAAACGCGCGCAGAGAAAGTTTAGAATAACATAAGAAAAAAAAAAAAAAAAAAAAAAGGTTAAAAGAACTTTCAAAATGATCTGCCGTCTCAGCTTTAGCATTGCTTTAAGAATGATTTTTATTAAGAGAAAATGCTTTTAGTTTAGAAATTGGAATAAAATAATATAATACGCGTTTTAAAAATAAAAGGAGGCTAAATAAAAATAATAAATATATACCGGGTGAGCAAAAAGTCCGTATAAACTTTATAAAAAATCATAAAAACTGAAAAAAATAACCGAAATGAAAAACTGTTTGCAGAATTAGCATCTATAGGTCACGGGAATTTTTTTAAGACAGAAATAAAAAATAAAGAAAAAACAGACGAGAGATGGCGCTGGTTCGTGCGATTTTGGTGGAAATATACAAATGAAACTGTTTTAAGAATTTGCGCTACTAATCCAGAACTAGTTCACCGTTGTGAGCCGTGTACTTGATCAAGGATGCTGAGTATGAAGGATAAAGCTTTGTTGGTGAAGTTATTTTCCGTGGACAATATCTGGATTAGCAGCGCGAGTTCTTATAACCGTTTCATTTGCATATTTCCACCAAAATCGCACGAGCCAGCGCCATCTGTCGGCTGTTTTTTGAATTATTATTTATTTCTGTCTTTAAAAAATTCCCGTGACTTATAGATGCTAATCCTGCAAACAGTTTTTCATTTCGGTTATTTTTTCTGTTTTTATGAATTTTTAAAGTTTATACGGACTTTTTGCTCACCCGGTATTATTAAGAGACAGGAAAATAGTGAATATGCTGGAAAATACTTTAATAGAGTACTGAAATAAAAATTTTGTAGCATATATATAAGTAACTTGCATCCCATTCCACTCAGTAAGGTAAAATGGTAAAATTAAACTTTTTAATGCTACTTTTTCCAATTATTTTTATAATTATTTACCTTTTATAATTCTTACTAGGGAGCTCTGCCCCCTGCAAGCTACGCTCGCCAACCCCCGTTCAGACACCGCAGAATCTAAAAACACGCTAATCTGATCGGTTTTTAAAATATTATAGAAGATTGAATTATACTGAAAAAAAAGCTGTGCAGATCTCCCTGAAAACAGGTTTCCATTCAATTTCCTTAGATTTCAAAAATTTAAGGCCGAATCAGTTGCTGTTAAGACATCCAATGGTTGTTTTCGTGTTTGATTAAAGAGGATCAGTTAAACATTTGATAAGAAGCTAAAAAAATTAATTAAGTGTAACAGTCTTTGTCTCCCGGTATTTTAAAACAATTTCTATAACAATAGCCTAAGTCATGTGACTATCATCAACAGTTCCGTGCGAAACACTTAGCTTTTTTTTATTCCTGGTGCCATTTTGGTACTTTAATGTTAGTCAGGTACAGGTGATAAGTCGCCAAATAGTATTCTATCGCCATCATTTCATCTATATTATAATTGTCCAAGTCATGTAACTGCCATAAATACATACGCTCTGATCCCTTCGCTTTTCATATGAAAGTTTGGCTCAGATATCATATACGGCCCCATATTGGCGCGATTTTTTTCCGACGTTAATTTGGGGAAAACATCAACAGCATAAACAACAACATCCGGCTTACCAAATCAAGTAAAATAACGATACTATGGCGCCAGGTAAGTACCCGCTGCGTATATGACATTGGCGTCAGAAAAAAATCGCGCCAATATGGGTCCGTATATGACATCTGTGCCGAAAGTTTTCCCTTTTGATTAAAAAATCAAATTTATTTTTCGAATAAAACTACATAAACGTTTACATGGTCGCAAATAATACTTAGTACTGTTACGCTAGCCGGTTGCAAATCTCGTCAATAGCTATTTTTCAACTCGCCAGTTAGCATTTTTTTTTTTCGAGTGGTAAATTAAAACATTGCTTTGAAGTTGAAATTAAATGTCATCCTTTGTTACATCATTTAATATTTGCCCAGATGTCATATACGCACCGGGTTTGGAATGTTTTTTTTAATGAAAATTTGGCGAAAACCTCGTTTTCGAATACCAGTTACATGTGTATTTTTGGTACTACTTAGTTATCCCGTCGACCAAAAATCTATCACCAAACTATAAGATTAAATGCCAATAATGGTTGATCGTAAATGTCATATTAACTCGACTTTAAGCAAGTTACACGTCCTTACGTCATCAAGTGATTTTTATTTCTTCGTTTTATTCGTATATTTATTAATGTTATGCTAGTTTCTTTGTTCTTTCGTTATTTAAAATAAAAATTATGGCAATTTGTATAATTTGGCGAGTGGTTTGCCGATTTATATAATTTGGCGAAATGGGTCAACGGAATAACTAAGTAGTAAGTACCGTATTTTTAAGTATTTTCTATATTTTTAAAGGATAATAACCAAAAATATAATTAACTGTAGAACAAAAGAATTTCTGTAATTTAAAAAAAGAAAATATAGTAAATAAACATTTATTATTAAATAAACAACAATAGCCGGGTTACCATGTCCACCAAAATAAAGCCATTTTGGCGCCAATTAGGTATCCCGGTGCGTATATGACATCTGTGCCTAATATTTTTCTTTTCATTCCGTTTAACTAAAATAAAGAAATGAAAGCCATTTATTTTAAATGTTTCAGTTTGTATGAAATAAAATGATAATGAAATACAAATTCAATTGTGATTAAACGTAACATGATACATTTCTTAGCATACATTTAAGGGTGGCCAAAGTTCTCGCCAAATTAGTTTAAAATTGTAACCTTTTCTAAAATCTGAAAAAAAAATCTGTTATGATTAAAATTTGAGTTGCCATCATTAGAGGAAAGTATATAAAATTAGAAAAAAATTAATATTTCGAAAACTAATTCGAATTTAAAAATTCTAATACCAGATTTGAGTTCTGCAGATCAATACGGAATTTTGGTGTTAATTTCATCTCAAAGTATTCCGTATTTTAGAAGAAATCGCCGTGAAACATAATCAGTTCTTTAATCAGTCGTTTCATAGAATCGTTACATAAATTCGTTTCATAATATCCGTTTCATTAGGATTTTATATATATAGGGTAGATTTATAATTATTTTATTATTATTTCTCATAATTAAAATTAATCATTTTTCAAGTTTCTTATATGTTACACTTATTTCGCAAATTTATTTTAATAACTGAGTGTATAACGAATAAAATTATATATGAAACTTTATTCTAGGTTCAATAGTTAAAAAATAAAAAATCATTTTGTAAAAAATGTGTCAAATCTCCCCAGTCACCCTTACATGTTTATTTTTTTATATTAAATGACCTTTTTCTTTTTTTATAGATAAAAATACAAAGGAAATAAAATTTTTGAGACTTCCAATAAAATTTAATGCATTTTTAAATAGTTGGTATGCTTCTAAAATTTAATGCTTACGGTTTTTATTGGAAAGTAGAGTGAAAACTGCATTACTTGATATTTATTTCAATTTGAAGCACCAATTTCCAACATCTAACGTAATTTTGTTGCACTAATCCTTATACTTTATTATCATTTTCAAAAGCTGAATATTTTGGGGAAAAAAATGATTAGCTATAAAATGTCAAATCATCCGGATTTAACCTACCTTTGATGTAAAATCACATGGATATGTTATCTTACGTGAAATGTAAAAAATTAGAATTTCTTAAAATAGAAACAATATAGGAACTAAATGTAATAACTAAATATATAACTAAGTATAAAGATATAAAATATTAAAAGTATTTGTAAAGTAAAAGAAATTCACCTCTTTATTAACATTAAAAAATCTTAATCACTCTCGTCCATGAACACTGTTAAAAATTTGCAGCATTCTGCCCAGTCATTTAACTGTTTTTATCGAAAACGGTTACGCAACCGTAATTTAACACTATTCTGACCATATTATTGAGCATTTTATGGCCAGAGTATAGTTAAATTACGGTTATGAAATCGTTTTTTTTCAAAAAACGGTCGAATAACTGGGCAGAATGATGCAAATTTTTAACAGTGTAGTTTATACGGCTTTTTCTTGAATAATATTTTAGAGGTTTTTCAGCCATTCACTCTAAAAAAAAAATGTGTAAATTTACAGATAAAAACAGGTATATCGATGATACAAAAACGATTTGTCTATATGTGTAAAGTGGTGTGTAAATTGCCAAAATACACGCCTAATGTGTAAATTTCAAAATAGACATTTAAATGTGTAATTTGATGATAACAATAAGTGTGTAAAAGTTATCTTATCACACTTGAAATACACACTTTAATGTGTATATTGCACAAGTATACACATAATTCTGTTTAATAGTGTAACAAATATACCTGTGTAATATTCTGTGATTACACATATTTTTGTGTATTATGTAAAATACACACATTTTTGTGGAATATGTAAAATACACATCTTTTCGTGTAATATGTAACACAAATATTTTTGAGTAATATGCAAAATAGAGATTTTCGTGTTATATTCTGTTCTTACACATATTTCTGCATAATATGCAAAACACAAATTTATATAATATTCAAAAATATATCAAATTTTGTGTAATATTCAAAATAGACATGTTTTTGGCTTCATAGCTTTATGTTTATACTTTAGTATGTGTGAATTGTGAATGAAATGTTTTTTATGATCGGAAAAGAATATGAAGAAAAAACCCATACGCTTGGTGTGTTTTTTCTCTTTGTGGTATGTTTTAAGACCACAAACAGTGTACTCCAATGTATTTAGGTAATTTACACACCACATATAGACAAACGGTTTTCCTATCGTCGATATACCTGATTTTTACATAAAACAGGTTCATTTAAAATCATAATTACTACAAGTCACCTTTCTGTTTGATTTGGTTTAGTACTAAAATTGTATAGCCATAATTTATACATAGAACCTGTATAATCTAAACAAATATCCACTTACAGTTTGGAGAGTGTCTTGAAATTAAATCTAAAAAAAAAAAGACAATTTCCTTCATTCAGCCTTACAACTACAACCTCTCTTGTTGTTTTAATTATTTAAAAAAAACATTTTCTTTTAAAAATATTTATACATTCCTCCCATCCCCCGCACACTGAAAATTACCTAGCTTTAACTGCATTTATAACTGGCACAAAATATTATTTAGGAATAGAAATTTTTTCAAATGTATTCAATAATTTTCCTGCATTTTATAGAAAAGCCTTCAGAAACTCAGACTAAATTATTTTAATTTATTTATTTATATTTGATGCTAAAATAAAAATTACACATTTTGATGTTAAAATAAAAATTACACTTTTTTTTTTGTCCCCCGCTCCTATAAGTTATATTTAGTAAACATTTCCTGTTACACTAACAAGTAAGACAAAAAAAAAGTCCGGTTATTCTACGATTGAAATTGACCGAGTAATAACTGTTTAAAGTTGGAGTATATTTTTTAATGCAAATTAGGGGTCATTCACAAACTTAGTAGAAATATAATTTCGTCAGATATATTAAGAAAGTGGTTAATAGTAAAATTAACACTGCAATATATATTTTAAATCTTTAATCATTCTGACATATTAATGCAAAATACAATTTGTAATAAAAATATAAGACGACACAAAAAACAGAAGTTTTGTTAAATAAAATGATGAAAATTAACAGTTTTAGCTTTTGATCATTGATTCTCATGTATTCTGTATTGTTAAATCCGAAATTGACCATTTTTTTTTAACCATCACGTAAAGATTTTTTGCAAATCGTAAATTTTAAAGTTAAAAAAAGAAAAAAAATAGCGAAAATTTGATACAATAAAATAGATATCATTGTTGTGTTTTGAACTTTTGATAATTGATCTTTATGTATTTTATTACCGCTGAATCCGTAAATGACCTTCATTTTTAACCTTCACGTCAGGATATTTCGCAAATTGTAAATTTCAAAGTTAAAACTTGAACCTCCTTCTCCACCTCATCGAACTCCTCAGCTGTCTAGCAGTAAGAATCCCAGAATAAGCCAAAAAGTTGAATAAGTTATTGAATAAAAGAAAATAAATTAAAAATTAAATTAAATTAAATTAATATAGTTTTACATCTGTTTTATAGTATCAGATATTCGCTATATTTTAACATTGACATTTACGATTGGCAAAAAAATTCTAACGTGATGGTTAAAAATGAAGGTCATTTTCAGATTCAGTGCTAAAAAGTGCATAAAAATCAATTATCAAAAGTTAAAAAATACAGTCATCTCCTCTATTTTATAGCATCCGATTTTTTTATTTTTTAACTTTGAAAATTTATGATTTGCTAAACATCCTGACATGATGGTTAAAAATTAAGGTAATTTTCTGATCGAGTCGTAAAAAATACATAAAAGTTAAAAAACACAACGATCGCAGTCTTGTGTTATCTAATTCAAAACTTTTTCTAAAACTTCTTGGCGGTAATCCGAAATTTTTTATGTCATCCTGTAAAATAATTATAAATGATAACTATTGACAATCATAATATTAGATTGTCATCGGATTTACGTCAGTATGTAAAATTTAATCTCGATCGGATATTTGGAAGTGTGTTAAAGTTCTAGCACAAATTTTGAACTGGAAAAACATATGATCATTGAAGTTAAATAAAAAATAAGATAGTTTTCATTAAAAGAAATCAGGAAAGGAAACAGTCTGAAATCCTTACAAAATAAAACATATTTTAAAATACAATTATTTTAGCCAATCTGAAACTTAATAAAATGAAACTCAAACGTAATGCTTGTCCATTATTTTTCAAAGCGCAGATACACATGAAATAAGTTCTTCGAATACTTTATGCACTTAGTATATGACCCCTCAAAGCATGGCGGAACACATCTGTGTTCAGATATAGAAAAGTGGTGTAAGTCATGCATTTTTAAAGTGTCATATCATCAATGTCATGAAGTGTCATCAAAGTGTCAATTTTAGTGTTATATGAACAGGACTTTATTTTTGTTTTACTTGTCAGTGTAATAGGAAAATTTTTCTAAATATAACTTATAGGACCGGGGGACAGTATAAAAATTTAAATTTCGTAATTTTTTAAGAATTTTTTTTTTTTACCCGAATCGCTTTTAAAATATTACTTTACCTCATTTAAAACATTTTGTATTTTGAAATATATGTCTATGACTAATGATTTAGGAATTAGCCATTGGACACCGTTGAGATTGGATATCCTCTATATACTATATTATGCGAAACTTTAGTTTAGCAAGAAAAGGCATAACAGGTTGAAATTTCGTCTTCAGTAATTCATACTAATAGTTGGAAACATACTTGAATACTTTTGTTCAGCCCTGTAATTTACCTAGTACATTTATTACAGTTTACTATTTAACTAAAATTTTATTGAAACTAAAACGCTCTTAAATCTAGTAAAATCACATTTTCAGAATTTATTATCCATAGACGGCCATGTATCCAATTTTTTATGTGACCCTGTATATCATTTTATCTATATTCTAAAACCATTTCTTAGTAAACTAAAAGCAGTTCAGCGAAAAAAATGCATAACTCATTTATAAACCATCTTTAAGCAATTTGCGCTCATACCCAGTAACCCTTACAAATTCTTTTGTGTAGACTTTATATGAATTATACCATTTATACACACCATATAGTATGCATAAATATAGTGAAACATAAAAGTGCATTAAGTTAAATAATGCTATAAAAAGTGATAGAATATGTTTATTAACATTGACGATCGTTTCGTCGCACAAACGGCGACATTTTCAAAATCATTCACGATAGGAAATATTTTCACATAATTTAAAAACAACAATCTTAATAAAGATATTCTATCACTTTTTATAGCATTATTTAACTTAATCTGTTTATAAGTGATTATTTTACATGTTTTTATAAAAGCGCATATCATAAATAAAAATGCATTTCTAACAATCATCGCTAACGTACAGTAGTTCGGATACAATATAGTATCTGGAATATTTTGTGTATCCCTGTAAAGGCCGCACTTCGTGTTATACATGAAATAAGTTTCAGTAAGCCTCAGCTACGTATATCAATTTCATTATATATGAAATAGTTCAACATAATTTAAATACCCCGCAAACAATTCCCTCCACCCCTATATCATTATGAAACGGAATTCTTTTGAATGGCCCTGTAAATGAATAATAACTATTCTTTGCATCGCATAATCTGAAGAATGCATATTTTAGTGCATTTCATAAATGCATATGATTTTTATTGTGTTTGAAAGCGTGTAACATTAAAAATCATTTGAAACGTTTTTCCCTATTAACCATAATGTAACGGAATAATTTTGACAATCCTTGTAAATAAACTAAACATGCTACAAACTTGATTTGAAATAGGTAATGTGCTATGGTAAACGTCAATAACATCGAAAAATTTCAGGGCAATCCGAGTATACTTAAGAGAGTTAGAGCGCAGACAGACGGACAGACAAACCGAAGTCATAAACAGTTTTCAACTTTGTTGGAAAGTGTTAAAATTTATACATTATAATTATCGGCAAACAAGAAAGCATAGAGCGATTAAATTGTTAAATGTATACGCTCCTGTATATATTATGGTATAAAATTTGCCGAAAATCAAATTGACACATTTAAACATTTTGCACGTGGTATTATTTGCCCTAGGAAAATAATTGGTTATTGCATGATGAAATAAACTGTTCTTCAAAGTAATTAAAAATAATAAAACTGGTGAAACTGAAAAAAAAAATTGTTTAGACAAATTTGATATCATATTTTTAGGGTTCCGTACTTCAAAAGTAAAAACGGAACCATTATAAGATCACTCCTGTGTCTGTCCGTCTGTCACAGCCCTTTTACTCGCAAACTATGCAACGTGGAAAGTTAAAATTGGAGGAAGTAATAAATAATATTGACCCACATATTTACAGATTAATAAATATTCATAGATATATTTAGGGAAAATGTAGAAGGGCTAATTGAGTTACTTGAAAAAAAAATCTTTTCTTTGTATATCGTGTGGGGTATCGTGTGAAAGCTTTCGTAATGCTGAAATCAAAAATATATTTTATTTAATTTTAGGTATTATATTTTCAAAGTTATGGTCGAAAATGTAGTGCAAAAATATGTAATTCATCTGTAACTGTATAAAAAAAAGCTGCAAATCTACAAAACTAGTTTTTGTAAAGCTACAGAAATCTGTAACTTTACAAATAAATCTGCTAAAATTATAGTACTCTTACTAAAATTTTATCTGTAACCCTGGCTGCATTTACATGAAAAGTTCTAGGCATCCCAGTTTCCTAAAAAATTCTTTGTAACCTTACAGATTTTTTAATTTTTGGCGCAAAAGTGTGTCTGTTACATGAAGTTTTCTTGTTGCCGTTCCATAAAAAGTTCTAGGAATCCCAGTTTCCTAGAAAAACTTTAGTAACTTTAGAGATTTTTTTTTACAGTGTACTCGCACTTGAACGTTTATTTTTCACTTCTGAACAGTCTCTTCTTATCAACATAAAAATTTTAATAAATTCTGAGATTAATTCAATACATTTTATTATTTTGTAACAATGTATAAGTGAAGATTTCCTAAAAGATAGATTAACAATTAACTTATGTTAGTACAAAGCTTCGTATCAGTCAGATTTGAAACTATTTTTATTAAATATTCTTTCGTTGTACACATATTTTTTGCATAGTACAATGCTATGTCACGTTTATGAAATACTTCTTAAGGCATGCTTCTCAGAAATTTTATTGCAGTATTATAATTAGCTACGCCTTGCAGAAAAAGAATGTACGTAAAAAGTTAAAAGGCAGATAAGTGACTGTTATATAAAGTATATATGTTGTAAACAAGAAATGCGATCACCATTTACGATGTACAGTTAGTCTTTCAAAATGTTTAATAGGAAGCGTCTCATTACCCGTTTAACTTGAAAGGATTGGTCTTTTTTAGTTTTTGAGATAAAAATAATTAGATGAGCATGTTATTAAAATAGTTCAATTTCGTGCTTGTCATGCAGCTTCAAAAAGATTTTTGTAATCTTTAATGGAATAAATCATGTATATACCTTCTTTATATATATAAAATCCTAATGAAACGAATTTATAAAACTAATTTCTGTTGGCGGTAAGTAGGGTAGTACGGGACGCTTAAGTAATTTCGATTTTTTATATAAAAAAAAGGTTAAAATTGAATATTTACTATTGTAATGAAGACTAAGATTTATTTCAATTCTTCATAAAGTTCATTTTCCTTAGAATCATCTTTATTGGGTTTTCTTTGACTTTTTATAAACCTTACGATTTGACATTTCTGACCTACTGGAAGGTCTGAATTTTAGAGGTTTGTAACGGATATAATGTTGCGCTTGAAAAGAAACGTCATTTCTTTTTCTTTAGAAACAGCTTATTGTTAGTGAATTTGTTGTGGACTTTACTTTTAACGTTTTCACTTTAACTTCTTGTTTGTTCGAATTTAAGTTTTCTTTTTTATTCATTTAATGAGATTTTCTTCTTTCACCTGTATCTTTGCTTCTGCGAATTGTTGTTTCTCCTTTTTTCTTCTCAAGATAGGTTTTAAATAGCAATAAGATTAACATTTCATTTCTTTTCTCCACGGCTTTCTCGTGTTACTAGTGTACTACTACAAGTGCTTGGAAGACGTGAAATCTCATCTAAAATCTGTTTCGATTATTTTTTCTTATGAGAAATCTTAGTGCTGATTATGCCTACTAATTAGATTTTTTTAATTGTTATTTTTTTGTTTTTTCAGCTATCGCTATGTAGGAGGTATATTCATGGAATTGGAGACAAGAGGTTTTGAGGCACCCGATAGACAATATCTTTGTGTACACAATACGGACTTTTTATACATCTTCCTTCCGGCAATTTTTATCCCACGTATGACCTATTTCCTCATCCTAGAAGAAATCAGAGAAAACCGTAAGAATTTAACTTATTAAACCTGTAAACGTTTGCCCGATACAACTCACCAACCGTTTGCCCAGTGCTACCCACCAACCGTTTGCCCAATACAATCCACCAACTGCTTGCGCAATACAACCCGAACGCTGCACTCAAACGCTTTTGCTACTCATCACATGCGTATTGTCAGGTCTAGACATTATAGCCTTCATTATAAAGCATAATAACCCACACAACTACCAAAATACTAAAAACATTGTTGAACTGGCTTTTACACAAACCACGCAGCTCAAAGTTAACTTTGTGCACTAGTAAACTTGCAAAATAAATAACTTACTAGCATTTGAAAACGCACAGACCGTTCTTTCCAATATGGCCTGAGGAACTTCCTTATGGCGTAATAAACAAACAGTTTCTTAACAGTTGCTAATAATGCGTCTGGCCTTCGTCGAGGAACCGGACATGTTCAACCACTCTAACTATTTGGAGGGCTTCTATCGCTGAGTCCAGACTTCAGAAAATATTTTTGATGGTCTAAGGGCAATATTAATTGTTTTACCAGTGGCAAAAGCTTGAAACACTACTTTTCCGGTCAAATCTGCTTTCCGATACTACCCGACCTTCTCCTAACAATTTCATAGAACAAGTTCGCGGTTCGTAGAATTAATAAATAGATGAATGAATGAATAAAAATGAATGAATTATTGAATGAGTGAAAATGAATGAGGTAATAAATGAATGAATGAAAAGGAATGGATGAATGAAAATCTGTGAATGAAAGAAAGAAGGAAGGAAGGAATAAATAAAAATAAATAAATGGATTATGAATGAATGAATGAAATTGAATGATAATGATTGCATGTAAATGAATGAAAATGAATACGTGTAGATGAATGAAAATAAATGAATGAATGTTGAATGAATGTATAGATGAATGAATGGACAAATGAATGAATGAATGAATAATTCAATAAATTAATGGATGAATGGATGAAAGGATGGATGAATGAATGAATGAATGAATAATTCACTAAATTAATGAATGGATGAATGGATGAAGGAATGAAGGAATGAATGGATAAATGAATGAATGAATGAATGAATAATTCACTAAATTAATGAATGAATGAATGGATGAATGAATGAATGGATGAATGGATAAATGCATGCATGAATGAATGACAGAGAAGTTGAAAGACAGACAAAATAATTTGATGCAAGAAGGGCGCAAGTGTAGACCGCTTAGTAATATTATGTTAATTTTAATTTAATTGTAGAAATATTTAATTTACATAAAAGAAAATGTAGAAATCGTTACTTTTATCTCATCGTAGAGCATCAAACACGCATCTATTCTTTATTTTACAGCAGAAAAATAATTAGTATCTCTGCTCTGGCGTAAAAGAAAAACTGTTAACAGTTAGAGATATTTTTAAAACTGAGATAAATGGCTCTTATGCGAAGTACAAGTATAATAAACATAACATATGGTCATCCTCCACGTTAGATAATTGTTCTCTCAAAAAATTTAATAGAAACTGCCTTCTTTGTTATTATGCTATTCACTTAAAGTGATTGATTTTGTTTTGGTTTCTGGCACAAAGATAATTAGTTTAACATACTTTTAAAGCGTTTCAAAAAATTATTTCAGACTTGTCATAGATTAGTTTTTCTCTTGTGTGATGGAATAAATTATTTTGTACTTTCAATTTTTAATATCTGAGAAATAAAATCAAAACAAATTACGTCAATTTAAATTGTTGCTCTTTTTTAAAACATACACATATTCAGCTTCAAAATGCCATCGTAAAAAATACATTTTAACACGACAAAAATGTTAATAAACATTTCATTATTTAGATTTATGCTCTTCACTTAAAGTGAAAGATTTTGATTTGGTTTCCGGTAAAAAGATTGTTATTTTAAAATACTATCAAAGCGGTTCAAAAAATAAAAATCAGTGTTGTCACAGAATAGTTTTCTTTTATGTGGTGGAATAAATTATTTTATATTTTTATTTTTTTATATCTGAGAAATAAAATTTAAACAAATTACGTCAATTTAAATTCCTGCTATTTTTTTTTAAATAATCAAAATACCACCGTAAAAAATAAATTTTAACAAAACACAAATACAGAGTTAGGCATATCACATACTGAACAGACAAGGGACGAAAAAGTGTAAGTCAAGAGACATTTCACCCAGATAACAAAGAAGAAAACGGTTTGAACGCTACAATTTTTTGCATGTCTTACGTTTTTGTCTGCTTGTCTTTCACTGTGTGATCTGTCTTAGCCTAAATGATACACCGTGATTCAAACCACTGTGTATTGAAATGTATACGACCTACAAAGAGAGGCTATGCATGACAAGATACATACACTCACCAAGTTTAGAATCCCACCTCGTTTCTCGCGTGCAGGAACGCATCATTGCTGCTGTGATGGACATTGACAGAAATATGCTATTGGAAGTATGAAGAAACTGGATTAACGTTGGGATGTATGGACTAAGGACGCACACATTGAACATTTGAAATATGTACCAAGAACTTGGTGAGTGTGTGTATATTTTCATGTATAACCAGTATTTGTACATCGTATACTTGTAAATAAACAGTCGTTTGAAACACAACGAATCAATTAGGCTAAACCTGTATTAACCTCTTAACTGTTTTGCTCTTGTGCCGTCCGGGCAAAAATATACTAAAAGCTTCGATACAACTAATTTGAGCAAAAAGTTCTGGGAAAATTGTGAAAGTTGCGTTGTTATGCGCAAATTAACAACAAAAGCAACAAGGACTATTCTTTAAAGTAGAAACCATCATAGTCCACGACTTTCTGCCACCGTTCTGCCAGATTCCGGATTTGCTGGCTAAGTTTGTCGCCATTACCAGCACCTTCATCCTCATTAATCTCATCGACTTCTTTCAGAATCGATAGGTATTTTCTTTAATAATGCCAGGCAACAGACGCAAATCATACTGTTCAATAGGCATTTTGAAGCCAAAGTTCCTGAACTCCTATAAATATAGCACTAGTACTCCTATATAAGATACAAATTCTGGTAATTATTACATTAAAAATTTCCCAGAACTTTTTGCTCAACCTAATAAAAGCTGGATAAACATTGTGATGTGTGTCAGGTGACTAAGGACGCACACATTGAACATTTGTATCGTGTATAAAAAACTTTGTGAATGTAAGTATATTTTCATGTATAACCGGACTTTGTGCGTCGTATACTTGTAAATAAACAGTCTCTTGAAAAACCACGAATCATTTAGACTAAACCTGTATTAACCCCTTAACTGTTTTTACCGACTGACGCTCGGGCGAAAAGAGTTTGTTATTTCGGTACTAAAAGCTTTCTGATACCACTTGATTTGTCTGTAATCTTTGGTTAGTTAAATGGCACACATTTTTCAATTATACCAAGTCAAGTATTTTAGTTAAAACGATGTGGCGTCGGGTCCTTATTTTTAATTAATTGTGTCGAAGAAAAGAAACAGTTAAGAGGTTAATAAACATTTCATTATTTATGGGGTTTTTTGTTTTTTTTTCTAATTGTTCGTCCCAATAAAATATTAAATTCTCTTTAAAACTTTCGATAAATTAAATGACCACGAGTACTATTGACCTCACTGGACTGCCTGATAGAACAGAATGTTGACTCAGCTGTTCACTTTTATGCTGCGACCGAATCACTCTCTTAAGACACATAAGAAATTACGGCCACATTTTTTTATACATTAACTGAATTTATTAAAACTTTTCCTCATACTTTATACCATTTTAGGTTATTTATTATACCTTTTTTCATATTTTTATGAGGAATGCTCGACTAATTTTTCATGTCCCTGTTCTGATTACATTATACAGAGTCATCGAAAAATAATGCGTAGATTTAAAAAAATCGTAACACCGAAACCTTTTAGGTTAAATGAGTAATTCTTTCACTACACGATAACTGGTGAACACAAGTTTAGTTTTAGTTCACCAGAATCTGTTTGCGTGTCTGTGTTATGCGCGGATTAGTTGCGCAGTCGTCAAGGTCAGCCGACGAGCCAGACTGCAGCTGCTCAGTACGATGTTGACTGTGCGACAAAAAGCACAGTGCGTGATTTGGTATGTGGAGTCAAAGTCAATAGTCAGTGTATAGCGGCTTTTTCGGAGAACTTATCCAGGTCATACTGCTCCTGGCGCTCACATTGTACACATTTGTTCCTGGTACACACCGAACGGTACTTACATTGAAACACACTAAGGTATGAAAAATAATTTATTTTTTGCCGCATATTATAAGACTAAAACCAATAAATTACCTTTCATATTTTTTTGTGACAGTTATTTAAAATCTAGGCATTATTTTTCGATAACACTGTATTTATGAATCAAAAAATATTCTTATATATAAAGAATCCGGAAACCCGGAGATAATATATTTCATTGACTGCTAAAAGCGTTAAATAAAATAATAAATAAAACAGCAAATAAAATATATACAAACATTCTATATGTTTCGGCTTCACCTAAGCCACTTTCAAGATTATAATAATTAAATTATAGATCTTGAATCGGTAGAATATTCTCATTTGCCTTGAAAATGCTTTCGTGAAGCAGAAACATGTAGGCAGTTTGTAATAAAAACTTTTTCTTTACTGTTTTATTTAACGTCTTTTAACATTACTGAACAAAATGGGCTCTATATAATATTTTGGGATAAATAAATGGATAATATAAAATAAAGGGAAGCCCCCCCCCCCCTCGTCCAAAAATCACAGCACCCAATTATAGTTAGGTACAGTATAGGCATGTGTCACAGTACCTCGCGTTTTACGGTGCTCCTAAGAAATAGAATTGTTTTAATATAAAAAATTACTTTTTAATATATATAAGACACAATTAACAAAATCTTTTTTAGAATTATTTCGTCTTTAATCATTATAGCGATGTTAGGCGTTTTGTATACGGAATGAATAATAAAAAAAAATCTTGAACAAACACCTTCTTAGCCACGAGATTTAATCGTTGCAAGTAATTAAATTTAATTAATGATATTTTGTATGATACTATATCATACAAAGAAATAACTAATTACAAAAATTTAAGATTTTCTCGAAGAATAATATAGATAGTACAAAAAGACGCCTTACGCACATTAATGCTGGAAATACAGAAAAGAACACGTAAAAGAACGTATTAAAGAGCGCGTATTAGAACGCGTAAAATGACCATTTGTGTTATATTTTGAAAAGCGCGAACAAAGACATTGAGCATTTTTTCCGTCTATTCTCTGCAAGCGCAAATACGCCTTTTGTGTTAAATGGATTCTTCTCTGAGACTTTGTATTTTTTTTCTTTTGTAAAATTTACTCCAATTTACTCAAATGAAGAAAATCCGTTTATAATTAAATGAAATAATTAGTTTTACTATATTACTAATGATATAAAATATGCTCACATTTTACATTATTAGCTTTGATTTCAAAACACAAACATAAATAATTTTGATATTCGTAATTTTATACTCAGATGAAAGAAACATTGATTACAATTTTTCTGTCACTTTGTTTTTAGAATACCCTTTTTTCAACTAACGCTTATTCTAATTAACACCGGTCTACCTGACTGTGTAATCAGGATTATATAATTAACCTTTCTATTTTGTTTAATTAAAGAATATTACCGAAATTAAATATCACCAACTTCTGAAATATTAGACTTTTTCTAATATATTTTTCTTAAAAATATTTCATAAAAAATCTGTAAATATAATCAAAATTACTTAAAGTGCCTACGTATCAAATAACTCTAAATATTCGTAAAATAAATTTTTATTTATTTATTCCATTAGCGACATCAATGGAAAAACTAAAACACTTGTATTTTCTTCTTTTGTAACAAGACCCAAAATCTATTATTCAGTCAAATGAGATTGAATAAATAATTAGAAAGAATCACGCTGTAATGGAAGTTATTTGAAAAACATTAATGATAAAAGCTATTATTTGAAACATCAATAAGAAATTTTACATTTATCGTTTAATATTTAATAAACGGTAGTTTCAATACGTAAAAACTTCTTTTGTAACACAAAATTGTTTTCATCTTTCTCTATAAAAAATAATTTAATTTCTCTCTTGGAAATGGAAATTATTTTTTTTCTTCAGATTTATATTATATTCCCAGTAAGGGAATTTATTTTCAGAGCCAATAAAATAAAATAAATTTTTAATTTCAGATTTATTGATTAAAATTGCTCTTCAATATATATACATATCTATAAAGGGGGTCAAAAACATTGACCTCCGCTTTATTCCTTAAATATTGATCACAGACATTTTATAAATTACAAAGTTACGTAAAAAAGGTACAGAATCGATTGAAAATTTTAGGTGATTACATTTGAAGAAAAACAAAATTTAAAGTTTTAAGCGACCCCGTACAAAAAATTTCTCAGTGAGTAAAATTTACCACATACCATAACATGTTCATGTACAAAATTTCGGCATTTCATCATAAAGAGTCGCCGAGATATGAAAATACACAAATGCTGACATAAACCAAATTTCGATGCCTGGATATGAATTCGCAAAATGGAAAAAATCCCTGCCGGCTCGGCCTACAAGCGGAGGTAGATTTCGACGCTAAGTACTAATTTCACCACCAAAAACTAAATCACGATTAGAGATAAACCCAGTTTAACAATTTTATCTGGTCGCTTTAAATACATTTTGATTTCATTTTTCTGTAAGAGCGGGTGTTATCAGAATCATATTAAGGCAGTATTCAAAAAATATTTTTCCACGCTCAACAACTCGAAATTTTCTGAGACATTTTCAGATTCATTTTTAAAAGTAAAAACATGAAACTTGCTGACGCGATCTTGAAGAGATTTATAAGCGACATTTTTTTTTTTTCGGTCAGTTACTTAGAACTTGATTTACAAACAATTATTTTCACAGTAAGACAGTTTCTTTTTCGTTTCCAGCACTATCACTTAAAAAAATTCTGCTCAAAATGCCATATTTGATAGCATTTTTTAAAAATATATTCTGCCTTTATCAAAAAATCGATCAATACAGCACATTATATAGTTTCTGAACCCCCTAACTGGATGCGTTTGAGAATAAAATTAATGAATTTAAAAATGAGTCAGAAAATAAGCGGTTTTTATTTGAGTACACCCTTAGTACTATAATTTTTTTTGTCAACTCCTATTTTTGTTTATTTTTTTTTTCTGAAAGAGTTGGTACTATCAAAAACTTGTCAATATGAAAGTTGTAGGTAATATTGAGAAGATGTATAGTAAATTTAAGCGAATAGGATATTATTGTGAATTGACGCAGTTATGAATCTCCCATTTTTTTTTGTTTTTATTTATTTATTTCGTGTTTTTGCAGTAACAGTTTTCTTATCAAAAACTTGTAAATATAAATATTGTAGATAATATTAAGCAGATTTATTATAAGTTTAAGTGAATTTGATATTTTAAGAATTGACAAAACTATGAATTTATTTCTACCTAAAACCCTATTTTTTTCGCCCCTTGAGCCCATTTTTAATTTTACCAAAAACTGTGATACATAAATTGCTGCCCCTTTTCTTAGAAGTTATAATAACTTTAAACTGATTTGACATGTATTATAATTAAGAAGTTCTGGGAGTTTTTCGGTTTTAACAAATCCCCTCCCTATTTCCACTCCCTTGGTCTGATTTTGCCCATTAACGAACTTGACCGAGATTTTCTACCCCTTTACTTTACCTATGTTTGGAAGAGATTTGTATAGAATTATGGAAGTTATGGTGTCCATAAAAATGCGTTATAGATAGATAGATAGATAAAGTTTTGAATTGGGAGTGGTATTGGGTTCTAGGGCTCCTGAACGCCGTAAATCGGCAAAACATTTTTAGAAATTCCAAAAGAGGTGAATGTAATAGGTAATAGTTCTTACGAAGCCTACCTAAAATCATGTCGAATGATCGCGTGTTTCAGGGATCGTACACAAATTACGGAAGAAAAAAATGATTGACATTGAATTGAAAATATTTACAGGTTAATTTATGATTAACATGTCACCAACTTTGTTTATACATAGATCTTCTACTTTTTATGATAAAATGCTGAAACATGACCTTATTAGTGTATTGGGCACGTTTTACTCATTTAGAATTTTTTTTTACGGACCGTATAAAAATTTAAATTTTGTGTTTTTTTTTAATTTAACCCTTAAAAATTTAATCGATTTCATAAAATTCTGTGCCTTTCTTTACGAACTTTGTAATTTATAATATATTTCTATGGTCAATAGTTAAGTAATAAAACCGAAATCAATGCTTTTGTGACACGCTGTATATATATATATATACATATATATTACACTAACATCAAAATCATCTTTATTTGTGTGACTGTATGTAACGATCTATCGCGTACGCAATTCCATATGCCTGAAATACTTTCGTTTACTACGCAGCTCTGGAATTTTCACATTCACGCTTGTATATATTAATATGAATTGATTCGCGGATATAAATGAATGTATATACAGAGGGATTCAAAACTTATCGTTCAAATTTCGTGCGAATGTAGGGAATACGCCAGGAAACCGATTTTACATAGGAAAGTATGTCCGCAAATGTACCCATGAGTATGTAGAAGGTGCTGTGTGTACCCAACTTTCCATTTCATCCCAAGCGTTGCTTTGACTTTCCTAAAGCTAGTATTACTTATTCTCCTACGCTACTTACGATTTTAGACGTTTTCTTAAATATCTAGACAAATACATGAGGAATTATCTTGAAACTCCAGGTGTGTATAGTACAGGTCATATATTTCCGTGAAGATTTTTTCCAGAAACCCCATAAGGGACCGTAAACAAATTGAAAAATAACGAACATATTTTGGATAACCCTGTAAAATTTAACTTAGAAAAAGCGTTCAACACAGTAGATTAACATTAAGTACCTTATTGCAATAAATCGTGTTCATTTTTATGAGAATAGCATGTATATTCGTAGAGAAATTAAAGTTTTATAAAAAGAGTCCCAAATGTTGCCAAGTTTTTTGCTTATAACTTGTAGTGTTCGTAATATAAGAAAAAGGTTCTTTTCAGAAAATATGACAAACAACATTGTACACAATACCCTGCAACCAGAATTAAAAAGTAATTAAAAATGGATAAAAAATGAGCAGGTTTACTAAAAACTCTTTCACTGCGCATGCGCGAAAGCAATCAAAATATAATGTGTATAATGTATTACCTAAGAGTATAGAGCAACATTTGTAAAAGTCTCAAAAACGTAACTTGAAAATTCTGAAAATTATCGTTGATAGAATAAGCTCGAATTCCGTTATTCCCAAAATGAAGCAAAAAGATGAGGGGCTCTATCCGAATATAGTAGTACGTGCAATATTGTGTATGCTTTATTGGTCCTAATTAATGAATATATGGATACAACCCCTCATCTTTTTGCTTTATTTTGGGAACAACGGATTTCGAGCTTATTCTATCAACGATAATTTTCAGAATTTTCGAGCTATGTTTTTAAGACTTTCACAAAACTTGCTCTATACACGTATCTAACATATTATGCACATTATATTTTGATTGCATTCGCGCATCCGCAGTGAAACATTTTTCAGTAAACCTACTCATTTTCCATCCAATTTTTATTATTTTTTTAATTATGATTGCAGGGTATCGTGTACGATGTTGTTCGTCATATGTTCTGAAAAGAATTTTTTTTTTTATATATTAAGAACTCTATAAATGATAAGCAAGAAACTTGGCAACATTTGGGACTCTTTTTATAAAAACTTTAATTTCTCTACGAATATACATTCTATTCTCATAAAAATGAACACGATTTATTGCAATAAGGCACTTAATCATAATCTGTGTTGAACGCTTTTTCTATGCTAAATTTTACAGGGTTACCCAAAAGATACCCTTCATTATCTGACGCCTGGAAACTTTTTCATTTAATTTTGTTCTTTCCGGATCTTTTAACTTTTATTTAGAAGACGTATGCGGACATACTTTCCTAAGTGAAATCCGTTTCCTGACGTATTCCCTACCTCCCCACGAAATTTGAACGATGTTTTAAATCACTCTGTGTATGATATCATACATATACTAACATACAAACCGTAAATCAATATAAAGTTACTTTCACTTTCAAAACTGATTCTGAAAATGAAAGTGGCATTCTAAAAGATACCTGCAACCAAAATCGAAAAAGTAAAAGAGGTGCGATGTAGAGACGGATTTCGGCTATCCAATGCAAAAAGAAAGAAAAAAAAATTGTAAATGTCGAAATGCAAACGAGATATTAGAAAAATCCCTCCCCATAGGATTAGCATTAGCTCGTGAGTGGCTTCACCGACAGGGACAGGAATCTTAAGGGGGCTGGTCACTCAGCTTCGGATTTCTCCTCTGTTATGTTAAGTCTATGGACTTTTGATGCATTCGTATATTTAAAATATCTTCTCAAGAAATTCATATTTTTATCATCTTTTTTCTGTGTACTCTTCTTAAAGGATGTCTTTTTTTTTTCTTAGTTTTCAAAATATTTCTAAAATCTATACTTAATTAACCGACTTCAAAAAGAAGGAGGTTATCAATTCGACCTGTATGTATGTTTTGCCCATGTTCACGCATAACTTTCTTAAATATGAACCGATTTTGATAAATTTTTTATTGTTTGAAAGTGTAAGTCCCCCATTTGGTCCCATTCCGATTTCATCAAAATCTGATGATTAGAATTTTTTTTTTAATGAAAACTTTAAAATCCAAATCCTTTTTGAAGCAGTCGCCCGATTATAAGCGCTCATCTTTGATACTGTTACTCTTACAGAGATACGAGATCTTTCAAAGTGCGAAAACTTAGGTGGACAAGGGCCGAGATCCAGATAGGTTTTTCGCTGGTAGTGAAACGAGATTAACAAATCAGAAGCCTGCAGTTTTGCGAACTCTTCGCTATTTGCAAAAATGCAGGCTTCAGATTGGTTGATCTCGTTTCGCTAAGAGCGAAAAATCTATCTGTATATCGGCCATTCTGTCATCCACCAAACCTGAAGGCTCACATAGACACAAACCGATATCGGAAATCGGTGTCGAAAACAAAAAAATCAACCTTTAAAGTTCCTTATGTATCAGAGCAAATGTACAACGCCTAGAATAAACAATGTGGAAATCTGCTATCCAAACAGCACTAAAAAAGTGTATCCCTTAAATGTGCAATGATGCTGTAATCCAATGAGCCGATCGCAGTGACATCTGCATTAAATTTTCAAATTTCAATGTAAACATTGTACTATAAGAGCGTCTAGACCAAGTTGACTTGGAGTTTTAGAAAATATCCTCAGATGTCGCTCCGATCGACTTTTTGGATTTTAGGATCGTTTTACATTTAAGGGATACAATATTTTAGGACTTTCTAAGCACTACTGCTACAGAGTCTAGAATATATAGTGTGGAAATCGGCTATCCCAGTAATACTTAAAATAGGTGCTAAAATATTGGATCCCTTAAAAGGTCTTGTACCTTTTAAATGCGTCGAAAATTAACGAAAAACTTCAAAGTTTCAATTAATCTATCTTCAAAGCCTTTTTATGTATAAACATGAAATTTGAGATATTGATTAAACGGATTGTCCTTTGTAATATGCTACCATTAGAAATTTATTAACCCTTTTCAGAATTTGTGTATTGTTGAAATCAAAATAGCTCTTTTTTTACCCCATAAGTCATTGCGCGCATGATATCTTGAGAAAGTATGTATGGATTTGCATGAAATTCGCTAAAGATACTAATCATGTTGTTTAAAAATGTGTGATGTGTGTTTAAAATGATCTACACTTAGGCTAAAATTATTTCATTAACTATATAAAAAAAAATATTTTCGTAAAAAAAAATAAAAATTTTGTATTTTTAATGAATAAAAATAGTCATAACTAAAAATATTACCATTGTAAATACTTAAAAGTAGATCATTTTAAACACACATATTTGCTTAGTATATGTACCAAATTTCATGACAATCCATACATACTTTCTCAAGATATCATGCGCGCAATGACATATGGGGTAAAAAAAGAGCTATTTTAATTTCAACACTACACAAATTCTGTAAAGGGTTAATAAATTTCTCTTGGTAGTATATTACAAACCACAATCTACTTAATCAATATCCCAAATTTCTTGTTTATACATAAAAAGGTTTTGAAGATAGACTAATTCAAACTTTGAAGTTTTTCGTTAATTTTCGACGCGTTTAAAAGGTACAAGACCCCTTAAATGTCAAACGATGCTGAAATCCAATGAGTCGATCACAGCGACATCTGTAGGATATTTTCTATAACTCCAAGACGATTTGGTCTAGACGTTGTAGTAATAAGATGTGTTTACTTTGAAATTTCATAATATATCGTAGATGTCGCTGAGATCGGCTCCCTGGATTTCAGCATCATTGCACATTTAAGGGGTATAACTTTTTAGCGGTGTTTGAATAGTAGATTTCCACACCATGTATTCTAGACGCTGTACTACTGCTATAGTAAGTCAGTATGTTCTGGATATCTGAATCTGGGGAAAAAATGAGAACGGTTCAGGATCTGAACCCAGTAGGCATTGTGAACATGCTTACAGCATCTAGATCTGAACCAAGTTATAGCGTCTAGAATACATAGTATGGAAATCTGCTATCCAAGCAGCGCTAAAAAGTTGTATTCCTTAAATGTGCAATGGCGCTGAAATCAAGGGTGCCGATCGCAGCGACGTCTGCGATATATTTTCAGATTTTAAAGTAAACATCGTATTATTACAGCGTCTAGACCAAATCCTCTTGGAGTTTTAGAAAATATCCTGCAGATATCGCTATAATCGACTCATTTGATTTCAGCATCGTTTGACAGTTAAGAAATCCAATAGTTTAGCACTTTTTTACGTATTACGGGGATAACCGATTTCCACACTATATATTCTAGACGCTGTAACCAAATCATCTTGGAGTTTTAAAAAATATCCTGCAGATGTCGCTGTGATCGATTCATTGGTTTTTAGCATAGTTTGACATTTAAGGGATCCAATATTTTAGCACCTTTTTTAAGTATTACTGGGATAGCCGATTTCCACACTATATATTCTAGACGCTGTAGTTATATAATAGAAAATGCCTAACTTTGCTATAGTTTGGACATAAGTTTCTCTCAAAGCAATTTGCCGCGCACTGATGTGTAAACTTTATTGATGGATTGTCAGCTTTTCCTCACCCAATTCCGTTGTCCGTAGGTATCGATGCGGACCTTATAGTTTACTGGATGCGGTAACTTTCCGAAGTGCGAGATCTTGTCTAGAAAAGATGCCCATTCAGAAAAACCCAAATATCTAAAACGATGCTAACCGTCATCAAAAGTGGGGATAAAAAAGCTTACAATTCAATAGGAAAGTGACCTTATACATCAGAGTTTAGCAAAGTGTTTCTATTAGTCGGTACACTGCAAAGTGCCTCCATATACAGTACACATAAAAGTGACTTTTTATGTGTAGCAGCACTGTCTTCGGTTATCAGATTCAGACTAAACACCTAATCATTGACGCTCATTTCTGATGTCTTTACTGCCTAAAGATGGGGAGTATTGGTATGAGAATGGTGACATACGGAAAATAATTATTGATTGTTAGACTCTAGACAAAAGCTATCGCCATGAATCTTGAAGAGTTTGCCATTATTGCCAAACTAATGCTTGTTAAATTGTCCTCCACTCGTATAATCAAACTTGTCCAAGCGAAAATCGCCAAGTTCTGGAATAGAAAATGTCTAGTTTTGCCGTAGTGTAGGCAAACACGTATGTATAAACAGAGTCTGAGCATTGTATGTCACCACTCTCAAATAGAGGCACCTTACATGAGGAAACAATTGATAGAGATTATCGGAAAATAATAATGTAGAATTATGGACCACATGATTGGTTTATTGAATATATCTGACCTGTATGCTTGGCATCAAGCCTCAGCTTATAAGTCATCGTCAATACACAGGAACGAGATAGCACAAGGAAATTTACAGCACCAGAGAATTACATCCAGGAGCTCCACAAAGAGTGTGCAACGGAGTCAGCGGGATTCGAACCCGCAGTCACCTACGCTCTCAAGCGATAAGCAGTGTGATGCCTTGACCACTCAGCCACGGTGGGCCCTGGACCCCATTTTCAAACCTGACAAGTTTACAGCTTTTTGGATGCCAGTATTTTAGTACAGAAAATTTTGTTTTATTTGAGAGAAGAATTTTTGAAATTTAAAAGGACACACTCCTTTAAAAATTACAAGTTCGCAAAAAGACAGGCTTCTGATTAGTCAATCTCATTTCGCTAACAGCGAAAAATATATCTGGGTCCTGGTCAATACAAATATTACTAACTACATAGTCTGCATTTATCTTCTTGACAACGGAGTCCTACAAAAAATAATTCTTGAATGTAGACCGTGGCTCAAGACACCACACCGCTAAGCGCTTGAGAGCGTAGTTGGGCTGCGGGTTCAAATCCCGCTGGCTCCGTTGGAGACACTCTTTGTGGAGCTCCCAGATGTAATTCTCTGGTGTTGTAAATTTCCTTGTGCTATCTAGAACCCCCCCCCCCCCACACACACACACACACTTTATAGTCACTGCCGTATTTGGATTGCTGTGGCTGTATAGGAGTGATTCTACTAGTTAATGGTGGCTGGTTTGTTAGGTTTACGTCGTATCTTTCTCTGGTAGTTTATCTAGGAAGTGGATTAAGACAGCTATATAGTAATAGAAAGCTGCTCACCGGGCCCAATAGGGTCAATCCAACGACAACAACAAGACCCCCCCCCCCCTTCAAAGCTCAAAGTCCTTGTGCTATTTCGTCCTTGTATATTAACGATGACTTATAAGCGGGCCCCTTATGTCAAGCACACAAGTCAGGTGTATATGATCAATAAATAAATTATTGTAGACTGTTGTGAATATAAAGTACATGTTTAAAAAAGATCAGAAGTATTAAATGCTAATAAAGTCAATACTTTTAATGAAATTATAAAGAATTTATTAAAAACTATTTGTTTAATAAATAGTTTTTCTAAATTATAATTTCGTTGACAAATTATTTACTTATTCAGCAGATGTTAAAATCCGGATAATTGTGTGTTACGGTATGAATAACTAAAAAGTAGGAAATAAAATAATCTTTTCAAAAAAAATATATTAACCGACTTAAAAAAAAGCACTAAAAAGAATTAAATAATTCTTAAAACTTCTCTAATGACGAAACGTTATCCAATAACCACACATCGGATATCATATATCGGCATAAAAACCTTAAATTTAATATGTAGAATTTAATATCCACCAAACGTGGATTTTCTAGAGAATATTTTTTACAAATGATTAATTTAAATATTTATGATTTAATTTACGAATATATACATATAAAAAGTAATCAATTACTTTTTGAAGTTGGTGCCAAACATTCACAATCGATAATGATTAAACAAATAATTTTCTGAAGAAATAGAGTATTTTTTAAATTTTGCATCATATTTTCCATCATTACTTTATTCATTGTAATAGCTACAATATATTCACAATTTTACTATACTTAAGATAGGTTGGCACCAACTTCAAAAAGTAATTGATTACTTTTTATATGTATATATTCGTAAATTAAATCATGAATATGTAAATTAATCTTTTGTAAAAAATATTCTCTAGAAAATCCATGTTTGGTAGATATTAAATTCTATACATTAAATTTAACGTTTTTATGCCGATACATGATATCCGATGTGTGGTTATTGGATAACGCTTCGTCATTAGGGAAGTTTAAAGAATTATTTAATTCTTTTTAGTGCTTTTTTTAAATCGGTTAATATATTTTTTTGAAAAGATTATTTAATATTTTATGTGTTAAAAGCGGGCGAACTGTGAGTAAGATTTTTAACTCTTCATATAAAATTAAGTCTTTACTTTAGAAATATTTTGAGAGCTAAGAAAAAATAAGACATCTATTAGGAAGTGTCCACAAAAAACAAAAGTTAAAAATATTAAATTCCCGAGGAGATATTTTAAATATACGAATGCATCAAATGCCCATAGACTTTACATTAGTAAAGGGAAATGTAATTCAGTGTAGTAATTCAATTGAAATTTAGTTACGCAGGCATGAATTTTCAAACTCCTTATGTAAAATTTCTTTTTAATTCCTACGAAAGTATTTGGCAAAGCAGGTAAGTTTTAAATATTAACTCAAAAATTACTCAGAGAAAGAAATGTAATTTTGAATCCGTATATTTGAAGCTACTGGAAAGTAATTTCAGTTAATCCTTTTACAGGTTACAATGCATATTTGTTTGGAAAATCAATTAGAGTATACACAAACTATGAAATAATTTATATATACCATAATTACCAATCGTACACAGCGATTTTATACGATTCGTTTTATTGTAGAAATTGAGTAAACAATTCGACTGAACCATAACTATTTATCTGTTGTAATAATATAAATAACATTTTCAGAAATATGAAAATACTACAGTAAATAAAACGGAATTAATAAAAATATCTCCTGACAATGTCCAATTACAGACCTAAAGTTCTAGGAAATTTACAAATAATGTATATATTTAACTTGCGACATCTATATTATTATTATCTTTGTCGCCTTTAAACAAAACGGTGAGCTTTATAAAGTTCATACTTGGTATTTTGTTATAAACATACTCTTTTTACCTTTTAAATTTCATATTGTGTATTTTGTGATAAACATACACTTTTTACCCGACTGAAAAGAAGTGTTATGTATTTCACGAGTATCTATGTATGTGGATTTCATTATACCATCGAAACATCCCAACGGCTGGATGGATTTTAATGAATGAGGTCTCTATCAATTCGTCTTAACGGCCCGATGGTTATAGGCTAGGTTTTTTTTTTTACAAATTCAAAATGGCGGTTGAGACAAAAAATACGCACCCTATTGAGTGGCATATCATTGGATAGGTCTTTCAAAATGAAGACATGTTTCATTGACTATTTTACAGTCAGAAGCTCCGTTTAGATGTTATACAATCTCGAAGTTGTGTAGGTAGGATCTCTAGCTTGACTGCAACTCTAACCATCATAGACATCTATAGATCTCATCAAAACAGTGTTTATAGATAGGAACTAACAATTAAACACAACTTAAAGGTCATCAATACAAGAAAAAAAATAGGTAAGTAATATAAGCAAGTAATATAAAAAATATTTTAAGTCAATTCCTACTTAGGTCAATAAGAGAATTGTTTTTCTCCCATTCTTCTTTCCTCTTGAGTGGCGCATAAAATGCCTTGATCAAGAAGAGGGCTCTCTCGGTCTTAAAGTACCTTGATCAAGAAGAGCTCTCTCGGTCTTAAAGTACCTTGATCAAGAAGAGGGTTCTCTCGATTATTGAAAATTAATTAATTTGATTTAATTAATGAATTAATATTTAAAAAACTGGATTAACATCAAATGTCATCCACTATAGTTTAAAAAAAATATTTGAGTTTGATTGGATGAATAATAAGTATTTTATTAACGATTGAAAATTTGAAAAAGATATATATATATCGAGAGTGTGAGCTAATAGTAGGAATCGAAAAAAAAATAGTTTCACATTGATGAGAAATAATTTGATGAGAAATAATTAATGCGCTTTTTACGCAGTCCGGTTTTTTGATTTTTTAAATTTAATTGTTTATTACTTTTTAAAGTTTATATTGTGTGCGTTGTGATAAAAATACTCTTTTTACCTTTTAAAGTTCATGTTGTGTATGTTGTGATAAAAATACTCTTTTTACCTTTTAAAGTTCATATTGTGTATGCTGTGATAAAAATACTCTTTTTATCTTTTAAAGTTCATATTGTGTATGTTGTGATAAAAATACTCTTTTATACCTTTTACCATATCTTAAAAATAATAGGAACACATATTAATTGTTTTTGTGAAAATCAACTAATTCTAAACCTTTAATTTACGATTTGTACATGAGAAGACAACGTCATATAAAAATGGCAATTCTCATTTAAAAACCATTAATTTTATAAGCGGTACACTGCTATTTTTAAATACATGACGTTTTAAAGAATGACACGTGATTCTAATATGTGAAAATATAACACTGAACGAAAATATACAATTACCTCTGCCGAGAAGTGATAAAGCAATGGACTGTTATTACTTTTCCATAGGTTTTTATTTATATTACTTATTGCCAAGGGGCAAACTTTGAAATGAGCTTCTGATTTGAGAGCGAGGGCGCTCGTTACAAACGTGTTGTTTTGGGAGACAACGAAGCTCAACTGAACGTTACATCATTTATCAGCTAGGTGGCACTGATCACTTAATCAAACTTCGGAAGCGCACATGCCGGCCCCCATTGAAGTATTCTGATAGTTCAATGATACACAACAAGTAAATATACAATAACATACAGATGATATTACTAATCAATGATTACACATAAAACACTAAATATAAATACAATAATAAGAAATAAGAAATTCAATAGAAATAGGTTAAGCTTAATTGATATTTTAGTTATTTACCATAGGTAACACACAAAGGTTGGAAATACTTCTTTTGTAAGTTCCGGATGGAGTCCGGACTATTACAACCCTAACATTGTCATCATTTCCTTTGATGATTTCTAAAATACGACCTACTATCCATTTACAAACTGGTAGGTGTCCATCTTTTACCAAAACCATCATACCTGGTGCAACATTTTGCTTTTTAAAGAGCCATTTGGATCTCTGCTGCAAATGGTTTAAATAAGAATTGGACCAATTTTTCCAAATTAATTGCACCATTTTCTGAGTTTTCTGCCATCTGTCGAGCAAGTTTTCTCTTTCATTAAACAAATTTGGCTCAGGAAGAGCATTGATTGGTCTACCAATCAGGAAATGACCTGGGGTCAAAACTTCATAGTCTTCTAATTCAGAAGATAATGGGGAAAGAGGGCGCGAATTGAGAATACCTTCAATTTGCGTATTAACTGTCAAAAATTCTTCAAGAGTTAATTTCATAACACCAATAGTTCTTTTTAAGTGGTATTTGAACTGTCCGACGCCTCTCTCCCAGAGTCCTCCAAAATTTAGGGAACGAGGGGGAAGAAATTTCCAGAGAGCTTGCTCGGATGACAGAAAATTTGATACATCATCATTTTTTTTATTTATAGAATTTAATAATCTCTTTAGTTCCGCAGATGCTCCAACAAAGTTGGATGCATTGTCACAAGAGATTGTACTACTTTTGCCTCTGTGAGCAAAAAATCTTTTAAGGGTTGCAATTAATGCATTAGAAGTTAAGTCAGAAAGTAGTTCTAAGTGCACTGCTTTAGTAACCATGCATATGAAAATGGCTACATAAACTTTATTAAACATTCCTTTTCTCTGGTTGAGATATTTAATAAAAAATGGACCGCATAGGTCAAGACCTGCATTGGAAAACGGTGGTCCTTGTATTACTCTTTCAGGGGGCAAATTACCCATTATTTGACTTACTATTGTAGGTTTAATTTTGAAACATTGAACACACTCGTGTACAACTTGACGAGCAATGTTTCTTCCATTAACAGGACAAAATATTTGTCTCACACTATTTAATATCCCTTGAGGACCAACATGCAAGTCTCTTTTATGATAGTAAAGAAAGATAATTTTAGTCAATTTACTACTTGGGGGTAAAATAATTTGGTGAGATCGGTCATAGCTTAAATTTGAGTTGGCTAAACGACCACCCACTCTTAATAGATCATCTTTATCTAAGAAGGGATCTAAAAATCTCAACTTACTTTTTACAGGGACAGACATGCTTTTTTTCAATGCCGAAATTTCTGATGAAAAATACTCACCTTGAGAACTCTTAATTAAGAAGTTTCTGGCAACCCTAAGTTCCTCTAAAGCTATGGAACCTTTAAGTTTAGCCGTATTTTTACAGTTGTGAACAAATCTGAATATAAATGCTAACACTCTCATTAATTTAATATAACTGTTTGAAATATTAAGAAAAGAGTCATTAAAGTCATAATTTATAACTGAAGTGAAAACCAGAACTGATTTTAGTTACTTTAAAAATTGTTCGTCTTTCTTATAAGAGTCCCTTTGTGGACAAAAATTTACAATGTCTTGTTTCAGGAAAGTAGGTCCTTCCCACCAGAGTTTGTTTTTAGCAAGCGATTTTGCATCTTGACCTCGGGATAACACATCCGCCGGATTCAGTTTTGACGGCACATATCTCCACTCGTAGTTTTTGGTAAGTTCTTGAATCTTAGACACTCTGTTTGCAACAAAGGTCTTAAGAAGGTGAGGCGATATGTCTATCCATGCTAGGGAAATTGTGGAGTCCGACCAAAGTATGACTTTGTCGATTTGAAGTTTCATAGCTCTAATTACCTTTTGAGCAAGCTGGCACAACAATAGACAGGCTGAAAGTTCAAGCCTCGGAATGCTGACAGTTTTAATAGGGGCAACTTTACTTTTTCTGCAAATGAGGTGGCAAACAGGCGAATTTGAGTCAGAGTTCGTTTGAAGGTAAAGGGAAGCTCCGAAAGCTTTCTCACTCGCGTCAGCAAAACCATGTAAGATGATAGCTGATGCATCTTTAATAAGAATACACCTTGGAATTTGGAATGTTTCTATAAGAACTAGTGAACTGAAGAACTTGTCTCATTCTTGAGCAACATGAAGTGGAATTTTATCATTCTAGTCGCACATTAGCAACCATAGTTGTTGCATGAAGATTTTTGCACGGCAAATTACAGGACCGAGCAAGCCAAGGGGGGTCAAAGAGTCTTGCAATTTGACTTAGAATTTCGCGTTTGTATAGTCAGAACTTCTGTTGACAATAACCTTAAAGTTAAATGTATCACTAGTGCAGTCCCATAGTATTCTGAGAGTTTTTGTTGAAACCTTTTCGGCATTTTGATTAAAGGGAAAAATTTGAGAATCAGGATTTATTTCTTCAACAACATTAGAACGCCATTTATGCAAGGCCATCTGACCTCCTTTGAAAATATCTGTTAGTTGTTTTTTAATTAAAAAAAATTCGGAAATGTCTGATGCACCTGACAGGCAATCGTCCATGTACATATCGTTCTTTACAACTCCGGCAGCTAATGGGAAATTGTTTGCTTCATCTACCGCTAACTTCTGGAGCACTCTAGTGGCAAGGTATGGACTACTTGCACTACCGTAGGTGACCGTTTTCAGAGTGTAGATTTTGTCGGGTTCCTCCCTCCCTTCTCTCCACAATGTTTTTTGGTATCTAGTATGCGAAGGATTTACTTCTATTTGTCGAAACATTTTATTTACATCAACTGTAAATGCGAAAATATGTTTTCTAAAACGAATCATAATCGAAAAAAGATCATCTTGTATTATTCCTCCTTTAAACAATAAGTCGTTTAAAGACTTCCCATTAGTAGTTTTACAACTCCCATCAAAAACAACCCTCAGTTTAGTTGTAGTACTCGTTGGTCGCAAAACACCGTGATGAGGGAAAAAATATCCTTTATCAGGATTTATGTCATCGGAGTTTTCTTCCATGTGTCCTAAAGTAGCGTATTCCTTTAGAAATTCTGAGTATAATTCCTTTAATTTGGGATCCCGCTCTAAACGGTTCCATAATTGATTTAATCTTTTAGCGGCAATTTGTTTTGAATCTCCCAGAGAATTATCTAACATTTGAATCTTAAAGGGTAATTCAACAACGTATCTGCTGTCCGGTTTTCGATAGTGAGTCTTTAAAAAATGTTCATTACAGTAATTTAACTCCTCACTCACAAAGGGTTTTAATTCACTTACTTGCTCCAATTCCCAAAAAGAACTTATTTCTTTTTCCAAATTTGTATAATCTGTTACAAAAAAACAAGAATCAGAAGATTCCCTTAAATTCGAAATAGAATTGCGTACAGTGCCTGATATAACATGCCCGAATAATGTTTCTACTAACATTAATTGAGAATCATCAATTTTAATCTTATTCGACCCTATTAATTCATAGAATAACTGCGCTCCAATCAATGCATGTACGCGTTTGGGTTTATTCCAATTATTATACGCTAATTCTATATTCGACGGCAATTTTAATTTTGACGTATTTATATATTTGGGCGGAAGATTGGCGATTTTAGGAACTACTAACATATCTAATTGATAAGATTTAGTTTTGTTTTCATTTGTTAGTTCCGTACTAACAAATGATTTGGCGTTTAAACATGAACCATTAAGTCCGGATATGGAAATATGAATTTTTTGTTTTCGCAACCCTAACAAATTTGCCGCATGAGCACTCAATAAATGCGAGCTCGAACAACTGTCTAATGCAGCAATTAAAGGTTGAAATTCCCCAGAACCGTCCTTCAAATATATCACAGCTGTATTTAAAATTACACAAGATTTATTTATTTCATTTTCTTTCGAGGAAAAATGTTTGATTATGAGGAGAGGGGGAGAAGGGAGAATGCAGGTTCCGATCTGTCTGGTCATCAACTCTGAGTTGCTTACTGATATTATTATTTTCATTTTATGAATGAAGTAAAGTATTATGTTCTCTGCTGTCACAAGAAAGGCACTTATTTTTAGATAAACAAGGATTAGGTAGATGATTATTTAGATAAGACTGGCATAAATTGTTAATTTTAACAAATTCTGATCTTTTCATCACATTCATTTGTTTAAATTTCTCACATCTGTATAAAGAATGTGAATCTGTACATCCTAAAATACATCCTTTTCTCTGTTTTGATTTTGTAAAAAGGGATTTTTCCATGTTTGGCTTAGTGCCAGATTTCCAGTTATTATAAGGGAACTTTTTTTGTTCTTTTGATATAACAGTATTTTGAAGAATGCGACTTCGTTCTTCCAAAAAGCTCAGAAAGTTATTTAATTTAGGAATTTCGTTTTGAATTAATTTCATTTCGAAAGACCTTTTAATTTCAGGATCGAGTTTTTGAAACAAGATATGCATTATTAAAGAATCTGAGAGTTCGTTAGATTCAAACTCAAGTGATTTTAATGCACGCAAATTACACTTTGTATTATCAATTAATTGCATTAAATGGTTAGGAGAATCTGGTACTTTTGAAAAATTAAGTAGTTTAATAATATGGCAATCAATGACAGCTCTTTTATTTTCATATCTTTCTTCTAAAGACTGCCAAAGAGATTCGTAGGTGTCTTGGGCCGATTCAAGTCTTTTAGCATCACCCTTTAGACAGCCTTTTAAGTAGCATAACTGCTGAGTTGAGTTCAGATTTTTATTATTTCCGATAATGGACATAAATTGATCTTTAAAATTTTGAAATTCATCATATTTCCCATAGAAATTGGGCAGAGGTAAGTCTGGTATTTTAAAGTTAGTACTAACAGTAGGATTTTCTTTTTTAATATTAGCACATTCATATTTAGATATAAAAATGTTAATTTTTACCTCCGATTCTTCCAGTTCATCTTCCAGCTCAGTTGCTACTTCCAAAGACTCTGCTATGTCGACATCTTCCGGAAGCGTTGTATAGAATTCGATCAGGTTACGGAGTGAAGTTTTAATTTCCATAATAGAAACCTTTTTGCCTTCTAAACGCAATCGTTCTTCTTGCGATTCCTTTAGATTGGTGCAATCATATTCGTTAATAAATTTCGTGATTTTGTTTAGTTTGGTTTTCAGTACACCACGTTGGTGATTTAAAGTAGTTAAAGTAGTCATTTTTAGGTGCGTTCGTAATTATATAAATACGTAGCCCCTATAGTCGTCGTTCAGTCCGTCTGTCTGTCCGTCCGTCCGAATATAATAGAGCAAAAACTACCCAACCGAATGGTCTGAAATTTTAAATATATGATTGTTGTAAAATTTTGTCGAGCCATTTCAAATTTTATGAAAATCGGATGTATAGTTAAATTACAGGGAGAGTCAAAATTTTTTCTTTACATTACGGCCATTGGGAAAAATTATTGCACGTGCATTTTAATGGTGTTAAAGCTTTCCGAATGGTCTCAAATTTTAAACATATAATTATTGCGACATTTTGTCGAGCCATTTCAATTTTTATGAAAATCGGATGTATAGTTTAATGACAGGGACAGTCAAAAGTTTTTTTTTACATTGAAGCCAATGGGAAAAATTATTGCAAGTGCATTTTAATGATGTTACAGCTTTCCGAATGGGCTGAAATTTTAAGTATATAATTGCTGCAGAATTTTGTCGAGCCATTTCAAATTTCATGAAAATCGGATGTATAGCTTAATTACATTGACAGTCAAAAGTTTTCCGTTACATTAAGGGGAATGGGAAAAAATTATTGCAAGTGCATTTTAATGATGTTACAGACTATGCACTTATGAATTGCAAATAAATACACATTCAGTACAATATGGGGTGCAAAAAATAATTATAAAACTAGTTATAGTACGAACGCACCTCATTTGCCACGTTTGACGAGCAATTTCCAACTTGTTTTTATTATTTGCTGTGCTCCGGTCGGCTAGAACCATATGTCGAGCAGTGAAAAAGCAATGGACTGTTATTACTTTTCCATAGGTTTTTATTTATATTATTTATTGCCAAGGGGCAAACTTTGAAATGACCTTCTGATTTGAGAGCGAGGGTGCTCGTTACAAACGTGTTGTTTTGGGAGACAACGAAGCTCAACTGAACGTTACATCATTTATCAGGTAGGTGGCGCTGATCACTTAATCAAACTTCGGGAGCGCACAACCTCCTCCGAGTTACAAGCGATTCTGAAAAGCTTTCTTTATAGCTGGAACCATCAGAAACCTGTTTATTGTCAAGATTTAACCCTTTATGTGCTGAATTATGAATTCATGAAAATTTTAACTTCCAAAGAATTTTTCGTGAATTTTTGAAACTACATTAGAAAATTTATATAATCATTTATTAAATTTTAGAAGGATTTTAGAAGGATTGAAGGATTTAGAATGATTCATTAAATTTGAATTTATAGGGATTTTGTGTAATATTTATCACCCCACTCAAATCTTTTATTTTAAATATTTTTCTTACAGCTGAAAAAATACAAAGTCAAAATAAATCATCCTTTTAAAAATATTTTTGTTTTGTGTAACCAATAATCCTTTTGGAAGAAGATAAAGTAATGCATCTGTAACTCATTCTAAACTGTATTACTACTTATTGATGTGTTAAATTAATTTTATAGCAAGTTATTTTAATGGTACTTAAGAGCAGTGTTCTCATATTAAGACTTTTTTGTCCCCAGAATGTTGATTGTCACAGCTTTTTTGAAATATAAGTATTGGGCCCATTTAAAAATTCATTAAAAATTCTGAAAAATAAGGCGAATTATGCTATTTTTAAAAAGTGGTGGCAGTCGAATAATCTGAATTTAAAAAGTCCTCAATATGGCAACACTGCTTATAAGTATCGCCAGTAGATAAAGGAGAGACATTTTAAGAGACATTTTCAAAAACAAAGTTACTTTTCCTGCAACTGCTTCTCGTAAATGCTTCCAACTAGTTTTTAAAGTGTATTATTCTCAGATCCGGAACATAGTTTTTATGATGCTATCAATTCTCTGGTAAACATTTTCCTAGTCAACATAAATTTTTTTCCGATAAACATGATAAATTTAACATTAAAATCAATATTGTTTTCTTACTCTTGCGTGTGTAAAGTAATTTACCCGTCTGAAAATGTTTAATTGAGAATGAAGAGAATCACAAAAGCGATATTCATGTTAATACATGAAAGTTATTCCAGAGAGAAACAATATTTTCACTATATTCGCATTTGCGCCTCATAAGCAGTTACTTTGAAATTTGATTTTCATTTGAAATATTGTATGCAAGGCGATTGTTTCTCTCTGGAATAACTTCCACGTACTAATATAGTTTTTATCGATGCTGTATTTTATTATGTTTCGTGTTTGCCCTATGTCAGTGGCTCACGATAAATATTCCATCTTGTGCTGCGTTTGTAGCCTTGCCAACATATAATAGTGAGAAATTTTCCAGGCTGGGTATCGTTCCATGTGGTTTAGTCGGTAGAACGTCAGTGCGCTATACTGATGGCCCGGGTTCGAGTCCCGGCATGGAATATTTTTTCACTATGTTAGCATTTGCGCCTCTTAAGCAATTACTTTGAAATTTGATTTTCATTTGAAATGCTGATATTCATATTTGAAAAAAAATATTTTTTATACTATAAAAGTTATTTGTAAACATTTTCGAGATTACTAGAAAACAAAAGAAACGCCTCTTTTATAAATGCTCCTTTAAATGTTTATCTTATTCTCTTTTTAGAGGTTTCTAAATATAAAGAACTATTTTTGAAATCATGGATAACTTGGATGAGGTTATTGTACGAGGGTGTATCAATACGTTTTTGCCCTCACATAGAAATAATTCAATGAAATTTATGAAATTGCTACATTTTATGAGTCCTTTTCTACATAGTCACCGTGCACAGTAACACATTTCTGCAAACAGTATTTCAAAGTTTTGAGTGAGGATGTATTCCAGAAGGCGCGATAGTAGACTCAGAATGGACATTTTTCTAAGTTTGCCGAGCCGACATATGACATATTGTTGGAGAGGACTGTGACAACTTATTCATGTTATGCACTCCCCGATCCCCTCCTTCAAATTTGCCCTCCGTGGGGCACTTATATAAATTTTTTGGACATCATTCATGCCGCCGGGGGGCGGGGGCAAATTTGGGGAAAGGGCTTGGTAGATGCATTGCATGAATAATTGGTCACAGGCCTTTCCAACAATATATCACATGTGGGGGTCTGAAAAAAATAAGAAAATGCCCTTCTTTGGGTCTACTATCGTGCCACCTGGAATACATTCTCCCCCCTCTCTTTGAAATACAGTTTGCAGAAATGTGTTACTGTGCACGGTGACTCTATAGAAAAGGACTCATAGAATGTAGCAATTTCGTAAATTTCACTCAGTTATTTCTATGTGAGGACAAAAACTTATTGATGCACCCTCGTGCATTTTCGTTTGTATGTATAATATATTTTCTACATTAAAAATGATTTGTTTTTATTTACAGAGAAAAAGCAAATAATGAAGGTGAAATTTATCAGTATTTTCATTTTCAAAATATTCTATCAAAATTAATTTTATTTTTATTCGTTTGATCCCATTATATATTCTAAGGATATAAGTACTAATTGTTTTAAAGATGTGAATCACAATAAGATGATTTTTTTCTGATATAGTCTTTCAAAGATTGTTTATTCATGAGTTAAATTTACTTAACTAATCATTTGAAAACGCTCTTGAACAAAGCAGAACGTTTTTCCCAGCTTAGATTTTTTTAATCTTTTTACAGGAACCTTACTTAAAATTCTGTTGTTAAATATGAAAACAATTATTTATTTTCTTTAACAATAACATTGATTTTTCAATTAATTTTATTTGAAACCCTTTAAAATCTTCAAATATACGTTCTTCTGATAAACAAATTTAGTCAAACAAAAAAGACAAAAATGACTCATATGAGTATCACAATAAATGAAGAACTTTAAATTTCACATTGCATCGTTATTTTTTTTTTATTTTTATTTATTTATTTATTTTTTTTTTTTGAAGCATTATATTCGATGAAAAATTTATTAAGGAATTTCTAATCCTAAGAGGCCCAGTTTATTTTGAGCGTTATGAAAGACTTCAGTATAAAATTTTCATAACGCAAAGAATATCCGAAGAAATTATCCTCAGTAATTGAATATTTTGAAAAAGACTTGGAAAATGAAGAGTAATAAAATAAGACATTACAAATGCTCTAAGATTTAATTTATTTCTTTCTTTTTCTTTTCCTTTCTGAAAAAAAAAAATCTCCTTTTTCTGTCTTTTAAAAATTTATAAAAAAAATAACTCATTGTACTGTTCTTACTTTAAAATTCGGATGAATTAAAAGAAAATGTCGCATAAAATATTATATCAAATTTAATATATTTGGGTAAGATACGATATATCGTTTATATTTAAACAAAAAGTCCGATAACTTCCATGGTGACAATATATTTAACCCTTAAATGCCTGATTTTTCAAAAATCATTTTAATTATGATTTTACTTTAGTTATTTTTATTTTAGTTTTCGGCTTTCATTTTTGAAATAAATCACGGTAAAAATACTTAAAAAAATCATATTTTAATTTAAGTATGGTTTACTGCTAAATAACAGTTTTTTACTAATCGAAAATACTGGTCTTCAATTGTAAAAAATAATTTTCTCTGATAAAATTCTTTAATATTAAACACACAAGAATTTCGGGAACTATCATAAGAAATAAATTTTACTTGCTCACGGCATAAGAAAATATGTATTTCGCAACCTTCCAAACAAAACAAAAAGAACATTTAACAACATTTGAAAAAATAAATCTATCTTTATTCTTAAACAGCACAAGTGTTACCAGCTACATGTTGAAAATCTATTTAATAATATTTTCAGAATGTATTGTATTGGCAACATTAGGTATTATAGCTTAAATATTATTCTAATAGTATTTTAGAAGCCTAAATTGGGTATGTGGCCGAAAGGCAACATCTAAAGTAACTAATAATATGACTCAAAATGTACCAATCTGAATTACTCTGGTCTTAGTCATGGAGCTAACACTTTTATACACAACTAATATAAATTTAGATACGCTCATGTTAGATAACATAACTTTTGTGTAATTCTGATGGTAGCCGCAAGTTTCTAAATGAAAAGCGTTCAAAAATAAATTGAAAAACAGTCAAGTTTAAGATATAGACGTATTTTATGTGTCGAAATATATAGAAAAAAATGTACTTATCAGCTAATACGAAATTGTTTAAAACGACGTTATAGAAAAGAAAAATTAGGCTTTACTAACTAAATACTAGCAATTACTAAAAAAAAAAAATACTTCAGATCATAAATCTGTTTTTTAAAACTACTAAGGTATACTTTTTGTAATAAAATATACCCATTTTGAAGCTGTGTAATTTTTACAATTTAAACCTGCTTTTGTTTTACTTCTCAAAAGTTTATGTATCATTAAATACATAAAATAAGCATCATAAAATACATCATAATAAATATAATAAAATAAGCAGGATTTTAATAAAACTTTCCGAAAATAAGTGCCAGTGAATGTATATTTTCAATATGTTGTTATATTAGATATAGCCTTTTTTTAATTCAGTGTATAATAATTACCGTTTCCATCATTCATGTAAACAAATCACCTACATCATTATTTTATAAGCAATTATACATTTTAACTCAAAACGTAATTATGGTGTAATTATCGGAGACTACCTACATTAAAGATTTCTTTTTTAATTAAAAAAATAAACTATTTCATACTAAATCACAGCACTGCAACAAAATCATTTCTACTTTCGAAATATTTACCAAGTTTCTAATTTCAAACTTCCCACTGCAAATATTAAATTACAATATTCTAGTACATTTTTCGAAATCAATCTCATTCCGCACCCAAATACTTTACATTACTATTATACTAGCGTATTCGTTTGCATTATATGTAATGCAAACGAATACGCTAGTATAGTAAATACATAAAATAAGCATCATGAAATACATCATAATAAATATAATAAAATAAGCAGGATTTTAATAAAACTTTCCGTTTGTAACGTGACATGTAACATATTTTCCGTGACATGTAACGTGAGTATACTCACGTTACATGTCACTCCGTCTCAAAGAAATAACAGATTAAAGTGGTTATAATAAGTGATTTAAATTATATGTTTACGATGTTTTTGAAGAGCTCAGATGATAAAGGTGGTAAGTGCCACAATCATCATTTTGTTAAAATGAACTGTAAACTTCTAAATATCTATTTGCGTTGATTGTCAAATGCCTCCTTTATCAATTAAAATATCCGTGTCTATTAGTTTCTAGGTGCATTCATACTTATATAAATACGTAGCACCTATAATCGTCGTTCAGTCCGTCTATCCGTCCGTCCGCATATAACATTGCAAAATTACCCAGCCGAATCGTTTGGAATTTAAAATATATAATTGTTGCATAATTTTGGCGAGTCATTTCAAATTTTATGAAAATCGGATGTTTAGTTTAATGACAGGGACAGTCAAAAGTTTTCCGTTACATTACCGCCAACCGGAAAAAATATTTCAAGTGCATTTTAATTATGTTACAGCATTTGGAAAACAATGAAATTCATATGCACTTATGAAGTGCACTAAAATATACATTCAGTACAATATGCAGTTCAAAAATATATATATAAAACTAATTACAGAACGAACTCACATCATTTGCCACGTTTGACTTGCAATTTCAAACTTGTTTTAAATAGTAATTCAACAGATGGTAGCGGATCATATTTATCTTCATCCTCAAGACGGCAAATCTTCATCTAATCGGACCATCTTCAATCATATGATTAACACATTTTTAGGGTTGCGTGCTGAAAAAGTAAAAACAAAACCATTGTAAAATCTTTCGTATACCTGTCTGTCACAGCTATTTTTCTCCTAAATTAGTTAAAATTTGTCATAAGTAATAAAGGCTGTTAACCCACATATTTATAGATTATTAACCATTCACAAATATATTTAATAAAAATTTAGGGGGGTAATTAAGTTACTTGAAAATGAAAATCTTTATATATATATATATCTTACGGCGAAAACCCGAAATTGTTTAATTCTCAAACTGGCCGGCCAATTCGCGAACTTGCCAACATTGGTTTAAACTAATGACTGGCCAATTCGGGAATTGACCGGCCAATAAGCGAATTGGCCAAATGCGATCGGCCAGTTTGCGATCGGTCAGCTTGCGAAATGGGTATAGACAGTCGGTCTAACCCTTTCTAACATATTTGAAAGTGTTTATGAATTCAATTTGTCTGACCGTCTGCCTGCCGTGCTCTAACTCGAGTAAAGACATAAGTTGACTTATAATTGTTACATTATTTAGGTTTATCAATTAATTTCAGTATTGAAAATGAAGTGTGTACTATTTTTGGTTAATTTACAGGGACACACACAAATATTTCGTTACAATATCATGAATTGGAAAAGTTTTTACAAAGCATTTTAATGTTGTTAGATTATCTCAATTATAATAAAATTCGTATACATTGTTAAATGGATGACAAACTGTTATCCTGTATGGAATAAGTAGAAATTATAGTTTGTTTACAGAAACATTGAAAGTATGTCGTTACATTGAAGTGAATGGTGAAAGATTATTTTTAGTGCACTTAAATGATTTTACACTATTTCAAACATAATGAAATTCACATGCCTCACTCATGTGAGAAACAATACGTTTTTGTAAAGTATTGATTATGTAGTCATTATAGTTTGTTTATAGGAACGCAAAAAAAAAAATCTATAAGGATTTCTGATACATCTGATATAAGTGAAAAAATCTTTTATATGGTATTTTAATAATGTTACACTTCTTCAAACATAATGAAACTTTTATACAGTAATAATATGCTCTGCAACATGTTTTCTATAGATTATTGAAAAGGTAGAATTTGTCGTGTATTTACAGAGTCACTAAAACAATTTGGTTGTTTGCTTAATAAAGCAGTTTTTTTAGTAGGAAAAGAAAATAGAGTGAAAAGTAACAATTACAAAGCATCGACTTATTCTGGCATTTCGTTATGTTGCTTATTATTTATTACATATTCATCATAATACTAATATTACATATACAAAATCTCAATATATTGATTAGTTAATATGGGCATGTGCATGTCAGTGCCACCTACCGAGCAGCCTTGAATCCCACTTCATATATTGACCAAGTATTCTCGGCCATTTCGCGAGTTGGCCAGCCAAAACCAGAAATACGCTGTTCATTTCATGTAGTTTGGGTTTTTGCCAGGAATCCCCGCCAGTTCGCGAACTGGCCAAGCTACGGGTTTCGGTCAAAACATATATATCCTGAAAGGTAACAGGTAAAAGCTTCCGTAACGCCCAACACAAAAACACATTTATTGTAACTTTAGGTATTATATTTTCAGAGATATCTTCAAAATTTCAATGCAAAAATATCCCCACCTGTCAAATTTCAAATCTACTGAAACTAAAAAAAAAAAAAAAAAAAAAAAAAAACGCATTTTTCTATTACACACAAATTTCACTTTGTAGGCGCTCATCAGGGGAGTTTAGGAGCGCTCTAGGTAACTATCATCGCTGAAGTATAAAATGATTATTGGTAATGCTGTTCGAAACAAATTGTCGGTAATTAGTTGAGATATTAAACTTTAAAGACACAGACGGTTTGGACATACATACATAACGATACTGCGGCATACTCTCTGCGAATTTGGTTTTTAAAACCTAGATAACAACTTTTAATGATATATTTGTATAACGCAATTCCTGGTAGCAGGATAAAAGCAATAAACATCAAATTTCTAAAAACAGACTAATTTAATTAGAATTAATAACCTAAATACTTTGGGATTCCCAACTAGTTTGCATTTAGAACCGCTCTGAATAGTCACCCGTGACATTAAAGGTTATTATTCTTTTCGCAATGATGTTTTGTAATATTAGAGTTACTAATTAATATATTTATTGTACGGAACACCCTGTACGCGAGTAATACTCACACTTGACCAATTATTATTATTTTTTTAATTTTGTCATATATCACCTTTCTAAGCTCTTTATATGTTGCATAACTTACTACTCATTGCTGACTGAAAAATAGAAAAAAAATCTTATTTCACATGCAGGATGTACTAAAGTCCCTGACGCATTTTAAAATTCAGTATAAAATCAAGTAATTATCATAAAGGAGTACAGTTTGGGCTACAATGCTTCTTACGATTAAAAGTTTTCTTTAAGCAAATGGAAATTATTAGTTCCAAACTTCGATCTTAGGTGTCGCAACGTGTCCATATGTTTGGTTTCAAACAAGAGTTTTCTCTGATTTTCATTTTCGTTTTGAGGCTGTGACGCAGAAATGACGACTCCCAGCGACTCCCAGTGTATGCTTCTACTGTGGCAGACAATGAAGCACTGAAAACGAGAATGACGCATGTGATCGAGTCAGTTTTGTAATCAATGCTAGCGAACACGTGGATTGAAATGCAGTTTCGTTTGGATGTGACTCGAGCAAAAAAGAGTACACACATTGAACTATGCTAATGGTTGCTCAAATCATTACTGTGTAACTGACTTTGACAAAATAAAATGAACTGACTGTCTTGAAATTTTGTTCCTTTTTTCTAAAAATTTGAGGTACAGCGACATCTATTGGCGAAATCTGGAACTATTTTTTTTTATTCGCATGAAGAAAACTTTTTTATAATGAAAAGCATTCTATTCCAAACCGTACTCCTGTTCGACAATTACTTGATATTATATTGAATTTTAAAATGTGTCATGGACTTTTCGGACATCCTGTACAAAATAGCAGAGTAGTCCAGCAAAACGACAATACCTTATACGTTTTAATTTCCAAATTTTCAAACAAACAAAAATGAGAAATAGACATTCTCTTGGAAATTAGGTTTTTATTTTATTTATGTTACATAATTTGTATAAACATTTATAATAGAATAAACATATTCACTTTATATAAATTGTATAAAAAATAAGTTAATAAGTTACTAGAATATAGTTATGAAAAATTTTCTTCCCTTAACTAGTATACATTTTCTATATCTAGCCAAAGCCCTACGACATACAAGTGCCGAAATATGGCCCAAATGTGATCCTTACAAATATTAAAATACAGTACATATATTTTAAATTTTGGTAAAGTCTTTTTATAGTAAACATGATCTGAGAAATATTTGAAACCAGGATTTATAAAGTTTAATCAGTAATTAAATAAAATAGATTTCACAAAAAGCACACAAATAAAAATCTGACATTCCTAAATTATAGAAATCTGTTCAATAAATATATCTACTTTATTGTAGTTTAAACGTAACTACGTTTTATGTATGAATGATATTATTTTAATGTAGTAATTAATAAAGAGATAAAAAAAATCCGGATGCACCCAGCTTATTTTACTTATTTTACTTGAAGCTTTAATATAATTGGTAAAAAAAAAAAAAAATAATAATAATAATAATAATAAAAACAGAAAAGATTTATTGCATATTTTATTTTGTTAATAGCAATTGTTTATGTGTGAAATATACAAACAGCACGCAAGAATATTTTGACAAGCTAACACGCCAATTCTCAGGCGTATAGAAGTATAAAGCAATAAGCACGTTTCAACCTTTTCATTCTTCACGCTTAATACGTGACATATGACAATGGTTTGCTTAAAATATCACACTACATAGAAGGAAAATGTAAAACGAAACTTCTAAAATACTTTTATACCTTTAAAACATTTTCCATTTTTTTTAGCTGTCTGCCTTTGATTTATCGTATAATTTGAAGTAATTTGTTTTATGTTACTTGTACATAAACTTTTATCAAAGTTACATATAAAATATGTATTTGTAAAGATATCACTGCACTTCTTCATGAATAACCTGTATATTAACCTGTATATACTAGCCATTTTTTTTTGTCATCTGATTGGGGTTTTTTAAGGAAATAATTTTAATTATTATTTTTCAATTGAAAGCCATTACTTTTTACATGTGAGCCCTTACTAGCACTATTTTTAAATATTTCATTTTTTATTTTTTATTTCTAATTAAAAATGTTTTCTTTTTTTTTTCAAATTTTAGACAAGATAAAAGGGAAATAATGCTAATTAATCTTCACTGTAAAAAAAAATGCCAACCAGTTTTCCTGTAGGAATCGGAAAAATAGTTGCTCTTGTCATATCGGAAAAATTTCCGACCCTGCTTGAAATTAAAATCCGTAAAAAGAAGGAAATAGTCAATAAAACCGTATTTTACGGATTTTATTCCGAGCTGGGTCGGAAATTTTTCCGGTACGATAAGGGTAACTAATTTTCCGATTCCTACATGAAAACTGGTCGTATTTTTTTACAGTGTTTACTGATCACTTTTTTACAGCTAAAAATATCATTTAAAAAATTAAACATAAAATGACGTTACGTTTAAATAATAAATGGTCAAGTGGGATGGGTCAAGTATGGCTCGCGTATAGAAGGTTCCGTGCAATAAATATATTAATTAATTGTCTGAGCGAAGCGAAGGCTAATACTCAGCGAAATATTACTGTCCGGACACATTACATCTACGATGGATATTAACGCCATGTCCTACTAAATAGAAAAGCCCAATAAAAACCTTTCGTCAAGCATAACTCAAAAAATATTTGTCGGATTTCGTTTCTGATTGCACCAAAAGGTACCTATGAGGGCCACCTACTGAATGCACCTACTATGAAAAATAAGTTCCAAACTGTTTAAAAATTATATTAAAAAACTGATAAAAAGCACAATTTATCTGCATACGTCACAGAAATTTGGTGTGCGTCACTTTCACCGGTGGATGTTTTCGTAGACAACTGGTCTGAACACATGGAGCAAATAATAATTAAAAAAAAAAAATACGCACGCATTAATATTGAATAGATCAGTTTCAACCACGTGATCACAAACCTTGCAACAACCCGTGGCAACCAGTTTTGGTGGGCAAACAAATAATAATACAGTTCTCCGTACCACGGTAACCGTTTTTAGCCTGTTGTATAAAATCTGGCCTGTTGTATGACATACAACAGGCTAAATCCGGCTAAAAACTCAGGCTAAAAGATAGTTGTCAGTCTATCGACTGGAAATTAACAGATTTTTTTTAATACTCGTATAACGAAATTTAGAAACGATTGTGGATGATTAAAACAAAAGACATGAGTGTTTATTACTCCGGGAAGTTATCTTTCTCTGGATGTCTGTCTGTCTATCATACAGTATGCAATTTTCTTGTAAGGGATGATATTATTATACAGCAAAACCTCCATAACGGACACACCCGATTAGTGGACACCTCTATTTAGCGGGCATTTTTTCGATTACCAACCCTTAAATAACTGTACATTTTTTACTCTCAGTAGCGGACACCTCCAACTAGAGGACAAATTCTGCCCTCCCGTGGTGTTCGCTATTCAGAGGTTTTACTGGTAAAACTTCCATAACGGACACACACGATTAGCGGATACTTCTATTTAGCGGACATTTTTTCGATTACCAACACTTAAATAGCTGTACATGTTTTACTCTCAGTAGCGGACACCTCCGAATAGAGGGCAAATACTGCATTCTTGAGGTTTCCACTATTCAGAGGTTTTACTGTATATATTATTGATAGTTATTCTACAGGGCCGCACAAAAGAATAAGAATATACGAAAAGAATATAAACTAAATTCGGGATTGGTAGATCGCTGATGGTAATGTAATTTTAGGATGTTGTTACAGTCATCCGCAGCATGTTTTTAGAGTTTCGTTCATCTAACGAAACCCTACCTGTCTCACTCCTTTGTCCGTCTGTCACAGTGCCCGTTCTCAGAAACTATATATGTCGGAGACATGAAACTTTGCATACTTATAGCTGAACACCTCACATCAAACGACAAATAATAAAATTTTGAAAAAGGTCTAATATTTAACCCTCTGGGCTCTAACTTGTGTATTTTAAACAATTTTTCTAACTCAGCCCCTAATTAAGTTGGAGACATGAAATTTTGCATACTTATAGCTGAACACCTCACATCAAACGACAAATAATAAAATTTTGAAAAAGATCTAATATTTAACCCTCTGGGCTCTAACTTATGTATTTTAAGCAATTTTTCTAACTCATCCCCTAATTAAGTTGGAGACTTGAAAGTTTGCATACTTATAGCAGAACACTTGCGATAACACGATAAATCATAAAATTTTGAAAAAGTCATATTTAACCCTCCAGTCTCTAACTTCTGTATTTTAAGCATTTTTTCTAACTCAGCCCCTAATTAAGTTGGTGACATTAAATTTTGCATACTTACAGCTGAACACCTCACATCAAACAACAAATAATAAAATTTTGAAAAGTCTAATATTTAACCCCCTGGGCTCTAACTTGTGTATTTTAAGCAATTTTTCTATCTCAGCCTCTAATTAAGTTGGAGACATGAGAGTTTACATAGTTATAGCTGAACACTTGCGATAACACGATAAATCATAAAATTTTGAAAAAGTCATATTTAACCCTCCGGTCACTAACTTCTGTATTTTAAGCAATTTTTTTCTAACTCAGCCCCTAATATAGTTGGAGACATGAAATTTTGCATACATATAGCTGAACACCTCTCATCAAACGACAAATAATAAAATTTTGAAAAAGTCTAATATATATCCCTCTGGGATCTAACTTATGTATTTTAAGCAATATTTCTAAGTCATCCCCTAATTAAGTTGGAGACTTGAAAGTTTGCATATTTATAGCTGAACACTTGCGATAACACGATAAATCATAAAATTTTGAAAAAGTCATATTTAACCCCCCAGTCTCTAACTTCTGTATTTTAAGTAATTTTTCTAACTCAGCCCCTAATTAAGTTGGAGACATGAAATTTTGAATACTTATAGGTGAACACCTCTCATAAAACAACAAATAATAAATTTTTTAAAAAGGTCTAATATTTAACCCTCTGGCCTCTTACTTATGTCTTTTAAGCATTTTTTCTAACTCATCCCCTAATTAAGGTGGAGACTTGAATGTTTGCATACTTATAGCTGAACACTTGCGATAACACGATAAATCATAAAATTTTGAAAAAAGTCATATGTAACCCTCCGGTCTCTAACTTCTGTATTTTAAGCAATTTTTCTAACTCAGCCCCTATCTGTCTGATTGTAATTCTATAAAAATCCACAATTTGGAAGCCAAAATTGTGAAAAGATACGTACATGTGTATTAAAACATGGCCGAGGCAACTAAAGTAGTCCTGAATCGAAATAATTTATAGTTAATATTTAATTAATAAAAAATCACCAATTCAACAGCAATTTCTTATCAAATTTAAACATTTTTCGTTATAGCAGTGTCCAGCAATTAAAATACACAATAAAATTAATACTACAACAATTAATTTTCTACTGCAAGATTTCCATGTGAAAAATGAAAATGAAATAGATAGTTTGCCGAATTTAAAAAAAAGGTGAATATTACATCATGACTTTTCTATTGCAAGATATTCACGTGAAAAATGAAAATGAAATAAATAGTTTGACGAATTTAAATGAAAGTGAATATAACTTCATAACTTTTCTATTTCAAGGTTCCCACATGAAAGAGGAAAATATTACGTCATATAGGAAATATAAAGGACTTGGTGGATATAGTATAACGTCATATGAGTGTGAAAAATGTATTGAAGCATGATAAAAACCCGATTAGGGAAATATTGGCGTATTTTAACATTATTGCTCGAATTATAAATTGAAATAAGTTCATTTATAGCTGTATTCTTGTGCGTCTGTTATATACATTTATATTTTTTTTATATGGAGTTTTCATATGATTCATTCATACAACATTTGGACTGCTTTTTTTAATGTTTGTTTTGTGTTGTATGTTAAATTTTGAAATTGATTTTTCAGAACAAACATCCTTCAGATTCTTGGCAACGCCGAGTACTTTAGTTTGTAACAGATAAATGGCTTTTGTATCTGTACATCTAATGCTAATATTATAAAGCGTTATAATATTATAACGTGTATAATATGAATTTTTTATCCGATTCATTTTTTTAGACATTTTAACATAACGTCATATTCTCAATTATCATTAGTAGATTTTTTATATATTAACTTATTATGGTGAAGTTTCATAATCGGGTTCATATTGGCGCATGTTAGCTTGCATGATTTGCTGAATAAATATATATGGATTTGTAAATTACTTCAAATGACACTTTGATAGCTCAAAAGTTATGCAGACGATATATTCAGATCTTGTGTCATACTTTATGTTGCAATCATTGCCGATTTCTTTTATTTAATACGAGGTGGAACCCGCCGAATTTCGACGAAAGAAAATGTTTACAAAGGAACTGTCGCATCAAATTTATAATACATCAACAACAATAATTAGAATAAAAAATCCATCTTACACTTGTTAATTTAACTCTCCAAAGACATATTTTAACCTAAGATTAACAAAATACGTTTCTCATAAACTTCAACTGTTAAAATTATTGAAAAATTAAACTTAATTCATATAAGTCATCAGTAAAATATAATCAAGATAAGTAATTTTGATTTATTAATTGATGCTTGGTATTACGGAATGAAAAATCCGCAAAAATGATTTCCTCTTGACATAATCATAGACTTTTTCTACCTTTACATCTAAACCAAATCAAGTCATTTTCCACGTTTCAAATCCATATTAACCATTAAAAACATTTTAATGCGCAATAGGTTATTAATAAATATATTTTCAAGCTTGAAGTTACGTTTGTCAACTATTACAACTTTTCATGTTAAAATTCCCACTCGTGATTTGAGGTCTTAGTATAATCTCTGTACCTGCGTGTAAAAATTCCAGAAATTTATAACTTTTAGACGTATTCAAGGGAAATATCTCGTTTTATCAAATAAAATTATCGTTTACTTTTAAATATGACGTCATTTTCAGTCTCTGAAATATTTTGCCTATTCACTCAAACTCAATATCAGCGAAATGAATAAATAGTGAAATATAACAGCATCATCAAGGTCTTTTTTAAAGCGTAAAGTCATTTTCTGTTCAAATTTTTAAAAATATATTTTTAATATTAATGAGAAAATGGCATCAGCAAGAATATAATCAATAAAGATAACTAATCCACTTTTAATAGAAATGAAGTACTTCAGTTGCCATGATTAGAAAATTGGTATTAAAAACTATAAAAAAATTAATATCTCAAAAATAAATTGAGATACATTTTTCAAACAAATTGCATTTAAAAGTGCATTTTTTTCTGCATACTACGGTGTAAACATTTAAAATATGGAATGTTTAGAAGTTTGAAAATTTGCAGTAGCGAACATTGCAAAAGCAAAATTTCATTTCAAATTTCAAAGCGTTGCCTTTCGCAGAATGACGTATGCGTTACGCACAGATATGTTTGTCCTTTATAATATAGATATGCTAAATACAGCTTAACTTGTGCAGAATATGTTTGAAAACAAAACAATGCAGCGTATGTAGTGGCCAGCATACACTCATCATTTAAATCCGATCGAGCATATCTAAAACACACTCTAACGAAGCATTGCATGCCACTGCTGATGTGTTCTGTACTTTGATACTATATCAGATTTTGAGGAGAGAATTCCTTAACTGTTATCGACAACCTCATTGCATCGTGGAAAACATATATTGTGCAATATTAACTATTCCGGGGGAACATACACCATATAAAGTATAGTCCATTCTTTTTAAACATCATATATTTGTCATTTAAATTTACTCAAATTGTTGCGGAGCGTCTGATTATGCTCTTGACATCATTTTATACAATTAAAATTCCGATATAAGATAATTTAGTGTTTCATTTTCTATTTTACTTTTAATATATTGCGCACTTTCAATTTTATATCCATGCATGGCTGTCTTGCATGGTTTGATTTCCCATTTTTTTAAACAGTGTATACAAATTTATATATAAGATTTTGTAATTCTACGATTCGTTTATTTTCATCATTTCAATTTATCGCAGTATATGGACAATTAAAGATAACATCTCACTTTCTTTGCTTCCACATGTTATTATTAAATCTATGTTCTCAGCAATATCGCTCAGACTAATTCCTCTGAGGGAAGTCCTAGTTACTCTATTATTACATGACAATCGTTGTTCAAAGAATTAAAAGACTTTTTAAAAATATGTACAGCGTAGTGTTTGGTATATAGCTGTATATACTAGAAAAGTGTAAATGGATATACCGGGTGTCCTAAAAGACTGAGTGATTTTAAAATTCAATAACTCGCAAACGGTGACAGATATTTAAAATATTCTTGTAGGAGGGTTATGTATAATGTCAAAGTTTTTTTTTCTTTTTTTTTCTTTTTTACCGTGATTTTCGAATTTATTTCGAATTACAAACAATAGATGGCGCTCTAAGCAATAGGCGCTAAATTCAAGCTGGAGTTTTTGTCCTTTCTATTCTCCCATGCCAAAAAAGGAAATTAAAATACACTCATTGCCATAAAAATTTGCTAACCAAGAAATAATTGTGGAATCGTAACGAAACTTGGCATGAAGGTACATATCAGGCAGATATGCAAATAATTAGAAATGCAGCGTGATTGCGCATTGCGTAATACCACTAGAGGGCGTTGAACTTCGTCCTCCTTGGAGTATAAAACAGGTAAGCAGAACTTGTCTGAGTGTACCTTTTCTTTTGCAAAGGAAACGCTGAGGTAGACATGCCGTTACGTAGCCATCAAATACAATATGAGCAGCTATCAGAGTTCGAGAGGGGAAGAATCATCGGGATGATGGAAGCTGGGTGATCAGATCGGGGAGTAGCTCGTCAAGTAGGCCGTTCTGATTTTACTGTGAGGAGGTGTTTGAACCAGTGCACTGAAGATATGTCATTTACACGGCGACCAGGCTCGGGACGCCCTCGACAGACCAGTCGTCGAGAAGACCGTCACATCATACGAAACGCACGCGTAGAGCCAACTGCCTCACTGGCCGCTATCCAGACACAGGCAGCACCTTCACTACGGACCCCTGTGTCTTCCCAAACCATCGCAAGGCGCCTGACTGAAGGACATCTGGTATCGCGGCGCGCATTACGTGTGCTGCCAATGATATCCATCCACCGACGCCTCCGTTTGGAGTGGTATCGCGCACGACGGGATTAGGCTGCAACGGAATAGAACCAGGTCGTCTTCAGCAATGACTCTATTTTCATTTTGAGCAGCGATGACAATCGTGTTCGTGTGTGGAAGCCCCGCGGTGAACGCCTCAATCCTGCCTTCGCTTTACAGCGACACACCGCCCCCATAGCTGGTGTGATGGTATGGAGCACCATTGCTTACGATACACGGTCACCCCTAATATTGATCCGTGGCACAATGACAGCCCAGCGGTACGTCCAAGACATCCTTCAGCCACATGTGTTGCCACTCGTGGCAGTACTTCCAGGAGCCATTTTTCAGCAAGACAATGCTCGTCCACACACAGCAAGGATGTCACAAGCCTGCCTCCGCCACATTACCACCCTTCCCTGGCCTGCTCGATCCCCAGATTTGTCAAAAATCGAGCATATCTGATATCATTTGGGACGGCAAGTTGGACACCCTACGAGTTTAGTTGAACTCGAGGCGCGTTTACAGCAACTGTGGAACGCGATGCCTCAGGACATCATACGGAACTTGTATGCCTCAATGCCCGCTCGTATCGCATCGTGCTTTCGCGCTAGAGGAGGTCCAACGGAGTACTAAAATTTCCCTTCATTTGTACTTTTTTTTGCAATAAATGATCCCTTTTCTTTGGTTTTCTAATCACTTACTTATATCACAGTCGTACTTACACGTGTAAAATTTCGTTTCAATTTGACGTCTTTTTCTTGGTGCGCAAAATTTTATGGCAATGAGTGTATATTGAGTTGGTTGAGAAGAACCAAAAGTCGGACCTGGATTTAGCTCATATTGCTTGCAGTGTCATCTATTGTTTGATTCGAGAATCTTTGACTAAATTCGAGGATCTCAGTAAAAAAATCCTGACATCATACATAACGTTCCTGCAAGATTTTTTAAATATTTGTCACTTTGCAAGTTATTCAATTTTAAAATCAGTGAGTCCTTTTTAGGACACCAGGTACCATGAAAGTTCAGAGAAATATGAAGCTTAAATAGTATCAAATATTGCTATTCTGTATATAACTCTTTTTCTATTTTATTCTAATCTTTTAATGATATACTTAATTTGATGCCGACAATAAAAGTAGTGGATATTTAAAGTTTATTTGGCATTTCTTAAGCCGAAATTCGACGTAGTAATATCGATCTTTAAACTTGGCATTGTGCTGAGAGCACTTCGAAAGGAGATCGCAAAGTTGCAACGCCGCCTTTGTCTGTGCCACGTTTTTCCAGATAGGTTTTTAATTAACCTTTAAAGACACTGGTGGTGTGCTGAGAGATCCATTCAATGCAATCAAGTTGCGAATCCCATAGTAAATATGTGATTAACTTTCATACTACTACTGGGCATTGAATTACACAAATATATTATTAAAAGTTGTTATCTAGGCTTTAAAAACTGATGACGCATGGAGCACGCCGCTCGTTTCTTTATGTATGTCAAAATCGTCCGCGTCTTTAAGAGTTAGTGCCTCGTGTAATTACCGACAACTTTTTTCGAAAATCATTATCAACGATCTTTATATATTCTGGGACAGTAGGTACCTACAGCACTCCTCAACTCTTTTGATGACCGCCCTTCAAATGGAAATATGTGTATAAAGGAAAAATGCGATTTTTTAACGATTTTTGCGATGACTTAGGATAATTGCTATAGTTTTACTGCAAGGTATACATTAATTTCTACCTCCCCTAATTTTTTTATAATTTTAGTTTCAATAGATTAGGAAATAGAGGAGGCTGAACATATTTTAGCATTACATTTTCGATGATATCTCTGAAAATATAATATATAAAATTAAAAGAAATGTATTTTTGAGTTCGGCGTTATACGGAAGATTTCACACGATATCCAACGATGTACAAAGGAAAGATTTTTTTCAAGTAACTTAATTAACCTCTATACATTTGTGAATAACAAATAATCTATAAATATTTATTTATTTTCTTTATTTATTTATTTATTGAAATGCACACTACAGACGAATCCATTTACAATGTTGCAAGAACATCATAAAAAATAATGAGAAACACAGATCTATAAATACATATATATAAATCACATACAACACAAATACAAACACAAACTAAGAGATTAAAAGTTCAGAACATTTATCTTTGAAAGCAGTAAAGGACATATCAAAAGTATCAAGATGCATAGAGAATTCATTAAATATTTTGTAACATTTATATAACTAGATATTACTAACATAATTATATTTAAGAAATGGTAATATTCAAAAATTGAGTACACATGAGGGATCTTTTCGGTACATTAAAATTAATAGAATTAAATATATCACTGCAATCAATCATATTATTAATAACCATGTAAAAAGATAAAACACAAAAAGATCCCGTCTGGATTTCAACCTTGGAATGTTAAAAATACTACATAAAATATGAATGTCAATAACCTTTATAACTTTAGCCAATTTGAACTTTCCATGCTCCATAGTTTGCGAGTAAAATGGTTGCGACAGACAGACACAAGAGTGATCTTATAAAGGTTCCTTTTTTAATTTTTAAGTACGGTACCCTGAAAACAAGTATTTTCACGTAAAAAACTGCTAAGTTCCAATATTTTTTAATCCGATGATACTGAGATTTAGGTAAGTTTTCAATAATTCAAAAAGTTGAAGTTAATATGATTTTGGTAAATTAGTTTAAAATAATATTTGTTTTAAGAATAAGTCTAGCCAATGAGAAATTGATTTTGTAAAGTAATTATTTTTGTAAGTTTCTTAAAAGGTAGTCTAATAGTTCCTTTTAAAATATTTTCTTTCGTCGAATTTTGATGGGTCGTACTACCTTATTAAAATAATAATTTAATATTTCTTTATGAAAAATAAAAATTTAAGTACAGTATCTATTTTAAATTTCGGTGAATACTTTTTATTATACACATAATATACGAAAAATTTAAAACCGGCATTTCTAATGTTTTGTCGGTTATTAAATAAAATAGACTTAGCAAAAAACATATAATTAAAAATCTGATAGTTACAAATTATAGAAAACAGTATAATAAGTGCATCTGCATAATTTATTTTAAACTTAATTGCGTTTTATGCTGGAATAGTATTATATTAATATAGTAATAATAAAAAAATAATAATTATAATAAATATTAAAAATTTAAATATTGTCTACTTATGTATATTAAACCCCTGAATCAACTATCGAGTTTCGCATATTTTACTTGAAGATATCATTTGTAAAAAAAGACAAAATTATTAATAAACTTTTTTTTACTTCCTAATAATATTTTAAGGCAATTATATGCCTTTTTACATTACAATAATGGTATATTTAAACAGGCGTAAAACATAAATATGGCACGCAAGCGTATTTTGACAAGCTAACTCGCCAATTCTCAGGCGTTAGAATTATAAAGCAATAAGCACGTTTCAAGCTTTCCATTCTTCACGCCTAATACGTGACATATGACAATGTTTTACTTAAAATATGACACTACATGGAAGAAAAATGTAGGACGGAACTTGTAAAATGCTTTTAAAACATTTTCATTTATTTAAGCTGGCTTCGATTTACTTTATTGTTTGAAACAATTTGTTTTATGTTGTTTCTTCAGAAAATTTTATTTAAGTGATATCAAAAATTAGTATATTTTTATTTTACAGATAACAATCAATTTCCTAGAGCAACCTATATACTTAAAACACTGGCTGTTTTTTTTTTCTTCGTCTGTATACATCTTTGTACCGAACAAATTTTAATTATTATTTTTTCATTCAAAAGTAGTGTGTTTTATTTGTTGATGAGCTAGCATTATCTATTTCTAAACATTTCCTATTTAGATATAGATTTTTATTAATAAAAAAAAAAAAATAGGTTTTTTTTTTTTTTCAATTGGGGACAATCGAGTTGCTTCTATTATTGGAGTTTAAGCGGGAAATAATGCTAATTACTATATCTTTAGTGATGACATTTCGTAATTAAAATTAAAAATAACTTTAAAAAATTGAATAGAAAAGGACGTTAAATTAAAAAAAAAAAGTCCTTCCGGCCAGTGCCGGGAGGAAGAGGTAGCTTTCATAATCCTTATTTAAAAAAAGCCAAATTATATCATTCAAACACACGAAGCTCAATTTAGTGGAAACCGAATATAGGAGATTCAATACTAATTTTTATCAATATAATGAATGAGAATTTCGCGAAATTAGTCAGCTTTATCCAAGCTGCTTTTCTTTAAAGTAACATATATTTGGCTGCCAAATTCGCAATTTCTTAAAGTGCCTGTCAATTTAAGACAACATGGTGGATGAGGCTAAGCAGTGAACTTGGTCGAGACCTTAGTAATTGCTGTGCACATGCTCACTCACATCGGAATCGGTTAATATATAGGAGTGCTGTCGCATGCAAAAAATCAGATTTTTCAAAATGTCACCCACAATAGAAATTGAAACTGCTATATCTGAGTCATTTTTTAAGGTAAAGACAAACAAAAAATGCCCCTGAATCCTTATATAAAGGTCAAATACTTAAGAAAGAAACCTTTTTCAATTTCTAATTTTTTTGCACCTCACTTTAAATATATATATATTTTTTAATTTAATGGTCGCCATTTTGAAACAAGATGGCCGATGAATCTGGCCAGCGAACTTGGTCGAGGTGTTGATGTATACTATCCACATGCCTTCTTACATCGAAATAGGCGAATACGTATACGTGTGTTATCGCGTGACAAATACACGATCGTTTCAAAATGTTAGCCATGCTATAAATTCAAAGTGCTATAAATCAACCATTTTTAAGATATAAACAAAAGAACAAATTTTCAGAAACAAAAACAGCTCCGGAATCTTTGTATCAAGGCCAAACACATAGAAAAATCTTTTTCATTTTCCAATTGTTTAATACCTCATTTTGAATTTTAAATTTAATTTTTTTTTAAATGGCAACCCTTTTGAAACAAGATAGCGAATGAAGCTGGCCAACGAACTCGGTCGAGACATTGGTATGTACTATGTACAGACCAAGTTACATCCAAATAGGTTCATAATTACGCCTGTTATCGCGTGACAAAAATCAGGTCGTTTTAAAATGTCAGCCACAAGAGAAATTCAAAATGCTATTACTCAGCCATTTTTTTTAGATATAGACGAAAGAAAAACTGTTCCGGAATCTTTGTATTAAGGTCAAACACATACAAAAAAAAATCTTTTTCACTTTCCAATTTTTTGATATCTCATTTAAATATTTTTATTTTTTAATTTTTTAAATGGCCGCCATTTTGAAACAAGATGGCGGATGAAGCCGGCCAACGAACTCGGTCGAGATATTTGTATGTACTATGTACACACCAAGGTACATCCAAGTCGGTTCATAAATACGCCTGTTATTACGTGAGAAAAATCAGGACGTTTCAAAATGTCAGCCACGCTAGAAATTCAAAATGCTATAACTCAGTCATTTCTTAAGATATAGACGAAACAAAAACTGCTCCCGAATCTTTTTATCAAGGTCAAACACATAAGAAGAAAATATTTTTTCAATTTTTAATTTTTTGGTACCACATTTCAAATTTAATTTTTTCTTAAAAATTTAAATAGCCACCATTTATAAACAAGAGGGCGGATGAAGCTGACCAACGAACCCGGTCGAGACATTGGTATGTACTATGTATAAACGAAGTTACATCCAAATCGGTTCATAAATACGCCTTTTATCGCGTGACAAAATTCAGGACGTTTCAAAATGTCAGCCACGCTAGAAATTCAAAATGCTATAACTCAGCCATTTTTTAAGATATAGACGAAACAAAAACTGCTCCGAAATCTTTGTATAAAGGTCAAATACATAAGAAAAAATATTTTTCCATTTTCAATTTTTTGGTACCACATTTCAAATTTTAAATTAAAAAAAAAAAATTAAATGGCCGCGATTTTGAAACAAAATGGCGGATGAAGTTGGCCAACGAACTCGGTCGAGAGATTGGTATGTACTATGTACACACTGAATTACATCCAAATCGGTTCATAAATACGCCTTTTATCGCGTGACAAAATTCAGGACGTTTCAAAATGTCAGCCACGCTAGAAATTCAAAATGCTATAACTCAGCCATTTTTTAAGATATAGACGAAACAAAAACTGCTCCGGAATCTTTGTATAATGGTCAAATACATAAGAAAAAAAAAATTTTTCATTTTTAATTTTTTGGTACCACATTTCAAGTTTTAAAATTTTTTAAAATTTTTAAATGGCCGCCATTTTGAAACAAAACGGCGGATGAAGCTGGCCAACGAACTCGGTCGAGACATTGGTATGTACTATGTACACACCGAATTACATCGAAATCGGTTCATAATTACGGGAGTTACAGTGTGACATAGGTCAGATATATATATATATATATATATATATATATATATATATATCAATTTTGAACGGAGGGTGGTTTCGGGGTCTGGGGGTCATGATCGATGAAAATATACCAAAATTTTTTGAAATCGCTTTCCTCCGAACGGCTGCAATAGGTAGCTTTTTTGTAAAGAAAGCTACCTAAAACATATATTTTCACATAAAAAAGTAAATTCCAATATTTTTAATATGCTGATATTGAAATGTAGCTAATTTGTCCGTGATTTGAAAATTTAATGTTAATATAAATATCATTTTTATAAATTTGTTAATAATAAAATTTGCTTTAGGAATTAGATAATCCAATGCAATATTGAATCTGTATTGAGATTATTTTTTTTAGTTTTGCTATAATTTTAATCGAACAGTCCATTTTAAAATATTATCTTTCTTCGGATTGTGATGGGCATGACTTCATTAAATTATTAATTTAATGTTTCTTTATGAAAATCAAAGATTAAAATACAGTACCATCTACTAAGCACAGTATTCATTTTAAATTTCAGTAAATTATTTTTATTATACACATAATCTGGGAAAAAAATAAAACCGGCAATTATGTTTAATCAGTTATTAAATAGAATAGGTTATAAATCAAAATCTGATATTCACAAATTATAAAAAACTGTTCTATAAATGTATCCACTTATTTTTAATTTAATCCTAACTACGTTTTATACATGAATATTCTTTCAATGTAGTAAAAATTAAACAAATATTAATTATAATAACCATTATAAATTTAAATTTTGTCTACAGATTAAAATCCCGAATCACTCATATCTAATTTAGCTTATTTTGTTTACAGATGTGATTTGCAAAAAAAAAAAAAATAATAAAAAAAAAAAATAAAATAAAATAAAATAAAATAAAACACAGAAAAAAATGTATTAGTACACTTTTTAACTTTCTAGTAACATTTGTAATGAATTATCTGTATACTTTCTTACATGCCAACAATGAAATGTTAAAATACGTGTGAAATATACATACAGCACGCAACAATATTTTGACAAGTTAACACGCCTTTTCTCAGGCGTCTAAAAGTATAACACAATATGCACGTTTCAACCATTTCATTCTTCACGCTTATTACTTGACATATGGCAATTTTTTATTTAAATATCACTCTACATGAAAGAAAAATGTAGGACAGAATTTAAAAAATTCTTTTAAAACATTTTAGGTTATTTTAACTGTCTTTGATTTACCTTGTTATTTGGAACAATTGGCTTTATATTGTTTCTACGTGAAATTTTATTCAAGTGAGATCAAAAATTAGCATTTGTTTGTTTTACAAATAAAAAAGAATTTCTTAAAGAGCAATCAATATATTTTAAACATTAGCTGTTTTTGGCTTCATCTGACAGCATCTTTGTACGGAACACATTTTAATTATTATTTCTTCTTTCAAAACCATTTGTGGATGAGCCAGCAATAGCTATTTTTTTAATATTTCCGTTTTATATTTGCACTTTAATTTAAAACTTTTTTATGCTTTTTTTTTTTTTTTTTAGAAATTGGGGACAATCGAGTAACTTTCATTGTTACAGACAAAAAGTGAAATAATGCTAATTACTATACCTTTAGTGATGTCATTTTTTTCATTACAATTAAAAATAACTTTAAAAAACTGAATAAAAAATTACGTTACATTTAAAAACAAGCATTTTCACTTAAAAAATAAGTTCTGATATTTTTTTTTTAATCAGATGATACTGAGATTGAGATTTAGGTAAGTTTTTGATAATTTGAAAAATTGGAGTTAATATAAATACTAGATAATACCCGTCAAGATTTGACGGTAAATAACTTGGATGTTCCATTAGAAAAATTCTTGAATTTTGAATTAGTTGCTTTTAAATTAATTATTGAAATCGTGACAAATTTTTATATTGCATAAGTGATTCCTATTTCTTGAAAGCGCGCTAGAGGGTGCTGTCAGTCTAACCTATTGAATGAAGTGAAAGAACTTTAAGTTTATAATTTACAACCAATTATGCTTTCCTTTTATCAGAAATTTACCGAAAAATACTGGGCAGAGCATTTATTTTTACTTACTACAGTCTCATTTTTCTTGTTGAAAAAATAACAAAATAACAATATGTATTTTTATTTTTATTTTTATTTTTTTAACTACACGACCTTTAAAAGCTGCCATGCATTTTATTTATATCAGTCTCTAAAAGCGTAAATTTTAAACTTGATGCAATTAACGATTTATAATATATATTTTTTATTACTTGAATTTTATTTTACTCTTTTCTTCATTTTTTTAAATATTAAACCATGGATATCAATATAATTTATTTTATAGTTCTTACATGAATATTTTCCTTTCTTTCCGTTTTATTTATTTATTTTTTTACGGAAAAGAATAGCAAACTTTTCTTTCTGACTCACACACTTATATTTTTGATAATGGTAAAAAAATATAAACAAAAGTTGTAGATCAGCTTAATTTATTTAATTGATAGTTACACGCAAAATATTTTAGGTTAAATATTTTAAATTATAAAATTATTTTTTCAAAATATTTTTGAGTGTCAAATTTTATTTAATGATAAACCATTCAAATAATAATAAAATCAAAATCATATAACTTCTTCTCTTAATAAAATATGTCATTATCGAAATGAATTATCGCAAAAATTCCTTTTGCCGGGCGTTGGGCTCGAACCTACGTTGTCTACGAAAGTTCGGAGCTTTAAACTGGTGCTCTAGACCACTCGGCTAACCAGACCTGCTCTACCTTTCCTCTAAATGGATAATCTAGTAAATTTAACTTCACGCATGCGCAATTGCGTGAATATTTTAGTCTTATCTTACAGAATCAGGTTTACGCTTTAATATATATGATGATTTTGGAAAATTACTGTAAAATAATATTTGTTTTAAGAATTAAACTATCCTACGTAATATTGATATACGATTATAATTATTTTTTAAAGTTTAAAGAAATTTTTTGTACAACAACCGTAACATGATGCAAGTTCAAAATAACTATTATTTTAATTTTATTAATTTTTGTTTGTGCATGGCAGCCATTTTTGTTTCGTCATCTGCGGAAATTTCCTCACATGAAGGGTTTACGGAATTGCACATTGTAATTGTATCTCATCATTTGTTTCTCTAATTCAAGTGCAGTTTAAAGCAATTTGCACAGAATAAAATGCGCTAAAAATTTGGTAATAGAGCAGTTACAGAAAATAAATCCTTATTGGTGAAATTTCAGCAAAAATTTTAGTTTTTTTCTCCAAAATTTGCCCGGTTACAAGAGGAAATCTTTCTAGCAAGGGAGACTGTCAATATGACATTTTTTTTTTTTTTTTTTTTTTTTTTTTTTTTACAAATAGGCTGAAAGCACTTGCACTCACACGCCAAGTTTCAGATCTGGGACTTGCTTTCTCTTCCCTAAAAAAAAAAAAAAAAAAAAAAAAAAAAAAAAAAAAAAAAAAAAAAAAAAATCTAAAAATTTCCAAAAATCGCACTTTTGAGATTTTGATATATCTGGTGGGGCACGAGATGAAAATCTAAAATTATGCCCCGCAAACACAGAGCTATAGGTAAGCAAACGGCCGAAAGCCGCTCGCAACTATCGGCGGTATTGGCAGGATAATACACTGCTCAAAACAATTAAAGGATATTTGAAGTTTTATATAAAATAAAGATATAAACGATTTTTTTTTGCCGAAAATAGAAGAAGATAATCACAAATGCAAATTTTTCTGGTTTTCAAACTGTGGAGTATGCAAATTTTGAGTTCGACGTCAAAAACGTCCCTTCAGCGGCAGCGAATGAAATTTGACTTTCAACTGGATAAAAGAGAATGAAGACAAGGATGATCGGCATTCAGTGATTGCTTTGTTTCGATGAGTACGATGTCTCAGCGAAGTCATTTGACAGATTCAGAAGCTTTGAGAATTGCTGGTAGGTCAGAAGGGGGCCAAACTCAAGCCGAAGTAGCGCAAGCCATTGGAGTGTCACAAAGTGTCATTTCCAGGATCTGGAACCGTTTTTTGGAGAGTGGATGTGTAGGCCGAAGACCAGGGCAAGGTCGTAGACGGGCAACAACGCCAAATGAAGATCGGTATTTAGCGTTAACAGCTCGGAGACACCGAACCATGAACGCTACTCTTTTCCAACAACACCTTCGCTCGGCTACAGGCACCACGATTTCAACTCAGACTGTCCGAAACCGGCTCCATGCTGTAGGTCTGTATGCTCGCCGACCGATGGTATGTGTTAGATTAACATCAAGGCATCGTCGCGACCGCAGGGCGTGGACAACCGAGCATGTCAACTGGAGGAGAAATGAATGGAGCAATATTCTGTTTTCTGACGAGTCCCGTTTTTCTGTGCATCCGGATAATAGGCGTATTTTCATCTGGAGGGACCGTGGCAGTAGGAATAATCCTGCGTTCGTGCACGAAAGTGTCAGATTTGGCGGTGGAGGAGTGTTGGTGTATGGTGGCATCTCCATTGACGGCCGCACTGACCTCTACATCATTCGAGATGGAGCTCTGACTGGTCGCCGATATAGGGATGAGATCCTCAGACCTATTGTAGTCCCTTACGCTGCAGCAATCGGAGATAACTTCATTTTAATGGACGATAACTGCAGGCCACATCGTGCAAACCTGGTGGAGGATTTCCTTTTCGAGGAAGGAATCGTTCGAATGGAATGGCCAGCGTGTTCTCCAGACATGAATCCAATCGAGCACGTTTGGGACGCTCTAGGAAGACGCGTTTCTGGCCGCCAACAACCCCCACAAACTCTCCAAGAACTGGAAAGAGCTCTTCTGGAAGAGTGGGGCAGAATACCCCAACTCGTCATTAATAGCCTCATTGAGTCCATGCCTCAAAGGTGTTCAACGTTGCTGGCCGCCCGTGGAAACCATACCCCCTTCTGTAAATGATTTTCTTTGAAGAAAACACCTTTTCTTATTCTTTTTTTCTCATATGCACAAATTGTGTTTTTTCCTTTAGTACACAAATGCGCAATGAAAAGCAATTTTTCTGCCAAACATGTGTAATTTATTCTCATATAACCTACTATGTCTGTCGACCATGTATCAATCAGCTAAACAGTTTACTAGATACAAAATCCACCTAAAACTGCAATATCCTTTAATTGTTTTGAGCAGTGTAGCTACCGCTACCGGTTCCGTATCTTTTTTGATACGCTGCGCGAATGCGGCACGATTCATGATGCACGCAGTCGGTCCGGTATCAGCAGAAAACTATGCCGAAAGAACGCCGACATCTATCCATAAGAATGCCGGCCGCAGCCTGACACCAGCATGAATTGAAAAAAAAAATCCCTTTTGATGGCGCCATCTATGAGCTATCGTGGAATGCATATTTGAAAGGAACGTATTTCGGCGAGAAAAGTGTCTGTGTTTGATCCGACCACCCCAAGGACCGAAGGTAAAAACCACTTGGCCACTGAGATTTGTTGAGGGGAGGATTCTATGTGGTAATAAGGGGAAGACATTTTGATAAGGATAGTTTTTCGTTGAAAGTAATTAGTAGATGGAAAAAAATAGAATTTTGAAGTGTTTTGATTTTATTATTTATTTATTTATTTATTTGTAATTGTCTTATGCGCGTGTTTATATAAGGTAATTTAATATTTAAATGAATTAAATAAATATCTTAGGAAATTGGTTAAAGCAAACGAATAGGTTTTCCTTATAAATTAAGAATAATTAAGTATTAAAAAATAAAATTATTTTAGAGGTTTTGTTCAGTTAATAAAATTTTCTTATTAGAAATTATAATGTAATTGCACGCGTTGCGTTAATTTATAAAATATTTTTTTAACATGAAAAAAATATTTTATTTAATAATAAGTTGGTAATTAATAACTTTAATTAGAATAAGAATTCAGTTTTTGTCGTTTAATGATTTAAAGTAAAACATATTTTTAATGATTGTGTTGCAATATTAATTTGTTACTTATCAATATTTTAATTTAAAAATAAAATAAAAATATTAATTTCCATTTTTTAAGCTAATTTTTTAAATGGGAATATTTCTGAATCTTTCTTATAAATTTAAGAATGCTTAAGTATTAAATAATTAGTGGGTGAATCTTTGTTCGGCTAATTATCGGGTATTCCTACAATTGCGCCTAAACCTCACGGACTAATGTCGCATCCCCAGTACCTGTAAATGTATATTTGTCTGACTCTCGAAATTTAAATTTTACGAGTGATCATAAGATGATACTATAGAAAATACCATCATAGTAGAAAAATAAGTGATATAATATTCTTCATTATGATAAATTCTCGAACTCGATCTTTTAAGCAGTAAAAAAATAACATATTTTTCAAAACAGAATTTTCTTTGTAAACAATGCATTATTTTATTTTTAATTTCATGTATTTTTAAACTGAAAGGTTTGTCAAAAGTTTTATTTTAATTTTCAATTATTATGTTTTATAAAGACACTCGTAAATTTTATCAAAAACGTTCATTAAAATGTCTGTTTAAACACATACATGATGAAGTAACCTCGGATGAGTAATTAAACATTTATTATATTAGTCTCAAAAATGTTCCTACTGAAAACGACTTAATTAGCTTAAACTTTCAGTCTAATTACACTTACATTAGTCCATTACAATTAAGTCCATTTATATCAGAATGGATTTTTTCATAATTTGTGATGTTTAAAATGATATATAAAAATTTTCGTGGAAGATACGCGTATAAAATTTTGTGCAAAGTTTTTATGTTGTGTTTTTTTATATTGTGCTTGTAAATTTTCTTCAGCATTTTTAATTCGGTGTTATTGTTTTGGAAATATATTCCTCGAAGTACACGTTTCTTTTTAGCATTAAATTTGTAAGCAATATTTTTATAAATCCCGAAGAAAAATTAATAAGAAAAATTTTCTGCACACAATATTGAAAGCAGTAATGAAATCGGACAAGTGGTTCGTTAGGTATATAAAAAATTATATAAGTTTAAATTGTTTCATAAAAAAAAAAAACCAAAGCTTCAAAAACGTTTTGTCTTAAAAGTAATCATTATAGAGACACGCATTTCAAGAAAAAACTAAATGAAAAATACCTATAAATAAAAATAAAACTTTGTGCCCAGACCCCTTAAATCCATTAAGTGATTTTTTCAATTCCTACTATTAGTTCACACTCTCCCTATATTTATTTATATATCTTGTTCAAATTTTCAATCGTTAATAAATTACTTATCATTGATCCTATCAAGTTGAAATATTTTTTTTTAAACTTGTACTGGATGACAATTGATGTTAATACAGTCGCCAACTTGGCGATATATCGCCAAATTTGGCGACCAAAATGAGTCGCCAAAAGTGACGCCAATTTGGCGATATCTCTAATATTTCGCCACATTCCCATAGACTTCCATTGTAAACCTACTTCTTTATAGAAAATCAACAAATTGAGATATTTTAATGACCTAAGTTGGAATTGACTTTAAAAACAAAATTTTTATATTACTTGTTTTAATTAGAGTCGATTACAGTGTTTCTCAATGTTACCATCAATGGATGTATTAGGAGCAGCTTATTAACGAGCAAGGTTGCTGAAAGTCCGATGTTTGAGCATGAAGGTCGCAGGGGACCACTTGTGCATTATTGACCTATTCTTTTATGATAATAGAACGATGTATCAATTACAGAATAAATTCATTCTCAATATTACTTCAAAGAGCTGCATGTATCTGTACTTTAGAATATGAAACTAATTTCACTGGAATTTATTTCCGTTTCTCTCTTTCGAAAATATCGAATTTCAAAAAATGTACCTACTATTTAAAAAAAAAAAAAAGAAAACTTTATACGATTGTGTATTATAAGTTAAATGAAAGCTTCTGTTTAATCAACTTCCACGATTTTTCAAGGTGACCTAAGTGCATTTACCTAAATATTATTTCGATAATTTTGTATTTATTTCAAAGACATTTTTGAAAAATATTACAAAATTATAATGACAGTGTATTTGGAATAAAAGTTATTATACCCAATTGTACACTAATTAGATAATTTTTTTAAAAAAAACTACTTTGTTAAAAAAAAAAGAGAGACATAAAAGAATCTTTTTAAAAATTTTTACTTGTATGGTGACTTTAACAATCAATACGATTGTTTAAAAAAATAAAGTGTATCTGCGGTTTCAAATTTTAATGGAGTTTATTCTGTTAAGATGTTTATATCGCAGACCAGACGCTATTTCCAAAACGTTGTTTGTGTGAATTCAATGGGCAAGTTGGTGTTCAGGCAAACACAATTGAGAAAAAACAAGTTTGCCACTGTATTCTGCCAATATATCTGACATTTTGACATACACAACTTCCTATATATATATATATATATATATATGAATTTTCTGTTTAAATAAAATGTAATAAATATAATAAAAGTGGCTCCAATAATATTTTTCAGAAATACTTAGTGAATGCTTTCAGCTTTGCTGTAGCAAAATGTATTAACAAGCTGATTAACAACAAAAATAATCTAAGAAATAAATACTTATAAAACAGAATATACGTTATTATTTCACCAACTCTCATAAGTACAAAAGTGCATTTTACGTTCAAAAATAATAATAAGTCTTTTAACTGGCTATATAAGGAATTATTATATATCCGGAACAATATTAAAAAATAAAAATTTACAATAGATGGAAAGCTAAAAGTAAAAAAAAATTAAAAAAGTTTTCCGTTTCTTTGTCACTAAAAGAAATCTTATATTTTACAATAATTACAGAATTAGAAGTGCACTTAATATGATTTTTAAAATTTAGGCCATCTGAAAGTAAGTTAGATACATATTTAAACGTACTTGAGATGTAGAAATAACCCAAGATTAAATTTTGATTAATATGGATTTGAATTCATTTAATCGAAAAATTAATCTACTGTTTTAGCATAAGCTATTGTGTTTTATATTTCAGAAATATTATCTTCTAATAGAACAATGTAAAGTAGACAGAAAAGCTGAAACGTTCATCTTGTTACGTAACCTCAAAATACTATTTGATAAATAATCGTTTTACCCTTTTTAATTTTTCTTAAAAATATCCTTAGAATGATAAAAGAAGCTATCATTGTTTTGCCCATCTAGCATTAGGAACTTACGCGACAGATCCATTCTTCAAGTAAATGCCCTGAGTAATAGTTTCTCATAAATATTTGCCTGGCAAGAAATCAATAAAAAATAGTTTAATCATTATCAGCATTCAATGTTCATTCCAATTCATCCATTTGTGTATTCCAGTGATGTTCTTTTTAAAATGTGAATGAATATTTATATTTCGGTCATTCCGTAAAAAATGAGCAAATCAGTTGTGGCTCTCGTATCACAGATATTACTGAGAATCATCATATAAGTAGATCATATTCATCTATGAGTAAATGCAAAATAATAGATTTCAGGATTGTTTATTTAAGTATAAAATATATTACGTCATTCTGTACAAAATGAGCAAATCAGCTGTGGCTGTCATGTCACAGATATTACTGAAAATCATCATATAAGTAGATCATATTCATCTATGAGTAAATGGAAAATAATAGATTTCAGGATTGTTCATTTAAGCATAAAAAATATTGGGTCATTCTGTACAAAATGAGCAAATCCGCTGTGGCTGTCATGTCACAGATATTACTGAAAATCATCATATAAGTAGATTATATTCATCTATGAGTAAATGCAAAAAATAGATTCCAGAATTGTTTATTTAAGTATAAAAATGATTGGGTCATTCTGTACAAAATGGGCAAATCAGCTGTGGCTGTCATGTCACAGATATTAATGAAAATCATCATACAAGTAGATCATATTCATTTATGAGTAAATGCAAAATAAAAGATTTCAGGATTGTTTATTTAATTATAAAAATATTGGGTCATTCTGTACAAAATGAGCAAATGCTCTGTGGCTATCCCGTCTCAGAATTTAATGAAAATCATCATATAAGTAGATTATATTCATCTATGAGTAAATGCAAAAAATAGATTCCAGAATTGTTTATTTAAGTATAAAAATTATTGGTCATTCTGTACAAAATGGGCAAATCAGCTGTGGCTGTCATGTCACAGATATTAATGAAAATCATCATACAAGTAGATCATATTCATTTATGAGTAAATGCAAAATGAAAGATTTCAGGATTGTTTATTTAAGTATAAAAATGATTGGGTCATTCTGTACAAAATGAGCAAATCAGCTGTGGCTGTCATGTCACAGATAGTAATGAAAATCATCATACAAGTAGATGATATTCATTTATGAGTAAATGGAAAATAATAGATTTTAGAATTGTTTATTTAAGTATAAAAACTTACATTAAAGTTGATACAAAATCGAGGTTTTGTGTACATGCTTGAAATTTCAATTTTGATTATTATCCTTAGAAAAGAAAATACTGTATTATTATTATTTTTTACAATTAAGAATGAATAATAAACAACAGACTAGCGTAATTTAGTAATTGTCTTTTTATTTCGCAATGAAAAAAAAATTAAAAATTAAGAAGTTTGAGGGAAAAATCGAAATTTTCTGTTACTCGCTTGAACACGAAGGAATGCTCTTAAAATATCATCATTTGTGCTGCCCTGCATAAAATCTATATCCTTTACACACACTAACTCATAGGCAATTAATTTCAAAACGCGGACCACAACCCACAACTTAAAATCCACTGTCAGCAATTTTTGTTCTTAGACATTACTGGAAGCTAATTTTTTATTGCGTCCTTGTAAAAGAAAGATGAATGTTATGCTCACCATATTCTATACTAAGCTCTTTTATAGCACCCCTTTGACATATATCAATTAAAAATTAGTTGAAATAGGGCAATGTCACTAAAATACACCGAAATCGATTTTTCTCTATAGACCGTCATGTAACGGAAATCTTTTGAGTGTCCCTGTAAAGGAAATATAAACCCTACATACTTCATTTTCACTACCAAAAAATGTCACAGTAAACCTCATTAACGCATAGTAATTCCATAGCAATCCCCGTATATTAAACCGAGTTCATAAACACATTTTATACACATTTATTCCAAAAATTTTATTCCAAATACACCTTAGAAAGTGTTAAAAACGAAATAATAAATGCTATTCAGGTTATTCATTTTGCACTATTTGGAGTCAGAAAACCGAAATATGGTGAATGTTCTGAAACTCTTACTCTTTGGTTTCATTTCAATATTAATCTTGTTAGGGGTTATACATATATAACGTTATCAAGATTTTGCTAGTTTTCGACCCCCCTCCCCCCCTCATTCGTCGACACCCCACCCTTCACCCTGATGATATCGTTATCACAATCTGAAAATTATTTTATTTTTACATTATTTTTCTTTCTTTTTATACGCTTGTAGTGATGTACACATATGATTATACCTTTATTAGTTGCATACTTTATGGATTTAAGAAGCCAATAAAATATCAATAGCTGAAATAAATGTATTTCAAATAACATTTAAAAGGGTTAGTTACTATCTAAAAGTATTTAATATAGCTTATTGTTATATAAAGCATTCAACAGCTATATTGTCTTCTTGAACTTGCCCCCTCCCCGGGAATATTTAAAAACAGAACTATTCAACAAAGCAGTGGACAAACTTCTTTGTATTTCTTTACTGGCAAATGCAGGTTTCATTTCTTACATATTATCCTCCTTCTTTCTCAAACAGCGAATTATATGCGCATATTGCAGAAGAACAGGAATGCCAAAAGTTGGGGCATTCCAAATTTTTGGAATGAAATGATTTTATAAACATAATGACTTTTATAATGGCTTTGTATTTTCATGAAAAAAACATATGGAAATAATAAATAATAATAATAACAAAGGTAACAGACTTAAATATACACTATGTGTAAAACTACTTAAAAGATGACAATATTTAAAAGATGTTAAATTACTTTAATACCTTAGTACTTTCAACTATAAAATACATAGTCTTCGTCAGAGGAATATAAGAAATACTATTGTTATTAACGTTTAATTTTCAAAATCCACGTAGATGATGACAAAAGGAGTGAAAGGGGAAGTTAATTTTTAGATCCGGGAAACAATGGGAAAATAAAACATGGGTATAGGGAAGTGAAATATTACTCGTTTTATGATACTTTAAACAAATTGAGCCAAATTCTGGGTATATATCGTAGGATAAAACATCATTATAAACGGTATTTTTTTTGGTAATAATTTCTATTGATTCGCGGATAATTAAATCATGATAATTCTTTGAGGGATATATAATTTTTGCGTCTTCAAAATTAACTTGTATATTCTGCTTCTGGTTAAGTCTTGACAGGGCTGCTGTAGGTTGGTTGTACTTTAAATCTCTCAAATGTTCTTTAATACGAACTTTAAGTTTACAGGAAGTCATTCCTATGTATTCAAGATAAATATTTTATGCTTTCAGTGGAATTATATATACTCCAGAAACTTCATCCTTCGGGATCGGGTCTATTTTGGCACTAATTAGATTTTTCCGTTTTATTGGAGGAGTGGCAATTAAGTTTACACCGAAACGAAAAAGTGCATGTCTGAGTTTTTCGAAAAATCCTGGTATGTACTTCATTTTACAATATCTCATATTACTCCGTGGAGTTTTTTTTCTATATGGTTCTTCTGTGAGTTTATTAGCTTATCAATTTTTTTATAGTTGAAAGTACTTGGGCACTAAAGTAATTTAACATCTTTTAAATATTGTCATCTTTTAAGTAGTTTTACACATAGTGTAAACTTAAGTTTAACTTTTAAAGATGAATTAAGCATTTCTATTTATTTATTTACTTAAGGTAACAGACTATTTATATGTAAAGAAAAAAAATAATGAAAAAAAGAAATGTTTGGTTCCAAAAATGATAACGATATCAAAACGCAAACAACCCTCCCCCCCCCCCCCCCCAGAGATATCGTATGATATCAAATGCCGGACGCCCCTTCCCCCTTGAAGTGATAACGCTATATATATAGCGTATAGTGCTATATGTACAGCCCCTTTTCAAGGGGACATTGCGCTAGATAGGGATAATACATGTACTGTAAAGAAATATGTAACGTTACTTTATAAAATTGATTGCAGCCTAAGGTAACAGACTATTTATATGTAAAGAAAAAAAATAATGAAAAAAAGAAATGTTTGGTTCCAAAAATGATAACGATATCAAAACGCAAACAACCCTCCCCCCCCCCCAGAGATATCGTATGATATCAAATGCCGGACGCCCCTTCCCCCTTGAAGTGATAACGCTATATATATAGCGTATAGTGCTATATGTACAGCCCCTTTTCAAGGGGACATTGCGCTAGATAGGGATAATACATGTACTGTAAAGAAATATGTAACGTTACTTTATAAAATTGATTGCAGCCTTGCTGCCTCTATTTCATTGAGTAATTTAACCGATATAACTGGTGTTATGTTACACTGGTGTGTAATATTACACCAGTTATTTACATTTAAATTACACCATTATATAAGTTAAATTACTCCTTAAAATTTTTGGCAGCATGTTGCGACCAATGTTATCTTTACATAAAATTTTTAAAGTATGCAAGGAACATTATTGTAAGCATTGGATAAAATCTCGAATAAATGGTGAATTCCAGCATGCTAATAAACTCACAAAGTAAACGCAATCGAATTTATCTCTAAATAAATCAAGCGACTCTGGTGATCAATTTCGCTGTCATTTTTCTGAAAATAAATGAAAAATTTGTGCATTGGAGTTGGGAGGGGAAATTATGGCCAATTTGTATATTTTCAACATTGTCTTTTTTTTTTTTACATTTTTCTATTTGGAAAAGTGATGTTTTTAGTATATAGGAAGTAACTTAAACCTTTAAGAACTCCTCATAAAATTTTTAATTGTCATACCTGTTTTTATTTAAGTTAAAAGGATGGTTATAATTATTACATCAAAAACTTTACAAAAGTTTGAGGAAATTATGACCACTTAATTTTCTCTTTATACTTGCCCATACACATTTGTTTGGGGTAATTGAGAGCACTTTGAACTCCAAAGAGATAAATTCGGTTATCAAAAATATTGATTGACATATTTTCAAATTGCTATTCGTGTCTCAAAATAGCTTCAGACTGTGATAAAAATATCTAAAATGAAATATACATTATGAGGTTAATATCTAAGCTTGAAACAAAATTTTAACATATAGGGGATACTAGGGAGGTTTGATCCATTTTTTACAAAATTATTTTTTATTTTTTAAATATTGAACGTAGAATAAAGTTTTATATATCATTTTATTCGCTTTACGATCAGTTATCAAAATAAAATTGCTACATAAGTGTATTATATAAGAAATTTGAAAAAGGATTGATATTTAATCAGGAGAAAATAATGGGTCAAGCCTCCCCACGTACGGGAGGGTTGACCCACTATATGGGAGGCTTGACCCACTTTGTTTGATATTGAAATATTTGTGAAGAGAAATAAAACCACTTAAAAAAATAACTTTATGCTACATGCTTTACTTATTATAAAAAAATATTTTTGAAAGTATGGCGCTTAAACAAACCTGCTTAGACACAATCGCAAGTCAGAGGGGGAAACTTTTGTTTTAAACATGATTTTGTCTGAGCAAGTATAATTGTTCAGCAGGGAAAATGAAATTTTATCATTTAAGACAGTGTTCCGTTAGAGACAGGTTCCGTTTTCACAGGGTTTCATGTAGCATTATGTCCGGATTTAGGAGCCACTGTCCCACTTTTTTTGTCTCCTTGTCCTATTTTTTGACACTCGACCTGACAATGTCTGCTGTCACATAGTTTGGCTTCATCTCACTGTATTCATCCTGGTGAGATTTTTCTACATACATTCCAAAAGTTTTTCGATCAATGCTATGTTCTTTTGCAGCCGCATGAGCACATAACTTATCATTAACATATTTTAACCCTTTCAGGAGCAAAGTACTTTCAGTACAAAAATGTTGAAATATATGACTGGCACCAGAATTTACATACAAATTTATTTGAAAATAACAAAAAGGCTATATTTCACACGCATATTACATGGAAAACCTTTTAGCATAATCCTGGTGTCATTGTGGCGCTTGGGAATTAAAATTAAGGGGTTTCATAAACATGCCACTGCCTCTGAATGGATTAGGACTGCTTCTTTCATACTTTCTTGTCTTTTCCACTGTTTCTGTTTACCTATTTTAAGTAATATTTAGATGTAGAAAAGTTCCTATCAACTTTCTCATTTATATTTCATTAAAAGTTTTCTTGCAGTGGATACTATAGCAATTTTTCTCATCTTTCTTCAATCAGTTTAAACATTTCCTTTTCCATCACCCTATTTTACTCTAGCTTTACAGAACAGATTTACATTCTTTTTTCTATATAACCATTAACCTTTCATTATTTACAAAGTATAATAAGAATCTTTGAAAAACCACTTAATTAAGGGAGCCTTCAGCATTTGGTCAACCCTCCCTCAATTGACTGGGTCAAGCCTCCCCACATAGACTTTTTCTAAAGAATAGAAAATTGTTATGTTAAACCTAACTTACTGTACAATCTTTATGTCTGGAATGGAAGCTCGATATTTCTGCATTACTTAAAACCTACTTACTGAAATTTCTGAGATATAATTTATCTGAAAAAAGCTTACAAAATATTTCTAAAAAACCAACTTTTAGGTCGAAAACACTTCACAGTTGATTTTTCCACACCTATTTCGATTAGCTGTTTGAAACAAAGACTGTTTTTTGAGTATTGCAGTAGCTTTGGTTGACGCCTATTAATAATACTCTCAAATTATTTTAAATATGAAAACTGATGGGTGGGTCGAGCCTCCCGTATGGTCAACCCTCTCTAGTCTCTCCTACAGTTTTCTCTAATATGGCGGCGATCACAATTACACCCTGGTCATAATTACCCCTCCTGAACCCTACAAAATTTTTTTTGTTTCTCTAAAGCTATTTACTGAATGCAAGAAATCTCAAAATTATTTATGTTAATTATTATTTTTTAAAAATATGCCATTATCATTGTTATTATTATTATTATTTATTTATTTATTCATTTATTTATTTTGTAAACGCTGATTATCTGATAATGAAAGCAAACGATCCTAAAAAAAAACTTTACATTAAGTTATGCAACAAACAGATGTTAAATACATCTAATCAGAAAAAGAATGCATTTTGTTACTGAAAAATGCATTTTTAAATAACAGAACTATTTTGTCTAACTCTTAATTAACCTATATTTTTGAAGAAATTTAATCCTAAAATTTTCAAATTATTTTTTTAGTTATTTCAAAAGAATTTTCATAAAAAAATAACTACAGACATAATTTTATATATTTCGAAAATCTAATTTAAAAGTTTCTATGGCAACGATCATGAGATTGCGTTAAGAATTTCACAATTTATTTCTTGAAGAAAAAAAAAGCGACTAAACAAAATATTGACCAATCTACTGAAATCTTATAAGAAGCTTTAAAAGATATTTTGACAAAATAGAGTGGATTATTAAAATAAAATATTTGAAAGTTTTATGAGAAATTTCGCAAATCTCGGTAATACAGGTAAGTTAGGGGATATTTTTATTTAATTAAAATTTCTCTTAGGACATTTACAAATATATAATCTCTTGCATGCTTTGAGGCTTTATAAAATATTATAAATCAGTGTTTATTTTCTGGATTATAATATGTATAACGCGTGGCAGATTATATTTTCTGTCTTGTGTTTAATAATTTTTTCAAGAGGATGGTAACACAATGATGGTCAATTACAGGATGACATCGAGAAGTCGTTATTGTTAGCTGCGACTTGTTGTAAATTTCACAACGTAAGAGGGATTGCAAGACGAGGAGATTATATCTGTAAAGCATGGATGCCCCTCCCGGAACCTTTAATTATGTTTTTTCTAAGATAATACAAACTTCAGCTGGAGCTGAACCCGCGGGTAACGCGACAGGTGGCGGGGTGAAATCCACTATGGACTTGGGCCAAAATTTCCTGGAATTCACAGAACAAAACACTTGCTGCAACAGAACAGATCACACTTGCAACAAGGAGCAGCAATGTTTCGAGATTCTTGAAATCAACTTGAGGATGGCATGTTGCTCCTCAAGGGTATGGGAGTTGCTCTGGGTTTACAGTAACTAGCTTGTCAGTTTCGAGGTGTGTGCTAGATGTTGGAGGATATGTTTGAGTTTGCTTAGAAGTGTGGATTTTGAGAGGATGATTTTATTCATTCTTTAAGTGGAGTGAATAGGCGTTTAATGAGCCTTTGTGCATTCGTGATACGCATGGATGGGAGATTCCAGCTAGCCGCATTCGCATATATTAGACCTGCACAACCAAATTTCTACAGGTATGATTTGAAAGATCAGTGATCTGTTATAGACCGGGAGGCAGTAGCACAGACAATCACCTCATCGAGTTCACGGCTGCAATTTAAGAATGAGTTAAAACTCGATTCACGTATTAAAACGCAATCGGTCTGCCAGGTCATATCTTGGTAGAAAACACCTGAAAAACCGATTTTAGCGGTTGACTCGTAGGTTTACCATTGTGTTTTCCTGCTCCAAGTCATCCATGTTTTCATTCCTTTGGGTGCAGGAAAACACAATGGTAAACCTACGAGTCAACCGCTAAAATCGAGTTTTCAGGTTTTTCCACCAAGATAGGACTTGACAGACCGATTGCGTTTTAATATGCGAATCGAGTTTTAACTCATTATGGAATTTCAGCCGTGAACTCGATGAGGTGATTCTCTGAGTTGACGCTTTCCGGTCTAAAATGAATCTCGCGGTAAAATGCACGAGGTGATTGATGTTAAGTGAGACTGTGAGAATTAAGTCAAAAGCCTGTCTGCCGTTGTCAGAGAGCTCACAGTACTCCTGCCATTTCGGGATATTCCTGGATTTCAAGACCCTCTTGATGAATGACTGGGGCGCTGGGGGATTAATGCTTGTATGCTTAATGGCTTGTTTTGGGAGTTCGCCCGTACACCCGTTGCTAAAAGGGCCTTTGTGCAGTGAGACGAGGCAAAGATGTATTCTGTAAATGAGGCTTTTGACGTTTAATTTAATCTTTAGTAAGAGTGAGTTGGTATTTTTGGGTTTGTGAATGGCCTAACGTCCAGACAGGCTACTGCTGAAGATTGGAATCTTTGCTCCAGGTTGTCCTTCTAGCCATTCTAGAGGTGATACTTGCTGAAAATAACCTTATTAAACTAATTTAATTTTTGCTACAAGGGATAAGAAATACATTTAAAAGGGAAAAATACCCATTTTTATTCAGATTCGACATGTTAAATTGCTCAGACGGCAACATTCTCAGAAACTAAAATGATATAAATATTTTCACAAAAAAAATTTTAATTGTTAACTAGAAAGCAAAAATCACGCGTAAAATGAAATTATCTGCAATATTATCTAGTCGGATGTGGCAATCCCATAACTTTCACCTGTCTCATACATGTTAATATTTCCTGAAAAATAAAGCAACTCAATGCCACCGGTTAGATGATTTACAGCAAAATCTAATCAGCAAACAACATGTGTCAAGTTGTTGCTGAAACTGAAGTTTGGTTAAAACCTGTGCATTAATTTTTTAAGGTAGAACTACTGCTGAAAAAATATACATAGCAGCGCCACCTGTTGGTCTATTTACTCCAAAAACTAATCAGGACCAATCTATATGAGGGGATAACTGAAACTGAAGTTTGGTGAACATTCGGTTTTTAGTTCTTGAGATAGAGCTATTGCGATAATCATAAATAATGCCGCATAGCAGCGCCACCTGTTGGGCGATTTACACTAAAAAGTAATCAACACCAAACTATATCAAGGATTAACGGAACCTGAAGTTTTATAAAATTCCGTGCATTAGTTCTTGAGATGGAGCGCCCACAAAATTTGTGTCACACACATACAGACAGACGGACAGACAGACTCACAGACATACTCAAAGACAGACATTTTGTAAAAGCTTGTTTTTATGATTCTCTGACCCTTAAAACGTGTAAATCCGTTGAAAACCGGAATTTGAAAAATTTCATGAATCCAATACTTTCTTCTTGTGAAGATAGAAGAAAGTAAAAACGGATACTTGTGTACATAAATCTTTTTACTTTCTTTTGTCTTTACAAGAAGAAAGTATTGGATAGATGAAATTTTTCTAATTCCGGTTTTCGACGGATTTACATGTTTTACGGGTCAGAGAACCATAAAAAGATGTTTTAAAAAAATGTCTGTCTGTGTGTGTGTTACACAATTTTTTGAGGCGCACTATCTCAATAACTAATGAACGGAATTAAATAAAAATTTATATTCAGTTATTCCTTGATATAAGTTGATGCTGATTAGGTTTTGGTGAAAATCGCTCAACTGGTGGTTCTGCTATGCAGAATTTTCACGATTTACACAATAGATCAATCTCCAGAACTATTGCAGATATTTTCATCAAACTTCAGGTTCGTTTAGTCCTTGACATGAATTGACGTTTTATACATTTTGGTGTAAATCGCTCAACAGGTGGCGCTAATAGTTCTATCTCAAGAACTAATGCACGGGTTTTCATCAATCTCCTGATTCAATGAGTACTTCATATGGTGGTGATAATTGGTGTTGATTACGTGTTGGTGTATGCTGCATTTTTCACGATTCCCGTAATAGTTCTATCTCAAGAACTAATGCATGAATTTTCCTCTAACTTCAGATTTAATTAGACGTTGAAATAAGTTGTTGCTTGGTGTTTTTGGTGTAAAACTTCCAATAGGTGGCGCTGATAGGCTGCATTTTGCTGGATTTACATGATTTCAGCAGTAATCATATCTCAAGAACTAATGCTCGGAATTTCATATTTTCAGAATCCTCATGATAGGCATTGATTGCCATATAATTTTGACAGGCATGATAGCGAATTTTGAAGTATTGACATGTATGATATAGAAGAAAGTTTTAGACTGGTACATCCGACTAGTTATATTAGTGTTTCATTTTTCCGTATAGCTTCCAATCTCTTTCCAAATTTTAGGAAGCTCCATAGAGGCTGAATAATTGCATATATTCTCACTGCTTAACCCTTTAGTGCGCAGCTTTGCATATATGCAAAAAACAGTGTTTTGTATTTAATAGATATTTTTATTCCTATATACATAATTCATTCCAGAAAATTAACCCTTAAATGCCTGATTTTTCAAATATCATTGTAAAAATGTTTCTCGGCTTTCATTTTTTAAATAAATCATGGGAAAAATACTTAAAAAAATCATATTTTGTTTTAAGTATAGTTTACGGCTAAAAAACAGTTTGTTACTAATCGGGAATACTGGTGTTTAATTGAGAAAATAATTTCCCTTGATAAAATTCTATAATATTAAACACACAAGAATTTTAGGAACTATAATAAGAAATAAATTTTACTTACTCACTGCAGGTCAAAATAGGGTATTTCGCATGCTCCCAAACAAAACAAAAAGAACAAGTAGCAACAATCGAAAAAATAAATCTATCTTTATTCTTAAACAACACAAGTGTTGCCATCTGCATGTTCAAAATCGATTTAATGATATTTTCCGTATGTATTTTATTGACAACATTAGGCATTATTCTAATACTATTTTAGAGCCTAAATTGGGTATGTTGCCGAAAAGCAACACCATGCATTTAAGGGTAAAAATAGCATTATTTGCTTTAATTAATAACAGACATTCCGTATTTAAATAAAGCGAAGTTAACCATTGAAACTTTCTGGTGTACAGTCAGATTCTCTGAACTACGTAATTTCTAGAAAGTATCCTATCATGGGAATTAAAGGGTTAAAGATTAAGTTTTATAAAATAAATAACTATATAAAATAAGGTATTTGGAGACATATTTATTAAAATATTTACTAATTTGCGCTGTTTTAGCGTAAAACAGCCACAAGACAGTAGTTTTTAGTTATATTGTAGATGTGCAACAGAAGAAAAGATTGACGTATTATATGAAAAATGCATCTCTGATTTTTTTCATTTTTTTTCCTGTGTAATAAACCTTTCAGAGAATCATATATATATATATTTTAAACAAAATAAATTATCGCGCATTAAAGGTTTAAGAAGTCGTTGCGTAAGTTGGAAAGAGGTACCCTAGAGGATAATGAAAGAATAATAACAAATATAAAAATTCACATTCACAAATATCCATATTAGTTTCTTCTATCTTCAATAGAAGAAAGTATTGTAATCGAAATTTTTTTCGACTTCCGGTTTTCGACGGTTTTACACGTTTTAGGGGTCAGAGATCACAAAAAACATTTTTATAAAAAATGTCTGTCTGTCCGTGTGTCCGTATGCCTGTGTGTCGCCAATATATCATCAAAAATGTATGAAGTTATGTATATTATTAAACCAACTTTTTATTTTAAGTTTTTGGCTATGGCAAGCAGGTTCTCCATTGATTTGCAAAAAATTCGCCGGTAGGAGGTGCTGTAATAGCGATTTTTGTGCATTTTGAATATTGTACCATCGAAAACTGATTGAAGTTATGCATGGAATTGAACCAAATTTTTTGTCTATATTTGAGGAAATGGTAAGAAGGTCCTCCCTGAATTTGGAAAAATTCCGCCGGTAGAGGGCGCTGTAATAACGATTTTTGTGCATTTTGAATATCGTACCATCGAAAAGTGTATGAAGTTATGTATAGAATTGAACCAAATTTTTGTGTATGTTTTTGGCCATGGCAAGAAGATCCTCCCTGAATTTGGAAAAAATTCAGACGGAAGGAGGCGCTGTAATAGCAATTTTTTTGCAATTTTCAATATTGTACCATCGAAAAGTGTATGAAGTTATGCTTAATTCTAATAAAAATACTAATAAAACTAACTAAAATGAAATATTGACATGAGATAGAAGAAAGTTTTGTGATTAGTACATCCAACTAGTTTAATATTGTAATTAATTGCATTATGCTTGAGTTTGCGTGATTTTTGTTTACCAGTTTTCAATTTAAAATTTTCTTGCAAAAATATTTCGCTCATTTTAGTTTTTGAGAATGTTTCCATTAGAGCAATTAAACATGCCGAATCTAAATAAATAAAGGTGTTTTTTGCCTTTTAAATGTATTTTTATCCCTTTTAGCAAAAATTAAGTTAGTTTGATGTTTTCAAGTGATTTTTATATTTAATAAACTTATTGTTAAGATAAATTATTAAAGACAGGATGTGTGTTAATTTCGGCACATTTTTTGTTAGCTGGGCGCCAGTGGTAACTCGCAAAATCTTGTTTAAATCGGGATCATTTGAATTACAAACTCTTACCGTTATTCACCTCGTGCGTCATTATTTATGGGGGCCAGGTAAACAAAATTTGGGAAAAAAATCGATTTTTACTTTTTTATATCATTAAATAGTTTAAACTTTTATCTTTCCATCGATATATCACACAAGTTTATATATTTTAAAAAGAAGTGTTGGAATTACTCATACTTTCTGAGAGTACTGTACAGCTTAATGGCCATTTAAATCTTTAATTCACTTTTTCTCAAAACTTGGATTTTTCATGTTTGTGTTTCTTTTTTTCAATATCTATTAAACTTAAGAACTCAGAAAAATTTTAATACTTTTATTATGTTATATTGTATACTATAACTCAGGGATTTTATGATTTATTGCGAATTATTTAATTTATGCAGTGAAATCTTACCAAAAATGCTAATTTAAAAATGCTTTTCAATAAATAATTAATAATTAATTTTCAGGTTCACATAGAAAGAAAATGGTCTGTTAAAATATGTGAAGCATGTTACTCAAACTACTCTAAAAATTCTAGAACTCTATATTTCACCATTTCTGAGAAAATGTACAAAAAGTTGATGTATTTTAAAATGGCGGAGAAAGAGCTTACCCGGCCCTCTTAAACGGTGGATTCAAATAGTGTAATGATGATGGTTATTTAGAATTAATCTAAAACAGAAGAATAAGCGATACGTTTTGTACAAGTAAAGGGTATTCTGCCGAGATATGTATTTTCGAGGCCTGGACATAAAGTGAAAATTTCGTTTTAACGATAGTATTCGATGGAGATACAACATGCATGCTTATTCATGCTCATTAATTTTATTTATTTCATGCTTATCGCTGTAAAAAGTGCATTCGGCAAGGAACATGGTTTGAGTCATCTCAATTGAGTTTCTAAATTGTGTGAGATTTGTTTATGTACGGTGTGAAGAAATAATGTTAATGAAATGCTGTGAAGAATTTGGGCCGTTAAGTAGCGTAAGTTTACATTTTTTGCGTATATATGTGGGAAACTTCGCATATAACACCTGCATTCAGACCCAATGTTCCCGAAGCTGCGCTCCGCTTCGAGATTAAAAAGGTAACGAAGCTGTGTGAAGTGGAAATGCAGAAAAAAATAAATAGAACTAGAAAGAATTCGACGACGGCGGTTTTGTTAAAAGGAACAGAATATTTTCGACGATATAAAATAGAAGATTTAAATGACGTATGGAAATCTCGGAAATATTTGACGATGCTAAGTACATAAAGCCAAAGTTTGTTGCTTTTAAGCTAAATAAAGATTGAGAAGAGTGCTATTAACTATTTTTGTTTTGTCTTCGCCTTAATAAATGTCAGTGTTCGTCATAGAAATGAGTTATGATTTATAAATAGAGTATCATCCCACATATATAATTAGATTAGATACGATGCTTTCCCTATGGTATAAGATGATTCTCACTTATGTTATATCTTATTCAAACATTTCTGTTATTAACGAAGCCTAATCATTAATAGACACAATTACGTAAGACTTTGTTATTTGTATTGATATGTTTGTGTTTACATATTTTATCATGGGTATTTTTTAGGTATTTTTAGCTGAAGATTTGAAGTTATCGTAACAGAAATTTTCGAGCTTTCTGTAACTAATCCTAATTATATTTTGTCAAAATAATTTATTCATTCAGTTGCAGAGATAAATCTGCCATCACATTGTAAAAATATTGACTATTTGCTATTGGATAACGTTGGCAAAAAAAAAAAAAAAAAAAAAAAAAAAAAAAAAAGAAAAATAAAAGAGCTGGAGAGGTAAAAATAAAATTGGCCATCACTGCCCCCATCTAAGATAAAAATACCACAATTTCAGCTATTTAGTGAATAGAAATCTAACCCACAAGCGCCTAACTCATATTTTATAACATCTTGAGGTATGTTTTTCATTGTTTATATTTTTTAAAGTGGCCTCGAAAATTCAGTTCGATCTTAGTCCCCGGTATGCTATATCCGTAAAACAAATCACATGTGTCATTGTGCGATTAAATACTCTTCAGCAATTTTTTAAACTTCTAAGCATCGCACATTTTCAATTTTTATGCCGTCGTTTTGGGAAAAAAGTACTTTTAAGTGCAATTTGTTTGAAAACTGCATCTGAATTTATTTTTGAAATATTAATAATTTTTTTGAAGTTGTTATAGCCATTTGTCTAATATTGGCAAAGGAAGTACTCCATTTCTGTAGAAATTAAAGGAAAAATAGTAGTAAAATAGTAATTATATATTTTTGTTGCCATTTTCTCATAACAACCAAAAAAATGTAATGAAAATACGTACTATTTTGAAAAAATATAATCTGATGATTTCTGTTAAAATATGAATCTATTATAAACTATATTTAATTTTAAGTATCTATATTAATGTTACAAACAAATGAGGACATATGAATAATTAAATAGCCGGTTTTTTTTTTTGACGAGTTTCTTTAATGACGTCATCTTTTTGCTGCATATGTGTATTATTTCGCGATAGTGACGTCCTATGCATACTTTACTGTAGCTGTTTAAGAGAGCATCGTAAATGTGGAATTCTTAAGCGGATGCGAGTGACGTCATTATACATAAAATAAAAGCGCGTGCTTTAAGTCTTAAAATTCAAGTATGTTTTACACTATTTATATATACATGTAATAATAAAAAAATTCGCCCTTTTATTCTAATTAAACTATTCCAAATTATTATAATTCCTATCTTTTTTACTTAGTTTTAATAATATCTTAAATATCATTTATCTTTTTTCCATGATTTAATTGTGTATTGTTTTATTATTCTAAAAACCTTAATCCATTCGTCTAATCTTATAAAACCTATTAAATTACATTTTTCATTTTATTCTGAAACTAATTTTTTTTGTTTCGAATGTATTTAATATAAAATTAGCTATTTAATATAAAGCTAGTTAAGTATAAAGAGGGGAAAAGGGGGGGAGCTAATCCCCGCCCTTTAATTTATTTTTCTAGGGGCATTCATTTTTGAAATAAGAGTATAATATACAATTAGTGCGAATAGCTTGAGAGCTCAATGCCATCAGTTTAACTGGACACTTTTCTATTTTTTATTTATTGTATTACTCCGTTTTACCAGCCCGGAATATAGGTTTTTCTGATTCTAACTATTCTCAAGAAATATTTTTAATAATTGTCGTGATATATTTTTTTATATCCTGCAAAAAGCTTTCTACAAAAATAAAAGAAGTTATCATTTACTTTCCTAGTAACATTAAGAACTTCCGTGACAGGTCATTTTTTGTTAAACAGCATTAATACATGAAAATGTCAAAAAAATGTACAGTTGACCGTAAAGATCAAGAAGAATGATCCTTATCTTTCTTTATATATTATACTGAGTTTTTAGATTTCAGAGTTGTTTCCTCTTAAAGTGACATTTTGTATTTTATTATAGGTACTGTTTTTACTGCAAAAAATACTACCAGAAACATTGTGAGATTATGTTTTATTAACCCATTTGTGCCTAGCGTCCCATTTTTGGGACGTTTCAAATTTTCATGAATAAGTATATTTTTCTTCTCCTTTATAACATGAAAATTGTATGAAATAATTATTTATAAATCTCTTTATCTATTACCGAGAGATGACAGCATAAGGTGAATATTTATTTGTTTAAATGACGGCTTTTTTCGGTGTTTATAAATTTTTAATTTTTAAAGATGTCGAAATGTAAAAAGTTAGTTTGTTTGTATTTTTTCTATGAAGAATCCAAAATCGCAAGTCATAATCTTAGCTTGTAGATTTTTTTTAAATACTTTTTTTTTTTTTTTTTTTTTTTTTAATTGCGAAATTAAATGTTCAAGCCTATTTTTTATGCATTTTTGTAACGTCCAAAATATAGGGTTCTAGGCACAAATGGGAACATATTTTTGTTGGACAATTAGGAGACAATTATTTATGTAATCTCCTTTTGAAGATATTTATGAAATAAATTGTTTTTAAGTGAGAAATACGATTATTCTTATTTTATTATTAATAATAGTTATAACGTTATTAGTCTCTGTAAAGAAATAAATATATATTTTTTTGTACTTCATAAAAATACTAATTATAGTACATAATATACAATTTAAAAACTTTTCAAATATAAATATAGACTAAACATATAATTATGCATATTATTCTATTAGAAATACTCATATATAGTTTTTTTTTTACATTTTATTAAATAAATACAAAAAAAAAAAAAAAATTAAGTGTAATTTTTTTTAGTATTTTTTCAGTTCATTTTTCAATATTTTAAAGTGATTTTACCAAAACGTTTGAGAAAACCAAAATTCAGGCACAAATGGGTTAAAATTCAAAACTACTATTTTTTACAAAAGGTAATTCATGTTTTAAGGTTAGAACTTTGCAAAAATCATCAATCTGAATACTAATGATTTTAAAAATGCTAACTCATATCTGTTAACAAATTATTATAAGAGATATACCGGGAGTCCGAAAAACGACGGATGGATTTTAAAATTCAATAACTTGCAAACGGTGACAGATATTTAAAAAATTCTTGCTGGAGTGTTATGTAAGATGCCAGGATATTTTATGCTGCGATTCTCAGTTTTAGTTACAAATAAATCAGATAGACGGCTCTGCAAGCAATAACCGCTAAATCCAGTCTCTGTTTTTCGACATCTCTCTTCTTCCATGCGGAAAAGGAGATTAAAATGCATTAATTTGATCTCGAAGTACCAAAAATCGGGTCTGGACTGAGCTCCTATTGCTTTCAGTGTCATCTATTTTTTTAAATTCGAACTAAAATCAAGAATAACAGTAAAAAAACTCCTGTCATCATAAATAACGCTCCTGTAGAAGTTTTTTTTAATATCTGTCACCGTTTGTAAGTTATTGAATTTAAAAATCTATCAGTCATTTTTAGACACCCGGGTGACTCAAAAACCCGTTGACACGTTGAGTGACACTGAAGCGCTGAAAAATTTACAATGTTTAAAGTAGTTTTTAAGAAAGTATAATCCTGTAATAAATAAAAGGTTGGCAAATTTTAAATAAATGCTCAGTAATTACTAAAACATTATATACATTTTTAGTTTTTTATCATATTTTAGACGTCATTCATCGGTGAATGACGCGTTTTAAACGGAAAGTTCTCTGTGAGTCACCGGTGACTGGCGTAGCGCTTAACGTGTTAAACATGTTTGATTAATAAGCTTCATATAATTTTTAAAAATATCTTTTTTTCTTTTTGCAGTATAATAAATTTTAAATAATTTTATTATCTATTTTACTACATACCAAATGGCCGTAATTAAAGCGACAGTACTCAGGGTATTCTATGGTTCGATTTACACAGGAATAAAAAATATACCACCTTCATCTAGAACTAACAGGTAGTCATTTTCAAAATCCCTAAACTAGAAATATGGATTTTCGAGCTCTCGGAAAAAAGTAAACGAATAAACTGAACATACGAAATGATAGAGAAATTCTAGATTATGAAGCGGTACATTATATTATGAATCGTTTGAAGTACGAAAAATTATCACTTGGTTTCTAAGTCATAAACTAGAATTATAGATACTAAAACTCACTTCTTGTGTTCGCATTTATTTACAGAGATTTTATATAAGTTTGACCAGGATAATATAGGAAAATGCCCTTGAATTTTAATAGGGATAAATAGAACGCTCTAGCAAAGGGAACTAGAATTTATAAGGATGACATGGAACTAGTTTTTGTAGAGTTACAAGAGAGTTTTTCTAGTTGCCAGTGCAGAATTTTTTTCAGTGTAATTAAGACATCAGAGCCAATTTTTTTTAGTATAATTAAGTAAGTTATCTATGTCTTGTTTAATCAACCTACAGAATTTGGCTCGAGTACCGCATTTAGATCGCTATTAAGAATATCGTGAGTTCTTTAATGTATACTAAATCATGCTTGAGTACTAATAATTGAATCATGGTCAAGTTGATGTTACCATCCTCGGGAGGACACCTTGAGGAGGCCATGAAGTACGATCTAATTGCAAGAATGCAGCCAAATTTTTTAGTATGATTAAATAAGTTATCTATGTCTTGTTTAATCAACCTACAGAATTTGGCTCGATTACCGCATTTAGATCGCTATTAAGAACATCGTGAGTTCTTTAATGTATACTAAATCATGCTTGAGTACTAATAATTTAATCATGGTCAAGTTGATGTTACCATCCTCGGGAGGACACCTTGAGGAGGCCATGAAGTACGATCTAATTGCAAGAATGCAGCCAAATTTTTTAGTATGATTAAATAAGTTATCTATGTCTTGTTTAATCAACCGACAGAATTTGGCTCGATTACCGCATTTAGATCGCTATTAAGTACACCGTGAGTTCTTTAATGTATACTAAAACATGCTTGCGTACTAGTAGTTTATCATGGTCAAGTTGATGTTACCATTCTCGGGAAGACAGCTTGAGGAGGCCATGAAGTACGATCTAATTGCAAGAATGGAGCCAAATTATTTAGTATGATTAAATATGTTATCTATATCTTGTTTAATCAACCTACAGAATTTGACTGGATTACCGCATTTAGATCGCTATTAAGAACACCGTGTGTACTTTAATGTATACTAAAACATGCTTGAGTACTAGTAGTTTAATCATGGTCAAGTCTGATGTTACCATCCTCGGGAGGACACCTTGAGGAGACCATGAAGTACGATATAATTGCAAGAATGGAGTCAAATTTTGAAGGTTGTTTAAACAAGATGATTCAGAAAAAAAGCGCTACGTTGACATTATTTTATTTTAATACTAGCTGACCTGCCCGGCGCTTTCCGGGCCCTGATATGAATCTCAAGTCGGTATGATTTTATGTATTTAAATCTATTTTGTCTAAATTTATATTTCTAAATGTAAAAATCGCGAAAAAAATATGGAACTGAAAGTATATGCCATTTGGTATTTTATGTTTTGTGTAATTTTATTTTTGGGTCTATGCGTACTGAAAGCGTGCGAAACAGTGACGAAACACTCCCGTTAGTCATTGCTAGAGAGAGAGAGATGAAAACATCAGTAACTGAAGATGCTTCGATAAAAAAAATGTGAAAATATTTTTAAACATTTTTAAATGTATGGTTTAGAGTATATATGTGTTTTTAACTTTTGACACGTACACTATTCTTTGGTGTATGTTAAACTGCGATATCTTAGTGTGTTTTAATGTCTGCAAATAAATTTGTAGAACAAATGAAGAATATGATTAATATATGACATTATAAAAGAATACGATTATAAAAATTGAAATTATCTTTTATTTCGATCGATAGTGAAGACTGTATTGTGATTAAATTATGATTCTAGGAAAAATTAAAAAATAAAACATTTTTTCACATTTCGATCATCCAGAATCAGTTTATTTTAGAAACCAAAAATCGTCTGTCGCTTTCAAATTCTATAGAAGTAAAAAGAAAGGTTTTCACTTCAATTTTAAAGAGAAAAATACATCAATAATCTTAAAAACAGAAAGCAAATTTTAAAATAAGAATTAAATGATCACGTGTTAAAAGCAGAAAATAAGGGAATTACATCAAAGTCTTTACACATAAATGTTAAAGTACGAAAACTTTAAAGCAAAATCATAACTAGCGAAACACATTTAGAGGTGATAATTACGTCATATGTAAAAGGCCCAAGCGTTAAATATATTAATATTTAAAATGCCTAAAATAATTAAATTATTACACGTGAAAAACTTTTAATGGTGAATATTACGTCGTATTTAAAAAGCTCAAATAATATTTCCAAATATTTTTAATTTAAATAATATATACACCTATGAATCTTAAAGGAGAAAATTAAAATCAAATAAATAAATTATTAGATAAGAAATGCATTTGATAGGGAAAATTATGTCATATATGAAAAGCATACATTTAAAACGTTTTTCATTCAGAAGACTTTATCTGACGTCACATGGTATAAAACTAGTGGGGCAAGTAAATTTCTTTATATATAACATCACTTGATGCAGCATAAATGCAGGTAAATGTATGCGCAAAATACTTTTGATTTCTTTTTTACGAATTACTATTAAATAAATATATATTAGAAAATTCATATATTCTTATTAATTAATACAAACAATATAGATCGTAAAAATAAACTGAAAATATCCAGGATGGCGTATTATAATAGAGAAAAGAATTCACGATTAATCTGTTATTGAAATACCTAAAACTCGATCAAGACATAAAATATAAGCGTAAAATTTCAAATACAATGCTTTTCAATACGTGGATCTGAAAGCTATTTCAATTTTTTAACCTAAAACTTAAATGAAGAACATTGTCCATAGCGTCGTTATAAAACTGAGGAAGATAGCCTAATTTTTCAATCGAACCAATTTATACAAGCTTATTTTCAAATGTGTGATTAATCTTGCTTATCAATCCGGAAAACAGCCGTCAGTTGTTACGACAGTGATGGATGAGGTCATGATAACCGAAAAAAGCCTCATTCAAACGAAAAAGTATGGCAACCTGATTGCAGAGTATGGCGACAGTTCTAGTGATGATATCATTCTATCTTCGGTAACCTGGTAATATATTTTAAACAGGGCACATTAGTGTGTTTTCAGAGGCTGCGAAGCTTGAACGGGGGTTGGCGGGCATAGCCCCCAGGGGACCATATAAAATGTCTATATAAAAGGACAACCGACGGTACTAAAATACATTAAAAGACAGCATCTTATTCAGAGTCATAAATGACAATATCGTAGCAGTACATTATTATTATATTATTCATTCTCGTGTACTTTTCTGTATTTCACAATCTCTAGAATTTCCCTCTTTCGTCAGAGTTTTTGAATTGGTTTGCTTTTTTAAGGTTTCACGTCAAGGATCCATTGTGACAAATGTGTCATTTTACGCAAAACATAGTACTTCTTTATGATTTTTTTTTTTTTTTTTTTTTTTTTTTTTTTTTTGTGTGTGTTAACGCAAGACATATATTTTACTCATGAAAGAAGTATGATATTAATCCAACATTTTCTCTGATTCCTTTGAAGATGATGAGTTTATGAATCAATTTGACATAAATAAAATTAATGCGTTCAATATTTCAAAGCCGTTACATAAAAAAAAAAAAAAAAAAACTGTATGAAGTTTAATTTTTTCTCGGCGAGTTTCTTGAAATGTCCTCACTATTGTCATGTACAGTAAAAAGCCAATTGAATATTTTTAAATTTCTGTTAAATAAAACAATCTCGCAAAAATTTCAGTCTACTATATCTCACAAATAAACACCTCCAAATGCTAAAATGCTTATTAGATAAGGAACATTAAGAGATTTACATAAATCTGGCGCCTTTTAAAATTATATATTTTTTTGCCTCACATCTAAAGCATGTTGGTTACAAAGACATTTTTTTTCAATTTTCTAAGGTTTAATTTCAAACCGAGGGGAATGTATTAAAAGAAATTTAGAAATTATATATTCTTTAAACATTAAAGTACGTATTTAAAGTAAAATACACTGCTCAAAACAATTAGGGGAGCACATGGTTTTAACGGAATTACGCAAATATTTACACCGATAAGTGAGATAAAATAAAACATCCATAATTTAAAGCGTAGTAGAAAACAGATAAATAAAACTTCACATGCAAATTGAAGTTTATGACGTCAAAAACTAGAAAAAGGAGGTAAGTGCAGAAATCGGGATTTTGCAGAAACGTCTGTTTCACTGTCTCAGTTGTAAAATTCAATTGCTCAGCTTGTGTTTTGAGAAAAGGTGACTGAAAATGTCAATGTGATTTAACGGAATCCATGGCTTGGCGTGCTATCGGGACAGCTGAATTAGAGGAAACTCAAGGAAATATAGCGGACTCTCCTGGAGTCGCATGAAGTGTCAATGCAAGGCTGTGGAATCCATTCCAAGACACTTGGCATGGTAGACGTCAACAATGGCAAGGTGAGCCATGTGCTACCACAGAAACTGATGACAGATATATACTGTTAACAGCTCTTCGAGACGGAACGGGCAATGCTTCTCTGCTGCAAACACAGTCGTTCTTGCCACATGACGAAGGGTGTCCAGCCAAACTGTCCAAAATAGGCTTCATCAGGGCGGCACGTAAGCCAATGTTCTGATCCCAAGTTCCGTTGATTCCGTTGATCCCAAGTAGCTTTGTGGCCCAAAGAAGGCGTGCAACTGAACATCGAGTTTGGAGGCAAAGTTCTTGCAGTCAAATTCTGTTTACAGACGAGTCCCGATTCAGTCTGGATGTGACATGTGATGTGTTTTGGTATGGAGAGAAAGAGGCACTCAAAATAATCCCACATTCGTTCGTGAAAGTTCACAATACACACAAAGAGGGTTGATGCTATGGGCTGGAATCAGTATGGGTGAACATACGGCCCTGCATATAATTCGGAATGGCACTTTGACGGTCCGAAGTCATATAGACGAGATACTGAGATTTCATGTCGTATTTTATGTTGCAGCAATTCGTGATTCCTTTTTTTTTCTATGCATGATAAAGCCAGACATCATACAGTTCGTATTGTGGAAAACATGCTTGAAGCTAAAACAATGCAGCGTATGGAATGACCAGCATGCTCTCCTGACCTAAATCCGATCGAGCATTAGTAGGACATACTCAGGCGATGCAATGCTGCGAGACGAAGGCCTCCTTTTACTGTCCGGGACTTGGAGATTGCAATTCTTGGGCAGTGGAACAGTATTCTCCAAATTCTTATCCATAACCTCATCGCATCGATGGAAAACAGGTGTGCAGCAGTCTTAGTTGTTCGAGGAAAACACACGCCATAATAAAAATCTTGCATCATTTCTAAACAATACTTTTTTTAATCATTTACATGAAAACAAATTGTTGCCCTAAATCATCTTTTCGTGTTCTTACGATCTTTTCAAAGAACAAAAGCTCCCTTACATTTTTTTGCGTCTTTTTTCTGTATTGAGCATTGATACACGTGAACTATCCATTTTATGCCCACACATGGCTGCTCTGCACCATTCTCTTCAATTTTTTGCTTGCTCCCCTAATTTTTTGAGCAGTGTATTTTCAAAATATAAATTTCATAGTTGGTAAGATATTAATATTTCGAAAGCAAGTGCATTAATTTTTTACACCACCGGAATGTTTTGGCTTTAGAAGGATAAGGAGTTAACTTACTAACCCTCCGTCACTCGCCACTGTTTTTGTGACTTGATCGCTCGCGTGGGGGTTGTAAACACTCTAAAATTTTATCATAATTTTTAAGTTATAAGGATTTATATTAATTTTTCATTTTACTCGTAATTAATTTTTTTAACTTATTCTAAATAAATACGATTCGGAAATACAAGAAACTTATAATTTTATAAAAATTATTTTAAAAAGTTTGCATATACTACTACATAACAATTAAAATTGGCGTAATTTCGCGCGATCTGCCGCACAGCAGATAACTTGATTCCCTACCAGAATTTATTTTAAATAAAATTTCACTTATTTCTGCTTACCACTTATTTGACCTTTTTTTTTCAATAAAATTTCCTTTTTTAGAAAGACTTAACTAAAGCACGGTGTACAACACACATTCCGTTTTGCTTATGTATAATGACTCGATAATGTTATTCATTAAAACAGACTGTAGTTCAGCTTCAAACTCTCAAAAACTCTTCTTCAATATTTCATCCAATATTGCCAGATTAGGGACTTTTTTATTTCAGATTACTTAACTGTCACCACTTTTTTAAAATAGTATAATTCGTCTAATTTTTCAGAATTTTTAAACTATTTTTAAATAGGCCGAATATTTCTATTTCAAAAAAAGCGGTGACAATCAACTATCTGGGGACAAAATGTCTCCTATCTGGCAACACTGATTACATCAGTATCTTGTTCTGTTTCCGAGTTGTGATCAGAACTTTCCTGAAAGTGCTCAACATCATTCAAATAATTATCATCTGCCCCTGCTGCCTCATCATCTTCAGAATCTGATGAATCAGAAGCCAAAAGATTCCGTAAATTATGTTGTTCCATTTCCTATGAAGATTTCGACATTATTTTTTTAAAGGAAAAAATCGATGTAAATGACTCAAAATAACTATAAAAAAAAACTTTTTCATAAATTTAATTATATATATGATAAAATAAAAGAACTCACTAATGTAGCTTACCTTATTTTTGTTTTCCATCCAAAAATATTTCGTAATTACTCGCGGGCTGTTTTTAGCACTTCAGCAGGGGGAAATTTTCACTTACTCACTTTTCTGAAAAAACGGTAGAATAGAAATCTGCTGTCAGTAGGCGTGACATCTAGGAGTGCAGCTACTAAAATTATTTGACATTGAGCTTGAGTAGTTCCGTACTGGTGCTCATGTTTTTACTGGTGGGGTTCAGAACACCCCACGCCAGTAATAGAGGGTTAAATTACATTTCATCAAACTAATGTTCATATATATACAACCGTATAAACCCCGATTTGTTTATACATATATATATATTACAATAAAAGTAATTTTAAAATTGGAAAAGATAAGTTCAATTTGCTGCATTACTGATGTATAACAATACAAATTTCCAATTCCTTCAATTTAAATTTAGAAATACTTTTAAAATGCAAATACATTTTGTTATTTTTTATGCTTTAATCACCTTTACACAATTTCTATTTTCTTTACATAAATTATTGAGCAATTAAGAATTACCTTTTTAAGACCTGACTTACAAAATCGTGTAGGTGATCCTAAAGAAAAGGAAAAAAAAGCATTTTCCTCTTTTTGTGCGATTTCAGGTTGAGCAAGCACCCACAGAATTGCGTAGATCCTCCTTTGGTATAACCTGACATCGGGTATTTTTTTAATATTTTTTTCTAATCGAATACGATCTTATTAATTAGCAGAAACCACCATAACTTCTCATTTCTACAAAATATCCTCCGGTTTTAAGTGTTAATAAGTTCCAAATTTAATGAGGGTTTAGATCGAGAATTTAGCATTTCTAATTCAGCTATAGGACTTCCTTTCTTTTCCCAAAATGTCTATTAAAACACTAGCACTTTTATGAGATGTAAATTTCCAACTGGGAGAAAAATGTCCGGAACAGTATTCGAACCAACAATCTTTTAGTTGAAGCTGCCAATGCTCTGCATTCTGAGCTATCCCGGACGAATCTGAACGACCTAATTCACCCAGCTAACCTTATTGATCATAGCATCTGGTCTCATATTTGAAGGAGCTCAAAAGAATAAATAGAAGGTAATGGGACTCCAGTAAACAGTTGATACGTAATTACACAAAATTAATTCTAACATATTTTTTTCTAATTGCTAAATAAATTATATGAGACGTAAATTTCTAAATGGGAGAAATATAACTGGATCAGAATTTTAACCAGGGATCACTTAGCTGATGCTGCCAATGCTAATAGGGTAACTCAGGGAGACTCGCCGTATACGGTATGGATGCCGCACCCCTTATACTTCTTGTAATTATCGATAGATGGTCATCAAACGCGCAGCTTAGGTGCACAATGAGATTATTTTAACCAGTGTATAGCGTGAATCCTATTTCAATGTTTACTTGTAGATGTACAATCCTTATTTTGACGTAAGTGCATGATTTCACTGTCCAAACTTTTAAAAACGTTATGCTTAAATACTTTTCATACGCTAATTACTAAATGGATGCATGATTTCGTAGTCAAAACTAAGTGTAGCGTTTGTATAGAGTACTGTGTGTATGATTACGCCGTTTTCCTTAGCGATGGCAGGCAACTGTGATGTGCGACGTCTGCACCATGCAAAATGGGACACACGCTGCACTGCAATTCCGGAATTCATGACGCAGTTTCTTTTGTACGGTATGATTAAGTGTTGTTAAATTTTCCTTTTCTTTTTGAACAGACTAACCAAGATAGGCATGTTATCAAGTTTACTAAAATCAAAGGAGAAAAATTGAAATAATAAAAAGTAAGAAGGGCAAGAAAGATGCAAGTCAAGATGATAGTAATGAAAAAAATGGATTATGCGTAACGCAGACGTTCTTCACAAGGAATGTTTAGAAAACTACTACAAAAAAGAAGAAGTGTAATTGGCTTCGTTGCATCATGTGTCAAATGTAGTTACATAAAGACTGTACTTTTTCGACAATTTTTGTGTAGATTGCGGTCGAAAAAAACAGGTCTATTAACCCATTTGGGACCATGGGTGCATATAAGCAACATAAAGAAGTTTGCAAATCACTCCTCTTCCTTTTATCTCATAAGTATATATTGCTATTTCTCTAGAAATTATTCCCGAGTTTTCTTGCTACATCAAAGTTTTTAAAGTGTCAACAATACACCTAGTATATGGATATGTACAGCCTATGCATACTCTAGCCTAATAAATAATTATGAATTCCTCCTAAGAACTTCCGTATTCGCTGACACAAGAATTTTTACAAAATTATTTGCTACTTGCTGCCCTTGGCGACCAGTTTGGTCTCCCTTAAAATTTATGTTTGTGAAAGCATGCTAAGCATTGTATCATCTTACTTTTATTTATAATATTATTTATTGGACTCCCTTAAATGTAATTAATATAATTTCTTAAGCTAATATTAGTTTTTGTTAATTTAAAATATCTCATTTTGTTGATTTTCTGTAAGCAAGTAAATCCTATTGGTTTACAATGGAAGTCTATGGAAATGTGGCGAAATATTAGAAATATCGACAAGTTGGCGTCACTTTTGGCGACTAATTTTGATTCCCAAATTCGGCGATATATCGCGATGTTGGCGACACACTTGGCAGTATTTGGCGACAGAACAGAGTCTCCCCTGTGGTAACTCACCTAATGGGTATGGAGATGCAATAAATGCTGTTCAATAATCAATGAGATGCGTTTCATTCGGGTGTTGCCATTAAAAAACAAAAAAATAACCTTGATTTCTGCGCCACATACGATAGCATACTATATATAGATAATTGTATTAGAATTAATCTAGTCTAATTACGTATCTAGCGTTTACAGGAATTCCTTTATCTGCGATTGGTTCTGTTGAGCTAATTCAGATACCAGACTAGATGCTATGATCAATAAGGTTAGCTGAGTGAATTAGGTCCTCCAGGTTTGCCCGAGATAGCTCGGATGGCGGAACATTTGCAGCTTCATCAGAGAGATTCCTAATTTAAATCCTGGTCCGTACATTTTTCGCCGAATTGGTAATTTACGTCTCATATGACTTATTTACCAATTAGAATTAGTGTGTTAGAATTAATCTAGAATAGTACTTTCATATTGGAAACGTAAGTTTGAATTTGTTGCATTAGCGGAGACTAGGGAGGGTTGACCATAGGGAGGTTTAACCCACCCACCAGTTTTCATATTTAAAAGAATTTCAGAGTTTTCTCAATAGGTGTCAAGCATAGCTACTAGAATGCTCAAACAACAGTCTTTGTCTCATACAGATAATCGAAATGTGTGCGGAAAAAATCAATTGTAAAGGGTTTTTACCCTAAAATGTGTGTTTTTAAGAAATATTTTGTAAGCTTTTTTCAAGTATAATATATCATAGAAATTTAAATAAGTTGGTTTTAAGTAATGCAGAAATATCGAGCTTGCATTCCAGGCATAAATATTGTACAGTAAGTTAGGCTTAACATAACAATGTGCTATTCTTTAGAAAAGGGCTATTTGGGGAGGCTTGACCCATTCAATGTGAGGGAGGGTTGACCAGATGCTCAAGTATCCCTTAATTAAGTGGTTTTGGAAATCTTTTTATTATACACTGTGCAAAATGAAAGGGTAATGGTTATATAAAGAATGTACATTTATTCTGTAAAGCTACAGTAAAATGGAGTGATGGAAAATAAAATGTTTAAAACTGATTAAAGAAGGTTGTGAAAAATTGCTATAGTATATATTCACTACAAGAAAAAACTTAATGAAATATAAATGGGAAAATTGATAGGAACTTTTTTCCATTTAAATATTACTTACAATAGGTAAATAGAAACAGTGGGAATTGGAAAGTATGAAAGAAGCAGTTTTAACCCTTTCAGCGGCAGTCGTATGTTTATGGAACCACTTAATTTTAATTCGAAAACGTCACAATGGCACCAGAATTTTGCTAAAATCTTTCACATTTCATATGTATGTGAAATATAGTCTTTTCTGTATAGCCTTTTCTTATTTTCAAATCAATTTGTTCGTAAATTCCGGGGCCACTCATTTATTTCAACATTTTAGTACTGAAAGTACTTTGACTCTGAAAGCGTTAAAAAATGTTAATGATAAGTTAAGTGCTTATGCGATGGCAAAAGAACATAGTATCGATCGAAAACCTTTAGGAAGGTCTGTAGATAAATCTCACTAGGATGAATACAGTGAGATGAAGTCGAACTATGTGAAAACTAGAGTCGTCAAATCGAGTGTCACAAAAAGTAGGACAAGGAGACAAAAAAAAAAAAGGCGGACAGTGGTTCCTAAATCGGGTCATAATAATACATGAAACCCTATGAAAACGGAACCTGTCTCTAACGGAATACTGTCTTAAATGTAAAATTAAATTTTCCCCGCAGTACAATTACACCTGCTCAGACCAAATCATGTTTAAAACAAATTTTTTATCCTCTGACTAGCAATTGCGTCTAAACAGGTGATTTTAAGTATCATATTTTCAAAAATATTTTTGTATAATAATTAATGCATGTAGCATAAAGTTATTTTGTTTTTTTAAACTGATTTTTTACCTCTTCACAAATATTTTAATATGAAACAAAGTGGGTCAAGCCTCCCATGGGTCAACCCTCCCTATGTGGGGAACCTTGACCCATTATTTTCTCATGATTAAAATCAATGATTTTTCGAATTTCTTATATATTACACTTATGTAACAATTTTGTTTTGATCACAGATTGTATAACGAATAAAATGATATATAAAACTTTATTCTAGGTTCAACATTAAAAAAATAAAAAACCATTTTGTAAAAAGTGGGTAACCCTCCTTAGTCTCCCCTACTGCTAATATCAATTGGGAATGAAATTTGCTTGAGTTTACTCTTTAGAAAAATTTTAAAACAAATCTGTTATAAAATTATCTAAGAAAATAATTTATTATTATTAAACTAAAGTTTTAGCATGCTAAAAGTTAAAAATGTATATTTAAAGGCTTATACCTAAATCTTAAAAAAAAGATCTACACGTTTCGAAAGCACGATCGGTGGTTTTAACAAGATCAATATTGATAGGCAAACAATTTTTATTTTTTTCTATCTTCAACAGAAGAAAGTATTATAATCGAAAAAATTTTCGACTTCCAGTTTTCGACGGATTTACACGTTTTAGTGGTCAGAGATCAGAAAAAAATGTTTATAGAAAATGTCTGTCTGCCCGTGTGTCCGTTTGTCCGTATGTCTATGTGTCCCTATATCCGTGTGTCTGTCGCCATTGTACCAACAAAAACTGTATGAATTTAGGGATAGAATTGAACCAGTTTTTTTTTTTAAGTTTTCGGCTATGGCAAGAAGTATCTCCCTTAATTTGAAAAAAAATCCTCCGGTAGGGGCACTGTAAAAGCAATTTTTGTGGCATTTTGAATATTGTGCCATCGAATAGTGTATGAAGCTATGCCTAGAATATTACCAATTTTTTTATGCATGTTTTTGTCCATGGCAAGAAGGTCCTCCCTGAATTTGGAAATATTCCGCCGAAAGGAGGCACTATAATAGCGATTTTTGTGTAATTTTCTTGATTTTTCGTAGTTCTATTGTACACCGGAGGCCGGTGAATCCACGGGAACTCCCCATCATGTTAATCCGACTATTCGCAAACAACTTATATACAACAGTTATAACGAAAAACTATTGATCTTAATAAATATCATGATCGAGATGAACTCGTTTTTACTCCGATTTATTGACGGGTGCAGAAATTTAAGAATAAGCCAAAGTTGTTATAGTACTGAGCTAAAAAAAGTTAAATATTGACATTTGTAACAACATTTTGAAATATTAAAATATATGACATGAAAGAAAGTTTTGGGATAGGCACATCCAACGAATGTTTATGAACATTGTAAATAAAAAGATAGTGATCTCATGCATAATGAAAACAGGTGCTCTAATAAAAATAGTCACCTTTGGTCAATTGTTTATCCATATTGATCTTGATAAAGTCGATAATTGTTTGTACGATCTATTTATTAATACATACATATATATATATATATATATATATAAGGCTTTAAATGTACTTTTTTCACTTCAAGCATGTCATAACTACAAAAATGTATTTAGCTAGTAGCTTTTACTGTAATTACATTCTCAATCCTTAGATGTTCTTAACAAATGTTATTTAGGAGAGAAGTATAAGTCAATCACAAGTTAAATGAAACTTTCATGTCAAGATAATGACATTTTGGAAATCAACCAAAATCATTTCAAACGTCTTTATCGTACATTTGAAAAGATAACGAAAATACCAGTTCATTCACGATAATTATTTCTGAATACCTGTCACTCTACTCTACATAAATTCAAACTAAACGTAACCGCTTGCAACAATTTCTAAAATTTATGGAATGTCTTTTAACGAATCTTGTAAAATGCTTTCCGTAATATGAATAAGGAATATAGATTAAATCTTTATGAAATCTTTATAAAAAGTATTATTTTAAGTATACATTTGACCTATTTTTCTTTTTAAAAAGTTGTGTGTTTGCAAAAATTTAATGTATTTACTATTCATTTATCAAAATGTAATTAATTATAAGATTCTACTGTAATAACCAAAAAACATTTACATTTTCTTTACATAAATTATTGAGGAAAGAGACATTAATAAGTCAGAACTTTAACGAGCATTGAATTTGAGAATTTGGTAATATAATTAAATTGTTAGACCTATTCCTAACCAAAATATATTTAGCAATAAAATTGATTTTAAATACTAGACGTACTTTTAATTTGTTGCATTACTTCCATATGGAAATAATAAATGCCATTTTTTTTTTGTTTAATCTTCAGGTATTCTTTTAAACGAAAATGTATTTCGTTAGCAGTTTTTACTGCAATTATACTTACAACAATAGCATTTTTAAATATAAACTACTTTAAACTACTACTCACAATATAAATGAGCATTCATGGCAAGATTATGGCATTTTGGAAATCGAGCAAAATTATTTCAAACGTCTTTACAGCAAATTTGAAAGGCCAGTAATGTCAGTAATCAGAATAGTGTCAGTAATCAGTTAGTCAGAATTATTTCAACCATCAGAAATATCAGTTCACTGCGAGTTAACCTGCACGGTAATTTCTGCTGAATGCCTGTCAATCTACATAAATTCAAACTAAGCGTGACCACTTACGACAATTTCTGAATCTTATAGAATGTCTTTTAGCGAATCTTATAAAATGCTTTCCGTATTATTAATAAGGAATATAGATTAAATCTTTGAGGAATGTATGTATTTTACGTGCATATTTGACACTATTTTCATAAAACAATATTATGTGGTTATAAAAATTGCTTATCTATTTACTATTAATTTAGGGAAAGTATTAAATTAGAATTTTAAATATACGATTTTAAGTATATTTCATTAAAAATGTACTTCATGAAACGTAAGTAACATTTTTTTCAACATTTAACGATTTGCTAAAATATCATTGTTAGCAAAAATAAGAAGTGAAAAAATAAAATATAGCTGAAATCTAAATATATTTTATTTTTCGTAAAAATGCCTATTTCGATGTTTCAAACATGAAAAATAATATATGAAATTTTCGTACATTGATAAATGCAATTTACTTTTTTCTTTAAGCGTATTTGCATACAGAAACTGCACTAAATTTAAGGAAGGCTAGTTATCTGGGAATGTTTTGATATACATAAAGATGGAGTAAATTTTGTGAGAATATCTGAATTTCAAAAGTTACAAAACTACATCTGTTGGACGAAAATGTTTGCCTAAGTGTAAACTGATAGCCGTTAACTGATTTTGCGTATATAATATACTGGATAAAATATTTAAAGAATATCTAAACATAAAATTAAACAAAAAAGTGTTTTTTATATGATTATTTCCCAAAATTTAAATGATGTCATTAATAAATTGCATTTTGCAGTTTTAAAACAATAACAATCCTAAGTTTTCCAACACTTCGAGATACACTGATAAAAAATTACCCATTTGTAAGATAGAGTAAAATATCTGAATAAGCAATTTTGAAAACAAACATCAAATTTCAGCAATTAGCGACCACAATCGGCAAAGTATTTGAATTTTTTTAGTGTCCTTTCATATCGCTTACCCGCAAAAAAAGTGACACATCTCGCAAATTTTCATTTTTGTTTTATTCCATAAATAGTTGTGACATAGGTTCGTTTTGCTACAGGCAAATTATTATTCGTGTCATTATACTGAAAACCTCTATATTACACTATGTGTCACTTTTCCATTATAGGAAATGCACAGTGATGAAACAAGAAAAACGACACATCTTACAAAAAGTCTTCCATAAGCTCATGCTCGAGCAATTTATAAAACTCTTTATTGCCTTAGTAATAAAAATATAAACATTTCCTTATTTGGCGAAATATCCCTCTGTTGGTGATTAGTATATTGTCAATTGATTAATAGTTAGACCACAGATTAATAGTTACAACATTACAATTAGTCAGGTAAGTATTGAATAGTGATGTTGTCTAATGTCATTTTTCGAATGAATATGAGGGTCACCGTGGAACAAATAAAGTAGGTACTTATTTGTGGATGTATTTACAAGACATTCCTTCACGTGTTGGCTGTAAAAATGTGGAATTAACTTTTTATTGAGATAACTGCGACGGACAAAATAAAAATAAATATATTATTGCATTATTTATGCATGCTGTTAAGATATTAAAAATCTATAAAATAACAATAAAATTCTTGATCTGTGGGCATACTTCAAATAAAAGCGATGCTGTCCATTCAGTAATAGAGAAACAAATAATAATAATTAAAAAAAAAAAGCCAAATTTACATCCCTCAAGAGTACGTGACATTGATTAGAAAGCCAAACAGACATTAGCATTGTCATTTTTAAGTGAATGAGTTAGTGGATTTTGATATTTTAGGTTTAAAACGATTGAGTGGCGAAAAGGGGTGTGCTTAGAAATTATTTGAAAAATAATGAAGGTAACGTTCTCCAGTTTTCCAGAATCAAAATTTTAAGATTTGATAACATTTTCATTCAACGTAAAATAGTCTTATGACGAAGGCTATTTTTCTGAGTTTGAAATTAAGTCTAGGGGTAAAAAAGAGCTTTAATCTTTGAATAAAGCGAAAACCTTTCCTTTGAGTAAAGGGAAGAAACAAGATTGCTTGTTATTCTCATTTTTTCTACATTATAACTTTCACAATGAAGATAAAGGACTGTGTAGCAGCCATATAGAACTTTTTTAAATAAAGTTTTAGTTTGAGAAAGTAGTATAAAATGTTGCAATATTTATTTTTACAAGAATAACAAATTAAAAAAAGCAAAGATAGAACCACTTATCTAATTTTTACTTTAAATTATGTTTATTTTTAATCTGTGATACTTATTTGTTATATTTTTGATTTGAATAATTATTTTTCTATTTCAAAAGTTTGAAGAAGCTACAAAACAAACGTAGTAATCTGTTCCTGCTTTCGGAGAAATTAACTCTGAAAACTGAAAATACATATTTGTTTTTGAATTATTACTAAACAGAAACCAATAATTATTATATAAATTATTCTATATATTATTAATAATATATAGAAATGTTTTAAACTAATAAATAGTTATTACTATTGAAGCATGAAAAACAACTCACCTATTCTTCTATTTTTCAATTGTTATAGAAAATATTGTAATGACGTAATTACGTCTATGTGATTTATTAATTCCATAATCAGTTTTTGTATATTTAATAATTCATGTATACTTACTTTGCATATTTATTTTGTAGAAACTACTATTTTGTTTCGCTGAAATGCAATTGTAAGATTATAGTTGTATAATAAATATAAAAAAATAAATATGCTTTTTCTTTTAATTTAATTTCCTAGAAACCTTGTTATGAATCTGTGGTTGATTCTTATAGTGATGCAAACTAATATATTTTTTTATATATGTGATAATATATTAAAGTCAAAACATTTTGATTTAAAACAAGAACGAAAAATCATACGTCCAGCATAGATTGTGTAGCACTTTCCAACACAATCAGTATACTATAATAAAACCTCACAGTTTATTAAAGTGAAATATCATATCTAAATAAGCAATTTGAAAAACTCATAACTCATTTGTAAACCCATTTTCCGCTATTGCAATCAACTCGGAAAAATATCAGTTTTTTGTGCAGCCCTGTATAAGAGATATGGATTTGTATGTATACAACATTATATATGCTAAACTTTAGTTCGAGGAAATGCATAGCACAATTCAAAATTAATTTCCATTCAGCCATTTCCTTCAATAAACGGAAAAGTACTTGAGACCTTTTGTGCAGACTTTTGTGTGTGTATGATCTATATAATTTATCCTTGCCAAGTAATACTTAAAAAAAAAAAAAAAACAGTTAATAAAAAATGTAAAAACGTATAATGCAACTGCAAACACACGCCCAGCAATTATTGTTCATAGGCTTCACTAATTAAATTTCTTTTTCTGCCAAATTCTTTTGTGTGTCCCTCTAAATGAACAATGAATTCTATGAACATCATATTCTATAGTAAATTCCGTAGTACACCTCATGATATATATATAAATTTCAGTATGGTTAGAATAGTGTATGTTATTAAAATACACCGCAAACGATTTTCCACCGCCATCATGCCATCAGTATTATAATAGTCCATATCATGCGACTGCCATAAACAATTTTTCGCGTGGCAAATTAAAACAAAGCTTTGATATTGAAATTAAATGTCGTGGTTTATGGTATTATTTATTACTTTTCTTTCTTTTTTTTTAAGCAATAATTGAGAGTCATACATTTATTTCAGTTTTAAATTGAAGTTACGCATTTTAAATGAAAAGAGTGAAAGTATAAAATTTTAAATAAAATTAATGAAATACGACGGGAATAATGTTTTTTGATATATTACCTGCCCCCGGCTAACATAAAAAGTAAAGAGTTCATGATTTCTGTATCAGAAATTTCGGATTTGGCAAAGGATTGAGCAAGTAAATTGAATAATGTATAAAAGTAACATGATACAATGCTTAGCATACATTTTATGGAGATCAAACTGGTTGCCAAGGGCAGCTAGTTTATTTATAATAAACAACACAGCTTAGTATACTAAATAGTGTTAATCTGTAAAATGGATAACATTATTAAAAAACATTTATCATCAGTTCACGCCAATAGAGAGTCTACGATTTCTTTTCTGCAGCCCTGCATATCAGCTATGGAAAACATGCACACCACGTAATGCATAAAAAATTGTATAAGCTTGACAACAAATACCGCACTTCTAGCGATTATCACTGATAAACAGTATTGTAACGCAGGTCTTTATTGTACATCTGTAAACAAACCATTAAATGCTATGAACGATAACATTGTCTACAGTGAGAAATTCTCTGTAATTTAAAACATTGATTTCAATTATATTCATTCACTATTTAAACATTTTATTGCGTTTTAAATTGTTCAAAATATTTAAAATGAACCATAACGTGATGTAATTCTTTTACTTGTCACTTTAAATGTGTGATAAATGCTATAATCCTCATATTCTATGGAAATACTCTGGCATTGCACATTTTTTCAAATAATAAAATAATTCAAAACTGATAACAATAACTGAAAATAACAATTTATATGCATTGTCATTATCAATGTACTTTACGGTAGTTGAAAGAGAAAAGGGTGACAAGATTAAACAAAGTGATAAATTAAAAATTGTTTCAAATAAATTGTTTAAAATAAAATTGTTTAACATAAATTAAAAATCCTATGTTAAAAATAGATATATCTTAAGACGAAGTTAAAAAAAAATGAAAAACTCGATATATATGTTCATATAATCAGTTAAATCGAATACATTATTTAATAAATTTTATTACTATGTCTCAAGGTTTAACTTGTGATAGAAAAAAACTAAGAACAGTTCTGTAAGCAGCATAAAAATACATTAAGGGCAGTATTTGGTTTTTAATCATGTGATATCATACAGACTAGTGTAATTGTCTTTTGCACTATCTGTAAGTGTTAAACCAGCATTTATTTATTATAACAGAGAAAAAATAGTATTTTACAACTATAACGATTAGAAATTTTAATTTTCTCTGGTGCCATGGAAATTCTCGTAAGTATCATTTCGAGCCCTTTCGGCCATAAGTTCGCCAACGCTGTTTCAGACATTATATTCATGAAGAAAAATTAAGAAACTTAAATTTTTTCTTATCAAGCAGTATAGCAAATTGAAATTTGTAGCGTAATAATAGTTCTTATATCGAGAAAGACGTGCAGTGAATGCATTTTCATCTACGATATTGATTCTCCAATATTATAATCATTAAAATATCTTTCAAAATTTATAATTACAGTGGGATTTAAGATAGTCATTAATGTTTTCTTATCGCAAAATTCTTACGTTTTTAACTGGAATGCAACAAACATTTCACCTGTTTCAAATAGGGGTATTAGAGAATATTTTTATCTAAATCTTTTATTACCAGAAAACACTGAAAAAGCTTTTAAATATACTCATAATAATAGTCTTTAATTGCGAATTTGAAAGTGTTTATATCTCAAATACTTTATGCTTTGAATAATAATGTAAAAAGGCTTTCTTAGTAAAAGTAACACGACGTTATTTATTCTAGTAAATATTTATGCAAATTCAAAACTTTCCAGACAATAGTGTAAGACTTTAAGGCGTATTAAAAGAAATGCAAAACAAATTTTATTTTAGAATATTCATTCTTGGATATAAATTAAACAATACATTAAACTGATGAACCGTTAGATGATAAAATAAAACTATTTAGCACTTAAATACATTTTATAATCCAACATAAATAAAATTGGAATTACATTAAAAGTTTAAAGATTTATTCATTTGCATTCCAAAGGAAAATAAAACCTTGACAAGTATAGAATATTGATTACCATCATTACTTTGTTTACCATCACCATGTTTTGATTTTTAAATTGTTTTTTTTTATTTAATTTGAAAAGCATGAAGAATTTTAAATAGTCGAATCATTTTTTTATGATTGCCTGTAAGCGTTAGATAGATATACAAAAAATTCTGATATACGTAATTCTTATTTTTCTTTTTTGTACTACTTAATGTTTTACTAAAGTGCTACTGAAATTTGTTTTCTGAATATAAAACAGAACTTCCAATTTGGCCTTTTTAATTATTCAGATATTCAGATATTCAAATATCATACCAGAATTTCTGAATAGAAATTTTTGCTTTATTTAATGACACACACTTGATAAGTTTGGAAAGCAAATTTCCCTGATTTAGTCGACTTGCTTTTAGAAGGTAAAATTACCTACATATTAATAAATGCCACTACAAAACAACACTTAAATGAAATTATTTAAAACGCTAAGCGTTTTCTTTCGACAGTCCGTCTAAAGAAACTAGTGTATGAAATTACACCAATCTTTTTTTTTAAATGAAATATATTTGGCCACATATTTGTTATCGTACATTCGTTTGTTCAAATATTTTATTAATTAGCCCAAATTTTAAATTAAAATGCTACAGTTGCGCATGCGTACTATATAAGTACAAGTCGCGACATTTCGACTGAGGGCCAATCGCTGTCAGCGCCATCTATTGTTTGAAATTTGAACTAAATTCAGGAATCACAGTAAAAAAATTCCTAACATCATACATAAACCTCCTGCAAGAATTTTTTTAATATCTGTCACCGTTTGCAAGTTATTGGATTTTTAAATCGTCGGGCATTTTTGGGACTCCCGGTATGTGTGTGTGTCAGAAAGAAAAGTTCGTCATTCATTTGCGTAAAAAATAAAACGGAAAGAAAGAAATCTATTCGTATAAGAGCTATAAAAGAAATTACCTTGATATACAGGTTTAATCTCTCTATTCTAAAAAAAAAAAACTACCGCTATCACCGCCCCCGGTTTTGAATTTTTTGTGACCGGAGGTCTTTCTTCGTTAATATTAAGAAAAATAATGCATACAAAAATATGAAAATCGGTAGTATTATACAGAAATGTTTGATAAACACGCTGATGTAGACAGTTTTCAGATCGAAGAATTATTTTAAGACATATTTAATGCTAAAGTTGGACAAAATCGTTCGACTAAAAATGTTTTATAGGAGCAAAAACTGTTCATAGGAATTTAATCATTTTTAGATCATTTTACGCGTTAGAATTTGCCGGAGTGCAGATTGCATTAATTTTTTTTTTATTTTGACTAATTTTTTGAGGTGTTATTTCTATTTTAAATTCAGATTTTCAGCATTTCTAGAGATATTTTTAACAGATTTTAGAAAGTGATATTAATTTAAACTGTTGCCAACTGTATAAACAACGGAAACAATAATGTTTGCTTCAAAAAAAAAATATTTATACGTGTAAATAGATTAAAAATTTATTTACACGTGACTATTATAAACAGAAAAAAAAAAACATTTGGAATTACAATTAAATAATTATGTACAAAAAGCAGGAACTTACTAAAAATTACGTCATAAAAACTATAATTACACGTGAATTTTAAGAGAGAAAGGAATTTGTAAAACAATAAATTTATTAACATGCGTTAGAAGTCTTAAATAGGAGAAATTACGTCATATTTACGTCACATTACAGTTATTACATAAAATGAACACAAAATAATATTGCAAAACGGTTTAAATTTAGAAATTGCTCTAGACATTTATTTGATATTTTAAGAGGATTCTTTTCAACTATTTTTGTTAGGAAAGTGCAAATAATATTTCATTTCTAACACAAGTATTTTCACGTGAATATTAAAAAGCGAAAGAATAGTTTGGTCAAAATTACGTCATATTAAAAACGATTAATTTAAAATGTCTCATTTAAAAGAACTTTCTTTTCACTTTGTTAAAAAATACCAGGAGACAAAGACTCTGTTTACTTAATTCCTTTTATATTAGCTTATTTTGAAATGTTGTTACACGTGTCTACGTCATCAAGTTATTTTTATTTCGACGTTTTATTTGTATTTTTATTAATGTTGTACTAATTTATTTGTTTTTTTCGTTATTTAAAATAAAAAATTATGTCAATTTGTATAATTTGGCGAGTGGTTTTGGCGATTTATATAATTTGGCGGAATTGGTCGACGGGATAATCAAGTAGTACCGGATTTGGCGTTAAAATTCCCCAATCAAAGAGAAATGAATAGAAATCCGTTTATAGAGAGATCGCCACTGTTTTTTAAATTATAATTCAATCTTTTGAAATATTTTTAAAGCCGATCAAATTAGCGTGCATTTAGAGTCTACGGTGTCTGGACGGGGGTTGGCGAGCTGAGCTCGTAGGGAGCCGACCCCCCTAGTACTTAAAAAATAAATAAAATTCAGGTGATAAAAAATATTATAAATCGTGAGCTGCATAAAGTTCCAAATTTAGGTTTTTAGAGAGATAGATAAAAATAAAATTCATGGCAGCTTTTAATGGTCGTGTACTAAAAAATAAATAAACAAATGAATGAAAATAAATATTGCTATTTTTTCAGAAAAAAATGTAGCCGTAGCAAGTAAAAATAAATTATCTACCCGGTATTTTTAGGTAAATTTCTGATAAAAAGCAAGCATAATTGGATGTAAATTAAAAACTTAAAATTCTTTCACTTTATTCAATATGTTAGACTGACAGAAACATCTATCGCAAAACATTAATATGGTGTCATTTGACACCGGTAGAAATAGTGTTAAGCACGTAGTTTGGTTAAATATTTCTTTAATTTGTGTTTTAGTTATACATGTCTTTGATTTATTTATTTATGAATTTTCAATTTCGTTATGAAATATTAGGTGTGAACAAATGATGAACTAATTATACTGGTTTAAGTTCAAACGTGACAAGTTTCCCCTAGGCATGTTGCTCAAGATACAGATAGATTAATATATATATATATAATGTTTACAATTATTTTATAATTAATAAATATCGATAAATAGAAAAACAGTTTTCAAATAAATTGGATTTGAAAGTGCATTATTCTTCCTATCCGACAGTGTAAAATTAGAAATTGTTTGAGGGTCAGTAAAGAGGTGGGTCTATGTTGCTCGTACACGGCAGAGCCCCCTATTGAAAGAAATATAGCGAAATAAGTTAAGATGGTAAAAGAGTCTTGTACATTTTTCTGGTAAATTATACAAAACACAGTTATAATTAGAGATTTTTTTTATGTTTTACTAAAAATGATAATTCATACATTTTTTTCAGAAATTTTTTTTTCTATATATATTTTTTTTGTTCTCATGAAATTGTTAACGCAAGATGACATGGCAGGAATTTATCATACACAATAACATTTAAAAAATAAAGACAAACAAAAAATTATATCAATGTACATTTTTAATGAAAATCTAAAAAAAAAAAAAAAAAAAAAAAAAAAAAAAAAAAAAAAAAAAAACCGACAGCGTAAAAAGCGAACTAATTAATTATTTCTCATTAATGTGAAACTATTTTTTCAATTCCTACTATTAGCTCACACTTTCGCTATATATATATCTTGTTCAAATTTTCAATCGTTAATAAAATACTTATAGTTCATCCAATCAAGCTCAAATAATTTTTTTAAGCTCGTAGTGGATGACATTTAATGTTAATCCATTTTTTTCAAATATTAATTCATTAACTAAATTAAATTAATTAATTTTCAATAATCGAGACAGCCCTCTTCTTGATCAAGGTATTTTAAGACCGAGAGAGCCCTCTTCTTGATCAAGGCATTTTAAGCACCACTGAGGAGGAAAGAAGAATGGAGGAAAAAATTTATCTTATTGACCTAAGTAGGAATTGACTTAAAATATTTTTTTATATTACTTACCTATTTTTTTTTATTTACTTCCATTGATGACTTTTAAGCTGTATTTAATTGTTAGTTCCTGTCTATAAACACTGTTTTGATAAGGTCTATAGATGTCTATGATGGTTAGAGTTGCAGTAAAGCTAGAGATCCTACCTACACAACGTCCAGGTTGTATAATATTTTAACGGAGCTTCTGACTGTAAAATAGTCAATGAAACATCGTCTTCATTCTGAAAGACATATCCAATGACATGCCACACGATAAGGTGCGTAATTTTTGTCTCTACAGCCCTTTTGTATTTTGCGGCCGCCATTTGGAATTTATAAAAACAAAACCTAGCCTATAACCATCGGGCTGTTAAGATGAATCGATAGAGACCTCATTCATTAAAATTCATCCAGCCGTTGGGATGTTTCGAGGGTATAAAGAAATCCACATACACAGATACGCGTGAAACAGAGAACCCTTCTTTCAGTCGGGTAAAAATGCAATATATAAAATATAAAAAAGGGAATTATAGAATAATTTTTTTGTTTAATTTCTTTGTTTTTATATTCTGCTAATGGATTAAAATAATTCTCTGAAGTGCAAAATTGTCCATAACAAACAGTTATACTTTGAAATGTCCAATACAAATAATTTGCATTGATCATGCCATTAAAGCCATTTACATATCAGAAATACACAATTGTAAATGCTTTCAGTATCATAATCGATTTACGAAATATCATTCAGAACAGCATTAATTAAGATCACTTCAAAAGATTTCTTTAACGCAGTCCTTCATTGTCTCGTTTAGTTTCTTTTGAAGTTGTCATTATAGACTTTGTTTGAAGTAAATAAGTAAAAACACAGAAAAAAGCTTCGCCTTAGTTCTTTAAAAGTATTTATTTTTGCACAACTATATCCATTTGTCTCCACCAAAAAAAAAAAAAAAATACGTTATGCCAAAAAAAATAAATCGATTAATTTTTAAATGATGCATTGTTAATCGAGAACGCGTTTTCTTTAAACATGTTTTTAAGTGATCTTTTGAACAATTATTTTATTAATATTTTCAGATTTTTTTAAAAAATAAAATACGTTCTTAACAAAAATGTTTTTTATTGTAATAAGAGATCCATAAAATATTTTCTGAAGACACTATGAGGCAGAACAATATTAACTTTGATTTAAAATGTGTTTGCTTATGAGAAAAATATTTTTAGTGAATACAGATCATTCTGTTATTTAAAAAAAAAAAAAAAAAAAAAAAAAACGTTGTTTACTTATTGACTGATAAAAACCAGTAGCTGTTTTTAAAAATTAATTACGATGGTATCAACGAATGCCGATGTATTTTGCTTTTATATTTCAATCATTGACAAATCAGAATGTATGCGATGGTTCAAAAAAATCTTTATTATAATTTCAGCATTTTTTCATTTCATGTATTTACAAATTACCGTTTAATGCTTTATTTTTTTGTTTTTCATCATTAAATGATCAAATGGATACATTCTTTCCATTGTCATTTCATTTTATCACCCACCCCTCATGGGGTACCTCGCCTGTCTAAAATACTTATGCTTGAGTTCTGCTGGTCGTTGAAATTAACCCTTCACTGCAAGATATTTTCTATTTTTACGAAAAAATATATTTGAAATGTATACATCGGTCTAATAATGGAAAAAATAGTAAAAAAAAAAAATAAATAAAATTTCAAATTTTCAGCTAAAATTTCATATTTTATGGCGTGTACCCTATCTACACAATTAGGATTTTAAAATATTGTATTGCTATATTTTACAACTAAATGAGTTTTAATTAATTAATTTTATCTGCTTAACACTCTGCAACTTTTTTATGTTACTATTTTTAAGTATTCAGTAAAAATAGTGAAAGTAAATTTTACCTTAGTAGGTTGATCAAAATTGTCCGAAGAACAAATTCTATTTTTTTGTCAAATGCAGCCATCTGGCAGGAACAAAATAAGTCTTATTTCATTTTTCGACTATTCTTGATCAGGGATGGAGACCATAATGGCCAAATTCATGGCACATAATAAGAATTACAGTATTTTCAGGTATGTGCCAGATGTGGCACTTGGTGCAGTGATAGGTTAAGTACTGTTTTTCCAGTACGAAAAACTATAATCATCGAAAAAATCCTGTCAATTTATTGTTTTACAGAAAAATGTAATTTTTCATTCGTGAAACATGCAGATGTAAGAATCTTGAAGTTTTAATTCAAACATTTAAAATTTCTGTAACAAAAGTGACTTTACTGATGCTTTGAAAATGTATCACAACTAATATCACAGGATTAGTTAATTATTAAATATTCTTATCAACCATAAATCTTTTTTTTGACATTTCTATATAGAATTATTCATTGATTAAAATATTTTCTAACAATAAGTACGTTACAGATACAATTAAGAAATTTGTATGCATTCAGACAAAATTAGATTTAAAATTCTAGTTTAAGAAGTGGGCTAATTATGCAAGTCTAATTATATCACATTCACGACATAATAATGAAGGTGAAAAAAAATCTAAACGCCTAATTAACATTCTTTAGAAATTATCTCCTCCATTAAATCTAATATGCCTCCATTTGCGTTTATAAAGAAACTCATTTATATGTAAATTTAGTCTCGGAGCGTGAGGCAAGTAAATGTAACAGTAAAAAAGCGTTTAAAGATTAGACAAAGAACAAATTTCCTAAGCCCAATAAAGAAATGTCAAGCATAATTAGAGATTTGTTTGTATATATAATAGATTTTGTGTATGGCTTCGTAAATGTGTTGTACATTTTTCTATTGCATCTTTATGCGTGATATTTTCAAGAATCGTTTTAAACATTCATGCATATGCCTGCGATAAACATTTTTAACATGTATGATAGGAACGAGTGGTTTGACTTGGGACACTTTTAATGATTTTTTCTTTGGGTAATTTATCCCTCCGAGCGTCTTGCAAAAGGGTAAAATTGTAATGTTGTTTCTTCTGCATTTTGCTTTATATGCTAAGAAAATATGATCCTTTCAACATTATAAAAAAAAACTCAATTACAGATATGAATGTAATCCTGGAGAGTATTAATCATTCTTCAATGTATTTAAAATTCATAAAATCTACAGAATTATATTATCTTAAATATTGCTTGTATTGCTGTGAAACCTGGAGCTTAGTGAACGGAATAATACGCCCCAAACACTTAGAGGGTTTTAAACTACATTCTTCTATTATACATAGCTAGATCTTTAAACTATACACTGAAAAAAAAATGGGTATTCAAAATTTAGTAAAAAGTACTCAATTTTAAATACGTCACATACTCAAAATAACTCCGATCCAAATGTACTCAAAATTGAGAAACACATGTAGTCATTTTTGATTCCATGGTTCTGATCAAATATTAATCGTTATGTACTGCCCCCTGAACCTACCTATTAAAGGAAAAATATACTGACATTTATTTCCCGTTCAAAATTATTAACAACAAACGTTTAATGGATTATTTATTAAGAAAATATTAAAATTATTAGCAAGATACTCAAATCGTATATTTTTATGACAATGGCATTGTTTGCAAGTACTTTTAAATAATTTCAAAATGCTGTGCACAATTTACACTCTAAATAAAAAGGAGTGACTATTCACTCCGGAGGAGTGAATAGTCACTCTATCGCAGAGTCAAAATATGCCCAACCTCTTTAGAGTGACAATTCACTCTGAGCAAAAGTGAAATTTTTGACTCTCTGAAAGAGTGAATAGTCACTCCTGGGAAGTGAATATTCACTCTAAACAAGGGTGGATAATCACTCTTTCGGAGGAGTGACTATTCACTCTTGCTAAAAGATCGCGGTTTTTCACACCTGGTAGGAGTGAATAGTCACTCTTTCATAGGAGTGAATGTTTTTCTCTTTTTATTTTGCGTTTATGGGCATTTTAAAAGAATCACATATTTTACAGTATGGAATGAAAATAGATATAAGCATGATAATGATTGGAATAAAATACTTTATTAGCAATATTTATTTAATTCATAGTTTGTAATACTAATTGAAGTTTTAAGGAAAAAATCAGTTAAATTTAGATATGAATTTAAATTAGATAACTGACAGAAACAAACTAATATATTTTATTCCAATCTTATCCTTTGTGTGTGCTTTTATTGCATGCCCTATAAAGATATTACTTTTAAAATTTTATAAATAACTTTTTAATAGGTGGACGTTATATCATTAACAATGTTTGATTTCACTTTATTTTATTTTATTTTATTTTATATAAATTCCTATCTTTTTACCGCACTTTTCCCGTGAATAATTGCTATTTTTGCAAAGTCCTATTGTTCTAAAATATTTTTCATTTTTTCACTTAGAAAACAATGCTTATATACTCACATCTTTTTTTTTTTTTTTTTTAAGGAGTTCTAAGCATGATTTAACTATTAAGAATGTGTATTGTTTTTTTATCCGCTGTGATTTGTTTTTGTTTTATTTAATATGATCATGAAGCATAAATTTTAAGTTCTCTGCAATATGTATATATTTTTCTTTTAAACATATTCCTTAACTTAATCATGATTTCTAATTTTCGCCCATAATTGCTGAAAACAATACTTATTAATGAAACGACACGGTAAACCTTATTTAATTTAAATTTTTTATTCCCGTAGATATTGTATTTTGGGAATATGAGCTAAATAGGTTTTATATGTTTTATAGGAAAGGATTGACCTAGGAAATAGAAAAAAATAAATATAAAAATAAACACATTACATTTATCTCTATCTGTATGAATTTTAATAAAAATAAAGTAAATGACTGCATATGAAAAGTTCTTATTATTTGAAAAAAAAAAATATACAAAAAAGTAGTTATTAATCTCTTTAAAAAGATATTCAGTCCTATATTATGTAAGTATATATGAACTTTTTAAAAATATACTAAAGCTATCGATAAACTTCAAAACAGGCATACAAAACATTTTATTTCAATGCTTAAATATCATGTTTTATTTTTTAGTGCTAAACATTACGTGTATCAAAAACGTAGAAAATGCGTTTAAATTGAAGGAAATTTAATAACTGATGCAGAATGTCTATAATTATTTTTTTTATATTACTCAATCTCAAAATTTTAAATCATAAACCGCAGGAAAACACTATACATACAGTTTCAAAAAAATTAATGTACCAACCTTTTCGTAATATCATATTTAACTTCGAAACAATAATAATGATAATAAATACTCTAAGCAACGGCGTAGCCAATGGGGGGATCATCAGGGTTTGATCCCCTCCGCAATATTTGGGGGACAACTATAAATATGTCATTAATTATCAGTTAAGACGACAAAAATTCGAAACTCAACAACAGTCAAAATTCAAAAATCAAAATTCTATGCGAGCATATCTTTTTTGTTTGATTCTGTTAATAGATTGAAAAAATGAAAGCAATTTCTAAGAAATATTTAAAGTTCATACTATTTTTCAGAATCGGACGCTGTAAAAATAAAATTATTACAAAAGCTCGATACAAACTGTCACAATGGTTTAGACAAAAATGGTTGGAAAATGCACTTGAAAGACATTTTTGGCAATAAAACTTTTGAAAACAAATGTGTAAAATGTAAAATATTAATTTAATTGGCACTAATTTCAATACGTCACCGAAGAAGCATCTTTCATTTGCAATGAAAAAAGCTTAAAGTATCTTTTGAAATTATATTGCATTGAATTACTTGAATTCACAATAAAACTTAATTAAACTATAACACTTGTCTCTATTCAATCAGTAAAAAAGAAATCTAAAATAAGTTAAGATTAAAATTTATCTCCGAAATGATTTTCTCACTACGGCCTAGACTCACTGACAAAATCCAGATGTCTTCGACTTAGTCAGCTTAGCAAACGAAACAGATAATGAAAAAAATTATCTGCTTTGTTTGCAAAGCATTCGATCGTTGGCAAAAGTGGGAAGAATAAAATATTTAGACTAATTTTCGATTCACATTGGCCGTTGTGTGTTTTTCAATTGTTAAAACAATTATATTTCAAATAGAGGTCTGCACGAGCGGAAATTTCCAGGCCCGCGCCCGGCCCGACTCATAGAAAAAAAATCGGCCCGGCACGGCCCGATACAAAAAGTAAAAGGTCGGCCCCGGTAAAAAACTTAAATGTTCGACCCGAGACCGGCCCGGCCCGAGTGAATGTCTACAAAGCATTGATTTTTACGTAGATTTGTTTATCTTAACATATATCTTAATTATAAACGAGTAGTTCTGGCCAAAAATATTTATCTTAACTTTTTTTTTTTAATATGTTTATAATCTTCATGTTTATCGAAATGCATCAGGCTGCGATATATATTTTTTAATGAATCTCTATTTCTTGCATGTAAATAAATGTTTCAGTTATCCTTAATATTATTGTTAAACCATATTCCATGTATTGAAGTGCTAAAAATCTGAAAAATGCTACACAGTAAAATCTTCTAAGACGGAATTTTATAGAAAGAAAAATGCGTTATAGACAAGTTCCCTTCTTAGCAAGTATAAATGTATGATATATTCTTTTCTTACGTATTATTAGTGGATTATTTTTGCATGGATTATGGTGTATCGGGTTCGTAAAAGTGCATAAGAAAAACTCCAACCCAAGATACAGGAACTAGAAACTTTATTTTAACATTTTTGACATAATAATAAAGGGTAATTTACTTAGAACTATAAGATGGGAGAGAGGAAATACGAGCAAGAGGGGTACGCCTGAGCGTACCCTCAGACCACAAGGTCTTTTACATCCGTACCGATTGAGAGCAAAAGTTCAAGAGAATGATTTCATAAGCAACATATGAGACTTGGCGCACAACATCGCCAAATTCTGAGCATTAAAATTAGTGTACGGAAAGCAGACAAAAGATGATATTTACACGCCAAAATGATTAACCCAGAATCTAGCATCCCAACAAAAAAACAATAAATAAATCGCGTGATGCAGACAGATTGCCAGAAAAACGGTTCTACATATGTATATTACCGACGCCACTAAGCTGGTCATAAATTAACAAAACAAAATGATTATGTTCGATGAATGGTACCTAACATTGCGAAATACTGAGAAAGATATGTTTAACACAACTGATAAAGAAAATTAATGCACATGAAAAGTAATTTAAACACCGCACCAATAATCATTCATTTTGTATTTTAGATAAATTATTTCAACGGTCACTTACTTATATAAATAAATGAGAAATAATTACATCTCGCGTGGGCAATGCCAAAGAAAAAGAAAGCAAAATAATATTCATTGAAATCAACATCAGGTGCATCTGATTTATCTATTTATATTTTATTTTTAACGGCCGTAGATGTTATTAGGAAAGCTATAATAAATAATTGAATTGAGACATACTGCACTAAATCCTAGAGGATATTGAAAGAAAGAAAAAAAACTGATAAGATTGTAAATGGGTTTTAAGCGTCGAGTTAAATAATAGATTTTACCTAACGAAGGGAAAAAACGACATGTTTCGAAAGCCAAAAATAAATGAATTAAATTAATTTTGAAGCAATAAGGATATGTGATAGATCTGTATCACATATCTCACTGGGACACCCTTAAAAGATGCAACGTCTACGTTGCAGCTTTCAATCAACACACCCTTTGTCTACCTTCGCACTTACAAATATGTACTATTACAAACTAAAAACTATTTAAGTTGACACACAAAGAGAAAACTATTTTTAGCTAGACTCTGAAGCTAGTACACCATAGTTCCTGTAAATATTTTATACAACAACACATAAGTAGAAAAAAAAATATATTTGCTTGCTTTAAAGTCAATTCACAAAGAATTGTATCATTTCATGACTGAGCGCTCATAATATTCAAAATTATCTTTTTTTTTTTTTAAATACATATTATCCACAAAAATGAAAGTGCCACATTTGTTGATGACATAGGATCCTATATTTAATTTTTGTGGCGCTTGTACCAGCATTTTAGTCATGTATATTTTCATATAGAGAAGCATTCACATTTACTGTATTTATCACTTCTCAAAAATTTGATCTTACATGAGGTCATAATATTATAAAATGCAAGCAAATAAAAAAACACAGACGACAAATACACCAGTAAAAATTTTGTAACTTTTAGTAAAGGTGAATCCTTTAATAAAATTGAAGCTTATTTGTAATGTCTTAGGTTGCTTCATTACTGGCATAGGAAACAAACAAAACTTTGTGCATAACGCACAGGGCTACAGAGCCAAAAATGTGCATGTTGCACGTTCTCAAACAAGTGTAGCCCTAAATATTGAAATATTTTAAATTAAAGTGGCATCATCTTATGGCTTCTGCCTTAAACAACAAGGGGTAGATTTATTTATTTATTTTTTTTTTATTTCTGCAATTTAACTAAGTTCCCGCTTCCAAAAAAAATCAACGTATATTTTAATTTAGTATATTATGAATTTTCACACTGCCATCCTGACTTTCTGTGTATTGAATAAAATTTAACTCCTGGCAAGATTAAAAAGTACTAACAAGGACACCACCAAACATGATGCGCACAGATTTTGATGATTTCAAAGTATGTTGTAGGGGTCGTACCACTAATTATTCTGATGAAAGGGTTTCTTCAAATGGGCCTTAGTTTTTGAGAAATTGGGGGTTAAAGTTCAGCGTATATTTCAAATACCCATTCGTGTGTGTGACCAGTGGCCGAGAGGTTCTGCTCTCGAAGCTGGTAGACGGGAGGTGCTGGGTTCGATCCCAATCGCGCCCATCGGCCTAACCGTTTCGGAGTTTTCGTGGTTTTCTTTGAAACCTAGGATTTTCCATGCGTTAATACGGATTAGGTTCCCTTAGAAAGACCCCACGAAGGGCACTCCCCCCGGGCCTATATTCCTCGTGTAGATAATTGGCCGTCAAAAATCAACCCAACCCATTCGTGTGAATTTTTGAACGTGGATTCGTGATGCAGCGGTAGCGTGCGAGCTTACGGATCAAGACATTGCGGGTTCGATTCCACTTCGAGGCATTGTTTTCTTTTTTACTTATTTTTATATTTTTATACGTTAAAAATTTTAAGCAGAATTGGGCATTCTACAGCTTTGAACTTTGATATTTTCTTAATAAATTACATTTACATTTTCGAACTTTTCATGGCAATTTATTTTTCTCTTCAATTTTTAAACTAATATTTCTACAAAGCTCTACTAATATTTCTACAAAAATTTCTTACAAAACTCCAAAACTAATTTATGCCTAAAACTTTTTTTCAAATTAATTATTATTTACATTTTTTTTATTGTAAGCACAATTCTGATAAAATAATTTTTCTTTTTTCTATCTTTTTTTTACTTTATGTAATTTAAAAGGAAAATTTATCCTTTTCTTGTATAAATTATACAAAATAATTTTCATGTGCAATTTCTCAAACGTATTTCGGATTAGATAATTCAAATAATGCATATCTCCGAAAGAGTAATAAAATATTAAAGCAGTAATGCTTAAATACAAGTTTTTTACCAGTTGTACAAATTTTTTATACTCTGTAAAATACATTTATCTTTAAAGTTCAACCTTAACATCATTTTTCGTTTGCACAAATAAAAAATTACATTAAAAAATATTTTTTTATTATTATAGCAAATAAAAACGCTCTCTACGTGATTCATAAAAATTCAACTGGATTGCAAAAATCGTCTGTTAAGGAGATAAAATTTACGATACATATAAATATATTTATATATTTTTTAATCGTCTGCTTTCCTTTTCTCGGTAATATTGGAATAAATAAAAATTTCTTTTATTGATCTCGTTTAGCTTCTTTTGCAGACAATTAGAATATTTGAAATATTGTTATATATAGGGAAAATTAAAAGAAGACTACAGATTGTGACAGATTGAATGCTAAAGATTGTGTTATGGAAAGAACCAGCGCTGATGCGGTTGGTTGTATTTATGATGTCCAACTATCAGCACGAGGGATATAGGCCCTAAGGGGGAGTGCCCTCCGCGGGGGTCTTTCTAAGGGAACCTAACCCGTATTTACGCAGCGATGACAGCGATGACCACCTCGGGAACGCAGCTTTCGCTTTAGAGTGTTAGTGCAATCCCGAGGGGTACCGTATTTACGCATGGAAAATCCAAGGTTTCAAAGAAAACCACGAAAACTCCGAAACGGTTAGGCCGATGGGCGCGATTGGGTTCGAACCCAGCACCTCCCGTCTACCAGCTTCGAGAGCAGACCCTCTCAGCCACTGGTGGGGTCCAGCGCTGATGCGGAAAATTCTCGTTTGGAAGAGAAACAAGAAGGCCGAATTACAAATGCATTAAAATATTGCGAGACGTTGTTACAAAATGATGATCTGTTTAAAAGTTCTCCACCGGATGAAATATCCTGTGCTTCTATTGGTATTCCTGAAGAATTTCATGGTGCAATTTTAGAAATATTAGAAGATCGACAAATTATTAAGGCCGAGGAATTGATATTGAATGAAGAAGATGAATTTAACGAATTTACAAAGGTATAATTTTTTACTTTAGCCAAAAATATATATATATATATATATATATATATATATATATATTCGTTATATTTCATTGTTAAAAAAAAAATCGAAATCAAACAATTGAATTTTAAATATTTTTTATAGTATCCGGGATTTCATGAAGATCGTGAGAATTTTGTACCTGAAGAATTTGCACCTGAACCACGCGATTAAATTCCATTGTGGTACAAAAAGAATGCTGTTGCATTAGCTAAAGCCTGTAATAAATAAGTAAAAAGTAAATAATAAAATTGAAAAAAAAGCCCCAGGGTGGAATCGAACCCGCAAAGTCCTGGTCCGTAAAGTCGCACGCTACCGCTGAGCCACGAATTCACGTACAGAGAGTCATACTAATGGGTATTTGAAATATGCGCTGAATTTTAACCTCAAATTTTTCAAAAACTAAAGCCATTTGAAGAAATCCTTTCATCAGAATAATTAGTGGTATGACCCCTACAACAGACTTTGAAATCATCAAAATCTGTGCGCATCATGTTTGGTGGTGCTCTTGTAAGAAATTGCTTAGTATCTTGTATAGTGTAACAAGATATCTTACTCGATCTGCCACCTTCAAGTAAGAAATATCCAATGAAAGTGTAAAAAAATGTTACATGTTTAAAGTCAACAAATTCGAAATGTATGTGTAGTTAAATATGTCATGTGACGGATAACTCCTAGAAACCTTAAAATCTTTGTACATAGACAAAGTGATGGTGTCATTGATATGTTATGACATTATGCAAACACAAAAAAAAAATAATCCTGTTAAAATTTAAAAAAAAAATGGTAGAGTATTTTAATATAGAACATGGTGTAAAATTTAAAATATAAAAAATTAACAGGGGAAAAAAAACGTGTGTATGAAGGGAGGGAATGGAAACTCCCAAACTCATGAACTCCTTGAAATAAACACATGAACAAATTGTATAATTCCACATGAACTATTTGTACTAATGTCTCAATGAACTAAAATTGTAATATATTTGCCAACAAAATAAACAGTCAGTATGTGTGTAATAACCCAAAACACTTGCATACGAGTGAGATTCAATTGCATAATTAATGAGTTATCATTAAAATGTACTGAATAAGGGTTAATAAAACAAATGAACTACTTGTAATGTGTGTGTAAACTATGGTTAAACTCTAAACCAGCCAGTGTGTACAACTCAATGAACTACCTGTAAGGAAAAAAAACAAAAAAGAAATACTGCTGAATAAATCGCTAGCAAAGTGCAATGTGTAAAAGCAAATGAACTACATATGTAACTTAACTAGTGTAATGTATGTAAATGCTCTTTATACTTAAATAATAGCTATTTACTATCAAGAACTTTTAATCACTTTGTTGTATTGTAAAACGCCATTTTTTTCAGAATGCAAGCCATAGAAGACACATTTCCTTATTTACATTTGGTTATTCCTAATACTCAGAAATTGGCTTGGATGACCTTCTTGCACCATGATAATATATTAGCATAACTTGACCAGGTTGACAGCTTAATCCAATTTGCTATGCCGCCAGATGTACATGTGTCTCAGGATTGAACATTCTTCTGAAAATGAGCAAAGTTTTTGATCAACATATATGCATTAACCACTATATGAAGTGTTGGACTAAATTTTGAGTTCAGATTTATAAAACTGTCAACCAATATTTTATGAATATTAGGCAGTTTTTATGTTTCTCTCTTGTTTTTTCTCCCAAATGAGATATTAGCAAGCTAGATAAGTGGATAATACGATAAAGCAGAATATATTAAATAACACCATATTTGTATTGTTAATAATGGAATTCAGGGAAGTCTAATAAAGATAGTTAGGGAAAAATGAGGGAACTTTTTCTTTAAATTTCTGTAGGCATCATGTTATAACAATATTTACTTTAAATTAAATAAATTTTTAATCATCTCCGAGGGACCAAAATTACCAATCATATGTTCAGGTGTTCATTATGTTACAAAAAGTTACATTTTGCATTTTCTATGATTTTTTGTTTTTAAAATAATTTTTATAGTAAGATTTCAGTTTATTAGCATTCATATTTTAACTTTTGTATTATAATTCCGGATATGATACAGATTTTCATTTTTTAATTCCATATTGAACTTGAGCTGTACATTGGAGGAATTTCTGTATAATATAGAGCTACAGGTGAAAAATGTACTCTTTTTAATTTTAATTTTTTATTTATTTAAATACCTTTTTCAATTTGAATAAAATGAATTTTGTTATTCTTATGTGAATAAATGAAAAAAAATTATAATGCTTATTTCATTTCTAATATTTACTTGTTATATATTTTGACATTTTTCTTATAAATGTGTGTCAATAAAAAGTATTGATATTCTAATTAGCTTTTTTTTTCTAATATGTTTTTGTAAGGTTGTGTGTTTTAGTTCTTGAAAAAGTATTCTATTTTTCATTTGCACTTTTGTAAAAGCTTGGCTGTTCATTAAGTTTATTTTGTTTCTAGGAAAATTTAATGCAATTTTATCCATGGAAGTGTACTTTTTTAATCTTTTGATCCTAAAACTAAAAAATTATGATATCAATACGGGTTTAATGTTACGTTTTTAACGGTTAAAAGTTTGACGCAGCACTTTACTTTATGACTATGTGAATCTGAAATATGAGTCTTAAAAATTCTGAAATTAAATTTTGAGTGACTATATATATATATATATATATATATCAAAATGAATTAACTGAATCATCCATAGGTTTTAATTTCTGTGTTAACTTAACTGTTTAATTCACCTTAATATTATCGTGCTTTTGGATACCATGTGCAGGAGGGTATTTTGAAAACAACTGAGATTTTATTCTGTATGTTGTGTAATATTTCTATTTTTTATGCTATAAATTAAATATTTAAAAGGTTGTATTGTTTTTTTCCATTTCATGCCATTTGATATTATTCTGTTTTCATCTTGTAACTATTCTCTTGGTCATATTGGTTGTTTGAGTACAGGAGAAAATTTTCTTCAGCTTTTAGCTTTTTTTCTCACAGAAAACAACTGATTTGCTTATATCATTGAATTCTGTACTCTTGAAAAGTTTTTCGATTATTTTTATTGGTATCCACATTCTTCTCTTTTTCTTCCATAGTAATTCTTGTAATAAAGTATAAGGCTTACTTTTGAAACATTTGAAACATTTTTTAAAATACACTATCAGATATGTCACACTTTTCTGAGCTGATGTTCTGTACTAAATGTATGTAATTCAATAAATTCAGTTATCTTATTAAAAAAAGTTTCAATGTCTAAATATATTTCAGAAGACAAAACTTAAGTATGTTTTTTTTGTTCACTTTGTTTTATACATATAGTTGTATATTATAGGTTTGTGGTATCCATTTTTATTGTCATTTCATTCACAATATTGCGGTTTTTGATGGTGGTCGGTAATGTTTAATTAATGGTTATATATGTATATATATATATATATATATATATATATATATATTAATTATTATGTGAACTATCTGTTGCGGCAACCGTGGCAATAGCTTTTAACTGTGTCAGTATTTAAGCGGGATTTTAAGATAAAGTACGTAATCTGATTGTGACAATGTTAATGTCTTGGCTGTACTCGTGCTGGGTTTGTATAAGATTTAATTTGCTTCATTTTTTAATTGTTTTTATGATTGTGGATTTCACATTGTTTAATATTTTATTTTGTTGTTTAATATTCTCTGGTGCTTAGTCGATCGGGTGCATAATGGAATTCAATATTTGCTTATTGCTGAATTCCGTTACAGAAATCGACTATGTTTTTTTGCTTATAAATGTATTTTATGTGCCCGTGCTCAAGTGAAATACCTTATGAGCTTCCGGCTTCATTCATCCATTTTATCTCTTGTATGTTTATGTTACGGCTTTTTCTGGTTCAACATTATTTAGCTGGATTTATTATCTATTGTCTTTAATCAGACTTTATCAAAAAATGTTTTTTTTTTCTTTTCTCATATGTTTCATATCGATTTATTGCCAGCAACTTGCTAGTGAATTAGTTGCATTTAATAAAATTCTGTATTACTAGTTACATGTCCCTTCTCCATTCTGTTAAATGTCTGAGTTATGAATATTTGCTATAGTATAAATTTAATTTCAATTATTGGAAATCGATGACGATTTGTTATATATTATGGTTTTATATATATAAATATTTATATATATATATATATACTTGATTTTTTTTTTTTTGTTCTATTTATTTTTACTCAGTGATGCTTTTTCATTTAAAATACGGGTTTTCAAAGATATGATATCAAAATTAAAGTGACGCTGACTTTTATTCAATCTAACTATAAACGATTTGTTTAAAAATTACTTTACACATACTTATGTTTTGTCTTCTGAAATATATTTAGACATTGAAACATTTCTTTTTTCAATACACTATCAAATATGTCACACTTTTTCCGAGCTGATGTTCTGTATTAAAAGTATATAATTCAATAAATTCATTTATCTTTTGCGTCACGCTATGAAGAACCATCCGTAAAATTTGCGTAAATGTTTTCTTTGCGTTACACTAGCTACTTCCATACAATTTACTTAGTTTGGATACTATGACGCAAAATAAACGTTTACACAAATTTTATGGATGGTTCTTGATAGTGTGACGCAAAAGATAACTGAATTTTTTGAATTACATACATTTAATACAGAACATCAGCTCAGAAAAAGTGTGACATATCTGATAGTGTATTTAAAAAAATGTTTCAATGTCTAAATATATTTCAGAAGACAAAACTTAAGTATGTGTAAAGTAATTTTTAAATAAATATTTTAAAGTCAGATTGAATAAAAGTCAGCGTCACTTGAATGTTGTTATCATATCTTTGAAATCCCGTATTTTGTATGAAAAAGTATCACTGAGTAAAAATAAATAGAGCAAAAAAGAAAAATTAAATATATATACATATATATATATACAGGGTGGTTCATAATGAATGGGCCAAAAAGAATAGCGCAGTGTGACTGCCGTAATGGATTTATTCAGCCGAAACAAATTTATTCTGCAACTACAATTATACAAGTTTTATTTGGCAACAGAGGAAAATCATCGAACGACGAACTCGCCGCTAGAGCTGCTGTTAAACAAAATGTCGTCAATGCAGGAGAAAGCGTACTGCGTTTTCGAATATGCCAAAACCTCTTCGGTAACTGTTGTGCAAATACATTTTCGCACGAAATTTCGTAAACAACCACCGCATCGGCATAACATAAGCAGGTGGGTGAAGCGGTTCCAGGATACCGGCTGCTTATGCAAGAACAAAAGCCCAGGACGAAAAGAAACGAAACCAGAAGTGGTTCAAAGAATTCGTGAACGCCCTGTGATTTTTTCTCTGGAGTTTCGTTAAAGACAATGTGTTTGTGCCTCCACTTCCTCAGGACTTAGAGGAACTGAAGCAGTGGATAACTGCAGTGTTGAACTCCATCACAGGGGATATGCTATCACGAGTGTGGCAGGGGACTGATTACCGTGTAGACATTTGTCGTGTCACCGGAGGGGCATATATTGAACACCTGTAAAAAAATGAATAAATGTAGTTTTGAGGTAAATTTGAATTTTCTAAATATATTAATTGCAACGTTCACAATCATGTTTTCTTTTTGTCCCATTCATTATGAATCTCCCTGTATATAAATTTATTTTAATAGCACAGCGTCACTCAAAATTTGATATCATAATTTTTAAGACACATATTTCAGATTCATATTGTCATATAGTAAAGTGCTGCGTCAAACTTTTAACCCGTTAAAGGTTTTTGTATTGATACATATAACATTAACCTAATTTTATGATTGAATTAAAAAATTTTGTTTCAAACCCCTGAGTTCTTTTATGGGCACTCTGTATATTACATGAAAAAAATTAAATATATATATATATATATATCAAAAGATGACGTTTTTGTGGAAAACTAAGAAAATATGATAAATTTTAGTAAAATTAAATTAATAAATTAACTTGAAACGTTCGGTACTAGTCAATTTTTTTTATTTTATCTTTCATAAATATAAATGAATTAATTAGACTTTTTTTCTTTTTAATATTCTGTTTGTTGTAAAAATGCTTCATAAAATATTCATTGAACTACGTCTTTCCTACTAATAAATAATTCATAATTATGTGAACAGTTTTCAATTTTCATACACAAAAGTGTGAATATTTTATTTTTCCCGCGACGATATGAATATTCAAGTATGCAAAAATATATCGTGAAAGAATATAAATGAACAATGTTTTAGTAAAAGTTCTTTTATCCATATTATAAACGTTAAATGTGTTCGTTCGTAAGGGGTGATGTCAATTTGATGTTGGCAACACTAATTAAATTTTACCTACCGTAATTTCACTCGTATCCGCCGCACCTCAGATAATTCGAATTCCTACCAGAATTTATTTTAAATAAAATCTGACTTACTTCTGTTTATTACTTATTTGACTTTCGCTCAATTTGATTTTTTTCGCTCAATTGGAAATATTCAATTCGTATGAAAATTTTATCAATCAGTTTGATTGTGTTAAAATAATAGTTCATCTACGTATCCATCGTTTATATGGAGTTTCTTTGTCGGCCCAGTTAGCTTAAACGGTAAAAGCATTGGCCTTGTAAACCAAGGATTTAGGTTCGATTCAGAGCCTGGGCATTTTTTTGCTCAGTTGGAAAATATTCAATTCGTATTCGTTTTTTTCGTTAAAATTTCAAGTTTGAAAAAGACTTTACTAAGACTAAGACTACTTTATACGCGGGAAATTACAGTATATTGGATATTTTAGCATCATACATTTACAATTTTTACACCGCCAAATTGGGAAAAAAATGTGCTCTCAAATGAACTTTGTTTAAAAACTGCGTCGCAAATTGTTTGAAAACGGTATCACAATTTACTCATTTATTATAGTTTTTAAAATAATTTTCAAGCATAAATTCTATTTTAAATCAATCTCTATAGCGTGCAGAGGATTGCGGAAGATAAATTATTTTGCACTTAAATTAATATTAATTTTTGAAATAGTTGAGAACTTGTTTCTGGCGTTTGTACCGTAATGAAATTAAAACATTATGAATAAGTAAATAAAATGATGAATATAAATAAACACAAATTTAAGACATATAATTGAAATACGTCACTAAATACCACTGAAATGGTCACAATCAAAAAGTCTGCTTTAAATATCGATCTTTGGCAATTTCTTTGTCTGTTAGCCCTTGGCATGAGGTGAATACGAATTATCCCTTTTCATAAATACTGTATTTTCATTCGAATGCGTGATTGAGATTTTTCAAATGAAAAAGGATTTTTGATATTGTTATTCGGTAATTTAAAACTTATAAATTATTAAATTATATTATGTTTTTAATATAAAAATAGTTTTCATCTGTATTTTGTAATCCAGGAAGCGAGGGCTGGATCTCCTAGATTTGCATAAAAATGCAAAATTTGAAGGATGTGTTTAACATAACTAGCAGTTTGTAGCTATTTTAACGTACAAGATGTACATAAAAGTATGCCCCACTTTTATTGGCATATTATAACAGTTTAATTTAGACTACAATCGGATCTCGTTAGTTTGACATCTAGTTTTCACGTCACTCCGCTTATCACGTCAGTTTCCCAAAGTCCCGATTCTCTGTATATGATTTTAATGTAAATAAACTCCGAATTTTACGTCGTTGAATAATTTTAAACTCCTGATATCCCGGCAGTCTAGAAAAATTGTTCATTTTTCATAAACCATCTTATAAGCACGGAAATTAAGCGGTAAGAAACGTCTTAGCCAAACTTTTCTCAAATGTGTATAAAATAACCATTGAGATAAATCATAAATTCTATTTCAATCCTTTATCTCAATAAATAAACCCACACACTATTTAAATGACCCACTTAAGTTCCAGATAGACGTGTCAGCCTACTCGAGGTCTTTTGGTTCTGGTTAGGCGGCGCTTTCTGGTAGTTACACGGCGTTTATTATCCGACTAAAACCGAATCATTGCGTTGCATTAAAATGATCAGAAATTATCTAACATCGATTTCTGAAACAACGAATATGGATTACAATTCATGGAAAAAATAATTGTAGGAAGCATATCTAGGGATAAGCAAACCTTAATTCATCAAAATTTCATGTAACAATAAAAAAACAATTCATCGTAAATCTGTTTTTTATTCTTTTCAAAATTACTTTTCCATTTATTTTGTTTAATAATAATGTTTTATTTCTTAAAACTGCCAAAAAGAGTTATGAATTTTAAATTGTCTTAAATTAATTAAAAATACAACTTTTTATAAACATACTTTTGTCCGGTTCCGGTTACCGTGACATTCCGCTTATAACGACCTTTGTTCTGGTCATTGAAGTGTCGAGATAACGAGGTTCGACTGTATTTACAACAAACCATACATCAAATTTATGGTAAACTAACATAGTTTTCTTAAAAATGTTCAATAAGTGCACCTTTAGTTATACGGAAGTTTTCCAACCTAAAGTCCAATCCTTCCCACACTTAGGTTAACATGTCCGGAGTAATGGAAACAATAGTCTCTTCAATTTTGTGTCTCAACTCAATCATGAATTAGCGGCGGAACGTAGACACAAACTTTTATAAAGCCCCAAAGTAAGTTTTTTCCTGTTGTGTACGCTTTTAAATCTTCACTCCAGCACTAACGCTTTACGCTCAGGAATCGTCATTTTAACAAGGCAGGAGTAATGAGAACAATAGCCTCTTCAATTTTGTGTCTTAACTCAATCATGAAGTAGCGGCGGAACGTACACACGAACTTTTATAAAGCCCCAAAGTAAGTTTTTCCTGTACTGTACGCTTTTAAATTTTCAGCCCAGCACTAAAGCTTTACGCTCAGGAGTCACCATTTAGCGTATGTGGCACTGCGGGCGAGTAAATAACATAGCAGTACTAGCGCATGCGTTGATTTAAAACTGTTTGAGTTATTCTTTATTTCTGACCTTGAACAAACATTCTACAACGCTTCTAGTTGATACTATTAAAATTTATAACTGAGACATTCTTTATGGACACAATGTAATATTTTAATTAGCACTGGTATACAGCAACCAGGAAGTATAAAGTATTTCTTTCAATTTAATTCCGAGTGACAGTGATCAGTGAATAAAAAAGGCACAGTTAAACAGCACCGCCTATTGATATTCGAGCTCAACTTGGTCAAAACATATAGAGTGTAAGTTTTAATTAACCCACAAATTTAAGCTGAAATAATTACTAAGAGGCTAACTAGATGTCGCTAAAAAAGGTGTAATGATGATGCGTATAAAAGTAAAATGATTAAAGTCACTTCCATTCTTTTTAAAAAGTCTTCAACACCGACACGACCAATGACCAATGCAGAATTAATAGAGTTCCTATTGAAGTCGTGATGCCTCAGTTCACCTGTTATCGACGGTGATCAGTCGGATGTTCTTATTGCATAGGTGTTGATCAATTGTGGAATTTCTTTCGAATTCCTGTGCACTGGAATGGTCTAAAAGAGCAAGCTAGAATTAGTGGGGAAGAAGGAAAAGACCCCAGAATCATACATTTTTTTATATATAAATTAAGTATTTCAAAAATAAAATATGATAGGATTGGAAAAAATTACAAAAAATAGAAGTTTGTTGATAAAATATAAAATTTTGAGTATATGCCGGCAAGGATTTGACGGCAAACTTCAGCAGCCAATGAGAATGCGAAGCGCAACGAATCAAATTGCCGAAAAAGATCGAGCAAAGAGAAAGTCGAGGCTAACGAAAAAGACAGTCGTACAACCCAAGTGTCTCTTTTTACAGATCGCTAGAGTGACGTGATTCTCTTTTCTTACGCCTGCGTTGGTGCATTCGAGCATCGCGTGTCTCCAGCGGCCTGTAAAAAAAGATACATGGAATGCACCGCGGTAGCCTGTCTTTTTCATTAGACTGGAGCGAAAGTACTGTGACGTCAGTGAAATCTGACATAAGATAGCTGTATCGGGGAGAGTCTCTTTCGGATTTCACGGCTAACTTCATCAGCCAATGAGACTTCAGAGCGCATCGAATCAAATACCTTCACCAGAAAAGAGATGAGAGGGGGACCGGTGTGTTTGAAATGACAGAAACACATTAAAACATCAGAATTTTAATAGAAAGTGGATGTTGACCGGTGCCAAGCGCTTAGGCAGGAACGATGTCCAGGAAATACATGGAACAAGTGGGTAAGTGTGATCACAGACCGCACAGAGGGTTTCGTGTAATATTCCTTTCAAAACACTTTATCTTCTTTTTTTAAATCTGTTAGTTCTAAATTTCGCAACCAGGGGCGCACTCTATTCTAAACAAACATCTATCCGAACGAAACTCCGTTTTACATACTATCCGTATATATATTAACCGAAGGGATTGGGCTAATAGCAGCCGAGATAAGTAGGCACCCCCGGCGGTAAAAAGTGGAACTAAAATATGTAAGACTATGGTGCATAATATGAAAGAATGGTCAAAGGGGTGTCGGCAAAATTTGGAAAAGTGCTCCCCGGGAGAAAAGGGTGGAGGTTAGAAAAATTGCTTAAAATATACAAGTTAGAGCACGGAGGAGTAAATAACATAAGACTTTTTGAAAATTTTGCGATTTGTCGTGTGGTCTGAGGTATTTAGCTATACGTATGCAAAAATTCATGTCTCCAACTTAATTAGGGTCTCTCTTAGAAAGAATTGCTTAAAATACATATGTGGTAGCTCAAAGGTTTAAACGCAAGACTTTTTCAAGATTTTATGATTTGTCGCCTGGCCTCAGGTGTTCTGCTATGCAAAATTTCAAATCTCCAATTTAATAAGGGGCTCAGTTAGAAAGAATTGCTTAAAATACGCATGTGGGAGCCAAAAGGTTTAAATGTACGATTTTTTCAAAATTTTATGGTTTGTCATTTGATGTGAGGTGTTCAGCTATAAGTATGCAAAGTTTCACGCCTCCAACGGAATTAGGGTTCACTTAGAAAGAATTGTTTAAAATACACATGTGGGAGTCCAAAGGGTTAAATGTACGACTTTTTCAAAATTTTATGATTTGTCATTTGATGTGATGTATTCAGCTATAAGTATGCAAAATTTCACGCCTGCAACCTAATTAGAGGCTCACATAGAAAGAATTGTTTAAAATACACATGTGGGAGCCCGAAGGGTTAAATGTACGACTTTTTCAAAATTTTATGATTTGTCGTTTGATCTGAGGTGTCCATTTATAAGTACGCAAAATTTCACGCCTACAATCTAATTATGAACTCACGTAGAAAGAATTGTTAAAAATACACATGTTGGAGCCCAAAGGATTAAATGTACGACTTTTTCAAAATTTTATGATTTGTCGTATGATGTGTGGTGTTTTTCTATAAGTATGCAAAATTTCAAGTCTCCAACATGTATAGTTTCTGAGAACGGGCTCTGTGACGGACAGACAGACAGACGGACAATCGGACAGACGGACTGACAGACAGACAGAGGAGCGAGACGTATAGGGTTTCGTCAGATGAACGAAACCCTGAAAATAAGAGAATAGAGTTTAAAATCAAGGGCAAATTTAAACAATGTTAGAATTTAGAAACACCCTAACGATGCGTTTAAGGTGGTTCCTGCCTCCTTCGTTTGAGGGGGGGGGGGGGGGGGGCAAAACCGTCATCACGGCTAAGGATGGCTAGTGGTCTTTCTTTATCAAACGCATTGTTAAGACTATAAGTTTTAATTGACCGCAACGCTTATTTGGGTATTAGAATACGATCTCTATGAAATTTTGGGCGAGTTTTTTAATAACTTGCAAGATTGGTCGAATATTGAGATTCTTGTGAATGACATCGTTCTGGACGAACGTAGTTGCATTGACAGCCTATCTTAAAATAGTATTTTGTGCGATTTGAAGCTTTTGTAATTGAGTTTGGCAAACAGATCACCAAACGATTGATCCATGAGTCATGGTAGATCTGTAAAGGATTTATATAGCAGTAACGTATTTCTTTCTTTGTAACCGATGACCAGGCCCCTACCTGCCGGGAAGCCCCAGCTGAACGGGTTTGATTCCTGGTATCGGGGCGGGTGACCGCCTAATCGCCGACAGCTATGTATAGTTAATAAAGATTTGAGGGAGGCCTTGGCAGCAGCAGTTTTTGAACGTGTATCGTAGATCTGCCTTGACCAATTTAATTTAGAATCCAGGTAAATTCCTAGATATTTATAATCACTGACTCAGGGTATATCTTCGTTATTAAGAGAAAGGTTAATGTCTCGGGTGACATGTTTGAGAAAATCATGGCAGAACTTTACGCAGCATTTACTTGTATACGCCATTTCCTAAGCCAGATAGAAAGGGCCTGGAGATAGGATTGGATTTGTTTAATCACAATGTTTAGTGAGATGTTTCTGTAGAGTATGGTCGTGTCATCCGCATATAATGCTAAGAGGATGAGGGAATATTTGGAATGCCATTAATATAAATGTGGAAGAGTCAAGTGTTAATTCATCCACCTTGGGGCACGCATGCCTGGATGATGCGAGAAGAAGAGATAGAATGGTGTACTCTAACAGAGAAAGATCTATTTTTCAGATATTTATAAATGATGAGAAAAAGTTGAAGGGGACTTTAAGTAGAATAAATTTATAAATTAGAGCTTCATGCCAAACTCTATCGAAAGCTTTGGCGATGTCTATGAATATGACACCTGTTTTTTGTCTAGTAAGGTAACCCTCATGAATGAGTTCAGTTACCCTCCAAAGCGTGTGCTGCGTAGACAGTCTGGGCCGAAACCCGAACTGCTCCGGAATAATCATCGAATTGGCAGTAATGAACTCTTTCAAACGGCTTGAAAGTATGTATTCATAGGCTTTGGAGATACAAGAAAGTAAAGAAATAGGTCGAAAGCTAGAAGGGGCGTGGTGGTCCTGCTAAGGTTTTAGGATTGGCACTACCAGCGCTCGCTTCCGAAAGTCGCGAAACACGCGTAAATTAAGCACAGTGTTAATGAGGATAGTTAAGAAAAAGATAAAATTTATGGGGAGATAGATTAATATATTTGTAGAAATGCAATCAAGACCGGGCGATTTATTCTTTTTAATATTCCCAATATAAGGTATAACCTCAAAAGGGGTTGCAGGAGTAAGAGTGCTTTTATGATTTGTGTTAAGAAACTTTTCAACTTTGTCAATGACTATGTCAGTCATCCTGGGAATGACGACATCTCGATTGAGTGTTGTAAACTGATTTCTAAGACTGTCAGCAATGAGTTCAAACTTTTTTAGGCTATTCCATTAGGGCTGTTTAGGGCCGGAATGTGTGATCGTGTCCTACGGATACGGACGGTCGCCGATCAAATTGTGTTGTCAGAAGTCGATAAGCACTCAACGACATATTCAAACGAAAATCGTATTTTTATTATTAAAAATTGGCATTATTCTAGTTGGCAATAAAAATGGCATTAATGTAACATTCTTTCTACGGGAGAATTCTTAGATCATAAACAGTGAATTTGGAAGGCGAGTTATTGCCTATCAATACTCAAGTCGTTAACTTGGTGCATTGCCACTTTCTACATTATTCACCAGATGCCATGCACTTTGAAATTTTAGAGAGAGTGATGTGGCGCTGCCGGGATTTGAACCAGGGATCACATGATCAGTAGGCGAGGACGTTAGCGTCGAGCAAAAGTCCAAGCCAGTTACTTGCTTTATACTGATCAAGTGAGATGAGATCGTTGCAAACTCCATCCACCAGTGATGAAGATGTCTCGTTGACGTCAATCGAGCGACATACTCTCCTGAGTGATGCTATCGTACGCATGTATGATGCATTGTATGACAGACTTTGTGCTATGAGCGTTTTACGAAAGACCCCTATACTGGAGAAAACCTTAAAACGCCTCACGAAAACGTCACACAAAGCAGGTAAAACAAAGAAAAAAATTCAAATAACTTGCATGTTTTGTTTTGTTTGGTTCATGTAATTATTAATTATATATATTTTTTTTTGTTTTGTTTGCTTTGTGTGACGTTTCCGTGACGCGTGTCAAGGTTTTCTTCCGAACTTCCAAATCTAATCAGGAAGCGCCTTATTAAATTAAACCGCTATACAAAATTTGAAGCAAATCTGATAGAAAAAACCATTTATTTAAATTAAGGAGGTATTAGCCCCCGTTCCCTCCTTTAGACTTAAACAATGAACCTTCAAATCTATTCAGGGAAGCGCCTTATCAGAATTAACCGGTATACCAAATTTGAAGAAAATCTGATAATTCTGCATAAAAAACACATTTATCTAAGTTAAGGGTGGGGGGGATTTGCCCCCGTTCCCCCCTTTTTACTTAACGAATGAACCTTCAAAACTAATCAGGGAAGCGCCTTATCAGAATGAACCTATAAAAAAATATGAGGCAAATCGGATATTTCTACCAAGAGTTATAGCGGGCGTACATACGTACGTACAGTCATGGAAAAAAAAGTAAACACCCCTACTAACTCCTCAAAAATTATCGTAGAAAAAAGTTACTGGTACCGAATGATTGGAAATAAAGTCTAGTTTTAAATAATGTATATAAAATTTGCTTAGGGGGCTATCTACATATTAAAACGAACCATAACTTTCTTTTTGTTTCAATACCAGTACACAATTCTGACAGCATAAATGAACTCTAAACCCTTCAATTAGTCTAAAATCAAATTTTTAACCAATTCGTACCATAAGTTTCAGAGAAATTAATTATTTTAAAACGAGCGTATTTTAAAGGCTGTTCCAAATTGAAGTTCGGTACTCGGTTGTTAGGCTAGAGAGCTCCCTTCTTGATCAAGGCATCTTAAACAGTCAATTAAGCCTGTTAGATTACAGGATAGCATAAGTAATTTCAAAATATTTAGTCACTTCTATCATAGACGGCCCCTTAAACCATCATTTTGCCATTTTTTAAGCATAATTTGAAAACTACTTGGGAGAAAAATGTGAAATTTTGGATTTCCATAAAGCACGACTTAATAAATCTGAATCCATCAAAAAATTGTAGGTTGCAATTCATAATTTTTTTAACATTAATTTCATAATTCATAATTCATATCAGAAAATTACAAAAATTGCAAATTCAACGTATTTGTGCTTGGGTATATCAGTATTATTGCTACACAAAAAAATTAAAACATTAGGATCATAATTTCAGAAGTTATAAATAAAAATATGAATATGTAATTTAACATTAGAAGCACTCAATTTTGAATGTTTATAATTCAAAAACTTATCATTCAAATGATTTGAATTTTTTTTTTACGACCCATTACATTCTTTTTATGTATTTCAAGAAAGTCTAAATGACAGAAACACATATTTTCTTTCATATAATGTGAAATATTAGCATTTTATGTATACTTTTCCGCATAGTAGTAGTTGAAAAGAGCATCTTTTTGTTTTATGTAAACATATTCTTTTGTTGTTTTTTTCGTAGTTAAAAGTATGTATGTTTGTTATTAAGGGCCCCCAAAAAATAAAAATAAAATAATAGGAATGAATAAAAGAATTTTAAGCCAGGTATTTAATAAATGTATACCCATTAAATCTATAAAAACGGCTTTAAATTATCTGACGACATTACCAAATGTTGCATATACTGATGCTCAAGGCTTGGCCAGTGAAATAGTGTCACATCTATATCTAAAATAGATATGGAATATTATGTGCAATACAAAAATTTCATTCGGTTTAGCTTCTGGTTTAATAAATTTTTTATGCCAACGCATTGTGTTTTATTTGATAAATGAAAAATATCTAAATCACAGGTAAGAACGCCGTTGGGTGGTCAATTTATTAGTTAGGCATTGATTCGCTTGGTAGACGATTATTACATCTTCCATGAAATAATAGTTTTTTGATTAAAATTTTAAAAAATATGCTTATATCTTTTAAAGCTAAAAGGAATAATAAGCATATTTCATCAAATTTCTTAATTTTATATTCATTTTAGAGCAATGACCATATATTGTCAAAATAATTAGAATTTTTTCCTAAATTTTCCGAACAGAAAATTCTTTTAATGCATTCACTCTTTACAGTTACAAATTGCTCTGGAACGTGTGAAGCGGAAAATACATCACACGAGAATATTTTGACAGGCTAACACGCAAGTTTTCAGCTTGTTATGCACGCCGAGCTATTAAGTACGTTACCATTTTTACTTTTCAAACACATAATATAAGGAAGTTATTGTAACCATATTTGTGCGTGTGTGTAACTGACTTCCAAACGCTACTTCAATCTCACATTTGGTGAATATATTTTAGACTACTGGTGAAAGAATTTTGTAGATTTTTATAGAACTTTGACACTTTGACACTTTGAATTTTGAACATTGGTTATTTAATCATGTAATCTACCCTGAATGGCTATTAATTACCAGACACTTTCCAATTCTAGACATTTTGTCGAATATTTAAAAATATACTAGTCGGATTTTTCTGGAACTTCAGGATTATAAAGAATATGATTGACGTAATATTTATCAATGTCGATTTGGTAAGAAGGACAATTTAAAATGAACTCACACGATTTTCACGATATTTGACAGGCTTTTTTTTATACGAGTTGCTCCATTGAGTTAGCTATTAAACTATGAAAAAAAAATCAATCTTTGTATGCGCAAATAATAAATATTTGATACAACTGCTCATATTTCACTAAATATTTAATATATTTATATTTCAGTTGCACTATATTATTTATTACATTTTGTCACATTTTCTGAAACTAGCGTAAAATTTGGTTGAAAACCGTGCATGATATAAATATAAAACAGGCACGATTTTTTTTATTTAACACGTTCGCTGCCATCTAGGAGGATACTCGTAGTTAGCAAACTGGGTTGCCTTGCCAGCTACGAGATAACTCGTTATTGATCTTCTTATCTAAATCACCGATTACGTGAATAATGCCATAGAAAATTCCTACAATGTTTCATTTGCCAACAACGAGCATACGCTTGTGAATTTATTTGTTGCTAAAAGTAATTCGTCACATATATATTTAAATAATAAAACAGAAATTAATTTAAAAGCACTAAATTTCAGATATGATCTTGGCGTGTATGAACAGATGCACCATTTCAGCTTTGTCAGCGAACGCGTTAAAATTAATCGCTATATCTTCATAATTATAAATGCTATTCTTACACAAATGAATGCATATATTGCAAAATATCCACATATTTCTATGCTGTAGCGTTAGATCATTTCCTGCATTTTATTTTACAGGATAACCGCAAATTATATGATTTTTTTGTTGGCCTTTTAATTGTCCTTATCATCAAATCCATGAAGATAAATATGAGGTCAAACATATTCTTTATAAACCTGAATTACCAGAAGAATCTGACAAGAATACTTTTAAATATTCGACAAAATGTCTAAAAATTGCAAGTGTCCCGTGATGAATAGCCATATAGATGTATATAAAACTATTTTAAACCCATTTTGCAACATATTTTAATGGGAAAATCAGTAGGAAATGGGACAGAGAGTTAGTGATAATATATTTCGAGGATAAACCCAAGCGTTAATAGCACTGAGGCAAGAAGTACGATTTCCGAACGGGATGACCTGCGTTCGTATCCAACCTATTATATTGTGTCAGAAAATCTTAAAATCTTGTTTTTTTGGTCACGTTACCCACGTGTTCGAAAATTTGAGATGAGTTCCTAGTCACCTAATAAATTTAACAGAGAGTAAGTGATAAATATTTCGACCATGTGTCCAAGCATTAATAGCGCCGTAGCAAAGTCACGAACGGGAAATCCATGGCTCGTATGTAGCCTGTTCTATTGTGTCGTCAGGGGATTCTGAACAAAATCGCTAGAATTCATTTACTATATTTAATTTTGTTCATTTAACGAAGATGGATATTAATCACGGTTCGTTTTGAGCTTACGCATAGTGAATTGCACTGAAATTTAATTATTTAATTTTTAGTAAACTATTAAAAATTGTACTTGTCAAAGGAAAAAGTTTTTACTTTTCTCTGTATATATATATATATAGGGCATTTCAAAATTATATATCAGAAAGATAAATATTTCTGAGGAAAAGTGCCATGCATCTGCTTTTTATCATAAGGTGTAGAAATACAAAATCATGAAGTCTTACAAAATCTAAATCTCTCTTATATAATCACTCTTATATAAGAGTAAATTATGTCAGCCAGTTATCGTCCGGATAGCCTAATAGGTAAGGCATTGGCATGGCACTCCAAGTATCCTGGTTCGATTCCATTTTTCGCTCTGTTGGAATAAACGTCAACTGTGATACTCCATTCTCGAATATGATTTAATCCAGTTGGAAAAAATATTCGTTTCATTCATTATGTCTAATAGTTTCAAAAATTTAAATTTTTGGTTACTTCCCCATCATCTAATCAACTACTTTCCATATAAACAATATAGCCAAACTATTTGATTATACACCATAAACGCATGATCGTGGCGTCACATTCACTTGGAGTCAGATTTGTTACACATGTTTATTATGTCATCAAATGATTTTTAATTCGTTGTTTATCTATGTTTTTAATAATGTTTTACGGATTTATTTGTTCATTTCTTTAACAAAAATAACGATTACGTCCTTAAACTGCGACGCATTTATCTAAACCTGTTTTTTGTATGTAAAGATGGAATATTGAAATCAGTTTTAAACCCATTCCCTGATATTATTGAATTATAAAATTAGGGACAACTGTGTGCTTCCGATAAGAATACAATCTATATATTAATTACGCTAACGTACGGGGCACAGAAATCGCGATTATTTGTAATTGTTTAATGGCAACGCCGGAGAAACGCATGTGATTGGTTTTTGTGCAAGAGCCCTTGGCAGGATTTAGGGCGATCGGGTTTGTTTACGTTTCGCTTTTTCGGTGCAATATATTTTGCTGCAATTATGTAGCTTCAAAATATCATTTTAAATGCCCGTAAAAAATCTCGGTGAATGCTTGAAGGTGAAGAAGAAGCCGAATTCGAGTGGAATCGAAAAAATTCGAAATCCAAATAGAATTGATCGAGAACACCGTTAAGCGATCGGCAAAATAGGCTTATTAACTGTAGCATGCACGCGTTGCTTCTGAAATCCAAATTACTGATTTAAACGTTTCGGGGTATGCATAACTGTGGGTGAAACGTACAATTTCTGCAAAGCACTGTGCTGCAAATGCGAATTAAACAGCAGCAAGAAGTTTACAAAATGTTGTCATTATGTAAAAAGTAATTTTGTACGGGCAGGTAGTTTTGACTGTACGGACCTGCGATACGAATTTCAGGTTCATTTAAGAATATTATTACGGGCTCCCCAGAAGTAAGATACAATAAAACCTGCTTAGACGGAAACGTAAACGACAAGTGACAAATTCCGTTTTATGCAGGTTATTTAAATTGAACAAAGCATAATAGCATTTTTTTGTGGGGGGAGGGGGGGGGGGAGTGATGTAGAGCTGGAACTTTTTTTTTTCGTTTATTGCAGGATTCCGTTATAACGGGCTAAAACTTAAAACTCTATTAGAAAATAAATTTGCTGGATGGTACATTTAAAAAAATTCTATATAGTAATATTTGCTTACAATTTTATTATTTCCCTTTCAGTATTACACTTTATGCTGTATTTGTAATTGCATTTTCATATAAAGATTTTAAATAAAAATTAAATTATTGAAAATATAATTATATTTTAATTAAATTCATCAGTTAATTTGGAATAAAAAAATTTAAAGTATGAGACATATAAAAATTAAAAAACTTAACCTTTGACTTTACACAACTTTGGAACTGAACAAGAGTCGAGCCCTGGTATTTTGAAATGTCTCCATACGCCCCCCTCTGTACGGACCTGCGATAAAAAATTCAGATTCATTTAAGAATATTATTATGGGCCCGAACAACGCCGGGCAGGTCAGCTAGTATTTAATATTTTTTAATCTTGATTCTAAATGAATACAATATTTTAAAGGTATTTTTCAGTTTCCCCGCCACAGGTGATAAAAAGTACAATTCTATGGGTGTTGAAAAAATAATGATGCCCCAATAAGTACTCGCCAAAATAGGCCAAATAGGTAAGAAATTGCGACACTGAAACAAAAAAGTAGAAAAAAATAAAATTGCAATATTTTTTATAACTATACTAGCCGTCGTTGACGACCAGTTTGGTCTCCCTTAAAATTTATGTTTGGAAAAGGATGCTAAGCATTGTATCATGTTACTTTTATTCATAATTTAATTTACTTAGGCTCCCTTAAATATAATTAATATAATGCCTTAAGCTAATATTAGTTTTTGTTGGATTAAAATATCTCAATTGGTTAATTTTCTGTAAGCAAGTAAAACATATTGTTTTACAATGGAAGGCTATGGGAATTTAGCAGAATATTAGACATAAAGCCAAGTTGGCGTCACATTTTTGCGACTCATTTTCGTGTTCAAATTTGGCGATATATCGCCAAGTTGGCAAGAAACTTGGCGGAATTTGGCGACAAAACAGGGCCTCCTTTATGGTAACCTCCACTTATAGGTAACGAGATACATTAAATGCTGTTCAGTAACCAACGAGATGTGTTTCATTCGGGCGTTGCCATTAAACAGTTAAAAAATAATCGCGATTTCTGTGCTACATACGGTAGCGTAATATGTACTCTGTATGGCCAAAGGTGACCGGTCACTTGAGATTTTTGACGTTTTCTTAAATATCTAGAAAAATACATGAGGAATTATCTTGGAACTCCAGGTGTGTAAACAGAATAGTACAGGTCATATATTTCCGTGAAGATTTTTTCCCGAAACCCCATAGGGGACCGTCAACAAATTAAAAAAAAGAAGAATATATTTTGGATAACCCTGTAAAAACTAACGTAGCAAAAGCGTTCAAAACGCAGATTATGATTAAGTCCCTTATTGAAATAAACTGTGTTCGTTTTTATGAGAATAGCATGTATATTGGTAGAGAAATTAAAGTTTTTATAAAAAGAGTCCCAAATTTCGCCACGTTTTTTGCTTATAATTTGTAGTGTTCTTAATATAAAAAAAAAGTTATTTTCAGAAAATATGACAAACAACATTGTACACAATACCCTGCAATGAGAATTAAAAATAACAAAAATTGGATGAAAAATGGGCAGGTTTACGTGAAAATTTTTCACTGCGCATGCGCGAATGCAATCAAAATATAATGTTCATAATGTATTAGCTATGTGTATAGAGCAACTTATGTAAAAGTCTTAAAAACATAGCTTGAAAATTCTGAAAATTATCGTCGATAGGGTAAGCTCAAAATCCGTTATTCACAAAAGGAAGCAAAAAGATGAGGTGCTGTATCCAAATACAGTAGCAATATTCGTGCAATATTGTGTAACCTATATTGGCAGTAATTAATGGATACATAGATACAACCCCTCATCTTTTTGCTTCATTTTAGGAACAACGGATTACGAGCTTATCCTATCAATGATAGTTTTCAGAATTTTCAAGCTATGTTTTTGAGACTTTCACAAAAGCTGCTCTATACACATAGCTAATACATTATGAACATTATATTTTGATTGCATTCGCGCATGCGCAGTGAAAAATTTTCACGTAAACCTGCCCATTTTTCATCCAATTTTTGTTATTTTTAATTCTCATTGCAGGGTATTGTGTACAATGTTGTTTGTCATATTTTCTGAAAATAACTTTTTTTTTATATTAAGAACACTACAAATTATAAGCAAAAAACGTGGCGAAATTTGGGACTCTTTTTATAAAAACTTTAATTTCTCTACGAATATACATGCTATTCTCATAAAAATGAACACAGTTTATTCCGATAAAGCACTTAATCATAATCTACTGTTTAAACACTTTTGCTATCTTAGTTTTAACAGGGTTATCCAAAAGATATTCGTTCTTTTTCAATTTGTTGACGGTTCCCTATAGAGTTTCGGGAAAAAAATCTTCATGGAAATATATGGCCTGTACTATTCGGTTTACACACATGGGGTTTCAAGACAATTCCTCATGAATTCTTCTAGATATTAAAAAAAAAACCCGTCTAAAATCGCAAGTGCCCGGTCACCTTTGGCCATATAGTGTATATAGGTGTTTAAGTGTATTGCTGTTGCCCTATCCTAAAATAGAAATAGAACAAAAATTATATATTATTTAATATATTCCCTTAAAAATAACTTTCTACCAAGCGTATAAAAATCGGTATTTTTTTTCATAAAAGACTTCGGTACCCCTGCAAAATTAATGTATTCCAATGGAAATTTTTGTGAAACTAGGGGGCTCTGCCTTTTACGAGCTACGCTCGTCAACTCCCGTTCAGACACCGCAGACTCTAAAAGCACGCTAATTTGATCGGCTTTAAAAAGATTTCTGAAGATTGAATTAAATTTTAAAAAACAGTGGCGATCTCCCTATAAACGGATTTCAATTCATTTCTCTTTGATTGGGGAATTTTAAGGCTAAATCAGCTGCGGTTTTACTTGATCATCCCGTCGACCAATTTCATCAAATTATATAAATCGCCAAACCACTCGCCAAATTATACAAATTGACATATTTTTTATTTTAATTAAAGAAAGAAGAAATAAATTAATGTAACATTAATAAAAATACAAATAAAACGTCGAAATAAAAATAACTTGATGACGTAGACATGTGTAACTTGCTTAAAGTCATGTTAATGTGACATTTACGATCAACCATTATTGGCATTAATTCTTATAGTTTAACGATATATTTTTGGTCCACGGGATAACTAAGTAGTACCAAACATACAATCGCTGTTTTCGTCTTTGATTAAGTAAAATCAGTTAGGCATTTCAAAATAAGCTAATATAAAAGGAATTAAGTAAACAGAGTCTTTGTCTCCCGGTATTTTTTAACAAAGCGAAAAGAAAATTCTTATAAATAATACATTTTAAATTAATCGTTTTTAATCTGACGTAATTTTGACCAAATTATTCCTCTTCTTAATATTCACGTGAAAATACTTTTGTTAGAAATGAAATATTATTTGCGCTGTCCTAACAAAAATAGTTGAAAAGATCCTCTCAAAATATCATATAAATGTCTAGCGCAATTTCTTAATTTAAACTGTTTTGCAATATTATTTTGTGTTCAATTTATGTAATAACTGCAATGTGACGTAAATGTGACGTAATTTATCCTATTTAAGACTTCTAACACATGTTAATGAATTTATTATTTTACAATATCCTTTCTCTTTTAAAATTCACGTGTAAATATAGTTCTTATGACGTAATTTTTAATAAGTTCCTCCTTTTTATACATAATTATTTAATTCTAATTCCAAATGTTTTTTTCTGTTTATATTAGTCACGTGTAAATAATTTTTTTAATTTGAAGCAAACATTATTGTTTGCACTTTTTATACAGTTGGCAACAATTTAAATTAATACAATCTCTCTATTCTAACAAAAAGTAACTACCGCTGTCACCGCCGCCGGTTTTGAATTTTTTGCGACCGGAGGTCTTTCTTCGTTAATATTTAAAAAAAAATGCATACAAAAATATGAAAATCGGTGGTTCTATACGGAAATGTTTGATAAACACGCTGATGCAGACAGTTTTCAAATCAAAGAATTATTTTAAGAGATATTTAACGCTAAAGTTGTACAAAATCGTTCCACTGAAAAAGTTTTATTGGAGCAAAAGCTATACATGAGAATTTAATCATTTTAGATCATTTTATACATTTGAAGTTCCCGGTGTACAGACTGTATTTCTTTTTTTGAATTTGACTCATTTTGTGAGGTTTTATTTCTATTTTAAATTCAAATTTTCAGCATTTCGAGAGATACTTTTTACATATTTTAGAAAAAGTTATTAATTTAAACTTTTGTCAACTGTATAAACAGCGCAAACGACAATGTTTGCTTCAAATTAAACATTTATTTACACGTGACTATTATCAAAAGAGAAAAACATTTGGAATTAAAATTAAATAATTATGTATATGGGAACTCGGGCACTTGAATACACATTAAATGAGCCTGACACCATTAAAATTTAAGGTAGATTATATTAAGACTATTTGCATAACATATTTACAGTAATTGTATGCACGAATTATAAACATCATTACAATCTTTACATTGTTTGTCGCCGTCCTTAAACAAACACACATCATCGTTCTCTGCGTTCGACCGACTGACCACAGTTCAGTTCTCGTTTTTCTCCCGCTCAAAAGGAGTGTCTCCAGATCACAAGTGTCGTTCTAATACGCCTGCGCTGACTAGTTCATGGGGAAAGCAAATCAAACAGAGGAAGGCGCTTTGATCAGCATCTACGTGAGCGGTTGGTGGCGCTGTAAACAGTAAAAGGCACTCAGGGAAAGCTATTAAAGGCAAAACTTTCCCACAAATCGGCGATCCTGACAGGTTGATTGACCTCGATCGACGCGTGGACCACAGGAAGGAGCAGCAGGAACACCTGAAAAGAAAAAGCAGCACCCCAAGTTCTATTTGGAAAAAGTCATCATTATTAAAAATCCTCGTCAAAATTTATATTATTTCTTGAAGAAAAAGTCTTCTTATTCTTTTTTTTTTTTTACGTCTCTTTGTCGTTCTTTTTTCTTACATCTTATCGTCTTTCCTTTTCTTACGTCCTTTCATCTTCTTTTACCATACGTCTTTTCGTCTTTTTTTTTTTCGTTCCTTCGGGATTAATTTTGTCAAAATCGTTTAAAATCATAATCGGTGAAATTATCTGGAACGATACCATTTTCGTCAAAATTGGTCAAAGGTTCATCTTCGGAATCATTAGTGTCATTTTCGGAATTTAAGTCACATTTACTTGTATTTTCTTCGAAAAAGGATCTTCTATATTCAGGTTTCTTTTTAGTAAACTTCTGCATAGGTTTTTTAACTTCGTAATTATTAATTTCAATTTCATCTTCAAATTCATCTGACGAATTAGGAATATACTTAATTTTCTTAGAAGCATTATTCTTCAACTTCGCGTTAGACATTTTCTTAATATTTTCTTTTCTAAAATTTTTTTCATTTATTACATCAGATTTCTGGTTATTTTCATTTCTTGAAGAATATATCATATTTTCTTTATCTTTGAAATTAGGGAAATCTGGATCATTTTTAAAGTTCTTAGCACTGTTAGTCATCTTAATTTGCTTTTTTAACTTAGTCATCTCTTGTCTTAAATTTTCGAAATCTTCCTGGGAATTATTCAATTTTATCTGGATTCTTCTTTTGGACATTTTTATTCTAGAACACTTATCTTCTGATTCTTCTAACTGTTTTTCAAGATGTTTTGAATAATTATTTACTTTTATTAACCGTAATCGGTATTGTTCTGAACGTTTAGTTTCTTCATCTAATTGGGATTTTATATCTTGAAAATGTCTCTCTAATTTTCTATACAATTTACTAATGGTCTGTCTTTCTGCAACTTCTTGTTCTAATTTATCTTCTAACGATTTTATTGTAATTTTCGACTTAGTTTTTTCTGACAAAAATGCTTCTTTTAAATCGATTACATCTAATTGTAACATTTTATATTTTGTTTCAACTTCTTTAACTTGGGCAGTTAAATTTTCATTTTCTAGACGTAATTCTTTAATTTCAGAGTTAGAATAGTGCAATTGAGAAACAGGTAAATATTTGTTTTGGTTTGGAATTTGTGGGTTGCTATTGTGCAATGTGGAAGAACAAGGGTAAAATTTAGAATTTACAGTTATTTCACTTAAATTAATAACATTGACTAAAGAATTATTCTGACTCAAATTTAACTTAACATCATGACCGGAAACAATTAAGGAGCCTTGTTGTATTATATCAGTACCAATTATTAAATCAAATTCAATACATTTGTCATCAATCACAAAAATAGATGTTTGAAATTTAGAATCATCAATTTCGATTTCGGCCTCAAAGTAACCGATTGGTCTGAATGATTTTTTACCTAATCCACTTAAAAGCATATCTGTTGGTTCTAAGTTTACATAACATTTAATTTTATCAAAATTACTTTTCTTTAGAATAGTTTTTTCACTTCCTGTATCGATTAATGAAATTAAATTTAATGAATGCAACTTTACATCTTTAAAAATCAAATTCTGAGAACAGGATAGCACATTTAATTGAGAATCATTAGGCAATTTTGAATCTTTGATTTTACCACATTCGAATGATTTGTGGCCATATAAATTACAAGAAAAGCAGAGAGGACCTTTATCTTTATTTCTACACTGATTACTTTTATGGAATCTATCGCCACAATTATAGCAACGTATCTCAGGTTTATTGGGTCTAGATTTATTTTTAAGTTCAACTTCTGTTTTCATCTTAGGCCTAACATCAACATCAGGTTTACCATCATAATCGACACGCAATTTATCACAAATTTTAAGCTTCTCTTTAAATTCAACAATATTTGGGCAACCATACAAAAAGGATTTTTTAAAAACAGGATCATTAATTCCATTAATTACATACTGAATAAGTGCAGAATCTTCTATGTTGCCTTTTGAACATAACTGTTTCATATTCAAAAAATATTCGTCCAACGATTCGTTTTGTTTAATTTTCCTTTTAGATAGCAATTCATGTAATTCGGCTGAATTACACCTTTCACCAAATTCAGAAATAAGTAACGCTTTCATTTTAGACCAAGAATTTATTTTTGTTTCACTTTCTATAAACAATTTAGCTTTACCTGTCATACGGCTTTTAGCCAAAATCAATTTGTGCAAGTCACTAACGTTAAATAAAGAAACAGTATCTTCAAAATCGGCAAGCCATTTTTCAACATTTTGAAATTGACTACCATCAAATTCAGAAACCATATTTTCAATGTCGTTAATGGAAATTGATGGTTTAAGAACATAATCAGGAATTAGAATTTTCTGATTTTCACAACTAGAACTACCAGAATCATTTCTCAACTTATTTTCAGAAACACTCAAAATATCATTAATTTTATTTGATTCATCTTCGCTCTCATCATCGCTAATAGCACCTTCATCAGGAATTAAATTAGATTTCAATACACTAAAATCACATAATGAAGAAATTAATCTGGCAGCAATTTCATCGAAAGTTCCAGAATTATTTATACATAAAACATTGCAAATAGTTATTAACTCATTTACTGAAAAATCATCTTTAATACTTTGCAATTTTGTTTTAAATTCATCCGAATCTATTTCGAAAGCAAAGCCAGTAAAATTACGAATTCTACGTCTATTATTTCTATCACCGACTTCTCCAAAAATTAATGTATGCAACGTCTTAATACTTAAGGATTTTTCAGCTTTCAGCGAAAGTTATAATTCCTAGTAATCAACTAATTTTGACATATTGAATAAGAAAAAATAAACTCACTTCATAGAAAGATATCCAGCTTGCTACATACATGCACTTCTCCACTTGAACTATTTCAATTATAATTTATTGCAGCATTATTTTGCATAAAGAATTTTGTGGGCGGCGTCAACCAACAGGACATCAACACTTGAATTATTAAAACCAAAACTTTGTCTTTGTGGGCGTAACGTTCTCATCACAGTTCTTGACACCATTTATGGGAACTCGGGCACTTGAATACACATTAAATGAGCCTGACACCATTAAAATTTAAGGTAGATTATATTAAGACTATTTACATAACATATTTACAGTAATTGTATGCACGAATTATAAACATCATTACAATCTTTACATTGTTTGTCGCCGTCCTTAAACAAACGCACATCATCGTTCTCTGCGTTCGACCGACTGACCACAGGTCAGTTCTCGTTTTTCTCCCGCTCAAAAGGAGTGTCTCCAGATCACAAGTGTCGTTCTAATACGCCTGCGCTGACTAGTTCATGGGGAAAGCAAATCAAACAGAGGAGGGCGCTTTGATCAGCATCTACGTGAGCGGTTGGTGGCGCTGTAAACAGTAAAAGGCACTCAGGGAAAGCTATTAAAGGCAAAACTTTCCCACATGTATAAAAAGCAGAAATTTACTAAAAATTACGTCATTAAAACTATATTTACGTGTGAATTTAAAGAGAAAGGATATTGTAAAATAATAAATTTATTAACATGCGTTAGAAAACTTAAGTAGGAGAAATTACGTCACATTTACGTCACATTACAGTTATTACATAAAATGAACACAAAATAATATTGCAAAACAGTTTAAATTTAGAAATTGCACTAGACATTTATTTGATATTTTGAGAGGATCGTTTCAACTATTTTTGTTAGGACAGAGCAAATAATATTTCATTTCTAACAAAAGTATTTTCACGTGAATATTTATAAGAGAGAGAATAGTTTGGTCAAAATTACTTCAGATTAAAAACAATTAATTTAAAATGTCTTATTTAAAAGAATTTTCTTTTTGCTTTGTTAAAAAATACCGGTAGACAAAGACTCTGTTTACTTAATTCCTTTTATATTAGCTTATTTTGAAATTTTTAAGAGATTTTACTTAATCAAAGACGAAGACAGCGATTGTATTTTTAGTACTACTTAGTTATACCGTCGGCAAAAATCTATCGCCAATCTATAAGATTAAATGCCAATAATGGTTGATCGTAAATGTCACATTCACTTGACTTTAAGCAAGTTACACGTGTCTACGTCATCAAGTTATTTTTATTTCGACGTTTTATTTGTATTTTTATTAATGCTATACTAATTTATTTGTTCTTCCGTTTTTTAAAATAAAAATTATGTCAATTTGTATAATTTGGCGATTTATATAATTTAGCGAAATTGGTCGACGGGATAACTAAGAAGTACCGATATTTTTATTACTATTAATTAATCAAGTAGTACCGCAGCTGATTTGGCCTTAAAATTCACCAATTAAAGAGAGATGAATAGAAATACGTTCATAAGGGAGATTGACACGGTTTTTTAAATTGTAATTCAATCTTCCGAAATCTTTTTAAAGCCGATCTTTTAGAGTCTGCGGTGTGTGAACGGGGATTGACGAGCGTAGCTCGTAGGGGGCCTAGTTTTCTAAAATACGTAAAAAATATCTCTCGAAATGATGAAAATTTAAATTTAAAATAGAAATAAAACCTCAAAAAATGAGTCAAATTAAAAAAAGAAATACTGTCTGCACACCGGGAACTTCAACCGTATAAAATGATCTAAAAATGATTAAATTCCCATGTTTAGTTTTTGCTGCTATAAAACTTTTTTAGTGGAACGATTTTGTCCAAATTTAGCATTAAATATCTCTTAAAGAAATTCTACTATTTGAAAACTGTCTGGATCAGCGTGTTTATCAAACATTTCTGTATAATACCACCGATTTTAATACTTTTGAATGCAATATTTTTCTTAATATTAACGAAGAAAGACCTCTGGTTACAAAAAATTCAAAACCGGCGACGGTGACAGCGGTAGTTACTTTTTTTTTTTAAATAGAAAGAAAACAAGCAATGTATTACAAAAAGTCATGCGTCAATTTCAAAATGAACAAAGAAAAGAGTATTTCATTTAAACTAATCTTTAGGTGCGTTCGTAATCATCCTTCTGTCTTTCCACATATAACAGCGCAAAAACTACCCAAAATCAAAGACACGATGGTTTGAAATTTAATAAGTATAACCGTTGCAAAATTTTGTCGAGTTCTTTCAAATTTTATGAAGATCTAATTAAAACTCAGATATTAATAGATATTAATAAAATACCTTATATTAAATACTATAAATACGTAATGAATTCAATGATATCCCATGATAGTTAATGATTCCTGGTTTTCATGGTGATAACGTGTTATTTAAGGTGCAGTCCTATTATTTCCGTTTGACTGAAATTATTATATGTAATCATAATATATTTTGTATTCATGCATTTTTGCAGAAGAGTGCAACAGTTATTGCACCAAGAACTGAATATTTATAAAACTAGTTATAGTACGAACTCACGTCATTTGCCACGTTTGACGTACATTTTACAACTTGTTTAGCAGAGTGATAACAAACGCTATCTATATTATAAAGGGCAAACGTGTCCGTGTGTAACGGTGATATCATTTTGTCGGTGGTAACTGCAAACGATTAGATTTGTTTTAGTGCAAATTTTTAATACATTTTGTACTCATGCATTTTTGCATAAGAGTGCAACAGCTATTGCACCAAGATCTTAATATTTATAAAACTAGTTATAGAACGAACGTGCCACGTTTTACTTATTACTTTTATTTTCGAACAATTTTCAAATTAGCAATTCAAAGTAACGTTCTTCAAAGTGACAATTTTCGACTTGTTATTGTTATTATTCCACTTTTTGTGTTGCGAGTACTATATTATTCTCACGTGTAATAATTTGTGTTTCAGATTATAATACAACATTTTAAAGAGTTAATTATAAATTAATACATTCATTTTAAGGCATTTTTCATTTAGCCAGCCACAGGGCGCAATATTCAATATTCTCTGTAACTTGTACAATTCTTTGGGTGTTAAAAAAACAGTATATTTAATGATTCCTCAAAAAACGCTCGCCAAAATACGCCAAGTGGCTATCAAAATTACAACAATGAAGCAATTCAAAGAAGACAATTCAAAAATTGAAATGAAATTCAAATGAAACAATTCAAAAATTCAATGAAACAATTCAAATTTAAAGAAGATAATGTCGCTTACAGCGCCACCTTACAGAAAACTGAGAAAATTGTATTCCTAGTTGGAAAAAAATTGAGATATGACAAATTTTTAATTACGAACTTGTAAAACGTCCTCAACAACTATAAGTCACAGAAATATGAAACAGTTTTTTAGTAAAAGTGTGGTTTCACAAATAAGCAAAGAAGAACAATATAGAAAATAGAAACACAAATATTCAAAGTACAGTTTGTTTTAATAAGAGAATCAAGTTATAAAACCTGAGTGTATCCGCCATCCAAACTCTTTATTTTCTATTAGATTTTCACAAAAATAGGTGCATAAACCCTAACGGATGAATGAGGCATTATTATGATGCATTTTTCACTGTTTTCATGATTGCTGTAACTCAGCATCTGTGCGACGGAATCACTGTAAAAAAAAAACGACATTTTACAGTACAAAGTACTGTTCATCTCGCGCACAAACTCGATCACAGTGAATATGCTGTATCTTTCTTTTGTTTCCTGACTATATTAACATGGAAAATACAGCAGTTCCGTAAAATTAACTGCACAATGTGCTGACAATTTGGACGCCAGCAGTTTGTGCTGTAAAAAAAATGCGTCCAAATTGCCAGCACATTGTGCTGTTAATTTTACGCAACTACTGTATTTTCCATGATAATATAGTCAGGAAACCAAAGAAAGATACAGCACTTTCACTGTGATCGAGTTTGTTCTGGCAAATATACAGTGGTTTTTTTTACAGTGATCTTATAAAACATGAAAATTTGTTAGAGCTTGACATAAATATGTGCTTATTAGATTTCGTTGCACATTGCTCAACAAATGGTGCAGTTATGCTGATTTTTTTCCCGATTCCCCCGTACATGTACGCCATCATCTATGGGAAGGTATTAATCAAACTTCATCTTCAGTTAGATCTTCATTAATAAAGGTACCGATTAAGTAAAATAAGACTCATAAAGTATTAAGTATAATAAGATTCATATAGGTACTCATTTTTTTTAAGTATGATTCAATAACTACATGTTGGTATGAGCTATAATTTGCTATTGCGTATTTTAAGCGTCTATATATAAATATTTTGTTGACAAATTTTATGTTACATCACATATTTGTTTCAAAAGATTTTTTGGTGGTATATGAAAAAACACGATTTTATCTTTCTTTCATAAATTCCATTTTTAAAATTAATATTACAATCTATGATATAGGTACTATATAACTCTCCCTAACTGATATATGTATTTTAACATAAAAAAATAACTATTGAAGGTAATTAGTAATATCAAAATAGGCATTTTAAATTAATAGGAATTAAAGTGCTATTACTCTTATTCCTAAAAGTTGACTTGATTGAAAAAAATTAAAAATTATGCGAATTCTGAGAAAAAGTTAAGCATAAAATATATATATATATATATATATATATTGGATTTTCATTGTTTTGATTTTTTATTCAAGTTGATTATAAGGCGTGAAATCAACAGAGTGAAAAAGTGTCCATGTCAGGATTCGAACTTGAGACATCGCCATTACGCACCAACGATCTACCAAATGCGCTACATGGACAATATCCAACTTGACACTTATCACTCTTATCTGTTGGCAAGGTTGCACTTCATGGCCCCCAATCCTGTGATAAGCATGAGAGAAAAGAGAAGTTTAGTATTCATGAAAGAATATATGTATAATTTATAGTAACAATCGCATACGCCGTGGATGGATATCGTATGGTAGCTCAGTTAATAGTGCATCGGCACGTAATGCCAAAATCTCAGGTTCGAATTCTGGCTTGTACACATTTTACCCGACTGAAAAGAAGGGTTATGTGTTTCCCGCGTATCTGGGTATATGAATTTCTTTATACCCTTGAAACATCCCAACGGCTGGATAGATTTTAATGAATGATGTCTCTATCAATTCATCTTAACAGCCCGATGGTTATAGGCTAGGTTTTCTTTTTATAAATTCAAAATGGCGGCCGTAAAATACAAAATGGCGGTAGAGACGAAAAAAATTTACGCGCCCTATTGAGTGGCATATCATTGGATAGGTCTTTCAAAATGAAGAAGATGTTTCATTGACTATTTTACAGTCAGAACCTCCGTTAAAATGTTATACAGCCTGGAATTTGTGTATTTAGGATCGCTAGCTTTACTGCAACTCTAACCATCATAGACATCTATAGACCTCATGAAAACAGTGTTTATATATAGGAACTAACAATTAAACGCAACATAAAAGTCATTAATACAAGTAAAAAAAAAAAAAAAAAATAGGTAAGTAATATAATTCACATTGGTGAGAAATAATTAATTCTCTTTTTCCGGAGTCGGGTTTTTTAATATTTTAAATTTAATTGTATTATTACCTCTGTTTTTCCTGCCTTATAAGGAATTTGAAAAAAAAAAATCAAGCAATTAAAATTTCAGTTACGATTTATAAGGACGTGTGCTATTTCTTATACAAAAATATATTCATTTAATGAATTTAAAAGCGATTGATGCAATAAAAATCAATTATCAAAATAATGAAAACTTTGAATAATCCTTAAGTTATTCCAATTGTAATATTCAATTAATTTCGGAAAGAAAATGGAATTTTTCTACATTACAGGTAATACGAAGTTCTTTCTTTACATATTTTTATTAGTTTAATTTTTATATATATTTCTAATATTAATTTCGTATCATGTAAAAAAAAGTTAATCAAATGAGTGAACTTTAATAAAAATTACTTTAGTACCTTCTTCAAGGTGCTTTTTTTAAAACAAAAATTAGAATTTTTAAAATACTGCGTTAATTAGAAAATTTTGAAAAGTACATCCAATGTGAAAATTAATCCGCTTTATAAAAGAGAGAAAAATAATCCGATTAATGATTTGAAATGAGACAAGTGAAAGAAATTAATAAATCAGCGAGAAAGTGGAATAACTTTAATTTTTTTTTAAATAAAAATTTAATCAATCGTGTGGAAGATAAACTGTTTCTTATAATAAAAATAATTCCTAACAATTTAAAAATTATAATAAACGAATCCAGAAATGTAATGCTTTTTTTTTTTTTTTTTTTTTTTTTTTTTTTTAATGAATGTTCAATATATGTATTTTTTTGTATAACCCCCAGTTTTAGAAAGAATGTCTGTTTTTTTTCCTTCTTAATCATCTCTTTTGAGATTTTATCTCAACAAAATTTTTAAAATATATCCATATGTAAAAACACTTCTTATATTTCCTTATTTCATGAAATTAAAAATACTGAAAACGAAAATTTCATGTTATTTGCTAAAAAAAAAATGCTTTTGAAACAATTATATTAAATGAGGATATTTAAAGTGCGGAGCAAATGACGAAATCGCAAAAATAATTTTAATAAACTATACTTTAGAAAAAAAAACTGTCAGCCAGGAAGCCAGTAGAAAACTGCTTTTTTACGGAATTAATCCGCATTTATTACGAAATTTCTGTTATTTTAACTGATTTTGACCGTTATTAGGGTTCCTTACTTAAAAAGTAAAAACGAAACCATTATAAGATGACTCCTGTGTCTGTCTGTCTGTCCGTCTGTCACAGCCATAAACTATGGAACGTGGAAAGTTCAAATTGGCTTAAGAAACAAAGGCTATTGCTCTCCTATTTACAGACTATTAATCATTCACAAAAATATTTAGGAAAAATGTGGAGGGGTTAAGTAAGTTACTTGATAAAAAAATAGGGTAAGGTAAGGGGGAAGATGACGATGTTTAGATGCAATTTTTGTTAGGCACTGTGAATGCATTTATGAACTGATATTTATATGAGATCTTCGTTATGCCTTGCGTAATACCATGGATATTTTCAATTGTCTCTTTTGACTTTAAACGGGCAAAACACCGGGTTATTCATAAAAACGTAATTTTTGTCATCTTTCCCCAGCCTTGGGGTAAGATGAAGAGAATTATCCTTTTAACTTTATTCTATCTTTAAAAGAAAAAAAGTATCGGATTCGCGAATTTTTTCGACTTTCGGTTTTCGACAGATTTACACGTTTTATGTGTTAGAATCCCTAGAAATATGTTTTCCCAAAATGTCTGGCTGTGATTTTATCTGTGTGCATGTGACGCAAATTTTGTTGGCATCTATCCACAGAACTAATGCACGAGATTTAAAAAATATATATATTCACTTAGTCCCTGATTAAAATTGCTGCTGACTACTTTTTGATGTAAATCGGCCAACAGGCGGCGGCGCTATGCTGCATTTTCTTCGATTTCCAGAATAGCTCTATCTCAAGAACTAATGCACCGGTTTTCATCAAACTTCAGATTCAGTAACTCCTTTAAAATTTGTTGGAACTGTTTACATTTTAGTATGAATCGTCCAACAGGCGTCTCTACTATGCTGCATTTGGCATGATTTCCAGAATAGCTTTACCTCAAGAATTAATGCACGGATTTTCACAAACTTCACATTTAGTTAATCCTAATACGAAATGGTGCTGTTTACGTTTTGGTGTAAGTCACCCAAAAGATGGCGCTGCTCTGTCGCATTTTTCACTATTACTGCAATATCTCTATCTCGCGAACTAATGTACGAATTTTCATCTGACTGAGGATTCAATTAGACGTTGAGAAAAGTTGTCGCTGATTAGATTTTGGTGTTAATCGCTCAGTAGATGGGGCTATGTTTTGCAGGATTTGCATGATTTTAGTTATAGTCATATCTGGAGCTTGGAAGAGAAAGGGCGAATTCGAAAAATCGATTTTTTTATATTGTTTTTTCCACGTCAGATGGATGTAGGATACACGTAGGAAAGTCGTTTTGCCACGGTTTCCCCTTAGTATTCTCACAGTTTCGAGCTAAAGTGAGTTGTATAATCTTCAATAATATTGTGGTCTGATTTTTCTGGAGGAGCAAGGGTGAAACATATACTGTAGTTTAGATACCGGGTTCTTAAAATTGCACAAAAAACTCCAACTAATAATTTTACTCGAAATAAGAAATTCTATTTAAAGACATTTAAGTTATGGTGAATCATACAATGAATTGGAACACAGTAAAATGGAAAAGAGAGCCCGTAACACAATGCGCCTGAGGGGTAATTTGAATTACATATCTTAGAGATGGTGGTCAGCGGAGAAATGTCAGTTTCTCTATAAATTAGATATATTGGCGGTATACAATATCGCCAATTTACAAGCTTACTGAATAATAAATACAAAGCATTGGCTACAACATAATAAATAAATACATACATAATAAATACAAAGATTCAGCAGAAAATAATGTGGCAGCCGCCCACAGCACAACTTACCAGGATGTAATGCAACCCTGCTGTATTTCATAAAAGGGCGCCATAAGGACTAGATTTGTTTACTTTAACAAAAACGAACTGAGATTAAATGCGATTGTGAAATCTTAATGAATGTATGGAAATGCAGAGAAAAAGCATGTACTAAGATAAAATATATTTGAAACCACCGTTCCAATAAAATACCTTTATTATTTTTTTATTTCTTTTTACCTGTCAAACTCTAACTGCAATTAAGAGTGGCTGATTTACAACGCAGATAAAAAATACGATTAAAGGAAATGTAATGTTAAAAAAACAGCTGCGCTTAGGTTTCTATGCGTATTTGATTACTTTTAAATAAAGACCGTTAAAAAAATAATTATTATACGAGAATGGAAGTTGAATAACTAGAAAAGGAAAACACAAATCTGACCATATTTGACCATATCTGTCTCATATTTGAACTTGTTGAGTTAAGTTTATTGGGAAAAGGAGAGAGAAAAGAAGAAAAAAAACATGCTGATATAACTACGTATTGTTTTAAGAAAAATAATTAATTTAATCATTTCACATGTTCAAAGTAGATTTTGGTTAACGGGGGTCTGGAAATAGATATGTTGCAGAGAAAGCTGCCACAAACCCCGGGTCTGAAAACCCCATCTTCATGTTTTTTGATAGAAATACTCGTATATCAGTAGTGAATAAAATAAAGATTCGCTCTTGCTATCTTGAACTGCTTTGAAAACTTTAAGCTTGATTTCCCAACGCCCGAATTTCGGGATTCGCCCTTTCTCTTCCAAGGTCCTGATATCTCAAGAACTAATGCTCGGAATTTCATATTTATGGAATCCTCATGATGGACATAGATTGTCATTTAATTCTGGCAATGTGATAGCGAATTTTGAAGTATTAACAGGTATGAGATAGAAGGAAAGTTTTGGGATTGCCACATACGACTAGTTTAACCACACTGTAAAATAAAAACGGACTAAAATACGGAAATACTACTGGCAATCTAGAGGCCAGTACTATTTCCGTATTTTAACGGAATTTTTTCCGGTAAATTGCAGAAAAATTTCCGTTTTTTTTTTAATTTAACGGAACATTTTCTGTAATTTACCGGGAAAAAGTTCCGTTAAAATACAGAAATAGTACTGGCGTCTGGATTACCACACTGTAAAAAAAAAATCCGTCCAGTTTTCCTGTAGGAATCGAAAAAATAGTTGCCCTTATCGTACCGGAACATTTTCCGACCCAGCTCGGAAAAAAATCCGTAAAAAAAAAAAAAGAAAAAAAAGAAATAGTCAATAAAACGGTATTTTACGGATTTTATTCCGATCTGGGTCGAAAAATTTTTCGGTACCATAAGGACAACTATTTTTTCGATTCCTACAGGAAAAATGGTCGTATTTTTTTTTACAGTGCAGTAGTATTTCCATATTTTAGTACCTTTTTTATTTTATTTTATTTTATTTTATTATTATTATTATTATTATTATTATTATTATTATTATTATTTTACAGTGCAGTAATCAAGATTTTTGCAAAGAAAACTGATCCCCTGAGAATTTGTAGATTGGAAGTCCTAGGTACAAAAAATTTTACTGAAAAAGTTTTAAAACTTTCCATTGAATGGTGATTCTTTATGTTGTAATGGTCAAAGATTTTACACATTAAAAATAAAATTTTCGGTAGAAATTGGGAAAATAGTTGCCCTTATCGTACCGGAATAATTTCCAGCCCAGCTCGAATAAAATCCGTAAAATAACGTTTTACTGATTATTTCCTTATTTTTACGGATTTTATTCCGAGCTGGGTCGGAAATTATTCCGGTACGATAAGGCCAACTATTTTTTCCGATTCCTACCGGAAAACTGGCAGTATTTTTTTTTTTTTACAGTGTAGGGAATCACACTGAAAACGAACTAATGCACATAACTTCCATCAAAGTGAGAATACGCATGTTTATCCTAGTGATGCGCCTGTCCCGTTTCCAAGGGACTGTTTGGCTGGCCGCTGCGTGCTGCGTACGATTAACTGTGAGAAATACTGAAGGTTGTCCGGGGCTCAAAATTCTATATATTTTTTATTTATATAGATTTCGTTATAAAATGTTTTTCTGAAATATCTTTTAATATAATAAGAATAATGCATGTAAAAAAACCCTGAAAATTTTTAAATATATATATTTTTAATTTAAATTTTAAAATTTTAAACATATTTAATTTTTGATATAACTCTGGAAGTACTAACTCGATTTATAAAATTTTTACACTTTTGTGTAAAGAAAATGTGTCATTTTAATTTGTCTTCAGAATTTCTTAAAATATTGAATAGGAATTTTATAAAAAAAATTTAAGTAAAAAAATGAATTTTTTTATGGGTGAGTTTTCACTAATTAGCATATTTTCGCAATTATCACTAAAAATTAGAAATCTTGAAGCCAATTTGTTGGAAATATAGCATAAGATCTCTGTTAAAAATTTCATACATATATATTGCAAGGAACTTTAGAACTTTATTCTTTTAAAGTTGACAAATCGTGAAAAAATTCATTCTCAGATAAACGGAGCTAAAGCTCTCGTCAGAGGGTAGCTGATGCATCGCTTCTCAAGGCAAAAGGTGTTATATCTCTGGATCTAATGAAGATAAAAAATGATGTTTGCGGTATTTAACGCTAAAACTCTGTATTTTTTTTAAGCCAATAAAAAAAATTATATTTTTTTATTTGATAATTTTTAGCTCCGGACCCCCTTGAATTCGTCATCTCTCTCCAATCGTTCTCATACCCCACCTTCCTCTATAGAGAATCCGATAATTAAAAGAAAAAAATATTTTGACAGATTTAACAAATTTATCATTATGTGAATTATAAACTCTCAAAAATCATTAATGTAGGAGGTGATCATTTATTTATTTTTTTTATTTTTATTTTTTTACATTCAGAAACGTTAATTATTTAAAAACATTATTGCATTCGCAGCAGATAATCATTTAAAAATATTATTGAATTCACAGAAAGCAACCATTTTATGAAAAGTTATCGTCAGATAGTACCATGTATAAAATTTACATAAACATTAGATGGGAAAATAACATTTATTTTAATTTTTCTCCTGTAACTAGCTACAAAGCGTGTCACGTTTCTAATTACCGGAAAATGTTAAGGATCACAAGCATAATTTATTATATACTTAATTTATCATTTCATTCATTCTATAGCTCATAAGGAAATGTGGTGGATGCGTGCCAAACTTATAAGACTTTAAAAAATTTGCTTGTTTCGTTCTTAAAAAATGAATCTTTTTTTATTAAATAAGGATTTGTAATTTTTTTTTTTAATTGAACATATTTTCGAAATAGAATTTTTAAAAGTAATTTCATTAGTGAACACAATACACATAACTTAAAAAAATTTGGTTGATAAGGAAAAGTTAAAAAGGGAGCAAGAATAAGTTACAAAAATCATAAAGGAGGTACAGTAAAATTATTTTAAAAAATGTGAACATAAAATATCACAATTTTTTTTTCAAAATTCATCAGATATATCTCAATTAATTTATGACCTAATAAAAAATTTAATTTATGAATTTTTTTTTTTTAGAATTGTTCCTCTACCGCGATTTAAATAGATTTTTTACACTAAATAATTCTGACAAAGAGTTAACTAATGCTTAAGCTTAGAAAAAATTCGATGTTTTGCCGCTTTTCACTAATGTTCCCGAATTCTGGTGTAACGAAGCTCTTTTATCTATGGGCCTAAAAAACCTTTATGCATAAAATCATTCGTATCTTTTACCCTCTACAAGATATTACGAAGTTTTCGCTCAAATGCCGTTATAAAATGTTATTTAGAAGCAACCTTGACACATTTTTATTTATAGGGTTCCTTACTTAAAAAGAAAAAACGGAACCATTATAAGATCACTCCTGTGTCTGTCTGTCCGTCTGGCACAGCCATTTTACTCGTAAACTATGGAACGTGGAAATTTCAAATGGAAGGAAGTAATAAAGACTATTGACCCACATATTTACAGATTATTAAACATTCACAAATATATTTAGTAAAAATGTAGAGGGATTAATTATGTTACTTGAAAACAAAAATCGTTTCTTTGTATATCGTGTGAGAGATTTCTTAAAGCTGAATTCAAAAGTACATTTTTTTTTCAATTTTTGGTATTATATTTCCAGAGATATCGTCGAAAATGTAGTGCAAAAATGTGTTTCCCCCTATCTATTTCCGAATCTATTGAAACTAAAATTATGAAAAAAAAATTAGAGGTAGTAGACGTTAGTGTAAACTTTGCAGGAAAAGTATAGGGATTATCCTAGGTTACATAGTTTTTGAGAAAAGCGCATTTTTCCATTACACACAAATGTCGATTTGCGAGCCTTCAGCAAAGGTGTTGGGGAGCGCTGGAGGTACCTATCGTAGCAAAAGTATAAAAGCATTGTTGATAATGATTTTCGAACAAAAATCGTCCATAATTAGCTGCGATATTAATCCTTCAAAACTTTTTTGACTTTTTGGACATATATAATGTCAGGTGCGGCGTACTCTATGTACCATCGGCTTTTAAAGCCTAGATAACAACTTTTAATGATATATTTGTGTAATGAAATGCCCAATAGGAATATAATAGCAATAAACGTCAAATTGTTAAAAACAGATTAATTTAATTAGAATTAATCACATAAATACTATGGGATTCACGCCCAGTTGCATTGAATAGATCTCTGAATACGCCTTCCGAGTCTTTAAACATTAATTAAAAACCTATCTGGAAAAATGCGGCACGGACCAAGGCGGCGGTGCAAATTTGCAACCTCCTTTCGAAGCGCGCTTAGCATAATGCCAAGTTTAAACTCTGAGCAAGAGTTTTGTTTTAGCTATACTGTAAAAAGAAAAGTTTAATACTACGCTAAACTTTGTTTTATGAAAGGCCAAATGAAGTTTAAACATATTTGTACTGAATTAAGTTTATCATTAGCAGATTAGGATAAGATTAAGAAAAGAGTTATACAGAATAGAAATATTTGATATTATTTAGGCTTCATATCTCTTCGAACTTTTATGGTACAACCATTCATACTGTTCTAGTATATACAGCTTTACCCAATCCTATGTTGTATAGTTTTTTACAAAGTCTTATTATTCTTTTAGCAATGATTTTTTTAATAATACAGTTAATAATTCACATATTTATTGAACGGAGCTCTCTGTTCGCGAGTAATACTCGCACTTGACCGTTTAATTTTTTTTTAAAACATGGAAGCTAACATGGAAAAAGAAGAGGTCGAAAAGTTGAATTTTATATTAGAACATCCACTATAGAGCTTATCCCCGAAACATGAATACCCAAAATTTTGCTAGATACAGCTGTTTTATTAACACTATTAATTTCGCTGATTTTTTCTATTTTATCCGATCATTGGAGCGGTGTAGATCCGTATTTTAAGAGCTTAGAAATAATCTGTATCCGAAAATTATAGCATGTACAAATTTTGTAACAGCTTTCTTTAGTTTACCATTACTGATAAGAAATGATAATTAAGAAAATAGAGAAAATCCAAAATTTCACCGATATTTTTCCTGCTTCGCTATATTTTTATTTAAACAGAACTTCGGAGCAGTGTAAATCCCTTATTTATGGATGTAGAAAAAGCTTTATGAATGAAAGTTTAGCAACTTTTATCCAATATAAGACTGATATGACGGATTTTTTCGAAAACAAATCCAGATTATAGCAGAAAGGGGGTATGGGCTCAATTTTTTTTTTTAAATATGTTTTAATATAACAAGAATATTGCATGTAAAAAAATCTAAAAAATTCTAAATATATTTTTTAATTTAAATTTTAAAATTTTATACATATTTATTTTTTATATAACTCTGGAAGTACTAACTCGATTAAAAAATATTTGACACTTTTGTGTACAGAAAATGTGTCTTTTTAATTTGTCTTCATGATTTCTAAAAATATTGGCTATGAATTTTATAAAAAAATCTTAAATATAAAAAGGAAGTTTTTTTATAAGTGAGTTCTGCATTAAATAGCATATTTTCACAATTATCCCTCAAAATTAAATATCTGAAGGCAATTTGTTGGAACTATAGCATAAAATCTCTGTTGAAAATTTCGTACATATATCTTGCAAGGAACATTAGATATATTGTTTTAAAGTTGACAAATCGTGAAAAAATTCATTCTGGGATAAATAAAGTTAAAGTTCTCGTCAGAGGGTGGTAACTGATGTATCGCTTTTCAAGGCAAAATGTGTTATATCTCTGGATCTAATGAAGATAAAAGCATGCAGTTTGTGCTATTTAACGCTAAAAACTAAGTATTTTTTTAAGCTAATAAAAAAATGCATTTTTGAGAATTTTTAACCCCGGACCCCCTTAACCCTTTATCTACTGACGGTACTTATAAGTACCATTAAAAGAACTTGCTATAAAATTCATTTAATACATGGATTAGTATTAATACAGTTTAGAATGAGTTATAGATGCATTACTTTATCGTGCTCCAAAAGCATTATTGGTTACACAAAACAAAAATATTTTTAAAATGATGATTTATTTTGCCTTTGTATCTTTTCAGCTTTCTTAGCGTTGGGGGGGGGGGGGGGGGGGGTATTTCAATTCGGAAATATATCTACACGGAAAGAACGATTTTGTTAAAACAACAAAAAAATAGTTGTGCCAACCAAATTTTGCCCCATCCAAATATTTTTTGTTGGACTGACAAAATAATTTTGTTAGTTCAATAAAATTTTATTGAACGAACAAAATAATTTGATCAGTAGAACCAACATTCGGTCAGTCCAACCAAACATTTTAGCTGGGGCTATATTAACTAAATCTTTTTTTTTTTTTTTCCGTGAATATTTCTCTTGTCATAAAATTATATTTGTAAGAAAAATATTTAAAATAAAAGATTTGAGTGGGTTTATAAATATTGCACAAAATACCTATAAATTCGAATTTAATTAATCCTTCTAAATCCTTCAATCCTTCCAAAACCCTTTTAAAATTTATTAAATGATTATGTAAATCTTCTAATGTAGTTTCGAAAATTCACGAAAAATGCTTTAGAAGATAAAATTTTCTTGAATTTATAATTCAGTAGTAAAGGGTTAAAAGAGCTTTTTTGTTGGGTTTCTTGCAAGACTGCACCACACCTGTAGAGGTATTTAAGCTATTATAAGCTTTGTAACAACTTTCATCCGTTAGATTGTATTAGTAATAATTGCTATTTAAGAGAAATGCGAAAAATCCTGTATTTTCCTATTTCTTTCTCTTTTACCAACGCCGGCTAGATTGGAGAAAGCCTAGACACGCGTCACAAAAACGTCACACAAAGCAGGCAAAACAAAGAAAAAAAATTGGAATAACTTGCATGTTTCGTTTTCTTTGGCTCGCGGAATTATTAATTATTATTACAAAATAAACTAGTATGTTGTGGCCATCACAAAACTTTCTTCTATATAAATCACGTCAATTAAATCATTTAAATAGTACAAGAAATTACATGAATTTAGCATCATTTCATATCAAAGTATATCTGAATTTGAAGTTTCGTGAAAATTCGTGCCTTAGTTTTTGAGATAGAGCTATAGCGGAAATTCTGAAAAATGTAGCATAGCAGCGCCACCTGTTGAGCGATTTACACAAAAAACAGCACTAAATGATATCAAGGTATACCTGAATCTGAAGTTTGTTGAAAATCTAAGCGTTAGTGCTTTAGATAAAGCTATTGCGGAAATCGCAAAAAATACAGCATAGCAGCATCACCTGTTGAGCGATTTACACCAAAAATTAAACAGCACTAATTTATACGTCAATTCATGACAAGGACTAACTAAATCTGAGGTTTGATGAAAATCCGTGCAATAGTTCTTGAGATACAGCTCTTGCGAAAATCGTGAAAATGCAGCACAGCAGCGCCACCTGTTGGGCGATTTACACCAAAAATTAAACAGCACTAACACTAATCAGGGACTAACTAAATCTGAAGTTTGATGAAATTTCGTGCATTTTTTCTTGAGTTAGAGCTATTGCGATAATCATGAATAATGCAGCATAGCAGCGCCACCTGTTGGGTGATTTTTACAAAAAAGTTATTAGCACCAAACTATATCCTGGACTAACTGAATATGAAGTTTTATGAAAATCCGTGCAGTAGTTCTTGAGATATAGCTATTGCAGAAATCGTGAAAAATGCCTCATAGCAGCGCCACCTGTTGGGCGATTTTCACCAAAAACTAATCAGGTCCAGTTTATATCGAGGTCTAACTAAATATAAAGTTTTTTAATAGTCCGTGCATTAGTTCTTGAGATAGAGCGCCCACAATATTTTTGTCACATACAGAGTGACAGAGTGACACACAGACTCACAGACAGACATTTTCTAAAAACCGTCAAATCGTGTTCTGGGCATTCTAAAACGTATAAATCTGTCGAAAACCGAAAGTCGAAATTTTTCACGAATCCAATACTTTCTTCTTGTAAAGATAGATGAAAGTAAAAATAATAATTCCACGAGCCAACGAAATCGAAACATCAAGTTGTTCGATGTTCTCTTAATTCTTTCTATACAAGAAGAAAGTATTGGATTCGTGAAAATTTTCGACTTTCGGTTTTCGATGGATTTACACATTTTCGGGGCCAGATATTCTGAAAAAAATGTTTTTACAAAATGTCTGTCTGTGAGTCTATCTGTCTGTCTGTCTGTATGTGACACACATTTTGTGGGCACACTATCTCAAGAACTAATGCACGGAATTTAATAGAAATTTATATTCAGTTAGTCCCTGATATAAATGGGTGCTGGTTAGTTTTTGTTGTAAATCGCTCAACAGGTGGTGCTGCTATGCAGCATTTTTCACGACACATTTTTCATTCGGCGGCATTTTTCATTCACACGGCATTTTTCATTCCCACAATAGCACAATCTCCAGAACTAATGCACGGATTTTCATCAAACTTCAGATTCAGTTAGTCCTTGACATGAGTTGTCGTTTTATACATTTTGTTGTAAATCGCTGAACAGGTGGTGCTGCTATGCTGCATTCTTTGCGATTCTCACAATAGCTCTATCTCAAGAACTAATGATTGGATTTTCAACAAAATTCAATTTCAGGTATACCTTGATATAAATTAGTACTATTTATGTTTTGGTACAAGTCGCTGAACAGGTGGCGCTGCTATGCTCAATAATTCATAATTATTGCAATAGTTCTATCTCAAGAACTAATGCACGAATTTTCATCAAACTTCAGATTCAGGTATACCTTGATAACAATTAGTGCAGTTTGTGGGATTTTTATAGAAGAAAGTTTTGTGATGGCTACAACATACCAGTTTTTATTTGTTTTGCCTGCTTTGTATGACGTATTCGTGACGCCTGTCAGGTGTTTCTCTAATCTAGGGGCCGTTGATTTTACCCGAATGTTGCAACAATGTAACCAGCACCGTGCGAAGAGCAAAACTGTGCCCGTGAAAAAGTTTCAATTTAGCGCCAACACCACTTTCTCTGTGTGACCGATAACACAAAACCGGCAAATTGCAGAACATAAATTCTGTTGAATAGATCATATCTATTCAACAGAATTTATGTATTTATTTTGATGGATTATAGTATTTATTTTAAACTTTAAAGGTTTATTTTAATTCATAAATTGAATATAACAAAAAGAAATAATAGAAAATTGCACTTATATTTTTGGAAAAAAGTTCTGGGGAATGATTTGGATTCGAAGAAGAAAATCACATGGTATTTTGAGAGTGTATGTATTTATCAGGAGCACAGAAATAAAAAATTCCAGTCTCGGAAAAGAGAAAGATAACAAAAGAGACTAAGACAATGACCTAAAACAAGTTTTAAAAAGGAAATCGTCCTTAGTCATTAATTGTGTTGGGGTGTGATGTTAAATCACGATGAAATAACATTAAAACGTAAAAAATACGTACTTTCATTGGGGAAAGATTCCCGATTGGCTTATATATAATTATTGTTACAAAAAAAAGAAGAGAAACAAGGATGGTAATATAAATTAGGCTCCCCCTCAATATTCAGCGCTCAGTTTTAAAATGGAAGTTGTCCTTAGTAAGTAATTTGTTTTCTGGTGTTACGTAAATGGCGAGGCCGATAACTTTAAAACGCAAAAAGTATGTACTTTCATTGGGGAAGACTTCCCGATAGTCATATATATAATTATTGTTACGAAAAAAGAAAAAAAAAAAAACAAGGTTGATAGTATAAATTTGGCTCCCCCTCAATTTTCAGCGAAAAGGCCGGGAAGTATCCGCAAGTGTCGATTGTAACTCATTTATTTATCGGCCTAATTCTATAAATGACATTTTTTGCAACATTTAAACTCTGTAAGATTGTTATTACCAGTTTGTCTTTAGAATGCAGTGATAAAACTTTATTGAAAAAACATCTTGATAATGCCGTTTTTCAAGATGGAGGTTTACGCGGAGGGCAGAGGAGGTCGAAAACTTGAATCTTTTATAAGGTCATTAATTTATACAACTTAGACCCAAAACAGAACTTCTCGACATTTTGGAAGACAAAACTGCTTTTTTAACTGGGCTAATTCCGTTGATTCTTTCTTTTATGCTCAAATATTGTGCCGAATTAGCACCCTTTTTTATGGACTTAAAAAAAAAAAAACTGCATGCAGGAAATTTCCTGAAAATGGTATCCTCCACAAGTTTTGAGAAACATTAAACAGTAAAGTTGTTGCAAATATTACGTTTTAAAAAATTGCTTTTACAAGCATTTTGCTAAAATACAAAAACACACTGTCATAAATACAGGGTGTCACAAAAAAAAAAACTGATGGATTTTAAAATTCAATAACTTGCAAACGGTGACAGATATTTAAAAAAAAAATTATTTCAGGGGGGTTATGTATGAAGTCAGGAGTTTTTTTACTGTGATTCTTGATTTTAGTTAGAATTCTAAACAACAGATGGCGTTGAGAGCAATAGGTGCTCAGTCCAGATCCAATTTTTGGTATTTCGGAATCCCTTCAATACATTTTAATGTCTTTTTTTTCGCATGGAAGAAGAGACAAGCCAAAAAATCGAAACTGGATTTAGCGGTTATTACTTGCACTACCATCTATCGATGCTATTTGTAACTAAAACAGAGAATCGCAGCATAAAAACTCCTGAAATCTTACATAACACTCCTGCAAGAGTTTTTTTAATATATGTCACCGTTTGCAAGTTATGAATTTTAAAATCCTTCAGTGATTTCTGGGACACCTGATACTTTCATTAATTCAATTCTCTTAGCAGTACTGCTGCCAGGATTTTTTTGTTAATTGACTAATATCCTTTTATTTTTTTCCCCGTTACAGTAGGTAAAATTTACGTGAATTGAAGATAGTGGGGAAAAAGTAAAAGTTGCTGACCTGAAAACGAACCAGCTACTTTAGTGTTACGAGACGAGTACACTAACCATTAGGATAACAGTTGTACACAGAACAGTACAATAGTATGTGTGCAGTACTGATACACTTTGAAGAATATATGTTGTCTTCAACTGGGTATTGCTTGATTAATTTATTTAAAAAGCTTTAAATTTTGAAGATAATCTTGGGAATATTTCGTCTTTAATGAGATTATGTCTGGGGTTTTAATACTTTAGTATTAGTACATAATAAAAATATGAATTATACATATTTTTAAGTAGATTGCTAATTATAAAAACTGTTCAAAATAACAGGCATTACATTACACTGCATTAAAATATAAAAACACTAAAAACAATTTAAAAGGACGTTTCGGATCCATTCTGAATCCTTCATCAGCTCAATTCTAACGTAAAAGTTATACTAGGTTTTAAAGTTCAACAAGTAGAAAAACATTACATTAAGTTGCCAAAAAATTATAGTTAAAACAGAAGTGAATATTCTATTGGTAGAGATACACTCTCGTTAATTGCTAAATCAGAAGTTCTCGTATACCAAGCTTCCAAAAAAATACGACTTGCATAAATGCTGCAGCCTAATTTTTATTTGAGTATTTTTGGGGACGCTTGGTACAAAAGAACTCCTGATTTAGCAATTAACGAGGCTGCATCTCTACGAATAGAATATTTACTTTTGTTTTAACTATAATTTTTGGCAACTTAATGTAATGTTTCTCCACTTGTTGAATTTTAAAACCTAGTATGACTTTTCCGTTAGGAATTGGCTTATGAAGGATTCAGAATGAATCCGAAACGACCTTTTAAATTGTTTTTAGTGTTTTTGTCTTTTTATGCAGCTTAATGTAATGTCTGTTATTTTGAAAAGCTTTTATAATTATGAATGAATTCAGACGTAGTCCTTTTGTTTATATCAAAGTAGATTGCTAGATGTAAAATAATAATATTATTTTTTTATTCGATAAGAATTCTTTTTTCCTTTTTCAGTAGAAACGTTTTTTTTTTCCATTTAATAAAATGTGTTCATTTAAAATATATTTTAATTGCGAATATTGTTTATAAGTAACTCTATAAATTCAAATTTATTGTACTTTATTCAACGTAAAAGTAATAAATTTGAGTATTTTTTTAATGAACGTGAAAAGTAACTGTTATTTATTCCTTTTTAAATTCGAATTTTTTTTATGTATAAAACTTTTGGTTTTTCATTTTTTTAAAATAACAGGATTCGTATGCATGAACGAATTTGAGGGATTTTAAATGTTTTGGTACCAGAAATTTCTTAAAGTACTGGTCACTATAACTGAAGATAGAATTTTTCTTCATTTTTTTTTTATTTAATTTTTTTTTTTCATTTTCCCTTCTCTGTCGTTTTTTTTTTCTTTTCGAATTTTCAATCCCAAAAAAGCATTTTTTTATTGCTGAAAATTAATATATGTTCTATCCTCAATTAAAAAATGTAAAATATTTTCGTTAGTAACCAATTTTTGTTTGACAATTGTGGTAAAAAAAAAAAAATCAAAATGTCACTCAACCCTATTTTTCTGCAATGCACTCAAGTTTAAAAAAAATAATAAAAAATAGTCTGAAACTATGTTTATCAAATCTATTTGAAGTAGAAACACAACATTTCGCCAAATTTGGCAAAATCTTGCCAACATTGATTTTCTGAACAGCTTTTTAAATAAAATTTACACACATAAAAAATCTCTTCGTATTATAATATTAGATAAATATCTGCATAAAAAGAATTATTAAAAATTATTATAGATAGGTATTATATAAGTCAGAGCTTTCGTCTTCTGACTGAGAGATATTATAATCACTTCCCTCAGAAGAATCACTCTCTGAATCCACCATATAAGCCATTTTGACATAGAACAATAACTAACGAACTCCTATATTACAGCAAATTCGAAAATAATAGAACTTGTTACGTCATCTCTTAGCACTATGCAGAAATACAAAAAACGAACCCAGAATATACTGACGTGCAAGTTGCGACAAATTCACATTCAACGAAGAAAATTTTCTTCGCGTCGCATGACATGCGACGTCGACAGAGAAGAGGTTAAAGCAAATATTATGTTACGAAAATTCTGGTAAAAAGTCCTTGAAAGGTCCTTGAATCATACGAACCCAGAATAAATTGAATTCTTGTATTAATAGAGCGCAAGCGTGTTAGGAATTAACGGAATTTCTTCCTTTTTTTCAGACTTTTCGGAAGAATTCACAGATAAAATATGTTTTCTAGGAATACGGAAATTATTTGTTAAAAAATGAGGAATAATTTAATGTAAATTGACGAGTTTTTATGACAGTGCATGATTGAACAAAAGCCTTTTCTTGTTGTTTTATTTTCATAATGGCCGCCCTTGGCGACCAATTTGGTCTCCGTTAAACATATGCTAAGCATTGTATCACATTACTTTTATACATAATTTAATTTACTTGCTCAATCCTTCGCCAAGTCCGAAGATTCTGATACAGAAATCCTGAACTCGGCATTTTTATGTTAGCCGGGCGCAGGTGATAAATCACCAAGCATTGTTCCCGTCGTATTTTTTCACATTTCATTTAAAATATAGTACTTTCACTCATTTTATTTAAAATGCATAACTTTAATTTAAAACTGAAATATTTAAAATTTATGACTCTCAATTATTGCTTTAAAAAAATGTAATAAATAATATCATAAACCATGTCATTTAATTTCAGCATCAAAGTTTTGTTTCAATTTAACACGTGAAAAATTGTTTATGACAGTTGCATGAAATGGACTATTATAACACTAATGACATGATATTTACAATATTTGGTGAAGGAAAAATATTTGGCGATTTATCACCTGCTCCCGGCTAAAATTAAATTACCAAATTGGCCACTTGGCATACAAAAAGTGAAGCGGTCAACCCGGAACTGTTGATGGCAGTCACATGACTTAGGCTTTTATTATATAGATGGCAGGTGACTTACATGGAAAGGTGGACGGGAAAAGGTTAAAAACTATTTTTTTTAAGAACATCAAGCTATATAGCATATCAAAAAAGTAGAACTACTTGATCTTTTGTAGAGTAAACTTGGTATATTTACTGTTCCATTTGTTACATTTGCATAACTGGCTTGACGTTCAAGTGTACGACGCTCCTGCGTTTAGCAAGCATTTATTTGGCTTTAATGTTACAGATTTACATAATTTTTTCCAAATACTTTCAGTTTCCTGCATTTTCACACATTAGGTTTTTAAATAAAAAACACTGATTATAATGAAACTTAGTAAACAAAATATCACAATTCTTTTTATTATTTTTCATATATAATCTTTTTAATCAGGGAACGTTCATAAAATTACATATTTTCTATTTAGAATGCATGTGAAATTTAGCACTATTTTTCATTTGTTATTTATACACAGAACGTACATAACAGTATTTTTTGTATTTATGAATTCATTGCAGCTTAAAAAATAAATTAAAAAGCATCAAGTATAAAAATTTTACAAATCATAACTTTTTATTGGTAACTGTTGTAAAAACCACGTACTAAACAGATGTTTAAAAAAAGAATATTTTCTTATCAAGAAATGTGTTGTGAGATTTATATAAACTGCTCTCCGTACAAACGAAATATTTTTATATGTTTTTCTTATTTCTTTTTACAAGATATATCATTGTATTAATTGTAATGAACATTTGAAAGCAAGAATAATCTGTCATTCTTTATCTGATAAATCTGTATTGACAAATCCCCTGGATACATGCCAAGAGTAAATTATTGCCGTTTTTCTACTTTAATTCACATAGCGTTAAGGAAAAAAAAATATTTTATTGATCCAGATACAAGATAATAATACTGTAAAAAAAGGCTTTGTTTTCGTTCTGCTGAAGTTACACAGCCTCTAATGGAAAATAATTTAAATTAATTTTATTACATTCCCCAATACTTGTGAAGGAAGATAGATAAAAATCAGACGGTATTGTTGATAATACATATTTGATGAAAACCAATGATAAATGAATACTAGTTTATCTTTTTAGGTTTTTAAATAATTTTTATAAAAATTCTCCTTAATTAAATAAATGGCTTTTTACTTTTCTCCTGTAAAATATTAATATTATTTTCTAAATTTTATAGATAAACCCCTAACACATTTTTTATAACTCTGTGGGGAGAAAAAAAATAATGCACAATGCATAATTTTTTCCAGGTTGAGTAGAAACATGAATATCAAATATTTTGACACAAGATAATGTTATTATTAAGAAAACAAAGTTAGTACCAATTTTAATATGTAACTTTATTTAATATGTGATGTTCATTGTTAACATTTAACAGAGGATGTTAATATCCAGTTGTTCTTGTGAGTATAATTTTTAAACAATTATACTCATGTTTATATGTAACAATTATGGTAGAATCAGTAGGGTTCATCAGTTTCATCCACTCTAACTACACTGTGAACAAAGAAAAATATTTCTTGAATCGATATGAAAGTTTAGAAAATTATAAGGTAACATCATCTTTTGAGCTAACCACGATTCCAAAATACACTTCTCTATCTTTAGAAACTTATGAAAATATTAGATTTCCGATATATATTTTTTTAAATTCTGGAACACAAATTTCGTTTTCTGCCTGTAATTAGCAAAAACGTTTCGGAGTACTTTCTACAAGTAAGTTTTCTGGAACAGGTATGAAAATGAGATATAGGTTTTTCGGATGCAACCAATTTTCAAGTAAATATTTTCATATTTTACAAATTAGTTCAACAAACGAACGTCGAAAATTAAGAGAGTAAAGTGCATATTATCTTTAAGTTATATTATACATCTTTAGATTATGTTATTCAGCTAGAAACGTTTACTTGAATATTGACACCATCCGAAAAACTTCGTGTTGGTAATGTGACGCTTTAGTAAATTAACTTAGAATGATAGATATAAATAAATGCATTTTGTTATTCAGAATCACGCAAACGTGCAAAGCAAATAAAATTTGCCGGATTATAGAATACAGATGATAATTTAGACAGGAAAATCTATGCAGCATATATTTTTCCTCTGCAGATGGGTTCTTCGGTGGGGTATTTCAGAGTACAAGTTTCGTACTACTATCGCTTAGCTTAATAGCTAATACTTAATACGGACGTCTTAATAGACGTCCGTAAAGCTTAACATTAACGCACGAATGAGACAATGCCTCCCGGATAAAACTTCCCCAGCGTTACCTCGGATATACACATCCTTCAAAAATCAAAATTGTTATCTTTCATTGTCCCCGTCAGCATTTCTAATTAAGCATTGGGCTTTTCAAGTAGTTGAAATGTCTTTGTGAAAGCCCTTGAAGCCCTACAGAATTTATACGTTCATAAATGTTCGAATAGTGTCACACTTGATAATATTATGGCGATTTATCGTTTCTGTAACGTCAAGTGAAGTACTGTGAGTGAAAATTATTATCATTATCAGTCTAATGATCTTTATGAGATACTTACTCCGGCGATTTCTATTAGACTGAGGGGATTAAGGGTCTTTTTAAGAATTATTCACACGTGTTCCATAATTAGTTCATGAAGACAATTCATCATAGTACCAGGTCGAAAAAAGTGATTAATACAATGCAAAACCTATTCAGTAACATTTCCAAAAATTACGCGGCATCAGCAGGGATTTTTGTTTCAGAAGAGCTACTTTAAATCTTTGAAAACAATTAGTTTTTAAAGACAAAGGAACGCATCCCTAGAATGATGAGTTACTCAGAAGATGCCAATATTACAATTTTTGTAAACTTCTTTCTAATTTAAGAAACTTTTCGATGTTTTAAGAGTGTATCCTCTATCTTGTACTATTTCAGAAAAATATAATTTTCAAACTTAGCAATATTTTTTGTTCATGCTTGGTAGTTCATAGTCCAGTGGTATGTTTTTAATCATAAATATCACCGCAGTTTCTTAAACAAACCCTTATATAGATAATGTTACATGCTGTTTAAATCATCCTCGCAAAATTATGTAACTATAGATGTGTAAGTGATTTGAAATTCTTTCAGTCGATTTAAGGATTTAAATTTATTTTATGTCATTTGTCCATGATTGAAGTCCTGTATATACGACAGCTTAAAATTTTTTTTGTCTATAAATGAATGTAATTGTGAATGAGTATAATTCTCATTTTTACAGTCACTATAACGATACTTTCTTGCTTCCATGATAAGTATGCTTTTCTAAAAAAAAAGTTACGAAAGTTTTCAAGGTATCGAAAACAACAAATAATTCTGTAAATTAAAGAACGACTAGTATTTTTTAAAGATAAACAAAAAAAAAATTAAACAACAAGCAAGTTCTTTAAGGTTACATATTGATGATCACCACTATAAAGCAAAAGCTATTTTTTACAATTCCTACTATTAGTTCACACTCTCCCTATATTTATTTATTTATTTATTTATATATCTTGTTCAAATTTTCAATTGTTAATAAAATATTTATTATTCATCCTATCAAGTTGAAATAAATTTTTTAAAACTTGTACTGAATGACAATTGATGTTAATACAGTTTTTTCAAATATTAATTCATTCATTAAATTTTAATTAATTAATTTTAGTTTTACATGGGAGACAAAATGGCGGCCATTGCTTATTGAAGCATTAAATGCATCTTCATGTCTATAAGGGGGTTTACCATAGCGGAGGACCCTGTTCTGTCGCCAAATACCGCCAAGTTTGTCGCCAACTTCGCGAAATCTCTAATATTTCGCCATATTCCCATAGACTTCCATTGTAAACCTACTTGCTTATAGAAAATCAACAAATTGAGATATTTTAATGCAAAAAAACTAATATTAGCTTAAGGGATTATATTAAATTTTTCTTTGATGACCTAAGTAGGAATTGACTTCAAAAACAAAATTTTTATATTACTTGTTTAGTCAAAAGAAATATAATGTAAATACGAAAGAAATTATACAGTAACCTTTTCATAGTTTCTTTGGATGATTTTCGGAAACGTTGAATTGTTTTTATAGCATATATTAATCCGTTTTCGCTACCTGGAATAGTTTTTTTCAAATGCTATCCATTCTTAAGTAAACATTTCCATGTTCAACAAACATATTTTACACGATAAAGACAGGGGGTACACCGAAAAAATAGGGCCTAACTTCCGGTCCCAGGCTCTTATCAAGCCCATTTGTTCCCGGTCGGAACCGCCCGCAAGACAAGCCCCGCGACGCGCCCCGAGGGCCGCCGCCAGACGAGCCCCGCAAAGCGGAACCTCCCAGAAACTCCAGACAAGCGAACACACTGCCCAGTGCACGTCATGCCGGCTGCTCCCAATAAAGAGACGAACTGATCGAAACGACAGTCCTCACCACCCAGCTAGAAGAGCCAAATGGTCCCTTCTCTTTTTGTTCCCGAAACGGTAGGCCCCGCAAGCCTGCAGGAACCAGACTATAAAGACGCTGGGCCCAGGAAGATGAACCGAGGCTTCCCGAGCAGGAGTTGCTATACGGAAGGCTCACAAGATCAAATACCATTTTCCGGCAAAGACATTTATGCGAGCCAGGCGATAAGAAAGTTATTTAGAGGGCCCTAGCACATAGACCCGGAGGACGGAGAAAGTCCCTCCGGCCGTAAAGCGACCCTGCTGCGGTCTTTTCGCCCAGAATTCCCGACTCAACCGACGAAACCCCTGGTGGATCTCGCAGGGAACCAGAGAGCCCAGACTAGGTGCCTTTAGCGACCCCAGGCGGGCACGGAAAGAACCACCTAGATGGAATAGACTCCGCCTCGGTAGGGGGTTGGATGGTCCGGAGTCCGGCCCGCCCCTGGCGACTCGACTCCTCCCGAAGACGGAGAAGCCACCGGATGCCGGCAGAAGCCCGGCCACCTCTACCTTACCTCACGGTCATCGAGGGTACACAGGCACGAATGCCCCTGACCCCGTGCAGTGATCGATCGCTACCGTTAGTTGTGTTCGAATGTTAGGTGGAGACACCTCTAGATCCACACCACTGGGCGAGGCAACCTCCAGCTGCTCACAGACACGCTGGATCTGGGTCGGACCAAGAGTCCGCCCAAAGTTCGAAGTGCCTCCGCGTTAGTCGGCGAGCCTCCAGCCCAGTTCCCTGCGTCAATAGCGCTCGATGGTGGACCTACCGGCCGACCCTTTCCCAGGGGTTACGACACGACGTATAGCAACCAGGCCATACTGGCCTCCCACGCGACCACTCCCTGGGCAACGGGAGCACCGCCAAACCCTACCCACCTTAGGGTCGGCTCACAACTGCTTTAGCTGAGGTCCTTGGCAGGATGAGCCACTTGAGTCAAAAAGTAACTCAAGCGCTGTCCGAATCCCCCGCCCTTCGGTTGCTCCGGGAGTCTCTGCATGGCGTTCCCGCGAGCCCCGTCGTCACTAGCGGGTCACCAAAGACTTTCCACTACAAAGCCCACTCTCTCACCTTAAGCTCCCTCTTAGTCAAATGGTGGATGGGATCATATCGCTTTGGCTACCCTTTGCCCAAAGTCACCACCCGGTCTATGACCGGCTCTGGTGTAAGGCTATGGACCGCCGCTACCCGGCTTGCCCAGAGAACCTGGGTGCCGGAGGACCGCACTTTTGACAACCCACCGAAGCGGGATACGGCCCTATGCACAACGTCTGTTATCCGTGGCCATCGGACTCAACGCCTGCCGGAATTGAGTCTCTCGAGGAGGTGGCGACTCGTCCCCACCCGGTTCCTTCGCATTCGTACACAACGAACTCGGCCGGGCTTCGGGTCTCCTTTCCCACTCAATGGATCGGTTCTGAAAATTTTCAATTCAGAATGAATTCTGAATTCATTTTCAAATCAGAATGAATAGTATACTACAAACCCATATTTCAGTTATTAAAAAAATGATTAATATATTTCAAATGAAAATTAAATAAAGTTTTTAAATTTCAAAGTAATTGCTTAAGAGGCGCTAAAGCAAGGCCGTTTGTAGCCTTGCCAACATATAATAGTGAGAAATATTCCAGCCTGGGTATCGTCCCATGTGGTTTAGCGGGTAGAACGTCAGTGCGCTCTACTCATGCCCGGGTTCGAGTCCCGGCATGGAATCTTTTTCACTATGTTGGCCTTTGCGCCTCTTAAGCAATTACTTATTTTATGCAAGGCGAATGTTTCTCTCTGGAATAATTTCCATGCATTAATATGATTAATATATTTTAAAAATTACACGGAAACGTTTCCAAAAACCAGAAGCCAGAAACAGAAATGCTTTATTTTTATAAATTATTCTGTAAATCTCGAAAATATATTGGTTTCTGAGGTTTTGAAAAATAATGAGCTCTTTTCCGAATCATGGAATATCGGGAGTTATTATTGTATTATTATTGTAATCACCGTAATGAACGGCCTATTTCCTTCCGCGATCCTTTAAGCTTTATCTTCTCTTATTCCGACTCTTTTACGGAAACCAGGTTCATATGTCTCCAGCCACATCCCGTGTATAACAGACTCTAGCAGAAGCCAGGTTGAAAAAAAATAAAAAAAATAAAAACCGGATAAAGGGAATTTACACAAATTAAAGACACCGAAAAGCGGGAAGGTTGGGTTCGGGACTCTGAAACTACCGAACGACGGCTGCAGGCTTATTATTAATTGACCTCAAAATATATAAAAGTGCAAAAATACAAAAATAAATTTCTAAAAAGTTGGAAAATCTGCCCCGGTCCCCTCGGTTCATTAAGCTTTTCTTCTCTCTTGCCGAATCTAACCTACCGAACGACCGCTGCTGCGTCGAGTTTATTACTATTCTCGGCCGACGGTTGGGGGCGGGTTGGTGCATCAACCGCCGTAGTGAACGCCCTCTTTCCGTCCGCGGTCCTTTATGCTTTATCTTATCTTATTCCGACTCTTTTGCGGAAGCCAGGGTCATAGGTCCCCAGCCACGTCCCGAGTATAAGAGACTCTAGCAGAAGCCAGGTTTAAAAAAAAAAAAAAAAAAAAAAAAAAAAAAAAAAAATCTAAAAATTTAAACTGGACAAATATAAAAGGGAAATTATACAAATTAAAGACAACGAAAAGCGAGAAGAGAGGGCTCGGGACTGTGAAGCTACCGAACGATCGCTGCTGCGTTGAGCTTATTATTAGTTGACCTCAACAAATATATAAATAATAAAAAAAATACCAAAATAAATTTCTAAAAAGTTGAAAAATCTGCCCCGGTCCTTTAAGCTTTTCTTCTCTTATTCCTACTCTAAGCTACCGAACGACCGCTGCTGCGTCGAGCTTATTATTAGTATTTTCGTAGATTAAGAACTATTTTTTTTTCTTTTCTTACAGTGTGGGAATTAAAATCATTGTTATGCATACATAAATTATTACTTTGAAAATGGGTTTAACATTTAAAATAAAACTGTCCATTTAGGGCAAAACACTGAAGCGAGCTTTATTTTTTTATCGATGGGAGATAAGATGGCAATGTAAATTGCAAAAGTGTACTAAATAAGATAGGAATTAATATTGTGCTTTTCAAATAATCCTCACGTTCATTTACAGAAAGTTTATATATATATGTATATATATATATATATAGATATATAATACCAAAAACCACACACTACACATCCAATCCCCAAAATACTGAACTACAGAGAAAATTAACAAAATAACCATGGAAAAAACTTACTAACTAAATCATGAACGAAAAGAAAACAACCAATGGAGACAGACCGGAAGGCTAAAGACTTGCATGCTGGGTTTTACCGGCAATTACTCATGAAACTTCCCCCATATCTGTCAAGACCATACTGGCGAAAGAAAACTTTAAAACTGGCCATCCAAAGCAGTAACCGAATTCGAAAAGAGCACTTTAAAACTGTCCATCCAAAGCAGCAACCCAATTCAAAAAGAACGACGCATCCAGACAGAGCTCCTTATAAAGCCTGCGATTATTTGGCGATGTTTTTAATCGCCAAAAGTAAAGCGTCGCAGTAATCTTTATCCTTGACGAAATTGTTTACCAAACTATTTAACAAACCAATAGGAAAATTCTGATCCATTCCATCTTGATAGAGATTTATAATGTCATTTATTATACTATTATGATTAGAATTTAACTTTACTATCCTTATTAAACTATTGATAATGATATTTCTGAAAATGGAAATATGTACATTGGAATTAAAATTTAATATCTTAATAGTTTCAAAGTTGTAATCCTTTCTCTTATCATAAATGCTAGTCCGTAATTCACCCCTCTCAATGTCGATAGTAAGATCCAAATAATTTACATGCTTTTCGTCATATGAAGTTTTTTTTAATATCAAACCTTGGGGATAGTAGTTTAAATTTAAATCGCTATTGGAATCGTTAATCCTTACTAACAATACATCATCAATATATCTGAAACTTAAAAAATCCTTATCCGTTGTCTCTTTAACCTCGTATAAAAATAAATAAATATCTGCAAGTACCGAACTGCAACTACCCCCCATAGGTATACCCCTTATCTGCTGAAACACATGCTTACCATCGAATAAATAATTTTCATTAACTACGAAATTAAATAAATTTGTCAAATGATCCAAATTTTTACCCAAAATATTGTACCTCTTAAAAAATTCGAATATTTTATTTTTTAGATCATTTAAATCAATACTGTTATATAAATCTTCAAAATCATAAACATATAGACCTTTAATATTACTCAAACCTTTCAATCTATTAAGTAACTCAAAACTATTTTTTATAATACATGTGTAATTTTGTTTTAATGCCGCTTCAAATAAACTCTGCAAAATATCCAAAAACTTTTTATTAGCTACTTCCAAATAAGTGCCAAAACCACATGTAATTGTACGAAAGGCAATTGGGTCCTTATGAAATTTAGGAATCAAAACCATATAAGGCAATTCCTTACTACGTTGTGTGTATTTTAACCTTTTATAAAAAGCAGCAATTCTACTTTCTATCTCTTTTACACTGGTATTTAACAACCTATAATTATGTGTATTGTTATAACATTGTCTTAATTGATTACAGTATAGCTCTTTACAAATAATAGCAAAATTTGTATTTGCCTTATCAATATATGTTATAACGAAAATACTCTGTAAATCCTTGATAGAATCTTTTAATACTTTATATTCTTCCAACGAAATCCCCCCTGTTTTACCACAGTAAATTGAACTCAAATCCTTTAATATATTGTGTTTCCATTCCAGAAAAGTTATTTCTGGTAAGCAAAATTTGTTCATTAGTTTATGTATAAACATATCCACGTTGATTTTTAATCGTTTTTTTATAAAATCCTTAGTGTTTAATCTTTTCAAACGAAATTTTGCACCAAACCGCATATAATCTCTCAATGTTCTGTCCTTGACAATGTCTAAATTACCAGTCAATACATGACCGTGATCCACATCGACATAATCACGATAAACCGGATCATGACAATGACATAAATTATTATCGCTGTTTCTACCAATTTCCTTTGAAAAATTATTATAATTAAAAACCATACGACCTAAAGGTTTATCGTATCTATAAACCTTGACAATCTCCATGTTCTTATCTGGAAGCAAATCATTGTATTTATTTAATACCTTGCCCATATTTATACCATGTTTTTTAATTTCTATGTAATCCATTACAAAATACATTCTATTAACTATTTTGTTGTTATTGTTGTTACTTCTGCCCAGATTTTCCTTCAAATGTTGTGAACTAATTCTATACCTCAAAATGTCCAAAGCCAAATCTATATTATAGTTACTCTTATGTGAATACAATAAGTTTAACAAATCACCTATAAAACGTTTTTTCACGTTAAATATAATAAATTTTATATTTCTTACTATTCCCACGAAATCACTCTTGAGAATTGAACTTTTAATTTCATTAATATTGTCATATTCCTTTGCCATTATCCTGTGGTCCATCTCCTTATTGAATTTATAATTCATGGGATGTTCAATACGTTCGTATATTGAAACTTCTAATAAACTGTTTCTTAATTTTTTCAAAACGTTAGTTCCATTGAACATAACATTTAACCCGTATGGGTAAACCGTACCACATTTGATCATCATGTCACTTTCACATAACAATCTTTCTTTTTTGTTAGGGACAATCTTTAAAATCGTTAATTCCATGTTTTCAATACCATGCATGTTGAAATGTCTAATTTCAATCTCTTGTTCCTCTTTATTAGTTTTGCAATGTCTGATATCAGACTTATGGTTATTGAAACGCTTATTAATCGGGTCAGAAGTTTGACCTATATAAGACATTCCACATATCTTGCAGCTAAGTCTATAAACACTGTTGTAAACCTTACATACTTTTAAATACCTAATGTCCCCGATAGTGTTATACTCTGAGCCCACACTCGGGCATACTTTACAACGTTTATCACTACATTTTCTTAATTTGAGATTATTGAAAATCATCTCCCTTTTTAAGTTTGAATTATAAAACGTTCTAGTTTTATATTTAACACCGTTATGTCTACCTTCACCGCCATCGTAATTCTCATTAATTAAATGACTATTATAAATATATCTGGTATTATACCTGATCGATTTCCCTTTCCGTACATCATCAACTTCCCCTCTTTCCAAAAAAATATCAAACTCACAATTTTTTACATAATTTTTTTCACAATTTTTATAATTTTTATACATTTTTTTATTTTTTTCAAAAACTAAACCTTGCATACTCTTTTTGCAAAAGCTATCATCAACTCCTTTACTTCCGTAGCCAACCAAATCCACTTGTAAATCATGGTTACTTTCTAACGATCCATTCCCTACCATGCTATCAGGAACCGACCGAGCACAATGGTCCTCTAATGAATTCCATTTCTTGCCGGTATCTAAAATTCTATTTTTTGTAAATTTCATAATTATAAATGTATATTCACACTCAATACAATTTTTTAATAAAACAGAACAAAATAGGAACTAATGAATAAAACTAACACTTTAAACAAAACCATAAAATCTAAAAAATAACATGAACGAATAATATATAACAAAGATGAACAAAATAAACAGTACCAAACTGTGAAAACTATAACTAGAAATAATAAACAGAATAGGGAAAAACTATAAAAGGAATAACTACAGCGTCAAAATGGATATATAGATATATATGATTCTGTGAGTCATTCATAGTTTCTTATTTTACATACTGGTTTCATATGTTCATTTCTAAATCATCTTTAGAACTTTATCAATTTCTTCATATATTTGTGATTTCAAATTTATTATATATATATTTACAATTACTGCTTTTGCTGTTGAAAAATTTTTATACAATCCTTGCGTCCACACTTTGACTTAACCTTCTCAGCGCCGTGAACTGCTATATCCCTTCACTATGCTGTGGGTTACACTGCAATCAAAGAGTTATTTAATTAATATAATTCTACAGATATAATGTAATTTTAAAACAATAACTTAAGATTAATACTCTCAAAGATTATATTCTATATGTAATTAAATTTTTTATATCATGTTGGAAAAATCATCTTTTATTAAACATTTTTAAATAATTACAGAGAAAACAGCATTACAATTTTACCCTTTTGATCGGCGGTCAGGGGGTTAGCCTTTAAAAGTGTAGATTTAACATAATCTTAAATATTACCTTTTTTGACACTATTTTAAAATTTTACATTGTCTGCGTATCCCCAATAGATCGAAAATTAATGCTCTTTTCAATTTTTTTAAGACACCCCCCCCCCCACTTAAACTGTAAAACCAAAATAATTTACCCCTAGTTATATACTCAATCAGAAAACAAAATTGTAGTGAAACTTTTTATAATGTTAACAAGTAAAAATATTATTTTAAAAATCTTCATATTTATTATCGTAATAAATACTTATTATCATAAAATTATTATCGTAAAAATATGTCATATGTTCATAAGAACAAAAACTTATTTGATAAACTTTTCTTTTTAAATAAAGGCATTAAAATAAAGAAATAAAAGATGCAATTACGTATAGTGGAATAAAATCAATAGAATTACAGCTATATTTATCAATTACAAATCTTTATAATGTTTCATAACTGTTAAGCAGAAAATTCTGCTACACAAATGCTTCTAACATACAAAACTATGGTAAAATTGATATATAACTTTTCATCTGGTGACATAACGCAAAAATTGAAAAATAATAAATGAATGTACTCAGATTTATTTCATCTATCGTAAAAATAGTTTATAAAGATAAAAGAAGTTATCATTTCCTGTTTGAAATAACACAAAGAACTTACGTGACATTAGGTAATTTTTAAAGTAAATGCATCAGTAAATAAAACGTTCTTGGAAAATCTACAGTAAAAAATGTATCAGGTGAATCCGAATATGAAAGATTAGCCGTTTGAAGCTATATTCGACGGAATTTGATGAAATATTCATTGTTAGTTAGATAACATTGCATGGGTTCTTTTAATATATTGCACTATGTTCTGTCGTCCTTTGTTAAATTCTACTGCAAATGGTCAAATAAAAGAGTTGCTGAATATTAAAGACGTGAATTATCACTTCGCTAACTAAGCGTAAACCAACAGAGTGAAAAATGTCCAAGCCGGGAATCGAACCAGTGCCCCTGCAATACCGTTACGGTGCTCTACCACTAAGCCACAAGGGCGATGCCCAGATTTGCATATCTCACGCATATATGTCGGCAAGTATGCTGCTGCAGTTATAAGATGGAAAAGTCTTCATGGGCACACAATCTTGCGGCGTAACAAGAGACGCAAATGAACCCCAGCATCGGTGAATATACAATTTTAAATTAATTCTCCAACTGCTTCTCAGCATTGAAATTACGCTAGAAATTAATGAATATTAAAGACGTGAATTATCACTTTGCGTACTAACTAAGCGTAAACCAACAGAGTGAAACAAAAAGGGTCTCCAAGGGTCCGGGTTCGATTCCCGGCTTAGAGATTTTTCACTCTGTTGGCTTACGCTTAATTAGCGAAGTGATAATTCACGTCTTTAATATTCATTAATTTCAAGAGTAATTTCAATGCTGAGAAGTAGTTGGAGAACTCATCAAAAATTGTATATTCACTGATGCTGGGTACATTTGTGTCTCATATCACTCCCCAAGATTGTGTTCTCATGAATACTTTTCCATCTAATAGCTGCAGTAGCACACTTACCGATATATATGAGTGAGAGATGTCAAGCTGGGCATCGTCCTTGTGGCTTAATGGTAGAGCACTGGAGCGCTATTCCAGGGGTCCGGGTTCGGTTCCCGGTTTGAACATTTTTTACTCTGTTGGTTTACGCTTAATTAGCAATGTGATAATTCACGTCTTTAATATTCATTAATTTCAAGAGTAATTTCACTGCTGAGAAGTAGTTGGAGAACTCATCAAAAATTGTATATTCACCGATGCTGGGTTAATTTGTGTCTCATATCACTCCCCAAGATTGTGTTCTCATGAAGACTTTTCCATCTAATAGCTGCAGTAGCACACTTACCGACATATATGAGTGAGAGATGCCAAGCTGGGCATCGTCCTTGTGGCTTAATGGTAGAGCACTGGAGCGCTATTCCAGGGGTCCGGGTTCGGTTCCCGGTTTGGACATTTTTCACTCTGTTGGTTTACTCTTAATTAGCAATGTGATAATTCATGTCTTTAATATTCATTAATTTCAAGAGTAATTTCACACCTGAGAAGTAGTTGGAGAACTCATCAAAAATTGTATATTCACCGATGCTGGGATCATTTGTGTCTCATATTACGCCGCAAGATTGTGTGCTCATGAAGACTTTTCCATCTAATAGCTGCAGTAGCACACTTACCAACATATATGAGTGAGAGATGCCAAGCTGGGCATCGTCCTTGTGGCTTAATGGTAGAGCACTGGAGCGCTATTCCAGGTGTCCGGGTACGGTTCCCGGTTTGGACATTTTTCACTCTGTTGGTTTACGCTTAATTAGCAATGTGATAATTCACGTCTTTAATATTCATTAATTTCAAGAGTAATTTCACACCTGAGAAGTAGTTGGAGAACTCATCAAAAATTGTATATTCACCGATGCTGGGATCATTTGTGTCTCATATTACGCCGCAAGATTGTGTGCTCATGAATACTTTTCCATCTAATAGCTGCAGTAGCACACTTACCGACATATATGAGTGAGAGATGCCAATCTGGGCATCGTCCTTGTGGCTTAATGGTAGAGCACTGGAGCGCTATTCCAGGGGTCCGGGTTCGGTTCCCGGTTTGGACATTTTTCACTCTGTTGGTTTATTCTTAATTAGCAATGTGATAATTCATGTCTTTAATATTCATTAATTTCAAGAGTAATTTCACACCTGAGAAGTAGTTGGAGAACTCATCAAAAATTGTATATTCACCGATGCTGGGATCATTTGTGTCTCATATTACGCCGCAAGATTGTGTGCTCATGAAGACTTTTCCATCTAATAGCTGCAGTAGCACACTTACCAACATATATGAGTGAGAGATGCCAAGCTGGGCATCGTCCTTGTGGCTTAATGGTAGAGCACTGGAGCGCTATTCCAGGTGTCCGGGTACGGTTCCCGGTTTGGACATTTTTCACTCTGTTGGTTTACGCTTAATTAGCAATGTGATAATTCACGTCTTTAATATTCATTAATTTCAAGAGTAATTTCACACCTGAGAAGTAGTTGGAGAACTCATCAAAAATTGTATATTCACCGATACTGGGATCATTTGTGTCTCATATTACGCCGCAAGATTGTGTGCTCATGAATACTTTTCCATCTAATAGCAGCAGTAGCACACTTACCGACATATATGAGTGAGAGATGCCAATCTGGGCATCGTCCTTGTGGCTTAATGGTAGAGCACTGGAGCGCTATTCCAGGGGTCCGGGTTCGGTTCCCGGTTTGGACATTTTTCACTCTGTTGGTTTACTCTTAATTAGCAATGTGATAATTCATGTCTTTAATATTCATTAATTTCAAGAGTAATTTCACACCTGAGAAGTAGTTGGAGAACTCATCAAAAATTGTATATTCACCGATGCTGGGATCATTTGTGTCTCATATTACGCCGCAAGATTGTGTGCTCATGAAGACTTTTCCATCTAATAGCTGCAGTAGCACACTTACCAACATATATGAGTGAGAGATGCCAAGCTGGGCATCGTCCTTGTGGCTTAATGGTAGAGCACTGGAGCGCTATTCCAGGTGTCCGGGTTCGGTTCCCGGTTTGGACATTTTTTACTCTGTTGGTTTACGCTTAATTAGCAATGTGATAATTCACGTCTTTAATATTCATTAATTTCAAGAGTAATTTCACTGCTGAGAAGTAGTTGGAGAACTCATCAAAAATTGTATATTCACCGATGCTGGGTTAATTTGTGTCTCATATCACTCCCCAAGATTGTGTTCTCATGAAGACTTTTCCATCTAATAGCTGCAGTAGCACACTTACCGACATATATGAGTGAGAGATGCCAAGCTGGGCATCGTCCTTGTGGCTTAATGGTAGAGCACTGGAGCGCTATTCCAGGGGTCCGGGTTCGGTTCCCGGTTTGGACATTTTTCACTCTGTTGGTTTACTCTTAATTAGCAATGTGATAATTCATGTCTTTAATATTCATTAATTTCAAGAGTAATTTCACACGTGAGAAGTAGTTGGAGAACTCATCAAAAATTGTATATTCACCGATGCTGGGATCATTTGTGTCTCATATTACGCCGCAAGATTGTGTGCTCATGAAGACTTTTCCATCTAATAGCTGCAGTAGCACACTTACCAACATATATGAGTGAGAGATGCCAAGCTGGGCATCGTCCTTGTGGCTTAATGGTAGAGCACTGGAGCGCTATTCCAGGTGTCCGGGTTCGGTTCCCGGTTTGGACATTTTTTACTCTGTTGGTTTACGCTTAATTAGCAATGTGATAATTCACGTCTTTAATATTCATTAATTTCAAGAGTAATTTCACTGCTGAGAAGTAGTTGGAGAACTCATCAAAAATTGTATATTCACCGATGCTGGGTTAATTTGTGTCTCATATCACTCCCCAAGATTGTGTTCTCATGAATACTTTTCCATCTAATAGCTGCAGTAGCACACTTACCGACATATATGAGTGAGAGATTCCAAGCTGGGCATCGTCCTTGTGGCTTAATGGTAGAGCACTGGAGCGCTATTCCAGGGGTCCGGGTTCGGTTCCCGGTTTGGACATTTTTCACTCTGTTGGTTTACTCTTAATTAGCAATGTGATAATTCATGTCTTTAATATTCATTAATTTCAAGAGTAATTTCACACCTGAGAAGTAGTTGGAGAACTCATCAAAAATTGTATATTCACCGATGCTGGGATCATTTGTGTCTCATATTACGCCGCAAGATTGTGTGCTCATGAAGACTTTTCCATCTAATAGCTGCAGTAGCACACTTACCAACATATATGAGTGAGAGATGCCAAGCTGGGCATCGTCCTTGTGGCTTAATGGTAGAGCACTGGAGCGCTATTCCAGGTGTCCGGGTTCGGTTCCCAGTTTGGACATTTTTTACTCTGTTGGTTTATGCTTAATTAGCAATGTGATAATTCACGTCTTTAATATTCATTAATTTCAAGAGTAATTTCACTGCTGAGAAGTAGTTGGAGAACTCATCAAAAATTGTATATTCACCGATGCTGGGTTAATTTGTGTCTCATATCACTCCCCAAGATTGTGTTCTCATGAAGACTTTTCCATCTAATAGCTGCAGTAGCACACTTACCGACATATATGAGTGAGAGATGCCAAGCTGGGCATCGTCCTTGTGGCTTAATGGTAGAGCACTGGAGCGCTATTCCGGGGGTCCGGGTTCGGTTCCCGGTTTGGGCATTTTTCACTCTGTTGGTTTACTCTTAATTAGCAATGTGATAATTCATGTGTTTAATATTCATTAATTTCAAGGGTAATTTCACACCTGAGAAGTAGTTGGAGAACTCATCAAAAATTGTATATTCACCGATGCTGGGATCATTTGTGTCTCATATTACGCCGCAAGATTGTGTGCTCATGAAGACTTTTCCATCTAATAGCTGCAGTAGCACACTTACCAACATATATGAGTGAGAGATGCCAAGCTGGGCATCGTCCTTGTGGCTTAATGGTAGAGCACTGGAGCGCTATTCCAGGTGTCCGGGTTCTGTTCCCGGTTTGGACATTTTTTACTCTGTTGGTTTACGCTTAATTAGCAATGTGATAATTCACGTCTTTAATATTCATTAATTTCAAGAGTAATTTCACTGCTGAGAAGTAGTTGGAGAACTCATCAAAAATTGTATATTCACCGATGCTGGGTTAATTTGTGTCTCATATCACTCCCCAAGATTGTGTTCTCATGAATACTTTTCCATCTAATAGCTGCAGTAGCACACTTACCGACATATATGAGTGAGAGATGCCAAGCTGGGCATCGTCCTTGTGGCTTAATGGTAGAGCACTGGAGCGCTATTCCAGGGGTCCGGGTTCGGTTCCCGGTTTGGACATTTTTCACTCTGTTGGTTTACTCTTAATTAGCAATGTGATAATTCATGTCTTTAATATTCATTAATTTCAAGATTAATTTCACACCTGAGAAGTAGTTGGAGAACTCATCAAAAATTGTATATTCACCGATGCTGGGATCATTTGTGTCTCATATTACGCCGCAAGATTGTGTGCTCATGAAGACTTTTCCATCTAATAGCTGCAGTAGCACACTTACCGACATATATGAGTGAGAGATGCCAAGCTGGGCATCGTCCTTGTGGCTTAATGGTAGAGCACTGGAGCGCTATTCCAGGTGTCCGGGTACGGTTCCCGGTTTGGACATTTTTCACTCTGTTGGTTTACGCTTAATTAGCAATGTGATAATTCACGTCTTTAATATTCATTAATTTCAAGAGTAATTTCACACCTGAGAAGTAGTTGGAGAACTCATCAAAAATTGTATATTCACCGATGCTGGGATCATTTGTGTCTCATATTACGCCGCAAGATTGTGTGCTCATTAGACAATGTAATAGAGCAATGGCCCTAGAATCGTTTTCAGCAATGTTGAAGGACATTCCAGGCAAAGATCCAAATTACTTTAAAGTGCAAAGTTAATTTCACCGATATATTTCGTCTAGTGAGACTGACTAGCGTAACGGGCGAAAGCTGCCAGTTACATTAAATAAAATTCTGCAAATTGTGATTCCCCCAAAATATTGAAACGCGTTTTAATATTTACCTATTGGATATACGTTAGTAATGTAAACTGCAAAAGTGTTAAAATTACTACTGGAATTAAGATTGTGCTGGACAAATATCCCGCCTTCCATTTTTATAAAATTTAGCTTTTTGTACTCTCCCTGTGTCAAAATTTTAACTAAACTTTAAAAAATTAAACTTTTTGAAAACTGGTGCCAAGATTATTTCATCAACATAATATTAAATCTTAGCTTAATTTGGAAACATTTTTTAATTTACATTGCCTTCGTAGTCTCAAAAGATGGAAATTTAAACCACGTTTCAAGCATTTTTGTACACCCTGTATATTTAAACTGTAAAAACATAAAATCTTTACTCTTACATATACTCAAACAGAAAACGACATTGTAGGAAAACTTTTTATAATGTTTACTTGTAAACAAAATATTAGAAACAACATACACAAGTTTTATAATTTACCTTAAAAATACTTTCGCAAAAATTAAATAAATATAATTTCCTGTTTCAAGTAACATCAAGAAATTGATAATATTTAAATTAATAAATTATTTTCAAAATAAAGGCATAAAACAAAAAAAAAAAGTTGCAAAAATTTATAATGGAAGAAATCCCATAATATTACATTTATATTTATTAATTACAAACCTTTATGTTATTTTGTTATTGTTAAAGCAGGAAATTTTTTAGAAAAATTCCTCTAACGTATAATTATTTAGTAAAATTAATAGATAACTTTTCATCTGATGACATAACCCAAAAAATGGAAAATAATAAATAAATATACTCAACTTATTTTCATCTATCGTAATGCTTTCATAAATATAAAATAAATCATTTCCTGTTTCAACTAACACTAAGAGCTTACGTGACAGCGTCATATTTAACGTAAATACATCTACCCTATCTATATTATAAAGGACAAACATATCTGTGCGTAACGCATACGTCATTCTGCGAATGACAACACTTTCAAATTTGAAATGAATTTTCGTTTTGCAATTTTTGCTACTGAAATTTTTAAATTTCAACACATCGCACATTTTCAGTTTTTATACCGTGGTATAAGGAAAAAAATGTACTTTTAAATGCAATTTGTTTGAAAGCTGTATCTCAATTTATTTTTGAAATATTAATTTTTTTATTGTTTTTAGTACCAATTTTGTAATTGTGGCAACAGAAGTACCCTATTTCTATTAAAAGTAAAGTGAAAATAGTAGATTACTGTATTTTTTTTTTTGTTGCCATTTCCTCATAAAAATTGAAATTAAAATACATGCTAGGTCAAAAATACCATCGGTCATCAAAAATCCTGTGAATTTTGATTTTATTTCATTTCTATTCACCAGTTAAATGTTTCTTAGTTTATAGCAAAAATATTTTACAAACGATATAACACTTTCTCTTTACGAAAATGTATTTTAAATAATTGTATGACTTTCCTTCACAATTACTTATTTCCTATCAGAAAGCTGAAAGAATGCAGTTTTAATTATCAGCGTATAATATTATTTTCCGAATTTTGAAAAAATGATTTTTGATAATGAATTTAAAATGATCAAATTAAAATACCATTTTTTTAAACATGGTGAATACGGATATGAGAAGTATATATGTAAATTGTGAGAAGGTGAAAATGATATCGGGTTTAGATTTTACAGGGAATAAAATCTGATTGTATCAAACTGGAATAAATTTTGTTGTTTTGATTCGGGAAAACGAAGCATAAGAGACTTTATTGACAACTTCATCATAATAACTGTTTTAACACCAAAAATCCATATTGATCCACAGATCTCAAAACTGGTATTAGAATTTCAAAATTAGAATTAGTTTTCGAAATATTAATTTTTTTCTAATTTTAAATACTTTTTTTCTAATGATGGCAACTTAAATTTTAATCATAACAGATATTTTTTTCATATTTTAGAAAAGGTTATTTTAAATTAATTTGGCGACGAGTTTGGCCTCCCATAAATGTATGCTAAGAAATGCGTCATGTTACTTTTATTCAGAATTCAATTTGTATTCCATTATCATTTTATTTAATACAAAACTTTCATTCAAAATTGAAACCTTTAAAATAAATGGCTTTTACTTCATTCTTTTTTTAAAACGAAACGAAAAGAAAAATATTAGACACAGATGTCATATACGCAACGGGGTACATAATGGCGCCAAAATGGCGTTATTTTGCCTGACATGGTAACCCGGCTATTGTTGCTTATTTATTAATAAATATTTATTTGAATTTATTTTCTTTTTATTTACAAAAAATGTTATTAGTTGTTTTGTTCTATAATTATTAATTATTTTTTTTATTGTTATTTGATTTTAAAAATAACAGAAAATAATTTAAAAATACATATGTAACAGGTATTTTTGAAAACGAGGTTTTCACCAAATTGTCGTAAAAAAAAGAAAAAAAAAAGTACTTCTTAGTTATCCCGTCGACCAAATTACAAGCCGCATTGTAAGATTAAATGCCAATAATGGCTGCCATTAATTAATTAATTGTAAGATTAAATGCCAATAATGGCCAATAAAACCACTAATTCGACGTTTTATTTGTATTTTTATTAATGTTTTGCTAATTTATTTGTTCTTTCGTTATTTAAAATAACAATTATGACAATGTGTATCATTTGGCGAGTGGTTTGGCGATTTGTATAATTTGGCGAAATTGGTCGACGGGTTAGCTAAGAAGTACCAAAAAATAATCACGCCGAACCCGGTGCGTATGTGACAATGCAACAAATCATGAGATTTAATTTCCCCTTCAAAGCAACGTTTTAATGTTATTACTTCTCCCGTCGACCAATTTCGCCAAATTATATAAATAGCCAAATTATAGTACAAATTGACATTTTTTTTTAAATTTTAAATAACAAAAGAAGAAATAAATTAGTATAACATTATTAAAAATACAAATAAAACGTCGAAATAAAAATCACTTGATGGCGTGAACATGTGTAACTTCCTTAAAATCAAGTGAATGTGACATTTACGATCAACCATTACTGGCATTTAATCTTTTAGTTTGGCGACATATTTTTGGTTGATGGGATAACCAAGTAGCACCGTTTTAATTTACCACTCGAAAAATAAAAAAATGCTAACTGGCGAGTTAAAAAAAAGCTATTGGCGATATTTTCACCCGGCTAACATAAAAGTACCAGGAATTCTGTGTGATCATGGTAACTTTTATGTAGTTTTATTCGAAAAAATAATTTTCATTCTTTAATCAAAATGGAAACCTTTCTTATGAAAAGCGAAGGAATCAGCCCGTTGTTTATGGCAGTTACATGACTTGGACTATTATAATATAAACGAAATAATGGGGATAGAATAATATTCGGCGACTTATCACACCTGTGGCTGGCTAACATTAAAGTACCAAAATGGCCGCCTGGAATATAAAAAGCGAAGGGATCCACCTGGAGCTGCTGATTATAGTCACATGACTTAGGCTATTATAGAGATTGTTTTCAATTTTAAAAACAGCACAAAGAATAATATTTCCTAACGATTAAAAATTTGTTTTCACGTGACTATTAAAAACAGAAAAAAAAACTTTAAAATTACTATTAAATGAGTACGTGTTAAAGGCAGGAAAATATTGAAAATTATGTCCTGAAAATTGTATTTACACGTGAATATTAAAAGGGAAAGGAAACTTTAAAATAATAAATACATTAATATGCGTTTAACCCTTTCACGGACAAGGCACTTCTATTCGTAAAATCTTGAAATCAGTGAATGGCACCAGAATTTACAAACAAATTTCGAAATACAAAAATGTTTTTGTTCACTTACTTAATAAAAGGGAAATTTTCATCCCAGTATTCTGATGCTAATGTGGCATTTAAAAATTAAAATTAAGTGGTCCAAAAATGAACCACCGCCCTTGAAGGGGTTAAAGCAGCAAATTTTAGTAATTGTATTATGTCAATCGTTTTATAACGCTGTTAAAAAATACCGAGAGACAAAGACACTGTTTACTTAATTCATTTTATTTTAGCTTCTTTTCAAATGTTTAACTGATCTTCTTTAACCAAACACGAAAACAACCATTGGATGTCTTAACAGCAACTGATTCTACCTGCATTCCAAGGGAATTGAATGGAAACCCGTTTACAAGGAGATCGCTACATGTTTTTTCAGTATAATTCCATCTTCTCTAATCTTTTTAAAATCGATCAGATTAGCGTGCTTTTAGATTCTACAGTGTCTGAACGGGGGTTGGGGAGCGTAGCTTGCAGGGGGCAGAGCCCCCTAGTCAATAAATAAAAAGTGTTTCAAAAAAGTATAAAGGACAAAAAAAAAAAGGCAATAAAGTGGATTTTTTTTTATACGTGGATTTCCGTTCAGGTTTTTTCTAGGATATATACAAGTAGGGTTCCATTTTATGTATAATTTCATGTTTTTCATTAATACGAGGTGTGGCTATTTAATAACGAGATAAACATATCCGGAGACGAACTGAGCATGCGCCAAATTCGTACGGACTTTTGTTATGTAGCACAAAGCCTCTTGTATCGATTATCGCCCCTAAATTGTCTGTATTCCAATTAGTTTGGTCGTGGCCTTCATTTGTTCTGTATTCTGTTTTAGTATTTATCGGGAAAATGTTGACTTTTAACGTAACAAAAAATGAATGTAAATTTGTTTTTAAAATTGAAAAATCCGCTGCTGAAACTCATAATTTGTTAAGAGAGGTATACGGCAATGAATGTTTAACATGTGCACGGGTTTTTGATGTGGTTTAAGCGTTTCCAAGATACCCGAGAAGACACTGAAGATGATATTCGCCCTAGTCGCCCGCCCCCACGTCAACAAAGGTGAAAATTTTCGATATTCACGGGATTGTGTACCTTCACTTGCTTCCTGAAGGTCAAACGATTAAAGAACATTACTAAATTGAAGTCTTTCCTCAACTCCGTGAAAAGAAAAGAAAAAAAAACAATTTATCAAATTACAACGACCATTTGGAAAACAATTTTTTTGAAGACTAAAATTTAAGACATAAAAAATCGCACGGAGTTGATCCTACATTACGTACGCCATGAATTAAACATTAATAGTGTTATTACACGTAAAAATTGCAAGCCAAAAATATCGCCTGCGACCCGTCAGATTTCATGAAACTTAAGTATTATCCACCTGAAACTTACGTAAATATCCAAGCATTTCATTGGCTGTTCGGGAAAAGGCTTTTCCCTCGTCAGATTTCACGGCCAATTTTAAATGAAATTTCATTCTTAAACTTCTAAACATCCGACAATATTACTTTTTACACCGTCGGATAGAGAAAAAAATCTACTTTTAAATGCAATTTTTTGAAACCTGTATCTCAATTTGTTTCTGAGTTATTAATTTTTTTTGTAGTTTTTATTACTTTTTTGTCATAGTGGCAACAGAAAATATCCATCGTTGTTGAAATTAAAGGGAAATACAGATTACTGTATAGACCTATCCGAAAACGAATAAATTGCAGATTAAACCAATGAAAACCTTCAGATATGGTTTTCGTTTCCCATCCTGACGAGAACAATAACCATTTTTCCAAATGGTTAAAAACGAAAAGTAAGACCCGAATTGTGGAAGAGCAAGTCACGGGTACTTCATCAGGACAACGCACCGGTTCACACTACATTGTCTGTCATAATGTTTCTAGCCACGTATAACATTCCAGTGTTGAACCATCCACTTTATTCGCCTGACCTGTCACCATGTGATTTTTGTCTGTTCCCCAATGTCAAATATGTAAATTAAAAGGAAGCAAATTTGAGACTATTGGAGCTGTGAAAGAAAAAGCAACATGCGTCATGAAATAGCTCACAGAAAACGACTTTCATCTCTGTTTCAAACAAGGGAAAATTCGCATGGAGCGTTGTAGGGATAAAGGATGGGTGTATATTGAAGGGGACAATAACTAAATCAGTATACATTTAAAACAAAGTATTTCACAGTATTAATCCCGTTATTTAAACGTCACACCTCGCATTTGTTTCTCATTGTGACAAAAAATTTTGAAACCCTGTGACGTAACTGTCAGAGCGTCTGGCTGCCAGGCAACAAGTAGATACCTCGACAGTGGTCCTGGCAACATTCAATCAGCCTTTCATTGCTTCGGCGTTGATAAAATGAGTACGCAGCTTGCTTCAGAACTAAACCCTAAGGGTTCCGCGTTAGGCTTACTACGTGATCGGGGCAAATGTTATATAGCTCCTCAGTTCCCACTGTTAAGAAAGCAGGGTTGGATTATGTGGCCCTTGATCCTTACGCCACAAGTTTAATTTAGACAAAATTTATTGGAGTTATTTATATTTAAATATGTACATTTTACTAGCTAAGATATTAATCCTTTATGTGCTGACAGTACTTATAAATACCATAAAAATAACTTTCTATAAAATTCATTCAATACATCGATAAGTAGTAACACAGTTTAGAATGAGTTATACACTGTAAAAAACGGGCTAAAATACGGCAATACTACTGGCAAGCGAGACGCCAGTAGTATTTCCGTATTTTAACGGAAGTTTCCCCCCGTAAATGTCGTAAAAACGGAATTTTTTCTGTAATTTACCATGAAAAAATTTCGTGAAGACATGGAATAGTACTGGCATCTCGATTGCCAGTAGTATTTCCGTATTTTAGTCCGTTTTTTTTTTTTTTTTTTTTTTTTTTTTTTTTTTTTTTTTTTTTAAGTGTTGATCTATTACTTTATCTTGTTCGAAAAGCATTATTGGTTACATAAAATATAAATATTTTTAAAAGGATGTTTTCTTTTTCCTTAGCATCTTTTTAGCTTTCTGCCTTTAGTGTGGTAAGAAAATATTTAAAATAAAAGATTTGAGTGGGATTATAAATATTGCACAAAATCCCTATAAATTCAAATTTAATGAATCCTTCTTAATCCTTCAATCCTTATAAAATCTTTTCAAAATTTATTAAAAGTTTATGTAAATCTTCTAAAGTAGTTTCAAAAATTCAAGAAAAGTGCTTTAGAAGATAAAATTTTCATGAATTCATAATTCGGTATATAAAGGTTTAAAGAATAAAACAGAAAATGCAAAATATATATAACGAAAGAATATCAATAAAATTACATTTATACTTAGCAATTAATAATATTTAATTGTTTCATAATTTCTAAACCATGACAATTTTCCTAAAACATTCCTATAATTTATAAAAGTATAGTAAAATTAATAGAAAACTTTTCATCTGATGACATAACCCAGAAAATGAAAAATAATACATCAATGTACCCAACTTTTTTCGTCTATCTTAAAAATACTTTCATAAAAATAAAAGAAGTTATCATTTCCTGTTTCAAATAACACTAAGAACTTACGTGACAGGACATTTATAAAGTAAATGCATTAATAAATAAAAAGTGTTTCAAAAATGTGTAATGAACCAAAAAATAAAATAAAACTAAATAAAATAAAATAAATCAATCAAATAGACTCTATCATACTAGACTTTTCAGCTCAGGTCATTTCTGGATTCAAGTAAGGATTCATTTTAAGTAAAATTTCGTGTTTTCTACTGATATTTTTTTTCTCACCGTGACAAAAACTGTTGAAGTTATTTAGACAGAAATGTGTACATTTTACTATTTAGAAAATTTAGGTTAACTAGTTGTATTAAAAGTTTGTTACTTTATTAAGGGGTCTTGTACATTTTAAACGCGTCGAAAATTAACGAAAAACTTCAAAGTTTGAACTAGTCTATCTACAAAACCTTTTTATGTATAAACAGGAAATTTTGGATATTGATTAAACAGATTGTGTTTTGTAATATGCTACCATTAGAAATTTATTAGCTTTTTACAGAATCTGTGTATTATTGAAATCATAATAGCCGTTTTGTTTTACTCCAGAAGTCATTGCGCGCATGGTATCTTGAGAATGTATGTATGGATTGTCATGAAATTAGGTACAGATACTATGCAAATATGTGTGTTTAAAATGCACTACTTTTAAGTATTTACATTGGTAATATTTTTAGTTATGACTATTTTTATTCATTATATATACATATATATATATATATATATTTCACAAAAATATATTTTTTTATATAGTTAATGAAATAATTTTAGCCTGAGAGTAGTTCATTTTAAACACACATATATGCTTAGCATCTTTACCAAATTTCATGAGAATCCATACATACTTTCTCAAGGTATCATGCCCGCAATGACTTCTGGAGTAAAAAAAGAGCTATTTTGATGTCAACAATACTCAAATTCTGTAAAAGGCTGATAAATTTGTAATGAAAGCATATTACAAAGCACAATCTGTGTAATCTATATCCAAAATTTCCTGTTTATACATAAAAAGGTTTTGAAGATAGACTAATTCAAACTTTGCATCTTTTCGTTAAATTTCGTTGTCGTATAAAAGGTAAAAGACCCCTTAAGGTTAATTTCTAACTCTCAAGTAGTATTCCCGTATTTTAGTCCGTTTTTTTTTTTTTTTTTTTTTTTCTTTTTTAAGTGTTGATCTATTACTCCCAATTTCGTAAAGAAAAAGCGTAATATGTTTGCATTAGTAACAAATTTGAACTTCTGACTTTAATTACGGACAAATCAATTGAGTAAGGCTATTATTCTGAGGAAAAAAAGGTATTTTTTCTTTGCTTTTAAAGAGCATAAAATTTTAGTAACAATGTGAACTTCGGATCGAAATCTAAACACATAAATTGTAAAAGGTTGATATTTTGAGGAAACACAGTGAAATCTCCCTGTGTGACAACCTCCATTAAGCGTCCACCTCTCTGAAAGAGCATTTTTTTCACGGAACGAAATTTATTCCAGCAGGCTCAATTCTAAATTTACCTCCATTGAAAAGCCACCCCTGTTGAACACCCTCCATGAGCGACCAATTTCTTTGAAGAAAATGAAACAAATTCCGTTTTTTCCTGGTCGCTTGAATTTTTATTAGAAAAATAATTCCGGAGAGCGCATTATTCATCAAACTTCTAAACTAAGTTTAGAAATTTTTTTTATACCGATAACTTTTAATTGTTTAAGCACCTTTTTGCTTTTTTAGGCATTGAATTTAAATTTGACGACAAATTAAGAATGACGGTCAATAATGTTCAGGAACATATGTGGGGAACATATTTTTGAGCTGTATTTTAGACGATATCTCTACAACTACAATACCTAAAATTAAAAGAAATGTATTTTTGAGTTCAGTGTTACGAAAGCTTTCACACGATACCGCACACGATATACAAATAAAAGATTTTTTTCAAGTAGCTTAATTAACCGCTCTACATTTCCCTAAATATATTTGTGAATGTTTAATAATCTGAAAATATGTGGGTCAATAGTCTTTATTACTTCCCCAATTTGAACTTTCCACGTTCCATAGTTTACGAGTAAAATGGCTGTGATAGGCAGACAGACACAGATGTATTCTTATGATGGTTCCGTTTTTACTTTATAAGTATGGAACCCTAAAAACAGATAAATTTTAAATGAAATAAAATATTTTTGCAAAATTTGAAGATTTTTGTGTCCCGGATTCCCTTAAAAGAAACAAAAATTACATTTTTGACACCAGGAGCAAGTTAAGCGCTACAGGCTGAATCTGAACAGTAAAATATGTTTTATAAACCATTTTATATGATTAACTAACATTTATTGGATCAACATTTTATTTTTACGACTATTTCACTGCCCAAAATTAGCACGCACCGCTATCTTTGATCCTGGTGTTGAAAACTTAAAATTGTTTTCATCTTTATGAATTAAATTTATCTGTGGTCTAAATGGTATATGCGAGATGGTGTTGCGTCTGCATCAATATATACTTTATAATTCAGCTCTAAACACCTCAGTTTTTATTACAACTAACTTACATTAAAGATGCAATATTTCAAAACATAATGCATATCATTTCTAAATAATCAAACAAATATGCTATATATAAAACTGCTATATTTTATACTTTTGAACAGTAGATTAATAATCTAGAGGGATTTAATGCTTGACATAATACTGATTTTTCTGTACACATATGGCTTTTTTACTTCTATAACTTTTAATATTTTACAATACTTTTAAGGCTTCTGAATTCAGAACAATATTCTACTACTATAATTGATATAATTTTCTACAAACTTCAAATAATACAATATCACCTGAGTTATTGAAGCACTTTTTGCGATTGTATGTAATTATTTCCTATGTCAAATATATTTGTATTAACTGCTGATGTAAGATCAGTGATGATATTCCTATTTTTATAGAAGTCTCTCCTTCTGGTGGGTAAACTAAAATGTAATTACAAAATAACTTTTTTTATTATTACAGAGATATGCGATAAAACGTGCCAAATGAGGTACGTTTGTTCTATAAATATTCTTTGCACCGCATATTGTAGTGAATGTATATTTTAGTGCACTTCATAAGTGCCTATCAATTTCATTCGGCTCGAAAGGCTGTAACATTATTAAAATGCAGTTGAAATATTTTTTCCCATTCGGCTTAATGTAACGGAAAACTTTTGACTGTTCCTGTAATTAAACTATGGATCCGATTTTCAGAAAATTTTAAATGACTCGACAAAATTTTGCAGCAACTATGTATGTAAAATTTCAGACCATTCGGTTGGGAAGATCATGATCCATTATATGCGGACGGATGGACGGACAGACGGACAGACTGAACGACGACTATAGGTGCTACGTATTTATATAATTACGAACGCACCTAAAAACTGCGAAAAATTCGAGTGATATATGTATATTTCAACTCGTGTTTTTATAACAAAATGCGATTAGCATAAAACAAATAATCAGAAATTAACAGGTTCGCCAAACCTAATGTATAAATATGTTTAATTAGATAAAAATGCAAAAATATTGTTGGAATAGAAACATTTTATCATTTGGTTTATTCAGCTGGTGCATTGTGAATTTAAAATCCCTAAATTTATAACATTAAAAAATTAAACATTACTTACTCTACAGTAGAGTTTTTAAATCTTATTTTATATATAATATTCATTGCGACATATTTGAATAAATATTTGCTATTGGAGCAGATTTTATTGCTATTGGAGCAGATTTTATTGCTATTGGAGCAGATTTTATTGCTATTGGAGCAGACGATATCCAAGGAACATTTAAATTTAATATATCTAGTTTTAATTGCTTAAAAGGCATGCAGCCAACAGAGTGAAAAAGCGCCTAATCTGGCACCCGATCCCGGGTCATCGTACGTTCTACCAACTGAACAACTTCGAACGATACCCAGCCTGGCACTTCTCACTATATACATTTGTTTAAATTTAAATTTAAATTACGCTGGAAAATCATTCCGAAAGGAAATATTTTTCCGTTAAACAGACAAGATGCCAATAAAAGTTTTTTCTTTTAACGGGGTCCGGGCCACATTTTCAAAAAAAATTATTTATCGAGTTAAAATTTTGAATTTTTTTGTGATGATTAACCATATTATTTGTAAACAAAATCAAATGATAAAACTTCTCATAGCTTTTTTTTAAACTTTAAATTTTAAATTTATGAAAAAAGTGGTATAATTTAAAATCGTTATAACTCGAAATATTATTTGTAGAATTTAAATTGTTTTTCATTTAAATAAACAAAAATATATATTTTTTAATTTAGAGCCAGCATTTTAAAAAATATTAATTTTTTAAAAAATTAAAAATATTTAACGAAAAAATTACAAAAAAAGTGGTGCAACTTAAAAAAAAATCATATTTTCAAAAGTAAATATTTTTTTTCAAATATGCTATCTCAAAAGTAAAGTAAAATAATTGAAAAAGATATGTTCCAAGTTTCAACCCTGTATCTTTAACGGTTCTCGAGTTATAAGAATTTAAATATGAGAAATGGTGAAAAAACCTATCATGAAGAAAAACGCAATTTCACAAGAACTTGTTTCCTTGACAACCATAGCTTGAAAGGCAGATTTTGAAAACAAACCAAAACCAAGAAATAAATATTTCCTGTTCTAATTAAGAAAGAAACATGATTTAAACATCATTTTAAGCAGAAAACGGCAGAGAAATTTTTAATCCAATAAAAAAAAATATTGAAAATTTGAAGATTTTTGTGTCCTGGACCCCCTTAAGTGAAAGACTGTTTTAGTTTTATAAAATGTTTTATAAAATGAAAACATGCTAAGCAAGAATTGGCAAGAATGCTTTATTGTTAAATTTAAACTACAAAATATGTTACAGTAACAGAAATTTCGTAAAAAATAGAGAATTTATTTCGGAAGAAATTAATAAACTGTTTATTTGGTGAGCTAAATCTATTTACTAATAAACTATTATTGACAATTCTAAGGCAGCGTAAATAAAAATATTTCCATTCTTGCAACAAAAGTATTTTCCCGTTAATATTAAAAAGATAAAAATAAACTTTAAAATAACAAATTCGTTAATATTTGTTAAAAGTAGTAAATGCGGAATACGACCTATTTAAAAAGGGCGAATAATAATATTGCGAAACTGTTTAAATTAAAAAAATGTATATATTTACACGATACACGGAGTGTGAAATAAATTTCACACTCCTAGATGATCTTTTTAACTATTGTTGCTATTTCTGAAACAGCGCAAATAATAATGAAGCATTCCCCCGTAATTTTGATTTTCAAATCCCTGAATAATAATTTTTATTTTAAGGCATATTCTTTCGGATTCTTTATTTCATATATTGGAAAATATTTATTTTCGAAAATTTATTTTTGATTAAATTTTTATACAGTCCGTGGATGTGCACTTCAACTAAATTTTAAAAAGTATAACATTTAAAAAATTGATCGCATCACAATTTCATCAACATAATGTAAAATCTTAACTTTTTTGGGACGCACATTTTTTTTTTAACTGTAATGTATAAGATTTTATTCCTAAATGCATTAAAACAGAAGACAAAATTTTTGTAGCAAAATTTTTATAATGCTTTCCCGTATAAGTAAAATATAAAAAAATCAGCATACTCAAATTTTATAAGTTACCGTAAAAATATATTCGTATACATGAAATAAGTTATCAATATCTGTTTCAAAAAGCAACAATAACTTAATTGATAATTTGCTTTAAAAAGGGCATTAAATAATAAAACAAAATATGGAAAAATGTATAGTGGAAGAAATTCAATAAAATAAAATTTATATTTATTAATTAAATTTTTTGTAATATTCCTTAACTGTTTGTAGGTAATTTTTCTAAACAAATTTCTCTAATATATAAAAATTTAGTAACATTACTAGACAAATTTTCATCTGGTGACATAACAAAGAAAATGTAATATAATAAATCAATGTACTACACTTTTTTATCTATCGCAAAAATGCTTTCATAAAGATAAAATAAGTTGCATTTCCTGTTTCAAATAACACTAGGAATTTACGTGACTGTCCATTTTTTAAAGTAAATGCATTAATAAATAAAACGTGTTTCAAAAATGTATAGTGGACAAAGAAGAAAAATCTATAAAATAGATTTTTATCGTACTAGGATTTTCGTTCAGGTCATATCTATATTTTTGTAAGGTTCTATTTTAAGCAAAATTTCATGATTTCTACTGATATTTTTTTCTCAATTTGACAACAATTTTTGAAGATATTTATATTTATATGTGTACTCTTTTTTTCTATTTTGAATATTTGTATTAGCTAGTTATATATCATACAAATATAAGATTGTCTAGAAGCTGCTTGTTATATTCCAAGGAATAAACTATTCGTAGAGATGTAATTAGATTGTAATTATTTATTTATAGAAAATTACAGTCTCGCAAACTTTCTTTATCTACTAGAAATTGCTATAAGAATACAATTGATATAATAATTTTACACTGAATAATAATAAATATTTTTTTTATTAAAATACATATCTACATTTCAGATATTTTAAACTAAAAAGTAAACATAATACATATTAAATAATAAAGTAGATGTTTAGAACAAAATTCATTCATTATCAATACACATTTGAAATACTTTATTCAAATGTAAATAAGTGCGAGTAGTAAGTCAAAATTACGTCTATTTCTAATCATATCATAATATTAAAATATTTATTTGCTTAAAAGATGTCATAAAAACACATCAAAAGTAAATTAAAAACTCTTTATTTACATGTTTCAACTCATTTTCTGAGTCGTCGCCAGAATGTATAATAGAAAATTACAAATGCATAATGAAAAATGGAAAAAATCATCGAAAATAAACAAGTAATCATGTAACTCGCCCTATATTTCCGCGATTGCTCGTGTTCCCTCTATGTCGCGATGCCGTAATTTATCTAACCATTCAACCCATAAATTCGGGATACGAAAAGATAATGTATCCTTACAAACTCCTGAACCTCGTAAATAAATTTCAATGGACTCTCTTATGAATAATTGTAAATAAAAATTAGACCTGTAGATAATTTTACTCTCGTTAAAAAGTATGTTAATGTTCCCTATTTGATTTAGCTGCGATAAATATACTTTTAAATACTAAAATTGATCCGATTAATAGAGATGACCTCTCAGGAGTTTATATTATTCCATTTAATAAGGAGGGAGGAATCAAAAATCATTATACAGGTATAACCCAACGAAAATTCAATATCAGATGTAAAGAGCATATAGCGGACATAAAATACAATAGAGGTAATACTGATTTATCCCGGCTAAATCAAATAGAGAACATTAACATACTTTTTAACGAGCGTAAAATCATCTACAGGTCTAATTTTTATTTACAATTATTCATAAGAGAGTCCATGGAAATTTATTTAAGAGATTCAGGAGTTTGTAAGGATACATTATATTTTCGTATCCCGAATTTATGGGTTGAATGGTTAGATAAATTACAGCATCGCGACATAGAGGGAACACGAGCAATCGCGGAAATATAGGGCGCGTTACATGATTACTTGTTTATTTTCGATGATTTTTTCCATTTTTCATTATGAATTTGTAATTTTCTATTATACATTCTGACGACGACTCAGAAAATGAGTTGAAACATGTAAATAAAGAGTTTTTAATTTACTTTTAATGTGTTTTTATGATGTCTTTTAAGCAAATAAATATTTTTATATTATGATACTTTATTCAATTCATGGAAATTTTCCTGGCAGAAGTGCTACCAGGTTTTTTTTTTTCGTTAATAGGCGAATATCCGTTTCTTTTTTCTTCGTTACAGGAGGTAAAATATGCGTCAATTGAAGAAAATGAGAATAAAATAAAAATTGCTGACCTTGGGATCGAACCAGCTACCTTAGTGTTACGACACCAGAACTTTAACCACTCCTCTTTAATTGTTGAGTAGTGAAGCCGTTTGAAGTAAATGTGTTTGCCTCACATGGGTATGCTTGATTTATTCCTTTAAAAAGCTTTGAATTTTGACGTTAATTTTGGGAAGATCTCGTCTTCAAAAAGATTGTGGCTGGGGTTTTAGTGCATTAGTATTAAAATAGGATAAAATATGAATTATAAATATTTTAATGTAGATTGTTAGATATAAAATAGGAATATTATAATTTTATGCGAGATTTTTTTTTTTGAGTAAAATCGATTTTTTTTTAATTTTTATATTTTAATTAAAATATCTCTCTTAAACTTATTTTAAATATATTAAAATGCTAATATTTTTTTAACTTAAATAAAATAAATTGTGAATACTTTTAAATGAATGAGAAAATTAATTGTTATTTATTTTTAAATTCGAAATTGTTTCTTTTCTTTTTTATTATTTAAAAAAAATTAAATTAGAAATCTTAATTTATAGAATTTTTGGTTTTTCGTTTTTAAAATGAATTCGGATTTTATTATTAATAGTGTTATAATAAAGTCAATACGCATGCGTACTAGGCACGAATGGAATTTCTACCTCTCTTTTGGAAAGAATTCACAGATAAAAAATGTTTTCTAGTAGTACGGAAATAATTTATTACAAAATAAGGGACACTGTAAAGAAAGAAAAAGAAAAAAAAGGGACTAAAATACGGAAATTGTGCTGCAATCGTGATTCCAGTACTATTTCCATATTTTAAAGGGAAAATTTCCCCTTAAATTCCAAAAACATTTCCGTTTTTCTGAAATTTACGGGGAAAATTTTCCGTTAAAATACGGAAATAGTACCGGCGTCTCGATTACCAGTACAATTTCCGTATTTTAGTCAGTTTTCTTTTTACAATGCATGATTTAGTGTATATAGACGAGTTTTTCTGACAGTTTACTATACAACGTAAGATCACCAAAGATTACATAAACAACTTACAAACTAAAACATAGATCAGAAGACCTAATTCTAAAGTTAAAGTTAGAGCAACACAGAATATTCAGTTTTGATTTAGCCTGTTTCATTAATTCGATTATTGGCTAAATTCTCTAAATTCTCAATAAATATCAATCTTTACTAGAAATAGCTGTTCTGATGCACAGTTTTCAGTTTGTAAGTCATTTATGTGATCTCACGAGAGTTTACTTTTTTTTTAGTACTGATGAGTGACTAATTTTCGTTCAAAACGTCTACTTTATTGTTTTTAATAAGTGTGTTATCTATACTTTTTAATTTAAAATATCTGAAATTTAAATATAGTTACCTTCTAATATTGTATTTAGACGTAATGTCGGTTTATCTTTAATAAAATATATTTATATATAGGTTATCCATAATGAATGCTTAGCCGTTAAAAGCTCAGACATAATGAAAGTAACGTGCAAACTATAACATGGTGAAACTAACATGGTGCAACTAATATACAATGTGCCCGCTAAAGTCCGTTATTACCCCAATAATTTCTGAACGGCAAGAGCTATAGTAAAAAAACTGGGATCTGGGTATAGTAAAGTTGCCAAGCGCTACTGTATGAAATCGCCTACGGCGCCACCTGGTGGTAATCTGCTGAGTTAGCACTCCTATCTTGAAAACGGAAAAAGATGGGGTGGGGGGAGTGATATACAAGGTTGTAGAATCTCATGGATTTAGTACGAAAATACACCTTGTGGACATTAATGCAAAGAATAGAACGGTTAAAACGTCCATTTGTTTTTTCGTGATTTCCTACAATGTGGCGTCACGGCACTTTAGCGGAAGGAGAAATGATTATATTTCGGACAAATGTGCATTCAAATGTGCATTGCAGCTGACGGTAGAAGTTTGAGCATCTCAAATAAAGGTATATTTTCGTAACTAGTTGTTTTTTTTCTTTCTAAGATCGTTTTGTCACGTCACAGTGTAGGAATTGTCGAAAAAACAAATGTGCGTTTTAACTGTTCTATTCTACGCATTAATGTACACATGGAGTATTTTACTAATAAATCGATGATGCTCTACGACTTTGTAAATCATTTCCCCCCTATCTCGTTAAATACAACCAGTTCTCATTACATGTTTTATCTTATTTTAAGTTTTAACGTATGAAATATAATGTCTATTATCGTGGCTATGTGCATTTACATTGCTTGATTAAAAATGCGATATAGGCTATGTTTATTTTATTTTAGGGTAGAACATTAATACAACTAAATTAGTTCAAAATTTTTTGTCAAATTCTAAAATAATTACATATTTTCGCAAAATGTTTCTTAATTTAGATAACTAACATAAACATTTTGGAATATAAATTTGATGTATTTGTTAATTGAAAACTTTAATGTTCATTACTGGCGATTGCCTTTAAAAATATGTAATCTTTAATTATAAATAATGCAACGCATATTAAAATATCTATAATAGTTCTAAAGGTTTACTTCACAAAACCTTTCATAATACGTGGTTTAAATATCGACCATAAGGCATTAGTTATTAAAAGATTATAATAATTTTAATATCAATAAATCGTTTATTTTCACCACATTGTCTGTTAACCTATGCTAATGAATTGCACGATTAATAACAACTATGAGGAAAAGAACCTCTTTATTGATTTTAATGTAGATTAGTGTATTTTAAGACAGACAACAAGGACAGGACTGTGCAGCAAGAACTACTTTCTTTAAACATTTTTATTTTCAAATTGTAAATCTTCTTCAAGATGCCATGTATGCTATATTTCATTATTAAACTAGTCGAATGTGCTAATCCCAAAACTTTCATCTATCTTATACGTGTTAACGCTTCAAATTTCGCTTGCACAGTGTCAAAATTAAATAGCAATCTATGCTCATCATGAGAATTCTAAAGATATGAAATTGAGAGCATTATTTCTTGAGATATGACTATTGCTAAAATCATGTAAATCACGCAAAATTCAGCATAACATCGCCACCTTTTGATGTTTTACATAAAAACCCAATCAGCAGCAACATATGTCGATCTCTAACGGAATCTGAAGTTTGATGAAAATCTAGTTTTTGAAACTAGTTTTTGAGGTTGAGATTTGAGACTTTGAGATTTTGAGAGCTATTGCAAAAATCACGAAAAATATAGCATAGCAACGCCACCTACTGCGCTATTCACACGAAAACCTAATTATCAACAACTTGTGTCAACATATAAGTTAGAGGAAAATTTGTGCATTAGTTATTGAGATAGAGCTATTGCAGAAATCGTGAAAATATAGCATAGCAGCGCCAGCTTTTTGGCGAGTTACATCAAAACATAATCAGCATCAATAATTAAGGTATACCTGAATCTGAAGTTTGATGAAAATTCGTGCATTAGTTTTTGAGATAGAGCTATTGCGAAAATCGGGAAAAATGCAACATAGCAGCACCACATGTTGAACGATTTACACCAAAACGTAATCAGCATCAATTTGCATCAAGGACTAATTGAATGGGAAGTTTTATAAAAATCCGTGCATTACTTCTTGGGATAGAGTTATTGCGCAAATCGTGAAAAATGCAGCCTAGCAGCACCACCTTTTGGGCGATATATACCAAAAACTAATCAGTACTAGTTTATATCAAAGTCTCACAGAACCTAAAGTTTTGTGAAATTCCGTTCATTAATTCTTAACATACAGCGCCCATAAAATATTTGTCGCATACAGACTCACCGATTCACAAGGTGACAGACAAACTCACAGACAGACATTTTCTAAAAAAGATCAAATCGCGTTCAGGATCTTCTAAAACGTATAAATCCATCGTCAACCGGAATTCGAAATTTTCCTCGAATCCAATACTTTCTTCTTGTAAAGATAGAAGAAAGTAAAAAACAGAAAAACTTAAAAACAGATGGATACAAAACGTCTTTCCTCAAAATGAAAAAAATAAAATAAACGCAAAAATATATTTGTGGATTCTGTTGTGTATGAGCAAGTAACAATTCGTAAATATACAATAATTTTCAGATGAATCTGTTATTTTCTTTCTTTGACGATTTTACAAAGCACATTTCAAATGTGGCAGCAGGGGAATTTTTTTACTCTTGTGCGCACTTGGGGCTCTTTATGGAAACCAGTGCATTAATTACTTCGTTACGAAGTACTACAGTCATATAAAATGCGAAAATTATCCTGAATAAAGTTCAAATAGTAGACCAAATTAATACACTAAAATTACTTCTCCAAAAAAATGTATTAAATGTATCCAACAGCTTTAAAGTTTCAATTACCCGTTAGAGGCCCCTCCCATCACCTTTTTCGGTAAAGGTGATTTTCGTTTCCCATTATTGTAACCGCTATCTTCCGACGGAACCACCTGCCCGTCCATGATTTTTTTTTTAGTATTTAGTTGCTTATAAACTTTAAGATTTTTCTCTTAAGTATTTGCATATTACCAGTATATACCGGGTGAGCAAAAAGTCTGTATAAACATTTAAAAATAATAAAAACCGAAAAAATAACAGAAATGAAAAACTGTTTGCAGGATTAGCATCTATAGGTCACGGGAAATTTTTTAAAACAAAAATAAAAAATAACTCAAAAAACAGCCGACAGATGGCGCTGGTTCGTGCGGTTTTGGTGGAAATATGCAAATGAAACGGTTTTAAGAACTTGTCCTCCTAATCCAGAAATTATCCACGTAAAATAACTTCACCAACAAAGCTTTATCCTTCATACTCAACATCCTTAATAAAGTACACGGCTCACAAGGGTGAACTAGTTCTGGATTAGGAGCGCAAATTCTTAAAAGCGTTTCATTTACATATAGTAGGAGAGCTGTTGAACATTTTTGAGTAGGTATTTGAGGCACCCTGAAAATTTGTGCAACACTTCTTTTGTAATGCCTGAATACAAAATCGAATGTCTGGCTGAAGTATCGCGGCCCAAAAACTGTGCCAGACACGTGTCAAGTGCCATTTGGCACTAGACACGTGTCTGGCACAGTTTTTGTGCCGACTAAAGTGTCTATCATTTTCAAATTATTTTTTTCTAAGCATAAATATTATTCTGCCTCAATCTCAGCGTGCCTCAAATACCTTTTTTGGGTAGTCAAAAAATGGCACTTGACACGTGTCTGGCACAGTTTTTGGGCCGACTAAAGTGTCTGTCGTTTTCAAAATATTTTTTTTTCTAAGTATAAATATTATCCTGTCTCAATCTCAGCGTGCCTCAAATATCTTTTGTTTGGGGTAGTCAAAAAATGGGACTTGACACGTGTCTGGCACAGTTTTTGGGCCACGATCCTTCAGCCAGACATTCGATTTTGTATTAAGCCATTACAAAAGAAGTGTTGCACAAATTTTCAGGGTGCCTCAAATACCTTCCCTAAAATGTTTAACAGCTCTTGGACTAATATTTCTACCAAAATCGCACGAACCAGTGCCACCTGTCGGCTGTTCTTTGAGTTATTTTCTATTTCTGTCTTAAAAAATTTCCCGTGAACTACAGATGCTAATCCTGCAAACAGTTTTTCATTTCGGTTATTTCTTCGATTTTTATGATTTTTAGAAATTTATACGGACTTTTTGCTCACCCCGTACTTGCATTTAACACTGCGCTTTAGAGCGCAAAAGACTGTGTAAAAGCTTAGTGAACCTTCTAGTGAATGGCAATATGTTAACTGCTTTATTATGAGTGTATAATATAGGGGTCTATAATTAAATGACCCTATTTTAAAGTTGATTTAGACGAAATTGTTGTTCAGAATGTTGCGAAATTCTGTGGATTACTTAATAAAGATATGGAAATTTGTTTAAGCGAAAACAAATATTAGTTCGAAATTTCGCCGCCAGAGGACGTTTGTTAACGAATTATTCATATAGAATACATTTACGGTAGTTTACAAATCGTAATACAACCAAACATTTTCCGCATGGTGGTCATCATTTACAGACTTGTAATCGTAAGATAGCATATTCCACAGTTGACCGCAGTCTATTCTGGAAAATGTTTAGAACGTACCGTAAAATGCTGTCTTTAAGATCAGGTGAAGTTTATAAATAAATTTTAAAAACTATCGTAGATGTATTCTAAATGTGTATTTCACTAAACAACGACCTCTGGTGGGAAAATGTCTAACTTTTGTTTTGCTTAAACAAATCCTCATCCCCTTTATTAGGTCATTCTCAAAATTTCACAATTTTATGAACAATAGTTTCGTCTGTAAGACAACTTATGGTAGGATCATTTAAATAAGGCCACCCTGTATATAAAACTAAAATGTAGTAATGAATTTCGTTAAGTCCAGACCCACAAGTCAATTCTAGTTGCCTAAAGTCAATATTTCATGGCTATCTTTTTAGTTATATCTGTAAATCTATTTTTAAAGATGACAAATAATCTCAATGTGCGAAATTCACAAGAGGAAGAAGCATTATTGTAAAATGGTGGTATCCTATTTTTATAGGTTTGTTTATTTACTTTACATCCACAATTCTTGTCATAACTGACATAGACAGAGAGAAGGTAAGGACATTTTTCATAAGAAAGTCATCTTAATAAACGTTTACGCGAGTGAAAACTTTAGAAACACATCCATACTGTCGATATATGCTATAACCTAAATGCAAAAACTTTCAAGTAATTATATACATACTGTCCATAAATGAATGCCACAATTTCAATGATATATTATGACAGTTTAATTTAAACTATTTACAACAAACACTCTAAAAAAAAATCCGACCAGTATTCCTGTAGGAATCGGAAAAATAGTTAGCCTTATCGTACCGGAAAATTTTCCGAACCAGCTGGGAATAAAATCCGTTAAAAAAAGGAAATAGTCAATAAAACGGTATTTTATGGATTTTATTCTAATTTTACAGATTTCATTCCGAGCTAGGTCGGAAATTTTTCAGGTACGATAAGGGGAATTATTTTATCGATTCCTACAGGAAAACAAGTCGTAATTTTTTACAGTGAATCATACATCAAATTGAAGGTAAACGAAGCTAGTTATCTTTACAAATGTTCACTATGTGCACAGTTAGTTATATGGCCTAAAGTCCAATTCTTCCCACACTTCAGTTAACAAGTCCGGAGTAATGGAAGCAATAGCCTCTTCAATTCTGTCCCTCAACTCTGGAAAATCTTTAGGTATTGGCGGGACGTAGACACGATATTTTATAAATCTTCAAAGGAAAAAAATATCATAGCTGTAATGGCTTTTTAATCTGCAGACCAGCAATAAAGGTAATGCTCAGGAGTGAGGAATCAGTAAGTGAGACTGCCAGCGAGTCAGTAATAAACAAGTACTGGCGCATGTGCTTATCGCAAGTTGTTTGACTTATTCTTTATTTGTGAACTTGAACCAACATTCTACAACGTTTATAGTTTATACTATTAAAATTTATAACTGGGACATTATTTTATGCACACCCTGTACTTTGTCAGAAAGTTGATCTTTAGTGTAACCCTTTACCTACAGACGGTACATATAAGTACCATTAAAATAACTTGCTATAAAATTCATTTAATACATCGATTAGTAGTAATACAGTTTAGAATTAGTTATAGATTCATTACAAAGAGCATTCAAAATATCTTTTATATTAGTTTTCATATATTACTGCTCTTATAGATGTTTTGCTAAGAAAATTTTTTCTGAAAAAGAACACATTTCTCATTTTACTATCATATTATGTTTTTCATGTTATTTATGACTACATTTATTACCAACAAAGAAAGATTAATGAAACGCCAGACACTAAATTCCGTTATTCAAGAAGACACTATTAATCATAAAATATTTTCAAATTAACCGTGTCTGGTCAGTCTATACTACTTCTCTGAAGATAAGTTTAAAATGAAAAAAAAAATCTATATCAGACAAAAATATAACCATGAATAAAAATGAATGATATACATAACACAGATATAAAAAATAGACTGTTAGAAAGTTTTGCATCTTAGTTTAAAAAATATCTTAATTGCATTATAATAGTATGTTTAAAATATAATACAAGGTTTAAAAAACTTTCTGTAGGGCATGCGTTTTTTGTCTTAACTTTTCTTAAAAGTGCAGTGCATTTAAAAAAATATTTTGATGAAATTTCTCGAGAAAAAGGGAAAAGAAAAAGAAAAAAGAAAAAGAATAAAGTAATGGAAGTTTTGATTCTACTTCTTGGATTTAATATTTGTACTCAGTGTCACGCTACACGCATTCTGATATAATTTCTTTATTTATAATTACGTTACATAATACTGCAAAAACTGTGAGTTATTGTAAATTCACGTCGCTTTGGTCATTTATAAAGGAATTTGTTTTGCAATAAGTTCATCATACGCACCAAGTTTGTAAGATATATTTAAAACATATTTTGATTAACTGATTTTGAATGCACTTTCTAAAAATATGTTTTAGAATGAGAGACAAACGTCATTGAATACACAAAATGAATAGAAATGGTGAAAATAACAATTTAAAATCTGTGAATGAGACTCTTTTTGAAAACTTATGTCGCTTAGGCCGCCATTTGTAAAGGATATTTTGTTTTTCTTCTTTACAATAAGTTCATATAAAATAACAAGTTTGAAAGGAAATATTTTTAACATATTTTTATCAAGTGATTTTGTTTATGCTTTCTAAAAATATATTGCAGAATGCGAGTTAAACGTCATTGAATACACAAAATAAACGTAATTTGTGCAATGAACTCTGCAAAAACAGTCGCTTGGTTCATTTGCAAAAGATTATTTATTTATTTATATATATTTTTTTACAATAAGTTCATGATTCGTATCAATTTTGTTAAGACATATTTATAACATATATTTATTAACTTTGAGTATACTTTCTAAAAATATATTTCAGAATGCGAGATAAACGTCATTGATTACAAAAAATATATGCAATTTGTGCAATTAACACAGCAAAAAATGTGAATGAGATTCTTTTTTGAAAACGGTTGCCGCTTGGACCATTTATAAAGATTTGTTGTTGTTTTTTTACAATATGCTCACAGTACGCATCAGTTTTGTTAAGACATATTTATAACATAATTTTATTAAATGATTTTAAGTATACTTTCTAAACATATATTGCAGAATAAGATATAAACGTCAATGAACAGAAAAATACAAGGTGGCCATAAATAAACTGATAATAGTTAGAGTATTCTGTAGCTCGATCTAATTGAAAGAATGGCGCCAAATTTTGTTAAGAGGTTACTTTAGTCAAGTGAAAAAACCCGTTCGCTAATGCTAATCCTATGGAAGAAATTTATAAAGATATCTCGGTCGCATTTCAATATTTTTGAATGATTTCTTTTGCATTAGACAGCTGAGATCGATCTGTACAAAGGTTGTTTTTTACTTTTTTGATTTTGTTTAGAGATATTTTTTATGGGGACACTTTCATTTTCGGAACCGGTTTCGAAAATGAAAACATCCTCATAAAGAAAATCTGCAATGAAAATCTAAAAAGTAAAAAAAAACGGCCTGCATATAAATTGATCTCGGCTATCCGATGCAAAAGAAATCATTCAAAAATATTGAAATGCGACCGAGATATCTTTATAAATTTCTTCCATAGGATTAACATTAGCGAACGGGTCTTTTCGTCTGACTGAAGTAGCCTCTTAAGCAAGGATGGGAAAAAGGGTCCCGCGAAATAAAACAGTTCCAAATGTCACCGCTAGGGAAATGTGTGGTGCTATCTAACAGAAAAGAGGATTAAAAATGTAGAATCAATACTGATATGAAATTATATTTTATTTAGCACATTTAACGATTTTGGTATTCTGCAGTTTTAAAACTCTCTTTTCTGTTGCGTATGTCCACATATTCCACTAGCGGTGACTTTTGGAACTAATTATTTTTTTCGCGAAATCCTTCGTTCCCTATCTTTTTTAACATTCTTACAAAATTTGACGTCATTCTCTCAATCAGATCGCGGTAAAGAACACCCTGAGTACCGCCAGTTTAATTATGGCCACCTTGTATATGCAATTTGTGCAATTACTGATTGCAATTTGTAACCCTTAAATGTCGGGTGTTGCTTTTCGGCAACATACCCAATTTAGGCTTCTAAAATACTATTAGAATAATATTGAAGCTATAATACCTAATGTTGCCAATGAAATACATTCTGTAACTATTATTAAATCAATTTTCAACCTGAAGATGGCAACACTTGTGCTGTTTAAGAATAAATATAGATTTATTTTTTTCAATTGCTGCTACTTGTTCTTTTTGTTTTGTTTGGAAGCTTGCGAAATACTCTATTTTGTTCTGCAGTAAGCAAGTAAAATTTATTTCTTATTATAGTTCCTAAAATTCTTGTGTGTTTAATATTATAGAATTTTATCAAGGAAAATTATTTTTTCAATTAAAGACCAGTATTGCCGATTAGTAACAAACTGTTTTTTAGCCGTAAACCATACTTAAAACAAAATATGATTTTTTTAAAGTATTTTCCCACGATTTATTTAAAAAATGAAAGCCGAAAAACATTATTACAATTATTTTTGAAAAGTCAGGCATTTAAGGATTAATTAAAATTTAGCTTAATTGTACAATTATTATTGATTACAAATTGTAAAAACACTGAATGAGACTCTTTTTGATAACTTATGTCGCTTGGACCAATTGTAAAAGATTATTTTTTTACTTTTTTACAATAAGTCAATATGTATCAAGTTAGTTGTCATCTATATAAAATATTTCCATTAATTGATTTTGAATATACTTTCTAACAAGTAAACATTAAATTTAAAAAATGAAAAAAACCCGACTGCGTAAAAAGCTTACTAATTAATTATTTTTCATCAATGTGAAACTATTTTTTTATATTACTTAGCTATTTTCTTTATTTACTTGTGATCATAATTCGAAAACTACTCGGAAGAAAAATTTTAAATTGAGAATCCGCATAAAGTAGGATCCATTTGTGCCATCTAAAGTACCATCATTTTGAAGTTTTTTTAATCGTAATTTGAATAACAATTAAATTTAAAAAATCAAAAAACCCGACTGCCTAAAACGCGAACTAACTAATTATTTCTCATCAATGTGAAACTACTTTTTTATGTTACTTACCTTTTTTTTTTTTTTATTTACTTGTATGGATGTCTTTTAAGTTGTGTTTAATTGTTAGTTCCTATCTATAAACACTGTTTTCAGGAGGGCTATAGTTGTCTATGATGATTAGAGTTGCAGTAAAGCTAGAGATCCTACCTAGACAACTTCCAGTCTGTATAATATTTAAACGGAGCTTCTAACATTAAAATAGTCAATGAAACATCGTCTTCATTTTGAAAGACCTATCCAATCATATGCTATTCAAAAGGGTACGTAAATTTGTTTTTTCGTCTCTACCGCCATTTTGTATTTTACGGCCGCCATTTTGAATTTATAAAACAAAACCTAGCCTATAACAGTCGAGCCGTTAAGACCAATTGATAGGGAACTCATTCATTAAAATCCATCCAGCCGTTGGAATATTTAGAGGGCATAAAGAAATCCACTTACTCAGATACGCGTGAAACACATGACCCTGCTTTTCAGTCGTGTAAAAATTTATTGCAAAATGCGAGATAAACGTCATTGAATACACGAAATAAATGCAATTTTCGAAAATTAAATTCTATTTGAGAAACATAGTCAGTCAGTAGAATATCACGTAAACCTATATAAGCTATTTCCTAAATCCCACTCAAAAATCTGAAATTACATCGTAACCATCTGAATATCTAATGGAATTAAACTTAAAAGTTTGATAAGTGAAAAATGATTTCTGCTTCATAAAGGATAAGTTTTCTTCCGCAAGACAATTTAAAATTATCTTTCATTTCTTTTTTAAATAAAAATAAAAATAAATTTCTATTGTCGAAATTTGATCCAAAACATCTTCTGATATTTCTCAAGGAATTTCTATAATATTCAAATATTGATTTAAAAAATTTAATTAAATGAGAACATTTTAAAAACAGTGGTTTTATTTTTATTTTCATTTTCAATCAGAAATTACGATAAGAAAAAATGAAAAATAAAAATAAAAATTTAAAGCAGAAGTAAGATACATATCATAAAATACATACAAGTTTATTAATAATTAATTACTTTTGTATCTATCACAGAAATTTCCTAAATAATGTATGGGTACTTTTTTTAATGACCCGCGCAATCAGTATGTTTAAACAAACAAATAGTAAATAATTTATTTAGTGCCGTGTCATTACGTCTCACAGTGTTCTTATTTCAAATGAATAGATTCATAATACCATAATAAATTGGGTGCAAAGCACGCAATATTTACACGTATATGAGATAAAATGGAAGTATTTTTACATCATTTTAGTTAATGTAGCTGAGTTTCGCTTTCAAACAACTTAGCATTTTTAAGTATTGAATAAAATATGTGGTTATATTTTATGATATTAAAAAATTAATAAATATATAGTGGAGTATTTAAAATAGAGTGTCTTAGAAATATTATTTTAAAATTAGAAACATTTATTAGCCTTTTTTAATAAATATTGATTTCTTATCTCATATATCATAGTTATTTTCACTAAATTAAATAATTCGTATTTATTTATTTAACAAAACAAGAATTTTTTGATATCCCCTATTTCGGTCAAAGATCAAAGTAAAAGTGCTGATGTTGCCAATTGGAAATCATTCGCGAAAATATAGTAGTCGATACTTTTCCATATAGTTTGTAATGCATCGCACATTTTTTTATAAATGTAATGTATGGAAAAGCGAAAAAAAAGTAACAAGTTGTTTGTAGCAAACACTTACTTTTTTGCAATGTTTCATCAACAAAAGTGCCGTTGCTAGAAATATCTTCTGTTATAGCATCAGTTGATTTAATTGTACGGTGCATTTCCTTTACAGGGTTTGTATAAAATGTAACGAGACCTATTTCTTTATGTTTCTAAGTCGCAGCGTGTATGTTCCACTCGCGCAAGCGGAAATCAGCTCTAACATGCGAAGAGCATAAGTCCCGTACGAGCTTCCGTGTGGTATGTATCCTGCTCTTAGTGGACCACTGTCTCTAGGTTCCGTTAAAGCTTAAAAATGCGCTACGCCACTAAATTTTGTGTAAGACTCGTAAAATCGGTTATGGAGATGTTAGCCGTGATCATGTGTTCGGGAGAGAAAGCCGCTAATTTGAAGCTGCTCTATGACAATGCACAAAACCACACATGCATTGTAGTCAAGACTACTTGGCCCAGTACGGTATCACAACGCTTCCCACCACGCATCCTACAGTCCCAATTTGCACCGGCCGACTTTGCCCATTCTCCGGAGAGGAGACAGCCATTAAAGGACTCCACAGAGGGATGGTATCAGAGGTCAAAGCTGCTTCTACGGGCTCCTTAAAGGACGGTCCGTGAAAGGACCTCCAAGGCACTTTCCTAGAGCGGATAAATCATTGGCAGAAAAGTGTTGACGCCCATGGGACTTATTTTGAAGAATTCTTAATGTTTTTAGTGATATCTTCAATACATATTTGTTCCCGATTTCCGTCTCAATAATTTTCATTCAAACACTGCGTTTATTTTTATCACATTTACTTTGTCGTTATTGTACACACTGTTTATACATATGTTTTCCATGCATTTTGTTTTTTTACGTGGCAGTTTTCATAAAAAATTCCCTTGTAGTTCTACATGAATTCTTCGTATGTAAGCAAATCTAATGCTCTGTGATTACTGTACAGTTGCAATATTTGATTCTCGTTACGTTGTTTTCCTGTACCTATCGGTTGACTTTTCACGAGAAGGTGAAGTCAAATTTCAGGTCATGTGATCACAATTTGTTTATTTTGAGCAAAATGTTGAGTATTCCACGAAAATTTGATAAATTCCTATCGCAGTATTTTACCGGGCATTGTATGACGTCATAGCACTGACACTTGCGGTTCTGTTACTGGCAACACTGTTTTGTTATTTGTCTGTTTTGCTCTTTATTAATTCAATACTTATTATTTTGCTTGTTTATTTTCAGATTTTCTATTCTTTGATATTTATTTTTTTAAATTTGATACAGTAAATTAATATTGGAGTGTCGATATCGCTGATGCATAATATAAAAATACATGTACGTTTTTGCACAAATGATGTTCTTCAATGAGATGCGGCCGCTTTCAAAAATTGCAGGCAGACACAAGTACAAACATTTTTTTTTATTAATATAAATATATCAAACGCATAAATTCGCCAAAAAAATATTTTTTATCTATTTTATTATTTAGCCTCATTTGTTACGTGTGTGATACAGTGATATTCTTAGATATTAACAATTATAAGTCTCACCAATGGCTGAGAGGTTCTGCTCTCATAGCTGGTAGAAGAGGTTGCTCTCATAGCTGGGCTCAAATCCAATCGCGCCCGTCTGCCTATTCGTTCGTTGTTTTCCGTCGTTTTCATCAAACTTTGCATAAATACGTGTCAGGTTCCTTTAAAAAGACACCCACGGAGGTCACCTATCCCTCGCGACTATATCCTTAGCCGGACGTCATAATCGGCCCTCATGAGCAACTCCAACACCAATAACAATTGTATCTTAGCATTTATAAATATACATTTCACGGATCAGATGGAATATATAATTCATTTGCAGCTTCTGTATTTAAAAATATATATACTATTAGTCTAAATGTATCGGAAAGTTACAAAAAAGTATATGAAAAAAAAAGCAATGTATTTCGTGTTATCAAATGAGATTTAATTTGTGTATCAGAATTAATATACGGGATGTCCAAATATGGACTGACTGATTTTAAAAGTCAATAACTTGAAAATGGTGACAGTTATTAATAAAATTCTTGCAGTAGGATTATGCAAGATGTCAGGAGGGTTTTTTTTTCTTTTTCTTTTATAGATTCTTGATTTTAGTTTAAAATAGCAGCGATAGGTAAAACTGAAATAGACGCTCAATCGGAGCCCGATTTTTAGCTATCTATAAGCAGGTAAAATATATAGAGTGGTTCTCAGTCACAAATGCAATTTTGAACTTAGGGGATCGCTCCATATATTTAACCTCCTTCATTCGCATCAACACTGAGAGAAGAGAGAACTGAGAACTAAAATCTAGAATCGCAGTTAAAATACCCCTATTATCTTACTTAACCCTCTTGAATTTTTTTTTTTTATGGTTTCACCATTTGCAAGTTATTGAATTTTAAAATCCGTCAGTCCATTTTAGGACACCCAGTATATGTACAGCAATAACCACTTGTTTTTTTTTGGGTGTCCCGAAAAAATAGTTGTACTTACTTTTGTTTATTTTGAAAATTACAACAGGTGTGTAAAATATCATTTTGTAGGTTATACAAAACTTTTTCTAATTTTTTTAAATTTTTAACGGCTTTGCTTATATAGCCCTTTTTATCCGACTGCCAAGAAGTGTTATGTGTTTCACGCGTATCTGGGTATGTGGATTTCTGTATACCCTCGAAACATCCCAACGGATAGATGGATTTTAACCCTTTGCGACACGCTATGTTAAAATAGTACTTAAATTTCAGGAAAATGTTATAAAAAGGTTTAGATAGGCATAATTATGTAAATCATGACCAAAAAAAAAAAAAAAATTCTGGATATATATATATTTTTTTTTTTTTTTTTTTTTTTTTTTTTTTTTTTTACCCGGGGAGGTGGGACAGAAACTGACCCACCATGCAACAAAGGTATGTCATAAGCTACAGTGAGAGCTACTTAATATCTTAAGTAATATATTTAATAGATGAATAAAAATGATATATTTACAGAAAACTTTTTTATAAATTGAATAAAAATGAAAATAAAAGCATCTAATACCATTTTACATGGTATTATATGTATAAAATGTTTAGACAATAATACAAAAATCTAGGATATAATATATGAATAATATGCGAAATACAAGAAATATATGAATAATTTCAAAAGCACGAGAATAATATAAGAAATATGAAAATAATATGAAAAATATTAGAATAATATGAAAAATATGAAATTAATATGAGAACTATGAAATTAATATGAGGAATATGAAATTAATATGAGAATAAATTTAGAAGCAAGAGAATAATATAAGGAATACAAATTTATAAATAAGAATATATAAATTTAAAATTTCAACTTCGTCTATAAATCTGGATATGTATATAGAAGCTTTGATGCTCATAATGTGTAAAAATATCGATAACCAACACTAGATTATACAGATTCATAATTTTGTTGATAAAAAAAAGCAAAAATTCTATTTTTGATGACATTTTGTGAAAAAGGATGTTTCTGATTTTTGGAGGCAAAGCGGAACTTCACATGTTTCTCACATCCAAAATGTGCGATGCTCTTTTTTAGATGAGCTGCAATATGCACATCTCCTTCTATTACTTCTTACTGGAATGTGTCCAACATTTTTCAGTCTTTTCTCACGGGGAACGTAGGATTTTTTGCTCTTTATTTGAACTGGAGAAAATTTCTTTGTGTTTTCCTTTTCACCGGCTATTGACATTAAGCCTTCAATAACTGATAAACGGAAATCCTTTAATAAATGCATTCACTAAGCTTGAATTAGAATCCCCACAATTATAATTATAACGTAAGACTCTGCAAATTATTTGGTGCTGCCAGCTATTAGCGAGAATCTCATGTGTGTGATGGGTCAAATTCTGAACCGCATACTTTAGATGAATAAAAAATAATTTAAAATGTCCACTGAAATTTCTTTTTTTGCTTGGAAAATACCTTCAGATAAATATAAATATAAATAATAGGCTTTCGTGTACGTATGTGCTTTGAAATTCGATAAAAATGACAGCTCTTTTAATACCTCTTTTGAACCTCACTTTAAATATTTTTTAAAGCGAAACTATAATCTTTGTGATGTGCTGCCATCTACAGTTTAAAAGAGGGATTAAAAATGAAGAGATCCATATATTTGAATTATAAAGTGTGTGAATTGAGACTGATTTAAAAAAAAGTTAATTAGGTGGGACAGAAATTGACGCACCATGCCGGAAAGGGTTTGAATGAGGTCTCTATTGATTTATCTTAACCTTCCGATGGGTATAGGCTAGGGTTTTTTTATAAATTTAAAATGGCGGCCGTAAAATACAAAATGGCGGTAGACACGAAAATAAAAAATTACACACCCTATTGAGTGGCATATCATTGGATAGGTCTTTCAAAATGAAGACGATGTTTCATTGACTATTATACAGTCAGAAGCTCCGTTTAAATATTACACAACCTGAAAGTTGTGTAGATAGGATCTCTAGCTTTACAGCAACTCTAACCATCATAGACATCTATCTCGGCCTCATCAAAGCAGTGTTTATAGATAGGAACTAACAATTAAACACAACTTAAAAGTCATCAATACAAGTAAAAAAAATAATAGGTAAGTAATTTAAAAAGTTTCACATTGATGAGAAACAATTAATTAGTATGCTTTTTACGCAGTCGAGTTTTTTGATTTTTTAAATTTAACTTTTACTTGTTATTGCATTTCGACAGGAGCTATATGGTGAGAAACTACTGAATTGTTTTTTACATGTCCTCAGATTCGGATGTTGGTAGAATACGGACACACGGACACCTTTTAGGGCGGACACACATTTTGTATAAGCATGGTTTTCTGGATCTCTGACTCTAAAAACATGTAAATCAGTCGAAAATTGGAAGTTGAAGAAAAAAAATTCAATTAGAATACTTTCTTCTCTAAACTGAAGAAAGTAATAAATAGTTGTTGTTGTAAGCAACTACATTTTTGATAAAGTAGTTGTAAACTTTATATCAAAATTACTTCAAAATATAAAAATACTCAATAATGGCTATAAGTGATAAACATAATTTTTAAAAAAAGATAAAATACCTTTATTTATTTACATTTCGACTTGTTTCATTGCATCAGGAATTTGGATTAATTAGGAATTAAATTTGGAAAGAAATGCTACACAGAATCATGAAACGATAATGTAAAATAATTCACGTTCGCAAATTTCCATTTTTAATATTGCAGTTAATTTCATTATCCTAGTTTCGCGTGATTTCTGTTTTTGTTTACTAGTTTTTCAGTTTGAATTTTTGCTAAAATATATCTACCCTATATACATAAAATCCTAATGAAACGAATTTATGAAACGGATATATGAAACGAATTTATGAAACGGATATATGAATCAACTGATTAAACAACGGATTATGTTTCAAGCGATTTCTCCTAAAATATGGAATACTTTGCGATGAAATTAACACCAAAAATCAGCATTGATCCGCAGATCACAAAACTGGTATTAGAATTTTTAAATTCAAATTAGTTTTCGAAATATTATTTTTTTTTCTAATTTTATATACATTTTTCTAATGATGGCAACTTAAATTTTAATCAAACATATATATATTTTTTTTCATATTTCAGAAAAGGTTGACATGGTAACCCGGCTATTGTTCTTTATTTGATAATAAATGTTTATTTACTTTTATTTCTTTTTATAAATTATATAAATTATTTTGTTCTATAATTATTAATCATTTTTTTTTTATTTCCTTTAGAAAATAATAGAAAATAATTAAAATATACGGTACTATCTAGTTTTTCCGTCGACCAGTTCCGCCAAATAATATAAATCACCAAAACACTCGCCAAATTATACAAATTGACATAATTTTTATTTTAAATAACGGAAGAACAAATAAATTAGCATAACATTAATAAATATACAAATAAAAAATCGAAATAAAAATAACTTGATGACGTAAACACGTGTAACTTGCTTAAAGTCAAGTGAATGTGACATTTACGATCAACCATTATTGGCATTTAATCTTATAGTTTGGCGATCGATTTTTGGTCGACGGGATAACTAAGTAATACCAAAAATGCATATGTAACTGGTATTTGAAAATGAGGTTTTCGCCAAATTTTCGTAAAAAAAAAAAAAAAAAAAAAAAAAAAAAAAAAAAAAAAAACACGCCAAACCTGCTGTCCGTATATGACATCTGGCCAAATATTACCACTCGAAAAAAAAAAAATGCTAACTGGCGAGTTGAAAAAAAAGCTATTGGCGAGATTTGCATTGGGATAGAGCAACGGTATTAAGAAATTTTTGCAACCATGGCAAATTTTATGTAGTTTTATTCGAAAAAAAAAAATTGATTTTTTAATCAAATTGGAAAATTTACGGTCCCATATTGTCGCGATTTTTTTTCTAACGCCAATGTCATATACGGAACGGGCACTTAACTGACGCCAAAGTATCGTTATTTTGCTCGATATGGTAAGCCGGATGTTGTTGTTTATGCTGTTGATGCGTTCCCCGAATTGGCGTCGTTAAAAAATCGCGCCAATATGGGACGTATATGACATCTGTGCCAAATTTTCATATGAATGGCGAAGGGTATAAGGACCGTATTTGTTTATGGCAGTTGATGACTTGAACTATTATAATATAGATGAAATGATGGCGATAGAATAATATTTGGCAACTTATCACTTGTGCCTGTCTAACATTAAAGTACCAAAATGGCCCCTGAGTATAAAAAGCGAAGTGGTCCGCCTGGAACTGTTGATGATAGTCACATGACTTAGGCTATTGTTATAGAGATTGTTTTAAAATACCGGGGGACAAAGACTCTGTATACTTAATTTATTTTATTTTAGCTTCTTTTCAAATGTTTAACTCATCCTATTTAATCAAAAACGGAAACAACCATTGGATGTCTTAACAGCAACTGATTCGCCCTTAAATTTTTGCAATCAAAGGGCATTGAATGGAAACCCGTTTACAGGGAGTTCTGCACAGCTTTTTTCAGTATAATTCAATCTTCTCTAATATTTTTAAAACCCATCAGATTAGCGTGATTTTAGATTCTGTGGTGTCTGAGCGGAGGTTGGCGAGCGTAGCTTGCAGGGGGCAGAGCTCCCTAGTTTATCATTATATTTTCTTGGGAATGTTGTCGTCTGATGCTATGAAACATGTCGAAATGTAAATAAATAGAGGTATTTTGGCTTTTTTTTACATTTATGTTTATGACTTATAGCAATTATTGAGTATTTTTAAAACAGTTTCTGTTCTCTACAAATGAAAATGCTGCTTTGTTTTTTTTTCAACCACTGAATATAACTAATACGAAACATTTTTCTAGAGTGTTTGTAGCATTATTCATTTATACTTATTATAATAAAGTTGTATTAAGAATCGTTATTATTCCATATTCTAATCCAAACAAATCAATCTTTCTTAAATAACACTTTTGCATTATTTTATTTTTCAATTATCAGTATATGTTTCAATAAATCTGAACTCAGATAATAATACTACCCCAATTCCACGATAAATTTTAATAAATCAAGCTCAAGTTACGCTAAATGATACCTAATTAATTTTCGTCTGAAAACTAATAATTCATTCGCAGAAAATATTCATAAATTTTGTGTTAAAATTATGACATAATCAAGAACTGTAACTGCTTCAAATTATAAGTTTAATTGACAGGAACTTACTTTAATCTTCAACAAACTCAAATCACATATTTTATATGAATCTTAATTATTCAGTTCGGTTCTTTATAGAAATTTCTGGAAATTGTTTTCGGAGCTTTCTGGAAAAGAAGTATTTATGTATTTTTATAGTATAGAAATTTCATTTCTATAGTGTTTAGATATTTCGAAATAATTGCATAAAATATATTTGCATATATATTTGTTAAATGGAGTCATTGTAAATCGAATAAATTTCCAAAATATTCGTGTAATCTGGGCAATTGCATTGTATATATTTTTAAGGAATGTATATCAATATTACAAAGGAGTACCGTTTGTTTGTTTTTCTGTATGTATGTAGGTGTAATCTCTGGAACTACAGATACGATTTAAAAAGTAATGATTGCAAATTGATGGTGAGGGACTCTGCTCCAACGTAGGCTGCATGTTATGTTGGTACTACTACCCCCAAAGAAGTGCAGAAACAAAACATAAACGTTCTAAAAATGTGAATTTTACAATACTGAAGGGCCTAGCTACGTGAAATTAAGTATGGTAGTGTGAATATGCTCTAAGAATATTTTCTAAAAAATTCGAAGTTTAAAAGTGGTGAAAATGTGGCCGGTTTAAAATGCTCTAAATTACGATATCTATGAAATCTCATAAAATACCGAACCGATTTCGAAAGTAATGGTTGTAAATTTATAAAGAGAGTACTTGTGCAACTTAGTCCCCAACACCAGGGCATTGGAGAAGCAAAATATCTTCTAAAATTCAGATTTTCGGGATACTGAAGAGGCTAGATACTTGAAATTTGGCAGTAAAGATACCTATGAGATGAAAAGGCTTTCAAAGAACAGTTGATAAAAAATTGAAATTTTAAAGCATGAAATGACGAAAAGTGTTTTCTAAAAATGTTTTAAATTACGATATCTACGAAATTGTTAAGATAGAAACTTGATATTTTGAATAATACACGTTTTTTTTTTTTTTTTTTTTTTTTTTTTTTTTTTTTTTTGTAAAGTTACTAAATTTTTTCTAGGAAACTGGGATTCCTTGAACTTTTTATGTAACGGCAACAACAAAAACTCATGTAACAGATACACTTTTGCACCGTAAATAAATAAAATCTGCAAGGTTACTAAGAATTTTCTAGGAAACTAGGGTGCCTAGAACTTTTTATGTAACCGCAACAAGGGTTACAGATAAAATTTTAGTAAGATTGCTTCAATTTTAGTAGATTCTTTTGTAAGGCTACAGATTTCTGTAGCTTTACAAAAACTAGTCTTGTAGAATTACATCTTTTTTTGTACAGTGTACAGATAAAATTTTAGTAAGCCTACAGATTTCTGTAACATTACATCTGCAGAATTACAGATTTTTTTTTTCTTTATTTTATACAATGTAGATATTTATAAGATGTAAATGATCTCTAGAAGCAGTTAGTTAAAATTTCGAAATTTAAAGTGTTGAAATAAGTGAAAAGCGTTCTAAATATTTTCTAAATTACGACTTTATGGAATCTCAGGAAAGATCAAACCGATATCAAAAGTAATGGTAGCAAAATGATTTTGACAATCTATGCTCCAACATAAGCTATATTTTGTGTCAGTGCCACTACCAAACGGGAGGGTACAGGAGCGAAAAACGTTCTAAAATTGCACTTTTTGTGATATTGAAGGGGCTAGAAAGTTGCAATTTGTCATTGCAGTTATTTGTAACATGTAAATGAACAGTTAAGAACAGATTCGACAAATATCGAAATTTAAAAGAGTGATATAAAAGTGTTCCAAAAATTTTCTAAATTTTTATTTCTATTGAAATATTAAAAAATAGAAACTTAAAATTTAGCATAGTGATTAGTTATAACATGTAAATTTTCTCCAAGAAATTTTTTTTAAAGATTCGAAATTTTAAAAGTAACATGAGCGTGGTTTAGCCGGAAATTTAAGTATAGAAAAAGGATCATGTAGCTGATATCAAATATATATATAATAATAATAAAAAAACCACAACCCTAGAAAAGTTTATATTAAGAAGATTCCATCCAAATAAATTTCAATGAAAGTAAGATAATTTTTCCCTCCAGTCTATACTATCCATCCATTATAAGAGAAAGATTGTAACACTCAGACATTCAATATGTAACGATGCAGCATCAGTTAACTTACTAAATTTTTTTCTCGAGCTACACAATGATTACAAAAAGAAAAAAAAAAAAAAAAAAAAAGCAATTTAACAAATTACAACGACCATTTGGAAAATGATTTTTTCAAAGACTAAAATTTAAGACATAAAAAATCGCACGGAGTTGATCCTACATTACGTACGCCATGATTTAAACATTAATAGTGTTATGACACGTAAAAATTGCAAGCGACAAAAATCGCCTGCGACTTGTCAAATTTCCCGAAACTTACGTATTATGCACCTGAAACTTACTTATTATCCAAGCATTTCATTGGCTATTCGGGAAAAGGTATTTCCATCGTCAGATTTTCAGAAAAATCTGACGACCCATTTTAAATGAAATTTCATTCTTAAACTTCTAAACATCCTACAATATTACTTTTTGCACCGTCGGATAGAGAAAAAAATGTACTTTTAAATACAATTTGTTTGAAAGCTGTATCTCAGTTTGTTTCTGAGTTATTAATTGTTTTTGTAGTTTTTATTACTTTTTTGTCACAGTGGCAACAGAAGTATCCATCTCTGTTGAAAGTAAAGGGAAAGTACAGATTACTGTGTAGACCCATCAGATAACGAATAAAATGCGGATTAAACCAATAAAAAGCTTCAGATATTCTTCTGATTTCCTACCCTGACGATGACAATAAGCATTTTTCCAAATGGTTAATAAACATCCAAGTAAAATAAAAAAAATAACGTGCATAATTATGAAAAATAGAATTATAGTGCTTTATAGATCGTGCTATTTCATAATATTTGTTTTTATTTGTTTTGATAATGACTCGGGTCCAGTCAAAATATCTAAACAAACGAATGAACCTATTTTTACAGTTTTAATTTACACAACTTAGCAATTAAAATTAGTATACGATTACAAGGTGTTAATTTGCTATATATTTTGTAATAGTGTTCTGAACAAGAATGAATCCTTAATGTACAGGTTGTCCATAATTAAACAACCCTTCTTTAAATTTGTCTACATACAAAATTATTGTTCATAAAATTGTGAAATTTTGTGAAAGACATAATAAAAGAATGAGAATTTGTTAAGGCAAAAAAAGTTCAAAAGTTTGCCACCCGAGGGCAATTTTTTTATAAATTAAACATTTAGCATTACTATAGTTTAAGGGGACAGTAGAGCTTAAAATCCTTAATTTTTTTTTTTTTTTTTTTTTTTTTTTTTTTGTAAATTTCAACTTAAATATTATTCAAGGGTACATTATATGCATTATGGCATGCATGTATTACAAAAAAATTAAAAGAAAAAATATTTTTGAGAAAAAAAATGGAATTTTACGTGTCGTCTTAGAAATCTTCGAAATGCCCCATGCGTCTTCCATATCAATGAAAATCCCCAATATTTTTTATAAAAGTTTGGTTTATATATATAAATAAAATAGAGCCCCGAATTTTATATATTTGAATTTAAAAGTTAAAAAAAAAATCAAAATTTCAAAATTTTTCAAAAAAAATTTTTTTTAACCTTTAAATTCAAATATATAAAATTCGATGCACTATTTTATTTTTATATATAAACCAAACTTTTATAAAAAATATTGGGGATTTTCATTGATATGGAACGCGCAGGGGGCACTTCGAAGATTTCTAAGACGACGCGTAAAATTCCATTTTTTTCTCAAATATAAATTTTTATTTTTTTTTTTGTGATAAATGCATGCCATAATGCATATAATGTACCCTTGAATAATATTTAAGACGAAATTTACAAAAAAATAAAAAAACAAATTGAAAAAAAAAATGAAATTTTGAAGATTTTTCGAAAACATTTCAAAATTTTCAATTTTTTTTAAACCTTTAAATTCAAATATGCAAAATTGGATGCTCTATTTTATTTCTATATATAAACCAAACTTTCATAAAAAATATTGGGTATTTTCATTGATATGGAAGACGCATGGGCATTTCGAAGATTTCTAACACGACGAATAAAATTCCATTTTTTTCTCAAAAATAATTTTTTTTTTAATTTTTTGTGATAAATGCATGCCATAATCTATATAATGTACCTTTTAATAATTTTTAAGTTGAAATTTACAAAAATAAAAAAAAAAAAATTATTTTTAAGGATTTTAAACTCCACCGCCCCCTTAAAAATTTTATTTATTTATTTAACCTGATTCTAAAGACAGCATTTCACGGCATGTTTCTAGCTTTCCCTGAACACACTACAGGTCAACTGTGGAACATGCTATCTTACGATTCCAAACAGCATCTGAAAATGATGACCGTCATCCTGAACATGCTTGGTTACAACAAAATTTGTTAAACTATCATAATTGAATGCTAATTGCGTAATTCGTTAAGAAACGGCCTCCTAATTTTCTTTCGCTTAAACAAATTCCAATACCTTTATTATGTCCTCCACAAAATTTCACAACATTCTGAACAACAGATTCGTCTTTCGACAACTTTAAAATGGGGTCGTTTAATTATGGCACCCTGCAAATAAAATTTCTGAACTATCGTAATTCTAAATGTGTAATTTGTTAAAAATTGCCCTCTGGTGGCGAAATTTTGAACTTTTTTTTCTTTTTTGCTTACAAAATTTCCCATCACTATATTAGATCTTTCACAAAATTTTACAACTTTATGAACAATAGTTTTGTCTATAGACAACTTTAAAATAGAGTCGTTTATGAACATTCCGTATACAGAGTTGCCAAGTCTCCGGCTTTTTGCACACCACTATTATCTTAGAGAAAATCTGGTTCTTACAAATCGCCCAAATGTCGTAATTAAATAAAACTACATTTTCTGCATTAAAATACTGGTATCCAAAAAGCCGGAGACTTGGCAACTCTGCGTATAAGTTACTGCAGGTTTCACCCTATGCCATTTAATGAAATTTTTCGAATATAGTTATTTTACATTTTATTCCTAGTATACATTATAGGGTAAGCTTGAATTTCTGAAGACGTTTGGAAAATGTTAATTTAGAACGATATTAAACAGATTTAACGACTTTCTAGAGTTTTATAAATATCTTTTGTCACAACTTTTTTTTCTCGGAAAGTAACATGTATTTTTAAACTTAAAAAATGAATCGTTATACCAAAAAAAAAAAAAAAAAAAAAAAATCAACATTGCGAAAGAGTTTTAAGAAAACATTTTATTTTTGTTTCATTACTAAATTTTGTAAAATAAATGAAGTGATAATAAAGTGTGTGTGAGCATATACAATCATTACTAAAGGGTGTCCAAAATTCCTGCAAGAAGTAATTTTAATAGAAAACACAAGGTTATAATTAAAAATTGTAATTTTTTTATTGATTCATAAAGTAAGGTCAGTCTGCCTAAATGAGACACGATTCCCCGTAGTTTTGTCGCATTTAGGGTATATTTGGGATTTTATTATATAAATGTATATTTTATTAAGCAACAAATTACTCAATACTGTACCTTTAGATCAAAACTAACTTGTTTTGTAGAAATTTAATAATTATCTGTAATATAAAACCACAATATAGGACTATCGCATTTAGGTCATTTTTGTCGCATTTATGGCAGCTAAAACCTAAATGAGACGTTCATAGACCTAAATGTGATAATGCATTTTATACATGACAATTCATCTGAAAAAGTTCATTTAACGATTAACTGCTGTGACAGAAAATTGCCACATTACAACCTGCGAAACCATTCGATTGAAATATGAATAAAATGCGCGATTAATTCATAAAATGCTGTTTTTGAACTAAACTGTTTGTACTGTACTATTTCTAACAAAATTTCGATTTTTCAAAAATTTCAAACAATAGTGCTAGGCTCCAAATGAAGCAAAATTTCGCTATATCAATAGTTTAACTGGAAATGACAAGTTAAAGTGTGAAAATTTAAAAAAAAAAGCATCTCTAACAGCCGTTAAGGGTTAACTGTAATTATTTTTTGAATTAATTAACCCTTAACTGCTGTGACAGGAATTGTTGCTTAACTACTGTGAGCGGTCTCCGAGACAACTTGATTAAAAGATGAATGAAAGTCTCTATTAATTCACAGGGTACTGTTTCTGTACTAAAATGTAAGTACAGGACTATTATAATTAAACTGTTCAATATTATTCTTGAAATGTTTATCAGGGCGCAGCACCGTCCTGTTTGTCAATTTTACACTGCTCATATGCAAAAGTTATTTAAATGCTGCGTATGATGCCTAATATAAATAACCCTCAAATAAATAAATGCGTTCTAATATAAAAAAAAAAACTTTCATCCCTCTTTGCCATAGAGCTATGGCCATAACTACAATTAAATGACTGTCGCATCGAAAACATCGTTTAAAATTCGCAAAATTCGCGCGTCAATATTAACCCATAATTTATACACCAGTGCGATTTGGATTTCCGTAACTTCAACTCCGCATAACTTTGCTGAAAATCTGGTGATAATAAAATATAACTACATGATCCATATACGAAAATTAATAAGGAATATAAATGAAATATTTGATTTTATCAAAATTCTTATTTTTTGAATGAAAAATGCGAATTAATTAAAGACGGCGACATTTCGGTCCGTGTGAATTCACAGTGTAGAGCTTACAGGTTAAAAGAGTATTTAAAAGATATTTATAATATTGTTAACTAGATTATTTATTACATATAATTTTATTATAAAATGTCACATGATGATAAATATATCAGCCTTACAAATATATAAAATCCTACAATATTTCTAATAATTCTGATTAAGCCAAAGAGAAGCTCTGTGCCTGATATTCTGTTGCACTTCCCCCCCCCCCCTCTTCATTTTTCTTGCACTTTCACAAAAAAATTAACATTTTCTATACTTAAAAATACGTATATGGAAACAAATATTCATTTAGATAAACATGGTTTATTTAATTTTTATCGTTTACTAATTTAAAAGTAGAAAATGTCGATTATAGCGAATAAAAAATGAAAACAGAGTTAAAATATTAGATTTTATAAAAGTGCTAACAAAAATTATGACTCCTAAACCAGGGAATAACTCAATTGCAACACGGTTTAATCGGAGACAGCATTTATGCTACCGAATGGTATAATGTTGGTAAAATTAACTTACTTAACCGCATTAAAATAAACATAAATTGTTTTCAATCTACACAAGATTTTCCAGAATTTCCATTATGTAAAATTATTGCAAATTCCTTAACCTTTAACTGATGTCACAGAAATTGTCACATAACTAATGTGAAGTGGTCTGTGAGACCGCTCCATCGAAAGAGGAATAAAAGCTGCGATTAATTCATAGGATGTTGTTTTTGTACTAAACCTTTTGTACTGGAGTGTTATAATTAAAATTCACCTATTCAAAAGCCTCTGGTGTTAATACTGATGTTCCAAATGAAGCAAAATTTCAGTAGTGTTTGTAGTTAAACTGAAATTTGTAAGTTAAACTATGAAAATTGAAAAAAGCACCGGTCTGTGAGACCGGTAACATCAGTTAAATGTTAATCATATGTCTATATTATGTTAATGGAATAGACACTGCGTTTCTTCCTTTTTTTTTATTAACAATTTTAAAGAAGCTTTTTTTCTTTTTTGATCGTCTTAAACACATATTTAAACACCTGGTTAAAGAAAACATTAATGGAGGTTTAGGGGCATCTCACACTAAGGCGACACATAAGACATGTCGCTTGAATTCGCTGGAAAAACTGGTTTAAAACAGGTTTGAAACAACTTAGTTCTTTGTTTCGACCGGTTTTTGCGCTACATGTTGCGGCTACATGTCGCTTGTCGCCTTAGTGTGGGATGCCCCTTATACTGACTCAACACAGCTTAATTAAACATAAAATTTGATTTAAATATCATTTTAACACAATATATAAGAAATCCCATATAAACTTATTCGTTAATTTTCTAAAAGTTTCGCCGCATTTACAACAATATGTATGTCGCTATTAGGCACAGGCTGAAAACAAGCTCGCCTAAATGCGTTGTCCACTTGAAATTCTAAACCGGAAACTGTTCGCTTTTTCTTTAGTTTAACTGGTCAGGTAACTGAAACGGACGACGTAGCTCTTGACGTTTATAAGGTTATTTGATCTTCAAAGTTAAAAAATAAAAACCGCGAGCCACTTTCGGGAATTTTTGTCGCATTTATGAAACATGGGGGCGATGTAAAATTAACGATGTGTATTTGATGGGAAATTTCTTTTAAAGAAACCGTTTTACATGCAAAAAATCGTTTCGGGTTTTGTTTCTGAAACTCGTATGCTTCATTATATAACATTTATTTACGATTCTTGCATTAAGATTTTATGTGAAAGAACATTGTCGCATTTAGGGGTTATCACATTTAGGCAGACTGACCTTATATAATATAGGGTTATGTATGGAACAGCATTTTTGGTAAATGACCTCCACGGCTTCGCTGGCACATACGCCCTCTTTTCTTGAAACTTTCCATGGCCGTTTTGCTTATATGTGGCTGAGTTTCGTTGATACAGCACTTAATTTCCTCCTTCAAGGTGTGGGTGGTCTGGGCTTGTTGGCATGAACCTTAGACGCGAAAAAAATCCGAAAAAAAAATAAATCTAGCGCCGTTAAATTGCATCATTTGGACGGCCAATTCTGATAAGCAATACGGGACACGACCAAAAAATGACTCATGCAGTAATTGAATTGTTGGCTGTATGGAATTTGGCACCGTTAAGTGCACTTTACTGTCTTGCTAACACATTAAGCGCCACGTCAGTCACCGGTGACTGACAGTGAACTTTCCTTTTAAAACGCGTCATTCACCGATGAATGACGTCTAAAATATGATACAAAACAAAAAAAAAATATTTTTTTTAAGTAATTTCTGAACATTTATTTAAAATTTACCTACGTTTTGTTTATTAGAGGATTATACTTTCTTAAAAATTACTTTAAACACTGTAAATTTTTCAGCGCTTCAGTGTCAGTCATCGTGGCACTCAACGAGTTAAAAGAAAATGAAGTCTAAATTTATATCTTGCAATTTAGGCACAAATGGCGTAAAATTCAAATCTTGTATGAATTGTGAAACACCCAGTAAAGCCGTGGAGTCTATTTACACGATATGCTATTCCATACATAACACTATACTGTATACTTTATGAGTTAATAAAAATTTACAATTTTTAATTATAAACCTGCACTGTAAAAAAAGACAGATGTTTTTTAGTTCGCGAAAATGTACTATAATCCCGAACGAAAATATACAGTAATCACTTTGGAATCACCCAAGATTCCGAAAAGCGTTCCTTTATCTTTAGAAACTTCACAAAATAATTTACATCTGAAATTTAACGAAGAATTTATAAAAATAAATTTTTTTTAGCTATTCGTAGTTTTCGAAAACGTTTCCAAGTAGCTTTTACAGTGCATTAATCAGTTCTCTCAACCCACAAAGCGCGTTTTTTTTGGATGCTATGAGGTCTCAACTAAATATTGTCTTGTTCAGCAAATATGTTTAACTGAAAAACATATAGAATTAACAGCATTAATATTAACATTAAAATTAATATTTTTCTGTTACAATTGCATGCAAAATTTCAGTTATGCAGCTGAAAATGTTTAGTTGAGGTCTGATAGCATCCGAAAAAAAAATGAGTTTCCGGGTACAGAGAACTGATTAATGCATTGTAAAAGCTACTCGAATAAGTTTCCGAGAATGACGGGCAGGTAATAAAAATTTATTTTTATAAATTATTCTTTAAATTTCGAAAATAAATTATTCTCTAAGGTATCTAAAGATAAAGGAACGCTTTTCGGAACATTGGCTGACTTGGAAGTGGTTATCGAATATTTTGGATCGTGATTATAATAAATTTTCGTAGTTTAAGAAATATCTGTGTTTTTGTACTGTATTAGGGGGCTCTGCCCCCTACGAACTACACTCGCCAACCCCATTCAGACACCGCAGACTCTAAAAGCACGCCAATTTGATCGGCTTTAAAAATATTTCGAAAGATTTAATTATAATTTTTAAAAAGACAGCGGCGATCTGCCTATAAACGGGTTTCTATTATTTTCTCTTTGATTGGGGAATTTTAAGGTCAAATCAGCTTCTGTCAAAAGATACAATGGCTGTTTTTGACTTTGGTTAAATAAAATCAGTTAAACATTTGAAAATAAGCTAATATAAAGTGAATTAAGTAAACTTGAGTCTTTGTCTCCCGATATTTTTAACAAAGCGAAAAGAAAGTTCTTTTAAATAAGACATTTTAAATGTATCGTTTTTAATTTGACGTAATTTTCACCAAGCGTTTCTTTCTCTTTCTAATATTGACGTGAAAATACTTTTGTTAGAAATGAAGTATTATTTGCGCTGTCCTAACAAAAATAGTTGAAAAAATCATCTCAAAATATCAACTAAAAGTCTCGCGTAATTTTTAAATTTAAACTGTTTTGCAATTTTCATTTTTTGTTAATTTTATGTAATATGTGTGATGTGACGTAATTTCTCGTATTTAAAACTTCTAACGCTTCTTAATGAATTTATTATTTTACGATATCCTTTCACTTTTAAAATTCACGTGGAAATATAGTTTTTATGACGTAATTTTCAATAAGTTACTCCTTTTTATACGTAATTATCTATTTCTAATTTGAAAGTTTTTTTCTGTTTATAATAGTTACGTGCAAATAATTTTTTGTCACGTGTAAATAATATTTGAAGCAAGCATTATTGTTTGCACTGTTTATACAGTTGGCAACAGATTAAATTAATACCATTTTCTAAAATATGTAAAAATATATCTCTCAAAATGCTGAAAATTTGAATTTAAAATAGAAATAAAACCTAAAAAAAATAAGTCAAATTAAAAAAATAAATGCAGTCTGCACACCAGCAAATTACACCGTATAAAAGGATCTAAAAATGATTAAATTCCGATGTACAGTTTTTGCTCCTATAAAATATTTTTAATGTAACGATTTTGTACAACTTTTGCATTAAATATCTCTTAAAATAATTCTTCGATTTGAAAACTGTCTGCATCAGAGTATTTATCAAACAATTCTCTATAATACCACCGATTTTCATATTTTTGTATGCAATATTTTTCTTAATAATTAACGAAGAAAGACCTCCTATCACAAAAAAAGTGAAAACCGGCAGCGTTAGTTACTTTTTTTTAGAATAGAGAGATTTGTTCTCTATCAAAATTACTTCTTGCTGGGATACCCTTTACATGCAGTTCACTACAACAGTAATTGTTAAGACAAATGAAAATCAATTTCAATCGACCGATACTTTTAAGTCTCGTTGCCCCAAAATTGTTAAATTACTATTTAACCCTTTATATACTAACGGTATTTATAAGTACCATTAAAATGTCTTGTTATAAAATTCATTTAATATATCGATTAGTTGTAATACAGTTTAGAATGAATTATGGATACATTACTTTATCTTGTTCCAAAAGCATTATTGATTACACAAAACAAAATATTTTAAAAGGATGATTTCTGTTGCCATTGCATAGTTTGAGCTTTCTTGGCGTTTGGGGGGGGGGGGGGCGATTTTTCTATTCGGAAATATTTCTATATTTATATAGTAAGAATAATATATTTGTACATTTCCTAATTCTACAAAATACCAAGTAAAATATTATAAACAAAGTATTTGAGTGGAGTTATAAATACTGCACAAAATCACTATAAATTCAGATTTAAACCTTCTGGAATTCTTCTAAAATTTATTAAATGATTATGTAAATCTTCTAATGTAGTTTCAAAAATTGCCGAAAAATGCTTTAGAAGATAAAATTTTCATGAATTGATAATCAAGTAGATAAAGGGTTAAATAGCTTAAAGTATAGAATTCTGCCATTTGTCACAGAGATCTAATTTTAAGCACCTGCAAAAAAGAATTTACAGGAAAGTCTAAAATATAGAAATAGAAAAGCCGAATGTGGTCACAAATATATCAGTGCAAGAATTTATTTAATTTTCATAAGAACTAAGACTATCGGATAAATAACACCTTATAATATTTAAAAACATTAATTATTATTCTAAAAATTTTTCTACTGATTTGTAGTCGCTATTGTGTTAGTACCCTCATTGTTATTTCTATTAGCTAACGTACATTTAATATCATTCCTGATTTAATCTCACAAGAACTAGTAAATGTATTATGATATTCACTAGGAGTTTGGAAAACACTCTTTTGAATATGAATACGTTTGCAAGAAAATTACAAAACTTTATAAATGTCGATTGTTTGTGCTTAAATGCACCATGTCAGCGAAAAAGTTTCAAAAGGTGATAAGAAGCCTTTCATTGTTATAAAATTCTCTTATCTACTTGTGAATTTCAGCTTTTAAAATTTTAACTTTTCAAATTCCATCATGATGAAATAAATTATGCTAGTTAACACATTTCAGTGTGAAGTGTTATCAGAAATAATTTAGTCAATAGTTATTTGAATATAAAAGATTTTGAAATGTTTTAATAATATGTAAAATTTTATATTCTTCAATAAGTTTTACATTGCAAATAGATTTCTGCAACATTTGATCAACTTTATCTAATTAACTAAGAATTAATTTAAAAAGGTGATTTGAATTGTTTGCCTATACTTACAACTCAACATTAAATTTTATGAAAATGAGCTAAAATTTTGTTTTTATAAATAATTATTTCGCACAAATGTATCAATAAGGCCAACTTTTTACAAAATCATATTGCAATATTTATAAATATACTTGAAAGAAGTTTGTGTATTCCATATTAATGCGCAAAGATTGACTTTTTAATAACTAGTATCTTTTGAGCGTCACAAAACTTTATTATATATATGTATATTACAAAGGAGAAACGAGCTCGTGCGTAACGCTCATGCCATTTTGACGGTGGCAACATCAAATGATTAGATTTAACTTTTACTGCATTTTATTTTAACTTCTAAAGATCGCACATTTAAAATTTTTACACCTTCGAACTGGAAAAAAATGTACTTTCATATGAAATTTGTTTTAAAACTGTATCGCAATTTGTTAATGTATGTTTGAAAAATGTATCGTCATTTACTCGCCAAAAATAATTTGCATGCATGATTTTTTTTATCAATCTGTACCTCGTGCAGACGATTACCAAATATAAATACGTTTGCAGTTAAATTAATAGAAATAGCACAGCATTTGTTTCCAACCTGTATTCTATAATGAAATTAAAACCTTCATCCATCAATAAATAAAACAAAAAACGTAAATAAACACAAATTTAAGACAAGTAATCGAATTTCGGTTTTCGTTCCACTGACATGAACCGAATTAAAAAGGTTGTTTGTAAATAGCGATTTTTTGGAGATTTCTTCGGCTGTTAAATCCTGACGCGTGGCCAATATAAAAATATGATTTTTAATACATTTCAAAATGCACGCATTATTGCTATTTTTCATATAATATGATTTTTAGTATCGTTAGCGGTTATTCTAAAAAATATATTAAGTGTAAAAAAAAGCTACTTGAATTATTAATAAAAAAATAAAAAAATAAAAGCAGTACACCCATGCGGTTTTAGCAACGCAATCTGTCAGATTATTTGCTGATACGGTTTCCATTAATTTTTGATTAATTGCAACATTTTTAGGGAAAAAACATTAAAGATATGGAAGTATACTACGTCAAGAACCGCTTGCAGAACCTTTCAAAAAATACAACATTCATCGCTGTGCTTTTGGTACATACAGAAAAAGATGATGTTGACATCACAAATAATACAGGGTCATCGAAAAATAAAGCCTAGATTTAAAAAAATCATAACATCGAAAACTTTTATGTTAAATGAGTAATTCTTTCACTACGAGATAACTGGTGAACGCAAGTTTGGCTTCAGTTCACCAGAATTCGTTTGCGTGTCTGTGTTATGCGCGGATTAGTTGCGCAATGATCAAGGTCAGCCGACGCGCCAGACTGCAGCTGCTCAGTACGATGTTGACCGTGGGCGCACATTATAAGATTAAAAGCAATAAATTACCTTTCATAGTTTTTTGTCACAGTTATTTAAAATCTAGGCATTATTTTTCGATTACACTGTATATATGATGTTTTTACCCGTATTCTGTAACTCGGGAAGTCCCGGTTTATCCCCTTGTATAAATAACATCCGCAATGAAAATTAAAGGAAAATACATTCGTTGATAAAGCTATCAAGAAAATCTTTAAAAAAAAAATAAAAATAAATAAATAAATAAAAATGCAATTTAACAAATTATAACGACCATTTGGAAAATGATTTTTTCAAAGACTAAAATTTAAGACATAATAAATAGCACGGAGTTGATCCTACATTACGTACGCCATGAATTAAACATTAATAGTGTTATTACACGTAAAAATTGCAAGCGACAGAAATCGCCTGCGACTCAAACGTATTATCCACCTGAAACTTACGTGTTATCCAAGCATTTCATTGGCTGTTCGGGAAAAGGCTTTTCCATAGTCAGATTTTCAAGAAATCTGACGACCAATTTTAAATGAAATTTATTTCTTAAACTTCTAAACATCCCACAATATTACTTTTTATATCGTCGTATAGAGAAAAAAATGTACTTTTAAATGCAATTTGTTTGAAAGCTGTATCTCAATTTGTTTCTGAGTTAATAATTTTTTTGTAGTTTTTATTACTTCTTTGTCATAGTGTCAACACTCTGTTGTCCATCTCTGTTGAAAGTAAAGGGAAATACAGATTACTGTATAGACCCATCAGAAAACGAATAAAATGATGATTAAACTAATAAAAACCTTCAGATATGCTTTTGATTTCCTACTTTGACGAGGACAATAACCATTTTTCCAAATGGTTAAAAAAAAAAAAAAAAAAAAAAAAAAAAAAAAAAAAAAAAAGACAGAGCATAGGAGCGACACCTTTTGAGCGGCATGCACCCAAATCTGATAAAGGGGTATTTATATCTGGGTGTAACAGAGTAAAACGTTTGGTGAAATCCCATGTTTTAGTTCCTGAAATATTGTTATGAAGGAAATCGTGAAATATGCATCCTCACCTGTTAGGTTCTTTACAACAAAACATTACCAGCACTAATTCATATCGTGATATATCAGAATCTAAAATTTGAATAAATACCGTACATCTTGAAATAGAGCGACAAGAAAATTTGCGATAAATGAAATATAGCGGATAATAACGCCACCTGTTGGAGATTTACACCAAAAAGCTATCAGCACAAATATATGTCAAGTATGAAATAAAATCGCACGGAATCCATTTGGACGGAATTATGTTTCGTACATTACTTCATTGGTTAGAGCACCCATGACATATGACCATGAGCCACCTCTTCGGCGATTTACACCAAAGCTATCCAGCACCAAACTATGTCAAGGTCTAACTAAATGTGAAGTTTCATTTAATTATACGCAATAGTTCTTGAATTAGAGTGACAGAAACATATGGGAAAAGTGCAGTATAGCAAATAGCAGGGCTGGTTATAGTGATACCTGACATCCAAACTGTACGCATTTAATCGCAAATTGCATCTGATTTCAAAGATGCCATCAGACGTTAGGTTCAACAGATTCCTCTTGCCATGGTACGTGCTTTAGTGTTGTACAACATCTGTCGCATCCAAATTATCATCGTGTGTAAAGGAGGTCGAGTTGAAAATTTGCGATGCATAATAAAATGTTTTGCTTTCTGTTAGTTCTCCGCCTTTATTGTTTGTTTTCATTTTTCTTCTTAATCTGTCTAGCGCCGGCGATTTTCGTACTACAGCAACAGGTACCGTTCCAACGCTATTTATGGTTTTCCACTATAGAAAGTACATTCCGAAAATAATAAGTAGATGCTGCTATTTGAAATTTTCGAATTTTTGTCACTGTAACAGTAACTGTTAGAGTTTAACAGTTGTTTTTCTTATTATTCTTAAGCGTATACCACAAAATACTTTAAATCATAATTTCATTCAGTTGAAGTGAACGGTATGATATAGTTAGGGGTTCATATAGCAAGAGATATTTTTTTATAATCACTCTGTATATAAGCTTGCAAAAGAAAGTATTTGGTCTGAACTACCGCCCACATACACCATACAAGAAAAGCACGTAATATAAAATTAAAGGTATTTTTAACAAACCAAAGGCAGGCTACGGTCTTGTCAACAGTGAATTAAATTTCAAAACCAGCTTTTCATTCAAACCAATAGTTATATTTTAAACAATATTTACAATTGACATTTGTAATTGATTATTGACTGTTTGACCTATATTATTGACTATTTAATTGTCTTAGAACAACATCAAATGACTCTTATTAGGTGCGTTCGTAATTACACACTATGTGGGCAAAGGTGACCGTCACTAGCGATTTTAGACATTTTGTTAAATATCTAAAAAATTACATGAGGAGTTAACCTGAAACTACAGGTTTGTTAACAGTATAGTATAGGTCATATATTTCGGCGAAGATTTTTTTCCCGAAACCCCATAGGGGACTGTCAACAAATTGAAAAAGAGCGAATATCTTTTGGATAACTCTGTAAAAACTAATGTATCAAAAGTGTTTAAACTCGAGATTATTAATAAGTGGCTCATTGTAATATACTGTGTTCATTTTTATGAGGATAGAATGCATACTCGTAGAGAAATTCAGGTTTTTATAAAAGCAGTCCCAAATTTCGCCAAGTCTTTTGCTTATAATTTGCAGAGTTTTTAATATAAAAAAAAGTTCTTTTCAGAAAATATGACAAACAACATTGTACACAATACTCTGCAATCAGAATTAAAAAATAATAAAAATTGTATGAAAAATGAGCAGGCTTACTAAAAAATATTTCACTGCAATCAAAATATAATATGCATAATGTATTAGCTAAATATATAGAGCAACTTCTCAAATCATAGCTTGAAAATTCTGAAAGTTATCGTCGATAGAATAATCTCGAAATCCGTTGAAATAAATTGTTCTATATACTTAGCTAATACATAATGTACATTATATTATGATTGCATTCGCGCATGCGTAGTGAAATGATTTTTAGTAAAACTGCTCATTTTTCATCCAATTTTTATTATTTTTTAATTATGATTACAGAGTATTATGTACAATTGTGTTTGTCATATTTTCTGAAAATAACTTTTTTTCGTGTTAAGAAGTTTTCGTAATAAGCAAAAAAATTTGGCGAAATTTGGGCCTGTTTTTATAAAAACCTAAATTTTTCTACGAGTATACATGCTATCCTCATAAAAATGAACACAGTATATTACAATAAGCCACCTATTAATAATTTCGAGTTTGAACGCTTTTACTACAATAGTTTTTACAGGGTTATCCAAAAGATATTCGTTTATTTTCAATTAGTTGATGGTCCCCTATGGGGATTCGGGAAAAAACTCTTCACGGGAATATATGACCTATACTGTACTGTTTACACACCTGCAGTTTCAGGTTAATTCCTCATGAATTTTTCTAGCTATTTAACAAAACGTATAAAATCGCAAGTGACCGGTCACCTTTGGTCATATAGTGTATAAATACGTAGCAACTATAGTCGTCATTCAGTCCGTCTGTCTGTCCGTCCGCATATAACAGAACAAAATCTACCCAACCGATAGTCTGAAACTTTAAATATATAATTGTTGCAAAATTTTGTTGAGCTATTTCATATTTTATAAAAATCGGAAGTATAGTTTAAAACAAGGACAGTTACCGGGACAGTCAAAAGTTTTCTGTTATATTACGGCCAATGGAAAAAAAAAATGTTTCAAGTGCATTTTAATGATGTTAAGGCCTTTCGAACAGAATGAAACTGATAAGCACTCATGAACTGCACGAAAATATACATTCAGTACAATATGCGGTGCAAAATTTATTTATGCAACTAGTTATAGTACGAACGCACCTCATTTGCTACGGTTGACGTGCAATTTCCAACATGTTACTTTATTGCTTTTAAAAAGATCATGTTATGATGGTCACTGTGTTTACTGACAACAGAGTTGCAAGGAATTTGAATTGTTTGTTGGAAAATTGATTCTGTTTGTTTATTTTGTTTTACTTTTTTATGTGGCAACGTAGCTGACTTGGTGGGTTATATTTATTTCATTGGAAATAGAAATAGTCCAGTGGTAGGGGAGCAAAAAAAAGGACCAATTCGGAAATAATTAGGGGGAAGCTGGAAATTGTTTTAATTTCTTCAGTTTATGTCTAGAATGAATACGCTACTTTCCCCCCCCCCTCGTACTAGGTGAGTGTTAGGAATTATATATTGATTTATAGTAAAAAAACACGTTTTTTTTAAATACCGCACCATTATCTCGAAATCACTAACTTTTTCAAAAACATTGTCAATACAAATGTTGTAGAGCTTAAAATTCTGAATAAAATGAGTACCTACACTTAATACTTTTGTTGAATATTAAGGTCACAATTCTGCTTTAAAGTTTTAGCCCCGTGGTCAGAGGGTGGAACTCAGAATTAATTAGGGGAAAACTGAAAATCGTTTTAATCTCGTCAGATTAGGTCTAAAATGAATATTCTATGTTTTCCCCTTCGTACTAAGTCAACGTTAGAAAATATGTACTCATTTACATTCGAAAAACACGCTTTTCTGTAATATTTTTAACAATATCTGAAATTGCGACCTTAATTTTGAACAAAAATATTGGTGTGAGTATTCAATTTATTCAGAATTTTATGTTCTACAACATATGTATTAGCAATTTATTGATATAGTTAGCTGTTTTGAGATATTGTTAAGGTAGTCTGGTCTCTCCTATCTTGTAGCTCTTGATTAGTGATTAAGACAAAATTTTGAAATGGAATTGCGACCTTAATTTTGAACAAATATGTTAATGTGGGTACTCATTTTATTCAAAATTTTATGCTCTACAACATTTGTACTGACAGTGTTTTTGATAGACTTAGCGGTTTTGAGATATTCTTAGGTAGCTTGGTCTCTGCGGACTTCAAGCTCTTGATTAGCGATTAAGGCAAAATTTTGAAATTAGAATTGCTACCTCAATTTTGAACAAAAATACTAATGTTGGTGCTCATTTTATTCAGAATTTTAAGCTCTATAACATTTGCATTGACAATGTTTTTGATAGAATTAACTATTTTGAGATATTGTTAAAAATATTAAGGAAAAAACATGTTTTTCGAATGTAAATACGTACATATTTCCTAACGCTCACTTGGTACGAGGGGGAAAACATAGAATATTCATTTTAGACCTAATCTGAAGGGATTAAAACGATTTCCAGTTTTACCCTAATTAATTCTGAGTTCAACCATCAGACCACGGGTCTAAAACATTAAAGTAAAATTGTGACCTTAATATTCAATAAAAGTACTAAGTGTAGGTACTCATGTTATTCAGAATTTTAAACTTTACAACATTTGTATTGACAATGTTTTTGAAAAAGTTAGTGATTTCGAGATAGTGTTATGCTATTTTTTAAAAAAAACGTGTTTTTTGACTATAAATCAATGTATAATTCCTAACGCTCACCTAGTATGAGAGGGATAACGTAGCATATTCATTCTAGACCTAAACTGAAGGGGTTAAAACAATTTCCAGCTTTCTCCTAATTATTTCCGAATTCAACTCCCTAACCACTGGGCTAAAATCCTATGTAGGTGATTTGAGTTACCTTTTAAAAGGTGTAGCGTTAATTTATTATTGTGCTGTAAAGTCCGGCGGGGACGCAGCTGGTATGCGGCCTTCGAATTCGCTTTTGAACATGTTGATTTTGCCGCGCAACGTTTTTTCCGAAACACAATATAACAAATACGCATTATTTAAAATATAACTTATATTTCAAATGAGAGCTTTTTTTGAAATTTAACGCACTGCAGACGAGACCGCAGCCTGTTCTGGGTTGGTTTTCAGTGTTTATATTGCTGCAGATTTTTTAAAATGTTTTATGCTATACATTTCGTGTATTTATTGTTTGGTGAGAGGGGTGGGGGGTTAGTTCATACCGAATATTTCTTTTTGTAGATTATTTGCAATTTTTGCAGAATTTACTGCAGGAATTCAGCGCTATTCACGTGTATGCGTCACCGCTTTGTTTCGTACAATATTTATAACTTATATATGTGTAATATATATATTGATTTTCAAATCGCATTTGTAAGTAATATTTCGAGTAGCTTTATAATGGTTGCGTCATAAGTTCGTGTAAACCTAAAAAATTCCTGTTAAAAGACGTAATTCTCGGAAAAAAATTTCAGTTTGCACAAATAAGATCAGAGGAAAGTTGATTTTTTTGCCATTTATAAGAAAAATAATAATTTCAAAAGTTACCGAAAGATGGCGCTCGCACGTAATACTGAGACGTTTTATGCTCATCACTCAAACAAAAAGAAACAAATAAAAATAACGTGATACTGTGTATTTATTTTAAAGTAAAAGATTTTCAACATGATCACCGCCAACAGGTATTAGGCAAGTGAGCTATGTCAATACGCGTATTACAGCTGTGTATAGCATATGGTCATACACCGACGGTCCATTGAATGGCATCTTTCAGATCCACCAAAGTGGCTGGGGGGCCCCTAGTACACACGAGACTTTAAGTATCTCCACAATCAAAAATCTACCGGGGTCAAGTCTGGAGATCGCAAGGTCCACTCAAACTTACAACCTCGACTTATCACTTGATCTTCAGTGAAAGTGTCCAACAGAAAAATCTTCACTTGACGTGCAAAGTGGGGAGTCACACCATCCTGCATGAAAATGATGACAGGTAACGAATGTTTTTCCTACAATGCAGTCATAACGTGGTCACGCAAAAGTGCCTCACAACTTGGTGGCGGTGGTCATGTCGAACATATTTTACTTTAAATTAAATGCATTGCGTCATGTTATTGTGATTTGTTCATTGTCTCTTTGTGTTTGGCTGATTCACAAAAAACGTCTCAGCATGATGTGTGAACGCCCTCTTTCGGTTACTTTTGGAATTATTTCTTTTTATAGTTGGGAAAAAAAATCTAATGTTCCCCTCTGATCAAATTTGCGCAAACCGAAATTTTTTCCCAGCGTTACTTCTCTTATTATGATTTTTTAAAGTTTGCACGAATTTATGAATCACCTGTATATAATACTATATATATATGAATATATATATATATATATATATATTGTATATGCAGAAACATGGACGCTAACAAAACGTATGGTACAAAGATTACAAACAACACAGAGAAGTATGGAAAGAGGTATGCTAGGTATAACTAGAAGAGACAGAAAAAGAATAACCTGGATAAGAAGTCAGACGAAAGTTTTTGACATCATTGAAAGAATTAAACGGCTAAAATGGAAATGGGCTGGGCACATCGCAAGAAGACAAGACAATAGATGGAGCACAAACACCCTACAGTGGTATCCCAGTGATGTAAAACGGCCAAGAAGACGACCTCAAGTAAGATGGAGTGATGAAATCAGAAAAGTAGCCGGTGTAAACTGGATGACTAAAGCACTAGACAGGAAACATTGGAAAAATCTGGGAGAGACCTACATCCAGCAGTGGATTGAAAACGGTTGTTGTTGATGATGATGATGATATATATATATACTACATCATATTACATAGTAATATAAATATCTCTGCAAATATCTTTAACTCCCTAACTATATAATATTAATATAGCAGTTACTACAGGGTGTCCTAAAAATGACTGATGGATTTTAAAATTCTATAACTTGCAAACGGTGACAGATATTAAAAAAATTCTTGCAGGAGTGTCATGTAAAATGTCAGGAGTTTTTATGCTGTGATTCTCAGTTTTAGTTACAAATACGATCGATAGATGGCGTGCAAACAATAAGCGCTACATCCAGGCTCAATTTTTCGGCCTCTCTCTTCTTACATGCGAAAAAAAGGAGATTAAAATTCATTGAATGGATCCCGGAGTACCAAAATTTGGGTCTGGACAGAGCATCTATTGCTCTCAGCGCCATCTATTGTTTGAAATTCGAACTAAAATCAAGAATCACTGTATAAAACCTCCTGACATCATACATAACCCTCCTGCAAGATTTTTTTTTTAAATATCTGTCACCGTTTGCAAGTTATTGAATTTTAAAGTTCATCAGTCATGTTTGGGACACATGGTATAAAGGAAGAGAAACAAAAGAGAGTTACTGTAATTAGTTTCTTCGGTGTCATCGTTGGCATAGGATATTTTACTGGCACGGACAATACATAAGTACCATATTTGCTGTAAAGAAACAATATAATTTAAAAGATTACTGTAATTAGTTTCTTCGGTGTCATCGTTGGCATAGGATATTTTACTGGCACGGACAATATATAAGTACCATATTTGCTGTAAAGAAACAATATAATTTAAAAGATTTCTATAAAATGGCAGCGTAGTGGTCCACAAGTCTTACTGCCACGGTGCAGTTTCGAGAGTTCGACTTTCTGCTGGGCAAGGTTCACTCATAACTTCTTACCTTCTGAGTCGATAAAATGAGTACCAAAATTGCTCGGAAACTGAACACCGAGGGTCCAACGTTAGGCCAACCACCTGACTGGGACATATTCAGTAGGGCACCTCGGGGACCAGTGTCAAGAAAACAGGAATGGGCACTGTAGGCGCTCATTCTTTCATCAATCGTATAGCGACAAGTTTAGTTTCTTTTGTGTTAAAGACGCATGCATTAGGGTGGTGCGAAAAAAGTCAAGTTAATATTTCCGAGTCGCTATAGTACGGAAAAGTTGCGATTGGTAAATACAAGAAAAACAAAAAAAAAATATTTAAATCGGACTTTATCTTCCGATCCCGCAAACCGCCTAAAAATTCCAAAAAATTGAAATATTCCGTTTTTTTCCGATTTTTTTTTTTTTTTTTTTTTTTTTTTTTTTTTTTTTTTTTTTTTTTTACGTTTATATATTTTTTATCGCTATAAGAAAAAAATATTTGCAGTTTGTACTGTTTAATAATAATAATAATAATAAATGTGTTTAGAGAATATCTTCCGATCGCGCAAGCTCAATAAAAATCGACAAAAATTCAATTTTGATTGATTTTCATGCATTAAGAATATAATCAACTGAGGTCAGTTTACAGTCTCAGGTTAAGATTTAAATGTTAATTGATGCTATTAGCATATTAAGTTATTTTTAAACAACCTAGAACTTACCACGAAGAGTTCATTTCAGGTCTGAAAAGTTTAGTAGTGCACCCAACTGCCATTAGCCACGTTGGAAAACAGCGCTGAAGTCGGCGTACGCGCTCCCACCTAGTCTCACCTAACTCCATAAAATTTACAGAAATGTCAACTGGATTCAGATGAACTGCTTGGCATATACTATTTTGACGGAAGAAAGGACGATATCCTAGTTAAAGAAAGGATTGCATCTAAACAGGTTCGTCGAACTATTAAAGAGGAACACTTTCTTGTCATAAAAGAACGTGGCTCAGTTTAGTTAGGCCATGTGCCTCCAAACTCCGGGCCTGCTAATGGCATTGTAGCTTTCATAGTATCATGTCTTACTGAACAAGGGGTTTCACTAGAATACTTAGATTTGGTAGGCTGTGATGGTACAAATACCAATACTGGATAGAAAGGTGGTGCTATCAGAAAGCTTGAAGTTCATCTCTGACGACCACTGCAGTGGGTTGTTTGTTTATTCCATTTTGTTGAATTACCTTTCCGCCATCTTTTTCAACATTTGAATGTTGAAACAACTGGCCCAAGATCATTTAGTACACCATTTGGACACAATATCATTGTTGTGTAAAGCTCTCGGTGATAAATTTTCAATTGACTGATTGTGAAATTCCAGAAGTGGACAGGCAACTGTTGAGTAAGGACCAAAGATATCTTCTTGGCATAAGTCAAGCAATTAAAAGTGGCAACTTTCCAAATGACTTATTAAAGTGTGACTCCGGCCCAATTTCACATGCAGATTGCTCACTTGTGCAAATCGAACCCTTCGACTTTACGCGAGAGTGGAAAACCCATCGGATGTCTTAAAGCCATATTGGCATTTATTTTAAAATCTTACTTGCCAGTTTGTTTTGAAATAAAATTCTGTAAGTACATTACAGACGAGCCTATTCATCTGTACAGAGCAATTGAAGCATCTCGATACTTTCGTGACAACCTGAAGAAAGTGTAGTCCCTGAAACTGAACGAAACTCGTTCTTTGCTCACCCGGAAAACCTACTGATGGAAATGGTATTTTTTAAGAGGAGGGACATAAAAGAGCTAGGGCTAAGAAGAGTATTAAAAGCCAGGCAAAATGTTTCAAAGGGTAAAGGTATCTGAATCTTTATCACTCCTACAATCCAGAATTTATTTATTGTAATGTAGCAAAATTAACATTTCCACCTCTTTTTCGGAGAATAACCCATGAAGAAATACATTTCTTCGTTCAATCAGGTCATATCTCAGTCTGGGATGATAAAAAGTTTCCCAACTACACGTAAGATGTCCAGCGGTGCGTTAAATCGGTAACGGAAGCATCATTTAAGGTATGTGGACCCCAATCAAGAGAGCATCAGGACCACACTGAAATCAATGTCCATAATACCAGACATTACCACCAAATTGCAGTACAAAGTTGCGTCTAAAAGTCAGACTTAAACAGATGACATAACAAATTGTATATCTTATACTGTCACGACACTAGTTTTTTAATACAGTGTTTTGACTCTATTATAACAAACTATATATTAAGCAATGTAAATAGCAAATACCCTCATTGGTTGGATGGAGGATAGGGTGTGGTATGAACTCGAAGTGCAGCTACCTTCCCGTGGTGAGTTCTGGTTTGTTTAAACATTATCAAATATCTAAACAAGCAAAGAGTTGTACATTGTACAATTTATATGCAAATGTTAATATTGGAACGCAAACTGATCTCAGGTGATTATTTTCTTTATTCATCAAAATCACTGAAAATTGAATTTTTGCCGATTTGTATTGAGCTTGCGTGATCGGAAGCTATTCTTTAAACGCAACTGTTTATTTTTATTATTATTAAACATTACAATCTGCAAATATTTTTCACTATAGCGATAAAAAATATATATACGTAAAAAAAGAAAAAAATTCTGAAAAAATCGGAAATTTTCAATTTTTTTTAATTTTTAGGCGGTTTGCGGGATCGGAAGATAAAGTCCAATTTAAATAATTTTGTTTTTGTTTTTCTTGTATTTACCAATCGTAACTTTTCAGCACTATAGCAACTCGGAAATATCAACTTGACTTTTTTCGCACCACCCTAGCATGCATTTTGAAATCTGTAAAATAAATTATTAGGCAATATTAGAAGAATAATTTTTCTATAATATTTTTCAATGTCAAGTATTTTACTCAAAATTCATAAAGATACAAATGAATGCAAATACATTGCTTAAAGGTCCGTCAGAAATAATAAAATTACTTTAAAACACATTAAAATTCTTTTAAAAACCAAAACGTTTTCAACCGAAACTTACTTAGCCTTCATCAGTGAAAAAGAGTTTTTGGTTGAATGATTTTATAATGTTCACGAACCTTAAAGTAATGTATTTACATTTATTTGTATCTCTATGAATTTTAATTATTAATCAAGGTGAATTTTGCACTGAAGTTTTAACTTTTAATGAAGTATTTTACTCTTTATTATAAAATTTTCATTAGCCGTACCATGGATAGTACGATACTGATAATACCTTAAAAGACAAACACCTAAATTTTCGTGTGATTAAATGCGTGAAATAATAAGCGCGTTTTATATTTATGTCTTCTGACGTAATACCTCACAAACGAGAAAGGTTTATTTAAAGTATCACACTACATGACTGTGAAGTATAAAGATAAAAAATTAATAATTAATTTTCTTTTTTTAACATTTACCTTATTTATATCCATTATGGAAGATTTTAAATGTTTCTTTTTAAATAAAATTTTTTCATTTAAATTGTGCTACAGCCACGCTTATAAGGATTTTTTACACTTAGTTCGGGCTTCGTGTAAATGTGAACACAATTTTGTGAACTTAAAATGCTTTTTAAGCACTTTATTTAGTTTATTTAGTTGTGCCTCTTATGGAGTTACACATCTTTGACGTCCTAAAATTTAAGTTTAGGGTTACATAAATAACAATGATAATATTAATAATAACAATATTGTTATTATTATTATTATAGGAATTCGAGGTGTTTATAAAATGTCATTTACACTAATTTATGTTACATATATTAAATAGAGAGTCATACTCTGTGAAAGAAATTTCACATTAGACTTCACGTAGAGCAAGGAAAGAAAACCTTACTTTTTGTAGTCTAAAATCTAGATAAACACGTAGTCGTCTTGATATGTTTTTTAAAAAATGAAATAGCTTTCATCCAAAGTAGAATATAAACTTTTATTATAACATTTCTTTACGTAAACTTACAGAGAAAAGCAAGCTATCAATATTAAGAACCGTTTTACATTTTCCATAAGAAATAAAATTTTAATAATATTTTAATAAAGATTCAGTTGATTGGTTTAGAATTAGCGAGATTAGACCGCCCAGCGATTTAGAAAATGACAAAACGTTTAAAATTTGATTTTTTATTATTGTATCAAACTTTATTGTTATGGATCCTAAATTAGCCTTTTTAGTATCGGAATCGATTGACAAGTAATAAAAAAGGATTCTTGTCTCGAACCGGTGAAAAATGTCTTATCACCTCATACAAAAAGTTCCACGTAATCCTTTATGTTAAATTTCATAAAACGTTTCTTACATAATTATGTAACTGACTTATTTAGTTTTCAATTTCAATTACCGCTTTTATCATCAAACTTGCGTATTTCATTTTTTTCTTGCTCAGGAATGTTTACAAATTTGGAAAAAAAAAAATAAATAGAACTACGTTATTTTTTAAGATAGGAAAGATCTCGCAGGAACCTCAATGTGTAAGAGAGAATACCGTATTTCCCACGTATAAGTCATTTTTTTAAACCGCCAAAACGCAAATAAAATCCAGCAGTAAACCAAATATAAAATCAGTCATTTGAATGTCTCTCTTTATGGTCTCGATCTGTCGTATCCCGCAAAATTTATGATACCCGAAATATTTTGTTCATTAACCCCTTAACTGCCGACGAAATCTGACGCGATCTCCAGTGCATTATTTAATAACATAATTCTGCAATTAAATAAGGAGGAAATTATTTTTCTGAAATAACAGTAAGAAAAAGCCCATGTTCTAATTGTGCAAAACATACTGCTGGTGAAAATTTTCCAGCTGCAATGAAAGTTCCCCATCTCTGTAATATATGCAGCTATTAGTTGAACGCATATATATACGCCCGTGGCAGTTAAGGGATTAAATAAAAATCATTGTTGTTATTTTCTATATATATATATATATATATTTTTAAAAACATTAATTTATTTTTACAAAAACCATTGCTTAAAAAAATAATAATAATAAAAATGAAATAAAATTAAAAAAATATATATATATTTTTTATTTTCCAAGAACTGTTTTTTTTTTTTTTTTTTTTTTTTTTACTTATTTTCAGTCAACTTTTTTATTATACTCAAAAGCGAATCAAGGGGTCGGCTGATACACACACTGTCATAAAAACTTATATCCCTTTAAGACCCGATGCATTTTTAAACAAATCTAGTCATGCCTGTAGAAAGTAAAACATGGACTGCAACCGCTACCTGTTGCTAAAAAATGATACTTAACTCTATCTGCAAACTACAACGATCGTTCGATTCGAGTTTTTATTACATACGGCTCAGAAACAACAATTTAAATGAATGTCTCACACGCACGATCGTGCGGGTTTGATCTTAAAGGGATATGTCGTATACATAAACTTACTATATGTCATATACACTAAATTATTCCTCATTTTTAAGAAATATTTTCCGTAGTCTTAGAAAACATGTTTTATCTGGGAATTCTTCCCGAATTTCTAAAAAAGAAAGAGAATTTCTGTTCACTCCTAGCATGCATGCTCTCTATTAATACTAAAATTCGAATTCATTTTAAAAACCAAACACCGAAAATTCTGTAAAATAAGATTTCTAATTTAATTTAAAAAAGATAATAAACCAAAAATAAAGACAGCAAATGTTTTTGAAATTTGAAATATTTAACAACTAATTTTCCCATTCATTTAAAAGTACTCACAATTTACTTTTTAAAGTTATAAAAAAATATATTTGCATTTAAAATATTTTTAAATGAACACATTTAAAATAGACATTTCAATTAAAATATTAAATAGAAGTAATCGACATTACCCAGAAAAACAATTTCTCGCACAAAAATATAATATTCATATTTTACATCTAGTAATCTACAAAAAAAATATTTATAATTCATATTATTATCCTATTTTAATACTAAAGTACTATAACGCAAGCAACAATCGTATTAAAGACGAAATCTTCCAGCAATTAACTTCAAAATTCAAAGCTTTTTAAGGGGACCTTCTACATTAGGAGACCAAAAAAAGCACTTTTTGTGATTTTTTTTTGTAAGAAAACTGCGTGATGGATCTTTTTGAAATTTTAACAGTTTATTGTACATATCTTAAGGTATAAACAATAATTTTTTATTAGATTTTGTTGCTTCTACTCTAAGTTATAAACAAATATGTTCAACTGCTTTGGAAAATTTTGTCTGGACGGTGTGCATGATAGCGCCTTTTACGAATATCTGAAACACAAAAATAAATTTTTTCGTAAACTTCGTGAGTATAGCTTCTAGTTAAATTAAAGGAACCCATAAATTTATTTTAAGAAAGTTATGTAATGGCTGATAAAAAAAAGTTGTTAAAAAGTTTGTTCTTATTTGTTAATAACTTTTTTTTAATAATTTTAATAAAAGCTTTATCAAAGGCAATTAAATCTTTAATTAAAAAAAAATAAAGATAAACTATCGAGTAGTATTTTTTTTAATCTTGCCCATCGTGTCAAAAAATGTGGTCGAACATATTGGTTTATAACTTAGAGTAGAAGCAACAAAATCCAATAAAAAAATTCTTGTGTATACCTTAAGATATGTACAATAAACTGCTAAAATTTCAAAAAAGACCCATCATGCAGTTTTCTTATAAAATAAAATCATAAAAAAGTGCTGTATTTTGTCTCCTAATGTAGAAAGTCCCCTTAATGAAGTCGATCAAGGCATATCCATCTGAGACAAACATATTTATTTCAAGATGTTTCACTACTCCACAACTGAAGCCGAGTGATTAGAGTACTCGTCTTGTAACACTAAGGTAGCTGGTTCGATCCCAGTGTCAGCAACTTTTATTTTATCCCCATTTTCTTCAATTGACGGATATTTTACCTCCTGTAATAGAAAAAAAAGAAACAGATATTCGTCTATTAACGGAAAAATCCTGGTAGCACAGCTGCAAAGAAAATTTCCGTGAATTGAAGAGAGTATTTCTGAGATATCAAAATACGCCCAATATATCTCATTTCAGGATTAGAAATACACATAGTAGATATATGAACAGAAAATACGACATATGGGAATGCTTTTTATGTGTACTATGAACTTTCCATTAAACAAAAAGACCTTTGGTTTTAAGATGGTTAGTGGTAAACTAAATAATATGCTGATTATTTTTTATAAATATCTTCTCGTTTTACCTTAAACATATCCTTTACACTAACAAATTCCTTAATAACACATTCATTTTGAAATAATAAAAATTGTTAACTGCAAAAGAAATTTTTAATCACTAATATAAATAACTCTCTTATGAAAAATCGCAAAATCTGTTAGAAAGCATTTTATTCTTTAAAATGATTTATCGTTTTAGTACACATGGGGTGTAAAATACAATACAGCACAATACTATGACAGACTAGCACGTACATTTTCCGGCGGTAAAATGTATAATGTAATAAGCACGTTCCATGTTTTCAGTTTCCGCACATAATACGTGTCAAAGGAAAATATTTTAATGGCATTACGTTGGCGTGAAACACTAGGTAAATGAAGTTTGAATAATGCGTTTCTCTTTTTTAGTTTATTATATACTAATAGACCGTGCCGGCGTTGCCCGGGGTCCGTAAATAATAACCTTAAACAAAACTCGAGTTTGTATGATTTTATATCTTTTGAAATTCTTTTAAATGAACCTAACTTCGGAGGCACTCATTGCATTCCGCAGCGTCTAGTGTGTTCCCAACAAACTTCTTTCCGAACGAACCTGTAACCTGGGTCCACGCTACCTAAGGAAACTTGTACCAGAACTGCTCCGCACTTGCCAGAGACAATCGAAAACCAAGTTCAGTGAGCCAAACCTCGTAGTAATCAAGCCCATAGAATTAAAAAAAAGAACGTATCATTAATGTTAGAAAATGTTGGTAACTGAAGTCTAAGATAAAATTTCATAATAGAGAAAGTAGCTGTAGTAGTAATCTACGTTAAATGAACCAAATTTCGTTGAAATTAGGTCCTTAGAATCGGAGAAAATAATGCGCCCCTAAGCGGTGAAAGATGACCTCTCCCCTTGAAAATTTAATGAAGTACTTTTCACATTAACACGATATTTAATAAACTGATGAAATCCATTATCTAAAGTTACCTTTAAATTAACGCGATTTTTAATTTACAGCTGTAGTGAGTAAACGTAAGTTGATGCTGAAAAAGGAGATTAATATTCGAAAAAAGTGATAGCTGAGGTATAAAGGAAGACCGGGCACTGGGGACCAGAGTCTTAACTGGAATGTAGTTGGGTATAAGAAAAATTCTTAGTAGTTTTAAATTAGCTCGAGGACACTGAAACTATGTTAAAGAAAAAAGTAATAGGATATGATAGTTTTTAAAGAAACTGCAACATAGGGCCCAAAGAGGGCCGACATATAGTAAAGAGCAGGGCACTGACATGAAAAATTGTTAAAAAGTGTAAGTTCTAGCACTTTAGATATTCAATAAGTCAAAATAAAGCATAGGGTATGAATTAATCAATAGAATAAAATTGTAAAGAAATTTGCAAAAAGTGGGGGGAAATGCTTAAAACAGGGCAACAGGTCCAGTAAAAATAAGAGTGTGTTGGTCCGGGGAGAAAAGTGCAAAGCTCAATTTTTAAATTTTTCATTAGGATTTTAACTGGAATAAAGAAATAACTAAACAGAATGAGAATAACTAAGCGGAAAATGGGTTCCAAACATGAAAATAGGATTAAGAGGATGTAATTTATAATAACAATGCATGTGGCAAAAACTTTAAGGGACCCTGTACCGAGCCCCAAGGGGCTAGGGACTTAAATGGCATATAGTTGCGTATAAAGATACTTTTTAGTACTTTTTAGTAGTTTAAAGAAAATTGCAAGCAATTCCGTTCTTTTTTAAAGAAGCTGCACCAAGGGCTCCAAGAAGACGATTAATATTCAAAATTGGTGGTAGCTGACGTCTGAGAAATTTTTTTGTCGTTCTTGTAGTAGCTGGTGGACCTAAGAACTTTATAGAAAAAAAGCTTCTGAACGGACCATTTTTAAGGGAGCTATATTATGGGACCCAACAGGGTACAACTGATAGTTAAAAACAGGCCCCTAACATGGAAACATGTTACAATGTCTTAGTACTTAACGATTTAGATCTATAATTAGCCAAAACTAAGCACAGGGTATGAATTTTTCGTGAGAATAATATTTTAAAGAAATACACGAAAAATTAGGTAAATGCTTCAAAAAAGTCCCTTGAGCCCCAATAAAAATATGAGGGTGTTGGTCCTGGAAGAACTGTCCGAGACTCAACTTTAAAATTATGCACTGGTGAAGTGAGAAAAATAGGGAGTGGAAAATGCATGGTGCACAAAAGTTCAAGGGCCCTGGACCGGGACCTACGGGAACATACGGGCCCCAGGGCCTTAATTGGAATGTAGAAACCTGAGAATAACTAAGCGGTAAAATTGGTAATAAAAATGAAGATCGGATTAAGAGGGGTAATTTATTAACAATTTATGGTGCAAAAACTTCAAGGGGCCCTGTATCGGGCCGCAAGGAGCCAGGGACATAATTGACATGTAGTTTGGCATAAAGATATTTTTAGTAGCTTTTAAAGTAATCGGAGGACGCTACATCTATGTTAAAGAAAAGTGCAAATAATTCGGATAATTTTTAAAGAAGCTGTATCAAGGGCCCCATGAAGGCGATTAATATTCAAAATTGGTGGTAGCTGAAACCTGAGATTTTTTTTTTTTTTTTTGTCACTCATATAGTAGCTCGGGGACCTAACAATTTGTTAGAAAAAAAACAAAAAGCTTCTGAATCCGACCATTTTTAAGAGAGCTATAATAAGGGGCACAAAAGGGGCCAATTGGTAATAAAAAACAGGGCCCTGACATGAAAACATGTTAAAATGTCTTAGTACTTAGCGCTTTAGATCTCCAATTAGTCAAAATTAAGGATAGGGACTAATATGAATTATTCGTTAAAATAATATTTTAAAGAAAAGACCCTTTTGCCCCAATAAAAATATGAGGGTATTGGTCTGTGAAGAAGAGTCTAAGACTAAACTTTACAATTATGCGCTGATAAGAAAGATGAGATAAATAGGGGGTTAAAAATGATTGGCGCATAAAAATTGCCACTGCCCTGGACCGGCTCTATGCACCCCAGGGGCCCAGGATCTTAACTGGAATGTAGAAACATGAGAATAATTAAATGGTAAAGGGATACCAAAAAAATGAAGATCGGATTAAAAGGAAGCAATTTGTTAACAATTTGTATGCACAAAATTTCAAGGGGCCCTATATCGGGCCCCAAGGGGACAGGATCTTAACTGAAAAGTAGAGAGGCTATAATCACTAAATGGAGATAGGTCTCCTAAAACGAAGAAGATTGGATGAAAAAGAGGCAGGTTATTAACAATTTAGTGCATAAAAACTTAAAGTGGCCCAGGCGACCGACCAGTAAAAAATTAAAAATCTGAGCCACATGTGCATCAGGATCTGTCTCGGGCTATCCTCACCTAAATTTTCAGACTTCTACGTGCGGTAGATTTTGCTAGCAATCGCACACAAACAGACACACACACAGACACACACAGAGCGAAACTTTATTTTATTACTATAGATTTACAAAATAATATTGTATTCATAAAAATTTTCGACTTCCGGTTTTCGAAGGATTTACACGTTTATAGGGTCGAAAATCTCAAAAAACATATTTTACAAAATGTCTCTCTGTAAGTCGGTCACTCTGTATGTCTGTCTGTCTGTATGCATGTGACACAATTTTTGTGGGTTGGTTGGTTGTGTAGAAAAAGAATTGCAGTTAGATTGGCGCAACGTGCAATGCGATTTCTACATCTACTTTCACTCATAGAACACTCCCAGAATGCCATGTTTTTTGAAAATAGAATTCAACGAAGGTTGCTTTAATATGGCATGATTTTGTTAAGATTGAAAAATGTGACTTTATTGTCGATATATGAATATAAAAGTGGAGCACTGCGTCTCCTAGTATTATGATTTAAAGTTGTGTAAATATGTAATATAACTGTAAATAGTTTTATTCTTTATTAAATGTTTACTTAAAAAGAAATGAAAGCGCCATGATTCATTAAGTTTTGATTTGACACAGATACGCAGTTTCTCCTTGTTTATTATTTCTCCAGACCAGATAATTATTTTACAATGCATTTGATGTATTATTTACGATTTGAATTTGAGTATGATTTTCAGATATGATGTGAGAATGATACTTCGATTTTTGATCCAACCTTGACAGACAGAGTTACAGATAGGTGACAAAATAATACGAACACCCATGTAAAAGGCATGGTCCATTTGAAAGGGGCAGAACGTGTATGTCACTTTGCACTTAATTCTGCCGCCTAGTGGTTATAAAAGGTAAGGTATCAGTCGCTCAACATCAGTCATAGGTGTAGCATGCACTTACCGTACGCTCTGGAAAATTCAATAATGACTGACCTGTCCGAGTTCGAAAAAGGAATGATTCTTGAAATGCGATGCGCTGGTTGCTCCGTGTCGGAAACAGCCAAATATTTGGGGCATGCAAGGAGTACTGTGTCAGCCGTTATGACAGCGCACACGATATGTGTTAAAGTGTTGGTTGCAAAGAACAACAGTGGATGGAAAAGAAATCTTTCTGAGAGGGATAAAAGAGAGTTGACCCACATAGTTGTCCGAAAATGCAGGCAATCTTTATCCCAGATACCATCAGAGATAAATAGTCATCTCCTGAATCCCATTTCAGCAAAAACTGTCCAAAGGGAACTTCATGCTTCGAACATTTTTGGAAGCGTTGCAATTCGTAAGCCATTGGTGACATAGGTGTTCGTATTATTTTGTCACCCATCTGTATACTACCTTTTTTTTTTTTTTTTCATGGTGCATAATGGCCGCTAAGGAAATTCGGATGAATGGAATATTAAAGATTTGATTTTTTATATTATTGAAAGTGCGAAGGTTTTTCAAGGTAAGAGTTTTGATTTTATTTTCATGTTTAAAAATGGCTGATCTTGAATAGTTTAAGAAAAACAGGATTATTTTGAGAAGTTGTGTTACAAAGTTAATGAACAGTATTGATAGTATTTTGAAAAGTGACACGATAGATGTAGATTACCTTGAAGAAACTTTTAATCAGTTGAACATTAAAACATGTAATTTAGATGAAATAAATAATAAAATAGAACCTTTGTTGAATTTAGACGAATACGAGGCCGATATGATCACAACTTATGAATATTCCGATAAAATATATATAACAAATTTTCGCGACGAAAAGAAACTTAAAGAAAATAAAAGAAATATTGTTCATTTGGCTAATAATTCAGTTAATGTTTCCCTCCCGCATAATGAAGATAAATGTGTGAAACTTCCCAAGCTAAATATACAGAAATTTTACGGGAATTGCAACTTTTGGAACACTTTTAATGTTTCTATAAATGAAAATAATTCATTAACGAAAATTGAAAAGTATAATTATTTACGAACTTACATAGGCTCCCCTGCTTTAAATGCAATTGAAGGATTAGAAGGTTCGGAATCAAATTATGACACCGCACTTTAAATTCTTGAATGTAGGTTTGGAAATAAAGAGATGGTTATTAATCATCACATGAATAAATTGTTAAATTTATCTCCTGTATTTAAGTCAAATGATATTTCAAAATTACAGAAACTTCATGACGATATTGAGATAAATGTAAGGTCTTTAGCCACATTGGGACTCAAACCGCAGGGTTACAGCTCCATGCTTTTAGCTGTAGTTTTGAAATTACTGCTCTCAGATTTAAATTTAGAATTTAATAAACAAAACATTAAGTCATCCTGAAACCCTGATATAAACAAACTACTGAATTTCTTTCAAACCGATATTAAAAGTCGAGAATTGTCTTTTTCATTTTCAAAATCAAATAAATTAGAAATAAACAGACAGACATTTATGAAACCTCCAAAACAAGAATTAAACTTTTCATCCGCACATGAATTAATGACTACAGTCTCAGACAAAAAAAAAAAAAAAAAAAAAAAAAAAAATACAGATAAACAAAATTGTATTTTTGGTAAGAAATAGGCACTGAATTTGATGTTGAAAAGAAGAAAAATATTTTGAATTCACAAGGTAGATGTTTTTTATGCCTAATGCCAAAACATCAAATTAGAGGCTGTTTTTCTAAAATACGCTGTACGTGTGGTGGTAGACATGGCCGAGCTATTTGTAAACAATTTAATTCTTTAAATAATAAAAATTATCCGAATAAAAGTTTGGAAGCAGCGAATGAACAAAAGGAAACAAGTAACGAAATTATTTCAGCTATCTCGTGTATTGGAAAAAATAGAATTTTCTTAAAGAATAAAATGAAAAAAATAAAAATAAAGAACTTGTTGTTCGATTATTATTGGATACTGCGGCAATGCGAACCTTTTTAACTCGGGAAATTGCTGACAAATTACAACTTAAAATATAGGCTGGTGCCTCCAAGGTAAAAAAAAAAAGCGAAAACCAATCTTCATTGATTTTTAATGTAATTGTTGAAGAATATTTAATTTCTGATTAAATCAAAAAATTTTGGGATCATGAAACTTCGGGACTTATTAATATTAAACAAGATTCTGACCCTTCTGAAAATGAAATTATGTAACAATTTGAATCAGATATTAAATATGAAAACAAACGATATAAAGTAAGATTGCCATGGAAGATTTTTTAGAAACCCGCAATTATTCTTAGAATATAAGGAAGTATTGAACGATTATTTAAATCAGGAAATCATAGAATTAGTTTCTAAGTCAGATGATAAAGGGCATGTTGAATTTTATTTACCTCACAGACAAGTAATAAAAAGGGACCGTGTAACTAGTAAATAGAGGATTGTTTTTTATGCATCCGCTCATGATTTAAACTCCCTTTCTTTTAATAATTGTCTTCACGCAGGGCCTAATTTATACCCAAAAATTTTCGATATTTTTCTACGATTTCGATTTCATTCAGTTGCCTTTACCATTGATGTAAAACAGGCATTTTTACAAACATTGGTAGATGAAGAAGACAGAGACGATTCTCGTTTTTAGGTGCGTTCGTAATTATATAAATACGTAGCACCTATAGTCGTCGTTCAGTCCGTCCGTCTGTCCGTCCGCATATAACAGAGCAAAAACTACCCAACCGAATGGTCTGAAATTTTTAATGTATGATTGTTGCAAAATTTTGTCGAGCCATTTCAAATTTTATGAAAATCGGATGTATAGTTTAAATACAGGAACAGTCAAATTTTTTTTTTACATTACGGCCAATGGGAAAAATTATTACAAATGCATTTTAATGATGTTACAGCCTTCCGAATGGTCGGAAATTTTAAAGATATAATTGTTGCAAAATTTTGTCGAGCCATTTCAAATTTTAGGAAAATCGGATGTATAGTTTAATTACAGGACAGTCAAAAGTGTTCCGTTACATTACGGGCAATGGGAAAAAATTATTGGAAGTGCATTTTTATGATGTTACAGACTATGCACTTTATGAAGTGCAAAACACTATACATTCAGTACAATATGGGGTGCAAAAAATAATTATAAAACTAGTTATAGTACGAACGCACCTCATTTGCCACGTTTGACGAGCAATTTCCAACTTGTTTGTTTTCAGAAGACCCTTTTGATGAATCCAACCTCCCACAAATATATAGATTTACTAGAGTTTTATGTGGGATTAATTATAGTGCATTCTTGTTAGCAGCTACAATAAAACATCACTTAAAGAAATATATCAAAAAGTATCCAGAAACTGTAGTTTTTTTGAATAAAAACATTTATGTAGATGATGTCATTGGAAATCAATCCTCTGTCGAGCAAGCCTTGCCCACTACGTTAGAGTCTATGGACATTTTCAAAGAAGCTAGAATGCAGTTACATAAGTGGCATACTAATTCAAAATCCCTTAAAGAATTGGGGAAAAATAATGATGTATTTTCTAGTGATAATTTGGAAACATTTGAAGAAAATGTCCCTTATATAGTTTTAGGTATAGCATGGAACAGTCTAGAGGATTTTTTGTATTTTGACACTCGTGAAATAGCAACATTTGCTTCTAAAAGAATTGATACCAAGAGGTATATTTTACAAGTTTTGGGTCGAGTATTTGATCCTGTTGGATTCTTAGGACCATTCACATTAAGAATAAAATGTTTGATGCAAAAAATCTGGTCATTAGACAAAGACTGGGACGATGTTATCCCAAAAGATCTAATTTCTTTTTGGAAAGACTGGTGTAATGAAATTCCTCAAATATCTGAATTTTCTGTTTCTCGACATTATTTTTTTTTTAATTCTAGCTGAGAAGATTACCAATTTGCAATTGCGCTTATTTTCAGATGCAAATACAATAGCTTTTGGCACTACTGCTTATTTACGTGTATCAACCTCTGAAAAAGATATTCGAACAGTCTTCGTAGCTTCTAAAAACAGAGTAGCTCCTTTAAGACTAAAAACAGACTACTGAAAACAGAATAGCTCCTTCCAGAGTAGCTCTACCGAGACTGGAATTGATGGCTGCATTATGTTCTGCTAATTAAGCTGCATCATTTTGAAGGGGCTACATCTGTAAATTCCATGCATTTACTGGACTGATTTTAAAATAACTTATTTTTGGATTAAAGGATGACCTGAAAAATTTAAACCCTTCGTGAGAAATCGTGTTGAAGAAATTCGTAAGCTGAGTTCCCCTTCTGATTGGCACCAATCCCGCAGACCTTCTCTCAAGAGGAGCAAAAGTTTCCAAGCTCATCAATGACCCGACTTGGTTGTTTGGGCCAAAGTGGCTTAGCTTCCAATAAGAATTTTGGCCAAGATCTTAAGATAAAGAAATAATTGATGAAGATGAATTAGAATACAGAAAGAAACCTAATGACATATTGCAATGCGAGTACATAATCGAAGAGTTTAAAAATCCTATTGTTATAACCAAAATTGGTAATTTGGATAAACTAATAAAAATAACTGCTTGGGTAAAAATATTTATATTGAAGCTGAAAAAGTCTTCTGAAGTTTGTGGCCCACTAACAGCTGAAGAATTATTAGAAATGAAAAATGCTTAATACGAAGTGAACAGAAACAATTTTATGAAATAGAATTTGGGTCTAAAAGAAATGATAATTCAGTAGAGAAGAATTCATCCGGATTCAATTTTGTTACATTTATAGATCAAGCAGAAATTATACGTTTAGGAGGAAGACTAGAATTTGGTGATCATTCTACTGAAGAAAAAATACAATCATTCTGCCTAGACATTCCTGGTTAACGGTGTTGATTGTGCGTCAAGATCATGAAAATGATCCACGCAGGAACTGCACATACTTTGACAAAAATTCGATCCCCATATTGGACAGTTGGTGAAAAGCATCATTAAAAAATGTCTTGTTTGGAAAAATATCATTCAAAGAACTGCATGGTGGGGAGGCTTCTACGAAAGTCTTGTAAAATCCATAAAAGAGAAACCCAAAAATATTCCAGAACTTATATCCTTTAGAAATTTTAGACTGATGAACATTTGTAGACTTCTTCTTTTTTAATCTCTTTTAGAACTGTAAAAGTTTTCCCCTTTTTTTTAAAATTCTTCTTACTTTAAATGCAGTGTTATTTGAGTTTATTATAAGTAAGTATATTAACTGTTTAAAAAAAAAAGTCATTTTATTGTGTTAATTTGCAGGTAATATTTTTCATTTTTCTATATTGTTTGAATTTCATACTTTTATGTTTACAATTAATTGATATTTTAAATTTGATATTTTGTATTTGAATTTGATATTTTGAATTTGATTTTTGAAATGGTATTGTCATAGATCACTGAACCACTGATATGAGAATTTAAATTTTCATGATAGAATTTTTGATTGATGAACTCTGTAAGAGTTCAAGTGGGGAGTGAGTAGAAAAAGAATTGCAGTTAGATTGGCGCAACGCGCAATGCAATTTCTACTTCTACTTTCGCTCATAGAACACTCCCAAAATGCATTGTTTTTTGTAAACAGAATGCAATGTGCGTTGCTTTAAGATGGCATGGTTTTGTTCAGATTGAAAAATGTGACTTTATTGTCGATATATGAATATGAAAGTGGAGCACTGCGTCACTCAGTATTACGATTTAAAGTTGTGTAAATATGTAATAGAGCTGTAAATAGTTTTATTCTTTATTAAATGTTTACTTAAAAAGAGATGAAGTCGCCAAGATTCATTAAGTTTTGATTTGACACAGATACGCAGTTTCTTCTTGTTTATTATTTCTCCAGACCAGATAATTATTTTAGAATTCCTTTGATTCATTATTTACGATTTGAATTTCAGTATCATTTACAGATATGATGAGAGAGTGATATTTTGATTTTTGATCCGACCCTGACAGATAGAGATATACTTCCTTTTTTTTTCAGTTTGTTGTGTTTATGACGGCCAAATATCAGCACGAGAGATATAGACGGAGGGCACTCCCCCCCCCCCTTTAGGGTCTTTCTAAAGGAACCTAACCCGTATTTACACTTGAAAAACCAAGGTTCGAAGAAAACCACGAAAACTCCGAACGATTATACCAGCGGGGGCAATTGGGATCGAACCCAGCACCTCCCGTCTACCAGCTTTGAGAGCAAAACGTCTCAGCCACTGGTGCGGCCCCAAATTTTGTGGGCGCTCTATCTCAAGAACTAATGCACGGAATTTAATAAAAAATTATATCAGTCTCAGATATAAGTTAGTGCTGATTAGGTTTTGGTGTGAATCGCCCAATCGCTGCTGTGCTCAATTTTTAAGGTTTTTGCAATAATGCTATCTCAGAAACTAATGCATGAATTTTCACCAATCTTCAGATTCAGTTAGGCGTTGACATATGTTGTTGCTGATTAGGTTTTGGTGTAAATCACCCCACAGGTGGTACTGCTATGCTCCATTTCGGAGGATTTACAGGATTTTAGCGATAGTCATATCTCAAGAACTGATGCATGGAATTTCGTATCTGTGAACTCTCATGACAGGAACAGATTGCCATTTAAATTTGGCATTATGACAGCGAATTTTGGAGTATTAACATGTATGGGATAGAAGAAAATTTTAGGATTGGCACATCAAACTAGTTTATTATTTTACTAATCAAAATTTAGCTCTTTTTTGACTATTTTTGTGGCTTTATTTTAATATTTTTAACTACTCTCAAATAAAATTTTACACTTTCGGATACTAAATATTAAATGAAATGAGTTATTGTAATAAATAATGCGATTTTGTGTAAATATCATATATAAAATTCTTTTCTTAAAATGATAAAAAACATTACAATTGGAAGATTTACATGGATATTTTGCTTAATTCAACTGGAAAACATTGAACGTTTTTTTAAGACTTTGGATTTTCTTTGCACATCTGCAATAGTCATTCATGTCATGGATTTAATTATTCTGAAATATTATTTTCTAATAACAAAATTTTGAGTATGATGTTTCATTAAGTTTTTTCCCCATTGTAGTAATCTACTCAAAGACTCCCCTGATACCATATTCACAGTGTTCCATTTCATCATCCTCTCCCTTGTTAAATTTTTCCCACATTTATTCGTGTATAATGTGCACTTGCGCATAATGTGCACTTCAGCATAATTCACACGTATATACAATGAGCATAACTAACTACCACTAATTTAGAATTTAAAAATCTCTTAGTCAATGACAGTAAGTTTTATCAGCTTTTGTGGTGGGAAACGACTTTGTGTTTTTTCTTTTTTAAAGTTGAAAATTCTTACCTTATTGTTAACGGGATTAATGTGTTTAATCATAAAGTTATTTTTTATGTCGCAGTTTTAAATAAATTCTTTGAAAGTATCACAGCAACTAATACTGAATTTCAAAAGAAAATTTTATTTTAAAAACATTTTTCTGTAAATTCTGTGTATAAATTATCCTCTTAGTGTAAATATATTCCATAAAATACTCCTAATATTTCATTTTTATTAATATACCATGATAATTTTTAATAAGAATTTTTGGCGAAACTTTATTAAAAAAATGATAATTCCGAGGAAAGTTTTGTAGAAAACGTACTTTATACATGATTTTTTTCTAATTAATTACCCGGAAAATCTTATATAAATTACATATTTTTACTACCATCCAAATAATGCAGTGATTTATTCTAATAATAAGAGTTAGACTCAAATATCATTTATATCATTTATTTTTTAATATCATTTACATCAATGAAAAATGTTTCATTCTAAAACTATTTATTTGTATTCAAATATGAAATTTTAAAACAAATGAGCATAGTTACAAAAAGGATACATAAAGGTTAAACCAGCACATAACAGTTTTCTAAAAAGGATGAATGAACACATATTGGTTATCATTATATCTTCTCTAACATACTGTACGACATAATAAATTTTAATAAAATAATATTTAAAAAACATTATGAAAAAGCTTCACAATAGAAAAAAAAAGTTTTAATACAAAGATATTTTGGTTTAATTAAATATTTATGCGTAATTTGAGTTCATCTCTATGCAATATTTTAACTATTAAAGTATACAGAACGATTATTACAAATTAATTATTTTTATTGCCATCCAAATAATGCAGTGATTAATTAACTGGGTAAGACTTCGTCTTTTCAATTTTAAAATAATATGATATAATGAAAGGTTTCTGTTATCCCATTTCCTTAAAAGCTTGAAAAGATTTCTTTTTTGACATTTCTTATTAAATGTGCTTTGTATTACAGTTTGAAGGGAAAAAATATATTCTACTAAAACCACTGACGTCTATTCCAAATATCTTCTTTTTTTTTAGTCACTAACTAATTTTTTATATTGTATTTCTTTTTTAAGAAACCTAATTAATGCCCCTTTTAGTAAAACATTTACTAAATACAATGATACATTATTAGAAAGTGGTATTTTTTCATTATATATATGCATATATATATATATAATAAAGATGATATCGCAACTATGAGCAAATTGGTAAAATTCTAAAGATGAACAAGATATGAACATAGGGGACCAATGTGTAAAATAAGAAACTATGAATAACCAACAGGATCACCAGAGAAATTTGCAAGTTTAATTAATAGTAAAGATGCATTATTTCATCCAATTTTGTCGGTATTAAGCCTAAAATGACCAAATTTAGCTCCCAATAGCGCATCATAAAACAAAATAAATGATAAAAAACCAAGGGATCTAAAGAAAGATACACCTCACACAGGATATTAAAAATTGGAAAATGATTAGAGCCTTAATTATATTAATAACTTAATTATATACTAGAATCCAAAACTTCAGAAAGTTGTCCAACTATATTTAACATGTGAGGATGCAATCAGATTTAATACTATTAAAACATGTGGCCAGCAGTTAGTCACTGAAAACTGAAACATTGCTGCCATCTAGTGTGAGAAAGGAAAACTATATTGTTACAAGATTTTTAACAAAAATGTTTAGTGTTGCTATCTATACCCATAAACAAGTAAAAATTAAATTTAAAAAATCAAAAAACCTGACTGTGTAAAAAGCGAACTAATTAATTATTTCTCATCAATGTGAAACAATTTTTTATATCACTTACCTTTTTTTTTTTTTTACTTGTATTGATGACTGTTGTTTGTGATGATTGTGTTTAATTGTTAGTTCCTATCTATAAACACTGTTTTTAGGAAGCCTATAGATGTCTATGATGCTTAGAGTTGCAGTCTAGCTAGAGATCCCAACTACACAACTTCCAGGTTGTGTAATATTTAAACGGAGCTTCTGACTGTAAAATAATCAATGAAACATCGTCTTCATTTTGAAAGACCTATTAATGATATCCCACTCAATAGGGTGCGTATTTTTTTTCCGTCTCTACCACCATTTTGTATTTTACGGCAGCCATTTTGAATTTATAAAAACAAAATCTAGCCTATAGCCATCGGACGGTTAAGACAAATCGATAGAGACCTCATTCATGAAAATCCATTCAGCCGTTGGGATGTTTCGATGGTATTAAGAAATCCACATACCCAGGTACGCGTGAAACACATAACCCTTCTTGACAGTCGGATAAAAAGAATGAAACTAATTGAAGAAATCAAGATATGACTTAAATTAACATTTATTTAAAATCGAATGATAAACATATATATGCAATAAAAAGGAAAAATACATAGCATATTTCATGAAAATTTTTCAAAAAGTTGTGTATATGATAACAGAAGCGGACATGTTTTATCTAACGGGAAATAAAATACGCAACATCGCATGATGCGATAAAATTAGAAATGAACAAGCATATAGAAATAGTTCTTATATTTTTCTAATATGACTGAAGGATAATACAAATAACAGCGCATAAAACGCAGAAGTCTACAGAAAAATATTTTTTTCCTCTAAATTCGAAAAAAATAATTACATACAAATATTGAGTGATTCCAACAGTTCGTGCCCTATGTCATGGATGGCAGAAACTTGCAATTTCGACTTTGCAGATGTTTCATTTATAATCATATTATTAACTGACAGTCATCTGCATATGTCGAGAGTAAACATAAAGTTAAAATAAAAAATTGAAATTAATTTGTGTATAAGTTTAATATTCAAAATGGAAAATGGAAATGTTAGGTTGTGATGAACATATACTATTTACAGCTATTGTCATATATTATTTTCTTGCTTATGTATTATCTGTGTACTGGGAGTGTTAAAAATAACATTTTTTTTTACTTATCTTGAATTCAATCCGAGTAGTTTATGTGACATGGTTTTAGTTGAAGGAATGGAGGAATCAATAGATTGGGGCTTTCCCTGTCATTCAAAGTGCATACCTGAGCAAGACGGACAAAAGAGTTTCTAGCTAGATAGCGGAAGTCACGGGAATGTGATAGTTGAGGTTCGCTGAAGGGGAATGGACCCTGGTGTCAGAATGGAAACACCGTATATGTATTTTGGGGGAGATGAGAGAGATAACCGAGAGGGAGCACGAAGTATGTCTATGCGAGGAACTTGAAGTGTGTGGACACATTTTGATCCTGAATAGAGTCTTCGGACAGTGTACGTATTGAGATATACGGGCGAGAGCTCAGGCTGTTGGCGTATACAGCGAGTGTAACTGAAGATCAAGGATTATCTCCAATAAATATGTTTTATCGAACGTAATGTGATAGGGATATAGAATATTTTAATAAGTGGACCAGTACACAGAAAGAATTTACTGTATTTAATTTAATTTTTGACCGGATCACCTATATTCGAGATCTTAATTGTAAATATTGTCTTGTTATCTGTAAATAATATGTAAATAAATTGTTAGTTAAGTTTAATTGAAAGCGTTGGCATTCTGTTCAATAATTCTCTCAAAGCGTGACCGATATCACGTAATCATACTGGTGGTGGCACCATATAAAATGTAAAGGAACATTCTTCAATGTTGTGTGGACTTAGAGGAAATTCAGCATTGGCGACAGCAAAGGGGTCGAATTGCCTGATACCAGTTACAAGCGAGCCGTGTTATAGTGTGTTAATTTCCGAGCGTCCAGCGGAATTTTCGTGTGTTTGTGTTGGAGCGCCCAGCGGAATTTTAGCTTGGTAATGCCGGATCGTCAAGCGGAATTTTAGAGTGCTAGCAAACAAGCGCAGAGTTCCAGTACAGTGCGTATGTGCCCTATCGTCGTTTACAGTGAATCGAATTCCAGTGTGTGTACCCGTGGGTCGAACATTATAACTATGTTAAAAGTGAACTGTTATGTGTATTTCATCAAAGTGACTCTAAAGTGTGGAATATTAATTTCATCGTGAAACAACTTGTGAGCAGTGGAGTACCCCAGCGGATAAAGTATAAGGTAAGGTGTTTTAGCCATTCCATTCTGCTGACATTCTCGAACCCACTGTGTTTTTTGCGCCATTGATGGTAATTTCAGATAAATTATGTGTTAATTTAGATAATTTATGTGCAATCAAATAATTGTGTTGAGATAGGTATGAGACAATAACAGCCATATTTACTATTGTTTTAAAAATGTTATAATTTTGTTTTGCTAGTATTGAATTCCTAACTTTTTTAATTGATAATGGTAGTGAATAAACTTAATGCATTATGTTAATAGTTGGAAGGAATAAGCAAATTTACTTATATTTAAGTTATTATTGAAGTAATATTTAAATTAAGTAATACTGTTTCAAGTTTGGAGGGTTGATAACAAACGAGCAAGGCACATTTGCTTAGCATTTTAATAGGCTGGAAATAAATTTCGAAAAAAGAAAAAGAAGAGCCCAGAGGAAAAAATAAATAAATAAAAGAAGGGTTGTGATTTTATTCATTTTAAGTGTGAGAACCAGTACTGAATTTGGAAATATTTTATTAAGGATAATTTTAGGAATTTATATGTGTATTTAATGCAATTTTTCTTATGTGGATATCTCTATTTAGTGATTGGCATCAATACTTTTATTCAATTTGCAAGTATCAGTATTATTATGTAAATTGTATGTTATTATTTAATTGCATAAATTGGAATCTGTATTGCATAGTAATCAATTTGAAATTATTTTACTTTTTTATTGCAAGTAAATTTTGTGATATCAATGTTTAAGGTAAACTAAGTTATACATTATGTTAAATTACAAATAATATATCGATTATTTGAAATGTATTAATTAGTATAATAAGCGGAGGTAACTATACTAAGGTAGAAATTTAGGAAATATTAATTTAATAAGTTTAAATATTATTGTAGAGTGGTAATAGTAATCGGTAGAAGTTATGGCTTTCTTATCGAAATTAAAAAGGGCGGATCTTCAGATGATATCCGAAGAATTGGGGCTTGAATTCGCGGAAGATGATACTAGAATGGAGGATATTCAATTTTCGTTTTGATCACGTGGTCAAGGTAAAAACTTCTAGCATAAAGAAGGGAAGGCTCCGTAGACGTGTAATGTAAATCCCCGCTAGCCAATGAAACAGTTCATGAGGCAAAGCAGTAGTATCTTCCCTTCTTATCAGTTAGAGGTTCTTGGGTAAATTACCGGTATCACGTGACTTTTTTCAGCCTCGAACCCATATTTGGAATATCCTCCATTCAGCTTAGGAAAAATATAATGGAAAGCAATGACTATGGAGAAGGAGTTATTATGGAATTATCTGACACTATTGTTACGGAACGATTAGAACAAGCAAATTTAGAAAAAAAAACAGGAAAGATAGAAGCCTGAAAGTTAGAAACAGAAGAAAGGCGGGAAAAGTTAAGAATGGAACATGAATTAGAAATAGCGAGGCTAAAAATTCAAGGTTTGACAAATAACTTTAATGGGGCTAGGGAACCTAATAATGAAAGTAGCATAGTAAAATCTATCAAAAGTGTTGAAACTCTGTCTATCAAAGCACCAGAAGTGACGGAATTTATTTTTTAACAGTTTAGAAGGGAGCATTCAAAAATAAAAATGTACCGGCAAACCAGCAGGCTGAAATTCTTTTAAATATGTTAGGAAATAAGGCGGATAATTTGGTAATTTATACCACTAGGGAACAAATTGAGTGTTATGAGTAATTAAAGGAATTAGTTCTAAGGGAACACTGAAGGCGACACTGAAGGCGTGTTTGGAAAATTTTGAGAAGGCTAGAAGAAACCAAAAATAAACTCATGTGTAATTTGTATCGCATTTAATAGCAATGTGGGAAAATTACTGTAAGATTAGGTGTGCGGATTCATATGAAAATATTAATCAGTTAATAATTACTGATAAGTTGTTAAATACGTTAGATGATAAAACCGTCCGTCTCATATATTAGGTTAACTCAGCAGAGTAATTGGTTAGAAGCTTCTAAAATTGCTAAAGAATGTGACAATTATTTTGACACTAAGCACAAATCTTATGCGGTAACGTATAAAAGTTTTTAGGGTAAAGATAGATATGTAAACAGTGAAAAAGTGAGCCCAAAGGAGGATAGTAAATTTAGTGGTAATTGGATGCAAAACGGGAGTAATGAGGTTAATTCTTTTTCGGATAGCAAAACTGAGTTTAAGAGATGTATTCCTAGATGCTTCAAACGTGGGTTAAGAGGTCATTATAGCAACGTTTTTGTAATAAAGTGAGTAATGAGCGAAATAATAATACTAATGAACGTCGATAACAGAAAGCGGGAGTAAATAAGATTGTCGTAAAAGGAAACAAAGGGTTGCCTAAAGGAGCTATTGTGGCAAGGATTTCGGCAAAGGCCGAACACAGAATTAATGTCATTGGTGAGAAATTAAATAAACTCGAGAAAATTGAAGTTAGTGATAAATGGGCAGAAAGCAAAAGGGTTGGTATATTATGGATGTGAAATAGGTGTCGTTCTTAAAGATTTGGTACCTGATGAGAAATTAAAGGAGGCTGGCAGTATTTATTTACAAGGGCTATTTGGTGAAGCAGTTAAATCACGGTTGGTTAAATTAACATTAGCTATTCCGCAATTCGGACAAAATAATGTAATTCATCAGGAAGCACTTTGTGCGGTAACCGATAATATTAATGAATAAGTAATTTTACATACCGAAGTGATTAATGAGTTGTCGGGGGTCAATCGGGAGTCATTGTTAGAATCCCAAGAACTAGAAAGTAAGGAAATTAGTATTGATGATTTGAGCGAATAGGAAGTTATGAGTAGCAATGATTGTAATGTTTACGCAATAGAAACGAGATCGGGAAATTTACAAAATCAAGACGAAGGAAAGACGGAAATAGGGGAAAATGAGAATAATAAAGTTACCATTAGTAATTCAGATATGTTTAAGAAATCCCAAATGGAATGTAATATTTTAGAGACAATTTGGGAATTAGCTAAAATAAATATAAATTGGCAGGAGAAACTATAGCTCAATTAGTAGTGCCTAAAGTCAAAAGAGAAGGAATCTTAATGTCAGCTCTTAATGTCAGCGCATGCTTCTAATGAGGGAGGGCATCACGCGGCAAAGAAAACCTTAGAGAGTATTAGACAATCTATTTATTGGGAAGGTATAGAAAAAGAAGCTAAAAAATTTTCTAAATTATGTCTAGAATGTCAATTATCTAGAAAAGTGAAAGTGAGTGATAGAGTCTTATTTGAGTTGGAAGATGGTAGAAAAAAGTATGTGTATCAAAATAAAGGAGAATTTATTGCCAGGTGTAATATAGTTGATATCGTTTTTGAAGGTGATGCAGAATTTGGGAAAGTTGGGGTAATTCCTATTTTAAACAGGGAAAAAGAGGTAGAGCGAGACATAGAAATAGTTGAAAAAAATGGTTTATCTAATAGTCAGATCAGGGGTATAAAATCCATTTTGAGGGGAAATAAAGAGGTATTTATGGGTCCTATGCGACCAGTGGAAGTGGGCGAACATCGCATTGATTTGAAACCGGGTGTAGTAAGGAAAATGCCAAAATTATATAGTGTACCTGTGGCTTATAAAGAGGAAGTAGATATACAGGTCCAGGAGTTATTAGAATTAAAGCTAATCGAAGTATCAAATGCAGAAATTAGCCACCCAATTGATTGCCTGGCGAAAAAAGACAGAACTGTTAGATTTTGTGTAGATTATAGGGCTTTAAATTGAGAAATAAGAGTTCCAACTTTTCCTATGAAAGATTCGTAGGAAATCATGAATACTGCAGGAGCAGATAAATATTTGCTTTCGATCGATTTATTGAGGGGTTATTAGGAGATTAAAATGTCTGAGGAATGTAAACAATTGACAGAATTTACAACTCATAATGGAACTTATCAGTGGCGAACTATGCCTTTTGGTTTATCAGAGGCGGCTGCTACTTTCCAAAAGGATATGCTCTTCAAGCTCATCGGAGGTATGAACAAGCATATATTGATGATGTTATCATTTTTTCAGATAGTTGGGAAGAGCATTGTGAGCATGTTGCAACAGTCATCGATGAATTTAAAAATTGAAATTTTACGATTAGACTGGATACGTTTAAATTTGGAGAAAGGTTAACTAAGTATTTGGGTCATATATTTGGGGGTGAAATCCATGCACCGGATGAGGAGAAAATAGGATCAATATTGATTTAAAGAAACCGAAAACTAAAAATGAAGTTAGATCTGTTTTGGGATTAATGGGATTTTACTTATATTCCTAATTATGCTGAAATTGCCATACCTTTAAATGAATTAACTAAAGGAAAGGTTAAAAATACTTTGCCATGAAATGAAAAGGCAGAAAAACTATTTAATATCCTTAAAGATAAATTATGTAATGTGACGCGTTTGGCTACACCTACGGTATGCCTGGAATATCAACTTCAAGCCGATGCATCAGACCTGGCAGTAGGATGTCGTCTTACTCAAAAATATGAAAAGGGTCAGTTTAAGCCGATAGCTTTTGCCGGTCAGAAATTATCAGGAGCGCAGCGTGCTTGGCCGAGTATAGAGAAAGAGGCTTGGAGCGTTCTCTTCGGGTTGCGAAAGTTTGAAAAATGAACATATGGATCTCAAATTGGAAGCATCACTGATCATAACCTATTAAAAATTATCACTGAAACAACCCCAAGGTCCCCCAACCTCACTAGATGGGATCTTGTCTTGTAGCGCTGGAACCTAAGTACTTCTCATCGTCCAGGAGCACAACATTTGAATGCTGACGCAGTTTCTAGACTATATAGTAAGAGCTGGGATGAACATCCAGTAGCTAGTCCATCGGCATCAATGACTAAATAATTGACATACATTAAATGTGTAATCATCACTTTTTAAATTTTTTAATGTATGTGTAATTGTATTTGAATTTTATGTTTATAAAAGTGTATTAATATGTGTAATTTTTCTTTAATAATCATATTAGTATACGGTTCATTAGAGATGTCAGTAGGTAATGTTCAGACACCTTGAAATAATGTAATAACATTAATGAAGACACTTGCAAGGGTACTATTGAACTCTTATCGGATATTACTATATGTTCGGGAAAAATTAGCCCTAAAATTACATATTTTACGCTAAGGTGGTGGTGTCAGGTTCTGATGAACATGTACTATTTAATACTATTGTTAAATATTATTTTCTTGTTTATGTATTGTTTGTGTACTGGGAGTTTTAAAATAACATTTTTTACTTATCTGGAATTTAATCCGAGTAGTTTGAGTGACATAGCTTTAGTTGAACGAATGTAGCGAATCAGTAGAGTGGGGCTTTCCCTGTCAATCAAAGTGCATACCTGAGTAAGTCGGACAAAAGAGATTCTAGCGAGATAGCGGACGTCACGGGAATGTGACAGTTGAGGTTCACTGAAGGGGAATGGGCCCTGGTGTCAGAAGGGAAACCCCATATATGCTTTTTGGTGGAGATGACTGAGAAATCCGAAAGAGAGCAAGAGGTCAGTCTATGCGTGGAGCTTGAAGTGTTTGGACACATTTTGGTCCTCAATAGAGTCTTCGGACAGTGTACGTATTGAGATATACGGGCGAGAGCGTAGATTCTTGGCGTATACAGTGAGTGTAACTGGAGATCAAGAATTATCTCCGATAAATTTCTTTTAATGAACGTAATGTGAGAGGGACATAGAATATTTTAATAAGCGGACCAGTACACAGAAAGGACTTACAGTATTTAATATAATATTGACCGGATCACCTATATCCGAGTTCTTAATTGTAAATATTGTCTTGTTATCTGTAAATAATGTGCAAAAAAATTGTTAGTTATGTTTAATTGAAAGAGTTAGTATTCTGTTCAACAATCTTCCCATAGTGTGACCGATATCACGTAATCATATCGGTGGTGGCAGCATAAAAAAGTAAAGGAACATTCTTCAAAGTTCTGTGGATTTAGAGGAAATTCGACAGAAAAGTTACATTTCCGTCATGTTATGTTATATGAGTTTAATGCATGATTGGTGATGGACGTGCCACAAAAAATATTCAAGCCGTTTTTTGGATCGTGCTCCCGCTCTTGGGCAGTTGAAAAGGGATTAGGTTGATTTCGAAACGATGATTACAATCTAAGCGATAAAATTTGCTCTGGGCGACCTTCTGACATTGATAACTACCTAATCCGTGATTTAGTTATTAATAATCGGCCGATTACTATTGATGAGATTACTGAGAGACTAAATATTGACAATTTGATTGCATTTAGCCATTTAAAATAACTTTGGTACACTTCGAAATTCGATGCATCGGAAATCGGTCACGAACTATTGCAATCACCCAATATGATAATATTTTATCTGTCATCTAAAATATTTTCTCTACTATCCAAATAATACAAAAATGTATCCTACTAAATTTGACAATACTTAATAATCTTTTTTTTTTTTTTTTTTTTTCAATTTTAAGGGGGTCCGGGACACATTTTAAAATAATTTTTATTTATTGCGTTAAAATTCTGAATATTTTTGTATTGGTTAACCTTATCATTTGTAAACAAAATCCCATGATAAAACTTCTAAGAATTTTTTTTTTAATTTAAATTTAAAATTTATTCAAAAAGTGGGGTAATTTAAAATCGTTCTAACTCGAAATATTATTTATAGAATTTCATTTTCTTTTCATTTAAAAAACAGAAATATATAAGTTTTCATTTTGATTCAGCATTTTTAAAAATATTAATATATAAAAAAATTAAAAATATTTAACAAAAAAATTTCAAAAAAAGTGGTGCAACTTTAAAAGAAAATCATATTTCCAAAAGTAAATATTTTTTTCAAATATACTGAATCAAAATTAAAGTAAAGTAATTGAAAAAAATATGTCCCAAGTTTGAACCCTGTATATTTAACGGTTCTCGAGTTATAAGAATTTAAATATGAGAAATGGTGAAAAAACCTATCATGAAGAAAAACGCATTTTTACAAGAAGTCGTTTCCATCACAGCCATTATACTTGAAAGCAAGATTTGTGAAAAGAAACCAAAACGAAAAAATTAATATTTTTTGTTTTAATTCAGATAGAAACATGGTTTAAATGCAATTTTAAGCAGGAAAAAACAAAGAATTTTTGTATGAAATAAAATGTTTTTGCAAAATTTGAAGATTTTTGAGTCCCGGACCCCCTTAAAGAATATGAAAGAATAAATATTCTTCTCGAAAATGGATTTTTATGGTGACATTCTTTATTGAGTGTCATTAATTTGAGAGACTGAAAGAAAATACATCTTTATAAAACTACTTATTTCTATTCCAAGATGAAAAGACAAAATAAATGAACACTTTTAAAACACATAAACAGTAAATCAGTACATAATTTTTTCCAATATACAATAATAAGTTAAATATTTAGCAACAAATTTTGAGACATCATAAGTTTAATTAAATATTATCTGAAAAATATCATGAAAAATCGGATGGGAAGAGTTCTATAAACTGATCCAGTTTATTTGGCAATACATGTTTCGATGTGACTGTTGTGATCTTCAATTTCTTGGGTTGCTTTTTTTACTACTGGAATATACTTCAAGCGAAATTTCTTGCGTTTAGCATATTTTTTCGGAAAAAATCATAACTTTTCGGGTTTTTTTAAACGGTATTTTTTTATAGTATGTAATGTGTAAATATATTTTTTGTGCATTTTAATACATTTTAGGATGAATATAATATTAAAATGTATAATATAATATGATGTTTTAATTTGACATAAGTATATAAAAGATGAAATACATAAAATTATAAGTATATATTTAAGTATACTATATATAAAAATAATATATATTTATGTAAACAACGAACTCATTTTTATTAACATATGTCCTATATAACGTTTATTAAATAAATATATGTTTATAAGAAAAATAATAAAAAACAAGTTTTTTCGCGATCTTGGAAAATTTGGTAAAATGCGAAAACTGACTTTTGGCGACATTTTGGATTCCTTCACCAATCGCGCCAACCAGAGCAGGATGCGGAACTCTTCCTAATTATGATGGTAGGTAAAAAAAAAAATGGCTACACAGATTCTTTGATTTAATTACTTTTAATGCTTAATTATAAATCCTAGGCAATATTTTTACATTACATTATTCAGAACTATTCTTACAAAGTAATTACTTTCAATACCATCCAAATAGTTCCACGATTTACTCTAATAATCACTGTAAAAGTTATTATACTTTATGTTTTCAAATTTAAAATAATGTGACATAATGAAAGCTTTTTATTATCTTGTCATTTTGAAAGTTTGAAAGGATTTATCGTTTGACATTTCTTATTAAATATGCTTTATATGAGAAGTTAAAGGGAAAACTTTATCTAAAACCGTGAACGTTTATTAGAATAAAGCTATTTTTAGAAGTACTGATTTCCCTTCTTACAAATGATATTTATTTTCATTTTCTTATTTATAATAAGGGGTGTTCATAAAAAAAATTCCTCTATCCATGAACCCTTAGTGGCCTAATAGCTCAACAAAACGAAAGAAAATTTCAGATATTGTTTTTTACGCACACGAGATCGTGATTATTTAAAACAACAGAGCTCTCACGGTTAAGGTCACAATGAAAATCTTTTGATTTTTTATGGCAACACCCATTTTTTTTCTTGCGCAAATTTATCAGCGCAATGGAAAATCACAAATGGTGTTTGAACGATAGTCGTATGACGAAATATTTCTGCGTAAAACAATTGAAAGAGTATTGTAAAGGACCAATGACAACACAAGTGAAAAGAGTGAAAGAAACTTTTATTGGAATTAGCAGTTTTAAATGGGCCTAACTTCACAGATAATAACACATTGCATGCGGATGATTGTTGACAACAATGACGGACGTAACATCACATGAGGAATCTGTATAACTTCATGTTTTATGGCATCTTTCAATTCGGACAAAACTCTTGGATTTGATATATATGTCGTAGGCTAATTGAGAAATCCGGCTCTTTGCAAACAGCCTAGGCCCTTTGCAAAGATCCGGGCTAATTGGAGAATCCATCTCCCTTTTTCCAATTAGCCTGATATTTTTCAGGCTTAATGCAAAGAGCCTAGAAAGCGTTAGGCTAATTGAAAAATGACCACTTATTATCCGATCAGGGCGATATTTTTAGCTCACAGGCTATCAAAGCCTGAGAGCTTATGTGCCCGCCGATTCTGTATGTACGTGTGTACGTGCGAAAGTAGGTATGTACGTAACGCGATAACTCTTCATAGAAATATCCGATTTGCTTCAAATATTTTTTCTAGGTTCATTCTGATAAGGTTCTTCCCTGATTAGTTTTTGGCGTTCATGGGTTAAGGATAAAGGGGGGAAAAGGGCTTGTCCCCTCCCCTATTTTATATAAATGGGTTTTTCATGCAGATATATTCGATTTGCTCCAAATTTGGTATACAGGTTTATTGTGTTAAGGAGCTTCCCTGATTAGATTTGGAAGCTCATTATTTAAGTATAAAGGGGGAAAGGGGGGGCTACCCCCCTTAATTTAGATAAATCGGTTTTTCATGATGAATTATTCGATTTACTCCAAATTCGGTATACCGGTTTATTAAGTTAAGGAGCTGCCTTGATTAGATTTGGAGGTTCATTAGTTAGTTCATTTAGGGGGCAAGTGCCCCTCCTCTTAATTTAGATAAATGTGTTTTCATGCAGAATTATCTAATTTAGTTTAATTTTTTTTCTATGTTCATTATAATAAGCTTTTCTGATTAGATTTGAAAGTTCATTGGTTCAGCTTAAAGGGAGAAATGGAGGAGCTAATACCACCCCCCCCCCCTTAATTTAGTGAAATGGTTTTTTCATTCAGAATTATCTGATTTGCTTCAAATTTGGTATGCCAGTTTATTATGTTAAGTAGCTTCTATGATTAGATTTGGAGGTTCTTTGGTTAAGTAGAAAGGGGGGAAACGGGGACTAATACCTTCATTTATTTTTCGAGGGGCATTATTCTTTGAAATAAGAGTATAATATACAATTAGTGTGAATAGCCTGTGAGCTCAATGCCATCAGTTTAACTGGGCAATTTTCTTTTTATTAGGTTTATTAACGCATAACCCTACCCAAACTCGAAAAATAAATAAGACAAAATAATTTCAGTCTACATGCAAAACGACCCGAACCTGAGAGTTCCATTTGAAAAAACCCGAAATCCCGAACCAAATCTGATAACCGACAAAAATATTCCAAAGATCCATAACCGGATCCGAACAGGACAAATTAGTTTCCGTGGACACACAACGCTACCAGAACCTAAAAATTCCATTCGAAGTCAACCTGAAACCCGTCCCGAACCAAATGTTAACCGACAAAAATATTCCAAAGAACTATAACCCGATACAAGCCAGACAAAATAATCTCCGTCCACCGGCAACCCGATCCGAACCTGAAAGTTCTAATTGAACTCGATCCGAAACCTGGTTGTGGTCGGTTTTCGGGTTGACTTCAAATGGAACCTTCAAATTCGGATCCTGTTGAAAAAAAATTAAACTAAATCAGATAATTCTGCATGAAAACCCATTTTCTAAATTAAGGGGAGGAGCAATTGCCTCCCTTTCCCCCCCTTTATACTTAACCAATGAACCTCCAAATCAAATGAAGGAAGCCATATCGTAATAAACTGGTATATGAAATTTGAAGCAAATAGATTAATTCTGTATGAAAAACCCATTTATCTAAATTAAGGGGACACTAGCCCCTGTCCCTCCTTTATACATAACCAATAAATCTCCAAATCTAATCAAGGAGTTCCTTAACATAATAAACCGGTATACGAAATTTGGAGCAAATCGAATAACTCTGCATGAAAAACCCATTTATCTAAATTAAGGGGGTTCTAGCCCCTCTTTCCTCCCTTTATACATAACTAATGAACTTCCAAATCTAATCAGGGAAGCTACTTAACATAATAAACCGGTATACCAAATTTGGAGCAAATCGAATAATTTTGCATTAAAAACCCATTTACCTAAATTAGGGGGGCACCCCCCTTTCCTCCCTTTATATTTAACTAATGAACCTCCAAATCTAATCAAGCCATCTCCTTAACATAATAAACCAGTATACCAAATTTGATCTAATCGAATAATTTTACATGAAAAACGCATTTATCTAAATTAAGGGGAGAGGCAATTGCCCCCCTTTCCCCTCTTTATACATAATAATGATCTTCCAAATGTAATCAGGGAAGCTGCTTAACATAATTAACCGGTATACCAAATTTATTGCAAATCGCATATTTCCGCAAGAAAAACACATTTATCTAAATTACGGGGGGGATAGCCCCCCTTTCCTCCCTTTATATGTAACTAATGAACCTCCAAATCTAATCAAGGCAGCTCCTTAACTTAATAAACCGGTATACCAAATTTGGAGCAAATCGAATAATTCATCATGAAAAACCGATTTATCTAAATTAAGGGGGATAGCCCCCCTTTCCCCTCTTTATACTTAAATAATGAGCTTCCAAATCTAATCAGTAAAGCTCTTTAACACAATAAACCGGTATACCAAATTTGGAGCAAATCGAATATTACTGCATGAAAAACCCATTTATATAAATTAAGGGGTGACTAGCCCCCCTTTTTCCCTTTATCCTTAACCAATGAACCCCAAAAACTAATCAGGGAAGCACCTTATCAGAATGAACCTAGGAAAAAATTTTGAAGCAAATCGGATATTTATATCAAGAGTTATCGTGTTACGTACATACGTCGTACGTACGTACACACATACATACAGAATCTGCGGGCGCATAAGCTCTCAGGCTTTGATAGCCTGTGAGCTAAAAATGTCACCCTGATCGGATAATAAGTGGTCATTTTTCAATTAGCCTAACGCTTTCTAGGCTCTTTGCAATAAGCCTGAAAAATATCAGGCTAATTGGAAAAAGGGAGATGGATTCTCCAATTAGCCCGGCTCTTTGCAAAGAGCCGGATTTCTCAATTTGCCTACGACATATGCAGGGTTGTTATAATTAAAGTTCGCCTATTCAGAAGGCTCTAGAGCCGGTTCTGTGGCTCCAAACGAAACAAAATTTCACTAGTACGTAGTTGAAGAGATGCGCTCTGCGAAAATCGAAGAAAAAAATAGTTAAAATTTTGGTCAATAGGTGGCGCTGCGCCAATATTTACGCCGATATTTGCAGATTCCTTTATTTTGTAAAAAACAAAATACAGGAAATTTTATTTCACAGTTGGTAAAAGTAAACTTTTTCAGATTCGTCATATCGATTTCGATCAATCCAGATGAAACACACAAAATCACAAAATTTTACCCAACGCTTGAAAAAGATCACATTTTATTCAAATTTTTGTCGAACTACGTCAAAGTGACGTCGCAACTTCGAAACTTGAAATACCCTTCTAACCACCGGGCGATTTAAAACTTGCTGATAAAGCGTGTCTTTGATTTCTTTGACACTGGAACAGTTGATTGTTTCTGAAAAGCATTTGAATCTACGCTTTGTGGAGAACGGTAACTTTGAATGAAAAGGCACTTCGTGTAAAGTTATTTTATCAAAATAACAGCAACGCAGCTGCAGCTCTTCGAGAATTCCGGAAACTAAAAGATGTTAGACGTGGACCAATGTCGGATCGTGGAGTTCACAAAATGATTAAAAAGTTCGAGGAAACAGGAAAATTCGACATTCTTTCTGGCAGAGGACGAAAAAAGGTAGACATTTCTAGCATTGAAGCTACTGCTACTGCTGCCGTGGATTTAGCAAGCCAGTCATCATTTGGTAATGCAAGTGTGCCAGCTATTGCGAATGAAGTCGATATGCCGATTTCCACTGTGAGAAAAGTGATGCGTCAAATTTTGCGCTACTATCCATACAAGATTCAGAGGGTGCAACAGCTTATACAGGGTGATACCGAAAGTCGTCTACCATTTTCACTACAGTTTCTTGCACGAATGAATGCGGACAATTCTTGGCCCTGTAATGTTCTATGTACTGATGAAGCGCATTTTTATTTAAACGGACAAGTGAACACGCACAACTGTCCAATTTGGGAGAAAGAGATTCCTAATGTTGTCCAAGAAGTTCCATTACATGCAGCTAAAGTGACGGTGTAGTGCGGTTTCACAGCTACGTTTATGACAGGACCATATTTTTTTAGGAAATAACATCCAAATGACCCATTACATATTCCGTAAATGGGAGAAGGTATCTCAATATGTTGCCAAATTTTCTGATTCCCGAGCTGCAACAGCGAGGCTGCCTTCAAAATATCGTGTTTATGCAAGACGGTGGGCCACCGCACATTACTAGAGGAGTTCGGACTTTCTTAAAAAAGCTATTTTACAGAAGACCGCATCATAAATCGTTATTTTCAAAGAGTCTGGCCACCACGATCGCCTGATCTAACACCATGCGATTTTTGGTTGTGGGGATTTTTGAAAGATTCTGTATCTAAAGACAGATGTCAGACAATCTGTGATCTGAAAGACAGTATTAGACTTCATATTCGCTCAATTTCACAGGACAGTTTACGCAATGCTGTAAAAAGCACAATTCTGAGAATGGAATGCGTTATTGAAAATGGTGGAGGATTCATTGAGCATGCGTAATGTTATTCTTCGTTATTTTCTCGTTGCCGAGCGACATGTTTTATTTTCGTTGATGCAGATTGCATCACATGAAATTATATTCATTTTTCTGTATTGTTTGGAGTCATAGGTCAGGATCATGAGCTGGCTGATTCGGAGAACTTTAATTATAACAATTCGCAGTTCCTCGAAGTTGGTTGAAATTTTTAAATTTGTGTGCTTCGTCTGGATTGACTGAAATTGATATAATGAATCTGCAAACATTGCCTTAAATATTGGCGCAGTGCCACCCATTGACAAAAATGTTAACTAATTTTTTTATCGATTTTCGCAGAGCACATCTCTTCAACTACGTACTAGTGAAATTTTGTTTCGTTTGGAGCCATAGAACCGGCTCTAGAGCCTTCTGAATAGGCGAACTTTAATTATAACAACCCTGTACATCTTCAATTTCAGGTAACCCGAGAACCAAAAGTCCATCGGAGTGAGGTCGGGAGATCGCGGTAGCTACGAAACTGTAAAGTTACGGGAGATGGCTCTGTCACCGAAGTGCTGTTGAAGCCTTTCTCGAACACATGTGGCAACGTGCGGAGGATCACTATTTTTCATCCATATAATGTAATTAACGACATTTTGATGATGCAACTCTGGAATTAGATACTTCTGCAACATTGCTGTATACCGAGCCTTTGTGATAAAGCACGTGTGGAAGTAACCTGTTCGAAGAAGATCGAACCGGAAACGAATGTGCTTGCGAGGCCGCAACACATTCAAATTAGCTTGGAGTAAAGGCCTTGGTACCACGTCGTTAGGTTTTTTGTCAGGCCAGTAAACGCAGTTCTTGGTGTTTACGTTCCTTGTTGATAAAAAAATGTGCCTCATCTGTCGATAATATCAGCAGCGGCACTTGCTATCTTCATCGTATCTCATTAGGAAGAAATTCGCAAAGTCCAAATGCCGCACAGTGGAGTATTTGAACCGAAATCCTGGTCAAAAATATTTTTCGATGTAAATATAGTCCGACTGGCTTGAAATTCTTAGATGTTATTGGGTATCACTATGGCATATTTGGTATTGTAAATGAAGTCTATAGCCTTTACAGTTCATTTACAGAGACACCCAAAAGTCCCTTACATTATGGTCTATGGGGAAAATCGTTTGCTCTGTATTTTAATGATATCACACTTTTAAACGTGCTGAAATTTATATTCCTCACTGAGGTGTACTAAGGCACTTATTGTAGAATATGGTGTGCATAGAACATATCGTCCATTTACAGTGACATACAAAAGAATATGGCTGAAGATTAAATTTAACTAGTGAAGTCTATGATCAATAATTGCTGGAAGTGCGTTTGTAGTTACGATAGGCGTTTTAAAATAGAACAGTTTTTTTTTTAAATATTACTTGGTGTGGATACATACTATAGATCATATACAGGGCTGCACAAAGTTCTCAAGTACATTTCCGTTTATCACTGAAATGGCTGAATGGGCATTTTTAACTGTGCTATGCATTTCACTGAACTAACTTTTAGCATATTATGAAGTATACATACAAATCCATAGCTTAGTTTAATATTTTATATCTTAAAAGCTGACGAAGTGTAAGTAAGATTTTAACACTTCACAAAATAATAAATGTACATTTTATAAATAGTCATCATTTAAGAAGAGCACAAAGAAAAGGAAATTAAAATATTAATTAACTAAGTAGATATTGTAAAAAGACGAATAAATCACATGTCCATTGACTTAACATTACCAAAGGAAATATGGAAGTTGAGCGACTTGTAACCTTTACTATTTACTGTTTTTAAGAGGAAAATAAATGTTGATAGGTTTGTCTTATTCACTATTAATGTTTAATTAAATGTATTTAATTTTACTATATATAAAACTTATTATTTACATTTAATAATGCTTATTACATTTAATAATAATTATTGCATTTAATTTATGTTTAATAGTGTTATATTTAATAGTAGGTTCAGTAAAGTGGAGTCTATATAGTATAGATTGCTAGTTTTTGAATGTATTTAATGTATTACCAGTTTCAAAATGATTATTCAGAACTCTTCTTCATCTTCTTCATCACTCTCTTCTTGGCTTTTTTCGGGACTACCATCAGCCCTTGCTGGAAGAAGAAGTTGTAGGGTCTCGCTACTGTATGGCTTGCTCTTTTTAGTTGATAAACGGAGTTATCAGAAAATATGAAGTTGCTTATTTTCCCTTACATTATAAAAGGAAAATTTTAATTAAATTTTCTTGGTGCCGTTTGTCAGTTTTAGAATTAAAATTAGGTGTCCCTTTTTAAGGACACGCCCTCGAAAGGGTTAATTCCCTCCTTTCTCTCGTTATGTTACACATATGAGCCCCAAGAACTAATTAGGGAACGATTTTTCAATAAATAAGTATATATAATTGGAAGGCGATCGGATAATTCTATCAAAAGATATCGAGTTGCGTGCGTATGTGTGTACCTACATACGTACATATGTACGTACGTACATACAGACAGACAGAATATGTAGGTGCAGAAGCTGTTCTGTAACATCTTGTGAGCTAAAAACCTGCAATACGACAGTAAATATATAGTTCTTATCTCTTCAATTCGGTGGCCGCAAAACAGAGCATTTAAATAATCATCCCGAAAATTTTTTTAATAAAAAAATGGCAACAATATGCGGAAGATTTTTTTGCAGAAATTGACACTCAAAACTACAACTAATACGATTATAATTCAAACATGGCTGGGCAAAGCGCGGCACATATTTAAAAAGCTTCCGATATGTATAAATTAGAGCCAAAAACGCTTTAAAAATAACCCTTTTACACATTTAATGTTTTTTATATTACATTAAAACGAAACTATTTAAATTAACACATAGTTTAACACTAAGCTCTGACCTTTGTTAAACACATAAGCCCTGTGTATTTTCAATTTAACAATTCATTGAGCCACAAAAAAAAATATATTTAAACATAACAACAATGCCAAAAAACAACAAAAAACCACGTCTTCTCAGAAAGAAACTTCCTCTTCAGCTGATTCCTGGAGCCACCGAATATAATTTAGGTTCCTAAAATAGACATAGATTGATGCACCAATTAGTTAGCTATTTAAAAATGTCATTTTTACAATTGTTGAATTTTAATTTTTGCATTTTTGGCCAGGTTTTTGGGCCAAATACTCCACTGTGCGCCGTTGCTCGTCTTCACTTGCGCTTTTCTGTACTCGCTGGAATCGATAAAGAAACATTCACAGAACAGAGCGCAGAATCTATAGGGCTGAGTTTTTCGGTACATCGAAATATCGGGCAACACTTCTTACATTATGCAGTGGAACTGCAGTAATCGTGTTATGCTCTTCCGCAACAACTTCAACAGGAACAAATGGTCGTCCATATCGCGATGTATCACATGTGCGTCCAGTTTCTTCAATTATTGTTACTAAATCACGTACAGTTTTTACGCAATATATGCCTCGTCGTAGTTTATCATTTCGCCGTTCAGATAAAACAGTTTTATCAATTCACCTCTCTGTTTCCTTGGAAGTGCCATCTTCTTGGCTAGTTCGAACATATGATTAAAGGAACAATCTTCCCACACTGCTTATTGATAAAGGTTTTCCTAACGCAATGCTTTGCACATGGTGTTCGGCGATTGATGCTTCTACTGTTTATACCCTGTGAATTATGCAAAGTGTGTCAATGCACTGTTCTATGTGTTGTCGTTGGTTCTTTAGAATGCTCTTCTGTGCAAATGTTTTACGCTTGCAATTTTCGTTATACGTGTGTACTGTTCCAACGCTATTTATGCTTTTTGAATTGCACTGATGCATCTGCGCAGGAAAAAAGTGGGGAAGTTGCCATTTGAAAATTGGAAAGTTTTTTTCACTTTAACAATAAGCGTGAGAGTTCTATTGTTTTAAATCATCACGATCTCGATCACATACATTCAAAAAACAATATCTGGGATTTCCTTTTGATTGGTTAAGCGGTTAGGCTGTTAGTGGTGTCTTTTTTATGATCACAGTGTACGGAATTACCCTCACTTAAAAAAAAGCTTCAACGAAGTACTAGGGCGCATAATTAGACACCCTTTTTTTAATTTTGTGTGTAAGATATAAAAAATGAGACGCATAGAAAATTTCATGAAAATGCTTTAGAGAGAAAGATGGATAATACCAGAATCTCACATGTTTTACTTAAAAAGGAATAAAATGCACAATATCGCATAATAGGATGAAACTAAAATAAGTAAACACAAACAACCATATAGAATTAAATAATTTTAGAATGAAGAATTTTCTCTGATATAAATTATATTTCATAAGAAATATGACCAAAAATATCTCTTAAAGCTAAAAGTTTTTCATTATGTTATACACCGAAGATACAAAACATTATGACCATCCCTACATTTTGCAATGAACTCGCTTGGATGACGTGGAAGGCATGTAATCAGGTGATAATGTTATTCAACTACTGTTAGGGAGAATGGGGAATAATTTTTTTGCTTACTTCTGCCTGTAATGGTAAATGTTGCTGATCTAAGGGACTTTGATGGAGGGCAGAATTCGATGGCCAGATGGCTCAAAACGAGTATCTCCGAAACTGCACGACGCGTGGGTTGTTCGCGGCATATCATTGTTTATATTTATGGAAAGTTCATGAATGACGATGAAACAATCAGTAGACGCGATGGCGTTGGACGTCGACGCATATCAAAGATAAAGGACGTCGGAGACTCCTCCACTTTGTAATACAAAATCGGTGATAGACACTGGTTCAGCTGACAGCCCAACACAATACAGGTCCAAGTAGAATTATTTCAGAACACACAGTTCAGCTGACACTGTTGGATATACGGCTATGCAGAAAATGCCTCACTCAAGGGCCTCTGTTAACGAAGCATCATCGCCAACTACTCCTACCTTTCTTACTTACTAGGCCCAGAAACATCGTGTCTGGACCATGGTTCATTGGGAGAGAATCTGTCTGGTCAGATGAACCACGATTCATCCTTAAACCCATCGATGACCGCGTCAAAGTACGCCTTCTTCTAAGCGAACTGTTGCTCCCCCTTATTCAGCAGGCCATACAAAGACCGGTGGTGGCGATATTAAGCATTGGGAAACGTTCCCATGGACATCTCTGTAGCGTGTGGTTGTGGTAGAACAGATCATGAAGGCCGCAGACTATTGGAACATCAATGCGGAACTGCTGAACCCTTACAGTGTTATCTCTCCTCCCAACTGGAAATTGAGTCTTCGAGCAAGACAACGCTTCATGACACAGGGCTCGTACTGCACTGGGGTGGTTCCAGGAACATAATACTGAACTCTAGTTAAGGTCCTGGCAGCCTAACTGAACGTATCTTAATACGATAGAGCAGATTTTGCGTGTCATGGAACGGCAGCTTAGAGCTAAAAAACAACCATGCTGTAATATCTCGGATTTCCGTGACTGCTACGTGAACATCTGGTACAATCTACCTTCGGACATGCACCAAAGACATGCGGCATCCGGATGCCACCGGCGGATATAGCTTTTTTGCGTGTCAAAACTGAGGCGATACGTTATTAGGTAGGTGGTCATCATGTTATGGCTCTTCAATGCAGTTCTTTTAAAATTAAAAATGGCAAGAAATGTTAATTCTTACTAAGTTTAGTTGTATAAACTCTTACATTATTTGGATAGTAGAAAAAATATCTAAGATGCCGATAAAATAATAATATATCTGGGTGTAATTTGATTATTTTTAATTTAGAGAAACAAATTAAAATAGTTTTTTAAGTTTTCTAATACGATTAAATGTTAATGCTAATAAAAATTCAGAAAGAGTATAGAGCTAAGAATAAATTTAATTTTTTCTCTAAATTAAAATAAATCAAATTACGCACAAACATAATATTATTTTATCGGTCATCCCAGGCATTTGCGCTACTATCCAAATTACGTAAAAATTTATGCAACTAAACTTAGTAAGACTTAACATTTCTTGTCCTTTTTTAATAAAACAAAAATGTGACATTATGAAATTTTTTTAGCTTGAAGCGATTTATTTGATAATATTTCTTATTAAATATAATTTATTTCAAAGAAAATGATTCATCATAAAATTGTTTATTTCTATTATATGATGTAAAGTTAAAACAAATGAACATAATAATAAAAAAAACCTCACATTAATATTAAATCAGTACATAATAGCTTTCTAAAAAGAATAAGTATTTGGAAAAGTATTTGCAGAATATTATGAAAACACAAATTAGGTAAAATGTTATTACTGCAGATATACTTTGGTTTAATTAAATTGTTATACATAATTTGAAATCTTATGCAATATTTTAAACTGAAAGTACTTAGAACGATGCTTACGAATTAATTATTTTTATTACAATCCACATAATTCTGTGAGTTTATGTAATAATTTTGGTGAGACTGTCAATTTTTTTGACATGAATAATGTTTAATAGTTTGAATAAATTTGAATAAAAAATAATTATTATCCCATTGCCTTAAAAGCTTGAAAGTATATTTATTGTGGCATTTTTTATTAAATATGCTTTATATGAGAGGTTGAAGAAGAAAATTTCATTGTAAAACCATGGACGTTCTATTACAATAAGAAGAGTTTTTTACATACTATTCTTTCTTTAGAAGGATATTATTTTTCTCTTTTAAGATGAGGAATTACTGTCACATTAAAAAGGGATTTTATTAAATACTATAATAATTTATTAGAATTTTTATTCCATTTTTAGGTGTGTTCGTTATTATATAAATACACAGCCCCTATATTCGTCATCTGGTGCGTCCGTCTATCTGCCTGTCCGTCTGTCCTCATATAACAGCACAAAAACAAACCAACAGAATGTTTTGAAATTCAATATATAGAATCGTTGCAGAATTTTGTAGAGTCATTACAAATTTTATGCAAATCGTATCAAAACATAAAAAGATATTAATAAAAGGTTTCTTTATTCTGTTAAATCCTATAATATGTAATTAATTCATTGATATCCCATGATAGGTCATGATTGTAGGTTGTCATGGTAATGATGTCCTATTTAAGATGGAGTCCTATTATTTCCGTATGACTAAATTTAAAATACAGAATCGTAATAAATTTTGTACTCATACATTTTTGCATAAGAGTGCAAAAGCTATTGCACCAAGATCTGAATATTTATAAAACTAGTTATAGTACGACCGCACCTCATTTGCAGGTTTAACTTACAATTTCCGACTTGTTTAATTTTAAAAGAATATGATAATGTATTTATTGATATCTCTGATATAAGTATAATTTATTTCGTGGTTAATGATTCATTCTTAAATTATTAACCATTTAGAAAAATGGTTATTGTTCCCGCCAGGATGGAAAATCAAAAGCATATCTGAAGGTTTTTATTGGTTTAATCCGCATTTTATTCGTTTTCTGATTGTTCTATACAGTAATCTGTATTTCCCTTTACTTTCAACAGAGATGGATACCTTCTGTTGCCACTATGGCAAAAAGGAATAAAAAACTACAAAAAAAAATTAATAACTCAGAAACAAATTGAGATACAGCCTTAAAAAAAATTGCATTTTTTAAAAGTAATTTTTTTTCTCTATACGAAGGTGAAAAAGTAATATTGTGGGATGTTTAGAAGTTTAAGAATGAAATTTCCTTTAAAATGAGTCGTCAGATTTCTTGGAAATCTGACGATGGAAAAGCCTTTTCCCGAACAGCCAATGAAATGCTTGGATAATACATAAGTTTCAGGTGGATAATACGTACGAGTCGCAGGCGATTTTTGTCACTTGGAATTTTTACGTGTAATAACACTATTAATGTTTAATTCATGGCGTACGTAATGTATGATCAACTCCGTGCGATTTTTTATGTCTTAAATTTTAGTCTTCGAAAAAATCATTTTCCAAATGGTCGTTGTAATTTGATAAATTGCTTTTTTTATATTATTTTTATTTTTTATTTTTTATTTCTGTTCTAATGTGAAAAGTTAAAACAAATGAATATAATTGAAAGTACACACATTAAGATTAAATAAGTACATTATAGTTTTCTAAAAAGGAATAAGTGTTTGATAAAATAGTGAAAAAGACCTTCCGGCCAGTGCCGGGAGGAAGTAATAGCTTTCATATTCCTTATTTTAAAAAAAGACAACTTAAATTATTCAAACACACGAAGCTGAATTTAGTGGAAACCGAATATAGGAGATTCAATATTAATTTTTATCTATACTAAATCATTATGAATGAGAATTTCGCGAAATTAGTCAGCTTTGTCCAAGCTGCTTTTATTTAAAGTAACTTATATTTGGCTGACAAATTCGGCGATTTCTTAAAGTGCCTGCCATTTTAAGACAACATGGTAAATGAGGCTAACCAGTGAACTTGGTCGAGACCTTAGTAATTGCTGTGCACATGCTCACTCACATCGGAATCGGTTGATATATACGAGTGCTGTCGCATGCAAAAAATTAGATTTTACAAAATGTCACCCACAATAGAAATTGAAACTGCTATATCTGAGCCATTTTTTAAAATAAAGACAAACAAAAAATGCTCCTGAATCCTTATATCAAGTTCAAATACTTAAGAAAGAAACCTTTTTCAATTTCTAATTTTTTTGCACCTCACTTTAAATATATATATATTTTTTTTTAATTTAATGGCCGCCATTTTGAAACAAGATGGCTGATGAATCTGGCCAGCGAACATGGTCGAGGTATTGATGTATACTAGGACTTCCCTCAAAGGGATTAGTCTGAGCGATATTATTGAGAACATAGATTTAATAATAACATGTGGAAGCAAAGAAAATGAGATGTTATCTTTAATTGTCCATATACTGCGATAAACTGAAATGATGAAAATAAACGAATCGTAGAATTACAAAATCTTATATATAAATTCGTATACACTGTTTATAAAAATGGGAAATCAAACCATTCAAGACAGCCATGCATGGATATAAAATTGAAAGTACGCAATATATTAAAAGTAAAATAGAAAATGAAACACTAAATTACTTATATCGGAATTTTAACTGTACTAAATGATGTCAAGAGCATAATTAGACGCTCCGCACCAATTTGAGTAACTTTAAATGACAAATATATGATGTTTAAAAAGAATGGAATATACTTTATATGGTGTGTGCTCCCCCGGAATAGTTAATATTGTACAATATCTGTTTTCCACGGATGCAATGAGGTTGTCGATAACATTTAAGGAATTCTCTCCTCAAAATCTAATATAGTATCAAAGTACCGAATACATCAACAGTGGCATGCAATGCTTCGTTAGTGTGTGCTTTAGATATGCTCGATCGGATTTAAATGATGAGTGTATGCTGGCCACTACATACGCTGTATTGTTTTGTTTATATTCTGCACAAGTTGAGCTGTATTTAGCATGTATTAAATAAAAGAAATCGGCAATGATTACAACATAAAGTATGACACAAGATCTGAATGTATCGTCTGCACACCTTTTGAGCTGTCAAAGTGTCATTTGAAGTAATTTACAAATCCATACATATTTATTCAGGAAATCATGCAAGCTAACATACGTCAATATGAACCCGATTATAAAATTTCACCAGAATAAGTTAATATAAAAAAAGCTACTAATGATAATTGAGAATATGACCTTATGATAAAATGTCTAGAAAAATGAATCGGATAAAAAATTCATATCACATTTAAAACGGCATTTCCCTCTGTTAGTGGCCTTGTCGAGAGAGAGAAAAGCCTAGAGAAGGAACACTTTAACAAGTACTTTCGGGCAACCTACTCACTGTTTCATACAGGTCTTTATTCAATATTTACACAATTTATTTAATGCTAGGTGGGTATCTATCAGTTTTGTTGCATTTAAATCGCATGTTTTGCGGAGGAAATGCAGCATTATGAAACATTTAAAGTTGCTGTACCTAATAATTCCAAATTAATGGTAATTGAGATCACTTTCCGTTAATTTCATCTTTTTAAATTTTAAATTTTTTAGAAACCATTCATAGAGACAATTGTATATTTTAAAACTAACCCGAAGCAAAATTTCAAGATTTTGGGCTCAGCAGTAACACAGAAATAGAATATTTTTGAAAGTTTTTTGTTTTTGCACTGTTTTATATAGCGACATTTTTAGAAATTGTTCTATTGCGAGAATTTACGTCATGATAAATACAGCCATGTCAATTTTCATGTTTATACTCCTAACAATTCCATGTACTTCGTTACTTAGATCATCTTTAGATCTTTTTCCGCTTTGTTTAGTCTTTCTATTTTTTAGAATTCGTTCTACCACGAGCATTTACATCTTATTAATTACTACCATGCCAAAGTTCTAGTTTCTAACCCCAACAGTATCCCAAAAATTTCAGTATTCCAAATAAATCATAGTTTAGAAACTTTCTGGAAATTTTTACGTTTATCCGTCAAATTGAACCTTTTAGAGAGCGTTCATTACGAGTATTTACATCTTAAAAGTAACTACCGCACCAAATTTAAAGTTTCTAACCCAATCAATATCACAGAAATCGCAATTTTAGAACTTTTTTGCTCCTGCAGCGATGTAGGTTCTTGCACTGACATAAAATAGTCTTTTTTTCGGAGCAGAGATGGCCACCAACATTTTTTTAAGTTGGCTATGTAGTTTCAGAGATAACACCTCACAAACGTACAAGCATTAATAATATTATATACTTTATAATATTATAACGCTTTATAATATTAGCATTAGATGTACAGGTAGAAAAGCCATTTATCTGTTACAAACTAAAGTGCCGGCGTTGCCCAGAATTTGAAGGATGTTTGTTCTGAAAAATCAATTTCAAAATTTATCATACAACACAAAACAAACATTAAAAAAAGCAGTCGAAATGTTGTATGAATGAATCATATGAAAACGCTATATAAAAATGTATAAATGTGTATAACAGACGCAAAAGAATACAGCTATAAATGAACTTATTTCAATTTATAATTGGAGCAATAATGTTAAAATAGACCAATATTTCCCTAATCGGGTTTTTATCATGCTTCAATACATTTTTTACACTTATATGACGTTATACTATATCCACCACGTCCTTTATATTTCCAATATGACGTAATAATTTCCTCTTTCACGTGGAAACCTTGAAATAGAATAGTTATGAAGTTATATTCACTTTCATTTAAATTCGTCAAACCATTTATTTCATTTTCATATTTAACGTGAATATCTTGCAATAGAAAAGTTATGACGTAATATTCACCTTTTTTAAAAATTCGTCAAACTATTTATTTCATTTTCATTTTTCACGTGGAAATCTTGCAATAGAAAATTAATTGTTGTAGTAATGATTTTATTGTGTTTTTTAATTGTTGGCAACTGCTATAACGAAAAATGTTTAAATTTGATAAGAATTTGCTGTTAAATTGGTGGTTTTTTATTAATTAAAAATTAACTATAAATTATTTCGTTTCCGAATTACCTTAGTTGCCTCGGCCATGTTTGAATACACATGTACGTATCTTTTCACAATTTTGGCTTCCAAATTGTGGATTTTTATAGAATTACAAACAGACAGATAGACAAGTTTTCATTTTTATATATCTCTCTATTCTAAAAAAAGTAACTAACGCTGTCACCGCCGCCGCCGCCGGTTTTGAATTTTTTGTGACCGGAGGTCTTTCTTCGTTAATATTAAGAAAACTATTGCAAACAAAAATATGAAAATCGGTGGTATTATAGCGAAATGTTTGATCAACACGCTAATGCATACAGTTTTCAAATCGAAGAATTATTTTAAGAGATATTTAATGCTAAAATTGGACAAAATCGTTCCATTAAAAAAACATTTATAGGAGAAAAAGCTATACATGTGAATTTAATCATTTTTAGATCATTTTATTCAATAGAAAATCCCGGTGTGCAGATTTCATTATTTTTTTTTTTATTATTTGACTCATTTTTTGAGGTTTTATTTCTATTTTAAATTTAAATATTCAGCATCTTGACTGATATTTTTTACATATTTTAGAAAATGGTATTAATTTAAACTGTTGCCAACTGTATAAACAGCGCAAGCAATAATGTTTGCTTCAAATAAAAAAAAATTATTTACACGTTACTATTATAAACATAAAAAAAACCTTCAAATTAGAATTAAATAATTAGGTATAAAAAGCAGGCACTTATTGGAAATTACGCCATTAAAACTATATTTACATGTGAATTTTGAAAGAGAAAGGATATTGTAAAATAAATTCATTAACATGCGTTAGAAGTCTGAAATAGAAGAAATTGCGTCACATTACACTTATTATGCAAAATGAACAAAAAATAGTATTGCAAAACATTTTAAATTTAAAAATTGCGCGAGACAAAATATTAGAGGTTAAATATTAGATTTTTTCAAAATTTTATTATTTGTCGTTTGATGTGAGGTGTTCAGCTATAAGTATGCAAATTTTCATGTCTCCAACATAATTAGGGGCTGAGTTAGAAAAATTGCTTAAAATACACAAGTTTGATCCCAGAGGGTTAAATATTAGACTTTTTCAAAATTTTATTATTTGCCGTTTGATTTGAGGTGTTCAGCTATAAGTATGCAAAATTTCATGTCTCCAACTTAATTAGGGTCTGAGTTAGAAAAATTGCTAAAAATACACAAGTTAGAGCCCAGAGGGTTAAATGTGACTTTTTTAAAATTTTATTATTTATCGTGTTATCGCAAGTGTTCAGCTATAAGTATGCAAAATTTCATGTTTCCAACAAAATTAGGGGCTGAGTTAGAAAAATTGCTTAAAATACACAAGTTAGAGCCCATAGGGTTAAATATTAGACCTTTTTCAAAATTTTATTATTTGTCGTTTGATGTGAGGATTTCAGCTATAAGTATGCAAAATTTCATGTTTCCAACTTAATTAGGGGTTGAGTTAGAAAAATTGTTTAAAATACATAAGTTAGAGCCCAGACGGTTAAATATTAGACTTTTTTCAAAATTTTATTATTTGTCGTTTGATGTGAGGTGTTCAGCTATAAATATGCAAATTTTCATGTCTCCAACATAATTAGGGGCTGAGTTAGAAAAATTGCTTAAAATACACAAGTTAGATCCCAGAAGGTTAAATATTAGACTTTTTCAAAATTTTATTATTTGTCGTTTGATGTGAGGAATTCAGCTATAAGTATGCAAAATTTCCTGTCTCCAACTTAATTAGGGGTTGAGTTAGAAAAATTGTTTAAAATACATAAGTTAGAGCCCAGACGGTTAAATATTAGACTTCTTCAAAATTTTATTATTTGTCGTTTGGTGTGAGGTGTTCAGCTATAAGTATGCAAATTTTCATGTCTCCAAAATAATTAGGGGCTGAGTTAGAAAAATTGCTAAAAATACACAAGTTAGAGCCCAGAGGGTTAAATATGACTTTTTCAAAATTTTATTATTTATCGTGTTATCGCAAGTGTTCAGCTATAAGTATGCAAAATTTCATGTTTCCAACATAAGTAGGGGCTGAGTTAGAAAAATTGCTTAAAATACACAAGTTAGAGCCCATAGGGTTAAATATTAGACCTTTTTCAAAATTTTATTATTTGTCGTTTGATGTGAGGATTTCAGCTATAAGTATGCAAAATTTCATGTCTCCAACTTAATTAGGGTTTGAGTTAGAAAAATTGTTTAAAATACATAAGTTAGAGCCCAGACGGTTAAATATTAGACTTTTTCAAAATTTTATTATTTGTCGTTTGATGTGAGGTGTTCAGCTATAAGTATGCAAATTTTCATGTCTCCAACATAATTAGGGGCTGAGTTAGAAAAATTGCTTAAAATACACAAGTTAGAGCCCAGAGGGTTAAATATGACTTTTTCAAAATTTTATTATTTATCGTGTTATCGCAAGTGTTCAGCTATAAGTATGCAAAATTTCATGTTTCCAACATAAGTAGGGGCTGAGTTAGAAAAATTTCTTAAAATACACAAGTTAGAGCCCATAGGGTTAAATATTAGACCTTTTTCAAAATTTTATTATTTGTCGTTTGATGTGAGGATTTCAGCTATAAGTATGCAAAATTTCATGTCTCCAACTTAATTAGGGGTTGAGTTAGAAAAATTGTTTAAAATACATAAGTTAGAGCCCAGACGGTTAAATATTAGACTTTTTCAAAATTTTATTATTTGTCGTTTGATGTGAGGTGTTCAGCTATAAGTATGCAAATTTTCATGTCTCCAACATAATTAGGGTCTGAGTTAGAAAAATTGCTTAAAATACACAAGTTAGATCCCAGAGGGTTAAATATTAGACTTTTTCAAAATTTTATTATTTGCCGTTTGATGTGAGGTTTTCAGCAATAAGTATGCAAATTTTCATGTCTCCAACTTAATTAGGGGCTGAGTTAGAAAAATTGCTTAAAATACACAAGTTAGAGCCAAGAGGATTAAATATTAGATCTTTTTCAAAATTTTATTATTTGTCGTTTGATGTGAGGATTTCAGCTATAAGTATGCAAAATGTGATGTCTCCAACTTAATTAGGGGCTGAGTTAGAAAAATTGCTTAAAATACACAAGTTAGAGCCCAGAGGGTTAAATATGACTTTTTCAAAATTTTATGATTTGTCGTGTTATCGCAAGTGTTCAGCTATAAGTATGCAAACTTCCAACTTAATTAGTGGCTGAGTTAGAAAAATTGCTTAAAATACACAAGTTAGAGCCAGAGGGAGTTAGAGAGATGTCTCCAACTTAATTAGGGGCTGAGTTAGAAAAAATGTTTAAAATACATAAGTTAGAGCCCAGACGGTTAAATATTAGACTTTTTCAAAATTTTATTATTTGTCGTTTGATGTGAGGTGTTCAGCTATAAATATGCAAATTTTCATGTCTCCAACTTAATTAGGGGCTGAGTTAGAAAAATTGCTTAAAACACAGAAGTTAGAGACTGGAGGGTTAAATATGACTTTTTCAAAATTTTATGATTCATCGTGTTATCGCAAGTGTTCAGCTATTAAGTATGCAAACTTTCATGTCTCCAACTTAATTAGGGGCTGAGTTAGAGAAATTGCTTTAAATACAAAAGTTAGAGCCCAGAGGGTTAAATATTAGACCTTTTTCAAAATTTTATTATTTGCCGTTTGATGTGTGGTGTTCAGTTATAAGTATGCAAATTTTCAAGTATCCGACATATATAGTTTCTGAGAACGGGCTCTGTGACAGACGGACATACAGACAGACAAAGGAGTGAGACAGGTAGGGTTTCGTTAGATGAACGAAACTCTAAAAACATGCTGCGGATGACTGTAACAACATCCTAAAATTACATTACCATCAGCGATCTACCAATCCCGAATTTAGTTTATATTCGTTTCATATATTCTTATTCTTTTGTGTGGCCCTGTAAAATAACTATTAATATTATATACAGTAAAACCTCTGAATAGCGGACACCCCGAGAATACAGAATTTGTCCTCTATTTAGAGGTGACCGCTACTGAGAGTAAAACATGTACAGTTATTTAAGAGTTGGTAATCGAAAAAATTCCCACTAAATAAAGGTGCCCACTAATCGGGTGTGTCCGTTATGGAGGTTTTACTGCATAATAATAACATCCTTTACAAGAAAATTGCATGCTGTATGATAGACAGACAGATATCCAGAGAAAGATAACCTCCCAGAGCAATAAACACTCATGTCTTTTGTTTTAATCATCCACAATTGTATGTTATACAACAGGCCAGATTTTATACAACAGGCTAAAAACGGTCACCTTGGTACGGAGTACTGTATTATTAATTGTTTGCCCACCAAAACTGGTTGCCACGGGTTGTTGCAAGGTTTGGGATCACGTGGTTGAAACTGATCTATTCAATATTAATGCGTGCGTATTTTTTTTTTATTTGCTCCATGTGTTCAAACCAGTTGTCTACGAAAACATCCACCGGTGAAAGTGACGCACACCAAATTTCTGTGACGTATGCAGATAAATTGTGCTTTTTTATCAGTTTTTTCTATATAATTTTTAAACGGTTTGGAACTTATATTTCATAGTAGGTGCATTCAGTAGGCAACCCTCATAGGTACCTTCTGGTGCAATCAGAAACGAAATCCGACAAATATTTTTTGAGTTATGCTTGACGAAAGGTTTTTATTAGGCTTTTTTTTTAGTAGGACATGGCGTTAATATCCATCGTAGTAGTAATGTGTCCGGACAGTAATATTTCGCTGAGTATTAGCCTTCGCTTCGCTCAGACAACTATCCACATGCCTTCTTACATCGAAATAGGCGAATACGTGTGTTATCGCGTGACAAATACAAGATCGTTTCAAAATGTTAGCCATGCTAGAAATTCAAAGTGCTATAATTCAATCATTTTTTAAGATATAAACAAAAGAACAAATTTTCAGAAACAAAAACTGCTCCGGAATCTTTGTATCAAGGCCAAACACATAAAAAAAATCTTTTTCATTTTCCAATTTTTTAATACCTCATTTTAAATTTTAAATTAAATTTTCTTAAATGGCAACCCTTTTGAAACAAGATGGCGAATGAAGCTGGCCTACGAACTCGGTCGAGACATTGGTATGTACTATGTACAGACCAAGTTACATCCAAATCGGTTCATAAATACGCCTGTTATCGCATGACAAATATCAGGTCGTTTTAAAATGTCAGCCACAATAGAAATTCAAAATGCTATTACTCAGCCATTTTTTTAGATATAGACGAAACATAAACTGTTCCGGAATCTTTGTATTAAGGTCAAACACATACGAAAAATATCTTTTTCATTTTCCAATTTTTTGGTATCTCATTTTATTTTATTTTTTTATTTTTTTAAATGGCCGCCATTTTGAAACAAGATGGCGGATGAAGCTGGCCAACGAACTCGGTCGAGATATTTGTATGTACTATGTACACACCAAGGTACATCCAAATCGGTTCATAAATACGCCTGTTATTACGTGACAAAAATCAGGACGTTTCAAAATTTCAGCCAAGCTAGAAATTCAAAATGCTATAGCTCAGCCATTTCTTAAGATATAGACGAGACAAAAACTGCTCCAGAATCTTTTTATCAAGGTCAAACACATAAGAAAAAAAATATTTCTTTCAGTTTTCAATTTTTTGGTACCACATTTCAAATTTAAATTTTTCTTAAAACTTTAAATGACCGCCATTTATAAACAAGATGGCGGATGAAGCTTGCCAACGAACCCGGTCGAGACTTTGGTTTATACTATCTACACACCGAATTACATCATAATCGGTTCATAAATACGCCTTTTATCGCGTGACAAAATTTAGGACGTTTCAAAATGTCAGCCACGCTAGAAATTCAAAATGCTATAACTCAGCCATTTTTTAAGATATAGACGAAACAAAAACTGCTCCGGAATCTTTGTATAAAGGTCAAATACATAAGAAAAAAATATTTTTCCATTTTTAATTTTTTGGTACCACATTTCAAATTTTAAAATTTTTTAAAAAATTTAAATGGCCGCTATTTTGAAACAATACCACGGATGAAGCTGGCCAACGAACTCGGTCGAGACATTGGTATGTACTATGTACACACCGAATTACATCGAAATCGGTTCATAATTACGAGAGTTACAGTGTGACATAGGTCATATATATATATATATATATATATAATTTTTGAACGGAGGGTGGTTTCGGGGTCTGGTGGTCAAGATCAATGAAAATATACTAAATTTTTTTGAAATCGCTTTCCTCCAAACGGCTGCAATAGGTATCTTTTTGTAATGAAAACTATCTAAAAGTATTTGAAAAATATTATGAAATGATCCGACTATAGGTAAACAAAATGCAGAAATACTTTCATTTAATTCATTTTTTATGCATAATTTGAAATCCTGTGACATATTTTAAATATTAAAGTACTTAGAACAATTCTTACGAAGCAATTATTTTTACTACAATCCAAATAATGCAGTGATTTTACATAATCATCTGGGTAAGACTTATTATGCTTATTCTTTTCAATTTTAAATTGTGTGACATAAAATTTATCCCATTTCATCCCAAATTATCTATTATCCCATTGCCTTAAAAGCTATAAAGTATTTTTCTTGTGACTTTTTATTAAATATATTTTATATGAGAGATTTAAGGAAAACACTTTATTTTAATACTATAGACATCTATTTAAAAAAAAAAAAAGAAAAAAAATCACACTATTTTTCTTTAGAATTATATTGTGTTTATTTTTTAAAACACTGAATTACTGTCACTCTAACAAAGGATTTTACGAAAAATTTTATTAGAATTTGAATTCTATTTTTTTAAAATAATTTATTATTTGTTGGAAATAAAAGAGAAAACGCGTCAAAGACTTACTGAAAATGCTTTAAAAAGAAGGATATATGAAAACAAAAGATAACATATTTTAGCTAAAGACGAATAAAATACATAATATCGCATAATATGATAAACATACACTAAGGAAGAAAATACAGCTTTCACATAGAATGAATAGGTAGTCATTTTCTTAATCCCTTAACTAGAAATATAGATTTTTGAGCTATGCGAATAGGGTAAACAAGTAAGCTGAATAGACGAAATGATCTAGAATTTCTCGTCTCTCGTTTTCTAGGTGATGAAACAATGATGAATAGTTTCAGTAGTGAGAAATTATCGTTTGATTTCTGGAATGATTTCATAAACTAGAATTATAATTACTAAAACTAACCTTTCGTGTTTGCATCTATTTGCAGAGATTTTTAAATATGTTTGAGTGATATTGCGAAATAGGGGATATTACGAAAACGCTTATGAATTCTAGTAAGACAATCTAAACTTTCTAGTAAAAAGAACTAGAATTTATAGGGATGGCATGCACTGTAAAAAAATCTGCAGCCCTACTGATGTAAAGTTACATGCGTACTAAACTTTTATCTGTAGCTGTACAAAAAAAACTAGTCGGATGTACCAATCCCAAAACTTTCTTCTATCTCATACATGTTAATACTTCAAAATTCGCTATCACACTGCCAAAATTAAATGGCAATCTATGCATCTCATGAGGATTCTAACGATATGAAATTCCGTGCATTAGTTCTTGAGATACGACTATAGCTGAAATCGTCTAAATTCAGCAAAATGCTGCCTAGCAGCGCCACCTATTGGGTGATTTATACCAAATCCTAATCAGCAACAATTTATGTCAACGTCTGACTGAATCTGAAGTTTGGAGAAAATCCGTACATTAGTTTTTGAGATAGAGCAATAGCGAAAATCGTGAAATTTTCTGCATAGCAGCGCCACCTATTGGGTGATTAACACCAAAACCTAATTAACAACAACTTGTGTCAACATACAACTAAATCTGAAGTTAGATGAAAATTGGTCCATTAGTTCTATTGATAGAGCTATTGAGGCAATCGTGGAAAAGGCAGCAGAGAAGCGCCACCTGTTGGGCGATTTACACCAACACCTAATCAGTATTGAAATGCAGTAAACCAACGTTTAAAATGCACAAATAATGCGTGAAAAAGCAGCAAACAGCTGTTTCGAATCTACAGCGAGATTCTTCTTCAGTGCAAGAGAGGGAAAAAAGGAACAGCGTGCTAGAAAAAGCAAGGCTGAGCCAAAGCACACGCACGCTTTTCTAGCACGCTGTTCCTTTTTTCCCTCTCTTGCACTGAAGAAGAATCTCGCTGTAGATTCGAAACAGCTGTTTGCTGCTTTTTCACGCATTATTTGTGCATTTTAAACGTTGGTTTACTGCATTTCAATATTCCTGCACAAAGGCTTTAATTGCTATTTTAACCTAATCAGTAGCAAGCCATATCAAGGACTAACTTAATCTGAAGTTTGATGAAAATCCGTGCGTTAGTTCTTAAGATAGAGCTATTGGGGAAATCGTGTAAATCCTACAACATTCATCATAACAGCGCCACCTGTTGGGCGATTTACACCAAAACGTAATCATCATCAATTCATATCAAGGACTAACTAAATCTGATGTTTGATCAAAATCCGTGCATTAGTTCTTGAGATAGAGCTATTGCGAAAATCGTGAAAAATGCAGCATTGCAGCGCCACCTGTTGAGCGATTTACACCAAAAACTAACCAGCATCAATTTGTATTATGCACTAACTGAATATCAATTTTTATTAAATTCCGTGCATTAGTTCTTGAGATAGAGCGCCCACAAAATTTGTGTCACATACACACAGACAGACAGACAGGCAGACAGACAGACAGACTCACAGAGTCACAGACAGACATTTTGTAAAAACATGTTTTTTGGAATCTCTGACCCCTAAAACGTGTAAATCCGTCGAAAACCGGAATTCGAAAATTTTCATGAATCCAATACTTTCTTCTTGTAAAGATAGAAGAAAGTAAAAAACTGCAAATCTACAAAACTAATTTTTGTAAAGCTACAGAAATCTGTAACTTTACAAATGAATCTGCTAAAATTACAGTAATCTTACTAAAATTTTATCTGTAACCCTGGTTGCAGTTACATGAAAAGTTCTCGGCATCCATGTTTCCTAAAACATTCTTAGTAACCTCACAGATTTTTTTATTTTCGGCGCAAAAGTATGTCTGTTACATGAAATTTTGTTGTTGCCGTTACATAAAAAGTAATAGGAGTCCCAGTTTCCTAGAAAAACTTTAGTAACTTTACAGATTTATTTATTTTTTTTTTTTCTACAGTGTGGAGCTATTTTTTCTAGAGCCACAATTTACATTTTAGATACCAGGACCATATTTTTTTATCAGTGTAAAATAGTCGAAATGCGAAGCAGTACATCTAATAGTTTTCTATCATGAGTAAAGGATAATACACATAAAAGTGCAGAAGAGTCTAGGAAGTGCAGAAAACTAGGGAAGAAAATTATTTTATTTTTTTCTAAATTCCAAAACATCAAACTCCATACAAACATAACATTATTTTAAGTATTTTCTCTACTACCCAAATAATGTAAATATTTATCCTAATGAAGTTAGTAAAACTGAACTGAATATTTCTTACCTTTTCCATAAGCAAAACACATAATGAATTAGTCTTAAATTGAAGGAATACATTTGGTGATATTTCTTATTAAATACTATTTATGTTAAACAAAATGCTTCATAACAACGCGTATAATAATCACTTATAAACATATTAAGCTAAATAGTGCTACAAAAGTGATAAAATATCTTTATTTAGATTGATGAACGTTTCATCGAATAAACGGTGACATTTTCAAAATCATTCGTGATAGAAATATTTTCATAAAATTTAAAAACAATAACTTAATAAACATTGTAACGAGTCATCATGCATAATGAAAAAAAGTGCAAACATAAAGTAAACTAAAATGAAGTCCGATATTTCTGACGTGGATTATTTTTTACTATTTTTACTAAAATTGCATACCATTTCCTTCCAAATTTGAGGTAAATCAACGGACACTGGATCATTGTAACACTCTTTGCGTAAAAATTTTTCTACTGATTCTTGGATAATGGATGGTAAATAAAATGTTGATGGATAAGTTAATCTGCTATTATTAAAATCGATCTGCAAAAGCTCCTTTCTGCATAATATTGACAAAGCTGTGGTTTTCCTGTTGTATTTGATGTCTGCTATACACTGTAAAAAAAAAAAAAAAAAAAAAAAAACGGAAATACTACTGGCAATCTAGACGCCAGTACTATTTCCTTTTTTTACGGAATTTTTACCCATAAATTACAGAAAATTTTCCGTTTTTAGAAAAACGAAAATTTTTTTGTAATTTATGGGTAAAAATTCCGTAAAAAAACGGAAATAGTACTGGCGTCTAGATTGCCAGTAGTTTTTCCGTTTTTTAGTCCATTTTTTTTTTTTTTTTTTTTTTTTTTTTTTTACAGTGTATGTTCTTTGATTCTAGTTTTAAGTTTTGTGCTTGTCATACCTATATAAAACTGCATTGTTCCATCTTTTTTGGTGAAAGGTATTTCGTGTACTCTCGATAACTGGTTTGATTCAATTGGATCTAATTTCTTGCATACTATATTTCTAAATTTCACGGAAAGTTTTGCAACAAGGGAGATATTGAATTTATTGAATTTATATTTCAAACGTTCAAAGAAACCAGGAAGATATTGCAAAGTGGATAAAATGGAATTTTGTGCATTGAAATTACTTTTCTTCTTATTCTTCAAACTTATTTTAATGTTCATGTTAATGCTTCATTCAGTTTTAATGTTTGCCCTGTTTTTTCATTATGCATGATGAATCGTGACACTGTTTACCAAGTTATTGTTTTTAAATTTTGTGAAAATATTTCTATCTTGAATGATTTTGAAAATGCCGTCGTTTGTGCGATGAAATGATCGTCAATCTAAATAAAGATATTTTATCACTTTTTATAGCACTGTTTAGCTTAAAATGCTTCTTTCTAAAATTATTTATTTCCATTGCAATACGAAAAGACGAAACAGAGGAACGGCTACAAATAAGAAACTTTTTTAAGATACTAAATTTCACTTAAAAAAATGTTTTTGCAAAATGCTATGATATTTTATTGGAAACATTATTTTTTACAATTTTTACTTAATTTTTTATACGCATGAAATAAAAAAGAAAACCCTTAAAGACATAATGAAAAGGTTTAAAAAAAAAAAATATGTGAAATGAAAACATAAGGTTTCATCTATGAGGAATAAAATACGTCATATCGCATAATATGATAAAATCAGAATAGCGCAAATGAACAAGCTGTACTTCTTATGGTTATCTAATATGTCTAAATGATACTAATAAAAGTGCATAAAGCGCATCAAATGGGATCTTTCCCTCTAAATTCCTAATATTCAAATTCCACACAAATAAAAGATTATTTTCTCTATCATCTTACCTATTCTCTTTACTATCCAAAATATACAGGGAGTCCACTCTCAACGGTATCCAATGGCTAATTGCTAATTCTTAAACCGTTAGTCATAGACAAAAATGATTTAAATGAAGTAAAGAAATATTTAAATAGCGACTTGGGTGAATAAAAACATTTCTTAAAAAATTACGAAATTAAAATTTTTATACGGTCCCCCTGTGCTATAAGTTATATTTAGTAAACTTTTCCTTTTACACTTACAAGTAATACAAAAAGTCCCGTTATTCTACAATTAAAATTCACCGAGCAATAGCTATTTAAAGTTGGAGCATATTTTTGCTGCAAATTGGGGGTCATTCACAAATTTAGTCAAAATATAATTTCGTCAGATATATTAAAAAATGGTTGAGAGTAAAATTAACATTGCAATATAAATTTGAAATCTTTAATCATTCTGACACATTAATGCAAAATATACAATTTGTAATTAATAAACATTTAAGAAAAAAGAAAAAAAAACAGAATTTTTGTTAATATAAATGATGCTAAATTAACAGCCTCAATTCTTTGCAAAATGATACGTATTTTAAAATATTATTAGACTACACTAGCCTGCAAAAGTTGGGTTATGTCATTTTTTTAGCTTTTCATAATTGATTCTTATGTATTCTGTACCGCTGAATCCGCAATTGACCTTCATTTTTTACCATCATTTAAAGATTTTTACGTGAATTTTAAAATTAATAAATGAAAAATTGCGAAAATTTGATGCTATAAAATAGATGTAATTGTTCTGTTTTTAACTTTTAATGATTGATTTTTATGTATTTTTTTTACTGCTGAATCCGAAAATGATCTTCATTTTTAACCATCACATCAGGATTTTTCGCAAATTGCAAATTTCAAAGTTAAAAAGTCCAAAGTTAAAATTGAACCTCCTCCCCCATCTCATCGGACCACTCAGCTGTTTAGCTGTAAGAGTCCTAGGATAAGCAAAAATATTGAATAAATTATTAAATAAAATAAAATAAAATAAAATAAAATAAAATAAAATAAAATAAAATAAAAAGTTTTACATATGTTTTATAGTATGAGATTTTCGCTATATTTTAACTTACACATTTACGATCTGCAAAAACAAATTCTAACACGATGGTTAAAAATGAAGGTCATATTCAGATTCAGTGCTAAGAAGTACGTAAAAATCAATTATCAAAAGTTAAAAATCACAGCCATCTCTTCTACTTTATAGTATCCGATTTTTGTTATACTTTAACTTTGACAATTTATGATTTGCGAAATATCCTGACATGATGGTTAAAAATTAAGGTACTTTTTGGATTCAGTGCTAAAAAATACATAAAACTTAAAAAACCCAACAATTGCAGTCTTGTATTATCTAATCTAAAACTTTTTCTTCAACTTCTTGGCGGTAATCTATCCGAAATGTTTTGTGGAATTTTTCCGGAATCCTGATTTTTTTCCCTGTAAAATTGGCATAAATGGTAATCACCGAATATTTGAAAGTGAGTTAATGTTGGAGTACAAATTTGAACTGGAAGAACATACATACATTGAAGTAACATAAAAACTTATGAAAGTAACACAATTTTTGTTAAAAGAAATCATAAAAGAAACTGTCTCAAATCCCGACAAAATAAAACATATGTTATTTTAGCTAATCTGAAACTTAATAAAAGTTAACTTAATCGTAATACTTGTACGAATTTTTTCAAAGCACAGATACACATGAAATAAGTAAGATTTTCGAATACTTTAAGCACTTGGTATGTGACCCTTCAAAGCCAAGCCGAACTCATTTGTTTTCAGCGCTGAAAAGTGGCATAAGTCATGCATTTTTAAAGTTTCATAATTCGCTCAAATTTAGTGTTTTATGAATGGGACGTTTTTTGTCTTACTTGTCCGTGTAATAGGAAAAATTTACAAAATATAAGTTATAGAACCGGGGGACCGTATAAAAAGTTTAATTTCGTATTTTTTTAAGAAATGTTTTATTGACCTAAATCGCTTTTAAAATATTTCTTTAGCTGATTTAAAACTTTTTTGTAATTGGAACTATACGTCTATGCAGTAGTGTAAAATTGGCGCAGAGGTGGAGCCTATTGACACCACTCAATTTTAGTAGTATTTTTCGTCTTATTTAATGAGAGAATTTCTGCGGTTTTATTAAGGTGAAGAATACTATAAAAAATGTGTGGTACCAATAGGCTCCACCTCTGCGCCAATTTTCCACAACTGGCCTATCACTAACGGTTTAAGAATTAGCCAATGGATACCGCTGAGAGCGGACACACTGTTTAAAAAAATACCTTAATAATTTTCGTAATACTTAACTTTTCTTATCTTTTCCATTTTAAAAGAATGTGACATAACACAATATTTTTATCTTCAAGGGATTTATTTGGTGACATTTCTTCTTAAATGCAATTTATATGAGAGATTGAAAGAAAAAGATCCATTATAAAACTATTGATTTCTATTCCAATATCAAAAGACAAAACATATAACCTGAATTAAAAAATACCCGCATAAAGAGTATATCAAAACATGACTAGTTTTCTAAAAGGGAATGGATTTCTACTGTATCTCAATAAAATAGAATTTTAAAAATATAAAACACGGTGACAGAAAAAAATGTTTTCACTGCACAAATACTTTGTTTTAATTATCTTTTTACGCATAATTTTAAACCTAATACAATATTTTTACCATTAAATTACAAAGAACGAGTCTTACGAATTAATTATTGTAAGTACCATCCACATAATGCTACACACACATATATATATATATATATATATATATATATATATATTTAATAATATAACTAAGACTTAAAAATCTTCAAGTTTTCAATTTAAAAAGACTATAACATAATGAAATATTTCAATTATTCCTTCGCCTTAAAAGCTTGAGTGTATTTTTTCTGTGGCATTTCTTATTAATGCGATTTATATGAGAATTTGAAGAGAAACACTGCATTGTTAAACTACCATTATACACGGTATGTTCTTTTCCACCTAATGAATTAATGATGATTTTGGCAAGAATAATAATTGAGATTTTATATTCTCGTTGTAAAGAATTCCTATATAAAATTTTACTAATAATTATTCTCTAAAAATTTCTATAATTTTAAAGCCCATATGACATTTTTTATGTGGTACCATCACGTTGTTTGCCTTCAAGTTTTGTCAGGTTCCATATATATTTCCAATAAAGAACTTTCTCTATATACACTAATATCTCTGTTTAAAATGTTACTTTTTTCTTTGTTTAAAGAGCCTGAATTAATGTCACTTTAGAAAATGACTTTAAGAAATATTGTAATATTTTATTAAAAAAGTTTATTTTTAATTCTTTGAGTAATTTTTATACTCGGAAAATTAAAAAAAGCACATGGAAGATTTCATGAAAGTCTAAAACATTTTAATGAAATCTTCATGTGCTTTCTTTAATTTGCAGCAAGTGTTAAATGCTAATTCAAGTGGTATTAAATCACCTAACATGAAATAAATAGATGATCTTTAGAGCCTGTCTGTATATATTCTGAACTAAGATGAAGGCTATATGATAATAGAAATTGACATGTTTTATCTAAAGAGGAATACGCAATATTGCATAGTATGATAAAAGTTGAATAGCAACATGAAAAAATAATATAAAATAGTTCTTACAGTTTTCTAACATGACTAATAAACAATAGCAAAAAAAGTGCTGAAAGGACAGACGACTATGAATAAATCGGACTTTTTTTCTCTAAAGGAAAAAAATAAAAATATAACATTATTTATAGATCATCATCTATTTTCACAACTATTCAAATAATATATTAGATGTAAATTTCCAACTGGGCGAAAAATGTCCGGACCAGGATTCGAACACGGGACCTCCTGGCTGTAGCCGCCAGTGCTCCGCCATCCGAGCCATCAAGGACGATTCTGGTCGAACTATTTCACCCAGCTAACCTGTGTTAAAATTAATCTAGTATTCAAATAATGTAAAAGTTTATCCTACTAAATTTAGCTTAACAATTTTTATCTTTTTCATTTTAAAAGCATATGACTTAATGCTTTTTTTTTTTTTTTTTTTTTTTTTTTTTTTTTTTTTTTTTTTTTTTTTTTTACATTGAAGGGATTTATTTGGTGGCATTTCTTATTGATGTGATTTATATGAGATGATCAAGAGAAACACTGCTTTGCTAAACTACCATTATACACAGTATGAAATTTTTTGATGTGGTACCGTCACGTTGTTTGCCTTGAAGTTTTGACAGGTTCCATCTCTAGTTCCAATAAAGACCCTTTTCTTTAAACACTAATTTCTCTGTTTAAAATGTTACTGTTTTTCTTTCTTTAAAGGGCCTGAATTAATGTCACTTTAGAAAATGATTTAAAGAAATATTACAATATTTTATTAAAAACGTTTTTTAATTCTTTTAAATAATTTTATACTTAGGAAATTTAAAAATCTCATAGAAGATTCCATGAAAATATAAGACATCTTCATGAAATCTTCATTTGCATTCTTTTATTTGTAGCAAGTTTTAAATGTTAATTCAAGTGGTACTAAATCATTTAACATGAAAAGAAATAGATGATCTTTAGAACTTGTCTGTGTACATTCTTAACTAAAATTAAGGATATGTGATAACAGAAGGTGATATGTTTTATCTAAAGAGGAATACGCAATATTGCATAATATGATAAAAGTAGAATAGCTGCACGAACAAGCATACAGACATAGTTTTTACAGTTTTCTAATTTGACTAAAAAACAGTACGAATAAAAGTTCTGAAAGGACAGAAGACTGTGAATAAATTGGATTTTTATCTTTGAATAAAAAAATCAAATTAAATACAAATATAACATTATTTTACATCATTCATCATCTATTTTCACAACTGTCTAAATAATGCAAAAGTTTATCCTACTAAATTTAGTTCAACATTTTTTATCTTTTCCATTTTAAAAGCATATGACATAATGATATTTTTTAATCTTTAAAGGATTTATTTGATGACATTTCTGATTAATATCATTTATATCAAAGAAAAATGCTTCAATCTAAAACTATTTATTTGCATTCCAATGTAAAAAATTTAAAACAAATTAGCATAATTAAATAATACACACATAAAGATTAAATTATTACATAGCAGTTTTCTAAAAAGGAATAATAAACACACATTGGTTATTGCGATATCTTCTGTAACACACTTTACGATATAATAAGATTTAATAAAATAGTATTTGAAAATATTATGAAAAAGCTTTGCAATAGGAAAAAATGTTTTTACTACATGGATACTTTGGTTTAATTAACTTTTTGTGCGTAATTTGTATCCATTCCTATGCAATATTTTAACTATTACAGTACATATAACAATTCTAAGGAATTAATTATTTTTACTATCATTAAAATAATGCACTGATTTATTCTAATAATCTATTAAGACTTATTATACTTTTTCTTTTCAATTTAAATATAATATGACATAATGAAAGATTTCTCTTATCCCATTGCTTTGAAAGCTTGAAAGGATTTATCTTTTGACATTTCTTATTAAAAGAGCTTTATGTTACAGATTGAAAGGAAAAAAGTCATTCTAAAACCATGGACGTCTACTACGACAATTTTTTTTTTTTTTTTTTTTTAGATACTACCCTTTCTTTAGAACGTTATATATTTTTTAAGATACTGAATTACTGTCACTTTAAAAAAATCTTTTATGAAAAATTATGATGTTTTATTAGAAGTTTTTTTTTTCTATTTTTACTTAATTTTCATACTTAGAAAAAAAAACCACCATAGAAAACTTCATAAAATGATTTTAAAAGAAGGATATATAAAAACAGAATCTTTTATTTAAAGACGAATAAAATACATAATATTCCACAATATGATAAACTTATAATAGCTGCAAATGAACAGCAGAACTGCTTATGGATTTCTTATATGACAAATGGATACTACCAAAAAAGTACATAAAAGGCAAAAAGTCGAATTTTTTTTCTCTAAATTCTTTAAAATCAAATAACATACAAATATAATATTATTTTCTCTGTCATCTTGGCTGTTTTCTCTACTCTTCGTATAATGTAAATATGTATCCTAATAATTTTAGTAAGACTTAATAATAAAAGATATTGTTTTTCATCTTCAAGATATTCGATTTCCGTCTATTTAAAAAAGATTTTCGCAAGGACTTTACGATAATTTGAGAAAGGAAATACATTCCATTATATCATGATTCCTACGAATTTGTTACATTTCTACCATCCAAATAAAAAGTGAATCTGAGTAATACTTATTTGTTTCAATTTTAAAAGAATATGACCTTATGAAAGATTATTATTCCACTTTTTTGAAAGATTCAAAGAATTACTTTAATGGAATTTCTTATTAAAAGAGAGAAATGTTCTTTCATATAATTTGATAAGGAAAATATATTCCATTATATCAGGATTCCTACGAATTCGATAGTTTTCTGCCATCCAAATAAAGTGTCAATCTGAGTAATACGTATTTGTTTCAATTTTAAAAGAATATGACTTAACGAAAAATTATTATCCCACATCTTTCAAAGAGTCAAAGAATTACGTTAGAAGAATTCCGAAATTTCTTATTAAATGTGCTTTACATTGAATGCCACAGAAAAGTTCTATCAGATAATTTGAAAAACATTATATAGTCCGTTATATTACGAATCCTACGAATTCGTTATTTTTCTGCCATCCAAATAAAGTGTCAATCTGAGTAATACTTATTAGTTTCAATTTTAAAAGAATATGATCTTATGAAAGATTATTATTCTACTTCTTTCAAAGATTCAAAGGATTCCGATAGTGAAATGTATTATTAAATGTGCTTTACATTGAATCTCACAAAAATGTTCTTTCAGATAATTTGAGAAAGATTATATATTCCAATACATCACGATTTCTACAAATTCGTTATTTTTCTATCATCCAAATACGAGTAAATTGTCAGATTGAGTAATACGTATTTGTTTCGATTTTAAAAGAATATGACTTAATAAATAATTATTATTCCAGTTCTTTCAAACATTCAAAGGACTCCTTTAGTGGCATTTCTTTTTAAATGTGTTTTCATTGAATATCAAAGAAAAGTACTTTGAAATAATTTGAAAAAGGAAATATATTCCATTATATCACGATTCCTACGAATTCGTTATTTTTCTACAATCCAAATAAACTGCCAATCTGAGTAATACGTATTTGTTTCAAATTTAAAAGAGTATGACTCAATGAAAGATTATTATTTCATTTCGTTCAAAGATTCAAACGATTCAGTTTGTGTCATTTCTTATTAAATATGCTTTACACTGAATGTCACGGAAAAGTTCTTTGAGATATTTTGAGAAAGATTATATATTCCATTATAATATTCTATTATATATTCAATTTAATATTAAAGAAAAGTACTTTGCGATAATTTGAGAAATAAAATATATTCCATTATATCACGATTTCTACGAATTCGTTATTTTTCTACAATCCGGATATAGTGTCAGTCTGAGTAATACTTATTTGTTTCAATTTTAAAAGAATGTGATTAAATGAAAGATTATTATTTCATTTCTTTTCTTTCAACGTATTCAAAGGATTCCTTTAGTGACATTTCTTATTAAATGTACTTTACATTAAATATTAAAGAAAAAAGTTTCGCTCTTTTAATAAAATTTTATCTTTTGAATGTTTTCTCTTTCTTTCATTTGATATTTTTCCATTTTTAAAATGCTGCAATATTGTCCCTTTAACAAGAAGCTTTCTTTGAAATATTTGTATTGTAATATTAGAGACATATATTTTTGCGAAATGTTATTATTGAATAGGATTTCAGAATATTATTTATGTGTTGAAAATGAAAGGGAAAACATATTTCTCAGAAATGTTTTAAAAAAGGAATTCATATATAGAAGCCGTCATATTTTAGCCCACTTATGCCGCAATTGTTTGCTTTCTGAAATTCGTTGGTAAAATCACTTTAAATGTTGCAAAATGAACTGGAAAAATACTAAAAAAAATTACGCTAAAATGTTTTTGCAGTTATTTGATAAAATGTAAATGTACTAAATAGAGGTACATCCATATGTGGAAAAATGCATAATTATATGTTTTGTCTAAATTTATATAAATTAAACTTTTAAATTGTAAATTATATAGAGTAATTAGTATTTTTATGAACTATTAAAAATATATTTATTTCTTTACAGAGACTAACACTATAAGTATAATTAATAATATATTAAGAATAATCGTATTTGAGGCTAAAAGATGATTTATTTCAAAATCATCTTGAAGTGGACTTTACATCAATAACTGTCCCCTAAATGGCTAATAGAAATGTGTATCTATTTACGCCTAGCGCCTTATATTTTGTACATTACAAACATACATAAAAAACAGGCCGCTTACAATTTCGCAATTTAAAAAAATACATATTTCAAAAAAGTCTACAAGCTAAGATTAAGACTAATTTATTTGGATCCTTTATACAAATAATACAGATAAACTTACTTTTTACATTTCGCTATCTTGAAAAACGAAAAATCTATAAACATCGAAAAAAGGCCTTCATTTCAGAGGATAAATATCAGTCTTATTCTGTCATCTCTCGGTAATAGATAAAGACATTTATAGACAATTACTTCATATAATCTTCATGTTGTAACGAAGAAAAAAATTATAAAAATTTATTAAAATTCGAAATGCCCCAAAAATGGGACGCTAGGCATAAATGGGTTTCAAAAATGAATAAAATGCGCAATATCACATCACATTTAAAATAAGAACAGCTGCAAATGAATTATCATGTACTATGAGTACTAATAAATTTTTTAATATGCAGACGAGATTACTTAGACTTTTATTAGGATAAAACAGTTATCAAAGTTATATACTGTAGCGTTTTATATTATTTAAATAATAATTATAATATACAAGGCAGAACACTACCAAATAATTTGATTATTTTTCTCTAAATTCCAGAAGTATTACGCATAAAAGTAACATTAGTGAACATACTTTCCCAAATTGTATTAATGATTCAAACTTGGCTTTTATCATATTTTATCAAAGTTCTGCTTTCGTGGAAATGTATGGCTTAGATAAGAGTGAAAAGATATGCTATTAAAAAAAAATAATAATTTCTATTAGAAATGGAATGAAATAGTTTGATTAACTTATTTTATACTTGTTATCAAGTTTTAACTTTTTATTCATGTTGTATTAAATCATTTAGCGGGAAAAAATAGATGATCTTTGGAAGCTGCCTGTATACACCTCAGACTATGCTGATTGAAATAACATGATTTTCATTTGGTCGACTTGTGAAGTTATAACAAGAATGGTCTCTGAATATGAAGAACCGCGGAAGAATATTCTTATTTTCTTTATTCTTGTTTTTCCCCAAAACCTCACGGCTACTTATGTTTTTTAAATTTGTATTTCAGATAATGTTTCACCTTTTCATAATTTTTTTTTCATTTAGCTATATTTCTACACTGTAAAAAAAAAAAAAAAAAAAAAAAAAAAACTGCATTCAACTTTCTCAGTTTACCTGTCAAGTTCAAAGATCGGAAATATGTAAAAACATATTTTTCAACTTTTGAGTTGGTTTACAATTTTGATAAAATGTCTGACAAAAGAGATATTCCGGTTTACTGAAGAGTTCATTTTGTTTTTATCATTTTTGTCCTTAACCAAGAATATTTATTCAATAAAAATGCTATGAATTGTAATTTTCCAACTGAGTGGAAAAGTTTCTAGAACAGGCTTTGAACGAAGGATGTTTGGCTTAATCTACCAAGGTTCTACTGGTAAATCTGGCTGGTACAATTCACTCAGATGTCCTTTTGATCAAGGCATCTTCTCAGTTATCTAAAACAACTCAACACAATAAATTGCAGATAACGGAAATCCAAGCAGACTGAGTGAATTGCTATGGCCAGATTTGTCCAGTATATCTCAGTAGCCAGAGCGTTGGCGGTTTAATCCTGATGTCCGTGGTTCAAATCTAGGTACATATTATTTATTTATACATTATAATAATTGAGTTAAATTTAATCATGGTTAATAAAAATGGTAAAACAGATGAATATGCAGAGACGGAATGTATTTTAGTGCAGGGATCGCATAAGCTAAGGGGAGATTATATTTTTACTCCCTTACCCTTGGTCCTAATGAATAACTTCATACCAGTTGATGTGGAGAGCTGCTGTTTCGCATAAGCTGATGAACCGCATAAGCTAAGGAACTGCATAAACTAAAGGAGAGTGGTATATTTCTACTCTCTTCCCCTAAGTGCTAATGAATAACTTCATAGCATTTGATGTGGAGAGCTACTGTTTCGCATAAGCTAAGGAACTGCAGAAGCTAGGAGGCAACTTCATAGCATTTGATGTGCAGAGCTACTGTTTCGCATAAGCTAAGGAACTGCAGAAGCTACGAGGTAATTATATTTTCACTCACTTTCCCTAAGTATGGATAAATTCCTATCATTTAATCATTAGAATTTTGTTTTCACATAAGCTAAGGAACCCCATAAGCAAAGATGCGATTATATTTTTAATCTCTTTTTCTAAGTCCCAATGAATACCTTCATATCATTTAGTGTGAAGACTTTTCAACCTCATAAGCTGAGAGGAGATTATATTTTTACTCCCTTCCCGTAAGTCCTGATGAAAAACTTCATATCATTTAAAGTGGAGAGTTATTCCTTCCAGTATAATTTTTTTTGTAAGAAAACATCTACCTTTATTTAATTAGACAGTTTTTCTTAAAAGTCTTGAAATTCCACACTTTTACGGTTTCTGATAATAAACGATCCAATTGTGACTATGAAGGATTCCTTTGTAATTTAAGTTCAGAGCTTAAAAAAAACTAACTCATCTATTTCATTCAATTATTGGAATACTTTTCTTATTACTGTCAAGATGTATATCTGATTGTAATCTTTTGCTACTGTTTCCTTTAATAAACTTTTAATAATATTGAAATTGAAATAAAAAGAATGCGGCAACTTTTTAACATCAAATGCAACAGATAAATTACTTTTTATTAAACTTTGATTTTTATTAAGTACCTCGATATTAGGAAAATATTTTTGGTAACTTCAGTTAAAAAAAAAAAGATTTAACCTTTTTAAGAGCGTTCGTAATTATATAAAGGCATCGCACCTGTAGTCGTCGTTCAGTTAGTCCGTCCGCATATAACAGAGCAAAAGATTCCCAACTGAATGGTCTGAAATTTTAAATATATAATTGTTGCAAAATTTTGGCAAGTCACTTCAACGTTTATGAAAATTGGATGTATAGTTTAATTACTGAGTCAGTCAAAAGTTTTCCGTTACGTTACGGCTAATGGGAAAAAAATATTTCATGTGCATTTTAATGATGTTACAGCCTTTCGAACAGAATGATATGGATATGCACTTATGAAGTGCATTAAAATATACATTCAGTACAATTTGCGGTGCAAAAAATATTTATAAAACTAGTTATAGTACGAACGCACCTCATTTGCCACGTTAAATGTGCAGTTTCCTTTTTTTTTATATATATAAAAATATCTATAAACTCGTGTGATATAATAAAACCATAAAAGCTTCTTAATGACACTATAAAATAAGGAATGCCCTAGGCATTTCGAAGAAACTGTTTCTATCTTTATTTGGAAGTCTTGTAAAATTATATAGTGTGTCAATATTTACAATTATTTATAAGTCATAATTCCTGTTGGTTAATCCTTTAGATCACGCGTTGCATTTCTCAAACATACCAAAAGCCAATATTACTTATACAGAGAGCTTTAAAAGACGATTTTATTTATAGCTGCTATCTTCCACTACAGCAATTAATCTAAATTGTTCATAGAATTCTAAACAGATTGTGATATTGAGTTATTTTTTCAAAAAAAAAAATCTCATTTATCGTTCACTGTTAAACATTTGCAGCATTCTGTCCCGTCATTTGCCCGTTTTTAGAAAAAACGGCTTCATAACCGTAATTTAACTATATTCTGACCATAAAATGACCAATAATATGGTCATAATAGTGTTAAATTACGGATGTGTAACCGTTTTCGATAAAAACGGTGAAATGACTGGGCAGAATGCTGCAAATTTTTAACAGTGTTCGAGCTGTTTCAGAGCGTTATTGCTAAAAGAATCTTCGTAAATTTTGCAAAGTTAAAAAGTCTGAAGATGTAAAAATATAGATATTTTACAAAAGTAATTTTGTATACTTTATAATTTTGTATTAGAAAATTGACAATATTTATGAGAAGTGTGTAAATTCTATTTATTCCAGATGTTCAAAAAATACCTTTTAGTGAATATTTTCTTAATGTTCTATTTTTTTTTAATTACACAGGCCTGCGATGAAAAAAATACAAGGGAATTGATAGCTGAGATTTATGTATTTTTTGGTACAAATTAAAAAAATAATAATGAAAACATTCTATCACGTCACATTTTCTCGGAAAATTCAATTTTTACTTTGATTTTTATGAAAATTCCATCGGCCATACCCCCCCCCCCCCCCCCCGTTCATCATGGACCTGATGTGCCTTTGCCTCCAATTGAAATGCCAGTCTTCTCTTCAGAGTGTTCAGAAGTTCAAGGCTCCGGTACCAAATATAAGCCCTCTGGAAGTGATTCACCTCAGCCCTTCTCTCAGGTTGAACTTAATGATCTGACTAGAGAGCTAAGCCTTTCAAAAGGGGCAGCTGAATTGTGGCTGAATATTGAAAGAAAAGAAATTTATTGGCCAAAGGAACATCTTTTTATCGGTACATGAATCAAGAAAAGGAAATTGTTAGTTATTACTTTGTGGAAGAGGAGAACCTGGTCTATTGCTATGATGTTCCCGGATTGATGAGCAGTTTTAATATCGCCTACGATAAAGATGGAAGGAAGCTGTTTATAGATTCATCGAAACGGAGCTTTAAAGCTGTCGTTCTCTATCACGAAAGCCGGTACATGCATCTGTACCAGTCGGGTACTCGGTAAATTTAAAAGAACGCTATGAAAACCTTGCTCTCATCCTCAACAAAATAAAATATGCCGACACTGGTTAGGTCGTTTGCGGTGATATGAAAGTTATCGCTATGCTTCTTTGTCAACAAGGCGGATACTCAAAGTACCTACGTTTCATTTGTGAGTGTGACAGACACGATAAGTTTCAACATTAGGTCAAAAAAGAATTGCCGAAAACACAATCATAAAACAGGCACCAAGAACGTGGTTTGGACAGCTTAGTTGAGCCAAAAATTGTATTGTTCCAAAACATTACGATCGTTTCAAATACCTGTGCAAAACGTTTCCAGGTTTATCAGAAGTCAAGCTGAAAGAGAAAAACTTTGTTAATCTAAATATTCGCAAGCATATGAAGGATAAAGAATTTGAGACTAGCATGACAACAAAGGAAAAAGAAGCTTGGGTTGCCTTCAAAGATATCTTCAGTAAATTTATGTGTAATTACAAGGATCCTTACTATAAATGAATATGCTGGAAAAATTTTAAGCGCTGGGTTGCTCCGTGATTGTCAAAATACTTTTTCTTCACTCAAATGTGAACTTTTCCCCGAAAATTTAGGATCAGTCAGCGAAGAACAGGGTGAAAGGTTCCATCCACAGACTTCTCATATATTCTCCTATCTTTCCTCTGAGGTTCCATCAAGACGTCAGAGGTATGGAGCGCAAATATCAAGGAAGATGGGACAAGAACATGTTCGCCGACTGCTATTGGATTTTAACACGAGATAGGTCTGAGATTGAACATAAAAGAAGAACGTCAAGAAGTTTTAAAAGAAAAATAGTACGCAATTAAATAGAAACTTTATTTTTTGTTTTGCTTTCATGTACACATACATAATATTTGCTTCTCTTGGTCCGTCGTCTATTTTATGTACGTTGCCTTAATAAAAACAAATTAAAATTGTATGTTGATGATTTTTTTTTTCTAGAAAAAGCACCATAATTTGATGCAAAAAGTTTAAACTCAAGGGAACTGTTTGTTTTTCGCTCTACCAGAGACGACTCGTGCGATCTGGGGAGAGTGTTTTTCATCCATTTAAACCTATAAAAATATAGTCGATTCCTGAAAAATACTTTTGCCTCACCAAGAATCGGTTATTTTACATGGATTAAAATAAAAAAAACCACTGTTGCTAGATAGTACATGCAAAATTGTTCGAGAAGTATCCTTTACAACTAGAATTTTAGCAAAAATCTCGATATCGATTTTACAAAAAATCCTGACGTAATGGAGAAAAATAGAGGTCATCTTCGAAATCAACACACCAAATAACATAAACATCAGCTAAACCTTCTATTGTATTTTTCAAAAACTTCAATTTCGCAGGCCTGTGTTATTTTTTACATGCTTAAAATGATCTATTCTAACATCTGAGTGAATATTTTTTCAAATCAGAGTTGTTGATTAAAAAAGGGATAAACTAAACAAGTTAGAAATTGTACGTCAAACGTGGCAAATGAGTTGCGTGCATACTATAACTAGTTTTATAAATATTCAGATCTTGTTGCAATAGCGGTTGCAGTTTTATGCAAAAATGCACAAAATTTACTATGAATCTATATATTAAATCCAGTAATATGGAAATAATAGCACCCCATCTTAAATAGGACGTCATCACCATGGCTACCTGGATTCATTACCTATCATGCGATATCATTGAATTAATGATATATAAAAGGATTTAATAGAATGAAGAAAACTAAATTGATATCTTTTTAGGTTTTGATTAAATTTTCATAAAATTTGAAATGACTCGACAAAATTCTTTAACCTTTCGATATATTAAATTTCAAAAAATTCGGTTGAGTAGTTTTCGCACTGTTATATGCAGACGGACAGACAGACGGACGGACCAGACGATTACTATAGGTGCTATGTATTTTTATAATTACGAACGCACCTAAAAAAATGAAGACTTCCAAAATTACTTATTTTACAAAAGTAATTTGTAAACATTACAATTTTGTATAATTTAAAATTTTGTATTAGAAAATTGACAATATTTATGAAAAGTATGTAATACTTATTTATTCCAAATGTGTAAAAATTGCCTTTTTTTCAATATTTTTCATTTTTGTGCAAGCTTAAAATGATGTATTCTAACTTCTGAGTAAATATATTTTAAATCGAAGTTCATGAGTGAGAAAGAGTTAAACTAAAAATCATAAAGTGGGAGAATTTCATTTAAAAGTTATATTTAATGGGATTTTGGTAGGTGAGAGTTTTCGGAGTGATTCTTTCAAATTAAATATTGAATAACTGTTGCGATAGAATAAAAATATAAGAATTTCTTAGTAGCACACTGTAAAAAAAAATCTGTAAAGTTACTAAAGATTTTCTAGGAAACTCAGATTCCTAGAACTTTTTATGTAACGGCAACAACAAAAATTCATATAACAGATACACGTTTGCACGGAAAATCAAAAAATCTTTAAGGTTACTAAGAATTTTTTAGGAAACTGGTATGCCTAGAACTTTTCATGTAACTACAACCAGCGTTACAGATAAAGTTTTAGTAAGATTACTGTAGTTTTAGCAGATTCATTTGTAAACACACAGATTTCCGTAGCTTTGCAAAAATTAGTTTTGCAGATTTACAGATATTTTTTTGTGCAGTTACAGATGAAAGTTTAGTAAGCATGTAGCTTTATATGTGTAGAAATAAAGATTTTTTTTACAGTGCACCGTAAAATAACGAATGCACTAGACCTTTCGAAAGAACTTTGTCTGCATTTATTTGACAATCTGACTGTTGCATTCAAAGTGGTAACACGACTTCTTCGCACGTGACGAAGAAAGACAAAATTCTTTCGAAAGGACAATAGCATTCCTTATTTTATAGTGTTTTATGGAAGTTTTTATGCCTCTGATTCTTTCATACTTTTTAGGTGTATTCGTAATTATACGTATCCCCTACAGTCGTTATCTGGTCCGTCCGTCTGTCTGCATATAACACCGCAAAATCTACATAATCGAATAGTTTGAGATTTAATATATAGAAATGCTGCAGAAACTTGTCGTGTCATTTCAAATTTTTTGAAAATCGAATCAAAACTTAAAAAAATATTTATAAAAATTCTCTTCATTCTGTTAAATCCTATCCCACATCATGAATTGAATGGTATCCCATGATAGCTAATGATGCTATGTTGACATGGTGATTGTGTCCTATTTAAGATGGAATCCTATTATTTCCGTGTTACCGAATTTAATATATATATGATTGTAATAAATGCTCTATTCATGCATTTACTAAAGTAGTTACAGTATGAACTCATCTCAGTTGCCTCGTTTGACGTACAGATGCCGAATTATTTAAATTATTATGTTATATTAAAATGTTAATAGTTTAACTCACTTTCATGTTTTTGAAATATCATGATAATTTATTAAACGTTATTATACAACCATAAAGAAACAGATTTTACTATATGCTTCATAAATTATTCATCAAGTTTTAATTATATGTAAAATTTTAAGTTTGGGCAAAATTTTTTAAAAAAATTACGTCATTAATTTGCTAATTATTCCGTTATATTAAAATGTTAATGATGTAACTCTCTTTAATGTTTTTGAAACATCTCGATATTTCATTAAACTTCAAATTTCGATATGCATTATTATACAACCATAAAAATACAGATTATAAGATATATTGCATGAATTATTCATCAAGTTTTAATTACATATGAAATTTTAAGTTTGAGCAAAAGTTAAATAAGATTTACGTCGTTAATTTACATTTTATTCTGTTATATGAAAATGTTAATGGTTTACTTTCTTTAATGTTTTTGAATTATCACGGCAATTTATTAAACTTCTAGTTTTGATAAACATTATACTGTAAAAAAAAAAAAAATACTGCCAGTTTTCCGGTAGGAATCGGAAAAATAGTTACTCTTATCGTACCGGACTAATTTCCGACTCAGCTTGGAATAAAATCCGCAAAAATAAGGAAATAGTCAATAAAACGGTATTTTACGAATTTTATTCCGAGCTGGGTTGGAAATTATTCCGGTACGATAAGGGCAACTATTTTTCCGATTCCTACCGGAAAACTGGCATTATTATTTTTTTACAGTGTATTATACAACCAGAAAGAAACAGATTTATTAAAATGTTAATGGTTTAACTGTGTATAATGTTTTTGAAATATCAGGATACGTTATTAAGCTTCCAATTTTGAGAAACAATATTATATAATCAAAGAACAGATTTCAAGATATGCTGCGTAAATTATTCATCAAACTTTAATTATTTATGACATATGAAGTTTGGGTAAAAAATTTAAAAATGTTACTAATTATTATGTTATATTAAAGGTTAATGGATTAACTCTGAACATTTTTTGAAATATTAGGATAATTTATTAAACTTCCAATTTTCCGAAATAATATTATACACTCAAAGAACATATTTTAAGATATGCTGCGTAAATTATTCATCAAGCTTTAATTATATATGAAATTTTAAGTTTGGGAAAAAATGAAAAATTATCTTACGTCATTAATTTACTATAAATATTTTTTTAAGAGGAAAAAATTTCTTATCATAATAAGTTTTTTAAAAAGTGTCATAAACTAAATTTAACCTTCTTTAAAGTTTACAGTACCATTTTTATTTTGCCGTAGTTTGTTATGTTTTTCAAAAATCGAGATAATGGGCATTTTAAAATAAGAACATGGACAAAAAAATTCCATCAGATAATTTGTAACACCTCTTAGTAAATTAAAGTATTTTCAGTTAGTTTTTAGTTCAGTATTTGTAGTATTTTTTCACATTATTCACTAAAAATATTTTTTCAGGGAAAATTAGCAGAGAAATGTTTTTGTGTATTTTCCCGTGAAATCTATCACCCCATAGTAATTTAATTTTTAGTTTAAATTTGTTTAGCAGAAAAATTTAAGACATTTAAGACACATATTAATCAAAGAATATAAAACAGAGTTATACTTTTAAACAATTTTATGTAAAGAAAATTCTGTTCTTGAAAGATTCCTTAACCTTTGAACATATAATAATGTATGATTAGATTTTAATAATTACGTACTAAGTATAAGCTCCAACACTATTTAAGAATTTCTTTAACTACTATATTTATTACAAATTACACAATTTGAACTTTAAAAAGTTTTCAGTTTTCTGTTATGTTAGAGACAGACATTTATATATACCGGGTGAGCAAAAAGTCCGTATAAACTTAAAAAATTCATAAAAACCGAAAAAATAACCGAAATGAAAAACTGTTTGCAGGATTAGCATCTATAGTTAAAGGGAATTTTTTAAAGACAGAAATAAAAAATAACTCAAAAACAGCCTACAGATGGCGCTGGTTAGTGCGATTTTGGTGGAAATATGCAAATGAAACGGTTATAAGAACTTGCGCTCCTAATCCAGAAATTGTCCACGTAAAATAACTTCACCAACAAAGATATATCCTTCATACTCAGCATCCTTGATCAAGTATACCGCTCACAACGGTGAACTAGTTCTGGATTAGTAGCGAAATTCTTAAAACAGTTTCAATTGCATATTTCCACCAAAATCGCACGCCATCTGTAGTCTGTTTTTTGAGTTATTTTTTATTTCTGTCTTTAAAAAATTGCTGTGACCTATAGATGCTAATTCTGAAAACAGTTTTTCATTTCGGTTATTTTTTCAGTTTTTATGATATTTTAAATTTTATACGGACTTTTTGCTCAGCCGGTATATGTAAGTGTAAACATGTATAAAGCTTTTTGTAGCATAAGGAAAGAAAAGAACATATAATTTTTCTCAAAAATTTCGTCAAATAATTCTTTTACAATTCTGGTACTTAATGATAGAAAAAAGCATTACAAGTTCGCCATTTCCAACTACAAAACATATAGTTGAAGAGAAACTTTTCTCTAATCTCCATGGAAACGAAGGTCGGGCGCAATGCGACTTCGATTGCTGTGGCTGGAACGATACGAAGCAATGTTGTGATTTTAAAAAGCATGATCGCTGTAATTTTTTACAGTTTGTTGATGAGGCTAAGCCTTTCTTATTTCGAAAAACCAGATCAAGTGTTTGATAATTCTTGCTATGTATATAATCATGCATATATGCATATGTATATAATCATGATCTGTAAATAGTCATTAAATATTTAAAGAAAAGAATCCAGAAAGCACCTCCTTCTTTGAGTTGATGTTCGACAGACTTTGAAATTTTTCTTCATGGTGCATCACGCCGGAAAAGAAAGAAAAAAAAGTATTTGTTACTTTTTTAATGTCTTCAAAACACAAATAGAGCATAGTAAGTGATAAGAAGACAGCAAAGGTAAGATAAGTTTTTCATATTTTATTTCGAAATGTCTGATTTAGAAAAGTTGAAAAAGAACCGTACAGTTTTGAGAACAGCAGTAACAAAGCTGATTAATAATATAGAAAATGTTATGAAGGATAGTCCAATAAATTTTGATAATTTAGAGGAATTATTTATTCAGTTAGATACTAAAGCAGAATTATTGAAGTCAGTTGACGAGAAAATTGAGCCCCTTTTAGGGTTAGACGACTATGAAACTGAAATCAATTCTGTTTATGATTACGTGGATAAAATATCAGTTGCAAAATTCCGGGTGAAGAAAAAATTAACCGAAAACAAAAAAATTGTTAATGTTGATTTTAATAACAGTCAAGATTTAAAATCGAATGTGATTAATGATGAAAACTCAGTTGTTAAATTGCCAAAACTCAATATACAAAAATTCTATGGCGACTGTACGCAATTTATTTCATTTTTTAATACCTTTAAAAATACAATTCACGAAAATAAATCGATTTCGAAAATTGTAAAATTTCATTATTTGAAGAGTTATTTATCTGGAGCTGCGGCTAATGCTGTAGAAGGTTTTGAAATATCAGAAGCTAATTATGACGCAGCATTGAAAGGTTTAGAATCGCGTCATGGTCAAAAAGACGTGATAATTAATCATCACCTGAACAAGCTTCTTAATTTATCCCCTGTTTATAAGGCTAACGAAATTCAAAAATTGAAAAAATTGCACAGTGATATAGAAATAAATGTTCGATGTTTGTCCACATTAGGACTCGAACCAGCAAATTAAGACTCCATGCTTATCACCGTAATTTTAAAATTAATACCGGCAGAATTAGCTTTGGAATATAATAGACAAAATGTAGATAATTTAACACATTCAGATATACATAAATTATTAGATTTTCTGCACGCTGAAATAAAAAGCAGAGAACACACATTTTTTTCGAGAATGAAAGCATTTGAAACTAATAAAACAAAAATCAAGAGTCAAACAACAAAATCTGAATTTAAATCTACTTGTGAATTTATGAACATTTCGAATGATAAATCGACTTCAGATAGGCAGCTGGCTCATTGTATTTTTTGCAACGATAGTAAACATTCATCTGATTTGTGTGAGGCTGTTGATGTAAACACTAAAAGAAATTTGTTGAAATCTCAAGGAAGATGTTACCTTTGCTTAGGCAGGAAACACGTTATCAAAAATTGTAACTCTAAAACTAGTTGCAAGAACTGTTCAGGCAGACATAATCAAACGATATGCCTAAAATCTAAATTAATAAAGGAAGTAAACACACCCGAATTAAAAGGTAATGAAAGTGAAACTAGGGAAAAAGTAATTTCGGCTATTTCCTCTACAGAAAATAATAAAATTCTTCTACAAACTTGTTGTGTAAAAATAAAATCAAACGAAAAACAATCTCTAATTAGGTTACTTTTAGATTGTGGGAGCATGCGAACCTTTATATCTGAAGAAATAGCAAATAAAATGAATTTACAGGCAATAAGAAAAGAAAAATTGTCGGTTTTTACATTTGGAAATAAGAACCCCATTGAAAAAACCTTTGAAGTAGTTAAACTAGCTATTGAAAATAAAAATGAACCTAATTCAAAATTAGATATAGAAGCGCTAGTCACCAATCAAATATCAGCTACTGAAATCCCCCCACCTGAAATCAATGATTTGATGAAAAGTAAACAATTTGAAAATTTAACCCTTGCGGACACACCCACATCCAAAGAACCTATTATATTACTTATAGGTGCTGACTATTATTATGAGATTGTTACTGGGAATATAAAACATTTGAATAAAAAATTAGTAGCTGTCGACACCATTTTTGGTTGGTGTCTACAGGGAAAAACAACTGACAGTTATACGCCCTTAGCATTTAATGTAATAGTAGAAAAAAAATTTATTTCTGAACAGATTGAAAAATTCTGGAATATCGAATCATCTGGCCTTTTTAATACTAAACAGGATTCAGATTTTTCAGAAAACAACGTTATGAAGCAGTTTGAGTCAGAAATTAAATACAATGATAAGCGATATACAGATCGATTTCCGTGGAAGCTTGAAAGGGAATGTTTAAATAACAATCGGAAAATTGCAGAATATAGATTTTTTAAACTCAAACAAAGATTGATTAAAAACCCTGAATTATTTTTTGAGTATAAGGAGGTGTTAGTAGATTATTTGAAACAAGGTATTATTGAGTTAGTTACAGAGCCTGAAGAAAAACAAAATGTAACTTTTTATTTACCTCATCGAGAAATAATTAGAACTGATAGGACAACGAGCAGATTACGCATAGTTTTCGATGCCTCTGCTCATGACACAGGCTCACTGTCTTTGAATAATTGCCTGCATGTAGGTCCAAATTTGTATCCTGAAATATTTGATGTTTTGTTACGGTTTAGATTTAATCCCATAGCTTTTACAACTGATATAAAACAAGCATTTCTACAAATAATTATAGATGAAAACGATCGTGATGTAACAAGATTTTTATTTTCACAAGATTTGTTTGACAATTCTAAACCCTTTGAAATTTATAGATTCACCAGAGTGTTATTTGGAATTAGTAGCAGTCCCTTTTTATTGGCTGCAACAATTAAACACCACTTGAAAAAATACACCGAACAATATCCAAACACAGTAAAATTTTTAAATGAAAATACCTACGTTGATGACGTTATAGGAAGTCATGAAAATATTGATCAAGCCCTATCCACGAGTTTACAATGTATTGATATATTTGAAAATGCAAGTATGCATTTACACAAATGGCATACGAACTCTTTAGCACTTAGTGAACTATGGAAAGAAAATGGCATAACTTCAGAAGTTAATTCTGAAGCTTTTGGAGAACAAAATCTCCCTTATAAAGTTTTAGGAATCGCTTGGAATAATTCCAAAGATTTACTTTATTTTGATGTTCGAGGTTTAGTTGATTTCGTTTTAAAAAGAATAGACACCAAACGATTTATTCTACAAGTTTTAGGTAGGATTTTTGATCCACTTGGATTCCTAGGACCATTTACATTAAGACTAAAATGTATAATTCAACAAATTTGGAATTTGGGTCTAGATTGGGATGACACCTTACCCGAAGATTTACGTATAGTTTGGAGTAGCTGGTGTAACGAACGCATTCATTTTAAAAACTTTTCAGCACCCAGATACTATTTTTCTGACATCACCAATTGGCATGATTATGACCTACAATTACATATTTTTGCCGATTCGAGCATGAAGGCTTATGGTACGGTTGCTTATTTACGTGTAGCAACAACCACCGAAAATGTTCGAACAGTTTTTGTTGCTTCGAAAAACAGGGTTGCTCCACTGAAAGCGCTTACCTTGCCAAGGCTTGAATTGATGGCCGCATTGTTGTCGGCCATGCTAAGTAGTAACATTTTGAAAGCTTTAAAATTGAATGTGCCGACTTATTACTGGACAAATTCAAAAATGTCCTATTTTTGGATAAAAGGATCCCCTAAAAAGTTTAAACCCTTTGTCAGAAACAGAATTGAAGAGATCCATAAATTGACCTCACCTGATAACTGGAATCATTGTCCTGGTACTGCCAATCCAGCTGATATAGTTTCTCGAGGATCAAAAATCTCTAGGATAATCAATGATACAACTTGGTTACAGGGACCAGAATGGCTAAGTTTACCCCCTGAGTGTTGGCCAATATCAGAAAACAAAGAAATCGCTCACTCAGATGAATTAGAATACAAAAACAATCCTAACGATGTTTTTCAGAGCGATTGCTTAGTCAAAAAAATCGAAAATCCCATAAACATTTCAAAGTATAGTAATTTAGAGAAACTTTTGAGAATTACCGTTTGAGTAAAGAAATTCATTATGAAGCTGAAAAAATCAACTGAAGTGCAAGACGTAGTAACAACCGAAGAATTTCTCGAAGCTGAAATTTTTTTGATACAATCTGAACAAAAACAATTTTATAAGGAAGAAATAGAATCTCTAAAAAATAGTAAATCTGTGGATAAGACGTCATCCTTATCAAATTTAATGCCCTTTATTGACGAAAACGGGTTGATTAGGTTGAGCGGAAGGCTCGAATTTTCTAAATGTCCGCAGAAGAGAAAAACCCAATAATTCTCCCCAAACATTCTTGGTTAACTACTCTAATAGTTCGTCAAGAGCACGAGAAAATTATGCATGGAGGGACAGCCAGTACTTTGGCAAAAATTAGATCTCGTTTTTGGATACCTAAAGGTCGTCAGTTGGTCAAGAGTGTTATCAAGAATTATATAATATGTAAAAAATATTTCTCCAAACCAGCAGACCAGATCACCGCACCATTACCAAAAGACAGAGCTAGTGAAGCACCGTCATTCGCAATCTGCGGTTTAGACTTCGCCGGTCCGATCTATATCAGAAATTTTAAAGAAACGCAAAAATCTTACATTGTCCTGTTTACTTGCGGTGTGACTACAGCCATTCACCTGGAACTCGCGTCTGATATGACAACAAATTCCTTTTTGATGGCATTCAGAAGATTCACAGCTAGACGAGGAAATCCCAAAATTATTTATTCTGACAACGCAAAAACCTTCAAAAAGGCCAAAGGTGAACTCGAAAATTTATACAACATACTGACAGACAACGTATTTTTAAATTTTATTACAAAAGAGAGAATTATATGGAAGAATATTATAGAAAGAGCTGCATGGTGGGGAGGTTTCTATGAGCGACTAGTAAAGTCAGTCAAAGACTGTTTGAGAAAAGTAATTGGTAGAGCACTCTTAAGTTATGATGAATTAGTGACTCTGTTGACAGAAGTGGAAGCAGTTTTGAATACGCGACCATTGGCGTATGTATATAGCGACAGCAATGAACCAGAACCTCTTACTCCAATGCACTTTTTAAATTTTGGAAAAGAACTTTCATTTCCTATCAATTTTTTTGAAATAATTGAAGATTGTTCAAAGAGATCAACACTCCTGAAAAGAAAAAAATACCAATCTTTACTATTGAAACAATTGTGGGCCAAATGGAAAAAACAATATTTGATGGATTTAAAAACAGCCCATTCATTGAAAAATCCTAATGCCCATACGCCACTGAAAGTGGGCGATATTGTTTTAATTCAAGATGACGCAAAATATAAGTTTCTTTGGAAACTTGGTAAGATTCAGACTGCCATTCCTGGAAGAGATGGCAATATTCGTTCATACGAAATAAAAACAGCGAGTGGGATCTTAAAAAGATCCATTCAGCACTTGTATCCCTTTGAAATACAAAACGACTAACAAGTGACTTTTTGCAGACAATTTATAAACATTCACAAACTTTTATAGACATTTATTTAGTTTGTTTTTTCTGCATTTAGGACTCTAAATATTTTTTTTTCTCTTTTTTGATTTTTAGTCTTATTTATATATAGAATCTTTGAATTTTGGTAGTATAAGTAAGTATATGATTTAACTGAAAAAAAAAATTGTGTGTGTTATTTAACGGTCATTATTTTTACTGTGTAATTTAAAGTGTTTTATTTAGAATTTATTGATATTTTGAATTTGACTAATTAAGTGATTAATTAGATATTGTTTGAATTCTTACATTTAGTATTTTGTATTCGAATTTTAAAAATTGTATTAGATTACTGAACCACTGATACGAAAAATTGAATTTTTATGATTTTATGATGGAATTTTGATTCGTGAACTCTTTAAGAGTTCAGGTGGGGAGTGTGAAGAGAAACTTTTCTCTGCTCTCCATGGAAACGAAGGTCGGGCGATGCGCGCGCATCCCACCTTAGAATGCGACTCCGATTGTTGTGGCTGGAACGATACGAAGCAATGTTGGGATTTTAAAAAGCATGATCGCTGTAATTTTTTACAGTTTGTTGATGAGGCTAAGACTCCCTTATTTCGAAAAACCAGATCAAGTGTTTGATAATTCTTGCTGTATATATGTATATAATAATGATCTGTAAATAGTCATTAAATATTTAAAGAAAAGAATCCAGAAAGCACCTCCTTCTTTGAGTTGATGTTCGACTGTCTTTGAAATTTTTCTTCATAGTATTCTTAATTATGTGGAAAATTTGAAGCCTCAATACAAATTTTGTCCCACTTAACTTAGAACTCTCAAGTAAATTTACTGGAAACACGTCAAAAATAAAAGCTTTAAAATCTATGTTCGTTTTCATACATATAAAAAACACAATTTTAAAATTTATTTGACCTTTTTAAGATGGAAATTGAAGAAGATCATAAGGGTCTTAATAGTCTTAAAGGAATGTTAAGGAATTTTACTTATAAATTTTATATAAAAAAAAAAATTATATTTCTATAGTTTGGAATGTTTGTAAAAAAAAAAAAAAAAAAAAAAAAAAAAAATGTAAGTTTGATAACGGAAATGTAAAAAAAGAAATAAATAAAATAAAAATAATAAAATAAAAAATAAAAAATAACATAAATAAAATTAAAATAATAAAATAAAAAATAAAAAATAACATAAATAAAATTAAAATAATAAAATAAAAAATAAAAAATAACATAAATAAAATTAAAATAATAAAATAAAAAATAATAACATAACATAAACAACATAACATAAATAAAAATAACATAAATGGTTCTTCAAGATCAGTAATCAATTTTAAGTTAAGTAGATATAACATTCTGAGAATGATTTTCTGAAATAAGAGAAATTTTTACGCTCTAAATTCAATTTTCACTGAATTCTTATAATTAATAGAGTATATATTTGATTCCATGATATTTTAAGAATTGAATAAATATGGTAATCTTCTCAGTTCGCAGTAATGCCAAAATGTTTGTCTTTTAAACGTAAAAAAAAAAAAAAAAAAAAGAGATAAAGGGAGTAATCCGTTATCAGTTTTAAACCATTTTATATATACACAATTATATACTCAAATTCTATAAATTTAAAAGATATATATGAAAAATAAAAAATAGATTTTTAGAATGATGAGCCCTTTAAATTAAAGGTATGTAGCAGTTTGAGAATCATTAACTATATAATGAGGTGAGAATTTATCTTCTAAGTTTCAAAATATTTGATTTCAGAAATTTTTATGCATTCAGTAAATTTATGATCTTATAATCGTTTAAAAAACGTCGTTTCTAAAACATTTATTAAATTTTGTCGTTTATAAGCTGTTTTTAAAAGAAAATCACAGCTGATAAATTTTGAATCAGCGTGTTTTAAATAGTTTACATAATTATTATTATATTCCTCATTAAAATAAAACTAACTTATATTTTAAACTGACTGGATTTCGTTACATTTTTGGAGGAAGTATGTGTGTGTGCGTGTGTGTGTGTGTGGGGGGGGGGGGGGGTAGTGATTCGTTTTCATTTAATAAAGAATATTTCTTTTATTATTGCTATGCATTACGCTTTTTGATAAATTGATAATTCATATTCATAGTTAGAGTAGCACAGTTGAGGGTTATTCCAACAACCAGAGTTAAAAACGTCCAGGACAGCACTCAAACCTGGATACCTTGGTTTGCCGTGCCAATGCTCTACTAAGTGAGCTATCCGGACGATACTTATCTAACATATACTCTCATTTGTTGAACATGGCTATGAACTGCATCGATGGCGATTGTTTCATTCATCCGAGGTATTACTGTAGCATTTATAAGCTGAATGTGTGTGATAATATGGATCGTCGGTATACCATGTAATTAAGTCATAATTAAGAGAAGGAAAGATTTTTCAACTCGATAAATCAAATTCATGGTTGGAGTAGCATGGATTATCCAGTTATATGTCATGTATCAGATATATCCAGTTACATGATTTATTTAGATGATGTATCCACACACAACTCTGCCGTAACGTCCAGTCACAGTTTTTTTGAAAGTGTTAACATTCGTATTTTTGGAAACAGATTGCATCGTCGAAAAGCAGAAGGTTTCTTCTTTATGTTTATATATATTTTATCGGTTCCATTAAATAGAGATCTGGAGAAGCGTTGTCGATAGGGAGAAAAACTCAATCACGAAAACGGCTCTTTTTGATTTTGATTTTTTTTTTTCAATGTTAACCATAAAATTTTTTTTTCAAACTGATTGCAGAGCTTATGACGCAAGATTGCGAAATTTCACAATATCTCTCCTTTTACACTTATAATCTAAGGTTCAGCTGTAGTGCGTTACTGCAAACAGTAAAATAATAATAATAATAATAATAACAATACAGCGTTTGGTTCTTCCCTTCTACTTGATGTAGAAAGAACGGACAGAGCAAGCACGGGAGAACCTCGCCGATTTTCAAAAAAAGATCGTTTTTAGGGTTCCGTACTTAAAAAGTAAAAACGGAAACATTATAAGATTATTATGTTCTGGACTATGTCTGTCCGTCTGTCTGTCACAGCCATTTTACTCGTAAACTATGGAACGTAGAAAGTTCAAATTCGGGGAAGTAATAAAGACCATTGACTCACATATTTTCAGATTAATAAACATTCATAAATATATTTAGTAAAAAAAGTAGAGGGGATAATTATGCTACTTGAACAAAAAATCTTTTCTTTGTATATCATGTGGGGTATCCTGTGAAAGCTTTTTTAACGCTGAACTCAAAATTACATTCCTTTCAATTTTAGATTTTATATTTTCAAATATATAGTTGAAAATGTAGCGCAAAAATTTGTCCCCCCCCCCATCTAATTCCGAATCTACTGAAACTAAAATTATGAAAAAATTAGAGGTAGTAGACGTTAATATAGACCTTGCCGGAAAATGATAACGATTACCTTAAGTCACATAGTTTTTGAGTAATTAGTATTTTTCTGTTATACACAAATTTCGATTTACGGGCATTCAGGAAAATTGTTGAGCATCGCTGAATATACCTATCGTTGCAGAAGTATAAAATCATGGTTGATAATGATTTTCGAAAAAAATCATCGGTAAACAGCCGAGATATTAACCCTTAAAGGTACGGTCAGTTTGGACATACACAAGGACAGGGGTGAAGTACTCTATGCCTAGTTAACAACTTTTAATGATATATATGTGTAATGTAATGTCCAGTAACAGTATAAAAGCAATAAACGTCAAATTGTTAAAAACATACTAATTTAAGGGGTCTCGGGACTCTAAAAATTGGAAAAAATGAAAAAAAGACCATTTTCAACATTTAATGTCTTAAAATGTATATGATTTTAAAACACAATTTTAATTGGGATGAAAGATATAAGTATGTTCTTTCGTTTCATGTATTTAAAAAATTGCAAGAATCGGAATTAGTATTTATAGGGGGCTCGAAACTGTTAGACATTTGTCGAACAAAAAATTGGCATAACAGTTTACGCGCAGAATTACAAAATAAATATTGCAACTAGAATGAAAATTTTGGTGCTTACTTATACTTCAGGTTGTAATAATTTCCCTGAACTTAAATAAATTTGTATCTAAAGCATTTTTTATCTTTTTAATGCAATGTTGCATTTAGCTAGTACAAAATTTTGAAAATTTCAACAGTAAAATCACCTAAAAAAATATTTTTTTGAACAATAAAAAGGAAATTTTAGGTTCAGTTTATACAGACTAACATGAACTATATGTTTTGAATATTTCATGAAAAAATATTCAGAAGTTTTTGAGGTATCCTGCGCGTTATGCCCAAAAAACGGCATTTGGAAAATAATGACTTTAAAGTTTCGGAAACGCCGCTTCAGAAATTGAGCGGGTATAATTATAAAACCCAAAACTTCTGTTCTAATGGGAATTTCAAGGAAACAATTATATCAAAATATTCAGAAAAGATAGGAGTTTAACATCTAAAAAAAATAAAATTTCTTAAATTTTGAAGCTTTAAGAGTCCTGCGACCATTTAATCCTTTCCGGCACGGAGTAATTCTATTTATAAACTTATGAAACAAAGAACTGACACCAGAATTTATAAACGAATTTATTAGAAAATGCGAACTTGCTTATTTTCACGTACATGATAAAAGGAAAATTTTAATTAAATATTCTTGGTGCCGTTTGTCTATTTTGGAATTAAAATTAGGTGTCCGTTTTTTAAGGGCATCGCCCTCGAAAGACTTAATTAGAATGAATACTGTGGAATTCACGATAGTTTGCATTGATTGTATCTCTCAATACGCCTCGAGTGACTTTAAAAGTTAATTAAACACCTATCTGGAAAAACGCGGCACTGACCAAGGCGGTGTTGCATCATTGAGACCTCAATTCGAAGCGCGCTTTGCACAATGCCAAATTTCAACTTTGAACAAAGGTTTTGTTTTATCTACAATGTAAAAATAAAGGTTATTACTACGCTGAATTTAGTTTCATGAAATGCCAAATGAAGTTTAACTATGCAATGCTTTTATTGTCAGTACCGAATTAAGTTCATCATAAACAGATTAGGATAACATTAAAAAAAGAGTTATACGAATAGCTATATTTGATATTATTTAGGTTCCATATCTCTTTGAACTTTCATGGTATACCCATTTACACTTTTCTAATATATACAGTTATACCGAACCCTACGTTGTATATTTTTTTACAAAGTCTTAGTATTCGTTTAGCAACTTTTTTTTTTTTTATAATACAATTACAAATTCATATATTTATTCTACGGAACCCTCTGTGCGCGAGTAATGCTCCCACTTGACCGTTTATTTTATGAGTTTTTAATTAATATCTCCGCTAGTTATCAAAAAAATAAATTCTGGAACATCATGTGCATCAGGACGTGCTTTCGACTATCCTTGTAGAAATTTACAGGTTGCTCGCGGCAGATTTAGCTAGCCATAACCAAAAACCACACATATATAGAGCTATATTTTATATTTTATAAGTATATATCGCCAGTTTTTTCACCTTTACAACCTCACGCCGTACACGACGAGCTTTCGACGGACCATGGCCCCTTCAAGGCCTACCTAGAGAGATTTAAATGTGCCTCTTCCAATCTGTATGAGTGCGGTGAGGTGGGCACTGCCAGTCATGCTTACTTCCACTGTGAACTCACACGACACTGGCATTAAAACCCCCGGCATCTCCACCAAAAGGCTGGCTCCATAATATACTTACGCGCACCCTCCTACTAAACAAACTAAAACACATCCATAAACACCTTTTTGAAATTTCAATACTAACTACGTAACTTGAGCATTAGGGCGTACCGAAAAAATCGAAATTTCTTAAATCTTTTTGCGGTAGTGCGGAAAAGTTGTGAACTCCCTTCATTAAAAAGTTTGTGGAATCTTAAAACAGTGGGTTTATATCTTATGTTGCCTCATTGGTCCGAAAAGTTACGAAAATTGAGCAAAAAATGATAAAAATGCAAGAATTAATAAATGATCACAGATTTCGTTGATCGGTATAGGGTGATGCTTAAAAGTTACTATGTTTAAACAACAACAACCAAACACAAAAATACAATTATAGCTTAATATCTTCTGCCGCCTGACAGGCATCGAATTTTGGAAATTTTGACGCATTTTGGTACTTTTCTGCATAACTATATACTGCTTGCACAATGCTCAATCCAGACAGACCAGGTTTGGCTCAAAAAAGTGGAACACCCATATTTTTGAAAGATAGGGTGTATCCAACAGAGCCACGGCTGCTATTGCATCGAGTATTATGCAAGATTCGTGTTTAATATCGGAATTAGATACCAGCCTCGTCAGAGACAAAAATAAAATATGACAGGAAATATCGAGAATTTACAAAAAATTACTCTCAAAATCAAATGAAAATCATTCCACTCTACTTGACCTTTATTTTTGGGCGATTCTCAAAATGTGGGCACTGGACACACATCATAACTTTAAGCCTTTCAAACACAACTTTAATTATCATTGACTTTATTATTATTTTTTTTTTTACACTGAGTTTTTAATTCTATTCAGAGACAGAAAATGACATAATTTATTGTAAAAGCTTTGTATAAATATCTTAAAATTTTATTATTTTATGCCAAAGAGTCCAATTTCGGACATTCATAACGTTAACTGCTCCAATGTACCACCAAGAAAAAGAGTTTTAACTTTTTTCCAGGTGGTTCTAATGGTAAACAACGAATGCATAAAGGAAACGGAGGATTTTTGGATAATTTCGTTAAGAGATGGCAGGCTGATTTATTGCTTTTTTGAAGATAGAAGGACTTTTCTATAAAGAATTTTTCTGTATTTTGTTATGTCCGAAAGTAACGTACGTAACAAAGCATTTGATTTTATTATTATTATTAATGGATAACAAAAAGTTAATTATACATATATATATGTATACAGACAAATTTAATACATTCTTAGTCTTAAGAATTTTTTAAATACTAAGAGCAACGTCCAAAATCTGTAACGTACGTGCGGAAAAATATTCAAAATTTGAAACGTACACAACTGCTAATTAAATGCTTTAATCATTAATTTTCCAGAATAGTTGCTGTCTTTTAATGTTTGTGTATAATTTTGTAGACATACTATTAAAAATATTTATATATTATATTTATAGACAAAATACCATACTATTACAAAAAATTGGCTTTAAATTTGAAAATTTTAAAAATTAGGTATAGTTAACATTTAATGATCCCACCTTTTGAGAATCTCCCTTTGATGGACGCCATGAGAAAACTTTAACATCAGAAACGCGCGAGGACAAACAGTTCCAAATAACAATTGTAGAAGAGCATTACTGTATTGTATCGGAACATGGTTCTACGTTCATGGGACATGTTATACCTAAAAGTGAATCTACTCTTGATATTTTTAGCATTGATATATGATTTAGCATAAGCATATGATATGATTAGCATTTACGAATATGTTACATGTGCTTTATAGGATGATTTTAGCAACCTTATTGTTCTCGGCTGTGACTGAACTCTAGTGAACACAGTAGTGTCTAGTGGTGTAATTCGCAGTCTTGAATTGAAACTTCAGAGGCCAGTGCAATGGATTATCTGCTTACTTCATTTCAGTTGCCATTATGACACCTATTTGAGTTCATAGACGGCAAGTCATCTGGCCCCACATCTTACACCGCAGGAAACCTCAAAGAATGCAAAAAGATTTCATTTGTTGCTTTTAATAGTATTTAATGCGAGTTTCCAGACATTAATCATGCAACCCTCACTTCAGCTCAGAAATGTTTATTAGATATTTGCACTTCCCTTAGTTCTGGCGTTTGTTGTACAGAGCTACCTAACCGGGAACCTGGGGCGTTGAATTTGGCTCGCTAGCTAACAACTTCCAATCGAATACTGAGGTTATATATATCTACATCAAACTCATCAAATGAGTTGCTAACTTTAGTTGTATTCATACTAAGAGTCTACACACCCTCATGGTTCCAAATTAAGATTCATCATTCCATAAAAGACGGTGCTAGATAACTGTAGTATTGCATCAGCTCATCTCGGTATTTTCCTAAGAAGTATCGTGACGCAATCTATCCAGTTATTTCTTGCAACGCTTACTTTGCGGCTTCAAAAAACATGCTATTTGCCATGTTAAATGATAAGAGGTGACATATTAGGACTCTTGAAGCTCGGTGGATTATCAAGGCAGGCGAAATTAGCCTCCAGATAGAAATTGCATACGCAGTTTCGTTATTTCTGCTGTTAACTTTGTAGTTACAGACTATGTAGATCTCATTGACGGGTAAGATTGTTGTGTGACATCCCCACAGTTCTCAAAGACATCAGTTCTCAAAACGTCTGAAGATAATACAGGATGGTATGCCAATGGACTGCTGCGACTTTATTAAATTTCCTTCACACACACAAACAGTTGAGAGGATTGTGAAACTAGTCACTGCAGCATCCGTAAAAACGATTGGATCGTAGAACAGGGATAGATTTATTAGTGAGACTCTAGAATCCGGAAAAAAAACAAGTCGAAATTTGAGACCAAAAATGATTAACAGCAGTAATGCTTTTGTTATTTGTATGGATGAAAGGTAAAATAAAGTTCCTGTTCGCCTTAAACTGAGGTAAGTGTGACTTGTATTTGTTTAATTTTTTTCCTTCATTTTCCAAAATTTGGTGTCAATCAGGCGGCAGAAGATATTAAGCTAAAATTGTAAAAAAAAAAAAAAAAAAAAAAAATAGTTGTTGTTGTTAAAACATAGTAACTTTTAAGCACTACCTTAAACCGATCAACCAAATCTGTGATCATTTATTAATTTTTGTATTTTTATCATTTTTTGTCCAATTTTTCGGCTCATTGAGGTGACAGAAGATACCAACCTACTGTTTTAAGATTCCAGAAACTTTTTAATGAAGGGAGTTTACAACTTTTCCGCACTCCCGCAAAAAGATTTAAGATTTTTTCGATTATTTCGATACGCTTTACTGGGCATGCAACAGTTTCAGCTGCCCCTTGTCGCATATTCATCCGCCCCTTGTCGCGTAGGTGATCTGTTCCCCGGCGAAACGAATCTTGTCTTGTAATTTTTTTTCGCCTTTCTTCTCTTACCTGCTCCCTGTCGCGTTAGGTTTTTTCCCCTGGCAGGTGCGGCCCTGACACGAGATTTTATTTACATACCACCCACTGTAGTGATTCTTGCGGCTTAAGCTCTGGCTGAAAACTGTAATTTTTTTTAAAGTCCTTAATAAAGCGACCGGGAGGGACACTATGCTCTACAGACTTGGTTTCCTTGTCTGAGCTGTCCCTCTTAGGCAATCAAATTAATTTTACATAGGGGAAGAATTGATAGAAATCAGTGAACACTAATTTTGCTAAAGCTAAACATTATCATTTATCTTTATTTCTACACAAAGTCGAGTACCTGTAAATGCAATTATACGTCTCATACTTTATACTTGGAATACTAACGATCGTAGTTTTAAAGTTTCATTTTTAAATTAAAAGTTAATTTTGAATAATTTAAATAAATTATAATTGTCACTAATTAAATATTATAATAACTATTAGTTACCAAAATTCCACGTATCTTACGTTTACAGTTCGCAAATTTAGTTAACAGAACATAGTTAACATGATCATATGATATAATATGATATAAATATGCCTAGAAAAAGAAAATTGACACTGACAGTACGGGAGGTATGGAACATGCCCCATGTTCTTTGTTCTTGCTTTCAAAAAGTTACAAATATTTTACATGTAATTATGTCAGCAATCCATTATTTTCGTTTTAAAATGTAAATAAAAATTTAATTGTAACCATCATTATGAAAATTAAAATCCACTTTTACATATCTAATGCATAATAAAAAAAACATATAAAAAGACTCTTTCAACTACACATGTTCTTAATCTTACCGCTGTTAATTATGTAGCACACATATTAATAAAGTATGCAAAATCATGCTTTAAATTTAACTCACATCAGTCAAAATAGAAAATTCTTTAAGAAATAGTGTCATCATGTTTGAGCATATACTGCGTATATGAAGAGGGATGAGTATGGGATAAATTTGCATATTTTTCTAGATGTCTGGAAATTAAAATTTTCAAATATTGTTTTTAAAAAATCAATTTTGTTGTTGAAATATTTTGTTTCAAATATATCTTATTTCATTTCTAAATTCATATAACAATGAATTTTTTAAAAAACATAAATGGGCCCCACCAGCGGCCGAGAAGTTCTGCTCTCGAAGCTGGTATACGACGGGTGCTGGGTTCGAAGCCAATCGCGCCCGTTGGCCTAATCGTTCAGAGTTTTCGTGGTTTTCTTCGAACCTTGGATTTCCATACGTAAATACGGATTAGGTTCCCTTAGAAAGACCACCACGGAGGGCACTCCCCCCTCGGGCCCTAGAGTAGATAATCCCTCGAGTAGATAATCGGCCGTCAAAAATCAACCCAGCCCTATAACATAAATGTTTCCGAAGCAAGTCATCTTGAGCTAAGAACAGTTTTTATAGAATATGTCCTAATCATATTATAGCACTTCTTTGTTCTAAATGGACATTTATATATATATGTAAGCAAAAATTGTATAAAGCTTTATGTAACGTAAAGAAAGAAAAGAAAATATAATTTATCTTTAAAATATCGTCTAAAAATTCTTTTTTAAAATTGTTACTTAGTGATAGGAAAATGCATTACAAGTTCGCTATTTTCAAATACAAAACACGTCGTACTGTTAATTATGTGGAAAATTTAAAGCAATCATATAAAATTTATCACTCTTATCTTAGAACTAACAAGTAAATTTACTGGAAACACGCCAAAAATACGAGTGAAGACTTTCAAATCTATGCTCGTTTTGTTATATAAAAAAACTATCTTGTTAAGATTTATTAGTCTTCTGAAGATTTTGAAATTAAGGCTACACAATACCCTTTTTCAAAAAAAAAAGTTTTTGAAGGCATTTACATTAAAAATGATTAATGACTTTGTTTGAGATTATAAAATTAAACTGATTTTGGTTTAAAAAAAATCATTTTAGCAATCTCCATTTTTTTAAATTTAAAATTTTTTGAAAAATTTGAAGTTTTAAAAACTTTTATAACATCTTTAATTTTTAATAATTTTTAGTTATTTTAAGCGACTTATATGTATTGGATTACTGGGAACAAAAGTTAATTTAGAATTAAAGATGTAACTTTTATTTAAATATATATATATATATATATATATATACATATATACAGAAATTTTTCTTTCAGCATTTAGCTTTTTTCTCACAGAAAACAACCGATTTGCTTATATCATTGAATTCTGTATTCTTGAAAACGTAATTCAATATATAAGTTTTTCAATTATTTTTTCGGTATCCATATTCTGCTTTTTTTCTTCCGTATTAATTCTTGTAATTAAGTATAAGGCACTTTATTTTATACATGCAGTTGTATATCATAGGTTTGTGGTATACATTTTTATTGTCATTTAATTCACAATATTGCGGTTTTGATGATGGTCGGTAATGTTTAATTAATGGTTATATATATATATATATACAGCGCGAAACCTGAAAAAAATAGAAATGTTAACTTTGACATTTAAAAAAAAAATAACTGTAACCTTCAGAACTAAATCAATACTAATTATTGTAGTACATATATATATGTGTGTGTCTACAAAAAAATAAAAAAAGCCTTTGGGAACAGCAAACACTAACATCAACAAAAATAAAAGCCTGAGAAAAATGCATTTAAAGTTTGTAAAGGAACACTCAGAACACTCTGAGAACACGCAGAAAAGTTTAAATACCTTTAAAACAATTTGAATTTCACATCTACACTTTGGAGTCATGATTCAGAACCGTATGGACCACTGAAAAATTCAATAAAAAGTATTCGATATTTTTGTTATTTTTAGGGTACTGTGTAGCCTTAAAACTGATCATAAGGATTTTTATTCTTTTAAACGATTTTCAACGAATTATAACTTAGAAATAGGATTAAAACTTTAAATTTCTTTTGGAGAAAGTTGATATGTTTGCAAAATGAAATGTATGATTGATAAAGGAGATGAAAAAAAATAATAATAAAATAAAAATAAATAAAATAACATAAATAAACATAACATAAATGGTTTTTCAAGGTGAGTAATAAGTTTTTAAGCAACGTCGAAAAGAAGTATGTTCCATATTTAATTATATATATATTTTAATAGGTACATTTTAATATACCTAGGGAAGCGTTGCCGATAGGGGAAAAATCAACCGCGAAAACGACTCTTTTTGATTTTTTTTTTTCAAATATTAACAATAATACTTTTTTCAAGCTGATTGCAGTACTTAAGACGTATAAATACGAAATTTAAGAATATTTCTTCCTTTTTTTCGTGTAATATAAGGCTCTGGATTAGCTCGTTATTGCAAACAGACAAAATAAATAAATAAATAACAAAAAGAAATTACACCGTATGGTTCATCCCTTCTACTTGCTGCAGAAAGAAGGGACAGAGCAAACGCGGTCGAGCATCTGCCTATTCTTTAAAAAAAAAGGTAGTGTTTATGAGTTTTCAATTATTATCTCGGCTTGTTAAAAAAATTTAAATCTGATCATCATGTGCATCAAGACGTGCTTCGACTATCTTTACAAAAATTTACAGATTGCTCCCGATAGATTTCGCTAGCCAAGCAAAAAAAAAAAAAAAAAAAAAAAAAAAAAAAACCGCACACAGATAGAATGATTTTTCTTTTATTAGCATATATCGCTGTTTTTTTCAAATTATTTTACATGGGGGAAGAAGAGATAGAAAAGAGTGAAAACTAATTTTGCTAAAGCTAAACATTATCATTTATCTTTAGTTCTACACAGGGTGTAGTACCTGTTAATGTAATTATACGTCTCAAACTTTATACTTGGAATACTAACGATCGTAGTTTTACCGTCTCATTTTCTTAAATTAAAAGTAAATTTTGAATACTTTAAATAAATTATGATTGGCCGTAATTAAATTTTATAATAAATATTAGTTACCATAATTCCATGTATAAGTTTACAGTTCGCAAATTTAGTTAACAGAACATAGTTAACATGGTCAGCCATATGGAATAAATATGCCTAGAAAAAGAAAATTGACACTGAGAGCACGGCAGGTTTGGAAAATGTCCCATGTACTTTGTTCTTTCTTTACAAAAAGTTACAAATATTTTTCATGTAATTGGAACTGCAATACATTATTTTCATTTTAAAATGCAAATACAATTTTAATTTTAACCATCATTAGAAATATTTAAATACACTTCTCTACTATATCTATGTATAATAAATAAATATATACACTGGTGAACAAAACTTAAGGACCACTGTTATTTTCAACGATTACAGTTAGAAATGGATCCGCAACAGCGCGTGTAAATTTGCATGAATGCTGGATGTACTCTGTTTTGTGAAACTTATGCAAATTTTGTACTTCCGCTTTTGTCGATCACGTGACAGCAGAGATAAGAGATTTTTGTCAATCGGCGCGGGTGCTATGCGTTGTCATTAGATGTACAAATTGAAGGAGATGGAGTGAAGCTTGAACACTGAAATTTCGAAAATGTATTCGAGGCATCATTTAGATGATATTTCTCATCGTAGAATATTCGAAACGTTGGAAGAAGGACGCAAAATGAGATATGTTGCCCGTGAATTTAACATTGCGCACAGTATTGTTTCTGTATTAGACGCACGGGAGGAGGTCGTCCTAGCAGTACGACGTCCCAAGAAGATTGTTGTATTGTTATTTCGGCAAAAAAGGAATCGACGCAGCACAATAGGCCAATAAGCAAATCAACTTTGTGCTGCCACAGGAACTAAAATATTGAGGCAAACTGTTGCAAGACGTTTGAAAAAGGGTGAACTATACGTCGAGGACCTGCCGTGTGTGCCCCACTCCCGAGACTCCAACGTAGCGCCCGTTTACAGTGACGCCGTATGCATCGCAATTGGACTAATAACGACTGGTCTATAGTGCTCTTCTTAGATATGAGAGTAGATTCAGTCTATCGTCTGATTGTAGACGTAAACTGATAAGTTGTGAGGTTGGTAGTGCCGCGGCCAAACTCGATCGCCCGCCTTATAAATAAATGCATTTTTGAGTTCAGTACTACGAAATCTTTCCCACGATACCCTACACGATATACAAAGAAAATATTTTTTTTTTCAAGTAACTTCATTAACCCCTCTACATTTTTCCTAAATATAGTTGTGAATGTTTAATAATCTGTAAATATGTGAGTCAATAGCGTTTATTACTTCCCCCAATTTGAACTTTCCACGTTCCATAGTTTACGAGTAAAATGGCTCTGACAGACGGACAGACAAACACATGAGTGATCGTATAATGGTTCCGTTTTCACTTTTTAAGTACGGAACCCTAAAAATAAGAAAGTATTTATGCCAATATCCGGCAATCATCTCATATCGATTTTTTTTTTCAAAACATGGATATTTACATAATTCTTAATTATTTAGAAAATATATTCAGGGTGTCCGGTCTCAACGGTGTCCAATGGCTAATTTCTGAACCGTTAGATATATAGTCCCAATTACAAAAATGTTTAAAATCAGGTAAAGAAATATTTTAAAAGCGATTTTGGTCAATAAAAACATTTCTTAAAAATTGCAAAATTTAAATTTTTATACGGTCCCCCGGTCTTATAAGTTATATTTTGTAAAATTTCCCTTTTTCACTGACAAGTAATACACAAAAAGTCCCGTTATTCTACAATTAAAATTAACCTAGTAATAGCTGTTTAAAGTTGGAGCATATTTTTTGCTGCAAAAATTCACAAATTTAGTCGAAATATAATTTCGTCAGATATATTAAAAATGGTTGAGGGTAAAATTAACATTGCAATATAAATTTGAAATCTTTAATCATTCTGACATATTAATGCAAAATATACAATTTGTAATAAACATTTAAGAAGAAATAAAAAACAGAATTTTTGTTAAATAAAATGATGCTAAATTAACAGCCTCAATTCTTTACAAAATGATACGTATTTTAAAATATTATTTGATTACACTAGGCTGCAAAAGTTAGGTTATGTCTTGTTTTTTAGCTTTTGATAATTGATTCTTATGTATTCTGTACCGCTGAATCTGAAATTGACGTTCATTTTTAACCATCACATCAGGATTTTTCGCAAATCTCAAAGTTAAAATTGAATCTCCTCTCTCATCTCATCGGACCACTCAGCTATTTAGCTGTAAGAATCCCAGGATAAGCAAAAATATCGAAAATGTCATCTATCATATGTAAAACAAAAAAAGTTTTACATATGTTTTATAGTATGAGATTTTCGCTATATTTTAACTTACACATTTACGATTTACAAAAACATACTAACGTGATGATTAAAAATGAAGGTCATTTTTAGATTCAGTGCTAAAATGTACGTCAAAATCAATTATCAAAAGTTAAAAACACAACCATCTCCTCTACTTAATAGTATCCGATTTTTGTTACTCTTTAAATTTGATAATTTATGATTTGCGAAATATCCTGACATGATGGTTAAAAATTAATGTAACTTTTGGATTCAGAACTAAAAAATACATAAAAGTTAAAAAAAAAAGCAACAATCGCAGTCTTGTATTATCAAATCTAAAACTTTTTCTTAAACTTCTTGGCGGTAATCTATCCGAAATTTTTTGTGTTATCCTGTAAAATAAGTATAAATGGTAACCACCGAAAATCATAGTAATATTAGATTGTTATTGGATTTGCGCCAATATGTAAAATGTAATCTAGACCGGATATTTAAAAGTGAGTTAAAGTTCGAGTACAAATTTTGAACCGGAAAAACATACATACAATCGTTGAAGAAACATAAAAACTTATAAAAATAACATAATTTTTGTTAAAAGAAATCATACAAGAAACAATCTCAAATCCTGACAAAATAAAACATATGTTATTTTAGCCAATCTGAAACTTGATAAATGTTAACTTAATCGTAATACTTGTACGATTTTTTTCAAAGCGTAGATACACATGAAATAAAATCTTCGAATACTTTAAGCACTTGGTATGTGATCCCTAAAAGCCAAGTCGAACTCATTTCTTTTCAGAGCAGAAAAGTGTCATAAGTCATACATTTTTAAAGTTTCATAACTCGCTCAATTTTTGTGTTATATGAATGAGACTTTTTTTTTTGTCATAGTTGTCAGTGTAATAGGAAAATTTTACTAAATATAAATTATAGGACCGGGGGACCGTATAAAAATTTAAATTTCGTATTTTTTTTAAGAAATGTTTTTATTGACCAAAATCGCTTTTAAAATTATTCTTTACCTGATTTAAAACATTTTTCTAATTGGAACTATATGTCTATGACTAACGGTTTAGGAATTAGCCATTGGACACCGTTGAGACCGGACACCCTGTATATCAATACATTGCGAACGATTTTCAATAAATTTAACCTTTATATGGGCTAATCTTAACTATACAAGTACATAGAAAAATTACAAAATCACATGATAAAATTAAATATTCTAATTCTGGACAGTCATCATATAAAAGTGTACTATAAAAATAAAAATATATTTACATGTTTTACAATATAAAAAAAATAAGCAGGTCTTTTCACCAATATCCGGCAATCAAATCATACCGATATTCTTAGGTAGATTTCGTATGAAATACTACCCATTGTGATCGTTCCTATGTTGGAATTTCTGAAAAAGTTTTGCAGATCTACACCGATCATGACCCCTAGAACCCAAAACCACCCTCAGTAAAAAACTTTATATATCTATCTATCTATCTATATATATATATCACTTTCTTCTGGACATGATAACTTTCGTAATTCTGCACCAATCTCTTCCAAACTGATACATAAAATCAAAGGGCATAAAATCTCGGTCAAGTTCGTTAATGGGCAAAATCGGTCCAAGGGGATGGAAATAGGTAGGGGTTTTGTGAAAACCGAAAACCCCGCATAACTTCTTAATTTTTGTACATATCAAATCAGTTTAAAGTTTTTATTACTTCTAAAAATAGGGCCAAAAATTTATGTATCAAAGATTTTTGATAAAGTTAAAAATGGGCTCAAGGGGCGCAAAAAATTGGGTTTTGGGGAGAAAAAAATTCATAACTTCGTCAATTCTCAAGATATCAATTCCAATTAATTTTATTGTAAATCTCCTTAATATTATCTACAACTTTTATATTCACATGTTTTTGATAGGACCAATTCGTACCGCCAAAAAAAATAAAATAAAAACGAAAAAAAAAAGCGGGTTTGAAGAAGTAAAAAATCCATAACTCCGTCAATTCAAAAGATATAAATTCCCCATGAATTTATCATATATCTTCTTAATATTGTCTACAACAGACAAGTTTCGGATAAGACCATTTCTTACAGCAAAAACAAATTAAAAATACATAGCGGTTGAAGAAAAAAAATCATCTATGTAAAGGGTGTATTCAAATCCAAACTGCCTTATTTACTGACTCATTTTACAATTCATTTTTTCTCTCAAAGGCTTCCAATTGATACGTTTTTTTTACTCAGAAACTATATAATGTACAGTAATAGTCGATTTTTTGATAGAGGCAGAATATATTTTTAAAAAATGCTGTTAAAGTGGGCATTTTGAACCGAATTTCTCGAAGCGGATTGTGTTGGAAAAATCATTGCATTAAGGATGCACTCAAATCCAAACTGCTTATTTTCTGACTCATTTTTTAATTCATTTTTGCTCTCAAACGCATTTAATTGGTAGATTCGCTTATTCAGAAACTATATAATGTACCGCAATGATCACTTTTTTGATAGAGGCAGAATATATTTCAAAAAATGATGTCAAAGTTGGCATTTTGAACGGAATTTCCCGAAGCAATTGTGTTATCACTTTCTTCTGGACACGAGAACTTCCGCAATTCTGCACAAATCTCTTCCTAACTGATACATAATATCAAGGGACATAAAATCTTGGTCAAGTTCGTTAATGGGCAAAAGCGGACAAAAGGGATGGAAATAGGGAGGGGTTTTGTGAAAAACGAAAAAACCCCATAACTTCTTAAATTTTGTACATATCAAATCAGTTTAAAGTTTTTATTACTTCTAAAAATAGCGCCAAAAATTCATGCATCACAAATTTTTGATAAAGTTTAAATTAGGCTCAAGGGGTGCAAAAAATAGGGTTTTGGGGAGAAAAAAAATTCCTTACTTCGTCAATTCTCAAGATATCAAATCCAATAATTTAATTATACGTCTCCTTAATATTATCTACAACTTTTATATTCACAAGTTTTTGATAGGACAAATTTGTACCCCCCCCCCCCCAAAAAAAAAAAAATTAATAAAAACGAAAACAAAAAAGAGGGGGTTGAAAAAGAAAATTTTTCATAACTCCGTCAATTCACAAGATATAAAATCTCCATGAATTTATCATATATCTTCTTAATATTGTCTTCAATATATATATATATATATATAGACAAGTTTTTGATAGGTCCAATTCTTACAGCAAAAACAAATTAAAAATACATAGCGGTTGAAGAAAAAAATCATCTTATTAAGGGTGCATTCAAATCCAAACTGTCTATTTTCTTACTCATTTTTAAATTCATTTTTGCTCTCAAACGCATCCAATTGCTAGATTCTCTTATTCAGAAACTATATAATGTACAGTAATGATCGATTTTTTATAGAGGCAGAATATATTTCAAAAGATGATGTCAAAGTGGGCATTTTGAACAGAATTTCCCGAAGCGATTGTATTAGAAACGAAAAATATTGCCCTACTGACAAAATAATTGTTTATTAATCAAGTTTTAATTAATTGAAAGAAAAATAAAAACACAGGTCACTTATAAATCTTTTTAAAAATCACGTCAGCATGTTTCATATTTTTTTTTTTTTTAAATTAAAAATGAATCTGAAAATGTGCCAGAAAATTTCGAGTTGTTGAGTATGGAAAAATATTTTTTTTAATATCGCCTTAACATGATTCTGATAAAACCAGCTATTTTATAAAAAGGAAATAAAAACTCGTCAAAAGGAGACAGATAAAACTGTTAAAGTGGATTTATATCTAATAATGATTTAGTTTTTGTCGGTGAAATTAGTATACTTAACTTCGAAGTCTACCTCTGCCTGTAGGCCTGGCCGGCAGGGATTTTTTCTTTCCTTTTATAAAAAAACATGGATATTTACACGATTCTTAATTTAGAAAAATATAGACATGTGTACATTGTGAACAAGTTTCAGTAAATTTAAATTTTGTAGGTACTGATCATGAAATACGGGGAAACAAAGAACTAATAATAAATAAATAAAATATTTTGTTCATGTTTCATTATTTTAAAGAATCAACAAGTCATTCTTTTCTTTCAACAGTTTGTACTCCAAATATGAAGGAAATTCTTGAAAAGAAATTTCTGCAATTTCTTTAGTGAATCGTAAGTGCAGAATGGACACAGCAATGAGCCTGTTTTTACTTTTAAAAAAAAGGAAAAATCAAGATTTCAGTTAAGTTATACCTAAGAAAACACAAGCGTGTAAGGTAAATTCTTCATTAGAACAGTAGGTAAAAGCGCCCCTTATAATTCTCCGGAGAGAAACTCTGATTCCCCGAAAACAAAGGGATTTCGACTTTTTGTTACGGCCGTATAAGGGGAATCGAGTTTGGCTGTGGTAGTGCTTACAGTCGCGAAAATTTTCTGGAAAGATATCGATGTGCAACTCCATGTATCATTGTGTGAGCAGGCCTCATGTTCAGTGGTCGCACGGATCTCTATGTGCTTGACCAAGGATCCATGAAAGGTAGACTGTTCATTGAAGATGTCCTGCTTCCACATGTTTGATTTTTCCGAGGGCTATCGGCGAAAAGTTTCGTTTTATGGACGATAACGCACCTTGTTATCTCACATATTCTGTACAAGATTTTCTTGAGGCCGAAGATATCCATCGCACAGACTAGTCAGCAAGTTCCCGTCACCTGAATCCCATTGAAAATGCATTGGATGCCTTGGCGAGGCGTATTTCTGCTCGCTAACTTCCTCCCACAAACAAGAAAACACTCCTCCGTGCAGTGAAGGAGGAATGGGATAACTTGCCTCAACAGCTTCTGAATCATGTTGTTCTGAGTATGCCACGTCATGTTGAAAGCTGTCTCGCATTACACGGGGGCCACATCCATTAATGATACGGCACTGACAATCGTTAATTGTGAGTATTTTGCTTTCTTTATACAGTCATGTTTTCGGACAATATTCACGTTTCAGAAAAGGAACTTCTGTTAATACCCTGTATACATCCTTTCAGCAACATTTTTATATTAAATCTTGTGTAATATTCTGTTAATACTATTGTTTGCTTCTTGACCCACAATCTCACGTAGATTCTCATTTACGTGTACATTTTTTATTGGTCCTTAAGTTTTGTCCACCAGTGTATATATAAATTTATAAAGGTTATTTCAATTACAAATGTTTTAAATATTATAGTTGTTAATTATGAAGTACACATATTAATAAAGTTACCGAATTCATCCTTTAAATTTAATCCAGTTTGTTAAAATACAACATTCATTAAAAATTAGAGTCCTCATGTTTGATCATATATCACATATGGATAAGTGTGGGAAGAAATTTGCGCATTTTTCAAGAGTTCTGAAAATAATAATTTTCAAAAATTGCTTTTAAAAAATAAATTTTTTTGTTCAAATACTTTGCTTTAAATATTTTCGATTTTATTTTATATCCATATAGCACTAAAAGTTTTTATAACATAAAAGTATACATAATTGAGGCTACGTGTTGAGTTAAGAAAAAGTTTTATAAAATATGTCCGAATCATGTTATCTCTCCCATGTGTTAGAGATAGAAAATTTCATATAGATATAAGTGTAAAAATATATGAAGCTTTAAGTAACATAAGGAGAAAAAAGAAAAATGTAATTTATCTCAAAAATATCGCCAAAAATTCTTTTAGAATTTTGGTACTTAGTGATAGAAAAAAGTTACGAGTTTGGAATTTCCAGCAACAAAATATGTCATATTGTAAATTATGTGGAAAATTTGAACCATCATCTAAAATTTTTCTCTCTTATCTTACAGTAAATTTACTGGAAACACGCCAAAAATACCAGTAGAGGCTTTCAAAGCTACGTCCGTTTTGTTTTATACTAAAAGAAAAATGTTAAGAATTATTAGTCTTTTCAAGGTTTTGGAATTAAAAATGCTCATGAAGCTTTTATTGTTTTAACACATTTTTAACGAATTTTACTTAGAAATGGGATTAAAAATTTACATTTTTCCTGCAAAAGTTTGAAATATTTGTAAAATAAAATGTAAGTTTAATAACGGAAATGTAAAATAATAATAATAATAATGAAATAAAAAATAAATAGTATAACATAAATTAAAATAAGACAAATGGTTTTTCGAGATAAGTGATAAGTATTAAGTTAAGTAGATATAATGTTTTGAGAATAATTTTTTAAAATAAGACGATTTATTTTCCAATTTCATTTTTAACGGAATTCTTACGGAATTAACGGAATGCCCTTATAATAAAAAGTTTATATACATGGTGATTCATAAATATCGAAACAATATGCTATCTCCTTAAATATTGCCCCTAGGCACATACTTCCAATTGCAAAGTTTCATAAAATAAAAGGTACCAAATTTAATGACATAAGTTGTAACTCCATGGTGGGTCTATTTGAAAAAATACAAAAACTAATTTTTTTATACGGCCCCCGTTGGATAACATTTCCAATTAGGAAATGTTCTCTCATCACTTCCTGAATTAAACAAAAAAATTCATCTGGGTACCTGCAAAAATTGCACAGTTATTAATATTCAAAATTCACGACTTACACAATTTTCCCATGCCTCTGAGCGACGAGGTATTGACTCATTTTGAATGCAAGATAGGGATCATATACAAATTGTACGTTATTAAAAGTCAATTTAAGACAGTGCCTCTCCTTTGGACATAAAATAGCAGCGTATAGATTTTAAGTTAAACCTTCTTTCAAATTATACTGGAGGCCTTTATTAGAGGTCTGCACGGGTCGAAATATCCAGACCGGGTGTTAAGCCGACCCATAGAAAAAAAAAAGTTCGTACTGTCTTGGAAAAATGTTTAAATCTTAGCTTGAGTCTGGTCCGGCCTGATTGAATTTATAGAAAACATAGTTTTTTTTTTTTTTTTTTTTTTTTTTTTTTTTTTTTACGGCGATATGGTTAAAAATTGTTTCGTATCAAAGAGTTATGACCAAAAATAGCTTCACAGCTTTATAATAGCTTATGGATTTTCTTTTTATATGTTTATAATCTTCATTTTTTAAAGAAGCGTCAAAGGCTGTGATATTTATTTTTTTTAATGAATCTCTATTTGTATGTAAATGTTTCACTTACCATTTAATATCGTTAATCCATAATCCATGTATTGGATACCTTCAAAAATGATATACAGTAAGATCTTCTAAGACGGAATCACACAGACAAGAAAAAATGCCTTATGGACAATTTCCCATCTTAGGAGGGGCAAATGTATTCTATTCTTTTCTCAAGTATTATTATATTCATTTTGCATTGATCAAAAAATTATTCCATTTTATACAGGATTCCATAATAGGCAGGTTTTTTTTTCATTTGTTTTACTGTAGTTTTTTCTTTTTTTTTTCTTTTTTGCGTTTAAATCTACCATCCTTTAAAACTGATTTTTACAGTCTAATTGTAAATGTTAATATGTTTTAATTGTAATGGTGATTTAAAAATATATGCATTTTTGTAAATTTTTTGGGTTGAGCGAAACTTTACTGATTTTTGAGTCAGTTAGATTGATTTTAATACGGGTTGAGTCGAGACCGGGACTGAAAATTTCGCCCCGTGCAGACATAGGAAGAAAGGAAACCAGTCCCGGTTCAATATGAAAAATATATTAGGCCAGGTCGAGACTGGTCCGGCCCCAGAATACAGACTTTTTTTAACCACTCGCCGAGACGATATAAAACCTGAAGTTGTGAGGTCTAAAATTATGAAAGCCCTCTTAATCGGTACGTTAGAAAAAAAACCCGTTTTAAATAGTACAGAAAGATGGTGGAAAGGGCAAAAGTTAAACTGAATCGGAGGTTTAAACTACAGGAAAGAGTTACATACTCACCTGCAATTTTTTTAAAAGCATATGCATTTTAATAGCATTTTTTATTATGAGCCAAGCTTTGGTTAAAACTTTAAATGCGTTTTAAATTATTAATTTAAAAAAATTAATTTTAATTTATTAATTTAAATGCGTAATTAAAATAAATATAATTTAAATTATTAATTTACATTTTAAGTCAAGAATTGTTAAAAAGAAAAAAAAAAAGGAGTGCAAACTCGGAACATCACCTTTTTGATTAATTTACATTAATTTTGTTTCGACAAATTTGAAAATATATTTATTTTTGAAAATATGATATTTTTAAAAATAAGTTACATATTTTTTTTAATTTGTGTTTTTAACATTTTTAATATTATATTTAAGTCAAATCTTGAAGGAATATTAAAATTATATTTTCCTCTTTAATTAAATGAAAAAAAGTTTGCAATTCGACGATAATGTTTCGAGTTATAACGATTTTAAATTACCCCAATTAAAAAAGTAATAATTAAAAAAAAAATTAAACTTTCTGAGAAACTTTAGAATGTGATTTTATATGAAAATTATATGGTTAATCATCACAAAAACAGAAAAAATCTAATTCTAACTCAATAAATATATTTTTTACATGCAACCTGGAACTTTTAAAGTAACATTGTTTCTTGAATAACACGCATTCCAATTTGTGTCTAATCCGTTATAACCTGACAAATTATTTAAACAGGCATAACTCCATGAGTTTTGCAGATATGAAGATGGATTTTTTTGTGTTTAATTCAGGAATGGATAAGGAAAATATTCCTATTTGTAAATTTTACCCTACTGGGGCCGTATAAAAATTTAATTTTCGTATTTTCTCAAATAGATCTCCCATGAAGTTGTAACTTATGTTATCAAATTTTCCACCTTTATTTATGAAACTTTGCAATTGGAAGTATGTACCTAGGGGCATTAATTAAGGAGATAGCCTATTGTTTCGATATTTATGAATCACCCTGTATATTCAATTTCTCAACATTTTATGAATTGAGTAAATTTGTCAATCTTCGTAGTTCACATGATATCAAGATTCTTATTTTAAATGTAAAAATAAAATAAAATAAAAAATAGAGGTTTCTGTTTTAAGCATTTTGATATGATATTCCATTTTTATAAATTTTGTTTGCGAAACATTAATTACAAAATGAGATGAGAATTTATCGGCTAAGCTTCATAAATATTTGATTTCTCAAATTTTTATCTTTTAGTAAACTTATGATCGTTCAATAGTTTAAGAAACGTCGATTCTAAATCATTTAATAAATTTTATCGTTCATAAACCGTTTTTAAAACTGAATCAGAGCCGGAAATTTTGAATCAATATGTTATAAAACATTTGTATACAAATTAATATTCTGTTCCTTACTAAAACAAAATTTGCAGTTACTTTAATCTTGATACATCTGTTTACATTGCATTGTATTTTTTTTTCCTTTTTTAGGAGGCGGGGATATTTTCGGTAGGATTTCATTTTCATCTAATAATATAAAGCAAATAATTAGAATATTATTTTATAAGGTTAATTAAAGTATAAGAAAATTACCTAAAAGATACCCAAAGTTTTTTATTTTATGTTGCAATGCATTAAGCTGTTTGAGACAATAGAAATTCATATTCATAGTTGAAGTAGTACAGTTTATATTTATTGCAACAGAGATAAAAATATCCATATTAGGACTCAAATTTGAATGCCTTGTCTTGACGTGTCAAAACAAGTCATTTGAGCTATCCGGACGGTACCTGGCTGGCATAATTCACTGTTATTCGTTGAAATGTCCGTAAATGCAGCGCTAGTTTCATTCATCCCATCTATAACTATAGCATTTACATGATGATGGTGTTGTTGTTGTTGTTTACGACGGCCAATTATCTATAATAGGGATTAAGAACCCGAAGGTGGAGTACCCTTCGTGGGAGTCTTCCTAAGTGAACCTAACCTGTTTTTACTGAAGGAGGGCCAAGGTTCAAAGAATACCACGGAAAACTCCGAACGATTAGGCCAATGGGCGCGATTGGGTTCGAAACCAGCACCTACCGTCTACGTGCTTCGACAGCAGAGTCTCTCGGCCATTTACATGATGAAAGTGTGTTGTAACACGGGAACTTCTGCATATCACACTGTAAAAAAAAAAAAAAAATAGGACCAGATTTCCTGTAGGGATTGGAAAAAAAGTTGCCCTTATCATACCGGAAAAATTTCCGACCCAGCTCGGAATAAAATAATTAAAATCGGAATAAAATCCGCAAAATTGGAATAAAATCCGTAAAGTACCGTTTTAATGTATGTTTCCCTTTTTTACGGATTTTATTCCGAGCTGGGTCGGAAAATTTTCCGGTACGATAAGGGCAACTATTTTTCCGATTCCTACAGGAATATTGCTCAGATTTTTTTACAGTTCATGTAATTGGGCCATAATTAGAAAAAGGAATACTTTTCAACTAGATAAATCATATTTATAGTTAGTGTAATATGACTTATCCAGTTATTCAGAAATATCCAGTTATATGATATATCCATATGATTTATCCACCTTCAACTGTACTACTCCAACTATGAATATGATTTATCCAGTTGTAAAAACTTTCCGTCTCTTATTTATGAATTAACAATTCATTTAAAAAACTACGTAATGCACATATTTAAGCTTATTTGGAAATTAATGAAAACAAAACGTGCTAGAGACATAAACTGCTCAAACAAATCTAATGTTCTTTGAGTACGATATGGTGGAATGTGAGTTCTCTCTATAAATATGTATTAATTTGCAATTTTAAAAATACGGTTCTGATATTCCTACTTCATTTTATTCACAATTCGATTAATCGTTAGTTGCATACAAGACAACGTTCAGTTTTTTTGTAAATAAGTATTTTTAATTTCTAGCCTTTTTAATGTAGCGTGAAAGGTACATTATATGCTTATTACATACAAGGAAATAGCTTTAGTTAAAGTTCGCACCTAATATCCTGATACATTTTATAGCCGTATAGTCAAAGTCAGAGAACTGATAAAGTTTGTCTAAAGAAATTGTATTACATATAATTTTGTACACGTTTAACTTAAATCTAACGAATTTGGTCAAAGCTCCTTAAATATGTGTTTTAAAAATCTTTTTATTACACGATGTATGTAATGAAAGGATAATGGTTATATTTCTAAAATAACTTAAATTTATTCTGTAAAGCGGCAGTAAAATGGCGTGATAAAAAGGGAAATGTTTAAAACTGATTAAATAAAGATGAGAACAAATTAAAAATTAAATAAAAAAATTAAAAAACCCGACTGCGTAAAAAGCAAACTAATTAATTATTTCTCATCAAAGTGAAACTATTATTTATATTACTTACCTATTTTTTATTTACTTGTATTGATGACTTTTAAGTTGCGTTTAATTGTTAGTTCTTATCTATAAACAGTGTTTAGATGAGGCGTAAAGATGTGTATGAAGGTTTGAGTTGCAGTAAAGCTACAGATCCTACCTACACAACTTCCAGGTCGTGTAATATTTAAACGGAGCTTCTGACTATAAAATAGTCAATAAAATATCGTCTTAATTTTGAAAGACCTATCCAATCATATGCCACTCAATAGGGTGCGTAAAATTTTTTGTTTCGTCTCTATCGCTATTTTTTATTTTACGGTCGCAATTTTGAATTTATAAAAAATAAATCTAGCCTATAACCATCGGACGAATAAGAGAAATCGATAGAGACCCCATTCATTAAAATCCATCCAGCCGTTGGGATGTTTTGATGGTAAAAAGAAATCCTCATTCCAAGATACGCGTGAAACACATAAACCTTCTTTTCAGTCGGGTAAAAAGTGCTATAAGAAGCATGAAGAAATTTAATGAAATATAAATTGGAAAGTTGTTAGGAACTTTCATTTCATCTACATAGTACCCATAGTAGGTAAATAGAAAGAGTGGAAAAGACTTAAAACTATAAAAGCAGCAGACTTAAGAAATGTTATGTATTCATTCCTCTGCAAAAGAACATAATATTGATCAAAACATTTTAGAAAGGTATGTAGAGAAATTTCACCAAGATGAACACAATGAGATGAAACCAAGCATGTGGCAACTAGTGTTGCAAACTCGACTGTCAATAAAAGTGGGTATTTAAAACGGAGTTTTTCTCCTGTGCTTTGAATTCCGTCTAAGCAGGTCGATTTACTCATCACATTTTTTTTTTTCAAATATTTTTAATACTACTTAAACCTTGTTGCAAAATGTTATTCTGCCTTTTTTTTAAATGATTTTATTTCCCTTAACAAATATTTAAATATAAAATAAGGTGATTATTTTCTCATTATTTACTCAAGTTTCTTATATAGTACACTTATGTCGCAATTTTATTTTGACAAATGGATGTATAACGAATAAAATGATAAAATGATATAAGAAAATTTATTCTAGGTTCAATAAAAAAAAAAAAAAAAAAAAAAAAAAAAAAAAAAAAAACATTTTATAAAAAGCGGGTCAACTCTCCACAGTCTACCCTGTATAATCTGCCTGCAGCGTATACCCTTAGTTATTTAACTATTACATCATTTGTGTATAACAGATAAACAGTGATTTATAGTTTCATACTATCTAAAAGCTCTTTCAATGGTATTTTTAGAAAAACTAAAATTTTATTAGTAAAAATGTGTTTTTTATATAGCAAACATGACATATATTTCTGGTTCCTCTATTATAAGAATGTAAGAAACTGCTAGGTTTTCACTTTTTTAAGTACATTTGGTCAAAAATGAAAAACATTTTTTATCCTTTCAAAATTACTCAGTGACAGGAACAAAATTACTCAGTGGCAGTGATTTTGGTGACATTGATGAATATAAAATGAAAAAAATTGTTACTTTATAAACATATTCAGAATTTAAGAAAATTATTTAGAAAATATATTCTGTGTTAAAAAATGTCTTGAATCACTTATTTTCATGTAAGAAGTGATAAAGTAAAATTTGCCAATTATAGAGATTTAAATTGTAATTATCAAAAATATTCTAAATAACAGTCAAATGATTCATATACGTGAATTAGTACCAAATTTTAAGTCTAAATTTCAATTATTATTTCTAGATTTAATATGTGTAAGATACACACAATTCTTAAATATACATCTTAAAACTTAACACGAGTAGGGGAGACTAGAGACGGTTGACCATATGGGAGGCTTGACCCACCCATCAATTTTCATATAATATAAAAGAATTTCATAACATAATAGAATATATATAGAAGAATTTCAGAGTTTTATCAACAGGTGTCAACCAAAGCTACAGGAATGCTCAAACAACAGTCTTCTTTTCATTGAGATAATCGAAAAAGGTGTTGAAAAAATCAAATGTGCGGCGTTTTCAACCTTAAAGTTGTGTTTTTTAGAAATATTTTGTAAGCTTTTTTCAAATAAATTATATCATAGAAATTTAAGTAAGTAGGTTTAAAGTAATGCAGAAATATCGAGCTTTCATTCCAGACATAAAAATTGTATAGTAAGTTAGGCTTAACATAACAATGTGCTATTCTTTAGAAAAGGTCTATGTAGGGAGGCTTGACCCAGTCAATGTGAGGGAGGGTTGACCAGGTGATCAAGGCTCCCTTAATTAAGTGGTTTTGGAAATCTTTTGATTATACACTGTGCATAATGAAAATTTAATGGATATATATATAAAAGAATGTAAATTTATCCTGTAAAGCTTCAGTAAAATGGTGTGATGGAAAAGAAAATGTTTAAAATTGACTAAAGAAAGGTTCGAAAAATTGCTAGAAAACGGGAAAGTTGATAGGAACTTTTTTTCCATTTAAATATTACATACAATAGGTGAAAAGAAACAGTGAGAAAGACTAGAAAAGATGAAAGCAGCAGTTTTAACCCTTTCAGGGGCAGTGGTAAGTTTATAAAACCACTTAATTTTAATTCCGAAAAGTCACAATGACATTAGAATTTTGCTAAAATCTTTTCCATTTAATATGCATGTGAAATACAGCCTTTTTCTTATTTCCAAATAAATTTGTTCGTAAATTCCGGTACCAGTCATTTATTTCAGCATTTTAGGCCTGAAAGTTATTTGCTCCTTAAAGATTTAAATCATGTTAATGATAAGTTAAGTGCTAATGCTGCTGCAAAAGAATCGATCGAAAACTTTAGGAAGATATGCAGACAAATTTCATCAGGGTGAACACAGTGAGATGAAAACAAACCATGTGGCAACTAGAGTTGTCAGGTCGAGTGTCAAGAAATAGGTCAAGGAGACAAAAAAAGCGGGATAGTGGCTCCTAAATCTGGACTAACAGAATACCGCCTTAAATGTTAAAACTTCATTTTCCTTGATGTACAATTATACCTGCAATGAGACAAAATCCTGTTTAAAACAAAATTTTTCTTCTCTGACTTGCGATTGCGTCTCAACAGGTTTCTTTAAGCATCATATTTTAAAAAAATATTTTTTTTTATAATAATTAAAGCATATACCATAAACTTATTTTGCTTTTTTAAAACTGATTTTATTTCTATTCACAAATATTTCAATGTAAATCAAAGTGGGTCAAGCCTCCCATATAGTGGTCCAACACTCTCATATGTGGAAAGCCTTGACACATTATTTTTTCATGATTAAAATCAATCATTTTTCAAATTTCTTATATTTTACACTTATGTAGTAATTTTATTTTGACAACTTATTGTATAACAAATAAAATGATATATCTATCTTTATTCTAAGTTCAATATTTAAAAATTAAAAAATCATTTTGTAAAAAGTGGGTCAACCCTCCCTAGTCTCCCCTATATAGTCTGCCTGCAGAGTATACCTCTTGTTATTTAACCACTATAGCATTTGTGTATAACAGATATACAATGCTTAAATACAAGTTTGAAAACTAAAAAAAAAAATGCATTTGCTTTAGTTTCTGTAAAAATATGTTTCGATAACAATATTATCTTTTTGTCACTTTTATGGTTCACAGTTTCATACCATCTAAAAGCTCTTTCAATGGCACTTTTGCAAAAACTACAATATTTATTATTAAAAATGTGCTCTTTATATAGCAAATATGCCAGAAATTTCCGTTTCCACTGTTATAAGAATGTAGGAAACTGCTAGGTTTTCACTTCTTTAAGTACATTTGATCTAAAACGAATAATATTTTTTATTCTTTCAAAATTACTCGTTTCTGGTGACAGTGAGGGATATAGTAAAATGAAAAAAAAACTTTTCACTTTTTAAACATCTTTCAGAATTGAAGAAAGAATTTTTTTTAATGCATTGTGTACTGACAATGTCTTGAATCATTTTTTACCTCTAAGGTATGAGATTAAAGAAAACTTTGCTTCTTATAGTGGTAGGATTTATTTGTAATTGAGTAAATCATTCATGTAAAAGAGAGTAAAAGGATTCATATAAGTGAATTAGTACCAAATAGTAAGTCTAAATTTCAATGAATCTACCTAAATTTAATATGTGTAACAGAAATACAATTCTTAAATATACCTCTTAAAACTTAACACAAATGCAGTTGCTGTAGTTTCTGTAAAATTGTGTATCGATAACAATATTATCTTTCGCTTTACAATTTTATGGTTTCATACGACCTAAAAGCTCTTCCAATGGTATTTTTACAAAATCTAAAATTTTATCCTTTTCATTGCAAACATCAGTAATTTTTTCGTTTCCACTATTATAAGAATTTAGGAAACTGCTAGGTTTTCACTTGTTTAAGTACTTTTCATCCAACAAAGAATATCACTTTTTATCCTTTCAAAATTACTCAGATCTGATGACAGTGATATATATATATATAAGTGGTACACTTGCCTTTTCCAAAATCCTTTAGAAATGAAAGAAAAATCAATTACTTATATTCTGAACTAAATCCTCAGAAATGTCTTTGATCATTTTTTTTTAGTATAAGATTTTAGTTAAAAGCAGTTTAAAGTTAATTTGATCTGTTATTAAGTTCTGTTGTTTTTCTTACACTAGGTTTAGAGATTTTACAGTATTCTATAAAAATTTCGGAAATATAGATGGTTTTGTAATATCAGGTGGGCACTATGTCTTGGGCTGATTATAAAACATTAGTACAAAAAACAGTTAAATATAAAAATATGGATTTTTAAAATTAGGTACATTTTTCTAGAAAGTTTATTTTTTTATTGCAGGTTTCACGGCACGAATTTTCCTTAAACGAAATCAGTAAATTAAAAGGTAATTGTTACAAAATGGCTTCGATAATAAAAAAAACACAATGAGATTATTAATGATTGCCATTTTGTGATATTAAACCATTGAAGTGCTAGGATATTAGCTGGTATATACCGTTATAAATTAAAAAAAAATTTGACATGTGGCGTCAAGAAATGGTATACAGCTTTTGATATTCTCCGAGTTAGAAATTCGGCCACGTTCAAATATACTAATATGATATTGGTTTTATTCCAATCTCCAATATGGTTTTTACAATTTACAAAAATGCATATGTAAGTCAACTATTTTATGTTAAAATAAATAATTAATTAATTAATCTGCGAGCTCGGATGTTATAGTTTGCAGAGCGCCAGACTTTTAATTTTCTCTGTCGGATTTTTATGGGTTCGATACTCGACAAGACTTTTTGTTTCGATATGTGTTCGGAAATTCATTCTTCAATATTTATAAATTTAGAAAATTCTGCACTATACATTTTTTTCATTTTAATTGCAACACTACATTAAAGAACTACGTCTAATCCCCGCAAAACTTAAAAAAAAATGCCGTGCTCACTAGGTCTTCAGTGAATGAGTGTTAAAACTTTAACACAAACAAGAGTAAACATACTAAACCCATCCTGTTTATTTTCTATTGTGTACATGTTTTGCTAATCTGCGTACTTAATAAATATTAATGCCCATAAAAAGATTTATTATTATCGAAAATTATTATTCTAATTCCAAACATAAGATCTCGAGATTTAATATATATATATATATATATATATATATTTCAAAAAAAAAAATCGAATAATTTTGAAACTTTTAAATTGTTAGGTACTAAAAAAGATGAAATTAAAACACCAAATTTCAATTTTATGTAGCACATTTTAATCGATTTCGCTGAAGAATAGAGGTTTATTCGTATTAAAAACTATAAATAAAAGTGAATAAAATAAAAATTTTGTTGTCTTAGGCGTTCAAATTATGTATTTTCTTTTTGTTCATTTATTTATTTTTACTTTTCATTAGATACATAAAGCTGTCTTAAAATCCCAATTTCTCCGTAAATAAATAAGTATATATGTGCGCGCAGAAGCATGTTTTTATTTATAGTTAGCTTAAATTTAAATAATTACATCTCTATTTCGAAAATAATTAATCATTATTTTGTCTGCGGGAAAGAAAAAGCATTGTCGGTGTATAGAACGCATAGTCCGATAGAGAAAATTTGATGGCTGGCACTCTGCCAACTGCACCATCCGGCCGCTCCGAGATGTATTTCATTTATCACATTACGTACTAATGCATCAAAATTGCGTGACTTTAGGGCTTGTTTTATAAGACTCCACCCCCCCCCCCATATTGCATTTTATCCTTGTCATATGTTATCTATTGACTATACTCTATAAATACACAAAAGGGTCGCCGCATTTAGCGTTCCCAACTTTGGGTCCTCTCCTTCTTAGTCTGGTTTTTCAACATAACAATATCTTTTTGAAAATTAACATTTTATACGGACTTCTTGGTTTTTAAGCGCAAACGCCAAAAGTGTTCTAAAAAAGAGTAAAACGTTTCATATAAGTTAGTTAGAAGCGAATTTTTGAGTTAAATTTCACTGTCCATTTGCAAATTTCGTATGTGTATTCTTGGATGTATGGAGGGTATACGATAGTTTTACCTACTGGATTATTTTCAGAACTTTCGTATGCCCTATTTTTCTCAAGTAAAATTATAACATATACTCTCTGGCATATGCAATATGTCTGCAGCGTATACCCTATGCTTGTTTTATGACTACTGCCTTGTGTATAACAATGGAGTTATGAATAAAAAGGAGGTGACATGTAATGTATTGTCTAGCAGTTGCGAGTGAAGTAACTGAGGAGGATGTCACAAGATGGTTGTTTTTTTTTTTTTTTTTTAATCGGGTCCACAGTTTCTGATTACTGCCAGTGAAAATTTCCACCGGTGAAATTGAATAGAGAATTTCGTCTTATTTAAGCGCCTTATCGATGGAAGATTTCTCTCACAAACGTGGTAAAATTTTCCTATTTCTTTTTACTGTTGTCAGTTTGGCCAAGTATTATAATCTATTCTCTGACACAGGCATTAGGTTATCTTGATGTCACAATGCGTCGGAAGTATTACCTCCAAATTAAACAACCACCATTAAAAATATATATCAGTTTTTGCGATTACTTTTCAATGAAATTTTCCATTAATGAGGCGTTGAAATAAAGAGAAATGTTATACTTAAATTTAACGGTGAAAGTGTTCCGCGATGGTAATGAACCCCTGCGAAAGCGGTTACAGTTGAAGATTCACTATTTTTAGGATATGTCAGTTCCTCTTTCTAAATAGTTCCATGTGTGTAAAAGATATACAATACTTAAATCCACGCTTTAAAACTCACCACAAATGCAATTGCTTTTAGTTTCGGCAAAAAATGTTTCTCAATAACAATATTATCTTTTTTTCGCTTTTATGGTTTATGATTTCATACCGTCTAAAAGTACTTTTAACGGTATTTTCACAAAAACTATAACATTTAATAGTGAAAACTTATCCTTTTTAAAGCAAACATCACATATTTTTTGGTTTCCACTATTATAAGTGTTTAGGAAAGCGCTAGGTTTCACTACTTTAAGTACATTTCATCTAAAACAAATAACATTTTTTATCCTTTCAAAATTACTCAGTTCCGTTGACAGTTATGGATATACAATAAAAAAACTTGTCACTTTTAAACATCTTTCAAAATTGAAGAAAATAAATTAAAAAATGTATTCTCCACGGACAAGTGTCTTGAATGTCTTTTTTCCTGTAAGAAGCGAGATAAAGTACATCTTATTGTGCTGGGACTTAAAGTCTATTTGCCAAAAATATTCTAAAAAAAAAAAAAAAAAAAAAAAAAGAAAAGAATTCATACAAGTTAATTAGTTGTTAATTTTAAGTCTCAATTTTAATGACTCTTACAACATTTAATATGTGTCAGATATATATACAATTTTAAATATACATTTTAAAACTTCACGCAAATGCAGTTGCTTGTAGTTTCTGTAAAATATTGTATCAATAATAATATTATCTTTCGTTTTACACTTGTATGGTTTCATACCCCCTAAAAGCTCTTTCAGTTGTATTTTTACAAAAACAATATTTGTTAGTAAAAATGTATCATTTTTATAGCAAACATCACATATTTTTCCGTTTCCACTATTATAAGAATGTAGGAAACTGCTATGTTTTTACTTCTTTAAGTATATTTTAATCTAAAACGAATAAAATTTTTTATACTTTTAAAATATTTCTCTTCTTATGACAGTGATGAATATGAAATGAAAAAAAAAACTTGCGACTTTTTAAACATCTTTCAGAATTGAAGAACAATTTTTTGACATTAGAATTATAGTATTTATTGTATACGTAGAATTACCAATGTGGACCATAGATGACCCATGGCCTTATGTGGTGTTACTTTTGTTTTGGGTGGGTGATACAGACACACAATAAGGTTTGGTGATTAATCCAAGGGTTTTTTATTGATGATAACGCAAATTAGCTTCTAAAATATTACATGACATGAAATTTGGTGGACACGTACCACCAATGAAAGTTTAAATTCCTAATTTCAGAATAGTTTTTGGCAACTGTTTCAAATAATATATAAATTAATTATCATATTACACTTTAAAATAATGTTCCTACAGATTAATAAGGTTTAAAAAACAATACAAAATAAGTACATATAACTCCATGATTTTTTAATTCAGTTATACTATTTTCCATTGAAATAAAGCATACAAAATTCTATGATCTTTGTTTCTTCTTTTCCTATGCATAATCCATACACATATGTGAAACGTTTTTCACACACTGTATGAAATTTATTGTCTTAGAATTGCTTTATCTGACATTGATTTTGTTTGTTTTAAATTTCTGGGTTGATCCGTCTACGGGGAACTTCGGGTTCTTTTTCAGTATATTTCTTTCTTAACTCCTACACTGTAAAAAAACCTCGTTAAAATACGGAAATTGTTCTGGCAATCGAGACGCCAGTACTATTTCCGTATTTTAACGGATTTGTTTTCGTAAATTCCAGAAAAATTAAGTTTTTTCAAAAAAATTACGGAAAAAAATTCCGTTAAAATACCGAAATCGTACTGGCGTCACGATTACCAGTACAATTTCCGTATTTTAACGGAATTTGTTTTTACAGTGTATGCTAATTTTATAATATAGACACTTCTACTTATATTAGAACATATTTTCTCTTTAAAAACTACCCTGTATTTATGACTGATATTTTGAATAGGTCATTGATTAGCTGCGGCTCTATCTTCCATATAGTTCCATCTTTTGTTTATACCAAACCACTTTAGAGGGATAAATCATTTTCTATTTTTTCTAATTTTGCTTATTAATTCTCTCCTTTTTTGTATTTTATCAAAACAATTGCGATTTATTGGCTTTTCATAACTTCTTCCACTGCATTTACTTGGGAAATTTTCATTCAGCTCACTGTCATTTTCACCAAAATACGTATTGCCATTTATGTCACAATTGTCATCATCGACGTCATGAAATGTAACTTCGTCGCAAGAATCATTTTCTGAAAATCCACTTAGTAAGTTCAAATTTTCTCATTTGAAAGACCTCTCCAGCTCGAAGGCATCACTATACATGTGAAAAACTGCAATCCTACTAGCAGAGATTTTTTTCGCACAGTGCTATTTACAACAGGTAAAATAATCCTTTTACTTAGTTCCTGAAGTGTTCAAAAAAGAACTCCGGTGTTTTGAAGGAAATTTTTTTAATTCAATCATAAAATTAGTTTAATGTTATATATATGTACTTAAAAGTAAATTTATCAAGATTTTTACGATTTAGTAGAATTCAATGTGTACTCCGTTTTTGGCATGGCGCAAATCCAATCAGAATTCAACCTTTTCCCATGTCGTGGCCAGCATGTCAGGAGTGATGATTGCCACACAATGGATTATCCTTTGCCTGAAATGGTTTATATGTTGAATTTTTTTCAGCGTAAACAAGATTCTTGATATGTCCCCAGAAATAAAAAAAGTCTAATGGACTCCTTTAAACGGACGTTTCCACTGACGAATGGTTTTGTCCGTAGGCTAAATACCACTAAGCTTGTGCGTCTCGCCGAAAGTTCCGCTATACAATGGTAACGGATCCAGTTGCTATCAGCCAGATAACACACTGAGCCTTTTGTTCTGGCGTCGACATCGCACTGCATTAACTGAATGGAATGGTGAAATGAGCGTCAGCAACGTTACTTCAAGGTCAATAACGCGCAGAGCTACCTAGTAATTAAAAAACAAACTGAACTGGTGTGGATAAAATTTCATGAGCTATTGATTTCTTCAAAATTAACAGACCTCACCTAACTCATACAGTTAACTCGATATGATTTTTTTAAACCCTGGAGTTATTTTGTGGGCACCATGTATAGTTACTGTATTTGTATCATGTAATATATAATTATTGCATTTTTATCATGCATATTGAAATACATTAAAATAAAGTAAAAATTGATTTTTCAACTAATACAAATTTTGTTTAATTTTTATATATTTAAAGTGTTTGTTAAACGATTTTTTTTAATTTAATGTAATGTTTATTCTTGTTTTTTTTTTAAACACAGAAGTTCTTCATTGGACACCCTGTATAATAGAGATAACATTCTACAACATTCCTTTAAATAGATACAATAGCTTGAACTTACATAAAAGCTAACACATTTACCTGACAGGTGCATGGTAGATGTGTAGACATGCCCTCCCCCCCACCCCTCCTCTTGTGTAAAGCAAGTACGATATATTTCCTTACATTATCCTTCTATTATTGAAAAATATCGAGTTGAAAGCCCTGTTGAAATAAAAGAAATAATAATCAATTTTGTTCGGGTCAGCGACAACCTAGTAAGATATTTCTAGGTATACAGACTGGTAGATAAAAATGTATTCGTTCGATTTCAACTGAATTCATGCCAACACAATATATTAAGTATTTAGGAAAAATCAAAGAATTTCAAAGTTTTATTTTGAAAAACAACAGTGATTTGATCGAAAAATCACGTCTTTTGACCAGCCTCGGTAATTCCAGTGTTAAAAATGTATTCTGAATTGACAAATGTCTTATATATATATATATTATTTTAATGTAAGATGTGAGATAAAGTAAACTTTGCATATTATAGTGATTTAAATTGTAATTGTAGAAAATATTCTAACAGACAGGAAAAGGATTATAAGTGTGTGATTATAAGTGATAGTATACGTGAATTACCATCAAGTTTTAAGTATAAATTGCAATGACTCTTTCCGGATTTAATATATGTAACAGATATATATACAATGTTAAAATATACATTTTGAAACTTCAGGATACTTGTCACTCAGTTCCCCCTCAGTCCGTTACTCCGTATATTGCATATATTTCCTCTCCGTAATGTTAAGTCTATGGGCATTTGATACATTCTTATATTTAAAATATCTACTCGTAAAATTAATATTTTTAACTTCTTTTTTTAGTGTACTCTTCTCAATGAATGTTTCTTTTTACTTTCTTCTATCTTTACAAGAAGAAAGTATTGGATTCGTGAAAATTTTCGACTTCCGATTTTCGACGGATTTATACGTTTTAGAATGCTCAGAACACGATTTGATGGTTTTTAGAAAATATCTGTCTGTGAGTCTGTCTGTCACTCTGTCACTCTGTATGTGACAAAAATCTTGTGGGCGCTCTATCTCAAGAACTAATGCACGGAATTTCACAAAACTTTATATTTAGTTAGACCTTGATTTATTCTAGACCTGATTAGTTTTTCGTGAAAATCGCCCAACAGGTGGCGCTGCTATGCGGCATTTTTTACGATTTCTGCAATAGCTATATCTCAAGAACTACTGCACGTATTTTCATAAAACTTCCGATTCACTTAGTCCAGATATAGTTTGGTGCTGATTACTTTTTGTAAAAATCGCCCAACAGGTGCCGCTGCTATGCTGCATTATTCATGATTATCCCAATAGTTCTAACTCAAGAACAAATGCACGAATTTTCATCAAACTTCAGATTCAGTTAGACCCTGATATAAATTAGTGCTGTTCAATTTTTGGTGTAAATCGCAACAGGTCTCGCTGCTGGGCTGCATTATTCACGATTTCCGCAAGAGCTGTATCTCAAGAACTATTGCACGGATTTTCATCAAACTTCAGATTTAGTTAGTCCTTGTCATGAATTGACGTATAAATTAGTGCTGTTTAATTTTTGGTGTAAATCTCTCAACAGGTGGCGCTGCTTTGCTGTATTTTTGCGATTTCCGCAATAGCTTTATCTCAAGAACTAATGCTTGGATTTTCAACAAACTTCAGATTCAGGTATACCTAGACATCATTTAGTGCTGTTTATTTTTGGTGTAAATCGCTCTACAGGTGGCGCTGTTATGCTACATTTTTCAGAATTTCCGCTATAACTCTATCTCAAGAACTAATGCACGAATTTTCATCCAACTTCAAATTCAGATATACTTTGATATGAATCTGCTAAATCGTTGTTATTTCTTGTACTATTTAAATGATTTAATTGGTGTGATTTATATAGAAGAAAGATTTTTGATGGCCGCAACATACTAGTTTCCTTAGTTGTCAAAATATTTCTAAAATATATACTTAGTTTTAAGTGAAGTGTTAAAATCTTATTCCCAGTTCGCTCGCTTTTAACACATAAAATATTAAGTTAAGTATAGGTTTTAGAAATAATTTGGCAACTTAGAAAAAAAAAATATCCTTAAAGAATAGCATACAGAAAACAGAAATAAAAAATATTAATATCCTGAAGAGATATTTTAAATATAAGAATGTATCAAACGTCCATAGACTTAACATTACCGAGGTGAATTTAAAATTGAGTGACGAGCTAGCCTTAACAGGAATGCAGTCGCTGTAATTTCTGTAAATGCTTGTATCAATAACAAAATTACCTTCCGCTTTATACTTTTATGGTTTCAAAACACCTAAAAGCTCTTTCAATGTTATTTTTACAAATACTAGAATATTTATTTGTCCAAATTTATTCTTTTCATTGCAAACATCAGTTGTTTTTTTTTTTCGATTCCACTATTATATGAATTTAGGAAACTGCTAGGTTTTCACTTGCTTAAGTACTTTTCATGTGAAAAGGAATATCATTTTTTATCCTTTCAAAATTACTCAGTTCTGATGACAGTGATATATATAAAATGGAAACACTTGCCATTTTTCAAAATCCTTTAGAAATAAATGAAAAACTAAAACTTTTTTTTTCGGAACTGAATCCTAAGAAATGTCTTTAATCTTTTTTCACTATAAGATGTGAAAAGAAGTAAATTTAGTCTGTTATTAAGCCCTGTTCTATTTCTTGAACTACACTTAGATTATTTTTAGTATTTTTGAAAGATTTCAGAAATATTTAAGGTTTTTTATTATAAGGCGATCACAAACTCTTGCTCTGATTGCAAAATGTTAGCACAAAATAACCTGTAAAGATGGCTTGTTTAACATTGCATAGTTTTTTTACAAAGTTAATTTTTTTATTCTATCTTGGCGGCACAAATTTTTCATAAAAGTAATCAGTAAACGAAAAGTTCATTTTGAGGAAATTGCTTCAATTAAATAAAAAAATATTAAATGATATTAATTTTTACTCTTTATGATTTTTACTGATTGCCATTTTGTCATATAGAAACAATAAAATTCTATGATAATATCTTGTGTAGCTGATGATAAATAACAAATTTTTGACATAACGTGTCGAAAACTGGTATACCGCTCTGATATTCTCTGAGCTACAAATTGGAAAACATTGAAAAATAATAAAATAATATTGGTCTGATTCCAAACTTCATTATACTTTTCAGTACAAAAATAGTTTACGAAAATAAACGTATCTAAATAAACTATTTTATATCAAAATAAATAAGAAATTAATAAACAAAATTTAACTACGAATTAAATAATTAACTAATAAAAAATAAATAATGCACATAAATAATAAATATTTCTTTATGATTTATACTTTGATAAGTGCCATAGTTTTTGTGTAGTAAAGTTTTGCAATTGGTGAAAGACTTTATGGTCACCTAATAAACACTAGCCTCCAAAAGTTAAAGAAGAGCGTCGGGATGCTTTCGGTTGTACACGTTTCGATTAATATTTACTGATATGATTGACGAATTGTCCTCGGATATATATAATCTGCTATTTTTTAAATATTAAGTTAGATATATATTTCGGAAATAAAGTGTTTTTAAAAGTGAAAATCATGTTTTCCAGAAAACACATTTAAAAGATTTTATTTCTGGAAAATTAATAGTCAACGCCAAGTTCTTATAAGTCCTTCCGGCCACTGCTGGGAGGAAGAGGTAGCTTTCATATTCCTTATTTTAAAAAAGCCAACTTATATTATTCAAACACACGAAGCTCAAGTAAGTGGAAACCGAATGTAGGAGATTCAATACTAACATTTATCAATACTAAATCCTTATGAATGAGAATTTCGCAAAATTAGTCAGCTTTATCCAAGCTGCTTTTATTTAAAGTAACTTATATTTCGCTGCCAAATTCAGCGATTTCTTAAAGTGCCTGCCATTTTAAGACAACATGGTAGATGAGGCTAACCAGTGAACTTGGTCGAGACCTTAGTAATTGCTGTGCACATGCTCACTCACATCGGAATCGGTTGATACATACGAGTGATGTCGCATGCAAAAAATCAGATTTTTCAAAATGTCATCCACGTTAGAAATTAAAACTGCTATATCTGAGCCATTTTTTAAGATAAAGACAAACAAAAAATGCTCCTGAATCCTTATATCAAGGTCAAATACTTAAGAAAGAAGTATCAAGGCCAAACACCTAAAAAAATCTTTTTCATTTTCCAATTTTTTAATACTCATTTTAAATTTATTTTTTTAATGGCAACCCTTTTGAAACAAGATGGCGAATGAGGCTGGTCAATGAACTCGGTAGAGACATTGGCCAAGTTATATCCAAATCGGTTCCTAAATACTCCTGTTATCGCGTGACAAAAATCAGGTCGTTTTAAAATGTCAGCCACAATAGAAATTCAAAATGCTATAACTCAGCCATTGTTTTAGATATATACGAAACAAAAACTGTTCCGGAATATTTGTATTAAGGTCAAACACATACAAACAAATCTTTTTCATTTTCCTGTTTTTGGGTATCTCATTTTAAATTTAAAATTTTTTAAAATTTTTTAAATGGCCGCCATTTTGAAACAGGATGGCGGATGAATCTGGACAACGAACTCGGTCGAGATATTTGTATGTAGTATGTACACACCAAGGTACATTCAAATCGGTTCATAAATACGCCCGTTATCACGTGACAAAAATCAGGACGTTTCAAAATTTCAGCCACGTTAGCAATTGAAAATGCTATAACTCAGCCATTTTAGGTAGCTTTCATTACAAAAAGCTACCTATTGCAGCCGTTCTGAGGAAAGCGATTTCAAAAAATTTTGGTATATTTTCATCGATCATGACCCCCAGACCCCGAAACCACCCTCCGTTCAAAAGTTTATATATATATATATATATATATATATATCTGACCTTTGTCATACTGTAACTCGCGAATTTATGAACCGATTTGGATGTAATTCGGTATGTACATAGTACATACCAATGTCTCAACCGAGTTCGTTGGCCAGCTTCATCCGAAATTTCGTTTCAAAATGGCGGCCATTTCAATTTTTTTTTAAATATTTTAAATTTGAAATGTGGTACCAAAGAATTGAAAATGGAAAAATATTTTTTCTTATGTATTTGACCTTTATACAAAGATTCGGTAGCAGTTTTTGTTTCGTCTATATCTAAAAAAATGGCTGAGTTATAGCATTTTGAATTTCTAGCGTGGCTGACATTTTGAAACGTCCTGAATTTTGTCACGCGATAAAAGGCGTATTTATGAACCGATTTGGATGTAACTTCGTTTGTACATAGTACATACCAATGTCTCGACCGAGTTCTTTGGCCAACTTCATCCGCCATCTTGTTTAGAAATGGCAGCCATTTAAATTTTTAAGTAAAATTTAAATTTGAAATGTGGTACCAAAAAATTGAAAATTGAAAAAATATATTTTCCTTATGTATTTGATCTTGATACAAAGATTCGGGAGCAGTTTTTGTTTCGTCTATATCTTAAACTAGTTGGATGTGCCAATCCCAAAACTTTCTTCTATCTTATACATCTTAATATTTCAAAACCTAGTTACACATGTTAATACTTCAATATTATTAGTTCAATACTATACCAACTTTGATTTTCATCTTAAATTTCTGCTCAAGTCAATTAAACGGACTAAAAACGAGTTAATCTATATCATGATATTTGTTAAAATTATTAATTTTTCCTTATCCTGTCGTTATCAGCTGTTTGCGAATAGCCGGCATAGCAGGAAGCGAGTTCCCGCCGCTGCATGAGCCGCCGATGCACAATAGAACTACGAAAAATCAAGAAAAGTATACAAAAATCGCTAGCACGGAGCCCCTTTACCGCGCAATATTTCCTAATTCAAGGAGAACCTGTTGGCCAAAGCCAAAAACAAGCACAAACATTTTGGTTCAATTGTATGCATAATTTTATACACTTTTCGATGGTACAATAATGAAAATGGTACAGACATCGCAATTATAGTACCCACTTCCGGCAGAATTTTTCCAAATTCAGGGAGGACCTTCGTGACATGACCAGAAATAAACACATAAAATTTGGTTCAATTCTATGCATAACTTCATACACTTTTCGGCGGTACAATATTCAAAATGGCACAAAAATTGTACAAAAATCGCTATTACAGCGCCCTCTACGAGCGATTTTTTTACAAATTAAGGGAGGACCTCCTTGCCATAGCCAAGAACTTAAAATTTTTTTTGGTTCAATTCTATGCATAACTTCATACACTTTTCGATGGTGCAATATTCAAAATCGCTATTACAGCGCCCCCTAATGGCGAATTTTTTGCAAATTCATGGAGGACCTGCTTGCCATATCCAAAAACTTAAAATAAAAATTTGGTTTAATTCTATGCATAACTTCATACACTTTTGGACGGTACAATATTAAAAATCGCACAAAAATCGCTATTACAGCGCCCCCTACCGGCGAATTTTTTCCAAATTCAGGGAGGACCTGCTTGCCATAGCCAAAAACTTAAAATAAAAATTTGGTTTAATTCTATGCGTAACTTCATACACTTTTGGACGGTACAATATTCAAAATCGCACAAAAATCGCTATTACAGCGCCCCTACCGGCGAATTTTTTCCAAATTCAGGGAGGACCTGCTTGTCATAGCCAAAAACTTAAACTAAAAATTTGGTTCAATTCTATGCATAACTCCATACACTTTTGGATGGTACAATATTCAAAATCGCACAAAAATTGTTATATCAGCGCCCCCTACCGGCGAATTTTTTCCAAATTCCGGAAGGACCTGCTTGCCATAGCCAAAAACTTATAATAAAATTTTGGTTTAATTCTATACATAACTTCATACACTTTTTGATGGTACAATGGCGACAGACAGACGGACAGACGGACGGACGGACGGACGGACAGACGGACAGACGGACACACAGACAGACAGACATTTTCTATAAACATGTTTTTTGGAATCTCTGACCCCTAAAACATGCAAATCCGTCGAAAACTGGAAGTCGAAAAAAATTTCGATTACAATACTTTCTTCTATAGAAGATAGAAGAAAGTAAAAATGGCTGAGTTATAGCATTTTGAATTTCTAGCGTGGCTGACATTTTGAAACGTCCTGATATTTGTCACGTGATAACAGGCGTATTTATGAACCGATTTGGATGTACGTTGGTGTGTACATAGTACATACAACTATCTCGACCGAGTTCATTGGCCAGCTTCATCCGCCATTTTGTTTCAAAATGGCGGCCATTTAAAAAAAATAAAAAAAAATTAAAATTTAAAATGAGATACCAAAAAATTAGAAAATGAAAAAGATTTTTTTTGTATGTGTTTGACCTTAATACAAAGATTCCGGAACAGTTTTTGTTTCGTCTATATCTAAAAAATTGGCTGAGTTATAGCATTTTGAATTTCTAGTGTGGCTGACATTTTAAAACGACCTGATTTCTGTCACGCGATAACAAGCGTATTTATGAACCAATTTGGATGTTACTTGGTCTGTACATAGTACATACCAATGTCTCGACCGAGTTCATTGGCCAGCTTCATTCGCCATCTTGTTTCAAAAGGGTTGCCATTAAAAAAATTAAATTTAAAATTTAAAATGAGGTATTAAAAAATTGGAAAATGAAAAAGAATTTTTTATGTGTTTGGCTTTGATACAAAGATTCCGGAGCAGATTTTGTTTCTGAAAATTTGCTCTTTTGTTTATGTCTTAAAAAATGGCAGAATTATAGCACTTTGAATTTCTAGTATGGCTAATATTTTGAAACGATCTTGTATTTGTCATGCGATAACACATGTATTCGCCTATTTCCATATAAGAAGGGATGTGGATAGTATACATCAACATCTCAGCCAAATATAAGTTACTTTAAATAAAAGCAGCTTGGATAAAGCTGACTAATTTCGCGAAATTCTCATTCATAATGATTTAGTATTGATAAAAATTAGTATTGAATCTCCTATATTCGGTTTCCACTAAATTGAGCTTCGTGTGTTTGAATAATATAAGTTGGCTTTTTAAAAATAAGGAATTTGAAAGCTACCTCTTCCTCCCGGCACTGGCCGGAAGGACATTTTTAAGATATAGACGAAACAAAAACTGCTCCGGAATCTTTGTATAAAGGTCAAATACATTAAAAAAAATATTTTTTCATTTTCAATTTTTAGGTACCACATTTCAAATTTTAATTTTTTTTTAAATGTTAAATGGCTGTCATTTTGAAACAAAATGGCGGAGGAAGCTGGCCAACGAACTCGGTCAAGACATTGGTATGTACTGTTCAGATATATATGTCAATTTTGAACGGAGATTGGTTTCGGGTTCTGGGGGTCATGATCGATGAAAATATACCAAAATTTTTTGAAATAGCTTTCCTCCGAACGGCTGCAATAGGTAGCTTTTAGGTAGCTTTCATTACAAAAAGCTACCTATTGCAGCCGTTCGGAGGAAAGCGATTTCAAAACATTTTGGTATATTTTCATCGATCATGACCCCCAGAACCCGAAACCACCCTCCGTTCAAAATTGATATATATATATATATATATATATATATATATATATGACCTATGTCACACTGTAACTGTCGTAATTATGAACGGATTTCGAACCGATTTCGATGTAAATCGGTGTCTACATAGTACATACCAATGTCTCGACCGAGTTCGTTGGCCAGCTTCATCCGCTGTTTTGTTTCAAAATGGCGGCCATTTAAAATTTTTAAAAAATTTAAAATTTGAAATGTGGTACCAAAAAATTAAAAATGGAAAAATATTTTTTTCTTATGTATTTGAGCTTTATACAAAGATTCCGGAGCAGTTTTTGTTTCGTCTATATCTTAAAAAATGGCTGAGTTATAGCATTTTGAATTTCTAGCGTGGCTGACATTTTGAAACGTCCTGAATTTTGTGACGCGATAAAAGGCGTATTTATGAACCGATTTCGATGTAATTCGGTGTGTACATAGTACATACCAATGTCTCGACCGAGTTCGTTGGCCAGCTTCATCCGCCTTTTTGTTTCGAAATGGCGGCCATTAAAATTTTTAAAAAAATTTAAAATTTAAATGTGGTACCAAAAAATTGAAAATGGGAAAGTATTTTTTTCTTATGTATTTGACCTTTATACAAAGATTCCGGAGCAGTTTTTGTTTCGTCTATATCTTAAAAAAATGGCTGAGTTCTAGCATTTTGAATTTCTAGCGTGGCTGACATTTTGAAACGTCCTGATTTTTGTCACGTAATAACAGGCGTATTTATGAACCGATTTGGATGTACATAGTTGTACATAGTACATACAAATATCTCGACCGAGTTCGTTGGCCAGCTTCATCCACCATCTTGTTTCAAAATGGCGGCCATTTAAAAAATTTTAAAAAATTAAAACGAGATACCAAAAAATTAGAAAATGAAAAAGATTTTTTCGTATGTGTTTGACCTTATTACAAAGATTCCGGAACAGTTTTTGTTTCGTCTATATCTAAAAAAATGGCTGAGTAATAGCATTTTGAATTTATATTGTGGATGACATTTTAAAACTACCTGATTTTTGCCACGCGATAACAGGCGTATTTATGAACAGATTTGGATGTAACTTGTTATGTACATAGTACTTACCAATGTCTCGACCGAGTTCGTTGGCCAGCTTCATTCGCCATATTGTTTCAAAAGGGTTGGCATTTTAAAAAAAATTAAATTTAAAATTTAAAATGAGGTATTAAAAAATTGGAAAATGAAAAAGATTTTTTTATGTGTTTGGCCTTGATACAAAGATTCCGGAGCAGTTTTTGTTTCTGAAAATTTGTTCTTTTGTTTATATCTTAAAAAATGGTTGAATTATAGCACTTTGAATTTCTAGCATGGCTAACATTTTGAAACGATCTTGTATTTGTCACGCGATAATACACGTATTCGCCTATTTCGATGTTAGAAGGCATGTGGATAGTATACATCAATAACTCGACAATGTTCGCTGGCCAGATTCATCAGCCATCTTGTTTCAAAATGGCGGCCATTAAATAAATCTATATATATATATTTAAAGTGAGGTGCAAAAAAATTATAAATTGAAAAAAGTTACTTTCTTAAGTATTTCACCTTGATATAACTATTCAGGAGCGTTTTTTGTTTGTCTTTACCTTAAAAAATGGCTCAGATATAGCAGTTTCAATTTCTATTGTGGGTGACATTTTGAAAAATCTCATTTTTTGCATGCGACAGCACTCGTATATATCAACCGATTCCGATGTGAGTGAGCATGTGCACAGCAATTACTAAGGTCTCGACTAAGTTTACTGGTTAGCCTCATCCACCATGTTGTCTTAAAATGGCAGGCACTTTAAGAAATCGCCGAATTTGGCAGCCATATATAAGTTACTTTAAAGAAAAGCAGCTTGGATAAAGCTGACTAATTTCGCGATATTCTCATTCATTATATTGATAAAAAGTAGTATTGAATCTCCTATATTCGGTTTTCACTAAATTGAGCTTCATGTGTCTGAATGATATAAGTTGGCTTTTTTAAAATAAGGAATATGAAAGCTACCTCTTCCTCCCGGCACTGGTCGGAAGGACTTTTTGTAATGAAAGCTACCTAAAAATCTCAAGATATATACGTGTTAACTTCCCTATTCGCTATATTAGAAAATATTTTACTTATTTTTATTTTATTAATAAGGGTATCTGGTAACATAAATAGACACTTCGGGTTTGAGAACAAAAACATCCATAACTAAACTTCAAATGATTCTACATTAAAAACGTAAACTGTTTTGGATAGCTAATTGTGGAATCATAAAAACTAAAAATAATTTGTGTTATTTTTCAAAAACTGACTGTTTAAACACAGAGAGCTAAATTAAGCGCGAAAATATCAGCGCGATACAAACATGGCCTGTAACACTGAAACTGCTTGCAGACAGGTCCTGATTACAGTACAGACACGAGAAGCACGTGCTTCTCTTAAGAAATTTTGGGGGTGCCCGAAATTAAGAAATGGGTCTGCTAATTCCAGTTTCAATTTTTTTACATTGCATTTATTATTATTATTGTTTTTGTTGTTGTTGTTATTATTATTATTCCAATGAAAAGTCAGCCATTTATACATATGTGCTGGTTAAAAAGCACCGACTTAATTGAGCATATAACAAACATATGTACTAACTATATCTGTACATGTATATACAGGGAACATAAAATAGTTGCTTAACCCATTTTAGGCGAAAGGTGGGTAAACGCACCATTTCAATAAATATTTTTTTATTAACACTGTGACGAATATTTATCACTAATTTTATTTTTCTGCTATTTTTAAACGGTTTTATAGACATCTATAAAATATCAGTAATTCAATGGGAGTAAACACTTTCTGCTGAGAAATTTTCAAAATACGCTGGTCTTTCAAAATTGAAATGGTTATTGACAATTTCGACTTTTGAAAATCTATAATTATTTTACTTGAGATTAATCATGTTTTTATAATGGATTAAAGTTGCAAGTTTTGTAAATAAAATAATAATAAAACAAATTTCATAAAAATATTAAAAAATATATTAATTTTATATTTAAGGGTGCTTTAGCGCACCATTGACCGAATGCATGCAAATGCCGAGTGCATTTTATTTCTCAAATAAAATGTTATTTTTCATGTACGAAACATTTCTTTTTGTCTTAATGAATGTGATTTAAGCATATTTCAATGAAAATAACACGACATTTTATAAAATTTCTATGCTTGGCCTGAAATGGGTTAATGGAATATAAATGAACTCAACTCAGCCAGTCCTCTTTATAATATTTATAGTATTTGTGAATTTCTGGGTATATCGAATTGAGAAAACTCCTCTCGAGTCAAAGGGCCTCCAAAATGACACTGTACTTCCCATGGCTTCAGAGGATAATAAGGGCCTGCTACGTCCAATCAGATAAATGTTAAATATCAATTGAGGAAGCTTTTTGACCATGGACTTTGCTCATAATTAGCCATATTATGTAGATCTTGTTGGGATATCTGGAGAATTACAGCGTAAATAGTTCCGAAACCTTTTTTTTAAAACTTTACAAACTATTTCTTTCTCTGCCATTTATTGTTAACCAAAAAATAATTTGTAAAACCTATATTAATAAAATAAAAGGTTTCGGTCGGTCTGAGTATCCAAGTGCCCGTATGTCTTTGAAAAATGGCTAGTAATAACTACGGCACGTACGAGGCGGAAGATTTGTGTGAAAGTTGTCGAAAGCCTCTCCTTGTGCACCTGAGACTCAGAATTTTAAATTTCTAATAATTAATCGAGTTATTAATTAAAAATCGCAACACACTCTCATAAAAATTATTTAATGCGCGTTTGCGCATGCCCAGAAAACCGAATTTAGAATCGGAATTAAACAAAACCTTAATTTCAGTAATTTTCATACACCATCGTAGCTCCATATGGTAAAATGTAGCACTGCTAAAGGAAAGGTTCTCGGTTCGGAACTGTAAGGACGGAAGATGAAATATTCTATTTATAAACTTTATTGTACAATGGATTAAATTTAAATTCATAATATTTTGAAATTTCGTAATTTGTTTTGCAGTTTAGAGTGTTTATTTTTTCTTATAGAAAATGTTTCGCTCTGTCTATGTGCATTTCATCAACATATGTATAAAAATTAATAAATGTATGTCAATACATTAATATGTTTAACAACTTTATGGCAATATATATATATATATATATGTATAGTAATTATTTTTAATTTTAAAACGATTGAATTATTTAATAAACTACGCATAATTGATTTACATATATATACATATATAAATACATCAACTTATTCTAGAACTGTTATGAAATAACTGAAATTTAGTACCCTAAAACAATTTTACAAACTATGTAGAGATATTTGAAATAAAACCCAGACTAGCATTTGTATAAATACATAAGAAAATAAATAAATAAAAATAGATCTTCACTTTCTAAAATTAAGCAGATTTCAATCATTTCTTTTTATTAAACTAGTGAAAAAGGCAATTCTTTCACTTAAAAAAACCCTCCTAGTTGCCGCCAAAAAAACTGTCGCTATTTCTTAGATAACTACCAAACGTAAAAAGAAAAAAAAAAAAAAAAATATCTTCTTACGACCGCTTTACTGCTACAAATCTATATTTTTTGCGATTTTTTTTGTTTAAAAATAAAAATTCAGACTAAATCGACTTAAAGGTATAAAATTATATAAATCTGAGGTTCATTGAATGTTATTATCACAGCCCAGGCAACGCCGGGCTGTTATAGTTTAATAATAAAATAAATCATATAAACTTTTCTCTTTTCATTCTTGTTCTATTTTAATACTTAAATCTTATATTAAATAATATCCAGTTGGAACATTTGCAAAACCAAGGTCTATTTACACTCATTGCCATAAAAATTTGCGTACCAAGAAAAAGACGTCCAAATGAAACGAAATTTTACACGCCTATGTACTACTGTGATATAAGTTAGTGAGTAGAAAACCAAAGAAAAGGGATCATTTATTGTAGAAAAAAGTACAAATAAACGGAAATTTTAGTACTCTGTTGGACACCCTCTAGCGCAAATGCACGATGCGATACAAGCGGCCATTGAGGCATACAAATTCCGTATGATGTCCCGAGACATCTCGTTCTACAATTGCTGTAAACGCGTCTCGAGTTCAATCAAACTCGTAGGGTGTCCAACTTGCCGTCCCAAATGATCCCAGATATGCTCGATTGGTGACAAATCTGGAGAACGAGCAGGCCAGGGAAGGGTGGTAATGTAGTGGAGGCAGGCTTGTGACATCCTTGCTATGTGTGGCCGAGCATTATTTTGCTGAAAAATGGGACCTAGGAGCCCAGCCACAAGTGGCAACACATGTGGGTGAAGGATATCCTAGACGTACCGCTGGGCTGTCATTGTGCCACGGATCAGTATTAGGGATGACCGTGTTTCGTAAGCAATGGCAACCCATACCATCACACCAGCAGTGGGAGCGGTGTGTCGTTGTAAAGCGAAGGCAGGATTGAGGCGTTCACCACGGGGCCTCCACACACGAACACGATTGTTATCGATGCTCAAATTGAATCTAGACTCGTTGCTGAAGATGACCTGGTTCTACTCCGTTGCAGTCCAATCCCGTCGTGCGCGACACCACTCCAAACAGAGGCGTCGGTGGGTGGATGTCATTGGCAGCACACGTAAGGGGCGCCGCGATACCAGATGTCCTTCAGCAAGGCGGCTTGCGATGTTTCGGGAAGACACAGTGGTCCGTAGTGAAGGTGCTGCCTGTGTCTGGATAGCGGCCAATGAGGCAGTTGGCTCTACGCGTGCGTTTCGTGTGATGTGACGGTCTTCTCGACGACTAGTCTGTCGAGGGCGTCCCGAGCCTGTTTGCCGTGTAAATGACGTCTCTTCAGTCCACTGGTCAAAACACCTCCTCACAGTAAAATCAGAACGGCCTACTTGACGAGTTACTCTCCGAGCTGACCGCCCAGCTTCCACCATCCCGATGATTCTTCCACCCTCGAACTCTGACAACTGCTCATATTGTCTTCGATGACTGCGTAACGACATATCTACCGCAGCATTTCCTTTGCAAAAGAAAAGGTATACTCAGACAAGTTCTGCTTACCAGTTTTATACACCAAGGAGGATGAAGTTCAACGCCCTCTAGTGGCATTACGCAATGCGCGATCACGCTGAATATCTAATCATTTGCATATTTGCCTGATATGTACCTTCATGCCAAGTTTCGTTACAATCCCATAATTATTTCTTGGTGCGCAAATTTTTATGGCAATGAGTGTATACACTTTTAAATGTTATACTGATCAATAACGAAATATATTGAAATTTCCACATATATTTCCACTCTATAATGATATAATTGCAAGACGTTTCACAGAAATATCTTTTGTGATTTGTTATTATCAAGGACTTTTAATACATTGTTAGAGGGTTAAATAACTTTTCAAGCTTCTTTAGTCCAAATTTTTGTGTATTCTATAAAAGACTAGCATAGTTCTTTTATGTTGTTTGCACACATTTTAAGAACGTCGATTACCAAAACAAAACTTTCTTGGAAGAATTTTCTTTTCAATGCAGAAGGGTTTTTCTTTCTTTATTTTTTTTATCTCTTTTACTAATCAATAGACATTTTCCACAAAGTAAAGGGATTCTGCTTTTGGAGAATAGTTTACGAACTGTTTACTTTGTGTAAGAAATTAACAGAAATGGAATTCTTTTAGGTTTTAGCAAACATTTGATCTACTAATTTCCCATGTGATACGTTATTTCTTTTTAACTCATGAAAGTCATAACATAAACATAAACAATTCACATTTTATTTACTTATAAAAATATTGGTAAGTACTTGTTTTCTCTTTATTGTATAAAAAGAAAATTTATTTGAAAAAACAAAAATAAAATTAAATATTATACATTATTTATATAATTATTCTTGTATGTAGGAAGAACGGTGTATATACCACAGGTGTCCCAAAAAATGACTGATGGATTTTAAAATTCCATAACTTGAAACGGTGACAGATATTAAAAAAATTCTTGCAGGAGTGTTATGTAAGATGTCAGGAGTTTTTATGCTGCGATACTCAGTTTTAGTTTCAAATGGCATCGATAGATGGCCCTGCAAGCAATATCCGCTAAATTCAGGCTCTTTTTGGCCTCTCTCTTCTTCCATGGTAAAAAAGGATATTAAAATGTATTGAATGGATCCCGAAGTACTAAAAACCGGGTCTAGACTGAGCGCCTAATGCTCTCAGCGCCATCTATTGTTTGAAATTTGAACTAAAATCAAGAATCACTGTACAAAAACTCCTGACATTATACATAACCCTCCTGCAAGAATTTTTTTGATATGTCTCACCGTTTGGAAGTGACTGAATTTTAAAATCTATCAGTCATTTTTGGGACACCCAGTAAATATGATACGATCTCATAATATACCAAAAATCTGGCTTCATATCATAAAAAAATCTTAATAATTTACCTGTTTTCAGTCAGTGCCTGATTTACGGCAGGGCATTCGGAGCACAGATCCAGGGCCCCTGATTTTTAGGGGCCCCCAAATGCTGCTGAAAAGTTGTCAATTATTGTCCAAACTCTGTTGCAAATTTACATTTTATTCTACATTTTATTGTGTTCGTATTGTATTTTTTATAAAATCCTATATTTTGTCTGAAAATTCCATACTTAATTACTTCATTATAGTGAATATTTTCTTTTATCTTTATCAATTAAAAAATATATTGTATTTTTAATTTTTAGTTAATCTTGTTCCTTTTCTCATCAGATTATTTGGGGGTTTGTGAGCATAGCTCATAGGCGGCAGAGCACCCTAATATTTGAAATAATGGTAGCTTGGTATTGCGGAAATATAATTTTTATTTGTTGCATATTTTATCATTTCAGATATATGGACTTTCATAGGAAAAGTTAATCAGCATCATACAATTTATTGTAAAATGTCTAGTCATTAAAATATCATAATTGCAAAATAATTATTAAAAAGTAAACTAATGATTATCAAAATAAACTATTTTAATGGATATTTTTAAGTAATTATTAAAATCAATAGTGGTGATCTTAATAAGTACCGTTTTCAATACACACACACACACACTCACACACACACATATATATATATATATATGTGTGTGTGTTACATTATTAGATCTAAATCCTCGATTTCCTTATCTTATTCTAAATTACTACTTTATATTCACCAAATCCTTATTCATAAACAATCTCTATCATTAATTCTGTTAAATTCCCTTTAATTTAATGTCTCACTTGTCTAAATTACTTAAGTATTGCACTTTTAGTATTCTTAAGTTAAATGTTCTATTTCCGCTCTTTTTTCTTTTAGAATGTTCTTTTAGCAACCATTTTATTTTCCCTTCCGAGAATTTTACTTTCCCGCGCATATTCCGGGGTTATCCTTTTTACCTTCAAATTCATCCACTCGCTCTGTCAGCACGCTTTCCATGGCATGGTATTCTTAATTATTAATTCGTTGAGAGCGCGACCTATGTCATATTTGTATTACTACGCTTGACGCACAAAAAGCCGATGCTCGCTGTGCTTCCGCAGATTTTAGTCGTATTTCCATTTTTCATACCACCCCCTAGTCACCGTCCATGTATTCTATTATTTGCAATTTTGTTTATCCCTAAATTACTACTATGAAGCGATGGCCAAATATCTTGGTGGAAACTGCGCCACCGAAAGATGTTAAAATAAAATGCTGATCTGTCTTTACGTTTTGTCTCAATTATTTCTGGAGAAATTTTCACGGATAAATGTATTCCATGGCCTTCACTCGTTGACTGAAACAACTTTCGAATCAACATATAACGTTTATATCGTAACCCTTAACACGACAGGATTCCAGTATTTTCGTAATACCAGTCGACAGTACGACTTTACCTGTTCTGTCAACTTACCTAATACTTGTAGACGTGTCCACTACTAATATCTTGACGGCCAGATACTTCATTTCAACTAATAATGCCTTCCAGTGTTAGAATAATCTAACATATACATATACATATATATTACTCAAGGTCCCTGCCCTCGGTGCAAGGTGGCCCCCGTAAGAATCTGTGGCCGTGTTCCCCAAATTTGTAAATCGGTCCCTGTTTTTAGTACAGTAAACTTCCGATTATGCGTCACTCTATCATCCGCCACCCCCTTTTCCCTTTTCCCTTTTTTTTTAATCACGAACGAACATTGGACTAACATTGTTGATAGAACACAAGATGCTGAAGCACCTAGAGATGATTTGGAGATATAGACCTTGGTGTCAAATGAATAACGTTTAGAAAATATTTTTACGTGTACAACCAAAGACTGGCTTGATTCTAACAAGAATAATATTGGCTAACAAATATTAACCGATAATGAACGTATTCAAAATGTTTTGAATCCAGAGAAACCTGAAGCGGATGAAAGTGAAGAATCGTGGAATTATTTGCCTTATTTCAGGAGTCAGTCACAGAAAAGTGAAGACTTTGCTCTGTAAGTGCATTTATTGGTTTTGAGATGCAAGAGGAAGGCGATGCAACCCAAGTACTTTCATTTCGTAAAATTCGTAATCTGGCTGTCTTAAAAGCGCAAGCAAAACGCAGACATAAATGTATAATGGATTACTTTGCATGAAAACAGGTTACTATACATTTATTCTGTAGAATTCAAAATTTGTATCCTTAATTGTTTGATTTTTATCAATTATTCTTTTTATTAACGGAAGTACACAGCACATTACACAAAAAAGCGTTTAAATATTCTTTTCTATAAACTGACTAATAATAAATATATAGTAAAACCTCCCTAAAGCGACTACGTTCCGGTCCAATAAAAATTGGTCGCTCCCAGAAGTGGTCTCTTAATCGAGGTCATGTTTAAATCTAGATTTAAATAGTTGAAAAAAATGTAACAATTAATTTTACTAAAATTTATTTTCCACATTAGGAAAAAATATGAAAATTTAAGTATCAAAACAAAAGTTAATTACTTAAGTTAATTACTATAGAGTTAAAAAAATGAATACTTTGACGTTTGCTTTGATTTTACTTTGATTTTACGGTTTTAGTTTTTATAACTTTTATTTCCAAGTCTTTTCGGAGTTCAGTAAATAAATGCAATTCTTTTTTGGACGGGAACAAATAATGACGATTTCATTAATTTATCTATTTCTTAGTTTCCTGACAGAATAGGGCCGGGGAGTTTATTGACCGTCCTTTTTAATTTGTCACAGAACTGCTTCAGGTCTGGCCCCATGCGCTCCAAATCAGCCTTTCCCCAACCCCCACCCCCTTTTGAAAATAGGTGCCACCTCTGACACCTAAAACGAAAAAAAAAAAGTGTTAATATAGCAGCTACTGTTCTAAATTGAGGAAATAGGTGTCTAAGACAAACTGCTTTATGTAGTTTTTACGAATGGGCGAAAAATGTTCAGAGCAGGATTCGAACCAGGAATTTCTCGGAAAATCCTGGTCCGGACAATTTTCTCCCAGCTGGAAAATTACAAATAATGTGAATTATTTACCAATTAGAATAATTGTGTTAAATTTAATTTAGTACATGTTTTGTATTTATATAATCTACCCTATTAAAATCCGTACGCGTATCTTTGTAACCTCAAAAACTCGGAAACCGCAGGGCGCAGGGCTACAAAATTTGGCACACGGGTTGCCGGTAGATGGCCCATGAACGGTTGAGTAGAAAATTCAAAAATGTTATGTTTTTGGCGAATTTTTGCCCTTTTTTATGTTCAATCGGTAATCGCCCGAGCTCTAACCAGTTCTAAATGTTTACGGCAACGTGAGATATACATATTACGTACGCCACGCTGAATTCTAAGAGGCTCTAGCGGGTATTACACTACTACTTTTACCTCAGATGTAAATAATCAGATATATACATATTATGTACGCCACGCTGCAATCTACGAAGCTGTAGCGGTGATTTCGAAAATTCTTTAACCTCACAGGCAAATAATTACAGATTTTTTTAATTGCGCTTAATTATTATTTTTTTTTAAATTAAGAAACACACACATCAACAATACTTTTTATTCTATTTAGTCCGTTAATAGAAAGATATCGATTTATCGTCTGCTGCCCCATAGCAACATAATAAATTAAATTTAATAAAAAAAAATGCACAGTAGTGCAAAAATATTTTTCTAAATCGAATAGTTATTTTAAATTTTGGTTTTAGAATTAAATTCATGAACTCCCGTGCGAAGAATAGGTTAAACAGATAGTAAATCATAATATTAAATGAACTTTCATGCAAAATGTATAAAAGAACAAAATAAAAACTTAAAGACATTTCGGTCTTCACTCTGTAATGTTTTGAAATCTGATATAAGATATCAAAATGTTGCCCTTTCTTTTAAAGAAAGATTTAAGTGAATTTCTTTAGAATTTTCAAAATTATTTTTAAGGCTCTGTACTTAAAAAGGTAAAACGAGACCAATTATAAGGTCACTCCTTTGTCTGGTCTGTCACAGCCATTTTACTTGTAAACTATGGAACGTGGAAAGTTCACATTGGCTGAAGTAATAAAGGCTATTGACCCACATATTTATAGATTACTAACTATTCACAAATATATTTAGGAAAAATGTAGAAGGCCTAATTAAGATAAAAAAAAAAATATCTTTTCTTTGTGTATTGTGGGAATGCTTTTGTAACTCCGCACTCAAAATTACATTTCTTTTAAGTTTAATATTGTATTTTCGGAGATATCGTCGGAAATACAATGCAAAAATATGTACCGCCTTTATCTATTTCCGAATCTACTGAAACAAAAACAAGTAATATAAAAATTTTGTTTTTAAAGTCAATTCCTACTTAGGTCATCAAAGAAAAATTTAATATAATTCCTTAAGCTAATATTACTTTTTGTTGCATTAAAATATCTCAATTTGTTGATTTTCTATAAGCAAGTGGGTTTACAATGGAAGTCTATGGGAATTTGGCGAAATATTAGACCTATCGCCAAGTTAGCGTCACTTTTGGCGACTCATTTTGGTCGCCAAATTTGGCGAAATATAGCCAAGTTGGCGGCAAACTTGGCGGTATTTGGCGCCAGCAAAGGTATTGAAGAGCGCTGGAGGTACCTATCGTCGCAGAAGTATAAAAGGATTGTTGATAAGAATTTCGAAAAAAAAAGTAAATTGGTAATTAGCCGAGATATTAACCCTTAAAGGAACAGAAGGTTTGAACGTACATAAAGACACGGGCGACATATTCTATGTGGTATCGGCTATTAAAGCCTAAAGCCTAGATAAAAACTTTTAATGGTATATTTGTGTAATGCAATCCCCAGTTACTAATTCATATATTTATTGTACGGAACACTCTGTACGCGAGTAATACTCGTACTTGACTGGTCATTTATCTCATTGGGTAACATACTCAATTGTTAGGTATCGATCTTGTTAAGAATGGTATCGTTCCAAATGTATTGCCTAATTAAACGGATTCCTATATAACGGCATTGGGAAAGCGTTTTAAAATTAATATTACTTTGTGGTTTTATAGATGCTGTATGTCTTGCAATTTTCGTTTATTTAATATATCATGTAACTCGGTAGAATTATAAGTGGTGCTAAATTCTGATATTAAGAGTTGTTTAAGTTTGTCATATGAATTGATATGAAATTCTGTTTGTGCTAATAACTGGGCTTTTCCTCGTAATGATCTTTTACAAAATATGAATTTATGAAAGTCAGATAAATTAAACATATTAGTAACATCCTCAAAATTATTAAACCATACGTTTATATCACTAAAAGAACTACCATCGAAAGGAGGTATTACACTTTCAATATCAGTAAAATTCATAGACGATGGCATAAAACTTTGAACTGGAAATTGCTGTTGTTTGTCAAAATTTGATAATTCAGTGTTATTACTTGAAGTCATATTATTTGAAGGCAGTTCGGGTTCCGAGTCAGTGTCACTTTCATTTTGTATAATATTATTTTGTAGTAAGGTCAAGTCTGAAAGGTATGTAACTAATCGGGTTGCGAGATCGTTTAAAGATCCCTCATTATCAATACAAAGTAGATTGCACACTGTAATCAGATCATTTAATGAAAAATCAGTTTGAACTTTAGTTATTTTATTTTTGAATTCGGTGCTGTCGGTTTGAAAACCGAAACCAGTAAAATCACGTATTCTCTTTCTATTAGAGCGATCACCGTCAGCATCAAATAGGAATTTATGCAGCAATTTAATTTTATGCGTTCGTTCGTGTTTAAATGCAACTTCCAGTTCAGGTATCTCAACTAACTTCATAATCAAAATAATAATAATGAACTCACCGTTAGAATAATATCCGGCTTGAATCTGTAGGATGAATAACTCTAATTAATCATATTGGTGGGTTAACTGTCACTTATGTCACTTATGACAACCGCCGCGGCGAGCGGCCCATCTTCGTCCGCAGCCCCTTATTCTACTACTCTAGTCCTACTCTTTTGCGGAAGCAAGATTCTTAGGTCCCCAGCCACGTTTCAAATGAAAAACTCTCTAGCGAAAGCAAGATTGAAAAAAAAAATCAAAAATTGAAACCGGACAAATTTAAAAGGGAAATTACACAAATTAAAGACACTGAAAAGCGGGAAGGGTTGGGCTCGGGGCGATGAAGCTACCTGACGACTCCTACCCGCTTCTAGCTCATTATTAGTCTCGGCGGTGGTTGTGGGTGGGCGGGGGGGTCAACCGCCGCGGCGAGCGGCCTATCTTCGTCCGCAGCCCCTTATTCTTCTACTCTAGTCCTACTCTTTTGCGGAAGCAAGATTCTTAGGTCCCCAGCCACGTTTCAAATGAAAAACTCTCTAGCGAAAGCAAGATTGAAAAAAAAAATCAAAAATTGAAACCGGACAAATTTAAAAGGGAAATTACACAAATTAAAGACACCGAAAAGCGGGAAGGGTTGGACTCGGGGCGATGAAGCTACCTGACGACTCCTACCCGCTTCTAGCTGCATTATTAGTCATTCACAAAAGTAGTCGAGTACATTTCCCCTTATTGTCGGAAATTTATGTGGGATAATTTTAAACTGCGCTTTATTGCTGAACTAAATTTTATCATACTATGTATATATAAACAAAGATATAGATCATACACTGAGCTTCACAAAAGAATTAGGACATTTTCCCGACTATTAATAATAATTGCTGAAATTGTGTTTTCAAATGTGTTATGTGTTATCAAGTTGTTTACTTAGGCATTATCTTCCCGTTATTAAATTTCAAAGTACTGTTACAATATTCTGAATGTGTTGGAATTGGAAAGTGATTCATAGTTTAACGCATGATTTTTTTCCCTTGTTTTTTTTTTTTTTTTTTTTTTTTTTTTTTTTTTTTTTTTATGTTTTAGGAGTGGAAGATTATAAATATGACTTTGAAAGATATTCTTTTTTTTTTCAGATATCCGAACCTACAACATAATTTAAGGTGTTTTATATTATTTTTACATCTTCTTGTGTTTCCTATTAAGAATTCCTTATTCGAAATCTGGATTGAGCGAAGAATTTTATCCATTTATTGAAAAATATTTCTTATGTTATATCTATTTTTATTTTAATAATAATTAAGATATTTCCGATTCATAGCTGGTAACAGATAAAAACAAAAATATTCCCATAATTCATTTCGAAACATTTTTTTATGAAACTAAAATTTATCATCTTATTTTTTCTTTTTAAGCCAGAAAATGTTTATTTTTCTCTGTTTTCATTTTTCTGTCTCAAAACTGGAAGTTCGGAATATGGATTATGAAAAACAGTTTTACTTTCATATGCATTCATTTTTATTTTTTAAAAGATTTAAAAGAAAGTCTTTTTTCATATGTTTTTCACTCGTGATAAATAATAACAAAAACAAAACAAAACAAAAAAATCACACAAAATAAAAATCACAGAATATTAAAATTTTTCTAATCATAATTTCTCTTTGAAGATATTTCAAATAAACTAAAAACTGCCATTAATCATTCATAAAACATCTTCAAAGTCAAATTCATAAAGCATTTTTTAAAATCCGAATAAAGTCCTTTTCCTTTAAAAAAAAAAATTACCTTTTAAAAATTGATAACATATTAAAATTTTGTCACATTTTAAATTAAAAAAATGTTTATTTGGCATTTGCGAGGCCATTTTTATATCTACGTGATAAAAAATACAATGTTATACGATGCGAAGTTAAAAAGATTTTATAAATATCTCTTATCAAATGGAACTAACAGAAAAGTAACAACAAATATAAATCTTCATCATTTTTATATTAGGAACCTTCCAAAAAGATATACAGGGTGATTCAGCTCGTCGGTGACAAACTTTAAGGATCGATAGAGCACCCCTAGACGAACATTTTTGAATAGGGAATGTAGGGTCCCTGACGCGATGGTAAGGCGCTAGGCGCTTTCGAAAATTTGGGTGCCGAAATTCGAAACGTCATAAAAACTAGGGAAATGGTTAGATTTTCTTGCTTGTTGCGTCGAAATGATTCTGTTTGTTTAGACTTTCTTCAGTACCAATTTGATAAGCGTATCTCTTAAAACATGGATAGGGGGCGCTGCAGACTTTGGAGAGCTAGACAACAACTTTAAGCCCGTTATTTTGATAATTTAACACATGCTCGCCAAAGTTTATACTCTAACTTAAAGTTTGAACCCAAACGTAGAGCCCTGCAAAAAGCGTAAGAGCCGGAATAAAATGTCAAAGTACAGGGTGGTCGAAACTCGAAGGCTCCTAAGAGATAAACAAACAGATTTCTTGACTTATGGCATGCATTTTCATGATTCTGTTTGCTGGGGCTCTCTGAAACTCAGTTGAACGGTACAAAAAGAAACATCGATAGGGGGCGCTTTGGGCAAAAAACATAATTCGTTGACATTTCGGACGCTAACTGGAAACGGGGCGCTACGATCAGTTAGTAATAATGAAAACACATTTTCTACCTCTGCTCAACACTTCTGAATAAATTTAGACCAAAAACATCAATGATACTGGAAATTTATTTACAAAAAATAACACTACAGAAGATGCTCGAAATTTCGACCTCGGGCCATGATGCAGGCTTCGCACCTCCGTCGCATTGAGGAGTGTGTGTTTCCAACAATGCCAGGAGTATCTCTGATCTGCCCTGCAGCTGCCACAATGCGCGCCACAAGTTCTTCAGCACTGCTGACAGGTGTATGGTATACCTCGGCCTTCAGGTAACCCCAAAGGAAGAAATCCAAGCAGGTGAGGTCTGGTGATCGGGCAGGCCAGTGAACTGGACCCCCACGCCCGATCCACCGCTGGCCATACCTTGCGTTTAGATGGAGACGCACGTCGTTCGTGTAATGGGCCGGAGCTCCATCGTGCTGGAACCACATCTGGCGACGCGAACCTTCGGGTACGTGCGCCTCATCCAGAAGCTGCGGCAGCACTTGATCCAGGAAAATCAGGTAATTTCCACCTGTCAGCCGTTCAGGTAACAAATAAGGGCCAATGAGGCAATCCCCCAGAATGCCGGCCCACACATTTACTGAGAAACGCTCCTGGGCTGCTCGGCTTCTGGTTTCATGTGGATTTTCATCACACCACACATGACTGTTGTGGGCGTTCCACATTCCCCCCCGGCTGAAGGTGGACTCGTCCGTAAACAAAATGCTGTTTACAAAACGGGGATCCCTGGATCTCATCACCAAGTACCATCTTGAGAATTCCACTCGAGGGCCAAAATCCTGCTCTCTGAGCAACTGCACCCGCTGGATGTGGTAGGGGTGCAGATTCCGGGAACGTAAGATGCGCCACGCAGTTGCTTGCGAAATGCCAACATGTCTGGCGATATCTCTCGTGCTAAGACCTGAGTTGTCCTCAACCAGGTTAAGCACAGCCTCTTCGTTGTCGGGGGTGCTCACTGATAGCTCCCGTTCAGGCCTGCCTCCGTCGAAAGATCCCGTTGTGGACAACCTCTGGTGTACTCGAGCGAAGAAGGCATGGCAGGGGATTTGCCTGTTGGGGTAACGCTCGGCGTACAACCGCTGAGCGGCTCGTCCATTACAACCAGCAGCGCCATACGCCAAATGCATGTCAGCCAATTCAGAGTTTGTGTACCGTTCCATCCTACTACCGATCTGCAGACAAGTAACGCGAAGCTTAAGTAGGTACCGCACGTTCAAAAGACGTGTCTGCGCATACAACTACGTCATCTCGCGTTGTCGTCTACGCATTACGTATCTTTTGCATATCGATATGGTACGATATCTTTTGCATAAATCAGCAAAAAGCACCTTATGTAAATTTTATTGCGCGCATTGTGCATGATTGAAACCAGCTATGTTTGTTAAAAAAAACAAACAAACTGCAGTTTTAATAGCTTCTTATGATAAGTAAATTACTCTCTTGTTTTTTTTCTAACTGATCGTAGCGCCCCGTTTCCAGTTAGCGTCCGAAATGTCAACGAATTATGTTTTTTGCCCAAAGCGCCCCCTATCGATGTTTCTTTTTGTACCGTTCAACTGAGTTTCAGAGAGCCCCAGCAAACAGAATCATGAAAATGCATGCCATAAGTCAAGAAATCTGTTTGTTTATCTCCTAGGAGCCTTCGAGTTTCGACCACCCTGTACTTTGACATTTTATTCCGGCTCTTACGCTTTTTGCAGGGCTCTACTTTTGGGTTCAAACTTTAAGTTAGAGTATAAACTTTGGCGAGCATGTGTTAAATTATCAAAATAACGGGCTTAAAGTTGTTGTCTAGCTCTCCAAAGTCTGCAGCGCCCCCTATCCATGTTTTAAGAGATACGCTTATCAAATTGGTACTGAAGAAAGTCTAAACAAACAGAATCATTTCGACGCAACAAGCAAGAAAATCTAACCATTTCCCTAGTTTTTATGACGTTTCGAATTTCGGCACCCAAATTTTCGAAAGCGCCTAGCGCCTTACCATCGCGTCAGGGACCCTACATTCCCTATTCAAAAATGTTCGTCTAGGTGTGCTCTATCGATCCTTAAAGTTTGTCACCGACGAGCTGAATCACCCTGTATATTTTTTATCTTTATAAAATTTATATTCTTAAAATAAATATGACTAAAAAAATAATTCAAAAATTTCATGTTATCATGAAAAACATTAAACATTATCTTTTAATAATTAAGGACTTTACATTGTAAAATCGAATAGTAAGCAAAATAGAGGTTGCTATCCAACGAATACTTTATTCATAAATTTAAAGATGATATAAAAACAAGAACAGTTGAATAAAATAAAACTCAACGTTTCGGTTTAATCTTCAAAACCATCTTCAGCATTAAAATTTTACAAAAAACTCTAATCGTCATAACAATCTACATACATACTACATCGTCGAAAATTATATTCAAACTGGAAGAAGTAGCATCAACTTTAAAATCCTTTAAACGCAACTCCAGAGGCGCCATCTGTTATTTAAATAAATAAAAGAATTGAGTGCAGGGAAAACACGGAAAGTGTCGAAAAAAATCTGAAATATTGTACAGTCAACTCCAGTTACTGCTATCTTCCACACAGACCCTTTTTCTTTAACTCTAACCGAACTCCATATTGAATAATAATAATAAAAAAAAATGAATGGTCTAAAGTAGTCACTTTTGATCTCTTTAACATTAACTGTAAGTAGAAAATGCTGTGGAAAATGGAATTTATCCTTATTAAACAGAAACACGTCTTAAAAGGAGACGCATTAACGAGAGTGCAAGTTGGAAAGGATGTGGAAAATAAAATTATCCTTATTAAACAGAGGCACGCCTTAAACGGAGACGCATTAACGAGAGTGCAAGTTGGAAAGGATGGGGAAAATGAAATTGTCCTTATTAAACAGAGGCACGTCTTAAGCGGAGACGCATTAATGAGAGTGCAAGTTAGAAAGGATGTGGAAAATGAAATTGTCCTTATTAAACTGAGACACGTCTTAAGCGGAGACGCATTAACGAGAGTGCAAGTTGGAAAGGATCTGGAAAATAAAATTGTCCTTATTAAACAGAGACACGTTTTAAGCGGAGACTCATTAACGAGAGTGCAAGTCAAAAAATATGTGGAAAATGAAATTGTCCTTATTAAAAAGAGACACGTATTAAGCGGAGTCGCATTAACGAGAGTACACTGTATGTCATTATAAGAAGGATTGTACAAGTCATTAAATGTGCACTTGAAAATGCTAATTAAAATATATATAAAAGCAGAAATAATTGTACAAAAATTACTTTCAGATGCATAAATATAATATAAAGATATTTAAAATACAAATTAAAATATCTTAAAATACATAAGAAAAACCTAGAACGTTTCAACCATTATAAGGCCGTCATCAGTAGGATTTAAATGATCTTATTATTCTCTTTGCGCTTATTCGAGAATTGTCCAGAAGAAAACATTGTAATTTAAATGCTGTACGTCAGATGACATACCAGATAAAATTATTCAAAAAAAAAAAACGAGCTTTCATATATTATGCAGCAAATATCTCCATACTCCGTGTATATCGTATGATGATAGTGCATCGTTATAAGCTATATCTTTATTAGTAAGTATTTGAATTGATTCACTTATGATGGCTTATGCCTTCCTGGTAATTATTTGTACGAAAGCTACGCATTTCGTACAAATAATTACCAGAAAGCCATAATAAGAGAATGAATTGAAATAATTACTAATAAAGATACAGCTTGTAACGATGCACTAACATACGATATCCATGGAGTATGAGATATTTGCTGCATAATAGATGAAAGCTCATTTTGTTGAAAATTTGAATAACTTTATCTGGCATTACATAGGACGTACAACATTTAAATTACAATATTTTCTTCTGGACAATTCTCGAAATAATAAAAACAAATTTAAATCCTACTGATGACAGTTTTGTAATGGCTGAAAACGTTCTAGGTTTATCTGATATATTTTAAGATATTTTATTTTGCATTTTAAGTATCTTTATATTATATTTATGCACCTGATAGTAATTTTAGCAAAATTATTTGTGCTTTTGTATGTATTTTAATTATTTAATTCAAGCTGAATATAGCTCTAGAATTTTTACTTTCATTTATTCAAAATGCTGATATGGTAAAGTACTTGTGGTAGTCGATACTTTCTCAAAACGTGATTAAGTGTGTTTTTATTTAAATGTTCTAGCACGTGATGAATCCCAGGTATTTTTTATTATATTTTTATTTAATTTCTATATTAGAGGCGTAGGGATATTGTGGCTGGTATGGCAGACGTCTCTGGATCTAAGATTAGTATGGTCATAAAGATATATATATCAATCTTTGTGTATTATCAATTTCATTTCTACTCTGTAGTCATCTGATACCTCTTCTTGGAAAATTCCATTAAATTTTGTATTGTTATCATCGCAAGATTCAATAACTGAATGGTCAATGTTAATGGTCATATATATATATATAATGTCATTTTATTCGTAATTTCTGTTCTTGTTGGCGGTCCGTAATGTTTATTTAATGGTTATATATTAGCATTAAAATTACTATGCTGCATTTGCGCATATAATTATGAATGTATGTTATTTATGATGTTTTTTATGTAAAGATATCTTTTCATTTTGAATCTCAACAATTCCTTTTGAACAATTTCCTTATTAATAATGCTATCTTATATATATTTTAAATATATAACCAGAGTAGCTAAATGTTTTTAGCAAACTTTTAAATATTATACGCTTAGATATCTGCTGGAAATGCACATAATCTTTGTGTATTATCAATTTGATTTCTACTGTAGTCATCTGACACCTCTTCATAGGAAATTCGATTAAATTTTGCATTGTTATCATCACAAGGATTCAATAAGTGAATTTAACCAATCTCGTTGTATATGTTAAATGTATTTTCTTGTTTTTAATGGTCATACATACATACATACATATATATATATGACGTTTTGACGGCAAGTAGTTGGTATTGTCGAAAATAATGAGGGTTTCCATTCGTAAACAGCACAGACGACAGCCGATTGGTTTAAGATAATAAAGAAAAATGAAGAATTCACACAAGGCAGTCGCTTGAAACATTATTAATTTTATTTCCACACTCATGATTGAATCTAGGGAAGATGCTCATTCCTTCAATGGTAAAAAGTATAAAGTCTATTCTCATCACACAATTGGTTTTAAAAGCATCCCATCTCTTGACTGCGTTCTATACATAAATCCGTAAACAACTAACATCTCCGTACCCATTACGATACCGTTTCTTCCTCATTATACACACATATAAAACAGTATTCATCCACCGTATTACTACCTCCATCGAGCAGTCACATTGAATATCCAGTCTGCCACGATTGCAATCCGCTACCCTTATCTCTCTCTTTACACTTCTACATGACATGACATCGCGTTCACCTCTACATGCTAAAAAACTAAAAAACTAAAAGCTTCGAAAGCTCCTCTCTGGTTCCCGCCATCCGTATTTATACTCCCCTCAAAAGATTGTTCTAGAAAATTCTTATATCCTGGCCCCAGATGTCTAAAGCATAAACAAATGTTAAAATCTGTAGTCGAGATTATGCAAAAATAACCCTTTTTTCCCTCTTCAGACGATAAAAGAAATGGAATATTACTGAAAAGGGAAAATGTACATAAAATACTTTAAACTTGGCGCAAAAATTTAAATTTTGTAATATATATATATATATATATATATATATATAATTAATGAAAAAATTATTGCACAACTGGCGCTAATAACAGCTCATATCAAATGCAACAAAAAAATATTTCATTACTTTAAAATGCAAAAACACCATAACGCAGAAAAGAAGGTGTATATCTGCAATATTTAGCTATAAAAAACTTAAAAAAATCAAGTAAACGACAGGTAAAAAACAAAAACACAGGAGAAAAATAGTCTGTTCTTCTTCAGTGGGAGTACGGACAAAACCTAACTCCACCCCCCACTGCTGAAAATCTGCAGGTTTCTGAACACACGTCCATCTTGCACTTACAGAGAAAAACTATTGTCATTTCAGGAACTGAATTTAAAAAAGCTAATATAAACCAAAATTAAGCAATATATATATATATATATATATATAAACAAAACATAACTTAAAAAACAAAAACAAAAAATCTTTAATAAAATAATCTTTTAAAAAATTACTTAAAAATTTATAATTTAACTATAAACAAATTAACATGCATGAATGCAGATAAACGTGCACCCTCCCAAACCAGCAAGATAAAAAAATTTCCAAAAACATGAAAAACAACAATACCTGTATAATGTTCCTTACCTGTTAACAATGAACTATTAATTTTTCTAGTTTTTGAAAATGGATTCGGAAGAAAAATTAATAGTTCATTGTTAACAGGTGAGGAACATTATACAGGTATTGCTGTTTTTCATGTTTTTGAAAAAAATTTTATCTTGCGGGTTTGGGAGGGTGCACGTTCATCTGCATTCATGCATGTTAATTTGTTTATATTTAAATTGTAAATTTTTAAGTAATTTTTTAAAAGCTTATTTTATTAAAGATTTTTTGTTTTTGTTTTTTAAATTATGCTTTGTTTACTTTTTTTTTTTTTTTGCTTAATTTTAGTTTATTGTAGCTTTTTTGAATTCAGTTACTGAAATGAGAATAGTTTTTTCTGTAATGGGTGCAGGATGGACGTGTGTTCAGAAACCTGCAGATTTTTAGCAATGGGGGTGGATTTAGGTTTTGTCTGTCCTCCCACTGAAGAAGAACAGACTATTTTTTGCCTGTGTTTTTGTTTTTTACCTGTCGTTTACTTGTTTTTTTTTTAAGTTTTTATAGTTAAATATTGCATATATACACCTTCTTTTCTGAGTTATGGTGTTCTTGCATTTTAGAGTAATGAAATATATATATATATATATATATAATGTCATTTTATTCATAATTTCAATTTTTATTGGTGGTCAGTAATGTTTATTTAATGGTTATATATATATATATATATATATATATATTATATCTCTGTATGTGTGTACAGATGTATATTTTTTCAGGTATTAAAAATGAATAGAAATTGCAATGAATAATGTTATTGTAAAATCTCGTGAAAATCTACATGCACGGTATATACGGAGTTTTACGCAAAGAATTCCATAAATTTTACATACAATGACTAATCAAATGTAACAAATGTAAATGTAAAATAAATGACATACTTATTAAGATATTTTAAATTATATACAGAGAGCAATTACAATATTAATTTTAAAATATATGATACTGAACTGTTCTAAACTGTTAAAATGCTCAAAACAAATTCGTTTTAATTTTAGTAGATAATATAAACACTAAAATAGTGTCTATGTAGTTTCACACGTTCCAGCCCATTCAATATTTAAAAATTAGTAAAAAAAAAAAAAAAAAAAAAAAAAAAAAAATTAAATTACTGTATTCGAAACATATTCCTCTTCCTATTTACAATAGTTAATTATTTATTGAATTTTTATCTTATGAGCCCATTATGTAACACCCTGTAAATGTAACTAACGTGTTTTTTTCTGTAAGATTGAAGTCTGTGTTCCTTTTACAGCAAAACTAAACATATAAACTTAAAATGGAAAATATGTTAAGGAATTTAATATATATATATATTGTATATATATATATATATATATATATATATATATATATGCATAATTTTTTTTCACATATTCAAAATTTATTGTTGATGACGTCTTTTGGGTTGGTATTCTGCGCTGTAATAAACCAGCGAGTTAACGCGTAATTTACAGGTGAGCTGCATTTTCGTCAAATCACAGGGGTGATTCGACAATTTTACTGCAAGCAATTTTACGTCTCAGAAACGTAAAATTTGATCACCCCTTTGTTATTCCTTCAAACTACAGAAACTATGAAATTTACAGTCAAAATTTCCTGTCATCTTCCAGTGAAAAAATGGAAATTTCGTCAAATCACAGAAGAAATATTTAAATTGTAGGTGGTTTTTCGACAACTATGATTCCAGTACTTTTTGAGTTTTTTGACGAAAGTTTTTTCGGAGTTTGCGTCTTTTAAAACAAGTCGGAAATTAACGTCAAACGCGGCGAATGAGGTGCGTTCGTAAGACAATAATTAATTTTATAAATATTCAGATCTTGGTGCAATAGCTGTTGCACTCTTATACAAAAATCCATGAATGGAAATTTTATTACTATTCTATATATTAAATTCAATAATACGTAAATAATAGGACTCCATCTTAAATAGGACTTCATCCCCATGGCAACCGAGAATCGAGATCTATCATTGGATATCATTGAATTCATGACGTAAGATAGGATTTAATAGGATGAAGAAAGCTTTTATTGCTACCTTTTCAAGTATTGATTCGATTTTCATAAAATTTGAAAAGACTTGACAAAATTCTGCAATGATTCCATATATTAAATTTAAAACCATTCGGTTGGGTGTTTTTTGCCTTTCTATATGCGGAGAGACGGACGGACCAAGTGACGACTATAGGTGCTGCATATTTATATAATTACGAACGCACATAAAAAGATTATAAAAAACATAGATTATACATATTTTTCTGTGAATTGTAGGAAATATTTTTATTTTTATTTTATTTTATAACAAAATTTATAACAGAGATGGAACAGTTTGTACTTTATTAATCATGATGTAAATAATTTATATCCAAATTATTGTTTAAGAAAAGATATCTTTCGTAGCATTAAAAAATTTTTGCAAATTAATAATGGTGTCAGAATAAAAAAAATATGTCCAATTTGACTTATTAATTTGTAAAGCTTACTTTTGACACAAGGTTTAAATTCCTTGGATAGCCCGTAAATGATATACATTATGTATTTTTAGGAGCGTTCGTAATTATATAAATACGTAGCACCTTAGTCGTCGTTCAGTCCGTCCGTCTGTCCGCCCGCATATAACAGAGCAAAAACTACTCAACCGAATGATCTGAAATTTTAAATATATAATTTTTGCAAACTTTTGTCGAGTCAATTCAAATTTTATGAAAATCGGATATGACAGGGACAGTCAAAAGTTTTCCGTTATATTACGGCCAATGGGGAAATAAAAAAATGCAAGTGCATTTTAATGATGTTACAGCCTATGCACTTATGAAGTGCACTAAAATATAAATTCAGTACAATATGCGGGGCAAAAAATATTTATAAAACTAGTTATAGTACGAACTCACCTCATTTGCCACGTTTGACGAGCAATTTCAACTTGTTTTTTAATTCTCATAAAGTTATAAAATAAAAAGTGAAAGAGATTTAATTCTTAAATTAAAAAATGTATAAATAAATTAAGATCTCGCATAGAAAACGTTTAGAGTCTCACATTTATTAATCAGAAAAAGTATAAAGAAAACCTCAGTGTTTAGGTAAACGATACATGACGATACATCATTTTTGAATAATATGGGACAATATGAAGCTTAGACCCAAATCAATTTTCAAATATTATTCATGATAATGAGCATTATTATTCAGCTATTGCCTCTAATGTTTTTCTAGTGAATTTTACAAATATTTCAAATGTTTATCTATTCTCTAAAGTGCATCAGTTTTGTATTTGTATACTTTATCTATTTCATTTTTGGAAAACTTATCTATTCTATACTCAATTTTCTTATGCTTCAGCCATATAAATTTGTATCAGATATAATAAAACACTCATACTACAATATATATTAAAACACACATACACACATAAATAACGCCTGCTATAAATAACGTCGTATATATAAATATAAATAAAATATTTATATATACCTTTGTATCAGATATGTTTAAAATGTAACATAAAAAAATATTATCCTAACATAAACAAACACATTAAAAATAAATATTCTTATAATAAGCCTCTAACCTTTTAATATTACTGAATATATAATTGAAAAAAGTATTAATAAAAATATTATGTCAGTTTCAATTATTTTAGCATATTTTAGAAAATTATTAAATGATTGTTTTCATGGCTATTATATGATGGTGCATATCACCTTTTTCTTCTTCAACATTACTGAGTGATTCTTTTAAAGATTATTATACGAAGATGTGCATGTTCGTATTAATATAATTGATTTTTAAGTTTTCTTGCTTTATTTATTAATTTTTTTGTTGCTTTATGGAATAACGTATATGCTTCCCTTTCAATAAATTGAATAGCTACATTTTAATAAAATTAAATTCTAATCTTAAAAGTAATTCTTATGCATTTTTAACTCTGTAATACTTTTTAACATAACTAAGGAATCAAATATATATTAGAAATATTTAGTTTAAATATTAATTCATTATTTTTTAAGCAGACTGAATTGTAATTTTTAAAAGGTTGCTTTATGCTTATCTTTTTAAATTTTAATTTTTAAAAGGCTCTTTTCAGAATCATATTTCTATCATACTTACTGCAGAATAATAAGATATGCCAATAATAGTTGTTTATTTTCTTTTAAAACATACTTATTTTAATATCAATAAATGAGATACATGATATTTTCAAAAGCAATAGTGTTATTATCTCTATGTTTTTAATTACTGTTTTATATTCATCAATATTAGCGTCATCAACATTTTTAAGGTAAATAATTTTAAAACATGAGTGTCATTTAAGTTTCAATAATAGTTAATAATTTTATTTTAATAACCTTTCCATAGTCTAGATCTTAATTCGTAACTACGTATAGATCGATAAAAAATTATTATTATTGTTATTATTATTATTATTATTATTATTATTATTATTATGTTCTTTGCAATGATTTACTTCATATTTTTAAATAAACAAACATTGTTTGAATGAATATGACATGATAATATATTTCTTTTCTAAATTAAATAAATCACTTTTACATTCTTCATGGATTATGAGACTTTTTTATAATATAATTGCTTTTCTTTGTCTTTAAATTTTAATGTAGGTAATTATAAAGTACGGATTTCAAGAGCTCTTTCCATGAATTCCTTAATAAATAAGCTGTACTTAAATTTAACACACTGTAAGCAAAATAAATTATAAAATGTATAAAAAATGGTATCGTTTTAAATATATTTCTGTATATTTTCTTACCAGACAAATTGATTATTTTTAAAGCATTTCTGCATCTTTCGTTTTAAGATTTTCAAATTTGAAGAGCTATTCTGATGTATTCCATAAACATTAAGACGCTCTTACAATGCGACAGTATAATTATAAGATTAATTAAAAAATAACTATTGATAAAATATTATATTATTACAAATCTTTCATTTCAGATTGTTTAAGTTTGCTATTTGATTATTTTTAGATTATTCCATGTTTGCATCTTTATTTTTCTTTAGATTTCAACATTTTGTTTTTGAAAAATATTTGTGTCTTATCCATTGCTTTCCGAACGTTTCGGCATTCTCTAAAAAACATAATCGTTTTATTGTGCTTTAAATAATATTTTACAATTGTAATTTTGAAGGGATTTTATTCTTCTATGAATCTTTAAATTACATTTGACATTCTTGAAAACAACAGCAAGCAAAATATCATTCATCATATAAATGGATTTAATAAGGAAACTAATAAAACGATATTTATACCTATTTGTACAAAACGGAAGGAAATTGCTTGATACATACATCATGTCAGAGATTATGAATGATTGATGCATATTTCTTATAAAGATAAAAATAACAATTCGAATATTTATTGCTAACATTTATTAATATTAAAAGAATTTTTAAATCTATAAAATATGCGATAGAATTACGAAAAAAACATGGTAAATATATTTCTGATTAATAAATATGATTTATCTAATTATTTCAAACAATGTCTTTAATTAAAAGTAAAACAACACATAAAAAATAAAAATTAGCTTTTTGTATTATGTTTTTATTTGTTGGACTTTGATAAGTAAGATAATCTTCCTTTCGAAAAAATTCTTAGAATAGAAAATTTCAACGTTGCTTAAATTTTGCATAAAATTTCGTCTTTGTTTACAATTATTTTGAAAAGATAAAGGTCTTAAATTAAATAAATAAATAAATAAATATATATATATCCAATCTGTTTTATTGTTGTTTAATAATATTAAGAACTTTTGCATAACATTAAAAGAATTCTAATATCTCCTTAGAAGCCAATAGTTACGAGGGATTGTTAATGAATTTAAAACATTTCCAAAGATTATGCATATTTCATCAACGAAACTTTGTGAGTTTAAGTTCCGCAAACTTAATCATCTTACAAACTATACTTGCTTGACTTATCTATAATAAAAAGAGAGGGGTAACATACAGTCACCCAGACAATCTGTAGGTGACACCGCTGCATGTAGAGACACGGAATTTATGTGATTATCTGAAATTGCACACTTGATAGCCAGAACATGTCTGCTTTTATTACTTTTTTTAATTAATTAAAACCATCCAAACCGCTAATTGCTTTTCCAGAAATCGCACTTAAAAGAAATAAAAGAACAAACTGCGATTTTTTTTCTTTTTTTTTTTTTTTTTTTCCTTTAAGAAAAATCCAACACCACGCTATTCAATTCGTTTCGCTTCAACCGAGTTTTCTTCTGTCTATGCTAAATAAACAGGCAGGTTGCTGCAGTGCGTTACACGTGTCTCTGTTTTCAGGCCGCTTGAATCACGTGATGATCGAACACGAATGTAGCAGCGCTAAATGAGCCACTTCGAATTTTTTTTTAAATCACTCTTTATTTTCAAAGAGCGCGTGTTCTTAGAAATGGTTTTAAAATTTTACAAAAAGGATTAAATAAAAAGTTTCAAGTATTTTTTTACAGTTTATGTATAAAAAGAGTTTTTTTCGGTATCGCATATTAACCAATAAACCCTGTTAGATTGATTGATGTTTCCACGATTGCTCATTACGATGACAATGGACATGAGAAACGACCGCAATGTCAGTTTGCATGTTATATTTCAGTTAATTTCTAAAATTTATGAATTTTTTTAAATTATAATATAATTCTAGAACTATACAGTCGTCTCTCTGTTTAACGTCGCTCTTCTTAACGACGATCTCTGTTTAAGGACGATATTTTGCGGTCCCGGCTCCTTTAAGTAAAAAAAAAAATATGTATTTAAAGACGGAATTGATTAACTATTTAACGATGATTTTCACGTATTTTTCCCCCCTAACGCTTTATGTTAAACGAAGGAAATTCCTCTGATAGAAAAACAAGTTTTCTTGCATTTCAGATGGGTACAGATAAAGGAGAAGGGTGTAATGGACTTTAGCCATGTGACGAAGACGTTTTAACAACCGACATCAGAAATTTAGATCAAATTTATGAAGACATCGCAAATGAAAATGTAACTTCAGATGCAGAAGATGGTGCTGAAGCGGATGATACAGACAGCGAGACTCCTTCTTACTCAGATATGAGTTCTGCCCTAGCTAGTCTTCGCCAGTACATTTTTTTTCATCAAATATGGAAGATGACTAATTCAACATTCTTGAGGAGCTTGAAGCAGGAATACTAAAAACTAGACCACCATTGAAACAATCTAGACTTTTTGATTTTTTAAAAACTTAATTTGTTTAATTAAATGTATTATAAACATTTTTTTTGTACTTTAAGTAACATTGTATGCTGTACTGTTGTTCTTGTATGCAGTATAATTAATGCAATTTATATTTGTGCAACAAAAATACATAGTCTTTTATCTATATCAATTTAAAAAAAAGAAAGAAAGAAAACATAAAATAAATTTAAATATGTAAAACATTTCTAAACACACCAATATATTGAGAAATGTATTGACATTCCTAAGCCTGTAAAGTGTGAAGGGAAATGTTTTTCAATTATTACTTTTCCACAAATTCTGTTTAAGGACGATTTTTCGAGGTTTCTTGAAAGTCGTTAAAAAGAACAGAGAGCCAAAACAGAGTTAAACAGAGAGCTGTATTATATTTCTGGTAATTTTACAAATATAAAATTAAAAAAAAAATTGAAATGGACGTCCACTTAAGTTCATTTGAAAAAAAATTCATCATCCAAACAGGCGAAATTGCGCTAGTAAAATTGGCATAAAAATAGTACAGCAAACAGATACACTTTATTTTCCAAAATGATATTTCCCAAAACAATAGTATAAAAGGTTTTGCTTAAGTTCTTCACTAGCTGTTTGCTTTGATTTTGGCACTCTTGGTTCAAAAAGGAAAAGATCAATCAATAAATGTATGTAAGATACCGCTATTTATCAGTGAATTTCAAATTCCAGTATGTGCAGGTCCTGTATTTTTCTCACATCGTATACATTTCTAATGTTTCCAGATGTTTCATTTATTATACAAATCTTGATTTACAATACATAAATTACTGTCTATTTACTTTTTTTATATTTGCTGAAATATGCATGTAATAGACCCACTCTCTGATGTACCTGACGTCTAAACTGCCTATCATTATGACATTACAGTTCCCTAGTATACAGCCCTCTAAATTAGGAAATTTTTATTTCTATAACCTTGTATTTCTCGTGTACTTACCAGATGTCACAAACGTTAATTCGCAATTATAATACATAGTTGCCAATCTCCCGATTTTTTGGATAGCAGAAAATTCTTACAAAACTGTTCGCTTTATTTAATTGCGTATAATGCGCGATTATATAAAACAAGTATTACAGCATTAAGGGAAAAATCTGTGAGTTGGCAACTAAGCTAATATATTTTCAGGAAAAGCCAGTAGATATTATGTTGCCTTACTTCTTGGTTATGTAATATCTTTATGCCGATTATCGGCACATTTTTTTTTTTTTCATTTCAAAGTTTTGTTAGTTCATAGAAATGAAATACATTAATCACAGAACTATCCGAGCACCATATCAGTACATTTTATATCGTTGTTGATTGAAAGACTATGCTAAAGTTTAAAAAAAAGATACTCTTTTTATGAATTTAGATAAATAAACACACAAATTTCACTGCATTTTGATTTCAAGAAAATTTTTGAGTGTGAATTTGATCTCTTGAGCTACAGTGGAACATAGTAATGTTCCTGTGGGAGGAGTAATTACACTTTAAAAATCGTTAGACTGTTACGAACGCGCGCTAAGATGTTATATATTCCCACGGCCGCCATCTTGGATTTCTCGGCGATGTTTTGTTGGCGTTTATCGTAAAGGCAACCTCGACAAGTGACGTGTTCTTCAACCCCGTTAACCCTAATATGCGCATAAATCTGCTTGGCGACATTTACTTGGCGGAAAAGGGGTTTCACGCCAAGAAAAAATCCAAGATGGCGGCCTCGGGAATATATAACATCTGTTCCCGAACGCGCTTAGCGCGTCCATCTGAGTCTATCCCACAACATTATTGACATACAACACGCGTCTATCTCAAGTTTTCAGGGTTTTGAATATTACGGAAGCGTTGACCGTATTCTAAAGCCACTGTTTCTTTCATTAATAAATGACAAAATTAAATGGCGTTCGAATACGATTTCTACCAATCAAAAGTAGATTTTTAGGTGGTTGTTTTGAGAATACATACAGTATACAATGGCGTCACTTTCGGATCTTCGAGCACTGAAGGCTATTCGAACAGATCTTTCAACTGATTCCGAAAGTTATTATTCAGATTTATTTGATGAAAATAATTATGATAGCATTTAGAAATGCATAATTTGCTACTCTAAATTCAGACAGTGACGATGACTCAGGTGATATGGATTATCCATTACAAACAAAATAATGTATACATTATTAACCCTTTATGTACTGAATTATGAATTCATGAAAATTGCATCGTCTAAAGCATTTTTCGTGAATTGTTTAAACTGCATTAGAAGATTTCTATAATTATTTAATAAATTTTAGAAGGATTCATTAAATTTGAATATATAGGGATTTTGTGCAATATTTATAACCCCACTTAAATCTTTTTCTTAGTCTTTTGTAGTATTAGGATATGTATAAATATAACGTTCTCACAATACAAATATAGAAATATTTCTAAATTGAAAAATCCCCCCCCCCCCCCCAACGCCAAGAAAGCTGAAAAGATGCAAAGGCAAAAGAAATCATCCTTTTAAAAATATTTCTGTTTTCTGTTACCAATAATGCTTTTGGAACAAGATAAAGTAATATATCTATAACTCATTCTAAACTATATTACAACTAATTGATGTATTAAATGAATTTTGTAACAAATTATTTCATTAGTACTTATAAGTACCGTCAGTAGATAAAGGGTTAATATATGTATTCTTTAAAAAATTTCATTTCAGTTATTTGGTACAAAGTATTTGAGTATATTGAATTCGCGTTTCCGAATCTTTCTGAAAAAGACGCTTCAAAAAAGGAAAAACAAGTAGGCAATTGCATGTCAAACGCACCAAATGAGATGCGTTCATACTATAATTAGTTTTCTAAATATTAAGATCGTGGTACAATGGCTGTTGCACTCCTATGCAAAAATGCATGAATGCGAACTTTAATACAGTTCTATATATTAAATTCAGTAATACGGGAATAATAGGAGTTTCATATTAAATAGAATGTAATCACCATGTTAACCTAGAATTATTACCTATCATGGGATGACATTGAATTAATAACGTAAGAAGAATTTAATAGAATGAAGAAAATTTTATTAATATCTTTTTAAGTTTTGAATCGATTTTCATAAAATTTGAAATGACTCGAAATATTCTGCTACTATTCTATATATTAATTTTCAAACCATTCGGTTGGGTAGTTTTTGCGCTATTATATGCGGACAGACGGACGGACCAGACAACGACTACAGGTGCTACGCATTTGTATAATTTGAAATGCACCTAAAAACGTTGGGGACCAGGGAAAGAATCGAAAGGCAAAAATTCAGAGTTCTAAGTGTTAATAGGTCCCAGCAAAGAAAGAAACACTGGGCCATCAGCTGGAAAAAAGATGGCAGCCAGCAGTGCCAGCAGCGGTAAAGTGAAAGGGTGCCATTACTTAAACCTGTCGAAAAGTGCCAAAGCCGAATGCAGCTGGCCCATCAGTGATGGCCAACAGCAGGCCAGCATTGGCATGCCATCACATTATTTCAATCCGGAAATTTCCCTTCATTGCTAGCACCTATCTCACTGCTATTCCTTTACTGGGCCAGCACTTTTCCTTACAAAAATTTCTTAGAGAATTCTATAAAAAACAAAGTATTATATAATTATGGCTCTTTTTTATATAAGCTAGTTTCACCAAGAGCTATAGAAGTGTCTATAATAGAAATATCTATAGAAATATTTGAACTGCATGTGGTCGCACTCCCAAGTACTGACCGCGCTCGATGCTGCTTGGTTTTCGTGATCGGACATGAACAAGTGCTTTCAGCTTACGCTATGATTGCTTGTAGCTTTCAAGCTCTCATTACACTATTTCAAGTTTGTTTCTTTTGTGACTTACGTTCCCAATCATTAAACTGGTATAGAAATTATTCTATTGTAAAGAAATCCTATGTATTTTATACGCTTTTTTTTATTATTGATTCTGAACTGCGTAAATTATGAAAACCGAAATCCTTTGTAACCTAGTAAAACCAGATTTAAGGAGAAAAAAAAAGTGCGTTGAAATAAAGAATTTATTTATTTATTCATTTACTTATTTATTTTGTTGGCGGCAGTGGTACTATATTTTTTACAGTTTCAAAAAAAAAAAATTAGCTTAACATCTTAAATTGTGTTAAGATATTCATTTCAGATTTGTGTTCAAGTACTCAATGTCTTCGATATTAGCAGCGCCACCTAGCGTAAGGGTTCTCAGCCATAATACTGCAAAAGTTCGTGCACTTCCATGTAGTGGTGGGCCAGCGCATGAGATAAAATGGATGCCCACCAGAATTTTATCTGATGATTTCCAGCAGCAAAGTTGACTGAAGCTGTCCAGCAGTGGTCATGCAGTAGTAGACCATCAGCCAGCACTTCTCCATCATTGCCAGCACCTATCTTGCTGCTGGCCAGCAATTTCCTCTTTGCTGTTAAGATTCTTAATTTTCTCAGTGCAACGTTTTAATGCTATACACATCACTATAATGACAAACCTTCCTGTATTCAAAATTATAAGAAGTACTTTCGTGGAAAAAAAATGAAGTAAACACCCTTTACTAACTCTGCAAACAACTATCGTAGAAGAAGTTTACTGGTACCACACTTTCGTTAATAAAGTCTACTTTTTAATGATGTATATAAAATTTGCTTAGGGGGCCATCTACATATTAAAACGAGCCATAACTTTGTTTTTTTTTTCAATAGCAGTACACAATTCTGACAGTATAAATGAACTCTGCGTTCTCCAATTACCCTAAAAACAAATTTCTATACAATTTGTACGATTAAGTTTCCGAAAAATTAATTATTTTAAAACGAGAATATCTTAGGGGCCGTATCCAAATTGAAGTTCGTACTCGATTGTTGACCGAGAGAGTCCTTTTTTTTTTATCAAGGCATCTTAACCGTCACTTAAGCAGTCATTGAATAGTGCTAGATTACAGGATAGGAGAAGCAATTTCAAAATATCTAGTCACTTCTATGATAGACGGCCCCTTAAACCATCATTTTGCTGTTTTTTAAGCATAATTTAAAAACTACTTGGAAAAAATGTGAACATTTAGATTTCCATAAAGCAGGACTTAATGAATCTAAATCCATCAAAAATATTGTAGGTTGCAATTCATAGTTTTTTCGAATATTAATTTCATAATTCATATCATAAAATTATAAAAATTGCAAATTCAACGTATTTATGTTTGGGTATATTAGTATTATTGCTACACAAAAAATTAGCACATTAGGAGTATAATTTCAGGAGATATAAATAAAAATATGGCTATGTAATTTAACATTAGAAGCACTACATTATGAATGTCTATAATTCAAAAACCTATCATTCAAATGACTTGAAATTTGGTGTCTAGGCATAGTTTGAACCGAAGATTTGGAATACCTTGTTAAAATTGGGTATTTAATGCCATTGAAAGAAATGAAGTTTGGGTTGGTTTTAATATGTAGATGGCCCCCTACGCAAATTTTATATACATCATTTATAAGTAGACTTTATATCCAATCGTTCGGTACCAGTAACTTTCTTCTACGATAATTTGTTGAGGAGTTAGTAGGGATATTTACTTTTTCCCCCCACGACTGTACAACAATATCTATAATAGCAAATACAACTTCTCTAATGATTTTCATACACTTAAATTATTAATTGGTTCATTATTTTCGGTACAAATAAAAACGTACAACACTCTGTCATTAAGATTTTAGGCCTGTACTGAATATATTTACACATTTTAACTTTGGAAGGTAAAAGTATTTTAAAAATTATTTATCATTTCATTTTCAATTTCCATTGAAACGAAATGTTTTTGCAATTGAATATTCATAAGCGATCCTTCAACTGACAATGTACATTCAAACATTATATGTAGTTTCATATTATGTTAAAAACGATGAAATATTTAATTTCGAAACTAATACATAAAAAATGTTTTCAATGTCGCTTCTGATATAAATGTTTCTCTATGATTTCCATTTTAATTTTTTATATCAAATATCTTTCTGAAAAACATCATTTAAAATTTATATGCTAAGACAATCTGAAAAAATAATCCATCACAAGAATAAATAATGAATTATGTTGAAAATATGAAAATCTTTTACAGAATTCGACGGAAAGAGATTAAAGAATAAGAGATATTTTTTGAATTTTTCTGCATAAAATTTAGAACGAAGTGTCGTGAAGAGATATGTCAAAGGAAAATATTTAATGCATAAATGATATTTTCAGATTTTTTTGTTTTATTTACATCTAATGGGATAAGGCAGTCTCAAAAATAAATCCATTGTAAGAAAAATATAGTGGATAAAAATAATAATAATATAAATATATTTTAAAGAATTAGACGTAGTCTGTTTATAGGATAAAAAATCGTTCTGAATAATTGTGAACAAAAGTTTGCAAAATATTTTCGTGCAGAAGATATCTAAATTATTTCTGGTAATAATGATGTTATTAGATTTCTATTTTTTCTATTTTTCTCTTTGAAATATGACAATTTCTTTGAATGCCATAAAGCCATTATTAATGAGACAAAGTTATGAAAAAAATATTTTATCAAAACATATGAATTAACCATATGGAAAGATTATTTTAAATAACTATATGGAATATTATAAATATATGAAATATTATAAATATAAAAATATTTTAAATAACTATATGACGACATTTCACCTACAGAGATACTGTTTTGGAAATTCTCATAAAAAAAAAATTAATCGAAATTTCAGAAAGAAAATCTACAAAGCATATAAAAATGCATCAAAATATAAATATCTTAAATAAGTGCTAATGGGCTTATGAGTTTAGGTAAAAATTGCAACACTTCATGCTTAATTGCAATATGTCATGCTTAATGCAACACTTCATGATTAACAAACCATTCAACTCTGCATAATTATTAATTAATACAATAGAACCTCTTTTATCCGAAACTCTTGTAACCGTAACTCTCGACTAACCGAAATTCAATTTTAAAGTTTGTATTATTATTATTATTATTATTATTATTATTATTATTATTATCACATTCCTTTCGTACAAGAGTTTGCTTTCGAACCAGGAGTACAGCTAAATATTTTGCATCCCCTTTCTTAGAATTCCTTTGAATTTAACTTCAGCACTCGTAAGCTGCGAAGTGATCTAGAACAGTGTAAGACGAGGGAGAAAATGTGCGAATGTGGTCTAGCAGGCGAAGAAAACGGACAATTTAGCAATTCTGAAGATTTTGAATGTTTTGCAAAAGGTTTGGCATGGCTAGACTAGAGTAGCAGAAAGACCGTGATACTGGTGAACTAAAATTACTAAAGAAAAAATTCGTGATAGAGCTGCAAAGCTAAGGCAATCGAAACTGCGAAAAACAAAACTTTGTTTCAAACCCTTGTGAAATATGTCAAAGGTACTTAATTTCAAAATTAAAGTTCAGGTAATTTATTCTTCTTTTTATTTTGTTATTGCTTTGTTTTTATTAAGCACTTGTTACCATGATAATAAAAAATACCGCATTTCTCCTCAACCTTAAAATTGAAACATTCTCGATTATACTAAACTTTCGATTTTCCGAAAGATGGTCAGTCCCAATTACTTAAGATAATCGAGGTTCTACTGTACTATGAGTGTTTTTTTTAAATCTAAATTTGTTTAATTTATTTTCTTTTTTTGTCAGTGTCTCCATAGAATAACGAAGGCGCTTACAGACTACAAAGGAGGTTTATTGCACATATTCACCGTCAACCTCAATCTAGAAAACCTCGTTCCAACGCTCAAATGGTATTCATCATTAATCTGATTGGATTTCAACCACGATCAGGACCGCTCAAGATAATCTTGAATAATTTTATTTGAGTGTTCGACCGAGATCCTCCAATTGATGCAGATGGTGAATACGTAGTTGAGAGTTTTATAAATATCAGCTTTAATCCTTCACTGCAAGATTTTTTCTATTTTTATGAAAATAATTATTTGAAATCTATAGAACGGTCTAATAATTGGAAAAAAAAATAAATAAAAATAAATTTCAAATTTTCAGCTAAAATTTTATATTTTATGGCGTGTACCCTATGTACACAATTAGGGTTTTTAAATATTGTATTGCTATATTTTACAACTAAATGAGCTTAAATTAATTAATTTTATCTACTTAACACTCTGCATCTTTTTTTATATTAATATTGTTAAGTATTCAGCAAAAATAATGAAAGTAAATTTTACCCTAATAGCTTGATCGATTTTTTTTTTTCGATGAGCAAATTCTAATTTTTTTGTCAAATGCAGCCATCTGACATGGACAAAATAAGTGTTATTCTATTCTTAGGACTGTTCTTGATCAGGGATAGAGATCATTTTGGCCAAATTCATGGCACATAATAAGAATTACTGTGTTTTTAGATATGTGCCAGATGTGGCACGTGGTGCAGTGAAGGGTTAAAACTTCGTGGCGGTGCGTGTATTTAAGTTTATTATGCAACAAGTCCACCAGCTAAGCGAAAGGCGGTGCCCTAGTGGGATTCGACAAGTACCAATCACAGAACTTTTACTTACAGCGAATCTACAAGCACCAAACACAAGATATTTACTTAAAGCGAACCTACAAAGAGGGTGTAATGTCCCGAATTTTGTGTAGGGCGGGTTACGTGAATTTATGGCGTCTACGGCCGTAGCGCAATTTAATTCAGAAATATGTTTATTAAATAAACAAGTTATATTACTTCTGGGTTAAATACAACATTTAAAAAATAAGTTCGTCACAACTTTTAAAACAATCGTTGATTCTGAGGAAATGATAGTTTCTTTGGCGAGGCAAAGTCTTTCATAGCACTGAGAAAGTCTATATTTCCGATCCGTGATGGATCCCAAAGTCCACAGATTTCAAGGTACGAAAAGTAAACTCAGTCCGCATTTCCTTGCGATGAGCAAATTTAAGTCTAAGCCTGACTTCGATGCCTTCGAAGATTCAAAGTAAATTTTCGGTGGTAATCACCTTGTTCCGTTCACCGAGAGATTACTCTTGACCGACTATCTCTCTGAAAATTTAGACCCAACTGATCATATCTCCCAGCCTCTTCTAGCCAACTTTTCTACACCCTTCTCCACAAGGGGAGTATCCTTTTTCCATTCAACAGACTTGAGCTGTTTTCATCATCAACAAACTTTGTTCGGATAGGCTCTGCTTAATTTTCTCACGCATATGAGCGCTCACCCGCTTTTATTTTCATTTTCATCCTGTTTGGTCAACCGGATAAGATCACAGGTAAAAACCATTAGTGGTAAAGCTATTTCCTTCAGCGCTCATTAGAAATATATTAACACTCGAACTTACAGCTAAGAAGATCGATCCGAATGTATCGTTCATTTTGACTACAGCCGAAATATTTGGGTACTTTGAAATAAGAAGAGGTTAAGTTTCTAACACATGGGGATACCTATGTGAGAGTTTTTCTTGTGATAAATGAAGTTCTCACAACGTGAATGAAATGGGATCGCCTAACTAAAGATTTGGAATTGGAGAACATATTTATCTCTAAAATAAGGGATAATTATCTTCAAGATTCTTTAATCAGTATTATGATATTTCTGTTATAGTGATTCTTTCTCCCTCAGTTCCTGCAAACGTTAGGCATTTGAGAGTTTTGTATAGTATTATCTTTCTTTACATTAGCTTCGTGCTCTTTAAATATTACTTTCAGTTGAGTAAATATTACTTTTGCATGTTTGGGAGCAGCATTATGGATCGTGGTTCTGATACTCGTACACCCACATCGATAAAAGTTAATATTAAATATAATTATGCTCGGCATAAGGGCTTGTGAGTTATTATTTGGTATTAATTTTTTGCGACTGTATTGACTAAAGTTTGAATTACACTATTGAATTACATTATTTTTTCTAAATACTTTGACAGCATAGTGCTGGTCACCAGGTACCTTTGAAAATTTATGTCGAAGTCTTTTGTATAATATTGTTATTTTAAGGGACAGTACCTAAGCGGCTTAGAGTGGTACTCCCAATGGGTTACGTTAGTTAATCATAACAATTATATGTTTGATTAAAAATACACAAGCAGTATAAGTAAACTATGAGAAACTTGAAAACTCGAGAATATTTTAATTCTTATGATGATAGAAATTCATGAGTAATAATTTATTTAAAAGTGAGCCCTTCCAGTATAATAATTAATTATATAATATATAAAAATGAAAATTCACTAAAAAATGAGATATCTGAATGGATTTACTGAGACCTAAAAGTGTTAGATCAAAAATTTTTACTTAAGTTTTATATGGTGTTTTCTGTATATGTTTAATGTAAATAAATTTGCATATATTTGATTTAAAACTTGTTTGAGTCCTTTACATGTATCATGTGAAATATTTATTCTATTTCTAAGTTTTATTGACTGTAATAAACTAGGGTTAATGTACTTCGAGTGGGAACTATCTTTTTAACTCATAAGTTCTTGATTTTTCGTAAAAAATATACAACACTCTAACTTGTTTAAATTTTATTTATTTACATCAAATGTCTGTTAACTATATAAACCCTGACCAGAGTGTATTACGATCACTTACTATTTATGTATTAATACCTTATTTAGCCACCAGAAATGAAAGATGTATGGAATGATATTAAAATTGGTAACCATATTTTAATTTGTTTCTAGATCATCGTGGCACTGTCATTAATATTTCAACATAGTGCAATATATCAATCATGTTCCTTAATAGAGAACTTTCTGAAAGAAATATTTATAATTAGAAAGATTAATGTATTAAAAATATAAATAAAAAAAACAGTTAAAACATATGGATAAAAAATTTAAAGTAGCAACAAAAATGCATTTATTGTATACATCTTTTCTATTAAAACATCTAAAACTTAAAGATCTTTTTAAAGAAAAAAAACACTATTTCTGTCCATTATAATAATAAGACCCTATATGAGATGTGCTAAAATCACTTTGTGTATAGTTATTTTACTAAGTACGTGTCCACATATTTACTAAAAGCTGTACCCGGCCACGCGTTGTTGTGGCTCAGTCTAGCTAAATGGAAAAGAAAGAAAAGAAAGTGCACGTTTCTCGTATGTTTAATTTCATGATGCTCGTGTATATACAATATTTTTTCTTATTACATTGTCTGTGCACATATAGAGATTGTCTAGTTTGCCGATTCTAGAACGCAAAACATAAAATTGACCGTGTGGGAAGCAATCCGTGTCTAGATCTAAACCGCAAAATTCCAAAACTTGGCCCTAAGGTTTGTTGATGGAGATTTCAAACGCCAATCAAATTGGTAATTTCAATATCTCAGATTGAAATGGCACATCCATTGGAATCAAATGAATGCGAGGAAAGAGGACATCTTCATCTTTGAAAGGTCCTGTCAAGATTGTTCCTTCTATGACGTTGCTCATTATTTTTTTACTGCAAGCTGTGTGTGCCGTTGCAAAGCTTTGGTTGGTGGATATCATAATTCATCATAATTCATAATTCATTAAAAATCGACATCATAATTGTCACACCAATTCTCAATTACAGTACGTGCGGTGGCACCCCTAGCAGATCGAGTGAATTAAATAGAAAAGTGCCCAGTTAAACTGATGGCATTGAGCTCACAGGCTATTTGCAAAAATTGTATAATATACTCGTATTTCAAAGAATAATGCCCCTTGAAAAAAAAAATTAAGGAGGATTATCCCCACTTTTCCTCCCTTTATACTTAATCAATGAACATTCAAATCTAATCATAGAAGCGCCTTATCAGAATAAACCTGTATACCAAATTTGAAGCAAATCGGATAATTTTGCAAAAAAAACCCATTTATCTAAATTAAGGCGGGATTAGCCTCGTTACGCCCTTTATACTTAATCAATGAACTCCAAAAACTAATAAGCGAAAAGCCTTATCAGAATTAATCTATTCACAAACTTTGAAGCAAAACGGATAATTCTACATGAAAAACCCATTTATCTAAATTAAGGTGGGTAATTACCCCCCCCCCCCGTTCCCCCTTTACATTTAACCAATAAAATACCAAACTAATCAGGGAAGCACCTTATCAGAATGAACCTACCCTCATAGCATGCATGGTCACGGTGACGTCGTTGTGACGTCACTGTAAGTCACTGTGGTCACGTCACATCTGTGACCAAAATGCCACCACTCAGTGATGTCACATTGTGACTGAGATGTGAACTTCTTAGAAAACTTTAAAAAATTACGAAAATTCTTCAAAACATGTTATTTACTGTAAAATTATGTTTTTCTGGCAATTAAAAAAAAAATTGTGAGGTCACTGTTATGTAACTTACGTCACGTCACATATGTGACAAAAAAACCACCATATTGTAAGTCACAGTGTGACAAAAATATGAACTTCAAAAATCTTTGAAAATGAAGAGAAATATTTTAAACAGTCACGAGTTACATGGCATAAGGAAAAAAATATATTAGTGGATAGCAAATGGTAAATTCTGTCACTAAAGGGGAGGGGGGGGGGGGGCATAATAAAAAAAGTGCACGATACAAGCATTAATAAACTAAATTTTCAGGCTATATTTTATCAATTTGATATCTAAGATAGTGAATGTATATTTTTTCATGATTTCAATTTTATCTAGCATTTGGATAATATATTTAGAATTAGGAATATTAAATTTATACACTTTACATATTTAGTTTGCTGGGAGGAAATTTATTTATTTCTTTTTTTACCGACCAGGATTATTCGAAACACTTCTGTGGTTTCAAAATAAAAAATTTCTATTACAGTTAAATCTGCACCTTTTCATGAGCACGTAGAAAGAGTCTTCAGAGTTTAGTCATCTATGCATTTCTTGCTTTAGAATATTTTTATAATTTGTATTCAAGTCATAAATTCTACTTCTTTCAGACTTTTTAAATAAAATTAGCATTTTCCGAAAATAAAAGAAATATACAAAATTTGTGCAAAACAAACTTTACTTTTAAAAAAAAAGAAAAAAAAGGGGGGGGGGGTCGTTATTACCATTAAATTTATTTTTACACCTTTTGAAAATTTAAACAATGGTATATCTAATAAACTCTAATTATGAATATTATTATTATAATTATTTAGAAAAAAGGAATTTTAAAATACATTTTAACTTGAATTATTTGGTACGGATAAAAAGAAAAGCTTAAATACATTGGACATTTCTTCAAATACAAAATTTTAATTAACCATACTTTCAGAAAATTACTGCGCATTCAAGTTTCATATCTCTTGCATGCAAAAACAAATAATCTGTACCAGACCATCTGCTTGAAAATCGTCTGCCCACAAAAAAATAAACATGAGAAGACGCGGGAAATAAATAGTTCACTGTTTTTAGAACATCACCTTCACCACGTCTACAACACTTTAAGATAAGGAAATGACCATTTTAGGATACACGGATATTAATAGAACGTATATGTAAGTTTTATTTAATTTAAATATTTTATTCCTGATTTGTACATATGAGTTAAATAGTTTTATGTTATATTTGTAAGAGACTGATCTTTAACTGTCACTAGCGATATTTTCAAATTCGATAACTGTAAAGAAAAATATCTTAATCTGCCATCGCTTGAAACAAAAAAAAAAAAAAAAAAAAAAAAAAAAAAAAAAAAAAAAAAAAAAAAAACTGCGCAGAGACTGTGCATGCCTACATTCATACTGGAATTAATATAAACATTAATTTACTCTTACTTGAGATTGAAAATGTATGGAACGACAATGATTTGGAATTATTTTATCGGATTCTTACTATTTTTTGATTACTAACAGTTGTAGTTATTATTATTTTGGGGTTAAATATGATGTTCGATTATCATGAGATTACGAAACTGTTTCAGATTAGAAATTAACATTATACTGGGAAACTGTATTTTTACGTATTACAGTAGTGAAACATTTGAAAGAATTTTCTTTTAGTGCTAATAATATTTTAAATTATCTTTCAAAATCCTAAATCTTCAGACCAATGTTTTGAGATTTAACATTTGCCGAAATTATGAAATAATAGGAATTCCTTATACCATATGGAAATATTTTTGAGATATTGTTAAATCTAATAATGCATTTAATTTATCTATTGAGTTTGCTGTTGTTTAATAGTACAATTATAAATACTAATTATTATTTTTAGTGTTTTTCAAATTGGTATATTTATTTTTTTTAATTGTATGTAAGCATTTTTTCTGTTTGTGATTTTAATCAAACATTTAGTTATAGACATTCTGAATCGGTTATTAAATTTTCTTCTATTGTAAATTCATTTTCTACGTTTATGATACGCGTAATTATTGGCACTAAAAAGTAAAATATGATATTTAAGCTTTGAAACAAAGTGTTTTTCATGCCTGATGGGAAGTTATAGATTAAACTGCTTAGTATATATTTTGAAAAGTTCATATAATACAGGATACATAATATAGGACACAAGTTGAAAAGTGCTTATGACTTCGGTTTGTCTCTCCGTCTGTCAGTCTAGCAGTCTATCCGCACTCTAACTCTCGAAAATATACTTGGATTGCCCTGAAATTTTTGGATGTTATTGACGTTTACCATAGCACGGTACCTATTTGTAATGAAGTTTGTAGCATGCTTTGTTCATTTACAGGGACAGCCAAATTTTTTCCGTTACATTACAGCCTAAGGGAAAAAATCGTTTCAAATGATTTTTTTTATGATTTTACGCACGCTTTCAAACAGAATAAAATTTATATGGATTTATGAAGTGCACTAAAATATGTATTCTGTTGACTATGCGATGCAAAAAATAGTTATTGTTCATTTACAGGGCTAAAAAAGGAATTCAAATACATACTGTTATAGGGGTGGAGGGAATTGTTCGCGGCATACTTTAATTATGTTAATCTATTTCATATATAATGAAATTGATATATGTCGCTGAGGTTTACATACTATAAATTATTTCATGTATAATCAGAATAATACGTATATAGCATTTACAGGGACACACAAAATATTTCAGATACTATATTGTATCCAAAGTACTGTTCATTAGCGATGATTGCTGGAAATGTATTTTTAATTATGATATGCGCTTTTATGATTCACTATATTTATGCATAGTATATGGTGTATATAAATGCTATAATTCCTATACAAGGTTACACAAAAGTATTCGTAAGGATTACTGGGTATGGGCGCAAATTGCTTAAAGGTTGTTTTTAAATGAGATATGCTTTTTTTGCTGAACTGCATTTAATTTACCAAGAAATGTTTGTAGAATATAGATAAAATGATATACAGGGTCACGTAAAGAATTGGATACATGGCCGTCTATAAATTATAATTTCTGGAAATGTGATTTCAGCAGTTTTAAGAGTGTCTTAGTTTGAATTAAATTTTAACTAAATAGTGGCGTGTAATAAAGATTCTGGGTAAACTACAGGGTTGTACAAAAGTATTCAAGTATGTTTCCATACATTAGTATAAATTGCTGAAAAAGAATTTCAACCTGTTAGGCGTTTTCTTGCTAAACTAGATTTTCCCATTATATAGTATATATACACTTAAAAAAAATGGGAAGTCAAAATTGAGTAAAAAGTACTCAATTTTAAATACGTCACATACTCAAAATAGCTCCGATCCAAATGTACTCAAAGTTGAGAAACACATGTACTCATTTTTTTATTCATTGGTTGTGATCAAATATGAATCGTTATGTACTGCCCCCCCCCCCCCCCCAAAAAAAAAAAAAAAAAAAAAAAAAAAAACCTAAAATTTAAAGTAAAAATGTAGTGACATTTATTTCCCGTTCAAAGTTCTTAACAAGAAATGTTTAATTGATTATTTATTAAGAAAAATAGCAAAATTCTTAACAAGATACTCAAATCGAATATTTTTATGACAGAAATCACCCACTCATGGAAAGCCTACCTTTCGGTAACATATTTTTATGACAAGAGCATTATTTCCAAGCACTTTTAAATTATTTTTAAAATGCTGTGCATAATTTAATATTTACATTAATAAACATCATTTATGCCGCCATAAATGAACTGAACCATTACAGGGTACAAAACTATTCGTTTGTTTGGGTTTGATAACATGTGATGTTTCAAAATAGAGAAAGCATGGGTTCATTTTTTATCAAAAATATTCAATTCGATATGAGTACGTCGGTTTACTTATTTTTGAGTGCTTCATTTTTCTCAGTGTATCAACCTACAGATCAAATACAGGGCTGTTCAAAAGAATTAGAAAACATATTTGGCTATGGACGGTAACTGCTGAAATCAATTTTTCAAATGTTTTATGAATTTTCTAAAATGTTTACTTAGTTATCTTATTTACGTCATTTCCCTAAATTACGATGTCTTGTTAAAGCATTCAGAAAGTGTTGGAAAGTATTTTATAATCTATGATTAACGCATGATTTTTCTTACTCGTTTTTTTTTCTATTTCCCAGATCAGTCTTTTCCTATAAAACATACCAAATCTATTTAGCTCATATTCATAAAATACAATATACACTGGAATAAAAATTTTAAATAAATATCGCTTATCATGCCGCTCTATAAATAATAGTTGTATTAATATCCGTTAGTCTCCATGTTCGTATTTAATAAAGCAATGACAAATCACAACAAATTAAAAAAATTACACGTTCTAAATATCAAGCTTGAACTCAATATCAAGCATAGAACTTAATATCAATCATAGAACTGAATAAAAAAATATGTCAGTTGATAAGCATTGTTTTTTAAGTGGAAAAATTTTAAATGTTTTAGAAGAATAAGACTCCAAAATAGCGATATTTTGCTAAAAATTACGGTAAAAAGATAAGATTTTATATTTACAGCAAAAGGTTATTTCAAAATTCATCACTGTATTAATACTTAGAAATTTTTCCAGAGAGAATCCTTCGCCTTATATACAATATTTCAAATGAAAATCAAATATCAAATTAATTGCTTAAAAGGCGCAAAGGCCAACATAGTGAAAAAGATTCCATGCCGGGACTCGAACCCGGGACATCAGTATAGCACACTGACATTCTACCGACTAAACCACATGGAACGACGCCCAGTCTGTAAAATTTCTCACTATTACAGGTTGGCAAGGCTACAAACGCAGCACAAGATGGAATATTTATCGTGAGCCACCGACATGGGGTAAACACGAAACTTAATGAAATCCAGCATCGATTGAAACTATATTAATAATTGGAAAATTTTCCAGGGAGAAACATTCGCCTTGCATACAGCATTTCTAATTAAAATTGCCTTTTAAGCAATTAATTTGAAATTTGATTTTCATTTGAAATATTGTATGCATGGCGAATGGTTCTCTCTGGAAAAATTTCCAAGTATTAATATAATTTCAATCCATGTTGGATTTAATTAAGTTTCGTGTTTGCATCATATTGGTGGCTCACGCTAAATATTCCATCTTGTGCTGAGTTTGTAGCCTCGCCATCATGTAATAGTGAGAAATTTTCCAACCTGGGTATCGTTCCATGTGTTTTAGTCGGTAGAATGTCAGTGCGCTGTACTAATGGCTCGGGTTCGAGTCCCAGCATGGAATCTTTTTCAGTATTTGCGTCTTTTAAGCAATTAATTTGAAATCACAGTGTTTATGACAAGTTCGTCACAAATGACACATATTTCACAAATTGGTCACAGTGTGACTTCAAAGCATTGTCGCTTTCGTCACAGGTTCGTCACAAAGTTAATGCCAAAATAGTCACAAATGACACTTTTTTCACAAATTTGTCACACCGTGACTTCACAGAGTGGTCACAATGTGACGTCACAAACGACCTCTAAAACGGCCATAACGACCTCGCATTCTAGTCACTGTGACGTCACATCGACCGTCACAAAATCACAGTGTGACTTCACAACGACGTCGCCGTGACGTCACCATGCCTTACGGGTATTTACGAAGTTTGAAGAAGTCGGATAATTCTGCATGAAAAACCATTTATCTAAATTAAGGGGGATTAGCTCTCCGTTACCTCCTTTATACTTAACCAATGAATCTCCAAAACTAATCATGGAAGCGCCTTATCATAATGAAACTATTTATATTTTTCAAGCATATCGGATATTTCTATCAAGAGTTATCTTGTTACGTATATAAATACGTACATACATACAGAACCTGCGGCAACATTATCTCTCAGGATTGGCTTTAATAAGCCTGTGAGCTAAAAAGAAAAAAAAACACGAACTGAAAAACAAAGAAAAAACCTAAAAAATACTGACGAAATTTTCAGTAAAGTGCCCCTCCCCCCCCCACCCCATGGGTCAAAGTGATGGGAGAGGTGACGGGAGGTGCATAATATGAAAAAGTTGTCAAAGGTCTTTCTAACGATATACCACATAATGGGTGTCGAAAAAATTTAAAAACTGTCCCCGGATGGGGAAAAATTTGGGAGTGGGGTAAGTGAGGTTCATAATTGGTATATTGAAACATGCGCGCATTCAAATGCAACGCAGTCCGTAAATTTTAAAGCAATCGGTGAAGAACTTTCGGAGTTTTAAGATTTTAAACAAACGAACATTTACATTTTTATTTATATAAAAATTTGCCTCCCCGTGGGGAAAGTGGGGGGAGAGGGAGGGGAGGCGCATTACATGAAAGAGTGGTCAAAGCGCTTTCTAATGATATATCATATGAAGGTTGTCATGCGAATTTGAATATTTCCAACTGAGTGAAAAAATGCCCAGGCCGGGAATCGAACCCAGATCGTTGGCTTACAAGGCCAATGCTTTTCCGTTTAAGCTAACTGGGCCGACAACCAACCAGCATATTTCGCTCAGAAAACCTTATTGGTAGAACATCTGGTCTGTCATGTAGACAGCTCAACAGAATAAACCGCAGGTAAAGGAACTCCATATAAACGATGGATACGTAGATGAACTATTATTTTAACACAATGAAACTGATTGGTCAAATTCGCATGATAACTTTACCAATCAGTTTCATTGTGTTAAAATAATAGTTCATATGAAGGTTGTCTGAAAAAATTAAAAAAGCGTCCCCTGGTGGGCTGGTGGGGCGTGGAAAATTGGGGGGGGGGGTTAGCGAGGTTCATATTAGGTATATAACAGCACGGTCGTATTCGAATGTAACTCAATCCGTCAATTTCAAAGCAATCGCTGAAGAACTTTCGGAGATTAGCGATTTTATACAAATGAACGTTTACATTTTTATTTATATAGATTACTCGTCGCACTGCTTCCGCTTTGCCTATACGACGACCTTCTCCGAGATTCAACTTCTCCGAGGAATTATTTGTATGAACTAAAGCCAATCAATTGCACGGAAAAATAAGAAAGAGTGTTATAATGAAAGCATATAAAATTACAAAAATTAAATTAAAAAGAAAAAGGGTCTTGTTAAACTGATGGCATTGAGCTCACAGGCTATTCACACTAATTATACATTATACCTATTTTAAAGAATAATGACTTTTGAAAAATAAATTAAGGTGGATTATCCCCATATCTCACCCCCTTTATACTTAGCAAATGAACCTCCAAATCTAATCAGGGAAGCGCCTTATCAGAATAAACCGGTGTAATTTGAAGCAAATCAGATAATTTTGCCGTAAAACCTCATTTATCTAAATTAAGGGGGATTAGCCGCGTTCCCCCTTTTACACTGAAACAATGAGCCCCCAAAACTAATCAGAGAAGCGCTTTATCAGAATGATTTTATTCACAAAATTTTAAGCAAATCGGATAATTCTACATGAAAAACCAATTTATCTAAATTAAGGGGATTTAGCCCCCAGATCCCCCTTTACACTTAACCAATAAAACTCCAAATCTAATTAGGGAAGCACCTTATCAAAATGAACCTATTTACAAAATTTCAAGCAAATCGGAAAAGTCTGCATGAAAAACCCATTTATCTAAATTAAGGAGCGTATTAGCCCCCCGTTCCTGTTTTATACTTAACCAATGAACTCCCAAAACTAACCAGGGGAGCGCCTTATTAGAATGAACCTATTTACAGAATTTTAAGCAAATCGGATATTTCTATCAAGTAGTATCGTCGTACAAACGAACATTTACATTTTTTATGTAAAAATGTGACCCCACGGGGAAAGTGAGATGAGGCGGATGGCAGGTACATAATATGAAAGAAAAGTCAAAGGGCTTTCTAATGATATATCACATGACGGGTGTCGAAAAAATTTTAAAAAGCGTCCCCTGGTGGTGGTGATGAAATTGGATTAGGGGGGACCGAGGTTCATTATAGGTATATAAAATGACGCGCGTATTTGAATGCAACTCAATCCGTAAATTTCAAAGCAGTCGGTGAAGAACTTTCGGAGTCTTAAGATTTTGTACAAACGAACATTTACAATTTTACTTATATAGAGATGAGTCCCCACTGGGGGGAAAGTGGGGCCAGGGGGGGTGTGAGGTGCATAATATGAAAGAGTAGTTCAAGGGCTTTCTAATGATATATCACATGATGGGTGTCAGAAAAAAGTTAAAAAGCGCTCCCTGGTAGGTGTGTGGCATATGGGGGTTCAGGTGAGTGAGGTTCATAATAAGTACATAACCACACTTTTGTATTCGAATGCAACTCAATCCGTGAATTTTAAAGCAATCAGTGAAGAACTTTCCGAGATTAGCGATTTTGCAGAAACGAACATTTACATTTTTATTTATATCGCTTTACAATACTTGTTTTCTTTGAAATATAAAATCCTCAAAAACACGTTGTATAAAATGATATTTTAAAACAAGTCTGAAATTGAATGACAAACGTGGCAAACGAGGTGTGTTTGTACTATATCTAGTTTTATAAATATTCAGATCTTGGTGCAATAGCTGTTGCACTCTTTGTCAAAAATACATGATTTCAAAATTTATTACGATTCTATGTATTAAATTCAGCCACACGGAAATAATAGGACTCCATCTTAAATAGGACATCACACCATGACAACCTACAATCTTTACCTATCATGGATATTACTGAATTAATTGCATATGATAGGATTTAACAGTATGAAGAAAACTTTTATTAATGTATTTTTAAGTTTTGATTTAATTTTTATAAAATTTGAAATGATTCAACACATATCTCCAACGATTCTATATATTAAATTCAAAACCAATCGGTTGGGTAGTTTTTGCGCTATTATAAGAGGACAGACGGACAGACTAGACGACGACTATAGGTGCCACGTGTTTTTATAATTAAGAACACACCTAAAAGCAGATTCTGGTATTAAATGTAGGCGTATTATACCAAGACTGACTAAAATGTGTTAACCGATTTAACTAAGTTGCTTTTAAATTAGTTTTATAAAACATATTCCAAATTTTAATGTTAATTCTATTGTTCCTTAACCCTTTCACGGGCAAAGCAATTCCATTGCTAAAGTGCTAGAATTAATGAATGACACCGGAATTTAAAAACAAATTTATTTGTAAATAAGAAAAAGCTATATTTCGCAGATATAATAAACCGAATTTTTTTTTTTTTTTTGCTAAAATTCTGGTGCCAATGTGACATTTGGCAATTAAAATTAAGTAGTTTCATAAACATACCATCGCCCCTCAAGGGGTTAAACATTCAATATGGGTGTAACATGTATATAGATTAATTATTCTCCTATTTCGCGAATTTCAATATCCTTGAATCACATTTGGGAAATGGAAAGTGCTTTCTCTTTCTAAAACAATCAAATGCTTAATTTTCGAAGAAATTAAACAGGAATTCGATTATGATGTCTCAAATGGCTTAGTGATAGTTTTTGAAATAATGTTACATTACGTTTAATGGCATTTTCTCTGAAGTGCTATAAGCCCAGTTTTAATAATTTAGTAATTTTTGTCAGAATAAGTGTTTCGTTTTAATTAAATAGAAATAAAAACTGATTATGCAAATACATATTATTCTGATGTAAATTCTAAAAATCTCTTTGCAATATCCCAACTTCAATTATTTTTTGTTTTTGTTAAAAATATATCCTTTAGAAAAAATGCACAGAAAGTGCTTATGTAAACATAAGGGCCCCACGGAGGGCACTCCCCCCCCCACCCCCTTAGGGTCTATATCACTCGTGTTGATAACTGGCCGTCATAAACACAACCAACTAAACATAAGGGATTCTATATTATGTTGAGTTTTTAATACTACAAATGCAGTTTTTGAACATAAAGGGATATTATAAATTGTAGGACTTTTGAAACATATTATTCGCCTAAAGGTAGTTGACAAATATATAAACCTCATTTTTTTAATGCTAAATATCAAATATTTGATAACTGCTACTCATAAAAGTCTGTATCAACTCCATAAAGTGACTGTACGCTTGTTAAATCTATATATTTGAAATGTAAGGTCCTTTATCGATACAGACCTTGCGAAAAAAACTCTACAGCAATTAATTCATTTTGATTATAAATGACATATTTTAGTCTTCACGTTTGTCAATTTTAAATTTTTAGGCTTTAATTACATTTAGTGAATGATAGTTCATAGCTAAAAATTACTTTGCGCGCAAGTGTGGTGATAAGTGATAAACTGGTTTCAGGTACAGTCGTGGGAAAAAAAGTAAACACCCCCGTCTAATTCTGCAACAAATTATAATAGAAGAAAGTTAGTGTTACCAAACGATTGGCAATAAAGTCTACATTTAAATGATGTATATAAAAGTTGCTTAAGGGGGGGTGATCTACAAGACCAAATTTTGTTTTTTTATTCAATAGCAACACACAATTTTGACAATATATTTTAAATCTTCTATTCTGACGATGCCCAGAAGCGAACTTTTAAGTCATTTGGATGAATAGAGCTTCTAATGTTAAATGACATTTTCATATATTTATTAATATCTCCTGAAAATATAATCCTAATGTGATAAATTTTGCGTGTTGTTATAATACTAAAAAATTCGAAAATATATACTTTGAATTGTAATTTTAAATTTTATATTATGAATTATGAAATTAATATTCGAAAAAAATATGAATACCTGCAACTTTTTTCACCAATATATATTTATTATGTTTTGCTTTATCCAAATTCTCAATTTACATTTTTTCTTCCAAGTAGTTTTCGAATTTTGATTAAAAAACGGCAAAATGATGGTTTAAGGGGACATCTATGATGTGAAGAAAAGAATAATTTATAAATATAAATATATATATATATATATTACTCATATTGAAACATATACGCTGGCAATGGTTGAAGCATATTAAGCGAGTGAAATAGTCATATTGGCATGAAATAATACATTAAAAGAAGTGACATAGTCATTCTGTAGCATTTCAACAATTGTGTATCGAACTTCATAACGGATATAACCCCTAAAATAGTCCCAATTTAAATTAATTAATTTCTCTGAAAATAATCGTACGAATTTCATGAACATTTGAATTTAGGCTAATTGAAGGGTGTAGAATTCATTCATGGTGTCAAACGTGAGTATTGCTATTGAAAGAAATTGAAAGAATTTGGGTTTGTTTTGATATGTAGATGGCTATCTAAGCAAATTTTATAAACATCATTTAAAAGTAGACTTTAATTAGAATCACTTGGTACTAGTAGCTTTCTTCTACATTAAATTGTTGCAGAGTTAGCACGGGGTGTTTACCCTTTTTTACATGACTGTATATCCTTTTAACGTAAGCGCAATTTTGGAAAAGATTGCATTTCAATATGAAGAGATGATTCCTAACAAGTAATATAAATATTTTGTTTTTAAAGTCAAATCCTATTTAGTTCATCAAAGAAAAAATTAATATAATCCCTTAAGCAAATATTAGTTTTTGTTGAACTAAAATATCTCAATTTATTGATTTTCTATAAGCAAGTAGGTTTACAATGGAAGTCTATGGGAATTTGGCGAAATATTAGAGATATCTCCAAGTTGGCGTCACTTTTGGCGATTCATTTTGGTCGCCAAATTTGGCGATACTTCGCCAAGTTGGCTACAAACTTAGCTGTTTTTGGCGACAGAACAACGTTCCCCCTATGGTAAACCCCCTTATAGATATGAAGATGCATTAAATACTGTTCAATAACCAATAGCCGCCATTTTATCTCCAATGTAAAATTAAAATTAATTAATTAAAATTTAATTAATGAATTAATATTTGAAATATCTGTATTAACATCAATTGTCATCCAGTACAGATTTAAAAAAAATAGCCCCACCAGTGGCTGAGAGGTTCTGCTCTCGAAGCTGGTAGACGGGAGGTGCTGGGTTCGAACCCAATCGCGCCCGTCGGCCTAACCGTTTCGGAGTTTTCGTGGTTTTCTTCGAAACCTAGGATTTCCATGCGTAAATGCGGGTTAGGTTCCCTTAGAAAGACCCCCACGGAGGGCATTCCTCCTAGGGCCTATATCCCAAGCGTAGATAATTGGCCGTCAAACATCAACTCAACTCAACTAAAAAAATTATTTCAACTTGATAGGAAGAATAATAAGTATTTTATTAACGATTGAAAATTTGAACAAGATGTATAAATAAATAAATATAGGGAGAGTGTGAACTAATAGTAGGAATTGAATAACGATTGAAAATTTGAACAATATATATAGATAAATAAATATAAGGAGAGTGTGAACTAATAGTAGGAATTGGAAAATGTTACACAATTGCGCTAAAAATCACCTCAATATTTTTATCAGCGTATTTCGTATTCCGCAATATGTTTGTTAAGATTGCATTTCAATATTAAAAGGTGATTTGTTTTGTTTTTTTTTTTCGGTTTTAAAAAGTGATGTTTATTTTTGTTACATTTTTCTATTCCCAGTAGTCTGAAAATTATACGTGTACAACCATTTGGGCCAAATTCAAAACCTATTCGTAGTTATTGAGTATCGTAAAACGGGTTTAATTGGAACATTTTTCAACTTTAACGTAAAAAAAAGGCAACTACCGATTTTTTATTTCTTTAATTTTTGACTAGAAACTTCGGTATTATTTAATTCTTGAAATTTTAAGCAAAAACAAAACATTTTTAAAAGTTTTTATGTATATTTTTTATTCTTTTAATGATGTTCCGATTCACCCCGCAGGTACGGGTGAATCGGGTGAATCTTTATTTGTTCCAATTAAAACTTAAATACGATTAATAAAAAACATGTAATAATGATAAGCGATGAATAGTAGCTCGTAGTTACTATCAAATAAATCCTTTATTTAATATACAAGTAAAGGTACGACTTTTCAGAAATTAGAAAACAATTTTGAACTCAAGAAAGATTAAAATTTATTCTAAGAAAATGTATTTGAATTGAGAAAGTTGAAATTTAATACAAATTCAATTCACTCATGTCATTCAAAAAAGTTATCATATCCTTGAATCCAGCAGATGTTTGAATGTTGCCCTTTAGCTAAAGTTTTTTATGACATCTTCTGGAAGAAATGCTGCCTCCTCTTCCACCTTTTCTTGAAATCTCCTAGTATGGAAGACGATTTTGTAAAATTTTCCCACATAACCATCATCTTCTAGGTACTGGACTTTGGTCGCATTGAGTCTGTATGATTTTTCTGCATGCACTTTAACGACAAGAAAATCTCCTGGAGAAAGTGTGTTCGAAAGTTGGGGATTTTCTGGGATTCCAAAATCTGGGTCGTATTACAATACATATTCATACATATGTTTTCAGATATGACATAAAGATATTACTTATTGAAGAATAAACCATGACAGTAATCTGCTGGGAGAATTGGAACAACAAAAGAAATGTGTTCCGCTTCACCCCGTAAATCTTAAACCTAATTTGTTACAAAACATTTTTAACTTTTTCATTATATAGTTTTAGAAATACATAAAATCTAATACAGCATATCGTTTATAGGTCTATCCTTAATAAAAAAAAACACTAGTCTTATGTTTAGAATACGAAAAAGTCTGTAGTTACATATAAAGTTTTGCAGATGTTGAAAATAAGAGGTTTTTGAGGATCCGGAGAATTGCGGTTTATTTTATATAACCGAGTAGTGGTTCCAGAATGACAAAGCTGAATTTCTCAACACTTCATGATATTATCTTCTTAAAAAATGGCAACTAAAAGTATCTTCACCAACTAAAAGTATCACCAAGTATCACGTATATTTATTTCGAATTTATTTGTATGACCGGGAAATTTCGTTCCTGTTCACCCCGCTGTTCCTATTCACACTGTTTTGTGGTATTTAAACGCAACGCATCCGTAGACTTATACTGTTTTGAAACACAATAAATGCATTTTACGTAAAAATGGCTTTTTTTCAAAATGGGCATGACCAGAAGACAAAAACTATGAAACCGATCTTACTATTTTTTTTTTTTTCAAATTAAACCTGATATAATTTATTGGAGACTGAACCACTCTCAGCCATGTTTATAAAGGATAAATATTTTTAGAAATGCAAAATAAGATGTAAGATATAGACCTATTTTTAGGTACGTTCGTAATTATATAAATACGTATCACCTATAGTCGTCGTTCAATCCGTCTGTCCGCATGTAACAGAGCAAAAACTACCCAACGGAATTTTCTGAAATTTTAAATATATAATTGTTGTAAAACTTTGTCGAGTCATTTCAAATTTTATGAAAATCGGATGTATAGACCTATTTTTAGGTGCGTTCGTAATTATATAAATACGTAGCACCTATAGTCGTCGTTCAATCCGTCTGTCCGCATATAACAGAGAAAAAACTACCCAACGGAATGGTCTGAAATTTTAAATATATAATTGTTGTAAAACTTTGTCGAGTCATTTCAAATTTTATGAAAATCGGATGTATAGTTTAATTACATGGACAGTCAAAAGTTTTCAATTACATTTCGGCCAATACGAATATTGCAAAGATATAAATTATTGCAAGTTCATTTTAATGATGTTACAAACAACCGAATGGTCTAAAATTTTAAATATATAATTGCTGCAAAATGTTTTTGCGTCATTTCAAATTTTATGAAAATCGGACGCATAGTTCAATTACAGGGACAGTCAAAAGTTGTCCGTTACATGACGGCCAATGAGGAAAAAATTATTTCAAGTGCATTTTAATGATGTTACAGCCATTTGAACAGAATGAAATGGATATGCACTTATTTAAATGCACTAAAATATACATTCAGTGTAAAATGCGATGCAAAGAATTTTTACAAAACAAGTTATAGTACGAACGCACCTCATTTGCGATGTTTGACGAGCAATTTCCAACTTGTTCAAATCGCTGCCACTTTGTCCATTTTTAACATTTTGATCTCAAAGTGGATAAAGCTTTAGGCAACAGTATATATTTTCATAATCCTTAACTGAAGTTGATTGCAAACGACTCTGGAGATCTATCAGGGTTGGGTTGATTTTTTGACGGCCAATTATCTACACGAGGGATATAGGCCCGGGCGGAGTGCCCTCCGTGGGGGTCTTTCTAAGGGAACCTAATCCGTATTAACGCATGGAAGATCCACGGCTCGAAGAAAACCACGAAAACTCCGAACGATTAGGCCGACGGGCGCGATTGGGATCGAACCCAGCACCTCCCGTCTACCAGCTTCGAGAGCAGAACCTCTCGGCCACTGGTGGGGCGGAGATCTATCAGATATCGCCCGATTGGATGTGCGCACGCTAGGGTATCAACTCACGCAACTCGAGCCCCATCATCAATTTTTTATCAATTTTTTCAAATATCCTTCAAAAGATAATAAATAACCTGGAAAAAACTCGAAGATAAAATCTTCATTCCAATTCCAGAAAAAAATTGCTAAATCACAACACCGTTTTTAGGCCTTCTGCAGCACCCCCTCCCCCGCTTAAATTTACACTCAGCGTAAGTATCCGTACTTTTACGAAGAGGTGACCCAAAAAGTAGAACTGATAATACAAATCCTTCCCTTCAAGGATATTCCCATCAAATTGGAAAATTATCATATAAAACGAATACTTAATATATGATTTCTGTTTAAAAAAGAAAACGTAATTCTCCACAACTGCACAACTTCCAAATAACCAATTATATGATTCTTAAAATAATTACTTTCATATCATGTACCGGGTGTTCCAAAAATGACTGATTGATTTTAAAATTCAATAACTTCCAAACGGTGACATATATTAAGAAAATTCTTGCAGGAGAGTTATGCATGGTGTCAGGAGTTTTAGTAGTGAGATTCTTGATTTTAGTTCGAATTTCAAACAATAGATGTCACTAAGAGCAATAGGCGTTCAGTCCAGAACCGATTTTTGGCACTGCTGGATCCATTTAAAACATTTTATTATTCTTTTTTCGCATAGAAGAAGAGAGAGGGCGAAAAATTGAGTCTGGAGTTAGCTTTTAATGCTTGAAGCGCCATCTATTGATGCTATTTGTAACTAAAACTGAGAATCGCAGCAAAAAATCTCCTGACATCTTACATAACACTCCTGCAAGAATTTTTTTAAATATCTGTCACCGTTTGCAAGTTATGGAATTTTAAAATCCATCAGTCATTTTTGGGACATCTAGTAAATGCTCAAATTAGTCGATAAATACCGAGCTACCCGGTTTAGAAACTTCGATATTTACATTCGTTATATTGCATTTGCCTTTATTGAGAAAATATCTGAAAAGAAAAATAGATATCTTATCCAAATTTCTTTAAATTATCATTTCAATGATTCCTGCATCGTTTAACATAATATTAATAAACCGAGATTGTTTCATTCGTTGGGTGTAGACTATATCAGTAGTGTGACAAAAGTTAAAATACAGAATAGGAACTTTAGAATCTTTAAAAAGCTTTAACCCTTTATGTACTGAATTATGAATTCATGAAAATTTTATCTTCTAAAGCATTTTTTGTGAATTGTTTAAACTACGTTAGAAGATTTACAGAATCATTTTTTGAAGGATTGAAGGATTTAGAAAGATTCATTAAATTTGAATTTATATGGATTTTGTGCAATATTTATAACCCCTAAATCTCTTATTTTACTCTTTCTAATCTTCTAATCTTCTAATCTTATATAATTCTCTTTCAAATCTTATATTTTAAATATTTTTCTTAGTATTTCGTAAAATTAGGAAATGTACAAATATAACGTTCTTACAATAGAAATGTAGAATTATTTCCGAATTGGAAAAACCCAATCCCATCCCCCAACGCCAAGAAAGCAGAAAGGATGCAAAGGCAAAAGAAATCATCCTATTGAAAATATGCTTGTTTTATGTAAGCAATAATGCTTTTGGAATAAGATAAAGTAATGCATCTATAACTCATTCTAATCTATATTACAACTAATCGATGTATTAAATGAATTTTATAACAACTTATTTTAAAGGTACTTATAAGTACGGTCAGTAGATAAAGATTTAAACAGATCACTGTTGTACTTAAAAAGCAACAAAATAATAATAATAATAACATAGATGTTAGAAGTTAAAAAATATACATTTTATTAAAACTTCCTTGATTCTGTCTACCTGCATACCCCGCGGTCATCGTCAGAGAATATTTTTTATTATTAATTGCTGTCCCGTCTATACAAACACGTCAAAATACATCTTGAAATAAGCCAGCTTTTTCTTTTTTTTTTTTTTTTTTTACAATTCACGGCCCTTTTCAGAAATATCTTTACGACATAGGTAAACGTGACTCCTCTCTTTGTGTATGTGGGCTCCCTTCCATTCCACTTCACTACGTATTGGATTGCCCTCTAACAACATATTATCACGTTAAAAAACATAGGGCTATGGCGCTGCAGGATTGGATTAAGTATATTAGTGAAAGACCTGTTCTCATGAACAGAATATCAGCACTAATGAGATTTATAGAGAAAAAGGAAGTCATTTTTAGAAATAATTATCCATACCTCTCGGACTTTCTTCAGACGATGATTTATGATTTTTTTCCCATTGTAAATAGTTTTCATATATACACTCTAAATTAAAATGTCTGAAATTCAGACACTTAAGTGTCTGAAATGGAGTGTTCAATTTTCAGACATTTTAAAATGTCTGAATTTTTTCAGACACTTTTTGCGTCTGACTTTCAGACACTTCAAACGTCTGAATCGCATCCATTTTTTTGTAAGCATCATACGTAGCCATGTTTGACCACGTTGAATCCTGGAAAAATATTTGGCTGTGGTCCTGCCCTCCCCCCCCCCCCAATACAGCCTGATTTTTTTGGTGCTCTCAGTTTTGGTATACAATTTTCGTTACGTTGATAATTTAAATCTTTTACGACATTGTACTGATTATAATCAATATCTTGAACTTCAGGAGTAGAACAAGATTAAAAAACAAAAAATATTTATCTAAATATTAGATTTTTTTTAATTTATTTTGTTTTTAACCTTATTTTACTTTAAAAGTTCAAAATATTGATTATAATCAGTACAATTTCGAAACAGATTTAAAATATAAGCTTTACAAATATTGCACATCAAATTTGGGGGCACTACAGTCGTAGGGGGACGGGGCACTTCCCAGTTTGCCCTTCCTTTAATCAAGAAGTACTTTTGAAAAAAACGCAACCCTGCATTATAGTTGTCTAAATTGAGATGTCCGATATTCGGGAGTATCCGTTGTGGAGGTTAATGGACATTTTCGAATAGCGAACACCTCTATTTAACGAATACTTTTTTAATCAGCAGACATACATATTTGTATATTTTTACCTCAAAAAAGTAGACATCTCCAATTATCGGACAAATTCCGCGGTCCCGAAGTGTTCGCTATTAAGGGCTTTTAAGGTACGTAGATATATATATATATATATTTTATAATCTTGTCCTACTCTAAAAGTTCAAAATATTTATTATACTCGGTTGAATGTGGAAAAAGATTTAAAATATCAGATGTACGAAAATTGCAAAAATCCCCCCCCCCCAAAAAAAAAAATGAAAAAATAAAAAAATATATTGCCACATAGGCAATTTTACATATACATCACTTGATAATCACAACAGCCATTTAACTATGAATAATGAAAATAAATAAATAAATATTCTACTTTAATAACATTGGGGGAAAAATGACTTTGGTATTTTGTTAAATATATTTGCGTTTTTAAACTTGTCCTACTCTAAAAGTTCAAAACTTTCATTATAATCAGTGCAAGATTTAAGATATCAGCTTTACAAAAATTCATGCAAAATCCCCCCCCCCCCCCAAAAAAAAAAAAATGAAAATACTTATTTAAAAATTATGTTTTTAAAAAATTTATATTTCCACATGGGCAAGTTTTTATGTAGATCAGAGGGTACTCACAAAAGCTATTCAACTATCAATAAAAACAAATAAGTACATATTCTATATTAAAAACATGAGGAAAAAATAACTTATGATTTCCAAACTTCTTTCGTCTTAAATATATACAGTAACACCTGTCATTTTTGTATTTTTCGTATAAGTGCATATAAATAAAGTTACCACAATTTTAAATACGAAATCTAGTTAGAGGTTTTTACTTTTTCCCATTATAAATTTCAAATTACTTTTTTATTAAAAATAATAAAAAAATCAGTATTAGAGTTGATTGCAAATCAAATACATATGTATATTTTTACAGGCAGCTTCATATAATAGACGAGTCTCATTTACTTTATTTATCTTTTTTTAATCTGCGGTTTTATGCCAGGAAGTAAGAAAGCATTAGGTCATCTTTCAAAGTTTTTTTTTTCTTTACTTCCTTGTGGCCGTCATTTACTGCGAGATAAAAATTATCCATTGAAACTAAGAACTGACATTGAATATATAATTCGTAATAAAAAAGAACGTCATAAGTTTAAAAATATATACTTCTAGAATTAGTGGGGTTTTTTGCGAACAGATTCAAAACTAATTAAATTTCATGCAGGATTTTGTTTAGTACAATAAATAAAATCATAAAATACACTAATTTTACTACTATAAAGAAACTTACTTGAGTTGCTGCAAGAGGTAAGAAATTTTCCTCGATTTGAAATTTTAAAAACTACCACAACCACAGTGAGGGAGAAAGACTTTCATCAGTTTAAAAGGTAATCCCATAATACATCCGACTAGCCATATTTAAAGAATGAGATGTTTCATCCTAAAAACAGGACCCGCCAGACAAAAGTTTCCTTTTTTTTTGCCAGCTTCGACAGGACGAAGATGAATAACACAATATTATTCATATAAATTGATACGAGTTAACACTAAGCCCATTGCACACGCTTTGTAGAATTTCGGGGTGTAATCTTCAACCGTCGTCTACTTCTGTTCTGTGTCTATCCCGCCCTTGTATCGACGACAGCTTCTAAGAGACATTTGATGTCGAGCACACACGTCAGATGTATGTATTCAATAAATTAATAATCCAAGTTAATACGAATTAAAATCACAGTACTTCACATTTCGCAAAAAACGAATTAAAATACACGCGTACATAAAAACAAACTTTGTTTGAATTACAACGTATACCACTTCGAACGAAGACATCTAAAACGCATGCGCAACTGGGAGTGCTAGTGCCCCCTGGTGGTTATTGCGTCGGAAGAATCAAAACGTCTTAAATTAAGACACGTTTAAAGCAATGAAGTGTCTTAAAATAAGACGTTTGCGGATATTTTAGACATTATTCTCAGTTCGTTTACACCATGGTCATAGTAAGACGCTTATGTATCTTAAATTAAGACATCTATAGTGTCTTAATTTTCAGATTAAGACACTTAAGTGTCTAAAATTCTTTTTCAGTCACATATGTGTCTAAATTTAAGACGCTTCTATTTGCAGTGTATTCATTAAATATTATTATTATTATTAATTTTATTATTATTGGTATTATAGTTATTGCAAGTAGTGTTTTTGTTATTAATATTTTACATTTATTATATTTCGTCCTGTTTTGAACCAGGCAGCTTTATTGAGAATCTTACAGGTTTTGTTATTTATTTACTATAGCATAAATATAAAATTGAACATTTCTTTTTAATTTCTGCCAAAAAATGGACTAAGAAATGGGTTTCGGCCGTCCGTAGAAAAACACTCCATCAGGGTTGCAGCTTGGAGCTACGTTTCGGATTTCCCCTTCACACCTGTCGCGCTTAAATTTTAATCAGAATATCGCAATAGATTTTGATCAAGCAAATATTATATACCCAACATCTAATTACTACGCATTCACTATCAGAGAATCCATAGAATTTCTATGTAAAAGCAAACAAGTATGTAACGACGCTCTGCCATGTAATATACCCAATATAGGGTGACATATGGGAACGTCCATTGTTACTCTTGTGACCATTAGAGCAAATTATTTTGTTACAAAATATAATTAAAACAAAAATTGATGTAACCAGTTAAATACAATTATGTTCCACTCGCATTAAATATATCTAATTTGTAACAAGAAGCATTTCCCTTGTCTATATAATCAATCAAAATTTTGTTACTCTTGTGACCAGAGTGTCACAAGAGTCATTTAATATATACATAAGTAAAATGCTCTTTGTTACAAATTAGGTATATGTTTGTGTGTGGAACACAGTGGTATTTAGCTGGTTTATATCAATTTTCATATTAATTATATTTTGTAATAAAATAATTCGAATTATATATGAAAATTTGCTCTAATTATCACAAGAGTAACGGATGGACTTTCCCATATATGAAAATGAATCCGGAGAATATGAGCAAAGTGGCGCATTAAAATGAATGGCAAGTCAGTTAAATATTTTCTTCAACGCAAGTTTAATCCTAAACATTGCTACTTCTACTACTGTTCAGCTACGCATTAAACAAGTTGGAAATTGCACGTCAAACATGGCAAATGAGGTTCGTTCCTACTGCAACTAGTTTTATAAATATTTTTTGCACTGCGTATTGTACTAAATGTATATTTTAGTGCACTTCATAAGTGCCTATCAATTCTATGTCGTTCGAAAGGCTGTAACATCATTAAAATGCAATTGAAATCATTTTTTCCTGTTGGCCTTCATGTAACGGAATGTTTTTGACTGTCCCTGGCATTAAACTATACATCCGATTTTCATATAATTTTAAATGATTCGACAAAATTTTGCAACAATTATATATTTAAAATTTCATACCATTCAGAAGACTGTAACATCATTAAAATGCACTAAAATGCACTTGCAATAATTTTTTCCCATTGGCAGTACTTTAGCGGAAAAAATTTGTCTGTCCCTGAAATTAAACTACACATCCGATTTTCATAAAATTTTAAATGACACGACAGAATTTTACAACAATTATTATTTAAAATTTAAGACCACTCGGTTGTGTAGTTTTTGCTCTGTTATATGAGGACGGACGGACTGAACGACGACTATAGATGCTCCGTATTTATCTAATTACGAACGCACCTAAAAATGGAACTGATGTATGTTAAAAAAAGTGACGTATTAAAATAAATGGAGCAACAGTTGAATATAAATTTCTCTTAATAAGTTCAATCTATTGCTCATACTTTCAGCTACCTTAATAATTATGATTTTCCATTTCAAACTAAGTGGCGTATTTGTACGAATGGAACAGCAATTAAGGGTACGAGGGACCTTTATTTTTTTTTTTTTTTTTTTTTTTTTTTTTGTAAATTTCACTTTAAATATTATTAAAGGTTAAATTATGAGCATTATGGCATATATTTATCGCATTTTTTTTTTTCAAAAACCATAATATTTTAGAACTTTTCGAAATGCCCATCGGAAATGAATAACAATGAATATTCCTAATATTTTTTATACAAGTTTTTTTATATATATAACGAAAACTGTGCATCGAATTTTATATATTTCAATATAAAGGTAAGAAAAAAGTATTTTCTAATTTTTTTTTTTTAATTTTGAGGCTCAAAATTTCAAAAATACTAGAAAATATTTTTTTTTCTTACCTTTATATTTCAATACATAAAATTCGACACACAGTTTAATTTATATATATAAACTAAACTTGTGTAAAAAATATTGGGGATTTTTATTGATATGCAGTTCACACGGGACTTTTTGAAAAGTTGTAAAATACAACGGAAAATTCCTTTTTTTTCCTAAAAAAAATTTATTTTTTAACTAATTTTTTGGTGTGATGATTCTTTATTCGTATTGATGATTTCGTATGATGATTTTTCGTATGATTTTTTTCGTCGATAAATGAATGCATAATGGATATAATGTATAATTGAATAATATTTAAAATGAAATTTACAAAAAATAAATGTAGATTTTAAAGATCCTTCGTCACCTTAATAATAAAAATATTCTTTGACGATAGCCGCGGGAGCTGCAGGCGAAAAGTACTCATAAATTTCAAATGAAATGTATATATTTTTTAACTTGTAACATTTATTAGGTGCGTTCGTAATTATATAAAAACGTAGCACCTATAGTCGTCGTTCGATCCGTCTGTCTGTCTGTCAGTCTGTCTGTCCGTCCGCATATAACAGAACAAAAACTACACAACCGAATAGTCTGAAATTTTAAATATATAATTACTGCAAAATTTTGGCGAATCATTTCAAATGTTATGAAACTCGGATGTGTAGTTTAATGACAGGGTCAGTCAAAATTTTTCCGTTACATGACGGCCAATGGGAAAAATTATTTCAAGTGCATTTTAACGACGATACAGCCTTTCGAACAGAATGAAATGGATATGCACTTATGAAGGGCAATAAAATATGCATTCAGTACAATATGCGGTGCAAAAAATATTTATAAAACTAGTTACAGTACGAACGCATCTCATTTGTCACGTTTGACGTGCAGTTTTCAACTTGTATTACTATTATTTTGTTGCATTTTAAGAAAAACAGTGAGCTTTATTAATGTTCGTATTGTGTATTTTGAGATTGAATCAAACTGGAACTTGCATTGCGTCTTATGGTTTTATTGACAACTGTCATTTTACTACTTTTACTTTTCGAATACAATGCAAGAAAATATATTTTAATAGTGATTTGTTTGTGTGCTTGCTATAGGGGCGTTTGATCCGCCGCGCAACGATGGTTCAGGGTTCGATGGTATTGCAAGAAAAAAAAAAGACCTCCAGCATTATAGGTGACAGAAATGAAGTCAATATTTATTCATTTCAAATGAAACAGACAGTTCGTAAAAAACAGTATACATGGAGATATGTAGATATATACCGGGTGAGCAAAAACTCCGTATAAACTTTAAAAAATCATAAAAACCTAAAAAATAACCGAAATGAAAAACTGTTTGCAGAATTAGCATCTATAGGTCACGGGAATATTTTTAAGACAGAAATCATAATAATAAAAAAAATTAAGACACAGCCGACAGATGGCGCTTGTTCGTGCGATTTTGGTGGAAATATGCAAATGAAACGTATTTAAGAATTTGCGCTACTAATCCAGAACTAGTTCACCGTTGTGAGCCGTGCACGTGATCAAGGATGCTGAGTATGAAGGATAAAGCTTTGTTGGTGAAGTTATTTTACGTGGACAATTTCTGGATTAGGAGCGCAGGTACTTATAACCGTTTCATTTGCATATTTCCACCAAAATCGCACGAACCAGCGCCATCTGTTGGCTGTTTTTTGAATTATTTTTTATTTCTGTCTTTAAAAAATTCCCATGACCTAGAGATGCTAATCCTGCAAACAGTTTTTCATTTCGGTTATTTTTTCGGTTTTTATGAATTTTTAAAGTTTATACGGACTTTTTGCTCACCCGGTATATAGCTATACATGGCGAAGTACTCCGTAACGTCACAAAGAAAGCATAATCCAGCGGCTCTATTATCGGGAAGTACAGCACAGGGGGAGAAAGCCAACTGAACTTTTTGCGTACTGGTTCACATGACTTGGCATAGTACATTATCGCCAATTTACAAAGTTTCTTGACGCCGAACAAAAAGAGACAAAGCACTGGCGGGAGGTTTAGTGAGAAGTAATGTGGCAGCCCCCTTCAGCACTCACTCACGGTATGTAAAGCAACCCTACTTTATTTCATGAGTAAGAGCGACATCAAGTCTGGGTTAGTTTATTTTAACACCAACAAATTAGCTTAAATGTGATTGTGAAATCTTAACGAATGCATGGAAATGCAGAGAAAAGCATATGTGTTAAGATAAATGAAATATATTTGAAACCGCAATTCCTATAAAATAATTTTATTTTTTTGTTATTTCTGTTTAAGCGTCAACATCTAGCTGCAATTAATAATGACTTATTTACAGCGTAGATAGCATACGATAACAGAAATTGTAATGTTAAAAAGGGCAGGTGTACTTAGATTAATGTGTCTTTATTTGATTACTTTTAAACAAAGACCGTTAAGAAATAGAAATTAATCATGCGAGAATGGAATTTTGAATAACTGGAAAATGAAATCGTAAATCTTTGTATTTGAACGTGTTGAATTACGTTTGTTACAAAAAGGAGAGAGAGAGAAAGAAATACATGTAAATAGAATTACGTATTGTTTTAAGAAAATGAATTAATTTAAGGATTTCACTTGTTCAAATTAGATTTTGAGTAACGGCGGGCTGGAATTATAAAAATTGGATGAAAAATGAGCAGGTATACTAAAAAACAGTTAATTGCACATGCGCGAATGCAATAAAAATATAATGTGCATAATGTAAGAGCTAAGTATATGGAGCAACTTTTGTGAAAGTCTCAAAATCATAGCTTGAAAATTCTGAAAATTATTGTCGATAGAATAAGCTCGAAATCCGTTGTTACCAAAAGGAAGCAAAAAGATGAAGGAATGCATCCAAATACAGTAGTACGTGCAATATTGTGCACGGTATCTTGACACTAATCAACAGATAGTTGATACAATCTCTCGTATTTTTGCTTCTTTTGGGGAACAATAATTAAATATAATAACAATATTAACAATAAACAAATTTTTCGACCTTATTCTATCGACGATAATTTTCAGAATTTTCAAGCTATGATTTTGAAACTTTCACAAAAGTTGCTCTATGTACTTAGCTAATACACTATGCATATTATATTTTGATTGCGTTCGCGCATGCGCCGTGAAAATGTTTTTAGTAAACCTGCTCATTTTCATCCAGTTTTTATTATTGTTTAATTCTGATTGCTGGGTATTGTGTACAATGTTGTTTGTCTTATTTTCGAAAAAGAACTTTTTTTTATATTAAGAACTCTGCAAATTATAAGCAAAAAACGTGGCGAAATTTGAGACTGTTTTTATAAAAACCTTGATTTCTCTACTATTATACAAGCTACCCTCATAAAAATGAGCACAGTATATTAAAATAAGCCACTTATTAATAATCTCGAGTTTTAACGCTTTTGCTACATCAGTTTTTACAGGGTAAAGATAAGATTTTAAAAGATATTCGTTATTTTTCAATTTGTGGACGGTCCCCTATGGGGTTTCGGGAAACAAATCTTCGCGGAAATATATGACCTATACTATAGTGTTTACACATCTGCAGTTTCAGGTTAATTCCTCGTGGATTTTTCTAGATATTTAACAAAACGTCTAAAATCGCAAGTGACCGGTCACCTTTGGCCATATAGAGTATTTTCACTCGAAAATCGGAAAACATAAATGCGCATGTTTTATACTTTTCAAAATGAACTTGAAAAAAATATACATTTTTCTGGACAACTAAAGAATAAATCATAACTGGAGGGGTAAAAAAGATTACATCCGGCGATAAAACCAACACACATAGTGCCCTCTGGCAAAGATCAGCAAAGCGGCAAGCGTAAATACCCGTTACATTGTACCTTTTTTTACACTTTGCAAAATAAACTTAATCTATACATGTATATTTTTAAAACAAAAGCGGCAAACGTAAATGCATGTTACAATGTGCCTTTTTTAGACTTTTGAAAATTAGCTCAATATATTCATACTAGGGGACTCTGCCCCCTGCAAGCTACGCTCGCCAATCCTCGTTCAGACCCCGCAGAATCTAAAAGCACGCTAATTTGATCGGTATTAAAAAGATTAGAGAAGATTGTATTATAATGATAAAAAAACATATAGCGATCTCCCTGCAAACGGGTTTCAATTCAATTCCCTTTGATTGCGAAAATTTAAGGCCGAATCAGTTGCTGTTAAGACAGCCAATGGTTGTTTTTGAGTTTCATTAAAGAAGACCGGTTAAGCATTTGAAAGGAAGCTAAAATAAAATGAATTAAGTAAACAGAGTCTTTGCCTCCCGGTATTTATAATAGCGTTATGAAACGATTGACATAGTAAAATTTTCTGCTTTAACCCCTTCAAAGGCAGCGGTTCATTTTTAGTCCACTTAATTTTAATTCTTAAATGCCACATTGGCAGCAGAATATCGGAATGAAAATTGATTGGAACGAAAATTGGAATGAAAAGTGAACAAAAGCATTTTCGTAATTCGAAATTTGTAAATTCTGGTGCCATTCACTGATTTCAACATTTTACGAATAGAAGTACCTTGCCCTTGAAAGGATAAAACGCATATTAATCTATTTATTTTTTTAAAGTTTCCTTCTCTTTGAATATTCACATGTAAATATAATTTTCAATATTTTCCTGCTTTTAACAATTACTCATTTAAGAGTAATTTTAAAGGAGTTTTTCTTCCTGTTTTTAATAGTAACGTGTAAATAAATTTTTAATCGTTAGGAAATATTATTCTTTGTGCTGATTTTAGAATTGAAAACAATCTCTTGATTAATAGCCTAAGTCATGTGATTATTATCAACAGTTCAGAGAGGATCCCTTCGCTTTTTATATTCCAGGCGGCCATTTTGGTACTTTAATATTAGCCACCGACAGGCGATAAGTCGACAAATATTATTCTATCGCCACCATTTAAATTATATTATAATAGTGCAAGTCACGTAACTGCCACAAACAATTACAACCCTAAGCTTTTCATAAGAAAGTTTTCCATTTTGATTACAGAATCAAAGTTATTTTTTTAAATAAAACTACATAAAAGTTGCCATGATCGCAAATAATTCTTGGTACTTTTATGTTAGCCGGGTGCAAATCTCGCCAATAGCTTTTTTTTAACTCGCCAGTTAGCTTTTTTTTTATTTTTCGAGTGGTAAACTAAACCGGTACTACTTGTTTATCCCATCGACCAAAAATCTATCGCCAGACTATAAGATAATGCCATAATGGTTGTGCCATTATAATGCCATAATATAAATGCTAATAATGGTTGATCGTAAATGCCACATCCACTTGACTGTAAGGAAGTTACACATGTTTACGCCATGAAGTGATTTTTATTTCAACTTTTTTATTTTTATTAATGTTATACTAATTTATTTGTTCTTTCGTTATTTAAAATAAAAATTACGTCAATTTGTATAATTTGGTGAGTGGTTTGACGATTTATATAATTTGGCGAAATGGGTCGGAAGGATAACTAAGTTACCATTACAACATTGCTTTAAATTTGAAATTAAATGTCAGGATTTTTTGCATTTTTTAATCGAGTTTGGCGCGATTTTTTTTTTTTTTTTTTTTTTTTTTACGACAATTTTGCGAAAACCTCGTTTTCGAAAAGCAGTTACATATGTATTTTTAAATTATTTTCTATTATTTTTTTAAATGAAATAACAATAAATAAAAAAAAATAATTAATGACTATAGAACAAAACAATTTAGAAAAAAAAATTAAATAAAAAGAAAATAAATGTAAATAAACATTTATTAATAAATAAGCAACAATACCCGGGTAACCATGTCAGGCAAAATAACGCCATTTAGACGCTATTTAGGTATCTCGGTGCGTATATGACATCTGCGCCTAATATTAAAAAAAAAAAAAACATTGTTCTTAGCACACATTTAAGGGAGTCCAAACTGGTCGCCAAATTAGTTTAAAATAATAACCTTTACTAAAATATGAAAAAAAAATATCTGTTATGATTAAAATTTGAGTTGCCATCATTAGTAAAAAGTATTTAAAATTAGAAAAAAAAATAATATTTCGAAAACTATTTCAAATTAAAAAATTCTAATACCAGTTTGGAGATCTGCGGATCAATACCGATTTTTGGAGTTAATTTCATCGCAAAGTATTCCATATTTTAGGAGGAATCGCAGCGAAACATAATCAGTTGTTTAATCAGTCATTTCATAGAATCGTTTCGTAAATTCGTTACATTTCAGTCGTTTCATATATCCGTTTCATAAATTCGTTTCATTAGGATTTTATATATATAGGTTAGATATATTTTTAATACAAAAGCGGAAAACTTAAATGTGCGTTACACTGTACCTATTTTTTACACTTTGCAAAATTAGCTTAATATATTCCTATATAGGGTAGACCGGGGCACATTTACGCGGATATTTTTCAATGAATTTTCTAATTTTTATGTTTTAACTTAGGAAATTTTAGACGTTGTTTTATAAAGCAGTTAATAAAGTCAAAATTTGTGTATTCAGTTGTTGCCCTATTTGTGTTTTTAACCGTACAAAAAAAAATAATAAATAAATAAATAAATAAAAAAAAAATAGGTCCAAGTCATTTGTGCAAACATGCCCCAGGAGCGGGGCACGTTTACGCATATTATATGTGATACTAAGGAATAGGTGCAATAAATATTTAATAAAATTGAAATGTTTTATTTATAACTTAAAACACTGTTTTTTAAAAAAAAGAGAATTAATTGAAGAACATTTTATAGGTTAAACTGAAAACATAGGGCTTATTTCTATTTAAAAACAGAAACTATTTAGTTACTACTAACTTCATCATCACTCTTACAGTTTTTACAAACAAAAAATAAAATATTTCCTATTTCACACTTGTGATGGGACCACCTTTTGCATCTAAGACATTGATCCTAGTCTTGACCTTTTTTGGACTGGTTGTATGATTTCAAACAGTAAATACATACACAATTTTCATCTTCGTCATCAGATTCATTCACTATTTTCTTTATTCCAGAGTGTACAAACTTTTTCCCTTTTGCAGTTTTTAGTTTCATACTGTTTCCTTTGCTGTCTTCTTGTTCTGCTTCCATAGGAACTAGTAAATTTTTACGTAATTTATTCTTTTTGCACGTTCATAAATGTACCCCGATGTCAAAGCGTAAACGTGCCCCGTCGCCATGTTCTGATTTATTTTTAACGTGCAACGAAAATTAATAACTTTTCTGTTCATACAAATATAATCTCAAAAAAGGGTAAAATTCTACTAATGTTAATATATTTGTTTATCTTTAACTAAATATTATTAGTTCATAATAAGTTTCAATAAGTTCAACACAAAATTTATGCATCTTGACAGAAAACAGATTATCCTTTCCTCATGTTAGACCGAAGCTCGACTGACGTTCAAAAACCTGTGAGAATACCCACTAGGGAGCAGCATAAATCTATCATGACAGGTGGCGTGACACTTATAACTCGTTTTGTAAAAAGGGCACTGGGTAACCGTGCCCCGGTCTACCTTATTTTTAACAGAAAAGTAGAAAACGTAAATGCGCATTTCACTGTACCTAGTTTTAACACTTTGCAAAATTAGCTTAATATAGTCATATGTATTTTAAATAGAAAATCTGCATTAAAAATGATTTCATAATTTGAGGATTTAACACCGATATTATAAATTTTAATGAGAAGAATATGTGTTTTTATTTTTAATAGTTGTTTTCTGAATAATAAATATGATGTTAAATCTTAATATAGACATATTTACTTTCACAATATGTTGTTTTAAAAAACTAAATTGGCAATTTTAGTAATTAACATATATATATATATATATATGCCATTAATGTGTGCTACATTTCTAGTTAATTCTATTGGAATTATTTAAAGAAAAGATATTTTTTATAAATGTTCCAGAAATAACTTGAGTACCTTTATGTATTTTAAATCAATTAATTAATAAATTTAATTATGTACTTACTTTGATATGTTTCTTTAAATTACATGTTCACAAACGTTTCGCATTCATTTGAAGTGTTATTTGAAATTATGATTTAAAACTATTTAGTTACAACAGTAATTATGCATATCACCATGGAATTTAATTTTACAAACTATTAAGTGTTTAAAATTATAGACTAATTATTGAATATGCTATATTTATTAAGAAAATGAAACGAATTTACTTGCTTGTGTTAAAAAAAAATGTCAAATTCCAATTTGAAGAGCAGAAAGTCTGCAAATTGCCAAATAATCGATTGTGACTTCCTTTGCTAATAAATTGTTTCTCTAAATATTGAAGATAAATTGCATGCATTAAATAATTAATTTAGTTAGTTAATTAATTTATAATATTTTGAAATTTCTTAATTTTTAAATTACAATTCATATTACTGCAGTTATTGTCCTTATATCTTATATTGTTCAATTGAGTAAAATGTTACGAAATATAGTTAATGATATAGGAACAAAATAAGTTATTAAAATTTTTAACTATACGATTTCATGTAATTATTTACTTAACTATTTTATCAATTTTTCTAAATAATTTATACGTTCACGTACTTGTTTTAAATTCCTCAAACTAAAGTTTAAAGTGATGAAACTTTCAAAATAATAATCAGCACATTTGTTTCGTTTGAAAAGTGTCTTGTCGTCATAACAAAATGTTTTGCTGACTTCGTGCGCCTAACAGCACAATGTATATTAATAATGTAATAATATATAATTACAATGCACATTTGCTTAAAGTTTTACGATTGGCATTCAATTATTAATCTTCTGACATAAAAGAGGGCTTTTAAACCTCTCAAGAAACTGGTAATATCTTATAACGAATTTTTTAAAAACAGACTCAGGGAAAAGTATGAGAATGACAAACAATTGTTGGAGAAAATGATTTTAGTAACATGGAAATTGACTTGGTATGTATGTTGTATGTGTAGTGAGCGTAAAAACTTTAAGGACAGTAAAAAATTATAAAAAAAGTTAAATTTAAAATGTGATAGTTGAAATGGTAATTTAATGTTGATCATAAAGTGGAAATACTGATATAAAAGTCAACAAAATGTATCTGTGAGCTCTTTATTGCGAAAAAAAAATTATGCAAACAAACGCTATTTTTGCCTGTGGAAACTTTAAGGACACCACTTTTTTTTATAGAAATATTATGTATAATTATTATTCATTTGGACAATAAAAACTCTTCTGTATAATGATTTTTCTGACGTTTTCAATTTAGAGTTTTGTTAGTTTTATAACAATGCCAAAAGCAAGTAAACTGATTGAATATGAAAAAGATGCTGTTGAATCTATTGCATCATGAGGATTAGTTTTAGGTCTTTTGCAAAATGAATAGTAAGATCTAAAACCGTCAATAACAATTTCCTAAGGTTAAAGATGAATATAGGGCGAAAAAAACTAAATAGACAGACTAAAAGTCTTGTCACACAGAGATGAATGGAGTGTTTTACAGTTAACATAAACTGAAACATACTCAATTGATGAGATTTTTTCAAACGACTAGGCTCACAATGTGTAAGAATACAATCTGCAACACAGTTAATCGATTTTGGAAATTCCACGGATCAGAATTGTGTAATACTCCTTCATTGACTAGCCACAAAACCCAACGTTTTCAGTTTGCAAGACAAGTGATGACTTGGGATGACAAATCGCTACAGATTATTTTCTGCGATGAAACAAAATGGAACTTAGATGGTTCTGATATCTGGAAATATTATTGTCGTGATTTGAGAGAAGAAAAATATTTTTTTTAAAAAACGTCAGTTAGGTGGCGGATCCATTATGACATGGAGCTGCTTTTTGTTAAACGGCGTGCGGTCATTTGCATTTTCTTTCAGGAATAGTTAATTCAAAGGCATAATTAAAAATTCTTTCTGACCATATTTTACCTCTTGAAACACTTCTGGCAAGGAAAAAATGGATTTATCAACATGGATAACGGGCCTATCCACACAAGCCGTGAGACAAAACTCTGTTTTCTGAAGAAAAATATTGAAGTTTTGCAATGGCCGCCCAAAAGTCCCGATATAAACCCTATCGTGAAATTGTGGGGGAGATCTAGGAAGACGAGTTTATGAAAATGGAAGACATTTTCCCTCAGCTTCAGAACTCATACCTACGATTGAAGATGAATAGTAAATAATCAGTCTCGAAGCAATTGTGTATGCATAATTTGTTAAGAGTTTGTTTCTTCGTTACTGTATTTTTTTTTTTTTTTTGCTGTCCTTAAAGTGTTTACACTGGCAGAAATAGTGTTTTTTTAAACAATTACTTTATTTTCGTAATAAATTACAGACGAATTTTGTTGGCTTTTAGGTAGCTTTCATTACAAAAAGCTACCTATTGCAGCCGTTCGGAGGAAAGCGATTTCAAAAAATTTTGGTATATTTTCATCGATCATGACCCCCAGACCCCGAAACCACCCTCCGTTCAAAAGTTGATATATATATATATATATATATATATATATATATATGTATATCCATATATATATATATATATATATGTATATCCATATATACATATATATATATCTGACCTATGTCATACTGTAACTCTCGTAATTATGAACCGATTTCGATGTAATTCGGTGTGAACATAGTACATCCCAATGTCTCGACCGAGTTCGTTGGCCAGCTTCATCCGCCGTTTTGTTTCAAAATGGCGGCCATTTAAAATATTAAAAAAAAAAATTAATTTGAAATGTGGTATCAAAAAATTAAAAATAGAAAAATATTTTTTTCTTATGTTATTGACCTTTATACAAAGATTCCGGAGCAGTTTTTGTTTCGTCTATATCTTAAAAAATGGCTGAATTATAGCATTTTGAATTTCTAGCGTGGCTGACATTTTGAAACGTCCTGAATTTTGTCACGCGATAAAAGGCGTATTTATGAACCGATTTCGATGTAATTCGGTGTGTACATAGTACAAACGAATGTCTCGACCGAGTTCGTTGGCCAGCTTCATCCGACATTTTGTTTCAAAATGGCGGCCATTTAATTTTTTTTTTTTTAAATTTAAAATTTGAAATGTGGTACCAAAAAAGTGAAAATGGAAAAATATTTTTTTCTTATGTATTTGACCTTTATACAAAGATTTCGGAGCAGTTTTTGTTTCGTCTATATCTTAAAAAATGGCTGAGTTATAGCATTTTGAATTTCTATCGTGGCTGACATTTTGAAACGTCCTGAATTTTGTCACGCGATAAAAGGCGTATTTATGAACCGATTTGGATATAACTTGGTCTGTACATAGTACATATCAATGTCTCGACCGAGTTCGTTGGCCAGCTTCATTCCCCATCTTGTTTCAAAAGTGTTGCCATTAAAAAAAATTAAATTTTAAATTTAAAATGAGGTATTAAAAAATTGGAAAATGAAAAAGGTTTTTTTATGTGTTTGGCCTTGATACAAAGATTCCGGAGCAGTTTTTGTTTCTGAAAATTCGTTCTTTTGTTTATATCTAAAAAAATGGTTGATTTATAGCACATTAAATTTCTGGCATGGCTAACATTTTGAAACGATCTTGTATTTGTCACGCGATAACACACGTATTCGCCTATTTCGATGTAAGAAGGCATGTGGATAGTATACATCAACACCTCGACCAATTTCGCTGGCCAGATTCATCAGCCATCTTGTTTCAAAATGACTTCCATTAAATTAAAATATATATATATATATATATTTAAAGTGAGGTGCAAAAAAATTAGAAATTGAAAAAGGTTTCTTTCTTAAGTATTTGACCTTGATATAAGGATTCAGGAGCATTTTTTGTTTGTCTTTACCTTAAAAAATGGCTCAGATATAGCAGTTTCAATTTCTATTGTGGGTGACATTTTGAAAAATCTGATTTTTTGCATGCGACTGCACTGGTATATTTCAACCGATTCTGATGTGAGTGAGCATGTGAACAGCAATTATTAAGGTCTCGACCAAGTTCACTGCTTAGCCTCATCCACCATGTTGTCTTAAAATGGCAGGCACTTTAAGAAATTGCCGAATTTGGCAGCCAAATATAAGTTACTTTAAAGAAAAGCAGCTTGGATAAAGCTGACTAATTTCGCAAAATTCTCATTCATTTTATTGATAAAAATTAGTATTGAATCTCCTATATTCGGTTTCCACTAAATTGAGCTTCGTGTGTTTGAATGATATAAGTTGGCTTTTTTAAAAATAAGGAATATGAAAGCTACCTCTTCCTCCCGACACTGGCCGGAAGGACTTTTTTATCAGCTTTTGAACTTTATGATACACATTTTAGTAAAATTTTTTCATCTGATTTGACATTTATCAAAAAAAAATATATTCTTTGCCAAACTTAACATTTTTTCACTCACTGTATAAAAAAAATAAGGCAAAATGTAGGAATAGAAGTAAAGATAAGTGAAAATCAATTTAAAATAAAAATATCGTCTCAATTTATTTGTCATTGAATTCAAAATGGTGACGGCTTTAAAGTATAGCGACAATAATTCAATAAATGTAAGATGCAATAATAAAACATTGAGGTTTATCTGAAAATAGATACACAATAGCGAATAAGTGTTCAAAACTATGCTAAGTGTATTTGTATTATAAAAGGTACAGTCGTGGGAAAAAGAAAGTAAATACCCCCTACTAACTCCTCAACAAATTATCGTAGAAGAAAGTTACTGGTACCGAACGATTGAAAATAAAGTCTATTTTTAAATTATATATATAAAATTTGTTTAGGAGGGCATCTACATATTACAACGAACCATACCTTTGTTTTTTAAAATAGCAGAACACAATTTTGACAGCATAAATGAACACAATTAGCCTAAAAACAAATTTTTATGTAATTCATACGATAATTTTCCGAGAAATTAATTATTTTATAACCAGCGTATTTTAATGGATGTATCCAAATTAAAGTTCGGTATTCGATTGTTAACCAAGAGAGCCCACTTCTTGATCAAGACACCTTAAGCAGTCAATGAAACTTGCTAGATTACAGGATAGCAGATGAAATTTCAAGATATTTATTCACTTCTATCATGGATAGCACCTTAAACCATTATTTTGCCGTTTTTAAAGCATAATTTGAAATCTACTTGGAAGGAAATTTTGCATTTCCATAAAGCAGGACTTACTAAATCTAAACCCATAAAAAAAACTGTAGGTTGCAATTCATAATTTTTTCAAATATTAATTTCATAATTTATAATTCATATCATAAAATTATAAAAAGTGCAAATTCAACGTATTTATGTTTGAGTATATTAGTATTATTGCTACACAAAAAAATAGCACATTAGGAGCATAATTTCAGGAGATATAAATAAAAATATGAAAATGTAATTTAACATTAGAAGCCCTAAAATTTGAATGTCTATAATTGAGAAACTTATCATTCAAATGACTTGAAATTCTATATCTAAGCATAGTTTGAACCGAAGATTTGAAATATCTTGTTAAAATTGGGTAATGCTTTTGAAAAAAATGAAGTTTGGATTCGTTTTAATATGTAGATGGCCCCCTAAGCAAATTTTATGTACATCATTTAAAAATAGACTTTATTTCCAATCGTTTGGTACCAGTAACTTTCTTCTACGCTAATTTGTTCAGGAGTTAGTAGGGGGTCTTTACTTTTTTATTTCCACGACTGTACATAATTCGATTGCTACAAGATGACATTTCTAATTTCACTAAAGTATAAGGGGACAAGGAACATTGAAGCTCATTTTTTATTACTTTTTAAAAAATTCACTTTAAATACTATACAATAGCACATTATATTCATTATGGCATATATATATATATATATATATATCACACAAGAAAAAACAATGGATAAACATAAGCAATTTTCTTAAATTTTTAAAGCGTTATAAAGAACATTTTAAATGCCCCATGCACATTCCATATCAATTTAAATCCCCGATATCTTTTATTCAAGTTTGGTTTATATATACAAACAAAACTCTGCATGGTTTTTTTTTAATTAAATATAATTGGAAAAGTTAAAGGTAGTTAAGTGCAGAAATAGAATCCAAAAGTCCTTCCGGCCAGTGTCGGGAGGAAGATGTAGCTTTCATATTCCTTATTTTAAAAAAAGCCAACTTATATCATTCAAACACACGAAGCTCAATTTAGTGGAAACCGAATATAGGAGATTCAATACTAATTTTTATCAATAAAATGAATGAGAATTTCGCGAAATTAGTCAGCTTTATCCAAGCTGCTTTTCTTTAAAGTAACTTATATTTGGCTGCCAAATTCGGCAATTTCTTAAAGTGCTTGCCATTTTAAGACAACATGGTGGATGAGGCTAAGCAGTGAACTTGGTCGAGACCTTAATAATTGCTGTTCACATGCTCACTCACATCAGAATCGGTTGAAATATACCAGTGCTGTCGCATGCAAAAAATCAGATTTTTCAAAATGTCACCCACAATAGAAATTGAAACTGCTATATCTGAGCCATTTTTTAAGGTAAAGACAAACAAAAAATGCTCCTGAATCCTTATATCAAGGTCAAATACTTAAGAAAGAAACCTTTTTCAATTTCTAATTTTTTTGCACCTCACTTTAAATATATATATATATATATTTTAATTTAATGGAAGTCATTTTGAAACAAGATGGCTGATGAAACTGGCCAGCGAAATTGGTCGAGGTGTTGATGTATACTATCCACATGCCTTCTTACATCGAAATAGGCGAATACGTGTGTTATCGCGTGACAAATACAAGATCGTTTCAAAATGTTAGCCATGCCAGAAATTTAATGTGCTATAAATCAACCATTTTTTTAGATATAAACAAAAGAACAAATTTTCAGAAACAAAAACTGCTCCGGAATCTTTGTATCAAGGCCAAACACATAAAAAAACCTTTTTCATTTTCCAATTTTTTAATACCTCATTTTAAATTTAAAATTTAATTTTTTTTAAATGGCAACACTTTTGAAACAAGATGGGGAATGAAGCTGGCCAACGAACTCGGTCGAGACATTGATATGTACTATGTACAGACCAAGTTATATCCAAATCGGTTCATAAATACGCCTTTTATCGCGTGACAAAATTCAGGACGTTTCAAAATATCAGCCACGATAGAAATTCAAAATGCTATAACTCAGCCATTTTTTAAGATATAGACGAAACAAAAACTGCTCCGAAATCTTTGTATAAAGGTCAAATACATAAGAAAAAAATATTTTTCCATTTTCACTTTTTTGGTACCACATTTCAAATTTAAATTTTTTTTAAAAAAATTAAATGGCCGCCATTTTGAAACAAAATGTCGGATGAAGCTGGCCAACGAACTCGGTCGAGACATTCGTTTGTACTATGTACACACCGAATTACATCGAAATCGGTTCATAAATACGCCTTTTATCGCGTGACAGAATTCAGGACGTTTCAAAATGTCAGCCACGCTAGAAATTCAAAATGCTATAATTCAGCCATTTTTTAAGATATAGACGAAACAAAAACTGCTCCGGAATCTTTGTATAAAGGTCAATAACATAAGAAAAAAATATTTTTCTATTTTTAATTTTTTGATACCACATTTCAAATTTAAATTTTTTTTTAATATTTTAAATGACCGCCATTTTTAAACAAAACGGCGGATGAAGCTGGCCAACGAACTCGGTCGAGACATTGGTATGTACTATGTTCACACCGAATTACATCGAAATCGGTTCATAATTACGAGAGTTACAGTATGACATAGGTCAGATATATATATATATATATATGGATATATATATATATATATATATATATATATATATATATATATATCAACTTTTGAACGGAGGATGGTTTCGGGGTCTGGGGGTCATGATCGGTTTTGAAATCGCTTTCCTCCGAACGGCTGCAATAAGTAGCTTTTTGTAATGAAAGCTACCTAGAAATGCTCAAATTTCATATAATTTAGAATAGAGAACTTGCCAAATTATTTTCTACTATAACTTCAAGTCTTTATGTAATTTTTATGTACATTTTATATGCTATATCCGTTATTAATGACTGTTGTATATGTTATATATGTTATTGATGACTTTTAGGTAGCTTTCTTTACAAAAAAGCTACCTATTGCAGCCGTTCGGAGGAAAGCGATTTCAAAAAATTTTGGTATATTTTCATCGATCATGACCCCCAGACCCCGAAACCACCCTCCGTTCAAAATTGATATATATATATATATATATATCTGACCTATGTCACACTGTAACTCCCGTAATTATGAACCGATTTCGATGTAATTCGGTGTGTGCATAGTACATACCAATGTCTCGACCGAGTTCGTTGGCCAGCTTCATCCGCCGTTTTGTTTCAAAATGGCGGCCATTTAAATTTTTTAAAAAAATTTAAAACTTGAAATGTGGTACCAAAAAATTCAAAATGGAAAAATATTTTTTTCTTATGTGTTTGACCTTTATACAAACATTCCGGAGCAGTTTTTGTTTCGTCTATATCTTAAAAAATGGCTGAGTTATAGCATTTTGAATTTCTAGCGTGGCTGACATTTTGAAACGTCCTGAATTTTGTCACGCGATAAAAGGCGTATTTATGAACCGATTTAGATGTAATTCGGTGTGTACATAGTACATACCAATCTCTCGAGCGAGTTCGTTGGCCAGCTTCATCCGCCATTTTGTTTCAAAATGGCGGCCATTTAAAAATGTTTTAAAAATTTAAAATTTGAAATGTGGTACCAAAAAATTAAAAATGGAAAAATATTTTTTTCTTATGTATTTGTCCTTTATACAAAGATTTCGGAGCAGTTTTTGTTTCGTCTATATCTTAAAAAATGGCTGAGTTATAGCATTTTGAATCTCTAGCGTGGCTGACATTTTGAAACGTGCTGAATTTTGTCACGCAATAAAAGGCGTATTTATGAACCGATTTGGATGTAACTTCGTTTATACATAGTACATACCAATGTCTCGACCGGGTTCGTTGGCCAGCTTCACCCGCCATCTTGTTTAAAAATGGCGGCCATTTAAATTTTTAAGAAAAATTTAAATTTGAAATGTGGTACCAAAAATTGAAAATTGAAAAAATATTTTCTTCTTATGTGTTTGACATTGATAAAAAGATTCGGGAGCAGTTTTTGTTTCGTCTATATCTTAAGAAATGGCTGAGTTATAGCATTTTGAATTTCTAACGTGGCTGGCATTTTGAAACGTCCTGATTTTTCTCACGTAATAACAGGCGTATTTTTGAACCGACTTGGATGTACCTTGGTGTGTACATAGTACATACAAATATCTCGACCGAGTTCGTTGGCCAGCTTCATCCGCCATCTTGTTTCAAAATGGCGGCCATTTAAAAAAATTAAAAAATAAAAAAATTTAAATGAGATACCAAAGAATTGGAAAATGAAAACGATTTTTTTTGTATGTGTTTGACCTTAATACAAAGATTCCGGAACAGTTTTTTCTTTCGTCTATATCTAAAAAAAATGGCTGTGTAATAGCATTTTGAATTTCTCTTGTGGCTGACATTTTAAAACGACCTGATTTTTGTAACGCGATAACAGGCATATTTATGAACCTATTTGGATGTAACTTGGTCAGTACATAGTACATACCAATGTCTCGACCGAGTTCGTTGGCCAGCTTCATTCGCCATATTGATTCAAAAGGGTTGCCATTTAAAAAAATTAAATTTAAAATTCAAAATGGGGTATTAAAAAATTGGAAAATGAAAAAGATTTTTTTTATGTGTTTGGCCTTGATACAAAGATTCCGGAGCAGTTTTTGTTTCTGAAAATTTGTTCTTTTGTTGATATCTTAAAAAATGGTTGATTTATAGCACTTTGAATTTCTAGCATGGCTAACATTTTGAAACGATCTTGTATTTGTCACGCGATAACACACGTATTCGCCTATTTCGATGTAAGAAGGCATGTGGATAGTATACATCAACACCTCGACCAAGTTCGCTGGCCAGTTTCATCAGCCATCTTGTTTCAAAATGACTTCCATTAAATTAAAATATATATATATATATATTTAAAGTGAGGTGCAAAAAAATTAGAAATTGAAAAAGGTTTCTTTCTTAAGTATTAGATCTTGATATAAGGATTCAGGAGCATTTTTTGTTTGTCTTTACCTTAAAAAATGGCTCAGATATAGCAGTTTCAATTTCTATTGTGGGTGACATTTTGAAAAATCTGATTTTTTGCATGCGACAGCACTCCTATATATTACCGATTCCGATGTGAGTGAGCATGTGCACAGCAATTACTAAGGTCTCGACCAAGTTCACTGCTTAGCCTCATCCACCATGTAGTCTTAAAATGACAGGCACTTTAAGAAATTGCCGAATTTGGCAGCCAAATATAAGTTACTTTAAAGAAAAGCAGCTTGGATAAAGCTGACTAATTTCGCGAAATTCTCATTCATTATATTGATAAAAATTATTATTGAATCTCCTATATTCGGTTTCCACTAAATTGAGCTTCGTGTTTTTGCATGATATAAGTTGGCTTTTTTTAAATAAGGATTATGAAAGCTACCTCTTCCTCCCGGCACTGGCCGGAAGGACTTTTTTACATGATGCAACCTTTATATCTCTTTGAATTTTCTGATTAGAGCAGTCTGTTCCTTACAAAACGTCTACTGTTTTTAGCATTTATAATTCACTTCTAGAAAACGAAACTATAATATATATATTATAGTTTCTATATATAGTTATATAGTATATAGTTATGTAGTATATAGTATAGTATAGTATATAGTTATATAGTATTATACTATGTATATAGTTATATAGTATAATATATATATATAATCAAGGAATTTTAAGCGGAAAGCTTTATCCTGTGAATTTTAGGGCATCTATTGACATGAGGACCTACTATGATGGTTGTAAGTCGGTTTAAGCGAATCAATCCTAGTATTTGCTTATGTCTGGACATATGGATATCCTTTGATATGTACAAATTACTATTACAGTTTACATCATACATATACAGTTTTCTAAATATATGTTCATTAAAAAATTTCAGGGTACATTAAAAAAAAAAACTAATAAAAAGTAAAAACATTGTTCAATTTTCCTATAAGCAGGAGAATTCTGAAAATTTATTTGGATTCATTGGTCGAGATCTGGTGAGTATGGTTGAGATGTTTATATGATTGTGTCATTGAGCATTCAAGGAGATAGTGATATGCATATAAGCAAGGGTGAAGGAGTTTTGATGATTTTATAAGTTAAAGTATTAAAAGGGCCATGGAAAGAAAAAAGAAGTGAAGTTTTTTGTGCTAAAATAAATTTCGTACTGACCTTTGGCAATAATTGATTTTTACGTGTATCTACTGAATACCATTCATTTTGCCAATCTATCTGTAGCTTTCTTTTTTAGTTGTATTCTGTTTTTAGGATACATGAACGAGACATTCTGCCTCAGTAATTGAGGTCAAAAAAAAAAAACGCTGCAACTACAAAAAAAATCGAAAGTCTTTCATTTTTAAGAAAAAATGTCTTAATTGTCACACTTAACAAACAGGAGAATCTTTGAAGTTACAACTCTAGTAGAAATAGTTCAAAAAAGAGTAGAAAAATGTCGCTGGTTGAATGTGACACACGAAGTAAAGTGGAGAACGTTGAATGTGCCACACGAAGTGAAATGGAGCCCACTGAAAGTGCCAGCGACAAGATGCACGGTGATTGGTCGCGCTTACACAATTTGCTCATTTTGTTATTGTTTACATCAATGGATTTTTTTAAAGCAAGGTGAAAAATATTAAATAAATGAATAAAATAAATGTTTATATATGATAATATTATGTATTTAAGCACTAAACGAAAGAAAGCTAGATACCTACATTTAAAAGTGCTGAACTAAGAGCACAAAAGTTGTGACGTGGAAAACACTGTATGTACCAGAATTGGGAGTTTTCTTCTTTTTTTTTTTTTTTTTTTTGCTCTCTTTAAAAATTTCCTCTTTTGGATTTTCCCCGTTTTCCAATTTTAGTCCTCAATTCACAAAAAATCGTAAAAATATGTGATGAATGTGTATTGTAAAAAAAAAAGGCAAATAGATCTCAATCTACAAAAACAATAATGAGCTCGAAGCCAAGTAATGAGGTCGTACGATAGTTTTAGTGCCCCGAGCCGAAACATTCCCGCTTTTCGATGCCTTTAATTTAATCAATTTTCCTTTACTTTTTCCGGTTTTAAAATTTCAATTTTGATTTTTTTTTTCTTTCCGCTAGAGTCCCTGGGGGGACGTAGGGATAGAGACGTAGGCAAATGCCTCGGACGGACACACGGAACGTCGCGCTCCACGATTTCTGCGGCGGTCAAATTAAGATCGAAAGTATACAATAAACTTTTCTTAAGTTAGAAACTACGAGAACCCATATATTTTCGAGATTCAAAGTCAGATACACAAAAACAAGTTTCTTTTGTTGCAACTGATTTTCGGAATGGTTTTCCTGTTGGTTACTCTGTGTCCGTTTTCTGAAATAGGCGCATCGGTTTTTATGAAAATAGGTATTCTGGATCAGAAATTTCAGCTGAGTAATTGTATTTATGCACGCGAGAGTAACAAAATAATATTAATTTTAGTGTTATTATTAATGCTGTTACGTCATCAAGTATGAATGTGTATTGTAAAAAAAGACAAATGGATCTTAATCTACAAATATGTAGCGTAATCACGATCGAAATTATAAAATAACTTGTTCCGAGTTCCTCATAATTCCGAAAAACATTCAACAAACTCTATTAGAAGGAAACTATTATGTATATTATATTATTGCAACTGATTTTCAGAAGTGTTTTCATGTACTTTATACTGAGTATTAGTCCGTTTTCTTAAATAGCCATATCGGTTTTTAGGAAAATATTTATTCTGGATTAAAAATTTTAGATCTGTAATGGAATTTACACATGCGATAGTAACAAAATAATATTAATTTTAATGTTATTGTTAATAATGTTATTTATCACGTTTGTCCAAAAAACATGTTTGTTGTGTACATGCTGTATTTATACTGAATTAAAATTTTCAGCTGCGTAATTTAATTTATACATACGAGAGTGAAAAGTAATATTGATGTTAATGCTATCATTAATGCTGCTAATTTGTCACGTTTGTTCATAAAACATGTTTGGTATGTACGGGTAGTGTGTATTCTCGTTTCAAAATTTCAGCTGCGTAATTGAAGTAACATATGCGAGAGTAACTAATATAAATTTTAATGTTATTGTTAATGAGATAATTTATAAGGTTTGTTAGTATGTCTGTTGGACATAAAATTGTTTACTCGAGAGTTGATTATACTCTAAAAAACTACATTTCGGCTTGAAAAAACTGATTAATAAACTAAACAAGTAAGAAAAATCATGCGTTAAGCGTAGATTATGAAACACTTTCCAACACTTACTGAATGCTTTAAAAAAACTTCGTTATTTAGGGAAATAAGGTATATAAGTGAACTAAGTAAACATTTTAGAAAACGTATAAAACATTTGAAAAACTGATTTCAGCAATTACCGTCCATAGCAAATATGTATTCCAGTTTTTTTTTTTTTTTTTTTTTTTTTAACAGCCCTGTATTTGATCTGACGGTTGATATATATACTATATAATGGGGAAATTTATTTTAGCAAGAAAGGAATAACAGGTTGAAATTTCTTTTTCAGCAATTTATACTAATAGATGAAAACGTACTTGTATACTTTTGTACAACCCTGTAGTTAACCTAGCATCTTTATTACACGCACTATTTAGCTAAAGTTTAATTTATAGTAAAACACTCTTAAAACTACTCGAATCACATTTTCAGAAATTATCATTTATAGACGGCCATGTGTCCAATTCTTTGCGTTACCCTGTATATCATTTTATCTATGTTCTACAAACATATCTTAGTAAACTAAATGCAGTTCAGCGTAAAAATGCATAATTCATTTAAAAACTACCTTTAAGCTATTTACAACCATACCCAGTAACCAATAAGAATTCTTTTGAGTAGCCCTGTATATGAATTACAGCATTTATACACACCATATACAATGCATAAATATAGTAAAACATAAAAGCACATAACATAATTAAAAATGCATTTCCAGCAATCATCGCTACTGTACAGTACTTCGGATATTATATAGTATCTGAAATCTTCTGTGTGTCCCTGTAAATGCTATGCACTTCGTATTATACATGAAATAAGTTATAGAAAACGACAGCCACGTATATCAATTTCATGATATATGAAATAATTTAACATAATTAAAATACGCCGGAAAAAATTCCCTGCACGCCTACATCATCATGTAACAGAATTCTTTTGTTTGGCCCTGTAAATGAATAATAATTATTCTTTGCACCGCATATTCTACTGGATGCATATTTTAGTACAATTGATAAATGCATATCAATTTTATTATGTTTGAAAGCATGTAACATCATTAAAATTCATTTTAAACGATTTTTTTCCATAGGCCGTAATGTAACGGAAAAATTTTGGCTGTCCCTGTACATGAACTAAGCATGCTACAAACTTTATTTAAAATAGGGCTCGTGCTATGGTAGAGGTCACTAACATCCAAAAATTTCAGAACGATCGAAGTATATTTACGGGAGTTGGAGTGCATACAGACGGACAGACGCAGACAAACCGAATGCATAAACACTTTTCAACTTTGTTGGAAAGTGTTAAAAATAGCTCGAAAACATTTGCAAAAACAAGTGGCAGTTGAAGAAACTTCGATTTTATAAATTCTTCTTTAAATCTAAAAAGTATATTTACTTTTTAGCTTACTAAATATAACGAGCGCTTTTCTGGATCATGATTAACTCTAAAGAAGTTACTCCATCCTCCCGTTCGTGGTTATATTATTATAAGGGATCGACCGTAACTTCGGTTTCATTAATTTGAGTTGTATCGGCTCAAATGAGAACACTCTTGATTTATTGCTATGAACTTCCCTGTTTATAATTATGACTGACTGAAGACGTGAGTTCAAATTATAAAGCACGCAGTGCATGTATGAATAAACATTGAAGATGCTTTTCACATGCTCATTTAAAGCTACAGACTCAACAGTAATAGAACATTTTTAATTTGAAACAGCAGAAAGTTTTCGAATACTCTTTGAGAAAGTTCTAGTATAATACTTGATCATTTACAAAAATAATTATAGAAGATAAATCGAGGAATGTATAAATCAAACATTTAAAAAAAATTAGATTAAATTCGAATAATTAGAAAATCATTTTGTGTCGTTGATGAATTAATTACATTTTATCTTATACGTAAATAAAAAATTTTGGTCTGGGACACAGACAGCCGATTTGGATCACACGTATAATTATAGGGGAGACCGGGGCAAGATGACTATATTAACAATTTTTGTTGTTTATTAATTTATTTTTAAGTATAATAAAATTAATTTTACATGAATTGTTAGAGTATTCCATTGTAGTATTAAATATATTACCATTTAATTTTTCAAATAAAAAAATAAAGGATAATTTTATTTTTCCATAACATTAACAAATCATCATCTTGCCCCGGTCTTTGGCCTTGTAGCAAGATGACAACACTAAACTAGTATGTTGTGGCCATCACAAAACTTTCTTCTATGTAAATCACGTCAATTAAATCCTTTAAATAGTACAAGAAATAACAACGATTTAGCACAATTCATATAAAGTATATCTGAATTTGAAGTTGGATGAAAATTCGTGCATTAGTTGTTGAGATAGAGCTATAGCGGAAATTCTGAAAAAATGTAGCATACCAGCGCCATCTGTTGGGCGATTTACACCAAAAGTAAACAGCACTAAACGATATCAAGGTATACCTGAATCTGAAGTTTGTTGAAAATCCAAGCATTAGTTCTTGGGATAAAGCTATTGCGGAAATCGCAAAAATACAGCATAGCAGCGCCACCTGTTGAGCGATTTACACCAAAAATCAAACAGCACTAATTTATACGTCAATTCATGTCAAGGACTAAGTAAATCTGAAGTTTGATTAAAATCCGTGCAATAGTTCTTGAGATACAGCTCTTGTGGAAATCGTTAAAAATGCAGCACAGCTGCGCCACCTGTTGGGCGATTTACACCAAATCTTAAACAGCACTAATTTATATCAGGGACTAACTGAATCTGAAGTTTGATGAAAATTCGTGCATTTTTTCTTGAGTTAGAGCTATTGCGATAATCATGAACAATGTAGCATACCAGCGCCACCTGTTGGGCGATTTTCACAAAAAAAGAATCAGCACCAAACTATATCCTGGAATAACTGAATATGAAGTTTTATAAAAATCCGTGCAGTAGTTCTTGAGATATACCTATTGCAGAAAACGTGAAAAATGCCGCATAGGAGCGCCACCTGTTGGGCGATTTTCACCAAAAACTAATCAGGTTCATTTTATATCAAGGTCTAACTAAATATGAAGTTTTGTGAAATTCCGTGCATTAGTTCTTGAGATAGAGCGCCCACAAAATTTGTGTCACATACAGACTCACAGACAGAGTGACAGAGTGACGGAGTGACAGCGTGACAGAGTGACAGACAGACTCACAGACAGACATTTTCTAAAAACCATCAAATCGTGTTCTGGACATTCTAAAACGTATAAATCCGTCGAAAACCGGAAGTTGAAAATTTTCACGAATCCAATACTTTCTTCTTGTAAAGATAGAAGAAAGTAAAAAGGTTGAACATATTTTATCTTTTGAATATGTTACATGGTTTAACAAATGATAACTGTGTTTTTACATCTTAAAAAGTATCAAACTAAGCATAATGCATTGTAACGTAATATTGAAGTGTTTAGTTGTGCATCTAACAACAGTCACAAATAAAAATGCCGTTTTCATAATTAGAACATTACTCATGCCGCCACTCTTGGCATTTACAGCACTGGATCCATTCTTCTGTTGGTGGGTCACAATATTCCTCGTCACAAGAAGGACATCTGAAAACACCATCCTTTGAAGTTGATGCAACTGGATTGTTTGGCCTGGATTTAATAGACTTAGGCCTACAGGAAATTAGATTGACATTTTTTACTCATTTTTTAGCATCACGAGCTTCTTTTCTCTGTTCTTTTTAAATGTTCCTGTTCTTACTTCGGTTTTTACCTTTATTTTAACATTTTTTTTATGGATGTGCTTGTAAGAATGCTTGAGCTTAGTGTTTTGCATTTTTTCTCACATTGTATTGCTTTAGGCAATAGTTTGAAATCAAAAACACTAACAGGCTTCTTTGGTGCATCGGAATCAGCATTCGCTACAAGTTCTGGTTCTTCTGGAGGGTTTATACGTTGGTTTTTTACTACCAGGGTCTGAGGATTAGCTTTATTATTTTCAGTTTCATCGCCAACAACCTCATGCTCAGTTTTTGCAACCCCCTCGTACCGATCGGACGCTTGGAAGCGGAGATACGGACCCCGACAGGGTTTTTCTTTCGGGGGGCTAGGGGTGGGCTTAGCGGATGGCAAAAATGTCTTCCTCTGCTCGCCTTCTTTCGAACGACACTTCCCGCGATCCGATGCACCCCATAGCCCCAGAAGAGATAGAAGCGCAAGGTCGCGCGGACAAACACGCAGACAAACAAGAATTTTACAGTATTTAAATAGGATGGAAAACATAGTCAGTTTAATAAATTCTGAAACACGGCGCAAGATGACGAGCTCATCATCTTGCCCCGGACTGTCTGTTTAAAAATATTCTTTTTTATTGTCATGAAGGAAGGAGATTAATTGACATTTACTCATGGTAATAGGTAGTACACCGTGTCCCAAAAGTTTAAACAATCAATAAAATTCGCATTAACATAAAAATTAATAATGTGCAATTAAAATTCGTGCGATAGGTAATAAATAAAAGCAGTTTTGCTGATGTACACATATAAATTATGATCAAAAATTTGAAATTATAAAATATGCATTAAATTATATAAAAATGTGCTGTCCCAAAAGTATAGACAGAAGTATTTTTTTTTTTTTTTTTTTGGGGGGGGGGGGGGTTACATTTATAAAAGTAACTAAAAACTTACTTTTAATATTTAATTGTATTGCCACGACACTTTATAACATCATATACACATTGTTCCATAGAATTAACTAAGCATTGCATTACAGAAGGGGAATTTCAGTCTTTGCTTTGTCAATTGCAATTTTTAAGTCATTTACATATGTATATTTCCATTTTCGATCATTTCCACTTAACATTTTCATATATTTTACGAGATAAGATCCCCCATAGGTTCACCATGGGATTCAAATCTGGACTAAGTGCTGGCCAGTCTAATAGTGTGATATTGTTTTGCCTAAACCATGTTTTCGATGATGTGGAGGTATGGATGGATGCCCCATCTTGTTGGAAAACACAGGCCGGTGCTGGTAGCAAATTCATAATTAGCAGTCAATTGGTACGTAAAATATCCTGATAATCCTCTGATTTTATTTTTTACATAAATCCTAGAAATATTTGGCGAGATACCTAATTTTGCTTAAAGCAGACACATAAAGATGCAAGTCAAAATTGGACTAAAAAGCATATGTCATACGGTGAAAAATGGATTTTTGCAATCTTCAGTGATGAAAAGAAATGTAATTTAGACGGCCCTTATGGTCATAAATTTTACTAACAAGACCTAAGAAAAGAACCCAAGAACTGTTACAGTAGGCAACAAGGCGGGGGATCCGTAATGACCTGGGGGGTGTTTTCTTTCAACGGTCAAACATTTCTAGGATTTATGGGCAGAAGAATGACATCAGATGATTATCAGGATATTTTACGCATCAATTTAGTGCCAGTTATGGATTTGCTAGCAGGACCAGTCTGTGTTTTCCAACAAGATGGGGCATCCATCCAGACCTCCATATCATCAAAAACATGGTTTAGGCAAAACAATATCACACTATTAGACTGGCCAACACTTAGACCAGATTTGAATCCAATGGAGAACCTATGGGGGTCTTATCTCGTAAAGTATATGACAATTGAAAGCAATATACATGTGTAAATGACTTAAAAATTGCAATTGACAAAGCGTGCTATGAAATACCCTTTCTGTAATGCAATTCTTAGTTAATTCTATGGAACAACCTGTATATGATGTTATAAAGGGTCGTGGTAATATAATTAAATATTAAAAGTAACTTTTTAGTTACTTTTATAAATGTAAAACCAAAAACATTACAGGTGTCTATACTTTTGGGACAGCATATTTTTATATAATTTAAATTATATTTCATAATTTCAAACCTTTGATCATAATTTATATGTGTATATCAGCAAAACTGCTTTTATTTATTACTTATCTCACGAATTTTAATTGTACCTTATTACTTTTTATGTTAAAGCAAATTTTATTGATTGTCTAAACTTTTGGGGCGCGGTGTATTTATGCTAAGTTACTCATAAATATTAAAAGAAACGATATATCTTGTCTGTATCTGTAGCAGAGCTTATTTGCACATGCATAAAAGTTGTAACGTGGCAGCGGTAAACAATCAAAGCTTCACATCTAACGCAAAAATGGCGATTTCAGCGTCTCTATATTATTGTTTAACGAACAGCCGATAGGAGAGCTAGTAGTGTCCAGTTGATGCTGCTACCTAGTTGAAAACGGAAAAATTAAGACATTCGTCATGTTGCCCCGGTCTCACCTACTTATAATTATTTAATAATTATGTATATTTGTATATGTATTAAATACTTTTAAAAAATTGTGGCATTTTTATTTTCGGCCGAAACTAGGAAGATTATCGAACTTCGGTTCCGGTTTCATTTTCGGTCTTAAAAACATTTTTCGGTAGATCCTTAATTATAATTATCTAGATTATAAAGCTACAGTGTAAAGTAAAGTGAATTTGAAATCACGCATATACATTTTTGGCATTAAATCCCTTTGTTTGAAGAGTAGTACTTTAGTAGAAAGTGGTTGATGGGGGAAAAAAAAACACTTATTTTACTTAACATACTATTATTCATCACTCTATTCAGTTTTAAATATTATTTTAAATCAATTTAGTACATACACTATTTTATTTTGACGCAAAAATATTTTTTTGATAAATTTCAAAGAAAATGTTTGAATTATGACGAGGATGTCCATAATTTAAATGAAAGCGTGTAATACGGCACAACTTCATCTGAGCAATTATTCATAAAGCTTCAACTAAACAGCATTTATTATCCCTGTCGCTTTAAGCATGTAAAATAACACCTCCCTTTACTGATTATGATAATATTTCACGCTTTAATAACAGAAAATGATGTATGAAGACATAAAATATTAACCCAGGAAATAAAAATAAAAAAATAAAATAAATGTTTGCGTAATAATTTATTTAGTGTAGTGTGCAATATCCTTATTATCTTTCCTAGTTGATTAGAAAATATTGTCCTGGAAATATTATACTTCATCCACTGTAAATTGAATTTTGTTTTTATTTTTAGGTGCGTTCGTAATTATATAAATACTTATCACCTAAAGCCGTCGTCGGGTCAGCCCGTCTGTCCGCACATTACAGCGCAAAAACTACCGAACCGAATGAATCGAAATTTAATATATATAATCGAGTCAATACTAAACTAGTATGTTGTGGCCATCACCAAACTTCCTTCTATGTAAATCACGTCCATTAAATCATTTAAATAATACAAGAAATTATGTCAATTTAGCACCAATTCATATCAAATTATACCTGAATTTGAAGTTTGATGAAAATTCGTGCATTAGTTCTTGAGATAGAGCTATAGCGGAAATTGCGAAAAATGTAGCATAGCAGCGCCACCTTTTGAACGATTTGCACCAAACAATAAACAGCACTAATTGATATCAAGGCATACCTGAATCTGAAGTTTGATGAAAATTCGTGCATTAGTTATTGAAATAGAGCTAGTGGAAATTCTGAAAAAAGCAGCATAGCAGCGCCACCTGTTGAGCGATTTGCACGAAAACATAAACAGCAATAACTCATATCAAGGTATACATGAATCTGAAGTTTGATGAAAATTCAAGCATTAGTTCTTGATGTAGAACTATTGCGGAAATCACAAAAAATGCAGCATAGCAGCGCCACCGGTTGAGCGATTTACACCAAAATGTATAAAACATCAATTCCTGCCAAGGACTAACTGAATCTGAAGTTTGACCAAAATCGGTGCATTAGTTTTGGAGATTCAGCTGTTGTGGAAATCGTGAAAAATGCTGTACGGCAGCGCCACCTGTTGAGCGATTTACACAAAAAACTAATCAGCACCAATTTATGTCAGGGACTAACGGAATATTAATTTTTATTAAATTCCGTTCATTAGTTCTTGAGATAGAGCGCCCACAAAATTTGGGTCACACACAAACAGACAGACTCGTAGACTCACAGACTCACAGACAGACATTTTGTAAAAACATGTTTTTCGGGTTCACTGGCCCTTAAAAAGCGTAAATCCGTGGAAAACCGGAATTTAAAAATTTTCATGTATCCGATACTTTCTTCTTTTAAAGATAGAAGAAAGTAAAAAGATATTAATAAAAGTTTTCTTCATTCTGCTAAATCCGATCAAACGTAATTAATTCAAGGATTCCCATTATAGGATTCTATGTTGCCATGGTGATGACGTCCTATTTAAGATGGAGTCTTATTATTTCCGTATTACTGAATTTAATATATAGTATCGTAATAAATTTAGTATTCATGCATGTTTGCATAAGTGTGCAACAGCTATTGCACCAAGATCTGACTATTTATAAAACTAGTTACTGTACGAACGCACCTCATTTGCCATGTTTGAGGTACAATTTTCTACTCTTTTTTAATTCTTGTTTCTATGTAATTCAGTAGATTCAAATACTGTTTTAGAGTGATTAAATTGGTTTCCAACTGACTTGAAATAAACGATGTTATGCGAATCATTTGTAAGATTTTTCTTTAAACTTTTTTTCTTATACATAAGGAAAAATTATTGTATTTGTAAAAATTTTCGATTTCATTTTTCCTATAGATTTACATATTTTGGGATGCCTTGAAGACGATTTGATCGTTTTTATAAAACAATTGTCTATCTGTCAGTTGCGTGATATATCTTTTCTGGGCACTCCATCTCTAAAACTAATGCACAGAATTTCATCAAATTTCGTATTGTATTAGGTGTTAAGATGAATTGATGCTGATTAAGCTTGGAAGTATAACATATGAAAGGTACAGTCGTGGGAAAACAAAGTAAACACCCCTTACTAACTCTTCAACGTATTATCGTTGACGGAAGTTACTGGGTACCGAACGACTGGAAATAAAGTCTACTTTTAAGTGATGTATGTAAAATTTACTCAGGGGGCCATCTACATATTAAAGTAAACCCAAACTTCATTTTTATCAATGGCAATACCCAATCTTAACGAGATATTTGAAATCTTAGGTTCAAACTATGCCTAGACACCAAAATGCAAGTCATTTGAATGATAAGTTTTTGAATTATAAACATTCAAAATTGAGTGCTTCTAATGTTAAACTACATTATCGTACTTTATTTATATCTCTGAAATTATGCTCCTAATGTGCTATTATATTGTGTAGCAATATTACTAATGCGCCCAAACATAAATACCCTGAATTTGCAATTTTTATAATTTTATGATATAAATTATGAATTATGAAATTAATATTAAAAAAATTATTAATTGCAACCTAGAATTTTTTGATGGATTTAGATTTATTAAGTCCTGCTTTAAGAAAATCCAAAACTTCATACTTTTCTTCCAAGTAGTTTTCAAATTATGCTTAAAATACGGCAAAATAATGGTTTAAGGGGCCGTCTATGATAGAAGCTAGTAGATGTTTTGAAATTCATTCTGCTGTTCTGCTATCTAACAGGCTTCATTGACTGCTTGAGTGGTGCTGAAGGTGCCTTGATCAAGAAGAAGGTTCTCTCGGTTAACAGTCGAGTACCGAATTTCAATTTGGATACAGCACCTAAAATACGCTCGTTTTAAAATAATTAATTTCTCGGGAACTTTTGGTACGATTTGCATAAAAATTTGTTTTTAGGCTAATTGAAGGGTGTAAAGTTCATTTATGCTGTCAGAATTGGCTATTGATATTGAAAAAAAAAAAAAAAAAGTTGTGGTTCGTTTTCATATGTAGATGGCCCCCTAAGTAATTTTTATATACATCATTTAAAAGTAGACTTTATTTTCAATCGTTCGGTACAAGTAACTTTCTTCTACGATTATTTTTTTAGGAGTTAGTAGGGGTGTTTACTTTTTTTTCTCACGACTGTACTTCCGATATGTTGTGTTTTTCACGATTTTTTGCCGTAGCCGTATCTCAACATCTCCGAAATGGAATTTCAAATTTCATATTCAGTTAAGCCTTCGCACATAGATACGCTTATTAGGCTCTTGTATATAAAGTTACACAGGTGGTGTTGTTATGAATATCATTTCCCAATTTTCGTTATATCTCGGCTTCTATGGCACCAAATTGCATCAAAATTGTTATTCAGTTAGAACTTCCCATAAGTTGTTACTGATTAAGTTTAAATGCATTATGTACAACAGGTGATTTTATATGCTTTTCACGGATTCCATTATAGCTATACTTCGGAATCTATGATATGAAATATAACAAAATATAATCAGGAAGATTTTTTTAACACTTTCCAGCAAATTTGAAAAGATTTTATGAATAAGGTTTGTCTGTATGTCTCTATGTCGGAACACTAACTCGTGTAAATACACTGTAAATAAATCTGTATTTTTTACGGGAAAAAAAATATTGTATTTTTTACAGAAAAAACTGTTTAAAAATAAAACAGTTTTTTCCTGTAAAATAAACTAAATTTCTTAATTCTTACAGAAAAATCTCTATTTTTTACAGAACAAAACCTGTTTTAATGAAAAATTACAGATATTTTATGTAAGTTAAACGGTTTTCCACTTGCGCCAACATTGACAGTTTTTTCTGTCAATTTGAGAGATTTTTTTTACAGTGTATGGCCCGATTGCCATGAAATTCTTAGGTGTTATTCATAGATGGCATGTTCGGTATTCAAAATGAAGTGTGTAACATTTACGGTTCATTTACAGCGACACACACAAGAATTCGGTTACATTACTTTGTATGAGAAAAATCACTTACTGAAAATACTGATATTTATATTTATCGCTGAGATGTACTACCCGGCGCTTACTGTACAATATCGTATGCATAAAATTTATCTTATTATTAAAATAGCAATTAAAGCCTTTTGCAGGAATATTAAAAAGCAGAAAAACCAACGTTTAATCTTCTCTCTCATTCTCTACGGGTACACTCGCTACCCATATCGGGTAAATAAGCCTGCGCGTCTCTGTCATTTTGCTCAGCCTTGCTTTTCTAGCACGCTGCGCCTTACTCTATCTTGCATTTAAGAAGAATCTCGCTAGTAGATTCGATGCAGCTGTTTGCTGCCTTTTACGTATTATTTGTGCATTTTTAAACGTTGGTTTTTCTGCGTTTAAATAAAATTTATCGTTCATTTAAACTTAAACACTAAAGAATTTGGTTGGTTGTATTTATGACGGCCAATTGTCAGCACGAGAGATATAGGCCATAAGGGGGGGGCCTCCATGGGGGTCTTTCTAAGAGAACCTAACCCATATTTACGCTTGGAAAACCAAGGTTAGAAGAAAACCACGAAAACTCCGAACGATTAGGCCGACGGGTGCGATTGGGATTTAACCCAGCACCTCCTCTGTCTACCAGCTTTGAGAGCAGCATCTCTCGGCCACTGGTGGAGGCCAAAAGAATTTGGCTACGAAAGAAATTGAGCAATAATTAAACTATCGAAATCTATGAACAATAATTGCTGGAACATTGTAAAAAAAAAAAAAAAATTCCGTTAAAATACAGAAATTGCACTGGCAATCGAGGCGCTAGTACTATTTCCATATTTTAGAGCAATTTGTTTCGTAAATTTTTGTAAAAAAATGGAATTTTTTCTGGAATTTACGAAAAAAAAATACTGTTAAAATACGGAAATAATACTGGAGTCTCAATTGCCAGTTCAATTTCCGTATTTTAACGGGTTTTTTTTTGTTTTTTTTACAGTGAAGTGCATTTTCAGTTGTAGTACGTGGTTTTAAATTGGATTGTTTTGTTTTAAATTTTACTGGGTGTGTGTATAAATTTTATAGATCCTATTCAGAGCTGCGCAAAAGATCTCAAAATACATTTCCGTTTATTCACGGAAAATGCTGAATGAAAATTTTCAAATGTACTATTTGTTTAACTGAACTAACTTTTAGCATACAACGTAGTAAACATACAAATCTATAGGCCCTATACAGAGCCGCGCAAAAATATGACAAATGTTAATATGACAAGTTTCATTTTTCTTTAAAACATTTCACTATTTTAGTCAACGATTTAAAAAACTATAAAAAAAATAAAATAAAAGTTTAAATCACTTTCTGAATTTCAATTTGAGAAATGAAAATTTAAAAAAGTACCTACACGAATTTAAAAGGATAATGATAGTTTTATAATTTTTCGAAAAGCTATTAATTTTTTAAAAAGTTCAACAAAATGCAAATAATTAAAATGAATAAGAATTTTTCTGCCTAAGACTAATTATATGTAAAACAGCTTTGAATAAATATTTACTTTAATTATTTTGCTAGTAGAAATTTTCATGGACGTTCTAGGTATATAGAGTTAGAAAAAAATCTATTACAATTAAACAACGGTATAAATATCGAAATTGATATCAATTTTTATTGCTCAAATATTTACTTTGAAAGTAATTAATGTTGAGTTTGAACAAAAAATAAAAATTCAAAATACAAGATATCAGTTTACAATAACAAATAACAATAGATACTATTGTTAAACCAAAATATTGGCTATTCTTCTGAAAGTAGTTTTGACGAACGAAAGATTTATTAACATAACTAACTTGGAACATTTATATTCAGTATACAGGGTGTTGCCGATTCGATCGAGAAAGTCAGATGGGTGATAGTTGACAAAAAGAGGAGGAAACATTGCTATAGAACAAGGTGTGGCAAACTACTTATTTAGTCCCAATTACAGGAACTTTCATCTATATTGAGCTTGAGTTCACGGTCATAATTAAACAAGAAAGAAAAAAAATCATCAGTCAAGCATAGATTATGAAACACTTTCCAAAACATTCAGAGTAATGTAACAAAACTGCATCATTTACAATCTTAAAATAGTACGTCTAATTCAACCATTTGGAAACGCGTAACACATGTCAAAACTAAATTCAGCTGTTTCCATCTACAATCGGAAAATTATCTGATATTTTTTCCGTGGCCCTGTATAGGATATACAGATTTGTATCTATTAACCACATGCATGCTAAAATTGAGTTCACTTAAGAAATACATATACCTTTGTTGAAAATTCCCTTTCTGCAAGTTCCTCTAATAAGGAGAATGGTACATGAATAATTTTGTGCAACGCTGTATATGAGGTATAGAATTTATATATGACGAGTAATATGCAAAAAAAAAAAAAATAATTTAAACCCTACACTCCAGCAATTATTACTCAAAGACAGTATGGTAACCGATTTCTTTTGTGTGTCCCTGAAAAAGAATAAAAAATGCTAAGAACTCCCTGTTCTAATGTGATCGTACTGAAATTCGCTGATTTATATCAGTTTCAATACATTTGAAATAGCCTAATGTCATTAAAATTCTCTGCAAACGATTTTCCCTCACAGTTTTGAATGTTCCTGCAAATGAGCTATTAATCATACATACTTCATATACAACACCAAACATGCTTTTGTGATTCTATATAACCTTTATCAATTGCATGAAAGTCCGAGTAAATTTACGGGAGTTAGAGCGTGTACAGTCAGACAGACAGACAGACAAATTGACTGCATAATCACTTTTCAACTTTGTTGGAAAGTGTTAAAAAAACATTAAAAGAAAATGCAACGGTGTGTACCTTGTTTTGTGTGAAATGTTATAGCATCAGGAAAAGTTCTGGGAAAACAGGGTACTCAAACAATCGGTGATACCGTATGAACTGCTAATCGCAGTGCAAAGTGTGGAGCGTGAAGTGCATACAGCTAGCACGTATAATGGAAACTTCCACCACTTTTTGATTATATTAAAACATTTACAATAAATATGAGAAGGTCTATTAAAAGTTTTCATATAATATACTTTGGTTTTCTTAAAGCTATTAACGTGAACCCAATTTCAATCAGGGTAGAACAAACTATATGTTTGATAAAATAAATGCTTTTCCACCCCATATTCTATGGTAATTTTTCATCATATTGATGCCAACTATTATCATTCTGAATTTGTCGGTTGAATTCAGATAACACTCCGTATATATATATATATATGTGTGTGTGTGTGTGTGTGTGTGTGTGTGCAGTCATGGAAAAAAGTAAACACCCCCTACTAACTCTGGAACTAATTGTAGTATAATAAAGTTACTGGATCCAAACGGTTGAACATAAAGTCTACTAAAAACATGTGTAAAAATCACTTATAAACAGATTAAGTAAAATAATGCTATAAAAAGTTATAAAATAACTTTATTAAGATTGACGATCGTTTCGTCGCACCACGGCGACATTTGCAATATCATTTATGATAGGAAAAAATATGTTTTATGGGTTGCATCCAATTTGAAGTTCGGCACTCGATTGTTGAAATGCTACGAATGACTATGTTTCTTCTAATAATGTATTACTTCTTGTCAATATGACTATTTCACTCGCTTAATATGTATCAACTATTGCCAGCCCAAATGTTTCAATAAAATGGTTAAAAAAAAATTGTTTTTTTTTTTTTTTCAAATTATGATTTTCAATGATTTTTTTTTCTATCATAAAGTATTTTGAAAATGTCGCCGTTGGTGCGACGAAACGGTCGTCAATCTTAATAAAGATATTTATCACTTTTTATAGCATTATTTTACATAATAAAGTCTATTTTTTAATGATGTATATAAAATCTGCTTAAGGGGCCATATACGAATGAAAACCAGACAAAAGTTTGTTTGTTTTCAATGGCAACACTCAATCTCGACAATATATTTTAAATCTTCGGTTCAAACTATGCCTAGAAACGAAATTTCAAATCGTTTGGATGATAAGTTCTTGAATTATAAATATTTCAAATTTAGAGATTCTAATGTTAAATTACATTTTCATATTTTTGTTAATACCTCCTGAAATTATAATCCTAGGGTGATAATTTTTCGTGGGGGTCTATAATGCAAAAAATAAAAACCCAGACGTAAATACATTGAATTTGTAATTTTAAAAATTTTATAATATAAATTATAAAATTAATATTCGAAAAAAATGAGTTGCAACCTGCGGGTTTTTTCGGTAGATTTATATTTATTATATCCTACTTTATGCGAAATCTGAATTTAAAAATTTTCTTTCAAGTAGTTTTCAAATTATCATCAAAAACGTCAAAATGATGGTTTCAGTGCAGTTATGATGTGCAAAGAAGCATAATTTAAAAAAAAAATAATAATAATCATTTTATTGAAACATTTGGGCTGGCAATAGCTGAAACATATTAAGCGAGTGAAATAGTCATATTGACAAGAAGTAATACATTAATAGACGTAACATAGTCATTCTGTAGCATTTCAACAATCGAGTGTCGAATTTCAAATTGGATGCAACCCATAAAATAGGCTCATTATAATATAATTAATTTCTCTGAAACTAATCGTACGAATTTCACGAAAATTTGTTTTTAGGCTAATTGAAGTGTGTAGAATTTATTTATGGTGTCAAAAATGGGTATTGCTATTGAAAAAAAAACAAAGTTTGACTTTGTTTTAATAAGGAGATGGCCCCCTAAGCAAATATTATCTTCATCATTTAACAATAGACGTTATTTCCAATCGTTTGGTGCCATGAACTTTCTTCTACAATAATTTGTTGCAGAGTTAGTTGTGGTGTTTACTTTTTTCCCACCACTGCACATATTTAAGAGCAATTTTAAATCGAACGAACCAGCGCCATCTGTCGTCTGTTTTTTGAGTTATTTTTTATTTCTGTCTTATAAAAATTCCCGTGACCTATACATGCTAATTCTGCAATCAGTTTTTCATTTCGGTTATTTTTTCGGTTTTTATGATTTTTTTTTTAAAGTTTATACGGACTTTTTGCTCACCCAGTATAATATTAATCTGAAAAAAAAAAGTCATTTTCATTTTCGAGTGAGAAAATCGATTCTCTTTTATAGACAAAGATAAAAACTGTTTGATGTTACACTTTTTCTTCATTGAAACTGCCTTTTAATATCAAATTAAATATCAAACGATAAATATAAAAATTTTTATTGATGTTTAAAATAAGAACTTTTATCATTAATGTTTTTAAAATGACTTTTTTACAGTGCGATTTTTTATAATTATTTATTCAATCTGATCTGCCTGAATAAATTGGTTTTAGGTCCAGTTACAGAAGAAGAAAACACATGTACATTATTTTATCCATTTATGTCACTAATGAAATAGATATTTAAAAATTACTTTTACGAATATTTAGATTTATTTGATGCTTAGGCACTCTTTAATTTATTTAGATTTTATTTATAGATTTTTAACAAAATACTTTTAACAAAAACATTTTAGAAAAAAAACTAGATGAAAATATAATATGAATCTGAAGGAAAAATCATTTTAATTTTCAAGTTAGAAAATCGATTCTTTTTTATAGACAAAGATAATAACTGTTTGATGTTACACTTTTTCTTCATTTAACTGCCTTTTAATATCAAATTAAATATCAAACGATAAATATAAAAAAAATTATTGATGTTTAAAATAAGAGCTTTTATCATTAATGTTTTTAAAATGACTTTTATTACAGTGCGATTTTTTCTAATTATTTATTTAATCTGATCTGGCTGAATAAATTATTTTTAGGTCCAGTTACAGAAGAAGAAAACACATGTACATTATTTTATCCATTTATGTCACTAATGGAATAAATAATTAAAAATTACTTTTACGAATATTTAGATTTATTTGATACTTAGGCACTCTTTAAGTAATTTAGATTTTATTTATAGATTTTTAATAAAATACTTTTAACAAAACGTATTAGAAAAAAACTCATATTTGATAGATTGGTGATATTTAATTTAGTTTATATATAGTCTTTATTTATAATCTATCTCTATAATCTCTATAATCTATATAATATCTCTATAATCTATAATTTATTATTATAGTCTTTATTTTAGTTAACAAAATGAAAGTGTAATTAAATAATCCTAATTACATTTTTAGGTGGACGCGTGTTAATTAGGATAAATGTTACTTTATATATGGAAATCCTGAAAAGAAAAAGACAGAAAAATCGTAATTACGCTGTCTTTCAACTGAGTATAAAATTATGGATAACAATATTATTTATCTTTGTACTTTGAAGTAAAAGCGCATATTATAAAATATGAGCATATTTTATATGAATAGTAAAATAGTAAATCTGATCATTTACGTTAATTAAAAATGGATTTTCTTCGGCACTTACACAAGATAAATAAGCGAAAGAAAAAAATCGAAAATTGCAGAGAACCATCGATTTAACAGAAAAAAACATCTTAACGGGCATAAATGCAAAGAATAGGTAGAAAAATGTTCATCTTTTTTTGTTTGGGCTTTTCAAAATATAACACAAATGGAAATTTTACATATTGAGTTACGGGTTCTTTTACGCGTTAGTTTCTGTATTTTCAGTATTTATGTACGCAAGATGTCTTTTTGCACTATCTACAATAATATATGCTGCTAAAGAACGTCGTAAATGAGTATTTTCACTTATGTTTTCCACATAAAGGTGAAAACTCGAATTGTCTATGTTAGAGGGAGCTCAGGAAGTCGCATCGGAGATCAAAAAGTGTAGAGTATTATCACAGAGATATAAAACGACCTCTGGTGTGATGGATCGATGAATCAGAAAATTGGCTTGTTTTATTTGGATGGCCAAAGAATTAGAAAGAAAACATTTGAAAATTCTGAGGCAGACCTACAACCAGCATATATGAACGGAATGTTCGCTTTTCAATTCGTCATCCTTTATCATATAGGGAATTATTTAGGAGTTAGATGTTAGTAAAACACAAAATAGTTCAGCTGACACCTGTTATTTATGATTATACATTTCCTTACATTGATTTTTTATGCCAAGCCGATTATCGGATAATCAATAATATTATCAGTAATCTATTATAGCGAAAAAGGGCGTTTCTTCGCTTTTATTAGCCGATTTTATTTCTCAACTTGTAATTTTCCCTAGTAGGGAACTAGGTTGGAGAATACACGTGAATGCTTCATTGACTGGATTAACAGCTTTTAATTGACGTGTTGTTATGTCCATAATAAATGTAATCGTATTCCCAAAACTACATTTTTCCTGGCCCTAACCACAATCAACTTCAGTTCGAATTGACGTTTGCATATTTTCAAATAAAGATGTGTAGAATTTTATAACTGAAATTAAGAATTATTGGGCAGAAATATCAACCTAATACGGGCAAATTTAGAATTAAATTTAGTTTTAATACAGTTTGAATTTAGAATGTATAGAAAACGAATATGATAATTTAATTTAAATTTTTAATTAAAAGTAAAATTTATTTTATCATTTTCCGTATTTAAATATATATATATCTATATCAAAATACTGAATTTATGAAACTTATGATATAAAGCAAAAATAAATTAATTTTTGAAAAAAGTAAAGCAGTCGAAAGAAATTATTATAAAAGTAGCTATGAAATAAAATATACAGGGTGATAATTTATGGTACAAACTTTAAGGGTTGGTACAAGACACTGTAACAATCATTTATTGTAGAGGAATGTATGGGTGTAAGTAACGTGTTAAGGTACAAAAACAGGAAAGAGAAATGAAAGGAATGTTTATTGTGAACGGCATTGACAAGTGCTATGTTTACAATAAGTGTTCAAAATTGTGTCAACCAACAATAATACATGACAGGAAAGATCAATGAAGCGATTGGCGAACAGATACAAACATGCCAGGTATTTCATGCTCACGTGCATCAGCAACGGATATTCAAGCCAACAGAATCAACAGGAGACAAGGCCAACAGAATCAACTGGAGAAACATAAACAATACCTAAAGGTATATATAAATGTTATACAGACATACAAACAATAAATACAATAAACCCAATTAATTATATAATAAAAATATAAATATAAAAAAATATATAATAAATATAAAAAATTATATAATAATAAACAATTAGTGAGAAATTGCAGACTCAGGCATCGGCCGGAGTAGCTCAGTGGTTAGAGCAGCAGTCTTGTATACTGTGGTCCTCGGTTCTATTCCTGGCTCTGGCTAATTTTTCACTCCAGTTGGGTTTATTGTATTTATTGTTTGTATGTCTGTATAATATTTATATATACCTTTAACTGTTGAATGCAGGCGTTATTTATGTGTGTATGTGTGTTTTAATATATATTGTAGTATGAGTCTTTTATTATAAACAATACCCTTCTAATGAAGTAATCGAGGTTCAATAAATCGAGAGACTGGGGTGGCTAAGGGTCTATTCCAGCAGACCAAGGCAGGTAGCTGGAAGAATTTTTATCAGAACTACTTCAAGATGTTCCGATGGCCATTCATAAGTGATTGTGGTTTCAACTCGAGGGGGTGCCTGCCCATTTTTGCCCATTTGTTGTGTGGGAGAACCCGAATTTCACTTTTTGGCGTGATGGATTGGGGTTGCCTTTTTATGCGACTCGAGGAGGATTTCGTTTCTAGAATATCCATAGTTGCTGCACGTGTGCGTGAAATACCTGGCATCGTTGGAAGTGCATGCCAATCGCTGCACTGATGCTGCCAAGCATGTATCACTGTTGCTGGACGCAATTTTGATCAGTTATTATAAACATTGCATTTGTTAACGACGGTGTCAATTAAACATTTTTCTTTCTTTTTTTTTTATTTCTTGTATTTGCACGTGTCCGCGAAACTTGCGCTCATACATTCCAATACAATAAATGATTTTGCAATGTCCTGTACCAACCGTTAAAGTTTATACCATGATTTCTGGATCACCTTGTATATATGTTTGTAAATTTCACGTAAAAACTTTGAGTAGTTGAAGCGAACACTACAACAAACAATTTTTATATATGAAACTTAAGTCATAATTTACTCATTCAGTCAAAACTTAATTGTGTTTCACTCCAATGTAAATCCCCTTTTTTTTCATAACATCACCATTTGATTATAACCACCATCCGAATCTAAAATTAGATGCGAATGGTGACCACTTCTACCATTTATGGTTATATCTTTGCCGATAATGTCGATAAAATTGTTTGTTGTTATGTGCTCTGCCTCCAATTTTTTATATGGTGTTTTGAAACATACTATATATACGTCAGTCATAGTATTTATAACAGATTTCACTAAAAAATTTTTTTATTAAATTCTATTTTTTTTTCTAAATTCAACTTACAGTAACAAAATTAACTCTTATTAAAATGCGTTGAATATTTTAAATTCTTCGGAGAAAATGCGCAATGTGCATTAAAGACTATTTAAAAGAAAATATAAAAAAACAAAGATATGTTCATTAATTTAGAATTGTTAACTAAAAATTCATTTTTAATAACTGTTTTAATCAGATATTAATTAAGAAAATAATGATAGGTTCAGTATCGAAAAGATTTGCTACAAGACAGTTCTTATTAAAATAAACTGAAGTAGTCTATTTTTTTCGAAAGAATTCATTTTCATTTAACATCATTATGTAATTTAAATGTGTGACTGATTCATATTTTTATAAAATATAAAATAATTCATTCCTTTCAGATCTGTAGAGTGAAATATATATTTTTGCTTAAACATTCCACATTAAAAATAAAATTAAATTTTGCTCTTCTCCTCCCCCCCTCCTCTCCAAAAACATCAGGTATATATGCGCAATAAATGTTCATTAGTTTATGAATATATCGATTCAAGAATAATTCATGATTTATTTATCAATTTACGGATATTTGTATTTCTGACATTTATCTTTAAAAAAATAAAATATCAAATCGCTTTTATGCCGCATTTTTCTCATATCAAGATAATTATTTATTTCCTCTTAAATAAATGAATCACTTGGAAATTTGAGATTTAAAAGTATAGACATTAGTTTAAAAAACAAATACAAAATATTTATATCTTTAGAATAAAATAGGTTTCTTTTTAAGGTTTTCTCAAGACTTTTATGGTTTCAACATTTTTTAAATTTCAATTTTTTTATGGGTAAAACTCCTGTCTTTTCTGAATATTTTGATATAATAGTCCCCTTGAAATTCCTATTAGAATAGAAGTTATGGCTTTTAGAATTATATCCGCTCAATAGCTGAAGCGGCGTTTCCGAAACTTTGAAGTCAATTTTCTCAATATTGCATTTTTAGGAATAACACTCGGGATGTCACAAAAAATTCTCAAAATGCATTCACGAAATTTTCAAAATATCTGAAATATCTGTATAAACGAAAACTAAAATATCAATTTAATTGTTTGAAAAAAATCTTAGGTGATTATACTGTTGAAATTTTCAAAATTTTGTATCAGCTAAATACAACTTTGTATTCAAAAGTTTTAAAAATAATTTTATTTTGGTTGAGAGTAATTATAACAATCTGAAGACTTGCACTGTAAGACAATCTGTAATTAGGCACCAAAATTTTCGTTCTTGTTGCAAAATTAATTTTGTAATCCTAGACGCAACCTGTCATTCATATTTTCTGCTCGACAAATATCTGAGACTTTGGAGCTCCTAATATTAAATCTAGATCTTGTAATATTTTAAATATATGAAATGAAAGAACATACTTACATCTTTTATACCTCTAAAAACAGTTTTTTTTAAAATCATAGGGTAATTCCGGGATTTATGCCGCACATACTTTTGAATTTATGTATAAAGTCCCATGGTGGACATAAAATTTAAAAAATCCTGCTGTGCTATTTAATGTTAAATATACAACGCGTGTACTGCGACAAAAAAAAATTCAAAATAAATTACTAACATTTTTTAACAGTTTTTTTTTTCTAAAACATTACATTGCTGCACGTCACCCGTACATTCTGGCTGACAAGGAGAGGGCCAGCCTTGTTTATCACCGATTTTGATTATTTTAATATATGTTGTAAGGTAGAGACCCTCTAGTCTCAGGTTCAACGGATTTTAAACAACGCTCCTTAGTTCTTGAGAAACCGGGGGGGGGGGGGTCTAATAGTCGTACACAACTTAAATACTTACTTTGCAACCCAAGTGATAGGTTGGTCGTAGCTTTGTTGGTAAGGCGTTTGACGGCTGATCCGTGGGCCTGGGTTCGATACCTGAATGCGCTACGTTTTTTTTTTTCTCATTTTTTTTTTTTATAAATATACTTGTAATTATAATTTAATATTTTAAATTAAAAATTTTAATAACATACATTAATTATAATTTTAACAAACTTAAATTTATCTTTTTTTATTTTTAAGCTAATATTTTTCATCCTTAAGAGAGGTTTAAAAAGAAATTGGATCTATTATTTAATGATAAAAATTCCAAAATCGTGACAAAACCTGTTGTGGTGCCATCTAGTTATGATAAAATAAAATAATATTCAAATAAAATAAAAATAAAACCAGAAAGAAGGTAAAGGGTAAAGCAAAATAATTGAAAGTGCAAGCATACATTTTACAAATTTAAAAACCTTTAATATGCATAAAATCGGTTGTAATTTAATTCTGATGCTAATTTTAGTTATTTTTTAGTATAATTATGCTTGTTACTTTAAAATTAGAATAATAGTATTATCGCATTGACTTCCTTTGTTAAAGCAATGCGTAAATGATGTTTCTTTAAAATCACGAATTGACACAATTGCTCAATATCATTGCATCGGTAAAGAATATATGAAATACATTTTAAAAGTGATTTTAAAAAAATTAACAGTTTTATGATGTTTTATACAACTATTTACTTAAAAGTAAAAAAATAAATAGGTTAAAATATAATTGATATATAATATTATAAATTTTAATTGACAATGAGATTATTAAGTTATACTTACAAAAATATTTATAAAACAAAAAAAACAACAAAAAAAAAAAACAAATGTAGCGCGTTCCGGTATCGATACCGGGCCCGCAAATCAGCCGGCAAACGGCATACCAACTCAGGTACGACCAACCTTTTCGTTTAGTTACAAAGTAAGTATTTAAGTTGTGTACTACTATTAGACCCCCGGTTTCTCAAGAACTAAGGAGCATTGGATAAAATACGTTGAACCTGAAACTATGTGATCTCTACATTACAACATATATTAAAATAATCAAAATCTGTGATTAACAAGGTTGGACCTATCCTTGTGAGACGCCGCACTGGTGCGGTAGTTATGCCGCGCTTGTAATAAGAACAGAATGAAATCATAAATAAAAATATTTAAAAAATATATTCATGTCTGAACTATAATTAACGATGTAATAACAATATGAAACTAAATGTGTACGATGAAACGTATTAGTATATTCAAATTAGTAATTCTTGCCTACTTTCACTATTAAAATTATCGCCTTTTTTTTTTTTTTTTTTTTTTTTTACATTAAATTTTAATTGTTATTCAGCAACAACGTAACATTAATGTATTAGAAAGGGAAAAGAAAAAAAGTAAAATTGTGTTTACATAATTTATTTGTCAACCCTTTCGGGACCGGTGGCTTTTACAAAAATTTTATTTTGCTGGTACAACTTTTTTATAAGAAGTTAACTTTACTTAAATAATCCTGAAAATGCTCTAATTAAACAAAGCAAATATTACTTTTCTTTTTTTACTGGTGCCAGAAACAAATTTTGTCAGCTCTTTATGAAGGTGCTTATATGCACCTATAGTCCCGAATGGGTTAAGAAACTGTTTTTTTCGACTACTATCTACAGAAAAAGTGTCGAAAAAGTACAGTCTTTATGTAACTACATTTAAACAGATGATGCAACGAAGCCAATTACACTTCCTCTTTTTTAGAATAGTTTGCAAAGAACGTCTACGTTACGCGTAATCCAATTTTTCATTATTATCATCTTGACTTGCATCTTTTCTTTCACTTCTTACTTTTTATTTTCCCCTTTTTCTCCTTTGGTTTTAGTAAACATAATAACATGCCTAACATGATTTGTCTGTGCAAAAAGAAAAGAAAAAATTAATAACACTTAATTATCCCGTACAAAAGAAACTGCGGCATGCATACCGGAATAGCAGTGCGGCATGTATCCCATTATGCATGGTGCAGTCGTCGGCCATCACAGTTACCTGCCATCCCTAAGGGGAATGACGTAACCATACACAGAGTACACTATCAATTGATAGTTTTATATTAAATGTGTTATGATTATACGTTGAAAAATGCCTAAAAAGTTATTTCAAATAATGCTTTTTTTTTTCTTTCCTGTTACCATATCTTAAAAAATAAACAGATCCAAAGTTACAATTTATTAATAAATTCATTGGATGGAGCTCTAAAAAAGTTTTTTAAGTTTTCATCATCGTGGTTGGTGTCCAAGTCAAATCGATGCATTGTAACGATTTTTTTTTTTTTTTTTTTGAAAAATCATGAAGTGCAGTTATTAATCTAGGTGTAATTTCCAACATAAACATTAGATATATATTAAATATTGCATGGTTTATTATTCTTATTGTTATACTTATTTATTTCATATAGTATATTTAATAATTAATGTTATACATTGTATTTCTTCATGCTATATTATCAAGTAAATAAGCAATTTGAATACTTAATTCCCAATACATTTCTTTATTAAATAGTTGCAACATACAGTTACAAAAACATTTGTAATAATCCTCCATGCATCACAATATAATATTAGTATAATCAGAGAGTTTCTTGAATTTTTGACAAGAGGCAAGAGTAACTGTAATGACGTTCTATCCTATAATATACAACGAATTTGGTTTAACATGCTGGGAGTAACTGGTGAATTTGATTTTGAATAACCCTTCCCCCTCTCCTCTTCCCACTTTTTTTCAAATTTCTATAGCAACGTCTATATTTTCTTTCCTTCCCACCCTTCTATTTGTGCTTTTTGGTTTTCGTCCTCTATGTCTAACCAGCGGATGTCTTTCACGCTGCAGTAATTCCCCTGATGACGACTAATATTTTAGTTGAAACCGCTCGGGATTTTAACATTTTCTGACGCCAATGTTTTTAACACCTTGTTTGTTTTAAATATTTTTAAAACTTATGTATGTTTGCACCTATTTAGCAAAGAAATGTATTGTGAATTAAGTATTCATATTGCTTATTTATTTTATCAAGGTGAATATGTCGTTGCAACTTGAGATATAGAGCTTTTATATATGTTTTATGTTATCAAGTTTCACAATATGTTCTATTTCGAAATGGTTTGGATTAAATGCATATCGCCAAAGAAAGTGCTTTAGAATATTAAATTATTTTGCAAATTATAGATAAAATTATATTTTTTTTCTGCCCACATGTACTTTCCTTTATTATTTACTATCGCATCACACAAAGGAAAGGTTAATGGAACACCAGACGTTAAAGGCTTTATCTTCAGTTATTTTAGATAAACCCACTAATCATAAATATTTTCAAATAAATCAAGTCCACACCGTCGAAACGATTATGCTGAAGATGAATGTTATATAGGGTGTAAAAGATGCAGAAGGAAATGAATATTCGTGTAATAAAGCAACGAGTGGTGTTTGTTTAATAAACGACTAAAGTAGATTCTTATTATAAATTGATAATATTTGTAAATAATTCCATTTTTTTTTCAGTAAAATCTACAAAAATGGTGTAAGATTTTTTAAATCTTAGCGAGACTTTTTTAACACTTTCCAACATAATTGAAAAGTATTTATGAATTTGGTTTGTCTGGCTGTCTGGCTGTCCACGCTCTGACTCTCGTAAATATACTCGAATTTCCATGAGGTTTAACATGGCATGTTCGGTATTGACTAAGAAGTTTTCCGTAAGTGATGTCACACATTTTTTTAATAATTTTGTCACCCCTCTCCCCCTTTGTCACAAAGTTTCACACTTCACCGTACCCCCTCACCCCCTCCCTTGTTGCATGTCATGCTATATTGCATAAACATATACTTGCGATTCAGAAATAACGCACGACGTTATAGATCATATTTCAAAATTTATTTTTAAACTTTATTATGTGTTTTAATGACATTTGTTAGAATAACAATAAAAACGATTTTTGTACTTATTTTATATGAAATAATATTAAGATTTACAACAAAAAACATAATTAATATACAACAGTAATAAAATATCAATATGAAAGAGCAATTGAAAACAGTAGTATTTGGAATTTGAAATGGAATTTAATATATCTGGCTATAAAACTTATCTGTACTTTATGAACACAAAATACTTTAAAACAAACTGATTTTTAAAAACAAGCCTCAATTTTAGTTTTACTTACATAGAATTGCCATCACTTTTCATTTGTCACATTAATATGAACATTTATAAAATTATATTATAAATCATAAAATAGAAATTACTCAGAATCATTTACTAGTACGACTCTTTCTCAAATCAATTGATTTTCGGTTAAAGCAATTACAGCTATGAGTTCTTGTCTGCTCGCAGCTATTCGAAGCGGTATAACTCTGTCAACTTCTGGTTGACACTTACCACTGATATTATGCATACCAATTATTTGTTTCTTCAGCATGACATTGGGTGTAAAATAAAACCAAAAACTTCAAAATTTAATCTGCTGATTTTAAATGTATTTATTTTAACCAAAATGTGTGATGTCACACTTCTTCCTTCGAGTGTCTTACTGTAATTTAACGTTTAATTTTTGCTTATTTAATATTTCTGCAACTGAAGTGATTTTTTTTTTTTACTAATTTGTATGTGAGCTGAGCTACTTTTCTATAATAATATTTTTGATGCTTTAGTTTCGTAACTGTATATATTTTTTATGCAGCGAAAAGTAAAAGAAAGAACAGAAATAAAAAGTAAAAAAAAAAGCGAAGAAATAAATAGCACTGAACCAATTTTAATGAAATGTAAATGAGGTGAATTCAAGAGTATCCTCTTGCAATTAAAAAAAAAACCTCATATGAATCGGTCGGAGAATTTCCGCGTAATCGGATAACATACATAAAAAAACATACGCGTCAAATTAATAATTTCCTCCTTTTTTTGAAGTCGATTAAAAATTATACTGCAGTTATAATGACTTAGAGATTTTTATATATATCGTAAAATATTGTATTTTAAGCATGTATATGTATATTAACTATATATTTTCTTCATATTTATATTATAAAAACAAATTTAAGCATGCTTAATTAAGACTCCGTTTTCTGGAATATCAAAAGTAGAAATAGAAAATAAGTTCTTAGGCGTTTCTTTTCATCAACAGAGATTAATATCTGCGTCTTCCCATTTTTTGTAAGAATTATAAAATGTAAACTGCATACAAATATAAAAATCGCCTAGTTCACACGACAACTATCCCAAACATATTTATGCCGCAGAAATATTAAATAGGTGAAATTAAAACATCAAATTACTTATAAACAAAGAAATATAGAGTGTTGTTGTCTAGCATAAATATAACCACAGCCTTTATTTTCGAATTCATCTATTGCACGGAGCTTGAACTGATCTAAACAACCAACAGCGACCACCTTGTGACTGTACATCATCCATTATTTCACTCGCACTTGTAGATATTACATTATGTGACTTCAATCTTTATTCCCCGCTTCATTAAGGCAGGGCTCCCACAGGCGACTATTTTATATTCTCTTCGCACCACTATTTTTAGAATATAAATTTGGTAGTATATTTCTATTGCTGGTGCAGTCAATGTGTAAGTGAAAAAATTTTGCTTTATAAAAGTGGTGTGAGGAAGAATTAAAAAAATATTCGCCTACATTAAGGAAAGGTTCGTCCTACAGTAAGGAAATATAAACGTTATTTACGCATGTTCTCCAGGGAAACTCCGAGCGGTTTGACAGACAAACGTAACATAGGATTCAAATGTAGCCTCTTTCGCCTATCATTCCATGTACCTTTAAGAGCAGAACCATATAGATGCGGTTAGGGCCTAAAATAAAATGATAAATGAGATCATGTGAACGAAATAGTACTGCCATTAAAAAATTACACTTTTATAATTTCTACACAATCCCTTAACAGTTGCAGATAAAATTAACGAATTGGAAAATTTTACTCTTTTTTGAAATAAGATTAATATAGAAAAATGTATATTGTGATCCTTAAAAATATTTGAGTTGTGCGTGAGGGGTCACAAGACATTTGAGTTCATCGAAACGATAAAAAACATCGTCATTTTCAAATGATACACAGATATTTTTTCTTGTCTGCCGAAAGTGTATATTCTTAAGCATATTACACAGAAAATTAAATGTTGTATAAACAAAACTTACATTTATATTTTTAAAAATTTATATCACTAATACGCGATTAAGTATCATAAAAGAATATTTTTAACACAAAATCTCAAAAAATACACAGATTTAAAAAAGAAATCATATTTTTAAAGTAAAAAAATAAGTCGACTTTTTTTTTTTTTTTTTTTTTTTTTTTTTTTTTTTTTTTTTTTTTTAGCTTGAAGACTATGAAGAAATGTACAGTATAGTGTCCAAAATTGTGGGCATTTTTTGAAATTTTCGTGTTTTATAAATTTGGGAGCTTATGGAATTTATTAATTTTCACTTAAATACATATGTATACATATCAAATTCAAGGACATTTAATGTAAAATTTAATTAAAAAAAAGAAAACAGAATTAAAATATCTGCATTACAAAAAAAAATTACGCTTACTTTGGTCTAAAATACAAACACAATTAGTCATGAATGTTGAAGTGTATTGTAATAAAAGCTTCCTGGGCAATCACAATGACTGTCCTGAGAACCAATCAAATGTAAATAACTGAACTGTAGTATATTTTGATTTGTAAAAGTGGTATTTTGCTACTAGAGTGAATACTAGTGTAACTAAATAGAATATTTTTTTTAAATATTTCTATTTTTATTTCCTTAATGCAAATAATTTTAAATAATGTCATCAACATCAAGAACTGATTCGACACCTACAAAAAAAAAGCAAAATTGTCATATTGAGAGGAAATGGTCTCATTTTTGCTAAAATTGCAAGACAGGTTGATGGATGAGTCACATTATCTAACGTACGAAAGGTGCTTACGTTATGAAGAAACTAAATTAGTGATAAATAAGATAAGATCAGCCCGATAAAAATACTCAAGTGCTCCTGACGATAGAAATATAAAAAGGATTATGCCTCAAACATAGACGGATTTAATCAGATGCTAAGTAAAAAGAATGCAATGAGTATTTCAGTTTGTTCAACAACAATAAGGAGAATATTTACAGGTTTTGGACTGAAAGGTAGAATTTAAATCTTCTGCAACGCAAGAAACGAGTTCAGTGAGCATAAGAACACACATTAATTTGGTCAGAAAATCAGTGGAAGCAAATAAACTGGAGCAACGAGAGTAAAACATAGCTCTTTGGTACTGATGACGTAGAGTAGGGGATCCTGCATCCTGATTGCATTGAAGCAACTACAAAGAATCTAATGAATGTCAAGATTAGGGCTTGTGTGTCTGCAGATGGTGTGGGCCGCATTCAAGTGATTGATAGCATTCTGAATGAAAAAAAAAATACATCGAAACTCTCCTGGAACCAAAATTGATACCTTCCTCCACGGATCTCTTCCCCAATAAAGCACCATTTATCTTTTAGTAGGATTCAGTTCCATGCCACAGGGCAAAAATATGCTACGAATGTTTTTTTTTAAAGCAAACAATTACTAACTAGAAGATTAACATGTTTTGGACTAAAGTGTAGAATTCCTAGGAAAACCCATTTTTAAATCTTCAGCAACACAAGAAACGAGTTCAGTGGACAAAATAACACATTAATTGGTCAGAAAATCAGTAGAAGGAAGTAATCAGGAGCGATGAGAATAAAATATAGCTCTGTAGTGTTGGCCGAAAATATGAGAGGCGTAGAGTAGGGGATGAGCTGCATCCTGATTGCATTGAAGCTACTACAAAGAACCCAACAAATGTCATGCTTTGGGCCTGTATATCTGCAGATGGTGTGAGCCGCATTCAAGTGATTAATACCATTCTGAATTTTAAAAAAATACATCGAAACTCTCCTGGAACCAAAATTGATACCTTTCACCACGGATATCTGCTCCAATAAAGCACCATTTATCATTCACCAGAATCCATCTCCATGACATGGGGTAAAAATATTCAAAGAATCGGTTAAAAATAAAAGCATATAATTATTACCCTGGCCAGGAAACAGTCCTGATCTGAATCCTATAGAAAATACGTGGGGGCGTTTGAAAATCCTTGTACAAAAAAAGCCGTCTATCTAATAAAATGCAACTTATTGAAACTATAATTGATTCTTGGCATCATGTGATTAAAAGGGATGATCTCCAAATAATAGTTCTCTCAATGAAAAGATGCTGTGAAGCTGTAATAAAAAACAAGAATTAGCCTACTAAATATGGAATGTGTAAGTGTAACTTTAAAATATAATGAAATCTAAGATAGATCTTATTTAGTAAGCGTAACTTTTTTTGTAATGCAGGTATTTAATTATGCTTATTTTATTAAATTCTACATTAAATTTCCTTAAATGTGATACATAAACATCTGTATTTAAGTAAAATTCATCATATTCTTCAAGCACACAAAGTTATAAAACATTAAAATTTCAAAAAATGTCCAAATGTTCCACCACAATATATGTATTGTACTTTTTCTTCTTTTTTTAAGTAGATTATTTTCTCAAAGTAAGAGTGCACCTTCACACAAACTGAAAAATTCACTAATCTGAGAAAACGCATTCTACATTTCCAAAATCTAGTAACATTTAATTATTCTCACTATCTTTCCTTTCTAACTGACTCAAAAATTTGCAGATTTTTGAATACAGTTTATTGCATATTGTTCAAAAATTTTAAATATTCAGATTAAAACAAAAAGGAAAGTTGACTTTTTAAAAAGTTTATAGGTCCTGTCCCCTTTAACCTATTAACTGACGCACAAGATTTTTATTAAAATGTGTGTTTCATACTACACTGTAAAAAAAAATTCCGCAACGTTCCTGGGAAAAAATGGGCAGCTGAGTTGCCCATTATTTCCAAGAAACATTTCTTGAAAATGACTGAAACTTTACTGTATATGTTAAAAACATTCTACAGAAATGCCAGTAAGTTTCCTGCGAAATACCAGGAATTCTGTTGACAGCAAAACATTACTGACATTTCACAGCATGCGGGATCCGCAGACGATTTTTACATTTCCAGTAGACAATTTTCGCTTTATTATCATTATTTGTTAGAATGAAAAAATATTTTGAAATTGACATCAAAATTATTATTTATAATTTACACGAAAAAATAAATTTTCAGTTAAAATTCAATAAAGTAATTATATATATGATATATTGTTTCTGAACTTTGCTTAAAATATAAAAATATATAAATGTAAATAATAATTAGAAAAAAAATCTAGACATAAAATATTTTGGATTTTCGTCAGTAATTATGTTAGTTTACAAGTTAGATAAAATACATATAAATTTTCATGAAAAAAAAAACCTAAACGTAATTGTATATTTTTACCGAAAAAAAAAATTCAAATTTACAGCAATTCAAAGTCTCAAATATATATCAAATTTAAATCAAATTGTAATAAAGTGTTAAAATATAAAATTAATTAAAAAAGAAAAAAAAAGTCGAGAGGTAGCATCGAACTCGGGCCGTACGGGTGGCGTGCGAGCTTTCTGCGTCCACACCACGAAAGACACGTTGAGAGCTGCAAACTAATGGGTATTTGAAACGTATGCTAAAGCTCGGCATCTAATTTCTGAAAATCTAAGGCCCATTTGAAGACATTCTTTCACAAGAATAATCAGAGATAAGAACTCTAAAACATACTTTAAATTAATCAAAATCGGTGAGAATCATGTTTGATGGTCCCCTGGTTAATGGAGCTCCAAATAATAGGTGTATTTTTTTTTACACGGTCTCCTCGTTAAACGTTCCACAGACAAGTACGAGAGATAATCTCTTAGCGATGTCATAGAGGTATTGTATTTTCATCTGAATTGTCCTGACAATAGAGACGTAAATGATTATGTCGTCTATTGATTTATTTGCATTCCATATTGATTTTTTTTACATTCATTTAAGGAATTCGTTTTCGACACTCGCGCGCGAGCAACGGATTATAGCAAAAAAAATAATAAATGGCGGCCGCAGCGTTTTGCTGTTTCTAACTTTTGTTCAGGAACGTTTCAGATAAAAAAACCAGAATTTCACAGGAAAGAGCTAAATTATTCTGAAAACCTGAGAAAAGGCGAAACGTTCCTGGATTTTACATGGAACGTTACCATTTTTTTTACAGTGTAATATTTTATGATAAATGGGTCAGAATGTTTACCAAACTGAAAAACAAAACAATAAAAAACCTTCATTTGTTTTGGAATTATAAAGCGCACAGTGCATGGAACATTAATAAAATCTATATAATTACATATGGATATAAAACAGAAAAACAAAAATATGACTCATAGTTAACTTCCTTAAAAATAAAGTCATGGGATAGCAAATTTTAGCTATTTATAAAATATTTCAAAGTTCTTAAAAAATATAACCACCTTGCATAGTTTAACCTCTTCGGTCCATGTGTCCCCATATGGGGACATCTGTTCTTTTCCTTATAAAAACTAAAATGTTCAATTTTCTTACATTTTCAAATCACTTCGTAATAGCTGAATGTTTTTTGCGTTGAAAGCAAACGAATAAATGGCAGCATCTAAGCTGATTCCTACATAAAATAAATGTTATTTTCATCTGAGTTTGCAAAATGTCTAAAATTGCCCAAAAGACAGTATGGCCAAGAAAGTAAGAAATCTTCATAAGTATTTAACTTAAATGTTTTTCAATAAAAAATGTTGAGTATTTGTAGACTATTTACTTGTTTTACTCTTAAATTTTTGATTGCGTTAATTTAGGTTAATGGTTATTAAATTTACCTTTTTATGGGGTTTTGTAGTTTTATATCCCTATTTTTGAACCTAAATTACTAAACGCCTAAAGGATCAATTTCAGAAAAGTTATTTTTTTCTGTCATTTATGATGTCATTTTGTTTGAAAAAAAAACAATGAATAAGCATTTGTATCATTATTTTAGCTTCAGAACTGAAGAGGTTAAACGGAGTGAAAGACATTTTTTTTACCACGATCGTCACAATATTTTTTAATGTAAAAAATTATGTTTGACAACTAAAATAATTAACTTTAATAAAAGAAACCATCTACTTTTCAAAGAAAATATTCTTTTCGATCCAAACTTTCATTTTTACACAAAAAAGAATTATTTAAAAAAAATGGTTCATTTTTGCACTATCAGCAGGGAATGGGTTAATTGAAAAGTGACCATTGTGAAATTTAGCAATTTAAATCTGCAAGATTATCTCAAAAATAAGAATAATCTTGGAGTAGAATACGGAAAATACATATTCAATTGCTCTGAAAAAAATAATAATCTATGCTTACAACAATGTAAATGTACTCCAAAATACTTAAACAGTACTAAAAAACAGCATTACACTGAAGATTACAGAAAATACATTTAGAAATCTTTTCAACTTTTTAGGGATCATATAAAATCCAAGTTAATGTTTTAAGGACATTTTCTTTTTGAAAATTTTACTTAGTAAGTAAGTATTTCTATATATAGGATAAATAAAGAGAAAAAGTCGCTAAAAAACTCAAAATCACTACTAAACAAGGCCTAGATGTGATATGCTTGAGTACCGAAAAATTAATAAAATTTGAAATCACTAACATGAATATTAGGAATGGATTAGTAGATATGTTGTTTAGAAAAGTTAAAGTTTAAATAACGAAATATAATTTCCTTTTAAGTTCCTGTTTATTGTTTTGTGTGTGTGTGAATCAAAAGAAAATAAGAAAATTCAAAAGCTGGGGACAAAAGGGAAACAAGCGTACAATATCACAATACAGAAACGAACAAAATACGTTTCATCTTTTCTGAATATTTTGTTCAATCACAAAGGAAATCAGTTTCTACAATAAACTGAAATATTTGCCGCGTAACTTCTCCGATTTTAATTGAGAAAGTCCCTATCCAAGAAAATGAAAGGAAAGCATTGTATGTTTAATATTCCATTTCCAAAACTTTTTACATTCACTAATAGCTTCTATAAAAGTATATCAGTTAAACTTATCATGGGTGTGTTGAACAAATTGAAATTGAAAAACTAATGAACAGGCTTTGAATAGAAACGAAATAATTTAGAACTTTAATGTTAATGTTTTTTTTTTTTTTTTTTTAATTAAAGCATAAATTCTCATGCCATATTGGCATAAAACAAGAAAAACAATAATTTTAGTTTAAATGTGTAATAAATTATAAATGATAACTTCTTTTGAAAGTAATTTTAAGAATCTATAACTATCATATATCTCATTAATTTGTAAAATAACAATAGTATATCTAAAAATACTTTTTAAACAGAAAATTATATCATTTTAACAACAGAAAATTTTAAATAGTGTAATTTATTTTACATAATTTTTTTTTTATATATTGATTTAGTTCTTTACTTTACCCAGACAAAAGCTTACATGTGCTACATATTTTTTCCATTGCTCGTTGTATTTTCAAAATTATTGGTGTACGGTCACCTTCAAAGACTCGTACTTTATTTTCTTGATGGGTTGGGACATCAGAAAAGGTATGTATCATCGGTAGTTATGAATTTAGATGTAATATGGTGCCCACCATAATTGAAATTTTTGTGTTTCTTTACTTATAGTTTACTTATACTATTTGGTGGTGTTCTGTTAACTTATGGAGGATCAAATACAAAACTGTTTTTTCATATGAATAATTTTATGTATGGCTGCGTATCCAATGTTAAATTCCTTCTGTATACTTGGCAGGTACAGAAATTATTGCTGATTAACATTAATCATATGGCAGACACATTTTCTGAGACTACAATCGACAACCCTTCTTGCATGTGTTTTTCGTTCAGGATAAATTTTTAACTTTTCTAATTCTGTAATCTATCTGAATGCAGTGGCACAAAGGTCCTTTCCATTTGCTAATTGTAGACATTCTTCTTGATGCAACGCCACTTTAAAATTCAATAAAAATCATAGTTCTATAACGCTCCTTCGTCAAATTCATTTTCTGATTTTCCAAAATCTACTCTACGATAGCTAAATTGCAACTGTTGCTACAATTTAAAGTCTGAAGACATAAAAGATTTCAAATTTTTGGCACTCATCTTCTGCCACTGTCTCAAAATATTCAATGTAACTCTCGTATATAGATTTAACTTACGCAAATGGTAATGAACTGCATTGATCATTAAGTCGTTTTAACATTTTCCAGCAAAGTTGAAAAGTGTTTATGCATTCGGTTTGTCTGTCCGTCTGTCCACGCTCTAACTCCCATAAATATAGTCGGATTTTCATGAAATTGATAAAGGTTATTTAGGATCACCAAAGCATGTTTGGTATTGTATATGAATTATGTAGGATTAATCGTTCGTTTACAGGGGCACTCAAAAGTATTCCATTACATTATGGTATATGGGGAAAAATCGTTTGCAGAGAATTTTAATGAAATTATGCTATTTCAAATGTATTGAAACTGATATAAATCACTAAATTTCACTACGATCACGTTAGAACAGGACATTCATAGCATTTTTTATTCATTTACAGGGACACACAAAAGAAATCGGTTACAGTACTGTACTGTCTGTGAGTAATAATTGCTGGAGTGCATGGTTTAAAATTCAGTATGCGCTTTTAAATTTAATCAATTTATTGCATATTACTCGTTATATATAAATTCCATACCTCAAATACAGAGCTGCATAAAAGTATTCACGTACCGTTCTCCTTAAGTAAATTTTCAACTGAAGTATATATATCTCTTAAGTGAACTAAATTTTGGCTTGCATGAAGCTAATAGATTCATATCTATAAATCATATACAGGGCTGCTGAAAAAATTCGTATAATTTCAAATGAAAATAAAATTTCAAAGTAATTACATAAAAGGCGCAAAGGCCAACATAGTGAAAAAGATTCCAAGCCGGGACTCGAACACGGGCCATCAGTATAGCGCACTGACGTTCTACCGACTAAACCACTTGGAACGATACACAGCTCGGAAAATTTCTCACTATTGTATGTTAGCAAGCTGTGTATCGTTCCAAGTGGTTTAGTCGGTAGAACGTCAGTGCGCTATACTGATGGCCCGGGTTCGAGTCCCGGCTTGGAATCTTTTTTCACTATGTTGGCCTTTGCGCCTTTTAAGCAATTACTTTGAAATTTGATTTTCATTTGAAATATTGTATCCAAGGCGAATGTTTCTTTCTGGAATAATTTCCACGTATTAATGAATTCGTATAATTTTCCGATTGTGGATGGGAACAGCTGAAATTGGATTTTGAAATGTATTATGCGTTTTCATATAGTTCAATTAGACGTAATATTTTAATTTTTTAAACAGTGTAGTTTTGTTGTATTATTCTGAATGTGTTGGAAAGTGTTTCATAATCTATGCTTGAGGCATGATTTTTTTCTTACTTGTTTTTAATTTTGAATTGTTTTCCTTTGTAATTATAATAAGAAATGCAAATATTTAAATGCTTAATTTCGACATACACTTGTACACTGTAAAAAAAAAATCTGTAGTTCTACAGATCTAAAGTTACATGCTTACTAAACTTTCACCTGTAACTGTACGAAAAAAGCTGCAAATCTACAAAACTAGTTTTTGTAAAGCTACAAAAATCTGTAACTTTACAAATGAATCTGCTAAAATTTCAGTAATCTTTCTAAACTTTTATTTGTAACCCTGGCTGCAGTTACATGAAAAGTTCTTGGAATCCCAGTTTCCAAAAAAATTCTTAGTAACTTTACAGATTTTTTGATTTTCGGCGCAAGAGTGTGTCTGTTACATGAAATTTTGTTGTTGCCGTTACATGAAAAGTTCTAGGAATCCAAGTTTCCTAGAAAAACTTTAGTAACTTCACAGATTTTTTTTTACGGTGTAGTGAACTTTTAGAAATAGTTCACGGTTTAAAAAATAAGTCATCAATCTGTTCATTTAAAAACTTCTCACTACTTCGTGAAGAACCAAGCTCTATATAAACAAAAAAAAAAAAAAAAAAAAAAAAAAAAAAAAAAAAAAAAAAACGGGCTCAAATGAAAATACTAAAGCTAAATATTAAGAATAACAATAAATATAAGTATGCATTCCGCTATTCATGATTTATTAGTTCAATCCCAGGGGCTATCAGTTGTTACACTAGACTGAAATACTTGCGTTAAACGTTTGTTATTTCAAATGAGAAAGTCTGTGTTTAAGCAAATAAAAATAAGGGAATTTATTGCTAATATTCTATACTTTCATTAGCTATCGAGATTTCTAGAAGTAGCTCAGTTAATCCGGGTGCTTTTATTTTTAGTTTTTTAGGTAATACTAAATCTAAAACTCATAAAGACGTTTTAAAAAGAAGGGTCAACATTGTAAAACGGATACTAATAAGAATTCTAGTTTAAGGAAGGATGCTTAATATAATGTAAATGAGAAAGTCTGCTTTTAAGCAAATGAAAATAAGTGATTTTATTTCTAATATTCTATTTCCAAAATTACTTTCATTAGCAATCGAGATTTCTAAAAGTAGCTCAGTTAATCCTGCTGCTTTTTCACTTTCTTAGGTAATACTAAATCTGAAACTAATGAAGAAGTTTTAAAAAGCAATGTCAAAATTGTCAGACGAATACTAATAAGAATTCTATTTTAAAGAATGATGCTTAATATAATGTAAATCTTGCGTTTGATTCCGAAATATTCCACCTACTTCTACGCAACCTACTATACAATTTACTTGCGGCGCAGTCCTAAAAGTAGGTCGTGATTTTGGAGAAAAACACATCATACTGTTCCTTTAAACCTTCTTATTGCTTCTTAAGAATCAGTATAGTTACAACCTAAAACGTGGACGCAAATGCAAATACTAAAACTAAATATTATGAATAAAATATGAGTATGAATCCGCCTTTCCCGAATCTTTAGCTCAATTCCAAGGCTGTGAGATTTTGCAATAAACTGAAATACTTGCTTTTAAACTTTTGGTATTTAAAATGAGAATGTCGGTGTTCAAGCAAATGAATAGATGCTATTTTCTTTTTAATAATTCATTTTTATCATCTTGACTTGCATCTCTCTTGCCCTTCTTACTTATTATTTTCCCCTTTTTCTCCTTTGGTTTTAGTAAACTTGATAACACTCCTAACATGGTTAGTCTGTGCAAAAAGAAAAGGAAAAGTTAATAACACTTAATCATCCCGTACAAAAGATACTGCGGTATGTATACCGGAATAACAGTGCGGCATGTATCCCATTTTGCATGGTACAGACGTCGGCCATCACAGTTACCTGCCATCGCTAAGAGGAATGGCGTAACCATACACACAGTACTCTATACAAATGCTACACTTAGTTTTGACTTCGAAATTATACATACATTTGGGAATTAGTGTATGAAAATTATTTAAACATAACGTGTTTAAAAGTTTGGAAATTGAAATCATGCATTTACGTCAAATTAAGGTTTTTACTTCAACAAGTAAACATCGGAATGGGATTCACGCTATACACTGGTTAAAATAATCTCATTTTGACGACCATCTATCGATAATAATAAGAAATACAAGGGGTGCAGCATCTATCCCGTGTGCTGCGACTCTCTCGGAGTTACCCTATCAAACGTTAAACAATGTTTAATTCTTTTAATCAATATTAATTTTTCGAAATTTATATAATCAGAAAATTGTTTTTTGATCAAATATGCGCATTATTAAAACACTGTAAATGATCGGAAAATATCATTAATGGACTTTACACCATATTTTATTCTAAATATTTTTATGTATAATCAAAGTAACAAATGATAATATAGAAATGTTTAATTACAACTTAAGCAATATACTTGGGACGAAGTTTTAATAATAGATCGAAATTTTCGTAAAAATAAAATAAAACTGTTCATTTAAACCTTCTTGTTACTTCTTAAAGAATCAATATACTTCTAATACCAATCCTGGACGCAAATGAAAATACAAAAGCTAAATACTAAGTTCAGTCCCAAAGCTATCAGTTTTTAGAATAAGCAAATGAATAGAAAGGATTTTATTTCTAATCTTTATTTCTGAACTTTCTTTCATTAGCTATCAAGGTTTTTAGAAGTAGCTCAGTTCATCTTGACGCTTTTTCACTTTATTAGATAAATCTAAATCTAGAAACTAGTGAAGCAGTTTTCAAAACTGTAAGATAATTATTAATAAGAATTCTAGATTAAAGAAGGACACTTATCGCAATGCAAATCTTGCCTTTGATGCCAACATATGCAGCCTACTCTAAAAGTGATTTGAAAGAAAACAAAGTCTTCTTTGTTTGGTACAATACTTTATTTTTATGTCGGATACACAATTCATGATTGTGTTTCTTTGAGAATAAAATATTTCCTGTATTAAGCAAATGTCCTATTACACTTTTTTAAAAAATTTATATATAAACAAAAAATTGTTTATTTATCAAATATGCTCATAACTAAAATACCCTAAATGATCGGAAATGATCAGTAATGGTCTTTACATTTTATTTTATTCTAAATAATTTTATCTATAATCAAAATAAGCAATGAATATATTTAAATGTTTCATTTCAACATAAACAGTTTACTTGTGACGAAGTTTTAAAAATAGGACGAGTTTTTTTTTTTTTTTTTTTGGAAAAAATCAAGCTGTTCATTTAAACTTTCTTATTACTTCTTAAGTAATCAAGCTCTATCTCAAGCTCTATCAAAATAGTTCCATCTAAAACCTGGACGTAAATACAAGTACAAAAGCTAAATACTCAGTTCAGTTCCAAGGCAATCAGTTTTTACAATAAACTGGAATACTTGCTTCGGAACTTTTGTTATTTAAAATGACAAAGTCGGTGTTTAAGCAAATGAAAAGATGGGATAGTATTTCAAATATTCTATTTCCAAACCTTCTTTCAATAGCTAAAGAGAAGTAGCTCTGCTGATCTTGGTGCTTTTTCACTTTGTTAATTAATTCTAAATCTAGAAACTATTGAAGAAGTTTGAAAGAGAATACTCAAAGTTATAAGACGAAAACTAATATGAATTATAGATTGCAGAAGAATACCTACTGTAATGTAAATGTTGCCTTTGCAGCCGAAATTTGCATTTGCTCGCCAAAAGTGATTTTAAGGAAAAAAAGCTTTGTTTGTTATTTTTATGTCTGACACACAAATTAGAATTACGTTGCTTTAACAATGAAATACATCCTACTTAAAGAAAATATCATATGATTTTTTAAATATCTGTTTATGTTATGAAGAAAGTCATGTTAGCGTAATATCAACGGTGGCAATTAATTTGGCTTTTACTACAATTTGTTTACTTCTAAACATACCGCAATTTCAATTTTTACACCGTTCAATATGAAAAAAGCTTCTGTATGCGATTTGTTAAAATCTATATCTCAGTTAACTGACTTTTTGTGGTTTAAAAATAATTAAGGCATGATTGTGTTAAAAGTCTGTCTCAGTCGCCTTGCATCCCAATTACGGAAGCAAAGATTTACAAGATATGTAATCGGACTACGCACCTAAGCCCTAAAATATTCAAAATTAAAAAGAGTGCTATAAATAGTAAAATCTATGGCATTTTCTTGGGCTATTAGCCTCGGGGATGTGATAAATACGAAAGTACCATTTTTATTAAATTAAAATATATACATTTTTAAAGACATGTTTGGTATTTTTCATCAAAACATTTTGTTTCTTATTGTTAGTGGGCAATATAAAAAATATGTTGAATGTAAAGTTTCAATTTTTATATTTCATATGCAAATTCTTTTCACGTATGTTCTTTACCGAAAAAGTATTTCTGAGACCAGTAAAGACTGGGATTGATCCTGGTTTATATAAGCAAAACATTCTTTATTGATAAAATATACGCATAAATTTTTACTTCAAAGATATGAAATTTTAATTCGTCGCATAGTTTCCATGTCAAATTATTGTTTACGTAATAATAAAACCTTTCTTTACAAAAAAAAAAAAAAAAAAAAAAAAAAAAAAAGGATATAATGCACAATTTGCGCTAGGCTAACATAAAAGTAGTCGAATTCCATATAACTTTTTAGATAGCAAATAAACATTATATTAATTTTAATAAAAAAAGTTTTTTTATTTTAATTTTTATGTTGTAGAAAGTATCTTTTTTCTGTAAATTGAACTAGCGATCTGGCAATATTTTTAGCGTGTTTTCATAATTTTCACTATTTTAAAAATATATATGTCATTTACCATATTCTTTAAAAAAGTCTGAAGAAGTTTTATTTTTAAGATGTTCTCAAATGCTATCTGGTTACTTTTTGACACATTTTTAATTCATTTATGTTCATAAGCGCATTCAGTTGGCAAGTACTCATATTCAGAAACTACATAAAAGAAATATTTTCCCATTCGTTTGCAATGTCTGAAGATCTTCTAGGAAATTCTGTCGAAATTTACGTTATGAACTGAAATTCAGATCACGACAGCTCTGGAAAGAAAAAGAAAACTGAAGCCATAAGACAACAAGTACTTATAACTCGAATTCTAATACATTTATCGAAAAAGAACTTCAATTAAACTTCAATTAAACAGTAGCTAGTGACGAAGATACGGAACAGCATTAAAGGGCTATTTAGTGACGTGAAAAGATCAGCTCACTAATTTTAATCCTATGGAAGAAACTTTAAAAGATATCGCGTTTGCATTTTAATATCTTTAAATGCTTTTTTTGCCTTGAGTAGCCGTGATTTAACACCCGATTGACCTTTTTTTATTTTTTCTATTTCACTTGTAATTTTTTTTTTTATGAGGATGAATACAAATCATTTCGAGCCCGGTCGTGGAAGTGAAAGTGTCCTAATTAAAAATACTTGTAAACAAAAAATTAAAAAATTAAGGAACGGTCTTTGTAGAGATCGATATCTCAGATATACAAAGCAAAAAAAAAAAAAATAATAATAATAAATAATAAAAAAAAAAAGAAAATTAAAATTAAAAATATAAAAACACAATATCTTAACCAGATAACTTAAACAATTCTCCCATAGGATTAACATTAGCGAGCGGGTTGTTTTCGCGTGACTGAAGTAGCCTTTTATGTGTGGATGACTCAAGACTTAAAGAGATGAAAGTATTTTTGTAAGTTTTATTTGTAAGTTACACCTACGCTAATTTTTAGTGTGTTTTAAAGCATTCAAATGTTTGAATAAATAGGGTAAACAAGTGATTCTAGTGAATAATAAACTTAATTCTTAATTTTAGATTCATGTATTCATTTGAGTTAAAAGGATAAATAAGAATTACTTAAATGTTTTAACCTTTATTTATTGAATTATGAATTCATTAAAATTTTATCTTCTAAAGCATTTTTCGTGAATTCTTGAAACTACATTACAAAATTTACATAATCATTTAATAAATTCTAGAAGGATTTTAGAAGGATTGCAGGATTTAGAAGGTTTAATTAAATCTGAATTTATAGGGATTTTGTTCACTATTTATAACCCACTCAAATCTTTTATTTTAAATATTTTTATTAGTATTTTGTAGAATTAGAAAATGAATAAATATAATGTTCTTACGATAAAAATATAGAAATATTTTCGAATTGAAAAATTTCAACGCCAAGAAAGCTGAGAAGATGCAAAGACGAAAGAAATCATCCTTTAAAAAATATTATTGTTTTCTGTTACTATTAATGCTTTTGGAACAAGATAAAGTAATGCATCTATAGCTCATTCTAAACAGTATTACTACTAATTGATGCATTAAATGTATTTTATAACAAGTTATTTTAATGTCACTTAAAAGAACCGTCATAAATAAAGATTTAAATATTCTTTCGTTTGAAATATTACTAAAAATCTTATATTTATGGATGCTTACGAGAATATTAAAAAGACCGGAAATTTTACTCAAGTTTTAAAAAAAATATTTGCCACCAGAATTTTTATTCAAAACTGTTTAACTTATTTATCTAATATTTTTCTTCTCATTTGTCTTTTAAACTTATTTTATAAAGAAATTTCTGGTTTGAACCGAAATATATTCATTTGGTAAGGGTCAAACGACACCTCACGGTCCTTTAGTGTTAAAAAAAAAAGTGATTATCTTAATTTTGCATAACTTTAGGCCAAGAATTTGTAGTTAAGTTTTATATGCCTTTCACTTTTTGTACAGATCTTACTTTGATATATAGTCTCACAATATTAATTGTTGTTAAAGAAACTAAAGTATTCGTTGCAGAACAGCTTAAGAGTTCAAATAACTATGAAATGCGTTAAATAGCGTTCGTAATGAACTATGTCATTTTCTCATGATCGAAGTTAAATACATGCAAGAAATTTTTGAACAAATTACACTCTACCGTGTTCTCTCCCCGGGTCCATATATGTGGATTTCTATTCTTTTTATCACAGAAACTAAACTGTTTGATTATTTTACATTCTGACCACGTCTTAATAGACCATTTTAATCTCACTTTTATGTTTTAGGCAATAAAAATAAACAAATAAACGGAAACATCTATGCTGATTTCCTCATAAAATAAAAGTTAATTTCACCTGAGTTTGCTGAGGCCTTAAAGACATTCTGGCCAAGAAAGGGGAAATTTTTCATAAGTATTTAATGTTTAAATCCATTAAATTTTTGATTGTGTGAAATTAGGTTATTGATATTTTAAGTTAGTTTGCAGTATTAGATCCATATTTGTGAGCTTAAATTACTAGTCCCCCAAAGGATCAAATAAGAAAATTTCTTTTTTTCTGTCATCTATGATTTCATTTTGTTTCTGAAAAACCTATGAATCAGTATTAGCGGTATTATCTTAGGTTCCGGTGTGAAGAGGATACATGACAAAAGAGAAATTTAATCCAAACGATGTCCGCTTTTGTCCGATTCTATAGCTTGCTTAAATTATCTTATCATAGATATGTAGCTACACATCATTGAATGTTGTTAAAAAAACTAAAACAAATGTCAGAAAATTGCCTAAGCGGGCAAATAGCCTTCACATTTCTTAAATAGAATTTTTTTAAATTATATACAATTATATAATATTATATTGAAATTATTGTTAGAAGAAATGAAGTATTTAATGATAACAACTCATTTATTATCCCTAAACTTTGGATGTGCATTAACATTATCATTAAAATTAGCATTATTTTGTCAGAATGGCATGGACAAATTCAGGTATTCAGCACAAAATGTTTACTTCAGAATTAATAGCACCCGAAAAACCGATTTTCGAGTAAAGAAAAGTGATTCAGGGGCCTCATATTTTTTTCAATGTCTGTCACCAGTTTAAAAGTGATGTAATTTCAAGTTCTTATAAGTTCCTTAATACTCATTGAAATTACATAAATCTCTGTAATATAATTAAGCCATGTTTAAGGCTTTATGGAATGTAAAATTAAAAGGGCTCAGGGCTTGATCGATACCGAAAAATATGTAAACTGAGCTCTCGCTTTGAGCCCATATAAAAACAGAAGTATTCAATGTAACTAATTTAAATTTTCTGATATTTATAAGGTATGTTTGTAGTCTTATAAAATTCTAAAATTAAATACTTCAATGTAACAAAATAAAAAATATAGCAAAATTTATATAACACAATTTTCGTAAAAAAAATTTAAGTGTCATATCACCATCCGTTAGATATCTTAACGTTGAATTGACATAAGAACCTAATTTTTACTTTAAAATGATCAGGAAACTTGCTTCTATAGAATGAATTAAGGATATACTATCACTCAAAGGAAACCTTATTAAAAATAACTCTCAAATTTGATAATTTAAAAAACCCTAAAAAATATAATTTTTTTTCGTTAAAAATACTCAAAATATTAAGCTAACTAAAATATATTAATTCATTCTATAGTCATCATCATCATTCATTCATGTCATATGCATGCAAAAAAAAATTTAAGCCATTCTATCAAATAGGGTTTTTTAAATCTTACGGATAGTTGTCAAAAATCAAGTTTTGAGAAAACGCGACTTAAATTTTTAATTAAATGGGTGCGGCTATGAAAGTGATTGTTACACAAATGCTTATAACTCTGTTAAAATTGCAGATATTTTAAGCGGCTTTTTGCACTGTGTTCAAAATTAATTGAATAATCAAAATAGATACAAAAAAGAACCCATCGATTTTTTTAAAAGTTTTCAAGCCCTGAGCCCCCTTAAACACTTATAATATAATATAATAAGAAATATAATTCAGTAAATATTGCAAAATTTTTTCACGTTGTATGTCACAATCTGTACGATAATTTAACTTAGAATAGATAATGGGTGTCCTAAAAAGGACTGACTGATTTTAAAATTCAATAACTTCCAAACGGCGACAGATATTTAAAAAATACTTGCAGGAGGGTTATGCATGAGGTCAAAAGTTTTTTTACAGTGATTTTTGATTTTAGTTCGGATTACAAACAATAGATGGCGCTGCGATCAATAGACGTAAATTCAGGCTCGATTTTTAGGCTTTTCTCTTCTTCCATGCAGAAAATGGAGATTAAAATGTATCGAGTGGGTCCCGAAGTGCCAAAAATCGATCCTGAATTTAGCGTCTATTGATTGTGGCGCCATCTATTTTTTGTAATTCGAACTAAAATCGAAAATTGCTGTAAAAAAACATTTGACCTCATGCATAAGCCTCCTGTAAGAATTTTTTAAATATCTATCACCGTTTGGAAGTTATGGGATTTTAAAATCAGTCAGTCCTTTTTAGGACACCCGGTATATAAACATGAAAATTATGTTAAAATAAGCTCTTACCTATATTTTATAGAATGAATTAATATTACAGTGATACCTCGGTTTTTGTCGATAATTCGTCCGAAAACAATCGGCGAAATCCAAAGCAAATATCTTAATATGTAAATTCAGTTAATTATTTCTAAACACTCCAAAATAACGCATGTTATAGAGAATAAGTATAGCGTTTAATATTAAAAACAATAAGAAATTAATATAGTGGTCTTGGCGTATGGTATTTTGGAGAGAGTGGCGCCGATGGGATACGAACCACGGATCTCCTGATCAGGAGCGAGAACGATAGCGTCGAGCAAAAGGCCAAGCTAGTTACTCTAAGCTAGTAATTCGCTTTATACTGATCATGTGCGATGAGATCGCTACACACTCCCTCCCCAGTGAGAAAGAGATCTTGTCGACGTTTGATGAGTGATATGCACTCGTGAGTGATGCGCAGCATGCCAGGCATATGTGTTGTGAGCGTTTCACAGGATTATTGCTGGAGATGTTTTATTTGTTGCTGCCATCTATTGGTTATGAGAGGAGATGATTGTTGTTGAAGGTTGCAATTTTGCGTGCGTCCGGGTCACCACTTTGGAGAGAGTGGCTCCGATGGGATACGAACTACGGATCTCATGATCAGGAGGCGAGAATGCTAGCGTCGAGCAAAAGGCCAAGCCAGCTATTCGAAGCTGGTAACTCGCTTTATACTGATCATGTGAGATGAGATAGCTACAGTACCAAGACTATCTGAGATCACTTCCTTTTTTGCACTTTTGGCTTTAGGACTAGTTTTAAAGTTAGAGGACCTATGTCGCTCAAAAAAGTGGTCTGCTTCTGTCGCCTCTTTAAGATTAGCCTAAAATGGGGCAAGAAATTATCATTAAACAAATTTTAGACACGGTTTCATGCGACTTTGTCTGGGTGATTTTTTACAACATATTCCTGTACCTTACTCAATATAGAGAAGATTTTCTTAATCTCTGCAGAAGGTACAATAACCATTGTCTCTAACTCCTTATTTGTTGCACTTTTGGGTTAAGGTCTTGCTGCTCTTTAGAGGACAGTTATTCACTGACTCCATCCTAAAATTCTTCCACATTTTCACCACTCGACTCCAAACACTTGGACTACGCAAAATAAATAATCGACTACACCACATCTGTAGGATCCTCGGTATCTTTAAACTTCCTTTGGTCCCATGATGGACCACTCTCAATCAATAATAAATACGCTGGAAATAAACGAAATTGTTGATCTAGACGCGCGGGGTGAGGCACACGTGACGAGAAACAACGCCACACTGAGCAAGAGAACGCGTGGTCGCCCCTTTGGTTACAGAAAATGCATCGAGATCACAAGAGTACACCGACAAAATCAGGGGCAATCGACAAAAACCGAGACAAATTTTTCACGTAAAAAAATCGACGATAACCGAAGTCAACGAAAACCAAGGTATTACTGCATTGAGATAAGTAAATATTTTATTATTTTTTAATTTTTTTGGAACATATGTCATAAGTTCCTGGGGCCGCCATCTTCGAATATTTTTGGGCGTAAAAACCCCTTTTCCGTCAAGCCCCGGTTTATACGCATGTTTGGCTTAACGAAAATAAAATGTAAATAATAAACAAAATTCGCTAAAGTGGAAATCAGTAATAGTTTTATGAGCGCTTTGCGCACATTAACCGAAAAAAAATCACTGCATTCAACACTTCTCGCTGTGTAGCATTCTCAAAATTCAGAAGTTCTCGCTTTCTATCAATCTCAAACTGTAAAAATCTCTTAAAGAAGCAAAATATATATAAAAAACGAAACTCGCTAAAGTGGCAAACAGTAATCGTTGTATGAGCGTTTCGTGCAGGTTAACCGAAAAAAAAAAACATCACTGGATTCAGCATTTCTCGCGGTGAAGCATTCTCAAAATTCAGCATTTCTCGCTTTATAGCAATCTCAAAATGTAAAAAACTCTTAAAGCAGCAAAATATACATAAAATTATCAACATACCTTAACAGACATCTGCTTTCTTGAAAGCTCCAGCACGAAATATCTCTCATAAGTGCACCGTCATTTTCCAAAATAGGCTTATGAATACGCATTGACACGCTATAAACAAACCTCCTTTTCTTGTCAAAATTTCCTCATATTTCTTAATTACTTCAGCAAGAGCGTTTAAACGGACTACAGAAACCAAGTCAAGGAAATACATCGAATAAATTTAACATAAAAATAAAAAAGACAGAAAGATACTGTCAGGTTCTGAGAAACATCTGCTATTAGAACTATGGTTCTATATTATTTTTTCTTAGTATATTATGTATTGTATGATTGAAATTTCAAAGTAACATTCTTTCCTTGTCTGAAACTGGATCCGAGCAGGTGAATTGTACAGCTTGGATGGAGGGATAAAAATGGATGGAGAGGGGTTTGAATGACCTTTTGAGATGTCTGTTGGAGATGGGGAGACAAAAGAATTCCCCGAACGAGGGAGAGAGCTAAGAATGTGGTCAGGTAGAAACCCCGGTTTTTACGTGGAGAAAAAAGAGAGGGTTGCTAGAGAGGCAGTCGCTTCTGCTGGGAGAAAGTGAGTTGGAGCCTAGAGCGCAGAGTGGTAGGTTGTTCCTGTGTATAGCTCTCAGATAGAGTGTATTAGCTCTGTGTATATCGTAGGGTTGAGTGAAGCTCGCCGAGCTTAGAGCCCATGTGTTGGGAGATTAAGAGTAATCTCCGGTAACGCTAATTTAACGAGTGTAGAGTGAGAGTGATATAACGTAGCTTAACAGTACACAGCCAGCATTTACTGTATTTAATTTAATGTTGAACCGGATCACCTACATCCGAGTTTTTGAGTGTAAATAGTGTTTTGTGATTTGTAAATAGTGTGTAAATAAACTGCTAATTTAGTTAATTTAAAGAGTTGGTTTTCATTTAAACAATCCTCTCAGAGCGTGACCGATATCACGTAATCATATCGGTGGTGGCAGCATTTAAATAGCAAGGGATTTCTTCAAATTTGTGCGGACTAAGAGGAAACTCAGGCAAATTGGTGGCAGCGGTGAGATAGAATCGTCTGAGACCAGTGACCAGCGATCCGTTTTGCAGTGTGTAAGTGCCGGAGCACCCAGTGGAATACTTGCGTGGTAATGCCGGATCGTCAAGCGGAATTTTATAGAGATAACAACCAAGCGTCGAGTTAAGAGCTCGTACAGAGTGTGTGTGTCCTATCGTCGTTACAGTGAACCGAACGAGAGTGTTTGTGTCCTATCGTCGTTACAGCGAACCGAACTAAAGTGTTATGCCCTATCGTCGTTACAGCGAACCGAACTAGCGTTTATGTCCTATCATCGCTACAGTGAATCAAATTACAGTGTGTTACATCCCGAGAGTTGAATATCATTAAAGTGACTGTAAAGTGTGAAATATTGAATTCATCGTGCAACTACGTATGAGCAGCGGAGTACCCCAACAGATAAAGTATAAGGTAAGGTGTTTTGATAATTTCTTCTGATGACATTCTCGAACCAAATGTATTTGTTGTTGTAAAATTAATAGTAATTTAAGATAAATTGTCTAAATCTTGATAATTTATGTGCAATGAAATAATTGTGTTCAGATAGGTAGGAGATATTAAAAACCATATTTACTATTGTTTTTAGAAAAGGTGATAATAGCTTGTGCAAAAATTGATTTTCTATTTTTTTTTACTAATAATGGTAGTGAATAAAATTAATGCATGGTGTTAATAACAGTTGGAAGGAACAATTGAATTTACTTAAATTTAAATTATTATTAAGGTAATATTTAAATGAAGCAATACTGTTTTAAGTTTGAAAAGTTGATAACAAACGAGCAATGAACATTTGCTTAGAATTTTAATTGGCTGGAAATAAATTTCGAAAAAAATAAAAAGGTCACGTGTGGGAACCAGCGTTGAATTTGGAAATATTTTATTGAGAATAATTGTAGGCATTTATATGTGTATGTTATACAATTTTTCTTTATGTGGATGTTTCTATTGGCATCAATATTTTTATTCAGTTTGCAACGTATCAGTATTATTATGTAAATTGTAGGTTATTATCTAATTGTATAAATTGGAATCTAAATTGCATAGTAATCAAATCGAAATTATTGTTTTTACTTTTTTTTATATTAGAAGTAAATTGTGTGATATAAATGGTTGAGGAAAATCAGGTTATACAGTATGTTAAATTAGAAATATAATACATCGATTATCTGAAAGGTATTAATTACTATAATAAGTGGAGGTAACTGTACTAAAGTAGAAATTTGGGAAATATTAATTTAGTAGGTTTAAATATTATTGTAGAATCGTAATTGTAATCGGTGGAAGGTATGGCTTTCTTATTGAAATTAAAAAGGGTGGATCTTTAGATGATAGCCGAAGAAATGGGAGTTGAATTCACGGAAGATGATATCAGAATGCAGCTTAGGTAAAAGATAATGGACAGCGATGACTATGACGAGGGGGTTATTATGGAATTAACTAACACTATTGTTGCGGAACGACTAGAGCTCGAAAAGTTAAAAAACAGGAAAAAATAGAGCACGAAAGGTCAGAAAGAGAAGAAAGGGTTGAACGGGAAAAGTTGGAAAGAGAAGAGAGGTCTGAAAAATTGAGGATGGAACATGAATTAGAAATGGAGAGGCAAAGAGTGCAAGGTTCGGCAAATAACTCTAATGAGTCTAGGGAACTTAATAATGAGAGTAACATAGAAAAATTGATCAAAAGTGTTAAAACTCTGTCTATCAAACTACTAGAAGGGACTGAGGGAGGGAATTTATTTTTCAACAGTTTAGAAAGGGCATTCAAAACTAAAAATGTACCGGAAAACCAGCAGGCCGAAATTCTACTAAATATGTTAGGAGATAAGGCGGATAATTTGTTAATTTAAGGAATTAGTTCTAACGGAACACGACCCGACACCGAAGGCATGTTTGGAAAATTTTAAGAAGGCTAAGAGAAACCAGAATGAAACTCATGTACTATTTGTATCGCGCTTAATAGCAACATGGGAAAATTATTGTAAGATTAGGGGTGCGGACTCATATGAAAAGGTCAATCAGTTAATAATTACGGATAAGTTATTAAACACGTTAGATGAGGAAACCGCATCATATATTGGGTTAACTCAGCTGAGTAAATGGTTAGAAGCTTCTAAAATTGCTAAAGAATGTGACAATTATTTTGACGCTAAATGACGCTTATGCGGTTACGTATAAAAGTTTTAAGGGTAAATATAGGTATGCAAACAGTGAAAAAGTGAGACAGAGGGAGGATAGTAAAGTTAGTGGTAATTGGAGAGAAAACGGGAGTAAAGAGATTAATTATTTTTCGGGTAGGAAAACTGATTTTATGAAGCCTAGTGATGATTCAGCTCCTAGATGCATTAAATGTGGTTTAAGAGGTCATTACCAATGTTTTTGTAATAAAGCGGGTAATGAGGGAAATAATAATGCTAGTAAAGGGCGTGAACAGAAAGCGGGTGTAAATAAGATTGTCGTGAAAGGAAACAAAGAATTACCTAAAGGGACTATTGTGGCGAGGATATTGGCAAAGGCCGAACGTAGAACTAATGTTATTGGTGAGAAATTAAATAAACTCGAGAAAATTGAAGTCAGTGTAAATGGGCAGAAAGTGAAAGGATTGGTTAATTCTGGATATGAAATTAGTGTCATTCATAAAGATTTGGTACCGGGAGAGAAATTGATAGGAGCGGGTAGTATTTATTTACAAGGATTATTTGGTGAAGCAGTTAAATCACCGTTGGTTAAATTACCATTAGCTATTCCGAAATTCGGACAAACTAATATAATTCATCAGGAAGTACTTTTCGCGGTGACCGATAATATTAATGAGCAGGTAATTTTACATCCCGAGGTGATTAATGGGTTGTCAGGGGTCAATCGCGAGGAGCGATTGCTAAAGTCCCAAGAATTAGAAAGTTCGGAAATTAGTATTGATAACTCGAGTGAAAAGAAAGATATGAGTAGCGATAATTGTAATGTTTACGCAATAGAAACGAGATCGGGAAATTTACAAGGTCAAAATGCAGAAAAAACAGAAGTAGAGGAAAATAATAAAGTTATCGTTAGTAATTCAGATATGTTTAAGAAATCCCAATTGGAATGAAAAAATTTAGAGAGAGTTTGGGAATTAGCTAAAATGGATAAAGGAGATTATTATATTGTAGATGGTTTATTGTATCATAAAGAGAAATAGTTATGCGAAAGTATAGCTCAATTAGTAGTGCCTAAAGTCAAAAGAGAAGGAATCTTAAAGTCAGCGCATGTGTCTAACGAGGAAGAACATCACGCGGCAAAGAAAACCTTAGAGAGAATTAGACAATCTTTTTACTGAGAAGGTATGGCTAAAGAAGCAAAAAAATTCTGTAAATCGTGTCTAGAATGTCAATTATCTAGAAAAGTGAAAGTGCGAGATAGAATCATAGTTGAGATGGCGGTTGGTAGCAAAAAGTATGCATATCAAAATAAATTGGAATTTATGGTCATGTATAACATAGTCAATATTGTTTTTGAAGGTGATGAGGAATTTAGAGAAGTTGGGGAAATTCCTATTTTAAACCGGGAACACGAGGTAGAACAGGACATAGAAAGGTTCGAAATAAAAGGGTTATCTAATAGTCAAGTCAAGGATATAAAGTCCATTTTGAGGGAGAATAAAGAGGTATTTATGGGTCAGAAATTATCAGGACTCAGCGTGCTTGGCCGAGCATAGAGAAAGAGGCTTGGATCATTCTCTTTGGGTTGCGGAAGTGAAAAATGGACATGTGAATCTCAAATGGAGATCATAACGGATCATAATCCATTAAAATTTCTCACTAAAACAAACCCAAGGTCCCCAAACTCAATAGATGGTATCTGGCCTTGTAACGCTGGAACCTGAGCATTTCTCATCGTCCAAGAGCTCAACATTTGAATGCTGATGCAATTTCTAGGCTACATAGGAAGAGCTGAGAAGAACAGCCAGATGCTAGTCCATCGGCATCAATGACTAAATAGTGAACAAACCTTAAAGTGGTCTCATCACCTTTTAAATTCTTTTTTTGTTATGCATGTGCATGTATTTGAATCTTGTGTTTATAATAGTGTATTAGCATGTGTAGTTTTTCTGTGATAATTATATTAGTATACGGTTCATTAGAGATGTCAGTAGACAATGTTCAGACACCTTGAAATATATATGTAATAATAATAATGAAGAAACCTGCAAAGAGACTATTGAACACTTCTGTGATATTACTATATGTTCGGGGAAAATTAGCCCCTAAATGGCATATTTTCCGCTAAGGTGGGGGGTGTCAGGTTCTGAGAAACATCTGCTATTAGAACTATGATTCTATATTATTTCTGGCTTACTATATTATATATTGTATGGTCTGTGTACTGGAAATTTCAAAGTAACATTCTTTCCTTGTCTGAAACTGGATCCGAGCAGATGAATTGTACAGCTTGGATGGAGGGATAAAGATGAATGGAGAGGGGTTTGCCCGATCTTTTGAGATGTCTGTTGGAGATGGAGAGACAAAAGAATTCCCCCCAACGAGGGAGAGAGCTAAGAATGCGGTCAGGGTGGAATCCCCGGTTTTTACGTGGAGAAAAAAGAAAGGGTTGTTAGAGAGGCAGTCGCTTCTGCTGGGAGAAAGTGAGTTAGAGCCTAGAGCGCAAAGTGGTAGGTTCTTTCTGCGTATAGCTCTTAGATAGAGCGTAGGGTTGAGTGAAGCTCGCCGAGCTTAGAGCCCATGTGTTGGGAGATTAAGAGTAATCTCCGGTAACGCTAATTTAACGAGTGTAGAGTGAGAGTGATATAACGTAGTTTAACAGTACACAGCCAGCGTTTACTGTATTTAATTTAATGTTGAACCGGATCACCTACATCCGAGTTTTTAAGTGTAAATAGTGTTTTGTGATTTGTAAATAGTGTGTTAATAAACTGTTAATTTAGTTAATTGAAAGAGTTGGTTTTCATTTATACAATCCTCTCAGAGCGTGACCGATATCACGTAATCATATCGGTGGTGGCAGCATATAAATAGCAAAGGATTTCTTGAAAGTTGCGCGGACTAAGAGGAAACTCCGACAGATACAACACGATATCAAAATACATCCACGAAATTCTAAGCTAAAATTACCTTCTCAGGGATTGCCAGAACACGACACGTTACGCGGTGTTCCACATATCGAGGTTGCCATATCCATAAACACCGCCAACGCGCCAACAAAAAATCGCCAAACGATTCAAAACAACGGCTGAGGGAATATAAAGCATCTGAGCCATTTTTTTTAATTTTTCAAATTGAATTGAATTATTAAAATAGTTTGTGTCAAAGAGCTCATATATCATTAATTCTTTCTATAAAGTAGAGTCTAAAGTTTATTTTAACATAAGTTTTATATTGATATATCTATTCTCAGTTAAGTTATCGTCCGGACTGCGACATACCATATGAAAAAAAAAAATTCAATATTAATTTATGTGTATTTTTTATTTTATTGTATTAATATTGTTTATTTTTATATTTTATAAAACCTTAAATACGGTTTTAATGCATTATAAACTTTTGTGTAATTTCAACAAGTATTTAAAAAGTTTTGAGAATTCGAAACCGCATCACTTTTGAACTAGCGACGGAGGTTTCAAAAGGTATGACAACACTTAATGCATTGTAAAAGCTATCCGGAAACGTTTCCGAAATTTGCGAGCAGCTAGTACAAAATTATTTTTATAAATTATTCTTTAAATTTAGAAAATAAATTCTTTACTGTGATTTCTATAGACAAGGGAACACTTTTTGGCTTCTTTTTTAACTATGAAGAGGTTTTTGTATATTTTCATTCGTAGTTTTACAACATTTTCTTAGATTAACAAAAATGTGTCTTTTTTTTACAGTGCAAACAATAATAAAAAAAATCGATAACGATAGTTTCTACTTAGACATAACTTTTAATGCCAATTAAAAAACACTTTCTTCCATTCTTCAGATTTCTATAAGATTGCCTTGTATTTAATTAATTCTTTTCTAAAAAATTGCTTTACAAAATTAAATAATTATTTCAGCGTTCAAATTATGATAAAAAAAACAATGCTCTTAATTCGTTTTAAATAAAATAATATCAGAAAATAAATATAATATAATTTTACACAAAACTAAATCAACAGAATATTATTCAAAACGTTAAATATTTCTCCTAATAAAACTGCATTTCAATTTATTTTTTTTCCTACATTCTATTAATTATGTATTATATAATTAAAGTTCATTAAAGAGCTAAATTAATTTTTTCAAAAATGGTGTAAATACTTTTTTTATAAAGTATATTTAAAATATTCCATTAATTTAGAAGATGCATAAAAGTTAAATTTTTATTCTGTCTGTTTTAATTTATAACGTAAGTAACGAAAAAATGCGTTGAAGTAGAAAAATACACATAACTATGTTCAGTGAAAACATCCTTTAAAATATTTTAAAGATATTTTTCTTTTTCAGATGACTTTTGTTTATGCTAATTAGTTATGTCACAAAATGAATATTTCATTTATTTCTTAATTAATTTTCATTTCTTACGAGACAGTTTTTTAAAATGATACTTAAGTTGCAAAGATTCAATGAGAATATAAAATTAAAATGCATTACTGGCATAATATTTTAAAATATAATTTTTTGATAACTATGTTAATTGATTTTTTACAACATTAAAATATTTAATCTGATAATGAAATTTTCTGAAATTAATAACATTTTTGTAGTTTGAAATAAATGAAAGTTGGTAAATTCATATAAATATAAATAAAAGATATTTCAATGAAAATATCTTTTATATCGATATTTCGCTTATAAGTGTAAAATAAGGTAAAATAAAACAAGTTGGGAATTACACGTCAAACGTGGCAAATAGGGTGCTTTCGTACTATAATTAGCTTTATAAATATTTTTTGCACCGCATATTGTATTGAATGTACATTTTTGTACTCTTCATGAGTGCATACCAATTTGATTCTGTTTGAAAGGCTGTAGCATCATTAAAATGCACTTGAAATATTTTTTTTCCGATTGGCAGTAATGTATCGGAAAACTTTTGACCACCCTGTAATTAAACTGTACAGCTGATTTTCATAAAATTTGAAATGACTCGACAAAAATTTACAACAATTATATATTTAAAATTTCAGACCATTCGGTTAGGTATTTGCTCTGTTATATGCGGACGGACGGACAGATTATTAGTATGGACAGGCGATTATAGGTGCTACGTATTTATATAATTACGAACGCACCTAAAAATGAGTACTTTAAATAAAACAAATACAAAATGTTACATCAAATATATGTAGTTTTTATCCTGACTGAAATATAAATTCATGTTATATTGCATCAATATAAGGTAGTGAGCCACTTACCTGTAGTGGGTCACTAATTTTCAAAGGTTAAAAACAAGCTCACAATTCATTTCAGAAAAACGACTATAAGAAATCTGATTAGCTAAAGTCTGTAAATGTTAACTTTCCATAAACAATTTGGAATAATTGTTATTTTCCTGTAGATATATTTGTTTATATTCTAGAGTGTCTTCAAACACAGATTTTTTGACAAATTCTTAGTGATTTTATTAAGAGATAAGATTTTATTTAAAGCGTTGTTTCTTTAATATCATGTTTTATTTTAAATTAAAGTTCCATTGATATAATCAATAACATTGAAAATAATTTGTTAGATTAGCTGAAAACTTAAAAATTGAGCATTATATTGATTTTAAGGGCTGGCCCACTTCTAGATCACACTTTCTTAAATTGTACCAGCAGTGGGCATGGGGGCCCACTACTGGAGCATATATGCCCCACCCAATTTTTTTTTTATTTTATTTTAATTAAGTATTTTTTGAGGTTCTAAGACATTGTATATAATTTATTTAGTTTTTTGTTCAGTAGAGCCAGTACTATTGATGCACAAGTGGCCCACATCTGGAGCAGCGAAAATGTATCTTCACTAAGCTATCAGACATATGATTATTAAAAGAAATTAATACCTAAAATAATTCATACTTCAAAGGTTCAATACTCAAGACAAAGTTTTAAAATTTAGAGCCATATTAAATAAGCATTGCATAGAGCGACCTGTAGTTTTATTTATGGATCTTTGAATATAAGCACCATCTGTTCTGATCATGGAACTGAATGGTAGTTTTCTCCCAAATTCCACACACCTAATGCAACCAATGGACGTTGCTATTTTCCATACTCTTAAAAGTGCTTGGTGACAGAAAGTAGTGAACTTTAGAATAACCCATGAAGGCAAACAGATGCAGAAACATGACTTTCCACCAATCTTGAAATCAGCACTAGATCGTTTAACTCCTGCAACTATTGTGAATGGATTCAAAGCATGCAGAATAGTTCCATGGGATCCAAAGAAAGTAACTGTTGAATCCAAACTAACATCAAAGAAAGTGATAGTAACACCAATAAAGGAGATAGAAATAATTTTTTCCTTCTTGAAAGTTCTTAAAGATAAAATTGGGGATGAAAAAATTAAATCTTCCTTAGAAAATAAAGGGAAATGGGTAGGCCACTTGAGCACACATATCTTTACTACTTATGATTGGAGACGAAGGATACTCTAACATGGAACCAATTTCCCAGGCAATCTTTCGCAAAACAATTTGGATGTAAAACACTTGAGTATATTTTTTTACAATTATTTATTAAATTTTTACATTTTACTTGTTATAGGGTACACCAGTCATATTTGTCGAGGCGGCATACACTGCAGAGTCTACTGACACCGCTGATACTGAGACTGCTGAGCAAGAGCAAAGAGCAATTGTTGAAGATGCTGGAGTGGACCTTTACATTCAAAAAGATCGACTGAGACTGGCATTCATTCAATGCCTTCAAATGGTGGTCCATCTAAAAATGTACCATATCCCTTCAAAAGAGTACTTTTTTGACAGGAAGTGGGGGGGGGGGGGAGGAACACAAAGAAAAAGAAATGAACTTCCTGCAGTTGTGACTTCTCCCCAAATGCTTCAATATTATAAGAAAAGAGAAGGTCTTAAAAATGCTAAAGATGCAGAAAAAAAGAAAAACCGAAAGAGAAAAAGAAAAATTTTAAAGGAAGAGTTAAAAAATTGCCGATGGAAAAAAAATGAGAGTTAGGAAATTATCGCCCGAGTCTGATGCCTCTCAAAAAATCTGTCCTATTTGTTATTTCGCAGTGGTGATAAATAATAAGACACATATAATAAACAGGATAATTAAAAGCTGAAGAGACTGCACAACAAAATGCTTTATTCCAAAAGGAAAAAAATCTCAAAATGTGAGAGGGGTTTACAGCCAATTTATTACAAAGAGTACTTTAGGTTGAAACTTAAGTTTCAACAGTTTGAAGCAGTTCTGAGATAGATTTGGGACAGTGGATGAGACGTGACTACATCACTATTATCCAGAGTTCAAACGACAGTAGCGACGTCTCATTCACCGTCAACGCCCCTAACCCCCACCCTTCAAGCTAGGTGCGACCTTTCACACCAAAAACGAAAAAAAATTGTTAATATACCAGCTACTGCACTGAAGTTGAGCATATAGGCATCTAAGATATTGCACATCAACAATTGCAGTATAAATATTTTATACACCCTTGGTGTAATACACTTTCAAAAAAAATTTGCAAATTTACGTGGTTTTGACCGTAAATTGCTCCCGTAAATTTACGGAAAGTGCTACTTTTTCCAAATAAATGGTGAAATTCCCCAAATTTCACGTTTTACGCGCATAACCCGTTTATCTAAAGGCAAAGTCCGTTTATACAGGAGCGGAGCCCGTTTTTTTATGTACCTTTACCTGGAATCTCTGCTGCAGTAAAATTACCGCAGCAATTTTTTACAGTGGAATTATTTAACAACCCTCGTATATTCGCCTTATTCAATGTACTGACATCCATAAAAGAATGTCCCCGTTATAAATTTTAATAGTATCAACTGTACGCGTTGCAGTGTGTTTGTTCAAGGTCGCAAATAAAGAGGTGCTCAAACAGTTTTACAGATACGCATGCGCGAGTATTGCTTTGTTATTGACTCGCTTGCAATTACACATACGCAAAATGGCGACTCCCAAGCGCAAAATTTTATTGGTGGGATGCAGATTTAAAACCCGTTAGAGTCATGCGATTTTTTTTCTTTGGATCTTTATAAAATATCATGTCTACGTTCCGCCGCTACCTAATGATTTGAAGAATTTAAACACAGAATTAAAGAGGCTTGTTAATAGAAGTGTGGGAAGAATTGGACTTTAGGCAGGATCTGTGCCGTATAACTAAAGAACTATCGAAAATTTGTAACAAAAACTAGGTTAGTTTACCTTCCATTTCATGTATGATTTGTTGTAAATAATCTAAATTAAATTGTTATAATGTACAATTGAAACTGGGACATTCAATTATGGAAACACTGAATTATTTAATGACAGATTAAATGAGGCGAAAATTAGCTACCAAGCAAATTGAATAAAAACCAAGGAATAATCTAGGATCAAATAGGTGTATATCATTTTACGCCATTTTATAAAGTTTTCATCAGATAGAAAAAAAATGAGTAACAGAAAATAGAAATACTGCTTTTTCAGAATTTAGTGTTGCCCCCGATGAAAATAAGTATGTATGTATATAAATATAGATAATACAAAACATATTTCAGTTTTAAGACTTAAAACACACCGCTTTATTTTATATAAAATGACGTCATTCGCATCCTCTGAAGAATTCTTCGTTTACGATCTAGTCTTAACCCTTAAATGCCTGGTGTTGCTTTTCGGCAACATACCCAATTTAGGCTCTAAAACCCTATTAGAATAATATTAAAGCTATAATGCCTAGCCAATAAAATACACTCTGAAAATATTATTAAATTGATTTTCAACATGTAGATGGCAACACTTATGCTGTTTAAGAATAAAAATAGATTTATTTTTTCAATTGTTGCTACTTGTTATTTTTGTTTTCTTTGGGAGATTGCGAAATACCCTATTTTGACCTGCAGTGAGCAAGTGAAATTTATTTCTTATTATAGTTCCTAAAATTCCTGTGTCTTTAATATTATAGAATTTTATCACGGCAAATTATTTTTTCAATTAAACACCAGTATTGCCAATTAGTAACAAACTGCTTTTTAGCCGTAAACTGTACTTAAAACAAAATATGATTTTTAAAATTATTTTTCCCCTGATGTATTTAAAAAATGAAAGCCGAAAAACAATATTACAATGAGTTTTGAAAAATCAGGCATTTAAGGGATAAAAAACATCTACAGTAAGAGCAGTGTCTTTGAAATATTTTCTGAGAGTATGCTTCGTAAACAGAGGTCAAACTGCATTATAATGGTTTCGATATAATCACCTTTCTTAGAAATAACATCACGTAAGAGAAGGATAAATTTTGAAGTCACATGTTGCAATGTCTGTACTAAAATGAATGCATATGCCTACATATGAATAGTTCCAACGTTTGAAGAAACAGTGTCTTTCAATTAGCCCCACATGAATAAGTCATATGGATTGAGATCCAGGGATTATGGAGGCCAATCCATACCAATGCGATCGGTGATATTCCAGTGCAATTATAACATGTTGCTCCAAGGAATGCGACATCATGTTCTTCAATTTCCGTAAAATAACCAACTCCATACAACTCCTTACACGTGTCACTAATGAAACGTTCTCGCGAATGAACTTTCTGTACTTCTGAGTGCTATTTAAAGCTTCATGTGCTTGTGCAGCCATCTATTAGCCAATCTCGGAATTATTTTTGCAAACTGGTGTATAACAAATACCAGAACTGTCTGTCTAACATACCACTCGTTTCACCTTTCTGTTTCTAAGTGTTTCGCAGTTATATCATTTCAAAGTTGGGGAGACCTTTCTGAAACACCCTGTAAAATGAAATACAATAAAATATACGAAAAACTACATTAAAATGACTTATTTATATATAAACACATTTAATTTGGAGTAATTTAAAGTACATATTACTTAAAAAGATTATTAATAGTAACTATAAATACATGAAAAATGTACGGGGGAGGGGGAATCAATAAGTTTTTGCCTGACACAGAAATAATTGAGGGAAATTTAAGAAATTGATACATTTTATGAGTCCTTTTCTGTATAGTCAGTGTGCACTATGACACATTTGTGCAACTGGTATTTAAAAGACAGGTGGGAGGATGTATTCCAGGAAGCGCGATAATGAATCCAAACGGGGCATTTTTCTAATTTTTACCGACCCTCACATGTGACATATTGCAGGAAAAGTCTGTGACCAATTATTCATGCTATATACCTCCAGAACCCCTCCCCCCCAATTTTGCCCTCCTGGGGGCACTTTCTAAATTTTGCGGACATCATTGATGTTCCCCGCGGTGGCAAATTTGGAAGGAAGGGCTCGGGAGTGCATTATATGAATAAGTGGTCACAGGCCTTTCCAAAAATATGTCACATGCGGGGATCGCAAAAGTTAGAAAAATACCACCCTTTGGGTCTACTATCGCGCCTCCTGGAGTACATCCTCACTCCTTTCTTTGAAATTCCGTTTGCCGAAATGTGTTACTGTGCACAGTGACTCTATAGAAAAGGACTCATACAATGTAGCAATTTCATAAATTTCACTCAAATATTTCTATGTGAGGACAAAAATTTATTGATACACTCTCGTACCTTTAAAAAATTAAAGCACGTAATGATACAAATATGAATGGAAAGTAACAGGTTATTACTTTTCTATCTTTAAGAATCATATGTTTTAATTCAAACTGAATATATATTATCATAAATGTGTGTGTTTGGCTTTCATTTCAAATTAAATAATATATATGCACGTAAATATTTTACGAAAAATAAATTTCTCCTTTATTCTAGAATAAAGTAATAAATAATTAGGACATAATAGAAAGCATAGTAGAAGCAAAAACCATTTTAAAGTGTTTTCTTTAGAAATTTTTCAAATTTCTTAACAAATTATTTATTTTAATTAACTTACATCATAATTATGAGTTTTATAATAAAATAACGCAGAGTATTTTATCAATACAAAATGTCAAATCTTAAAACCACTATTTTTCCACTAAAGTAATTAAGTTGAAATGTTTATCGAAGCAGTTATTTGTCAAAAATAATTAAAATTTACATATTTTGGAAGCAATTAGCTGATACAAAATTCATTTTAAATTATCTGTCAACAAGAAGTATTTACATGTTAGTTTTTTTAAATTAAAACTACTGTGAATTTACATAATGATTTTAAGAATTCATCATAAAAAGAATAATTAATTTAATGTACCAATCTTCTTATCATATTTAAAAAATGATAAATAGGAATTTTATGATAAATTGTTTCGCAAAAAATAAGGCAAATACTTAAAGAAATGTCATTCAGAAAAATCCATGTAAAAATGTTTGGATGGATATAATAAAATTATATTTATACACTAGCTGACCCTCCCGGGGTTGTCCGGGCCACTGATAATATTCTTAAATGAACCCATAATATGTATGATTTTATACCTTTAACTCGATTTCGTCTCATTTACGTGCCCGCAAACTGTGTTAAAAAAAAAAAAAAAAAAACCTCGAAAATACAAATTTTGTTTCTTCAGAATTTAGTGTCACTCCCCAATGAAAAGAAAATAATATTTAATTGTTGGCCGAAACAAATAGCATATCGGGGGGGGGGGGGGGGGCTAAAAATATATTTAGGGGTAAAAAGTCTCGAAATAACTGCAACCGGAAACGCGGGGGGGGCACATGTTTCCAACGAATTCGTAATTTGCATATATTAAAACTTAGGAGCTATTGTATAAAATTAAGTACAGTGTAACCACTGAATAACGGTTACCAGTGGGACTGACGAAAAGTGATTGCTATTCAGAGGTGGGTGTTATTCAGAGGTTTCATTTAAAAAAAAATCATAATTACATAAATTTAAGTAGAAATTCACAGTCATTTTAATTAATCCTCATTGTTTTAATAATTAAGAAAATCAGTGATTTGCAGTTTCTTTTTTTTTCTGCAAATATCTTTCTCCAAAGAAATCATCATTATGATTTAATGCAAAATTTTTGATTTCACGAAGGTTCGTAAAATATTTTGTAAATGTGTTAATACTGTTAATTTTAGGTGATTTTATAATCTCTTCCATATCCCAAACTGAGAGAGACTGAAAGAGAGATTGAAATAATCTGCAGGTATTTCGGTATTAAGTCCTTAGTAAGAAATATTTTAAATTGTAAAAATTTGTTCTATCTTTATTTAGTAAATTTTCTACATAGATTTGAAAACAAAATTCGATGATAAAAATTTACGTCAGTTACGATGAAATTGCCCTTATGTAAAAAATACTTTTACTACTCCGTACGTTTTGAAATTTCAGTAGATGATGTAAATCCTGTCTGCAGAGACGCTCTGAAAAGATTGTGCCAATATACAACATTTAGGCACTTTAATGCAAAAAAAAAAAAAAAAAAATCGTTTCCGTAAGGCGGTTGCGAATTTTTTCAGAAGGATTATAATTTGTATGTTTGAAAACAAATTACACTTTTAATAAGAAGAAAAGTCTCAGATTTTCATTCATATTTTTTGTTAATCGGTACCTCCAAAACTGCGTCCTAGAGAAGCCATATCATATGGAAAAAAAAAGAACTAAGTAAACGACCTATTTTGAAAAATAAATTCAAAGAGTTAACATTTGTACTTTTCCAAGCTGATTATGGCATTTTGTACATAAACGTATCTTCTCTCAAAATACGTTTTTCATTTTTATTATACTAAATAGTTTCTCAGTTCTAGGATTAAAAAATGAAAAACATTAAATCCCTCCTCCCCAGCTGAAATCTCAGCATTCCGTTCTCAATCATAGTACAGTTGTATGATTCAGTTTCTGGGCATGCGCAGGCGCTTTCGACAAGTCCAAATGAAATACATGATCTTTTTATGAGACCTCGTTACGATTTTTAATGAACAACTCACTTAATTAACATAAATTTAAAATTCTCAGTCTCAGGTGCACCAGCAAAGGCCTTGGAGTACCGTCACCCAAATATTCAGCCTTGTACGTGCGGTAAATTTCTCTAGCCACCGCGGAAAGACACACAGACAGAGCGAAATTTTCTTTTATTAGTATACATAGTATTTCAATAACCCATAGTTATATTCATGAAACTCCAATATAATGGAAAATTATAGTTTCTAAAGGCGTATTTTTATTTTTTACGATAATGAAATTTATACATTTATACAGGGTGATTTATACAGGTCATTTATACAGCTCAAATGATTTTAAAGAAATTTTAAGAGGTGGAAGGTTGTACAACAACATTTTTTTCACTTAAAAATGTAGTGTATCTCAAAACATTGTCAACCCGGAATGTTGGTCATAAATTTATTCACAAATACATTTTTTCACTTATTCAACAATTAATAATAAAGATATTTTAACAGAATTAGCAAACCCTACTCATTCAACAGGCGCTGATTTAGAACACCCAATTTTTGGAATTGCAATAGCGTCTTACCGCTTGAAATAAGGTATATTTCCTATTAAGGCAAATTAAGGCAAATGTTTTTATTTAAGGTATATTTTACATAGATATATTGATGATAATTCAAAAATACAGGTAATTTTAGTTTCCAACGACGGATTTGTCTTTTCCACGATAATGAAGTTATACAGTGTGACTCTACGGCAACAACATTTTTTTTTTCAAATGAAAATGCAGTGTATCTCGCACAACCCCTGACATGAATGTTGGACTTATTTTATTCAATTATTCATTAATTAATAATGAAGATATTTTGACAGAATTGCCAACTGTCTTAACCTTCTGTGAACTGTCTTGTGTGAAACGTAATTCTCTACATTTAAGTGGTTACTGATTTAGAGCCCTTATTTTCCTGATCACATACGGTCTCACTGCTTGAAATAAGGCATATTTCTATTAAGGTATATATATATTTTTTATTTAAGATATAATTTACATAGTTATATTGATAAAACACTAAAAATACAAGTGATTATAGTTTCCAACGACGTATTTTTATTTTCCACAATAATAAAAGTTATACAGGGTGCCGTTAATGCTTTAAATCAGCCTTAAAAAGTGGTAGGTGAAATTATAATAAAGAATTTTTGTATTTTTCACCTAAAAATGCAGTCTATCTCAAACCAGTCCAACACGGAATGATAGACAAATTTTTCCAAGAATAAATTTATTCAGTTATTCAATTTTTAAAAATAAAGATATTTTAACATAATTTAAAACTGTCTTACCTTTCTTTTTGTGTAATGTAACCGTCTACGCACAAGTTGCGCTCAACCTCATTTCCCGAAATATATACAGTCTCACTGCTTGAAATAAGGTATATTTCCTATTAAGAACTACTGTATATTTCCTTCTATAAACCGAGCGGTATATAAGCCGAGTATACGATTTTCAATGAAAAATCGTCCAGAATCGGAAACTCGTATATAAGCCGATGTTAAAAAAGGGGTGATGAAAAAAAATGATCAAACAAAAACTTGTGCATAGCAAATAGGAAAAAAAAATTGCGCTATCTGAAATTATTGATCTCTCCCATTCTGTCTTGGTGCGCTGTCAAATCTGCTTAATTGGGTTCCGCGCATCTTGTTATGACTCGGTCGTTCATAAAAATCAAACTTCCTATTTATGTAAATGGGAAAACCTTTCTATTTCACGTGACTCCTAACTGTTACTTTGGCTCAAGGAAAGATGGCTGGACAAAGGCGCACGGCTCTCAATGCGCGTTTTAAAGAAATGGTTATTAATTTGGCTGAGAAGTCGACTCAGTGGATGCACTACATTTCACGCTCAATGAAACACAAGTGCGAAAATAGAGACAGAAAAAAACGAAATTTCAAATATTCCAAAAGTAATGAAAAATGCACGTTGGCGCAAAAATGTATTTTGAAGATGATGACGATGAATTATTCCCTAACGATATTCATCCTAATGTACTAATGAATGAAAGTGTTTATAAGGAGTTGCTGGGAAAACTAACTTCGATTGTGAATGATGATTGATGATTTTTGCATAGTAAAAGAGTGGAGTATTTAAGTATTTTTAGAAATTTGTAAGTATTTTTTTTTATTATTTACCATATTTTTAATTTTAGAATATCAAAATTGGAAATTTTCTTAGACTCGTGTATAAGCCGACCCCTCCACTTTTGAGCCAAAGAAATTCCCAAAATTTCTCGTTTTATACACGGAAATACACGGTATTTTCTTATTTAAATTATATTTTACATAGTTATATTGATGAAACTCTAAAAGTATGGGTAAATTTAGTTTTCAATGACGCATTTTATTTTCCACGATAATGAAATTTATACAGGGAGAATGAAATCTTCTTAAATCAGCTTTAAATGGTGGTAGGTTAAACTAGAATAAAGAATTTTTGTTTTGTTTTTTCACCCAAAAATGCAGTCTGTCTCACTCTAACCCGGTTTGTTGGGCAAACATTTAACAATGATGAAGATATTTTGACAGAGTTTGCAACCGTTTTACGTTTCTTTATATGAAACATAACGTTGTTAGATTTTACTTCTCTAAATTTAATGAGCACTGATTTAGATCTTCATTTTCCTAATTAAACAGGGTTTTTACTGCTAGAAAAAAAAGTATATTTCTAGCGCTTTTCGTGGAGCCATTTCTTTTCACATAAAGCAAAGTAATTGTGATCAATACGTCGTTAAAATTTCTTCACTTAGAACAGATTTAAAAGCAATGGTCGTACTTCGATTACAGTGGGATACTATGTATTTTAGGCTGAATAAATGGAATATGACCTTGTACATAACCCTTCACAAAAATTGTTTATTGTAGCACATCCACCACTCCTTAAAATGTGTCTGAGGACTTTTGATTCTCCCTCCACGTTTCAATCGTACATCGTCGAAACGGAAAAAGCTTTACTTTAATCAAAAGATAATTACATACCGAATTAGATACAGTCTCATTGTTAGAAATAAGATATATTTCTAGCGTTTTACGTGATTTCATTTCATATCTCATAAAGCAAAGCAATCGCAATAAAAAACGCATAATAATTCTTTTTCCAATTTAAAACAGAATTAAGATCAATGCTTATATTTCGATTACAGTTGAAATATCTATATTTTTGGCTTAATACATACAGTCTGAACATGTATTTGTATAAAAAAATGTTTAGTGTTGTATATATTAATAGAATGAATATATACCTGATTACATACTGTCGCGTTCTTAGAAACAGCACTCCTTAAAATGTGTCTAAGGATTATTGATTCTCCCTGTACGTTTATATTTAAATCAAACACAGTTGAAAAGTTAAAAAAGGTTTTCTTTAAACAAAGCATAATTAAATACCGAATTAGACACGGCCTCACTCTTATGAATCATGTATATTTCTAGCTTTTTTCATGAAGTCATTTCATATCCCATAAAGCAAAGTAATCGTGATAAAAAATGCAATAATTGTATTTAAATTTAAAATAGAATTAAGAACAATGCTTGTATTCCGATTACAGTTGGACACTCTGTATTTATGGCTGAATAAATGGACTATGAATCTGTATGTGTACATATATGTAGGTTGTTGAACAAGTCGATCATTTTAGTTGTGCAATCGTGACTTAGGATGCGTATTTGTTCGAACCATGGAAGAATACTTCGATGTTGAAAGTATAGCTCCGAGTAAGAAAACGTGGTGGTCGTTTGCAGTCGTATTACAAATTCATACGGTCGTTTGCAGTCGGATTATTAATTCATACGGTCATGGCCTAAGTGTAAACAAGGCAACGGATTCAGGTATCCAAGAAATTTCTCCTCAAAAGGAAAATTCGCTCCCGAAGCCACTGGGGGGCAGTAGCCGGCCCCAACTGGTGGTGCCCGGGAGTGCCCTGCCTCTCTCTTTTTTACATTGATTTTCTTTTCTTTTTGACAGTTCGCCTCTTTGTTAGGTGCAATAGGACACAGCCAGCACGAGCTACCAGACCCCCTACAATGGGACAGCCCACAGAACCAGTTTTACCCGGTGGGGTACGGTAAAAAGGCGAACGCCCATCTCCTGCTGCAGCGTTTCGACTGCATTGTTCAAAAAAATCCTTTCGGCGGTACGACTTAGCTTCTCGGCCATTTTTAGCTTTTTATTAATTCTCCCTCAAATTTACCCTCTCTATAAGTTATGTACTGTACCATCGATTAGGCACAAAATTGTCCAACTCCATTCTTCCTGGTGTGACGAGTACGTGGTGTGCGGCATTAAACCACAGACCTTGACTAGCGCAATAAACAGCACAGAAACAAGGCAAACTCAATTGCATGGTCGACCCGGGTGCTTTTCGATGTCGATCGCCCCATGCCGCGATCGGGCGATCTTCTCCCTGTTCTCCAGGCAACTCAAACCCGTTCAGCTGGGTGAAATCCCGGTAGGTAGGGGCCTTGTCAGCGGTCTCCGAGTCTCTATATCATGCTGTAAGATCTTAAAGAACAATTTAGAATACTACGAGGTTTAAAAAACACCAGATAACATCTTCTAGAGTACTTGAAGCAAGACAGAATCTGAGCTTCAAATTCAATGCATGCGTTTTTTGTTAAACTCGCGGAGGAAAACAAATGCCAACGTAGCACGGAGCGAACGAATCAGTGAAAAGTGCACGGCCTCGGATGAGTAGCTATGCAAATAACGCCAGAGGGGAATGGCCTAACGCGAAAAAGTTCTTTACCTAGTAGGGTAATGATTTTGAAGTAAATAGTCTAGCATCGAGATGCGCGGGAAACTATATTCATGGAATAAAGATTGGAAATTAAATATATATATATATATATATATATATATATATGTTAAAACATTCGAAAATAAAAACTACCTTCTCTCAAAATATTACAAATTGGATAGCTGATAAAATTAATGAAGGGATTAAAAATTGCAGCTTACGATTTCGAATAAGATAATTATTAGGATACACGTTTTAAGTTTATAGGAATTTAACTAGAAATAAATAATAGAGATTATTAAGAAATAGGGAAATATTGAACGTGCCAAAAATTTAGAATAATCTGAGTATTGCAAAGTGAAATTTTTATATAGCATATATATAAAAAATGTTTTTTGTAGTATATAAAACACCTATTAAGTGTGCATATTGACTTTTCATTAACCCTGAATGTTAAATCTCACATGGTTGAAACAGAAAAAAACTTCAGTTTTAAACAAATCATATTAATTATGTAATTAAAATATGCATCATAGAAAGTGCCGTTCAATAATAATACATTTATATGTTAACCCTGCACCCTCGACTTTAACAGTGTTTATAGTTTTTCATTATTATCTATTGCAAGTCGAGTTTTTAGCATTGAAATACCCATATGGAATTTACAAATAATTTTTATTCAAACACTGAAAAATTTCACGCATTTAATTATCATTCCTTTACTATATTCCAAATTTAGGGCAACGAGTCACTGAAATAAAGCGTCTAAGCTATAATTTGATTTTTCGAAACATGTATTGACATATTTTAACTGCTGTTGAAAGTTTTGACTTTGCCAAATTGTGAAATTTTAATCTTTGTTCTAGTTTATTATAATTCATACAAGTTTTACTTTCAATAAACAGACATAATCTTGTCCTTCAATTTTTTTTTTTTTTGGTATTGTATTTATAAAATAAAATAATATATAAGTCTTTTATATAATTTTTAAAAAGCGAATTAAAATATTATTTTTATTAAAAGTATATAAGAAATATGAAAGCTTTAAGCATTTTTTCTCAAAAATTAAATAATTTTCAACTCTCAATTCACTTACATTATGGTTACAAGCGGGCATGTGCGAGCTTAGTTCGATCAAAATTAGCCTTGAGATCAATTCGGTATTTCATTCTAACTGTATAATACTTGCTGTTTACATAAAACTGGCATGATCCTAAGTCATAGGGACCCACTAACCGAAATTTTTCAAACACACGACCAAACCAATGCTCTTTTCGAACCCGAAAACGATAGAATACAAAATTTGATCAAAGTCGCTAAAGTCACTTTATAGATAAAATTAGCTTGACCCACGGCAACCCAAAAAGGACCTACTAATATAAATTTATCGAACATCTGACCTATCCCAATGGTACTCTCGTGCTAGGAAACGGTGTAAGAAGAAATTTTGTCAAAATCGTTTGAGCCATTTTTTAGATAAAATTAGCTAAACCTTGACCTATAGCGACAACGAAATGACTGGTTAATCGAATTTTCTTGAGCATGCAATTTAGACCAATGGTCTTCTCGAACCCGAAAACGATAGAAAACAAAATTTAATCAAAATCATTAAAGCTGTTAGAATTATAAATTTGTTAGTCTGTGTTCTAGATAAAACTAGGACTTCCCTCAGAGGGATTAGTCTGAGCGATATTACTGAGAACATAGATTTAATAATAACATGTGGAAGCAAAGAAAATGAGATCTTATCTTTAATTGTCCATATACTGCGAAAATTTGAAATGATGAAAATAAACGAATTGTAGAATTACAAAATCTTATATATAAATTCGTATACACTGTTTAAAAAAATGGGAAATCAAACCATTCAAGACAGCCATGCATGGATATAAAATTGAAAGTACGCAATATATTAAATGTAAAATAGAAAATGAAACACTAATTTACTTATATCGGAATTTTAACTCTATAAAATGGTGTCAAGAGCATAATCAGACGCTCCGCACCAATTTGAGTAACTTTAAATGACAAATATATGATGTTTAAAAAGAATGGACTATACTTTATATGGTGTGTGCTCCCCGGAATAGATAATATTGTACAATATCTGTTTTCCACGGATGCAATGAGGTTGTCGATAACATTTGAGGAATTCTCTTCTCAAAATCTAATATAGTATCAAAGTACCGAATATATCAAATGTGGCATGCAATGCTTCGTTAGAGTGTGTTTTAGATATGCTCGATCGGATTTAAATGATGAGTGTATGCTGGCCACTACATACGCTGTATTGTTTTGTTTTCAAACATATTCTGCACAAGTTGAGCTGTATTTAGCATGTATTAAATAAAAGAAATCGGCAATGATTACAACATAAAGTATGACACAAGATCTGAATATATCGTCTGCATAACTTTTGAGCTGCCAAAGTGTTATTTGAAGTAATTTACAAATCCATACATATTTATTCAGCAAATCATGCCAGCTAACATACGCCAATATGAACCCGATTACAAAATTTCACCAGAATAAGTTAATATATAAAAAATCTACTAATGATAATTGAGAATATGACCTTATGATAAAATGTCTAGAAAAATGAATCGGATAAAAAATTCATATCACATTTAAAACGGCACTTCCCTCTGTTAGTGGCCTTGGCGAGAGAGAGAAAAGCCTAGAGAAGGAACACTTTAACAAGTACTTTCGGGCAACCTACTCACTGTTTCATACAGGTCTTTATTCAATATTTACACAATTTATTTAATGCTAGGTGGATATCTATCAGTTTTGTTGCATTTAAATCGCATGTTTTGCGGAGGAAATGCAGCATTATGAAATATTTAATGTTGCTGTACCTAATAATTCCAAATTAATGGTAATTGAGATCGCTTTCCGTTAATTTCATCTTTTTAAATTTTAATTTTTTTAGAAACCATTCATAGAGACAATTGTATATTTTAAAACTAACCCGAAGCAAAGTTTCAAGATTTTGGGCTCAGCAGTAACAGAGAAATAGAAAATTTTCTAAAGTTTTTTGTTTCTGCACTGTTTTATATAGCGACATTTTTAGAAATTGTTCCATTGTGAGAATTTACGTCATGATAAATACAGCCATGTAAATTTTCATGTTTATATTCCTAACAGTTCCATGTTATTCGTTACTTAGATCATCTTTAGATCTTTTTCCGCTTTGTTTAGTCTTTCTATTTTTTAGAATTCGTTCTACAACGAGCATTTACATCTTATTAATTACTACCATGCTAAAGTTCTAGTTTCTAACCCCAACAGTATCCCAAAAATTTCAGTATTCCAAATAAATCATAGTTTAGAACCTTTCTAGAAATTTTTACGTTTATCCATCAAATTGAACCTTTTAGAGAGCGTTAATTACGAGTATTTACATCTTAAAAGTAACTACCGCACCAAATTTAAAGTTTCTAACCCAATTAATATCGCAGAAATCACAATTTTGGAACTTTTTTGCTCCTGCAGCGATGTAGGTTCTTGCACTGACATAAAATAGTCTTTTTTTCCGAGCAGAGATGGCCACTAACATTTTTTTTAAGTTGGCTATGTAGTTTCACAGATAACATCTCACAAATGTACAAGCATTAATAATATTATATACTTTATAATATTATAACGCTTTATAATATTAGCATTAGATGTACAGATACAAAAGCCATTTATCTGTTACAAACTAAAGTACCGGCGTTGCCCATGATTTGAAGAATGTTTGTTCTGAAAAATCAATTTCAAAATTTAACATACAACACAAAACAATCATTAAAAAAAGCAGTCGAAATGTTGTTGAATGAATCATATGAAAACGCTATATAAAAATGTATAAATGTATATAACAGACGCAAAAGAATACAGCTATAAATGAACTTATTTCAATTTATAATTGGAGCAATAATGTTAAAATACGCCAATATTTCCCTAATCGGGTTTTTATCATGCTTCAATACTTTTTTCACACTCATATGACGTTATACTATATCCACCATGCCCTTTATATTTCCAATATGACGTAATATTTTCCTCTTTCACGTGGAATCCTTGAAATAGAAAAGTTATGAAGTTATATTTACTTTCATTTAAATTCGTCAAACCATTTATTTCATTTTCATATTTCACGTGAATATCTTGCAATAGAAAAGTTATGACGTAATATTCACCTTTTTTTTAAATTCGGCAAACTATTTATTTCATTTTCATTTTTCACGTGGAAATCTTGCAGTAGAAAATTAATTGTTGTAGTAATAATTTTATTGTGTTTTTTAATTGTTGGCAACTGCTATAACGAAAAGTGTTTAAATTTGATAAGAAATTGCTGTTAAATTTGTGGTTTTTTATTAATTAAAAATTAACTATAAGTTATTTCGATTCCGGATTACTTTAGTTGTCTCGGCCATGTTTTAATACACATGTACGTATCTCTTCACAATTTTGGCTTCCAAATTGTGGATTTTTTATAGAATTACAAACAGACAGATAGACAAGTTTTCATTTTTATATATCTCTCTATTCTATAAAAAGTAACTAACGCTGTCACCGCCGCCGCCGCCGCAGCCGCCGCCGCCGCCGCCGCCGCCGCCGGTTTTGAATTTTTTGTGACCGGAGGTCTTTTTTCGTTAATATTAAGAAAACTATTGCATACAAATATATGAAAATCGGTGGTATTATAGCGAAATGTTTGATCAACACACTAATGCATACAGTTTTCAAATCGAAGAATTATTTTAATGCTAAAGTTGGACAAAATCGTTCCATTAAAAAAAAAAATTATAAAAGCAAAAGCTACACATGGGAATTTAATCATTTTTAGATCATTTTATTCAATAGAAGATCCCGGTCTGCAGATTTCATTAATTTTTTTTTTTAATTTGACTCATTTTTTGAGGTTTTATTTCTATTTTAAATTCAAATATTCAGCATTTTGACAGATATTTTTTACATATTTTAGAAAATGGTATTAATTTAAACTGTTGCCAACTGTATAAACAGCGCAAACAATAATGTTTGCTTCAAATAAAAAAAATATTTACACGTTACTATTATAAACAGAAAAAACCCTTCAAATTAGAATTAAATAATTAGGTATAAAAAGCAGGCACTTATTGGAAATTACGCCATAAAAACTATATTTACATGTGAATTTTAAAAGAGAAAGGATATTGTAATATAATTCATTAACATGCGTTAGAAATCTGAAATAGAACAAATTACGTCACATTACACTTATTATGCAAAATGAACAAAAAATAGTACTGCACAACAGTTTAAATTTAAAAATTGCGCGAGACAAAATATTAGAGGTTAAATATTAGATTTTTTCAAAATTTTATTATTTGTCGTTTGATGTGAGGTGTTCAGATATAAGTATGCAAAATGTCATGTCTCCAACTTAATTAGGGGCTGAGTTAGAGAAATTGCTTAAAATACACAAGTTAGAGCCCAGAGGGTTAAATAATAGACTTTTTCAAAATTTTATTATTTTTCGTTTGATGTGAGGTGTTCAGCTATAAGTATGCAAAATGTCATGTCTCCAACTTAATTAGGGGCTGAGTTAGAAAAATTGCTTAAAATACACAAGTTAGAGCCCAGAGGGTTAAATAATAGACTTATTCAAAATTTTATTATTTGTCGTTTGATGTGAGGTGTTCAGCTATAAGTATGCAAAATGTCATGTCTCCAACTTAATTAGGGGCTGGGTTAAAAAAAATTGCTTAAAATACAGAAGTTAGAGACCGGAGGGTTAAATATGACTTTTTCAAAATTTATGATTTATCGTGTTATCGCAAGTGTTGAGCTATAAGTATGCAAACTTTCATGGCTCCAACTTAATTACGGGCTGAGTTAGAAAAATTGCTTATAATACACAAGTTAGAGGCCAGAGGGTTAAATATTACACCTTTTTCAAAATTTTATTATTTGTCGTTTGATGTGAGGTGTTCAGCTATAAGTATGCAAAATTTAATGTCTCCAACTTAATTAGGGTCTGAGTTAGAAAAATTGCTTAAAATACAGAAATTAGAGACTGGGGGTTAAATATGAATTTTTCAAAATTTTATGATTTATCGTGTTATCGCAAGTGTTCAGCTATAAGTATGCAAACTTTCAAGTCTCCAACTTAGGGGATGAGTTAGAAAAATTGCTTAAAACACATAAGTTAGAGCCCAGAGGGTTAAATATCTGACATTTTTCAAAATTTTATTATTTGTCGTTTGATGTGAGGATTTCAGCTATAAGTATGCGAAATTTCATGTATCCAACTTAATTAGGGGCTGAGTTAGAAAAATTGTTTAAAATACATAAGTTAGAGCCCAGAGGGTTAAATATTAGACTTTTTAAAAATTTTATTATTTGTCGTTTGATGTGAGGTGTTCAGCTATAAGTATGCAAAATGTCATGTCTCCAACTTAATTAGGGGCTGAGTTAGAAAAATTGCTTAAAATACAGAAGTTAGAGACCGGAGGGTTAAATATGACTTTTTCAAAATTTTATGATTTATCGTGTTATCGCAAGTGTTCAGCTTTAAGTATGCAAACTTTCATGTCTCCAACTTAATTATTGGCTGAATTAGAAAAATTGCTTTAAATACACAAGTTAGAGCCCAAAGGGTTAAACATTAAGCCTTTTTCAAAATTTTATTATTTGTCGTTTGATGTGAGATGTTCAGCTATAAGTATGCAAAATTTCATGTCTCCAACTTAATTAAATTAGGGGCTGAGTTAGAAAAATTGCTTAAAGTACACAAGTTAGAGCCCAGAGGGTTAAATATTAGACTTTTCCAAAATTTTATTATTTGCCGACATACAGACAAACATACAGACAAACGAGTGAGACAGGTAGGGTTTCGTTAGATGAACGAAACTCTAAAAACATGCTGCGGGTGACTGTAACAACATCCTAAAATTACATTACCTTCAGCGATCTACCAATCCCGAATTTAGTTTATATTCGTTTCATATATTCTTATTCTTTTGTGCGGCCCTGTAAAATAATTATCAATATTATATACAGTAAAACCTCTGAATAGCGGACACCCCGAGAATTCAGAATTTGTCCTCTATTTAGAGGTGACCGCTACTGAGAGTAAAACATGCACAGTTATTTAAGAGTTGGTAATCAAAAAAATGTTCGCTAAATAGAGGTATCCGCTAATCGGGTGTGTCCGCTATGGAGGTTTTACCAGTAAAACTTCTGAATAGCGAACACCTCGGGAGGGCAGAATTTGTCCTCTATTTGGAGGTGTCCGCTACTGAGAGTAAAAAATGTACAGTTATTTAAGTGTTGGTAATCGAAAAAATGCCCGCTAAATAGAGGTGTCCACTAATCGGGTGTGTCCGTTATGGAGGTTTTACTGCATAATAATATCATCCTTTACAAGAAAATAGCATGCTGTATGATAGACAGACAGACATCCAGAGAAAGATAACCTCCCGGATCAATAAACACTCATGTCTTTTGTTTTAATCATCCACAATTGTATGTCATACAACATGCCAGATTTTATACAACAGGCTAAAAACGGTCACCGTGGTACGGAATACTGTATTATTATTTGTTTGCCCACCAAAACTGGTTGCCACGTGTTGTTGCAAGGTTTGTGATCACGTGGTTGAAACTGATCTATTCAATATTACTGCGTGCGTATTTTTTTTTTTTTTGCTCCATGTGTTCAAACCAGTTGTCTACGAAAACATCAACCGGTGAAAGTGACGCACACCAAATTTCTCTGACGTATGCAGATAAATTGTGCTTTTTTAAGAGTCTTTTCTACATAATTTTTAAACGGTTTGGAACTTATTTTTCATAGTAGGTGCATTCAGTAGGCGACCCTCATAGGTACCTTCTGGTGCGATCAGAAACGAAATCCGACAAATATTTTCTGAGTTATGCTTGACGAAAGGTTTTTATTAGGCTTTTTTTTTAGTAGGACATGGCGTTAATATCCATCGTAGTAGTAAAGTGTCCGGACAGTAATATTTCGCTGCGTATTAGCCTTCGCTTCGCTCAGACAATTAACTTGACCCACAGTGACCCAAAAATGACCCATTAATCCAATTTTCTCGAACATGTGACCTAACCCAATGATCTTCTCGTGCCCGGAAACAGCATAATAAAAAATTTTGTCAAAATCGTTTGAGCCTTTTTTAAAGATACAATTAGTTTGACTCACAGTGACCCAAAAATGACCCACTAATCGAATTTTCCCGAACAAGTGACTTAGCTCAATGGTATTCTCATGCTCAGAAACGATATAATACAAAATTTTGCCATAATGTTTTGAGCCGTTATTTTAGATAACTTAGCTTGACCCACAGTGACTCAAAAATGACAAAGTAATCGAATTTTCTGTAATATGTGACTTAGCCCATTGGTCTTCTCGTAATCCAAAACGACAGAATACAAAATTTAATCAAAATCGTTAGAACCGTTTTTTTAGATAAAATTGGCTTGACCAATAGGGACGAAAAAATGACCCACTAATCGAAATTTCTCGAACATGTGACCCAACCCAATAGATTTCTCGTGCCAAAAAACGATTGAATATAAAATATAGTCAAATTCGATAGAGACGTTTTTTAGATATAATTAGCTTGACCTTGACCCATTTGACCCAAAATGACCCACTAATCGATTTTTCTCGTACATGTGACTTTAGTCCAATGGTCATCCCATGCTCGGATACGATATATTACAAAATTTTATCGAAACGTTTTAGGCCTTATTTTTTGATTAAATTAGATTGACCCTGACCCATTGTGACCCAAAATGACCCACTAATCGAATTTTCTTGAACATGCGATGAAGCCTAATGTATTCTCGTGTCTGAAAATGATAGAATACAAGATTTCGTCAAAATCGTTAGGGCCGTTTTCTAGATAAATTTTGCTTGACCCACTGTGACCCAAAAATGACCACTAATCAAATTTTCTATAATATGTGACTTATCCCATTGGTCTTCTCGTAATCGAAAATCACAAAATACAAAATTTAGTCAAAATCGTTAGAGCCGTTTTTTAGATAAAATTGGCTTGACCCATAGTGACCCGAAAATGACCCACTAATCGAAATTTCTCGAACATATGACCTAACCCGATAGTTTTCTCGTGCCGAAAAATGGTTAAATATAAACTTTAGTCAAAATCGATTGAGCCGGTTTTTAGATATAATTAGCTTGATCTTGATCCATTATGACCCAAAATGACCCATTAATCGAATTTTCTCGAACACGTGACCTAGCCCAATGGTCTTATCGTGCCCGAAAATGTAAAATACAAAATTCCGTCGAAATCGTTAGAGCTGTTTTTAAGATAAAATTTACACACACACACACACATACATACACACACAATTTTTGCTCGCATTATAGTATAAGATTATGCGCGCTAAATTATTTCATTAAAAATGCATCGCAATAGTGCACTATTAAATAAATCATTATTACATTTATTTAATATTATTAAACGTTAAGTTTAATAATGTATAAGTTTAATTAATTCTTTATTATTATGCTTTAGTACTATTTTATTATAGTTTACACAAGTTTTAGATTCAGCAAACAAATATTGTAACTCCTTTCATTTTCACAGCAAGAGTATTTAAAAAATAAAGAAAATAAGAAAGATTTTTATTTTTCTGTAACAATTAATGCCGCTGTATATTCGTTTGCATTCGCCAGTGTATATATATATATATATATATATATATATATAGATAGATATATAGATATAGATATATATAGGGTGTTTCATAAAAGATGATAAAATCTTTAAGAGGTGATAGTACAGATCCAAAGAAACAACTTTCATCAAATAATGTATGGTCGGAATTAGAACGCAAAGGTGCTAGAGGGTTTCAAACGTGATGTTGTTATACGACGCAAAAACACACACAGAACAATTCAGTGAAAAAATCAATGTCGGAAACCGCTCTCCGTGACAACGTTGAGTCTCTGAACTATTTCCATTTGCAGTTCCATAGTGAAAATGCATATCACCCTTTTCCCTCTTATTAAAGGGTAGGGTAAAGTGCCCATTTTTTGTCCCCTTTCCTAATTTCTTCCCCTTAACTTCTCCGCTTCTGCGAAAGTAGCGCCACTTATGACGCAAAGCACAAAGAAACGGAATGTAAAAGGGGTCAGTATTGAAAGTTTCGTTCACCAAGACGCATACATAAATTAAAGACGCCGAATCTATTATTTTTAAAAGACCTGAGTTCCTATTACGCCGTTTGTAGAACGTTATTTACTGTATTGTAAATATTTATTTCTTATTCATTGCATGTATTTTACTTTGGTAAGATGCTGACAGTAGCATACAGTGAGTTTTAGGACGCTGAATTCATCTTAAGGGAACTGAAGCTCCGCCATATTGGGAAGTAGCATGGTCCCAATTTCTTCCCCCTTGCAGTTCTTATTTCAAGGGACGAAATTAGGAATGCTTTTTTTATGATATTTTTTAAATTTTTTTCCTTATGTTTGGATGGCTAATGTTTCTTTATGTTATTCTTCCACTGATCATTAGTACATTTCTTTGTGCCTTATTTTAATGTAAATTAAATTACTTACTCATTTAGAAATAAACTTTGATTTAGTTATAAGTTGTCGAAAATGTGAAATAAAAGGCAGGTGCCGCTGCTAATTCGATAACCCCCACTTTGAAGTGAAATGAAGAGTTTGTTGTATGATTGAACCACCGAACCGATGTAACGATATTGTGTAATAATGTTCGCTTCGAGAAGAAGCTATGAAGGAGAGATCCTAATAATATCTTGGAATATACTCATGATCAAGATTTGCGAATAAATATTTGTTAAGTTTTTAAGAAGTCACAATATCATTTTAGAAGTAACACATCTTACGTAAAAATATCTACACCCGGTATAAATTTGGAACGAAGCTAAGTGGGTTTCTATATGGTGCAACCGGCTGGAAAGGAAGTAAAGTCATTTAATTATTTTGATTGAAAACATTTTATTCGCAATAAATAACAAAAAAAGTAACTTTGTTAAGTAATAGAAAAAAAAATATATGCTGTTTTGTTTAGAAGATAAATTCTTGTTCTGATTTATTTTATTTTGAAAACGAAAGTTGTTGTTCGAATTTAATAATGTGATATAAGAGAAAAAAACTGTATAATTTAATGATTAGAAACTGAATTATTTTTTCCGTTTGATATACAGTGTAGGTAAATAAACATGAATGATTTACTGAAATTTAAGAAAGAAAGGGCTGTTTTGAGAACAGCGGTAACTAAATATATAAATAAATTGGAAAGTGATGATTTGGAAAAATGTACAGAGAGCTCGCTAGAAGAATATGTTGGTTATTTAGATCAAATGAGTAAAGAATTAAAAACCTTTGATAATGTAATTAAAAATTTAATTAATGAAGATAAAGAATTTGAGAGTGAAGTGCAGAGTGCCATCGGATATAATAAAAAAATAACGACTTGGATAAGCAGAATTAATGCGAGGATAAAAATTATTAAAGAATCGAAACAAATTACGCTCTCCAGTCCTGATAGTACACCGCAAAGCGTTATATCTAATAAACCTAGCGAATCACCTGAAAATGCAGGAAATAATAGTTTAAACTTTAATAATGTAACAGTGAAATTACCTAAAATCGCGATTGCAAAATATTATGGTGATCCATGTTTGTGGATGGAATTTTGGAATCAGTTTCAAAGCTCTATTGATAAAAACGAAAATTTGTCAAAAATAGATAGATTTTCATATTTAAAAACTCTTTTAGGAGGGGTCGCGTTCAATGTTGTAAACGGATTTGCTTTGTCAGAGGAAAATTATGAAAAAGCAATAAAATTACTAAAACAAAGATTTGGTAGACAGGAATTAGTTGTTAACGGGCATATGTCAAAATTGTTAAACCTTAATCCCGTCAAGGACTCAACTAATATATTTGAGTTAAGAAAATTATATGACATTGTTGAAATTCAAATTCGAAGTTTAGAGTCGTTAAATGTAACGACTGAAATGTACGGTCATATTTTGTATCCCATTCTGATTAGATTAAACCCAGATGATCTCGCTCTAAATTTTAATCGAAAACGTTTAGAAAAATCAGATGAAAATGAGTTTAATGTTTTAGAACTATTGAGATATTTAAAAATCGAAATTGTGTGTCGGGAATCTTCTCTTATGCTAAATTATTTTAAAGATACTAAACGAAAGTATACAGGTCCCCCCGATAAGCAAGGTAGTAAAAATTATTTTAAGGGTTCGAGTTCTGCTAGCGCTCTTAATGCACAAATTCTATCTTGCATATTTTGTTCTTCTCCCCATGATTCATTCAAATGTAGCTTGCCCCCGCAAGATAAGTTTAAGATATTGAAAAATTCTAATCGTTGTTTTAAATGCTTTAAACTTTTTCACAACAGCAAAAAATGTAGAAGTAAATTGTCTTGCTTTAAATGTAAAAATCAATATCATCATGGCTCTATTTGCACAAAAGATAGCAAAGGGTTAAATACCACTTGGGATGATAAAATAAGCAATACGCGGCAAAATTCTGAATCTCCCAATTATGGATTTGAGGCGACAGTAAATGTAAACAATTCTAGTTCCGAAATTGTTAGTTCGGTTTCGTATTGTAATAATAATGTGACGCATTCTAAAAATGTATATTTGCAGACATGTAAAGTAGTTGCGAGTTCTGATTTCAATTCAAAATTAACTAGAATACTTTTAGATAATGGGAGTCAGCGGTCATTTGTCAGTGAAGCTTTAGTGGATGCTTTGAATTTAAAGCCAGTAGGTCAGGAGATTTTATCAGTGTATTCTTTCGGAATGCAAAGTGCGGTAGAGAAAGTATATCCAATAGTAGAAGTAGAAATTAAAAGCTTAGATCAATCTTTCAAGGCGAAAATCCGAGCGCTTGTTGTTCCTCGGATATCTGGCGCCGATATGTATGAACCGTCTGCACAAATTAGGGAATTTATGAGCGATAATAAAATGGAAATGGCTGATGCTTGTGTAGGAAAAGATTTGATGAATGTTGAAATGCTAATTGGATCAGACTTGTTTTGGGAATTCATTTTAAAGGAACGAATATCTATTAATAATGACTCAGGCGCTATAAAAACGGTTTTTGGAAGGGTGATTACGGGACAGGAATTGAGAAAAGGAAATAATTGTTCTAAAAATATTGCAGTAATGAAAAATGCGGTTGAATTAAATGATTTAAGGATATTTTGGGAAATTGATTCTATCGGTATTTTGGATGAGAGTGATGAATTATCTCAAAAGGATAAATTATTAACAGAAGAGTTTGAGAGAAAATTGCAATACAAAAATAATAGGTACACAACTAATCTTATTTGGGATTCAGGTTCACATGAAATTAATAATAATTTTTGCATTGCTAAAAAGCGGTTCGATAATTTGAATGAAAAATTGAATAAAAATAAAGCAGTATGCACTGAGTATAAGAAAGTTATCGATGAGCAGTTTCGTGAGGGAATTGTAGAAGAATCTAAAAATGATGCGTTATTGTCTGGATACTATATGCCTTATAAGGCTGTTTTAAGGCCAGATAAAGAAACTACGCGCGTGAGGATAGTTTTTGATGCGTCATCAAAGGAAAGCCATTCGAAATCTTTAAATGATGTTTTGGAATCAGGTCCAAATTTAAATCCTAATTTATTAGACATGATACTTAAATTTCGAACATATGAAGTTGCTTTTTCTTCCGACATTGAAAAAGCATACTTAATGATAGAAATAGCAAAAGAAGATAGAAAATACTTAAAATTTCTTTGGTTTAATAATGGTGATTCTAACTCCTTTAGGGTGATGAATATGACACGTTTACCTTTTGTAATTACGTGTAGCGCTTTTGTCTTAGCGGCCACAATTAAGGGACACATTAAAAAATATAAAGAATTTTATCCTGAGGTTTTTGAAATGTTAAATAACTCCATGTACGTTGATGATCTTTATTCTGGGGCAGATACAGCTGAAAATGCTTTTAACCTTTCATCCAGTGCTAACACTATACTTAAGGACGCTAACATGAACTTACGTAAATTTAATTCAAATTCGACTGAGTTAACAGAATTGTGGCAACAAAACAGTATGTTAGATAACCCATCTGAGCGGTCTATGTTATTGGGACTGGAATGGGACACTAATAAAGACATTATAAAAATTGATTCATTGGAATTTCAGATTGTTACAGCTAACACTAGTTTGGCCACTAAAAGATCAGTCCTGCGTGCTGCATCAAAAATCAATGATCCCGCTGGATATATAGCCCCCTTTATAATCAGAATTAAGCTGTTAATGCAGAAAATATGGCAAAAAGGGCTAGGATGGGACGAAGAACTTCCAGAAGACCTAGATATTGAATTTAGAAACTGGTTAGTGGACGTTCAAGATTTGAAAAACATATTATTCGATAGAAAATATTTTCTGGAAGGAGCCTATCCAACAGAAGTAACTATACATATTTTTTGTGATGCTAGTGACAAAGCATATGGAGCTGTAGCGTACTTCAGATACATAAACAAAGGTGGAATAGTGAAAACGTCTCTTATAATGTCAAAATCACGTGTTGCTCCTCCTAAGAATCTGACACTGTCTCGTTTGGAGTTGATGCGAGCAGTTATAGCAGTGAGAATCTATAAATACTTGAATAAAATATTCAATGACTATTGCTCGAATGCGTTTTTTGGACCGATTCTCAAATCGCTTTGAGCTGGATCAAGAGTTCGGCTAAAGAGTGGAAACCATTCGTTTCTAACCAAGTGACAGAAATCCAAAACATATCGGATCCCAAAAATTGGAACCATTGCTCAGGTAAAGAAAACCCTGCAGATTTGTTGACGAGAGGATTGCAATTGAGGTCCTTAAAGGAAAATTCATTATGGTGGTTGGGACCGCCTTGGTTAACCAGTTCCACAGATTTGCCTGCACAATCGAAAAAAATTTCGGCTAATGACAACATGTTAGAACGTCGGGAAAATATTCTCGTTAATGAATGCACTATTGAAAACAATGAGCTAGTAAAACTTTTAGAAAACTGTAGTAGTATGCTAAAACTACTTCGAAAAATTGCATGGGTTAAACGCTTTATAAGGAAAGTTAGAAAATTACCTGGAAACGATGGTCCATTATCTGCCAATGAAATTCAAGATGCGGAAATATTCTTCATTAAGTCAGTCCAGAAATAATTTTATAAACCAGAAATTGATTTGCTTAAATCGAAGAGTGAGCTTCCAAAACAATCGAGCTTACTATCATTAGCACCGTTTCTTGATGAAAACGATTTATTAAGAATAAAGGGAAGACTGGACGAGAGTAAATATACTTATGCAGAAAAGCATCCAATCCTCCTGCCAAAGGGCTCTCGATTTACAGAACTGCTAATATTACGAGAGCACAACAAAATGCTTCATAGTGGTGTTGCAGCTACACTATGTAAATTGCGTGAGAACTACTGGATTCCCAAGGGGAGGCAAGCAGTTAAAAAGACCATCAACAAATGCCTCGTATGTCGAAAACATACAGTAAAGCCAGCAAAACAAAGGACGGCGCAACTTCCCAGAGATCGAATCTCAGAAACCCCGGTATTTTCCGTCTCTGGAGTAGACTTCACCGGTCCTGTTTATATTAAAAATGGTGACAACACCGAAAAGGCTTGCATAGCTCTATTCACGTGTGCTGTGACTCGTGCTGTTCACCTTGAACTAGTTTCAGACTTATCAACTAAAAAGTTCATATTGGCACTTAGACGTTTTCTTAGCCGAAGAGGAAACTGTCGTATATTCTACTCCGACAATGCCAAAACCTTCAAATGTGCAAATAAATAAATTCAATATTTCTTTGACATACTTAAGCACCAGGATTTTCAAAATTTTATCTCTTCAGACGGAATAACATGGAAATTCATAGTTGAACTTGCCCCATGGTGGGGAGGTTTCTATGAGAGGCTGATGAAAATGTTAAAGACCCCCTAAGAAAAATCTTAGGAAAAGCTTTGCTTACTTTTGAAGAGCTTATGACTGTGCTTGTAGAGGTGGAAAATGTTCTCAACCACAGACCACTAACATACATTTATGATGATTCCTCCGAGCCTGAGCCGCTAACCCGGCCCATTTCCTGCTTGCTGGACACAGGGTAGGATACCCCTTTAACTTTAACAAACTGTTTAACGCCTCTATAACTAGGACTACCCTAATTAAGAGAAAAACGTATCAAACAAAACTTTTGAGCCAGATTTGGGAGAAATGGAAGACTAAGTATTTACTAGCAACTAAAAGCCTGCATTCTTTCGGAACTCCTAATGCTCAAAAAGACTTGAAAGTCAATGACATTGTTTTAATTGAAGGTGTAAGTAAATCAATGTCCCTATGGAACTTAGGACGAATTATCGAGGTCAATAGAGGTCGTGATGGACTAGTCAGGTCTTGTGTCGTCAAGACCAAAAAGGGAAATTTAAGACGACCTATTCAACTTATATATCCTTTTGAAATTGCTGATTAATAAAATAATTTTGTAAATAAATTTTCTGTAAATATAACAATATTTAATTTTAGTATTGTGTTTATGTAAATAACATTAATAACTTGTTCTTTTACTGTATTATAACTGTAATATATTTAGCTATACTGTAAATACTGATATTATTTAATTTTGCATTTATTGTGTTATTTTATGAAAGTTTCTTGCAAAAATCCTGGCCAGGTATATTTATGTTGTACATATTGGAAAGAAACATATGTTTTGTAATTATATTATGGTTTATTTAGTGCTTTATTTCAGATTTTCTTAAAGGTAAAACTTTTAAAATATGTTGTTTTGAATAATTCCATATAGTATAATTTTGACATGTATATTGGTTTCAATAATTATTGGTAAAATTAGATTAAAAATATAGTGTGATAATTTTGGCAATTATCAGGTGGGGAGTGTCGAAAATGTGAAATAAAAGGCAGGTGTCGCTGTTAATTCGATAACCCCCACTTTGAAGTGAAATGAAGAGTTTGTTGTATGATTGAACCACCGAACCGATGTAACGATATTGTGTAATAATGTTCGCTTCGAGAAGAAGCTATGAAGGAGAGATCCTAATAATATCTTGGAATGTACTCATGATCAAGATTTGCGAATAAATATTTGTTAAGTTTTTAAGAAGTCACAATATCATTTTAGAAGTAACACATCTTACATAAAAATATCTACACCCGGTATAAATTTGGAACGAAGCTAAGTGGGTTTCTAAATAAGTCAAGCCTCGGCGTATTGGATTTTTTTAGGGGATAAAATTGGGACCTTTTTTTTTTTTTTTTTCATTTTGAAGATACTTTTGAAAAAACAATTTTTCGCATTCTTAAAATTTTTTTGTACGATATTTGCCTATGTTTCTATGTGCGTTGGTAGTTAGTCTATGTAAAACCCAAATTTGCTAGGTTTTCACTGAAAAATTCAACATTTAGGGACGAAATATGGACACTTTACCCCAAAATCTTCCGTTACGTTCATACTGTGATTGAGAGTTGCACACTCGGATCAGCGGCTTTTATGTATTAAATGAGGCGAAATTTTGCATACGTCTTCTTCTTCTTCCCTATATAACATTTGCATGCTATTAGTGTCATTCGTCTCCCGATAGCTTGCAAAGGAATGGAGCTTAAACTTTTGCATGAGCCAAGTTTCCAAATGCGCCAGCCCCTTTACGTTTTATTTCCGACCATACATTATTTGATAAAAGTTGCTTGTTTGTGCAAGCAGTTGACAAACTTTCATTTAATATAATTAGTAACGGAATATAGATTATATAATTATACTTTTTTAAACAAATAAAGTTCATGCTTACTTTTCCCAGCAGCGCAGGTTGGCTTGTAGTAAATTAAAACATGACCATCAAATAAATAATGCAACATCACATTTCACATAACATATACATTTATCTGGACAAAACGACAGACATCACCATTACAAAAGACAATCAACACTCAACTAAAAAGAACATCCTAGAACATCTTAGAATGTCTATATACTATCAAAACCTATTTCGATGGTAACACGATAGGCCTTCTAGCGGCAGAAAGGAAAAGAGATATACGAATCGTTAGATTACATAAATAAAATAAAAGTAGTATATTACAGCAGTTTGGATGTGTACTATCCATTCTTAAAATTTTGTCCATCTTTTATGAAACACCCTGTATATATATACATATATATATATATTTTTTTTTTCATTGAAGGATGTTGAAAATTACGATTTCGTAAAACTTTAGATACCTTTTTAGCACTATTGGTAAATAATAAAAAAAAAAATACACAATTCAATCAATTTTCTGTTAGATCATATAGTTATAGTGCATTTACATGTATTTTCTTTTTAATGAGAACCTCATAATATACTGAAATAATTGTCAAAGTTACAGGTTTTGAAAAAAAATCTTTTGAAGTATGATTGTATGCATTTATGTATTATTATTGTTTTTTATTATTACCTCCAAAAATGTTAAAAAATAAAAAAAGGTGTTATGTATTTGAAACAATAATGAATCTGGCAAAATATTCGCTATTACATAGCGCCTTTCCGATCGAATATTCATAAATTGAAGGAGGACCTTCTTGCCACAGCCAAAAATATACACAAAAAAATTGGTTCAATTCCATGCATAACTTCATACACATTTTTTGATGGTACAATGGTGACACACGGACAGACAGACATTTTGTATAACCATACCTTTTGAAAAATCCTTAAAAACATTTGAAAAACTGGCCCTTAAAACGTGCAAATCCGTCGAAAATCGGAAGTTCTAAAAAATTTCTATTACAATAGGGGAGGTAGGGGAGATTTGATACATAGGGAGGGTAGGGGAGATTTGATACATAGGGAGGGTTGATACATTGACATTTTTCCTCAACAAATGGCATTAACAGCCATTGTAAAAGATGTAAAGTATTCTCTTATTAGCAGAGGCCATCATTAGTTCGACTTAACAGTGAAAAACTGACAAGTTTTTTTTTCTTTTAATTTTGAAGACTTTTGGAATGTCAATGTAATTTTTTTAAATACTGATTTTCTTTCATAACTCTTATTATTGTGAAGATAATATCTTGTATTTTTTTTTATTTATAAAGCACATTGTTAGGGTGAGTTTTCCCAGAAAGCAGATTGGCATTTTGCAACTGCATTTATACAAAGTGATTGAAAATCCAATAAAGCATGATAGGGAGAAATTATACATTAGTGCTGGAGAGAAATGATACACATGTATATTTGAAATTTAATAGTTTTTTTTAAGTTGTAAACTAATATAGGACTGTAAAATTCATTATTATTTTACAGCAAGAGCTACTGAAATTGGTAAGGAAGAACAAAGAGATTATTCATAGACATTACGTAGGTTACATAGAAAAGCAGTGCGATGGTAGATGGTTAGTTCGCTTTGCTCGTTATGTAGAAGGAAAAAAAGTTTAAATGGCCTGAAAGGGAAGATGTTTTGACGAAGGGCAAAAAAAAAAAAAAAAAAAAAAAAAAAAAAAAAAAAAAACATTAAATCTACCCGATTTTAATTACCAAAATGTTAGAGTTATTAGTTTTTCTTTTAACCATTTCAGGATGGGGGTATGTTTATGAAACCGCTTAATTTTAATTCTCAAACGCTACACTGGTACCAGCATTTTGGTAAAATATTTTCCATTAAATATGAAAGTGAAATATAGCCCTTTTCTTATTTCTAATTAAATTTGTCGGCAAATTCCGGTGTCATTTATTTATAAAACACTTTAGCATTGAAAATGCTTTGCCCTGAAAAGGTTAAAGAAATCAAAAATGGGCTAAATTTATGTTAAATTGTTTGCAAATCAGCATATTTTCTAAAAAGTGTGTTAATAGAATTGTTAAATAGTAGCAACTGTTTAAATATTTTTGTAAAAAACATTTCTGAAACAAGAATATGTCAATGCCATTTCTTTTTAAATTTTACTTAAATGTTACTTAAATAAGATTTATAATAAAAAATTGTATGACACATAAATTGAATTATCTGTATTTTTTTTTTCAATTTGCATAACAATGTATCAAATCTCCCGTACTAGTGTATCAATCCTCCTCAGCAATGGGGAGATTTGATACACTAGTAATAACCATTCACAATAATTGGGATATATTTTTTGAATGATTATTCTTTAAATTCATAATATTTTTTAATAAATGAATAAAAGTTTGATTTATAAGAAAATACGAAAATTTTGTTTAAAAATGGGTTTCTAAGGATCGTAAAAAATTAGTAAAAAAAAAGTATATCATACCTCCCCTACTTTTTTCTATGTTTAGTAAAAATATGAATCAAAAAATGTAAATATAAACAAATAACCTTAAATCTGTTACTTTTACATCTGCAAAACACTCAAATAAATATGTCATATATCGATCACTTTAAAATTTTCCATGCATTTATATGTAGAATAATTTGCATATGACCCAAGTTAACAATAAATCAAGATAATCATATAATATTTATACATCAATATAATTTTTCTTTAAAATATATCAAGATAAATGTAACCGAAACATAAAGAAAAAATTCTGCAGGTAATAACACTTTTAAAGCAATATTCTCAATTTTGTAAAAAGTTTCATAATCTTTAAAGTAATTAAGTTAGTAAAATGCAAAACATTTCATTTTAGAAAAATACACCATATTTTATCAAAAAAGAAATACAGATACATTTCATTTTCAGTAATTAAGTTAAAATCTACCGTTTACATTAAAAGCTAACGATATATTGGTTGATGAAAAAAGGCACAATATGTATTAGGATCTAATTAGTTTATTTACATACAGTTTAATTTTCGTTATCAATCAATTTTTAAATATTATATTTTATGCTTTAAAACATTTATGTATTTAAATATGCTTCAGTGTTAAAGAAGTGTAATTCGTGCTTGAAATTACACACGCGAAACACACGTTTACCTAAATATACTATATTTTTAAACAAACTTCAATAAATTTAATTTGTGAAATTTTAATTGATTGTGAATTTTTTTATCATTCAAAAAAGCACATGCATGTTTCTAAGTGATGTATAGAGTATTTAAATTCCATTTAGAATATTTAATGATGATGAAAATGATATAATTTATCATGAAATATTTTATTTTAGAAAAATTTACCATGTTCTCCAATAAAGAATGTGAAATATACAAACTGCGTACATTTCATTTAACGTAAATTTTACGTCAATTTACATACGTTAAAATTTAACTTTTAAATTTAACAACAAAAGTTCATGAGACGTTGGTTGCTGAAAATAAGCATAATAAGTATATTTTACGGTATAATTGGATTATTTACAAAAAGTTTATTTTTTTAAATCAATTATTATTTAAATGTTATATTTTATGATTTAAAACATTTGTTCATTTCAATTTATTCAACTGTTAAAAAAGGTGAAATTTCATAACGACGCTTGCACACGGGAAACACACGGTTAGATAATTTCAATTTCTACTATTAGCTCACACTCTCCCTATATTTATTTATTTATATATCGTGTTCAAATTTTCAATCGTTAAAAAAATACATATTATTCATCCTATCAAGTTGAAATAAATTTTTTAAAACTTGTACTGGATGACAATTGATGTTAATACAGATTCTTAAATATTAATTAATTCATTAAATTTTAATTAATTAATTTTATTTTTATATGGGAGACAAAATGGCAGCCATTGGTTATAAAACATCATTTAATGCATCTTCATATCTATAAGGGGGGTTACCATAGAGGGGACCCTGTTCTGTCGCCAAATACCGCCAAGTTTGTAGCCGAATTGGCTATATATCGCCAAATTTGGTGACTAAAATGGGTCGCCAAAAGTGACTCCAACTTGGCGATATCTCTAATATTACGCCAAATTCCCATAGACTTCCATTGTAAACCTACTTTCTTATAGAAAATCAACAAATTGAGATATTTTAATGCAACAAAAACTAATATTAGCTTAAGGGATTATATTAAATTTTTCTTTGATGACCTAAGCAGGAATTGACTTTAAAAATAAAATTTTTATATTACTTGTTACATGTTTTATTTGTGTTGTCAACATCCCCTTTTCTACCCACATATAAAACACTTACATTTAGTTAAACAAGTTGTTTGATTGAAAATTACCGTTATAATTAACATTAATGAAATAATGTATCACAAACATTTGAGTGCGAAAGCATCGCAGAGCCCCGCTGGTATACTATGATCATTAACATATTTCAATAAATATTAATTTGGAATTTCTACTGACAACTCCCTTTTGTCATTTTAAACAATACATGCATATTTTTTAGTGATGTAAAGAACTATATACAAGAATTCGAAGGTCTAGAAAAAGAAAAAGACTTTAAAATCATTTGCGCGGATTTTTTAAACAATACTTATTCCATCATTTAAATAGTTCTCTAACACTACTTCCATTTCCTAGCAATATTCTTTTACGCTATATATATTTTTTAAATCATCAGCGACTAGCATTTATCAGAGAAATGACCTTCTATTATTTTCTGGTTGATTGAGATACGTAACAACGCACGCTGGCTGCTGCTGTTAACTTCGAGTATTGCCAGTTCCCCAATTTTGCTACTTTGCATACTAAATTACATGAATTGTTGTCATTTGATAAATGAAATATTGTTTGTCTGAAAATAATTGTTGATAATTACGTGATTTTCCCGTAACTATGGACAATACTGGAATTAAACGGAAACATTTGTAATGCAAAAATAATGTTCTGTCACTATAATTATCATAAATTACGGTAGGAGTTTTAAAGGACAACATATATAGTATCATATTTATTGTTTTAAATCGGTATCAAAGCTGTATGTACTGAATTATGAATTCGTAAAACTTTTATCTTCTAAAGCATTTTTCTTGAATTGTTTAAACTACATTAGAAGATTTACATAATCATTTAATAAATTTTAGAAGGATTTAAGAAGGATTTGAGGATTTAGAAGGATTAATTCAATTTGAATTTATAGGGATTTTGTGCAATATTTATAACCCCACTCAAATTTCTTTTTTAAATATTTTCTTTGTCTTTTGTAGAATTAGGAAATGTATAAGTATGATGTTTTTACAATAGAAATACAGAAATATTTCCGAGTTGAAAAACTCAACCCTCCCCCCTTCCGCTAAGAAAGCTGAAAAGATGCAAAGGTAAAAGCAATCACCCTTTTAAAATATTTTTGTTTTGTGTAACCAATAATGCTTTCAGAACAAGATAAAGTAATGTATCTGTAACGCATTCTAAACCTTATTACAACTAATTGATGTATTAAATAAATTTTATAACAAGTTATTTTAATGGTACTTATAAGTACCATCAATAAATAAAGAGTTAATTTATTTTTTCTTCATACACATTAAGAAGATTGTAAAAACGCTATATTTATTTTCTATAGTTACAGCTATAAAATAAAATCACATTTGTTTTGTATTCTGTTGCTAAATATAAAATAAATTTTTTCATTGAGGAAAAAAATTATGTTTAGTGTTAAAAACATAATTATTACTTTTTAATTGCTTATTTACGATAAAAAAATAAAAATTATAAAATTTACTTCAATTTGAATAAATATGATCGTAAGCTTGTGTATTTGGATTTCATTTTCAATTAAATAATATATTTCAACATAAATAATCACGAAGAATATGTTTCGTGTTTACTGTAAAATCAAGTGATACATATTTCAGGCTTAAAAAGAATGTATTGTACAAATTACTAATAACCATTTTAAATTACTTTTTAGAAAATGTTCGAAATTCTTAACAAATTCTTTACTTTAATTAACTTTACATCATAATTACGTGTTCTATGACAAATAACACAGAGTCTTCATTCAGTAAGAAATGTCAAAACACTATTTTTTTCAACTAAAGTAATTAAATTGAAACGTTTAACGAAGCAGTTGTTTGTCTGTTCAAAATAATTACAATTTACATATTTTGTAAGCAATAAGCTTATACAAAATACCTTTTAAATTATCTATCAAGAAGTGTTTGTATCTCAGAATTTTATTTAAAGGTATTGCTAATTTACATAATTACTTTAAAGAATTTCCCGTAAAAAGAAATGTTAACTAGATGTACTATTATCTTTATCATATTAAAATTAATAATGATTATGAATTTTATCATAAATGGTTTCGTGAAAAATAAGAAAAATACAAAAAGAAATATTCTTCTGATGAGCCCGTGGAAAAGAGTTTGGATTCGTGTGATAAAAATATATTACCACATAGTTATATTGAGGAAACTCCAACATATTGGATCATTCTAGTTTTCAATGACGTATTTTTATTTTCCATGATAATGAAATTATTGCAATGGTGACTTAAATGTTCTTAAATGAGCTTTAAGAGGTGAGCTGCAAGAAATGAATTTTGTCTTTTTCACCCGTAAAATTAAGTGTGTCGTACTACAGTTCTAATGTTGGACTCAAAATTAATAACAATGGATATATTTTTACAGGATTGGCAACTGCCTTACCTTTCTTTGTGGAAAATGTACCGCAGTTAGTATACATTCTCAAAAAAATTTCTTCAATTCACGGAAATTCTACTGGTAGCAGTGCTGTTGGGATTTTCCAGTGAATTAACGAATATCCGTTTTTTTTTTTACTTTCTTCTATCTTCAATAGAAGAAAGTATTGTAATCGAAATTTTTTCGACTCCCCGTTTTTGACGGATTTACACGTTTTAGGGGTCAGAGATCCTAAAAAACATGTTTATAGAAAATGTATGTCTGTCCGTGTGTCCGTATGTCGTCATTGCAACATCAAAAATTGTATGAAGTTATGCATAGAATTGAACCAATTTTTTTTTAAAGTTTTTGCCTATGGCAAGCAGGTCCTCCATTAATTTGGAAAAACTCCGCCTGTAGGGGACGCTGTAATACCGATTTTTGTGCATTTTGAATATTGTACCATCGAAAAGTGTATGAAGTTATACATAGAATTGAACCAAATTTTTTGTATGTTTTTGGTCATAGCAAGAAGGGCTTCCGTGAATTTGGAAAAATTCCGCTTGTAGGGGGTGCTGTAATAGCAATTTGTGTGCATTTTGTATATTGACCATCGAAAAGTGTATGAAGTTATGCATACAATTCAACTAAATTTTGTGTATATGTGTAGCCATGGCAAGAAGGTCCTCCCTGAATTTGGAAAATTTCCGACGGTAGGAGACGACGTAATAGCGATTTTTGTGCCATTTTTAATATTGCACCATCGAAAAGTGCATGAAGTTATGCATAATTGTAATAAAAATACTAATAAAACTAATAAAAATGAGTTATTATAATTTGTAACAACATTTTGAAATATTAATATACATGAGATAGATGAAAGTTTTGGGATTGGCACATGCAACTAGTTCCCTCCCTTATTGGAGGTAAAGAAAGTTGGGAAAAAGCAAAAGATGCGGACGTTGGATTCGAACCAGCCATCCCAGCTTTACGAGACGAGCACGTTAGCACTGAACTCAAGTTGCACAGCCGCGACAAGCTTTGAAGTAAATATGTTCGCTTCAGATGGCCATGGCTTGATCAGTTTCTTGAAAAAGTATTTGATTTTGAAGTTATTTTGGGGAAGATTTCGTCTTTAATGAGATTGTGGCTGGGGTTTTTATACTTTCGTATTAGTATAGTATAAAAATATGAATTTTAAATATTAAGTAGATTGCTTGAGGTAAAATACAAATATTATATTTTTATTCGATAAGATTTTTTTTTTTTTTTTTTTTTTTTTTTTTTTTTTTGAGTGTTATCAACATTTTTCCATTTAATTTTCTTAAAACATCCTTTAAATGTGTTAATTTAAAGTATATTTTAAAAGCCAATATTTATTTATAAACAACTTTATAAATTCAACTTTATTTAACTTTATTCGACTTATTCAAATTCAAATAATAAACTATGAATACTTTTGAATGAATGAGAAAAGTAATTGTTATTTATTTTTAAATTCGAAGACTTTTTTTTCTTTTATAATTAAATTAGAAATCTTAATTTTATAGAATTTTTGGTTTTTCATTTTAAAAATTAATTCAGATTTATTATTGAAAGACCCAATTCGCATGCGTACTGGGAATGAACGGAATCTCTCCTTCTTTTTTAGACTTTAGTGGAGAATTCACGGATAAAACATGTTTTCTAGGAGTACGGAAATTATTTGTTAAAAAATGAGGAGTAATTTAGTGTATATTGACGAGATTTTCTGACAGTTTATGTAACAATTTGTTACATATTACACAAGTGCATCCTCTACATTCAAAAGGCATTGACTTAGATCCCTCATTTTCCGAATTACATACCGGGTGTGCAAAAAGTCCGTATAAAATTTTAAAAACCATAAAAACCGAAATAATAACCGAAATGAAAAACTGTTTGCAGGATTAACATCTATAGGTCACGGGAATTTTTTTAAGTTAGAAATAAAAAATAACTCAAAAAACAGCCGACAGATGGCGCTGGTTCGCGCGATTTTGATGGAAATATGCAAATGAAACGGTTATAAGAACTTTCGCTCCTAATCCAGAAATTGTTCACGCAAAATAACTTCACCAACAAAGCTTTATCCTTCATACTCAGCATCCTTGATCAAGTACACGGCTCAAAACGGTGAACTAGTTCTGTATTAGTAGCGCAATTTCTTAAAACCGTTTCATTTGCATATTTCCACCAAAATCGCACGAACCACCGCCATCTGTCGTCTGTTTTTTGAGTTACTTTTTTATGTCTGTCTTAAAAAAATTCCCGTGACCTATAGATGCTAATTCTGCAAACAGTTTTTCATTTCGGTTATTTTTTTTTCGATTTTTATGATTTTTTAAAGTTTATATATTAGATATATTTCTAGTGCTGTTCATGAAGTCATTCCATTCCACATAAAGTAAAATAATTTTAAAGAAAAATTCGTTCAAGGGCCATTCTTCAAAAAGTGTAACATTTCCGTCACATGCATTTTACAGTAAAATTTTTAAAGAATTATTCATTTAGCTATATTTTTTATTTGCAATAAAATTATGTCTATTTATATCAGTACCCACCTTTTTTATAATTATTTGTTATTTTTTATTTTTATGGGTCACACTATGTGATTTCTCACCTCCGTGGCATGTCACACACCTTGTGTGACTGTTAATGTTGTTTAATAACTTGTTTAATTTAAAAAATATATTTATATATTTATTCCTTTCACAAGTGTCTCAAATACTAAATATTTAAGCGTATTTAAAATTTTTATATTGTGATTTTGTTTGTCTTAGTAGAACAATTAATTCTGATACACAGTAAATTCTCACCTCCATTAACCAAACGTTAAATGCCATTTTTCACTGATAGATGGCAGTACTGGCATCACATTTTATTTCCTATGACACAAGTCATCTATCTTGTTTACGTACAGCTATAAAGAAGTTCTGAGACTTTAGTTGAGAAACAAGAAGATAGATTTTGTTTTTAAGAATCAAGTGAGGTTATTGAGAATGCTCACCTCCGTGAACTTGAAGTTCGGGTACGTAAAGCAATGTAAAAATACAAGTTTACCTGTATTAATATACTTAACATGTGCAAATTGTAATACCAAAAAAATGAATTTCTTTTCTTGAAAAAAAAGCATACATTAAACTTATTTTTATAGAAGATTCCTCACCTCCTTGAATTAAAGCTCATCTCACTGAATAAGGTTATATATATATATTTATTTATTTTTGAGTAAACTAATTAAAATTAATTAGGGCCATTGTTCATGGTGACTTCTAGTAAGTAAAAGTTTGATATAAAATGAAAAAAAAAGGGAAACCCAAGGTTTTGAAATTGAGAAATATTTTTGTTGAAAGGTACACTTTCTGGAGAATGACCCTCAAATGTATTTATTTAGAATAGAAATATGAGCAACGGTTGTTCTGCAATTAAAGTGAGATACTCTGAATTTTTGTTGTATAAATGGACTATGACCCTGTATATTTCTAGGCAAAAATTGTTTATTGTGATACCCTACACGCCATAATGTGTGTATAAGAACTTTTGATTCTCCCTGTAAGTTTAAATCACCCATGGTTGAAGGAGAAAAAAAACTTTTTTTTTTTTTTAAACGAAATATTTTATTTTTACATAATAATGTAATTCAAATGCCAGAATGTGCCTTTCAACAATAATTCATTTATACGTTTACTTTGCACCTCAAGTAGAACAATCAGTTTGGATGTTTTTTCATTTTTATGTAAATCATTTCGAGCTTTTGAAACTGAAAATTCGATGTAAAACATACAAATAAATTTTCTCCGAAAACTATCTCACTGAAATATTTCTCTCAATTCATACCAAAGGACTCTTATCTGTCATTATTATCATTTAATGTTCGTGTGGCAAGATATGAAAATAAACTCTCAAAATTATAATTTGATCTTTGAAAATACGTAATGACATTGCCTGATTTCATTTGACAATATTGATGTTTTCCAATTGCGAAATTTTATGGTTTGTTCTGTTTTGTTATAGTTCGTAAATGTTTTATATTCTGTAAGACAATATATATCGTCTTTTAATTTTTCTCCTTAGTATATTTTAAAAATAAAATAAAATAAAATACTTATTACATTTTCTAAAAAACAAATTAAATTATATGGTATTTTTGAAAGATAATTTTATTAAAACAATGAAAACTGTTAGCATTTTTTCTTAATAAATAATTCTTTTTCAAAAACATCCAACTCTCTTACGTTTTGGTTATTATGTATGGTAAAGTACACCATTAAATATTCATTGCAGAAATGCATTTTTAAACAGGGCATTATTAAAATTATTTAATGTTATGAAACACTAAATTATACGAATAATTTTAATTAATCCTTTAAAATGTAAAATTTAATTAATTGCAAACGAGCAATAGAAAATAGCTTCTTATTTTATCTTTTATAAAATATAGACTGTGTAACATTTAAAATAGCTGATTGAATAAGTTAATATTCATAAATGTGTTTAAAGAATTATTCTTCTGAATATTAAAAACAAAACAATTTTCGTTTACAAATAACTTTTGATTATGTTATTGCTTACCATATAAAACACATATTTGATTTATGTTTAATTAATTTTTATTTATTTATCAGTCATTTTCTTAAAAATATATATTCTCATTATACAGCTTTAACAATCATCTAAAATCGGTAAGTAAATCATATATTTCTGAAATCATTTAATGATTCTACTATTTTTTTTCATTGGCAAACTAAAAATTAATATATTTTTATAATCATGTTTGAATCAGTTTTCATTTTTATGCTTCAAAATGAATTAAAATTTGGAAATGCATAAAAATTAAAATTGAAATAAATGTTTAAAAATAATATTTAATAAATAATAATTAAGTATTGATTCTATAAATTATTGTTTTTCGTAAGCATATTAAATTTTTAACAGAATCTAATCCAACGCACCAATATAGACAGATTTATAAAACAGTAAAATTTCACGTCTGATGTTTCACTTTTTTTTTTCGTCCAATTACCCGCTGATGTGGCCTTAAAGCAATAGTATACAAAATTAACTATCATGTCACAACTATTCTTTTTCTTTTAATTGCGTATTTAATGAAAGAAACTTTGCTATTAAATAACGCTAAAATTAAATATCGGAATTTGTAATTGCAAACAAACCTTATACATTCGCGGTTAATGGGCATGTGACAGGATATCGTATGGCCATTGAGTTGCAAGCAATATGTTGGAAAACTGATTGTCACAAACGAACAAACTTATTTTTAAATAATTAAATTATTTTCTTCACATGGATGATTATCAAAAACTGTGGTGTTTTACCGTTCTTTCTCATTTGCACATAAAAATAGTTAAATATCATAATTTAAATTTTTACATTTTAACTAGCATGTTTTTAATGATAATTTACAGATATATTACTATTTATAAAAAATTTAAAAATAAGAAATACATTCTTTTGTATTCAAAATGTCATTACTTTAGGTTGTCTCAACAAGCAATTTATCAAGTAAGCATTTGACTAAGTTCTATTTAAAACAGATGATTATAATTTTTAAAACACATTTTTATTTATTCAGATGCTACGAATTAAAAAAATATTTACTTTCATAAATTAAACTTATCTATATCATAATAATTTTTTTAAACCGTGTCCTAAGAAAGAGTGTCATTACCAGGCTTCTGACAAAAATTCATCTGGAATTTTTTAGAGGGCAGAACATGCCTTTTTATCAAGGCAAAAATAATTCTTAAAAGTCAACTTGTTATCAGGTTTAGGTGAATAGAATAAATAGTTTTATAATTTGAATAAAGCAAGCAAGGACTTTGAATGTTTTGGTGAGTATTTTTTTTTTTTTTTTTTTTTTTTTTTTTTTGTACGTCATTACCGTACCCACTTCTAATTGGTAATTAAATGAACTTTTATTTCGTAGTCTTCTTTTATTATATAAGAAAGATAAAATCATTGTATGGGATAGAAGATATAATGACTGCCATTTATGCCTGGGGAAAAATAAAAATATTTTTCTTAACTTGTCATTACCATAGATGTCATTACTGTGCCCACTTATGTCATTGCCAAGTTCATTAAAATTTAAAAATTGGTATAAAAATGTTAAATTAGTAATTTTTGTCTCTGCTGATGCTTGTATATTAACGTTTATGAGGTAAGATAATTATTTACAAAATATTAAATCTTTCTGATTATTTCTAAAAAATTGATTTTGCTATTCCAAAACAATGACAGATTTTGAAAATGACCCACATACTTGATAAAAGCGAAATTTTATTAAAACATTCAGCGATTAACCCAATAATTTAGATTTCCTCCATACTTTACATGTGGGAAAATGAAAATTAAATTAAATTCATTAGCAAAAAATGTTCATCATAAAAATCTTTCATTGGGGAGGGGGGAGGTCGAAAATTTTGATTTGATAAAATTCAATATTTTATAAAAATGTACATTCTTTTAGTAATATTATCAAATAAAACTTTTTATATAATTTAAGCAATTTTCTATTCCTTTAAGACCTGACCTACACATTTGTGTTGGTAATCCTAAGGAAAAAGAAAAAAAACAATTTCCCCTTTTTGTGTGATTTAAAGCAGAGCCTGCACACAAACAATTATGCGGATTCTCCCCTGACATAACCTGACATCTAAATATTAGCCACCGGTACGGTATGTTATTTCTTTCTCCCAGCTTATTTTGTGTCTAAAAATAACGTTACCTTACAGAAGCCAGCAATAAACAAAGCAGATATATCATTGTACAATTAAATACTCGATAGCATTTTTTTAAATTTTCTAAGCATCGCACATTTTTAATTTATATACCGTCGTGTTGAAAAAAAAAGTACTTTTAAATGCAATTTGTTTGAAAACTGTATCTCCATTGATATTTGAAATATTAATTTTTTTGTAGTTTTTTGCACCATTTGTTTAATTTTGGCAACTCATGTACTCCATTTATGTAGAAAGTAAAAGGAAAATAGTTGAAAAATTGTAATTATATCTTTTTGTTGCCATTTTTCAATACAATCGAAAGAAAATGTAATTAAAATAACTGCTATTTTGAAAAAATATAAACGAATAATTTCTGCTAAAACAGGGAGCTATTATAAAATATATTTAATTTTAAGATATCTATATTAATGTTACAATCAAATTAAGGAATGTGAATCATTAGATAGCCGTTTTTTTGTCGAGTTTCTTTAATGACGGTATCTTTTTGCTGCATTTGTGTATTATTTTGCTATAGTGACATCATACGCATGCTTTACTGTAGATGTTTAAGAGTGGATCGTAAATGTGGAATACTTAAGTGGATGCGAATGACGTCATTTTACAGAAAATAAAAGTGCGTGTTTTAAGTCTTAAAATTGAAATATGTTTTGTAGTATTTATATGTACATATATTTTTTTTGCATCGAGTGCGACACTAAATTCTGAAAAAGCAGAATTCCTGTTTTCTAGTTTTTTTTAATACTTTTTTCAATCAAATATAATTCTATTAATTAGTGTTAAATACCAAGACTATTGATTTATACCAAAAATCTTCGTGTTTTAAAGGGCTATTAGATCATATCATTATAGTGCTTTTACCTCTATTTTCTTTTTGATGAGTACCTCATAATATACTGAAATGCTTTTCAATGGGCCAGGTTTTGAAAAATTAAAGCTCTTAAAGGTCTATAGGTAACAGTATGGATTATATATGTATTATATTACTATTATTACCCTTCGAACATGTTTAGAAAAACACGGGATATTATGTATTTTCCCTCGAAAACAATTTATATTTTGAACTTTTTCAAATATCTGCATTTTCGACAACTTATAACTTAAAAGGGAGAATTGGTTTTTTAATTTAAAAAATTGGACGATTGCACCATGAAATAGATTAAAAATTATGTATTTAAAATAAAATACACTATTTGCTAAAAGGTTTATTACACATTAAAGGTTAACATTAAAAATATACATTAAAAAATCAACGTTTCTTTTCGCATCTGCGAACGTCTTCAGGATGATACACAAGTTTACATATCATATACAAGTCAAAAATTTTTCAAGAATGGAGGCAAACATCTCAGAGTCCCTGACGACCTTGTCCAGAGGGCGCATCAAACGTCACAAAGTTGCCAAGGCAACGAAAAGGAGTAAACCAATCCAGCTATGGAAGAGGGGGGGGGGATACATGGAACTGACTCCAAAAACAATTTTTAACATATTGTGCCAAATTTCATGTATGCTGTAGGATAAATTTTCGTTACAGGTGTGCTGTCCAAGTTTAATAATCCTAATGGATTCTAAAATTTTGTTTAGGTATTCATATATACTGGCTATATAGTTGGCAAGGTAGGAGCTCTTTATATACGAGTATAACCTGTAAACTGTATGTCTTTTTAAGCTTTTATACATGGTGTGTTCACAAAGTTTCAAGACTTGTCTGATAATTCAAAATTTATTAAACATTTTTGTACCGCGAACAAAAATTCTTCGGAATATGACCCTTGAGCATCAACACACCGCTACCAGCGTTTTTTTTTTCCATTATTCATAGACATCATAGACGTTTTCGCACGAAAGGTTGTTAAGGGACCTCGTGGAAGCTGCTTGGATCGCTGGTATCGTGTCGAATCGCATCCGTTTCAGGTCTTTCTTGACCCGGGGGAACAAAAAAAAAAGTTGCTGGGACCGAGGTCGGGGCTGTAAGGGACTTTCAGCAGTACTGCCACGTTAAAGATAGCCAAACCCTCGGCGGCGGCGAGCTACTCATGCGAGGGTGAATTGTCGTAAGGAACAATCCAATCGTTTCTGATGTCTGGGCGGACGTGACGGGTCAGGTCAGTTTTTCTCTGAAATGCTGCATCAGTTTTGGATATATTTAACGTGGCAATACTGCTGCAAACCCTTTACGGCCTTGATATTGGTTCCAGCAACTTTTTTTTGTTCCCCCGGGTCAAGAAAGATCTGAAAGGGAAGCGATTCGACACGATACCAGCGATCCAGGCAACTTCGACGACGTCCCTTAACATCCTTTAGTGCTAGGACTTCTATGGGGCCTATGAACAATGGAAAAAAAACGCTGGCAGCGGTGTGTTGATGCCCAAGGTTCATATTTCGAAGAATTTGAGTTCGCAGTACAAAAAGGTTCAATAAATTTTGAATTATCAGACCAGTCTTGAAACTTTGTGAACACACCATGTAGCAAGTCCATGAAATACAGACTCTTGAAATTGGAAAAATAGCAGCCTGACGCAGACGAAAATAACATTTAGTATCAAGAAACATTTTATGAAATAAATTTTTTGTGTTTAGTTAGATAAAAGTTCAGTTTATAACCAAAATATTTTTCTAACTAAATTCTGAATTTTTTTTTTTCTGCTACACCTAATAGAAAGAAAAATGTGCAGATTACAGATGTTTCTGATTTATTTTTATTATCCCTGCTAGTTCAGAAAATACACCACATTTTATAAAGTTGTATAAACCTATATAGTCATTTTATAATTATATATACATTTTAATAAGATTTTACAATTTTTTTAGCAAATAGATTTTAATGTATTTTATATTTAAGCTTTCACGAATAAAGTGGGAAAAATCATAAATTGTGGAGTAGCACACGCTTTTCGAAATTCTATCGAGTTATCCTAAAAAAAAAAAAAAAAAAAAGTCTTGTTTATATTTGTTTTTTTATAGTCTATGCATTTTACTTTTAATTACAGTTTTATCAGACGAAATATACATTTTATAAATCCTTGAATTTTGTAAAGTTACAGTTTTCGATTTCTCCTTTGGGATAGAATTTCATGATGGAATTTTTTAGCGAATAGATTTAAAAATATTTTTATATAGTTTTACACATAAAAAGAACGGGAAACAAATCGACTCACGCATGATAGGAATGAATATAAATAAAATATACCCGAAGAGTTCATATGTTTTTAGGACAGCCTATTTTTATTTTTATTTTTTTTCTTACAAAAAATCTGTATACTTTATATTGTATTTCTTTATTTTAATAAACTTACGTTATGATTCCATATGCTTATTATTTTTTCGCGATTTTTGCTTCATTTTTTGAACCGTTCTTTCAAAAAAATTGCCTATCCATATACTTTTGAGACGTATTGTATTAACTCAAAAATTCTAGCAGGCTATTTTTAAACCGATGAAAAATTCCTTTTCCAGTTTTTCGCTTGTATATTAGTATCTATAAATATTTATTTTTTTTTTTTATTTTATCTTATTTTATTTTATGTTATTTATTTACTTGTTAACAATTTGTGCGGCAACTCAAGTTTGTTAATAGCCTATTGAATGATCCAAAAAATAATAAAATTTTGTTGTTTTTATTCCATTCTTATAGTTTATGTCAGGGATAGCGAACCTATGGCACGCAAGAAAACTTCTCTGGCACGTGAAAAAACCTATAGATTATATTTAATTTATGGATAACAGTCCATTTTTTTTTACATAAAGTGCAGTTTTGTGTACACTGTAAAAAAAAAAAATCTGTAAGGTTACTAAAATTTTTCTAGGAAACTGGGATTCCGAGAACTTTTTATGTAACGGCAACAAGAAAAATTCCTGTAACAGACGCTGTTACAGGAACTTTTGTTGTTGCCGTTACATAAAAAGTCCTAGGAATCCCAGTTTCCTAGAAAAACTTTAGTAACTTTACAGATTTTTTTTTTACAGTGTAACAGGTATATGATTTGTACTTTAAAATAATCCGTTACTTTTGAATGAATTAAGGTATTATAAATCTCAACGAAAGCACCCTGTAGCGTCATTTTCTCGCCAAACCATTCAACATATAGTGTTTTCCAAATAATTTTGCTTCTCTATCAAATTTCAAAGGTTTCATTTTTGAAAATTGAATTTTAAGAGATAGTTTGCATAGTAATGTATCTAAGTGTCATCCTTCTACTTCAGATTAGATTTTATTTTATATAGGTTTAAGGTTTTAATTTAGGTTTTATTATATTTAGGTTTTAATTTTGAAAATTTAATTATAATTGTTAGTGTAAATAATTAAGTTTCTACTGAACCTGCTCCTACCTGAAGAACTAAAATTGATCTATTCGGAAGTATACAATAAAAGAAAACACATTTATAGATTTTTAATACGGAATTCGATGCAACGAGTAAATGCAGCATAATAAATAATTTAGTAATCGAATTTAGTGTAAGTATAAAAATATTTAAGTAAAAATTATAACAAAATTAATTATTGATTTTATATAAGCTAAGATGATTCTGTCACGTTAAAATGTTGTTATACAAAAATTTTGAAGTTTTTGGCACGCATACTCAAAAAATTCGCCATCCCTGGTTTATGCTATAGTTTTTAACACTTCCCAACAAAGTTGAGAAGAATTTATGCACTCGGTTTGTCTTCCCGTCTGTCTACGCTCTAACTCCCGTAAATATACTTCATGCAATTTATAAACGTTATTTAGGGTCACCATGGCATGTTTGGCATTCTATATGAAGTATGTGGGATTAATAGTTCATTTACAGGTTCACTCAAAAAAATTCCGTTACATTATAATCAATGGGGAAAAATTGTTTCAGTGTATTTTAATAACATTACGCTATTTCAAATGTATTGAAATTGATGATTACTGTACAATAGGGCAATACAATATGCACAGGGCTGTTCAAAAATTCGGATAATTTTCCGATTGTACATGAGGACAGATGAAATTTGGGTCTTCAAATGGGTTATGCGTTTCCATATGGTTGAATTAGACATAATATTTTCACTTATTAAACAGTGCAGTTTTTGGATCTTTATCATAATCTACATTTGACCTTTGATTTTTTCTTTGTTGTTTAATTTGTTATAGTATATTTTTTATTTTAATTGAAAATTTTATCAGAATGCACTTTTCGTTAATGGGCGCTGAAAGATCATCAACCAATAAGATGAGTTCAAAATTGAAGAATTGTGAAACGCTAAGCGGCGGTGTAAAGGCATTACAGACGTAATAGGGCAGGAGGGGTAATTATGACTGGGGGATAATTATGACCTCCAACATATTTGAGAAAACTGTGTTTGGTAAAATTTTGTTTAAGATTAGATATTAACCTCATAATGTATATTTCATCTTAGATATTCTTTATCACTAGTCTGAAGCATATTTGAGAGCCGAATAGGAATTTGAAACTAAGTCTAATAATATTTTGATAAACAGATTTGTCCCTTTGAAGTTCAAAGTGGTCTCAATTACCCCAAACAAATGTGTAAACAACTATAAAGAGAAAATGTAGTGGTCATAATTTCCCCACTCGTGGTCTTAATTACCAAAAAAATTCTGATTGTGAGTTTTTCATAGAGTAATTATAACCATCCTTATAACTTAATAAAAAAGTTATGCCAATTAAAACTTTTATAAGGTGTTCTTAAAGGGTCAAAGGTACTTCCTATGTACTAAAAACATCACTTTTCTAAATAGAAAAAGTAAATAAAAATTATAATAACAATGTTGAAAACATACAAAGTGGTCATAATTACCCCTCCTGACACTACGTAAATTTCTGTTTGTCATAACATACTCCAGAATGAGACGCTTAAAAAATGTCTAACGTCTTGTCTGTCGCCAACATTTTTTATTAATAAGTATTCTCTCCTTATTTCGAGATGTCCGGATTTCGGAATTATCCCACCTACAATGCCAGCAAAAAAATCTGGATAGTGATTTAAAAACTTTAAAAAAAACCTCCTTTAGAATCACTACGAAAACAACAACAACAAAAAAAAAAAACAACAGAGAACGCTTAGTCATCTCAAGCTTCTAGGGCCACCACTCCACCTAATCAACCCATGATAGAAACTCCCGTCCGCCTATTCTAATTAAAGCAGTTAAAAGTAAAAACATCTGAACATTGAGATTGTGTCTTGAGTGTGAAGATATTTTTGCTGGCATCCTAATTTAGAAAATACACCATTATTTAAAACTTTATTTTTAAGTAACAAACTGAGTATTTAAACATACATAAATTATGCTAGATTTAGAACCTATGCTAATAGTGCGTCTCAAAAATATACGGGGAGACGATTTTTTTTAATATCAGTTCAAAAAATGAAGCAATCCTGCCAAAAGAAATAATTAGCATATGGAATCACAACATAAGTTTACTACAATGTAGAAAAAAGCTTACATCTCAGATTGTTTGTAAAAAAATAAAATTGAAATTAAGCCGTCCCAAAAATATATGAATAATGAAAAGATTCACTTTTATTACCAACGTATCAAACAAATTTGCATAGGGTAACTTGAGGTGAAATGCCGTGTTGTACACGATGCCGTATCACGTAGTTTTCATATACTGATTTAAATTATGACCCATAAATTTTGAAAAAAAAACCTTAAATGCACGGTGTTTAAATTAAATTTCGGTGAGCTCGATTATGAAAAATTAGTGGAGAAATTTCGTCAAATTAGCCAGCTATAGTCAAGTTGGCGTCATATATGGTAACGTACTTATGTCGCCAAATTTGGCGATATCTTGCCAAGTTGGTCCAAATTTGGCCATATTGTGATAACCTATTGTGTGCTGCTATTAGTATTTTTCAACAATTACTCATTGTTGAAGCTCAAACCGATTTTCCATAGGGATCCTAACACGGCCGCGATGAATGAGGGGGTCCAACCGGAATTATAAGGGACACACAGAGACTTGGGCTTTATATAAATAGATAATTTTACTGTCAGAAATGCAATCTATGAACTATTTTTTCTCAGTTTGTGTTTTTTGGATCTATCAATATGGTAAAAATGGTAAATCTTCAACATGTACATTTCAATTGCTTCTCTATTTGATGGGCAATCTTTAAAGTGCATCCGCAAAAAACACGTTAACACTTAAATGGATGGTGTAGCATATCTGCAACATGTAAAAAAATAAATGTGTTTCCACGACATCAGGTGGAGTGTTCTTTAACTGATCTATGTTTCCTATCTGCTACGTTGTGTTTACGGGAGGTTCATTCCATATTTCCTCCAACAGATGGCAGTAAGGTTGCTATTCAGTCAATTTGGCGGAAAGTAATAAAAAACATTAGGTATTCAGAATTCGCTTTTGTTCTGCATAGTTTAATTCATACTTAAAATTAATCTTAACAAATAAAAATTCACATACAATGAGGTATATGTACCGGGTGTCCTAAAAAGGACTGACTGATTTTAAAATTCTATAACTCGCAAACGGTGACAGATATTTAAAAAAAATTCTTACATGAGCATTATGTATGATGCCAGGAGCCCCCCCCCCCCCCGTGATTCTCATATTTAGTTTGAATTACAAATAATAGATGGTGCTACGAGCAATGTGCGCTAAATCCAGGCCCGATTTTTGATACTTCGGGAACCATTCAATACATTTTAACCGCCATTTTTTGACATGGGAGATTAGAAAGGCCAAAACATTCAGCTTGAATTTAGCTACTATTGTTTGCAGCGGAATCAATCGTTTTTAATTCGAACTAAATTCGAGAATCAGGTTAAAAAAACTCCTGACATCATACATAACCGTCTTGCAAGATTTTTAAAAATGTCTGTCACCGTTTGTGCGTTATTGAATTTTAAAATCAGTCAGTCCTTTTTAGGATAGCCGGTAGATTCATATTATAATAATTACCAATTTTTCTCTATTTTAGTTTTGAGAGTAGTTTTTGCTTGTGTTGCGCATGTGCAACATAAGAAAACAGTTGCCATATTATTAGAAAAATATATCTGTGTTTTTTTCCTTATTTTTTTCTGTGTAATAAAACTTTCTTAAGATAATATAAAAAGGAATTTCGAAACAGAATGAAAAATCGCGTATTTAAAGAATAAAACAGAAAAAACACAAGTTTAAAGTTGTTATAAAAAGGGTGTGATATCAGTTTGCAAGTTTATATTCTGTTAATTTTTTAACTTTTTCTATTTAGTTTTTAAGAATTGAAAACAGATGTTTGGCGGCATTATTTTACATGTTTTTATAAACACCTAAATGTGTAGTTAAAATCGAAATTTTTTTAATTAAAATTATTGGGCGTTTGGAAAGTCCTGTCTGTGTGGGAAAATCAATTCGTACCGGAAAATTATATCATTTAATTATTAGACATTGATTCCGATATCTAAAGTCTAAAAATTGCCGGGCAGAATTTTCGGGTACGAATTGATTTTCCTAAACAGACACGACTTTCTGAACGACCCAATAGCATTTTTTGATTTTTAATAGTTTGTTTAACATGGCGGCAAGGCCATAGTTTAAATATTTTTTAACTCCCTTAGTTGTAAGAAAAAGCACATTGATTTTAAATTCGTAATCTAACAGTAAATTGAGATACATTGGACAAATATGGAATTTTCAAATAATATCAATATTAAACCTTATAATGTTTTTTGAAATAGATACATAGTACAGATATACCAAATAAATAGATATGCTAAAAGACTCAATTCAAATATGCAAAATTCAAAAGTGATTTATTCATTTATTTTTCAAAATAGGATTTTTTTTCAAATTATTCTGCCAAATAAAGATGAAGAAGATCATTGTGTCTTATGATCACCAATCTTTAAAATTGAAAATCTGCAGAAAATATCAAAAGAAAGAGAATGAATGAAAAAAATTGAAAAGAAAAAAAAATGATTTCACATTTTTCGTTTGTTCGGAAAAAAGTGTTAGAAGTAAAAAAAATAATAAGGATCAGCAATTTTTTTTCAATTATACATAAAAAATGAAGAGTATTATCTGGAAGGTTTTTTTAAGTGCCTGTCATAAAGCATGTGAAGATAATTTGGTTTTTTTTTTTTTTTAATTATCTAAGTCTAGTTTAATATAATTTTACATTTTGACTTTTTAGAAATAATAATCTTCTGTCTGACAATTGACATATTAAAATTAAATTACCCCATTATGAACCAGCATGCTTTACAGGAATTTTATTCAGTTTACACCACTTTTTGTTAAAGAGTTACTTTTACTTTATGAATTATTGAAATGGGTATTCTGTAATTACTTTCCTCTTTTACTGATATCAAAAAAGTGCAATAATCACAAATATAATGTTGCGAAAACGCAACGACAGTCTTTAATGGGTTAATTTCAATCCAAGAACATCTTGACTTAAGTGAGAGAAATAAATGAATATAAATTTGAGTTCTTGTTTGCTCGAGGCTGGCAAAAAGAAAAGGGAAGAAAGATACCTGTGCATGTGTGCTTTTATGATGTTATTGAATTTTACATGGTTCAGCATAGCCATAGAAATGTAAAAAGCTGTAGTGGCTAAATAGTAATTTTAATACGCTCATAAGGATAAGTCACATGAATACCAGTCTCAGTTTATGATAAAAATATTGATGAGGATCATGCTATAAATTCTTAAATTTTATGTAAATATAAGATTTCTCATAGTATGTTAAGGGGTCTCAAGGCTCTTAAAATTGGAAAAAATGAAAAAAAAAGACAATTTTCAACATTTAATGTCATAAAACGTATATGATTTTAAAGCACAATTTTTATTGGGATGAAACATATAAGTGTGTTTCTTCATTTCATGTATTAAAAAAAATTGCCAGATGCAGAATTAGTATCTACAGGGGGCTCCAAACTATCAGATATCAAGCAGAAAATTGGCATAACAGCTTACGCCCATTACAAAATAAATTTTGGAACTAGATTGAAATTTTTTGTACTTAACTATACTTCATATTATAATAATTACTCTCACCTAAATAAGTTTGTATTTGAATCCTTTTTATATATTTAATACAAAGTTCCATTTAGCTAATACAAAATTTTGAAAATTTCGACAGTATAATCACCTAAAGAAAATGTTTTTTGAACAATAAAAACGAAATTTTGTGTTCAACTTATACAAACTACCATGAAACATATGTTTTGAAACTTTTATGAAAAAATATTTAAATGTGTTTGAGATATACAGCGCGATATGCCAAAAATCGTCATTTGGAGAAAAATGACTTCAAAGTTTCGGAAACATATCTTTAGCTATTGAGTGAGCATAATTCTAAAAGCCAAAACTTTTGTTCGAATGCGAATTTTATGGATACGATTGTATCAAAATGTTCAGAAAAGATAGGAGTTTAACATCTAAAAATATATAAAATTTCGAAAATTTTGAAGCTTTAAGAGTCTTGAGACCTCTGAGGGAGGTAGGGGGGGGGGGGATTGCGTTGAGCACCCGGAAAAGGACAAAAATTTGGCCATTACTAAAATCTCTGTAATTTCAAAACCAATTAATGTAATAGAACAAATTTTTCTGTACTTTCATTCCATTCTAATGGTTTTTAAAAACTTTCAAATATATATATTTATCAATATTAATTTGTTACATTTTAATGACAAAACTGACGTTTTAAAAATATGCATTTTGCGCGCATGATTTTAAAAATTCTATTGCAGATACATATTTAATTTTGCCTTTATAATTTACTTATACTACTATATTTTACACTGAACCTTAATTTAGCCTGAATTTTGCCATATAGAATTTCTTTTTTAATAAATTTGCGTATTTTTTATTAAAATTAATAAATATGATTTTTAAAGTCAATAATTATGCAAATGAATTTGAATATAATTTTAAATTTAGGTTCAATGTAAAATATAGTAGTATAAGTAAATATAAATACAATATTAAATATATATCTGCAGTAGAATTTTTAAAATCTTACGCGCAAAATGCATATTTGAAAATTCAAATTTTTAAAACGTCAATTTGTCATTAACATTTAACTAATTGAATTTGATAAATATATATTTTTTAATGCTTTTGTAAAACCATTAGTATGTTTTGAAAGTGTAGAAAAAAATTGTTGTGTTCCATTAATTGGTTTTGAAACTACAGAACTTTTAGTAATGGTCAAATTATTGTCATTTTCCGACTGCTCAACCAACCCAATCGCGCCTGTCGTCCTAACCATTCGGAGTTTTCGTGGTTTTCTTCGAACCTTGGGAAACCTTGCGTAAATACGGGATAGGTTCCCTTAGAAAGACCCCAAGGAGGGGCACTCCCCATAGGGCCTATATCCCTCGTGCAGATAATCGACCGTCATAAATAAAACCAACACCAACTCCGACTGCTCAACCTGATCTCTCCGCTTAAAATGCTATAAAAACAATACTTTTTTTTAACTGTAAAATAAATTCATAAGATGAAATAGAATATTCTACGTCGATTCATTCACAAACTACTCAATATGAAATTCAAACTGTTACCGTCTTTATTCTAAAGATAAAAGATATTGATAATACAGATGTTACAAGTTTAAAATATATATTTTATTTAAAATTCCTAGTACTTGTAGTCTGCAATCCCGCGGCCATCGTCAGGGAATATTTTCATTAATTGCTGCTCTATTCATTTCAAATACGTCACTTCGTTTTAAATGGGAGAATATATAATTATTAAGGTAGCTGGAAGTAGAAGTAATAGTGCATTGGATTAAACTTTTGCAAAAGAATTTTCTACTACAGTTCAGTTACGCATTTAAAAACGAAAGTGACGTATTAAATGGATCAGCATTTAACTATTTTACCTCTGCACAAGTTGTCACGTCTGTTTTATTAACTGTAACCTTTTAGGTGAACAGAGAACTGTTTAAAGTGCATATTGTATAGTTTGAGATGTTTTTTATTAACACATACAAGACAATTGCACCATAAAATATCATAAATGAGAATGTAATCGTTGAAATCACACAACTTTGTTCAATGATACACAAAACACAAACTTTAATATGAACATGTACAATTAAAAATCAACTAAAAATTAGAATCTACGTTTCCAGCTGTTTTCTACAGCCGTTTTCAGGATAATATATGATGGTGAAATGGCTAAAAGTTCAGAGAGGAAGTCTTCCTGTGCGAGAAACCATTTGTCGAACCATGACCGATTATATTAATGCAAAAATGAATCGCGTCATTGCATTTTTGCATTAATATCATTGGTCACAATTATTTCGATATTATTCGGTATTATTTCACTGAAAAGTTTCAGATCGTTCTAACGCATCGAGAACAATCTGATTTTTGGAAAATAAATTATTTTACATATTAATACGTCTTTATATATTTAAAACATATTAAGATACTTATTGTACTTCAACATATCATCTTTTATTATTATAAAACAAGTAAAAATTAAATTAAAAAAATTAAAAAACTCGACTGCGTAAAAAGCGAACTAATTAATTATTTCAATGTGAAACTATTTTTTATATTACTTACGTATTTTTATTTATTTACTCGTATTGATGACTTTTAAGTTGTGTTTAATTGTGTTTAATTGTGTTTAAGTTGTGTTTAATTTTATGAGGCTTATAGATGTCTATGAAGGTCAGAGTTACAGAAAAGCTATAGATCCTACCTACACAAATTCCAGATTGTGTAATATTTAAACGGAGCTTCTGACTGTAAAATAGTTAATGAAACATCGTCTTCATTTTGAAAGACCTATCCAATGATATGTCACACAATATGTTGCGTATTTTTTTTTTCGTCTCTACCGCAATTTTTTATTTCATGATCGCCTATTTGAATTTAAAAAACAAAACCTTGCCTATAACGATCGGACGGTTAAGGCGAATCGATAGAGACCTCGTTCATTAATATCCATCTAGCCGTTGGGATGCTTCGAGGGTATAAACATACCCAGATACACATACCCATATACGCGTGAAACACATAAGCAGTCGGGTAAAAAGGTTATAATACAAATGAGCGGGTAATACTTAGAGGGAGAAAATGGTTGCTGAAAAAATGCAAAAATCCAGCTGATATTGACGTATATACGACGGTTTCGGAACTACTGGTGCTATTTAAATATAATTTGTAAATAATTTTGAGATTTATCTTAGCTATAAATTATCTGGTATATTTTAGTGAACATGCCTATTTTATTTTTCAGTTTCATTTTTTTCCCGAGAAATCAGACTTATAGTTTAGTTACTGTCACAACTACTAATATGCAAGTATTAAAATCCCATCAATAGTTCTCAAAGAAATAATGCGTCAATCTCATCTGTTTAACGTGTAAGTTTTGTGAAATTTCAAAACAATTAGATTTTTTATTTTCATTTCTTGCAGAATGAACAGTTTATAGTTCAACTACCTTCAAAACTGTCACAAAAATGTATCGAAACTGTTTCAGTTGCTCCCGAGGAAAGACTTAGCTCAATGTCGATATGCGTTTAATAAAACAAGAATTTTGAACTAATATTACTATACTCTTTTTTTATTATTTAATCGAAATAGACACGTAGCGGGATCACTTAAAGCATTATGCCAAAGATGCAAATTGCAAAAAGTGATATTTTTTTATTATTTTTTTCCTTAAGACAACTTTTCGTTTTATATTTTATCAAAGAAAGGTGAAGAAGCTCATCGTTCTAAGATTACTCAATCTTTCAAACTTGAAATCTGCAGAAAATAACAAATGAAACATAAAAAAATCAAAAGAGAATAAAAAATTGAAAAATTTCCTTCATTCAGAGAAAATGCCAGAAGTGAAACAAAAAATGTAATATAATAGGGGTTAGCAATTTTTTCAATTATACATAAAAAGAAAGATACTGTCTGGAGGATTTTATTTTTTAAGTACCTGTCAGAAAGAATATAAGGAGGATTTTTATTTTATTAAATTATCCTAGTCTATTTTAATAAAATATTACATTTTGACTTTTAAGAAAGTCTGCTGTCTAGCAATTTACATATTAAATTTCAATTAATTTCACCTTTCAAATAAATTTTTACTTAAGTGGGATAAAAAAAAAAAAAAATGTATATAAATTGGAGTTTTATTTTCTGAAAGAAGCAAAGAAAAAAAGAACGAGAGGAAAGAGCATTTGTTAGCATACTTTTATGAAGCTACACAATTTAATATTAGGTTGAACATAAAGGTTAATTAAATGTAAAAAGGCGAGGTGCTGAACAGTAATTTTATTAAGTTTATAATCATAAGGCGTTGAAATTGAAATATCTATTTATGAAAACAATTGATGACAATCAATAGATATATTTCTTTAATTTTATGCAGATATGAGATACCTCATTATTTCATGAATTGCGAAACAAGATATATAACGGAAAAATGCCAACATATACAAACTAATAGCAAAATATGAAGACTTTGTCAAAAAATGTTTTCTATTATTTAACTGAAAAGTTTAGATCGTATTATCGCATGGAAAATAATGCGATTCTTAAAAGATAAAGTTATTTTAAATGTTAATACCTCTTTATAATTAAAAAAAAATCTCATATTTGACTTGAACATATAATCACCAAATTTTTATCGAAAAACAGGATGTCATAAAATTGTATACATAATTCTAAGGAGGCGAAAAATATGGAAAACAATATAAGTTTGTTGTAAGTTTTTTTCTGAATTTTTCTTGAATTATTTCATATTGTTTTACTTTACTAAGTACACCATAATGCGTTTCAGAAAGTAAAAATTTTAAGAATTAGTGCATGATAGGTTTGGCGGCAATATTTCCAAATTATTTTTTATTTATTTATTTAAGGCATAACCGTTGGGTGATAAGCACTCAAGTTCATAGTTATAATAGCAATTTCAAATATTGAAACGTTTTGTGATTTCGTATAATTTTATAAACTTGGACCAAGATGCATATATGTTTTTTCTTAATTATCCTGTTGTAAGAAAATTTGCGTAGATTTTAGAGCCCTAATCTTTTTGTAAATTGATTTAATAAATCTGGGAATTTGAACTAATATTAATACATTTTTTTTCATAACCGATTCAATATACATCCCTACTGCCCTGCGAAACTTAATCCCTGTATCGAAGGCGTAAATTTCATAACATGAATTTTGTTAATGGGATATTTTTAATTGTATATTTTATGAAATTTATGTGAAGAGGCTCCTTGTCCTGTCCTAAGAACTGGAAATCTGCAGAAAAAAAAAATAATAAAAAAAATTAAGGAGGAAAACATTATTTGACGTTTTTCGTTTATTCTGAGAAAATGCCTGAAGTAAGATAAGAAGATAATTGGTTTCAGCATTTATTTAAATTATACAAAAAAAAAAATGCGACGGGAAGAATTTTATTTTTTAAGTGCCTGTCATAAAGCCTGTGTGGACAATTTATATATATTTTTAATAATTCGCTTCTCTTATAATAAATATTACATTTTAACTTTTTAGAAATAATAATCTTCTGTCTGACAATTGAGATATTAAAAATAAATTAATTTCACTTGAAGTAAATCTTGACTTAAGTGGGAGAAACAAATGAATATTAAATTACAGTTTTTGTTTGTACGGATTCTGTCAGAATGAAACCTGTACTAAAGTAATTTTATGATTTTATGTAATTTTATATTAGGCTGAACATGAAGGATAATGAAATTTAAAAAGCTGGAGTGGTTGAGCAGTTATTTTAATTCGCTCATAATGATCATGCAATGCAATTGAAATCTCGGTTTAGGAAAACAATTGATGACAACGAATAGACATAGTATTTAAGTTTATGAACGTATAAGCTGTCTGATTACGTCATAAATTGCAAAGCAATATCTATGGATATGCTTTGGTTTCATTAGAAAACAAAAACAAAAAAATGCAACTTAACAAATTACAACGACCATTTGGAAAATGATTTTTTCAAAGGCTAAAATTTAACACAAAAAAAATAGCACGGAGTTGATCATACATGACGCACGCCATGAATTAAACATTAATAGTGTTATTAGACGTAAAAATTACAAGCGACAGAAATCGCCTGCGACTCTTACGCATTATCCACCTGAAACTTACCTATTATACAAGCATTCCATTGGCTGTTCGGGAAAAGGCTTTTCCATCGTCAGATTTCCAAGAAATCTGACGGCCAATTTTAAATGAAATTTATTTCTTAAACTTCTAAACACCCACAATACTACTTTTTATATCGTCGTATAGAGAAAAAAATGTACTTTTAAATGCAATTTGTTTGAAAACTGTATCTCAATTTGTTTCTGAGTTATATATTTTTTTTTGTAGTTTTTATTACTTTTTTGTCATAGTGGCAACACTCTGTTGTCCATCTCTGTTGAAAGTAAAGGAGAATACAGATTACTGTATAGACCCATCAGAAAACGAATACAATGGTGATTAAACCAATAAAAACGTTCAGATATGCTTTTGATTTCCTACCCTGACGAGGACAATAACCATATTTCCAAATGGTTAATAAGCAGGGAAATGTGAAGACTTTATAATAATCCTTTTTCTGTTATTTCATTGGAACACGAGAAGACTTTATAATAAATTGTATTTTATTATTTCACTGGAATGTTTTAGATCGTACTGTAGCATAAAAAAATGCGATTTTTGAAATATAAATGCTTTTTACTTATCAATACTTTTTTATACGTTAAAAGAACATACGATATTCATTATACACTGGTGTCCAAAATTAAGGACCAATCACAAAATTCTAATTTTCAAGTACGCAAATACTCCAAAGGAAATAATATAATTCGAACAATTACTGTCTGTACAGCACAGCTAGTCCATATAACATCTCATTCATGTCAAACATGGTCACAAGTGTCACAGTCACTACGGTGAAGCAAAAAATAGGAAATTCCAAACATTTCATTATGATTCTTAAATGATCACTATATGTGACTCCACTGAGACGTCACTGTGACTGTTGCTATGTGACATGTCACCATGTGACATTACAATGTAGTTACATTGTGACTCTCATGTGACTGTCATCTGCAGACTCAATTTCAAAGTCATCGTGAACGCTGCATTGTGATAAGTTACCAACTAATGTCACATTAAAGTCACATGATGATTTTCAGGTGACAGAGACTACAGTGAAGTCATCATTGTGCTCTTTTGTGAAAAATCACCATGTGACTATAATGTGATATTATTTGGTGACTTATCATAATGCAACGTTTACGACAACTTTGAAATTGAGTATAAAAATGACAGTCACAGGAGAGTCACAGTGTAAATACATTGTAAATTCACCTGGTGACTTGTCACAAGGCAGCTGTCACATTGACGTCTCAGTGGAGTCACATATAGTGATCATTTGAGACTCATAATTAGACATATGGAATTTCCTATTTTTTGTTTCACCGTAGTGACTGTGACACTTGTGCCCATGTGTGACATGAATGAGATGCCATATGGACTAGCTGTGCTGTAGGGATAGTAATTATTTGAATTATATTATTTCCTTTTGAGTATTCGCTTACTTGAAAATTAGCATTTTGTGACTGGTCCTTAATTTTGGACACCAGTGTACTTCATGATATCATCAAGAAAATATCTCGAAAATAGGATATAGTAGGAATGTATGCATAAAGCTTAAAGGGCGAAAAGAATTACGAAAATGAATGTAAAACATGTGATATTAATATAACTTATTTTAGGAACTACTGACGTTATTTAAAAGCAATTTTTTAATAATTTTAGAATTTAGCTAAGCTATCAATTGATGTCAAACTATACATTTTCTGGGATTGCATAGTTACGATAACTATTCTAATTTTTATGTTTCCGTACAAAAAAAGTAAAATTGAAACCATTGTTCGTTCACTCCTATGTCTGTCTATCTGTCTGTCACAGCCATTTTACTCGTGAACTACAGAACTTGGAAAGTTCAAATTGATTGAAATAATTAAGGCTATTGACCAACCTATTTACAGATTATTAACTATTCACAAATACATTTAGAAAAAATGCAGAGGGACTAATTAATTTAATTGTGAGAAAAAAACACTTTCTTTGTATATCGAGTTGGGTATCGTGTGACAGGTTTCATAACGCCGAACTCATAAAATACTTTTGTTTTCATTTTAGGTAATTTATTTTCAACGTTACCGTCGGAAATGTAAAGTAAAAATCCCCCCCCCCCCCCCCTCTATTTCCGAATCTACTAAAACTAAAATTATTCCGTTACACACACGTTTCGATTTACGAGCGTCCAGGAAAGGAGTTGAGGAGCACCGGAGATACCTATCTTCGCAGAAGTATATAAAGATTGTTGATCATGATTTTTGAAAAAAAAATGTCGGTCATTAGGCGAACCCGTAAAGATACGGACGTTTTGGACGTACATAAAGACACAGGCGCCGTACCCTGTGCGCCATCGGATTTTAAAGCCCTGATGGTAACAACTTTTAATAATATATTTGTGTAATGCAATGCCAGTTACTAATTCATATATTTATTGTAAGGATATCTCTGTGTACGACTAATACTCGCACTAGATAGATTATTAGTTTTAGTTTTTGTCGAACAATCGATCTATAATTCAGCCACTGCGACAACATCTAAAGTAACAGAGTTAGAATCATATCAATATTAGTCAAGAAATCGTTGCTCCAATGTCAGATGTTTTAAACGAAATTTTGTGTTTTGAGAATTTGCGAAACAATTATATATACAGGGTGTCCATGATTAAACGACCCTACTTTAAAGTTGTCTGCAGACAAAGCTATTGTTCATAAAGTTGTGAAATTTTGTGAAAGACGTATTAAATGGATGGGAATTTGTTTAAGCAAAGAATACCAACAAAATCAATAGTTCAAAATTTCGCCACCAGAGGGCATTTTTTAATAAATTACACATTTAGCATTACGATATTTTAGAGATTTTATTTATAAACTTAACCTGATTCTAAAGACAGCATTTCACGACATGCTCCAAGCATTTCCCAGAACACACTGCGGTTAATTGTGACAAGTGGAATGCTAGCTTACGATTCCAAATGGTATCTGGAAATGATGACCGTCATGCGGAAAATTTTTTGTCGAAAGAAATTTGTTAAACTATCGTAAATGTATGCTAAATGTGTAATTCTTTAAAAAACGGCCTCATAATTTTTTTTTCGCTCAAACAAATTCCCATACCTTTATTGTGTCCTTCACAAAATTTCACAACATTCTGAACAATAGTTTCGTCTGTTGATAACTTTAATAGGGTCGTTTAATTACGGACAATCTGTAAATTTAAATTTCTAAACTACTGTAAAGCTAAATGTGTAATTTATTAAAAATCGCCCTCTTGTGGCGAAATTTTGAACTGTTGTTTTTGTTTGTTTTCTTTACTTAAACAAATTCCCATCCCTTTATTATGTCTTACACAAAATTTCACAACTTTATGAACAATAGTTTTGACTGTAGACAACTTTAAAGTAGGGTCGTTTAATTATGGACACCCTGTATATTATTTATTGTTGAACCAACAATTTACATTTAATGATAATATAAGCTGGTGTGACAGAGTACGATCAAAAAGAGCTTCTTTAAATCACCATAAAATTACAGAAATGCAAAAGTCTTTTCGAAAGGATTTAGCATTTCTTCATCAGTCTTTCTCCTGCTTTCAAATTAGAAACATACGTTCATTGCGCTGATGAAGTAAGACTAAATTCCTTGTAAAGATGTTCAGCATTTTTGTAATTTTCTTGTGTTTTTAAGAAGATCGTTTTGATCTGAATAATTTATAGTTAAGAAATTACAAAAAGTATTTAAAACTAATCAGGTGTGTCAATCCTAAAACTGTCTTCTATCTTATACATTAAGGCTGTTCTTAACTGCTCTGCTCAACAAGTGCAAAACGTTTTGACACATTTACAAATTAATTTTTTAACTAGGACGTCCCTCAGAGGGATTAGTCTGAGCGATATTACTGAGAACATAGATTTAATAATAACATGTGGAAACAAAGAAAATGAGATGTTATCATTAATTGTCCATGTACTGCGAAAAATTGAAATGATGAAAATAAACGAATTGTAGAATTACAAAATCTTATATATAAATTCGTATACACTGTTTAAAGAAATGGGAAATCAAGCCATTCAAGACAGCCATGCATGGATATAAAATTGAAAGTACGCAATATATTAAAAGTAAAATAGAAAATGAAACACTAATTTACTTATATCGGAATTTTAACTGCATAAAATGATGTCAAGAGCATAATCAGACGCTCCGCACCATTTTGAGTAACATTAAATGACAAATATATGATGTTTAAAAAGAATGGACTATACTTTATATGGTGTGTGCTCCCCCGGAATAGTTAATATTGTACAATATATGTTTTCCACGGAGGCAATGAGGTTGTCGATAACATTTAAGGAATTCTCTTCTCAAAATCTAATATAGTATCAAAGTACCGAATACATCAAAAGTGGCATGCAATGCTTCGTTAGAGTGTGTTTTAGATATGCTCGATCGGATTTAAATGATGAGTGTATGCTAGCCACTACATACGCTGTATTGTTTTGTTTTCAAACATATTCTGCACAAGTTGAGCTGTATTTAGCATGTATTAAATAAAAGAAATCGGCAATGATTACAACATAAAGTATGACACAAGATCTGAATATATCGTCTGCATAACTTTTGCGCTGTCAAAGTGTCATTTGTAATTTACAAATCAAGTAATTTACAAATCCATACATATTTATTCAGCAAATCATGCAAGCTAACACACGCCAATATGAACCCGATTACAAAATTTCACCAGAATAAGTTAATATATAAAAAATCTACTAATGATAATTGAGAATATGACCTTATGATAAAATGTCTAGAAAAATGAATCGGATAAAAAATTCATATCACATTTAAAACGGCACTTCCCTCTGTTAGTGGCCTTGGCGAGAGAGAGAAAAGCCTGGAGAAGGAACACTTTAACAAGTACTTTCGGGCAACCTACTAACTGTTTCATACAGGTCTTTATTCAATATTTACACAATTTGTTTAATGCTATTTGGGTATCTATCAGTTTTGTTGTATTTAAATCGCATGTTTTGTGGAGGAAATGCAGCATTATGAAACATTTAAAGTTGCTGTACCTAATAATTCCAAATTAATGGTAATTGAGATCGCTTTCCGTTAATTTCACCTTTTTAAATTTTAAATTTTTTAGAAACCATTCATAGAGACAATTGTATATTTTAAAACTAACCCGAAGCAAAATTTCAAGATTTTGGGCTCAGCAGTAACAGAGAAATAGAAAACTTTTGAAAGTTTTTTGTTTCTGCACTGTTTTATATAGCGACATTTTTAGAAATTGTTCTATTGCGAGAATTTACGTCATGATAAATACTGCCATGTCAATTTTCATGTTTATATTCCTAACAGTTCCATGTTCTTCGTTACTTAGATCATCTTTAGATCTTTTTCCGCTTTGTTTAGTCTTTCTATTTTTTAGAATTCGTTCTACAACGAGCATTTACATCTTATTAATTACTTCCATGCCAAAGTTCTAGTTTCTAACCCCAACAGTATCCCAAATATTTCAGTATTCCAAATAAATCATAGTTTAGAACCTTTCTAGAAATTTTTACGTTTATCCGTCAAATTGAACCTTTTATAGAGAGCGTTCATTACGAGTATTTACATCTTAAAAGTAACTACCGCACCAAATTTAAAGTTTCTAACCCAATCAATATCGCAGAAATCACAATTTTAGAACTTTTTTGCTCCTGCAGCGATGTAGGTTCTTGCACTGACATAAAATAGTCTTTTTTTCGGAGCAGAGATGGCCACCAACATTTTTTTAAGTTGGCTATGTAGTTTCAGAGATAACACCTCACAAACGTACAAGCATTAATAATATTATATACTTTATAACATTAGCATTAGATGTACAGATACAAAAGCCATTTATCTGTTACAAACTAAAGTGCCGGCGTTGCCCAGAATTTTAAGGATGTTTGTTCTGAAAAATCAATTTCAAAATTTAACATACAACACAAAACAAACCTTAAAAAAAGCAGTCGAGATGTTGTTGAATGAATCATATGAAAACGCTACATAAAAATGTATAAATGTATATAACAGACGCAAAAGAATACAGCTATAAATGAACTTATTTCAAATTATAATTGGAGCAATAATGTTAAAATACGCCAATATTTCCCTAATCGGGTTTTTATCATGCTTCAATACATTTTTCACACTCATATGACGTTATACTATATCCACCATGTCCTTTATATTTCCAATATGACGTAATATTTTCTTCTTTCACGTGGAAACCTTGAAATAGAAAAGTTATGAAGTTATATTCACTTTCATTTAAATTCGTCAAACCATTTATTTCATTTTCATATTTCACGTGAATATCTTGCAATAGAAAAGTTATGACGTAATATTCACCTTTTTTTTTTTTTAATTCGGCAAACTATTTATTTCATTTTCATTTTTCACGTGGAAATCTTGCAGTAGAAAATTAATTGTTGTAGTAATAATTTTATTGTGTTTTTTAATTGTTGGCAACTGCTATAACGAAAAATGTTTAAATTTGTTAAAAAATTGCTGTTAAATTGGTGGGTTTTTATTAATTAAAAATTAACTATAAGTTATTTCGATTCCGGATTACTTTAGTTGTCTCGGCCATGTTTTAATACACATGTACATATCTCTTCACAATTTTGGCTTCCAAATTGTGGATTTTTTATAGAATTACAAATCGACAGATAGACAAATTTTCATTTTTATATATCTCTCTATATTCTATAAAAAGTAACTAACGCTGTCACCGCCGCCGCCGCCGGTTTTGAATTTTTTGTGACCAGAGGTCTTTTTTCGTTAATATTAAGAAAACTATTGCATACAAATATATGAAAATCGGTGGTATTATAGCGAAATGTTTGATCAACACACTAATGCATACAGTTTTCAAATCGAAGAATTATTTTAAGAGATATTTAATGCTAAAATAAGACAAAATTGTTCCATTAAAAAGAATTTATAAGAGCAAAAGCTATACATGGGAATTTAATCATTTTTAGATCATTTTATTCAATAGAAGATCCCGGTCTGCAGATTTCATTATTTATTTTAATTTGACTCACTTTTTGAGGTTTTATTTCTATTTTAAATTCGAATATTCAGCATTTTGACAGATATTTTTTACATATTTTAGAAAATGGTATTAATTTAAACTGTTGCCAACTGTATAAGCAGCGCAAACAATAATGTTTGCTTCAAATAAAAAAAATTATTTACACGTTACTATTATAAACAGAAAAAAACTTTAAAATTAGAATTAAATAATTAGGTATAAAAAGCAGCCACTTATTGGAAATTACGCCATAAAAACTATATTTACATGTGAATTTTAAAAGAGATAGGATATTGTAAAATAAATTCATTAACATGCGTTAGAAATCTGAAATAGAACAAATTACGTCACATTACACTTACTATGCAAAATGAACAAAAAATAGTATTGCAAAACAGTTTAAATTTAAAAATTGCGCGAGACAAAATATTAGAGGTTAAATATTAGATTTTTTCAAAATTTTATTATTTGTCGTTTGTTGTGAGGTGTTCAGCTATAAGTATGCAAATTTTTATGTCTCCAACTTAATTAGGGGCTGAGTTAGAAAAATTGCTTAAAATACACAAGTTAGAGCCCAGAGTGTTAAATAATAGACTTTTTCAAAATTTTATTATTTGTCGTTTGATGTGAGGTGTTCAGCTATAAGTATGCAAAATGTCATGTCTCCAACTTAATTAGGGGCTGAGATAGAAAAATTGCTTAAAATACACACGTTAGAGCCCAGAGGGTTAAATAATAGACTTTTTCAAAATTTTATTATTTGTCGTTTGATGTGAGGTGTTCAGCTATAAGTATGCAAAATGTCATGTCTCCAACTTAATTAGGGGCTGAATTAGAAAAATTGCTTAAAATACACAAGTTAGAGCCCAGAGGGTTAAATATTAGACCTTTTTCAAATTTTATTATTTGTCGTTTGATGTGAGGTGTTCAGCTATAAGTATGCAAATTTCATGTCTCCAACTTAATTAGGGACTGAGTTAGAAAAGTTGCTTAAAATACAGAAGTTAGAGACTGGAGGGTTAAATATGACTTTTTCAAAAATTTTTGATTTATCGTGTTATCGCAAGTGTTCAGCTATAAGTATGCAAACTTTCAAGTCTCCAACTTAGTTAGGGGATGAGTTAGAAAAATTGCTTAAAATGCATAAGTTAGAGCCCAGAGGGTTAAATATCAGACATTTTTCAAAATTTTATTATTTGTTGTTTGATGTGAGGATTTCAGCTATAAGTATGCGAAATTTCATGTCTCCAACTTAATTAGGGGCTGAGTTAGAAAAATTGTTTAAAATACATAAGTTAGAGCCCAGAGGGTTAAATATTAGACTTTTTAAAAATTTTATTATTTGTCGTTTGATATGAGGTGCTCAGCTATAAGTATGCAAAATGTCATGTCTCCAACTTAATTAGGGGCTGAGATAGAAAAATTGCTTAAAATACAGAAGTTAGAGATCGGAGGGTTAAATATGACTTTTTCAAAATTTTATGATTTATCGTGTTATCGCAAGTGTTCAGCTATAAGTATGCAAACTTTCATGTCTCCAACTTAATTAGGGGCTGAGTTAGAAAAATTGCTTAAAATACACAAGTTAGAGCCCAGAGGGTTAAATATTAGACTTTTTCAAAATTTTATTATTTGCCATTTGATGTGTGGTGTTCAGCTATAAGTATGCAAATTTTCAAGTCTCCGACATATATAGTTTCTGAGAACGGTCTCTGTGACAGATGGACAAAGAGACAGACAAAGGAGTGAGACAGGTAGGGTTTCGTTAGATGAACGAAACTCTAAAAACATGCTGCGGATGACTGCAACAACATCCTAAAATTACATTACCATCAGCGATCTACCAATCCCGAATTTAGTTTATATTCGTTTCATATATTCTTATTCTTTTGTGCGGCCCTGTAAAATAATTATCAATATTATATACAGTAAAACTTCTGAATAGCGGACACCCCGAGAATGCAGAATTTGTCCTCTATTTAGAGGTGACCGCTACTGAGAGTAAAACATGTACAGTTATTTAAGAGTTGGTAATCGAAAAAATGTCCGCTAAATAGAGGTATCCGCTAATCGGGTATGTCCGCTATGGAGGTTTTACCAGTAAAACTTCTGAATAGCGAACACCTCGGGAGGGCAGAATTTGTCCTCTATTTGGAGGTATCCGCTACTGAGAGTAAAAAATGTACAGTTATTTAAGGGTTGGTAATCGAAAAAATGCCCGCTAAATAGAGGTGTCCAGTAATTTGGTGTGTCCGTTATGGAGGTTTTACTGCATAATAATATCATCCTTTACAAGAAAATTGCATGCTGTATGATAGACAGACAGACATCCAGAGAAAGATAACCTCCCGGATCAATAAACACTCATGTCTTTTGTTTTAATCATCCACAATTGTATGTCATACAACATGCCAGATTTTATACAACAGGCTAAAAACGGTCACCATGGTACGGAATACTGTATTATTATTTGTTTCCCACCAAAACTGGTTGCCACGGGTTGTTGCAAGGTTTGTGATCACGTGGTTGATACTGATCTATTCAATATTACTGCGTGCGTATTTTTTTTTATTTGCTCCATGTGTTCAAACCAGTTGTCTACGAAAACATCAACCGGTGAAAGTGACGCACACCAAATTTCTGTGACGTATGCAGATAAATTGTGCTTTTTAAAGAGTTTTTTCTACATAATTTTTAAACGGTTTGGAACTTATTTTTCATAGTAGGTGCATTCAGTAGGCGACCCTCATAGGTACCTTCTGGTGCAATCAGAAACGAAATCCGACAAATATTTTTTGAGTTATGCTTGACGAAAGGTTTTTATTAGGCTTTTTTTTTAGTAGGACATGGCGTTAATATCCATCGTAGTAGTAAAGTGTCCGGACAGTAATATTTCGCTGAGTATTAGCCTTCGCTTCGCTCAGACAACAAACAGGTATAAAATTGGAAAGCCTGGCTGTGGGAGCGATTTGGAATTGAACTGTTTTTTTCATTTTTTGAGCAATCAATTACCTATTGAGTTATAAGCAAATTTGATCACATGACAAATACGCTTTTCGCCCGCTCTTGAGTGTTTTTTCTTCCTTCTTGCGGAAATTTGGTTCAAAACGCCCACTGTGACACAATTTTTTGAAAATCTATTACGTTTGCAAAAAACTGGGAAAAACAGCTCAATTACATAGTTTCTTAACAACAACATCAGCTAGTTTCATGCATTTTCAAACAAAAATAAATTAAAACTTATGTCAAATGTTGCCCTTTTGAATTTCAGAACATCCTTAACATGCATAAAAGCTCATATATGTTATATACTCGAACAATATACTCGAGATAAAACCCACTCAACATTAAAGGTAGAATGAACACTTATACCATTCAGTACGATTTCTTTGGCCATTTTCTCTGGATAGTCGAATCTTATATCATCTAGTCACACAGCTGCGGCATCACGGCATCTGCCACGGGGAAGCTGTTACAATCTGAGCAACTGGTGTACCACAGATTAACAGCTTGGTCTATCGCTATCCCATCCCCAAAATCGAATAACAAGTGAGCAAGTGTGATCACAGATCGCACAGAGGGTTTCGTTTAATATTTCTTTCAAAACACTTTATTCTTTTGCAAAATGTGTTAGTTCCACATTTCGCAACCAGGGGGCACTCTATTCAAAACAAACCTCTATCTGAACAAAACTGCGTTTTACAAACTGTCCGTAGTTATTAGTATATATTAGTCGAGGAAATCGGGCCCATAGCAACCGAGATAGGTAGGTACCCCCTGGCGGTAAAAAAATGGAACTAAAATATGTACGGCTATGGTGATTAATATGAAAGGGTGGTCAAAGGAGTGTCGGCAAAAGTTAGAAAGTGCACCCCGGGTGAAAAGTTTGGAGTTTAGAAAAATTAATAAAAATACAGAAGTTAGATCGCGGAGGGGTAAATAAAATAAGACTTTTTGAAAAATTCATGATTTTTCGTGTGATCGCACGTATTCTGCAATAAGTATGCAAAATTTCCCATCTCCAACTTAATTAGGGGCTGAATTAGAAAAATTGCTTAAAATACACAGGTTAGAGCCAAGAGGGGTAAATATAAGACTTTTTCAAAATTAAATGATTTGTCTTTTCATGTGAGGTGTTCAGCTATAAGTATCGAAAATGTAAAGTCTTCAACTTAATTAGGGGATCAGTTAGAAAGAAAAGCTTAAAATACACAAGTTAGAGCCCAGACGGGTAAATATAAGACTTTTTGAAAATTTTATGATTTGGCGTTTGCTGTGAGGTGTTCAGATATAAGTATCCAAAATTTCGAGTCTCCGTTTCTGAGAACGGGCTCTGTGACAGACAGACAGAGAGATGAGCAAACCTCTGCTTTTTACATTATATATAAATATCAAATTTCGGCAGAAAATATTCTTAAATAATTCTTATAAACTATATATAAAAAGCACTTGAAAACATCAAACTACCCAATAATTGGTATAAGTGACAAAAAATATTTTTTTTAATGTAGAAAACATCTATATTTATTTACATTTCGGCATGTCTCACTGTATCCGATGGCAATATTCTCAAGAAAATAAAATGATAACAATATTTTGCAAAAAATTCAAATTGAAAATCTAGTAAACAAAAACTAAAACCAAGCGAACAAAGTATAAGGAAATTAATTGCAATATTAAATTTGGAAATTTGTGAACGTGAATTATTTTATATTATTGTTTCATTATTCTGTATAGCATTTCTTTCCAAATTTTAGGAAGCTCCATGGATGTTGAATCATTGCTTTCTTACGCAATGAGAATATTTGTAATGATTCAGCATCCATGGATCTTCCTAAAATTTAGGAATATTCGTGAAAATGTTAACGTTTTTATGAAAAATTCATGTTTTTTGTTTACAGCATGTAGAGTGTTCGTCCAAATTTAACACCACTTTTCGAAAATATGAAAAATAACAGTAGAAACTGTATAATGCAATTAAAATATAGATATATTGAACATTTGATGACATGTATGAGATGTATGAGTATGAAATAATTTGTAACTGCGCATGCGTGAAAGATTCCTTTTTTTTATATATATAATTTCATATCCAGCTATTTTAGGCAACTTATAGCAAAAGTGCAGGCAAATATTGTGAAAACTCAAAAAGATATAGTGAGCTGGTTAACGAATTTTGGAAAATTCCTTATAATAAAGGTGCAACTCACTATATCCCCTAATTTTTTGAATTTTCTTGATATTTAACTGGACATTTTGTGTAAGTTGCCTGTTTTCTGTTACATGGGCATTCGCAAACATTATTTTAGTATTAAATTTATTGTTGGCCCAATAATTGTTCTCGCGACTAAATCTTCGCTAAAACTATAGAGCCAAACATGTTTTTTCCATCTTTTAAGTTCCAGTATAATTCGTCAAGAATTTCAGTAAAGATTAGACGAACAGTTTATAATCGAAAGATTTCGGTCACTCCGTTCCTTAACTTTCGAGATCCAGTGTATTTCAAAAGTCTCATGATTTAATATTTAAAAAAATAAAGAATAACTATTTTCAATATACAGGGTGGCTGAAAATTATTGCCGCGCTGTTTGGCGCTGCCATTTCACATCCTAATTTGGGAAAAACCTGATTATTTTTTATAGCTTTTGTAGTATTTTTAATCTTCTTTCTTGTAATGTATTACTTATTTAGTTTCTATGTTCTTACGAAGACCGGTGTTCATCATTAAGCTATTGCCCAATTGGCGGCAATTGCAGGGAAGACATCATCAAATTATCTCGTCTGAATGTCCCACTTCGAACAGTGCAGATGATTGTTAAGATAGCGTAGTATATGTTTGAAAAAATAATGTTTTTTCACGTGCTAATATTTTCAGCAACCCTGTAATCAGAATTAATTATAATTTGAAAATAATACTAGAAACGAAGTGTCACTTTATCAGATCGTTTAATAATGTTAATCACCCTTGTCCTCGTGGTTTTGACTAGCATTTCTTCAAGAATTCTTTACAAGAGCTTCAACCGTCATTTTCTCGATATGCAGTTTTGCCTAAAGTTAAATTTAAGGTTTATCCCGACATAATTTGGAACGAAAGTCAAGCTATAAAAATTTCCCTTAAACTTCTGAAAAGAGTTGCATTATGAGAAATAAATCCATATTAAATTAATTTTATTAAATTTAACATAGTATTTAAATATTATTATTATTTATAATTATTTATAATTATTTATAATTATTTATTTTTATTATTTATAATTCAATATTCAATTTAACATAGTATTTTTTTTAAAAATCCAGTAACTTCAAATGCGTTCACATTTAAAAAATTTTAAACTAGAAAACAACATTTTTTACACATCGACCGTAATGTAAAGGAACACTTTTGACAAGCCCTGTAAGGGAATTATCAATGGTACACACTTCATTTTCTATAGAGATCGTGTAATAATAAACTTCAATAACATATAAAAAACTCAGGGCTATCCTTTTATATTTACAGGGGTTTGAGCTCAGACAGATGGACAGACAAACCGAAGTCATAAACACTTTTGAACTATGTTGGAATGTTTTAATAAAAAAATAAAACTCTTAAAAAAAAAAAATACATAAATAACAATCTGGAGATATCATAATTTTCATTTATTTCTCTCACAGAAGGCGAAGTATTGCAACCGTTATTCGTTTGTGAGCTTCTCAAACTAAGTCAAAACTCAAACAACCAATTTCACCCGACTATACCGTTTCACCCTATTTTCCACAAATTAATTATATTTTTAGAAAATACAAATTAACCATTAGTGCTCTACTCGAATTGAGTCAAAGCTCAAACAACCGACTTCACCCGATTATACTATTTTCACTATTTGACGCAAACCTCGACAGCATCGAGACATGCCCAAAATTTACATCTTGTTTTCACACGAAATAAACTATGATGTTATTTTACACAATGCTATGCTTTATATATCCTATAAAAGACTCTTTTTCAAAGTATGATTTATAATTTATGTTTTGGGTCGTCACAACTACTACAACAATCGGTTTTTACCAGGTGTCCCAAAAATGACTGATGGATTTTAAAATTAAACAACTAGCAAACGGTTACAGATATCTCAAAAATTTTTGCAGGAGGGTTATGTAAGATGTCAGGAGTTTTTATGCTTCGATTCCCAGTTTTATTTACAAACAGCAGCGATAGATGGCGCTACAAGCAATAGCCGCTAAATCCGGGATCGATTTTTCGGCCTCTCTCTTCTCCCATGCGAAAAAAGGAGATTAAAATGTTCTGAATGGATCCCGAAGTACCAAAAATCGGGTCTGGAATTAGTACCTATTTCTCGCAGCGCCATCTATTGTTTGAAATGTGAACTAAAATCAAGAATCACAGTAAGAATGAACCTGGCATCATACATAAGCCTCCTGCAAGAATTTTTTAAATATCTGTCACCGTTTGCAAGTTATTGAATTTTAAAATCCATCAATCATTTTTGGGACACACGGTATGATCTTTCTATACTCTACACATAATATTAAAATCTCTTCAGAAAGTTCAAATGTATTCACATTTATCAATTTTTTTAACTAGAAAATAATTAAAAAACACATAAAATAAAATTTTAAAGAAAGAAACTACATTCTACAACAAACAATCTAGAGGAATCTTAATAGTTGTTTCTGAAAAAAAAAAATGAGTCTTTAAAATTGAGTAAAAAGTACTCAATTTTAAATATGTCACATAAACAAAATAGCTCTGATCCAAATGTACTCAAAAATGAGAAACATATATACTCATTAATACATGGAAATTATTCCAGAGAGAAACATTCGCCTTGCATACAATATTTCAAATGAAAATCAAATTTCAAAGTAATTGCTTAAAAGGCGCAAAGGCCAACATAGTGAAAAAGATTCCAAGCCGGGACTCGAACCCGGGCCAACAGTATAGCGCACTGACGTTCTACCGACTAAACCACTTGGAACGATATAAGCTCGGAAAATTTCTCACTATTGTATGTTGGCAAGGCTACATACGCAGCACAAGATGGAATATTTATCGTGAGTCACCGACCTGGGACAAGCACGAAACATAATTAAATCAAGCATCGATAGAAATTATATTAATACATGGAAATTATTCCAGAGAGAAATAAATAATCCAGTTGTAATTGCGCCTTTTAAGCAATTACGTTGAAATTTGAAATTTGATTTTCATTTGAAATATTGTATGCAAGGCGAATGTTTCTCTCTGGAATAATTTCCATGTATTAATATAATTTCTATCGATGCTGGATTTAATTATGTTTCGTGTTTGTCCCAGGTCGGTGACTCACGATAAATATTCCATCTTGTGCTGCGTTTGTAGCCTTGCCAACATATAATAGTGAGAAATTTTCCGAGCTAGGTATCGTTCCAAGTGGTTTAGTCGGTAGAACGTCAGTGCGCTATACTGGTGGCCCGGGTTCGAGTCCCGGCTTGGAATCTTTTTCACTATGTTGGTCTTTGCGCCTTTTAAGCAATTACGTTGAAATTTGAAAATTGATTTTCATTTAAAATATATACTCATTTTTGATTCCATGGTTGTGTTCAAATATGAATCGTTATGCCCGCCCCCCTGAATCAACAAAATAAAGTAAAAATGCACTGACATCTTTTTCCGCTCAAAAGTATTAATATGAAACGTTTAATTGATTATTTATTACGAAAAATAGCAAAATTATTTTCAAGATACTCAAATTGAGTATTTTTATGAGAAGACCTTGTATTTCTAGGCACAAGTATTTGTACGAATAAAGTATTTGTAAGCACTTTTATATTATTTTAAAATAGTCTGTAATTTATCATTTACATTAATAAACACCTTTTATTCCGCCATGAAAGAAATAAACCATTACTGAGTACAGAATTATCGTTTTGTTTGGGTTTGGTAACATGGTATGTTTCAAAATTGAGAAGGCATATTTCCAATTTTTATCCAAACATATTCAATTCGATATGAGTACATCAATTTACTCATTTTTGAGTACTTAATTTTTTTCAGTGTGCTAAGTATTTAAACCATTAACAGTTAGTGAGCTGAATCAAAATTCAAACAACTGATTTCACCAGATTATACATTTTTTTATATTTTCCTCTAATTAACTACATTCTTAGAAAATTTAAATTACCCTTTATAGCCCAGGCAATAGGGGATTTTACCTGGCAAAATTAATGATAGTTCTGGAAATCGACTTACTTTATGTTTTTTGGGTCGCTGAAACCAATCTTGTAACTTCCCACCAAAATTTCCCCCGGCAACCCTCCCCCCCCCTCATTAAAGAAATGCCCCCAAAAATGTTTTTATTAAAAAAGTCAATTTTTTTATTGATCTAAGGGAAAAGTATCTAAAAATTCAGAAAGTAGAGAAAATTTGCAACAAATACGATATATGACATTATGCCGTAGGATGAATGGTGAGGGGTGACTTGCCTCGGACTATGCTCCGCGCTGCTGCGTGGACTAAATTGCGTAATTCCATTTAACCACTCACATCGTTTACGTTCGCTCTCCCGTTTCCCTCCGAACTTTCCCAATAAGGTTTGCTTCAAGTTTTTTGGGTCGCTGAATCCGAACTTTTAACTTCCCGCCAAAATCCGCCCCCCCGCAACCCTCCCCCCAGAATTGTTGTTTTTGAATTCATTTTTTTTTTTATTGTTTTAGGTAAAAAGTATCTAGAAAATCAAAAAGTAGACAAAATTTGCAACAAATAGGATAGATGACATTATGGCGTAGGATGAACGGGGAGGTTGGAGGCTGTCTTAGAACACGCAGCACGCATTGTTCTCAAAAACCAAATTTTTTCAAAAATCTATTTTTTGGGGAGGTTTATCAAAATTTGGGGGGTTGCCGGGGAAATTTGGTGGTAAGTTAAAAATTCGGATTCATCGATCCAAAACACTTAAAGTAAAACTTATAGTTAACTATATAAACTTTTAAGTTTATATAATTTAACCATATAAACTTTTAAGTTCGGAGGGGAGACGGGAGAACGAACGTAAACTATGTGAGTGTTTAAGTGGAATTGCCCGACTTAGTCCACGCAGCACCGCGGCGCATGTTCCGAGGCAAGTCCTCGCCTCCCCATTCATCGTACGGTATAATGTCATATATCTTATTTGTTGCAAATTTTGCCTACTTTCTGAATTTTAGATACTTTTTCCCTAAAACAATAAAAGGATTGAGTTTTTTAATAAAAACTTTTTTGGGGGGCTATTTACCATTTTTTCTCTTTTTTGTGGGGGGTGGGGGGGGTTCCGGGGAAATTTTGGTGGGAAGTTAAAATTCGGATTCAGAGACTCAAAAAACATACAGTAAGCCTTTTTCAAGAACTACCATGAATTTTGCTAGGTAGAGCCCCTATACGGTCTCTATTGCCTGGACTATTAGTGATTTTCTTAAATTGAGTCAAAACTCAGACAATCAATGTCAGCCGACTGCACGGCTTTATCCTATTTTCTTCTAATTAATTATATTTTAAGAAAATGCACATTGCTTGTCAGTGACGTTCCCAAATTTTGTCAAAACTCAAACAACACATTTTACCTGACTATAAAGTTTTACATTATTTCCCTCCAATTAATTATATTTTTGGAAAATGCAAATGACCCGTTACTGATCTTCTTAAATTGAGTGAAAACACAATCAACCAATTTCACCCGAATATACAGTTTTCACCTATTTACCGGTAATTATGTTTTTAGAAAATGCAAATCTAAATAACATCGAGTCATGTCCAAAATAGACATCTTATTTTCGCACGAAACAGCCTATGGTATTAGTTTAAACAACGGATTTATAATTGGATTGCACTAGAATTTATAAATCCTAAAAATATATAATTTATAATTTATGTTTTGGGACATCAGAACTACAAGGGGTGATCAAATGAAAAGGTACGAAACGACGTAAAAACGTAACAGTTAAATATTTGCAAATTCCGCCATGGGAGAACGTAGCCAGACATCTCGGGATGCGATTGGAGTCTCTGACTGGGATCGAAGCATGCGCGGGTGCCCGCATGCGCAGTAGAGAGCAGAGGCTCTTATCAAAAGCGGCGTCCAAATGATGCGGCAGTCCGTATGCGGACAGGATGGCGTTCGCGTTGCAAAATTCGACGATTGAGGAGCAGAGAGGTGTTATCCGATTTCTGACAGCGGAAGGTGAAAAACCAGCAGCTATTCATCGCCGGATGGTGACAGTTTACGGGGAGAAATGTGTCTCTGACAAGTCTGTCAGAAAATGGAGGGCCATTTTCGTGCAGGCCGTGAGAGTCTGGGTGATGACCCGAGACCAGTTCAAGTGGGAGACGTTGGACCATCCGCCCTACAGTCCGGACATGTCGCCTGCGGTTTCCATGTGTTTGGTCCACTGAAGAAACACCTGAAAGGAAAGCCCTTCAACTCTGATGACGTACTCAATGACGCTGTGAAGGACTGGGTCTCGTCACGGCCACAGGAATTCTAGGAACAAGGAATCCTGCGGCTTGTTCATCAGTGGGATCGTTGTGCTCAGGCCTATGGGGAATATTTTGAATAAAGTTTACATTTGTACCCACCATGTCGTTTCGTACCTTTTCATTTGATCACCCCTTGTACTAAAACAAATAATGCTTATGTTCTTTAACTGCTATATCAATGCTATGAAGTTTCTGAATTGAAATCTCACTCGATTACTAATGAGATTTGAGAAACATATTTCCAAAAAATAAACAAATAAATTTTACTCAAATTCTGAAATAATCGTTACCTATAAGCTTACTAGTATAATTATGTTACATAATCATATTCCTAGCTTATCAGAGAGTGTTAGAGAAATAATTCGTTAAAAGTCTTCTTTCCAGTTTATTTTAAAATAAAAATAACACAGCTCGATTGCTGTTGGAAATTTTTGAGATTTATGTGATTCTAGTGTTTGTTCCTGGTGATTAAACACGTTTGACATCCAATAAATAAAATATAGTTAATTGAAATAAAAGAAAAATAAATAAAAGTGCTGTAAAAGTGCATTTAACCCTTATGTCAATGGCCGGGTACCCGGGTACCTTTTTTCTCTTTTCATCTCGTTTTCAGGGTGTTAATATCAAAAGAAACTAAAATGAATTTAGATCCCCATTATTTGTAGTATTCACTGTCCATTAGTATAATCACTTTAAAATTTGGAATTTTTTATATTAATTTTCGGGGCATTAAACATTTTTATACTTGTCATCAATGACCTGGGTATCCATGCGAATTTTCTGTGAAAAATTACGGAAATTGATAGATTATTTAGATTTATATCAATAAAACTTTAATTTAATTTGAAAAAATGGTTAGATATAATTTTTAGGTAAAACATATTTCATTTACGAGACATTTTGTGGACAGGCTGTACAATAACACAAAGTGCAGGAATTTACATCACATACTGGCTTACCATATTTTTTACATGATTTTCTGCTTTTTTGCGCCGTTTTAGAGGCTCTAACAAGCAAATCTGACACAAACTGCTTTTATCCTTCTTGATTTATCTCGCCTTAAGCTTTTTGAACTGGTTTCTGAACGTGTGGCAGCTTCAAATACGGCCAAAGATTGTTTTCAGTTTACTTTCAATTCCTGATTTGGTCGAAAAATGTATCATATCCTGTGCATTTTGCGATTGATCTTGAATTGCTCGAGTCCTCAAGATCTCGCCTAATTCTCGCAATAACAGGCAACGATTGTCCGTTTTATTTATAACCATATCTTTATTTGAAGTATGTATAACGTAAGTAGCAAGTATTGCTATGTCCACAATATAGAACTATAATGCATGCAGTCATGTGGTTATAAACCTATGCGTTGTATATTGCCCCAATAATTTATCCATTATATCCACTCAATATTTCGGTTTCCTTATACAACTGAATCAGTTCGAGTTTATCTTTCGGTCCTGTGATGGTTTTATCATGATGCATATGCATAGTAGACATTAGAATGACAACTTTGTTCCTTTTTGGAACATACTAATAAATACTTATGTCATCATGAAATCCAAATTCCGTAGTTAAAAAGTGCTCGATTTACATAGCCTTATTTCTTGGGGAATAAAAGGTTTAATTCTTTCAACGTGCAAACCTTTGAGAAATTACATTATAATAAATGCTTGGTCAAAGAAAAAGAAGTGAAAAAGTTGTCCATGGTGATTTTTTGTCCAGAATCCCTGAACAGAAAAGCGAAGTCTTTCACAAATCATTTATCTTTATTTATTTCACGGTTTGTACCTGCTTTCCGGGTGCATAGTTGGCCGTTAAGAGGTTAATAATTAATTTTATATTATATTTTGATCTCATATTTAGCCGATTTAGACGGAATATATTGGGTGAATCTTTTCTTCCTCGAAGTGGAAATAACTGCTCATCAACCGCGTACTCTTCCGTCGGTATAAATTTTTTCAATAGGTTAGGTCTTATCGTAGCCCTAAAATCACGAATTACTACAGCTTTAACACTTTGAAGACATTCCACTCCTGTGTTCTGGTTGTGAAAACGAATAAATCTAAGAATATTCCAGAATCGGTCTACACTTATACTTGCTCGATAAAACGGATATATGTTTTCCACATCTCTAATGTGTGATCTTTGTTTGAATTGTTGACACATGAAGTACAGTAGAATACCGCTAATCCGAAATTACGATTAATCCGAATCGAATTTAAATAGCGTATAAATGTCGGGGAAAACGTCTAGAAGTTAGAATTAAACAAAAAATGGCAGTAAAGCATGTTTTTTTTTCTTTAAACAACTTGAATAGAATTAACAAAATGCTGAAATGTGTAAAAGTACAACATATGTACGCAAATATAAAATGAAAACGTGCACTGTAGGCTTACTGGCAGAACCCCGTCTTAAAAAAATCTCTAATATCAGTTTATTTGCCAGTACTATAAAATTATTTTCTAAAGTGCAAAAAGTATTTAATTCGGATGATACAAATTTATTTTTCCTTTCAACAGTTTGATTTCGGAAATTATCTACAGAAATTTCTTTTCATCGACATGGTGACTGAGCAATTTGAAGATTCTCGATTTTGAACCGTTTGTAGTGGGTTGTTACGTAATTACATCCTGAAGTTCCGTTAGATTATTATAAACATCAGAAGATTTTAAACAAGGAATAATATTTTATTCCGAAAGACGAGACGGATTATTCAGCCTGCCGGATTAGAGAATGTTTACTGCACTACTGTGTACTTATAACTTACATTTTTTTTTAAACACGCATCTTTCTCTTTTCTATTTTCATCGAAATTCCGGATAATCTGAATTTTTTGTAATCCGAACAGGCAGCGGTCCTAATTAGTTCGGATTAGAGAAGTTCTACTGTAATTAATATTTATAAAAATGCATCAAATTCGTCTTCTCTAATGGCAAACAGTTACACTGTATGAAAAAGGGGTGTTTTATGGCTCGCGTATGTTAAAATCGCAGCAGGTACCCGGGTACCCCGGTCATTGGACACAAGGGCAAATTTTGGTCATTGACATAAGGGTTAGTAAGTGAAAGATGCCACAAAATGTAAAAGATGCGAGGGCTTTTTGAAAAGTAAAGATACAAAGCCGCATACACACTCAAAAAAAAAAATCTTTTTTGATAAAATATTTATTATGAATTATTTACAGCTATATACCTTATTTTTCAACATAATTGCCGCCGTTGTTCAAGCATTTGCTTAGTCTGGGTACAAGTTTCTGTATCCCATTGTCATACAAGTTTGCCGCCTGTTGTCGAAACCACATTTCAACTTCAATTTTGATCTTATCATCGTCGTGGAAGTTTTGTCCTGAAAGGTGTCTCTTCAGATAAAGGAATAAGTGGAAGTCAATGGATGCAAGGTCCGGGTTGTATGGCGGATAGCTTAAAACTTCCGACTTGAATTTTTTGAGTGTTTAGCGCGTGAGGAAGTCGAATGCGTTGCCCATCCTCTTCTTTTTGTGTTCTTCCGTTAACATTTTCGGAATCCAGCATACGCACACCCTAAAGTTACAGTCACAGCTTCTTTAAGAGATGTCATATACACTTCTGGTATGATTTTATGCAACTTTTTCCTTGTGATTATTTGCTCGAATCGTTTCCTCCGTTCTTTGAAGAAGGGCATCAGAGATCACAGATGGTCTACCCGTTCTGGGTTCTTCGTGAACATTGGTCCTACCACTAGAGAAAGCACATCATCATTACCTTACATTTTGCCGATTCATAATGTTTCCATCGACAGAAACAATTCCTTTGTGAATTTCCGGTGGACACTTCCCTTTTGCAGGAAGAAAACGTATAGTGGATAGAACTTCACATTTGGCGGCATTTTTAATTGGCGCAGCCATTTTAAGCATTGGCTACACGAAGCAAGATCACCATAGAATTAACGAATGACTGCGAGGGAGAAGTCAAAGGTGCAAGGTTACAATCTGCGTTGCCAACTTGTTCATTAAAACTTTTTTTCCCTTATCGTCTGCGTTGTATCTTTACTTTTCGAAAAGCCCTCGTATTACTACATATAAAAACACAGTTTTAAAAACTTAAAACTTCAAATACTATACGACGCCCACATGCTACATTTTGTGACATCTTTAACGTATTAAATGCACCTTTTAGCAAGTTTTTTAAATTTTGTTTTAATTTAATCTAAGGTGAATGTGTCTTTCTAATGGTATATATTTCATAAACAAATTTTGTGTAAAGATAATTGTTCGAAAATTTCTATAAATATTTTTCGAATTTTATATATAATGAAATCAATATTGTAAAAAAGTTTGAAATGTAAATTATTAAATTTTTTACCAAAATAGATTTCTAGAAGCTATATGTGAGCATTGCTGTTGAAATTTTTGAGATTTATGTGATTCTAGTGTTTGTTCCTTGTGATTAAACACGTTTGAGATCCAATAAATGAAATATAGTTAATTGAAATAAAAGAAAAATAAATAAAAGTGCATTTAATAAGTGAAAGATGCCACAAAATGTAAAATATATTATTACATATAAAAACACAGTTTTAAAAACTAGAAACTTCATATATTATACGCCACCCACATGCTGCATTTTGTGACATCTTTAACGTATTAAATGCACCTTTTAGCAAGTTTTTAAAATTTTGTTTTCATTTAATCCAATGTGAATGTGGCTTTCTAATGGTATATATTTCATAAACAAATTTTGTGTAAAGATAATTGTTCGAAAATGTCTATAAATATTTTTCGAATTTTATATATGATGAAATCAATATTGTAAAAAAGTTTGAAATGTAAATTATTAATTTTTTTACCGAAATAGATTTCTAGAAGCAATATGTGAACATTGCTGTTGAAAGTTTTGAGATTTATGTGATTCTAGTGTTTGTTCCTGGTGATTAAACACGTTTGAGATCCAATAAATAAAATATAGTTAATTGAAATCAAAGAAAAATAAATAAAAGTGCATTTTAAAAAGCAAAAAAGCATAAAAGCATAAAAAGCAAATTTTATATACATCATTTAAAAGTAGACTTTATTTTCTATCATGCGGTACCAGTAACTTTCTTCTACGCTAGTTTGTTGATGAGTTAGTAGGGGGTGTTTACTTTTTAGTTCCACGGCTGTACCTTTTATTAAAAATTCGAAGATGACGACAAAGTTAGCTCTTTGTATTAACAATATCAATGTTTGTTACAATCTGCAAGTGAAGATGTCTCACTAAGCTTAATTTTTAACCCGGCAAAAGTCGCGCACACAACTGTGACGTTGAAAATTACGCGGGATGACTGGGTCACCCCTTTTATACAAAAAAAAATTTACAATAAATTAGACAAAAATCATTTGTTTATAATGAATTTGTTTATAATGAAGTGTATTAATTCATTATGAAGTATACTTCTTTAATTGAGAAACCTTTTTTATTGTTTGAAGGTGAGCACACAACTGTGACGTTGGAGGTTGCGCGGGGTGACCGGATCTCCCCAATCGGTTTCATTTTTTAAAAATGTGGTATAAATTAAAAAATTTCATTTGATTATAAACAATTAGTGCATTAATTCATTAGGAAAAAGCACAAAACAACAGAAACACACCACAACTACACTGCTTAGAATGAGTAATTTTGACGTAATAACGGTCGCGAGGTAAAGATTGAGTCTCCCGTTACCACATGAATTCCAAGAAAACATTGTTTAACGCAAAGAAATTAAAGACAAGTAAAAATAACACCTTACCTACGAAGGAGAGTGTCAAACAGGAGAATACTTAATGGATGGGTTGATTACAGATAAACATTTCAACCAGGACTGATGTTTTTCTATGAATGGTGTAACTCTGTGCGCCGCGCGATCTCTCTCAGGTTAAACATAAATTTAACGAAGACATAATTACCAATTCTTGGTTCACCCTGATCTGTTTTCTGAATATCAGTATTTTTGAAGAAACAATTTCGTGGTAGGTTTTTACAACAGTCGGATTAAAAATAACATTCTGTTTATAAAAATATAAATCTCCTATTCTTAGAAATTTGTGAGAGGAATCTAAAAATAATTATTATATATATATAGGTATTCAAAAAATGGAACCTTACCAATTGAACAGACATTTTAATTTTTCTGAGCATTTATTTCAAACTAAAATAGATAGACAGTTCCGTTCTTTTAGAGCTACTGTATGTATTCAAACTATTTTCAGGAGAGATATAGCCAAATAATTTTGATGTTGCAGATGACATCAGTGGCAATCATTTCATTGAAAATTATAGATAAAATAAATTATTAAAAATCATAACTTCATTACTGCAATTTTAATATCTAAAGCCTTTATATTTTTCTAAATATATTTTATTTGTGAAAGGGAGAATATTCGTCAGCCCATTTTTTTTTTTGTTTCGAAAATATATTCAGTCAAACTCGGTTACAAGAAAAAAAAAAACTAGTTAGATGTGGTGATCCGTAAACTTTCTTCTATTTCATAGATATTAGTACTGCAAAAATAATTACCACAATGCAAAAATTTAATGACAATCCATGCTCATCATGAAGATTCAAAAGATATTAATTTCCGTGCATTAGTTCTTGAGATATGACAATCACTATAATCGTGTAAATCCTGAAAAACGCAGCATACCAACGCTAGATATTAGTAGATTTAATCAAACAACTAATCAGCAACAACTTATGTCAACATCAACTGAATCTGAAGTTTGATGAAAATCAATGCATGTTTTTGAGATAGAGCTATTGCAGAAATCATACAAAATGCTGCATAAGAGCGCCACCTGCTGAGGTATTACACCAAAAAATAAACAGCATCAATTTATATCACTGTATTAACTAAATCTGAAGTTTAAAGAAAATTCGTGCATTAGATCTTGAGATAGAGATATTGCGATAATCGTGAATAATGCAACATAGTAGCGCCACCAGTCGGACGATTTACACAAAAAAGTAATCAGCACTAAATTATATCAAGGAGTAACGGAATCTGAAGTTTTATGAACATCCGTGCATTAGTTCTTGAGGTAGAGCTATTGAAGATTTGGGAAAAATGCAGCATATTTTTGCCTATATACTTACATTTTTGAGTGTCAAAAAATGAGTGATATGCCTTCTACAACGGGGTATACCTGAAGGTGCTTGAAATGAACTTCAAATCCGATGATCGTTTTTCTCCTGTCACAATGATATAAAAAAATTGTGTCTCCAAATTATGAAATAACATGAACTTCTCTGAAGTTTATACCCTTATCAGCATAAAATAGTGATAAAATTCACATATAAAGGTGTAGTTTCACGGAAATCGTGATATATCGTAAATGGCTAGGAGTACGGAAGTTAAAAATTACTTTTTATGATAAGGAAGCTTTGGTCTATACATTGAGAATTTCTGTCGTTAAACAAAACAAATATATCTTTTCCAAATAAAGATATTCAACATCCGACTTGAGAACTATAAATATTTTAATATCTACCATGTCTCTCTCTATTTCAGAAAATCTATTTCCGATTAACAATCATCATCTTATTTAATCACAAGTTTGTACCATTAATTATACCGAATGTTTCTATTAGGAGATAATGGCACACTTTTAAAAATTTGCAGGAATTTGTTCAGTCATTTGACCGTTTTTATAGCTATATAACCGTAATTTTAATCTATTTTTACCGTATTATTGCACTTAATATGGTCAGGATGGAGTTACATTACGGTTATGTAGCAGTTTCTATAAAAACAGTCGAATAACAGTTAGTTGCAAATGTTTAACTTTGTAATATTAAAAATAGGCAGTCTTACCAGCTATGTATAAATACAATGGTATGATTTAATAATATTAAATCTTAAAATACAATTATTCTCAATTGATGACTAATAATTTAAGTTTTCAACTTTCAGCACTGATAAAAACAAAGAATTTTGTTATACTTCATTATTATACAATTCCTGCCAAGTTTTCGGAAATAAAATTTCTGGTAATGAGTAATGTTAATAAGCAATAAAATTATTTCCTTTCAAATTTACGAACAAATTTATTCCAATATCAAAATAATTCCGTATTGAATCTAACTCTGCATTAAGTGCACTTGATATGCATTATTATATCCCTAACGTATCAAAGCGTCAGAGGAATAACACATCAAATCTATTATTTTCAGACTGTTTGAAATGCATAATAACGTAGCTTGACTGCTGTTGATGATTTTGAAATTTTCCTGTTTTCCGAATTTCCTTGTTTTCCAAATTCCATTGTTTGTCTTAGTTGAATACGTACGTTTGGCATTTAATAAATAAAATATTGTTTGTATGAGAATTGAAGTTGACAGATACGTGATTTTCTCTGAAAATTGGACAACAGTAAAGCCAAAATTTAAATATGTCTTATTTAAAGTTAATGAACTGCGCTATTTAGCATATATTTGTTCAACTTTCAGATGAAATACTGCCAAAGTATTTAGATACGTTATAAAGTAGCTTCATGAGTAGTAATTTTATTGAAAATGTATCCAAAAGATAAATGTTTATAAAACACTTAAAACTTTAATTTATTTTCATATTCGAAATAAAATCTTTTCAAGAAACATATAAATGAACATCATTTAAATTGAAAATAACAACAGGAGAACATTTAAAATCATATGCAACAAACACGCTATTTTTATTTTTTTTTATCTGCGTTATATTATTTATCTTTTTCCATAATCTGTTTAAAAATTTTTGGAAAATAAATTGAATTGCTTAAAATGTAGCGTATCTTGTATGGAATGTAAATGCGACAATATCTTTAAAAATATTTTTCTTTATTTTTTTCACGATTTGTAAAATAATTGTGAAAAATTCCAGAAAAACGTGAGTTAATTAAGTACTGTGTTAATTATGTTTCAAGTGTATTTTTACGTCACATAATTTCTACGCTCAAAGGCTTATGTAAAAAAATTATGAAATGCATATGAGCGTTTTCCAGTGGACAAAATTTAAAAATGCATAATATTTTAATCTTTTATGTACTGAATTATGAATTCATGAAAACTTTTATCTTCTAAAGCCTTTTCGTGAACTTTTGAAACAACATTAGAAGATTTATATAATATCATTTAATAAATCTTAGAAGGAGTTTAGGAGGATTAAAGGATTTAGAAGGATTCATTAAATTTGAATTGATAGGGATTTTGTGCAATACTTAGAGCCCCACTCAAACATTTTATTTTAAATATTTTTCTTTGTATTTTGTAGAATTAGGAAATGCACAAATATAAAGTTCTTGCAATAGAAATATAGAAATATTTCCGAACTGAAAAAAATTCCCTCCTCCCCCAAATGCTAAGAAATCTGAAAAGATGCAGTGCCAAAAAAAAATCACCCTTTTAAAAATATTTTTGTTTTGTGCAACCTATAATGCTTTTGGAACAAGATAAAGAAATCCATCTATAACTCATTCTAAACTGTATTACTGCTAATCGATGTATTAAATGAAATTTATAACAAGTTATTTTAATGATACTTATAAGTACCGTCAGTAGATAAAGGGTTAAAGTACCATTTAGCATATTAATGCGGTTAATTACTATTACATACTGAATAACAAAACAGATGTCGTAAAATTCATATATTAAAACACGCTATTTTTTAATTTATTTTCCCTGTATCATTTTATTTATCTTTTTCCATAATATATTCCAATTTTAAGTTAAAACAAAAGAAATTAATTTGCTGAAAACCTAATGTATCTTTTATGGAGTGTAAATGTGACAACATCTTTAAAACAAATATTTTCATTAACTTTTATTTTTATTATTTTAAAATTTGTAAAATAGTTTCGAAAAATTTCCAGAAAAATTCAATTAATTACTTTTGAAGAATAATTTTGCGGCACACAATTTCTAAGTTCAGATGCTCATGTAACAAAATAATGAAATTAGCATTGATATTATCCAGTGGATTAGATAAGAAAAAATGCATAAAATATTTAAATACAAATTACCATATTGATGCTTTTAATTACTATTATTTCTTGAATAATTAAACAGCTATAGGGAATTTTTGCTCCACACTTAGAGAGATAGAAGGAAAAATATTAGAAAATAGCTGAAAAATTATTTAAGTTAGTTGTTAGGTTTGTTAACAATTGAAAGTTTTATTGCTCTTGTGAGAATTCGACAATATATCACATTGAACTCTTAATATACAAGGCAGAAACCAGTATAGGGAATCTAATGTAAAATCATCTAGACTCAGAATTTCTTCGGGGTCCGAGAAAAAGCCGCAAAATTTGAAACAAAGAGATCAATATCTATCGATCTTCACAGTTGGCACTTACGTGAAGGGTATTCCTTTATTTAGAGAGAGAAAATATTTTTTGATCCTCACGCGTTCACCTCTGGCGCACCCACGTTCGTGGGAACGAGAAAGTGAAATTGCATCCTACATTGACGTCATGTTTCTCACTGCATCCTATAGATAACGATCTTGTTTATGAGATCACGATCTACTGATTTTTAGTGGCTAAGGGAGGTGGCTTTAGTTCTGGAAGTAGAACGAAGCTGATAAGGAGAGAAGAAGGGCATTCTCGGTAGTTTTTGAAGTTGAGACTTCAAGCAGATTTTGGCTGGGTAGAGTGTAACTCTCTCACGGCTTAGTGACTTCGGAACATCTTCCGGAGCATGATAGGAGCGAATGCCGGGGGCGGCTGTGAAATTTCTCCGCTTCAGAGAAACCCCGGTGGTTCCTAATCCTCGGTTGTGAATCGACTAGAGAGGCGACATTCTGTCGAGCGTCTAAGACTATATCTTCTCCCGAATAAAAATCATTCGGAGCCAAAGAGACTCTCACGTATTCGTCGACCTGATGAAAAACTTCGGACTCTGAGTCAATAGAGACTATTTCATTGAAAGCGATCTGTCACTCGGTGACTGGACTTGAATTAATAGACAATTTATTGAAAGCTGTGTTCGAACCCTATTTTTAAAATGTTGTGTATATATCTTATCTAATCCAGAGAATCATCATTTAATTGTTTATAATGCAATAAATATTTCGTTGAATTTAATAAGACTCGGCCGTTGAAGTTACACGCTACCACACCACCTTACGACACCGGCCTCCATTACACTCTAATACCGAAACGAACAAGTAAAAAAAAAAATAAATAAATAAAAAAACCGCTCTATTATAAGAATTCAATTTTTATCTTAAAACTCACGACAATTTTTTGTTTGAAATTCATGTTTTTTGAAAATTTTTGTTGCAAATTTCCGTTTCCAAAATTTGGCGTGGTCTCCGATTACAGATATTTCGCTTCTTTGACATACTTATGGTGAATTTATTTACAAAATACATTTTTGTCACTGCTTTGTCGCAATAGCAAAGAAAAATAAATATTGTTTAAACTACCTATTAACAATCCGTCGGTCTCAATAGGCTTGACAAGCACAGGACAATTATTTCCATTTTCCTTTCCGCCACAAGTGCACTCAGGGTTACTTACATTGAGTGTAATAAACGAGGGTTTTTTTTCATTCAAATTTGGAATATGCTCTATTTTTACATCCTAATGAAGGTCGCTGATGGCTTTAATAGCGTTACAATTGCGTCAATTATTTGCTAATGACAATTTTCTAACTGGCACCTCTCAGGTGCATTGCGCCCGAACTCGGGAGTCTCAGAGTTGCGACCGACGAAAGGTTAAGGATAGTTTAATACTAATTATGTTTTCTAGCATTTATTTCCGTTAATTAATATAATTTAGTAGCATCCGGATATATAGAAAGAATATATAAGGAATGTCAAGATTCCATTTGGACTCACTGGGAGTGAAATGGTTAATAATTTACATGGTGAAAATAATTTCTGATATTTAAGAATTAAATGTTAATATCCTTTTCTAGGAGACTTTAGTATCACCTATTCACTTTCAAGTATGTACTACTAAGAATGAATTAAATAAATAACTAAATTACAACAAAAAACTTTCACTCCAATTTTTGAATTTTAATCTTTTTTACATAACACCTTCTTGCACTCAGGTCTTCAATTGTAACCAAAAAGAGTGTTTAGCAAATTATCCCCTATGCTCAGATAATGATGAAATGCCTCATAATTTATTTATTATTTCATAATTAAATTCTAAAAGTATTAAAATAGTGTTTGTCATATGAAACACGCCTGTGTTCACATTTTTAAGTAGTTTTCATAAGAAATACTAACTATTGCAGTCGTTACCATAGTGCGACTTTGAAAAATTCCTTCATAACTTTTCATCGTATGATCCCAGGAACCCCAAACTACCACCACCTAAAAGTTTATATATATATGCATGTATGTACTAAGTTTTGTCCGCACGGTAAAAGTCGCAATTATGCGAGCATCGTCTTTAACCCTTTCAGGGGCAAGGTAATTGTATTTGTAAACTGGTGAAATAATTGAATAACACCAGTATTTACAAGAAAATTTATTTGTAAAGAAGTAAAGGTATATTTTCGCTTATTTAATAAAAGTTTTCATTCAAATAATCTGGTGCCAATGTGGCAATCAGGGATTAAAATTATGTGATACCGTGACGGCATCACCGCCCCTCAAGGGGTTAAACTCGCCAAGAACAATGCAGATGGCTAATATCTCGGCGGGGATTGCAAATGGGCAAAATCGGTCCAAAAGGGGTGGAAATAGGGAGGGTTAAAATTTTTGAATACC